>JAPWTK010000004.1:0-2772429 GCA_029963805.1 Aromia moschata
AGGAAGAAGGAATATATTTATTTACACAAATTTAATAATTATTTCATTAAATTTTTAATGAAATATTTCTAGCTTGTAAAAAACTGAATTTATGAATGTCCTCAGTGTGTATTCAGATAAATATAAAAAAACATTACAATTTGGAATGTCAATCTAAAGAGTCTCTGCAGCTAGAAATCGTTCGTTTAACCTGATATCAGATAACAGCCAAGAGCACATCTATACGTACAACAGCAAGCCATAAACGATAAATAGCTCTCTTCAGGGCTTCCGCAGATCGAAGATCAGATGCCTATACAAATGATAGGTTATCTTCGAATTCAATGATTAGTATCATGCGTACCCCTTAGGTGACCCGTCGATTTCGTTTTGTACGATTCCAACGTTGTCTACCGGCATGTTAACTAGACCCGAGTTAGTTTACAAACAGCCTGACTATGTAACAGCGATACCGGGTAATCTATGACATACAAAGTCACATTGCATATGCATCCTAGGACAGATAAATTATTGTTTTCGTATCTAACGGCATAATTAATAATGATGTCTAAATAACTGCATTGATAAATAATGTTGGAGCGGCACTTAGCACGATATAAAGGCCAATAAATTAGATTATTTGTAATTTGATGTTCATAACATTTCGATCTACATATTGATTAAAAATCTATTGATTAAAAATGATTGTTTTAAAATGTTTAAGAAACTATTTTTAAAGCCGACCATTCTAAAATATGTTTAACTGCGTTATCAAGCAGCACAATGAAAATAAATTAATATTTTTTTTTAAAAACAAGCTTTTATTTAAATACTCTAAAAATAAGAAAAATAAACTTTAAATTCAATCAAACCCCTCAATTTATTATATTACACAATTTATATGATATAAAAGCTTGTCACGAGATTTACTTGTGTAGATGTATTTACCTATTTTATAAATACATACTTTTTCTCTTAGATTTTCTTATGTCAAGACCAAGTTACATAATTATTACATTCTTGATTATCTACACAAGTAGCATAGGCGGGACACAGCAGGATCTGGTGACGGAAGACGGACATAATCTAAAATCGTGCAGTAGCTATAAATACTTAGGTCTAAATATTACCAACAACGGAACTCTAGACGACGCCATTAAAGAAAAAAATATCCAGGGCAGAAAAGCTATTAGATCCCTAAATAATATTCTATGGGATCAGAAAATCAGCAAAGAGAACAAGCACCGGATATATAACACAATAGTTAAAAGCATTGTTACCTATGGTAGTGAAGTATGGCAGTTAAAAGAAAAATCCATTAAATCCCTAGAGGCCACAGAAATGGATTACTGGAGACGGGCAGCCGGAAGATCTAGGCTAGAAAGAATAAGGAATGAAAGAATCCGTGAAGTTATGGGTATAAAACAAACCATAGTCGAAGAAATAAGAGTGAAACAACTAAAATGGTATGGACACGTCCAGAGAATGACTCAGGAGAGACTCCCAAAACAAATACTGGAATGGACGCCCGAAGGAAGAATATTATGACTTCACTTACATTCATCCAACTTAATAATTCATTGGTGATTAAATAACACTGATCTGCATGAAAATCCTCCCCGCCAAACGTTATTTCCATGTTAACGCCAATGTTATTTCGATAATAATTTCTACCTACGTATGTAACCTTGACACTGACCTGTAAATTGTTGTATCACGTAGCAAAATCTAAAGATCATCAACAACATGTTTTGATTTATTGCAAAAGATGTATAAGGTTTAATCAACGAACCTGGCTTTTCCTATAAAACTACCGAATGGCAACTGTTTATTGATTCTTCGAAGAAGAAGTCTGAATGCAGTTTTATTATTTAATGGAAACTGGAAACGAACAACCATCTGTTCCCGTGGGTTATGCTGTAAATATGAAAGAAACATACGAGAACATGCGCATATTACTTCCAAGCATAAAATACGAAGATCATAAATGGAATATCTGTGCCGATCTATAAGTTGTGGCACTACTACTTACAGGACTGCAGAATGGTTACACCAAATGTTGTTTTTTTATGCGAGTGGGATAGCAAAGCCAGAAACCAACAGTAGGTATGTGGTTAAAGAATGACCGTTATGTGGAAACAATGTGCCCGGTCTGAAAAACGTCCTTCATGAAACCTTAGTAGAGCAGCAGAAATTTTATTTACCTCCTCTGCACATAAAACTAGGGCTTATAAAAAAAATTGTTAAGCCTTAAATACACAAGGAAATGCTTTATTTGAGACGGAAATTGGTGCGTATAAGTGAGGCAAAGTGTAAAAAAGGAATGTTAGTTGGGCTGCAAATACGAGAACTTTTTAAAGACGAAAATTTTGAAACTATACTTTCTAGAAAATAAAATAGGGCGTGGACTGCCTTCAAAAATGTATGTAGCGACTTCCTAGATAACAAGAAATCGGGAAACTACAAAGATCTAGTTGAAGAACTTATCCAATATTACTAAACGTTAGGTGACGCAACATGTCACTTAAGCTGCATTTTCTTCACTCCAACTTGGAATTCTTCCCTGACAATTTAGGTGCAGTTCCAGACGAACACTGCGAAATATTTCATTAGCAAATTGCTCAAATGGAGAAGCGGTATAATGGAAAATGGACCCCAAATATGTTAGCGCACTACTGTTAGGCCCTCAAACGTCAAAACGATCCCGGCGAATACAAGCGAAAAAAAGACAACAAAATAATTTATTGATTGCATTATATTTTTTTCGATAGAAACTGAAGTATATTTTGTAAAAAAAATCTTCGAAAATTCACTAGATTGCTTGTGGTTTGGGTTTCTCATATTTTATATTCTTCTTCCCTTCTCTAAAAATGTATGGGTGATATGTAAAGATCAAGCTCATATTTGAATTCAACACGTTACAGTAGACACAAGAAACCCAAAAAAAATATCAAAGAGGGACAAAAAATTTCAAAATGCAGAACAGTGTAATTGGTCCAACAAAACATTTTACGCTTTAAGAAAATTCGCTTTGGCTACAAATTGAAAGCTTTGTGAAGCTTACTTTAAACTACCCTTCGAAGTCATAATATTTTTAATCGATAAGGATAATTTATCGTTATAACTGTAAAAGCAATTTAGAAGATACGTACATATAGATATACAACTTTTAAGCCAATTTGAATGAAGTTTCACTATTTTTTCTTTGCCCGTGATTTTTTTATTTTTTGATTGGTATCGGGTAGAAAAAAATGTGCCAAATTATTACCAAGAATATGGAGGGAACCCACTGATTATATTCAAGATTGCTTATTTTGTATAATTAATCCAAGTAAGCGTTAGGCTGATAAAAATTCCAAAATGTTTTTTTTTTATGCAGATCTACCATCAACGTCTGCTCCAGTGCCCCATAGTGAAAATTGTCCTATACATCCTAGTCCAGAATTGATAAATATCCAAGCCCGCATCGCAAACTTCTAGCAGCAGCTATGACAGCGAAAAATTCGTGATCACGAAGAAATACGGAAAATATTCATTTCCAAACTGTTTTATATGTTGTGTACAGTTGTAGTTTTTTTATTCTTGTAAATGAAAGTGATTCAAATACATAAAAAAATATTGGTAATACGAGACTGTAGAACGCACAAAGACCTAAGGGAAAACCTAAATTAGAACATTGTAACAATGGAGTTTCTTAATCCTCTTTTACTGCCCTACAATTCTAGCTAGGTCTTGATCTGTCTCTATCGTTGCCCATTTTCCATAAGAAACTGGAAATAGTTGTTTCGTGTTGTGCGGTGTAATGAGAAGCGGCTGTTGGACTTTGAAGTTTTAGTATTTTTATGATGGAGTATGGACGGAGTATTATAACGGAGGATAATGTACTAAAATACATTTATTTTAGTACGTTGACTGACAGAAACTTGATTGATTTTTTTAACTCGAAACTAGCTCTTTTTACTGTCAACTGAAAACTAAATGAAGTTCCCTTTGCGCCGTTGAAGTATTATTACACAATAGCCGTTGGGTTTATTAAGCTTTACACTCAAAATATTGTTGGGTCCTTTTTAAGAAAGTGGATATATTGTACAATAATGTAGACGGATAACTCCGTGCATAGGAACGAATACGTCCACTTGAAAATTTATTGCCACATGGGAGACCCAGCATTGGATTTTTTGCACGCATTCAACAACCCAAAACGCCCAAAATAAAACGAAACTGACGAAAATCCCATTAAATTCCCTTACAAATTACAGGGGTTAAGGTGTAGGCATTCATAAGGCCTGTGCATGGATTCAATATTTGATAATAATTGATGATTCTAATCAAGAGAGAATCGCGTGAGCGTCAAACCACGTGGCTACAGCGGGATTTCTGATTAGCACGGGAGAGAACAGAAATAAATAAGTAAATTGTAATGTATTTTGAATAACAGGAAGAGTCGTCATCGAAAATGAAAGATTACAAAAATTTAAAATGCTGTTAACCACTACTAAATTAATAGAACTTTCAAACAAAACTAAGAAAAATTTTATTTGCTTAAAGATAGAGCTTTTCCAACATCACAAAAACGAAATTCTGGGATGAAATAAATGAAATAACAAATGACGATCGCTTTTAATCAAGCATGAAAAGACGTGTCTACTGGTGACTATAAAAAAATATGTATATTTTGAAATTTCCAAAATATTCTAATGAGAGACTTTCACATTTTTTTTGCATTTTTTTTTGCTATTACAGCCTCCTACTTAATTATAACCTAGGTAAAGGTCATTTCGTTACGAAAATATGAGATTCTCAAATTCTACTAACCGGCACTGTTTAGTACAATAGATTAAGTATTGTGTTTCAAATTGGATAGTAGTTGGATCAGTTTTAGTACATGAAGTGACACTCTGTCATTTACAAGTTACGTATGTAGGTAGAGTCAAGAGCGATGAGTGACATTACAGGTATTTAGATGAAAAGTAGAATTTTAGATTATTAACATAATTCAGAAATAGTCTTAACATCTCTCACCACCTTAATACATCTCTTTGAGGTGTTATCGTGATAATCCTGGTTTGTGAAACCATTAAATGTCGCCATTAGCAAAGTAGCTGAGATATTGGTTGAGACACGACTTTTTTTATTTACTTTGACGATGTTGGATTATGTACTGGGTGTTTAAAATAGAATTACAAAAAATAGTAACAGGCTTTGAATGAAAGTAAATTAGTATGATATAAGGATTTTACCATTTTCCAAATTTCAGCTAGTGCTCTAACTTATGCATTCCCCCAAGTCAAATTTAGTAAAAGGTTTTTGGTATATAAATAGAGAAAATAAGACTGTAGTTGGTATCAGGACTATTAATTAACTCCAAATTAGATTATTAGACTGATATAAAACGTTGTGTTCTTTTTCTCGCAAGAATTTCAAAAACTCTGTTACTGAGGCAGCCACCCGTGCTAAACTCTTTATCATGTCGCGTATCAGAATGAGAGATACCCTACGGTCGCAGACAATAGAAGTCCACTTAGAGCACAGCAAGAGGGTAGAGCGGCGGTAAATTAGATGAATAAGATGAGCAATGTCGCGTACATGCTGTACTCCACAGTTTCTTATTCTCTTGGGATTGCCGGTTTATATTTTAGACGAAATTCTGACCGAATAAATTTCTATTGTAGACCTGAAATAGCTAAAATCAGTTTGGGAGATGCTCTCATTTTCACAAATGATGTCTTACTGTATCGTAACTTTGAAATTTGCAAAGTAAATAGAAGCAGGAATATAGAAGAGGAATATTGGTACATTATTCAAGAATGCAGAATAAATATGTCATGTTTTTGACAAATAATCGGTCGATGGTTTTGGCTCAACGTGAATTTTTTCGTCGATCCTCTGGTCGTGTGTCATCAACTGAGCAAAGCTACATAATTATATCAATAACTTCTTGCTGCTGCAAGACGACGAATTTAGTTTGAAGAATATGTGGTTTCATCAGGATGGTGCAACTGTACACACAGCACAAGCGATAATGGACATTCTGAAGAAAAACGTTTCCCAAGCGTTCTGGCGATTTGCATTGGCCCGCAAATTCTCCGTTTCAAACTCCTTTATTTTATGTTTTTTTGAAGTCACGGGTGCATACGAATGCACCACAGACCTTGGTGGCCCTAGAGGAGAACAACAAGAAGTTGAGAATTCGCCTGAAGTTTTAGAAAAGTCTGTGAAAACGCTGTGAAATAAGTTCAAATGTGCATCAACTCTCGTGACAGCCACTTGACTTGACTCGGTATTATCTTCGTGCCTTAATGGTAAATGGAAACATCTAAAATGGAAAAGTCTAAATAAACATAAACAAATGGGACCATTGTTTTATTTACGAAACTATTGCCTTCGGAAATCGAGTGGGGACTTTTGCACCGTCTTGTATTTGGTAAACCATTTAGATACCACTTTTTGAGTTAATGTTTTATGGTAGGTGGCCAATAAATCAATGTCTCCGAATTCTTGATCCGGCCTTGATTGCACACTCTTATGTTGAATTTCTCTCAGCTTTTAGGTGACTTTCCTGTCAACCTTTTCAGATCCATAGACCGCCACTCTTTGAAGTCGTTCTCTTGTAAATATCGTCTCGTATCGTACCGTCAAAGCAATCAGGCGAATTTGAATTTCAATGACATTCTGAATGATATAATTCCATATGACTTTCAAAATGAATCATAATCCAATTTGTTAATTAAAACATGTATGTATAAATTTGATCATTCAAATCACAGAGCACGAATTTAAATGACACATACATATGTCCAACCATAAAAAAATCCACGGTAGATGTCACAAGTCAAGCAGTTCACTATTATTAAAACACCTAAGCCGGCTACTGGTTCTGGGAGGGTTTAGTCTAGCGTAAACTATACGCGATGATACGCTATATGCCTCGTTAATACCTTCAGTAAGCTGTTATTCCGGCGAGTGGCACCGCCTCCGAGTTGTCAAAAACGTTTAACATATAAATAGGTACACGAGAATGACATGTTTAATGCATATAGATACCCTCTAATAGCAGATACATGCGGTCCGTTTAGTATTGTAACGGTGCACTGTTAACAAGGAAACTTTTACGAATGAAATGGAGATGTTCAACAATGATAATGAAAGGGTGGATGGCAAATGAAATATAAAGATGTGACATCTTAAGAACGGGTGAATAGTAAACATCCTCGTACAATTTATTTTTAGATTACCTGCTGCTTGGTTTGGTCTCTTTATTATTTAGTCAATTTAATTACATACGAGGTGTGTAAATTAAGTAATGAGTACTCAGTATTGCACAACTCAGTATTGTCTCCTTCAAAATAACTTCCTTGGGAAGCCACACATCGCTGGAGACGGTTGTTTCTTTCCTCATAGCAGTGCTGGAACTCATATACTGGAATAGCCTTCAACTGGTCGGTTGCAGCTGTTTGAATGTTTGAATGTGGTCCCAAAATGATGTCCCTTGAGGTGATTTTTCAATTTCGAGAAGAGAAAAAAAAAGTCATAAGGACTCAAGTCAGGCGAATAAGGAAGCTGAGGAGCCACATTGATGTTTTTACTGTCTAAAAACTCGATTACTGAAATGGCGCAGATTTTTTCATCCACAATTTGTTAGTCAAAATCTGATGAACAGTGGTGTCATTCAAAATTAATTCTTCCCTGATCATTCTTGTCGTCAACCGAAAACCTGAATTCAGGAGATCCAATATATTCTATCGACATTTTCATCGGTTTTTGAAGATGAAGGCCTTCCGATGCGTGGTTCATTTTCAATCGACTCTCTTCCTTCTGAGAATGCCTTAAAACACGCCGAAAAAAACTGGGCTCTTGAAGAAACACTGCCTCCGTAAGCGTGTTGAAGTTTTGCAAAAGTATCCGTTGCGCTTTGTCCAAGTCTGAAGCAAAACCTGATAGCACACCGTTGCTCAAAATTAATGTCACTCAATTTTAAAACGCACTAGAAAAAACGGTTTACGAAAACAGTGACAGATAACAAACAAATGACTCTAACAAGTTCAAACTTGTATTGAAGGTGCATTACATGTCAACCTATCGCTCTTCCAAGTCCCGTCTCCGCAATGTTACTAGATCGATCGCTTACATTGCCAGTCTCATTACTTAATTTACACACCTCGTATGTTTGGTTAGAGTAATAACTATCGTTGATAAAGCATTACATACCACATAATTAACAATGCTAGCACAATTTTATTTTTTGGCACCTATGGATGTAGTGCGCTACACCTTTCCATACTACAACATACGCTTTACAGAAAATGTGGTTTACAAGAAACTACCTAACTAATAAGTTATGAAATGATGGATGACTAAGGACCAATTTCTTTACCTCTAGTTAAGGAACCAATAACTATCAGTTATCGTATAATTGCCAGTTAACGTTTACGAAACGTCTGTTTTCTATCTTAGACCCAACCTTGTACATGCTGCAAGTTTTATATTTAATATATACATTTTATGATAACAATGAAATTAACTGATATCAGTGACTGATTTTGCAATATCAAAATCAGGATTAAACTAAAAATAAATAAAACAGGACAAAATTAACAAGATGGAGACAAAAAAACACCAACGAGAGGTCAATAATGTATTATTACAATAGGTTATAGAGATCGTGAGCAATCAAAAGGGGCAACAAAAAAAATCTGACTCAATCACCATAGCTCAGAATTTGTAGTTTAAATAGCGGATAAAAATATAGCGGTTCTCAGTTTGAAGATGCATTTGAGAGTTTTTAAAATATTAAATATAGTATTATTGTGACCAAAACAATAGTCTGATATATGACAGTCCACTGGTTTGGACTAAATAAACTTAATTTTAGTTTTTAATTATCTCCTAATGACGCAATTGTGGTAAGTTAACGCGTTGAATGTGGTATGTGGTCGATTTCATGATAGATCGATTTTGGTGATAATGGCGAAACATTTTGAAGATATTACGTTAAGTAGCAAAACTTTAAAGTTTTGTACCAAAAAACACTTTATTCAAATTTTTAATGATAGGTTATGCCGGCAAAATATTGCATACTAATTTCCTTAGGTACCCTATGTATGTATATAAATGTATCATCTAATACAATTACGTAATAATACAGCATATCAAATTAATATAAAATTTTACTCTTATCTTCATATTTCATTTATCCATATTTTATTTGTTTATTGTCTAATAGTGATGCTACGTCAGCTGTGGAGGCCAAACTTATGTCAGTATGTGTACACTATCTAAGCGGAAATTTGCAAATGGGTCAAATTTCACGAGATAATTCCATTAACCGTGTTTTTACGGTCTATTATTAGGGCCTTATTTAATTAAATCTTTAATAGTGATGCACTTATATCACTTCTATTTTGGAACGTCGTTAAACGACGTATTATTTCATTTGTGTTTATTAATCAAATTGCTTAAGAAAATATTTGTATCCTTGATGATGAATTAGTTAGAATGATATGGGGCAAATTGTTTGAGAGAAATATCTGAAAAATAAAAGTGCATATGTAATACTTACTTCAATACTTGTTTTTTTTTTAATCTTTATATTCTAACGAAATTTGTCAATAAAAACTTTATTTGAAAAATTCGGGTACCTTATCATAAAAATAATAATTTTGTATTCATATTAATACAAAAATATTATGAAGAAAAAATAATAAATAAACAAGAAGCAGTGGGAGGATTTAAAAAAAAAGCAAAAACAGATATGCTATTTAAAAAACATAGCTGCCACAGATGAAAAATAATAGAATAAGTAAAAAAATGAAAATGAGAGAACATGCAAAAAAGTCAAACTTTTATTTGAAACAGTTTCCTGTAAAACAAATGATTTAATTTATTGTTGCAGACTTTTGACCCTATATATAAATATAGTTTAATTCATTGTTGAACTTCTAATTTACCATCAGTTAATATTTACAGTCCCATATATTTTCGTTATATGCAACTGTGATAATTTGTATGATCAGAACCGTCATAAAATCAGTTAAAACATCGCATCGCTAAAATAGATACCTAACGCAGATTTGCAAGAGTAACAGAAATTACAGGGGCTGGGTTATGTCCAATGTTTAATACGACTCTTGACTCTTCTCTAGCTCTAGCACATCAGGTTTAGAGTACTTTTAGATTCGGTGATTGAATATATTGTTTTTCACCAAGAAGCCTCCCCAGTTTCTTCTAAAGCTGTAGCCTATTGAAGTAGAAGGATATAAACAGGTAATTTTTGGGTATTATCAGATATTAAATTACCTACCATTTCTTTTTATTTACGTTTTTTAAGTTATTAGTAAATGCATATCGTAAATAAATATCCATTACTAACAAAGTGGAGGCAAAATTGATGTCTTTTGCTCCATGTGGTAGATGGTGGTAACGATAATTCCTAGACTATAATATGTTTACATTTTGAGGGCGGAGACTAGAAGTCAAGTCCTAGGGTTTAAATGATGCCGTTACTAGAGAGAAAAGTAAAATCGTTGTACTAACTTCGATTAAGCAGTAGGAGTGTTCCTATAAAAATTACCGTCTAGCCTTTGGTTGTTATATTCATGTTATCACCATTATTTCTTATTTTGAGTCGAACAACTCTAAAACTGGACATACTTATGCATATACTTTGGGAGAAAATATTCTTTTAATATTCGTAACAACCACATCGGGTTGTACTTGTCCGTCGTCTTTAATATCAATTTTCATTTGTAGCTGTATAAAGTTTTTGCTGAAATATGTACCTACATATTAGGGTGCTTCAAAAAAAAATTTTAATTTTTTTTCCAACTCTTACCCTCTCAAACGTTTCTATTGGATGTAAAAAAAATCCTCCCCAAACATGAGCCCTATTGGTCAACTCTAAAGGGTCGCTATTTTTATTTTAGTTTCTCATTTAATTAACATGGGAAAAATGTTTTTATTAAAATTGAATTTACTCATAATTGACGCAATTTTTAACAAAAAACCATTTTATATTCTTAAAGTTGAGTCTTTAAACTTTACAAAACTCTAAGACCAATTAATTATCTTTACTAGAAGCGTAGTTTCAGCCATTTAAAAATTACTAAATTTTTAAATTTGGAGAAATAGCTTGTAATAATTTTTTTTTCTTGCATAATATCTCAAAATTTTTACTCAAACTATTATTTATTATTTAATAAATTTTCTTCGTAATCATTTTATTGATAACAATCGAAAGCACTGAGAGATATAAAAAACACACAACGAGTTTCTGAAGAAAGAGATCACACACACTGTCAATTTAACAATTGTACCATATCTGTTATAATGAGTGCTGCCACCTACACTATGTACTGACAACCATTGTTAAAATATGTTATCCATAAATATACAATACTGACTAATAGTTTGGGTAAAAATTTTGAGATATTATGCCAGAAAAAAAAATTATTACAAGCTATTTCTCCTAATTTAAAAATTTAGTAATTTTTAAATGGCTGAAACTACGCTTCTAGTAAAGATAATTATAATTGGTCATAGAGTTTTGTAAAGTTTAAAGACTCAACTTTAAGAATATAAAATGGTTTTTTTGTTAAAAATTGCGTCAATTATGAGTAAATTCAATTTTAATAAAAACAGAATTTTTCCCATGTTAATTAAATGAGAAAACTAAAATAAAAATAGCGACCCTTTAGAGTTGACCAATAGGGCTCATGTTTGGGGAGGATTTTTTTTACATCCAATAGAAACGTTTGAGAGGGTAAGAGTTGAAAAAAAAAATTATTTTTTTTTGAAGCACCCTACTACATATACTAGGGTAGGAAATTGCACCATTACATATTGGCGATACATGTGTAGAAGAGAATAAGTTAAAAGACACCAGTAAGAACAGACAAAGACAGTTAGATGCTACAGTGGTTCATGCTTGTGCACCTATTAGAAACGTATAACCTAACATGTTGTGGGGTGGGATATTGCCTACACGCCTTTCGTTGAATTTGAGTGGAGTGGAACTCAGTACTTTTTCGCAGCTATTGGCGTGCACATCGACTTAGCCGTGTGAAACGAAATTCTTACGTAATTCTGACGTTTACAATTATCCCATACACTTAAAAGAAGTGTACGAACATAATTGTATTTATTTTCAAATATTTGTATTCCTTAATTAACCGGTCTGCAAGAAAATAAAATTGAAGTTCTATAAAAAATAAAAAAAACAAAAATATAAATCAACCCGGTTATAATACGAAAGAAAGAAAAAATGCCTATTGAATAAGTGGATCAAAAATGTCGCCCCTTTGTTCTTCGCAAAAACCTAGTCTATCGTAAAACACAGTTTTTACGCGTTCTAACACTTCAGGGGGAAATATTATTTAGGACTTGTACAATTCTGGCCCGTAAATCATTTAAATTTCGTGGTCTTTCATGTTCATGTCCGTAAATAGTTTGTTTTCAATATCCCCAAAGGAAGAAGTCGTTGGGCGATAAATCGGGGGATCTGGATGGCCATTTAATTGTGCCCGTAGTACTAATAAGTCGCCCAGGAAATGTGGTTTCCAAGAAATTTGTCACTTGTCGGCTGTTGTGGACCGGGCAGCCGTCTCGTTGAAACCACACATTCTATTTACGCAAACACGGCTAAACTGATTCCTTATTTCGGTTATTGTACTTATTGTTAGAGTCTAGATAAGAATGCAATTCACACGTGCGCATTATAATTTATGGGCGGGGCGTCCCGCCTACATAATTTTATTGGTTCCCTATTGATGTAAACACAGAGACAGACAATAAAAGAGAAGAAGAGACAGAGAATAAATTATAACAGCTTTAAAACAACATATCAGTCTGGCAACTAAGGATATAATATTTCTCTGTCAGTTCCCTTTATTATTTTGAAGAGTTTATTCTTTTCTTATTTATTAATGCTCGGCTTTGAAATCTTGCACTTTCCTATGGCAGAACAATGTAATGTTCCTTGGTGTTGTCCTGTCGGATGTCACCAAGACACTGCTCTCATGGTTACTGACAATACCGCTAATACCATTAGTAGAATAGCTACGCGGTGTGTTTTTCTGTTGAGACCTAACAGCACGGCTAGTTCTATGGCGACTGGTGGCCACACAAGTTCTGTTCTTGTAATTACGCTAATGGGGTATCCGATAGTCGCTATATTCAGGAACTCAATTTGCAATGCACATTCGCGTCACAGCTTTGTAATTTTGTCACCGCATAGTTCGACGACATGGTATCCAATTACATAATAACGCTGGTACGAATTAGAATAGATACAGTCGTCTTCGAATCGAGCTTTGGAATCCGCTTGGTACGCTTGCGAGAGCAATCATTGTATGCAGTACATCGCTTACTTCAAATCGCAAGCCAAGAGTGGATACATTAATAACGCAGATCCTTTAAAACCGTTGACAATTTCTATATACATATGTATGTATACCGTCAACCAGAATATTTTTTCACGCACAATTTAATGATGAATATTTTTGTCCCTATCCAAAAGTTTTTTATCCAAACAAGGGGACAACAGTATGGAAAATTAAGGTTACTCGATGTTTTGCGTGAGCAATGTTTCAACTATTGATGATGTGTTGACGTGTGGTTCACTGGTACAGTTTTTGTCACCACTGTTCGTGCCAAAACTGGTACCCTCGAATAATTTATGAAATCATAAATTCACAATATTTAGTACATTTGTGCTTGAACAATATTTAGTAGTCTTGAGTTACTGAAAAGACTCCAGAGGTTTTTTTTTATCTATCACCACCGAAAGGTGAAAATGTAGAGTTTTTTTAATTCTTTACCAAACCGTTCCACGTTTTGTTTGCAAGGGCTTTTTGTGTCTACTTCGATTGCAAGAGTTATTTTTTTATCTGCCACCCCCAAATGGAGGTGGAATAGAAAAATAGGAAAAATAGAGGTTATGGATGAAATTTTGAGTTTTTTCTAATTCTTCACGAAATCATTCCAAATTTTGTATAAGGAGTTGTTTTGTCTTTAATTCGATTGCAAGAGTTATTTCTTTGATATGCCACCCCCGAAGGGTGAAAAATAGGGGTTGGGGTGAAATTTCGAGTGAAATTTTCAATTATATACCAAACCATTCCACATTTTATATACAGGGGTGTTTGGTGTCTCTGATTTAATTTCAAGAGTTATTTTTTTTGTATTTACTACCCTCGAAAATGTAAAATTGAGTGCGGCTCATGTGAAAATTTTATTTTTTCCAACTACGGGGGTACTAGATTGGTTTCGCATTCAAATTACAGATTGACTGATTTAATGAATATTGTATATAATACTCGAGAAGTTTTTCAGTTTCAGTTGCTGTATTGGATCCGCTGCTTTGAATTTTCAAAATCTGATTTTGTTATGAAATAAGAGACCTCAAATAGTTCTATATATTGCTTTTTATCTAGGTTCACACGAATTTTTAGTTCTTTACCCCCATGTTGGTTCCGTCATTCCGGATTTTCAAAATTTGTCTTCTTCAGATTTGTTATCAGTGATCTTATAAAACCCTATACACAGCTTTTCAAATTCTCACAAATTTTTAATTTTCGTCCGCCATGTTAGATCCACCATTTTGAGTTTTCACAATTTGATCCCAGATTCGTAATGAGTAATCTGAATAATCCCCAACATGCAGTTTTTCTACAATTCCGAAAATATTTGAATTTTCATCCACCATTTTGGATAGAGCACATTGAAATTTAAAAATCTGTTTTCAGATTCAGCAACTCCAAAAACTGTGATCAGCAATCTCGAAAAACCTTTATCAAAACAATTTCCGGTTCAGATTCAAGAAAATAAAAAATATCTGCTCCGCACTAGGGGCTTAAAGACGCCATATTTAGTCCGCCATATTGGATGTTATAATTCTGATGCCAGATATGGATTCAGTGCCCCCAAAAACTATTATTTACCAAGTTTGGTTCAAATCACTAGAAAATTAAGAAAGTAATTCTATTTGATCATAAGTATATGACACAATATCAGAATTGGCACGTTTTTTTTTTATCATGTACGATACAATACTAGTGAACCGGTTAAAAAAGTATACGACTTAAAGATAAACAATACCTACGCAGTAATTTAGAGACACTATGCCGTTAATAAACTTTCAGTAAATTTTCGGTAAATTTCGGTAAGGAGTCGGTACATTTTCTATACCTTTCCACATTTTAATTATAAATTAAAAACTTGTTCTGGAAATATTTAGTAGCCATTATAAAAACATGTATATCAAAATCATTTGCGCTTCTTAAACTTTTCAGAGCAGATACTTACAAACTTGGTAGGTTGTAATACAAATTTCTAATACACTCAGTTCAGAACTTCAATTGGAGTAACTTGATGTTAGATATTAGACGATTAAACGCGCCGTTCTCACTTCCTTTGTGTATCCTATAACATTAATCGTCCAAAATATTGTATTTTAAGGGTATAAAAAATAATATTTATAATTTACACTAATTCAAATTGGCAGTTGAATTTTGAGGGAATAGTGTATATGGTATATTACTTCCACATCCACGTAGCAGAGTGGTAGTATCCATATATCTATAGTGCTAAACTTAAACAGAGAGTTATGTTATGAGATGAGTTTCTGCTCTTTAATCGTCTGTTCAAACCTGATAGTATAATAAACGCTGTGTGGCAAAGAATGACACGATGTTTTGCATTTTATTCATCGGTATTCTGATCATGATACCGTTATTTCAAAAGAAGTTTTTTATGGGAAAAACTTGTTACATATTAAAGTGAACTAATTATAGTTCATGTTACAGATTCAGATAAATGAGATAAACACATGTCATATTATGTAAGGATTGTATTGTTTAACACTGTCAATAAATTGTTACTCAGCCTACATTTAAGCAATATAGCCGGTAATTTACGACGTTCAAGAATTCAGACTATTTATTAATTAATTGTTCAGAAGCGACTATAAATCATAACGTAATTAGCCGGTGATTGTTCAGAAAACCATAAAACATATCTACTATACCAAATGATCCACTGGAGTTTTATAATTAGTTAAATAATAAAGTTGTAAAACTTAAAAAAGATAGCCTCTCATTTCTTTCATTGATGGGTATGTGATATGAAACTTATTTATTGTAATTGTTACCGTGATAAATAAAACAGTACTGCTTTTATGCAGTGTCAGCGTCAGTTTAGCAGGCCTTTGACTTCTAGAGCAGCGGTTCGCAAACTAATAAAGAGATTTTAATGTTAATGGTTCGCGACAACTTTAGGGTGCTGATGCCGCATGCCTGAAGGACTCCAGTTTTGAAATTTGTATATGTATGCCTTCTCGGATGCTAAAAATGCAACATTTTTGGGGATTTGTTTTGGCCAGACATATAAACAAAATTTTAATTCATTATGTGGGTTATATGTATAATATACAGTGTGGAACAGCCAAATAGAATAAATCAGTAGCTCCATTATTATGCATTTTTTTTTTAGAAAATCCTGGGACACATCAATTTCTCATTCTAAAATGACATCTTGCGACGTAAAAATGTCATCCTAAATTCAACTCCCTTCAGGTGACAGCTACAACCCCTAAATTTTAAAATTGGAAGTAGGGTCTTGTGATATTTCATTTGAAACGTCTTTTAGTTCTCTATTCAAAACTGCTATGGTCTTAAATTTTGTTGCAGAAATTAACAAGAAAAAAAGTTTCTCCAGCGTAGGAAATTCGTTACATTAAAATAAAACTTATAAGTAACACTATTTGTCAATTTTAGGTTCTGAAATGTTAATAATAAAATATAAATGTCTGTAATTGCCGACATTCGCTACTATAAGATAAAAACTTTCTAACAAACACGTACAATTTTTTTGCTTGACAATCGAACGACAAAAACGAGCAAGCAGCAAAAAAAACAAACCTGAAATTTAAGAAGTTGGCCATTATCAGCTTTAGTGATATTACCTAGAAACGTGATTGTCATTGTAACAGTAGTTAACAGTTATCAGTGTTAAACATTTTGCTTTAATTTTCGTGTTGCAATTCAGGGGAGATAGTTTACCTAACAGAAATGCATAAGATAACAATTCTGCAGATGATTGGTTACGGAGACAGAACACGAACGCAGGCCGAAGTTGGTCGCCTATTTCAAGAAAAATATCCGGAGTTGCCGCCAATACTCAAGGTACCGTAAGTAAAATAGAGAAGCAGTTTCGGGAACGTGGACATGAACGGCAGCTAAAGAAAAATCCTCCCAATAAACTCAGTGATGATTAGAAATTGTATGTAATGCTTATACTTGAAGAAAATCTACATACGTCCAGTCTTCAAACAGCTTCAGCATTAAATATTAGCCATTCCTCGATTCTCCGCGTATTGACAGAAAATCATATGCACGCAAATAAACTGGTACCAACTAATGAGCTCGCGGAAGACGATTTTGATAGACGAATTCTCTTTTGTGAACAAATGATGCAAATGATAGATGACAATACTTTACAGATAGAAAATGTTTTATTTTCGGATGAATCTACATTTACACTTAACGGCCATCGCCAAAACTGTCGTTACTGGTCGCGAGAAAATCCTCACCGGATGAGGGAACTACACCGGAGAAACTTTTTGTTTCTTGTTAATTTCTGCAATACAATTTAAAACCATAGCAGTTTTGAATATACAATGAAAGGACCTTTCAAATGAAGTATCACAAGCCCCTACTTCCATTTAAAAATTTAGGGGTTGTAGCTGTCACCTGAAGGGGGGTTGAATCTAGGCATGACATTTTTACGTCGCAAGATGTCATTTTAGAATTATAAATTGACGTGTCTCAGGATTTTCTAAAAAAATGTATAATAATGGAGCTACTGAATTTATTCCATTTGGGTGTTCCACACTGTATATTGTGTCGTCGACAACATTTTTATTATCTTTTATGATGAAATACAATAATTATTTATTATTTTTGCTTCGCCGTGATAACGTCCAATATGACATCCGCCAAGTAAGTATTTGCAATATATTTTTCAATTTACTAATAGTGAAATGATGTAGTTTTCGCGTCAGGGAGTGAATTTGAAAGAATTTTTTGCAAAAAATGCATTAAAACCGATTTAAAAAATATTTATTTGTTCACAATTTTTTTTTTTCAATTTTGAACGTCAATGTTGAACGTCATAAATCAATATAATAAAACGTTCCGGACTAAAAAACACTGAAGAAATTTTATCAAAAATTACTATTTTAATCTCACTAATACTGAAAAAAAAAAAAAATGCGGTCTTGAGACATTTGAGAATAAAATTCGTGTTCACTTATAATTTGGATTTTAGTAATTTTACGTTCAATCTACCATTTCAGCCTCATGCATATACCGTGTGTGTAAAGCCGACATCGGCCAGTTATGAAAAAGGACAAACAGAAGTGAGACGACAGATACGAAGCAACCGCATACGCATCGAAGGTAGCGAGGGAATAAGAACGAAAAGTGTAGAATTTGTCCTTTTTCACAACCGGCCGATGTCGGTAACACACACGGTATATGTTCCATACATGTATGATGTATGTATAATCTGTTGGAAAATCTGTGAGTCCCAATATATGCTAATTAGGGACGCCAGATCGACAATGAAGCGTAACTCACTTCATAACTTCTTTTTCAATGCGAATTTCACTTTGCAGCCTTTTTCCTTATAATTCCAAAACTTCAAGTAGTCATTTAAGACACTCTTTAACTTATCGATTTCTTTGGTCCGAGAGAAAATATAAAATACTACTTTAAATACTTTTAAACGTCGAATTTTGGAAGAAAAATAAATAAAATGAATTTAAAAAAACTGCATTATTTCTAAAACCTAAGTCAAGATAAGGGTGATTTTTATGCCAGAAAGATTGTCGTGACAATAAAAGTTTAGGAATCGCTGTCCTAAAGACAGATAATGAAAAGTGTGGACATTGGTTTTAGTCTCCGCATTTTAATAATACATACCTACTAATTTGTATGTTTTATTGTTGGGTACTGAAATATAAATTAAAAAGTTCCAAGGACTCATGTAGGAATATGCATGATTGAATTAGATACTTTAATCTGATAAAAAAGGTTATAATTATGTTGGAACTAGTTGGAGGTATTTTTTACAAGATAATACCATTTGACCTCTGAATGAATATCTACTATTTGTAATCATAAAATAATTACACTTTTTTAAAAAATGTTCTTTTTCTCAAAAGTACCATTTCAAATCAGCAGAAAATCATTTGGTAGATTTGATATATTATGTAGGTTTATCATAATGTAAGTGCAAAAATAACAATAATTATCATATTACTCTATTTGATTTTATAGTAATGTATCTATAAATACCGTAACAAGAATACTTCATCTAAAAATATAAAACAAGAAACGGCCAAACAAATCCAATTAATCATGAAGTACCCGTCATTTTCAATTATGAAATATGACATATTACAAATTGAATAATTGCCGCTGTTTAATTAATGTTTGTAAATAAAACTGGTGGTAATTGGACT
This sequence comes from Aromia moschata, assembly GCA_029963805.1. Taxonomy (NCBI): domain Eukaryota; kingdom Metazoa; phylum Arthropoda; class Insecta; order Coleoptera; family Cerambycidae; genus Aromia; species Aromia moschata. The sequence goes on from JAPWTK010000004.1 coordinate 19,499, forward strand.
ACCGGCATCTTCCATTGTTCCATTTTCGTCTTCATTTCACCAAATGGATCTCTTAATGATCGTGTACACGGGGCGCCGCAATGTTCTCGATTAATTAAGTGCATTTTGTAAGGATTACTTAAAGCGATGCATTAAACGAATGTGTATACAAAGGGGTCAGAAAACATTTTCAAGATATTTCTTTAGAAAAATACAGATTCAGTAATTATCCTCTATTAGCCAAAAACAGCAATATGTGAGGAAAACCGTTGAGATTTAGCAAAATATAAAATGGTTTAATTCAGTATTCCTCTTTTTTTCGACTTTCACGTCAGTTAATGTTTACATCTCCACATATTTTCGTTATATGCCACTGTGATAATTTTTATTATCATAACCGTCATAAAATCAGTTAAAACATCGCCAAAATAGACACCTAACTCAGATTTGCAAGAATAACAGAAATTACAGGAGCTGAGTTATGTCTATTACGACTCTTGTCTAGCCCTAGCACATTAGGTTTATAGTACTTTTGGGTTCGGTGATTGAATAAACTGTTTTTAGAAGACTTCTTCCCTGCCACAGATGAGTTTTCATGCCGCCAGTATGGACATACCTGATTAAATTCCGCCACGTTAGGAAACAGACGTCCACAAACATGACAATCTGAGTGTTTCTGTTGGTGCGTCGCGTCGGAAAGTTGTGGTTTCGCGAGGATCGCGAATGATTGACGGAATTAATGAAGAGATCGCCAGATAAGGGATTGTGACAGGACCGGACGGCGATGCAAATGGGCATCTTAAGCGGGATGCAGCACTTCCCGGCCAGGAGATACAATCTGTGGCGCCGTTCGCATTCGCTCGTGTTAGCCAGAACGTATTGAAGGGGGCTGTAGGGCGAGTGGAGCGGAGATGGAACAGTGGCAGCGGTTAGGATTACCAGTAAAAGTGAATATTGCTTTTTCGATAGCATAATGCAAAATTTCGATATCGGGTTTAGCAATCACATTGGCATTATGAGCAGACAATTAGGAATCAATACAAAAGAATGAAATTTTATCCGAAAGGAATTCTAGCATGTCAGACGACATTAAAGTTTATTCCTTTTCTAAATGCGAAGTTGAAATCAACTATGTTTTAAACATTTCCCTTTATTACATATTTACTTGAAAATAAAATTGAAACAGGAAATGAATAGAAAGAAGTAATCGCATAAGTCAAAGCTGATTGTTTTCTTAGAAATACAGTAAAACTTCTTTAAGACGCTCCCGTTTAAGATGCTTTCCAGTATAATACGCTCTTTTTCGTCGGTCCCTTGAATCCTATGATAATACAATAAAATAGTACTCGGTAAGACGGCCTGTTTTGCTGGATAAGACACTCTTTTTTCGCCGCAGATCAGGGTATTATCAAAGTGGTCAAACAAAAGCACAGGAAAAAATTAGTCCAGCGGTACTTGAGAGACATGGATGGGAAAATTCCAACCAAAATTAATGTTTTAAACTCTGTACATTTTATTACTGCTGCTTGGGATGAAATTGAGCCACTCGTTATAAAAAACTGTTTTCGGAAGGCGGCATTCGGATTTTCAGACGAGACAGATACCACTGACAGCACACCAACAGAAACTGAGGAAATTTTCCAAAATTTCCCCGATTATGCGACAGTGGATGACGCCCTTGTAACTAGCAACATTCGCACTATTGATGACATTATCGCCGGCGCCACCACTGACCCTGTGGGGAGTGAGAGAAAAGAAAGTGACTCTGAAGAAGAGGACGATCATTCCCCAACACCTACAGTTTCTGCTGGCTTGCAAAACGTGGGCGAGTTCAGAAAAGTTCTTTCCACCCTGGAAAATGCAGAGGACATGCTAATTTACATTAACAGAATTGACAACTTCCTCTCCACACACGCTACCAAGAACCTCAAAGTACCCTTGACAGGTTTCTCTGGTCAGTGAGTAAGCAGTGTCCAGACATATTATTCCTGTGAGTATTTATCACATTCCTGTACGAGTATTATGCATTTTAATAAATTTTACGTTCAAATTTTGCAATCATTTTCTTTTTTCGAGCATTTTGAGATTTTTTTTACTTTCCCGGATAAGACGCTTTCCCGCTTAAGACGCTCTTTTGCGCTGGTCCCTTGAAGAGCGTCTTAACGAAGTTTTACTGTATTTTCAACTAAAAAATTTAACCTTAGATTCATTTGTTCTTATTTATTTATTTATTGTTCTCATTAATTTTTTAACTTAACACAGGCGAACAAAATAAAAAAAAAACTTTCAAACCCCGAGTCAAAACCACTTATTCTATACTTACGTATTTTGGGTAGCTGAATTCAAATACGGAGTTAATTTTGGTGGGTTGGCTCGTTATCTCTATCAAAATGCAAAAAAAAAAAAATGCAAAATTGCACCGTCATGAAAGCAAACAGAATTATAGCATCAATCAAAATTCATTTCACATGTCTTTTTGGTCGTCAAATCCGAATTAAGCGTGAAATGTGAACCACAGAAAGCATGTAGAAGTGCGAAAAAATGCGAAACAGTGGCCAAAAGTGTCGCTTTATCTGGGAAAAACCTGAGAGTCGGAATTTTTTGACTTCAATAGACAAATGTTTGTTTTTTTGGGTTGCCAAATTCGAATTCAGCCATGGTACGCACAATATCTTATAAGAATGTGATAGAAAAGCAAAAAAAGATGTAAAACAGTGAAGAAAAACGTTAACATGTGGCGTTTTGTAAGAATAGCCTGGGAATAAGAATTTTTTTTTACTGAAATAACTCATTTTACATGTTTTTTGGATTGTTCGATCTAAATAGTTTTTTTTTGGACCTTCAAAACAATATCTTATATATAAAAATCTCGTGTCACGGTGTTTGTGGTCGCACTCCTCCGAAACGGCTGGACCGATTTTTATGAAATTTTTTATGTATATTTGGTAGGTATGAGAATAGGTCGTAAAGTATATTTCATACCGCTAGGTGATTAGGGTGTCCCTATCCAAAAACATTTTTCCTATTTTTTTGACAATTTTTTTTTTGTATTTTTTTTTTTTGATTTGGCATCAAAACATATCTACCTATAAACCCAAATTTTAAATATGGCAGAACAACGTTTGCCGGGTCAGCTAGTAATTTTGTTAGAATATTAAAAAAAAAGTCAAATAGTGACAATAGCCGCCAAGTACATACGTCATTATGAAGAAAAATCTTGCAGTCAGAACCAATTTGTCAGAATTCATTCACATTATTTCCTTTTGCTGTAACGAGTTCTTTTCTCTACAAAAGATCTATGCAATGGCAGACGTCTCCGTTTACTCCCTTATGCTTACATTCTATTTTCAACATTCAGTAAGTCAGTCATCACAATTAACTGCATTTACATCACAAAAAATTTCATCCACCAGTTGATCTGGAGTTTACTTTAATTAGTTTAGGTTAATTTTCGTTCGTTATTTTGTCTTTTTATTTATTTATTCCATTTTAATTATATCATAATAATTAAAAAGTAAAATCCTATGTAAACTCAGTCTAGCATGTGCTAAGTTAGAGTACGTGTTGTCTGGAGCATTTTATTGAATTAGCAGGATGTTTAGAAGAATATGCATGTGGATACAGGTATATGAGACCCTAGTGTACAGTTTATGGTGCACCACAATGGATGGAACAAAGAAGCAACAAGCGAAAATAATTTCTGAAGCAGTTGGAAATGAATTTAATCGAACAATATTCCTAACAATCCTAACTAATTAATTAACTGATACCAAGTACATTATAAAAATATTTGTTGCAAAACACTGTCTTTGAAACTGAGGTTCCATAGGACGAATGTCATACAATATCAATACTACATTAACAAAAAGGAATATATAACTTTTAATAATATCGATAGGAAGAGCAGAATAACAAAGTTTGCATGTTCTTCCTGCCACAGAGCATATAACATGGCATACAGCAGAAATTTTATGTGACCGATAAAACAAAATTGAAATTTGTTAAAATTCTAATTAGCCATCAGTTTTAGTCGTCTCCTGATGATGCCGACATGGCTACGAAAGCACGCATTATATGTAGTGTCAATTTTATTTGTAGTGGTTATCTTCATTACATATTTTTTCAATTTTAAAAAAGATCCTGTCACTGTCACTAGCGAGCGTTCGGTAAAAAAGAGTTCTGTACATTACACACGGCGTTCCGGATATCGCTAGGCTTGTGCGTACCGTGCAATCTCAATTTTCACGCTCATTAACATGGCGCCACGATTAATGAAGTCGCACAGTCATAGGATTATATAAAGTAGACATTAAGACCATCGGTTTTGGATCGTAACATATCAAGCTAAGATGTAATCTTCTATAAGTAAATAGGATTTTCTTTACGTGATCTTTAACGGAATTTCTAATTCTCCATAACATGCAGGATATTAACAAGGTGCCAAATGGGACCATAAAAAATCATGTAGTAGTAAATTTCTATGAATAGAAAGGTTAATTTCGTGGTTAACTCTAGGCTTGGAGATTCTCAAATTAACGAGCAACTAATGCATTTGCTTAAGCTGAACTTGTTTTATCTTCAGAGTCTGTGAATACATAAATGATAATAATTAGTAGGTATTTCTGTTGTGTGGCACAGCAATGATATTCATAATTATGGCAAGAACTTCAAAATACCCAAAATAAAAAAAAAAACATAACTCCACAATCTCATATTTTTAATTTCCTCGCCGATACTGAGTATGTATAGTACACTCAGAATAGCTTTGCCCGCGAAGTGAGCAACAAACGTAGTGAGAGGTACTACGATCATATCCAACATATACATATAAGAGACACCCACAATCAAACAATAACAGACTATACTTCTTGAAGCGTTCACGGCTGGAGCTACAAAAGAAATGTGCACAATTTCAAGTTTTGTCTGCTGTGGCCAAGGGCAAAGCTACTGTTGCCGAACTGTATGTACTCAGTATGTGTAAATATATCGCTTTTCTGTACAAATATTATTTATAAATTAGGTATTACGAAACTTTTTGAAAGCACAGTATTGTGACTGTGTTATTATAATGATGTGTATATTAATCTTGACATATTTTATAGATAGGTGGCCAACAGAATACGCCAACAAGTGGCCCAAACCGACCAACAGGTGGCCATCAGTTAGCGAGTCATAGTAGCTATATACATAAGTACCTATCATAATGTAGTTGTACAAGTTGTCAAATTAGTTTTCAATATTTGAAGCAAGTAAAGTGGAATTGATCATCTTCCTCCGTTTTTATCAGTATCCTACTTATTGTTAGGGGTAATGAAAATTATTATTATTATTGATACCTATATTTGAAAAACTGAAGAAACAATAGACAAAATACAAAGATTTCTATGTAGCTGTGAAAAAAAGATCATAAGCAACAAAAATATATAACGTATGATTACCCACATTATTATTTATGATTTATGATATAAAATCTACCTTAAATTTGAGATAGCACGGTTTTGTAAAGAAAAAACTATTGATAGAGTCAGATAGAATCAGAGAAATAGAGAGAGCAGATAAAGTCAATTTACACTGATTTTAGCAAAGTTTTTGATAAGATAGACCCATAATGTTTTAATGCATAAACTTGTTGGAGATCGTGCTCATGGTAGTCTGTTGAGCTGGTTTAAATCCTCTTAAATCTTGGCAATCGTTCTCAAGCAGTTGTATTGGGAAGTGTAATGTCAACTTACACAGATATTATGTCTGGAGTTTCCCAAGCATCTCACTTAAAACCATTATTGTTTAATATCTTTGTTAATGATATCTCGGGCTCTATTCATGTTTCTAAATGTTTAATGTACGCCGACGATTTAAAAATATTCTCATTCGTAAGAGAGTCTAATGATGTTCTACTAATACAACAGGATCTTGATGTGAAGAAAATTCGCTATTTTTAAACTTGAAAAAATGTCATCATATTACATTTTCTCGAAAAATAAATGCTTACATTTTATGTTGTTGTAGCAACGTCCTGCGTCTTAGATTGCAATTTGCGTTTACGAATAAAATGGGGTGGTCAACATAAAACAGTCACCTTGTACATATACCAGGTGTCCTATTTTAAAATATCCATATGAATAATTGTAGAAAAGCCGCCAAGCCAAAAAACGACTTTAACAAAACTTGTTTGGTTTGGAGGGGCCCTCTGACCATGTGATCCAGCACCTCATCCGGCATTCTGATACGGCCCTGAAACACCAATTTTTTTTTTTAAGGGAACCCCCAATTTTCATCAATATTTTCAATATTTTCCTGACATCCGGGCCTTTAAAAAGGCCTTTCCTCGAATCTCGTGAATTCGAGGTCATGGGAGCAACAAATATTTGAAAAAATATTTGAAAAAAGCATGAATAAGCATTCGTAAGGAGCTCGGATCAATCCCGGATGTCAAGAAAATTACTTCAAAAACATATTTTGGATGTACATTTTCCCGTTCAATGAGATCAAGCAACGAAAATTGGGGGTTCCCATTAAAAAAAAATGAGTGCCTCAGGGTCGTATCAGGATAAAGTGCATGGTCAGATGGCCACCTCCAAACCAAACAATTTTTATTAAAGTCATTTTTGGATTGGCGGCTTTTCTACAAAGTTAATCATGTGGATGTTTTGAAATTGGACACCTGGTATGTAAACATTATGAGTATGTATAAAATTTATTTGAAATCTTATGCAGGCCGTGTTTTAAAAATAATCAGTTTTGTGTTTTTCATAATATCTCGTAAACAAAATGACAACATAAATAAAATGGTAGGCGTCGAGATTTATGTGACTATAAAAATAAATTAAGTCGCACGCCACTGACCTACCGATCGGGTAACGCCTGCTTCCCGACTTATTAAGGCTCATGTTAATTAATACCGGTATCTTTGACTTGGAGCGGCGCTAAATATTTACATAAATTACACGAGCAACTCATCTCGTCGTGAGGCTTTAATAGAATACGATACTATTACTTATTAGTTAATACCGAGCAGGACTCCTATTTCGAATATCGTGTCCAACGTTGTAATTAATACCCGTCATATTTTTAATTAGATGCCATCGCGCTGCGGTCCATATTTTCCTTTTATAGTTCCTATAAATCTCCTCGGTTCTTACGTCAAATCAGTAGCGGATATCTGATATGTCGGCGATGCAAACTGGGTTCGTATGTATGTGATTATTCGAAACATGAAAATAATCAAATATTCCATAAAAATGTGCATACATACGTATACAAGGTAGCGAGGGATACACTTTAAGTTATTTACAGTTTTAGGAAACTGAAATAATTACAAAAAGGAATTGCAATCAAAGTAAACAGTTAATTATTCTCTAAATAAAACTGATTTTACCATAAATTGTCTATTAAAACTCATTTATATTAAAACTTAATAGAGATGGATCTACAAACAAGAATAAGTTTAGTACAATGTCATTATGAATGCGATAGAAATTAAGATAGTTTAAGAAAAATTTGACATGATAATAAGGTTGAGAGCAGGTCCCTGTAAAATTAAAGCGTTCCGTAATTTGATTAGCGAATTTGACACAATAGAGCCCTGTAATCGACCTCCCGAGATCAGGAAAACCAAAACATAGCCAATACTAATCCATTGGCTATAAGTAATGGCAATGCAATATCAAAACAACTGTAAACGCTATACTACATATATATCACGGTTTCGAAAATTCTATCCAAAATCATAAAAATGTGTCCCTATAATCTGCAACGATTATTTGGTTTGCCGTTTAGCGGTAGTGGTATTCAGATTCAGACCAGGTATGATTTCTCTTTGCGAATATTGGCCGATTAAAACTGAACACGAATGGTTATCCTGTACATGATGGACAGATGACGCCCATTTTTTTTAATGATGGAATCAGTACTCAAAACCATCGAAAGTGGTCAACAGAAAATCCACACTGAATCATTCAGAAAGCTTTTTACGACAAGAAAGTCACTGTTTGGTGCGGCTACACAACTATTTTAATCGTTGGTCCATGATTTTTCGAGGAAATACAGAATGACGAGGACGTAAGGTGAACTGTACTTGCAAATGTTAAGAGACTATGCAATTCCCCAGTTGCAATTTTTATGGAGGATAAACCAACCAGTAAACCAAGCTACCAAGGCGGCTGATAAGGCCACCAAGATCGCTTGATCTGAGTAATGTTGATCCCAGATACAGTTGGCGTTAGTTAAAAAACTTAGTGTTCAGAATACGACAAACAACGCTGGAATTAGGGAGCAAGTTGCTGCAATTAAACCAGAAATTTTGTATCACGTGTGTAATTTGGACGAAAAGATGGTGTTTTACACCACAAAAATGAGTCATGTTGAACAGTTACGGCAATCAGTGTTGGACGTAAGAAATCACTACTATTCATATAAAAAGAATACATTTTCTATTGCTTTTTGTTGGCTTAATTTATTGAAGTTGTATTAATAATTTGAGATAAATGCCTTATCTTATGATATATGTATGTATTTATTTGCATATATTATGCCACACCATTCCATAAGAGGTAAATAATACAACTTGCCGTAAGAGAATCTAATATAACTTTTGTGAAGTTCAAACATTTTTCAATCACTTAATTATCTTAATTAGAATCAAACCAAATAGATCCTTTCGCGAATGCGTTTGTAGATAACACAATCATTATAAGGATAATATTATTGTAACAATAGGTACAAAAAGTAATGTAGATATTCTCTTACCATATAGCAGTCACAGAGTTTTAAGGTGGATCAAGAGACTTACCTGAAACAAGAGAAATACATATTATTTCATCAATTTAAATTATGATATACATTAATTATTATTCATGCTACATAAATTATCCGCATTACAATCTATTTTTACCAACGGAAACGCAAATTAGTCAACCTTTTCAATATTAATCCAAACTGAATGCACAAAAGTTCTGGATAATAAGAGTATGATAGGGTAGCTAGTTCAATTGCTTCTGGTCAACATCGAAGTTAAGTTACGTCGATAGTGGCCAGAACTAGAATATCAAGAGCCGTCAAAATAACGTCATCAATCCTTACTATGAATGAGAGAGATGAAAATATGGGTTACGTCGAGGCTCGAAGCGAAATTTTGTTGTCAAACGTTTGATAAGGGGCTGTCACAATTGTCCCATAATGTGACAGCCTAAACAATTAAATAAGGTTATACACGTAAGATTAAGAATAGAAATACGTCTTTTTTTCACGGCCAACTTTGACGACGTTTTTTGGATGGCTCGTTATTACTACGATATACTTACTCTATGGCAATGACATCTACTGGGTGGTAGCGGAGGTGGCAATCTCAGCTTAGTGGGTTCCAGCCTCGATTAACCAAATTGTAGCATGGACGTGTTTATCTGTGAGTGTGTGATATGCACACATTGTAATATGTGCATTTTACCTCTATTTCTATAGGAGGACATCAACCATGTATTTCATTATGATTTATTTAGTAGGTATCGTGTGGATAATAAAAGAGTGTTCAATTAATAGTGTTAACAGGTCAACATTAAGATCATATATGGTTTATTTCAAATTCATATTTAACAGTAATATTTTGATGCCATCTAATTACTATTCGGATCAGAAACTGAAGAAGGGACAATATACCCCTTGCACATCCTGTATGGACCGTTACGTGAAGATGAAGTGTGTCGACCATTTTCATAATGTCAGTATACCCAACAGCTTTTGCTAGGAAAGTATTTCTGTAACGTGATAAAGCGGCAATAATTAAATGCAGTCATGGTTAACCACACAAATCGCATATATTATGATCGTTATATTTAGTTCCTAGTTGAATGCATATCGCGTGTCAGTAGTTATAGGTAAGTGGCACTAGTTAATATTCCAACGTAATGCCATATAATAATACCTAATAATATGTATATGACAACTAAGGATATGTATATGACTACTATTTTCTATCAAGAAGATTAAAAAAGTCGTCATTTTTTGCTACATATAGGGTAAGTCCGGGATATATGGCCATAGTTTTATAAATAAATAAAAACACACTTTTAATGACATATTTTTAAACGTATTTAATGCTTGACTAAAAGTATAAGAACACTAATATGATATAATACAGTCAGTTTCGGAAAAAAAAACAAATTATGAACTTAACAAAATATTAAAAAAAAACTGTGGTATGGCCATCTCTCCCACACCTTCCGGGAGTGATGGCCATATAGAAATATTAATTATTCACGAGTCTCTTTGACTTTCGGTTAAGCTTACCACACTTCTGGCAAAAATTGCTGTATGCAATAAAAAACAACATCTGACAAAGTGTTTTGTGACCAGTTACCACGAGTTTGTACTGATTTTCTTGTATATCTTTAGGCATCTGCAAAAAAGAAAATATGTATGAGCTGACGGCATCACAAGTCTATCATATGTCTTATTACAGTATGGCCATTTTCCCCAGGAAAAAATGGGCCATATCTCCCGATTGTCCGGTAGAGATGGCCAAAAATGTATTTCGTTTCCATGTTTCGTTTGGAATTACGATACTAGGTTATTGTCAATCCCACAACAACCCACTATCAAGCTTATTCCAAAGAAAATCAAATAAAATCTACTTAATCACTTTGTTTAAGATTTTTAACCGAATAAACGCCATACGTAGGTGCAGTTCGCATGTACTAGGTCAACTGGTGCGTGGAATAACAGCCAACAATACAGATGGAAATTCTTGGCTATGGCCATCTCTACCACATGGTCATCTATCCCGGACTTACCCTACATGTTTGTAGCGTTTAGGTTACTTCAATTGTAAATTATTTTTTATGATGTATTGTATTATTTGTTTTTAAATATTTGTCATTTTATATCATGAGTTGTAATGTACTATGAATTTAATGATACTAGAATTAACTAGTGATACTAGATTATATTATGGCGATGATATGTAGGAGGTATAGCCCTCTAGTGTGTTTAAATTAGGCATGTGCGATATCTCGAAAATCTCGAGATATCGATTCTCGAGACGAGAAAAAAAGTCGAGACGAGATGAAACGAGACGAGAATCTCGGTCAGTCGAGATTTCTCGAGATCTCCAGATTTCTCGAGATTCCGAGATTTCTCAATATTCCGAGATTTCTCGAGATTCCGAGATTTCTTGAGATCTTAATATTTTTTTAGATTCCGACATTTCTTGAAATCCTAGAATTTTTAAAACTACCGAGGTTACTCAAATCCCAAAATTCATTTACTATTTTAAATTTCCCGGAGCATATTCAAAATATGAAACTTAAGGAAAATATCGGAGAAAATCTTTCAATTAGGAACTGTTATGTCTGGTAACGTAATTTTTACATACGCATCGAGCTTTACACCGACGCTCGATCGATATTTTGAAATCGATGACCGGTTTCCTAAATGCTGCCAAACCGAAATGTTAAACCAAAGTGTAATAAGTTTTCTTTTATTTAATGTGTTTTGCTAGCTGAACTTTTAATTTAAACAGTAAGTATTAATACATTAATTTCACCTCTTTTTCGAGAAATTTCAATATATCAAGAAATCTCAGTATCTCGAGAAATCTCACGATCTCGAGAAATCTCGGAATCTCGAGAAATCTCGAGATCTCGAGAGATCTCGACTGACCGAGAATCTAGTCTCGTCTCGTCTCGAAAAATGACTTCCCGTCTCGTCTTAAAAATTCGAGATCTCGCACATGCCTAGTTTAAATGGGACTAGACATCTTCAGGCGGGTGTAATAAAGTTAACAACGACCCGATGTTTTTCCCGGAGCACACCATAACGGTACGCCCCTTAAGCTCATAATGAGTTCCTACTTTTTTATATCATAATTAAACTATCGTATCCAAATAAGGAATATGTGTTATAGTAATTCTGAAATGTTCTATGTATTACATCAGGGTCACTGAGCACACCACTTCTTAAATATTTTTTGGTAGTTCTCGATTTTCTCGATATTGAGATTTCTATAATTAATCATGACTTATTCTCAGTTTATTGTCTAAAGCATGGTAAATATTTTTCCTTAATAATATAATCGACTGCAAACGAATTAGAAAAAATGTTTGTATTTTTATTAATTTATGACGAATATTTAAATCATGAAATCTATAGATATTTGTTCTATACTTTTCATTGATATACATATGTATATAAAAATAATAAACTACAATATACTGGAACCAGACGTGCATCGGCTAGCTACCCGCACAATTCTAATTAACTTACAAATTACACATATAAATATAAGATAAAAATAAAAACTGACTTTTTTAAAATAAGACACTAAAAGTTGTAAGACTTGCTAAAATACTTTTGTACAGGAAAACATTAATAAAACTCACATTAAAAACGTATGTATAAATATATGGTGTATATACACCTATGTAGGTATTTGTCTTGTAAGGGTATATTCTAAGTCTGGTATATAGAATTTAATATACTTTTTAAAATATGGCGTATTTAAATTGTCGATGTCAGATTATTGTCTGGATTCCTCTTTTTAATAGCAGTCGTTTCATGTAACAATCGTTTTTTGTAATTATTTTGTTGTCTAATAATTTTGACTTCGTCAAAAGAAAAATTATGGCCTATTTTCGTAATGCTGTCTCATTTACCCTGTTATTTTACAAATTGTTAGCAGTAACATCATTTTTATGTTCATATATTTTTTTCTTCAAATACCTTCTGGTCTGACCCACAAAAACTTTATGACATGTACCGTATGGTATTCCGTATTAATTGATAATAATAGATTGATTGATTGATATAATATTAACGAATGATAATTCGTTTGAAAAAAAGTAATAATATGTACTGTATTTCCATTCTAAATTGAAAATAGGTAGAAAAAAAGCAAGGTTTTCAGATATATTTTCTAAAATTTCTAAGCTCACTATACAAGTATACTTCATACTTCAGCAAACTGTTAGTTCGTGACGTTCTTAGAAAGCTAGTTTGGAAATATTTAAAAAAAAAAAATACATAGATATAAATTTATTAGTTAGCATTAAAATAAAGCGTTTAAAATTGCTGGAAAAAATAATTATAAATTAAAACAACTTTATGTATATTACTATACTTAAGAAAATTTTGAAGAGCCGGCAACGCGATGCCGCGAATGAACAGCGAATGCCGATCCAATATACTATTGGATTGCTTTGTATCTAATACTCCTTAAATACTTATTCGGTCCACTGTGCCATAAACTTTTTACGACGTCGTTAAAATGATTTACGACTTTAGGAATTCTACTTGTTGAAGACGCCAGTGACGTGTATTTCAGCTAGGTTTATTAACACAGACAATTTTTTGAGATTGTCTGGCTAAATGAGCATTATTTACAGCAAATTATATTACAAATATTAAGAGTTTTGTATGAAGGCTAATTTTAATCTCCTATATTGTTTTGAATGAAAAAAATTATTTCACAATTTTCGAATTTATAAAAGATATATGCACGCCCATGGAATCATAAAGTTGCACCGCTTTTTTTGTTTCCCAGGCGTATTTATCATTTTCAATTAAAAATAGAAGGACTATAGTTTATATTATATAGATAACTCTAAATGTAAAGCTCATTTTTATTTAAGGGCAAAGGAAACGTCCCTAGCTTCCATGTAGAACAGACCCCTAGTTCTGTTGAACTTAAACGTTGATTTTTTGGTGGATTCATATTTTCTTGAAATCTTAATTTTTCTTGTCTGGGGCTTTTCCCGCTGTCGCTTCCTTAACACATTTTATTCTATTATATTGTTTACATCAGATGTGACGGATATCAGCTTACTGTTTTCCGGCCTTTCTCTTCCTGATTTTCTTACTCAATCCCTGGACTACGCGCTACTAGTCCAGACAATAAAACGCAATCAGCGCTTTACCTCAACAGTACATCCTAATTTATTCAGTGCAGTGCAATACATTCAGTGCATCCTTAACATAGATTACGAATTTTCCTAAAAAATTTACATCAAATTGATTAGGGAACATGATTTGCGACCTGCTTTTCTTAACTGAGAAGTTAAGGGAAATATGCGAAGGATAAAAGTTACTGCACTATTAAAAATCAATTACGATTATTATTTACAGCCGAGAAAGAATAGGTATCGCAAAACGTTTGCTCTTGTAGCCCCACATTTATGGCGCCCCAAGGATATGATCTAAGCTCCTCAGGCCCGATTCGTTCATCGTCGTTTATCCTCTTAGGGAGAAAAAAAGTCTAAAATGCAAGATAATTACTATTTACTACTATCCGGTCGAGGAAGTGCAACGTGTGGGCGACTCTTACTGCTGACCTAGAAACGTTTAAAGAACAATTTTCTCAAATGGAGTTAGACAAAAAGGTCATTAGATACTGTTAAGGAAATACGCGCACGAATCGTTACGCAATGCCTAAAATATTACCGACGTTTACGTGGCCTTGAGCATCGCAGGATGCATACGGCTTCATTTCGTCTCCTACAGGATGTCCAGATGATTAGGAGAGATTAATCGCAGAGATAACAGCCTACTGGATAATAATAGATGATAATTCACGGAATATGTGTAACATTTTAATTTATAGCCTAATAATTTCTGCCACAAAACAATAACCGTGTTTTAGTACCGAAACCCATGAAAATATTTCATCAATATCAGCAGTAAATATACGAGTTGTACTTAATAATAATAATAATAAAATATTGTCTGTCCATCCCACAACGTTAAAACATATTGGTAAATTTAAAGATAAGATAATTTTCTCAAAAAGTTATTTTTTCAAGGGTTACTGCAAAAATTCGATTAATGGTAGGTGTATCGTCATTGAAGATAACAAAATGGAGGGTTTAATTTTACTGGTACCTTATCTTTTGGTAGAGAATAAAATACATGATCTCTCTAGGGCATGCTAGGCAGACGAATTAGGTCTATAATTCCTACGGTCACTGCAATCATTTGATTGATGGTAAGAAGAGTGTATCGTCGTTTAATTTTACTGGTACTGTCCTTTTGGTAAATAATAGAATACAGAATATATCTGGGACGTGCTAAGCAGATGAAACAAGTGAGAGCTGCTCTAATAATATGGTAGACTTTTCCTCAAGAAATGTTCGACAACGTCATCAAAAGTATGCGAAGACGTCTACAACTATTTTTATTTTCAAAATCTCTTGTTTCGTCTAATGTTTGTAAATAGGCTCCAAAATTACATAAAGCTTTACAACACAAACTGTAATTAGCTAACTCGTAGGTCACTTTTCCCTTTAAGAGATTCAATTTCGATGAGTTACGAAAAGACAAGTTATCGAGAAATTACTCAAATCTCTCCGTTCTTTTAAATTTACCGGTATCTATGTTCCAAAAAATATATTTAATTTTACTTATATTTTCGTCTAGACAACACGTCTTCAACTATTGTTATACTGTGTAGACCAAAATAAACAATTTAACACGTTTTAGAACGATTATTCTTATAGCAAATAATTTTCAGTAGGATGCAAAAGGAACTACATATGCGCGTTTATGTAATTAAAGATCCAATACCATAAACATGAATTCATTTAGGAATCTAATCTTTGCTATTAAATATTTAATAACCACTGCATTAGCAAGACTATTAAAAATACAACAAATATACTATTACTTAATATTTGTTGTTTAAGTAGGGCTTAACACCAACAAAAACCTGAAATCATTAAGAATTATAAAAATGGTTATGTATATGAACAGTATGCGCTTTTATCTTCACAAATTTCGCGTCCTTTGGCATGCTATAACTTTTTCTCCTCCTTCGTCGCTGGAAGAACTGACCTCCGCATTTTCAGTAGTGGAGCGAGAAGTTACAACAGTGGTGATACCGTTAAACTTCATTCTGACGTTTTGTGGTTGTTCTTCCTCGTGTGAATCCTCGCGTATGTCGACACATCTTGCCGCCACTTCGGGATTGTTGGGTGGATTCAAGTTGTTCCCTGTCGTAGCAGCAATCTCTTGGGGCTCGGAGCAATCGAGATTGGTAATGTCGAAGTCTATATCAAACTCAGGAGGAGTAGTAGTGTTTTCGTCTATCTGTTCTAGAATGGTGTTCAATACAAGAGAATGTCTTCTCTCACCTTTTGACACATTTGGCTCTTCTAGCATCACTGGCACATTCATGTCTTCTGTCAGCTCTTTCAGAACTCTCTGTTTGTAACTCAAGGGGCCTGGCTTGACGAAACGTACTCTTTTGCTTTGACTGCATCTACTTGACGGAGAAGTTCCTCTGTGTGAAACCCACTCCTCCATGGTGTCACTGACCAGTGTCGAATTAGCTCTCTCGTTGTTCGTGATGGGCTTCACGAAAGTTCTGTAGCTAGCCGGGGCTCTGGATATTATTGATGGTCTCTGTTTGGTCACAAGTGAAGGATGTTGCGTGCTGATTTGATCGCTTTGTTCTGAAGATTTATCACGGTCATTGGTAGACTGTATATTGTCTATTCGAGACTGCGTCACTCTCTCTAGAATCACTCTCGGTAGTAGTAACTCTTTGTACTCATCTGTTTGCGTGAAATTATCGCAAGTAGTCAGTTTTCTTCTGCGTAATAATCTGTTATTTGGCATTATTCTATAACAGTGTCACTTTGACAAGTATTGTTTTTCTGGTGACATTTGAGTCCTGAAATAGAATATCAGTTGGTGCTACAGCTGCAGCCTCTTGATAGGAATATTTGGCAAAATTTAAAACTGTAATTGCAGCTCAATAAAAGAATAATGTGGAAGTTCTCTGTACTTGCAAATAAAAATATTTTTAGGATATTACATATTAATAAGAATATAAATATTATATCGGGTTTCAAAAATCACCTTCGTTATATTACCTGGGCGCTGAGAGTATTACTTTTAACGCATAATAACTCTTTTATATTTAGGTATATAAATGTTGCAATAGAGCATTCAGATTTGTTATACAAAACTGAAATTTGGAAAACAATTTTCCCAGTAAAACTTTTTGATGTCGAGTAAAACGCTTTGAGCATCTTTTTTAAACATTTGACACTTTACTACATCATACATTTGACACGTACAAGTTATGTTAAATGATATAAAGTGTATCTTATGAAGGACACTGTATACAGGTATTTACAATTTATTTGTTGTTATTAGTTGTGATAAGTTTGTGTAGTTCAGAAACTTTTAACAAATGAGGCAAGTGTGGTTCTTTATACAGACAAGGAAGATAAAAGTCATGACGAGTTCCTTGTAGATAGTGTACATTAAGTTGAATAATTTATAGGTAACATATTGATACCACGGTGTCTGGAAGTACAGAGTAAGGTGCCTCTTACAAAATAATATAATTGTTTGTTCCTCGATTTAGATTTTATGTTTAATAGTTTTGCTACCACTCAAAGTTTTAAGTCCTTCTTAATCTGCTGTAAACTTGTAATCTCTAAAGTAGACATTTAGAAATAACATCGAACACAGAAATAAAGACAAATTATAGACCAATTTATAGCAAATGATCCCGGCCTTATTACTGTTCCAGTCGCTAGTCGACATATAATCCTCCTTGTTACAGTGTGTTTCGTCAGATAATCCGTCTTGTTTTCAGGCTTACGGGGACATATTTTTTCGCCCGGCACGTCAATCACTTAATAATTCGGCTTAAAGAGGATTAAAAAGCTGCTGTTGCGAGTAGAACCTTCTGTAATGACCGTCAGTCTTGATCCTCTCCACTCACTGTCATCATTCTGATGAACATAATTCTTCCATCTGCCATGAAATATTCAACCTGCTGGAGTTTTACTTCTGTAATATAGTGCTGACATCTGCTTAAGTGTGTATATTCGTATAATTGACAAGATTATTCACTCAGATGGTGTGCTATGAAAGGTGAGTGAAGTAACAAATTTAGAACTGCTGAAATTTCAGTTCAAACGGGAAAGTAATGCAATCTTTAAGCACTCTTCGAGTGCGTAAAAAGTATGTTTATTACCAAAATCTTTTGACCAAAACATGATAATATCAGCTAGCTAAATAATCTGCTCTGTAAGAGACCAAATGATGATACTATCAAGAGTGGGATTTTGTATTAGAAGTAAATAAATCAGTTAGGGTCGATGACAGTATAGTATTTATTATATTTCCTTACATTTCTCATGGAAAAGAGGACTACCGGAAGGCATGTTTACTATTTCATACACATGAGAAGATACTTATCAAGGTCACAGAAAGAGCTAGAACAGTAAGTATACTATATACAGGTTAAAATTAAACTTCGGTCAGTAATCCATTTGCCCTTTTTAATATAGAGTAGACTGATCTCATTGATAGAAATGTCTTAGACTTAACAGAACATACAGTTCTTTAGAATTACCTTAAAACTCTTCAAATATCAAGGAAGAAAATATAATCTGATTGAAGCTAACAGTAATACTGAGATTGCTCTGTCTAACCACAACATTTTTTTTTTTTTGGAAATTATTCAATCAAATCACTACTGTTTTATCAGTTATGTTTCCTCGAGTTCTATAATCAGATAGCTTGGGCTTTCTACATCATTAAATATATTCCAAGAACAACATGGTTCGTTAAACTTTACTTGTTGAACTTTATTCACTATTGCAAGTTTGAAATTTGATTAAGGAAACGATTATATTTCTTTCAAAATATGTAAGTGTGCAAGGATATATCATGGCATTTATGACCAATATGCACACTATAAAGTGAAAAAGATGACATTGTTCGTTGTTACTCGCACGTTAAAAGTCGTATATCCGGATTTCACTTTTATTAGATCTCGTCCGTACGATATATTTGATAAAGGACGAGGATATCTTTCTCACTCTATCTGAGCTTGACGGTTACATCACTAAAGCGCTTTTGGGAAGAACATTTGATAGTTGCGGACTTTGTCCTACAATCAAAATAGTAGAGAATACTAAGGTATCGCCACAGTATGTTATGTTAGGCAACATAGACCTCGAGGAAGGTGTGGTTTTGAATGGTGGTTTTGCTCTTAGTGAGACTAGTTTAAGAAATAGGAGATGAGAAAAAAATGCATTAGAAAAAAAATCACAACAATAAATGATACTAAAATATAAATTTCTGATAAAACCAGAAAGCAAGAACAGCCTTGTGCTTCTCACTACTGCTCATTAGTGCAGTGGCAAAGGTGGCAGAGAGTCCCTACCGATACACACAAAACGAATGGGTTCTGCCTCTATGCACTTCAGTAAACTCTACATCGTCCATTACGAATTAATATACTCCGAGGCATATTTACACGCTCGGCCCTCGCCATTGTTCGACTTTTCAGCCCAGCCAATAATTTTGTATTCAACTGCAGCGCTTCTATAAGGTAGCTTAGGTAAAATCTCCGCTCACGATTTTCCGTCGATAAAAGTGGTTAGTTAATAAGCGTTTATGCACGATTAATTTCGAATTACCGCAATTGCCGTTAAAGAGACGAGGGTGCGGCCGAAACGCGGGGGGAGGGGTAAATGCTCAGAAAAGCGTAGGTAAATATTATTTATTCGATGCCGCTGATTGGATGGTAAAGAATTAGTAATTGTTGCTGATGCCTTTGTATAATTAATTTTGCCTTCTAGTGCCTTCTAAGTCTTCATCAATTATAGATACAGTAGACGCTCTCTTAACCGGCGCCGCTTTAACCGTCCCGCCGCTTTAACCGGCCTGCTTTCTAAAATTTTAGCCAAAATGGAGTTTGATGGAAAAATCCTGATTGAAGCTTTGAAAACAATTAACCTAAAGGACGTAATTTTGATGGTTGCAGTATCATTGATGAAATACCAAAATCTACATTTGTCAAATCGTGGAGGAAAGCATGGCCTGACATTGAAAAAGTTGTTGAATCAAGTTTGGAGGACACTTCCTTGGGAAATGATGAATCAACAAACACAGAACCTGAGCCAGATGTCAATGGAACTTTACTAAAAGACTTACAACAACTTCCCTAAACAAGTGATTTTCAACCTCAAGATGGTCAGGAATGGGTTCTTGAAGGTGACGACGTTCTTGAAAATGAAATGTTGAATGATGACGAGATAGTTCATACTGTTATCAACGAAGCACTAGAGGAAGAGGAAGTCGACTGTGAGGAGGACAAAGAAGACAACACGGTTACCCACGACGAAGGAAAAGACGCTCTTCAGGTGGCGGCGATGTACATTCAGCAGCAGAAGGATGCTAGTGCAGTAAATGTAATGTTCATACGAAAATAGCATGACTACGCTTTTAAAAAGTCGATTCAACACAGGAAGCGGCAGAAAATAACAGATTTTTTTAAGCCATTGTAGGCCTACTTTTAAAAAAATATTTTGGAGCGATGTGTGGCTTTTTCCTGTACTGTTTTTTTTTTATTCCTTGCGAAAGTGTTTTTTTAAATGGGGTTTTCACTACCTTCTTTTTAACCGACTTTTTTAGTTATCCGGCCCTGGGTTGGTCCCGTCAAGGCCGGTTAAGAGAGCGTCTACTGTACTTCATATTGCTACGTTTTGGTAAATCATGAGTAGAGGTGGATAAAGAGTTAAGATGGACACAATCCCATAATATGTGACATGTGGTCACAAATATTCGCTTAGGTTTTCGCAGACGGTGAGAAAATAACGATAAACGAAGACAAAGGGATGTAGGCAGCACGTAACAATTACATAAGTCCGAAGTGCGAAGTTTCTTGAATTCTTGTCGTGTTACATTGAATCTTGAATTTGTGTCATGCAGTTTCATTACAAAGATATCATGAAGAAATATTACAGCGTTTTTGATTGAAATTATTTTGGAAATTACCTATATGTACAGTCTGTCCAAATTTAAGGTCTCACTGTCGACATTTTGAACTACGAAAAAAATTGAACCGCTGAAGTTATCCAGAATGTTGCAAGGAGCCTGAATTTGGCTTCGGGGTTATTAAACAGAGTGATGTTAGAAAGATATTCCCAAAAAAACCGACTTTTGGAAAATTATTTATATCAAATTTTAGTGCGATATTATAATATTTGTAATATAGATATGGTATTAAATGTACTTAAAGTGAAATTATAAAAATATTCGTTGTCACATCTGATTTCAGGTTACGGCGGAAGTGACTATTATGTCATTAATTTTTCGAGTCACCCTATATGTTTTGTGTTTTTTTATGCTTTTTGTATTTGTGAATCTGCAGATATACAGTCTGTCCCAATTTGGTTAAGCATGCATTGATATCTCGGCCATTGTTGGAGATGAGAATGTTTTGGGAAAGTTTTAATGGATTTTATTACTTCTTCGAGTTTTTTTTTAAATTCGATTTATCTGTAATTGTTTTTGAGATTTCGTTTTTAGAGGGGTTCCGTTTCCAAAAGAAATGAAAAGGTGCGTTGTAGAGAACGTCCCATATATTTTTAATTACTGGATTTGTGATATTTTATCGAGTACCTACATTGTTAAGACGCTTTTTTAAGGTGTTTCCGTTAACATACCAAACTATGTCAATTGTCATGAGTTAATGCCGTTAACTTTGATTTTTCTTACGGGCACCATATTGGATTTACATGTGGTCAAATTTTGATTTGACAAACAAAATTTGATTTTCAATTATGTAACACAAGGCAAGAAAAACATGTTGCCCCCTATGAAATTTAAAATAGCTATATATATTTTTCGAGGTAAGGAACAATTTCAGTAATTAACAAGAGAAGGGACATTTTATAAAACGTATCTTCTCATTTTTTTGTTCTTTCAGTTATCTCGAAATCGATTACAGCTAAATCGGATTCGAAAAAAAAAAGTTGAAGAGGTAATGAAATCCTCTAACACTTTCCCTATTTAACCACATATCTCCAGCAATAACCGAGATACCAATGCATGCATAATCAATTTAGGACAGACTGTACAGTTGTATATAGTTATCTATATAAATAGCGGAGATATAATTTCTTTTAATTAATTAATGAACAATTTTTTTTCACAAAGGAAAATTACGACTTACGACGAGAGGACGAAATGAAGATATATATAAGATGTCAAAAAAAAATAATTATGGTCACTTCTAGTGAAATCGTAAGAAAAATCGAATGAAAGAAGACATTTAAATAAATTGACACTTTTAGATGCATCTTTTAACCTTTCATTTTATTTTATTGTCTATTCTGATACAATAAATATGCATTTTACAAAATTGACATGTAATATTCATACCACTACCAAAAATCATCATTTGCAAATAGGTATATGTTAAACAATTAAACCACTTTGCGTGCGTTTCACTAATATTAGCAACAAAAATATAAATTCAGCTATTTTGGTGTTTATTTTTAATAATAGGGGTTAACCTTTCAAACTCACTATTAATTGGGGGGTTCAGAAGCCAATTAGTGTAAATGAATAAACGACAGAAACGAGATAAATTTATAAATCAAGCCCTTTAAAGGTGTAATATAGAAAAATATCGTTCTTATAAGAATTCTAAGCATTTTTTTTATTAAAAAAGTAAAACAAAAAATAAACTTATTACATACATATATGGTAAAATTGTTACAATATCATAACATAAAAAATCATTGTCATAAAAAGTGTGACTTATTCTGATTGGCTTCTGAACCTTCCAATTACGTCACAATTTCGAATATATTATTTTATATATTCGATATTCGATGTATAATATTTCATTAATATTAATCAATATTAATTAAATAGTTGCTACATTTTAGTTTAAATTGGGTTTTCCGACAGCGTATACTGAAACTTCAAAAAAAGTTACCGCATTTCGTAGAAAAATAATGGAGAAAAAGGGGGTGACAATTCTCACGAACTCACCCTGTAAAACCAGAATGTTTCGATTTTAACAAATTATTTAAATAGGACGTTATGCGTCCTCTATTAATAATGAAGACATCTTATTATTTCAAATTGTGAAGATAAGTAGGAAGGCTGCTTTGCAGTACGTATGCTCAAAGCTAAATGATGTAATTTAACATCGTTGCAGTGGACCTTGTCCAAATTTCCCACCATTTCTGTCGTCTCATCTCCAAAAAAAGCATACAAAATAACGGACATATTTTTTCACGGTTTAAAGTTACGATATTATTCTCAAATTGATTTGAACAATGAGACGTGTGACGCTCGCGCGATAGCACTGCATCCAGAGGAACTCGTCCGCTGATTTATGCCGGTAAAATTAAAACCGATCCGGCTAATAAATAAAATAACCATTAATTTTTAAGGGGGACCCACTAACGACCGAAACGACCCCGTGGATTAGAAGATTATCCAACAATTCATTCTGATGTTTCACTTGCATTGATTGGCCGCGGCGGGTGGGTGAATAATTATTTTTTTTATTGTTTACCGCCGCATGCACGTCACTAGTTAATAGCGCGGTGGAGGGACGGAGGTGCATAAGCGCTCGATTATCGTTAGGGCCGCCGCAGACAATTTATTGCTGGCGATAAAAATACGGAGTACGCGCCGCGGTGCGCCGTGAGTTCAACGTGAGAAATTTATAAATGATATTAATTTTTAAATCTCGTCGTTGGGGTTTGAGACGTCCACCTGAAATTAATGAATAACTAGCGTAGTCATGGAGTGGGACTGGAAACATCGGTGAAGGCAATAAGGTGCCTAGGTACTACTACGATTACGATTACGTATGGGGTAGGTGTGGGTCCTGTACACTTAAGGGGTGAAATACAATTAGAGGGTACAAAAAATCGATTGTTTTTTTTTTACCTAAAAAGATAGTAAATGTATCGTAGAATATGCATGCTATGTTTTAAAATCAAATTCAAAGCCGTTCAATTTTTTTTTGATCGTTCTTCGAAGAGAGAGCGTAGTACGCATTTCGGTGCTATCAACCTAGGGGACCTTTTTGTCTATTGTGTCCTCTTTTGAAATACCTTGGGACCAACTTATATAGGCTCGCCAAGAGCTTCAGCAAATTACAAATGAGTTTTATGAAGAATCTGAAGGCCTACTGTATGCCCCTGGCATACTATCAGGTACTTTAAAAGCGTTTTTCTCGAAACAGCATTTTCGATGTTTATGCGGATTATAACTCAAAGACGGTTCAATCGATCAGGCTCAAACTTTCAGGATTTCTTCTTTATGGCATTAGCTTCTAGTTAAACTAAAAAAAATTATATATTTTATTTTGCAAAACTCAATAATTATTGTAAAAATGACCAAAAATTTTCGATTTTTTTTTTGTTTTTTCGAAAAAGTTGTACCAATTGTCAATTATTTTTTTTTAACTTATTAATAGTTCGTCGACTAACTGTAACCCTTTTTTATGAATATTTTTTGGTTGGTCTATTACAGATTAAAATTGCGGCGTCCAGAATCCGCACAATTGATTTCCATGCATCATACTTGGGCCACTGTACAGCCGCCATTTTGTTTAAAATATTAAAATAATTTTTTTTAACGCTTCAATGTCAACAAAATATGTGTACCAAGTTTGGCATTAATAAAATAAAAACTTCTTGAAAAAATAATTCTTTAAAAAATCGATTTTTTGGTCAGTCTAATTG
Organism: Aromia moschata; assembly: GCA_029963805.1. Lineage (NCBI taxonomy): Eukaryota > Metazoa > Arthropoda > Insecta > Coleoptera > Cerambycidae > Aromia > Aromia moschata. The sequence continues at coordinate 43,984 of JAPWTK010000004.1, forward strand.
TATTTCCCCCCCTTAAGCTGATGCTTATTGTGCCTCCATAGTCGTCATTGCATTAGTCCTGTTTCCTTAAGAAATTTAAGGACAGTTCCTAATGGAGCGTCTGTCACTTCTTTTGGTTCTATTGTTATAGCCCCAAAGTTCGAATACCTAATAGCTGCCAGTGCTGGGCATTCGCATATTATGTGGAAGGAGGTTTCTTCCTCCTCTCCGCACCTTCTGCGATCGGGATCATTTTTCACCCCGATTGTCGTGAGATGTCGCCTGAGTAGGCAATGTCCTATAAACAGTCCTGCTATCTATCTCAGCTGGTTTCTACCCAGTTTTATGAAGTCTATTGACTTGTCCCAAGATGGTTCGCCAATGAACATCCGCGAGTGTCTCAACCCTGGAACTTTCGCCCAGTGCGATATATGTTTTTCTCTTAATAGGTCCTTTATGGCCCTCCTGGCTGTCCGGTAAGCCAGACCGCAGGTGGGTTCCGGCCCGGTGGAACCTCAGCCCGTTTCTTTGCAAGAAAGTCCGCTCTTTCGTTCGCTTCATGGCCTTGGTGCCCTCTCATCCACTTGAGAGTGATACTGTTGTGTTCCGCTAGTAAAAATGCCTAGTAAAAGTGCCTAGGTAAAAATTTAGTCAATTTTTCCGAAACACTACTCTGTACTCGATGCGCCTTTCGTTACCATCATCACCTTTTTGGCACCATCAGAAACGATAGAAATATATTTAGTTATCTCTAAGTATCTACCCCATCTATATTGAACTTTCATTATCAACCAAAACAATTGACAATTGTTTATTCATGTGATAACGACATCTAACACTTTGTAAACTTCGAAGTATAATGCATCTAACTGTCTACTGTCTATTAAATCACCTATTAATTTTAATTCGCTAAAGTCTATCCTATGGTTATTCTCAAAATCATGTGCTATAAAATATTTCTAAAATTTATAATTTTGTTGCCCAATTTACTGTTGTTCCCCATATTTATGTATTTTATATTTGGGATTGCCTAAAATTTTTTGCAATTTTGATTCTAAGATTTTTGCCATTTTTATTTTTATGTTTTCTAACGCCATTTGACAGATATATTGAAAAAAGTAAACAACCTTAATTTTGCTACTGCTATTGTCGTATTGTCTTTGTGAAATAATCTCATACGACATTGTGGAATGATTTTATGCATCCTCACTGGACCGACCGACATCATAGCACTTTATCAACAACGAACATGAGGAAATTCATTCAAAAGACAATCTGGCCAATAACTGATAATATGATTGATTGTGTAAGGTTGGTAATTAACAGATTGATGGTTGAGATTGATTGATTTTTAAATATTTTGAAGTCAGAACCTCAATCACGGCTTGTCTTGTGCTTAAGATTTATACAGTCGTATGAAACTCCGACACGACTATGGAGTACTTCCGGTACGTCGTTTCCAAACAAATAAAAATGGTACTAAAACTCTTGATTTTTCTTGAAAGATATTAATTCAGATGCTACAGAGTGATAGTACAGAGAGATGCTACAGAAAAGAAACAAATTTATCTATTCTTGACCGCTCTACCCTGCCGAGTAATTTTTTAAAGACACATTCCTTCATTTGGTAGTAATTTTTGAAGTTATCTTCACCTCGCTACGCTCGCCATACTACATGAAATACGGTACTAATATATCACGCAGCAACTTTAAATGCGATGCTTTTCATGTTGTTTGTACAATTCTTTCACCCAATGTTTACGTTTATCCTTTCGTCTGGTGGACAGTGCCAAGACAATGTCCAAATACACTTTTTTTACTCGATATGTACATTTTATGACTTGTGATCGGACTAACTCATTTATAAAATCCTATGCATACTAGAAATTTTACATATTCAGCATTTTATTGTCTCTGTATGACAACAAACTTCACCAGAATGTCAAAATTAAATAACGGAAATTGACAACTGGTAAATATATAACCTAACGATTATACTGTCATCGAAACCACCGTTTTCACGGTATGTTTTTGACCACACATTTTACGGTGTGTTTGGTGAGGTACCGATGAAGTTTGAAATTCATTAATTTATCGATGATTCTGATGAGAAGTTAGAAACAGTTTAACGTTATGGTTCACGATGAAGAGTTTAAGAATCTCATTGCAAAACCACAAGAGTTGAGCCTTTATTAATATCAGTAATATAACTTAAATTGTTAGTAATATTGTGTATACACGTTATATGAAATATTGCTCCATATGCGAATAAATATGAACTGCCACCCTGCAGAATTTCTTACGATACATTACTTACAAGAAAGTAATTACAATAATATGATTCGTTGAGATAAGATTATCCTTTACCTACCCATTCGACTTCTACATGATTTCATGGTGTAGAGTTCATATATGTGGTAAGATTCCATGTCTGCAAACAGGTGTTATTTTGATTTTGATGATTGGTTATATTGAATTTCAAGTACTCTAGAAAACAATGCTGGTAATTGTGGTCGCTGGATTTCCAACACCAAAATTATAAATTCTTGTAAGGTATATTGGCGCTCCAGTTAACATTTTTCAGAACAATGATATAGTTCTGAAAATATGTTTTTTTTTTTAACATTTATGACAATGGCACTCCACGAGCTTTTGTGTGTAAAATCCAACTTTGTTTTCAGCTGTACGATTTTCCGAATAGATTAATAACCATAATCAACCAACATAAATAATTACATACATATCTAGGTAATACGTATGACTGTCAATATGAATAGTTTATTAATACCTCATTAATTTATTTATCAATATCATAGGCATCACTTCACGGCACGTGTAGTTTTTTTATTACTGGAAAGAAACCGAAAATAAAAATATTCCCAGAGCGTACCGTTCGAGTTGTATAAATAAGCTCATTACAACGCGTATTAAATAAAAGTAATGTTTGTTATTACTTCCTTTAATGGCCCATCAAGTTCTACAACGTCACGCGCTGCCATTCAGTAGGAAGCTTTTGGTAAGCCGCAAACGATGGGAACCTGAATAAATACTATTTACTCCCCAGGGCGCAAAGACGTAACACAAACACAAACGACTGACATGAAAATTTCTATTTTAAATCAAGGATAAGTGAAATAAAAGGAAATACAGTTTTAGTGAATATGTAAGCAGTAGTAAATGGGAACTGCCGATAAAACAGTTGTTACCTTTTTTAAAATAATTATAAATAAAACGAGAACTTTCGGAAATTGAAACGCTCAACGCAAATACTTATTAGTTTACTTAAAACTATGCAAATTTTAACACAGTCGCGTGCACGGCCCCGGCCGCATGTGTCCGAAGCTAACTCATATCTGGCCGGTGCCAGTTTATCTGTAATTATATTATTTAAAGATTTAAAAAACCGCTCTCAAATTTGGAAGAGTATATGTTGCGTCTTTAGCGAATAGTCAATGTCAAGGAAAAAGTGTATTATCCTCATTTAACCCTTAACCCCTAAACGGAATATGCTCAAAATTTAATCAGCCCTAGACCTCCCGCGTATAAGTGTTCCAAATTTGAAGTTATCTTAACGCGTTTTCCAGTTATCGTGTACACAAAAAAGGTTAACAGACAGACAGGCAGACCGACATACAGACAGACAGAAAATTTGTTTTCGCTTAAACTTAAATCCCTACGTGGATGTGGAAGTAAAAATGGTAATGAAAATTATGAACTGAAATTTAAATAAAAAAAACATGAGAACGGATTTTTTGTACAAATAACAAATAAGCGAATTTCTATATGCTTCTGGTGTCTGACACAAAAGTAGGTGTTTAACTTTTAATGCTGGAAAATTTGCTGGAATGCTGGAAAATTTCGCCCGAAATTTAATGCCGATAGCGTACTATTTAAAAAAAAAAACTATGAATTGGTAAACGCATCCATTTCAAGCACGTGCACTATCTAACCATATCTTTTCCTCATTATATTAGGTCTGCAGTCAATAAATCTCTCTATCGTTTTATCTTCCTTTGAAGCCTAACAAACGTGTCCCTCCCTCGTTCACGTATTGATCTCACTTTAGCGTTGCTGTTCTTGCTACTGAACAGATTCTTAATTTAATTGCAAAAATGTATTCATTCTGTTAGGGTGTTAACAACAAAAACCTAATATGTTCTAATATTCTAAACATATATCTAATAAATTTTAGTTTATTAAAAAAAGTTTTTTTTACAGAATCCTCATGATGTAGCCAATTAAGATTTTATTTGTGGTAACCCTCCTAATAAATTCATGTAATCCCATGACACTGAAGACCTGCATTATTCTTGTAAATTGTTTCAAATCTCATTTTGGTCAGGTGTATTTTTCAAAGGTAATGCTTATAACAAAACTAACTTGCCTTATTTGCAAGTATATTTCAGAATGTTGTGTGCAAAAAAACAAACGAATAGGCGCAAGACTGATCAGAGGAAATTATTGTTAGTATTGTAATATTGATGGCACCGCTTCCACTGATGGTGGAATAAAGTGGATATTTAGTGCAATGATAGTACACTAAATTGCACTAGATTTAGATAAAAAGAACGTAGGTGAAGTATTATCGATTATAGCAAATGTGGACGCAGATCTTAATGTCCTGATTTTCTTATTAAAGATATTGCATGTCTCATTTTTTTCTGAAAAAAGTAACATGTTTCAAAATTCTCCGAGTTCAATATATATCAAATCTTTTGGAGAACTTAGAAACGATTTGCTAACATTTTATCTACTTGCAGATAATTTATGAAATATTAAACTAAATTAACAATTACTTTTGTTATCTATCAACTAATAAACCGAAATTGGAAAATATCAAAGCAAGACACAAGTACGCGTACCACTGATTTATTTTTACATACATATATCAAGACGTTGTGTAATACCAGGTAGTCATTTTGGCTGATTGTATTCAAAATTGTATGGACACACAATGGGGCATTTTATTTAAATCGAAGTGTGGGCGTCTCCTTGTCGGAACAACAGTAAATAGTGGTTATTGTTGCGTATAAAGATGTACGGTGTAACGTACCAGTTATTCCTTTTCACTAACGAAGTTGTACGTTATAGGTACTTGTCAGATTCCGTTTGTTGGTGTGGAAATATGGTATCGGAATGCTTTATTTATACACAATAAATTCAGCACGTGAATATATTTGCAGTAGCCTAGCCGCCGATAAGACTCAAAGCGTACATAGTCATCGTCATAGGAAGTCATAGTCATAGGAAGTCATAGTCATAGTCATAGGAAGTCAGCAACGAGTCATGATAGGATTTTTTTGAAGGTTGCTTAAATTATGATAATATTTGTGCTACAGTAGTGATTTTCTCTTGCTTCCCATGATATTAGAGCTTGTGAAATTCTGCGTCTAATAAGTTAGTCACATACGAAGGATGAGCAAATTGTCCAGCTTCCAACGAATTTTCTTTAATTTCATCAAAAGAGTCAAATCTCCTCCTTTCAAGAGTCTCTTTAGTTTTGGAAATAGGAAAAAGTGTGCATGGGCCAGATCTGGCGAGTACGGGGGCTGATGGAAGACATTTATGGCATTTTTTTGTGCAATAATGACCAACGCTGAATGAATAGGCGCGTTGTCGTGGTGCAGTCCATTCTCACCCACTTTCCATTTCGCTACAGCTCCGGTCTCTTCCTTCTCACAGCCTCTCGTATTTTCTCAGAGTCTCCAGGTAACGAAAACGATGTCTCGTTTCGTGGGAGAAATTCGTGGTAGACAACAGCTTTCCGTGTGACAGTGAAAGAAAACCATGAACATGACCTTGACATTAAATTTGATTTGACGAGATTTTTTGGGCGGTGAAGAGGATATTGTCTTCCATTATGATGATTAGATCCTTGAAATGCCATAGATTTAACTCATTTGACGAAATTAAAGAAAAATCGCTGGATGAGCTAAACAATATTTCAGAAAATGAGTTGTCTAGGTTTTTCCAATAGTGGAAATGAAGGTGGAAAAAAATTATAGCTTCCCAAGGGAAGTGTTTTGAAGGAAACAATGCCCAATAAATTGTAAGTTTGTTTAATAAATATATTATAAAAAAATCAGTCCTGGAATTTTTTGACCACCCCTCGTAGATATCTGAAGATTTCCCTTTAGTATGAGTTTAACAACTTTAAAACGGATTTATTTTAATATTTAAATGAATTATTCGCTATTTTTTGAAAACATCGTAATTCCATCACAAGCAATCAGTACGGTAGTACAAAAATTATCAGAATTTAAGCAACCTTCAAAAAGTGGGTATATGATGACTTTCATTGCTGACTGTGTGTTTTGTACAGTCTGGTAATGCATATAAAATGATTGGAACTGAAACAGTTAAAATCAACTCCTGATCATGGTATGCTCATACTCTAGATGTTGATGTTGACACGGAAATATATTCGCATGAACAAAACTAAATTAACGCCTGCCAAAACAGCATTACTAGTAATACTATTTAGTTTTGAAGTGTGCCAAATAGGGACGTCTGAAAGAGGTCAGTGTGGCGGTTAAGCAAGGCACTACCAGATTTGAGGGTGTGTTTATATATTTCTAAGGATTCTAAGTTTAATTTTGCGCCTTTCTTGTATGTTTGAGGGCATATCCAGAGTGTACACCGTTCCACAATAGTGTATCGGTCAAACTGGATGTTCATTGGGAACTAGGTATAATGAACATTTTCATTCTTATAGACTCTAGCCATAGTTTCCGAAATTTAGACCATTTGATTTCACACCAAATATACTGAAATCGATGCGTTATGCATTCAAATTTATTGTCCTGAAATTTTAAAGTGATCCGTTTATTAGATTTCGAGTTTCAGCCGGATTAGTGACGACGGTCCCGGCGATTGAAAAGAGTCACGCAGGGAAAATGGATGTGGACAGTGTAAAGTAAGTGTTTCAACGATCCGAAGAAAAGCATAATGTAAAATATGCTCAGTATATTAGCGACGGGGACAGTAAAACCTTCAAGGCGACTTTGGATTTGGACCCGTAACAACAACGATCCGAAATTTTTGAAAAAGGAACGCGTCGGTCACGTGGAGAAAAACGCATGGGAACCAGGCTCCGTAATGCGAAGAAAACAAACAAGAGACTCGGGGGAAAAGGTACAGGAACACTGACCATCAAGGTAATAGGCGAACAAGTTATTACGGCCTGTTACTTATTATCCGTATTCGGCGAAATGCGGATTCAGTGGAAAAAATGCGTGACGTTATCTGACGTGAAGCCAAAATGAGGTCTACAAGACAGAGGAGGGTGTCCTGTACGTAAAAAAAACTTCAAACGCTAAACAACTTCTCTAAACAACGTTTTTGAAACTGGAATGAGATTTTTCTCGGACACTAATTAACCGATTTTAATGATTTTTCTTTTAAAATGTTCACAAACGATGCCATTGCCAAGTGATCAACATAGGATTTTTTTGATATTGCAAAAATTTAAAGGTAGAAATTTAACGTGAAAATCGAACTTTTTTTTCAAAGTTGCACCAAATCACGTAAAATTTGGATTTTAAAAAACCCCTATGATAAACACTAACAACAACCCTATGTTTTATAAAAATGTTTCATTTTTTGATTTCAGATGAATAGCGTCGTAGAAAAATCTCATTAACATGAGACATGTCCGCCTGAAGTAGCTGCATTGGAACAAGGATCGATGGCCGCCATTTTGGTTTAAAAAATAAATAAAAAACTAAATGTAACCTACATACCTGTATCATTTAATTAAAAAAAATTTTCTCAATCCGTTTTATACTTTCCTCAAAAAAAAAATCCCCCAAAAAAAAAAACTTTTTTTTCAGCGAAAAATCGGGAAAGCTCCCTTAATTTCCACGTAAAATGCCATTGCCATTGTCAATTAAAAGCAACGGTTTCCGCCATTCAATTTCCTCACGTTATATACAGTATATCTCACGAAACACTTTTAACAAAATTATTTTTATGTGTGAGCTCTTAAGTTAGTAATAATTTGATACAGATTATTTAAAGCAACATAACTCAAAATGGCCAAAATGTCATTGACAATGGTATTACTTACATGTATCCATAAGTACCCACACCACTTTCTGAAGCTTCTATCTTTCCTGGTGCCATTTTAATCTTATCTTATGAAGATCTAGCATATCTTACGGGTCATTCAATAATTGTGAAGTGCTTTTAAAAAAGTAAAGTCAAAAATCTCCGTTTCGGGTCAACTGGCCGTGTTAAATATTACACAACGGACTAATAAAAGGATCTTTAGTCATGGCCCGTCATTACCCAGGCCCACTATTAAAGATAATGGCGAACATTATGAAGTCAAAGCAACGCTGACTTGCAAGCCGATTGGACGGTGCCTCGGCAAAGTTTATTTAACCTTTAAATAAGCCTAATGTACTGTTAAATCGGTACCACACAATGCCCTTTTATTTTTCCCTTATTTGAAGATTCCGCATCCAAAATGACGTTTCATTATGGATGTCAGTGGTTATCAGAAGTGTATCCGACTTTCATGTACAGCGATGGGATCATCAAACCGCATCTATTTCATTTACAAGCTACTGTTATCAGCCACGGTAACATACATTTTTGAATTAGGAAAGTAGATATTAATATTTTAGTCGTAGTTGACAAGATATTCTTAATAACTAAGATGTAAGAATTACTGATACACAAAAAGAAAAAACAAAGACTAAAAAAAAAAACAAATCAGAAAAACTATCCTAGGTTGCAGACCCCACTATTTCCATGTATTTTGACGAGCTAAAACTGAATTTCGTGATAAATAATTTTTGACGTGCCTATTTTTTTCCACAACGCCCTTTAAAGCACCTCTGAGGAGTGCAATTTTCAACAAAATTTTAATTCCTGAAAAAGTATAGTAGTCACTGATTACGAATCTGATGTTAACATTTGATTTTAACATAATGACAGCTTTCAACATACTGTCAAAATTCCTAAAAAAGAACACATCAAGATGTTATTTAAAATTGAATGCTAAAAGCTTTTATCAAGACACTGTTGTTCTGTTAAAATTTAGTATAAGTTGTACTGTTCGGGTCAATATGACTCGACTTGTTATTTTTTACACCAGAGTTAAGTTTCTGAAAAATCTTGTCAAGACTTTCGAGAACCAGGGTTGTCTGATGAATTCCTACTTTGCAAAATATCTTGGAAATTATGGTGATGATCAAGGTAAACGCTTCTATCAAGACATTAACGAAATGGACTTATGAAGATTCTCATATCTTGATAAAAGCTTTTATTTTGCAATCTTCAATAACATTAAACATTTCAGGTATTTTTTCAGGGATGTTGACAACTTTAAACCCCTAAGGGGTTAAAAGGGAATGTGGAGAAAAAATGACAAAGAATAATATGTTTTATTATGAATTTCGGTTTTAGCACAAACAAACTGCATTTAGGACATATTTTTCTATTTGATCTTTTGGATGGAATTTACAGCATCATCGCGTCAATTGGTCGACTAAACGTTAAGAGCTTCGACTTTCCCATTCAGCACTCAGAGCACCACTTACGATCTTAATTAGCTCTTAGCGGCAATTATAATCAACTTGTCTCGCTAAGTATTATTTATGTAAGAGTTAAAGTACACAGTGCTCCTGTATCTATAATTACATTTACATATTATGCACTTGTATTCCGCGGCTATAGCGAGGAATTCGATTATTTTATGCAAATCTGGCGACTAGATCTGTTTTTTTTTTGTACGATTTTTAAATTGACACGAATTTAAACGAAAAATGCATATGTGGTTCAAAAACAGAAATGAATATTATACAGGGTGTTCCATAATTATGTTACTATTGTTAAAGGGTGTGTTATACAGGTGATTTTAAAGAAGGTCTTTCATACTTGTATACATTTTTTCGATTAGAGCAAAGTAATTAGCACACACAAGGCAAAAAAAATTTATTTTATCTCAATAAAGGAATAAAGTAAGAATTTGAGATTTGATGTATATCTTTTACCAACAGAAGGATATCTTGAGGTAAAATTTTTATTTTCGTTCAGCACCCACATGGGTTTGAAACAAGCAACCGCTTTTTACTTTTGTTTTAACTTTTTTTAGGTTGATTACACCACAAAAATTCATTACAGTAGCACCGTTCTTTTTTTACCTCAATGAGAAAAATTAAACTGTTTCATTGTCGCATTTAAACTGTGATTATAAATTTGTAAAAACGCATAGTAGGGATGTAATAAGTTAGTTATGTGGTAAAGTGACTCATGCCTAGTATGCGTTTTTACTAGTTTATATTCACAGTTTAGATAAGACAAAAACGATTGTTGTCTTTAATAACTGCTATATATTAAAAAAATAGAAATAAACCCACAAAAAAAGGTATGACACAAACATAAATAGGGGTTGCTTGTTTCAACCCCATGCGGGTGTAGTGGGAAAATAAAAATGTTGCCCCAAGATGTCCTTCTGTTAGTGGAAGACACACAATAAATCTCAAATTCTTATTCCATTACTGAGAAAAAAAATTCCACGTATTTTTGGCTCGCCTGTTTAAAAGTTTATATGAAAGTAAAAAAAGGTAATATGAAAAAGTGCCTTTAAAATCACCAGTAGAAACCACCATTTAAAATTTTTAAAACCACCATAATTATGGGGCATCCTGTATACTATTGCTTTTTTTACAGATTTTTTTTGTGAATAACGAAATGCTGTTATTTTAGACCCACATAAATAGGAAATCCTATGAATTGATCTAAAACACTTTTTAGATCAAATTTAGAAAGCAGTTGGTATAAAAATTTTCTAGGGTTACTAGGAGTATTAGGATATAATTAAGTAATCGACAAATTGAAATATAAAATTAAAAAAATGTTTAAAAACTATTTTAGTTGACTGAAAACCTTATTTATTTTGCATCATTAGACTCATTAGTAGACATTAGTAGACATTAGTGTACAATTTGAAAATAGCGGTCTCCCAAAAATTTTTTAAAATTCATAGTTGCGGAAGAAGTTGAGATTTATAAATGAAAAACTAAAATTTTTCCGTAATTTTAAGGCTCTATAAGTGCTAAATGAAAGAACTTCGGCTATATGTACTTACATATAGCCGAAGTTCTTTCTTTTTCGAAGGCCAACTTTGGCCTAAATCGTTTTCTTTTGGGTCAGGAATATCTAGTAGGTATTACTTTGTAGACACAATCCTCGGACATCCCGTGCAGAAAAAATAAGGGTATACCATGATTCTGTGTCACCCTGTATACTTCGATGTATGATATTTTATGTCTGTATTTCAAAAACCTATAAAGTCATACGTCACATACATATTTTTTTTAAAGAAAAGCACATTATCCAATAAATAAATAAAAATAAATGGTCCATGTTTTTGTATAACTCTCTTTCGTGAATTCGGTTAGTAGTATTATTCTTTAATATCATTTGTTAATTCATTTCGAAACGAACCAAGCAAATAAACCTTGCTTCCTTTTAGATAAACTGTTCCAACTATGATATCGACTTCTTTTATTCTTGAAATAGCTGCACTCCAAGAATAAAAGAATATCTGATCTGTGTCAGACACAACAAAGTAAAAAATTGGCGGCCTAAGCTGTAAATTAGGAAACGTCTTCATTAATTAATTGTAATTTTACGTCATCAACTTAAATGAAATATTGTGTCCAGATGTTGAGCCATTTGTCAAATTAGGTTTTGTACTCGCTCAGCTAACGAACAGGGGACCCATATAGGCTGTATATTATTTATGGGAACCGTATTATATATAAATTAGATATTTTCGAAAAATATCCAAGTGTGTGACAGTCTTGACAAGTAAATAGGGTTAAGTAAATGCAATTAAGAATAGAAATACATCTTTTTTTTTTGTCGGCCAACTTTGATGACTTTTTTTTATGTCTCTATACTTACTGATATATAGAGATCCAAAAAAGAGAAATCAAATCTGGCTATGAACGAGAAAGAGGGAAGTAGCGGTTATGTCGAAGCTCAAAACAAAATGTCAAACTTTTGACAAGTGCCTGTCACAATTTTAAAGCAAATCATGGCTCTCACATAATGTGAGAGCCTTGACAATTAATTTAGGTTATAAATTTAAGATACAAGAACAGAAGTACGTCTGTTTTTGCTGGGCCGACTTTGATGACGTTTTTTTTTTGGATGGCTCTTTATAATACGACATATATGTACAAATGAATCAATACATACAATTGTTTCTGTTGCATGTACACCTCTTTCAAGAAAGGAACAAATAAAAAGTAATAATTATCTCTCTGTGTATGTTAAAATAGACGCAAGGAGGCCCACCGGCCTAATGGAGAAAGTAATTGAATAAAAAAATTATTCTTCACGGCACATTCCTCTCTGAAGGATTTTAATTTAGATTTTGATTAACCCCAGGTCAAATGCATCACCAATAATTATTGTTTCAACACTTTTCTGTATTTGGGCGTACAAAAAATGTATTAAGTGTTGGCAACGTAAACACATTCCATTTAGCAGGCAGAAATTTGTTTATTTCCACGGTAGGTATCTTATAAACATCCTAACTTTGTGAATGCTATATTTGTGAGATGATACGATATTAACTTTAAATTTTAAGTCGATCAGAGCAATCCGAGAGTGAATAACCTCCGAAAAAAGTATTCCAATTATAGTTGAGTGTAACGAGGTTTCGACAGACGATCCAAAACATTTATGATGTGAAACATTTTACACATTAATCACATATAATCCTGTAAACATATCAATTAATTTTACACTCTTTGAAAAGATTATTTTAGCATCGGTAAGTTCTTTAAAACGTGGATATATTTAGAAAGTCAATTTTGTGGAGGCGATTTTCGATTTAAATTAAAACGTTCATTGAGGCGAGATGATGGAAAAAGTGGATGGTTATTAAAAAAACCGATAATAATGTACCAACTTTAAAAATACATTTTTTGGTTGTAATAAATATACTGTAATCGCAATAAATTCTAAAAGGCAAATAAACTGCTCATCAAAATTAGCGTAACAATTTTTAGATTAGCGCCATTTACGTTCTATTCTGTTGAGAAACTTTTTTAAATTTCGGTAGCCTATAGGGTTGGTTTTAATGCCCCAAAGTTGCTACGCTGTGGCTTAACCGGTTCGCCGTCCACACCCCAAAAACCAACCCCATGTCGAAATTTGATTTCACAAGATATTGACTAGTGGTAGCTGGTGATAAAGGGCACAGGGGCACGTGCCCAGCCCAAATTTCAATATAAAATATTTCTTTTGTGTTAATTTACTATAAATTACTGTTACAGTAATATCAATTAATTGTGTACGACGAACTATTCATATTCTAATTATTATTCCTTTTATACCACAAATAATGATTTTTATCACATATATATGACAGACTATCGATCGAGCACCGAGCCACCGTAGTCTGAATTCGCATCGAGCCACCGTAGTCGCATTTCGCGCGCGTGGCCGAGGGCACACAGTATCCCAGCCCTCGTTTTTAATCGGGCTTTTTCGGTGACTGGTAATATTTGGAGACCATTGCAGCAGACCGTTAAATCGTTCGAAAATCAGCTGAACGGGTCACACTTGTTGAGTGACCTTTTTTTAGTGATTGTTTATTTTCTTCGCTGAGAAGTGTGTTTTTACTGTTTTTGATTGTGAAACGTTTCAAAATGAATTCGGTGGACTTTTTGTTGACTAATAAAGATATTACATACGAGATCCGAACGGAAATTAAACGGTTAGGAAAGCCGATACCCGATTTGATTATTTCCAAAACAGATGTAGGAAAATCGCGAAATTATTCACAAAATTTTAATAGTAGTGTCTAGACAGATTTAAGTGGTTATGTGCCCTAAAAGAAACAAACTGTTTTGTTTTATTTGTTTAGTGATGGGTGGCAACCAGAGTGCATGGACTCAAGAAGGGGTGAGTGATTTAAAACATTTAAATGAACGAGCTAAGAAACATGCTAGCTACAATGAAAAACATTTACATAACATCTTAGATTTTAGTGTGTTGGGAAAGGTAAACATAAGGCAACAACTTGATAGTGCTTATCGTGAAAATATAAGACGTCACAATTAAAATGTGGATAAAAACAGACATATTTTAAACCAAATAATTAATTGTATTAAATTTTGTGAAACAAATCCGGGACATTAATGAAAAGGCGATTAACATTTTTGTGAACAATAAGGACATGTGAGCTGATTTCCTCTACAAATAACGGTAAGATACCTATATCAAATTTTTTTCACATGTTTCCACCCATTATTTTAATATATTTAAGCCCTTAATATTCGTGCCTAATAATTATTTAAAAACGCTACCAAATCCCAAAAATTATTCTTGTGAAAGTCTACATTTTTGTATAAAAGAATTTTTCATTGAAATTCTGAAGTGTCAGTAAAACGCATGACATTGAAAATTTTAAAAATTTTCGCCTGCGGCGCCATTAGTAGCTAATAAGTAATCATACTGACACACCATGTGCCCACCCATGTAACACACCCACGAGCCGCCACTGATATTGACTGTAATTTCAGAAACCTACATGATGGGCTGAGAAGGACGTTGTGCGGTAGAAACCCCATCATGACACACATTAACATCTAAGTCCTGAGCATTTGATCGCTATCCCAACCCTTCAACCCTTTTCTAAACCCCATGAGCCATCCCTCTGCATTTACGCTGGGTTTTGCATGGTTTAACCTCTGTTAGTCGATTTAATTTATCCTAATGCCGCCAAATAAATTGGTGTTGGTGCCATAACTCACTTTTACCTTTGACAACTCAAGCATCCCTCAAGACCACCCCCTACACCAACTACCCAACCACCCACTCTAGTTCCGCCTCTGTTGGAGGCTGCGTGAGATGTTTTGTCTCAAATTAATGTCACGGCATTACTTGAAGCGATTGGAAGTTGATGGAACCAATTGCGGGCGGCCGATTGAGCGCCAAAAGTGAAATTCCACCTCCAACCTACCCCCCTGAAAACTTGTCGCGCTGAGGGGCTATAAGCAGGTCTTAATGCGTGGGATGACTCAGAAAGTCTTCCAGAGGATGTTCTAACTCTTTTATGATGCATTAAAACTAACCCCTAAGCTGTCGAAACTTAAAAACTGGAAGTCTATAACCCTAATAGAACGCAAATAGAGCTAATCTAAAAATTGTAAACGAGCTAAGCAAAATGATACTTTTGACGAGCAGTTTATCTTTCGTCTTTTAGAGCTTTGTACCTTAAGAATTACTTGTTCATAATGTCGTACCATAAAAGGTTTTATGAAAAGTCTAAATTCATTACTGTCTTTTACCCCTTTATCTGTTGTTTACAAAAATTAAAACTCTACAAGAAGGCTAACAATTCAAGTTAACAAATCAATCATTTCGATGGATATTCATGTTCAGCATGCAGATGTAGGAATGTTAAGATTAAAACATAACATTACTGTTTGTTTAAATAGGAATAACTCCATCGTTCCACAAACGACTGTGTAAACAAACACGAGCGTACATTATACAAGCAATGTAACTGTCAATATTCACGATCGCATTCAGATCAAGAGCAGAAATAAGTGCATTTGAATGGCGCTGAATAAATTATAGAGATCCCCGACTATCGAACCTGTGCAAACAAAACAAAAAAGGAGAATTTCTTGTAAAACCTAATGAATACATATGCACGAGTACTCTAGAGTTTGCATACATCGAAATAAACTATGGAATCAATTCGAAACTTGGTTTAATTAAGTCATCTGAATTATTTCATATACATACCTACCTGTTGCAATTGCTATCTATATCAAATATTTAAATCAGATTTGCCTTGAATCCATTCTGATGAACTGATATAGCAATGCCCCCTTTGCTCTTATGTCACCAAATTTTTGAATTATTTGCTGTGAAGCGTTTATTAAAAAAAAAACCGTAATCAAATCTGGCTATGAACGAGAGATATAGAAAAAGCGGTTATGTCGAAGCTCGAAGCGAAACACTGTTGTTGTCAAACTTTTGACAAGTGGCTGTCACAATTATAAAAGAAATAATGACTGTCACGTAAATTGACATCCTTGAAAATTCAATAAGGTTATAAACTTAAGATTAAGAATAGAAATACGTCTTTTTTTGCTCTGCTAACTTTGATAACATGTTTTTTTGAGTATAACGTTTAACCTCATCTTTCAGGAGTTCAGTGAATTTTATTTCTGCGTCCAGCTTTTATAAACGATTCTTTTTTGTCTTTTCAGCAAGATATATGTCCTGTTGACTGATTAGGATTGAGTCATTCCCTCAATGTAATTGGAATTTTCTAAAAAATTCTTTCTGTAACCAGACCGCGGTAGTACGTGAACTCGAAACGCTAGTCAAAGTCCAAAAGTTGGGCAAGTGGATACCACCTTTACTAATCGGAACCGATAGCCAGCATCAGAGTAACATTTGCACCCAACTTCTCTCCCTCAGTCGTCGTTCTGACTGGTTGAACAATTTTGTTACCGGGGATGAAAAAAGGGGTACTCTATGTAAATCACAGCCATGAATGCTAAATGTAGATGCTCCAGCACAATCGGTACCTAAACCTGACATCCACCCGAGAAAAGTGATGTTAGTTTGGTGGGGCTTTCGCGGCATCTATCATTGGAAACTCTGGGACACCACTCATGGAACATACCACCGTCACTGCCATTGTACCACTGTCTATTGTACATAACTCCGCAATTTGGTCACCGAGCTCGATCTTCTGTGGCCGCGGCTGTTCATGTTCATACATCTGTTTCATTCATCATCTGTTTTGCTATATGTGCGTCCACATATAGCAAAACAGATGTATTGAACTCTTGCACTTAGGTTTTGAAGTTCTGTTCCATCTACAGTATTCACCAGACTTTCCCCTCACTGACTTTAATTAAAACTAATTTAATGTTCTGTGCCCTCAGCAAACATACAATAACTAAATAAATTGACGATTGCCACCATCTCAAATAGTCATACCCAACTTTTTCACTTTACAATTGCCTGAGTTAAAACGAATAAGTGAAGAACATGAAGGTATCATGAAGGAAGGCTAAACACACAGCTCGTCACATTTTTTAGGAAGTATCTGCCATTATCTTCTATTTTGTTTTTGGGCATGAGTAGCTATTACAATGAAAGTAGCACCAGCAACAGCAACGTTAATCAGTTCCATTTTTACTTCGAAATTAAGTTTGGTTTGGATGCATAACTGTTGAAAACGTCTATCTAGATACAAACTGTTCCCAACAAATACGTTGCCAACATCCGTCCAAAGAAAGAAATTTAATCTGTCATTAAGAAAGAAATACTACTTTTTAGTTGACGCACACATTCAGTTTTGCTGTTACAATAATCCGTCAATATGCATCTACGAGTCTGAGCCTCGCTGTGGACTTCCGCTTAGCTCCAGCCATACATATTTGGTCTAGCTGGTTTGTGGTACTACCTTTACTAGTGATGCAAAAACATATTTTCAAGTAAGTAAGGAAAATTTTATCTTTGTTAGAAGTGACATAGGAAAATGTTATTTACCACCCAATTGTGGCAATGCTTTGTCTCGATGGAACAGTAAATCTGTCGAATGCCACCCATTCGTCGCGGCCAACGGGACTGAGTGAATGTCGACTAACGAAATTAACCGCGCTAAATGTACCATATGAACGTAACCCGATCGAAACAATGAGCTGGTACATTTGATATACCTCGTAATCGATTAAGTTTTACGGGCGTCCGCAATCCGATTCCGTCCGTTAATGCTCTTTTTTTTTCGACGTGCGGAAACAATCGCATTATTCTTCTGTAACAATCGGCATCGCCGATAGGAGAGCCATTATGAGGCGACACGCCACCTCGGAACAATGGACGTCCACCGAGAGCACGTGCGTGACACATATTAATACGTACGATGGAAAAGGAAAAAAAACGAGGAAAAGCCTCACAAAGCACAGACGAAAATAAAGTTGTCCATTCTTACGGGTAAGCGCCTCACACGTCGATGGACGAATAATGACAGAAAAAAAGAGAAAAAAAATGATGGAATCGTTATTTTACGGATGATGCTATTGAACGCCTGCCATTATGTTGCTGAGTGTTGCGTCATTTTTATTTATTACTGTAGGAAGACAAACTTGTGGCATTTTATTTATTCCAGTGGCGGACAGCATGATTACTGCAACAGATATCTATCCCAAAAAATATACCGACAAATACGGTGTTTCCAAATGGAGTAGCATAAATGATACCAGTGAATTGAAGGTCAAAAACAAGTCGGTCGAACTAAACATATTTGAATCCAATGTTGCACTTTGTTAAGATAAAGAGTCCTAAAGATTTACAAACTAGCATACATCTTCATTAATACATATATCAACAACTAAAAATTGCAAGAAGATATGGGTATTTATATTTGATATGGGTACTCTCATAATACAGAACACCCAGAATAGCTTTGCCCGCGAATTGCGCACAGCGAACATAGTGTACGAGGTAAAACGACCGTACCTGAGATATACATATGTAATATACCCGCAAACAAACAATTATATACTGTACTTCTCGAAGTGTTCACCACTGCAGCAACAAAAGAAATTAGCGTTATTTCAGGTTTTGTCTACTGCGGCCAAGGGCAAAGCTACATTGTAACAATTAGTAACCCAAGGGAAAATAAGTACATTTGATCCACAAGGGGTGCCACAGTTGACAATGAGTGTGACCTTTTTGCCCGAACCTTTTTAATAGTGTTTGCTACGAATTCTATTATCAGAAATTTGGATACATCAATTTACGCTGTAATTTTAATTGTCTACATTTTTTTTATGTTACTTAAGCGATAGTTACTTATTCAAATGATTGCATGACCACTACAAACTCCCCTTGTTATAGATGCTAAACTTTATTTGCAACATTAGACTAAAGCATGTTTGCGTTTGCCTCAATCTATCAATTTTGCTAGAATTCTATGACGAATATTGTTAGTGTGTATCATATACAAAGTGCATTAAGAAGGACACGTTATGATATGACATGAGATAATAAAACATTTTCTACTTTATATATGTACTACTCGTATTTTCCCCAGAATGGAGAAGAAAGTATTACGAAAGTATATTTTATATCTATCACTAGTTCGTATTTTAGTGGGGTCAGTCACCTTAGTCACACATCTCTTTTACTCATTTTTTTACTGAATACGCGGCAAATACATTTTCATCAACACCACAACAATAGAGACGGTACCGAGGCTTATTTTTTCTTTCATATTTTGCGTTTAGCGTGACAGTATTCCAAATGTGACAAACGATTTACGCGAGCTCCTCGTCTACTTTGCGGCTGAGGGAATCGTCGTGTGCAAGCGTTCATTTATTATGCTCATTTTTATTTTTTTCTTCTTTTCGAGCGGCATCAGCGAACACCGGTGGCATATTGTAAACGTTCGCTGAAATATAAAAGCCATTTATCATGGGTTACATTTTTATTTTGTGGAGATACAAAGCTTGCAACGCGTCTCCGCTCAGTATCGAATATTCCACACAAAATACACATCCTTTTCCATTTATTATGGGACATTCATCTGTAGAGACAAAGGATTCTGCCATTTTTGACAATTATTGACAATTATTATTTTAATTCTTCCATTTCTATCACTTTGTATTTAATAGTAAGAATCACCAAGAATGTTATGAGACATACAGTATTTCAAATGCGTGGAAATGAGTCACACATTTATTTAATGATCCATGTTCTATATTCTTGCAGATATCTATTTTTTTTATTATTAATAACAATTATTAATTCATTTTATTCGTTCATTAATTCCTTATTATTAAATTCTTATAATTGTAAACAGTTTGAAATAATCAATTTTGTATCCATATTTACAGCCCTTTTACAAATGCTGTTTCGCATACTTAGTTAAACGCTGGAAAATATTTTCAATCACAACCCAATCGTTCTGCAAACAATAATGAGTTGGTTACCAATCCTCGTCACCAGCAGGAATTAGGCTCAGGCCAGGGGAGGAAATTCATTCTGTCCAGAAAGCTTTCTTACAATGTGACAAGTTCGTAGTAAAACGCCTTTTAGTCACTTCTAATGATGTGTTGAGCCAGTCTCAATGCCGCGAGGTTCTTGGCGATTCTGGTCGACATCACTCCCTCTGCTGATATCATTAAGGTGAATCTCCACCTTCTCCAGTCTCCAAAGGCGCTTCAGCTTGATTGCGTTTTTATATTTTCCGATCTTCTCTCTTTCAGCCTTCTAAATGTTGTGGGTAAGTGGCACTGCGATGTCTACGATGATCCTTCTTCGTCGTTTCTTGTTTATGAGCACGATATCTGCTTTTAAAATGGATTTTCAACTGATTGATTGTTTTAAAAAGAAAAAACGCAAAAAAAAGACTCCTCATAGACAATTAATTGATTTTTTGATAATAAATCTTCAGAAGAATACCTAAGTATAATAATTATAATTATTATTATTAATTATAAATATTATAAATATTAATAATTATAAATATTAATTAATACCTAAGAATACAGTTTTATTTGTATACAAATTAATCTGTACAAAATAAAGTTGTAATCAAAACTGGATAAGGACTGGAACATCTATTATTTAAATACAGAAATCAAAGAAATTCACAATAATCTGAAGAAGATTTCTACTTATAAAACTTTCAATACACGTAAAATGATATGAATATTGACATAATAACAACAACTGACACGATAATTGAACATAATAACAAGTTTAACCAAACTGTGCCATCCATTTATTCATCACGAAATTTCCACAACTCTAAAGTCTGCGATCTTGAAATTTGGCATGTATGTTTCTCTTCCCATCTAGATGTTCGCTAAGAAAAGATTTTTCAAAATTCTGCCATTAAAGGTATAAAAATGGTGATGGAAGATTGTATGGGAATTTCGAAAAAATATTCTATATTAAATTTCAGAGAACCTTCCTAACGAATTAGAGGGTATTAGTAAGTGGAGTAGGATTACTAAAATCAAAATATGGAAAATAATAATAAATCACTGAAAACAGATAATAAGTTAAAAATTATGTATATATTTTTAAATTCAGTCTGGTATGTTGTATCATTAAAGAAGATAAAGAGGAATGTCCTAAAGGTGTTTAAAGATGTTTTAGATTCATCTAAAAGATATGAATATATTGCATATGGAACCAGTAATTCCTCATAAAGCGGTTTTTTGCTGACGATTATTTAATTTTAAATATTAGTCCCATTAATATCTTTGTTGGCAAGAGCAAATGGATATTTGATTTCAAACAGGGTATATGCACATTTTATTGAAATTTGGATTATAGTTAAAACTAACTCAATAAGAGCATACCCACGAAGTTATAATATATCTAACTACCACTCAGCTGTAAAATGTTAAATTGCACACAAGGTCCTCATAATGAAAAAAAAATGGTTTTGTTAGCATTCCTTCAAATAATTGTTTTTGGTCGCTCCTGAAACATTTGGTCCCTGCAGGTTACGCTTTATTAGAAATAAGGAATCGAAATTTATCCTTCCCATTTCTGTAGAAAAAATAATTGGCCCTTATAGACTGACGTAACACCACCTACAGATAACAGAAAATAATAATATACCGAACGCTACAGTGTTGTATTTTCACACAAGTTTATACGCTGTTTACATTTCCACGAGTTACCTCCGCTTCCGACAGGCACAGATTAGGGAGTGTCAACAGACCTGAGATTTCTCGAATTATCGGAATCAAAGGTGCCGAAAGCACCCCGCCACTCGGTTGATTGGGGTGTCTCACAGGCATATCCCCTAACGGTGGTCATTAGTAAGCTGCGACAGGTCCAGAGACAGGCATCGGGTACAACACAGGCGGTGTTCTGTATCAGCCGGAGGTGAGAGACCATTTTTAACTTTCATCAGATAACTCCGCTCATGTTATTGTAATCTGAAGATTTTCGAACGGCGTTAATGGATGTCAACACGTTCTCGATACAGTTTAGTCGATAACACATACCATTTGGATAAAACGATAAAATACGGAGTTGTAATGCTAATTTCATTTGTAATTTTACGTAAATAAATCCATTTTTGGTCGATTATTAGACTTTAAAATATGAAATCTGTGTGTTTCAAATATCTAAAGTAAATTAAAATTAAGTAAGCTTTGCTTCGATTTCAATATTTCGTGACATCTAATCATACATTGTATAGGTTTGGTGAAAACTGTAAATCGAAGATGCAACATTCTGAATCGTCTGTTTATTCTCCTCTCATGGTAATTTTATTTCGGGAATATTGAAGCCATAAAATGAACCAGCCAGAAAACATAGATATGTAGGTAAATTCAATAGATACATCGTATTAACAAAAATCATTACTAATGGGGATTCAGATGATTATTTTTCACCCTTAGACTATAACAGTATCTAGTTTTCAAATATATTCTCATTTAAATACCAATAAATAATCAATAATTAAGATTTCTTAATCAAATTGTAACCGTTGAACATTGTGTTTGACTGGACGTCATTTATTTTGTTGTGGATGATATTGATTATGATTTCATTTGAAAATGATAACTGACTATTAGAGATAGGATTCCGGTGAGCCGCAACAGAGTCGGACTCAGGTTATTCTTGTTACGAATCGATAATTCACATAAAATACTTTATAATACAATAATGATTATTACTTAATTAAATAATGACTTACTACTACTAAAATTACTTAATTAAATAATTATTACTTAATTAAACGTTTAATACCCAATTATAAAATAGGGCCATAGAGCATACATATTCTCGCCATAGATCACAAGTCTGTGATGACGTCACGGAAAAGCCTTGACATCTTAATCCTAACGCACTAAGTATATTAGAAAACTTAACTGGCGATATCATTCCAGTTAAAAAAAGTTGAGATCCCTAATACATACAAACATACTCATTACTTAGTAAATCATCGGTTTAAAGGTAAAACTTTTTAATTAACGTCAAACCAATTCTTAAAAAAAGTACCTGGATTTTATAAAAGTAATATTACTCTTTGTATTAAAAAATAATATTACTTTTTAACTAGCCTATGACCTTTAGAAGTAAGCCTGGTGGAAACGAGACGCGCCACAGAGGCGTGCGCATCATAAGTGTAATATACGAAAGTAACTAATAGTATTCCGCACTTTTACTAGTTTATTATGAAATTATATATTACTGGAGTTGCCTATGTGTTTAGTTGCCGTCTGTGCCAACTTTACTTATAATATAAAAGTAATATTACTTTTACCTTTGGAACTTTTTGAAATAACTTTTTCGTCTCTTGTTTTTAATGATGAGTATGTCTGTATGTACTAGAGAATCCATATTTATTGTCCAACTGTACTGATATCACCAGTGTGAGATGTACCAAATTTTTTATTATGGTGCTTTGAAATTGTAAGACGTCACAGTCGTTCCGTGACGTCATGGTCAATGGCAAGAATATGGATGCATTATAGCTCAGTTTTATAATTTGGAATTAAAATTTTAATTAAGTAAGTATGTAATAGTAACCGCGTTTTAGGTCCACATTTTATGAATTTTTGTGAGTAAGTTCTTTTAAGTGTTATTTTTCGTAACATTGATGTTACCGCATCCAAGTAGGGGTCCGTCATGTAATAGTTTACCACCTAGTATGTTTCTATGTGTATGCTCTGTGAATTATCGCTTTGTAATAAGTGACCTGAGTCCGACTCTGTTGCGACTCGCCGGAATCCTATCTCTACTGATTATTTACAGAATATCTTATTTAGCAAAACTATTATGGTAACAGTACTCACGCAAGATCTATAAAGACTTTATAAATGCGCTTAGTTTATCGACTCAAAAAGGCATACAAATAGGTGCAAAGATCCTCATCTTAGCACGCAATACCCTATTTGTTTCCTTGTTTGCATTTTGGAGGAAGTCCAGACAATGTCTTCTGTAGCACAATTGAAAAGAGTAGGCAAATATTATATAATATTTAAACCACAGTTGTTAACTGGACTGGCTGTGATCGTAGACATAATAAATGTTGATAGGTTCTGTATTTTGTTCTTCAATTATCTAGGTACCTATGGATAGAGTGCTGTTTATTATAACACTAAAACGAATATTGTCCTAGGATAGAAATAATGTGATTTGGAAAGTTGCTTCAAAAATATACGGTCCTCTTTCTTCTAGACGAGTCCCTCATCTAATGAACCGTTAACGTATTTGTACAGCTTACTAAAAATGTTTAAGTATACCATTTCGATTTCAGTCCCCGTTCCTGTTATTAGATACTACCTACCGTTTCGTTGATCAAAGTAGGTCTATCAGTTATATCGCCTACTTAGCACAAACGTGGAAAACAGTAAAACTAACTACTGCCACATTTTTACGTCTAACGAGCTGCAGTTAGGAGGAGATCTTAATTTATCTACATTAAGATAAGCGATCTTCAATCGATTTCATCTTTACTGTTTTTTTAGTATGTCAGGAGACAGAGAATAGGTATCACGCGATCATTAACGCACGCTGTCAGTTAGCTATCTTAATTGAATCTGCATCTGTAATTCGGTGAATTTAATGGCGTATTAAATGTGTCTATCAATCTACAGAACGAAGCACATAATTCAGTCAAAACGATCCCTTGCGACGTTTAATTTAAGGGCGCAGGCCAGTGTAAAACTTTAATAAAATCGATTAGAATTATATTTTTCAACTTTGTCGATTAGTTTAGGACCTGTCCGATCGCTGAATTAATAAAGTGGCGTCGCTAGAGCCAGTGAAATCAAAGGCAAATTATCGTCATTTGGCCATGGAGACACGAATGCTGACTCCATAAAAGACTATATCTCTTCTTGGCTGATTCTGTCCACTTTGTTCTCTTCTTCCTCGCTTCCACCCCTTCTCACTCACTCTGTTTCATCGTTGCCTCTACAGATGGTAGTTTTCTTTACTATCAAAGCGACTACATTCTCAGTTTTACAAATCGTTTAGTTGAGAGCGCCACCATTCACTTTCCTTGCTTATATCTGTTTCGCACTTTTGTTTTAACATCCGTGATGAAGAGAGGTTTGTCTCATCTGGGAAGAACTGCCTCCTAGCAACGAAAGAACCTCAAATCACCCTTAAGAAGGAGAGGGAGAAAATTCTGGAGGCTGCAGTAAAACAGGACGGCATGCTGTATGCATCAGGAGTTGGTGTGAATTAGTTAACTGATCAACATTGAACACATTTTTTTATAGTATTACACTTACAGAGTATGTGTTTAATAAAACAACAGTCGTGGGGTAACTAACTGTAATTTATTTCCAATGCTATCATACATTTTCGAGCCGCCAGCAAAAACAGATCAGCAAAAAGATTAATCGACGAAACAAATTCCACGATAAGGCGTGATACAGGGCGGTGCATGACTGTTGGTCTAACAATAGATAATTTTCTATCATTTCACTTTGAGATGCATGTACACAGATTGATGTAATGTAGGAAATATAAAATAGATTAAATATATTCAACAAAAGGCAACCTGTAGTTGAAATCCGAATGCAGGATATATAATAATATATATATATATAGACAACATGTAAGTATGAATATTATTTCATGTTCTCTCTAACTGAGAATTTAACAAGAGTTATTCCAAGTTATTCACTCATTTTATTTGTTTCGAAACAAGTGCGAGAATGTTAAATCCGAAACAGTCTCGGAAATAAAAGTCGGATAAAATTAGGTTAATCCGCAAATAGCCTTCCACATACTACACATTAAACATTTTAACTATTTGAAGAATCCATACCAGTGATATCGCGCTATTTGCTCAATGACTGAAAATATGTGTGTCATATTGTTTTTGATAACTCTTATCGCCAAGTTAAAATTGAAACTGAAAGAAATAACCTTGAACGTAGGTGACGACACTGACGACGCATGTATTCCTTTTTTTAGTTGGCTGGTTTCAGATAATTTGATTCTGTATACAAAATACGTGTGGCAAAGTGTCATTAAAACGTACAATTTATTATTTATAAACAGAAATTTAACCATTAATTAAGTATAAAAATGACAGATCAGTTACACTTATTTTTAAAAAGTGATTTTTTTCAGAGAAGTTTATAGTTAAAAAAAAATAAGTGCAAGTTTTTCATTATATTGTGAAAACTATTTCGTCCTAACCAAACGTTTCAAATCATTTAAATCTTTTAAAATTCCAGAAATCATACAAAAAACTGTTCTGAATTCATAAACGTCAAACGCAAAACCAGAAATAAATCTAATTTTTGTCAATCTCGTCTACGTATTTTCAGTCGTAACCATAGTAACCAATACAAAAAGTCGAATATATGCCATTGTAAACTGAATTTTACTGAAATTCTGGGCGTGTGAATGGAGAGGACTAATGCCCAACTGTGCGGACGTATTTTACATACCCATATTGTCTTCTTGAAATGAGATCCAATTTAATCCACAACAATAAAAAAAACATTATGAGATAGGCACCAGATTAAGCTGATACATTTACTAGTAAACATTTTAGTGTTGTTTAATAAAACCCTTAACAGAAGAGTATTAAAACCTTGTTTTAACTGAAATCTCCAACAGAAAAAGTATTTGATATTCCACTGTATAAAAGAAACTTCCCTCCTTCTACTTCTGCACTGTGGAAGCTTTTGTAGGCGGCCTTCAGAAAACTCAGACAGTGAAACAGTATTTGTGAAGCAGTATACAAGCATAGTAGATACTTGTCGCGCGGTCTACTCTTCTTGCTGATAGCCTCTGCAAAGGGGTGTTTCATTTAGCTTCAAGTTGTCGAGGTGTTTAGCTTTATGTGTTCAGTGAGAACGCCTGTTACGAAAAAAAAAGATTCTTCCTGACGATCATGACATATACCAATGCCACTTCTTTGCTACTTTTTGTTTTTTTATTTTCCCAAACAGCCGATAAATCAAGAGGTATCTTGATATCAACAGGGCTGGCTCTATTTAAGGGGGATATCAACAGGGCTGGCAAAATTTAAGGGGGAATCCTGCTTTAGGAGGCTCAATAAATCGATTTTTTTATTGCTTAAATCTATTCCTAATGTATCTAAGAATATGTATCTAAAGTTATAGAGGCTAATTTACAATATTTTTATAGATACAGCCCTAAACGCAATGGTGTGTCGAGCCGGTATACGGGCGCTCGGGCAGTTGGAGCTTGGAGCGCGCGCTCCTTCTCGCGGTCGAATAACTCCGAACTATACAGTCTGTGTAAAGCCGACATCGGCCTGTTATGAAAAAGGACAAACAGAAGTGTGATGACAGATAACAAGCAACCTCACACACATCGAAGGTAGTGAGGGAATAAAACCGGTCCTCTCAACGGTAAACTTTAAAGCTCGTTTTCTCGAGTTTTTGTTTTTATGATTTTTCTAAACTGGCGGGCGAGATCGCAAGAAAACTAGACGTTCAATCAAAACCAACCAAGGCTTATTAGCTTCAGTTTTGCATTCTCTTTTATTTGAACTAAAAGGATTGTTCGAAAAAAATGTTTAAACAATGTTTTAAGCAAGTTGAAATGATCTTTTTTTTGTTTTAAAAGCACTTTGTTTTTTTTTTTTGTCAGACTAAATTTACGAGGTTCATCTTTCCCGCCAATTGGAGACTGCAATTACAAGGTGTTGCACAAATGCATAAAAATCGGCTGCGTTTGAATATTTTTTCTCTCGAATTTTTTTTCAATGTTCATATATGTAATAAAATAATCTGAAAAGTTCGTACTTGCTTATTTTTTCTGTCCTAAAAAAATTTCCACAAAAAACACTTTTGTTATGCCTCCTAAAGCAGGATACTCCCTTAAGGGCGGCAAAATACTAGGTACTAATTTTTAATAGGTAGGTTTTTGTCGTCATTGATTCATTAATAAGATCTTGCAAAAGGTGCTAAAACTCCGTTCCTAGTCTACAAAATGTTCAGTTCTATAATAAACAGTGTTTAATTCCTTTAAGCAACATTTTGTTACTTAAATACCAATAAAACACAACCACAACAAAATCACAAGTGTCTTTTTTAAAATTTTTCATAGACATTCTCTTAAATGCTTTTGTTTGATATCGGAAATTGAAGACATGTACCTATATGATGCCCATGATAATAAAATAATAATATTAATTAAGGGGACTAGGGAGGGTTCAAATTTCGAAAAAATCGATTTTCGGTTTTTTGCATATTCCGATACTGTGATCCTTTAGGAATATCTTTCCGTTTGTTTTTTTGAAAAATTCTCAAAATTGAGGTCAAGAGAGCGTAAAACGTAGTGTGGCGCGCGGCCGGCCGAACGCAGATATTCGCGCGGTCGGTCCCGACCGAACGGTCTGAGCGTTATTGTAATTTCTAGGGTTCTCTATGCTATATAGAGAGTAGAATTAAGTTTTAATTTGTAACGACACACTAAAAACGACCTAATAATAAAGTCGAAACGTTTCTGTTTCCATGCGACTGTTTACGAACACAAATATTGTACCGAAACTTTGAATGCGATTTTCTCGAAACTACATTTTTTGATGATTTTACCACGACATCTCGAGTGCCGCAAAATATATCAACTGAAATTTACACAAGAGTTATAAAACAGTGAGACCCATGAATTATACATAAAATCAGATTGAAACAAAAAAATATTGCTACAATTTTATAAAAACAAATAACTCGCTTGTTTTCTGGACGCCATTTTGTTAATTTTATTTTTGTTTTTAATCTGTTAGGTATAATCAATAGAGGGAAGCCCAAGGAGAAGAAATATTTTTAGAATTTGCCAAAACCTTTATCCGTTCGACTGGAATCGTGGTAAAACCGTGGATTCGACAGTTTTCCTTATTACATTGGGACGCCGATATTATTGTTCTGGGAACGACTTTCAATGAATTTTCTCATTTTATAATGTTAAAATTAATACCCTTAACAATAAAAAAGTTTTATATTTATTCGCGGCGTTGTTATAAACCATTAAAAACAAGCCAATTTGTGCATTTTCAACCCTCCCTAGTCCCCTTAACCCTGCAGGAAACGCGTGCTCTTATTGTACAATAAAGAACGCGTTGGGTCTGATATACCCAGAAAAAGAAACACTAAATTATAAAAATAAACGTATATCTCTGACAAAGTGTTTCAAATACTTTTAATATGAACAAAAAGTAACTACGTAAACAAAAAAAAATACTGTTTTCCAATTTTATAATCTAAATTAGAGTATAAATAAACAATATGCGCATTTACGGTAGTGCTGCTATTAACACACTGTATAACAGTTATTCAGGGAATTTGGCCGCGCATACTTAACAAACAGACATAGTATGTTCTAAACATATAAATTTTTGCAAAACCGACATGTATACCTTGTTTTCCGATCTTTGCAGAAGGTAGGTACATCTTCCAAGTTTATTTTCAACTATTTCTGCATGCTCTACCAACACAGTTCCACTAATTCTAGCGGCAACTTGTCGAATTTCTCTCGATAATTATTGGGAGTTTACTCTACTTTTCATGTAATTCGTTACAAGTTCAGTCCCGAGTTGTTTTAGAAATATTCTCCTATCAATTTTCGCATCCTCACCATTTGAGTTATGTACTTCTGTGTATGACCAAAGCATTTATACCAGCAACATTTAGGAGCCCATATAAAACAACCATAGGCCACCTACGCGTATTTCTAGCAACTTTATATTTTGCGGAAAGTTAATTAACTGTCTCAATTCCACATTCATACTGTGGGTCCGCTAGGGAATCATCCGAATCTGAAAAAAATTTCCTGATCAGATTGAGCTTCTTCAAACAGTTGTGTTAACCTTTTTACTTCTTTTTTATAGGGATCCATTACTATTCTACCAAAAAAATCAACATAGTTTGTATAGTCATAATTGAGAAAAAGTACTTACACAAATAAACGCGTTGGACCTGCGAGACCGAAATCTGTTCTTATATCGTTGTTACTCACTATATTGCGCTGCAACGACTCTGTCGTGTGCCTTGCGGTGGAACTCGAAGGTACAGAGACGCACAGCACCGTACGCGCTTTGACTACAAAATCTTGACAATAATTATTCTTGAGTGGGCCTATTAGACCCGACGCGTCTACTGGAGGGTTAATTCAAAACGTCAGTTTTTTATATCAGCTATTTTTTTTCAGCGTATTTCATTGCTGTGGAAAATTGATCATCTTTTGTCGCATCGCGGCAATTTTCCCATGACGTAAAGGACACAGTCAGATCGTCTCACAATTATTTCCTGTCCACCCTCAAGCAACGACGAGCCGCGGCACTGTATGCGTCCTTTGTATTCAGTGAGGCCATCCTAATGATGTATGCAGCTACTCGGTTTTAGCGGTTGAAAACAATTTGTACACGTTCCCGCTAATAAATTATCCATTAGGTGTTGCGGGCACTAATCCCCAGTAATGCAGGCATTTATTGTGAAAAGGATGGAAAAAACGGCGAGATAATCATCAATGAACGAACTCGGTGAATATGCTGCGTGGTGATTAATAGTTCGAGATTAGTTCGAAACTTTTTACGACAGCTTGCCTCGACCGTGTTGATTGTGAAGAAAGGTAAAGAGGAAGTGTGCAGTTAGATGTTGGCGTGCATATTGTGTACTTTGTTGCGGATCTGTCTGCAATATTTCTACGGATTCGTTATTAATTGTTCGTTTTTCATTCCTTCAATGTGGCCTAATGAAGAACTCCCACCGTAAAAGGAGAAAACTTTTCTGCATTTTCCATATTATGCGCTATGAATGTCGGTAATCAACGTTCACACAACATTGAAACTATTTTCTTTGTCTCTGTATACAGACTGAAAATTAATGGTTGCATTTCTTTAAACGTTTTGATGATGTTGCTGTTGCTATTAGGGTGTTATATTATTGGCCAAAGATGTGAATATGTATATAACAGAATAATACTTATTAACAAAAAATTGGCTTCAATAACACAGCCCCGCAAAAAAAATTGGAACTGCTATCGAGACAACTATATCCTATTGTAATTTTCGAAGCTGAATCCGAATCCGAAGTCAAAAAAATCGTACATCCCCAAAATGAACTCAAAGGAAACTCAAAAAATGCAGTGATTGCAAAAAAAGCTTACGATGCCCAGTTTTTTTTGGAAAAAGTGAGAAACTGCATTAGTTCCTATGCAATGCTCAAAATCTACCCCCATAGAGTGGCGGAAACCACCCCTAAATTTAAATTACAAGTAAAGTAAGATCGGGGAAAATTTTTTTGTTATCGTGATTTCTATTTTAATCGTTGCTAATATTGGCTAAAGATATGCAGCACTGCAGTTTGGAGGTGAATACTTGCATTGCATCAAAGTCATTCAGTGACATCCCCATGAGAGGGTGAAAATTACTCCGCACATAACCAGAAATTCAAAAAAATAGTTGCAGTACCTTTTAGAAAAGATCAAAACATCTGCATTTTCTTATTTAAGAAGAATCTTTGACAACGTACTTGAAAAGTACCCATATTATGAAATAGCAAAAATTTACTCGTAGTATTAATTCAATTAGATCCACTAGCACAACCAGCAGTACTATGATAGGTCCAATCATAACAAAAAAAAATAACAATATAACAATGACCCCAATAAAGAGCCCAACTTGACGTATACTTAATCATCAGACCTTCAACACTCGTATGTGGTTATGCGTCACCTACCCGCTGGTCAAAAAATTATATAATCAGGATATGTTTTTTCTGAATTTTTTTGACGATTCTTTTTAGAGTCCATATAAATAAGTAATAGTATTTTCAGAGAATTCTTTTTTAGGAGTCGTCTAAGCAACTGTAATTTAAATTTAGGGGTGGTTTCTATCACTCTATGGGGGTAGTTTTTGAGCATCGCATCGAGACTAATGAAGTTATATACTGTTTCTAAAATAACTGTGCATCTTAAGCTTTTTTGCAATCACTGCTGTTTTTTTAAAATTTCCTGTTGTGTGAGGGGTAGTTTTCACCCACTCATGGGGGTAGTTTTCAATGGAAAGTAGTGTTAACTGTATTTCTGCGTTATATACTGGAATGTTTATATTTAATTAGACTTATTGAGATTTAAGAATATTCGTGAAGCGTTAAGTCATTTTTACCCTGTTTAGGGAGTGTTTTCTAGCGCTAGGGGTTAATTTTCGGGGTGTACGATTTTTTCTGGACTTCGGATTCGGATTCAGCGTCAAAAATTACACAGGGATGCTGTCGTCTCGATAGCAGTTCCTTTTTTTTGTGGGGCTGTGTAATTCAAACTAGTAGGACAAATATATTTACGATGTTCCCTTTTGAGAAATTGTCTCATAACTTCAGTAACAATTCAATGATTTAGGTTTATTTATTTAGTTATTAAATATTTTAACATAAAATAGGTATGGAAATCGTATAGGTATATGAGTTACTGTGAATTCCTGCAACGGGACCGTCATAGGCACATACCGCGTTGGCCCATGTTGACTTAGGTATAGGAAATTATCTGAGGAAGGGAAGATGGTGTGGAATGGGTCACGCTGATGTTCCGCTGCCGACCACTTGAACACGGTTTGGGCAAGCCACGGCATCTGAAGGCGCGGTTTGGAACAAGTTTGGCACGTCGTATAAATATGTACACCGTCATATCTTGTATATGCATATGATGGAGTTTGCGATATTATATAAGGTGCAGCATTTATAATATAAGACTGGTTAAAAAAATGTACTTTATTTTATATTACAGTCTAACTGTGTTCCCTTTCAATATAATGCCCTATATTAACTGCATACGATATTCCATTATTTTAAATAATTTTGGAAGTCTTTAGGAGTGGTGTTCGAAGTAGTGGTTTTTTTCAATTGATCCAACTGAAAGTTTAGTGCAAACAAGTTCATTTCAAACACTCTGAAATTTGGGAACAGGAAAAAATCATAGGAACCTAAGTCTAGCGAAAATGGGGGGGGGGGGGGATTCGAGTACAGAGATCTTTTGTTTGCAAGAGATTGTTTCACAGACAAAGCGTTGCGGGTCGGAGTATTGTCTAATAATTACCACTAAGGCTAAAGAAACGTGTGGATTATAGAACGGGTTACTGCCATTATCACGTCTATAGATGAGATAATCAATTGATGATGAGCAAAAAAAAATGTGTCACTGTCTCCTTGAGTTAACTAATTTTTGGGTGGGATTAAAGAGAAAATTGAATAACTAGAACATATGGTGGAATTAGTGAACCAAATTGAACCAAATTGAAATCTGCTAAATCCTTAATTTAACCAGATTCATAATTCTGATGGAGTTATGGTTTCATAACTTTATATGAGAAACATCACCAGAGGGTTACGTGGGCTTTTCAACAATTAATAACGTGCACAACAAACAAAACACAACAAAGAGCAACCAACACAAATTTTAATTACTGCCAGTGTCATAAAAACCTACTTATAATTCCACTACGATCGATAATGGAGAACAGT
Organism: Aromia moschata; assembly: GCA_029963805.1. NCBI lineage: Eukaryota > Metazoa > Arthropoda > Insecta > Coleoptera > Cerambycidae > Aromia > Aromia moschata. The sequence continues at coordinate 77,451 of JAPWTK010000004.1, forward strand.
GTTTGCCGTTGATGCGAAACTAGTATTTTTTTTCGGTGAGTGTGGTCATTTGGTTGGGTGTAGCGCAGAAAAGCATTGATAGCTCCATTTCCGTCGATGTGATGAATTGAACGTTAGCCGGCCCATTTATTAATTACGCCAATTAACGTATCGACGGACGAAAACAAGTTGATACAACTCACGGGAGGTCTCTTCACTTTTCTCCTCGCAGCGAACGAGTTCAATGCAAATGGTAGATCTTGCGCCGGCACGACGAATCGTGACCGCTTCCTGTAAAGATTTGCGTTGCTTTGCATAAACACAGAAATCTTTAAATTCCTCGTACGAAGAGGAAAGAGCGGACGTCTACTCGCTGTTAATCGCCCTCGAAGAGGAAACACGAATGCATGCCGATATGACATCGGATTTATTCGTATATTCAAAACTAATGCGAGAGCTAATACAGAAATAAAAAAGGGACGCCATTCGCCAATACAATAAACAATAAAAGCCTTCAATTTTATGTTACTATCAAGCCATCCAAAAAACATCAAAGTTGATCGAGTAAAAAAAGACGTATTTCTATTATAATTTATCTTAAATTTATAACCGTATTTGTCAAAGCTTTTTTTATTTTACAATTGTGACAGTCACTTGTCAAAAGTTTGACATAACCGAAAAACTTCGTGACATGACCGCTAATTCTGTCTATCTCGTTCACAGCCAGATTTGTTGACTTTTTTTATGTCTCTTTATTTCCAGGTATTTGATGTTTAACTTGCCTTTTTTAATTCTTAAGTAGGTAATAACAAGCACTGCTTGAATGATATTTTCAGCCACGGTGTTCCTATTTGAAAACATTGAGAACACATGGAAAAATTACCATTGCCATATTAGTCCACTTAATAAGCCGGAAAATGTAGAAAAGTTGATAAGCAGCTCTAATTTCAAAAATGTTTGTTTGTATGTATTCTTTAGAACTTCAGGAACATTCGTCACCACTAACATCTGTCTTGTTATGAAAAAGAAAAAATTAGGGTAATTTTCCCACCCCAAGTGATCAAATATTTTTAAAAATTCTAAATTTCACCTCGGAAATCGTCTCTCGAGGGTTTTCTGGGTCGCTGATAACGAATCCAAGGTCAAAAATCGAGTGAGGGTGGTTGCACCCCATTAAAACCACCCCTAGAAGTGACAGAGATGGAAACATTTTAAAATTCAAAATTTCACCTCGGAAATAGTCTCTCGGGGGTTTTCGGGGTCGCTGATTACGAATCTGCGGTCAAAAATCGAGTGAGGGTGGTTTCACCCCATTAAAACCACCCCTAGATGTGACAGAGATAAAAAAAAATCTTAAATTCAAAATTTCACCTCGGAAATCGTCTCTCGGGGGTTTTCGGGTTGGCGGATTACGAATCCGAGATCAAAGATCGAGTGAAGGTAGTTGCACCCCATTGCCCATAGAAGTGACAGATGAAAACATTTTAAAAATTTAAAATTTCACCTCAGAAATCGTCTCGGGGGTTTTCGGGGTCGCTGATTACGAATCCGAGGTATAATTACAGGAATTCAAACTCTCAATATGATATGCGCGCGAATTTTGGTTGATGTAGTTAAATTATTGAAAAAATAAATTACGAGTGTAATAAAATCGTTTTTCAAGTTTTCTTTAATTAAAAAAAAGACTGGGTACATAAAATGAGGTTGCAATCTACAAATATAATTGACATCAATCATAATCAGAGTCGTTCTCGAGCATTGCTGATGCAGTATTGGTGGGTCCCTCGTCATCTTCACTTATGTCTTATTCTACTATCATTTCAGCCGGGCAAACCACTTCATCCTCTGTAATTTCAGTAGTTGCAGGTAGCTTTTTTTGAACATTTTGAACATAAACATACATTTGAAACATGAAACATAAATATTAATTTTTTCACGGCGAAAATCTCATACTTAAAAGTAAAATCCTACAGCTTACAAACGAATGAGCTATCGAAAACTTGAAAGTGGAATTATATTGCTCCATTGCGTTTAAATTTTTGTAACTGAACTTAAGATTCTTGACCAGCGACCCCGAAAACCCCCGAGAGACGATTTCCGAGGTGAAATTTTGAATTTTTAAAATTTTTCCATCTCCGTCACTTCTAGGGGTGGTTTTAACGGGGTGCAACCACCTTCACTCGATTTTTGACTTGGACTTGGATTCGTAATCAGCAACCCCGAAAACCCCCGAGAGACGATTTCCGAGGTGAAATTTTGAATTTTTAAAATTTTTTATCACGGGGTGGGAAAACTACCCTATTTTTTTTTCATTTTTCATAGCAAGGCATATGTTAGTGGTGATGAATGTTTCTGAGGGTCTAAAGAACACGTACAAACAAGAAATTTTTGAAATCGGAGCTGCTTATCAACTTTTTCCAGATTTTACAGTATTTTCTGGCTTATTTACTGTACTATATGTAAGCGTTTAAAAAAAAGGAAAACTGTCAACAAAAACAAGGTAAATTAATGTTTCTACGTCTGCTTGAGTCCAACTGAAACGTCATAATAAACTCTTTACTAAACGCTTTAGATAAAAAGTTGTAAATAAAAAATAAATAACTGGCATTATGTGTAAAAATGTGACAAATGGGATATCATTTTGCTCAGAATAACACCCTAAATCAAAACAAGTGTAGTTGTACATACACATGGCGTAAACCTGCACATGGCGTGCCAATAAATATTCGGAAGTTTGGGCCGTTCTCAGTTAAGCCGGAAGTGAATAAAAAATGACGACAATGTCAGTAAATCTAGATTTATGTTTAATATCCAATTCTAATATTTCATTATTTTATCTCCGAAAACAAAAAAAGTTATCACCCTGTATATTACGCAGAAATGAGCACAGACTTGCCAGACGTGATCCATAAACTGAAATAAATATGAATACTTAAAAAGCAACTAAGATAGGTACTTCAATTGAAGTGTTCATATTAACAAGATGAAACAGGGTAATTGTGAAAATAAAACTTAAGAATTAAGAGGTTGAATACTGAAGAGATATTGATGAGATTAATAGCAGAACACTCTATTTGATATTTAACCTTGATATGACCGAGCTGCTGCTTGTTGAAGATTTTCACTAAACCACAGTTTTTTTTTTGTCAAAATACGTTTTTATGAGAATTTTTTTTATTTTTTAAATACTGAATACGATCTCGTTTCAAAATTTGTGCTAGACCCTTCCATTTCCTATAAAATGAGAAATTAGAGTGAAAATAGCCCAAAAATGGAAGAATTTGTGTTTTTCAAGAACGTATGACCAGACATGTCATTTTCGAAGTATTTTTTATGGGCTGAATACAATACCATTGTCAAAATTTGTGCTAGATCTCATGATTATGACAAAAATTATTTTGAAAGGTTGAAATGGTTCTACTACAATAATTAATATAGTGTTAAAATTATACTGGTTAATATTATAAAGATTTAAAGGCTCAATTGCTTCTGAAAATATAGGTTACTGTGAGCTTCCTTTGCCAATTTCAGTACCAACTTCAGTAACGTATTATCTGCCGATTACGATATAATAGGTATCACCGAAACATCGCTGCATGATGGCATCTATAATAATGAGTTCTTCGGAAACGGGTATGAAGTATTTAGGAAGGATAGAAACCTAGCGGAAATCGGGAAAGCGAAGGGAGGTGGTATCCTCTTAGGGGTCAGAGAAGATTGTGCTGTGAAGATATTCAGTTGGTATATCCTGATTCAGTGGTTGATCTTTTAGCTTTAAAATTAAAGTTTAGATATAAAACGTTGAATATAATTCTAATTTATATTCCTCCCAATTTCCTCATATGCACGTTATGAATACTTATTTAATTTTTTATAAAATACGCAGATTTTATTTGAACATGAACACTTAATTTTAGGAGACCTAAATATTAACGGATTAAATCAAAATGTGGTCAGAATTTTTGAAAATTCTTGTAATTTATTAAATGGTAGTCAAAATAACAATATTGTTAATGTAAATCATAGAACTCTAGATGTTGATGTTTCAAATGATCCCTGTATTGTAAACAGAGAAGTGGAACCTCTTGTGTCTGAGGATGGCCATCATCCTTCTCTTGTAATAAATATGATAATATCCTCTCCCACCATTTGCTCAGTAAATACTACATATGTATATAATTTTAAAGCAGCTGACTATTTAATGTTGTATAATCTGTTATCACAAGTAGACTGGGATAATTTAAAGATATATAATAATGTTAATGATGCATTTGAGGAATTTTATTCTATTTTAAAAACAATTTGCGATCAGTGTATACCTAAATTGAAATTCAGGTGCCTTAAATTCCCACCGTGGTTTACTCCCGACATGATAAAAAATATCAAGTCTAAAGAAAGAAATAGGAAATTGTATAAAAAAAAACAAAAATTGAGCAATGTAACGCGGATTACAAATTTTTAAGAGCAAAAATTAAAAGAGATATAAACACAGCATATAAAGCCTACATACGTACTGTGGAAAATGATATAAATAAAAATGTTTATTTATAAGAAATAAAAATTGTAAAAAGAATTTTGGAATTTTGTAAATTCTAAGCGAAATGTACCTGTAGTGATTGTCAATAAATACTTCGTCGATAAATACTTTATAAATACTTACCAGCTACTTCGGGCCTTGATCAGAAAGTACAACATAGATAAGAAAGTCGGAATCCTTGCGATCCAGTAAATATTTCCAAAGTAATCAATTTATAGGGAATTTTACAGAGAAGAAATGGCCGTAAACATACTTCGACATGTCAGGTCATACGTTCTTGAAAAACACTAATTCTTCCATTTTTGGGCTTTTTTTCACCCTACATTCTGATTTTATAGGAAATGGAAGTGTCTAGCACAAATTTTGACAACGTCTACATAGAAAATTTTCTGAGTTGGAAAAAAAATTCGGTTTCAGCACAAAAAAAAATTACTTCGGATTTGATAGGTTTAGTTCCTGGAGCAGATTTTTTGAGGAGAATTTTGTCATCGCATTTTGATGTCTCGGCCACCCATTACAAACCTCAGTCAATCACTTTCCTAGACTTATCCGTAAATCAAGCGCCATTCTAACGAGTACATTATATGTACTTATTGACGAGTAGGTATAATGCATTTACATGGGTGATTTCATCTAATTGATGAATGATACCATTGTAATGTAATATGCTATCCATATAAAACCTTTTGCAGTGGATGTTGTGATAACGTGCAGTCAGAATTACTATGCACAATGTAGTATGTAAATAATGGGAACACTCCTTATCCATATTTAACGTAGATAATGGTCGGTATTCATGAGATTTTTGCGGGACGATAAACTTATGCAGGTATCTTTATTTTCGTATCGGTGCTATCGTCGAGTGAAAGTTTTTTTCTTTTTATTCGTCCGACAATAATATTATAGACAGCATGGCATAAATTATACAGGGGTGCTGATATGTTTGATAACGGGTTTGATAATAGCTTCCAATATCTCAAGAATTGCCAGTTTTCAAAAATTATTAAAAGGAAAAGTTGTAACATTTTCAAAAATCTAGCCAATAAGGGTAGAGTTCGTAAAACAAACGTACTAAAATAAAGTTCATTTTTTATATGTTTTATAATATTAGAACAAAAAAGATTGATCTTTATAAACAGATAGCTTCTAACCTAACCTAACTTAACTTGGAAATAAATAGCACCTAACGTAATCTTTGTTAATTAATTACATATCTGTACCTCAGAGCCAAACTATGTTAAATCCAAATATGCAATATTTCAGTTAATTATGTTAAGTCTATAACAAAAACATAATTTTTAATTTGTTAGTAAAATCAAAGCTCTGTGATAATAAATGAAAAAGTTAGACCTTTTTAAATAATGTTAAGTCCACTAGCTCCTTAGAGCCAATGTAAGTCAAGTGACTAATATTGTTTGCCTCCAGGAGATTGCGCCACTTTAGTAAGTCCGAATAATCTAACTTTCCTCAATGGAGTTCTATTAAACTGCGTTTTCTTCCAGGGCAATCCGCTGTTTCAATGTTTTGTATAGGTTGCTGGCAAGTTATAGTTTAAGTTTGTGTTGTGGGGTCGATAAAAACATTGAATAAACACGTTCTTGAACAAAAACTGTAAAAATCAGCACAAGAGCTCTTTTATGTTGGATCCAATTCTATTATGTTGGAAAAGAAACCAAATCTGAGGTCCATAAGTAATAAATTTTTGACCAAAGGGCATACTTACTTGGAAGCGGATGGCGATCACTCAGTTATTGAGCGGGAAAGGAAAACACTCTCACATCTTAGAATAGTAACGCCATGGGACTGGCAACAAGTTGTGAGATTATGTTCTGTCAAAAAACCCTTTAATGTTAGGGGAATGGAGACATACAACTTTTTTATTTTAAAAGTCTTTTTAAGAGATTCACGCACCTATTTTATGCGAAAAAAAAAAATCATGTGATGGGACACACTTCCTAATTTCTCAATGCGTTTATTTCCAAGTAAGAAGAGATAATCCGGGAATTCTCTTTTTCAAAACAAATTTCAACGATGACTTCCAGACTGTTGCTGTAGCGATAAATTCAAGAAAACACAATATTTGTCTGCCTGAAGAATTTCAACAAAAAAGTATGAGCATCTTCAAAAACTGTTGCCTTATATTCCCTCAGTATTTCATAACTTCTATAATAATCTGCCCCACGGTGATGAAGAAACCGAAAATTATTTTTAACCAGAATATTTTTGTTTATTTTGTTTATTATTGTTATAAATAATAAATATCCATAAACATAATGTGACTTAGTTTTATTTACCTTTTTTGACAGCACTTCATAACTGGAATTAATATATATCATGTCCAAATTTTCAGTTTTTTTGTGCAAGGTAAACTATGTTGTCGCTTTACAAAAAAACTAAATATTTATTTTGCGTAAGAACCGAATATTATATCGGGAACTTTAATGAAAACTTTAATTTTAAATACTATGAGTGTACAACAAACATTATTCCTGAAATATAAAAAAATGCTTAAAAAAACTTTAAACAAGTTTTTCTCTAAATAAGAATTATGTGACAACATAGTTTAGCTCTGAGGTACAGATATACATACACATATTTTATAAATTACGTTATGTTTTATTAATTGGAAATGAGATGTTTAAAACATTATACACGGACCTGTTGACAATAGTGAACTCTAAAAAATGTTTTAAAAAAAAATGTGCAGATGCTCGATCATTTTGAAACCATGTGTAATTGTTAGATGAAAACTGGTTAGCCGGATTTGGAAAAATACGGATTATTACCCATAGTCAATTGGTTAGATATGTGAAAACACTACAATTTTTATTTTTAAGATTTTTTTAGAACTCTTGCGGTTTTTGAGATATCAGGCCGTTGGCACACCTATCAGCTCCCCTATCATGTATGTGATAATTTGCTAGTGTTGATTTTAAATATCTATTTCAAAACTGCCTTGAGTACCTAACAATATGGTTTACTATGATAAATCGTATTAATTGGTAGGTCGATGAGACCTTGGATATGGGTATTTGGAGGACTCAAGGCATCACTTAGTGCTTAAAATGTAAAACTTTGTATGTGAAAATTAACAAAATTGAAAATATGTACGTATCTGCATAATGTGTTCTATAAACATTATTTTGAGAAATTAATTGAATGTACTGAAGAAATGTGAACATATTTAGCAAAAAATTTATTTCTTCAGTGGTTATATATATAATGGTATAACTTTTTAGATCCAGTGTATTAAAGTTTTTGTTCCTTCTCAAAAACTTTCTGGGATTTTTTCATCAGTTGGTTTCTTTTTCATAAAGATCAGTTCAAATTAAACCACTAACGATGAAATCATCCCCCCTCAAATTTATGGTGGGTCTCTCGCCGTGCCAGGCCACAATAAATTACAAATTAAACGAAAACAAAGGAAGGTGATAGGTTATCAAACGTAATTTACCACTTAGGTGGATTTATAGTGCTGGCAACTGATATCGCTCATTAAAACTGGCAATAAAGGAAAACGTATAGCGTATCGGGTTGCATACGACCAATAGACGCATTCCTCTGCGAGATCTCGTTTCCACGGCTGTGATTAATTCGTGGCGCTTTTTTCCTGCGGTCCCCCGCAAGTGAAAAGCAAAATTTCATTATTACGTCACTGGCTTACATGTCACGAGATTGGCTTACAGTTGCTATACGCCCTAGGCAATTCGAAGGCGGATGTTATGTCACTTAACGTTGCCGTATATTTTTAATTTTTCAGTAAGATATTGTTATCTCTCGCACAGTTTATATGCGGACTATTATCCCACTTGAGAATAGTCAAATAATATACAAGCAACGGCAAACAATTTTAATAGCATCAATAATAGACAAGATCCCGACTTAAGTCGACCTCCCCTCATCCTTTTTCCTGATTAAATATATATTTTATATAATAAAATATAAAATGTATAAATCAATACAATGTGCTAGGGTTGTCGCGCCATATCCGTGCAAGGCTATTTTTAATTAAAAATTATTTAATGCAATGTTTTGTGGTCATTACGGTCATTCTTTTTCTTAAAAAAAAATAGTACCATTCTAAAACCAAAGATGTACATAAAACATCAAAGTAAGGTTGCCTACCATTTTTCCCGCCGTAATACGGGGTTTCCAGGTGTAAACAGGTGACCTGATATTAGTAAATTACCCTCATCGTTTTGCCTAATCAATTATATATAAAAATGTAGTTAATTTTATTGAGGAGATGATGGTATAGGGTTGTCTTTGCGAAAGTGCGCAGAGTCTAGGGTTGCCGCGATTTAAAGTATGAATAATTGACTATGAATTTAATGAATGAAAGTATGAATAAGAGAATAAGGCGTGAAGGAGAGCACTGCACGTATTAATATATGTGATAGAGAAGGACACAGAATAGCATCCACTCATTTCTCTGTGTTCTGGAGTAAATAATTGACAACAACAATCATAATGAAAAAAATGATAAAAATAATAATAGCAAATCGGCAGAGGGAGTGATGAGGACCAGATTCTCCAAGAACATCGCGGCATTAGGACAACCTTATAATATTATTAGAAGTCAGAAGGCAGTTGTACTACAAACGTGTCACATTGTTAGAAAGGTTTTGGGACAGGATGAATTTCCTACCCTCGCCTGAGTCGAATTTCTGCTGGAGGCGGAGATGGGTTATCAAACCATCAATGTCTGCAGCAGGAATGAGTGAATGTTTTCCAGCGTTTACGCTGAGAAGTGTAAATATAAATTAATAATAATGAAATAATAGTATTTAAAAAGCGATAAAAGAGATGCAATATTTCAACCGATAATCTGGTATATATAAATAACAAACTAAATAAAATATATAAACAACAACAACAATATTAATAGTAAGAAAAATAACAATAATAATAATTTTAATAATAGATATGAGAACGAGTTTGTTGTATTTGTATGTTTCCTTATTTTTTTTACGGTTTAACGCATGCAGAACTTCTGCTAGGTATATAAGTATATAGTAAATTAACAATATATAAGTAACATACACTAATATATTTTTATTTATAAAACAGGGTCAATAAAAGAAAATTATTTTTGAATACAATTAATACATTTATTGTATACAAAAAATATATATTTTATTTTAGTTACAGTTACAAATAGTTGTTTAAATAGAAATAGTTATTCACTATCTGATTCGTCTGAACTTGCGACATAAAAATCTAATTCTGTAGGATTGTCATCATTATTATTCATGTCTGTAACCTGTAAAATGTCGTTAACTTATAAGGGCGTTGAGCCTCCAAGGAACCCAATGGGCTTTAAATAGCCATCCATGTACCATCCGCAAGCTTCAGGCTGAAGTTTTACACAACAAGGTTCGGTTGCATTAAGCCACACGCGTCCTTCTCTGTTACATACATTAATACGTGCAGTGCTCTCTGTCGCGCCTTATCTCTTACTCAATTATTCATACTTTAAATCGCGGCAACCCTAGACTCTGCACACTTTCGCAAAGGCAACCCCATACCATCATATCCGCAATAAAATTAACTACATTTTTATATATAATTGATAGGGAAAAACGATGAGGGTAATTTACTAATATCAGTTCACCTGTTTACACCTGGCAACCCCGTATTACGGCGGGAAAAATGGTAGGCAACCTTACTTTGACGTTTTATGTACATCTTTGGTTTTCGAATGGTACTATTTTTTTTTAAGAAAAAGAATGATCGTAATGACTACAAATAATTACAATTAAATAATTTCTAATTAAAAATAGCCTTGCGCGGATATGGCGCGGCAACCCTAGCACATTGTGTTGATTTATACATTTTATTGTATAACATCCAAAAAAAAAACGTCATCAAAGTTGGCCGAGAAAAAAATACGTATTTCTATTCTTAATCGAATTTATAACCTTACTTACTTGTCAAGACTTTCACATCATATGACAGCCATTGTTTATTTTACAAACTGTGACAGTCACTTGTCAAAAGTTTGACATAACCAAAAAGCTTAGACATGACCGCTATTTCCATCTCTCTCATTCATAGCCAGAGTTGATGACGTTTTTTTTTGGATGTCTCTATATAAAATATATATTTAATTAGGAAAAAGGATGAGGGGAGGTCGACTTAAGTCGGGATCTTAACACCGAGAACTGTACTTTCAGATTAAAGCGAAAGGAAACTGAAGAACAATGTACAGTATTTTCGAACTGTAGGTAAGTGTCAATATGCCATATGTCAAATGAATTTTACCTCCGAAATGTGAAGAGAGGTCTTCATTAAGCGAGACAGACGCAGTCGTTGCCGTAACGTTACACAAATAGGAGCAAACTACCCCTACCTCAGTCCTTTGCTTCTGGCAACAAATGCGAATCGCCCCACCATGTAATTATTCACTTGCCCGTTGATTGGGACATGCCTAGAAGGCGTGGACATTTTATAACACATGCTGTATAATGTTTTGCCCAGTTCACAATGGTACTATCTCCATTTCTTATAGAGTACCTTTTTTTTATAGGTATTCTTATCACATCTGACATTCTTTTCAAAAAGATCATGCTTTTGTGTGGAGAGTCTAGATATGTCACACCCAGTTTCTTAAATGGTCGAACTACGAAAAATCTCAAGACTAATTTTGTTTTGACTTTGGGTGCAAGTATTTTACTCCCCTCAGAGACCTCAAAATTCATAATATTCAAGGAAACACTTTTTACACCACAATAATACGCTCATTTACACTTTTTATCGAATCTTTGACAATTTACCTTTACTAAAATGAGTATGGTTGTGAACACTTACCCTCCAGGTGAAAGTGGTGCTTTGTCATCATGATTCCCTTGATCTGCTCGAAGATTTCTGTGTCGGCTACCTTCGGCATTAATCGATAAAAACCACAGCGCTAAAATATAACCAACTGTCCTCATTTGAGGCGTTCCTACCCCACAAAGGGGCATCTTTCAGTGAGGCACCTGCAACAAAAAAAAAAAGTATGAGTAAATTATTGGCAACATAATAGTAGTTAATGTAATAGTTTTTTCTGTTACAGGGACAGGGGAGATCGAGATTATGAAGATGGCGAGTAGTTAACATATGAAACGTTGGATAATTACAATAATTTTTATCTATATGGATCTATATCTATAACGATTATGACCTATGACTAAGCATCTAAAATGAGTGCCGAAACCCGCTGATGACACTCCATCGTCATCACGCACCAATTAATAGACTTATAGATAATATTTTACTGTTTCGTATGTATGACGCATCTGAATAATAGTTCTTTGTTTATCAATGATTTCGTAAAAACATCTGCCGAAAACCGTAGCCGATGACTTGTTACAACGCCAACTATACAATTGGGTCAAGGTCAAATTATCGACATTCTGCTGTCTGTCTGGGTAACGACTAAATGCTTTATGAAAAATAATTTTCGTGTCAAAGAACTAGGACACGAGTATTCAACTAAAGATAATGCGATCAAAATAAATTTCAATAATCAACGATATGAGAGACGAGAGAAAAACACAGAATACAGAGAAGAAAGATTAGAGAGGAAAATTAAACACAACAAAATAAAACTTTCAGAGAATAAATTAAATAACTGCGATAAGAGTACACCATGTATTTGACCTCATGTTTGGTTGTATCTTTACAGGTAGTCAAAAGTTATGAGATAAGATATTATTTTTGGTATTCAGTTACATATTATATGTACATAACTAAATACCAAGATTCATCTCGTTGGTGATTCAGTGTTCAAAGGAAGTGGAAATAGTATTTTCCTAAACACTTACCTTTCAAAATTTTATGGAAATTTGAAGGTGAATGGCAAATAACTAAGGATAAATAACCACTACATATACCTACTTATCAAAAATGTATTATCCCTTTATACACACTAGGTGTGTAAATTAATAAATGAGACAGGCAACGTAACGCCCGATCTAGCAACACTGCGGAGACAGGACTTGGAAAGGCGGCAGATTAACATGTACTGCACCTTCAGTACAAGTTTGAACTTGTTAGAATCATTTGTTTGTTCTTTGTGGCTGTTTTCGTAAATCTTTTTTTTTTGTCTAGTGCGTTTTAAAAATGAGTGACATTAATTTTGAGCAACGGTGGGCTATTTTCGGTGGTTTAAGGAATTCTCAGAAAGAAGAGAGTCGATTGAAGGTGAACCACGCAGCGGAAGGCCTTCATCTTCAAAAACCAACGAAAATGTCGATAGTATACGGGAACTTGTACGTTCAGATCATCGGTTGACGACAAGGATGATCGGGGTAGAGTTAATTTTGAATCACACCTATGTTCATCAGATTTTGACAAACGAAATGGGAATGAGAAAAATATGCGCAAAAATACTTTCAAAAAACCTCTCGTAGGAATAAAAGGACATCAGGAGAAAAAGGTATCTTGACTTTTTGGAATCGATTGAAAATGATTCCCATTTAATGGAACGTGTCATTACTGGTGATGATACTTGGATGTTTGAGTACGACCCGGAAACCAAATGCATGCTGATTTGCTTTTTTGATAGCCAGGGAATTGTCCACAAAGAGTTTGTGCCTCCAGACTAAACAGTAAATCAAGACTTTTACGAAAAGGTTCTTGAAAAACTTCGAAAAAGGGTTATGCGTTTGAGACCAAATATAGAGTACAACTGGATGTTACATCACTATAATGCGCCTTGCCACACAGCCGCTTCAGCAAACGAGTTTTTAGCCAGTAAAAACATTCCTCTTTTCTCTTTCCAAAATCAAAAAATCACCTCAAGGGACGTTATTTTAGGACCACAGAGAACATTCTACGGTGGTAACTGACCTGCTGAAGGCTATTCCAGTATATGAGTTCCAGCACTGCTATGAAGAATCGAAGAACCGCCTCCAGCGCTGTGTAGCTGCTTCCAAAGGAAGTTATTTTGAAAGCGACAGTGCTCAATTGTAATTCTATTTAAATAAAAAAAATAAAAAAAGCTGTCTCATTACTTAATTTACACACCTCTTAATTTAGGGATTACGAAATATCTTTCATAATTTCGTACTGAAAAAAAGATGGCAATCCTATTTGACTATTGAATTGACTATTTATCAGGTAAAATTTATGGTAACCTATTCAATACCAATGACCAAGTCTAGTCACAACTTGTAACCAGAGACTCATGGTAAGATTGAGTAATATTTGATTGAGTAAGATTGAGTAATAGGCTGGCTGCTCTTTGGTAGTGCCAACTTCGTACCAAAGTTCGAAAATGTTTATTTGCGCATCCAGTTCCATTAAGAAGACCCCTTTCTCTTCCTCATCGGAAAAGGTTGTCTAACAGGACATAGATTTCCGTTTGTGTGTTTTATATAATTATTGAGTACGCAATGCCTTATGCCTGTTACTTATTAAAAATGTAGAAAAAACGTATTAAGACGTTTTTCTTTGTTGGTGAATACAATCATTTAAAAGGCGGGCACCACACATTAAATATAATTTGGATATTCATCTTAATGGTACACCAGTCACACGACCTAACGAGCCCATATAAAATCACCGACGTACGTTTCCTTACGTAACACACATTAGCGCTGCATCGAAAAACGCATACTTAACGAGTGTGCACACAAAACACATTAGCCGGGTTTGTTTTACGTCCGATAATTATGTATGCCCATTATGTTCTTAAATATGTAAACGTCTTAAGTTACGGCTACTAATTTACACACATCGCTTCCATAAAAAGTGAATATATTTGAATAGTAATCGTTGGAACCTTGAGATATCCCAGGCGTTATGTAACTGGTCGATTTTAGCTTATTGCTGGGCCCGTTGCTAAGTAAATTATGAGGAGACAGTTTAAATACATCTTTATCACCTATTTATCATTAGCTGAGTTGTTAGCAACGAAATCAATCAAACGTGGCCATTCATTAGGAATAAAAATTTGCAACTTGACATGTCAAGTGTTCCAACAGATATCTTAAAGCGGTACAGTGAGAGCCAAAATGTTTTGTCCAGCTTTAAAAACCCCTAGAAATTTATTAAATTTCAGCCGCAAAAATTAATAATGATAATTGAAGTTGATGTTTTGGAGACATTTTGATAGTTGTTAAAATGGAACTATGGAAAGCTGTTTAGCAACACATATTTTCTGTTGCAAAATTTTATTCCATAGCCGTAACGGTTATTTCGTCGTCAATTCAATGTTCGTGATGCTCCAGCTCGTAGTGTAATTTCATATTGGTTGCGTAAATGGCAAAATAATGGGTCAGTTGAAAACAGAATATGACAATTGACAGGATCTTCGTGCAATCCTGAAATTGAAGAGCTGGTGAGACAATAGGTTTTTCTTTGTCCAAGTCGATCAGTGATTGGGCTTGCAGCAACGTTAAATTTCTGCAACAAATACACGAAGAATTTTGCAACTGAAGAAATTAGCAATTTTTCATTGCCTTGCTCAACTAGCTCAATAATTTTTCATCGTTTTATGGCATTAGTGCCTGAATATATTCTACATACATAATAACCTTTTTATTTTGTTATGAGGCGAGATCGTGTATGAACAATGTAAATAAAGCAGGACCAAGAATGAGTCCTCGAGGAACTCCAGTGTTTATGCTTACCGATTCATAATGATATTTGGTAGAAGTTTATTGTTTAATCATCTGGAGTAGTTTGGACAACTTTATACAACATTCACTAATCTCAGGTTATGTTTGATATCGGTAAAGAATAGCCTAATATCAGATACATTAAAATTGGCATTAAAAGCATTTGAGTTCAACTGACAGCACTTCAAATTGATTAATTTTCAAATTGATCAATTTCAAACACATTAAAATGAGGGCGAATAAGTTGATGTGGTTAAAGAAACTCTGACGTCAAAGTAAAATACAGCACGAAATCCATCAGTATATAAAACATAAACTATTAACTAATTTATCAAAGTCGTAGTGTTTGCACCTGTTATTCCAAACAGTAGCCCACCCACGTAACTTATCGACTTGACCGAATGCCTCAGATATTTGGCATTTCTGAGATTCTCGATAGTGAGTTCCCATTAATTTAAATCTAAAACGCGTACGATGACTCTTGTCTTCGCGCTGTTCGTTTTATTGAAAATTAAATAAGTGGACTCATAGAACTAATAGTAAACACTCGAGTTCTAATTGAGTAAACAATGGGGTTAACGCGACGCGTACGCAACAATGGTGAGGTCACGGGTCAATTATCTGTAATTGATATTACTGTGGTATATCAGTAATAATTAGGTATGCAAACATATTGGTCTAGTAAGTGCTATTTTATATTTATGATGGGCGAAGATGAGTTATAAAGAAGTCTTAAGGATGATTTAACATTAATGCCAGGTGTTTGATAAATGTTGCGCTAGTGAATTTATTGGATAGTTGATAATTCCTTTCATATAAAGATTTGTGTATATAATATTACACCTTCTAAAAAAATTAAGGACTTAATTAAATTTACAATATTAAGAAAATTCAAGACACTAAAATAGAAACCCTTTTTATTTTCTTTAAGAAAGAAAAAAGTTTATTGTTTGTATTGTAAAAGTTTGATCAACCATCGGAAAATTATTCCTTTTCTATATGCTTTTATTTATTTTTCTTTGGTACGAGTATAACGTTCTAAAGCATGACTGAATTCCAATAAAAATAAAAAATAAAACATATGGCAAATAGTGCTCAACATATTTACGCTTTCTGCGGACAAAGTACACTTCCTATATTTATCTTTCTATAAAAAGAAAATATGTGTGAAGAAATCGATACAACCACAATAGCTCTTGACAAAATTATAGCGGACTTGTATTTTTATCACAGACTCAAACTGGCTTCTGCCAATAACTCGAAAGGGGTACGAAGAACAAAAGATTTTTGGTATTAAAAGACGAAAAATATCTTTTTTAATTACTGGACTTGTGATCAATGGGTAATTTAGTTTTAAAGCGATGCCAAAACTGTTTAAATGAGGAGGATTGAACAATTCATGTTGTTGACATTATTTTCAGTAGTTGATTGAAGTTTTTTGTTTGTAATATGCAAATGTTTGCCTACTTGGAAAATAATCCAATATGGCGCCCGAAAGAAAGATTAAAGTTAATAGCATTATCTCAGAAATAAATGACAATAAACGAATTTCAACGACGTTTGCGAAAGCATCTTAAAAAATGTCTTAACAATGTACTCACTAGAAAATCGCCAAGTCCAATAAATAAAAAAGATATGTGGGACATTAGACATTTAGAATGTACCTTCTCAGTTTATTGGAAGTATCTCGAAAACGATTGCAGATAAATCGAATTTGAAAAAAAAGTCGAGGAGGAAATAAAATCTAACCATATTTCCATATCCAATAATGATCTAGACACCAATGCATGCATATGCATAACCAATTTGGGACAGATTGCATAAGAAAACAAAATTTAAATTATAGTAGTAGTAATTTCTAGGAAATATTGTTTCATATTCTGAATATTCGGCTTCATCTGGGTCTTTTTCTTCCTCACTCAGTTGGAACGTTTGTTTAATGTCATCATCGTATCTTCTAAAGGTGTCTACATATACCTATCAGCATTAGTGTACGAATCCTTTTTGAAGTTTGCATAAATCATTAGGTGATTTATTCCAGTTTTTCAGCAACTACATATGGCTTTCCACCTTTTGCATTTACGTGGTAGGGCCAATAAAAATCTCTGCGGAGCAGGTTCTCTGATGGTGCCAGGAACAGGGGTCAAATCCATACGATCTGGTAGATTGTCAACCCCAGCTCAACACATTCACAGAGGGGTGTGAAAAAGAGGGAGAGAGAGAGAAATAAATAAATTTATTTTTTTTAATTATCAAATTTTTCCAGTAATAAAACTGGCGTTACTGTATCGAAAAATATCATAACACTCATTTCTCACAGGTTTTCCTCTGATCTTACGAGTAGTTTTCAAGTATTATTAGAAAAACTTGAATAACACCCAATTTTGTGTCAGCTGCCGAGCTCACATGGAAGGTGGAAAACCAAGTATGGTCAAGGATGGAAGGAAGACCATAACCAGGACGATTACAACAATAACACTTTTATCATGATTTTTTTTTTCAAATTATCTGGTTTATGTCCCTCCATTAAAATGTGGTTTATTTCCCCTCCCTTCCCGTCTAAATCTCGACGTTTATAATATAATCGTATATATTTAGGTTTTTAGAAACAGATTTGTATGTTTTTCATCAATGGGGATAATTACTGTATCACTCTTCTAGATACATAGAAATAGATGATAAATCATGATGCTTAGCGCAATTTGCAGATGGAAGCATATCCACCGCTTCAATAACGAGCTCTGTTATTTAGAGAAAATTGGCGGCTATTTTTAAATCTACGTTATTCCCGCCCATCGGTAAGCACTTTCGATTTCGTTTTCAGCAACGACGGCAGTTAGAGCGATCCGAAGCGGACAGGCCGTCATTAGGCATCAATTATTTTGACAAATTAATGTTCTCAGCCACTCAAACAGGAAGCGGCAGATTTATCGATGCTGCTAGACTGCTATCTATGAGATCGAAAAATAAACGCTTACAGTCTATTTGAGTTACTGTCCTATTAATTCGCCATGCGCAAAAATATCAACGCTTTTATTTTTAAAACAGCAAATGTTTAACTTAAAATCATTAGATATGCTTTTTTTAACTAGTACCGAATGGTAGTGAACATCTGATTTAGATTAGCATCAGAGAAGTTACGTCAACTTCAGCAACACGTTTATCAATGAAAGACAGTTGTAGGAAAGTTTTCAGGTGTTGAAGAAAAACACATACTTAATAGGCTGCTACTTACGTTAGTAATAACAATGGTGTTAAGATAATATAGTATCACAATTTCATATCTTGTTTGTAGTCGTCTGGTCCAATAATAAAAATCGGTATAAACTTACGATATAACCTTATCGGTAATACAATGTAGGCCTAAATATTGTCAATGAATATGTAATAATAGAGATGTGCCAACAAGTTTAGATAGTGATTCTTTTAAAAAAATTATCTGATAGATATTTTATTAACTATTTTCTTATAAAGGTCGACTTGAATGAATTAGATGCTCAACTTAACAAAATTATCATTCTAGACAAGTGATTTCACATCCATTGTTGGATATATAACTGCAGGAAAGTGAAGCTTTGTTAGCTTTACTGAGATCACCATGTATGGTTTGTTACACTTTACTTTCAAAATGAGCTAGTAATTGAAATTAATACTTCATTAATTTAAATTAAGAAGTCTCTGGAATTATCGTTCCATTATTGCTAAGAGACCTTCCAAAATTAAACATGTTGAGTGCGATATCCAAACAAAAAAATGAATGGTTCTTTCTTTTTCAATGGGGGAAAAGCAAATTCACTGGCAAAGCTTATACGAAAATGTTGCAAACATTTATTTCTACCCTCAGTTGGAGCAAAATCAAAACAGCTATACGGATTTTTTTTAATAATATGGTAGGATGGAGATCTCACTATTCGTTTCTTGTAAAGACAGAAAGCTTTGGGAATGGGCTTGGGAAGAGGTGGATAGGAAATGCTGGTCAATTGAGTGCCAATCGCACACTCATGAGTATGATGATGACGGAATGATTAGTGCCAGATTTTTTCCAGGTATTTAAGGATATATGCTACAATCTCATTCCGTAAACTTGGGAAAAGTTGGGCTAAAATATAGTCAGCAATTTTCAAGGTATTACTCCAGAAATTGAGTAATTCATTTATTGTTTTGGTATTTAGATTTCAGAAGTGTATAGATGTGTGTGGTAGACACTTGGAACATGTACCATAACGCTTAAGCTGTTTTTGATTCGACAAAATTAATATTTTTTTAATTTCACCTTGTTAGTTTAAAAATTTCGGTTGTAGTTCCTTTTAAAGTCATATTAAATAAATTATATATTTCGTGAAAAGTACAAAAATTAACATTTATTCGTGTTAAGCATAATTCGGGTGTTCCAGCCAACTGAACTTTTGTGTATGTTTGAACTCATCATAGGTACTCAAAATTTTCCTGTATGGTAAGTAACAAACATAACATGTAAAAAACTTTTTGAAAAAGTAAATAATCTGACAAAAACCACATCCTTGTAAATTTACTCTGTAAGAGATATTTACGCAGTAAAATAGGTCAGAATTTTCTGGGACGTCCAAACACAATGTTTTTAAAAATTAAATCACTACCCATTTTGAAAGTAAAGTGTAACAAACTATACATTTTTGGAAGGCGGAAGAATGCAGTTTGTTGAAACATATACAGGTATTCAAAACAGTGCCGAAATTTAACTTGACCATATTTTAAAAATACCCTGTAGGACAAGGAACAAAGTTTTAACATATCGCGAGAAAAACTTTTTGAAATAATAAATCGACTGGCGAAAACCTCATCCTTATAAGTTAACTCTGTCAAAAGATATTTATGACCAAAAAGTGTCAGAATTTTCTGAGACGTCCAAAACACGATGTTTTTAAAAATCAAATTACTAACCCATTTTGAAAGTAAAGTGTAACAAACAATACATTTTTGGAAAGCGGAAGATTGCAGCTTTTGTTTGGTACATACACATAAACATACACATGCAGATGCAGGGCAGCATTTAAAATAGTAGCGAATTTTAACTTTGAAGTTAACCATATTTCAAAAACGCCATGTAGGAAGTTTTTAACATAGTATGAAAAATTTTTTTGAAATAGTAAATTGACTGACGACAACCGCCAAAATGGGTTCTTTGGGACACCCGGTAATTTAAAAACTTTTCAATATCTCAGAGGCAGCACCACAGATATTATTTAGTGAAAAATTGTAGACGATTTAAAAGTTATCAGTTCTCATTAATAGCTTTCAAATTAACAGTATCAAAGCAAATGTGGAAGATAATGGAAAATTACGGTGTCTAAAATGGGAACCGTGTTCATATACATGCACCAAAAAAAAACGACCGGATGTAAAGTGGAATTTGCATTCTGTCACCAGTTCCACAAATCGATGTTTATGTTCCAGTTTCGGTAGCGCATTCCGATGGCAAATGGAAAACAAATCAGGCGAGCTTCCGAATCGGCGCGTATGTTATTTTTGAGACCGGCCGACGACGCACCGAGACGACCTGTGTTTTCTTTAGGTGATAAATTAATGTTTACAGAAAGAATTGCCAAGTCTGTTATAATATTGTTAATGCCGCTTTCACAAAACAAATAAATCGTTTAGGGCCCATTCATCCGTTCTCCGTACCAGTGGCGTCTGATGGAATTTGACATTTTCGTGTCTTCATATTGGAGCAAGACTTTTATAATAAAAATAAACTTCAGAAACTTGTTAAAGGAGTTTACAAAAAAGAATGTTCTCGAAGATAGCATTTGCCAAATAAATGGTTATAAAATGTAAGAGTCAAATTTGATTTAACGAACTCTGTAGTAGAATGCAGGCTTTAGAAACCTTCTGAAGAAGCTGACAGAATAATCAGCGAAACGTCAAGTCAATTTAGACGACCGCGGCAAAACCCGGAAGAAATACCTTCACTAACGAACTCTGTGTTTGTGAACTGTGCTTAGGGATCATTAAATATTGTCGTCAATTGTTTTCCAAGAGCTTATGATGTTTCACGTGAAAATGGGGTAAAAGTTGATTACCCATATTTTATTTTGCACGTACACCAAGTTTTACCGCATTTGACTTAAATTTACCTAATATTATTACTATCTGTAAAAAAATCAAGTTTTACAAAAATATTTTTTCTTTCATAACACAGAACCACATAAGTTTTTCCAATGCGCGGAGGTACGGACTTGGTCTACTTTATGTTGTTGAGGTCGCTTAACACGAATCAGAACTCAGTCTTCCTCGATTACCTCTAGTTTTTTTTTAACCTCAAAAAAACATATTTAACACTGCTTGATGATACAACACAAAAACACAAAGCCTCATAAATCTTCAATATACCCCAAAAATCCTATATAGGTGTTCTGCAACTAATAGTGCTTCAAATGATGAAGAAGCATGACTATGATCCAATCATGACTCTCAACTTTATCCCATAACCTCATAATCGTCAAACTCTTAACCTCAAAAACCTTATAAGTAGATCCTGCGGAATCTGAGACACAACAACGTGATAAAAATGCATGAATATGATCCAGTCATTACTCTCAAACCCATAGACCGAAATCTCAAAGCTCTGCAATTCCATAACCTCAAACCCATTAATCTCAAAACGGTCACAATTGAATCATATTCATGCTTATTCATCATTTACTGCGTTATAGTAGTAGAAGAAGTGGTAGTCAAGCTACGGTGTAAAATAAGTTTTTTTTGAGGTTAGAAAAAAAACTATCAGTAAACGAGGAAAACTGAGGTCTGAATCGCATTCAGCGGCCTCAAAAACATAAAGTAACCGGGTCTGTACTTCCGCTCATTGTAATTTTGCTTTCAAAAGAATTTACTATCAAATTTATCTTTGCACAAAATTTTGAACACCCTTTCGAGGACATTAAACAGATACCGACAATTTCTAGCGACGCGACGCTCAGTTATAAAAAACAAAGTTATAGAAATACCAAAAATATTTTGAAATTATATTTCGGTTTGGGTTAAGTTTTTTTTGCCATTCCTTTAGATTTAATGATCGCTCCATAAATTATTATGTGGATTCCCCATGTTACCTTAGGAAAATATGAAAATTTCAAGTTCCACGAGCTGCCACTGCTCTGCACACCTAGCGATGCCGTTTTCGTGAGAATAGTAATTGAACCGCACGTTCCTTCGCACATTCTACTCGAAATATTTCGTTTCCTAAAATATCTCGGAACGGAAACACTACAGATAAACTCATCTGCAAAATATCCGGAAGATGATAAACATATGATTCGACCGCAAATCACAATTGTGGTATTCATTTTTGTGACAGAAGGTTAACTTCGATAATAATACTTGTATTATGTATGATGGAACTCAAAAATATTGTAACTTACAAAGAAAATATTTATTATCTAAATGCACTATGGTTTTTGAAAAGATAAAATTAAATTGTACAGTTACGTTTTAATCTTTAAAAGTTTTAATAAACTAATTAAAATGACATAGAAGATTGTAATAAATTTAAACAATTTAAAGAGACTATTCCACACTAAAGTGGCAAATTGTTAACACTAAAATAAACATGTATGTTTTTCATTGTTCCTCGTGAAGTGTTTCAGTGAAACATATTATTATGTAGGTAATACGGTCACCAAAGCCACAGTAGAATTTAATTGTTCTGTATTTTATATCGATATATTCTATATTATCTGTATCCATTGGTATAAAAATAAAAGGCAGATAATGTAGCCGAGCAAATGTGATGGACTTTGAATATACAATTTGAATATACCGGGTGTCCCAGAATGAATTATACAAGCCGTAACACTCCTATGCTGGCTAACATAATTAGAGTTAGTTAACATTAAAGATGCTGCCCCATGTAAAGCCACCCCCTCAGTGCAACCCTTAAATATTTTTTCAAATGAAACCTCTAAAACACGATACCTCGCAAAGGTCTCTCGCCTTTGTTGCACTGAGATATCTTAATTAGTATCGGAATTATAGCTTAAACTGGACAGCATATAGCTTAAACTGGAAGAATTATAGCTTAGCTGGAAACACCAAAATATACGTACGAAAGAGTTGTCTACTCAACGAATCGACTAATGTGAAATGACATCAACATATCTAAGAATAATAAGAGTAGAATGACATCTACGAGGCGTGTAAATTAAGTGATGAGACTGGCAACGGAGCGTCTGATATAGCAACACTGCGGAGCCGAGACTTAGAAGGGCGGTAGGTTATCATGTAGTGCACCTTCAGTACAAGATTGAACTTGTTACAGGTATTTGTTTGTCCTTTGTGACTGTTTTCGTAAACTGGTTTTTCTGGAGCGTTTTAAAAATGAGTGACATGCTTCAGATTTTGCTTCAGACTTGGATACAGCGCAACGGATACATTTGCAAAACTTGTCTTGCGGATTGGGGCTGAGAAAAATCTACGCAAAAATGGTTCCAAAACACCTTTCGCAGGAATAAAGAGACATCAGGAGAGATAGGTGTCTTGACTTTTTCGAATCGATTGAAAATGATTCCCATTTTATGGAACGTGTCATTACTGGTAATGAGACTTGGGTGTTCGAGTACGATACGGAAACCATGCGTCAAAGTATGGAATGGCACACTTCAAGCTCTCCAAGACCCAAAAAAGCAAGAATAAGCTAGTCGAAGATCAAATGCATGCTGATTTGCTTTTTTGATAGCCAGGTAATTGTACACAAAGAATTTGTACCTCCAGGCCAAACAGTAAATCAACACTTTTACAAAGAGATTCTTGAAAAACTTCGAAAAAGGGTCATGCGTGTGAGACCAAACATCAAGAATAACTGAATGTTGCATCACGACAATGCGCATTGTCCAGTGGCGTACCCAGAAATTCATCTTGGGGGGGCAAATTACAAATACAAAAGATTAAAATTTTTATATTTTCTAAATGAAGGTATAAGAAATAGTATAAAAGAACCGTGTATAAGAAGTAAAATTTTAAATATTAATTTTTATTCTTTTCTTTTTTTTTAAAGTTCATTTAAAACTTCGCCACATATTAATAGTACCTCTGGATGAATATTCATTGATGCTAGACCACTGAGGCGATTTGTAATAGTCGTATTCCGGAGATATGTTTTAAGCCGTTTTAAAGTTGAAAATGATCGCTCAGCTGAACAAGTTGAAACTGGCAATGTGGCAAAAATTTTCAACAACGTTTTTATATTAGGATATATATATATATGTGTTGATCACACGAAATGTAAGTATCAATGGGATTTTTGCCCCCTCGGTACGCCACTGGCCTTATCACACAGCCATTTCAGTAAACGAGTTGTTCGCCAGTAAAAACATTCCTGTGGCTCCTCAGCTTCCTTATTTGATTTGACTCAGCTTCCTGATTTTTTTCTCTTTCCGAGATTGAAAAATCACTTCAAGGGACGTCATTTTGGGATCATAGAAAACATTCAAACGGCTGTAACAGATCAGCTGAAGACTATTCCAGTATATGAGTTCCAGAATGAGGAATGAAGAACCATCTCCAGCGCTGTGTGGCTACCCAAGAAAGTTATTTTGAAGGAGACAATACTGAATTGTAATTATATTCGAATAAAAAATTATAAAAAAAAAACATTTCTCTGATTACTTAATTTACACACCTCGTATGCTGATACATAACTAGTGAATTCTTGAGAGTATTTTCTCTGGATGTTTTTGATTACAGATTCAAAACTGGGAGACCGGTTTATGTCAAAAACTACATGGAAAATAATCGCCAAAATATTGCAACTAAGCTGAAAATTTTATTCCATACACCAATATTTTCTTCACTTTAGATTGGACAAAGAATAGACTTTAAAAAGTTCACAATAATTAATTTCAATTCTTGAGGTGTTCAGTGCAATTAATTAATCATTATTTTCGACAGTATATCCATTAACGACTTTGGCACATTGCCTTACACTTCCCGAACAACGAATCGTTTCAGTAAAAAACAATTTAGCGATTAATGAGAACTCGCAAATTATATGACGTCTGTCACATTCAATTTGCGATTTCTGTACAGTGCATGCCATGCTCGATTAAGGACGTCACAGTGGAGATTTCTTAAGTTAGCCAGTCGTTTAAGGACTCTGGCGTTGCACATTACGAACGATTATAATTACATTGCAGAATTTTCGAACACGGATTGAATGTAGCTTCAATTTGTATCGGACACACACACACACCCAAAACCACTTTGGACTTTTGGACATTTAATAAATGTGTCCGATAAGAATAACTAAGGATGTAGTTTTTTAACAGTAATGACATTAAAAAAAAAACAAGAATCAATGTACTCAGTTATACAAAAACTGATTAAGATTAACACACAATATTTTACCAAGATTTTTTGTTAATTACACTGTTCTGAATGAAAATCGTCACCGCCAAACTAATGTGTTATTTCGATAATTTCTACCTATGTAACCCTTACACTGACATGTGAATTGTCGCACCACGTAGCAAAATCTAGAGAACATCGACATGCTATGATTGATTGCAATGTAGTAGAGTAGAATTAGTCGATTTGTACCCCTAAACGAAAAGTAACTGACACTTCACCAAAAAAAAAAATTGCTTTTTGTTGAGGAGGCTGAAAATATTAAATATCGTTTTGTGCAACAATTTAAAATTATTGCTACATTGTTTAAATAATTCGCAAAGGTGCGAAAATCAGTTTTTTTTTAAATAAAAAAGAGAACCGTAAACTATCCAAAAAAATGTTTCAGATAAAAAATGTAACTAGTAAAAAAACCATACAAAACTCATCAAGAAATTTGCAAATCGGTTAATTTGTGTATCTGCAAAATTGAAAAACCGTCAAAATAGCCCAATTATTTCAATTGTTTATAAATAATTGTAAAGTAAGACTTGTGACTTTAAAAGTATTGGAAAAATGTAGGTATCGGTGTACTTACAAACGCTGAAAATTTTAAATCGATATATTTTTTTTTGCAAAAAAGTAAATTGTTTATTAAAAAGGTGCTTTCGTAAAACAGCCCTTAATTTTTTTGTAAACATCATAGAGTAACGATACAAAATGGATTTTTTTTCTTGATGAGTTGGACTATCAAGTACATGGAAAATTAATTGAATTTCACAAATTTAATTGTTTAATGGTAATGGTAATGACAATCGTTGAATAATATTATTATATATAAAATAAGTCGTTTGGACTAATTTGATTAAAGTTGTGAGTATTCCCAAAGTTATTCTTTTCACGAGCTACCCCAAATTAAAAAAAAAATTATCATTCTACGATGTATAGTTTCGGAGATAATCCGATTTTTTTTCGTGCGTTTTTTTCGTGATTTTGAAGCGACCGAAAGAAAATCTGCGCGCAGGAGAACCACACTGCTGCCGCTGCCGTGCCGTCATCACTCATGCATCCACGCGCGTTACTAAAATAACGATGCACATTATTATACGTTTACAGCATTATAATGCTGTAAACGAAACCGTATACTACACACTTTCGAAATTAATACAGAACAAGATTTGATCTTATTACTGTTATTTAAAAAAAAAATCAAAAAATTGAATAAGTTATGAGTGCAAGAAAAATCGTAGAAAAATCGTAGCTATAAAATGATTCTAGTCTCAACATTGTACGATAAAAAATGAACGAGTTATTTCATTTGTTTATAACTTTAAAACGGACGTACTTTTCAATGTCATTTTTAAACAATTAAATTTGTGAAATTCAATTAATTTTTCGATGTACTTGATAGTCCAACTCATCAAGAAGAGAATCCATTTTGAATCGTTACTCTATGATGTTTACAAAAAAATTAAGGGCTGTTTTACGAAAACACCTTTTTAATAAACAATTTACTTTTTTGCAAAAACTTAAAAATATATAGATTTAAAATTTTCAGCGTTTTTTAATTACACCGATACCTACATTTTCCAATACTTTTAAAGTCACAAGGCTTACTTTATAATTAGGTATAAACAATTGAAATAATGGGCCATTTTGACGGTTTTTACAATTTTGCAGATAAACAAATTAACCGATTTGCAAATTTCTTGATGGGTGTTGTAGGGTTTTTTACTAGTTACTTTGTTTATCTGAAATTTTTTTTGTATAGTTTACGGGTCTCTTTTTTATTTGAAAAAAAAAAATGATTTTCGCACCTTTGCGAATTATTTAAACAATATAGCAATAATTTGAAATTGTTGCCAAAAAACGATAATA
This sequence comes from Aromia moschata, assembly GCA_029963805.1. Classification (NCBI taxonomy): domain Eukaryota; kingdom Metazoa; phylum Arthropoda; class Insecta; order Coleoptera; family Cerambycidae; genus Aromia; species Aromia moschata. Next base: position 104,808 of record JAPWTK010000004.1, read on the forward strand.
TTTAAAAAACGTTGCCAGAAAACGTTTAATATTTTCAGCCTCCTCTACAAAAATCAATTTTTTTTTTGGTGAAGTGTCAGTTACTTTTCGGCTAAATCCTAATTCTACTATACTAATGCGGGTATAAGGGTGTACCTACATATTTACCTCCTCTGCACATAAAACTAGGGCTTATAAAAAAATTTGTTAAAGCCTTAAATACAGAAGCAAATGCTTTTCTTTATATGAGACGGAAATTCGCGCGTATAAGTAAGGCAAAGCTTAAAGAAGAAATAGAAACGAAACAAAGGCAACAAGATAATTTATTAATTTTATTATATGTACGTTTTTCGACACAAAATGAAGTATAGTGATTTCGTTTTTTTTTTTAAATCTTCGAATATTCACTAGATTGCCAGAGTGGTTTGGGTTTCTCATATTTTATATTCTTCTTCCCTTCTCCAAAAACGTATGGATGATAGGTAAAAACAGAGCTCATATTTGAGTTCAGAAGATTACAGTAGACACAAAAACCCCAAAAAAATATCAGAGAGCGACTAAAAATTTCAAAATGCAGAAGAGTGTTATCATTCTACGAGATACTGAAATAAGGTGTACAAGAACACACTGTATACTTTTGGAAGTAATCCTAAAATATAATGCAGTATTAGTTCTCGCTACATAAGTATTAAATTGTGTAAAATTGTATTTAGATAAAAAAAATACAGCTTCAGTAATTAAAGTTGAGTTGATAAAAGTTAATATTTACCATTTTTGCATTTTTCAGTGACATTTTCACATTTAACAATGATTGCATTCTATAAATGTAATTCTAAGATAATTCTTTGCTAATATATCTGTCAAATATTCTAGGCAGGTTTGGAAATTAGAAAAACCTAAGAAAGTAGAGCAATATTGGAATTTCCACATAGAATGAAATATGTTTTATTTCCTCTTGGTCAGTGTTCGTGATGTGCTTAGGTACTTCAAGAGAACAAACACAAAAATGTGTTTTTCAATTTGCATTTTTAGTGAAACGTTGGAAAAAAAGGTGAATTTTGGATCACATATGTTACTACACATATGAAATACACAATCTGTGGTAATCAAAATATTCATATTCATATCATCATTGGTTAAGAAAATACCAACCAATAATATTAATGAAGAGTTATCTCATTTAAGTATATGTTTTATTTTTTGATACCTTTTGAAGTAAAAATAATCTTTTATAATTGCGGATTTTCATCTACAAATGTTATACGGATTATAAGATTTCATACTAGTCTATATTATATTTGTTTAAAAGTTATTTACGTTTGTATCATTTATTTTTTATGCTGTAATGAAATAATTTAAATATAATTTAGATTATTATTCAATCATGTAAAGATTTCTAATGACTCAGATAAACAAAATTAGTCAGTGTCATGTACTATGCTTAAAATCGTTCAAGGTTATATGTGGTACTAAAAATATGACAACAGATTTTTTTTATTAATCAGGGTTAGTAGATCAGTTTCTTATCAACTTTTTCAAATTTATATACCGTTTTCACAGGATTTATTAGATCAAATTCAAAATTAACTAAACGAAGAGTGTGACTTCTTGTCTCTAGTAGTCGGTATGTCAATCAAAATAAATGTTATTTTAGTAATAAAGTTTCTTATTTACATTTAGTGAACAGAACAGGAATAGTTTCTAGAACCATGATTAACCATAAAATTTATTACTTCATATCTAAAATCAGAAATATTCAGACTCTAATTCCTGAAGATGGGACATATATATGTTCACTAACTTCTGAAGAGTTATGCATTTGGACATCTAGGGTGCTGAAAACTTGAATCACTTATGAAGCAACACATTGTGAAAATAAATTTTACAAGCAGAAGCAACACATTGTGTTTTGTATTGTAAAATTGTATAAGACACAATTTTTTACATACGTATGTAAATTATACTTTCGAAAGAGGATAACTATGACTGCCAGTTCCAATGTTTGAATAAAATAAATGTTTGAATAGAAAAGTTTAGCCTGAGTACAGTAACTAAAAAATATTGAGTAAAATTCACACATATTCATATTAAGCATTTTAACGCTTTTAGTTAGTTATGTCATATTAAAAAATGCCAATTAATAATTATTATATTGTAACTGATTTTCATTTTTTTCATTAATTTCTTAGATCATAAAATATAGGGCACGAACGTTATTTTAAATTTTTTAGAATATTTCAAGTCAAATCCTGTATTCAAAAGAAATATGATATAGTTTTGGTGTATATAAGAATAAAGGTTTTACATTATAATGGGAAAATGTAAAATCCACAAATATACTTAAAAAATCAATCAAACCAAAAATAAAATTTTTAAAGTGTATGTTTATTTTATTAAAAATGAACCGTAAATTTCCTCGACTCTCAATTTTCTTATCGTTTTTTCTTCAATAATCATCGTATATCAATACTTGTAACATACTTCAGTAAGTTGATTTAATTACTTTGTTTAACATTTTTGTTCAATGTTTTACGGTTATTTTGTGTGTGATGTTATTGTGTATCTTATCTACCACTGACTAAAAGGATACTTAAAAATAAGTTTCAAAAAAATTAGGTCAAACCGCTACACTGAGATAAGTGTTTATTTGAATCTAATTAATATTCCAATGTCCAAAAACAATTTCTTCATTGTAAAGCAATTTAAATTGAATTTTTAAATAGGACGTCCTGTATATTTTTGTTTAATTTCAATGTAGAAGTCGTTATGAATAAAATAATAGGAAAATATTTAATTTTTATCACAGATTTATTTCATAGTTTCAATTTTTATTATTTAATCTCAAAGCTTGTGCTCAAAAAATATGATTCAAGTAATTTTTCAGATTTTAAAATATTACCTATGTACCCAGGGTATTTCCATTTAAAAAAAAAGTGTTTTGAAATTACCTGTTGCGAAATTGAAATTAAAAATTTTCCAAATTTTACATTTTTACTTTAATGAAAATCGAACTCTAATATTTTTCTATCAAAAATATATGTTTTTGTTTTGATATGTTTTTGCTTCATCCACAGAACTCTAAATTTAAAAACAAAAACGGAAATTTTGTAACAAAGTTGTAATAGAAAACAATTATTTTGATACCTTCTTACCCGTAGCGACTTCTAAATGTTAATTTAATTAATTATTTTAATTTAATTTAGTAAATTAAGTTAATTTAATAAATTAAAATTAAATAATAATATACGGGGTGTTCCATTTAAAAATGCAATGTTCCTCAGATCTATTTGGTGATGACAAAAAACGTGAAAAATGACAACTCAAAATTTCGTGCAATTGCAACAGTGAAAACACGAAAGGCGTACCTCTTTCCGTTCAAAAGCTATTGAGTGTATCTTGTCTTCGTGACACCCTGTACACCTCAGCGCTCTCCCCGAAACCGCACCCCACCCCCCTCATTGTAAATCGCCCTCGTTCGGCGCAAGTTTGCCGACGAAACGTTAGCAAAAGGACGACCGACGAAAAGGATAACAAATGAATAACTTACGCGAATCCTTGCTAAACAGCCGAGAAGGCCGCGCCTGGGCAGGGTTGCTCCTGCTGCCGCTGCTTCTGAGACCGTGTCACCGTTTCCGCACACTCTATCTACTTAGCACCTCATGTCCTTCGGGGTCGACTCGCAAAAGAGGGCTGTTCCGCGGGCGCCACCTTCAGAAAGCAACCTCGGAGTACAACGCACCGCGATGTTACCAGTCACAATGTTAAGATGCGACTGTGTTCGGGCCGGCAGCGGCCAAGACCAGCGTGCGGACTGATACTGTGCCGGATTTGCCGGGATTAATCTATGTATGTAGATCTATCTAGGCGCGCATGCATGCTTATTAGTAATTAGTGTACGCTGGCAGAAGAATTTTCTCGTTAAGAGGGTATCGCGGCTCGAGAAGCGTCCGACTTTCCACAGAAATTCAATCGGCACATAGGGATTGCAATCCGGAAAACCGGATCCGGTAATCCGGCGGATCCGGCATCATAAGATGTCTATCGGATCCGGTAAATTAAAAAAAAAATATATATGAAACATGAATTTATTGGCAATAAAACCGACAAGTGTACGAGTAGAAGCAGAAAGGGCCTTCTCGGCCGCTGGTTGCATTTGTAGCTCTGTAAGATGTCGATTGGCAGATAAAATTAACACTAACATTAATTAACATTAATTAATTGTTTCCTACGATAATTTTTTTCAAAACCAAGTGATTTTTTTATGATTGTTTTACTTAAAATAATAATTTAAAGTAAATATGTTAAAAAAAAAAGAAGTTTTGAACTCGTTATTATGACAATTGTGCCACTGCTTAAACAGATTCATTGTGACTGTCATTATTATAAGAATGAAACTGCCTGGGGTGCCTAAATTACCTAATTATTGTGGTCTCAGTCGATAAGCTTGATTTTAGTTTTTTAGGTTTAATATAGTTTAGTTTTTTCATCATAAGACGTCTATCGGATCCGGTATATTAAAAAATATATATATATGAAACATGAATTTATTGGCAATAAAACCGACAAGTGTACGAGTAGAAGCAGAGAGGGCCTTCTCGGCCGCTGGTTATATTTGTAGCTTTGTAAGATGTCGATTGGCATATGATAAAATTAACACTAACATTAATTAACATTAATTGTTTGTTTCCTACTATAATTTTTTCAAAACCAAGTGATTTTTTTATGATTGTTTTACTTAAAATAATAATTTAAAGTAAATATGTTAAAAAAAAAAGAAGTTTTGATCTCGTTATTATGACAATTGTGCCACTGCTTAAACAGATTCATTGTGACTGTCATGATTATAAGAATGAAACTGCCTGGGGTGCCTAAATTACCTAATTATTGTGGTCTCAGTCGATAAGCTTGATTTTAGTTTTTTAGGTTTAATATAGTTTAGTTTCTAAACGATAAAATCTTAAACGAATTTATAACCTTATTTACTTCAAGACTGTCACATCATATGACAGCCATTGTTTATTTTACAAATTGATTTTGAAAAATTTTGACAGTCACTTGTCAAAAGTTTGACATAACCAAAAAGCTTAGACATGACCGCTATTTTCATCTCTCTCGTTCATAGCCAGAGTTGATGACGTTTATTTTGGATGTCTATATCAGTGTAAATAAAGTTGATGTTATAAGAAATAAACGTTTTTTTTTTATATATATATAAACTTTGTAATATATTCACTTGATCATCTTTTATACAGTTGATTTTGGAATGAAAAGGCAAAATAGTTTTGATGGAACCAATATGGCCGGATCCGACCGGATTGAAATTGGTGCCGGATTGCAGTCCCTATATGCACAGTGGGGCCAAATCCCAAACACCTGGTCAAAAGTCAAAAAGTGTATGAATCGATCTGAAAATCTGTACTCGGGGGGTTTTTGAGGCTGCTGATTACAAATCCGTTATCAGATTTACAAAATTTCAAAATAGCGGAGATACCGCGCGTGCGCACATGGAAAATAAACAGAAAATCAAGCAACTGTTCTGAATTTTGTTACTCGGGGGGTTTTCGGTGTCGCTGATTACGAATTCGGTATCGAAATTTGAAAATTCCGATGGCGAGTCCAATACGACTGAAAATTTCAAGGCGGCAATTTAACCATTCTCCATTTTTTTTTTCCAAAAATCTTTCTGTTCGACTAGCTGAATGTCATTTGCCTCTAAACTTTGAAATTAATGAAGTAATATATTTTTTAAGGTCATTCAGTAGACAATATTTTGACCCACTTTTCGAGGAAAGATAATTTTCAATTCTTAGTAGCTGATTCTCATCCATATTATCACATTAAGTTAAATACTTCTTTTCTTGTGACGGAAATATCGCGTGAAGTACTAGTATCTATAAAAATCATTGCAATTCAGTTTTATGGCGGTGTCGCGCGGTGCCACGGACTTAACCAACAAATACATGAGATTTTGTCTGCTTTATCGCGTAAAAGTGTCATTCACTGATTATTCTCTTATAATTGTCCGATTTAATAATATAGATTACACAATATTTAATTATTTTCTACTCACCTTCAGAAGTGGAATCCATTTGGTTTTATTTCAATCTGTCGTATTTTCAAAATTACTCAACTATTTAAACACTTATGTTTGTTTTCTTTACAAGTACATAATGCGTATGGCTTCAGAGAAGGTGAGTTTTCGAATGCTTTACCGGAGCCTATACAAGCAATAAAGGACTAATAGTAGTGAATACATAAACTACAAGGGTCCCTATTGTAAACTCAACAATATAAAATTCAAAACTATAAACTTTTTTTGGGGGGTTTTGGCCAGGTTTTTGGGAATTGGCCGCACTGTGCGATGCTTTCACGCTTAGTACGAACAGTTTTCATTTCACTGTCTGTCTACCACGGGGTTCAATTCTAGGGCCATTGAATTTTATTTTTATATGTGACGTTATTCTCATAAACGGCTCTAATTAACATAAATTGTGTAATAATATGTGTTTCAAGGGGCACCTTTCTTCAGTTATATACCAGGTGTCCCATTTTAAAACATCCACATGAATAGGTAGCTCTATAGAAAAGCCGCCAATCCAAAAATGACTTTTGACCAAAAGTTAGTTGTTTGGTTTGGAGGGGACCATCTGACCATGTGATCCAGCACATTATTCGGCATCCCTATACGACCCTGAGGCACCCAGTTCTCTTAATGGAAACCCCCAATTTTCATTGCAGAATCTGATTCTACTAGAAAAATACGTCCAAAATAAGTTTTTGAAGTAATTGGCAAAGGATTTTTCGAGATGTTGGACAAATATCTAAAACATTACCTCAATTAGTATTTTTTTAAAATAATGGTCTATGTCATTCCAAAGATTGATATTTTTCTCTAACTAGAATACAATAATCAATGTATGTGTGTAAAAAAATACATTTTTTTTTTTTTTTTACATTTTACACACATACATGTATATTGTATTCTAGGTAGAGAAAAAGCTCAAACTTTGGAATAACATACACCATTATTTTAAAACTATTTGAGGTAATGTTTTAGATATAATAATTTTATAATTGTAACTGTCTACAATTGAAGAGTAGACTTGAATAAGGGGCTAAGTGCTAAAAAGCTAAATTTTCAGGAGAGTAAAAAAAACCGATTAGTTTAACCATTTATGAATAAAAATGTTTATAATTTGACAAAACTGTTTATTTGCAACCTTTTAAGAGATACATAGTAAAAAAAAAAAACACAAAAATCAAAAATGTATTTAATACAAACGAAAGAAAATGAAAAAAAATAGAAAAGGGCTAAGTACCGCTAGCTTTTTCATGGTAGGTAAGTGCCGGCAACTATGCTGTAAGTTTTCTGTAGAACTCCTGGTGGTAAATGAAGATATGGAATCATAGCACGCAAATTTGCTTTTTAGTTGCATTAAGCTCTGGTGTTGGTCCTGCCTCTCTGGTGTTGGGCTATTCTGCTGTAAATATCTGTGTTGTCATTTTCACCCCAATTTAGTCTGACCTTGTCCGGGGACTGTGGCTTGGTTATTACAAAAGGTGGAGTGTGTGGTGTGACCTCTAATTAAGAGTCGACTTTGGTCACCACATTTTTTTAAAAATACATGCACAAACATGTGAGATACATATACAAACAAAAAATAAAAATTGTATCTATAGCTCGTCTACAATGCACGTTTTTCTTTTTTTTTTTAAGTGGAACGTTTGTTAACTATTGAAATTAATATGAAAATCGGGCGAAGTCGTCCCGGTTACTGGTAAAAAAATTTACATGTATAAAAAAAATCGTCCTCTCTATGTGGAAATTGTAGATTCGTACATGCTGAATTTAAAACCAGCGTATATACCCTCTTAAAAATATAGAGGATTCATGTGGGATATGAGAATATGACAAAAGAGTTACACGAACCAATTACAAAATTACGTCGATGAAAAAGAGGGATTTGGATTAGCTCACAACTGCACGTCGTATTTCCTTCTATTACATCAATCGTCATTATTTTGTAAATTACCAGGCGTCTACTCAGTCAGACCGAAATTTTATTTCTTAGTTGAGCGTTTTGTTAGGTATGTCCATTTATCGTACAAGACATAATAGATTTTATGTAGAAGTTAACACCGCCACAGGAAATGTTTAGTTGCCTCATGAAAATTTAATTAACAGTCAATCTACGCATGTAGATCTATTTAAGCGCCATGCATGCTTATTGGTATGCTGGTTGCTATTGGTATGCTACTAATTGATATGCTGGTTGAACATCTTTCTTTGAAAAATTTACCGGTGGATGTGATGACTTATGGAAGGAATGAATTAGTTACAAACTTCTGCCGATCTGGATTAGAGGGATTGAAGGCTACATGCATCTTTTTCCATTATTTTTTAAATCGCTACCTACTTCAATTACTCAGACTTTCATTAGATATTTGTGCTGATTCTCCCTATTTATTTAGGGAGTGTGGGAGTTTCTGAGGTTCTTTTCAATTATGAGAAATTCCTTGCGTGGTGCCTTATTTTATAATTGGTGTGTCTGTTGGTGTTACAATTATTATAGATAGTGGTGATGTAATATTATGACTGCTAAATTATTGACGATTAGGAATGAAAGAACAACTTGTGAAATAGAAGCTCCGTCAGTCAGAATTCTTCTTCATTAAGGGCACTGACTAGAAACGCAGCAAGGGACTGCTAAGACTGTTATAAGTAAGGTCTGGAAATGTGTGTGGCAACGCAGGGCTCGGCACTATAAAATTATATGATAACGAAAGTATAAAAAGTATTTTTAAGAGCCTTTTACATTATATAGGCGTGTATTTCTTGCCCATGCTACATACGGAATTGTCCCTTCCCGAAAACGTTCCATAGCCCGCATATGCGCAGTAATACGCCATCTTGCCGCGGGCACGCGGGGCAGTTTTACACGCGGGCAGACAAACATTCCGAAACCTAGTTATAAGGATCTTAAAATTCTCATGGCACTGTTCGTTTGATATTGCCCCATGAAAAGACATTTGAATATTATCGACGTCATAGTCGATGATAATCTGTAGGATGTTTGGAGAAAATGAGGAAACTCCCTTTCATATTATTTGCTTCTGCTCGACTTTGGCTGGTGTAAGAGCTACCCACCTTGAGTTCAGCTATCTGGAACCTTATAAAATTTAGAGGGCGTTCCTTCGTTATGAGTGCAGACCTATGGGGGGACTTCGTTATGAGGGCGAAAGAAAAAAAGGAACGAATGATATACAAACATATACTTAACTAATACAAACACTTGAAGAGTAGTACAGAAAAGTCAAAAAGGGCCTCCACTGCTCACATTTTAGTAGTTTGGTAGTTTACATTTAGACTTATCTATACAGGTTGTCCACTTTTTCGATATAATTGTATTGGTAACTCCCAAACTGTAAGCAATACGATGAGTCACATTAGAGTAAAGTTGCGTATTTACCAAAAGAAAAACAAAAGTTGAACGTCCCGACGCTTAACGCCGAAATTGTAAAGGTGAATAGTAAATATAGCTTCAAACTTCTATGAAACTGTTATTTGAATATTTTGTTGTCTAGAGCTTACCATTTGCAAATCATTGTAAAATTTCAAAAAGGCGTCTTTCAGTTCCTCAAGATTCTTCCTGAAGTACTGAAAACTCTACAGCTGAATACTTTCATGACCCAATCAACGATTTAGAAGTAACCCATGAAATCCCTTCGGAAAAGTGGACATCCTATGTAGGAGTTTCAAGATCTGTTCGATATTTATTCTATTACTAGCGACCCGCCCCAGCTTCGCACGGTTTACGACATCACATTAGAAACCTCTAAAATTATCAGTGTTTCTCTACTATATTATGCATGTATTATACATATAAACCTTCCTCTTGAATCACTCTATCTATTAAAAAAAAATCGCATCAAAATCCGTTGCGTAGTTTTAAAGATCTAAGCATACATAGGGGCAGACAGCGGGAAGCGACTTTGTTTTATACTATGTTATGATTATGAAGGTGCAGAACCTACCTTCAAGATTATTTTTTCTTGGATGGAGAGAAATAATGGACTCACCATTTCTAAGACACTGTATGTGAAATTCATCGTCTGTGAAGTATATCTGAGGTCTCGTAGCACAATTCTCAAAATTATGTTTCCCAAATTAAATACCGGCATAAATCGAGAAATACGTACGTTCACGGTCACAACCATACCAACACAGTTTATTTTACGGCTGAATGAAAAACCCTATAAAAACATTATTGCCCGTTTTATGGGGGTATAAAAGAAGTACAAATCTATATTTACATTTCGCGCGGTCTCGTGTTTGAACAGTGCATGTATTATACCAGATGCCGTAAATTTGCGTCCCGTCTTGAATTTTGACGTGCTCAAATAATGGCGTTCATCGTGGATTCGTCGCAAACAACCGTAGAGCAATCATTGCGTAATAGACGCGTGTTTTTGTTTATCTGACCCAATTTTCACCTGCGATCTAGTTAACACGAAAGAAAAAAATTAGGAATCCATTTTTTTAAGTTTGTCGATGTCCAATTAAACTTGACACACTAAAAAAAAAGTGGAACTTGCAGGCTATACCATCACATCCTATGTTTTTGCGTCGCTAAATCCAAATCCGCAATCGATTTAAACTCATGATGTCATAGCTCGTCCATAATCTCAAAAAAGTCGTCAATTGTAAGGTCAAATCAAGTCATCAATTGTAAGGTAAGGTCGTGAATTCCAGACTCATGCTATAGAATGAAAATATAGAGTGTGACTTTTTTGTCAGAAGACACCATTTAATGGTCTACAGAAATCCAGAGTGAACCCTATAATCTCATACCCTTAAACCCAATAACCCAATAGCCCAAGGGTCTGCTTTCAGCTTCAATATGTTTGATAATTTATTTACCTCAAGAACGTATAAAACCATAATATCACATACATATTCTCTTACATTAAGAAAGATCCTAATACATTAAACAAAAAAAAAAAAAAAAAACGTTTTCACTTACGTTTACGTTATTTTTAATGGTTTTCTTTATTTTATTTTAGTTACCTATGTATATCTACAGTGAATCCGCCAATGGAGAGTGTTAAAATTATATTAGACAAGTTAACCTTATTGTGCTGAAAATATATGCATTCCACTTGTAATGTATGCGTGTACCTTTGAGTTAACGTCTCAAATCATTTATGAATTACCTATACCGTATGTGAACTAAATTCTATTATCTAAATGTGAAGAGAGAAGTTTATTAAGTGAGACAGGCGCAGACGTTGCCGTGGCGTTACACAAATCAGAGCGAATTGCTCCCATTCCAGTCCTTGGTTTCCGTGGTATGGGGGCTTGGTATTCTTTGAAATAGGGAGGGTACAAAATCGCCAACAAATGCGAATCGCCGCACTACGTCGTCACTGACCCGCCCGCTGAGGGAGATGTGCCTGTTAGGTGCGGTAGTTATATTTATCTTATTACATACAGGGTTTGTCCGGAAAGTAATGTCAGTGAGCTTTGAAAAATGGTTTTTATTGGTTCTATGTGTACAAATCTTTAGAAACTTTTAAAATACATTCCTCCTGCGTCCACACATCGGTTCCAGTGGGTCTTCCACGCATCAAAAGCCGCACGGTAGTCGTTTTCCGGAATCGCCTTTAAAGCGTCGGTACAAGCCTTCTGAATGTTTTTCACCGGCCCAAAATGCTGTCCTTTCATTGGGGTTTTGAGGCGCGGAAACAGAAAAAAGTCTGGGGGGGCCACATCGGGGCTGTAGGGAGGCTGGGGAACAACGGTGATGCCTGCCTTGACGAGGTAATCGGCCACGAGGAAGCAGGTGTGCGAAGGCGCATTGTCGTGGTGAAGCTTCCAGGATTTTGAGATGTCTGGACGGACGCGATTCACCCTGCGTTTCAGCCGCTTCAGCACCTCGACGTAAAACTCTCCGGTTACGGTTGTCCCCTGCGGAACGAACTCATGATGGACCAATCCCCGGCAATCAAAAAGACAATCAGCATTGTCTTGATCTTTGACCTGGACATCCTGGCCTTCTTGGGGCGAGGGGAGTTCGTCGTGTGCCATTCCGCACTTTGCCTCTTCGTCTCCGGATCGTATTCAAAGACCCAACTTTCGTCCCCGGTAATGACGTCTTCAAGGAAAGCGGGGTTGTCTTGGCAGGTGTCCAAAAGTTCTTGGCAGGTTTCGACGCGCCTCGCCTTTTGATCGTCCGTTAGCACTTTTGGCACGAGCTTCGCGCGCACCTTCTTCATTCCTAAAAACTCCTACACAATTTCGTGAACAATGGTTTTCGTAATGTCTAATGTTTTGGAAATTAAACAGACACTTAGACGACGGTCAGTGTTCAACAAGTCACGCACACATTTCACATTGTCGTTGGAACTGGAGGTTGATGGCCGTCCAGCGCGGTTCTCGTCGTTGACATCTTCCCGACCTTCTGCGAAAGCCTTGTCCAACATTGGAATGGTTTCCGCAGCACTCTTCTCCAGTTTCACACAAAACTTGATCGCCATCCGTTGCTCAAGCGAACGTTGCATTTTTTCTTGCACCGGGTCACTGTAACGACTCTCAAAGAACGAGTGATGCGACCGCTACAACGACCGGTAGCCAACTGACGCTTGTTGGATCTTGTTGCCCGATCCCCCCACCACAATCCCAGCACGTAAAGCGCGGGCTGACGCGTACAGTGTCGGGAAAAAAATTCACTGACATTACTTTCCGGACAAACCCTGTATATCCTTCACTTCTCATATTTATCTTATTATATCAATTCACTTTCTTTTTTCTTGGGTGGCCACTGATTTAAGAATACATACGGTATACAAGTAGGATAAAAGGATAAGAAGTGTATTACCATATTTCTCCCCAACCTTTTAACAAATTTAGAATAAACTCTAACATACTAGAAACATACACATGAGTTTTCCATTTCAACTTGATCTTAAATCATATAAAAGTAACAAATAGACATTTTTTTGCTAAGGCATTCCATTGTCTTCCTCGATACTCCACTGCATAGATGCAGAGTTATGTGTACGTTTAGGAGTTACGCTGCATGGCAGTTACTTAATTACTCCCGCCACTGCATTTGTAATTGCCAAATAATAATTTACTCGCAAGAAATTAACATCATTGCACATTGCTGTAATTTATTAGCTTTAGACTTTGGTATAATAAATGTTTTTATTGGAACAACTCGAGATTTTATAGCACTTGACAACACACATCGCTTACTTAGTCACACGTGGTTAAAAACATGCCATAAACCACTGACACATATCTTACGGTTTATACTTAAACAAGCTTTTTTTCTGAGAGGCCCTACTTATATTTAAAAATAACTTTTAAAAGCAAACATATGATTTACAAATTAGATAAAATTATTTACATATGCGTATTACAAAATGATCGATAATGAAAGTGAAACGACAGTTTTTTCATATAAATTGTGGACGAACAGAGTATAATAAAAACCAACTTTAACATTACATATCATACGTATTTTTATTGCGAGTTTTACAGAAGATCATCATAATCATAACATAGTATAAAACAAAGTCGCTTCCCGCTGTCTGTCCCTACCTATGTATGCTTAGATCTTTAAAACTACGCAACGGATTTTGATGAGGTTTTTTGAATAGATAGAGTGATTCAAGAGGAAGGTTTATATGTATAATACATGCATAATATAGTAGAGAAACACTGATAATTTTAGAGGTTTCTAATGTGATGTAAATAAACACATTTTTTTTACGCTTACATTGCAAACGCTGGCTGAAACCTACGAGATAGATCAAAATAATGTACTACAGTATTGTACACCTTAAAAAGATCTACAAAAAAGTCCGCATTTTATATATTTCCGTGCGAAGCCGGGGCGGGTCGCTAGTATTCTATATTCGTGAAAACAACGGGCTGTTGAATCGAAACAGAAAAACCTAAAATAGGTTATTCATGCAACAATTGTATAAGTGACACTTTTTTGACGAGACTCGAGACTCACCTACGGCTCACACGACAATAACATGAGCCAAAAATGGGTCTTTACCTAAAGAACTTTTGGTTTTTATTTTTTTAATAAAAATTCGAGTTTAGAGAAAATATTGTGTGTACAATCTTACAAAAACTTCTCTTTGTGATTAGTATGGCCCGGAAAGTTTGCTCTAAGGCATGGTAAACTGCATTCAACTATCCAGCACTCCCTCAACGTGACCGGCGTACTACCGCGCATACGCGTGTCCCGGCGCGTTAGCAGGATCGGTCAGTGCCGTACGTCTGCACGGGCAAGAAATACCCGCGTATATAATTTACAAGGCGCTTAAAAAAATACGGTTTATACATTATACTCATAGAGGTGTATAGTGCCGACCCTGCGTTATAGCACATATTTCCGGACTCTAGACTGATTAGGTATTAATGTGACATAAGAGTCAAATAATTATCTAAAATGATTTAAGAAAGGTCATCACTCATAGCCGACATAGTCGACCAGTTCACGTATGTCACAAAATGTGAATGTCAATAGTGACACATTTCACGAAGTTATATGTATATGTACATATTTTTATGATATATTCACTAAAACATATCTACTGATATAAAAGATACCAACTGAAAACATGGACTACTTATTTATCTTGACGAAGTCTGGAGCTGATTCGAGGTTTTTGAGCTTAATTAGTTATGGGGTTGGGGGATAAATGGGGGTAATACACATTTTCTTTGTTTATAGGTAATTCGTAAACGATGCAAAATATGCGTGTTAAATTTGAGATACATGTACTACATACCAAAGTTATAAATGTAAAAATGTTCAAAACAGCTTAAATAAATGTTTAACATAAATTTTAATAATTACACAGTAGACAGAGCTTCAAAAAAAATCTTCTACTCTTCTCCCCCTCCCTGGGACTGCAGGGTGTTGGTAAACTAAAATAAGGAAATATTCAAACTTCGTAAAACTGTATGGCCACCCCAATAATGAATTTACAAGTATGTTCATTTGGCTGATGGTGTGTTTGCTGCTTACAGGAAGGGAAGGGCGGTTGCTTTGTTGTATCATAATGTGAATTAAAAAATATTCATAAATAAATATCATATGAGTCATACAGGTCATATATATAATATGAATCATAAATATGGAAAAAGTGTATGTGGAAATTGTGATTTCTTTGTGAGCTGTTTTTTATGAATGATTGACGTATGCATTTGGATATCTATTAAGATGTAAAAGCCAAAAGATTGAAACATTGTTTCCATTTTTTTTAAGTTTAAAATAGCCATCGATTTTATCTTGTGGATGCAACAATAAAAACTGTATACCTACCTATACCTCTACATACATACATACATTGCAGTATTAATAATACAAAACGCAAGTCCACACCATATAGACTCAGCCGGGCAGTATCTTGGTCCAACATAAATAAAACATAAACAAAGCATAAAAATAAATGCAAATTGCGCCTTTTGACCCCACGAAAGGAACGGCGCTCGACCATATTACGTTTTATTTATTTAGACGCGTCTCTAAAAAGAAAAAAAACGCATCTGGGTCGCATAAATCACGTCAAGCATTAGACTCCGATTACACCGTGTCAATTTGTATAATTATACTCGTTAATAATTTTAAGCATACACTTCTGGATGTTACATAAGCTACGAGGAACGCGTAAATAACTGCGTGAGAGGTAAAAAATCGTGACCTTCGCGATAACCGCTGCATTTCCCAATTGCATGGGGAAGGCGGTGCGGTTTTTTGATTGATGATAGGCTCGTGGACGAAATTAGTCTTTATTAACTGTATTCCAGGGTTCATTCCTTCACAGGGTCCTTTATCCTTTTCAATCCCAATGTTTTTCTATTTTCTTTCATGTTTGCGGAAAGTAGTATACCTAATATATCTAATACTATACCTACCTAATAATCTTAAAACCTGTAAAAAAAGTCAATTGTCATTTTCCCAGTGGCGGCTGATGCTAGTTTGCAGATTTGGAGGTTTGAGCAACCTCCAAAGAATCATCGAAAAAAAATTGCCATTTTTATATTTTTTTATTTCAATCGTAATACTTAAAAGTAGAAAGTAGTTTATTTTTGACAACATACATATAGGTACATATTTGTCGTTATCAGTCGTATACTTGTACGAATGAGAGGGGAACAGGGGGTAGTGGAGAGAGAGAGAGAGAGAGAGAGAGAGAGAGGGAGGGAGGGAGGGAGAGAGAGAGAGAGAGAGAAATTTTGTTTACTGCACTAGCTAGCGCTAACTGTATTTTAAAAGACAAAACCATACATGCAGTGAAAATGCTATCAGCATGGTAGTTTTTTTTAAATCATATTTCAAATTTCACAAGTTTGTGCACTAACGTGAAGATGCAACTTATTTCGTTGGAAATATATAAAAACTATTATTTATACCAGTTTCCATTTATTTTCTAATAATTTCAAGTCTAATAATTTGAACAGTTTTCTTCGCACTCATCATCTGATACAATCAATGATTCTGTTAATGTCTCCTTGTGTTCCATATGCAACGACGCTGGAAAGGGTAGAGCACTGTGCTGTGGTACAGATGCAGTTGTGGAGAGTGGGTCCACGCGTTGTGTAGTGGTGTCAAATTATATATGTGACTTTTCCTTGTAGTCAAAAGAATGCTATTTGATCTTAGTGTTATTGTTTGCTTGGCTCTCTGTACCCTCATACATTTCTCATACTTTACTCATTACAAATATCATAACTAATAATAGTAATAATACCACTAAATGTACTGTTCCACCCGATTCTGAATCAACAGATATGACATTATTGTATCGAAAGTTGCGCATTGGAAAGCAAACTAAATTTTACATAGACATCTGCACATTTAAATAATTTTCTTACGTAAATATCTCGCTAATAATATTCAGCAGGTTTGCATTCCAACTGCAAGCTATTGAAGTTCGAGTTAATTAAGCTAGCTCGAACCACTGTTCGCGTTCTTTAAAATCAGACCGCGTATTTCAGCCCATTGTTGTTCCACTGCGACGTAAAGAGTATCGCTTGTGGGTGTGACTGCGACAATTCGCCTTTTAAGAGCATATTACTTCGGTTTAATCCAGGTTTTTAAAGCAGTATTGGAAATCCACTTAATATAACTATCTCATTCGAAAAGAAGGAATTTTTGTGGACACAATAATAGAGAAAATGTCACTAAATACAGTGATCAGTATTAGTAAAACTAGTACCTTTTACGTTTGGTTATAACCTAATTATGGGGCAGACGGATGCAATTTATCACGAATTCGACAAACCGTAAGCAAATCGATGCTTCTGAAAGCTTTTAAGTGATTGAATACATCAGTACGAATAAAGCTGAAGTATGATGTGTCATACCAGTAGAACAGCTATGATTCATTTTAAGTGATAGAAAACATAAAGTTAGAAGCACAAACATTTACAAAAAAATGATTAATTAAGCTACTTACGAACTAACACCCTTTATTCTTTTAAAGAGGAGTTCACTTGATGATCAGCACTTTAGTTAAAGCAACAGTGTTAGTTGGATATTGCTACAAATTGAGATTCCACTAAGTATCTACTAAGATTTTGGAGAATAAAAAAACTAAGTATAATGAAAGAGAAGTGCCATCAAAGATTTTGGTACATGATACATGAGATTAATCCTTTATTGGTAAAGTTAAAATATTTACTGACCTCATATACGGACTGAATAAGGAAAAGATCCAAGCAAATAGTTTTTATCGAATGTCGTTTCCTATAAATTTGACATAGTAACAAAATTTGGCCTCAATGACATGATTACATAAATAAGACAAATATACAAAGGTGCAATTACACACATGTGTATGTCCAATAGCAGTCAGTATCAGTGGCGGTGCGTGATATTTCAGTTAGCCATATCTTGAAAACGACGCATGGGACACACTTCACTTTTTAGGTGATGACTATACACCTCTTACAGAAAGGATTTATAGTGAAAAAATCGTCAGCAAAGTTTGCGAAAAAAAATTTCAAAAACACTGGAGCACTCCCTGGGTTCTCAGTAACGCTCTGTGGAATATTTGCAGTATATTTTTTTCATAATCTAGAAACAAATATAAGGAGACGTTTTTCGATTTGTTACAAAATATTTTTGTTTCAAAAAAGTTATGGCCATTTTAATTTTGGGAAACAAAACGTTCCTATAAAATTAAAATTAAAATGGCCATAACTTTTTGAAAAAAAAATATTTTGCAACAAATCGAAAAACGTCTCCTTATATTTGTTTCTAGATTATGAAACAAATATACTGCAAATATCCCACAGAGCGTTACTGGTCAGTATTCATATCCGTAGCCATTCTTTCGTATACTGCAAAAAAAACCCAGAGGGTTGCAATTATTTAATTGTTAGGGTTATTATTACGTTTTAGATATTTCGCAGGTGTATAATGGTCTGGGTTATTGTAATTAATACATAACTCGTTTAAATCCCATGTAGTCTCACGCACATGTAACATTTCACTTTCCTAGTTAGTTTGCGTTGTCGCTTGTTTTATTCAAAAATTATTCATGTTTACTTACCTATTATGAGTGTGTTTGCGTTTCTTGTAAGAAGAAATCTAGGCTTGTTGGCGTTGACTTATTTTGTAGATTTTGTTTACAATTTTATTGTCATTGGATATGTCTACATAAGTTAACACGATTTTCACTTTTCAAAAAAAAATATTAAAATTGATGTCTAGATCAGCGGTCGCCAACCGGTGGTCCGTGATAACATTTTGGTGGTTCTCAAAAAAATCTGGACACTATTCGCATTTTCGGTTTTTTTTTTTGGATAATAAAACAAAAATCATATTCTGAGAAATTTTATATTCTGGTAAACATGTGAGTGCGACAACGTAATATTATGAGTAATTTTAATGATTTTGTTATAATTACACAATCTTTAAAGATCTGAAACTTGATAAAATACATATTTGTAATTTTAATTTTATATTTCACTTCACATATTAATAAAATGAAAGCTCTATGAATGATCATTAGTTGACGACTGCTGGTAGGTATAGACATATACATATATAGAGAAGTTGAAAAAGACATATAGAGAACTTGAAAAAGAATCCCCTCTCCCCTTGTATCTTTTGAACGGTTATATTTAGACTAATGAAATTTGGAGAGTGAAAATAAATGGATGTAAACTCGTCTATTAGCAGTAGTAATCGTCACAGATGACGTCATAGGGCCAATGTTACCAATAACTTTAAATGGGACCATATGGTAAGTGACATCATTTTTGAAAAGTAGTTAAAAGACATATTTAGTCATACTAATTTTGTTTGCATTAGGGTAGTTTTGATGGAATAAAAATTAAACACAGAAATTTTAGTTTAGCATTTAATTGATAACGATTCAAGAACCAGCTCTTATACCAAATGTCAAAACGTGCTCCATCTACTTCCTGATAGTAAATCATCCTATTGCGAAACTCTTGTCGTACTCGTTCAAATGTGAACAGATACAATTCTGCCGCTTGGGCTACAGCCCAATTAACCCATACGTAAAATGTCCCTGCTTGAGCTAATTATCTGATGAATCTACGATACTGAAGTTTTTTTATATGGGCAACTAAAATTTCACTTCATTGATTCCAGCCTATTGCACAACGTGTACGACCGAAAGTCACAATCAGCTTGAATGGTTGTAATTTACATGGTATTTTTTTAATTTTTCTTGAGGTCTGAAGTAAGTATTTTTAATTTATTTATGTCAATAACTGTCGTGTTAATGATAACTATTACGTGAACCTTATATTTAGAGATTCTGTCCTACATATACTTTAGCGTATTTAATATAATAACTCAATCGATATAAAAATATTACATTTTTTTAAAGCTTTTTAACATGTCCCATGAATCGAATATCTAGAAGTCATATCCTGTCTGCCGAATCCGAATCCGCCCTGTACGTTTCCTTGGAATCATATTCCAACCTACACGGCATAATGATCCGCTCGTCCATATCGAAACAATTGCCTCTTTTTAAGTACATAGAACAATATTAGAGATTTCACTTAAACCGCGAATTAACCTACGTTTATGCAATGATTACATAGCGCTCTAATACGATCTACCCATATATTGCCCGGTTACCTCATACCGCCATAGTCCGGCGGCTATTAAAAATGGCGCGTGGGCGACTTAAAGTACTTAAACAAGTATACTTTAGATAATCATCGGTGAATTTCAAGACCAAACATGAGCCTAGGCCATTTAGCGTGTATTATACAATTGTACAATTCAATATACGCACTTATTCACTTTAATTTTATGCGTTTTTAAGGCACACGTCAAGGTTTCAGTTAGAAGGCGGGGAAATTGTTCAAGGGAAGAAGGCCGTCATCATCATCATTCAAGAACATCTAGATTTGGGTATGAAACAGAAAAACTACTGATATTAAAGGATCGCTACTTCCACGTACAGGTTTCCCACATTTTTCTAGAAGAATAGGAAGGAAATATCTAACTCGAAAATCCATGTGTTAAGCAGAAGAGAAGACGTGTTGGACAGAATCGGCCGAGTCATAGTCTTTCACAAACTATACAGTGACTATACCGAGTAAATGGGAGGAAGACAACAGACACATTCCAGTCCAGCAGAACGGAGCCATATGATGGTCAAATGCTGAACAAAGTTCTGGAGAGAGTGCAATCAACAGAGATCCAGGGCGCAAAATCAGTATAAATCTGGGGAACTGAACAACCGTATGCAGGCAGAAGTAACTTTAATATCCGCTTGTACACAGGAAATGATCAGGTCATATAGAAATAAGAGAATCTAAATCGACACTGACGGCCAAGGAGTACTGGAAGCCCTGGAAGCTGTAAAAATACACTCCCAGGTAAAATATGGATTCGCTAGTGCAACTGGTGGAACATCACGCGAAACAAATAACAAGACAACAGCATCACTCGGAAATGGGTCAAATAACACATAGACACATCATATATGGGTCACGAAGGGAACGAAAGTGCAGACTTTCTCGCAAAGACAGGGATCAAAGTTCCACTGATAGGTTCGGAACCCACCTGTAGAACCCACCGGACAACCGGAAAGGCTATAAAGGACATATTAAGACAAAACATATGTATCTGTAATGGGCGAAAGCCAGAGACAAAATTCGGAGGAGGTCAAATCTCAAGATCTAGGCGGAAATCAGGTCTGCGTGTTGGTACTAATGAGACGATCTTCGAAAAATTCGCCTACGAGCATATAATTAAGTATTTCTCTAACACCCACTATGTGCACCAACTCTATCTTGTTGAATGATCTGCTAGCAATTCGTCGTCATACAACATTTCTAAACGGTATGTTTCTCTCAGGATTCAGTGTTTTGTTAAAAAAAATATATATTCAACAATCTTCCTTCTGCTCACAATCCTCTCACTACTCACACTCCAATGTTTTGTGAGTGTAGCGGAGTTTCAGTATAAATATTGTAAGGTTGTCTGCACTGCAAAGTCTCATATTCTTGTAGTTAATATAGATTGAACTATGCTCATCTCCTCATCAGTAAAAAGAGCATCATTATTGTTTAATGGTTAATAAACCATTGGCACAACTACAGTCTTAGAGGTTCGTCTACCCTGAGAATTTCATGTGAGAATTGCACACAATATGGATGGAGCTCCAAATTATTTTTACAAATTCGTTTACACATTGTATTATATAACAGATTCATTTGTTGCTCAGATGGCTAGCACAGATCAGAAGCATCCGCCCAGTCAAATGTTACGTCCTCAATACTGATTCCTGATAGTGTAACTGAACGACTGATATTGTGCATTCTAATAGTATGCACACTGTCAGAAACTGCTGTTAAAACAAACCTTTTCATAACACTGTATACCACAACAAAATTTTGTTGCACTGTAATAAACTGAATCAAAATAAAGAAAAAGGCAAACACTTTTTACAGTAGTACACTAGAATATAGCTCTAAAGAATCTCTATGCAGTTTTTCAATTGATTTTTTTGCGGTTTTTCAATGCGGTTTTTTATAATTTAAAACAGGAGCTAAACATAAAATTCTACTTACTTCTACTATTGCATATTTAATAATAATTGCCTTCCAGTAGAAGATTTTCTTCAGCTCTTAGGTAATAAGTTGCATAAACATAAGTTCATTTTATTGCATATAAACACTGACTTTTGCTGTACAACTAAATAATTTGTGGTCCATCAATATCAAAAGTCTAGCTAAGATTTAAATATCAATTATGTATAAAGAAAATGTTTTAGGATTCAACAAAATATCTATCTCCCTTGTAATATGTCCTATGCAACAAAACTTTTTATATAATAGGTTGTCCCATAAGTTCCCGGACACGTGAAGTTTGAATTTTTGACATTAAATTTCTCTATGATATTTAATCTAAATCGGTTCATGTTTGGTATAATTTTGTAGCATTTTTATTTCTCTTTAAAATACCGTATTGATTTTGATAGTTGTAATTGAAAATGTAACTTTTTACGGTCTCAAATAACTCTGGAGAAAATTGAAATTCGCGTACTTCTGCGTCACTATTGGAAAAAGGGACAGAGTGTAAGGGCGGCAGCCAAGGAAATTTGCGAAGTAGAAGGCGAGGGAATGGTTCCAAAAAGGAGGCAAAACCGCAGCGGCCGAATGGTTCAAGCACTTCAACAACGGCGAGACCAGCCTTGGAGGTCAACCCAGGTCTGGTCCCCATCAACCATGAGGCTATAGAATGAAAATGAAAACTACAGAAAGCGACAGCATTTATTTTGAAGAATAATTATTGTTTCATTATAAATGTTACTATAAAATGATTTTTTTGGCCAGGGGATGTCCGGGAACTTATGGGACAACCTATAGTGTATTCATTTTCAACATGAAGTGCATGTAAACAAATACACGTAAACTGTGCATGAACCAATGTCGCCAATAGAGAAACAAGTGCGGATCTGACGACGATTGAAGGCCCGCCTATGGCTTTGCATGAACCACTCACACCGTAGGAACTAACGCTTCACGTGATGATCATGCGGTAATCATTGTTTTGACGCGCTTAATCTTGAAAGTGAATAGACTTTAGTAGATCATTTCTAAATATTTAAAAATCGTTCACTTTTACTTCACTTAGATTTTTAGCATAACACACTGGCAGTGAATATATGCTAAACTAGTATATCAGAACTTTAAATGAACCAAAATATCAGAAATGTTTTCCACAACAAACCACTACTGCACTCAAAATGCGCGTTTTACCAATTTTCACATTGTCATTTTGTTTTCAAAGGTTCAATCTCATTTCGTTAAAAATTCATACTAGTGACTTTTTTATCATTTCTAGTCATTAATAAAAATATGTTGTATCAAAGTGTAGAAGAGTATCAGACAGTCTTTATTGAAATAAGTAAAGTATTTGTTAAACAAATTTACAAAATAATAATAATAAATAAATAAACACTGGATCTTTATCGAATATATGGACAATATATCTTTATCTCAACAGAGTAATACGTTCTTTACAATACTGCAGCAACCAAGCCCTCCACATCAGTTCCATTCAAGTGCCTCGTCATCAGTTCTTCATCGTAATATGGATACAAATTAAAGTCCACCACTTTTTCGCCATCAACAAACAGGTACGAATTACAACAGGCAGTGCACAAAAACACCTTCTCTTGAGGAAACTTGGAGCATTTCATTATTATCCATTGAGAATGGGACACGCCACATATGTAACACATAATATTTGTTGCCCGACTAAGAGAAACAATCCTGGGGTACTTTTTCGAACTCAAACAGTCACTGACCTGGATTAGTCTGGCATCAGAAAACGTGAAGATATGCTCACAATTGCCCTGGTGCATATAGACGTAGGGGTAACCCAATCTAGGAGTCAGGCTGTTGAGTACAGTCTGAAGCAAAACAAAAAACGAACTTCATATCTACTGGCTACAGAAAGGAACAGTAGCTTGCCAGCCAAAGCACGAACAACAAAATTAATGAAAACTGCTACATGTTTCATCAACATATAAATGATCTACAACGATTGTTATAGACCTTAACAAAATACACTTACTATGTTAACACCATTATGGTTTAAGACAAGGAAGTGGATAAAATAAGAAATAAAATGTATTAAACATTACACAATTGTATTAAACATTATTTTATCTCTGACTAGATTTTCACACTTCTTTAATTTTATAGATGTCTAAACAGAGATCAGAGTCAGAAACAGAGACAGAAAATTGTTTAATTAATTTATTTGTATTTTATTAGGTAAATTGGGTAAATCATTTTTCAGCAGAAAAATAAATCCACTATTCAAATTATTAAATAGGTGACTTAGGATAAATTTTACTAAAAAAATTAGACAATTTATTTTTTCGAAATATCTAGATAGCTGTGGAATTGTTTTTTTTTTTTAGAAAATCAAAGAGTATTTTAAATTTATCTCATAACTCTCATGACACTGCAAATATTTTCCCAATTAACCATTTCTCTAACTCTACTATGTAGCTTTCGAGATTCCTATACTAAACATTGAAAAACTCACCCTGTATATATTTTGCTATTTCTATTAGTCCTATAGATTAATGGCTGAGAACAAGTAATTTCTTAACAGCCTGTTTTATGTTTGAATACGTTATCTATGGTTATATTTTATTTTCTATTTCTTAACACCATTAATTTCAAAAATAAAAGAAAACACAAGGATACTATTTGTAAGTTTCAGATCGTAATCGTAAAAAAATATATATGTGAACTTTACTTACCCTTTCCATTATTTCAGACTTAAACTTTCCTATATTCTTCTCATGAGCCCATTCTATAATTTTAACAGAATAGTCAATTGCATTTGGAGAGCGCGTGTCATTGTAGAATATCCCATCAATGAAAATACTCTGAGATGGATAATGTTCCTAAAACAATTTATACACGATCAGTTCTAGATTAAAAATGAATATAATGCAGGATTAGATGCAATCAGGCACTGTACTATTTAAAAAAGACACTGATTAAAGATCAATACTTTTTCAATTTTTTTTCAAATTCAATTCAATTGTTTTTGGTATGAAAATAGGGTAGAACTCTTATTTAAAAAGATGCTATTCAAAGATTTTTGTGGAAGGAGAAAAAATTGAATTTCATTAGTAGCATAAAACATTGGAATACTGTTAAATCACAATGTAAAATGTTATACTTATTATATGTTAATAATCATGAAAAAGTCTTCAGTATTGTGACAAATGGCGGCTGGTGGAATTTAACAAGCTCGTATTTCCGTAAGGAGGCATGGAAACCGCACCATATTTTAGGGGGTGGTTACTTAGACTTATGTAGAAGATTATAATGGTAAAAAATATTCAGGGAAAACTTGCGAAATTTTTTCCATAAATGGCTGCCTCCGGGAAGATCTTGGAAACGGCTTGCAAAATATAGCTAAATCTTTCTACAATTCAGCTCCATCTAAATTAAAATAGCTCTCAGTAGATTCTTTCAAAATATTCACTCCTCAATAAACTCTAAATCATCCAAAGATACAATACATTGAATTTATTGTTTAGGACAGATTTTTAGTTTCAGATATTTTTATTTTTATGTAGATAATCAACTGTTTTTGTTAGTTAATGAACAAAGTTTACCTTAGCATTCATTAAAGCTCCCAAATCCACATCTGTATTTGGCACTTCCTTGTAAAGACCTATATTGGCACGGCAGACAATTGTGTCTGCTACTTGTGACAAGGTGTTTGTTCCTAAAGCTTCTATTTCATATGCGAACCTCATTTTTTCACCTGAATTTTTCTGGCCATAACTAATAGAATAAGGTCTATACACTATAATTGTATAAATAAAATTAGATTCAGGTAAAATGTCACCAAATAATGATTCATTTGTCGGCTGAAATGAGACAAGACAACAACGTTGAGAAGATGAGAAGATGTTAACTTAAATATTAGCCTTATATATTAATCAGTTTTGAAACACACTGTACTTACCACAGTCACAGTCTTTAAAAATCGTTTGCTGCCAAACTTAAAATCTGTCGTCAAGTTATACTTTTCTCCAGAATTTGTTTACACTTTACAACATTTAACTTTCTACCGCTACTTTTTACTGGATATACATAATCAAGTTTTGTTTTGGTCTGTATTTTTTCTGGAACATTTGCGGGCATAGTTGATGGTTCATCTGCGATAGTCAATTTGTCCAAACTGGAAGTTATGCAAGTAGGTATATATTAAGTAAATTAACATACATATTTAAGGCTTACCTGCAGATGTTTTCCATCTCCCGAAATTCACGAGCACTTAAATTAATACCCATTTCTTGTAAAATTTTAGTGCCACTCGAACATTTTTTCTTCTTGGATTTACATTTCTTATTACTGGTATCACACACTTTACTATACTCCTCAAAGTATTCTTTTATTGGAATGTGATCTGAGGCACGAAAACATTTTGGATCGTATATTTTTTCCATTTATTACAGTGTTCAACTTCTTAAAATACGTAAAAGTTTTTAAGGTTATATTATTAATATACATATGTATTTATTTATGTTTGAAATTTAGCCAATGAACTACTGACCTGGGATTGAAGGTAAAAGGAAGCACTCCTTTTATCGATTGAACATCGTCTGTTGCCAAGTTTATTGGACGTGCGATTCACATTCTAGGGAACAGGGAAGGTATCTATGCCAGTTGATTAATTTAACCGTAACTAATTTGTGATAAATAACATCATCAAAAAGCTGAAAATATTTAAAACACATTTAATATCCATACACAATGATTTTTTAAAATTCGTTTTTTTCTCATTTTCGGAATAACTACCTATCCATGCTTGAATTCCGTATGTTTAGTATAACTGTGTGAGCTGTCAACGTTGCAATGTTTTCCTGGTGATTGTTGCATTGGTTCATAATATTAGGAAACTGCTTCGTTTGATTTCTAAGCAAAGTATCTTCTTTTCTGTCTCGACTACCGCCCAATAGGTGACGCCACATATGTATTATACATTAAATCTGGTAAAGGAATTTGGTTTTTATTTCCAGATCAACATTACCTATTTGTTCTAAAAAAATAGATCTAAAATGCCTCGAATGTCAACAGTATTTTAACGCAAAGTAATGTACAAAAAAAAAAAAACGATGCACGTCACAGTGATACCATCACTCAATTATATTGTAATGAAAACCATAATAAAATGTTTCATTGAATATCAATTTCGCGCTTGATATTCGTTGTTATGCTGTTGGCAGCAGATCCGAAGTTTCCGTGTTTTAGTACTTGACGTTTGCTGACAGTTTAATATTATCTGAATCTTACTTGCTTTAATAGTGGTTGGTGTCTTTTTTGAGTATCAAACTTTTTATCTTGCATTGATAAACTGTTATTTCAGAACATATTGTTATAATTGTCAGACGTCCGTTTGCGAAATGCCAAAACAGTCAAACATCAGATCTGGTGCCAACAGTTAGTAGCATCTTTGATACGCTATTTTAAAAAAGAACGTCAATAATGGTCCATTGCTACCCTTAACAGCTGTTAGGAAGGTAGTTTGAATATAAAACAAAAATGTTAATTAAAACTTCAGTCCAATATATTGTTTGAGAGTGTAGTAGCAGCCTTAAAACTTGAATGTTTCTACGGTTAATTTTATTTCGCAAAAACCAAAAAACAATGAACTTTTAAAATGTGCTAAAAAGCGTATAATCCTGTGAAGAGGATTACAAGTACTGTAACATTGAATAGAAGTGCTATTCGATATATTTATAATACTTAATTGATAATTATGTACAAAATAATATAATATTCATAAACATACATTCAAATGAAACTTAAGCAAGCCTTCAAGCCATACTAAAACAATATGATACAGAACAGAAATTTGAACATATCTTGGAGCAAACAAGCCGAAAAATCAATTTTGAAATGGTACATTTTGTACATTTTGTTCAAATTTTGCATACGAGGGTGTTGGGGGGGGGGGGGGGGTATATGGATACAGCTTCTAAATAAAAAAAAATCGATAAATGACTATATCGAATGTCGGGGATACAAAAAGATCGTAGAAGACCATAGAACTGCATCTTAAAAGCGACGATAAGATCAGAAGAAATTACCCTTTAAAACAAAATCGATTAATTGATTTGTTTAATCGATTACCTTGACAAATAATGAAGATTTTATGAATTTGTACATAAATAATAGATACCCTGTACATGTTATGGTGCAGGAGCACCAACATAGTAACACTTACATATGACAAGTAGTTTCTAAAAACCGTTTTTAAGCAACCGAGTTCTGTACCTGGTAAACAAAATACTAATAAAAAATTCACAGATCTTGCATCTTGATCTTACGCAAGTATCGTAGGAGTATTGAAAATACCAGACACAGCTGGTAGAAATTTCTAAAGTAAACTATAATAAAATTAAAACACAGTTTTGTTACGATTTTTGGCGGTTTGACCCTGAAGGTCTTGTCGTTTTAAACGGCTTATCTTGCATGTGATATTCAGTCAGGTTTGCGATTTCTTTGCCGTGCATATCCTAACAAAAATGTTTTCGATTAGTAAGTTGATCGTCATCATGTGCCTTTACAATGGCCTTGCTGCCGTGGACTACCTGCAGTGTACCGAGAATGTACATAGATGCAGTTGCGATGAATTTGGCCTGTCGTATTCTTGAAAACCATTTAGGGCACCGGCGTGTGAATAACATATACCGACAAGATTGTGAATATCTTGTAGATGTGAGATCGGCGTTTAAGCAACATTGTCCACCAGGATGTATTGGTGTCTGAATTTCACAAGTATTGGTGTCTGATAGTCCTAATCGGCAGTTTATACAAATACAAATTTTGGTGAACTGTAGATGCCAAAAAGTCCCGAGACTTCGTTCAATGGGGCATTCGTAAGAGAAGCCGCCTCTACCAGCCAGTCTAGCTCTTAAGAAGTCAGATATTGAATGCCTTGTTGACTGTGGACAATCTGGGACTGGTCATTTGTTTAATATAGTGCTTACATAACGCAACGCATAAATTAATTTTCAGCCACATTTTCATGCAAAATTCGAAAACAAGTCAATGTTTAATTTAATTTGTTAGGAACTGCAGAAGTGTATCTACCATGTTGTAAACAATAATCCAACTACTTTAACAAAAATTTAATGAACCTTGTCAAAATTCAACAAAGTATTAATAATAATAATAATAATAATAATTAGGCTTGGATTCTAATAATCCATCCACTCAGCAACCTTAAATTCGAACGTGAGCCAGATGATTTTAAAAGAGTTTACAATGTAAACAATTAACGTAAGATTAATAGCTTCCTTTTCATTTTCTAAAACATTGCATTTTCGTTTCTTTAATGGCAACAGTATTTCCTTCATAATTTCTCAAATGCATGTTGCGTCAGCCTAAAACTATTTTTGTTACGCACTTTATACATTTATACAGAGTGTGATACCAAAACCTTTCATTTGATGTATCTAGAAAATTATGTAAATCTTCCAGTTTAGAGATTACTTACATATTCTTAATGAATCACATATTCTTAATATATGTTAGTTTAAATTAATAAAATAACAAATCTGCTCATCCTATTACAACGATCAGTAAATATAAAATGTTTATTTTACATTCAACATCAGTTCATAAAATACGCAGGCAAATTTTCACTAAATGGTGTACTGCTGGGAAGTTTTTTATTCAACGTACTCGAATTATGTATAAGCGCCCTGCATCTCGGATGTCGTTTTGCCATTTCGGCAAATCACCAAATCTCGGGCATCCGACGGTGGCCTTGGACCCCTTGAACAATCATCAAAAATGTGGATGACTACACATGTAACCCAAACATACACATAAAGACAAACAGCTAGGTGGTTACGTGACCATGTCGAGGTCGCTGCATGTCGCTCGCGTTAATATTTCCCAAGACAGCTCCCATTAATACGCGCCCAGAAGTATTTTCAAAACTAAAATTGGGCTGTAAGCGCTGCTATCGGGTTTCTCTAAATCTGTTCGGTCTACATATTCCTATCCTGCTCCAGCCCTAATGCGATAAAATTATTCATCTAAAGCACCGGTAGCATGTTTATCTACCACGTTCTGGTGTCACTTTTGTCAGTGGTTAAACGGACTTGGTCTGTACATACATCCAATCTGCGTAGAATTCTAAAACTAGCTTTGCATGCAAAAGGGAGGCCCTTCAATGTTGGATTACGGTCGGTCAGTTTATCCGGGCTCACTCATAAAAGCGGCTCCCTTTGGATTTTTTATCGCATGTTGTGGTCAGATTGCGTGTTAGGTTTCGCTGATAGTCGGAATGATCAGATATTGCTGTTGGACTTTCCTCGTATAATATTCGCCTCTGGATTTTCCCTTTTCGGGAAAATGGATTTGGGATTTGGCGTGGGATTTGAGTATGCGGAGGTTCTATGAAATAGAAATTAAGACTCGTTTCTGCTGATCTTTACAAAAATCCATTTTGTAAAATGTTTGTATCAAATGGTGGTGAAGGTTTGGAAAACTAGAATTACATCAAACATTGAGGGCAGACATTACACATACTACACAACAACTTTTAAAATACTTTACTGCTAACGAATTTAAAAAGTATTAAATCCTTTAAATAAAAAAATATATATATCCAAACAAATTTAAAACAGTTAATTAAAAACTATGTTTTATAAAAAAATATTTTGGTGTGTTATCAGTCGAAGAAAAATAATTGGCCGAATTTCCTTTAATGGAATTTCAAGTACAGAACGATATAGGCAAAAAAATAGTACACCTTTCATAAATAAGTTGGATAAAGACGAAGTTGCAACAATGTATCTTGAAAAAAATGATGTTAGAGCATACAATGCGGGGTAAACAATGGTAATGTTATAAAATATTTTCCGTAGTCGTTGGTGAGCCTGAATTCCGAACATGAATTTCCACCAAGATCCTGTGAGTTAACAATAGGTGATGCCTTTTTTTAGAACACACTTTTCCAAATTCCTATTAATAACTTCGATCTGGTTTAAAAGATAGTTTTGGACAAAACAAATGAGAGTAACAAACCTAATTTCCTACAACAGTGGTTTCCAAACTGGGTAAGTACTACCAATATCCTGTGAGTTAACAATAGGTGATGCCTTTTTGTGGCTGTACTTAAAGAACACACTTTTCCAAATTCCTATTAATAACTTTGATCTGTTTTAAAAGAGACTTTTGGACAAAACAAATGAGAGTAACAAACCTCATTTCCTACAACAGTGGTTCCCAAACTGGATAAGTACTACCAAGATCCTGTGAGTTAACAATATGTGATGCTTTTTTGTGGCTGTACTTAAAGAAAACACTTTTCCAAATTCCTATTAATAACTTTGATCTGTTTTAAAAAGAGACTTTTGGACAAATGAGAGTAACAAATTTTGAAACAAATGAGAGTAACAAACCTCATTTCCTACATTTCCGCGGGCTTGATTGCAGGATGCCGTGGTAACATTAGAAATATGCGAAATTTGTAAAAGAATTCATATGAAAATAAATTATCCTTAAAATCCTACATAACTGCAACTGTTCGCGTTTGTATTCCCCTGTTCGTTCGTTTATTTCTTTCTAACTAAATTAAACCTACTCTTAGTAGACGACGCGCTCATTGTACTTTTAAATCAAATATTCGCGCTTAAAATTGACATACGGAAATAAAGGGCCCACCATTCCCCCTTCCTTCCGACCCAATATGTCCTTTCCTTTTGTTTCCGTTTGTAGCGAACAGTTACACAGTCGCATCTCATCTCGGCACAACGCTTAATTCGAGTAACTATTTCGCGTCTCGTTGCGGCGTATCACGCTAGTAAAACCTTTCAATAATCCACGGTGGTGTTCCCCCATCTCCTGGAGACAATTCGTCTTTTCGCCGCGACGCGACAAATTAACATTTTCGAGAATCAACAAGCGGTGTTTCCATATCTGCTGAAGACACCTAGAGACAGAAAATACGGCACCCAGGGTCATCCAGGACATCGCAAATCATACAGTCCGTAAGTAGATGCGTTAAATGTTTCGCCAACAAACATTCCTTGGTCCTTCGAGCCGGATTAATCCTGTTAAAACCACATTTCCTGTGGCCCGACCGTCGCATTTTTTAATATACGTACGTAATTCGTTAATTTTTTGAGGTTAGCGTGCTGTTTTCCCGCGGTCACATTTTTTTACGGCGTCGTTTTCTAACCGGTTGTTTTGGTCACGTCGACCGATTTAATACCGCGTTAAGATACACATATTGTCGTTTTCTTTCGTATTTTATTTGCTTATTGTCGTTTTGTATTTTGCCTATTTTCT
This sequence comes from Aromia moschata, assembly GCA_029963805.1. Taxonomy (NCBI): domain Eukaryota; kingdom Metazoa; phylum Arthropoda; class Insecta; order Coleoptera; family Cerambycidae; genus Aromia; species Aromia moschata. Next base: position 137,170 of record JAPWTK010000004.1, read on the forward strand.
CTGTTAAATCCGGATTTAGGAGAAAACATGGCTCAAAATAAACATATTCGGGAACAACGTGCTCTCCGTGAGAGTTTGTATTTACGATTAGAAGATATAGCTACCGTTGCGGCTTCCTTTCAAACAGAACCCGAAAATCATACCGTGCGTCGTATGCTTGAAGTAAGAAGCGAGTCTGTAAAAAACATTTATGATGATATTTTAAAAATTCACGGGGACATAGTCATGAAGGTTGCGACTTTACCGGATTCTAACCTGGATGAGGAACATGCTTTTTTGAAAAGAGTAGACGAGACTTATTTTACTATTCAATCCATAGTTCGCGAGTTGCCGGTTCAGTTTCGGTCCTCGGCCCAGTCGCCAGTTGCCGATAAAACTTCAATTGTCCAAACGTCGAAAACGCGTTTGCCAAAACTGAACTTACAAACATTTGATGGAAAATTAGAAAATTGGAGCGCATTCATTCAAGTCTTTAATAGAAGTATTCATGATAATAACACGTTAGCAAATGTCGAAAGGTTTGAGTATTTGTTGGGTTGTCTATCGGGTGAGCCTCTCAACCTAATTAAAACTATTGTGCTATCAGACGATAATTACCCCATTGCATACAAAACATTATTAGATAGATATGACAATAAAAGAGAGCTAGCAACTCATTATTGGGATCGTTTACGATCATTGCAGAAATTAAAAGATGAAACCCCTAGTGGTTTACGAAGTCTTATTTACAATTTTAATGGAAACTTATCAGCTTTGCGGGCATTAAAAATTGCAGATTCATTAGAGGATTTTATGTTGCTTAACATTCTTTTAGAAAAACTTGATTCTAAAACTCGTCGATACTTTGAAGCAGAAATTAGGAATTTGAAAGGTGAAATACCTGCATTCGATACATTAAATACCTTTGTAGAGAGTCAGTGTCATGTTCTTGCTGCAGAGCATTCGACCTCCCTTAAAAGCAATACTTATACTTCAAAAAACAATAATACATTTACATCGCGTCCAAAATGGGTATCGTCTCTGGTAGCTAATACTTCGGAACAAAAGTGTTTAGTTTGTGAAAAAAGATCATATAATTTACCGGTGTCCCGTGTTGAAAGCCAAGTCTCCCGCAGATCGCTTCAAGGTAGTTAAAGAAAAGAGGCTCTGTATCAATTGTTTGAGGCCGCACCAAGTCAAGAATTGCTCTTCTACATCCACTTGTCGTACCTGTCATAAGAATCATCACACTTTGCTACACTTCGATAGGTTTTCGGGCAGCTCAGGAGCTATAAATGAAACCAGTGATAGTGGTAATACAGCACCAGCTGAAATAGTTGTGCCCACTGTCAATGCATTGGCTAGTTCACTTTCTCGTCAGGTAGCTCTGTTGTCCACAGCCCTTGTTGACGTTCATGACTCGCAAGGACACCCGCACACCTTACGGGTTTTAATAGATAATGGTAGTGAGGCTAGTTTCATTACAGTAAAGGCTGCTCGTAATCTTAACTTGAAAAGACAGCATGACAAAATTCAAATACAAGGTATTGGTGCAAATTCTAGTATATTTTCATCGGGTTCAATCCATTGCAAGATAAGTCCTCATGGATCATGTCAACCCGCGATACATCTAGAAGCTCACATCATACCTCATGTTGCTTCGGTAATACCTTCTCAATCATTACAGTTTTATTCGTGGGATCATATTAATAATCTGAAATTAGCTGATCCAAATTTCTACATTTCTCACCACGTTGATCTCTTGCTGGGTGCTGACGTTTATGCTCAACTTATTCGCCCGGGCCTTGTCCTTGCCCCTAGTCCTCGTTGCCCCTCAGCGTTCAATACCATTTTCGGATGGGTATTATCTGGCTCAGTTCAACCTGAACAAACTAATGAACGCGTCATCAATTCCTTTCATGTCAAAATCATGGAAGATTGCCCAGAGAATGACCTTGAGTCCACTATGAGACAATTTTGGCAGGTTGAAGAGGTCCCCATGATCTCGACTAGCCCAGACGATGAGCTATGTGAGAAATTGTACGTTGAAGGGTATAGCAAACTCCCATCTGGTCGATTCGTCGTTCCCTTGCCTTTTCGAGATTCTAAACCTGTTTTTCCTGAATCTAAAGATATTGCAATTCGACGTTTTTTCGCTTTGGAGCATCGTTTGAAAAAGGATCCTGTTCTTAAACAATCATATGTTGATTTCATGCGTGATTATCTGAATTCTGATCACATGGAATTAGCTGCCCCCATCGATGAACTCGATTCCTACTACATTCCTCAGCATCCGGTACTGAGATCTGATTCTTCATCAACTAAATTGAGGGTAGTCTTTGACGCATTGGCCAAAGCCGCCAACAACCAATCATTGAATGATAATCTGCTCGTGGGATCAAAATTACAACAAGACATTGTCGAGATTTTGCTTAGATTTCGTTCGCACTCGGTCGTTTTTATAACTGACATCAAACAGATGTATCGACAAATCCAAGTTGCCCCTCAATACTGGGATTATCAGCGTATCATTTGGCGATTCAATCCCGATGAACTCCTGACTGAATATAAGCTTAAAACTGTTACTTACGGTGTGTCTTCTGCACCTTTCTTAGCTTTGCGAACAATGCAACAACTGGCTCTTGATGGACAGACTAAATATCCCGCAGCCTCAAAGGTCCTGCAAACTGATATCTACGTGGATGACATCATCACAGGTTGTGACTCATTAGCTGCAGCACAGAATCTACAATCTGAGCTTATTCAACTGTGTGAATCTGGAGGGTTTCCTTTACGAAAGTGGTCGAGTAACCATTCAGATCTATTAGAAACACTTCCGGCCGAACATTGTCAAGCCCCCTTTTCTTTCGACTCAGTACCCACACTCACTCTTAAAGTTTTAGGCCTCCAGTGGTCCCCAATGACAGACACGTTCACGTTTAGACTAATGTCCTTCGACCGTCCATGTACAAAACGCGGAATTCTGTCAGAATTAGCACGTGTATATGATCCATTGGGATATCTCACTCCTGTCACCTTCTACATAAAGCACTTACTCCAACAGATATGGCATTCCAGCTGTGACTGGGACGATTCTCTGCCTGAACCTCTTACTCGTCAATGGTTAAAGTACAAATCAGAAATTTCTTTTCTCTCAGACATCAGTGTGGATCGTCAATTAATTTTCGACCGGAACAGTCCATGTCAAATCCATGGATTTTGCGATGCATCACTGGCTGGATACGCAGCAACGGTTTTTGGTCGGTTTAAGCATGGGGAGTCTTACATAACCCGTTTAATTATATCCAAATCAAAGGTAGCACCTACAAGGTCAAATAAATTAACTATTCCTCGGTTAGAGTTGTGCGGAGCAGTGCTCTTGTCTAAATTACTACACATGGTTGTGCAAACATACTCTGGTGTTTTGAGTATATCAGATGTCGTTGCCTGGACTGATTCGTCTATCGTCTTGTCGTGGATCCATTCATCTCCTCATCGTTGGAAAACATTCGTTATGAACCGAGTAGCCTATATACAAAAACGTGTGCCTTCTATTAACTGGCATCATGTCTCATCTATCGACAATCCAGCAGATTGTGCATCAAGAGGTATCCTTCCATCTCAACTCGTTAATCATCAGCTTTGGTGGTCCGGACCACCATGGTTATCGCTACCATCAGAACAGTGGCCTCAATCTGATAAATTAGCTTCCTCCCTCCAGTCAAATACGGAATCACTTTGCGAAGAGGAAAAAACTGTTAAAGTGTTTGTCGTTCAGATTGAACCATCTGTTCTCATGCAGTTATTACATAGGTTTTCTTCACTTCAAACGATATGTCATGTGCTGGCATATGTTGTTCGCTTCCATCATAATAGCAAAAACCCCCTTGACCATAAGGTGGGACCCATAAATAACGTTGAATACCATGACACTCTTCTGAGGTTGGTGAAACTGGTTCAAGGTCAAGTATTTCAATCTGAAATTCACAAGTTAAAAACCAATCAACTCTGTTCAAGGCCTTTACGTAAGCTGAATCTGTTTCTTGATGACCAGGGCATCCTCCGAGTAGGTGGTCGTCTTCGACATTCCAAATTGTCATTTGAACATAAATTTCCCGCGTTGCTACCACAAAAACATCGTTTGACCAACCTCATCATTGAGGATGTGCATAAAAGGAATCTCCATCCTGGAGCAAAAACCCTTCATTATTTAATACTGCAGAATTTTTGGATTCTATCCGCTCATAGAGCTATAAGAAAATGTCTATCCAATTGCTATAGATGTTTTCGAGCTAAACCTCAAGCGTTACAGCCATCAATGGGTGATCTACCCCCATGTCGTTTACAAGCACTAAGAGCTTTTCAAATAGTTGGTGTTGACTTCGCAGGCCCTTTCACTATAACAATGAATCGTGTTCGAGGTGCTAAAACTCTCAAGGCATATCTCTGCCTATTCGTCTGTTTATCCACTCGTGCTGTTCACTTAGAAATAGTCTCCGACTTATCAACTGACGCATTCCTAGCAGCATTTCGCCGCTTCATTGCTCGACGTGGTTGCTGCTCTGAAATTCATTCTGACTGTGGCACTAATTTCGTAGGCGCTTCTCGACAATTACTGAACTTTGCTCAAAGTGCGGCCTCTATTGAACATATTCAATGGAAATTTAATCCTCCTTCTGCCGCTCATTTTGGAGGGATCTGGGAAGCAGGGGTTAAATCCGTAAAGACCCATTTGACTCGCGTTATTGGAGATCAGATCTTGACTTTTGAAGAATTGTATACGGTTTTCGTGCAGATCGAAGCATTGCTAAATTCGCGTCCGTTGACTCCCACAAGTTCTGATCCGAACGATTTGAATGTTTTGACGCCGGGACACTTTCTGACTCTAACTCCGCTAACTTCATTCCACGAACCTGATTTAACTAACATCAAATTAAACCGGCTCACACGATGGCAATTGATCCAGCAAATGCACCAACATTTCTGGAAACGTTGGAATCTCGAATTCCTACATACGTTACAACAAAGATCTAAATGGACCGACCCTTCGACTCCTATTAAAGTAGGTTCTGTTGTCTTGATTAAAGACGATTCATCTCCTCCGTTACACTGGCGCGTGGGTCGGGTCCTCGAAACTCACCCAGGCTCAGATAATGTAGTACGAGTCGTTACTTTGAAAACCGCGTTAGGAACTCTTAAGAGACCCGTGGTTAAACTATGTCCTCTCCCCTATTCTCTTTAAACTTAAAATACTTCGTATTTTAGGCGGGGGGTATGTTCGCGTTTGTATTCCCCTGTTCGTTCGTTTATTTCTTTCTAACTAAATTAAACCTACTCTTAGTAGACGACGCGCTCATTGTACTTTTAAATCAAATATTCGCGCTTAAAATTGACATACGGAAATAAAGGGCCCACCATTCCCCCTTCCTTCCGACCCAATATGTCCTTTCCTTTTGTTTCCGTTTGTAGCGAACAGTTACACAGTCGCATCTCATCTCGGCACAACGCTTAATTCGAGTAACTATTTCGCGTCTCGTTGCGGCGTATCACGCTAGTAAAACCTTTCAATAATCCACGGTGGTGTTCCCCCATCTCCTGGAGACAATTCGTCTTTTCGCCGCGACGCGACAAATTAACATTTTCGAGAATCAACAAGCGGTGTTTCCATATCTGCTGAAGACACCTAGAGACAGAAAATACGGCACCCAGGGTCATCCAGGACATCGCAAATCATACAGTCCGTAAGTAGATGCGTTAAATGTTTCGCCAACAAACAGCAACTTTATCTGAAATATATACTTTCTCTGACGCTAAAAACATGTCATTTTTGGGAATTTGTTTTGGCCAGACATACAGGATATTCCAATGTTAAGAGGCCACAGCGAAATTATAGATTCTTTGTGTAAAACTATTACCATTTAACCAAACTTACCTTAGTCCAAAAGTTATTTTAATATTCATGTTTTTATTGAAAATATCGATTTTTCCATCATTTATTGAAAGAAAAGGTAAATACATTTTCCAATGCACTATTCATTAATATGTTTTCAAAGGCCTAAAGGCCCTAAGACCTAAGTAAAGATAAGGGTGCCGTGAAAACTTTTTATGCCAGAAAGGGTGCCCTGGCAAAAAAAGTTTAGGAACTACTGTCCTAGAAACTGTTTACCTAATCGAAAGAGGTGTCAGAAAAATTTATAACAACATGGGAGTCGTTTCAACAATTTTTGTAAGAAAATGTTTGTTTTGAAATGTTTTTTTTTTTCAATCAAAAGACCTATTTTTATTTCATTTCGTCTTTAAATTAAACTATATTCGAGGCAGAAAAAAGTTGGAGCGATTGAAACCAAGCCCATCAGATTCAAAAGCAAAAATTTATTGACATGTCAGCCATATTGGAAAAATTTCGGCTCAAATATGTTTTTTTTTCACAGCAAACTTCTTTTACTTGAAAGCTCGTTACAAATTTCAAATGAATTCTCCATAAAACCTATCGCCAGTTTTGACCAGACAGCAATAAAACCATGCCTTATTTTAATGTGAATTCTATTCTGAATAACGAAATACATGCTGACAGTGACACACACCGTTTTAAAAATGAACAATTCGAAAATATTGTTGTAGCGGCTTCTTTTGTAAGTGCCAAGGAAACTAATCGTCCAGAATATCTTATCGATGATGGCGCTTATAAGAAATTCAGTCCTAGTTTTCTTTTGATATACGGACAATCGCCTTCCGTTTTTCGGGTCTTAGAGTAGAAAGCGAGTTTCCTACTGCCTGTCCTTAAAGAAGTATGGTGTCCATTTCTTATCCCGCTGGCAGGAAAAAGACGTATATCAGATAATATCCCCTTTATTCGCAGATAACATATATAAGGATTAGAGAATTAGTATCACAACGTAAGCCTTATATGGGCTTAACTGAATTCGTTCAAAGGAAACTGGTTTTATTGCGAGAAAGTCACATAAAGGACTTAGATAGTATACTCTTCTCCTTCTGAACGATGTCCTTCCGCTTATAAAAATGTAAAAACATACGGTTTCATTTTTATTTAGTCCAACAGAATATACGAAGTATTAAATACTTTTTCTACAACCGCTCTTAAAGTACTACCTTCACGGACGCTTCATTGTTTCTAAAATTTTATTTCTACACACTAATGCGTAAAGAAAAGGACAAAAGAACTCTTATGGAAGAACTGAGCACTTATACAACTTACAACAATACACAACTAAATTATATCGGATACTCAATATATATATTTTTTTTTTGGCAAAAAAGAAACAGATTTTCACAATTTTTTTGGCAAAAAACGACAGAGTTAACGAAAAGTTGTTTATTTACCTTTTGATTATTGTGAAAAAACAAACTGATAGTGTTTTTGCAGTAGTGATGTGTTCACAAAAAAGTATCACATACGTAAACTTGGCGGAAACGAGACGCGGCACAGAGGCATACACATGATAAGTATAATACACGAAAGTAACTACTATCTTTTCGCATGTTTGATATATTTGATTATGAAAGTATATTACGCTACTCAACGTATTGCGTATAGCGGAGGTTGTACAACAGCCCCAGCTGTCACAGGACTACTGCAAACAAATTAAATTAAGGCAATTGAGGAGCTTGCTGCAAGAACGATGCAGCTCCATTTTCAACGTGTGACGAGGTTAGCTGCTTATAATTTCGATAAAAATATTAGACGTTATTTAACGCAAATTTGACGCAGCTCAGCATATGTCAGTATGTATACTCCATGCACTGAGATGTGTGGAATTTGCGTTAAATAACGCCTAATAATTTTATCTAAATTATAAGCAGCTAACCTCGTCACGCGTTGAAAATGGAGCTGCATTGCTCTTGCAGCAGGGTCCTCAATTCCCATCACATGCTGCACGAGTTGCCTATATACTGTATGTCGTATGCCAACTTTACACATAAGTATATTGTGGCATTTTTTTGCTGATTTCAAACAAGAAGGCAAGATCAGCAGGTTGTCCAGTTTTATGTTGATATTGATGTACATTAACTGTTTTTTTTTTTGGACAGTTTGCACAATGGTTTATTGTGCCAGTAATGAATGTGCATGAAGAACAGCTCAAACATTTAACGAGATAGAAATGTTTCGCATGTTCTACAAATTTTGCAAAAGTGCAGAGTAACTGGTTCTGTGGACAATGCGAGACGCAATACACCTAGAGTTTTAGACGAGGTAGCCCAAATTTGAGCGCTCGGACATTTTGTGGCAGATCCAACTACCTCAATTAGAAAAACTAGAAAATTAAATTGACAAACACAGCAAACCTTTCCTCCAGGAAGCCCTACCCTACTTTCAACAAGATGGTGCTGTACCTGTACAGGATTGGTTGAATGTCACATTCCTTGACAGATGATTAGGAAGAAGAGGACCTATAGAATTGCCTGCAATATCCCCTAATCTCAGTGCCAATGACTTCTTATGGGGTTGTCTGAAATCAGTAGATATACAAAATCGTGTAACAGCTGCGTGTACGGCTATCAGAGGAGAAAGTTTTCAAAAAGACACCGTCTTTATTACTGTATGGAAATAAATAATGAACAATAAAATAAAATCATTTTCAGGTTACTTGTGTTAATTTTTACTTTCAAACAGGCTTTTTACTTTGTTTTTACTTTGTTTTTTACAATACCAAGGACAATAAATAAGTTTTTGCATACTCTGTAAGTTGGGGTTGCTAGGATTACGGGGGAGGAAAATATCAAGATGACTTGAGTACCAAAAACGTTCTCGAGAATAATAATCAACATGTCTCGACGAATTCTAAAATATTTTGCAACGATAACTACAAATACCAAATTAATCTGTGGGGAATTTGGCGACCTTCTTCTCTATTAGATTTTGGTTTGTTGGATTTTAGGTCCGGGAACAATTTGATTTTTGCCAACGTTTCGGAGGTTTGTTTCAACAAACCAAATACCAAATTAATATTTATTATAAACACACGGCGTCTAAGGAGTAGGGACCACTCCAACCTTCCTGACCAGACCTCGGAGCAGTTCCAGTACTAAACGCCTACGTAGGCAAAGAAGCAAACTTCGCTTCACTACATACGATCAACCTCTGGCTTGTTCTCGTACTGATTACCCGCAGTGTGCTTCAATTAGAGATGGGAATTTTAGTTCACTTCGACGAACTAGTTCATATGGTCTCATTCACCAAAGTGAATAGTTCGTTCGAACTATTCATTTAGTTCAGTTAGTTCGCGACTGTCGTACTGAACTATCGACATAAAAGACAAAGTGAATAATATATTATTGTCTTTCATCAACACTCCGATAAGCGCATTCCCAAATAGGTACTAACGGAAATAATTAAAAATGTTTATATTAAAAATTGTTATTAAAAAAAATATATTGAACAATATACAGTAATTAAAAAAATATTGACACTATACAAAAATTAAATAAGGTGTCAAAGTAAAAATAACGAATAATAAAATGTGTATAACAAAGAATAATATTCAAAAAATGTATACCTATTTAAAAAAAAAAGATATACAACTAGAAATAAATTATAAATACGATTTGGTTAAATAAATATATGGAAAAAACAGATTCAGATTTAGTGTTTACATTTTTTACTAATAGACGGCAATAGCATGAAGTATTCCGATTCAGGCCGTCCAGACGGACAGTGAACTGAACAGTGAATAGTTCGCCATGAAACAGTATTTGAGATTCGAGGTTTAGTTCGTGGAGAACTATTCGATGTTTAGTTCGTGGCGAACTATTCACTTCGACGTAGGGGAACGATTCATTTCGTTCACTTAACTGAATAGTTCAATTGAACTAGTTCGTTCGCGAACTACCCATCTCTAGCTTCAATTGCTTGTGATCTCTTCTCACGTCATGATTTGTCTCCTCTCTTAACTTTTATTGACCCTATCGGGGAAAGTTCTCGGTATGTTCCTGTTGTACACAGTGTATAATTATTACCGCGAATATAATTTATTTTAATTGCAACACCCTATACAAGAACACCGTAATTCCCGCGTAGTTTCCTTAACTCCCAATTAAACGCCAAACAACATTAGGCTAATTTCCCTAAATAAGTACATCCCGGGAGGTTGGAGGCATCTGCGCGAGGGCCACACGCTCAAATCTCCCCCACAACAGCCCCCCGCCCGCCACAGGGGCGTAGTTGAGGCGGCGCCGGAGCAGTTGCCATTTATTACCGCCCGATGTAATTAAACAGAAATCTGCTATTTACGTGCGTGGCGTAATTTAAGACATCACAGAGGGAACCGCAGTCCCGGCGCCTCCATTATTTATTTGTATTTAGTTACGATTGCCGCCCGTTCATCCCCCACTTATAAATATACAGATGTCATAAATTAAGCGGACATTATTGCTCCCTTATTGCAAAAGTTTACGAGACGCACGAGAATTTATGCGAGTTTATTTAATTAAAACGGTATCGATTGTTGGACTGCCGACGATGGTAATACTGCGTCGATTTTGAGTAAATATTATTTTATGATCGTAAATGGAATGGAAGTGTTTTCCTGTTTTCTTTTAATGATCTTTCGGGCGAATACACGCTAATTTCTTTTTTTACGATATTGCCTTTGCGAACATAACACAATCATTGTACAGGGTGCTCGATTTATCATTGGAAATTTCTCGGAAACGGCTGAGAGAAATTACACAGCCACACAAAAAAAAAGTTACTGACCTGGAGGTCTCACTATGTGTACTTAAATCTTTACAAATCAGCAAATAAAACAACAACCACAATCAGAAAAATTAAAAATGAATTAATTAATAAATGTTCAATATGCACCATTGTTATTTAAGCATAACTTAATTACTCGTTACAATAGTAACGTTTTCTTAGTTCATTAGAAGTTACTTTAATAAACAGGTATGTATTTACTTAAAGTTAAGCCAAAAACTGTTCTTCACACATGCTTTCACAGTAAAATCCTCGGAGTTTTGAAAGTTGCACACGGTTTATTACTTCTACTTTCTTATTTTCATTAGAGTTCTTATTTTCATTAGAGGATGTCCTCAATGGTGTGAAATTTAGAAATGAACTATTTAGTAGATTGATAATATTTTTAAGCGGATGTTTTAGTGGACCAAATAAGATTTTGGGGATCGGACATACTTTTTGAAACAATGAAAATAAAAAAAAAGTTCAAAAAACCAAAAACTTTTACGAATTATAAAGGTTTATTGTTAAAAAAAAAAAATCGAGGCGTCGCTATGCTTAGCATCGTTTTCTATCTCGTTCTAAACGGTTCCTCCAAGCTTGCTTTTACCCTGTGTTATAGTTTTATAATGGTTCTTTGTTCACAGAAGTTATTCATATTTAGTTTTCTGATTATAGCATTAACACAAAAATGTTATAGAATTATAAATTTTATCATTTGAGCTCAAAATTCTTACCTTCCATAGTGAATTCCACAAATTTATGATTTTTATAATATGTTTTCCGATTTTAGCAAAAATTTCTGACCTGCTGGATGTAAAATAATGGAAATATGATGTCATACTAGATGGACCGCAATTTTTTTATTTTCATTTCTTAGTTAATTATTTCTATCGCGTCAGCTTCTTACGAAGCTACATGAGGACGTATAGTATCCAGTATTTTACAAAGAATCCAAAAATGTGCAAGTATACTGAGTGTTCGATTAAACAAAAAAAATTGCATGTCACTTCCGGTTGAGTTGGAAGTGAAACAGTAAAACTGTATTGATTTCTCGAATGGTTGATTTTTGTAAACAGAGACCAATTTTATCCAAAACGACATAATCTCTTCGAAGATATCAAGGTGATTCCATACTTTTTACTTACCATGTATCAGGTATGATTACCATGTATCAATACATACAGGTATGTATGTATTTACTTAAAGTTAAGCCAAAAACTGTTCTTCACACATGCTTAGCATCGTTTTCTATCTCGTTCTAAACGGTTCCTCCAAGCTTGATTTTACCCTGTGTCATAGTTTTATAATGGTTCTTTGTTCACAGAAGTTATTCATATTTAGTTTTCTGATTATAGCATTAATACAAAAATGTTATAGAATTATAAATTTTATCAGTTGAGCTCAAAATTCTTACCTTCCATAGTGAATTCTACAAATTTATGATTTTTATAATATGTTTTCCGATTTTAGCAAACATTTCTGACCTGCTGGATGTAAACTAAACTCAGATTCGGTTTCAGCGGCGAAAACTACATGAAAATATGATGTCATACTAGATGGACCGCAATTTTTTATTTTTATTTTGTGGACCTGTGTTTATTAATTTTTGTTAATTATTTCTATCGCGTCAGCTTCTTACGAAGCTACATGAGGACGTATAGTATCCAGTATTTTACAAAGAATCCAAAAATGTGCAAATATACTGAGTGTTCTATTTAACAAAAAAAGTTGCATGTCACTTCCGGTTGAGTTGGAAGTGAAGCAGTAAAACTGTATTGATTTCTCGAATGGTTGAACTTTGTATCCAGAGACCAATTTTAACCAAAACGACATAATCTCTTCGAAGATATCAAGGTGATTCCATACTTTTTACTTACCAAGTATCAGGTAATTGCATTATACTACTTGGAAGATAATTAATTATTTAAGCAAATCTTCTGAAAATTTTATAATTTCTTTGATTGGGCAGCCCATAATATGTCCTTCTAGATCTGATGATTTGATCCCGTGTGATTTGTTTTTATTGCTTTTGATAAACAAATAAGTTTTGGAAATTCATGTTAGGAATATAGAAATATTACTTTGTAATATCAGTGAAACAGCTTCAAATGACTCTAAAATAATAATAATAATAATACTCACCCTATAATTACTCCGAAGAGTAACCCTTAGGTCCTCTCAGGGACCTGTGCGGGAAGGAGTGGCTATTATTATTATTTGCCATGGCGCACTGGGAGCGACTTAAGATTATTTCGGTAACGCATTTGCTTTACAGTTCTGAGGAAACCCAGAAAACTCAGAACATTACCAAATCTAGGGCATGTGCGGTTGGATTGGCATCTATGCATCCACACCTATACACTAGTGTATTAGTGGTTGCATATCAAGCCCTGGCGGAGAAAGCGAGACAATTAAAAATCGCTACCCCGGCTGGGACTCGAACAACGCGCACAGAGATATCGCGACTGGAAAGACGGTGCTTTAACCCACTCAGCTACCGTGGCCCCATATATAATAGTTCAAGTGGGTACTCTTGCTTGAGATTTCCTAGAGCAACAAGAAAATCCGTAACTATATACTTGCTTGACTTTACCAGAAATTTTATTATAGAAAATATATAACAAAAGGTTTGTTACAAAAAAATATTTATTGTTCATTTTTATTAGTGTCCAGTATGAAATATCAGTGATGAGATGATGCAAACAATTTGCATCATATGCAAATTATAGAATAATTAGAAATTGTTTTATATAAAAATACAAAATATAGGTACCTATTAATTTTGTTGTGTATTTTTTTATGGACAGTTGTTTCCTGAATCAGTTCAGACTGATATATTATGGTTATTCCCTGTCTTGTTCTATGCGATGCAATTGCCGTTATGTCTTCTTCAAAGCGAGATACACCCTGTGACGATGAAGGAATACTCTCTGGGGATTTTAATGTATACACGAGCATGCCCGTACGTGTAAATTACGCTATCTTATCTGACAGTACACGAACCGTCACGACCTCTACGAATTGTGCTTAATGTTGGCATCTGTTCCGTTTATGTCCACTTTAAGGTGCTCGTTAAGACCTGCTATAATGTTGATGAGTTCGACGGCCAGGCGTGATGGCGCAATCATTTGTTACTAATCTGTTGTACAGGGCGGTATTTTGAACCGCGTCCACATTTACAAAAAAGGTTGACGCATCATTTTGTGAATTTTAGCGTCCTCCGACTTGGATTAGATTTTTGTGCCAAATAATACTATGTATACACGGCGTTTCACGAAGTTCTCTCGGCACTCAAGCAACATGTGCCTGAGATTATTGTCGACAAAAATGTTATGAATATATACAGGGTTTGTCCGGAAAGTAATGTCAGTGAGCTTTGAAAAATGGTTTTTATCGGTTCTATGTGTACAAATCTTTAGAAATTTTCAAAATACATTCCTCCTGCGTCCACACGTCGGTTCCAGCGGGTCTTCCACGCATCAAAAGCCGCACGGTAGTCGTTTTCCGGAATCGCCTTTAAAGCGTCGGTGCAAGCCTTCTGAATGTTTTTCACCGACACAAAATGCTGTCCTTTCATTGGGGTTTTGTGGCGCGGAAACAGAAAAAAAGTCTGGGGCTGTAGGGAAGCTGGGGAACAACGGTGATGCCTGCCTTGACGAGGTAATCGGCCACGAAGAAGCAGGTGTGCGAAGGCGCATTGTCGTGGTGAAGCTTCCAGGATTTTGAGATGTCTGGGCGGACGCGATTCACCCTGCGTTTCAGCCGCTTCAGCACCTCGACGTAAAACTTTCCGGTTACGGTCGTCCCCTCCGGAATGAACTCATGATGGACCAATCCCCGGCAATCAAAAAAGACAATCAGCATTGTCTTGATCTTTGACCTGGACATCCTGGCCTTCTTGGGGCGAGGGGAGTTCGACGTGTGCCATTCCGCACTTTGCCTCATCGTCTCCGGATCGTATTCAAAGACCCAACTTTCGTCCCCGGTCATGACGTCATCAAGGAAAGCGGGGTTGTCTTCGCAGGTGTTCTTGGCAGATTTTGACGCGCCTCGCTTTTTGATCGTCCGTTAGCACTTTTGGCATGAGATTCGCGCACACCTTCCTCATTCCTAAAGACTCCGACACAATTTCGTGAACAATGGTTTTCGTAATGTCTAATGTTTCGGAAATTAAACGGACACTTAGACGACGGTCAGTGTTCAACAAGTCACGCACATGTTGCACGTTGTCGTCGGAACTGGAGGTTGATAGCCGTCCAGCGCGGTTCTCGTCGTTGACATCTTCCCGACCTTCTGCGAAGGCCTTGTGCCACCGGAAAATTTGCCTGTCCGAAAGGCAATCGACGCCGAAAGCCTTCTTCAAATTCTTCTGTGGAATAGTTTCCGCAGCACTCTTCTCCAGTTTCACACAAAACATGATCGCGATCCGTTGCTCAAGCGAACGTTGCATTTTTTCTTGCACCGGATCACTGTAACGACCCTCAAAGAACGAGTGATGCGACCGCTACAACGACCGGCAGCCAACTGACGCTTGTTGGATCTTGTTGCCAGATCCCCCCCCACCACAATCCCAGCACGTAAAGCGCGGGCTGGCGCGCGCGTACAGTCTCGGGGAAAAATTCACTGACATTACTTTTCGGACGAACCCTGTATGTCCGATTCATGTATCATAATTCTGTATACGGTCACCAAAGGCGCTTCTTCAATACTTGGACCACATGTTGCCAAATGTAGTTCATTTAATGGAGAGAGGGCAAACAATATTACTCACTGACAAATATACATATATTGTGGTGGGCAGGGTCACCACGCTATTGAGCTGAACCCCCTCTCCCTAACTCACGAATTACTTATATCAACTTACAGACGGAAAGTGTGACTTTCTCAACAGTGCATACGAGTACCAAGCTATGTGAATTTGAATCTCCTTTTTCCTTCTCGCTCACTTAAATGAGCATTACCGTGAGCGTTGGATAGGTCGAGGTGGGGCAAAAATTTGGTCAGCCAGATCCCCAGACCTCAATCTAATGCATTATGACTTGTGGGATACAAAAAACTTGATTCACGAAGAGAAAGTGGTAATGCGTGAGTTTTAGTTTCAAATTCGCATAGTTCAATAAATACGGTAAAGCACACACAACTTTTTTACTTGTTCTTGGGAACATGTCCCGTGAATGCCGGGAGGATTTCTTGAGACACCCTGTATTTAGGTACGTTAACCTAGAAAAGTTTTAACTTGAGCATAGTTACGTTTCGCGAAAGAAAAGGAGAGTGTATGTGACAGTTTCCTATGTGGTTCATACATATTTTAGTTATATTAGAACAAAGAATCTGAAATGTATTTAATATTTACCGTATTTACTCGCAATCCGCGCTACGGACGCTGTTAAACTACACTAAACTAAAGCTGTCCGATACTCATTTTATTATATTTGTTGGTTGGACTTTACTTGAATACAGTTTAGAGAATAAAAACCTAATCTTCACAACACCACCTTCTTCAATTCTATTTTCAGCTGGAATCCATTAGTTATCACCATAGAGATGAAACCGGTAAAAATGGCGAGTTTGATCGATTTGTTCAGACACATTCAGAGCGATTTAATTTAAGTGAATTGTCGTAGCTTGACTTCGCAATGGTTTTAAAAGAACTAAAGTTGGTTGTAAGAACAGATATAGGTAGTGACTTTTATGTATTCAAATTTAAGAGCTTTTAGCATTGGCCATAAAACTGACCGTGTTTCAAACCATAAATTTTAATGGACCGAAAACTTCTAATAAATTTATCTGGAACGTGAGATTGAATAACATAAATCTGTAATCAAAAGAGGCTTTGGATTGAAAAGGGGAACACTAATTTCTGGGATGAAAGAGACAAATATTAGGTTGTCAGCCGATGATTAATTAAAACAATGATTTTAGTAAATAAGTATCTTTAAACAATATTACAAAAGTTGTGATACTTTGCAAAATGAATCAAGAATACGTTATACGGTGAATCGTTTTATTGTAAGATAAGTCATGAATAATTTTGATAAATAATTTTTGAGATTGAGCAGCGGCAGTCATTGAAAATTGGACCTAATTTTCAATGATTTTGAAAATAGCTAGCATAGATCCGACCTAATTTGAGCGATGGCCTGGGTTATGTTCACTTTGAGGGCATCAGTCGATTGTGGCTTATTGGCATACACCTGCAACTTCAGAAAACCCCAGAAGGAAAAGTCTAGCGGGGTTAAATCGCACGATCTTGGTGGCCATTTCACGTCACATCCGCGAGAGATAACCATATCCTCAAATCGTTCATGCCGAATGTCCATCGTGGCGTTCGCTGTGTGGCACATAGCGCCGTCCTGGTGAAACCACATGTCGTCCACGTCTATATTGTTCAATTTGGGCCAAAACAAATTGGTTATCATTGATCTGTACCAGTCGCTGTTGACAGTGATGGCCTCACCAACGTCGTTTTCGAAAAAGTACAGACCAATGACGCTGCCGGCCCAAAATACGGATCAAACAGTAACTTTTTGTGTATGCAGTGCCACCGGGTGAACCTCGTGTGGGTTGGCGTCGTCCCATATACGGCAATTTTGCTTGTTAACATAGCCATTTATCCAAAAATGCGCCTCGTCGTTACATGATTTTTCGACCAAAATTGGGGTCCTCTTCCAAACGCTCCTAAGCCCAGTCAGCGAACAACCGGCGTTGTCTATGGTCATTAACTTTGGAGCTCTTGGGTCAGTTGGATCTTGTACGGGTGCAGGTCCAAATCCCGACGCAAAATTAGTCAATTTGAAGTGTGCGAAAGGCCGAGTTCTTGTGCACGGCAAGGATTTGATTGCCTCTTGTTCTGCTGCACACTTACACGGAGAGCGGCGATGTTCTCGGCCGATCTGGCGTTCCTTTGACGTACTGGTATCGGCAGATTGTTTATCGAACCAGTCGTCTGGAATTTGGCCACTAAACGTTGGAGAGTCGACTGTGAAGGGTCATCTGCTGTAAAATGGGCGCAACGGGCGCAACGTTTTCACTACCGAACAGTCATTTTGGTAATAAAGTTTTATCATTTGGTCGTGCTGCTCAATCGTGTAACTTGCCAAGGTAATTGGGCAGCAGCGACTGAATAATAAACAATATATTTGACAGACGCTGCCAAAACAACATGGCCGCCACAGCCTGTCAACATCGGCCCGTCCCTATTGGAAAACCCTTTATAAATTTTAGGATAAACTTTATAGGAGTGTTTACCTTTATTTTGTTTTATCAAATTTTGTCTTTATATTCATTTTTGTTGCCAAATTTGTGTACTAGTATACGCGTTATATTATTTATTCTGGGCTGTTTCTATTACTGATATATATTTGGTTATCAACCAAGGGGATTTTAATTGTTTCGTCAATATTCCTTATTCTGTTACAACTTTTCACAA
This sequence comes from Aromia moschata, assembly GCA_029963805.1. Taxonomy (NCBI): domain Eukaryota; kingdom Metazoa; phylum Arthropoda; class Insecta; order Coleoptera; family Cerambycidae; genus Aromia; species Aromia moschata. The sequence goes on from JAPWTK010000004.1 coordinate 155,274, forward strand.
AACATAAAGCCTCTCTATTTGTACAAATATGCACAGTATATGTACAGTGAAGGTTGCTTCCATGAATTCAAACACGATTATGAACGTTTGGTAATAGCTTTGTTGAAGGTTTGGGATAGTGACGGAATTGGACACGTAAATAAATTCAACTAAAATCTACGTCTACCTGACAGTTATATTTTATTACCGAAAATATAAAACCAAATACTCGAAGCCAAAAAAGATAAAGCCAACTTCTTCTTGAAGTTATCAATCCTAATCTTGAGCCTAAAAATTACCAAGGCCGTTTATTAATATTTATTGCAAAATTCACTCTACGATAATAAGTCCATTTATAATTTCCCGGCAAAAAAGTTTCATTTACAAATTAATGACTTTCCTTACCATTTTCGGCGTCAAAACAAAGAACTTATTTACTGCTTTCCACCCTCACGCTTAGACATCGTCGTCATTAATCATTTGTTGCGTACCTATCGAAATATGACGAAGGAACTTGAATGAATTATACAGTGTTTTCGTTGTCAACTAAATCATGTTATGCGTATAACTTCTTCCATAACGATAATGTGTTTTCCAATTTGTAAACTTTTGACGTTAGAGCTATGACATGTTCTACTACACACGTACCCATTTTACTATTTGGATCAATTCTTACATAAACGAAAACCAGCTATCGTGCCAGTTTTCTTACTTTAAACAGAAAACATAGTGATAGCATAATCTCCTTACAACGCAATTGTACGGAGATTATCATATCAGTTCATAAATAACTTTTTTGTTTTCCATTTTAAGATTAAAACTAAAACGTTTAGTAGTATTCTGTTTAAAGTGAGAAAACTGGCATCATTCTTGTTTCCATTGATATTGTGGTACTGGCATCTAGATACAATTACCTTAGAGATAACTGTACCTTTCAATACATTGAAGAAGAATTCTAAGAAATCACTACCTCCACATCTAATTTTTTCATAATTTAATTATACTAAATCTCTGAAAAAATATATATTTTTAGATGTGTGAGATTTATTTGGAAATAATTTTTATGATCTCCATCAATTTTATAGTAATTTACGGCCTTTGGTTATATTACTATTTATGGTCTTATATGATTTACATTTTTATGATTTACATTTGTTCTTACCTTTATGACCAATAAGAGTTGTGTGACCAATATGGCAATAAATGTCATATGTTCATGATATTTACAACCTTTATTATTATTTATGAATTGTATGACCTATTTGACGTTTACGATCATTGTGACCATTGTGGCCTGTCTGAACTTTATAGCCTAGATGATCTTTATGACTTTTGCGCCGCGCCAATATGACGTGTTATTTGAATTTTTCTATGTTAAAGAGCTCTGAAACACGTCACATGAATATCCTTCTTAATTCACGTTAAAACATAACACCCTTTCACCATCTACCTCCTAAGGAACAACAAACGATAACATTAACCAAATGAATATTAATTTATATTTGGCTAGGTTTATATTTGGCTAAAACTTATGACAAAGATATCTCAAATATATCTTAATTTTTATTTTAGTTATTTCCGCACTACTGGAAGGGAACAGTTGAATTTTTTCCACTGTGTGATTACTGAAAATGTTGAAAATTGTATTTGACTTATTTTGAATGTTTATTCCTCTTCGACCCCCTCAGCCCTCACCCTGTTAAGTTGAAAACGCTCCTTGTATCGCTTGAAAATTTTCTGTTAACAAAGAAAAAGTGTATTAATTCCATTAATTTCCCAAACCCATATTAAGTTCTAAAAAACACATAATTGTTTCAAATATCAAAATGATCTCAATACATTGAATTTCAAAGTATTCTCGAGTTATCGTGTACAAAAAAAAATATAATAAAATCAAAATGAAAATAACAAACTGACAGAGAGACATATAGAAAAATTTTTAGCTTAAACTTAAAATCTTGACGTTTCAAAATATTTTACACTTATTTAGCCAACAAAATTAAAAAAAAAGTTCATCGTAACTATACTTTCCCTCCACGTGAATAACTTTGTAAACTAAATCATATTTCCATTACATTCGCAAATGCTTTTTGAGACAAACGAGTTGCTAATTCTCCGCCCTATTAATGAAAATTTTAACAACAAACGATTACGAAATCCATTACATCGCAAACTGCTTATAAGGTTTTTCGTGGGAGGAGTTCTCCGTAGTCGCTTTATGGTGCTAAGTACAGCCAAGAAGTTGCCTAACAATTTAAAGACGTTCATGTATAATAAGTGTATTATGAAACCGGTGCTCCATAATCCCCGAAAGTTTCCAGATTGCGATAGTCGAAGGCACACGAAGAAGGTGCCGGATCAAGGGTGTTGTGTGAGAGGCTTTTCGTTACAAGGGGCTTTTCGTTATCATCTACGATTTTTCTGAAAATAAAACATAAAAGCAACTGAAAGGACTCGTAGAAATCCAGAAAACGTTTATAAAATATCGTCTATAAAAATGTTATAACGAGTCATTCAAAAAAAAAAACCATCATATCTGGCTATGAACGAGAGAGATGGAAATAGTAGTTATGTAGAAGTTCGAAGCGAAACTCTGTTGTTGTCAAACTTTTGAAGAGGCTGTTATAATTAAAAAATAAATAATGGGATTCATTTTTATTTGACAGAGGTTTGTTTCACTTGAAATTTATTTTAGAAATGGCAGTAGAATCAGTGGAAACTTTATATATTCTGATATTTTTTTATTCGAATAGAAATAGTCTCCTTCAAAATAACTTCCTTGGGAAGTCACACAGCGCTGGTTCTGGTTCAACGATGGTTCTTCCATTCCTCATAGCAGTGCTGGAACTCATATACTGGAATAGCCTTCGGTTACAGCCGTTTGAATGTTTCCTATGGTCCCAAAACGACATCCCTTGAGGTGATTTTTCAATCTCGGGAAGAGAAAAAAGTCACAAGGACTCAAGTCAGGCGAATATGGAGGCTGAGGAGCCACAGGAATGTTTTCACAGTGATGCAACATCCAGTCGTTCTTGATGTACACGCATGGCCCTTTTTCGAAGTTTTTCGAGAACCGCTCTGTAAAATTGTTGATTAACTGTTTGGCTTGGAGGCACAAACTCTTTGTGGACAATTCCCTGGCTACTAAAAAAGCACATAAGCATGCATTTAATCTTCGACTTGCTCATTCTTGCTTTTTTGGTTCTTGGACAGCTTGAAGTATGCCATTCCATGAGTTGGTACTTGGTTTCCAAGTGTACCCATCAAAACATCCAAGTCTCATCACCAGTACACGTTCCATAAAATGGGGATCATTTTCAATCGATTGCAAAAAGTCAAGACACCTTTCTCTTCTGATGTCCTTGTGTTTCTGCGAAAGGTTTTTTTGGAACCGTTTGTGAGCAGATTTTCTCATCCTCAATTCGTTAGTCAAAATCTAATGAAGAGTTGTGGAATCAAATCTAACTCTTCCCCAATCATTCTTGTCGTCAACCGACAATCTGAACGCACAAGATCTCGTATTCTATCAATTTTAACCGGTCAGTAAAACGTTTCCTAAATTTGTACCAGCAAACTTGAAGCGTCAATCGGAAGCAAGGAAGTGGCAGACCCAGAGTTAGAACAGAAGAAAACGTTGAACTGGTTAGGCACATGATAACGGACAATACAAGAATATCAGTTAGCCATCTGAGCCAACAAGTAAATCTGCCTTATACATCGTGTTAACGAATTTTGAAAAATGATTTGTCTGCAATGCAACATGAAATTCTCAGAGCGGACGAACCTCTAAGGCTACAGTTCTTCCAATGTTTATTAACCGTTTTTACAATAACGCTGACCTCGGAATAGTTTATTGTTTACTGATATGACTTGGTTCCATCTTCGGACTATGTTAACTCTCAGAATATAGAGTTTGGAGTGCAGACAACCTTTACTTTTATATTGAAATTCCACTACACTCACAAAAAAGAAAACGTTTTGGATCTAAGACCTGAATTCAAAACAAACGAAAAAAAAATGGGTTACGTGTCACAACTACAACAGTTTATAAAAACACTTGAAGTTGGCTAATCAGCCACCGGAGTCTTTTCCGAATACACACTAACAGTAAATTAATTCATCGAGATCGAGAATGATTTTCCGCTTATTGTCATTCGTCCTCAGAAATCACAGAACCGAATTTCGATGTTATTAGATCTCATCAGTGCGATATTCTCCCTGAGTTCTTCGTCATTCGCCGTCATATATTGGTATCACACTGATGATACCTAATAAGATTGAAATCTGAATATGTGATTCGGATTCGAATTTCTGATTGCGAATGACTATGAAAGAGGAATTTTTCTCGCTTCATGTGAAGTCTAATAAGATCGAAAAACGGATTTGTGATTTATGATGGCGAACGACAGTGAACGAGAAATCATTTTCACTTTGCAGTTTATTGAAGTAAATTAAAAAAGGTTAATGGAAATTAAAGTGTGTCTTTTAGGATTCACCATACCGCCCGTCCTAAGCGGGCCACCCTTCACTTTAAAGGCCCGAAGCGTAAGCCTCATAAGCCCAGCGGTAGATCCGCCTCTGCGCGTAGATAACCCTGCCTTTGAGTAAGACGGCTTGAACCGAAATACACACGTTTTGAATAAAATAATATGAGTAAATTGACTATTTGTATTCATGCGACGCACAAGCCTCGAAAACAGGTCTATGGGTGTCGTCCTGTTATGGTTTGGGGGAGGTTGGCAATCGTTTTTCGACGTTATTATTTTATATTTTCCGGAGAGTCTCCGAAACGGGTGTATTTACACTTCGGCAGAACTGTTCACGTCCTTAGGTGCCCTTCAAGATTCGTCGATAGAAGTTGTGTGCGAATCAGCACATCAGCGCCGAGTTTCAAATTCTTCCTTCAAAATGTCGTGATTTCAGCAATCAGATGAAATAATATACTCTGAAAACAAAGTAATTAAATGTTTCAACACAGATAAAGTTCTACAAACCGACGAAAATATTAAATATCACCTGCGCATTACGCACGGACAGCATGTCCTTCCACAATAGTTGCGATAGTCAGTGGTGGCGTAGGAACTTATTTTATGTGGCAATAATACAATTTATTGTTTTAGGAAAAATGAAGCTGTCCCATTGGTTCAAAGTCAGCTACTTTAACCCACAAAGGTTCAATAGTATTCAATAAATGTCAATAAAATGCCCTCTTAAACCATACCTATTTTCATACTTTCATACTCTCGACTGTAAAAAGCGCGTAAAATACAGACCTGCTAACCACCAGTAAGTAAAGTACAACTTTATCTAGAGGAATTAAATAAAACAAAAATAAACAACAAGGAAAGAACGACTGAATAACAGTATGAACACTGTGAATTTTGTGGATCCAATGGTGGTTACACCAAACTTCAGGTTGATTAAATTCAACTGTAGATTATGGCGAAGGCGCTAATTCTAAAAATTTACACATTCCCATAAGACTTTTGTGATACCTTAACTTATAATAAACGAAAACGTCTTTGTTCGAATGGCATCCTAAAGTCAAACTTTAATATTGAAATTAATGCTATCTCAACATTCAACACTGGACAAGGGAATATCCAAGAGAAAAAAATATATGTAAATATTTTATTTGTACCTACATTATGCTATTTGATTCATATTTTTACACCTGCAACTTCATAGAGTTTTACCCTTCCTAGGTACATTTTTTGTTATTAGGGGCTACTGATTTGAAAAGTAATTCAGAATACATTTTTATTTTAATTAAGAGAACAAGAAAAATATTTGAGTAATATGTATTTTTGAGAATGATGCCAAATGTCAACAAAAAATGCTTAGAATTCTGCTATAAAGCTCAAAATATTATTATTATTATTATTTTTATGTGCAGATTAATCTTTTTGATAAAATACATACAGTGAAATTCTTCATAGTGAAAAGCATTTACAAAATATACTTATCGAATTTAAGAATAATCAATTTTATCAACAATTTCTATATTTCTAATGAATTAATGAATTACTTATAACCAAATACTATCTGTGGGGAATTTAGCGACCTTCTTCTCTATTAGTTTTTTTTGTTTGGTTGGATTAGGTCCAGGAATAAATAACAACTATTCGATTTTTGCCAACGTTTCGGAGCTTTATTTGATGAAGGAGAAATAAAGCTCTGAAACATTGGCAAAAATCGAATAGTTGTTATTTATTCCTAGACCTAATCCAACCAAACAAAAAAAAACAAATACTATATCAAAAAAAAAAGACTGGACGGTTTCCACGAAACACTGAACTACTATATTTTTCTCGACGCGCGTTTCGCCAACTAAGATGGCATCTTCAGAAGAAGACTAAAACTGTTTTAAAACTTTCGTGGAACACGTCCAGTTTTTTGTTTCTACGCCGAAGGTTCCAGAACCCACTCCAAAATACTATTTCATTTGAGCAGGTGTATTTTAGAGAATTCCATATCAGGCTGCAATTTGATTTTGCTAGGTATGTTTGTTTTAATTTTTATGTATTTTTCGTATACTTTCAATGAAAAACAATAAAAGAAGTTTGCTTTTAAATATGCAGCATTTAAAAATTATTAAAGTTTTATTATGCAGTAGGTGGCATATACAAATTTTTGTATATGTTATGTTATTGTTATCATATGTGATAACAATTAAAGCATAATACTTAAAATAATAGTGTTAATTGTAGCTTATTGTTATTGTTATGCTACGTGTAAGTTTTCAAATGGATACTTAAATCCCAGTAAAGTTACTGTGTCTATACAAATACCTAAAATATTTGTATAATAGTTTTAAATTATATTATTATATTTTGTATTGAATTAACAAATTATGTACAATATTACTTACTCTTAAATAAAAAAAATATTATATACGAAAAAAACTGTAAATACGAAAAATTAATAATTACATGTTAAGTGCGCACCAGCATCTGACCCACTTTACTTTAAATTGGGATGAGCTCTTCGTAAAAGTTTCTTATATTACCCGCCAGTTTATAATTGAGGTGGAAATAAATCCCATACGGATTTAATAACTTCTGGCTGGGCAAACTCCGTGCTGGATTACCGAAATACCATCGATCTCTGTTGTAAAGTTCTTCAATACTTAAAAGACTTCCACGGTAATCCTTTCGATGTGCCTCTACAGAAAGTCTCTGGATGCATTCGGGCGAAGATTGAAAATTCTCTCTGGACACTTTTTGCTTCTTAGCATACATCGTTTCGCAAATACAGCATTGGAGTCAATACTGAAACTCTGCAAAAAGGAAAACATTGATTAATACTCGCATATCATTTCGCAGATCTCCCCAAAAAAAATTCTTTGAGAATGTAAATCATTAAATATTTTTGTATGAAAATTAGGAAATTCCTGTTTAGCAAAAATAAATATCAGATTCAATTATTTGCATTTACAGTACAACGTCGATAACCCGAACTAATTATTGTAAAGTGTTGTTCGGATTATCCATTTGTTTGGATTATTATTATACAAAAAGAAGTTATTTGTTAATTCCACATTGTATTTTACTTTTACCCAGCAAATGCCTACATACAGTGTGTCCCACTTAAGTTATATCCACCCTTCTAAAAACTGTATTCATCTTCCGATTTTCATGCACTTTTTTTAATAGATAGGTCTTATAAAAGAGGAGCCCCTTTTTCATGAGAAAAATAAAGAATAACTGTTCTAGTCTTAAAGATTAAAACAGTTTTAATCTCCTGAAGATGCCAATTTAGTTGGCGAAACGCGCGTCGAGAAAAGTATAGCAGTTCGGTGTTTCGTGGAAAACGTCCAGTTTTTTTTTAATCATCAAAATTACATTAAACCACGCCATTTTAATGTCATTTTAAATTGTAAACAATGGCGGTAATATTTGGAAATTTTCAGCAACTTGAGATTTTTTATTTGACTATTTGGTTTATTTGACGATTTTTTTTAAAGGACATTGGTAACGATCAAAAATGATATTTAATTTATTTTGATACGATTATCGACAACAAATGCTTCCATAAAGTAAAAAGAAGATCCATCAAGTTGTTCATTAATCTGTTAGTTAATTATTTCGCATTGTTTCCAGGAAATCTTATTATTTGTTTAGAATACTTTTTTAGTGAGTGAATAGTTTAACTAATGTTAATAATCCAATTTGTGTTCGATAACTAAATCAATAGAAACCATGACAATATTTACCACTGAAGAATATTATTACCGTTTACTTTAAGTACACTTCTCGCTCTGCCTGGCAGCAGGTGGTGAGCAGTGTTCCTAAACGGCACGGACAACTGACGCATGCGCAATAGCGGAGGGCGGCAACTAAGCGCGCATTGGCAGAACTCTGCTTGAACTCTCGTAGCGCGCTTAACTTAAGCGCGCAGAGTTTGTGCGTTTGAACGACGTGCGGACTGTTCCGCCAATGCGCGCTTAGGTGCCTCCCCGGCTATTGCGCATGCGTCAGTTGTCCGTGCCGTGTAGGACGTATCTTTGATGCGTATGCGGTTGCTTCTTATTTGTCGTCTCACTTCTGTTTGTCCTTTTTCATAAGTGGCCGATGTCGGCTTTACACAACCTGTATAATCAAAGTCTTAAAAAAATATGTGTTGAGATTTGTCAAGTTTATAGTGCTTATCCGCTTTGCCCGAGCGTCTTACCCGCTTTAGGCCCCCTATTAGGACAAAGCGGGTTTTTTAGGAGTTTTGAATTTTGGGTAATAAATAATTACTTGGTACAAAATGACTCAATTATGATTTATTATTTTGAAGTTTGATATCCCTACTATTAAATAAAATCAAAATTGTTATTATAATCAAACTAAAACTAAGATTTTTAGGCTTTTATCGTTAACCTATCCGTTTTAGGCCACTCTCCCCTATACCTACGCATTATTCCAGACTTTGGGGTGCACCATACATAAAAATAACGATAATCATAAGAATAATAAGAATATCCCTAATATGAGATAAATAGTTATCTCATATTAAAGTTATTCTTACTAAATTCTATTAATTTGAAAAATTTTCTATGTAAATGAGCTCAATTCTGCGATTTTTACATTGTGCAAATTTTTCAATTACTTTGTTGTTAAAATGTTCGATATTTGTAATAAAGTATTTTTCAATGGAGAGCATAGCCAAAGCCGACAGTCTTTCCTGGCACATGGTGTTGCGCAAAAATGTCTTTATTCGTTTTAAATAGAAATTTTCCACAAAAACGAATACAGTTAATAATAATGTTTAAAACATACCTGTTTTTTGAAACCGCTTCATTGTGTGCTGCCACTGCTCGTCGATGAGCAGAATCGAGCATTGTCGCAATATTTGCAGTGCCTAGCATGGCTAAATTCAAAACATTATTCATGTGTCCAGCAGAATTTGCATTTTTTTTTTATTTTCTCGTTTATGTGATTTAAATCCGTTACTCCAGTTTTGGTCCAAGGTGTTTCTCCGCCAAACAAAACACTGCGTTCAATACATCGCATCCACTTAACCACAAATGTTTTTTAAATAAGTCATTATTAAATGTTCTTACAAATTGTTTACTTTTTCCTTTCACGGCTAATTTTAAATTAATTTGTGGAATGGGCTACCTAGAGTTTTAATTTGCACTTTTTCCTCCAAACTCAAGTTAGAGAATGGAGTTTTTAATAAGTTTTGAATATAATTCATTATTCCAAACTAGATTGTAACCGAGTTTATATTTATAAAACGTGAGCGATAAAACAGCAATCGCAATGTACGAAAACAATTCACAAACTAACCGATCGATCACTCTCGTGCGCTCTTAAACTCCGAACATCATATCTATAGGATTCGCCCACTACGCGTCCTAATTGTGGAGGGGCAAGCAGTAACAATACGCGTTCGCTTTTTCGTATTGCACGGAAGCATGATCGTCGTGCCGCTTTTTCGTATTGCGCGTGTCGACTCCGCGCCGCGATCGGAAACCAGTGGCGTTGGAGATAGAGACCTAGCGTCTAGTGGATTCGTAACGCTGCGGCCAAATAATATTCAGATGGTATTAACGCTAGGGATGCGGCAAGGCGATAAATTAAGAATGCATCCATTAATTACTAAATAAAATTATTAATGCTAAATTGTTGGTAGTGCGCGCGCACCAGCGCACCTTATAGCCCACCGCCACTGCTCTGTAGAGTTCCAGTGGTATGATCACTTTTCCAAAAGAGAGGTCTCGAAGGGACGCATTAGTTGCGATACAATGATAGCCTCCCTGCATTCATGCACCTACGAATACGCGCCACGAACGAAACATTAAAAAGCACTCAGCGCTCCGGTGCAACTGAATTCCTCTCGTCTTCCATCGCTTTCGGCTCCTGTCTCCGCGAGATGGCGTGGCAATAATTAACGCGGCGACCGGCAACTTTCCGCTCCCGCGTAATTATAAGCGAAATCCTTTAGTCGGTTCGTCGACAATACGCGGAACTGAATATTCCCGGGGCCCGCAAACAACTTTCAGAACTTTTGCCTCGCCATAGAAATGCCGCCGCTGATTCGGGCATTGTTGAAATTTTATCTAAGGGAAACGGCGGAGTGAGACGTTAAGTTTTCGATTACGGTAAACACCACGAATGGTTTTCTTCCGGAGGTTTCGGGTAATAAAACGTGTTTCTGCAGTTGCTAAGTTTATATATTTCAAGCAAATGAAATCCTTTAACCAAATATTTAGTTTTGTTTATTGTTAATATACAGTGTTTCAAAAAAAACTGACATTTTTTTTTCTCAAAGAACATTAAAAAATCTTAAGAGTATCCCTAGAAAATGATCCTGTTAAAATATGAGCCCTTAATATTAATATTTAGAGGTGGCGATTCTCAATTTTCTATTTCCCATTTAAACAACATGGGAATTTTTTTTTAACTTTGGAATTTTATTACTCAAGGAAGAATCGCCGGACAGTGATACTCAAGATAGTTTTTTGTAGGAAATTGAACGCTCTATAAAAAAGGTCTGAAGATTTGCATGCGGCAAGCCGTTTCGGAGTTATTAAGCATCAAAATATTAACTGTTTAATATAAAAATCTTATTTAGTTATAAATACAATAAAATCGATTCATAAATTAAATTCATCTTTCATTAATTAATTAAATTAAATTAAATTAAATTAAATTAAATTAAATTAAATTAAATTAAATTAAATTAAATTAAATTAAATTAAATTAAATTAAATTATTAAAGATTCATTAATTAAATATCCACTATTATCAACTTTACAATAAAAATCTGTAAATTTTTTAACAAAATGTAGATAAAAAAAATTCAATTAATCAAGGGTGAATGATTAATTTGATTGATCAATAATAAAAAATACGGGTATATTACAAATGAATAATAAAAATTCATTATAAATTTTGTATATTATTAACAAATAATTTATTTTGAATCTATAATTTTTTTCCGTCTTTTAAGAATGACATAATCATGAATAAATATATTTAATTTTATTTTGTTATTTATGAATTATTTTTCTCTTTTCAATTTAAATTGCTAGAGCAATTTCAATTAAATAAAATTAAATATTTTTATTCATAATTATAAATCATTATTAAATGACGGAAAACATTTATAAAGATTCAAAATAAATTATTTGTTAATAATATATATACAAAATTTATAATGAAATTTTAATATTCATTTGTAATATACCCGTATTTTTTATTATTGATCAATCAAATTGATCATTCACCCTTTATTAATAGAATTTATGACTATTTAAATTTAATTTATGAATATTTAAAACTATGAAATTTTAATATTCATTTGTAATATACCCGTATTTTTTATTATTGATCAATCAAATTGATCATTCACCCTTGATTAATAGAATTTTTTGATTTACATTCTGAAATAGAAAATCGCCACCTCTAAATATTAATATTAAGGGCTCATATTTTAACAGGGTCATTTTATAGGGATACTCTGAAAATTTTTCAATGTTCTCTGAGAAAAAAAATAGTCGTTTTTTTAAACACTCTAATATACAGTGTCTACTTTTATATATGTACGTATAAACTAAGATATAGCACTAAACCATAAAAGTCAGGACCGCATTTCGTATACAGTAAGAGTTGCCATACTGCGTACATAGGTGGATATTAAATACATATATTAAATTATGTATTTTTATGTCATAATTAGGCGAATTTACTTACGTACAACCAAGCCCCCCCCCACTCTTAGCGGAAATATAAAGAGCAACGTTGCCAGAACTAACTGGATAAAAATGCATTGCTGTACGATAAATTAATATAAGCCAATTTAATTTTCAGACTGCGTTGCGTATCGTATAATAAAGTTTCCTGTTATCTTTTTTCAGCCAAATTACTGTGAAATGATTTTAAACAGTTAATATTACTTTAAACAGCTGTGAAACAATTTTAAAATATCTAATAGGAATATTATGTCAATATGGCAAAAGCGAAATAAGACAGAATGGTTCACTGCTTCGGCGTACAAAGTTCCGACGAATCGTAGCAGAGTCGGGCTCAGGTCACTATTATTGCAAAGCGATAGTTCACAGGAAATACATCAGAATACATTAATGAATATTCGAATAAACGTACTAGGAATTGTACTATTACAGGACGGTATTTAGGTGTTGTAATGTCATTGGTCACGAAAAATGAAAAATGATAAAGGGTAAAGGGACTTACCCAGAAAAATTCATAAATTGGTTAATACAAAAAGTAATATAACTTTTTAACTAGCGTATGATCTTTTGCAGAGCATGTTTTTGCAACTTTTTTCGTCTTTTGTTAAACAGTTGCACTTTCGTTCCAGCTGATTTTGTGTTAATTAATTTTACCTTTAATCTGACGAACTATTAGAGTCTTACTTGTCTCAAAACAGGTATTATGGGAACATGTATTTGCCCTGGAAAAATTAGTCTTTCTGGTATAAAATAGGAAGACATCATCCGTATCGTAAAATTCTAAATACCGACGCTATGGTGAGGCATACAGAATTTTATGATAACAGGTATGATACGTTCATATTCCAAGTTCACACCTATTCCAAATATCTGTTTGGCAGGTATAAAAATTTGGCAAGTTAGATTGGAATATTTCGTCGGTTTAAAGGTAAAATTCATGAAGTAAATCCTCATCAATTGTAAGGAAACCGCAATTGTCTAACAAGAGACGAAAAAAGCAATAGTATACAGCTATTACCGACTTATGTTTCTTGATCATAACAATTCTATTGTTATGCCACCAACTTAAATGTTTTTCGCACGCTATACAATACATCATGCCCTCATCCACTTTTAAGACCCGTATACCCTCAAGAATCTATAAGCAAATGATGCTTATAGATAGCTGCATTTTATGGATCAGCATAAAAAACTACAAGTAAGTACATCACCTCACCCAAGAAATTACCTGTCTTGTAAGAAACGTTATACATTAGTGCGCTCCGCGACCGGTCAAATAGCGACTGAGCGACATAGAACTAATTCATTAGTAGAGTCCCTATACGCCCGAATATTATCCTGGTAAATGTAGTCAATTTTGAAGATCTTAATGTTACACGGGTTGCATACTCTTCAGGTAGACTTATTGTCTTATGTTTTAATGGTTTTAACTGAAAGTATGTACTTTTTTCATAAACTCCTTATATAAACAATTTCAATTCACTATCCGACTCTGTCTTTAATATTTGAGTGCTAAAATGGTATAATATGTATTATTGAATAGATACACCCGAAATAATACTAAAAAGTTGCTGGCTCTGAGTAATCGAGGACTGTGCGGGGTACATTGTCAGCTACCTGCTTTCACTACCAGGACGCGTACGTCGAAACGAAAAACGCCTGTTTAGAATGCACCTCGTTCGAGTCCAATCTCGCCATTTTCGGAAAATTTATTGCCGGCGTGCAATCGGCGATTGAATTTCTAAGACAGGTCGCTGTAATGCGCGCATTACCGAAGAAAATAGAGCAACGGCTCTCCCAACTTTACCCGCACCGAGTGGGGCTAACGGTCCCACAAAAAAAGACGTTCGGTAGTCCGCAGACTTCCTCGTCCTACTTGCTTTTTACTATTTTCCCGGTGGAGAAGTTGCGGACGGTAGCACGCAATTGTCCATTGCCGAACGAGTTTATTATCTTTTTTATCGATTTACTTGGTCCGTAAATGACCACTAATCGGTTAATGGACTTTTTTATTCGCATTTTTTTTTGTAAACTGGAGTATTGGGGAAATGCTTGGAAAAAAGGTTGGAAAAAGCTTGGAATTCTTGGTTTCTACACTGAGAGAAAACTTTTTAAATATGTCCTGACATTACATAAGCTATATAAACATTGACAACGATAACACAGGTACACAAAAAAGACTGGTGCCCGAGAAAATCTAATACAAACCCTACTACGTGTATTGACAAGTTGAATCCGAAAATCTGAACAATTCTGACACCGGATTAGGATCCAGCAAGTCAAAATACGTAAGGATACTATAGCGGCGGTTTTTTGTGTCCGGGAAATTCCACTATAATGGCCTTAAGTACTTTGATGTGCTTAATCCGGTGTGAGAACTGCTCCATCGCCGTCAGAGTAAAAATGGGATACCATAGTCGTGTTTGCTAGAAGTGGATACTAGACTATTTTTTGTGTGCCTCTGTAATTAAATATAGTATAACCTCGTTAATCCCAACATGCGTTGGTCAAAACCTCCGCTAATCCGAAGAGTAGGCGCTCGAAGATATAATCCGAATAAACCTTGATTATCCGAACATCATACAGTTTTAAGAATTTGTTAGATTTAACTAGGATAATAATACGTTTAAGAGCATTAACTTTTGCTTTACGTTAACTACAAAATATAATATAAAACTTAAAATTAAACATTTAAATTAATGGGATACTTTTACTAAAGGGGAACTTTTCCACCAAACTCTTCAAAATTTGGGTGGATGAGTTTATTTTAATTGTATTATGTAATTATTTTATTTTCTACCGCAACTTTTACTTATATGATCAAGCCTATTCAAATAGTTCAACAAAATATAGAGACATCCAAAAAAAAAACGTCATCAACTCTGGCTATGAACGAGAGAGATGGCAATAGCGGTCATGTCGAAGCTTTTCGGTTATGTCAAACTTTTGACAAGTGACTGTCACAATTTGTAAAATAAACAATGGCTGTCATATGATGTGACAGTCTTGACAAGTAAATAAGGTTATAAATTCGATCAAGAATAGAAATACGTCTTTTTTTTCTCCATATTTTGGATGTCTTTTGGAAATACGTCTTTTTTTGGATGTCTCCATATATTTATATTGTGACATTTGTTAAGTGTCATTAGCGACAGCTGACAGTTATTAAGTTTTATAATTTATATACTTAGTCTATTTAGTTTATACACTAGCTGTTAGTAAAGAATTGTATGGAATGACATATTAAATATTCTAGATGTCAAACGAATTTTCTAGAACATGTAAATACTATAAATAGTGGTGTTGTTGCTAGGAGTTAGTTACTGAGTGATTTGAATGTTAAAGAGTTAATACCAACGGGTTGTAGAGTATTAATAAACGTATTTTAATTGGAGACGTGAATTATTGGAAGATAAATACGTAACAATATGCTTTAAGATAAAAGATAATTTATTTTTGTTTTGTTTTTGTTTTGTTGAATAAATAAAACTTATGGATAAATATGTCTATATTTCTACTACATTGAATATAACATTTTTGATAATCCGACCTTCCTACGGTGGCGTTACCTTCATGGTATTGCTCTCTAGTGCATTTTAAAGGTACCAGACAGATTTCGGAGGTCTGACAAGATCGACAACTGTAAAATGTTCTTCCCAAAGCACTGTAAGGGTAAAACCTTTAGGTCAGGTGAAGCAAGAAAGATTAATCGTTTTTCGTAATTCGCACATCAAAGGCCACAGTCCGGATTTTGGTTTTATTATATCTAGTCAGCATGACATATTTGACGCAAATGACGAAGAACGAGCATGTGAGTTATATCCTTCACAGGAGAGCATACTGTGGCGTTACAGATATATTTCGGAGGTCCGATAAGATTGGCGATTCGATCGTTCTTCGTCGTTCGCGTTAAATATGTCACACGATATTAACGATATCTAATAAGATCTAAATCCACATATGTGGCTTTTGACGTGCGAATGACTAGGAACGAAGAATCATTCTCGCTTCATCTGTACTTTACCGTAAGAGTACGTTGAGAAGGACATTTGATAGTTGCCGACCTTGTCGGACCACCGAGGTATGTCTGGTCTCATTAAAATGCACTAGAGGGCGGTACCATAAAGATAACGTTAATTGTGCTCTCCTGGTCAAAATATAACCGACACGTTTGTTCTTCATCATTCGCCGTCAAATATGTCACAGTGACGACATCTAATAAAATCGAAATCTGGATTGACATGCGAATGACGAAAAACAAGGAATATTTCTTGTTTCATATTACTGCACTGTTCAATATGATAAGGCAGTATCTGTATATTGGCTTAAATAAACAATGTGATTATTTTCTTCTCTTCTTTTGTTTCAAGAAATGTTTAATTATACAAATTGGTTTAATCATTGAAAGTAGAGTCGCGCCACAGAGGCGTACGTATCATAAGTGATATACGCAAAAGTAACTAGTAGCCTTTCTTACCATAATTTGCCATAGTTTATTATGAAGTTATATCACACTATTCAACATATTACATATAGCCAGAGGCTGTACAACAGCACCAGCTATCACGGAACTACTGAAATAAATACGAATTGAGGCGACCCCCATTACATGCTACGCAAGTTGCCTATGTGTTGGGCTGCCGAACACCAACAATATTTATTATTAACTTTTTTATGAGTTTACATTTCATATAACTTACCTTTGCCGTAATAAATTCGATCATATATACAAGATATAATTTGTATACACGGCCAATTTGATTAACCTTTGGAGCGCAGGAAAATCTTATATAAGACGCTCTCCATAGGCTATACAATCAATCTTAAATTGCAACGAAACTTACTAGTCTTTGCTTTTTGGAGGTCGTTGATCACGAAAAAAAAAGGCTTTAGGGTTGACACCCCCTAAAAAAAGTACCCCCGATTCTGATATCAATGTACGATTGAGTTTTGAGTAAAAATATAATTTCATTTTATATTTCATATGTGTCTTTGCACTATGAACGGTGGCAGATACCCCTGAGGTAATATCTCGAAATGAAAACCAATTATTCTTGTTGCTATTTCCAGGGGTGTTTCTGAGTTAGACGATATTTGAAAATATTTTTACAACGCGTAATAAATTACTCGTTTTAGAATCACTCTAAAGCAATTTTCGGTAAAAAAAAACACAAAATACTAGAAACTTAAAAAAAAACAAAATACTGCTCAAAAAAAAATTCCAAAAAATTCTAAAAAAAACAAACAAAATACTAAAAACAAAAAAAAAACATATACTAAAAAAAGTAAGTAACGAAAAAAAATTAAGCCACAGAGTCTCTCTACGTCCTCGTCGTTGGCT
Source organism: Aromia moschata (assembly GCA_029963805.1). NCBI lineage: Eukaryota > Metazoa > Arthropoda > Insecta > Coleoptera > Cerambycidae > Aromia > Aromia moschata. Next base: position 172,781 of record JAPWTK010000004.1, read on the forward strand.
TCGGGTAATACTGAAGGAGAGACCATCAATCAGTCGCACACTGAACGGCAAAATGATCCCAAAATCACCATAAAAACCAATCCGATTTTGAATCGACGGAGGGAAAATGTTTTTACGCTTCGGATTGGCTAATGACAGCCTACTATGTTTTTTCCAACCTATTCTTGTAAATTATTTCAGAAATATTTTTTTTTAGTTCAATTTAATTATTGCCTGACCCTTGAATGACCAATAAATATTTTATAGTGAACGTCGTTTAAAATTTGATAAAATAATTTTCTTACCCAGTGAGAGAAAAAAGTAGCAATACGTACTCTCCCCTGAAAAGGGTAGAGTATTATATACTTTATTGTTGTAAACAAAATTCATCTTTCCTGATTTTGTAGAATTTTCTACTCTCAAAAACTTATTACAAAGTAATATTGTAGATACTACGGTAGAGTCCGAGAAAAATGATAAAAGGGGTACTTCATCTTCAAAATTCATCTTTCCTGATTTTGTAGAATTTTATACTCTCAAAAACTTATTACAAAGTAATATTGTAGATACTACGGTAGAGTCCGAGAAAAATGATAAAAGGGGTACTTCATCTTCAAAATTCATCTTTCCTGATTTTGTAGAATTTTATACTCTCAAAAACTTATTACAAAGTAATATTGTAGATACTACGGTAGAGTCCGAGAAAAATGATAAAAGGGGTACTTCATCTTCAAAATTCATCTTTCCTGATTTTGTAGAATTTTATACTCTCAAAAACTTATTACAAAGTAATATTGTAGATACTACGGTAGAGTCCGAGAAAAATGATAAAAGGGGTACTTCATCTTCAAAATTCATCTTTCCTGATTTTGTAGAATTTTATACTCTCAAAAACTTATTACAAAGTAATATTGTAGATACTACGGTAGAGTCCGAGAAAAATGATAAAAGGGGTACTTCATTTTCAAAATTCATCTTTCCTGATTTTGTAGAATTTTATACTCTCAAAAACTTATTACAAAGTAATATTGTAGATACTACGGTAGAGTCCGAGAAAAGTGATAAAAGGGGTAGTTTCTAATCAGAAAGGGGTGGTTTTTGAAGGGTAACGCAAAAATTACTATCATCGCATTCCTCATCCTCGAAAACCCCATAGAAGCATTTACTTGGAATTTTAAAAAATTAAAAATCTTCCGGAGTGTTAGCGGCCGCAACGTCTTATATAAGACGCTATTTGAAGTTTGTACTGCATGGGGGTTGAATGTACAAAGTAGGACTAAATCACTAGGATTTTTTAAGGCAAAAAAAGTGCCAAAAACCCCGGCGCTCCAAATGTTAAAATTAAAATTGCAGCCACACAGCTTGTTTTTGGCAACAGATTTGAGGATGTACTTTTTTCAAAAGTTGTCGACAAATTACAGTAATAGACCTTACCTTGAAATTCAATTACCTTGAAACACAATTCCCATTTTGTTAACTTAATAGAAGAAAAATTTACTGGGGCAATTTGTGTTAGAGCAGGTGCTCTATCTCTTCACAAATTAATCCAACTCGATCCCCATAGGCGCGTAACAGAAGTTCGCCTACTGAATGGTTTTGTTTCCAACTTTCCGACATCAACTACTAAATTAGTTTCAGTTAGACGCTGGATGCAACCGTATCGATGTGACGTGTCGATTTGCAAACATTGTAAAGTTGGCTCTTCAGTAGTTATATGGTTCTATAGTTATCGAACATAAATACCACCAATACCTACTCAGTCTGCGTATTGCTTATGTTTTCGGAATAGCTTGAGGTTACACCATTTAATTAAATAAGATAAAATCGGAAAAAAACACATAATGTATCTTCACGAGAATATATATGATACATTTTTTTGTAATTTTGCAAGGAGACGATTTGATAGAATTACACAAAATAGTGTCTAGAAAAAAATAGGTAGTAAAATATATAAAATAGTAAAATAGTAAAGTATAAGATTAATATATAGGATTATTAAAAGATTTTACATATACTGCACAAAAAGTATGAAGAATACAAATTCATAAAAAAAAACTACAGCTTACTTTCAGGAACAGGAGTTTATATTGTTTTGATAACAATAAAACATGATCAAATTGGCACCAACAGGGTTTGCAGTACACTAATATACGGTATAGAGATATACACAATTATTTACACCCTGTGTGTACACCAGGAGAAATAATTTATTGAGATTCTATATATCACTTGTTCTATATTCGCTTTTACATACGCGATAAAAGATTATAAGTATATTCAGCAGAAGCCATAGGCTTATTCCTACAAATTATTTCAATAAGCAACGTACACGTTTGTTTACATCTGTGATTGTTTTATACTGACCACTATATTTTACTCGTAAACAGCTAAAGGAAATTGTAATTCGCGAATAGTGCTATGTTTCTACCAAGCTAGATTTTAGCATTAATAAAGGAAAATTACACGAAGCCAGGCGTTGCGACATTTCAAACATCTTGTTCTAGAAATCGTCTTCTAATTTGGTGTTTACTTTCTAATAAAATTTTTCAATATTATAATTGCTTAAAGCTTATGATTCAATACGTATGACTTCATCCTCATATTGCAAAATATTTAACAGTAGATATGTTGTCAAAATCAAGGTAGTGTTAATTAATCTCTTTCTTATTAAAAACCTGATGGTATTATTAAAAGTCTCATATCTATGTACACGGAATGTGGTGATTTTTAGGTCCGTATGACCTCTAGGTTTCGATGAAGCAATTGAAATGTTTTGCCTTGTCCTACCCATTTCTTAAATACCCCCTAAATTGATTAGGCGATAGATGGACTCATGCTTAAAGCTTGTAGAAACTAGAACTTGTACAACACAGAGTATTGCACACAACCTAGGTTGTACAACACCACTAGTTGACACGTGACTACTACAATTACATCAAATGCGTAACCTCGGCACCGTCAGTAAACTGAGCCAACTCCCATCAGATGCTATGCAATTTGCTTATGTGTCGCGTCGTCGTATGCCACTTTATTCATGATTTTTAGGTAGCTCCCAAACTGGTCATCATCTTTTAAATCAAATCAAATAAACTGTTATTCTTATTATGACAACAAAACAAGGTCTTGTTTTGTTAGTTTTGTTTACAGTACTTGGTTATTATAAATAAACACGTTCCATTCCTATGAAGATCCCTAATGATGGCAACAAGTATCCTTGTTGTGTTGCGCATTGTATTGTTACTACTGTTTTCGCATGTATTCATTAATTTGAGCACCCTCTCTTTTTTTGTCACTTTCATTTATCTTAAATGTGGCCATAAAATATTTCACTTCGATATTTTTATTATTTGTTTCACTCCTCCTTCCACCACGACCGGTAACATTTTTCAAAACGCTAATGCAGATATCTGTTCCGGACAAAAAAAAAAACGACTCATCGCAAACAAAGGCTTGCTTTGTTCAGCTCCCAGCTCCCAATTGTTTCACTACTGTCCGACGTGATTAAAAGAACTCATTACCTCTAGTACACCGTCTCGAGTAACGGCGGGCCGTATCAATTAAGACAAAAGCTTGTATATCATTAATCAGGTCCATTGTTACGCGATTAACACAATTCGCCTCCTTCGTCGATTCTCTCACGTAAAGATTTCCGCAACGCCGGCTGAGTGCCGGATACAGCCGGTAATTGGATTTTATTTGACAAAGCGTGTGTAATTATGCCGCCTGTGATGTCTGTACGTCTATTTGTAGGTAATCACCTGTCACTGCGCACCGGATAGGGTGCTGGACACTGAGGAGGGACCCGACTGGACGTTTCATAATTAAGGAAATGGCCAACGGATCACAACTCAGCTAAAGGCCCTTTAAATTTGATATTATACGTCTTGATTGGATGTTGGCGCCCACATCAGGACTGGTGGCGTTCAATTAATCCCAGTACACAACAACTCATGCTCAAATTGCGTGGTTGCCAGAGAGTTTCGTACTATCGAGAGGATTAAAGGGCTTAAGTTCTTACTTACAAAAGGATTTTTGCTGAATCTGCGAAGCTGAAGCTGCGAAAATAATTTACGGCATACGTGATCAACTAACAATGAGTTTCTATCAGAACTTTACTTGGCGTGGTGAATGTAATTAGGTCTTTCCAGACAATTGGGTGCAGTCTAATAGTTCAGGAGTGTTTAAAGTTGCATAAGAAGATAAGAATCAACTATTAAATACTAAAGTAACTATTCTAATCTTAGTATGGAAAGTCTATGATAGTTTATATGTACCTATCCGGTTGATTCAAATATACTGAGCCATGCTTATATGTTCAAATATGATTATTTGTTTTATAAACAGGATGAATTTAACTCAGAATGTAAAACTTATCGTCAACGAGTAGGCAAATACCAGGGGGGATACCAGGTTCCCAGAACTCATGCGGTTGTGAATCGAAAAAATTGGGTATGACAAATTATAGTCAGTGGGATAAAGGAAAAAGGTCTGACGAATACGGCGGATGGGGCAGAACGTCAAAACCTAACTGCAAAAGTTCAAGGCGTGTGTGTTTTGCTATATGGAAATGCGCATTATCGTGGTGTAGCATAACTCAATTCAGATGCGACTGCAAAAGATCGCGTTGGGCGACCAAATGTGGAGTTGAGCTTGTGCTTGCTGTCTATTGTGACAGCGGCGGTGACGGTGGTATTGTCCTCCAAGAGTTCATAGTCATACACGCCGCGAAAACCCCACCAAACTGACCTGAAACATAACACCGGCACACAAAAAAAAGTGGTCATTACTTTTGACCAGACCCATCTAGGGTTATGTATTTCGATGTGCTGAATCCGAATTTGAGGTCGGTTTAAGCCGTATACCCTCAAAATTTTGAATAAATTAAAAGAATCGAGAGAAATTAAAAATAGCAAAAAAATTCAGTTATGCAAGCGAGAAAATTTTGTACGAACTAGATCAAGTATGTTTATTATGTATTTCGATGCGCTGAATCCGAATCTGAAGTTGATTTAGCTCATCAACTCTCCAAATTTAGAGTAAATTGCAAAAAACCGCTGAAGATCGCTAAAATCGTAAAAATGGAAGTTATGAAAACGAAAAAAAATTTTTCGTATTAGATCAAGTATGTTTTTTGTGTACTTTTGTTGCGCTGAATCCAAATCACAAGTTGATTTAGCTGGTACACCCTCCAAATTTGGAGTAAATTGTGAATAACCGCTGAAAATTGCTAAAAAACCGTGAAAAATTGCAATTATGCAAACAAACAAAAATGTGTTAAACTAAATCAAGTATTTTTCTTATGTGATGAGCTGAATTCAAATCCGAAGTCGGTTTGACTTGTACACCCTCCAACTTTAAATAAATTGCGAAAAAACGCTAAAAATAGCAATAAATCGTAAAAAAAAAACAGACATGAAGTAGTAGATAATATCAAAAAATAGTATTGTTCTTCAAAGTAGTCAAGATGAGAGTGAAGGAAGTGCAACTTAAGGTTCATTAAGCAACCCAGATTTTTATAGTTTTCCAGTAACCCTCCAACTAAATTCTCGTAATTCTCACTCTTATTATTTCCCAAAAAATTCATTTTGAAAACTTTCCCAAGCTGCTTTCTCACTGTCACCCATTTTTACAATGAAATTTTGGTCTTCAAATAAACTTCGAATATGTGGACCATCAAAAATTCCCTCTTTTAACTTGGTATCGGTTATCGCGGTAAATTTTTCTCCTAAATACCGAAAACAATCCACCATCTAACGAAAACCATCTTTGTCTAGAGCTTTGACATACTGCTTTATTATGACCAAGCTTAATATGAATGTAGTGGTGGTAGCAAATATTTAGAAGGATTAATCAATGATGTTCGTATGACTTTTTAGTACCTATATCAAAGTTGGTCCTAGTTAGCCATTCTTTTTTTCACAATGACATAGTGTTGTTTTCTATCCCTACTATCCTATAAACATTTTTTTTTTTTCGTTTGCATAATTGCAATTTTTCACGATTTTTTAGCAATTTTCAACGGTTATTCGCAATTTACTCTAACTTTGGAGGGTCTACCAGCTATATCAACTTGTGGATTCAGCGCATCAAAATACACAAAAAAACATACATGATCTAGTTCGATGAAATTTTTTTCGTTTTCATAACTTCAATTTTCACGATTTTTAGCGATTTTCAGCGGTTTCTTGCGGTTTATTCTAAATTTGGAGGGTTGACGAGCTAAATCAATGTCAGATTCGGATTCAGCGCATCGAAATACATAACCCTAGATAGGTCTGGTCAAAAGTAATGACCACTTTTTTATTTTTGTGTGCCAGTGTAATCATTCTTGGGTGGACATCAGGTTTAGGTACCTACTGGAGCATCTGCGTTTATCTATTGGCGCTTACGGCTGTGATTTACATAAAGCACGCACTTTTCATCCCCGATAACAAGATTTCTCAACGAGTCAAAACAACGACTGCGGGAGATAATTTGTTTGCAAATGGTACTCCGATGCTGGCGATCGGCTTCGCTTAATAAACGTGGTATCCACTCGCACTTTTGGACTTTCCCTAGCATTTCAAGTTCACGTATTACTGTGGCCTTGCTAAAGCCGAGGTCTCATGCCATCTCTCGTGTATCCTCTTGAGGCGGCTTACTAGCTCGTGGTTTATCGTCAATGCTGTAGTCGCCAGATCGGAAGCGTCCGAACCATTTTTTACATGTTGCTAAACCAGGGATATTGTCGCCATACTAATAAAACTAAATTATCATATCAATTCTCACTTGAAGTTTCGTTTATTTTCGCTTATTTCCCCTCTGAGATTTAATAATGTTAACGCACATATGTAAGTGCACGCTTTATATAACCTGTACCCCACCACTTTCGACTTTTCTAAAAAATTCTAAGCACTTTGAGGGAATGGCTCAATACTAGTGAATCAACCGGATAATTTCAAGTTAAAGGAGGAAAAGAAACAGAAACAAAATGGTTTTATTTTACAAGAAATATTTTATTTTTGGTTGCCCTCAAGTATACGTGACTTACATAATGAGTATCGCCTCCAGTGCTTGACAACTCCAGTGCTCACAAGACATGTTTCGATGCCTGACAAAGTTAGCTCCTTCAGCTACCGAATGTGTGTCCCAAAGCACAGTGTAACGGAAGGTTTGTTAAATATATGGAATGAGAAAATAATTTCCCTCTTCGATATTTACCATCAGAAATGACAGAGGAGTTCGTGGCTACATACATTTGATACATATCTGACGTGAATGACAAATGGGCGTATCAGCTTAATGCATAGACAGAAGGATACGATAGATGATACATGATAAGGATCGCTCTCCAATGCTTGGTGTGACCGAACATTTTACTGACTTTTTACTCAATTCTTTGATCACTTTTTCAGGGAAAGCCTTTGTTTTCGTGAAAAAATCATCATAAGAAATTGAGGTAATGAAGCAAAATACCTTTACCAACATCTATCCACTAATGGACAAACGGATTCTACATCGCAGGTGGCAGTTTGTTATGATTACTTGCCACAAAATGTCTACAAGCTGCAGTCTGCAGACGTTAGGGAAATAAGAATACCTTCTTTGGGCTTGTTTCAAATAGCTCATTAAATTTATCGAAAAAATAAATCGAATCGCAACACATATGTATAGTAAAGTAAATATAAAAACTCCGCAGTAATATAAGGTACGCTGACTGACAGTGAGAGCGGAAATACATTGGTGCCTTTTTGCATGGACAAGAAAGTATCCACAATCTATCAACATAAACGTTGCTGCAATGGATATAATTCTCGTTTGAATTGGAATGAGATGGGTATTATCAACAATGATTTACTGCGAACTTCGCCTTCTTATATCTACTTTACTATACATACAATATATATGTTTTAAATTCTTCGATATATTGTCAAACTCAGCTAAAGTATCTAGAAAAAGCCTAGACATGTCTTCCACCACACTGAAATACTATAACATAACCAATACACGCATTTAGTCCCAAGTACGTTCCATCGTCAGATGCCGAATATTTTACTTTATTTTTATGTAAATAACAGTTTTATGTAGATGTTTGAAACTTATAGATGATAATCGATCCACTTTCGACTTAGATTAAATGTTGAATTGAACCTCTCTCAACTTTTAATGCATCCACAGACCGTCAGATTGAAATACGCTCTCTCCGAATGCCAAGCACTATAGATTTTAATATTTCAGACGTCGATTAGTCCTTTAATAATAATTAACGTCTGATTTTCCATTAATCACCACGAATGAGAGTGTTAAATGGGCATTTCTAGTTATTACTCGCAGAAAGTGTAATTATTGAGGATTAACAGTAATTGGAACAAACTGTTACGATGTAATAACTCATACAAACACAGCTTATGTCATAATTAATCCGATTGTCGATATCAGTACTGCCACTACATCTCGTGTATTAACTTCTCACATCTACTTCTCTTTCGAAATTATATGTTTATTTCATTTTTCATACACATACACTGGAATATTGTAGGTACTAAAAAACTGTGTATGTATTACTTGGTATTTTTCTTTGCCGTTAACTTCACTTTTCCCCACGTTTTCGTATAGTATAGTGACAGGTCAATGCGACTCTCTTCAGATAAAATTCGAAATTTCATGACAGTTGGTTTTTGGGAAAGACGCATCTTTCGCATATGTTTTTAAAAATGTATCCCCACTAGTTTTCGAATTTTCACATCATTGCTAGTTTTCTTTTAAGTGTAGCCTCTACTTTTCGAATATAAAGTAATAAGTAGGTATATGTATCTTTGAGTATTGCTAGGTATACACATTTGTTGTATCTAACATAAATCGTTTAAAACATACATTTTTAAGTAACTATCTACACGTTTTTCAGAACACTACCCTGTACCCAACGTGCGTTTCACTAACCATGTTGGCATCATTGGGAAGTGATTGAAACCGTTTAAAAAATATATATTATTTATTATTATTATTTTTTTTTATAAAAGCAATTGTAATAAATCCACTGGTGTCTACAAAGATAGGTTACACTGAATAATTTTTGACCGGAATGAGATACGCGTTTCGGGTTTTCAATAATGTAAATTGCTCGGAATTAGCAGGCGTTTAACATTTTTTATTTTCTATAGCCAACTAGATTTGAGAAATAACCTTGGATTTTTTAAATTTTGAATAATTTTAAGTTTTTAAAAGAGACACCCTGTATATTTTAATTTACAAGTCATTATGAGTAAGAAGGCATCAAATTAATAAATCTTTATTGAAAATTCTTCTCAAAATTTCAGTGTTTATTTTTAAATCTAGAATGCTGCCGATGGAGGAAATAAACCTCAGAGCATTCTATATTTTATCATAAAACTATTGAAAATAGAGGAATTTCTCGGTCATTAAACATGAGGAATAGGAGTGGGGATAACATGGCCATTCATTTTCAAATTCGACACTGAACATCTGCGATACTATCAGCTATTTGTAGGCTCTCCGCCTTCTGAGTTACGGCTTATTGATTCAGTTTCACGAAATGTGTCAACACAAGAATGAATTTGTTTTACAAGTTGTGTGTTAGTGGTTACAAGCTTAGGAAATTGTTATACTTATAATTATATAATAAAGGAAACGTATATAATAATAAAGTAAATATATGTTTCGTTTTCTAATCTACTACTGCAAGAAGAAAACTTTATGTGGTAATTCCATCTTATTACAAATATGTTAAAATTATAAATAAATGCTTCAAAACTTGATTTTTATAACTGGAATTAATTTGACAAATATCAGTGTGAGTGTCACCGTCAGTCTATTAAACTTAATAGAAAAAAATATGAAAACCACAATCTACTCTAATTGAGAATGTAATTGACGTTACAACTGAATTGTTATTTATGTGATTAATATATACAGTATGTGTAAAGCGGACATCGGCTGGTTGTGAAAAAGGACAAATTCTACAGTTCTCTTTCTAACGACAAGCGCAGATGGTGAGTGGGCCGGTGTTATTCCCTCACTACCTTCGATGCATATGCGGTCGCTTCTTATCTGTCGTCTCACTTCTGTTTGTCCTTTTTCATAACTGACCGATGTCGGCGATGCCGAGTTTATTATTGAAATTGGAAAAAAGTTCCTCAGACAGAAGTTCCTCAGCTTACCTAAGTTTTAATAACAAGGTGTGAGAAAAAAAAACAATTAAAAAAAATAAACAAAAAACTTTCAATAAATATGAATGAATGACCTAATAGTTTAAGAGACATTTCTGCTAATGTTCTTGTTTTTTTTTTCAGGTACAGTCGTCAATAGCATCTGCGATACGTTGTCGTTAACTAATTTTGAATACTTTTTTTTAAATGAAATATGTCCTTCGACCTGCTGAAGCAAACATAGACATGTTATATATTTTTGAAAAAGGGAAAATTCATTAAAAGAAAGATGCATCTTTGGTTGTTTTATCGTTTCTGGTGTTCAATTGTTTTTCTCATATCAGGTTGGTTATAAAAATGTATGCAAAAATCTGTCAAGTTAAACTTGTCAAATTATGGAAACTAACCCAGTATAAAAAATAGATCTTTCAGTATGCACATTACAATACAATCAGGTTTTATTCAAGACCACACTGTATTACCTCTTCGGCATCTCGGCTTTTATTGAGAGCAGGTGTGTGTGCAGAATTTTATATGTACGCGTACGAAATCAGAATACATTAATTTGCTCATTCAATATTCACCCCACATGCATTTCCTTGTTGACTAGGTGTTACGGATGACGTATCTCATGATGTAAATTAGACGGTTTTAAAGAGACACTTTGACACCAAGATGGCGCGAAGCATGGCGTGAACGAGCTTGGGAATAGATGTCGCGCACACAGAGTGATTCACAAAATATTGTCATCCCTTTCCTAAAGTTTTTAACATTTTTGAAATGTAATTTGAATTAAATAGGTTAATACTACCGCAATGAGTATGTTGTTGAAGTTCCTGATGTGAATTCAGAGACCGTGCAAGGGGACTGGTGGAATCGATTGAAAATGATTCCCATTTTACGGGGCATGTCGTTACTGGTGATGAGACTTGGGTGTTTGAGTACGACCCGGAACCCAAGCGCCAAAGCATGGAATGGCACACTTCAAGCTCTAAAAGACCCAAAAGAGCAGGAATGAACAAGTCGAAGATCAAATGCACTCTGATTTGTTTTTATCGGTTCTTGACGATGAAGACCTTCCGCTGCATTGTTCATCTTCATCGAAGCCTTCGAGCATTATTCATCGACTCTCTTCCTTCTGAAAATGCCTTAAACCACCGTAAAATACTGTCTCCGTAGGCGTGTTGAAGTTTTGCAAAAGTATCCGTTGCGCTGTGTCCAACGAAAAAAACAAAACTGTGTGAAACAAAATCTAAAAGAACACCGTTGCCGAAAATTAATGTCACTCATTTTTAAAACGTGCTAGAAAAAAATGATTTACGAAAAGTCACTAAGAACTAACAAATGAATGTAATAAGTTCGAACATGTAAACCTACCGCCCGTCCTATAGGTCCCGTTTCCGCAGTGTTGCTAGATCGGGCGTTACATTCCCAGTCTTGTGTTCGTAAATACGTGCTGTGGTTTTTAAATGGAGTTACACTAAGATTTCGCAGTTTCTGTTGTTTTAAAAAAATTTATTAGTAAACACTAGTTTATGATCCGTACTAACGGTAAGTATGATCAATATATTTATGAAAAACTCATAGTTTGAAATGTAAACATGGTGTGACATGATTCGAATCGATAAAACGTACTGAAATTGAGGTTATGGTTTCATAGATGTCATCCATCAGGATAAATATTATTTTGGAGACCGGTTTTTCGGAAATCTTTTATGAGGGCGATTTTCGTTCATCCACAAGGCGGAAAGGAATTAAATTAGTGGATTCCAATCACATAAAGATAGTTCGAGAAATCCACTTTAATTCATTCAATGATGAAAACATTTCTTAAAAATGAATCACAATCCTGATTTAAACTAAAAAATATTATTGGACAGTATAAAAACGTGATATGTTCACTGCTGTATTTTTTCTCATTTACTGTAATGCGTAAAATGTTTTTACTACTCATTATACAAAACTTTTACTTACTTCGGCCTTTTTACTGCTCTAATCCATTTTTCTCGTTGACACAATTTATTCGGGTTTACAGAGAAAGAGTAGTACTTGACATTATTGTGGTTCTTGCTCGATTTTTGCAATTTATCACGCAACACACATCACCATATGATTTTTTGTTGCTCATCTTGTAGGTTAGGTTTTAAGCTTTAAAAGCCTGTTATCACGCATAACAGGCACTGCAAACTTCAAGTTGTTCAAGTACCGGAATTGATGCGCTATATTTGTAGAAATTAATTGCACTTTGTTAATATTACGTTCCCAAAGTCTTTTTAAAAAAATAAACTGAAAACATAATTTTTCTACGTAAACTATATGACAATGACATGCCACAGCACGTAGTTTACGCTTCGGCCACCGTGATCGCTTATTGTACAAAATGGCGAAACCACGCCTCTCTGTACGGTCTCAATACTAAAGTACACAAGAACACAGTTGCAACGAGTTGGTGTGGTAATCTGTGCAAAAGCTAACCAGTACAATTTTTGCATTTTATATTTATATGATCTTAATTGTTACTTCTTACGTCGAGCTCAACTGTTTCACTTCATTGTATAAATAAAAACATAGTTAGAATTGTAGGATGGACAGGAAATCTAATACATATTTGATGAAATTAAAATTAACGGAAATTACATAAGGAGATTTTAATATATTTTCAGTCAGAGACAAAATTTGTTAGTTAATAGAGGACGTCTTTATGAGCAAGTAAGTCATATTATATTCGTTGAATTCAAAAATCTTACATAACCCATATATATCCAAAAAGTAGCTAGAATGATAGTTGTAACCGCAAACACGGTTTTAAATAACATCGTACTATTACACTTTTACTTAACGTGCATTTCGCTTAGGAGATGAATAAAATTTTAATCCATTATAGATCCTTAACATTGTTTTTATTTGGTTTCGAAACGTATTTTTAATGTGGCTGCTTTAAATTGAGTTGGTATTGTACCTATAGTTTTGTGACAATTACGCAAAAATTAATAAAAAAAGCATCTAAGACATATGCATTATTCAGAATGATATAGTAACATAAAATCAAAATATATAGGGTGTTCTATAAAAAAACTGAATTTTTTTATATCCCTGTTATATAAGGAGCTTTACTAAAACCGTTCTCCTATTTGAATTTTGTAAATCGCAAAGAGCCATCTAAAATGTGATTTTACTTTTTTCCATCGAACACAAATTTAAAAAAAAAAATAAAGGGGGTGTTCATTTATAAACCTAACCCTGTACATCTTTAGTTATATTCCAAAGAAAAAATGGCAGTTAGTTAATTAAAGCGCTATTGAGACTCACCCATTTGATTTTAAAACTGATATTTACCTAACCATAAGCATAACTATTGCATTATGTGCATGACAACCAGTTTCAACTTCAAATTCAAATGGTTTTAAAACTGGTAAATCATTTAACACTTCGGAAAATTCGTTTCTTACAAATTCTAAAAACTCGTTTGCGTTTAAATTGAAAATTATTTCTAATTATATGATTCTTGAATTTTGAGTGGGCATTGGTTTTTGTAATCAAACATGCAGTCGAAAAATAAATGAATGTTTTAGAGTATAAATTTTTAAATTGAAGTTTTAGAATTTAAATAGATCACACTGTATACTACATAATTATAAGTATCCGTAGCAGAAGAACGGGGTCCGCAATTTTAAACCTTAACCAATACGTCTGTTCCGAATCCACGGGGATAAAGCGTAAAACCCATTTATCTTCAATTAACACAGAGCAACCACTCTCGCGTAAGTGGCGTCATAAAGTCCGTAATGCAGGCTAGTTTTAAAAAACTCCCTAATATAGCTTCAGGCCACGACTTTATTACTTTGTTATTACCTTTACGGTTCTTTCTCTGGGAGGACATTTTACGTCGCGCTTTGCGAAAGCCAGGTTCGGTTTTAACGGCGTCAAACTACGCGTGAAATTCTCTCCGTGAAAGGAAACTACAAAGGGACATACGTGTCAGAATGTACAAAGGATTAAATCGTCATTTTTATTTGGCCACTCTACCGGCTCTCATATTCGTCTCCGTGCAAATATTTGAGATGGCCTCAAAGGCGATATTAATAAAGGTTTTAATTTTAGTATGAAAGTCTTTTTGATAAAGAGTTTTTTTATTGCCTTCAAAAGAATTTATTGCCTTTATTGCGTGCGAGAAACCTGCAACATAAAATTGCTCTCAGGGCGCCTCAGGGTAGAGCTACCACATTGTCATGGAAAAGTTTTGTCTTCTTGCAAGTTAATATACCTGCGATGAAATAATAAATTCGATTATCCTACACACTTTGTATTTTATTTCATCCACTCTAGTAACGTACTGTACACTCAATAACTTCTAAATGGAGAGAATGGCAAACGCGTACTAGAAGTAGAAGTAGAAGTATGCGTTTTAAGTTTTCACTATTGTATTGCTGTCATTTAACAGTTGTCTTGTTTTTTTCCACATACAACTACAGTACATCTTTACATAGCCAGGTACATGTTCTTTTTAAATAAAAGAAATATCTTTTCAGTGGTACCAATTGATAGGGTGGTACCACTAATCTTAACAATTTTTTTTGTTTTCTAGACAAAATGTATAATTTATGCCCAACAAAATTATTAACAACAAACTTGATGACAATACTATTTTTTGACAATTATTGTATAGTACACATACCTCCAAAATTCTTGCCCCCCCCCCCTGGTATATTCTTAAACCGTTTACTGTAGAACGGCAAAAAAATTGTATATAAAAACTTTATTCTATTATCGAAAGATTAAAAAAAAAACTTGATAGCAAAAAATTGTTTTGTTCAGAAAATAAACGGCTATCTTGAAAAGCAAGCAGTTTTAAATTGTAATCGAAAGAATACATTTAAATAAATTTTGTGCAGAATGCCGGAAAATCCGATTTCTCAATTTAATAGAGGAAGAATAGTGGCTTTACACCAAGAAGGTTTGTCAAACCACCAAATTTCGGACCGTCTTAACATCCCCAGGACCCAGTGTTGCCAACTCTTCGAAATGGAATTTACTTTAATAAAATGAGAATAACATTTGACTAATACTTAAATAAATAAATATCTAACATATTAGAGGTTTTATTTTTTATTTTTAAAAGAGTACAAACTTTGATTATGCAAATTCAAAAGCGCTTTACTAATTTTTAAGTTTGTACAATCTAGATTTTTTTATTGTAGGGAACTTCGAAATACAGTCACAGCATTTAAAGTATCGTTGGAAAAAAATTTAATGCAGAAATTTAAGTACTGTCGCTAAAATAGTATTGTCTTTGCCCCATTCTAATGCAGAAGCTGAAAGGATTTCAGGAAACAGACGTAAAAAATAAGAAGGAAACCTTTTATCTAAAAGGTTTCCTTTTAGATAAAAAAGGAAACCTTTTATCTAAAGGTTTCCTTTTAGATAAAAGGTTTCCTTCTTATTTTTTACGTCTGTTTCCTGAAATCCTCTCAGCTTTCAGCTTCAGCTTCAGCTTTCTGAAATCATTTCAGGAAACAGACGTAAAAAATAAGAAGGAAACCTTTTATCTAAAAGAAGGAAACCTTTTATCTAAAAGGTTAAAAATTAGAATGGGCAAAGACAATACTATTTTAGCGACAGTACTTAAATTTCTGCATTAGATTTTTTTGCTGGGAAATACGTACAAGATAACTATTTTTTTACAAATGTACATCAATTTTAGAATTTCCCACGAATATGGCGTTTTGGGCTAAAATTTCCCCTTTCCCTCTGGACCACGAAATTTCCCACGAATCCTCAGTAAGACGCTTAATAACTTTAGCAAGAATTTTAGAGGTGTGTGTATTAATTATAACTAAGGTTCGGAAATGTGTGCTGTAACCAGGGCTCGGCACTATAAACCTCCATGATAATGAAAGTTTAACCGTATTTTTTAAGCGCCTTGTAAATTATATACGCGTGTGTTTCTTGCCCGTGCTACGTATGGCACTGATCCGTCCCAATAACGCTCCAGAACCTGCGTATGCGCAGTAGTATGCCATCCCGGCGCGGATGAGCAGTCTAACACGTCCAGTCTAACGCAGTTTAACACGCGTGACAGCAAACTTTCCGAACCCTTAATTGTTTTGATGCCTTTTTGTTTATAATTACTTGTACTTACAGACAAATATACAGAGTGTTTTGAAAATCCTTTCTTAGAAAAGTTCTTATGTATTTTTCAGATTCAGTTGGCTACGGGAAGACGTAATAAATTTTAAAAGACGAGAAAATACCATTTAGAGCCTTTTGTAACAGTGGTATCCGATACGCATAATATATTTTCCGTTCAGAAATTATTGAAATTACCTTATCTTCATAGACATCCAGTTTATTTCTGAAATTGAAAACTGAGACTTTTTCTTGTGGTATGTCAAATTATGGATCAGTATGTAGTCTACTATCGTAGCACTAACATTTTGTTGACTGGTCGACCCGTTCTCTGTCTTGACTGAATTTTGTAACCGATTTTTTTCCATTTCCAATATAAGCCTTCTAAAATAATGGATTAATATATCGTCCCCTTAGAGCAGAACTATTTTATGTCCAAAAATGTCGATTTTCGGTTTTTCCGTTCTATGTATACTTTAGGGGCCACTTTATTTGCTGCAGAAATATACCATGTCCACGCCAACGGAAACGCCCGAAAATTTACGATTTAAAAATAAGCCCATGTGTTCGGATAGATTTCCTATACCTACGTATTTTTATTTTAGTGTTTATATTACATAGTATGTAAAATAATAAAATATTATTAAAAAGGAAAAGCTTTACTTTAATTAACTGAAGCAGAAAAAAGTCTATGTCCAAATAGAAATAAATATCAAAATTCTACCTTTGGACATGGGATATGTGGCAATCATCCAGGTTCTATGTCCACATTCTTTGAATAACGTGATATTTGCCAAATACTAATAGACTAGGGTAAAAGTAGACAAAAAATGTAATATATTTTGCTATTTTTGCAGGCAAAATAGTATTGCAATTTTTAAAAACTAAAAAAACCTTCTCCTGTAAAATTTGCTTTTTGTGACTTAGAATAGTTCTGCTCTAAGGGGACGATATATAAATCGATGAACCAGTGCAGTATATTTTTAGAACTATACTTTTATCGACTTTATTTCAATGCTCCAGTCTTTATTAAATTTTGCAATCGATGTTTTTCCCTTTTCCAACCTAACCACATTTATTCATAATGTATGTGTAGTTAAACCATTGAAATAGTCAGATCAAAATTTCGAGGACTTTTCGTACTCCAGATTTCGAATTTACGATGAATTTTTGAATATAATACATGTAGATACATATATCATATGTGCAATTTAGTTTGTTCCTTTTACTATTTCATTTAATATCTGGTGTATAGTATTTTTAAGATGTCTGTAATAGGGTGTTAACAGCCATTGAAATTTATATTCAGTGGCGGCTGGTGAAATTTGAGATTCTCTTATTTTTGTAAGAAAGCATTGGATCCACATCATATTTTAGGGGGTGATAAAAACACTTTAAATGAAATGATTTCCAAAATATTTGTCAAATATATTGTTTTTAGTTACTAAGTGAATATAAAAATTATTCTTGCGTTTTTTGCAAAATTTTCAATTTGCTTAAATATACATCATAAAATTTCAAAATTGAAATTCTGTGATAAAATGATAAATAATTCGTTACTTTTCAATTTCAACTTTTACAGATCTTAAAATATCAGAAAAATCACAAATATAAAAAAACTTTGTATTTCTGTTTTTGTGATTATAAAAAAAAATATTTCGCAAATATTTTGCAAGCCGTTTCCAAGATATTCTAGTGAGGCAGACATTTTTTGAAAATCGTTTTAGTATTTTGAAAAAGTTTTTTTGCTAGTATATCCTTATACTTAGATCTAGTAATCACCCCCTGAAATACGAGCTGGGTCCCATGCTTCTTTACGAAAAGACGAGAATCTCAAATTCCACCAGCCGCCACTTGTCATAATATTACTAGATAAAAAAATCTACAGACTCACGGGAATAGAGTTGCTGTTCGCTAAGCTACACCACCATGCCCGGTTACTTAGGGACAAATTCGGATTCACTGTCCCCGAAAACAAACTAATATTCTAGTTGGCTTCATTTATCAACTTGAGAACGGCCGTTTCTGAGATTTCTGTGCATCTTTTGAGGTTGGAAACATGTGAAAAGGTTAAAATGGACAATAAATTCTGATTCAGAGATCCCGAAAACATATCGATATGGTGGTGTAGTCTAGTTAACAGTAATTTTTATTTCTCGTATGGCTGTGTTAAGCATTTGAGCCCTCTGGGAATTTGTTCAATACTGCAAATACATATATACCTACATGTTTTCTACAAACAAATACATGTAGGTACATAAATACCCACATATATTTACATAAATTCACGTTCGGGCTTTAATTCCGCTACCAGTAATTATACAGTGCGCGCCTAAAGTATGGAATAAATTCAGTAAATGTGAAACGAAAAATTTTTGGGAAAAATCCTCGAGCAGGTCGATTTTGTTTAATAAAAACACATTTTTGAGGTAACGTGTATATTCAGATGTCATTTTTTTTTGAGTAATGACGTCATCAACTTATTTTTCAAATGGCAACCCCTCACTTTTTTAATTTAATTTGAGAGACCCTTTCATTGTCGATTTAACAGTATAAAAACGATGCCACCTTACATAACAAAATTAAGTAATTAAGATTGTTTTTTGACGTATTCATGGTTTTTACTGTCAGTTAATCAGAAGATTTGTCATTAAATTGTGCAAAAAGTTAATGTAACGTGTTAATATTTATAAAAATTCCAATTTTAATATGGCACATTTAACTGTGACACAAAGAATTGAAATTTTGATTTTCATCGGATGTGGAAATAAAACCAGAACTCAGCAGGAGGTATGCAATTTATTTTATGCTAAATATTAACATAACCCTATCGCCCAATCCACAGTTAGTAAGATTGAGTCCAAATTTAGAGAGACTGGTGATGAGATCTACCAAAATCGGGACGTCCAAAAATTACCCAAAATAAAAAGATTGACATTGTGTTAGGTATGGAAGAGAACCCTCAGAGTACCTCTACACTAGTTGCCTCAGAAAATGAAGTTAGTCAGACGACAGTTCTACGTATCCTGAGGAAAGAAAACTATCATCCCTACAAATTTCAGCTTGTGCAAGAACTCAACGAAGACGACCCCGACCGGCGACTGCAATTCTGTGAAACTATGATGAATCTTTGTCAAACTAATCCAAATTTATACAAGCAAATACTTTTTTCCGATGAAGCCACGTTTTGTCTAAACGGCCAAGTGAACCGTCAAAATTGCAGGTTTTGGAGTCGGACGAATCCTCATTGGATCATCGAAGCACATACTCAACATCCGCAGAAATTAAATGTGTGGGCCGGAATAGTCGTAAATAGAATAATAGGGCCTTTCTTCTTTGAAGAAACTCTCACAGGAGAAAGATATCTGGAGTTCTTGTAAAATGATCTAGTTCCAGCGCTTACAGTAATTTTCCCAAACGAGAATGACCAATAGAATAGCCCCTCGAGATCCCCAGATCTTACACCACTTGATTATTTTTTATGGGGTTATTTAAAATCAAAAGTTTACTGCAGAAGACCACACAATTTAGCCGAACTACGAGATCGCATTAGAGATGAAATGGGATCCATTACCCCGTAAGTCATTCAGAATGTACAAGAAGAATTTGTACACAGGCTTGCATATTGCCAAGAAATTGATGGACGGCATTTCGAACACTTAATTTAAAATTGTATTTGCTTATTAGAAGAATTTTCGTTTATTTATTGTGAAAAATATAGTTTTCATTTTGTAACATTCAATTGTCATTTACTCAAAAATTTTGTTATGTAAGGTGGCAACATTTTTATACCGTTAAATCGACAATGAAAGGGGGGTTGCCATTTTCAAATTAAATTTAAAAAATGGGGGTTTGCCATTTGAAAAATAAGTTGATGAATAAGTCATTACTCAAAAACAAATGACATCTGGAAATATGCGATCCCTCAAAAATGTGTGTTTTTATTAAACAAAATCGACCCGTTCGAGGATTTTTTCCAAAAAGTTTTTGTTTCACATTTACTGAATTTATTCCATACTTTTGGCGCGCACAGTTAAAAAAATCCAATCATTCAATAACGTTCACAAATAAAATATAGAGCTCACCACCTACCCGAGGGCAAAGCGTGTAATCCCAAATTAAACATATCCCGAGAGATAAACTTGTGGTAAATTACCTATACGTTTTACTACGCACTTTTTCTGTATCAGGATATGAGCTTCGATTCCCATTCGACGGTCATTAAACCCGGAACCAGATTTTCCCATTTCTATTTTCCGAAAAATAAAACGCCTCTCAGTTTTTGCGGGCGCCGTTTACGACCCGAGTGCCGACGCACTTCCATTATCGCCCCACATGATATATTAAAATAGTAAGAGATCGGACAGTGAGTCGCGTAATGAAAAAATATACGCCCGCAGAAATACACTATAAATCTTCTTTAACCTTAACACCTACGTCATAAATCGCGTTCGCGCGTAAGGGCCCGCGACGCGGCCGTCAAACGAGGGTCGCGACCGCTGTCTCCTAATTGCGCCCCCGTGATTACCGAGTCTAAACTTTTTACGGCCCCGGGGGGATACGCTCAAAAATGGCGGGGTTCACCGCTACCGCGAATGTGACTCGCATGTTGAGGGTGGCAAGTAGATCTGAAAATGAAGTTATAGGTTTATTCCAATCACTGATTCGGCGGATTTGAACAGCAGCCATTTTGTAAGTTAGTAAGGAACTCTACGTCTGTGCAATAAGTTCTTCGTGTTTATAAATAATGAAAACGTTGTTTGTACTGGTTAAGTGCGCGTATTGGGGTGTCGAGTCGGTGAAGAAATCGGGACGAACATTTCATAGGGAAGGACAATTTGTTCGTGGAAAATCGATCATCAAGTTGATCATCCCTGGAAAATGTTTTGTTTGTATCTTATACAGTGAGGTCCATAAGTAACGGATAAATTCATTATCTACATAATTTACAATTTATGAGTAAAATCCTGAAACACGTCTATTTTTAATTCTAGAATGACATTTTTTTGAGCATAATTTTATACCTCCCCCTCCAACCCCCTTGGAGTGACAGCTACTCCTTTAAAATTTTTAAATGGAACGAGGGTGCGTGTGACAGCTCATTTGAAAGGGTTTTTAATTCTCCATCCAGCAACATGGATATTTTTTTTAATTTGTTTAATTTTTGTATTGAAAAATATTACATTTTTAATGTTACTAAGTAGAGAAAAGAACATGAAACAGAACAGACGAACAGTTTAAATCAAATGTTCAAACTGGGTGCCCGTTGTTTCTTGACAATAATGGAGGCGTTGCTGAAATTCTCCTAAAACATTTTGTATTGTTTCCGGGGTGATTTGATTAATTTCTTGCCTTATTCTGTCTTTTAAATCTTCTACGTTATTTGGTCTGTTGAAGTAGACTTTCGATTTAAGATTTCGATTTTAAAACTTTCAAGGTCACGCGTTTTCCTGGCACTTCAGAATTTCAATGAAAAATACATTTACATAAAAATATAGACTTTCACAAGGATACTTTTTGGAATTTGATGCCATTTTGAAATACTGATATTTAATCACGATCGATACAATACGTCGATACGTCTTCAGATTAACCTAGAAGACGTAATTACGCACATTTTAATAAAAAAATCAATGACGGACAGTTTGACGGACTGCTCTTGAAGACAGACAAGCTTTCTGAATGACGGACTGTCCGTCATAATGACGGACGTCTGGTCACTTTAGGTTATGTAGCGCGACACAAAACACTGCACTGCTAATATGCCTAATATGTTAATTCAAGATGTGACGTCCACAGTACTTCGTGTTCAAGTTATAGTTTATTACTTTTATGAATTCGATGGCTTCAGCAATGATTACAATGACATAATAAGCAATAAATCGTATTTTGCGTATTGTCTTCTTGTAATATGCCAGCACGAAACTTATAGAGTAAGCCGCCGCGAGCGCTGTTGTCGCGAATCGCTAAGCGCCGCCTTTCTGCAGATAGTATATTACTAAAAAAAATGTTCAGATCAATTCAGCTGTTTTCGAAAAAACTAACTTTAAAATTGTGCCAAATATTAGTGGTACGTTTATTTTGATGTGAAGTGTATAAAGTCCTGTGAATATGTCGACGTTAGATAGAACAGGATTTCAGTATTTTGTTCCTCGCATAAAAAATCTCTTTCCGTGCTAATTCGAATTAAATTCAGCCAGGCAGCACGTATATTCGCTTCGGGCTATTCGTTTTAACATTTTAATTAGCTACCAAAAACCTATGTATACACGTGTATTCATAAAATGAAATTACCTAACAGCGATTACTGGCGTGACAAAACAAATTCGTCCACAAAGTAAATTGTTAGTTTGCATGAAACGCTTATTTACCTTTTCCGATGGAGAGGAAAAAAGAGTATTTACATACTAATATTAAACTGTTGTCGATAGTTTGGTCCTATAAAATATCAACTGGTAGTGAGCCAACACCGAATATTTAACATTTCAGAAGTGGGATTGTATATAAAACGAGCACAAACTTATACACTTACATATGTTTGCCTTTAATAAAATTTAAAGGTTTAGAACATTTAACAGGTTATAAGATTGAGTATGGCTGTAACGATAAAATATTCCTTATTCAGTAGGTACATGATACCTACATAAAATCTGCGTTCAAATATTTGACATTTACTGTGTTCTAGTTCAATTACAGATGGAACAGACGCGTATTGGACAGTCCATTGATATTTATGATTGTTTTTATCCAAATATGTTTTTGACATTATTATTACACAGTGCGGCTCAAAAGTGTCCCATCCCCAATTAACTTTTGAACAGGTCAAGATATTGAGGCCGTGCAGAAACCAGTTGAAATATTTTTACTTTCTACTTAACATAATAGTGACATGTGTCATTTGATCTATCACATAGAGGGCGTTGTCATCGCAATTTTCTCAAATGGGAAGGGCTATCTTGTGTATACCTCCTTTAAAAGGTATTTCAAATCTGTCTTTAACATTGCTTTATTTTTAAAATCGATCCAGCGATTTACAAAAAAAAAATTTTATTTTTTTGTGTCCTATTTCCACACAAAAACAAAAACAAAAGACTATTTTTGGCAATTTCTTGTGATCCCGGACTACCTTTGTTTTTTGTGTTTTTATTTTTGTATGTTTTTATTTGTTAATAATTAAGAGTTAGTTTTTAAATAATCTTAAAGTGAGCAAATTTAAGATTTTAAAATTTTAATGAGCAATAAAAATTTGTAAAACAAGATGTAAACCAAATTATACATTATAGAATGAGAAAGATATTCGGAATCCGACGTAGAACTAGATTTTTAATATTAAATTTCGACTTACAAAATATTACGTAAGAATAAGGGCATATAGAGATTTTTATAACTCCCCCCCCTCGAGACACTTACGTAATTAATGAATGGCCCCTAACACCGTTAACATACATTTTTAATATAATAAGTCAGGAGACAAGGCTATCGTAACAAACTATAGACCGATATCACTTATACCAACATTAGCAAAAATCTTGTAAAAAATCGTTAAAAACCGAATAATTAAATGTGTGGATAAATATAAGTTATTGTCGAGTAAACAGTATGGATTCAGAATAGCCAGATCAACATAAGATGTCATCGCAAAAACATAAAAAATATACACAGCTATGGATGAAAGTCAATCATCTATATGCATCTTTGTTAATTTGACCAAAGTTTTCGACACAGTTAGTCTTCTTGGGCTTTTGGAGACTGGAAAATATTGGTTTCAGAAGAAAGGCATATGATCTCATGAAAAGTGATATAAGCGAAAGAGAATAATGCTTAGAAATAGAAAGCACTTTAAATAGTGCAAAAAAAGTTACGGTGTTCCTCAAGGCACGGTATTGTAACTATTGCACGATAATAGTCAACCAGATTTGATAATTCGACAGTTGCAGTTAATGCGACTTGTTGTGCAGAAGTGTTACTTTAACGCAGAAATTAGTTTTTTTATTCACTAATCAGAGGCGCAACATTTGGATTTACGTGGAAGAACCACCAAGAATCATTAAAAAAAACCTAGGACCAGATGTTTTTTTTAAACTTTTTGTAGATAATTGTATACTTCTGACAAAACTCTTCTAAACTGTTATTCAAGCGAAGAGAACCCATTCGGCAATGTTAAAATGCCGTTTCGTCTAAAGAACCACATTGTTTATAAATTATTTCCGTTTCGATGGCAACAGTGCACCCTTTATTAAATTCGCGGTTAGGCAAATTAGTTGGCGAGTGAACTTCATCAGAAACTTCAAACACACCGTGGCAAATATCGCTTATCGCGATCTCCTGTGATCGATCAGGACTTCGACAACAAACGGAGGCTGGCTTGCAATCCAGCGTGCCTTGTGCTTACTTTCCGGAACAAATCCGGGGAAACAGTTCGGCTGCTGCATGGAAAATTGAAAGATGTACATAATGCTTGGCAGACGCCAAAGCTGCAGAATGTGCCGTAGCAGGCCGTGGGGGAAGCTGTATAATAAGCACGGTATAAGTTATTAGCCCCCAAACGCAGGACTGATGGAACGGTTGGCATACTTTGATTAATTTAAGTAGGATTACAGTTACCAAGTTGTGAATACGCGTTAAAATAAGCCAAAATCGATTTTTCGTCGACATTAGTCGAAGGCACTAGTGAAACAAGAGTAAATACTAGAATATTTTTGTTAATATTTCTACAAATTGAGAAAACAGACAAGGTTTCATTAAAACGTTATTTATAAGAATAATTTAAAGCATTTGCTGAATAAGTCCATCATCTTGGTCATGCTCATTTTAGATGCTTTCCATTGGATGTTCATTTATTTCAGTAATATTTTCTAGAATCCTAGTTTGGAGATACACTAAATCAGGAATATTAATTTGAGAAATTTAGTCGTCTATTTGTAAAATCGCTACTTGAGCAACTTTTTCAGGAGAAGCAAAAGACCTCAATAGAAAAAACTGAGTTTGCAGAAATTTATGTTTGCGGTAACATTTACTATTAACTAGAATATTCATTTTGACTGACACAAAAATTGAATGCTAGCAATATTAGCAAGGAATAATAAGTTAAGCCCACAAAAATAATGGATTTGTCTGGTTTTGCATATTTATTAGGAGATGGATGGTTTTGAAACAAAAATACTATTTTTTTGATTCAAAGTATTCAAGGAACAAACACAAATATGGGACGTTTTTTTGTCAAACGGAACAAAGCTCGGACCAAAATTCCTATCGATGGATTTTAACGATTTTGGGCCTAAATTATGTTTGGAATCCTCTTCATGGTCCCGTTGGGCAAATTTGGAAATTCCAAAATGGCGGTTAGAAATCAAAGAAAAAACGAGTCTTGAGATAAAAAAATTCATAAAAAAAATTCTCACCAAATGTTTGTGTTTTCGAGCTCAAATTGTTGGGAAGGGATGGCTTTAAAAAATTGATGTGATAGGTTGGTTAAATCCAAGATGGCGGATCCAAAATGGCGTATCAAAATCTAAAATAGCGGAAAGAGTAATAAAAATCAAATATTTTGTTCAAAAACTTGCTCAAAATTGGTTTGGGAGGGATTTTTGTAGTCGCTGATCACGAATCCGTGTATAGGATTTTGAAATTCAAGATGGAGGATCCAAGATGGCAGACGACATTTCAAATAATCAACGGTTTCACACCAAATTTCTTGTATGGGGGTTTTTTGGGGTTGCCGAAAATGTATTTGAATTCAGATTTCTAAAAATGTACAAATCAAAATGGCGGATCCAAGATGACGTGTGTAATTTCAAAAAAAACAACCTGTTTTTACCAAAATTAGCGCATTTGGGGGTTTTTGTAGGTCGCTGATTACAAATTTTTGGTTTGTCGGTTGGTTTTGTTGGTATGTAGATATGTAGGTCGCTGATTACAAGTTTTATAAAAATCTACAAACAGATGGTGGATAGTAAAGTGATTATAGTTCGATGGGTGATCGAACCAACCTCATCGAAACAACCTTAAATTTTAAAAGCTCTCTGCGTTGAACAGGGTTGAGACTGTTCTCTTGTATTCCAAGCCCGCACTACTTTTTTTTGTCTTTTTTTATTTATAATTATTTCAGTATTTTTTTGCGTTTTCAATATTTTTTTTGATATTTTTCTATGTATTGTTTTATTCCTAATAATATTATTTAATTTTAATTACTGGAAATGTATTTATTTTCTATAAAAAATTTTATAGAGCAGTAAAAACGCAGATAGTTATATTTTTTACCACTGGGTGGCTTCTAATATTCACAAGAGAGAAATTCAACTTTTTGACTTTGTGACGAAAACATTTTTATTATATCCTAAATACGAGCATCACCTTTATGTAGCAAACAAGAAAAGTTAGACGTGACTTTATCGTGGTCCATTTTTCATAAATAAGAAATAGTACATTGTTCAACTAGGGAGGAAAGTTTTGAAAAAAAATTGTAAATACAAAAAAATTGAAAAAAAATTAAAAAAAAATTAAATCCAAAAAACAAAAAAAAGTAATGCAGGCTTCGAACACAAGAAGACAGTCTCAACCTTATTAAATGCAGGGAGCTTTTAAAAATTAAGGTTGTTCCGATGGATCACCCATCGAACTCTAATCACTTTACTATCCACCATCTCTTTGTAGATTTTTATAAAACTTACCTCAAATTTGTAATCAGCGACCTACGAAAAACCCCCAAATGCCCTAAATTAGGTAAAAACAGGTTGATTTTTTTGAAATTTCACACGTCATCTTGGATCCGCTATTTTAATTTGTACATTTTTAGAAATCTGACTTCAAATCCGTAATCAGCAACCCCAAAAACTCCCGGATACACGAAATTTGGTGTAAACACGTTGATTATTTGAAATGTTGTCTGCCATCTTGGATCCGCCATCTTCAATTTCGAAAACCTATACACGGATTCGTGATCAGCGACTCGAAAAAACCCTCCCAAACCAATTTTGAGCCAGTTTTCGAACAAAATGTTTGATTTTTATTACTCTTTCCGCTATTTTAGATTTTGATACGCCATTTTGGATCCGCCATCTTGGATTTGGCCAACCTATCACATCAATTTTTTAGAGCCATCCTTTCCCAACAATTTGAGCCAAAAAACACAAATATTTGGTGCGAATATTTTTTTTTTTTTGGTGAATTTTTTTATTTCAAGGCTCGATTTTTCTTTGATTTCTAACCGTCATTTTGAAATTTCCAAATTTTCCCACCGGAACCATGAAGCGGATTCAAAAACATAATTTAAGGCCCAAAATTGTTAAAATCCATCAAAAGGAATTTTGGTCCGAGCTTTGTTCCCTTTGACAAAGAAAGTCCCATATATATTCTGTTGTTGTAATAGGATTTATACTTCGTCGTCCATCTCTCCGAAAATATTGTAGACTGGATTTCCAACACTTTCTACCTCTAATTGACAGCAAGCGATTCAACAAAGCCTGAAATCGAATTCAGAGACGGCAAAAACATGTTTATCTATTTTTCTGGATTCCTTTGTCAGCTTTTTTGGGTGATGATGATCCGTTTAGGATAAAATCGACTTATTATTGTTAGTAGACATTAAAAAAAATGTTTTCTGATTTTTTCATCCAAAAATAATTCGGGACAAAAACCACCCAAATCGACACTCCTCCTTTAAGTTAATATCATCGCCTTGGAATTAAGTGAACTTAATTAAAATATAATTATGCTGTCTTACTCTGATCCAACTTCGAAACTGGGTCCAACTTACGACTAAATGGTTAAAGCGAACTAACTAACTCAACTGAACATCGGAACAGACGCATATTCTGATCCGCAACCTAAGATAATAGTTTTCAATCTAGAATTCTATCCAGGGGTCAATGTTAATGAAAGTACACGTTGCTCGGTCTTAATTAGAGCTACTCTACACGGGTACAGTTTATAAAAGACTTAGAGCGGCATTGTTAATGTTAACCAATTATGAGGGAGCGACCTTCTGAATAGAAATTACCTACAATCCTGGGTCCTACGAAACAAAAGCGGGGTTAGTGGCGATATTCTCAGAGATAATAACTAGAATATTAAATAAACAACTTGGTAAAAACCGTTCCGCTATCTTAGTCTATTAGGTAGCGCTTGTTCAGAGGAAGCTGCGTTAAAATTAATTGTTCGGGGATTCCGACAAAATTGCCTGTACCGAGAAGTGTATATGACATTTCAGTCCCAGATGATGCCTATGGCGAGATAGACTTTCATATCTACATATTATGTAATCCGCGCAAGGAAGAGTGACTTGGAAATTTCCCATTCAGAGTAGCCAAGCGGTTATACCTTATACTAGGACGAGGACCATTGGTTCCGTGTGCGGAAAGAATCAAACACATTATTTATTATTTGTATGTTATAAAGTACGAGGCGTTTAATGAACTTTATTAGCAAATCTACTTTTTCGCTGAGCATTTTATATCACCCAATAAGGTTTGACCTAACCCTGACTCGATGTCAATTATTATTAAAGTTGGCAGAAATGAGTCACTGTGCAAAGAGTAATGTACAAAAGTAACTAATAGCCTTTCACACGTTTTCCATATTTTACTATGAAATTATATCGCACTATTCAACGTATTGCATACAGTGGAGGTAATACAGCAGCACCAACTGACACAGGAGTACTCCAATCGAATTAAATTGAGGTAACTCCCATCACATGCTGCACGAGTTGCCTCATATATGTGTCGCGTAGGTGTAAGCCAACCTCAATGATTATAAAAAGCCATTCAAAAAAAACAACACGTTATCAAATCTATGAACGAAAGAGATAGGAATAGCGATTATGTCGAAGCTCAAAACGAAATTTTGTTGTTGTCAAAGTTTCGACACGATGGCTGTCACAGTTGTAAAATAAATAATAGCTGTCACATGATGTCACAGCTTTTTAGACAATTAATAAGGTTATAAATTTAAGAAGAGAAATGCGTCTTTTTTTGCTCGGCCGACTTTGATGAATTATTTTTTTTGATGGCTTATTATAACATGGCAGACCGTGGATCACACCTGGCTCTGGCCATCTATCATGAGTATGAATCTCTACCCTTGAACACACAATGTGAGCTACGAGCCATTGGTTTTGTTCAAGAAAGCACGGATCATCTCTATCTCACTATATAGCGCCAGGGTTTGAAGGGACAATCATTTTTCCCACTCTTTGTTTACTCAAGTAAGTATGTCCCATCTGTCCCTCTATATCTGTTAGGCTGGCTTGACTTTATTGGGTATCCTCTTCATCTCTGCTACGCTGTCTTGCTACCGTACGATGGACCAGCATGTCTATATGACTGATGGGAACATACGATTGTCCACCACCGACCGCTTGAGTGCAGATCGGGCATGCGCACTCACGGGTGCGACGCAAAAAAGATGTTGAAATATAGATATAGAAATATAGTTGAAGATGTAGAAACTCATATCCTGTATACTCATGTCTAACCTTGCAAGATAGAGAGCGGTGGGTTGCATGCATGTAGCAACATGATTATAGGCATACTCTATCAGCAGTCGGAAAATCATTGCTGAATTATTACTAGTGTTATTGACTTGTATGTTAAATAAATAGTGATCCTAAAGGATCTTCTAAAATTCCGTGTAGGTCTCCTCATCAGCTAATATAACCCCTAAGTAATCGAATGCTCACAGTATATTTTAATTATAGAAGCTGTAGTATTAAAAAACCCACTCTGGATCATCTCAGCAATGATGACCCTGATCTTCGTTACAGGGAGTACATGGAAAATTGCCCTCCAATACCCCTAAATGGGACGTGACATATTCCTGAGAATAATTCCAGTTCACTGCTATTCGTCATCAGAAGTCACAGATCCGGATTTCAATTTAATTAATTTTATATAATTGATATATCTGAAAACGAATAGCAATGAATGAGAGTCTCGATGGCATGGAAGAATGCCGGAAAAGGGCACTATTCTCATTCCACTTTGGCTTAAGTAACCTATCGTTAGTGGTGTACTCCCGGAAATGACACCATCATTAACAGGCGTTGTCAGGTGTTCACCGGAACACTTCGAGTCCCATTTAGGCTCTTTAGAGGACAATCGTCCATGTCATAACTTTATTGCTCTGATAAGGAAATAAGCTGAGATTGTGATTCATTGGTATTCGTCATCAATTATATCACACTGATGAAGCATAGATAAGGTCTAAATCTGAAGCTGTAATTTCTGATGATGACTAGAATTGAACTGGAATTATTCTGCTACTTATTCTTATCCATTTTCATCCTTATTCATCATTGTGTTTGAGTAAGTCACTGTTGAAAGGATATGCTGATAACATTATGACACTATTTATTATTAAAACTACCTGCCTGATTTTATATATTTGCTGTTTTGTCGCTTACCTAATTCATTAAGTTAATTCCCATTATCACTAATAAAAATATCTAGGGCCTTGATTGATTGATTGATTGCGTATGGGGTAGGTACGTGCCCTGTGCACTTAAGCGATGCTTATTGTGCCCCCATAGTCTAGTCATTCCATTAGTCCTGTTTCCTTAAGAAATTTAAGGACAGTTTCTAATGGAGCGTCTGTCACCTCTTTTGGTTCTATTGTTATGGCCCCAAAGTTCGAATACCTGGCAGCTGCCAGCGCCGGGCATTCGCATAATATGTGGAGGGGAGGTTTCTTCCTCCTCTCCGCACCTTCTACAGTCGGGATCATTTTTCACCCCGATTGTCGTAAGATGTCGCATGAGTGGACAGTGTCCCGTAAACAGTCCTACTATCCATCTCAGCTGGTTTCTGCCCAGTTTTATAAAGTCTTTTGACTTGTTCCAGGATGGTTCACCGATGAACATCCGCGAGTGTCTCAACCCTGGGACTTTCGCCCAGTGCGATATGTGTTTTTCTCTTAATAGGTCCTTCATGACCCTCCTGGCTGTCCGGTAAGCCAGACCGCAGGTGGGCTCCGGCCCTATCAGTGGAACTTCCGCCCCTTTCTTTGCTAGAAAGTCCGCTCTTTCGTTCCCTACATGGCCTTGGTGCCCTCTCATCCACTTGAGAGTGATGCTGTTGTGTTCCGCTAGTTTCGTTAGCGAATCCATACAGTCTTTAACTACCTGGGAATGTATTTCTACAGCTCCCAGGGCTTTGAGTGCTGCTTGGCTGTCGGAGATGATCTGGATCCTCTTATTTGTGTAAGACCTCCTAGTCATCTCCTGCGCACAAGCGGATATTGCAGTTATTTCTGCCTGGAAAACGGTTGCATAGCTCCCCAGGTCTAAATCTGAAGCTGTAATTTCTGATGATGACTAGAATTGAACTGGAATTATTCTGCTACTTATTCTTATCCATTTTCATCCTTATTCATCATTATGTTTGAGTAAGTCACTGTTGAAAGGATATGCTGATAACATTATGACACTATTTATTATTAAAACTACCTGCCTGATTTTATATATTTGCTGTTTTGTCGCTTACCTAATTCATTAAGTTAATTCCCATTATCACTAATAAAAATATCTAGGGCCTTACTATTTTACCTTACAAAATTATAGAGGCAGAATTTTCCGAGTTATAGTCTCCTATATAAGGAGCAATACATAAAAACTCTACTAACAGGACAGATATGTGCCGAACAACGCCCGTAATGGAAACTTGTTAAAGACAGTAATGGAGGTATATGAGGGCAATAACTTCCTCCGGCGCGGTGGTTTCCCGGCGGCACAAAAGCAGTGTCATAGAGATTTATCAATAAATTAAGGTCTTGTTTTAGTTTTGTCGTAATCGTGATTTATTGGAACAGGAAAGTACTTCCACTTGCTATTGCACCGGGATTTATGACGGCCTTACTAAGCAGATCAGATAGGGATTTGTTTTATGTACTGGGGAACGCTCGCTTGACTAGAGCGGTGTCTGCTGTCATAACGGATTTATTCTCCGCGCGGGCTTTTTTCGTGTTGAGGTTAGGAAGTCGATAGCAGCCGTACGGCGTGAATATTAGACGGTATCAGCGCCATATTTTATTTTTAACGATCTACGCTTTTATGCACATTTTTAGTTCTTAATAAATCCTAATAAAAGTCACTTTTAAAGTTGCAAAGGCGACTAATAAGTGGTGGTAGAAACACTAAATGTAACAAAGCAATATAAGGAAAAATGTGTAAAATTCAGGTCAACTAAATACTGATTTGAATAAAAGTCGCAACACCCAGTAATTTTAAATTTTCGCATAAGATAAACATCGATATAACAAATAAATTATTAAATTTGTATTCAAAAATAAACAACCGTTAAAAATATTCAGTAATGAGTTAAATCATCATGATTGATTATGCATTAATTTACTCAATTTCATTTATCAAAACATATTGCATCCCAAACCGTCACTCCACGTGAAAGGGGGGGGGGGGATATGACGTTTAACAGCTAGTTGTAAAGGACAATGTTAAAAATAGGCGTTTTTCTGCCCCACCTGGGAACGACCGAAAACTATCATTTGTAGTTAGAAGAAGTCAAATATACTCATTGTGCTGGGAAACGGACAATCCGGAAACAACCCGGAATGTGCGGGGAAAACTAGTACCTAGAGTATATGTATTACCTTACTTCAGGTAACAAGTTTTTTTAATTAATCAGCACAGTAACGATGATAGCTCAAAAACGAATAATCAATAATTCTAGGATAATTAATAATAACTAAAGTCAATGAGTACAGAAAGTATCCTGCGTACAAGAACTACCCCAATTACAGGGGTTGAATGTACGTGAAATACATACTTCACCTGAACCTTCCCGCACCTCTCTACTATTCTCAACGTGTAGATTTCACTTCACGTGTAGATTTCGGGAACACATAATGTAGCTGAATGATCCTTGAATGATATGTAATGATCTTCAGAAATAATTATAAAAACGTCGTAATAGGCCTGTGAGATCTTTACATTGAGACTAGTAGAGAGGTGCGGAAAGGTTCAGGTGAAGTATGTATTTCACGTACATTCAACCCCTGTAATTGGGGTAGTTCTTGTATGCCGGATACTTTCTGTACTCATTGACTTTAGTTATTATTAATTATCCTAGAATTATTGATTATCCGTTTTTGAACTATCATCGTTACTGTGCTGATCTCTTATAACTTTTTGGAACAACGACAAAATGCGTTGTTTTTTACAAAATTTTTACTTGTCTTAAAAGCTCAATGGTCCTTAATAATTTTTTTTCGATAATTTTATCATAATGGTCTTTTAGATAATTTAATTGCCTTTGATTTGGCCTGTTTTTGGGCCCTATACGATGATTTGTTGCTGAGTTATCGCCGTTCAAGTCATTGTTGACTTTGGTAATCAATTACTCGGGAAATAATGAACGTACAGAAAATTCCAGTATGGTTTTGAAAACTGCAAAGTAAAATTTAGAAGTAGTCGGGATTGGAGCTTTCAAAAAAAAATCGAGACGAAATGTTGATTGAACAAGAGATAAAAAATTGTATAATTAGGGATATTTACATAACTTGGCATAACAATGAACAAAAAGGGAAAAATCGATCCTTACATTGATTTTTAGCACGAATAATAATTTAAATCATTCTGAACACTATGAAAGAAAAATCGCTTTGAAACTATCAGGATTTCTTTGGGGTACATACAGGGTTTGTCCGGAAAGTAATATCAGTGAGCTTTGAAAAATGGTTTTTACTGGTTCTATGTGTACAAATCTTTAGAAACTTTCAAAATACATTTCTCCTGCGTCCACAGATCGGTTCCAGCGGGTCTTCCACGCATGAAAAGCCGCACGGTAGTCGTTTTCCGGAATCGCCTTTAAAGCGTCGTTGCAAGCCTTCTGAATGTTTTTCACCGACCCAAAATGCTGTCCTTTCATTGGGGTTTTGAGGCGCGGAAACAGAAAAATGTATGGGGGGGGGGGGCACATCGGAGCTGTAGGGAGGCTGGGGAACAACGGTGATGCCTGCCTTGACGAGGTAATCGGCCACGAGGAAGCAGGTGTGCGAAGGCGCATTGTCGTGGTGAAGCTTCCAGGATTTTGAGATGTCTGGGCGGACGCGATTCACCCTGCGTTACAGCCGCTTCAGCACCTCGACGTAAACTTTCCGGTTACGGTTGTCCCCTGCGGAACGAACTCATGATGGACCAATCCCCGGCAATAAAAAAAAGACAATCAGCATTGTCTTGATCTTTGACCTGGACATCCTGGCCTTCTTGGGACGAGGGGAATTCGACGTGTGCCATTCCGCACTTTGTCTCTTCGTCTCCGGATCGTATTCAAAGACCCAACTTTCGTCCCCGGTAATGACGTCATCAAGGAAAGCGGGGTTGTCTTCGCAGTCAATATCCTGTCTATCCAGGATTTTCAAAGTTATGCCAAGTTATGCAATTATCCCTAATTATACAATTTTTTACTTCTTTTTTTCTTCTTTCAATCGCCAATTTCTTTTCGATTTTTTTTTTTTAGAAACAAACACTTACTACTGCTTGTAAAGGATACTTTGCGAAAACTTGTTTTTCTTATGATTGCTCAAAAACTGCTGAAGCTAAAAAAAATTACTCAAGATACAAAAACTAGAAACCTGAAGCTTCAATTTCCTTTGCTTTTCTTAAAGCTTTCCCATAGTTAGAGCACTTTGAAAATCGTCTAAAAATTTGGGATATTTCTGGGCTAAATATTTGGGTAGCAACACAGTGGAAATCCTTCTCGTTTTCTTTTATAACAAAGTTCACTCGCGGGAGAAAATACACTTTCCTCCCTATCCTACTGGTACAAACAGCTTGGAACAAGTAATGTCATAACATAATGGATGGTGAGGAGTGTGTCAAACTATATTGCTCATCGTTCAAGTGAAAGGACTTTCGTGCAAAAATAAACCGATAAATGTTAAGTGCAGCTTTCGACGATCCTTGTAAAACACGTCGTGCCTTTGTGATGTTTGACCGCTCGCCTGCACTCCGGCGTTTATTTATGGCCAGCCCGTATAAATCAATCAAAGGTAGTAGCTGTTAACCGATGCACTACATCATGTTTCGAGAACGTTGAATAGCGGCCGACGCGTGAAATATCGGCGCAGGAACAAGAGTTCAAAATTGATTGCCACAATTTGAGATTAAACCACGTCCGAACTACTTTGTAAATTGCATTACGCCAGTGCAGATTTATCGGCGTCACTGCAGAAGCTGGTGCGAAGCGGCGACTGTCGCTGGAGATGCAAAGCGTGGAAAGTTACTGTGTGTGGCACCCCATTTTTGAAGATTTGGAGTATTCTCTTTTGCGATTATTTGCGGTGGTTTGCGATTTCACTTTTTTCGTTTGCAGATAATATAGGACAAAAATAGAGGTTAGCACCGGAATATTGGAGTTTTTTGAAAAATGGTACCACTCCCTGTTTTCGCACTAATCCTATAAATGTGCATGCTATTATACATACGGGGCATTTCACGCCAACTAAGTGAGGTCAATCTGTTTGAAACATATCACAATCGATACTACTTGCTAAAAAACTAACTTCCCTAAAATTTTAGATTTTTTTGAGCCACAAGGAGAGAGATTGTGAGGGTGAGAAAATACAAATATTCTTTTCGACTCTAAAATTTAAATCCTTCTCGGTAAGAAAATGAGGAAAATTAAAAAGAACGTGTTTTTTTGCGTAGAATACGATAAAAATATTTTCAAAATTATTGGGGGTATTTTTCATTTTTATTTTGAGGATTGAAAGTTTAAAATCGAAATTTCGAAAAGTATGACGATTTTTTTCATTTTTTTTTTAATTTCTTTCCTTTTTTTTTGTACTTTCGATTAATTTTTAATTCATAATAGGCGTCGACCAGGAACTGACCCAAAAAACGGCCCAAAAGGTGAAAAAACGTGTTTTAGCGTATTTTCTCATCCTGTGAGGTATTAAATGTCAAGTGAATAATATATTCCGAGGTTTTTGGGGTCGCTGATTACGAATCTAACGTAGAAAATTTCCCGTAGAATACGACGGTATTTTGTAAATTTAAAAATTCAGCCATTTTTTAAAAGTTGACAACCTTACTGGATCCGCCATTTTGTTTTTTGAAAATCTGACTTTATATTCGTAATCAGCGACCCCAAAAACCTTGAAATATATTATTCACTTGACATTTACTATCACAGGATGAAAAAATACGCTAAAACCGCGTTTTTTTCACCTTTGGGCCGTTTTTTGGGCCAGTTCCTGGTCGACGCCCATTATGAATTAAAAATTAAGCGAAAGTACAAAAAAAAAGATATTTAAAATTTTTTTTTTTTAAAAATCGTGTCATACTTTTCGAAATTTCGATTTTAAACTTTCAATCCTCAAAATAACGGTGAAAACTATCACCAATAATATTGAAAATATTTTTATCGTATTCTACGCAAAAAAAACACATCGAAAACCATTGCAACCTTATTTTAATTTTTTTTCATTTTTTTACCGAGAAAGATTGAAATTTTAGAGTCGAAACGAAAATTTGTATTTTCTCACCCTCACCATATCTCTCCTTGTGGCCCAAAAAATCTAAAATTTTAGGGAAGTTAGTTTTTTTAGGAAGTACTATCGATTGTGTTATGTTTCAAACAGAATTTTTTTTTTACCTCACTTAGTTGGCGTTAAATGTCCCATATGTATAATAAATATGACTATAAAGTAGATAGCGACCTTTCAACTGTTTTACACTCGAGACAACATTGGGAACAAAAACACAACTGTATCAAGCGCCTCTTGCAGAAAGGAAACAAAGCCACATATTCACGTCAAGATGTAGATGGAACAGTTTAGCAAGGTATTACCGAAGCCTGGCAGTTTTTATGTTTTTTGGTTTAAATTTAGATATTTTACATGTCTAAGAAAATAGTGTCCAAAATGTTTCTAGGTTAGCTCTGAAGATTTGCCTTTAATATGAGTCCAAGAACTTGGAAAAGGTTTAATATTTTCGTAGTTTTTTCATCACAATTTTCCTTTTTTAGCATGTCCTTTCCACACAGTCGACAATCACCTTCAACTTGGAATTATCAGAGGCAGAAGAAAAAAATATACTGTAGTACAAAAATGATCAGAATTTAAGCAACCTTCAAAAAGTAAGTGTATAACGATTTTCGTTGATAACTGTATATCGTCTGCTGAGAACAATAGTGGCGAAACTTAAAAAAAGGCGATTTTGAGTTAAGCCCATCAAAGGACTTCAAAATGGGTCCTCTTTCATGTGCAATAGAGGCGAAAGGTCATTTCACTTCTTTCCTGCTGATAGCGGTAGATACGCCTTGACAGTTGAGGAGAAATGGTCGCAACGATGTGTGCGATAGAGACGAAACACAGATTGTCCTTACACGTTTTTTTAGAATGTAACACAAAGAATAATAATTATCTATGTAATATGTAAGGTTTTACATTTTACTCCACCTTTTAAGACAATTCGTTTTGGTATATTGGATCTAAGATTTTATCTTGTGAAGTGGATAGCCACTAAAGAACTGAATGATTACCTACTTTTAGATTTTTTTAGGAAAAAAGAACTGATTCAGTAACAAAGACAAAAAAATAAGATGTCCTTTAAAGACAAAAATGTTAATGTTTGTTGCTGTTCTTCACAAAGATTGTATTTATCATTCATACATTGCAGAGCTGCTCTAACACAACTTAAGTGTTTACGATTTTAATTACATTGGTTCCTTCATTTGACAAGTTAGGATTGGAGCGAAAAAAATTCTGCTTGAAGTAAAAAGATTTTATAAAAGTAATTTCAGTTCCTGTGAGAAAAAAAAACAATGTGAGACTGTTTAAAATAGCTAATAAAGGACCTGTTCTTTTTAGAAGTCTTTAAAGGTTCGTAGCCAAGTTCAATATTAATTTGTTTTATTGTATTTCTTTTATTTTGAATGAAACTGATTATGTTGGTGTGTTACTGTGTATTCAGGTCACACCAAACCCTTAAACAATTATCTAAACAGTAAGCAATATCTAACAAGCAATAGTGACGAAACTTTGAAAAAAAAATTAAAAAACGGAATTTTGTATTTGAAAACTGTACTACTAGTTACAGCAAAGGCAATTAAGCACGCATTAAAAAGAAAAAAGTCCAAAATGTGTACCTAATGAACCGTAATAGGAGTTTAAAATTTTGGCAAAACTTGAAACGCGAATATCTCAGAACGGTTTTTTTTTTTTAGTTTCGCCACTATTGTTCTCAGCAGGCGATATTATGGTTGGTGTTAATATTGATAACCCATTTTCACCTTTTTTTACCTTATGATATATGTGCTTAGTGATGAAAAAATATAAATATATGTAAACATATCTAGATACATACAGATGAAATATAAGAAGAAAAACAAAAATTGGATGTCGCGAAGCCTATACTGTCGAAATAGTAAAAATACTGTATTTTGACAGTTACACTAGAAATGCAGATAAACCAGTCTATAAAACAAAAAATGCTTTGTCTGTGTGATAAAAATATAAATAGTACCTATAGGTAGAATGCAGCAACACCATTCAACTTTTATCCGAAAGTTTTTTGTCAAAATCCTGCCGTTTAAGAATTATTTATTTGACAATTATAAAAAGCATCTTATTTTTTCAGTTTTCATAAATTACTAAATAACTTTTCTAACATAACCGGCCTCGTATCTTTCAGAGTTTAGTTACCAAGTTTCAATATCACAAAAAAGTGGAAACTTAATATACCAGGTCTATATCAAGTTTCATCTAAAAATTGTAGTAATCGTAGCAGTTTGACAATTCCAATTATCATATTAATTTGGGAAAATGTTAAGTACAGGAATGTTTTTTTTTGTCAGTTCGGATTTTCTTTTCAATTCCAATATCACTTTCCATGTGAGTGAAATAATTTACACCATATTTTCGAAAATTTGCAGTGGTTTGGTTTTCGATCGTTCGTGAATGTTTACGATTTCACTATTTTTGTCTGTGACACAATCGATTTTTTAAAAAAACCTAGTCAAAAATTCTTTTTTGCGATCGTTTGCCAATTTTTGCCAATTTGTGCGACTGCATTTGATATTAGTTTGACATTACATTGTTTGACATTACATTGTTTGACATGGCATTCAGTAGAACTACCAGCTGTCAGAAGGAACACGATGAACTCATCGAGTAACGTCAACGCGGAATCCAAACCTGTCGTTAAAAATGTATGTATTAAAGAAATTATTTTTTTTATATTTTGTATAACTTGAATTGGCAATGGATAAAAATTTCTTTACAAAGAACCGATGCATTTTTCAAATAAGAAATATTTTAATTACATTCGTAAATAACTTATTAGGACACAGGTTATTATCAAAAAGACAGCACACTGGTAAATAAATATATTGAAAAAAAAAACTTTACCGTCGTGGGACAGTTTACAGAAATCATTTGGAACTCGTTGATTTGTTGAACACATTGACATGACAAATATCAATTTTATATTTTATATTTTTATCGAGTTATGAATTACTGTGTTCAAAAATGTATTATATTTTCTGCTATTTTCCGGTACTGTAAAGTTTAACTGCTCACAACTTCGGAAAATAAGGAAAAATCTGACCTTGGACCTTGGATAGGTATAGAAATATATATTCTGTTTGGAGGTGAAATTCATTAACTAACATCAAACGAATTTGTAATAAATCTGGGATTTTATAAGAACAGCAAAAAGAAAGCTTCAATTTGATAATAGGTATAGTAGGTATAGTAGGTATTACCTATATAGATATATAGGTAATAGATATTTAACTGGTAACTTTTTTAACTCTTGTTTTTAAAAAATCGCAACAACAGAAATTACGCAGAAATAACGCAGAATTGCAGAAACGTAAACATAAATCGTCAGACTTGTATTTTCTTTTCTGTGACTTAAGTGGAGTATTTACTAGCTATTTTATGAAACAGACTCCATATCTTAAAGATAATATATTGGGTCATGCTTCTAATGTCTGCTGGCTGCTGGGAATTACCAAACCATGCTTCAATAAATCTTTAATTCATTACTCCTCTCCGGCTTTCCTCGAGCATGGAGAAAATCTCCCGCTTCGGTAACCCGTTGATTAGGGTGCAGAGGACCCAGAACAAAAACATTAATCAACCGATA
This sequence comes from Aromia moschata, assembly GCA_029963805.1. Lineage (NCBI taxonomy): Eukaryota > Metazoa > Arthropoda > Insecta > Coleoptera > Cerambycidae > Aromia > Aromia moschata. The sequence continues at coordinate 213,137 of JAPWTK010000004.1, forward strand.
CGCACTTCTGTCGACTCCTATGGGTTCTGCGCACTCCTACGACTGCAGATATCGCCGATTGCAACTTCATAAATAATGCGACTCCGCGGCAACTACAAGTAATTAAACGGAACAAAAAGCGCCCCATTCAGACGGATTCCCGAACGGTATTTCGGGAAGTGGACTTTAATGAGGTCTTTCCCGATAGCGGGTTTTCAGGGAAATTAGGTTTCGCTCTTTTCTTCCGGCGAAATTTTCATATGCCGTTAAGGCTTCGAGACTCAAGTCGACAGAGCAACTTCGTGCCGGGAAGACAGGAACGGCTTTAGGCGCAATGAGAAAATTATTTCCGGTACGGGAAGATGGTAGGAAATATATTTAGTTTATAAGGAAATTGGTGTTAGCTCTTAGAGCAGTAAACTTTTATTTACAAAGTTATTCTTGTGTTTTAACAAAATTAATAATGTAATTGAAATATTTTGGTTTTGACCCACGAATTAACCTGAGGTCAATAGCTCTTTGCTATTTAAGCTACTGTGAGATATGCTAGCCTGTAAATGTAGATAATGAACACATCTGACCCTCGATAACTGTAACATAACAGGAAGCTGGGGTCCATGTCATATGTTCCAAACAATGGATCACACGCCTTGGGAAATTTGCTACTCTTAAGTGGAAATTCATGCACTCGAGATATACACGAGGAAAAACATCGTGAAGAAATATAAAAGCAAAAAGATTTTTATCCACTCCGATAGTTAAGCAACAACAAAATCTATGACATTTTGATTATGATTTTGAATAACATTCGTTTAAAATTGGTCTGGAATTGTCTGTATTACGTAAAAGTACTGGCAAACCACAATGAGGTAGTTCTCAAGTAGGTGCCACTACATAAGGAAATTCAAGGCAATGATCTCCTAACAAGTAAAGGATCTGAACACGAATTTACAGGAGCAGAACTTGTCGGAATGTAAGAAACCTAGGGGCTAAATTGAATAACAAGGAGGGTTGAAACAACACCGAATTAATTGGCAAAATATTCTAAGGCGAAATCACAACAAAACTTTGATGAAAGAACTTCATCATCAAAAATGCGGACCGCTAGCTTTTTACTGGAAACTGTAGTATAAGAGAGAATTTCCATAAAATTGGAATATATAATGACTAAGGTTGGCAGAAATGAAACGCATCACAAGTATAACACACGAAAATAATCCTTTAGCACGTTTATCATATTTTATTATGAAATTATGTCAGTCTACTCAACTTATTGCATATAACGCAGATTGTGCAACAGCTCCAGCTGTCACAGGACTCCTGTAACCAAACTGAGGCAACCCCCATCACATGCTACACGAGTTGCCCATAATATATAGGCATTGTCGTATGTCAACTTTAATGACGAATCCATATGTAGATTACGTAATGAGGAAGCTTTCGAACCCATTATCACGCTGGAAATATAACCTGATGAGGGCCATACACCACAGAGATATTTTTTGCAAGCAACAACTTAGTGAATAAGCTGTTCAAATTAATGAATGCATAAACTTATTCGCATAAGGCACTACAGCTGGAAACACAGCAATCTAATAGGTTGCAACGTTGGGACCAATTTAAAGCTGACCAGCTGCACTGTAAACCAAACCAAACCATATCAAAACAAACTAGGTGGGTTGTGATTATCAAAAACATGGTATTACATACCTACATACAAATTTATAAAATCATTCAAAGGCACATGCCTAGAGCAATATTTTTTGTTTAGAATAATGTGAGAACAATAATGAGAATTATAAAATCTGGTAATTTTATTGTGATTTAATAACATTGATAACGAAATAAAAATGTTGCCAATTTTTTCCTCCATCTCTTACTGAAGCAAAATTTCACTAATTGAATGATGTATTCATGTGTAGCGTATAAATGATCAGTAATGTTAAGAATAAAAAAAAATCGAGATAGGCCCCACTGCTAGGCCTTGAGGTACCTTTGAAGTAGGAACGAAAGCGATTTGATATATTATAAGTACTAGTGTGGTCATACATAATATGTGGATACATTAAACATGGTTTTGGAATTTTTCTTTCCTCCCGGTTTTCAACTGATTTGCTAATATATACCTGAGGTCGGCCCTGTGCGGGGTAATACGATTAATCACTCTGAAATGGCTGAGCAGAATCGCATGATTAGTCAGCATGCATCCTAATTGCACTAATGACATTTCTCGCGGCTAATGGCTGCTGATGAAGTCGTTCTGTTTTCTTCTTAAGTGAATCGAGTTTGTTCGTCGACTGGCGTGGTGTCATGTACAATAAGAATTACTCAGGCAAGTTTCTTGGGGATTTTCGTTTTCAATAATTGTCCTGACGCGCTTGAATCCGTCGTGAAAGACTCCGAAATTGGCTTTAGGTTTTTTTGACTTTTGAACGTATGAAATTCTGAATTTAAATTTCTGAACATCTCAATAAAATAATGAAGAAATTTAGAAATTGCAGTAGCAACCTGCTCTAATTTTTTGAGTATTAAATAAACTTTTTATCGAGGCGAACACGTTGCAGATGGTCAACGGTATATCTTAGGTAAGTAAATATTTAACAGCTTTTATGTTTGAAGATAAGTATGATAATGAATTATACAAATAATTGAAAAATGAGGTTTTATATCTGTTCCTGAATCTTGTAGTTTGTCTAACTAAAATTTGATCTGAACACTAAAAACGTATGATAATTATCATTAAATCATAATCAAAACAAGATTGGTCACAGGGCTGGTCCTTGAGAAACTTCCGGATCAGTTGTTGTAAGAATGTTTAAATTTATCATTTGAGCAAGATCACGTCAAGTGGACCCCCCATTTTCCACTTGATCATAAAAATTAAGTCCATATATTTTTTTCATAAGTAGTTGCTATGAAAAATTGATCCCCCAAACGATTTTGAAAAATTTTAATTTTAACAACAATTTTTTTTACAATGAAAATTTTAGGTACTTTTAATTAAAAATTAGATTTTAAATCAACCGTTAAAGATAAATTAATGAAATTTTCAGGATTTACTGTCAAATATATATATTTTAAGAAAACATTAATAACTAAAAATTATTTGTTTATTATCATATTGTTAATTAACTTTTAACTTAACAAATGAAAATTTAATTGATTTCTCGGTCAAAATTTGAGGTTTTTTTTATCAGTCACATGCGTTATTTATCTAAGTTTCAGATTCCGGAAGAAAATTTCACTGCTCGCGATTAGTTTAAACAATATGAATTTATTCGTCACAGCGCGCCGGGCGCCAAGCGCTGTCAGAACAGCGCGCGGCCGAGCGTCAGACTACATTGCAGCTTCGGTTAATTATAATTACAAATAACAATTAAAAATATAATTATCAAACGAATTTTATTATTATTATTATTATTATTAACAACGATTTGAACGAGCAATTACAATAAAAAATACTCGTCAATTCCACTATTTTAAACCGTTGGATGATGTATTATTGGAATGTAAACTTGTATCGGACGATGAGAAAGTTTTTACTAACAGAGTTTTTAAAAAAAAAATAAATAAAGATTACGAGAAGTTCATAAATTTTAATATTTAATTACTAGTTAGTTTTTTCTGTTTTTGTTTAATAATAGAGAGTTTATTTATTGTATTAATCATAATAATAATAATAATAATACAATTTTTTTGATAATTATATTTTTAATTGTTATTTGTAATTATAATTAACCGAAGCTGCAATGTAGTCTGACGCTCGGCCGCGCGCTGTTCTGACAACGCTTGGCGCCCGGCGCGCTGTGATGAATAAATTCATATTGTTTAAACTAACGCGAGCAGTGAAATTTTCTTCCGGAATCTGAAACTTATATAAATAACGCATGTGACTGATAAAAAAAACTTCAAATTTTGACCGAGAAATCAATGAAATTTTCATTTGTTAAGTTAAAAGTTAATTAACAATATGATAATAAACAAATAATTTTTAGTTATTAATGTTTTCTTAAAATATATATATTTGACAGTAAATCCTGAAAATATCATTAATTTATCTTTAACGGTTGATTTAAAATCTAATTTTTAATTAAAAGTACCTAAAATTTTCATTGTAAAAAAAAATTGTTGTTAAAATTAAAATTTTTCAAAACCGTTTGGGGATCAATTTTTCATAGCAACTACTTATGAAAAAAATATATGGACTTAATTTTTATGATCAAGTGGAAAATGGGTCCACTTGACGTGATCTTGCTCATTTGCGAGTTGTAAACTTTTCGTATTGCATATCTGACCATTGCAACATTGTGCAATTTGAACGCTTCCATCACAAAAATATACAATTTATTAGCCAGTTTAGATATTTCCTTTACAAATCAAGAACATCATACGATACAGTTTTTATTTTATGAAATTAATCTACTGAATAAAAAACAAGATAAGCTACCCTAATATGCTCACAAAAGCCGTAGCAGATGATTGTACTAAATGAGAGGAAGAACAAATGTAGATAATAAAAAGCTCCCTCGAGTCGTCGAAGTAAAAAGGACGAACAAGTCCTTCAGCATTTATCATATTATTCATGTTTCCCGTAAAGACGTCTTCCATTTTTTTATTTAGTCGAACAACAGCGCTTGATGAACACTCGTTTTATGCGGACGGTTAAATAAACTCCTCGAACTTGTTTCCCCCAATCTTCCGCGTGCACTTTTCTACTTTGGCACAGCTGTGTAACAACAAATAAATAAATGATCTGCTCGGCGACAGTGATTTACGCATTCAAAAAACTCGTAACGAAAGTAGAGGGAAGTATAATCCCTTGTGTTTCCCATGGGCATTCACAGCTGTTTCGGAGAGATAAGCAGTTGAGTATGCCTTAATTGGAAAATAACGAATGCTTTAACGTCGAATAAAAATTATCCGGAATTATCAATTGGGCACTGAACTGAATTTTTTTTCCTTTTGTTTTTGTTCTTATCTACAGTATGAATGAATGAAAAGTAAGTTATCCCGTTCGTCATAATGTTTGCAGCATATGGGAATGTTTCTTAAATTCCCCGCCATAACACTGAACACGTGACTGACTGCAATTGTCATGTAAACATTATGGAGCACATTTTATTTAACTAAATATTATTTTATTTTACAGATCAGTGGACATAAATATTATAAAATCAATGAAGGAGTGTCCAAAGGGAAATGTCGAGATCCCAAATTATGACTTCAAGTCTGTGTTCGGATCTGTTAGGAGCAGTGGCGGTGCGTGATATTTCAGTTAGCCATATCTTGAAAACGACGCATGGGACCCACTTCACTTTTTAGGTGATGACTATACACCTCTTACAGAAAGGATTTATAGTGAAAAAACCGTCAGCAAAGTTTGCGAAAAAATTTTCAAAAACATTGGAGCACTCCCTGGGTTCTCAGTAACGCTCTGTGGAATATTTGCAGTATATTTTTTTTCATAATCTAGAAACAAATATAAAGAGACGTTTTTCGATTTGTTACAAAATATTTTTGTTTCAAAAAGTTATGGCCATTTTAATTTTGGGAAACAAAATGTTCCTATTAAATTAAAATTAAAATGGCCATAACTTTTTTGAAAAAAAAAAAATTTTTTTTGCAACAAATCGAAAAATGTCTCCTTATATTTGTTTCTAGATTATGAAAAAAATATACTGCAAGTATCCCACAGAGCGTTACTGAGAACCCAGGGAGTGCTCCAGTTTTTTTTGAAAATTTTTTCGCAAACTTTGCTTACGATTTTTTCACTATAAATCCTTTCTGTAAGAGGTGTATAGTCATCACCTAAAAAGTGAAGTGGGTCCCATGCGTCGTTTTCAAGATATGGCTAACTGAAATATCACGCACCGCCACTGGTTAGGAGGTATATACATATGTCAAAATCACCCGAAACTAGGTCGTGAGGATGTTGCAGGGTGAGCACTAAGAAGGTCCTGATGTTTGGATTTTCGCTTATATCTCGAAAACGATTAGCGATAGTAAAGTAGTTATGTACAAAATTAAAGCTGACATTTTCAACAAAAATGTACTCAATGTCCGTTGTACTTTTCGAGGTATGCCCTCGTGAAATGAGCATATTTTCGAAAAACTGTTTTCCGCCTCACGTTTTTTGATAAATTTAGCCTAGTATATCTTAATTACCGTTCGTTTGAGGAGAAAGTCCCCAGAAAAGAAGTTGCAGAACATTACATTTTCATTAAAGTGGCCGTTTTTCTTTAAACCTAGTATCGGTTTAAGTAATCAAGACTAAAAATTTCGAAATACATAACTATCGCAAGATTTATTGAATTTTATATATTTCAGGTATTTTATTGTAGAAATGCTATACAAGGACACTATAGGTGTTATGAGATTAGTAGCCAGCTAAGAAAAAGGGATGGAAGTAAAGCCCAATTGAAGGATATAATAAAACAAATGTAACTGCCACATCTACTTATCACACATCCCACTTAACGGACAGGTCAGTGAATATGTGGTGGGGCTATTTGCAGGTGTTGGCGATTTTGCACCCTCCCTATTTCAGTATCAATTTGACATATGGTGTAGGTACATATCATATGTGAAATGCATTTTATTCCCGAGAGAGGAAGGACATTCATTAAATGAAATAGACGCAGACGTTACCATGACTTCCGGGGCCGAGATCCGATTGAAATACACAGGATATAAAATCGCCAAAAAATGCGAATCAACCCACCACATATTCGCTGACCCGTCCGCTGAGTGCCTGATAGGTGTGGCAAATACATCTCTCTTATTCTGTCCTTCAATTAAGTCTCACTTATTTTCCTTTTTCTTGGCTGGCTACTAATTTCATAACATACTGTATAGCATCCCTGAGGAGAAGGTATGTAGTCATATAATAAAATCGACCATCCACATCGACATGCAAAACATACGTGATATATAAGTAAACATAACAACAGTAACAATATAACTGAACATCGAAAATTGAAAATCTTTGAAACACAAGTCCGACAAAAAATGAATCACTTCATCTTGCTTCTCTTGATTCGGGAGGATCCTGGGATCAGCTGAGGTCATGACTGGCACACTTTGTCTTCTTCGGCTATATTTTCTTCTACCTCGTCTCCCATTTCGTCAAGCAGTGAGACAGGAAGGGGATCCATCTCTTCTACATCGTCATTGTAGTTTTCTACGACGGCCAGATTCTCTTGGGATACCTTGATTGACTCTTTTCTGACCAATATTTGCCACTGATCTAGTCTTTGACCCAGCTGCAGAAAATAATTTTCAAAATTTTATCTGCAGCGGAGTCTTTGGTTCGTGCAGGAACGTATTGGTGGGCTGACTTACTTTGCCGCAGTTCAGGCATCAATTTTCTAATTAGTTTTCTTTTTTATTTCTAATAAGTTTGTACATAACTTCCTTTTTCGATATACAGTTCTTATTCTTGCCCCCTACACTACCTAGGTCTGGGGACTTTTAGTATGTTTACATCTTAACTAGGTACTAGTCAAAACACAAACCAAAAGTCAAATATTGGGATCTTGGCCTGTCCCTTTTGAGTGATTACACAGGCCAACAAAAAAAGTCTTGTAGTTAAAAGTTGAGTTACCATACGGTATGTTTTTTGGTGTGCTAAAAACGAATCCGAGTTTCCGAATCAGAATTCATCCATTACCCTTAGATTTTGACATAACCTCAAAATCACACTTTACAAATACGTTAAAAAGAAAGGCCCACAAAAAAAGACCTTACTTATTTCACTTATTTAGGTGTGCTAAAATAATATAAAAATAAAATTAAAATGAGTTTTAGTTGTTCACATTTCGTCCAGCACCCCCATTTACCCTCCAGGTGGTTGAAAATTCATTTCTTATTAAAATTCAAAATTAATACATATTCATATTAATACATATTCCTTCGGTGCACTACAACTGTTAATATAGATAAAAACTGATTTTAACCCCTTAATCACCCCCAAATAAACCGCAGTATCTTATTACTCTTATTACCTCTCAAAGGGTCAAAAATTCATTTCTTATATAAATTCAAAATTAATACTTATCCCCAGGAATTTTAATGCACTAAAACTCATAATGTCGATAAAAACTTATTTCAATCTGGGCATTTTTTTGAGTCACCTCGCCTCTCACAATAGGGGTGCTTTTTTTATGGGAGTCCCCTAGCCTTCACAATCGGTTTGCTTTTTTTTGTGAGTCCCCTCGCCTCTCACAATCAGGGTGCTTTATTCGGGAAATCGGGAACTCACAAAAAAAGCACCCCGATTATGAGAGGCGAGGGACTCTAAATCTGTCACGTCATGTAGTTCCGCAATTAGGTAGTAGATGGCATTATCTAGTCGAACATGTCTGTGTCTGATATTCGAAGCGGAAGAGTCCAAAACCATTTTTCAGTTGTATAGGGCTGGTGTATTTTGGGCAAAATTATGCTCTTCATTCTTTTGACTTATTTTAACAGACCAATACCGTGGCACTGTGTTAACAACGCATGCAAATAATAATTGGTCAAATAGACAGCGCAATTCTTTAATGGATTAAGAATTTTTCGTTGGAGAATAAATTCTTAAGGCTTTATCGCAGGTATATACAATCTTCTGACATCGCAGACTTTATTTTCCAGTAATAAGGAAATAATTCTACTGCAAATATTTTTCACTCGGAGTCGGTGAAGAACATGGCCCCTTCAACCCGCGGCCGCTTGGCATTATGGAATGTAAAACCCGCTGCGGTTCTATTTGTACTTGGCCCCTCAGTTACGCTACGCAGGACTCGGATTTCCTCTTTTTTGCTCTCCGACCTTTTCAGCTTTCCGCCGACTTTCTGGCAGGAAGCTCGAAAAATTAAAGAAAGGCACAATAATTAACGAATATTGCACGGCATTTTTGACCGCTCGCATTAAAACTGAATTAATTACGAGCGAAGAGAAGTTCCCGCAAACTACTTTTAATTATGGTCCCTGAGCAATTATGGCGGGGCGTGGCGGGGTTGCTTCTTCGCGACGACGATTTCTTGTGCCAATCTAAATTATATGACGTTTACTTTGCATTACGGCCGTCTCGAGAGCTACGTAGTTGTCGATGTCGGTTTGCTTGATTTGGAATGTTACGCTTCGAATAGCCCAGAAGGCAGTGACATTTTTTCTTATTTCAGTTTTGCTCATCGCTCACTAGATACACGTTGTTACTCGGGCTTGCCAGACAACATTTGCGGAGTCGACAAATAGCCAGACAGATATTTAATATTTAATAAATTTGCTACAGATACTGTTAAGAATGGAGATGGTAACATAAAGCTGCTGGGAGCTTTTTTCTAGCGCTGCATTGGACCAATTACTGTATAAAAGGTATAGGGTAAAGTTGGGACAGATGGTGGAGCGGGTTAGATGGTGAATTTAAATGGTTTTGCTATTGAATAATATATGGCAGTTTTAGTATAAGAAACGCGTTGCTTGGCGTATAGTTGTCGTTGGTAATGTAGGTAAAGATGTAATTAATAAATGTGTAAAGTGTACACCAAAAAATTAATGTTTTAGTATTGTTTTTATGTTAGCTGGTAAAATAGGGTCTTAACTATATTTATAACCTCACTTAATTGATTCAAAAGCAAGTGGTCGTTGTTTTTGGGTTCGTCATCTCTTCCCCGTTATTATAACAGATGGTTAACAAAATAAAAGGACATATGGTGATATCAGAAAAGTATTATTTTTATTACAGATCATAATTACGACGTTTCATAAACGAAAAAGAGGTTCCGAAAAAGAGCAATTAACCGAAGAGTTATTAATATTGCTATAAAAGATATACAAATAAATGGTTTAAGTATAAATGAAGAGGAACAGCTATAAAAAAACGCTTGGTCCATCTTCTATTTTGGGGAAAGACAATAAGATAAAGATAGTGTTGCATATATAGAAATTATAAAGATATTGTTTCACACCAACAAGAAGGGAAGTTCGTTTAGCCATGGATTTTAAATTGATCGAAAAGTTAAATGTGAAACACAATTTTAATAAGAAGAATGAACTTGCCGGTAAAGATTGGTTGGTTTTGTTTTTAGCCCGGAATCCTGAACTAAGTGTGAGGAAGTCCGATGAAGGTGATACAACCTGTTGTAGGATGCGGTGAAGAGTAGTACTCTACTATCAAAATTGTAGAATGGTTTCAGTGCTTACTGTGTCACCACTAGTTGCGCGATGACTGTTCAAAATATTTAAACGTGTGATTTGTATAGTAGATGTTAACTTTGTTATTTTAAATGGAACGCCCTGTATATTAATACATTTTTACATTATATGGTACATTCTAAGAATATGTATAATGTCCTATACCTAAGTTTAAGCGGTTTTGAGATATTTAAGTTTTTATGTCAAAAAAGACGCCTGCATATAATCTAAGACAATTACCAATTTTTCCTATAAGAAAACCTTTATTATTCAATTTGGGTCGGATTCCTTGTTGAAAAGAATCGACTTTAATAGATTGTTTGTAATATTCTGATAACTATAATTACAGGTTGTTCAGAAAATGAGATCAAAAATGAAATTGAGAAAAATGCCAAAAATAATTTTTTTCTAATAGAAACTCCCAATTTTCATGATTTTATCTTATTTAGCATTAAAAATAAGGGTAAGTTTGTATCCGGTTGTTTCTTCTAAAAATTTGTAGTTTTGAAAATATTGCCAATTTAAATGTTTATATGGCGATTTTGCTGCGGATTTTAGGTGCAGCTACTCTTACTTGCCCATGATGAAAATGGTCATGTTGAAAACAATCGATTGCTATGTTTGTTTACACAACTGTCACTTACCATTTGAAAATTATTTAATCATACCGGGACGCTTGATTATACAAATGAAGATTATTTAAGTTTATTTATTATTTATGGAGAATGTGATAAAGTTATTTCAAGAATATATTATAATACATTTGCAACGCGATATCCGCAGAAAAAGAAACCAGCGCCAAATAGTGTTAAACGTATTATAGAAAACTTCAAGAACTTTGGATCCGATAAATCTGGAGTACATAGAAATATACTTTAGGTTTCTTTTTCTGCGGATATCGCGTTGCAAATGTATTACATGTTCTTGAAATAACTTTATCACATTCTCCATAAATAATAAATCAATTTAAATAACCTTCATTTGTATAATTTAAGCGTCCCGGCATGATTATTAATAATAATTTTCAAACGATAAGTGACAGTTGTGTAAACAAAAATAGCAGTCGAATGTTTTCAACATGGCCATTTTCGTCATGGCCAAGTAAGAACAGCTGCACTTAAAATCCGCAGCAAAATCGACATAAAAAATTTAAATTGGCAAAATTTTCAAAACTACAAATTTTTAGAATGAACAACCTTATAAAAACTTACCCTTATTTTTAATGCTAAATAAGATAAAATCATGAAAATTGGGGGTTTCCATTTGAAAGAATTGATTTTTGGCATTTTTCTCAATTTCATTTTTGATCTCATTTTTTGAACACCCTGTAATTATAGGTATCAGAATATTACAAAAAATCTATTAAAGTGGATCCTGTTCAACAAGGAATCCGACCCAAATTGAATAATAAAGGCTTTCTTATAGGAAAAATTGGTAATTATCTTAGGGCCTGCAGAAGTTATTTTTGACATAAAAACTTAAATATCTCAAAACCGTTTAAACTTAGGTATAGGACATTATACATGAAATATTCTTAGAATTTACCATATAATCTAAAAATGTATTAAAATATAGGGTATTCCATTTAAAATAATAAAGCTGACATCTACTTCCGGTATAACCGGAAGTGCGATTAACGTGAAAATATTTTAGGCGTATGTCCCCCATCAACCTTAGTATGTCACCGAATTTTCAGATTTTTGATAAATAGTTTTCCCATAATCGATCGATGTAGTTTCCGGAGGACCACAATGTATAGGTATTTATTTTTATTATTTACTTAGAATACAACTGTACCCTAACAATTTTTTGTTATTTTCAGTTTTCTATTTTTTATTGTTAATTGTCATAATTTTCTGTGGTACCTACCTCTATTTCAATGGCCACCACTGTATTTGAAACAAATTGACTTGAAGGCGTCATTTTCAAAGAGATCTAGCTCCCTTAGAAATCATCTTTGTGCAGATAAATTAGGTTAAATCGACATAAAATAGCATCGAACCCATTGGGGGTACCTACATGAAATTTTTTTACTCTCTTTTACTTATTTTGCGTGATGTAGTTACTAAGCACTGTTGGTGTCGTTTCTGATAATCTAGAAAACTGTGAAACTACCATTTTAAAACAAAATTAACAGCACATTAAGGTAGCTGAATATAAATGATCACATTTTATAAAGACGGAGTTCCCAGCTCGCAGTTTCTGTTCTCCGTTACTCGGATTATGTTTTGTTTCAATTCCAGTCGCATTACTGCGTAATAGAATTATTATAGCTGGGATGAAACCAAATGGCCTCTTATCGCCACCATATACTTTGTTTTATTTATATTTGCTCGATTATTCCTAAGACAAGTAAAGATTTTTACCATTGCATAATAAATTATGGTGGATTGATATGACATAATGAGGTTATTGATTCGTTTTTGTTTTTTCAGATATAGTCTAATAGAGAATTAGATAGCAATAATAAAGATCCAATCTATTTTGAATTGAAAATGATAAATACGCCTGGGGAACAAAAAAAAATGGTGCAACTTTATGATTCCATGGGCGTGCTCGAATAATAACTTTTAGGGATAGGTAATAATAAGTAATTAATGTCGCTTTTAGGCATTCATATATGTTTAAAACAAAACGCTGACTTTGACAATGTAAGTCTTTATTTTTTAATTCATCGTATTCGACCGTTTCGACATTTTCGCTGGTTATATCTGAAGCTACGTTACTTTCATCCATTTCGAAAGGCCTCCAGAAAGCCATGTTTATGAAAGAGGTATTGAATAAAAATATCGATTTTTTAATGATTGAATTATGACGCAAATAAAATAAAAGTTTGTATAATTTAAACCTTTTAAAAACCCACAACGTTTTTTTGTATGCAGTCGGTCAAATATAGGGTGTAGTGGTTCGGTAGGGCTAATAATACAATACATGCATAAATACCTCACCACGGATTTATTTTTAAGGGTTCCAGAGGTTCCTCTAGCCTGGCCACATGTACATAAATAAAATACTATTCTAGATACAAGATTAAACAATGATCTAACTAATAAAACATTAACTAGTAGCATCGGTGGTTAAAGCACACCCTCCCGATGGCTACTTGAGTACCTTCCGCTACGTCTCACAGCCGCGTCGGCCCTTTACACCGCACACGCGCACTCACACGCACCTTACCCAGAGTTCCATTACCCGCGCACTACTTAAAGTTAAATATACAAAGAATACAGGAGAGACTAGATAGGCGAACTACTACAAGGGTGGTTATAACCCGTGTTTTACCGCCAACTTAATCAACTGGGTCGACTGGGTCGAATGTTTGGTGGCATATTTATTTCCCCCTACCAAAGTAGCGACAATGACCAGTGGAGTGTAGATTCCGTCCACTTCTTACGTTGACATGCCTCGTCAAGTCAACGTTGATTACGATACGGCATATACGGGTAACAGATCAGTATAGAAAGCGTATTTAGTTCCATACAAAGTGTTAGTAAACTGATATATCCTTATCCTACCTCATATAAGTACCTATTTTCAATTTAGAATGGAAATTCTATAGTCTAATTTAGTGACCCCTTACACAGCGGTCTTTTCTTCTCTCATTTGAAGCTAAGTAAATTTTAGAATTCAATAAAATTGTAAACCTGAATAATGTACTATACAGTATACAATGTACCGATTTAAAATGGTACCTAACAATTACAGAAACAAATAAATTGAATTTTAAAACTCTCATGAAAAATGAACGAGTTATGTACAAATACTTCTCTTACAACCTAGTAACTTTACATCGGTGACACATGTATAGGAAATAAATTGGTTGCTGTCTTTGTTTAATAAAAATAAATTGGTTGATTGTCGTAACTTTTATTGTGTACATATTTTACGTGTAGGTACTGATATTTTTACTTTTATGGCAACGAAAACAAAAGGTTATTACCTTACATCGCGTTTAGCTTCAAACAAATTGGTTGTCGCCGTCTAGCTTATTTTGACGATTTTTCTTCTTGTTCATGTTCTATAAGAAGACGAATCGTAATGCCAGGTGCGATGCATACTAAGACGGATAAATGTACGTGTTCCGTTTAAGTCGCCAAATACATTTTTCGTTAAGTTTTACATTCTTAATTTTGCGCATTTGTCACTACCGGGACAACGCCTGAACGCCACCAATCTTCTGACTACGTGCTGAATTTTGAGGTGATTTGTAGTTCCTAATATATATCTGTCCATTTCTAACTAAATGAATATAATACCTCACTGCAATTCCGCAATGTACAACACGATTTGCCTAAATATTCCCGCCGCGACTGATTCAAGGAGATATATACTTTCAATTCGTAAAATAAAAATCACGACGTTTCTAAAAATAGCTAAAGCAATTTAATTTACCGATTGACTAGCGTACAGATCCACAGTTGCAACGGAAATCGTGAGTCAAATTATAAGTATACTAAAGCAAAAATGCACGCCTTTGACTCGGCAAAGGGAGCATGAAGCAATCTCATCCTCGTTTGGGAGTACTGTCCCTCAAATGAAGATGCATGGAAATAAAAGCGAGAATACAAAACGGTCAAGGTGAATCATTTGGATAAAAAGAGAAATTAGTACTATATGCAGCTTCATGTCCATAGCTTCCATTTTGAAGATTTGAGAACAGTGGCAGTGATAGGAGATCCAACAGTTACTCCCTATTTTAGACCCAAGAAAGCTGACAAATTCTAATGGAAATAGTGAGATCAATTTTAGACACAACAAGTGAAATACTGATGACAAGATCTTTGATAAAGGAAACAACAAAGCAATAAAATTCTTATACCTCCCCTCCTCTCTCCCCTCTCCTGTCCTATACCATCCGCCTAGCTCTTCTCCTGTTCTATACCCATACCTTTTCATCTAGTTCAACACCCTCACCAATCCAGTACAGGATAAACAAGGTGATGAAAAAGAAACTATTAGATTTAGAGATAGTTATTTATAAAATCTAAAAGGTATAATTCTTATACCTCCCCTCCTCTCTCCCCTCTCCTGTCCTATACCATCCGCCTAGCTCTTCTCCTGTTCTATACCCATACCTTTTCATCTAGTTCAATACCCTCACCAATCCAGTACAGGATAAAAAAGGCGATGAAAAAGAAACTATTAGATTTAGAGATAGTTATTTATAAAATCTAAAAGGTATTTCAAAAGAATATCTTAAAATAAATAAATAACAGCTTATTCAATCAAACGTGTCTTAAGTTCAAAGTTGTATCCAAAACCCAAAGTAATATTTCCTGTCAACTTAATTGGACAGGGATAGGAACACCGAAGAGACTATAATTGCCTATATAGACTATCGTTCAAAAGTTTGGAAGCAAGCACACTTTTGATTTTAACATGATATTCTTAGTATAGTCGAAGATACCGCCTGTAATAAAAATTTGTATTCTATATCGACACAATCTATAAGAAATACTCTATTATCTATTTGCATTTCTGAGATATCCTTAATGACATGCGTCATCATTCTGCAGGTGTTCAACAATAGTTTTGTTTGCAATGGCCCTCGAATTCGCCAGATATCTCTCCGATTGAACTAGTGTGGGATGAATTAGACAGGAGAGTAAAGAATCGTCTACCAACTAGTACTACACGACTATGGCAATATCTTCAGGCGGAGTGGAAAACGCTAAATAATAGCTAATATTTAAAAAAAATAATCAAGACGATGCCCACTATTTGTTCGGAAATTATTAAAAATGAAAATAAACAAATAAATGTGTTCATTTTGAGGAGGCTAATTCGCGATTACAATAAAACATTTAAAACATTACCTATTGCCATTTTATTGAACAATTTCTATGTGCTTCCAAACTTTTGAACTGTAGTGTATATTGACTATAAAGTAAATAATGTTCCGATAAAATATTAACATTAACCCCGTGAAAAAATAAATAAATATTAAGTCACAATTACCTAATTGTCATCTATATTATAGAAAAAAGTGTATATAAAAAATTTGGATGTACAGAAATATACTATTATCCCAATTTAAAAATATTGGTATAGAAATTATTTGCTTCTCATCAGCACTGATAATATAATTTCATTAATCAAAGGAACAATTGCAGGAGAGAAGTTTTGTACATATGTACTTACCTTCATATAAATGGGAGTTCTGCTTAAAAAAATGTCAAAACAGAAATTTACAAAGCTCGCTATCACTCACAAAGTAAATATCTAAACCCATTTCCCATTTAAACTTTTACTCTAAGTACCCCGTAGGCAAGAATAATAAAAAGTTCCAACACTTTCCGAGTTGTCGTTCCAACTACATAGCACTTTATGGATCGGAAAAAGTGTCCTCTAAATTTTAGTGGACGGGGAAATTTTCAATCTATTTATTTCGCCTGAGGGTTGATTAAATGGGAAACTTTACTACAAACTTCGAATGGAACGTTATAAAAGAAAAACGACGGCGGACCCTTGCGCCATTATAAAACTTTTATTTCCATATTGTGTACATCGAGAAAAATCGTTATTCAGCCTATACGATTTTCCGTATGTGGCTATGAGATGATTTGCTTATCCTAAAAAATGAGGCAGTGCTTATAAATAGGGGCATCATCAACTCATTAAATAACACATAATAATTGTTGTTTTTGGTATAACAAATATTAACGAATTGTATTCTGACAGATCAATAGTAGCCAATATGGTTGGTTATGAACTGTTTGTATTTACGAAAATATTTCATGACACACTCAACTCATTCTAACATGTGACTTGTCATTATATCAACAAACATCGTGACCATAATGATTAAGTGACTATTATTAGGTGTCACAATTGTTTAAATTAAAAAAAAAGTTGGTGTTGCTACTTTTTTCTTATCCTAAGTGTTGTAAAAAAGTAATACATTTCACGTGGACTGTATTCGATCTAGCAAGAGTTCCAGTCCGTCGTTACAATGATGGTTTTATTTCACTAGCAGTATAAATCAGCAGAAAAATACATAATTAGCTTTAGAACATTTAAGGAGAGCAAATTTCCTTTTACAAAATTGTATAAGACTTGGGGAAATTTCATTCGAGAATTGTCAATATTATTTCGAGACAGATAATAGGTTTTAATATTTTACTTGAAATATTGAATAGGTATCTACATATATTTCATTTAATTTATATTTTAAGTGAAATTTATATAACCGTTAGAATATTACCAAGAACGAAGTTATAGGCATTTTTTTATTACGCCTCTTGTATCAACCGAATTTTATCTAAAAATATTTGTCTGAAAGTATTGATTTAATGAACTTGGTTATTTTTAATTCAACCCTATTTCATAAAATGTAATGGTTGAAATGTATAGAGTATTCTGGAACATATAACACATATATTTGAGCTATAAATTTATAATAATAAAATAAGTGAAACTGATTAACTAAATCTGTAAGCAAACTATAGATCAAATTCTCGATTTTATTCCACTTATAAGACGTTATGTTTTTTAGATCAAGCCATTGAAAATATGCCTGAATCCCTTTCAAAAAAATGAATTACGTAAATTAAAATAATATAAGAAAAAAAAGCAAATATGCCTGTAGTGTATTTCATTTAGACATATACAAGCCAGACAAGGTTATTTTTTTTTGCTTTCAATAACTGAAAAGATTAAATGGATTAATGTGCATTTTTTTACAGTATGGATATAAAAACACCTTCCTTGACAAAAACCATCCATGGAATATTTTATATGTCTCTATTTATGAATAACTATGTTCATTAAACAATTTGTTTTTTTTTTAGCGTAGGTAGACGATCTGATTTTTCTAAAAAAATAAATGATAATAAAGGCAGAAATAATATATTTTTTGACTATTAACAATAAGTGGTTTAGCTTTGTACGAGCATATTATTTTGAAAACATTTTTGGGCAATATCCTGGGATGCATTGTACAAAGTTAAACAATACATTACGATTTAAATATTAACACTGGAAAATAGGAAAGAGGAAAACAATTAAAAATGTGAAATACCCTAGCAGATTGTTAGCAAATATATAAACATTATCCGGTATGGATATTAGAAGACTGTCCCTATTTCTCAAATGAACAAAATTTTCAGCGGACATACTGGTGTGTGATGTTGTGTACTACACATCATACTGGTGTGTGATGTTGTGTACTATAACAAATAACAAATAATAACACAGGTCTACAAAATAAACAACTTATTCTCTCCTAGAGTGCAGACACCACTATTCATACATATGTATTTTGACGTGGTAAAATCAAATTTCATGATAATTTTTAACATGTTAATTTTTTGCCACAAACCCCAGAGGGACGCATTTCAACCAAATTTTATAATTCATTTTTTGGAGTCGCTAATCGCGAGTTTGATGTCAAAATTGAAATTTGACGTAACGACAGCTGTTAACAAACTGTAAATATTCCTGAAAATGGTAAAAAGTTGATATTTTCTGCATATTATTATAGTTAAGTTAAGTCTTTGATGTCGCTGATCACTAACTGTGTCAAAATTGAATTTATCTTTCACTTTATCAGGGATTTTGAAAGCTTTTTGGCAGCTGCATTTTGTCAAAATTCAGTTTTGACATCAGATTTGTGATCAGTGGCCCCGTAAACTTAATAATGTGCAACAAGTTTTTACATTTTTTAGGAATTGTGGCAGATTGTTCACTGCTGTCGTTGTTTCAAATTTCAATTTTGACTCACGATCAGTCAATTTGACAGACAGTCAGTCAGACAGACAAATATAGACAGCCATACAGAGAGACAGGCAGACCGACAGACAGACAGAATTTTTTTTTTGCTTTACTTTCTTTAACTTAAAATCTCGATGTTCGAGAACATTTTAGGCGTATCTAGCGAATACAAATTTTTGAATTTATTTTCGCGAATATCATTTTTTACAGTTACTTCCACTTCACTACATGGATGTGGAAGTAATTGTTATCTTTGGAGTTAGGTGAAAAAAAAAAAGACTTGTAAAAAAGTTCATTATACAGGTTGCACCAGTTCAGTCGGAACATCTTTGGACATTAATGGTGCATTTTTATATTAAAACTGGGTGAATTTACGAACGTATTATTTGTCCAGAAACCATGTCACTCTTTAACGTACACATAGGAGCTCTGAGTCTTTCCATCACCTCGTTCGCGATTGGTTCTCTTGTCTACTCTCCTTTTCCCGTCTACTCTATATTTGGTTTGCGTTTATCTGAGAGATAAGCTTACTAATCAATCTCCCTTTATTCTGTAATATTTCTAGCAAGAAGTCTAGAACCAAGGAGACCGAACTGCGGCTTTTCGCTGTATAACGCGACGGGTTCGAATATGTCCGCCTCCAGAGGCGCTGTAAACAGTTGTGTACTCTGGTTGCTAAGGTATATAAACAGATATCTATACGTATACCGTGGTTCTGTACTGTACTAATCTATGTGCATTAGGGGTTAGAGTCCGTGTGAATGTCCGTGGTGCGAATACATTTGACAGACGCTCGATATTTTTCGTTAATTTGTTGTTGTTGAATATTATATTGAATCTACACAAGTAATATGTCTGCAATTACAAATTTTATGTAAAATGTACTCAAAATATTTCATGTTACGTGCTTCAACGTTAACAATACAACAAAGGAAAATATTTCGTTTCATACATAACATCAGTAATTTGAAATAATGTCCGGTTATTCGGACCGCTTCTTAAATCACACAATGCAACACAGCACTTTTGAACCATATTTATTTTTGTATATATTTTTGTTAAAACCAAACAGCATCTAAGCACCAGCTTTGACAGGTTAATGATAAACGTCATATAAAACCATAGCATGGTTTTCTATGATAAACATTCACATGTGGACCGCTGACCGCTGCTCATCACGTGACTCGAGTACATTACTGTTTACAGCGCCTCCTGGAGGCGGACAGATTTGATCCCTAGGTACCGAACGAGTTCGGTCTTCTTAGTTCTAGTCTTCTTGATTCCTAGTATACTGACGCACACGACATAAATTGGGTGGATGGTGGCCAACATATACAAAAATTGTCAATTGGAAAAGGCATTACACAAGTCTAGAATTTCATATTATTTTAGAAGAATAGCCTACATTTGAGGCTATAAAACATATTTGCATTGGTTAAATTTGTCTTTATTTTAGCTTTATTCGACTAAAAAAGTATGTAAATATGGAGGGGTGTTTCAAAACACTTTAGACCTATTTGGGCGGTGATGTCCTCAAAGAGTATACACGCCGTATACTCTCGAGGATTTTCTGAAAAGGTAAACGCATACCTGTATTATATATATTCTCAAGCCATTTTTTGAAGAAACATTTTTACGCAAAAATAAAGTTATTACCTAGCCTTTAGTACTAACAAAAACGTAAGATAACTCATTTTAAATCATCAAACATTTTTTCATTATAAAGAGAAATGACTAAATAGAAGTGTTTTATGTTTTTTTTAAATATTATCTCTACGTCTATTCTAATCTATCTATTCTCTATTCTATTCTATCTAATAAATGATATAATATGGTTGGACTTAAATACACTACATACATAGATGATGAAATATTAAGAAAAAATGCAAGCGGAGAAAGAAAACTTTTGGGAAGCCTGAAGTTGGTGAAAGCTATGGTATACTCTACATAAAAACATATTGTATTCAGGATATCACAATGAAGCAAATTTGTGATAAGTATCGTGTTATAAGCTGTTTCCTCTCACGTTCCCTACATCCTTATTTAATACATTCTTCCGTTATAGTAGGCAGTATGACGTGCTTACAACGATATAGGTAATGGGAAGGGTGGCCACTGGAGCTTAAGGGCACGTTTGATGTTCCCTTCTCGGAGCGAACATTCCAAATATTTAAGTGGCATAAAAAAGCTACATAAAAAAATGTTCGCATCGTTGAGATCGGCATTCTTAATTGCGAAAGTTAAGGGAATCGGAAGGTGGAAGACGCAGATTCTCGTAAAATTGAAATGGAATCCAATTTCGCTTACATTTGAAGACGAAAAGTGAAAGTTACCATGTAATTCGGTGTGTATGGAAATGGGTTCAAAAGCCTGGAAATTTTTTGTAGGCATACGTAAAGGATATACAGTGTTCGCCATAAAGTTGGTAAACATATGGGATTTTTTTTATATTAGAGTTTGATAAAAACTTTTGGTGACAATCATCTGCTTCCAAAACAACTTAAAATGCACCAATTCAAAGTTGACAGTTAACATATCTGTCAAATTTGTGATCTTCTAAAAAAATCTTACAACACAATCTCAAAAACAGCCTAAATTGTTAATATTTCGAAAAATGTCACTAAAAATTATGTTCCTAATGACATTTTACGCTTAATTTTATTTTAGTATATGTCGATTTTGAGCGAAACATTTTGATATCCAAAAATTTTTATATTTTCAAAGTTTTTGATTCACTCCCGTAACTAACTCATCTGAAAACATTTGAAACGCTTCGAAGCAGTATAAAGTCTGTCATTTCAATGCATACTGTGGTAAAAATATTCGTAGGTATTGTTGGTTTTGGAAGATTACTGATATTCTTAATCGAAGAAAAGGTACTGTCTGGATTATTTTCCAATTTCCAAAAAAATCACCCATCGTTTTTCATTTGTTCTTTTATTAAACTTTATTTTGTTAGTACAAAAAATGGTTTTAATTACATTGAAAATAACAAACAATAAATAAATCACTTTAAAAAAGAACTTAATATGCAAAAAAAAAACAATAATAGCCATGAAATGCCTTTGTCATAGAAAACCTGTTTATGATAGTTTGTGAAAACAAAATTGCAGTTCATTAGTACAATATTAATTATTTTTCGCTATTTTGTAAACATGCTTACAGCAGCAGAGAAAGTTGAAATAATTTTAATTCATGGCGAAGATCGTATTTGTACGCTACTAATAGAGCTACTGCCAACATTTTTATTGCCAGACGTCCTGAAAAATGTATTTGCCAAGCGACGGTCGGCAAACTTTTGCCTAAATTCAAGGAAAGCGGTTCAGTAAGCAATAATTAAAAAAAAAAACGCATTGTCCATGGAAAGTTGTCCGTGGAAAAGGAGGAAGATGTCTTTCTAGATATGGAGCATAAGATTACTTCTGTAGCTACAATAGCGGAAATGACAAACGTAGCAAATACAACTGTAAGATGAATTTTAAAGAAACACCGTTATCACCCTTATAAGCTATTAGTATGTTAAAAGAAAGAGATTTACCCCAATATTTGAATTTTGTGGGCTAATACAAGGACAGATTGCAGACAACATACATTTCTCAAAATATATTCTGTTTATGGACAAAGCCACTTTTACCTCCAATGGAACGGTACCCTGGACCTTATTTTTTTAACAAAATTTAAATGGTAGAGGATATTTTATAACTTTTTACAACCCGAAATTGCAGCAATTGTGGATGAAATGCCGTTGAGTGAAATATCCCATTTGATTTTTCAACAAGACGGAGCGGCAATTCACTCTACTGCTGAAGTCAGAGAATTTTTGTTGAGAGGAAAATAGATCGGGAGGTTTTCAGAATTTTTTTTGGAAACTGTGTTCTCTAGATTTGAACATAATGGACTCCTTCCTAGGCAGTTCTTACTAAATTCTGTTAGGGAATTTAATCGCCGAACTGAAAAATGCCATAGAATATGAAGGAAGTCACACAGATATGTATGGTTTATGCAGCTTGCAACGACATTCCATCTGATTTATTTATTGTTTGTTATTTTTAAGTAGTAGTTTCGTGTCAAGATAGCGAAATTTAAACCATTTTTGTACTAAAAAAATAAAGTTTAATAAAAAAACAGTTGAAAAACAATGGGTGATTTTTTTCGGAAAATAATCCAGACAGTACCTTTTTTTCGATTAAGAATATCAATAATCTTTAAAAACAAAGATACGAATAATATTAGCACAGTATGCATTGCAATGGCAGACTTTATACTGCTTTGAAGCGTTTTAAATGTTTTCAGATCAGTTAGTTACGGGGGTGAATCAAAAACTTCGAAAATATAATTTTTTTTTGGATATCAAAATGTTTTGTTCAAAATCGATGTATAGGCGTAAAATGTCATTAGGAACATACTATTTTTAATAACATTAGTAACATTTTTCGAAATATTAACAATTCAGTCCATTTTCTAAAGATGTTTTTGGAAAATCACAAATTTGACATTTGCCAGATGTTAGCTGTCAACTTTGAATTGGTGCATTTTAAGGTATTTTGGAAACAAGTGATAGTCACCAAAAGTTTTGATCAAACTCTAATATTAAAAAAAAAATCCATATGGTTCCAACTTTATGGCGGACACTTTATATTATCATGTAGATATAGTGATAATATACTCAGGATTAATTTGTATTTGAATTGTAAAGAACTCATGTTGAATGCAAAATGAAGAAACCAGTAGAAAGTATGACAGTAATTTAATTTGGATGAAATCAGCTACTCTTTGCGTACCGTATTGTGACATTTGTGAAGTATAATTAGTGACAGCTGACAGTTATTAAGTTTTATAGTTTACATATTGAGTATATTTAGTTTATACATTCCCTGTTAGTAAAGAATTGTATGGAATGACAGATAAATATTCTAGAAGTTAGATGAATATCCATCAGATGGAATATTCTAGAACGTGTAAAAACTATAAAATGTGGTGTTGCTAATACATAAGGTGTGTTAATTAAGTAATGAGACTGATGTTTTTTTTTTTTTTTTTCAAATACAATTACCATTCAGTATTGCCTCCGTCAAAATAACTTCCTTGGGAAGCCACACAGCGCTGAAGATGGTTCTTCCATTCCTCATAGCAGTGCTGAATGAATTATAGAAGTTTGAATATTTTCTATGGTCCCAAAATCCTGTCCCTTGAGATGATTTTTCAATCTCGGTAAGAGAAAAAAGTCACGAAGAGTCAAGTCAGGCGAATAAGGAGGCTGAGGAACTCCATGAATGTTTTTACTGGCCAAAAACTCGTTACCTGAAAAGGCTGTGTGACAAGGCGCATTGTCGTGATGCAACATCCAGTTGTTCTTGATGTATGGTCTCACACGCATGATCCTTTTTCGAAGTTTTTCAAGGACCTCTCTGTAAAAATGTTGATTTAATGTTTGGCCTGGAAGCACAAACTCTTTGTGGACAATTCCCTGGATATCAAAAAGGCAAATCAGCATGCATTTGATTTTCGACTTGCTCATTCATGCTTTTTTTGGGTCTTGGAGAGTTTGAAGTGTGTCATTGCACGCTTTGGCGGTTGGTTTCCGGGTCGCACTCAAACACCCAAGTAAAACTGTCTTAAATTAATTTTGATAATAATATACATGTATATTTGCATAATTTATAATACTTTGCCATATTGTTACGCTAAGTAAAAAGCTGGATGTTTCTCTCACGTCATATTTTAGGGGATGAAGTAAAATACTATAATAAAAAAAATATTCAAATGAAAATGCGGAAAAAAATTTCAGAAAATATCTGCCTCTCCAGAAGATCTCGGGAACGGCTTGCAAAATATTTTCGAACCGTTTTTACATTTATCAAGTGTACAAGAACTTCAAATTCCGAAATAAAAGCACTTCAAATTCAATCAGACGCCACTGAAGCTAGGACCAACAGTTTCATATTACCAAATCATATATTACTTAACAAGTATTTATTTGCAGGTAATAAATAATACAGTTAACTTCAACCTTCCAAACATGGAGGCTTCAAGCAACACCTCCGAGTTGTTACTAATCAATCTAATCATGCTTTCTATATACATATGTTGAACTTGTTGACAAATACATGCATGGTGATAATATACACTTTAATTATGATGACAAGTTAAAGTTTTTGTTTATCAAAATATAGCTAGTAATTACACCTCTTTCCGCTTTTGCCTTGTTTATTTTGCATTCTTTTTATCCAGCGTTGATCACAATATAACACGGAGTTAACGGAGTAATTTCTTTGGATTTTTTTTTTAAGAACCATGAAAATATACAGTCGTCCGTCTTCACAATGGGTTTATTAACATTTCAACAATCTTCCTCTATTGGTCTCAGACTCACCTATTAAAGTGTTGTAAATAAAAACAAATGGAATAATTCGTAAAATCGAAAACCTGTATTTGTTCCAATTTTAATGAATTTTTCGCCAGAAATATACTGGATTTTAAACAATTGCAGTTGAACAATACAACGGAGAAGCTGAAGTTGAAAGTCAAACCCGTTTCTAGCGCGTGCTTTTATTCGTTTCTATTTTTAGCCTGTTTATTACAGCCCCATACAAAACTATGTCCAAAAAACCCTTTACCGTCCGCTTTATGAACATATATAGGTATCGAAATGCGGGGCACAAACCGAAGCGTAGTTCGCGGAAAAGTTTCGTTATGATTTAAATAGTCTCCGTGTCGAAAAGTTGAAATTGCCCCGGAAACTTTCGCCGTTGTATTGGATACCGCTGAATTAAGTGGAGAATTTAAATCTGCCACGATTTAAGGGATTTCAGTATTCGTGATTAATAGATGCGACCGCAATCTAGCACTCACCTTGATGATCTGTCGCACGGCTTCTGCAGCTTCGCAGCTTTTGACAACCGTTAGGAAGGCTTAAAAAAACAGCATCATATTACCTAAAACTTAAAAAGTTTTTAACACTGCTTTTAGCAATAGTACCAGAATTTTAGGTTTAAACCTCAAAAAAAAAACCGTGTAGTCGTGAAATTTACAGGTTTTGTTCAGAATTTTGTGCTCTTTTCAAAAATGTCGGTTCCAGAAAAATCCCATGGTAGGCTTTTTGTACAGTGTTGCCAAAACTCAAAATTTCGAAATTTTCAAAATTTTATGACTACGCGCTATTTTCTAGTATGATGCAACAAATTGGATTAGTTTGAGTACAGAATAGTCTAAAATTAGTAACTAAATAATTTTGTATGAAAAATTGCAGTTCCGACTAGAGCTGTCAACGTTATTTTTCATACCTACAGCCATTTTTTGTGCTGCCCGATCGTGTGCGTTTCCGCTGACTTTGATAGCTACTAGGCGTCATTGTTACACAAAAAATAGAACGCTATGGCTAAAAAAGAAGACTTAGCTAATAAATATAGTGCTTTCAAAGAAAATTCGAATCCCTTGAACATAGAGCTGTAAAGATTTTCGTAGTTCTTTCATTACAAACGACCGCTTTCACTGTGTTCCACGTGCTACTCTATGTATATTTGATTATACTTTTGCTTGGTTGAAGTGTTGGCCATTTGTGAGTTTAACGCGGTTTGCGGTTGACATCGCAAACTCGGTCATAATATTATTAATTTCCAAGATAACGTTTTTTTTTTTTTTTTTTTTTTTTTTTTTTTTTTTGGCATGGAAATGGAGCATTGCTTATTGTGTGCACTTGTTCGTGATGGGTTACCTCCTACGGATAAGTCAAGTGTTGTTGTCGAAAGTGGCTTATCGACTATCAAGAAAGTGAGTGTTCTGAAGAACGACGGGCTTTGCGATCGTCTTAAGGATACCTCTAAACTTCAGGTCCATGTGGTTTGCCGCAAGAAGTACACGCATCATGTAGACTTGGTGAGTACTGCGTACGAATTAACCAGTCGCATGTGAAACGCTAGTCTTTTTTCTCTACATGAATGTTACTTTCAATAATGTTAGGTTATGATTGGACATGCCTTCCCTCTGCAACGCGTTCCTTAAGTTTTCTTTCCCCTTTTTGTATTTCAGAAAAATTTTGAGAACAAGGAAACTTGTTTGAAAGCAGTAAAGAGCCGATTTTCAATTTCACTGGTGACTGTTTGTACTGTAGGAAGCCAGCAAAAACTGATGATGATCCAAAAACTAGACTCTGCCACCGCAGTGTTGTTCGTCTTGTGAAGGGCAAGGAAACTGCAAAGACGATCTTAAAGAGAGCAGATTTTAGACTATTCCTTACTCAAACTAATCCAATTTGTTGCATCATACTAGAAAATAGCGCGTAAAATCATAAAATTTTGAAAATTCTTAAATTTTGAGTTTTGGCAGCACTATACAAAAAGCCTACCATGGGATTTTTCTGGAACCGACAGTTTTGAAAAGAGCACAAAATTCTGAACAAAACCTGCAAATTTGACGACTACACGATTTTTTTTGAGGTTGCAGTGAATTTTTGCTTATAATTCTTGGACTACAAAGAGAAATCCCAAAAATAAGCTAAACTACTCGTCAAAATTAGCGTAACACTTTTTAGATTAGCGCCATTTGTGTTCTATTCAAGTTAAAGACTTGCGGTTTTTAATTTTTCGGTAGCTTATAGCGTTGGTGTTAATGGGTCGAAGTCGCTACGCCGTGACTTAAACGGTTCGCCGTCCACACCCCAAAAACCAACCCCATGTCGAAATTTGAATTCCAAAGATTTTGGCGGCAAATTCAGAGACTTACAGGATGAACTAAGAAAACTGTCTGTCGGGTAAAAACTTCATCCCGGTACAGATTAAGACCTCCTCAATAATTTCTGTGTATTTGGTCGCTGTCCCATCCCTTCAATCTAATTCCAGACCCCGTAAGCCACCCCTTTGCATTTACGCTGGAGATCTTAATTCTGCCTAATAAATTGGTGTCACACAACTTATTTTTACCCTTTGACAACTCAAGCACCCCTCCAGACTGCGTGGGATGTCGTTTTGTCTCGAATTAATGTCATGACATTAATCCCAACCCACCCCCTGAAAATTTGGCGCGTTAAGGGGTTCTAAGCAGGTCTTGAGGCGTGGGGTGACAAAGAAAGTTTTTCTGAGGATGCATGAACTCTTTTTGGCACACCCTGAGTCGTCTGTCTCCTTAAAATTCTTCTTTGCATCCCATCACCCACATTCACACAAGAGCAAAGGAAAGTTTCACCCACTCAAAAATATTTTAGAGGGGGTCAAAAAAGAGGGTCATGGGATGCAAATGAGGACTTGAAGGAGACGAAGGACTCGGAATGTGGACAAAATAAAATCCTGTGACCATTTTCATGACGTGAAAAGGTATTTGTTTCCGTTTTTTAACCTCGAATAAAGGTGGCCAAAGTTTAGTTTGTTATATTTAGTTAGTTCTTTAGTTTCATATATTTATTATTTATCCTACTAATATTTTTATTATTATTCGATATTTTCAATTCTAAAATAAATTGTTTCAAATATTTAGCTTTACATACCTACGACTAAAATAATTAACATTTATTTACATCAAATTAGATTTGATATTTGAATGATTTAGATGTGATTTGTATTACCTATATAATTCGCAATATAGATATTTCATTATCCCTCATTCCGACACGTGCTAACTTTAATTATAGCTTAATTGAATACTGATGAATATATCATGCTAACAAAGTTAATTGCCATTTCAATACGTTTTTGTGTATGTATGTGGTTGTTACAACATATTCTGTAATATTCGAATAACTTATCACAGAAATTCTACATCAGAAATTATTCACGTAAAGGTTTTAGTTGATCAAAGAGCTAACCTTCAAAGAATTAATCAGCGCTTTGATGAAACCATGTTGTTTAATTCGTCATATCTACCTTTGGCGTATGAACAAGCTTTCATATCACTCATTTTTTGTATTTCTAGAAATATGACTATATATGTTATATTTGAGGAACAGATGCTGGAGCAGACGTTGAGGGATTACTGAGATTTTTGATATGTATTCCAGTTAATGTCTTTTTGTGACATACTTTAAGAAGATAATATTATTAATAAAGTGACGTTATGACAATCTCATCGGAAATATGTACAGACTGTTCGTTTTATATTGTTTCACTTTTAAATGGTTGTAAAAATGTTATATTTTATAAGTATATTGCTATTAAGTGAAACAAGAATGATTTCGCAAATATTTATCGCAGCAGGTCTATATTTTTTTTCTCAATTAACTTTCATGTCTATTATACTTATAAATTGTATAATTGTGTAGATATAAAAAATATCTCTTCACTTTTTACTTCTCTGTAGACTGAAGTCGACCAATAAATGCTTATTTTTACGAGAGATTTTACCTATGAATCTAAAAAAAATGTATAATAGAACTGATTTATAAATAAATTTTATTTGGTCTATGTGATTTGTCAAATACACAGTTGGATATTAATGTTCCTTCCAATTAATTTAATGGATCGGAAATATAAAAATATAATGGAAATATAATAATATAAACAAATATGCGAAATATTAAAACAAAATAGTTTTAAAATAGTAGTCTGATATAACGCGGATAATTTTAAATTGTGTAAGAAGTATATTTCTCTACCGTCTCGAAATACGATAGGCCTTGAACCTCGAAATTTGGTAAATCTAAAATTCGATTTTTAAGAAATTTTGAGGTTAGTCATACTAGGAGTTAGGGAAGATATGAAGTTAATAATTGTTTTCTTTGTATGCGCTTAAAATATCAATTTAAACCTTGATGTGCTTATTCACCATAACATAACATATATCTCCTCACTACAACGGGTGAATAATAAAATAAAATAGAGAGCAATATAAAAAAAAAATATGTTTAAACTAGCGCCTCCGGCAAAATATAGAATAAGTATAATTTTCCTGCAAGATTTGCTCACATGTTTGCATGATGGCTTCATATCTAAAGGGAACAACGTAAAGAGTTATCTCTTACCTATACTTTCAGTCAACTTCTTGTACTATCCTTTGGTGAGAGTATCTAGACGTTGAAAGGACTTTTTCATTTGGTTACTAATATTAACTATCATTAACTACTGTTAAATGATAGACATCGAGTTTTAACAGCATGAAATTTAGGTACCTATGAATTTACCTGTTTTCTTACCTGTGAAATGTAAGTACACATTTCATTACCCATTTTGTATGTTTAATCGAGAATTCATTGTATTATGATGAATATTTTCTAAGAATTATCGCTTTAAGTATAATAATAGTGACCTGAGTCCGACTCTGTTGGGGCTAGCCGGAATCTGGGCTCTAAATTATTATGAAAGGTTTGAGTATTATACATATGTTTTTACACTTTGGTTTTATACTTAATTAAATCTGTTTCGCTGAAAAAAAAGTACGGATCTGGCCACACTGATGAATACTCTCATGAATATCTCGACGCCATTAAACTTGACTTACGTTCATTTTGGTTTACCGCACATTAGCTTAATGCCGTTATTACAGCGAAAAATCTCGTTCAAAGCAGACAGGATTAATTGCCGCGCTCACTTTGTCTCGGGATATTAAACTCTCAGGTAGATTGTTGAATAATTCAAATTTAGTGTTTCATAACAGCTGAAGGACTTTACACAGGAAAATATTAATTATTAATATGTGTTAATTTGGTTTAAATTGTAGCGTAAAGGACCTTTCTCGCATTTTCGTGTTATTGTTAACATGTCCATGATGATGAACTAGTTCGCTTTCTAGATGGGTGCACATTTAACGGAGAACCTTGAATTAGACTCGCATTTGCAGAGATCCGTTTAATTTTGTCTAAACATTTAACTTTTTTGAGAATTTGATTATGCTTGGACATACCTCGTAAGATCAAAAATAAAGTCCTCAAAGTATGCTGTGCACTCGATCCCTGATATCATTGCAAGTAAAATAAACACTAACACATAATAAAGTGTTAATGAGTTCGGCGTAGCATACGAACAGGAAGGGATTTCGTTTTGAATAAGTAAAGAAAACTAATGAATATTATTAAATAAATTGATCACTAACATATGTTGCTATCATCTGCGTAAAACACATAAAACAGTTTAACACTCTTTTGGTGTTAGTAGGGGTTATAGCTAATATTCAATAATCTTTTCGGTATCAGATGTGTCACAAGATTTTACCCAAGTTTTTACTCAAAATAGTTACATTTTCATGTAATGATTCATAAAGAATAATGTATTCGTATAATGCCAAGGCTGTCTTATTTAATTGCCAAAGCTGTTACTTTAAGCGAAAGTCATTATTTACTTTACAATTGTGAAAGCCATTTGACAACCAACCAACAAAAGTTTGACACCAACAAAGCTTCGCCGCAAAACTTCGACGTAATCGCTATTTCCATCTCTCTCGTTCATAGTCAGATTTGATGACGTTTTTTTTTGATGGCTTTGGATGGCATAATGGATTATGTAATGCATATAGTAGTGAATGATGCGAATAGGAAATAAATTGTCTTGTCAAAATTTACTGAACTATTTATAATGCAAATATGTATTATAAACAAATTGTGATAATTCAACGATGATTGTCAAAAACATGGCTCATGAATGTGGAACAGATTAAATGAAAGAGGTAATCGACATTGACCTAGGATAAGGAAGCCAACATATATTGACACAGAAGTGCAGTTCAGTTATTTACATAAGAAAGAAACATTAACTAATACAAGACAAATTGAAAAACAGAGGACCTAATCCCATTTGCATCATTTCGGTTTGTAAGCCTCACAATAGAATTTTTAGTAATTATTTATCCAACAATGAAAGAATACCACGACGGATAAAAGACAACGGATCAAAGAACTGAGGCAAAACGAAAGGAGCAAATAATGGCAATTGACCCAGGAGACAAGAAACAACGATTTAACTATAGGCAACGTTATATTTGGTATTTTTCCTCGTCAGTGTAGTGCATCGCATCGTATGTATCGGTTGGAAAAATGAGGGAACTGGTAGCGGAATAAGTGTGATAAAATTCCCTTCACGACTTTTGAGGTCGTAATACGATCGGAGAGTGCTCTGTAACATAGACTGTTTTACCCGAAAAATGTTTATTTTGGGTGCGTCATGGGAAAAATAAAAATATCGTCATAATCATGAAAATCGCATATTCAAATATTTTCGATTGTTTTGAAATTTGAATTTCCCGCCCTTAATATGAAACTTAATGGTTAAAACTTAATATGACTGAGTATTCAGCCAAATAAGTCATAATAAGTCAAAAGTCAAATGCCTTAATCTGCATATTGTTGCCATTGAGTTTAATAATGTATAGACAATAAATGTAATCAATAATTTTGTATTCTACAATATAAAAAAATGGTTAGAGATTAAATTAAATCTTGACTGCTAATAACTCCATAACTCCAACATTAATTCTTCGTATTTCTTCCAAGTGAGATTTTCCCTTTCAGTTAATTTTTAGAGGTCAGAAAGGAACTCAATCGTCGGATATGGATTTCCACTTTGTTTTTGTTTTCGGCACAAATAGGGCGATTTTTCTTATAAATGCGGTCGAGGGCGTTCAATGAGAATAACGTAAGGGTTCCGCTAGATCGATCAATCAGGGTCGCATGATGGATCGAAGGGATTTTTCTTAAAAAAGGAAAGGGAAAAAGTAACATTCGCGTCCCTTACGTTCTGGTAAAGTTGTATGGCATCTTTAATCGTATCCCGGCAGGTGCATATAGGTAGATAAAATGATAGACTAGGCCATTTCAATATTATACACTCTCAAGGATCCCAAGCTGCATAAAAAATTGGGGTGACGTACTATCGATTTTGGCGGTGAACTATACCGGGAGACCACGAGATTACTATCCAGGCTCTAGCTAGGCACGAAAAAAGATATCGATTTCAAATTTTGGGAATGTATATCATTGAATGTGATGCAAAATTTAGTTATAAAAATGACTGATCATCACTTCCTGTTTGACTGAATATGCCTTAAACTTTGTTTTTTTTATACGGAATACTATGTATCTTTTATATTTTTTAATTCTACTGAAAAAACTAAGACTAAAACATGTATCATATCCTACACCTATATTTGACAGTTTCCGAGAAAATCGCGTTTAAAGATGTCAAATGAGTCATTTACAAAATTCTTTTGAAAGAAAAAAAGTGAAGATAGGGACAAACTCATATGATATCTTTAACTTATTTTAGAAGCACTAAAGCCTGATATCATTAAAATTTCGCATTTCCGGCTCAACCGGAAAATACCGGAAGTCATCTTTAGGAGCAATTTACTGCAATAATTTTAATGGAATGCCCTATAACTAATTGTAAATTCGAATTTTACAAACAATTTCAAACCATTCTTATGTACACTTCTCTATACCCAAAGTTCATAGTTTTTGAGATATTACATGTTTAATGTCAGAATGTCATAGGTATGAACGATGCATAAATGGAAAACGATAGAATCAGTCAATGCATATATCAGAGGTACCTAGGAATTTTAATATAGGTAGGCGCTATCACAGGCTTTTGTTTTTAAACGTCATTTTTTTCATTGTTGCTTAATTTGACAATTAATTCTTACTGTTTACGTTTGGTGGTAGTGTTATTACTTCTATTTTATTTAAAATGCCACTTTTTACTCGCAAACATCAAATCGACATGCTGTTAGTGTATGGAGAAGCGAGAAAAAATCGCAGGGAAGCAAAAGCTTTATACGGGCAACGATAACCAGATCGTGCACAACCACATGATAAATATTTCCCTTGGCTTGAACTTCACTTAAGAATTGAAGAAGAACCTAACGAGTTTATTGTTAGTGAAGAGGCGGAGATTAATACTCTGGCCGCCTGGCGTGTATTGAGGTAGATCTGACTACTTCAGTTAGGCAAATTGCTGCCAATATTGGAATTGGACGGGAAAGCGTCAGAAATATTTTAAAAAAGCACAAATTTAAGCCATTTAAGTACCAAGTACACCACCATCTTTATGAAGCCGATCACCAACGGAGGCTGGGGGTTTTGTAATTGGTTTATGGTGCAGCAACTCCCAAATTGAAGCTTTTCTTTTCTCTGACGAATCACGCTTCACGAATTGGGTATGTTCAGTAGAAATAATTCGTGATATTGGGCAAGAGAAAATCCTCATTTATTTAGATAAGGAGCTTTCCAAGATTTGGTGTTAATGTGTAGATGGGAGTAATTGGAACGCGCATCGTTGGATCAATTTCCTTTGAAAATCCACTACCAGCAGGCCAGTATTTACAGTTTTTAAACAATGCAATAGCTGACTCTCTCAAAAATTTACCAATAAATGAATATTTCCACATTTATTACCAGCAGGACGGAGCCCCAGCCCATAATGCTCGAAGGGTTAGGGATCATTTAAATCAAACGTTTGAGGATCGTTGGATAGGTACGTACGGACCAGTTAGATGGCCAGCTAGGTCCTGCGATATCACTCCCTATTGTGAGTCACACCAAACATTAAGTAAGTCACATTAAAGCAGAAGTGTACAGAACACAGCCTACTGATTTACAATATCTCCGTTACCGGATTACAAGAGCGGTGAACAATATTACTCCTGCTCAAATGGAAAATGTGTTAAGGGGATTTGAAAACAAGACTCATTTATGTCATCAAATGAATGGTGGACAATTTGACCATTTAAGTTATGGATGATGCTGCATTTTTTTAAAAATTATTATCTTCTTATGTTTTTTTAAATAAAATATTATATCTCAAAAACTGTGAACTTTGGGTATAGGGAAGTGTACATAAGAATTATTCATAATTGTTTGTAGAATTCGAATTTCCAATTAGTTATAGGGTATTCCATTACAATTATTGCAGTAAATTGCTCCTAAACATGACTTCCGGTATTTTTCGGTTGAGCCGGAAGTGCGAAATTTTAATGATATTAGGCTTTAGTGCTTCTAAAATAAGTTACAGATATCATATGAGTTTGTCCCTATCTTCACTTGTTTTCTTTCAAAAGAATTTTGTTAATGACTCATTTGACATCTTTAAACGCGATTTTCTCGGAAACTGTCAAAGATAGGTGTAGGATATGATACATGTTTTAGTCTTAGTTTTTTTCAGTAGAATTCAAAAATATATAATATACAGGGTGTTATACACACATATACAGGAACCATATAAAATAACAAAGTTTAGGACATTTCCGGTCAAACAGGAAATGATGATCAGTAGTTTTTATAACTAAATTTTGCATTCCATTCAATGATAATATTCCCAAAATTTGAAATCGATATATTTTTTCGTGCCTTAGCTAGAGCCTGGGTATATATATACTGGGTGACCACGAGATTACTCTCGTGGTCACCCAGTATATATTTTCGTGACCCATTAGATGAGTCAAATGACATTTTCTTGTCATTATGGTTTTGAATGGAGCAGACCACATATGTATAAATGTATACGAAGTGTGCTCTTGAAAATGTTTTCATAATTTTGGAATGTGTTAGTGTATGTTTTAAGTATGTTATTTTGTCTAAAAGGGGTTAGACGAGTTATTGCATTTGCATAACTTTTAAATTTAAAAATCGAAAATTTTTTAAAGATTACAAAAAATTTGGAAAATTCAGTTTTATACCAACATTTTAGACTTTTGTGATAATACAAAAGTTTAACGGTTTTCAATTGTTGATTAAAATTACAAACAAAAAATCGACTAGGTATAGGATGGCGAAAAATTGAAAAAAATAGAAATCTTGGAATATCGTTTCGAAAATGGGTACACATGTGTAAAATCTTTCCTCTTAATATTTTTTTCTCATATATGAAAAAGCTATCGGAATATTTTTCGAATTTGTTCATTTTGAGTTATTTTAGGAAAGCTATGTACGTGCACTAGAACATCCCAAAATTAAATTATCAAAAAAGTTAACAATCCCCCCATTTCCCCATTTGAAGCCCTCTCACATGAATGTGGACACATTGTGTATACGTGGTCCGCCCTACTCAAGACCGGTATCACCCCCAAAATTGATGATGCATAAAACTTTAACCCAAATTTGCATACAACGATTTTCCATTAATACACAGTGCA
Source organism: Aromia moschata (assembly GCA_029963805.1). Classification (NCBI taxonomy): domain Eukaryota; kingdom Metazoa; phylum Arthropoda; class Insecta; order Coleoptera; family Cerambycidae; genus Aromia; species Aromia moschata. The sequence continues at coordinate 249,047 of JAPWTK010000004.1, forward strand.
TTCCAAAACTCTAAAAAAAATCACAGTAACTTTGTCACTGATTTTAGAGGAAAATCTTTGAACGCTCAAATTTTATTTACGAATTTCTTAATCCTCATATCATTTCGCAAAAATAGTACCACAATTTTTCGAGACACGTTGTTATCTTCAGATTTCGGACATGGATATAACCACTTAATAAGGCATATTTTCTAAACATTTATTAAAGAAAAAGTCACTAATATTATAATGTTTTCGACTCCTTTAGAATGCACTGGTTAATGTACTTGTATTACAGTGACTGTGCCACAGTGACTGTAATCTAGTCAGAAGCTAAAGTCTAAGAAGAAGAAGAAATAGTTAGAAGCTAAAATAAATGTATAAATATCTATAAATGCCTTGAATGCTATAACTTCATGTAATTGATATCTCCTTTGGCATAAATACGATCGCCTAATTTATAGGATATTTATTTGCCTCACTATATAATGTTTATCTATATCAACTGGATCATACATAGGAAATATTTCAACGATACCAATTCGACGGATATAGCACACAATAATAATTATGATATAATTGTGCCAATTGATGAAAAAAATAAGTATAATAATTGTCGCAGTCGTTTGCAGACGAAGCGGCTTTGAAGTCCGCGACAACATCTCGCATGTGGTAAGCATAGCCATGGCGACCGCCGTAAACAACGCTGTCAAATGCAGCGGATTTAAACTGATTTCGATTTCGCGTCAGTTGCTATTCATAGTACGAGACTCAAAGCCGCGCTCAACGAGGGCAAGGTTTTTTGAGAAAGTATTCAGCGCATTACGTTTTGTAATTTATTTTATTGACTATGACATATTATGCGATAAAAAATATTTTTTTAATAGGTGGTTTGATGAGTCCGTGACTTCTAAAGAAAAACATTTTTTTTTTTCGGCAAAAAATAGTTTTATTTTTCTTCATAATCTCCTTTTAGCTCGATACATTTAGTCCAACATGTTTCTAATTTTTTTATTCCTTCTAAATAATATGATTCCTCAAGGCCCTCAAAATAAGCGTTTGTTTCAGCGATGACCTCTTCATTCGACCCGAATCTCCTACCACCCAGCCATTTCTTCAGGTTTGGAAGCAGGAAAGAGTCGGAGGGAGCTAAATCTGGAGAATAAGGTGGATGAGGTAGCTTCGTAGCCCAATTGATGAATTTTTGCAATGGTGATTACACACGTATGCACTCGTGAATTGTCCTGATGAAACAGCACTTTCTTCTTCGCTAAATGCGGTCGTTTCAAGGTAATCGATATGAATGACACCGCGCGAATCCCAGAAAACTGTGGCCATTACTTTGTTGGCCGACAGACCCATCTTAGCCTTCATCGGTGCACGTTCACCTGTAGAAACCCACTGTTTCGATTGTTGCTTAGTCTCTGGTGTGGTGTGATGGATCCATGTCTCATCTACGGTAGTGAAACGGCGCAAAAACTCGTTTTAATTGCGGCTGAACATCCCCAAACACTCCTTTGAAGTGTTCACACGGTTGTGTTTATGGTCGATCGTGAGGAATTGCGGCACCCATCGCGCGGACAACTTTTTCATATCCAAATAATCATGCAAAAGGTGATGCTCCCGCTGAGTTGAGATGCCTACAGCCTCAGCCAACTCACGCACTTCCAATCTTTGATCGTCCGATATCATTCTATGGATTTTATCGACGAATTCTGGCGTAATGACTTCTTTCGTGGTGACCTGAACGTTCAGCGTCACTTGTACTGGTGCTGCCACAACGGAACTCAGTAAGCCACTTTTTAACCATTTAAATTGACAGTGCAGAGTCCCCATAGTATTTATCAAGCCACTCCTTGGTTTCGGTAATGGGTTTTTTTGCGCAAAAAGTAATGCTTAATCAGCACACGAAATTCATTTTTTTTCCATTTTTGTGGAAATTGACGAGGTTAGCTGCTTTCAATGGCTGTCAAACATAAACTAAATGAAGTAGCTTGCTCAAAATTTTACATTAGTCTACCGCTAGATGGCAGTTGACGGGAGTAGTGTTGCCATTAAAGTTACTGCGCGGGAAATTAGTAGTCTCGGACTTATGAAATCACCCTCGTATATACCTAAATCAAACAGAATACACTATTTTCAGTATCGAAACGAGTATACATAAATTTCAAAATTATATTAGATTAAGAATAATTTTAAATGATACAATCAACTGAAAATCTTACGACGCGGTGCGTCACTTGCCTCCCCTGGTGAGCTGCCACAATTGCAGAGCTCCATATAATTCAAACTTTGTTACTTGCTTTATCACATTCACATAGCTTTAGTTTAATTACGAAATTATTTTAATAAATGCCGCTTGATTTGATATGTGCTGTATCAAAATTAAATGCAAAAAGGTTTAACATTTTTACCGTAAAAATTCCACTTACGATTCACGGTACGCAAACATTCCTTATAAGCCGAAAAAACCTTTATGCGTTGTGTTTTATAATGCATGACGGCAAAACCGCCGCTAGTGGCTATATTGTCTGCGAATTTGTAGATACGCAGATATTATATTTTATTCCGTACGGCCTTTATGAAAAAAATCACTTTCCCCTAACGAAAGTTCGCCCACAAAATAAAGCTTTTGCTTTCGGCTGGGACAAAAAACGCGAAAGTGGAACGATGAAAAGATAAACATAACATTATTTTTCATTTCCTACGTAAAATGTAAATGTCCTCCGACTTTTACGGAAGATTAAAATAAATAAGTAAATGAATTCGAGAGGCTGACGACCGGATGTACATGTAGGCAGTTCACTCTGATCCGAGAGCTCTCCTTTTATTCCAGGCATTCCATGCCGCGGATTCGGCAGAAAGTCATCACCCTCTTATAACATTATGTAAGAGTTATATGTTACATTTCTGCAACGTTCCTTGGTTTGTATGTATTCGTTAAAATAACTGCTTTAACAGCAGTAACATAACTAATCAATGAAAACAGCCGGGAAGAATTTATAAACTGTGGGAAGAAACCAACAGCTATTTACTTACGGTAAAGAGCTTTAATGTACCCCAGCAAAGAAGTAATAATACCATATGTATAATATACATATGGTATTATTATATCCCAAATTGGTTATGTCTGCACTTGTATCTTGACTATTGTTGGATATAGAAAGGGGAAACTTTTAGAGGATTTCATTACCTCTTCCATTTTTTTTTACAAATTCGATTTATCTGTAATCATTTTCGAGATAATTCCATGAAACTGAGAAAGTGCATTTTATGTCCCTTATCTTTTTCATGACTGGATTTATATTTTTGCGAGTACATTGTTAAGACATATTTTTAAGATGCTTTCGCAGACATTGTTGGTATGACTTGACTGTTGGTATATTATTTTATATGAGAGTCTACGAGTTATCTTGTCAGGATCCAAACAGGATGAATGTTAGCTAAAAGTGATCGTTTTTGGCAAAGGCCGAAAAAAAAATCGTATTCGAATATGCCATTATTGTTTTTTATTTGAGTATTTTTTGTTAATTTTAGTTTGCAGAAAAGTTAGTATGTGCACCTCGTCGGAAAATCATATCCTCGGCCTTCGTCGCTTGCTAGACTCGGCTGCCTCATTCAGCAGTTTGCATCGTAGGCTGAGAATATCTCATTTTTCCTTCTAGATACACAATATACATACCATTCTTTATTCTTATAGATATCTTTGTATCAATTGTTTCAGTCATCCCTAGTCTTAGACTGCTCTGCATTAACCTCTTATAACGTTATGTAGAAGTGCCCTTGGTGTACATAAGTTGCGTTTCCAGAAAGTCTACTGGTTAACATGACTCTGTAACTTTAGAACAACGCCGGGAAAGTTACTGAATAGATGGACTGTCTGGCAGATTTATAGTCAAACAACTTACATCACAATTGACGTCCCCAAAATGCTTAAGTTTCCAAGGATAGACACCTTTGGGTAGTAAGTATACTGAGACTGATTGCATGGATATTATCTTGTTACGATAAAATAATAGTTATTATTCAAATATAGAGTTTTGAAGCTACATACATACATGTGCCCAACAATACACAATAATACTATACACCTATTAAACTCATAAAATACTATACCTACTTAAATACATTCGAGTAAAATATACTTCTAGCTAAAGCTAATTATTAACCAAATTATCCAGATGTTTGTTTAAATAATGGCATCCATCATGCTGTATCTTAAAGTTTTTACTTATGTTGGCGCTATTTGCACCAATTTCTTTAAATTCAGATCAACCTTAACAATGGACCATAGTCATTTAAAATGAAGTGGAATACGCGAGTTTGTTAATTTGTTAACATATGGCAATGTTATTGAAATCCAAAAGAACAAAGCAGACAAATTGATGTTGTCATATTCATAAATAAGTACAGTGCACCAAAAGTAGCTTTGCTTCTGGCCGCAGTAGACAAAACTTGAAATAGTGCTCATTCCTTTTGTAGCTGCAGCCGTGAACGCTTCGATAAATACAGTCTCATATATTTGTCGAGTATGGTCGTTCTACTTCGTACTATGTTCGTTGTCCGCGGGCAAAGTTAATCTTTATGTACTGTAGTATTTCGTAATGGTACGAAGGTTATCTTGTAATATAGCAGTGACAACAAATTTCTGGTAAATTGAGCACAATAATACTCATTTTCAGTGATTATAATATATAAAAACCGCTACCGAAGGAATCGGTACTTCAACATCAAACTTTTTCAGGTTATATGACCATATATATATTAAAATATATATATATGCATATTCATATTAAAATACAGCCCCTTGCCGCTACCCCTACCGTAGAACAACAAATAACACCATCAGCCAAATCAGAATAAATGTATGATTTAGCTTGGGCATTCATATACGTTTTCATAAATTTTTAATTTATTAACATTTTGTTTTAGTTACCACCTACTGGAGGCGGAGGTATGAAGACGAATATAATTTTTTTAGAGATCCGTTGAATGTGTTGATTAATAAAATTAATGTTAAAAAAAGTTTATTTGACCTATTTTAACTGGTGGAATTTTATACACTGGTGGAAATTGAAATTGCAACACCCAGTATAAACAATAATACCAGCATTACCTTCTGTATGTTAGTTTGTTATGATGAAATAAAGAAATTATTACAATTTGAGGAATTTCCGGCTAATCGTTTCTGAGAAATTCAGATACATGCAAAATGGTCATATCCCTTAAGGAACTATAAAATGGTCTGCTTATCAATGTTTTGTGTTAGTTTTGTTGATACAGTGAGGACAAGTGCCACGAATGCTCAATCGAAGAGAATGTCATCGATACGAGCAAGTTGATGAATTTAATAGAGGTCGAATTTTAGGCCTATGTGAGGGGGTATGTCATATCGAGATACAGGGATCTGTATTGTATTGTATTGTATTGTATTGTATTGTATTGTATTGTATTGTATTGTATTGTATTGTATTGTATTGTATGTATATAAGTATCTGTATTGTATTGTATTGTATGTAAGCACAGTTTGCTTAAATTTCGCCCATGGGGGTATGGTGGCAGTGGAGTGAAGAACACACTATTGTAAGATGACCTGGCACTTGAGCGCGAAGGCGAACCACAAATCGTAAACAGCGCCACCTTCATAAATTGTACAACATGTACAACATCGTCGTTTACGTCTCCAATGGTGCCAAGAAAAGCATTTGTGGAGGGAGGAATGGCACAATCTCGTCTTCTATGATGATTCCCGGTTTTGGTCGGGTCCGTATTCGAAGATGCCAAGGAAAACGGAAAAATCATCAGCGCATAACGGACACGACATATAGCTCCAACACAAGGGATGATGGTATGGGGCGCTATTGTTTATAACAACAGGTCACGTCTATTCGATTTCAAGGTATTTTAAATAGCCAGATACATCGATGAAGTGCTACGACCAGTGATAGTACCTTCTCTGCAGGACCACGTAGGTGCCATATTTCTATATGACAATGCCAGACCATATGCAGCAGCAAACGAGACACAGTTTCTGAATGAACATGCAGTTAAACGACAAAATCGACGACAAATCCTTGTCCATCGTGTTGCCCAGGTTTATCCTCCATAGAAAATGTATGGGATGTGATAGAAAAAAGACTCCAAATATATGCTGGACCAGCAAGTGGAACAGAGGAATTATGGAGGAGAGTACAAGCTACGTGAAATGCTATATCTCAAGAGATCATTTGAACGCTGTTTGATTCACTACTAAGGCGTCTAGAAGCTACTAAAAGAGTATGTAGGGGACTCGTATCCTATTAAGTATTATCAGTACAACTTATCAGATAAGCTAGTCGCAGTAATCAGTTGTTTTATTAATATAATACATTATTACTTCAACAACAACGTAAAGGTATATACGTCAACTGAATTATGTTAACTTGAAATTCGGTTGGAAATAGCGTTTGACTAGCCTATATTTTTCTTATTTCGATATGCCGAACTTTGTGAGTATATTTTATTCGATTCAGGAATTCACCTTTACATTACGTACCATATAATAGGACAAGCTCTAAGAACTACATTGAACGTTGGGAGCCGCTGGAAGAATGTGTAATGAACCGGAAAAATAGCAAGTTGCGGATTAAAGCTCCCTTAAAACTTAAACCATTCCCAAAGCTTCTTCAAAGTTGGAAACGATAGTTCGAAATCAAGTAGTGTTTGGAAAATTGGGTGAACTTAAATTATTATTCAGCGACTGTTTTGTCTATAATTGATAAGTCGATTTAGAGCAATGAAAACTGATTTTCTAATTTGGATAATTAATAATTGAAACAATTTGCTGGATATCTATTGAGCAGTGCATAGATTAGTTTTGTTTTGCATGGTTGCAAAACCTTTGTTTTTGGATGAATGTTTTGGATTTTGGTAGATGGATAATTGGAAGGTAGGTTTAATTTAAAAAAAATAACAATATTATCTATAAAACATCAATTTCCAAGAAACTTGGGAATACGGGATAAAAATAACCACGTATTTGATTTTTAAACGGATCTTATGTAAGTACCATCTTTTCAAAAAGTTCTCATCGTATAGAAAAAACTTTATTCTTGTGTGTCCTTATTGGTTTAATGAACTGCACTTATAATTAATCAGGTCAGGAGTGTTTAATAAGAAACTGTTGAGCAACCTACGAAAATATTTATACCAATAAAATAGAATTTGTATAAATGGCGCCTTGAATTTATCACCGAAAACCCATCTGTTTACAACATTGCAAGTTGTTAAACTTTTTCGAGTTAAAAATTCAATCCAAAACAGTTTCAATGCAGTTTCCGAAACAATTAGACTAAAAAATTACCAAACATGTTTTTGCTTTATAGAAATTAGAAAAAATAATAAAATAATGAAAATTCTCCGATACAAATTCTGATAAAATTTTGCATGTTACTTTAAAATGTGATTATGAGAAACTTTTCTTAACACCTCTTTTCGAAAACGATTGGCATGACGGTAAACTGACTTTTTTTAAGTGTCAAATTTGACAGGCACCGAATATCACGTGACTAGTTCGTGTCTAATGAATATTATCGAGTCATCCAAAAAAAAAAAACATCAAATTTGGCCGAGTAAAAAAAGACGTATTTCTATTCTATCTTAAATTTATAACCTTATTTAATTATCAAGGTTGTTACAAACATTAGGTGATGTAAGCATGACCCGCAGCTGTTAGATGGTCTCTCTTTAGCTACGAAATATGAACGGAGGAGTTGCTCGTTGATATTGTATGACAAATTGTAAAAAAATGTATTATTTATTTATAGATTATATATTGTCTGGACGTAAATAGGAGGAGGAGCAGAAAAAATGGATTAACGCGGTGAACTCTCTAATTGTAATGCTTTGACATCAAATCTCTTGACTAACCTCAAATAATCGCTTATTTTTTTTCTATACGAAGAAACTCTGAAATAGTTGATTTCATTTTTCAATATTTTTTTTATTAGATTGTTGATTTTGATTTATTGAAAATACACCGAATAACCACTATTTTTCACAAACAATTAACTTCAATATAGCTGCGAGTTAAAATTATTTAAATGTTTATAATTTTTGTCGCTCAGGTGGCTCTGCAGTAGTTCTCGCGAGATAAACAGGTAGCCTATGGGAAGTATTATAAATTTCGATACAGTACTTTATAGTTACATAACATAGAAAGAACCTTTAGAAATTCAGAATTCACTTCCTGATTAGTTGCAAATTTAGCCTATGATGATCGCATATTATTTTCTACAACATTTGGTACGAAAAAAACCTGAACTAGTTGAGTTTTGGAGTGGGTACTGGAATGTTCGACGTAGAAACAAAAAACTGGACGTGTTCTATGAAACACCGAACTACTACACTTTTCTCGATGCGCGTTTCGCCAACCAAGTTGGCATCTTCAGGGGAATATTAAAACTAAATTCTAGGCTACACACGTGCACTATTTATACTACATTTGTTGCCACGGTTCACTGAACCGTAACTGTCGTTGTTTATCAGAGCAAACAGTGGACTGGTGGGTATCGGACCATTGTCCTTATTCATACTACTGTTACACTTAATGATTTCTAAACTTTCAAAAGCATCCAATTGTCTACTGTTTGTTACATTTCTAATTAATTTTAAATTATTTATGTCTATCTTATGGTTGTTGTCAAAATCGTGTTGGGCAACGCAAGATTTTTCTGTACTGCCATACTTCAAATGAGCCATGTGTTCTTTAAGTCTAGTCAAAATAGATCTTTTTGTTTGCCCAATATACTTTTGATCACAAGTATTTTGATCACAAAGATTGTTGGATGCTTTTGAAAGTTTAGAAATCATTAAGTGTAACAGTAGTATGAATAAGTCCATAAGTCCAGTCCAGTCCAGTCCACCAGTCCACTGTTTGCTCTGATAAACAAAGACAGTTACAGTTCAGTGAACCGTGGCAACAAATTTAGTATAAATAGTGCAAGCGTGTAGGCTAGAATTTAGTTTTAATCTCCTCCTGAAAATGCCAACTTGGTGAAACGCGCGCCGAGAAAAGTGTAGTAGTTCAGTGTTTCGTGGAAAACATCCATTTTTTTTAGTTGAGTTCCTTTATCAATCTTTTTCTTGTTAGATTGTCGATTTGGTTTATTGAGAACCACACTGAATAACCACTATTTTTTTTTACAAACAATTAACTTTAATATAGCTGCGAGTAAAAATCAGCTAGAAGTTTATAAGTCATAATCTTAGGTGGCGTCGCAGTAGTTCTCGCGAGATACGCAGGTAGCCTTTAGGAAGTATTATGAATTGACTTATTAAATTAAATCGGTACAGAACTTTAGAGTTGCACAACCTCAAAAGAACCTTTAGAAATTTAGAATTCACTTCCTGATTAGTTGCAATTTTATCCAATTTCGTTGCCTTCCGGTAACGAATCTTAGTTACATTATTCCTGAAATTGAAAAAAGGAAACTCCAATAATTTCCCTAGCGTTAGCGTCGAAAGTAAGAAGCTTGAAGGAATTATCTCGGGAATTCAAGTCGTCCTTGTGTAGCTAACCGAGTCGTACATCGATTGTCGAATTCGCCGCTGGTTTTCTCACCTACAGGAAACTAACGCAGTTGGGACCTCGGTCGATACACTTCAATAAGATACGATATACATATAAGAGGATGAAAAAAAAAAGTTTTCTTATGATGAATTATGAAAGAGAAGAACATCATCAAACATCTAGAAGAACATAACCGTTTGAACAAGACATAGTTTTCAGCTCGGTTTTCAGTATAACTTATTTATAAATAAAGAAGTTACAGTTACGTCCTCAGAGCTGTGAAAAATGATGTTTTGCTCACTGATTTTGATCACTGCTGTTCGGATTTGGAACATTTGAAATAAAAAATGTACGAAACACTTATATTTAATATCCTACTCAATTCTCTAGTCCTTTAGAACAGTTTTTAGAAATAATGATATTAAACAAAACAGTGGCCGTTTTATAGCTTTATAGTTTATAGTATACGGTCAATAAAAAAAGGATTAGTTTTTCTTCTAAAATTAAATAATAATAAATCTAAAATATGTATATCAGCAAAGTTAATCCATCCAAGATTTCTGACATTATTTTGTTTGCATGTAGCAGTGGTTGCATTTAATTTACTATTTAAGTTCATTCCAGTAAAAATAAGAAGGCACTACAAACTGATGTTTGCTCCAGAAGTGTTACTTTTTTTTATTACATCATGTTTTTAGACAGCAGCATTTTTTTTGACGTTACATACCACTTTTTTTGACGTTCTACATCCGTATTTAGACAGCAGCATTAATCAAGATGAAGTATTTTCTGTTTTAAGATCTTGCAAAAGAAATAAAGCCCCAGGTCCTGACAACATTAGCTTTGAATTTTATAAATATTTGCCGCAAAACTGGCAACTTTATCTTTGTACAATGTTCAACAAAATTCTTGAATCCGAAACGTTGCCGAGTGCATGGTCCTCCGTCTCTCTTACCATGCTACATAAAAAGGGACCTAATATTGATCCAAACAACTATAGGGGGTATAGCTTGTCTCAACAGTGCGGCAAAACTATTTTTTATGATTCTTTTAAATCGTGTTAATAACTGGACTGACAATGCGAATATTTTCCCTGAATGCCAAGCCGGATTTCGTAAAAATCGTAGTTGTATGGATAATGTATTTGTCCTCAATAGTTGTATTCAAATTCACCTACATCGCCCAGGTAGAAAAGTTTTTGCTGCGTTTATTGATTTTAAACGAGCATTTGACTCAATAAATCACCAACTTCTCTGGAACAAACTATTTAAACTTGGGGTTAGCGCAAAAATAATTCGCATAATTAAGCAACTGTATGAAAATGCACAGTTTCGGATAAAAGTCAATAACACATTATCAAAACCATACGAAATTAATGAAGGTATTTTACAGGGGGGAGCCACTTAGTCCTACCTTATTTGTTTGTTTATTGCTGACATTGAACCTTTTTTTAGAAAATCTGGAGCAGTAGGCATAAATATTGATAATGCCAATGATTTACTGTTACTCTTATATGCAGATGACCTTGTTATCTTCGGAGACTCAGAAGTGGATCTAGCAAGGAAACTACATATCCTTGAAAAGTACGCTAGCCAGAATAAACTCAATATTAATAACGAAAAAATCTAAAATAGTATGCTTTTCCAAGGGCGGTTTTAGACGTTCTCGAAGTTACAGGTTTTTGTTGAATAACAAAGAAATTGAAATATCAAATAGATATAATTATTTAGGAATTTCTCTTTCATGTTCATCATTATTTAGAGATCAAACAATGGTAGCAGTCTTAAAGGCTAAGCAAGCTGTTGGGGCTGTCATGTCAACGTTAGCCAAATCAAAAATCGTATCTTGGGAGTCTAGATTAACCCTGTTTAACTCAATAATTTTGAGCACTCTGAGCAGCTGCATTCCGGTTTGGGGATTGCGTTATTTACATGAAATTGAAAGGGTACAAGTTGGATTTTTTAAAAGACTCCTGTTACTAAATAAAACAACTCCTGATTATATGTTACGCCTCGAAACAGGCTCCATAAAATTGGAGTATTTTGTCTTTAAACATTGCCTAAACTGGCTCTTAAAAATCTTAAGTATGGATGAAACCCGCTTACCCAAAATTGTATTTATTAAACTCCTAGCTTTACAAAACTCTGCTAACTCCACTTACAACTGGGCTGTACAAATGAAATCAATGTTTGATAAACTTAATTTTTCCGAGGTCTGGGACAATTTGACTGTCCAAAATTTAAAAAAGAAATTTCAGTGCAATTCTAGAAGTGCATAGATCGTATCTACATAGAGAAGATTTATCTATGTTAGCGGCATCAGGGTACTCTAGAATCTACAAATGTGTCACTGTGCGTACAACTCCAGCCAGCTATCTGCTAAATAAGACTCCTATAAAACTAATAAGGTTGTATAGTCAAACTCGCCTTTCCTCGAAGTTACGGTTATCTTTAGCTTATAACGGCTGTTATTATGTCATCAATCAGGATGAAACCTGCACATTGTGCAATTCTCTACAATCTGAGACACTAGAACATATTGTAATGAATTGCAGTCTCTACAGAGTTATTCGACCACCGGAACTTAGCGGCTTACAGAACTTTGATCAATTTATACAAATGTTAGATGACCCGGATTACTTGAAAGTTATTGTGAACTTTTTATTGGAGTTTTGAAACTAAGGGCATTTGTGTTAAACGAATGAATAGGAATTAGGCTATTATCACACTCATTTTTATTATTATTTAATGTATAACACATTTTTTTTTTTTTTTTTTAGTTTAATTTTTTTCTTTCTTTGTTTTAGTGCCACAGTTTTGTTTGTTTGTAATAACATAACCATCGTACCTTTTTAGTTTGTTTATTTATGGAACTCTTGCTGTTTGATTTTTATATCAATAGAAGCAATAAATAAATAAATAAAATAATAAATAAATAATAAATATTACATCATGTTTCTCATCCCTCATTTTCACAGTTTTATGGAATCGAAATTGGCACTTTTTTTTGCACATTATTCGTGGCTTCCTCCGTTTCATTTTTTTGTGAAAAAAGTCCTACTCTTAGACAGAAACCCTCGTTATCAACTAAATGTTTCACTAAATCCAGTATTTCTCTATTAAACATTAAAAAAGATTATCCCATTTTGAACTGAGTATCAGACATTTGCCTTACCATACGACCGAAAGGATAAAGGCCTGATACTGGATTTTATTTCTGTCGGAGTCAGGTTTAACAGCAAATAAATCTTCGAGATCACATTTCGTATTATTGGGAAGGCAGGATAAAGGGTAGACAGGACTGTGATCGTGAGACACTGAAATTCATCTGTCCTAATATGTTTCAAGTATATTCGTGGTGTATGAATAATCCACATTAAATGTAACCAGGTTTTTAAATGATTGCTATTTCAGTTTAATTTAAATAATAATAACAATAAAACTACTACTAACAGGGACCCGCTAATAAGAGCAATAGCAAGAGAGGACGCTGGATACACGCCTTTGAGCAGAGAATGTGAACTTCTTCCGGTCATACCAACATAAGAGGAGCTCTAGACACAGTGGATGGAACATGCTTTACAGGGCCGCTTTCCAAAAATGCTACAGCCAGACCACATCGACAAAGACCGGCGGCTATCTTCCGAACCGAAGGCTTCTTGACTGTCGTTCAGGACAGAGTTATAAAAACAAGAAATTACCAGAAGCATATCCTGAGAGACGACGTGGAAAACATATGTAGGAAATGTGGATCTGCAGGCGAAACTATAGAACACATAATAGGGGGATGTCCCGCGCTAGCAGAGTCAGCATATGTAGGCAGGCACAATCAACTTGCGAAGATGGTCGATCAACAACTGGCACTCAAGTATCGGAGTGCCAGTAAGAATCGGAAGTAGCAGTAATATACTTGGATAGGTAATGATCACCGATCGAACAGTGGACTTTAACCGACCAGATATTGTCGTCGTTGTCGCCACTTACCGACAATATTCAGAAGACTGAACGGGAGAAGATCGCGAAATACGAAAATCTATCAATCGAACTGAAGCGCTGGTATGGAAACTGGTGAAGGTTGAGACATATGCCCTACTAATATTGGCAGAGGGAGTGATGGTGACCAGATTCACCAATAACATCGCGGCCTTAGGACTGTCTTATAATATTATTAGAAATGGCCAGGAGGTTATTGTACTACAAACATGTCATATTGTTAGAGAGGTTTTGGGACATGATGAATTTTCTCCCCTAGCCCGAGCCTAATTTCCGCTGGAGGCGGGGATGAGATATCAAGCCATCACTGTCTGCAGCAGGAATGGGTGAATGTTTAACTGCGTCTACGCTGAGAAGTGTGGCTATAAAGTCGGGGAAATAATAATAAAAATAATAATGAAATTCGCATTTTAACTAATTTGATATACTTACTCAGAATAGCTTTGCCCCCGAATTGGAAACAGCGAACGTAGTACGAGGTAGTACGACCATACCTGAGAGACATAAGAGATACCCACAAACAAACAATAACAGACTGTACTTCTGGAAGCGTTCACGGCTGCAGCAACAAAAGAAATTTGCTCAATTTCAGGTTTTGCCTACTGCAGGCAAGGGTAAGCCTGTTGGTACACTATAGCATTTATTGTTTGCTTAATTCATCTATTTACATCCTTTGAGTGCTAGTCGGTTGCCAATAACTTATTGCCTCTTAGGCGTAATTATGTATTTTGTATCCTGTATAATATTTTCATACTGCAGAACTTGAGAGGACAATCATTTGATGATATAAAAAATATATTTGTAGTACTGTTTAATGTAACATATTTATCATATTTATCTCCCTTTGTTTTATTTTTAGTACTTTGTATTTATTTTTTAAATTGTGTTATGTATGTGTCTATGCCCTTACATAATGAAATATATTTCAGGTACTGGATGGAACCTCATCAAACTCTAGAGTATAGCGCGTATGATTTGTCTAAAATCCAGTTGTATTTCTAGTCGATCCTTTTGGGAAAGAGGCGTTCTACAACTGAATATCTGTTACTGACTTATTGGTTATATCCAAATTTAATACTTATTGTGGCTGGTTTTTCTTCGTAAAATTTTTTCCGTTGTTTACTCGTTACTTGTAACAAATTAAACACCGACAACACATAATCATTATTGTAGTTAAATCATCTATACATACAATGTGTTAAAATAGAGTTTCAGTATACAAAAAGCTCTAGCTGGATAATTTGTAGTGGTCTAGATTCTTTTAATATGTTAACAGTAAAAGATAGTCGATAATATTTCACAATTTTCATTTATTGATCTGTAGTTGTAATCATATGTAACAATTTCTGAAAATCGAATGGTTCTTTTATATATACTACATTTCACCATGTGTGCTCTTAATTGTAAACTTAATAATATTTCAGTGGTTTCTATAGATTAGGGCATTTTGTCAACCAGTGCAGGTAACTTTCTCATTAGTTAAGAGTTGCCGGAAGATTAAATGCCAAGCATTACATGTCAGAAAAGTAATGATAACAGAGAGATCCACCATGGAATAAAAAGGCAGGGTATGAAAAACTTGGTCGTGAAAATGTCGTCAGTTAACAAAATGACCTCCACTGTACACTTTTAATTACACACCTAACAATGAGAAATGCATATAAAGCTCACTTTATGCGGTTTTTACTTTGTCATAGTCGTTGTTTAGACAATACACGTGAACACGGAATATGCAAATATGCAAACACAACAGGGCCGGATAGCTAATTAAAAGCGTGATCACATGTACGAATCAACCGCGAACTATTTTGCAATACCATAAAGTAGTAGCGGTACATTTTGTTGCCGGAACACGCAATGGCGTGATAATAACTTCGCAATGCAATTTGTTTTGCTGCTTTCAGGGGGAGCGAGTCTAATAAATTAACAAACGTAATATAATTTCAAATAGAGTGCAGTTCTTCTCGAGCTAAACGGAAGAAAATGCTTTAACGACTGAAGGAAGTGTGACTTTCTGTTCTCTTTCTTTGACCTGGTTTTATATCCCCTGTGGAGTTTCTTTTAGGAGTATTGTGAGCGTTTAACTTTTTGATGTACATGACTCTACGTCTTCAGAACATTGAGATATATTTTTTTTACGAGCAGTTTATTTATTTAGTTGTTAAATTAAATAAAATTATTGTTTTAGTCTTTATTGTTATATATATATACCTAATTGTTTAGGTACATACATGCATTTTTTAAAACAACCATCAATTTTTACTTTAGATGAATTAATTAAATTTCGTAACACATCGTATAAAAGTATAATACAGTATTGAATGATTCGGTAGTGTTAACAGAACATCATAAGTGTTAATATAGAAAAGTAACTAATATCCTTTCATTTGTTTGCTATATTTTACTATGAAATTATATCACATTATTTAACGTATTGCATACAACGGAGATCATACAACATCACCTGCTGATACAGGACTACTACTACTATAAAATTAAATTGAGGTAACCCCCATCACATGCTGCATGAATTGCCTATGTGTCCTATTCTATTCACAAATTGGGGTTTAGACAAAACTTTTAATTCTAAACAACTTTTCCTAATAACTTTTTTTTACAATATTTAAAATAAAGGAAGAGTACTCTTTACCACTTGAGGTTTTTGGATTTATAAATACCCAGTACATATAATGTTGAACTTATCAATGTTAATCTCATTCTAAAATCAAACAACACTTTTTGTCACGAATGGCTTTTTTCGATAAAATGAAATATTATATTAAATATCTGGTTCTTCTTCGGTACAAAATCTATAGAGTTTTCGTAACATCGCGTAAATTTTACAATGCCCCTCTTCTTTTGTTTCAAGGTTTCCCGCTTGAAATTTATTCCCATTTATTGTTGGCACAAAATGCAGCGGTTTCCTGCGAAAATCTCGCTAGCAGCAGGACCGCTGACCATCTTTCCCAGGAGGGCGTTTTATACCTTCGGGAACTTTTACCCAAGTTTAAGCGCACCCCTGTGTTTGGGGTTGTATCGCAGACACTGGAGAATTTCGTTTCATTAAAAATGTGTTGTTTAATTTATTGGGAATTAAACTCCCTTTCCAAATAAATATACTCTCTGATAATTATTTTACCGTTGAATATTACTCCTCGACGAACAATAGTCTCATGTTTCTTGTCATCAAATGGTCAATTGGTCAGTTGGGCCGAATTTACATTTGATTCGTACAACAAAGACATGCCTGCTATCAACACGCAATTTGGTGAGCAACGAAGAACTTGGGATAAATTAAATTATCACTATTTATATATAATATTAGTTCGTAGACGCTTTTCTGATGATTCTGAGAACCCTTCAAACGTCAGAAATATTGGATCAGTTCATAACCGGCGAAAGAAGACTTCGATGCTGTGACGTAATATTCTGTGACGTCAGAACTCATTGGTAAGAACGCAGAACAGCTGTATCGGACAGTCCAATATACGCACGCGTAGTGTAGGAGTTCATTTTGCACGTATCTTGTGAAATAGATCTTTGATTCCTTTCCTTTTATTCATTTTATCTTCTACAAAAGTTTTTGTGTTTTAAGTGTTCAGTGCATCAAGACTTATTATATTTTATATAACTATTTAATATTATACTGATGTAACTGACTTAGTTTTTGATAGTGTTTTTTTCAATATTTGCATTGTGTTTGTCAGTATAACTAACTAAAAGATACCGTATGTGTGCTGTGTTATTGGATGTCGAGGAAATTATACGAATGGACGAAAGTGCATGCCTATAGATTTCCTGATGTTGTAGATTTATGCTGGAAATGGCTTAACCAACAAAATATAAGGTTATGAACTATGTTTTCCTAAATAAAAAAATCATATTTTATTCAACTGATCATGATAGAAAATCGAGCTAAACTATTACAGTAGACCTAGAGATTCCCAAATGAGCTTCTGAACCATTCCCGCGTTGTTTCCTAATCGTCCGAAATAGTTATCCAAAACTGTTAAAAGTCTTATAAATAGAGATGCAAAATTAGAACTTATTGGGCCAGGCAATATAAAACATTAAAAAGGACGGCGAATTATACAAAACAAAATCAGTTTGCTCTGATAGTTACGATGGTTTTCTGACAATATTAAAATGTTTCCAAAGGCTCTATAATGAAACAAAATTGTTATTAAAAAAAAACTGTACGTTTTCACGAAACACCGAACTACTATACTTTTATCGACGCGCGTTTCGCCAACTAAGACATCTTCAGTAGAAGATTAAAACTCAAGACTCAACTCAGTTTTAATATTCTCCTGAAGATGCCAACTTAGTTGACGAAACGCGCGTCGAGAAGACTATAGTAGTTCGGGGTTTTGTGGAAAACGTTCAGTTTTTTTGTTTCTACGCCGAAGGTTCCATTACCCACTCCAAAATTGTTAGTGCTAAACAATTTTGTTTCCCTTTAGGAGTTGTCCCTAATACCAGAGGCACTGTAGCCTATTATCTTATTGTAACCAACTCCTGCATTACTACACCCACTCCTCTACCCGGGTATCTTTCAAAAGACTATCGGGGTCCACAGGAAATGATATGTCTTCAAGAGATTTCTAGTCTCCTGCAATATAATTCGTCACAGTCTGATAGAATATGGAGAACGATCTCGATATCATTGCCACACAGTCTGCAGCTGAGATCTTCGTTGTATGTCCCCATTTTGTTTAGGTGACCTTTAACTGAACATGTTCCGTTTGTTACCCTGTAACTATTCTTAACTGGTTCCTAAGTTTTAGTAGGCTTTCAGCTTTTTTAGCACAAAACTGAAAAAGCATTTTTTGAAATATTTTTGTAAAAAAGACAACACTAAATTCTCGTCAAATAACATAAATGAAATCAAAGACTTATTAAGTGAAACAGATACATTGAGAAGCTGGATAAATTAAATTTGAGGGAAACTAGTAATTCCGAAAATAATTCATATCAGATAATAAATCACGCTTTGCATGTAATTACTCACAATCATACCGGAAAATAACAAAAATAGAAATTCTGAAATGAATAGCGTTTTTTCATTCGTTTGTTAACAGTTAAAATTACTAATGTCGTCTAAGGAAAGCTACTGACATTCTAATAATACGCTGATTGTAGCTTCAATGGTGAGTCCACTCGAAATTATTTATGATGTGCTAATATTGATACACTGCTTCATCCAAGAACTTATTCATCAATGTGCACGTCCGCGTTAACTGATCCCACATTTGAAGAAAAGGAGATATCGCTTAAATATACAAGTAATATTTTTAGGTTCTTGTCAGAAAATTAAAAACAGGTCAATTTTCTTTTTGACGAAATTCACATTAATCCCTATTTAGGTTATCAAGGTGGAAATATTATAGTCATTATAGTTCACTTTAACATCATTTGTAGTTCAGATAAATTCTAAATATCTTATTGCCCTATGTAAAACATGTTGCTCTGCAACTGCGTTGCCAGGGTTTAACTTCACCTGGAAGTGGTGACGTCACTTGTAAATGCTCAGGCCTTCTTTCTCGGTGGTAACAACCAGTTGGAATTCACTTTTCAACTCGTTCCATATATAGGCCAGGCCCGTTGTCAAAAATACATCGTTTGTTTTGCCAAAATTAGGGATAGCACAAAAATATACATAAAAAATCGGAAAAATTCCGTAGAATTGAATAAACTACTTTTCTCGAGCTGAATTTCGCCGCTTCATATTCAAAATGGCGTCCAAAGTTGGCCAAAAACCCCTTTTTTTCGTTTAAAAAAAAACTGCGTCCTACAAAAAAGTTTCAAATAAATGTTATAGAACTTATTAAAACAAACAATTTAAGCCTAATCCGACATTAATAAATAAATAAATACAATACATAATTTTTTTATTACAAAAAACAGCTAAAAATCGCAATTTTTTTCAAATTGATTATATCTTTGAAAAAGTAATATTTTTTCATGAAATTAGGGAAATGTATAAATCCTTGATAAGTAGAATAAGCTGATATTTTGAACATTGCAAAATTCTTGATAGTTTTTGCAAAATCGCATTTTTCGAAAAAAATACTTTTTTTTAAACTCCAATAATCCATACACAAATGCACTTAGAGAGTTCAGTTAGGGCTTAACATTTTCTTCAAGACTTATACTTTCGTGTACAAATAAAGCGCGAATCGTAATATGATTGGTAATATGCTAAAATAACCGCGCAAAAATCGCCATTTTTTACCGAAAAAAATGCAATTTTTTCAAAAAGTTTAAATTATATCGAAATGGCATTATTGCCATTCGATAGCTGCTATTTTTGTACAAGTTTTAAAAAAACTTTACCCTACGACCTTCTGGAGCCGATATTTTTTTTTTTTTGAAAAATCGCCACTGCCTCATTTCTTAACATTAAGGGCTGAAATTTGCACAGATCGTAGATGAATACTTATACTTTCATATAAAGATTATTTTATGGAAGTCAATGTCATTTGTCTCTCTCTCCCACCACCACGCGCATGAAAATTTTATACTTTAATTTAATTTAATTTTTATATTTTAATTTATACGAAAGTACAAGTATTTAACTATGATCTGTGCAAATTTCAGCCCTTAATGTTAAGAAATGAGGCAGTGGCGATTTTTCGAAAAAAAAAAGATATCTCGGCTCCAGAAGGGCGCGTAGGGTAATTTTTTTTACATTTGTAAAAAAATAGCAGCTATCGAATGGAAATAACGCCATTTCGATATAATTGAACCTTTTGAAAAAATTACGAGTGTTTTTCGATAAAAAAAGGCGATTATTGTGCGGTTATTTAAGCATATTAACAATCATATTACGATTCGCGCTTTACTTGTACACAAAAGTACAAGTCTTGAAAGAAAATTTTAAGCCCTAACTGAACTCTCTAAGTGCATTTGTGCATGAATTACTGGAGTTTTTAAAAAAAAACATTTTTTGCGAAAAATGCGATTTTTGCAAAACTATCAGGATTTTTGCAGTGTGCAAAATATCAGTTTATTCTATTTATCTAGGACTATACATTCCCAAGTTTCATGAAAAATATTACATCTTTTTCAAAGATGTAATCGCGATTTTTAGCTGTTTTTTTTTTGCAATAAAAATTATGTATTTATTTATTAAAGTCGGATTAGGGTTAAATTGTTTGTTTTAATAAGTTCTACAACTTTTACTTGAAACTTTTTTTGTAGGACGCATTGTTTTTTTTAAACGAAAAAAGGATTTTTGGCCAACTTTGGGCGCCATTTTGAATATGACGCGACGAAATTTAGCTCGGAAAAAGTAGTTTATTTAATTCTACGGAATTTTTCCGATTTTTTATGTATATTTTCGTACTGTCCCTAATTTTGGCACGTAAAAATGTAATGGGCTTTGGTCTACATATTACTACAAACTGGAGATGTACAACTAATTCTGGTGGTTGAAAACTATTTCAAACTGGCTCTGCGAACAGAACTATTATCTTATTGGGAACAATTTAAAATCAGACTAACACGTATAATCGTAACGCTAGTATCATACTTATGGTCAGAAAATTTTTCGCAACGTTCCTCTGAGGGAGCTCGTAGACCACGAATGAATAGCTACCATAATTCCTAACCTCAACGGCGCTTTGTTCGAATGGCGCGCACCACGACTGGGGGCCCCACGAAAGGGATACGCGGATATTTTGGTATTTGGGTCCGTTCGAGCCCGCGGCGCGGCGGGGCTCTGTGACCATGTTCGCGGTTCGCGGGGAATTCACGGCTATCGGGAACCAACCCTCTCGCGGGGGTGAATTCCGCTCGTACGAACATAATATTTGTGGGGGCATTGCGTTGTTTGCGTGCGTTAATAAAGTTTGGAAATCCTGGCGATGTTTGTCTTTCAAATGCATTCAAAACAATGGATCGTATCGTCTCTATTTGGTTAACCGTCTTATAATACAAGCTGCACCGTTAGGTCTAACAATCCTATCGTCTTAGTAAATAAACAGTATCCGTTCGAAATTGTTTTGAAAAAAGTGTTGTGTGAAATGGCAGAGTTGGGCAGAATATTACTAAATGACTAATGACTAAAGTAAAATGAATAAACTTTAGCCATGACTAAATTAGTCATAGGATTTAGTCACGACTGCAGTTTAGTCATGATTAGTTGTTAGTCATACCAAGTGATAGATGGGTAGTCATGATTGAAGTTTAATCATTAGTCATGACTAACCATCAATCATTAGTATGACTAACAATTGAGGAGCTTGCTGCAAGAACAAGGCAGCTCCATTTTCAACGCGTGACGAGGTTAGCTGCTTATAATTTCGATAAAAATATTAGACGTTATGTAACGCAAATTCGACGCAGCTCAGCATATGTCAGGATGTATACTCCATGCACTGAGATGTGTGGAATTTGCATTAAATAACGCCTAAAATTTTTATCGAAATCTCATGATTAATGGCTACTGATTGGCGGTTAGTCGTGACTAATGAATAATGACTAATTTAGTCATGAGTAATTTCCGTGACTAATGATTAATTTAATCATTAATCATTGTTATTATGATTAATGAATAAATTAGTCATTAGTCACTTTTGTTCATGACTAATGACTAAATTAGTAATTAGTCATCAATCGACTAAAATTTGCCCAACTTTGTGAAATGGGCTATTATGGTATATATCAAATTCTTCACATTTCTTAAAATTTATGTACACTATTATTTGTTTTATGAAATAAATGTATATTATTATGTCACTTCTGAATTGGTAATTTTTCTAGTTCCAAATATATAGTAGGCTATGCTGGGGTAAGTAAAAAATTGAATATCGCAGTAAAAGCTATACTAAATTATACTACTATATTA
This sequence comes from Aromia moschata, assembly GCA_029963805.1. NCBI lineage: Eukaryota > Metazoa > Arthropoda > Insecta > Coleoptera > Cerambycidae > Aromia > Aromia moschata. The sequence continues at coordinate 271,419 of JAPWTK010000004.1, forward strand.
ATAAAATTAACTTTTTATTTAGTCCAGCACAGCCTACTCCATTTTTTATTTATTTTGTAAACTCTGTAGAATTGTAAAAGTCTGCTGTATTGTAGTCTGTACCTATTAACTAGTGACCCTCACAATTATAGTTTTTTTTTTAAATCAGCTTTCCAAGAGGAATCCAAAAATGCAGTAATATACAGGGCGTTCCATTTAAAAAAGTATATACACAATTGTGACCTAGACATTTAAAAACAAAGAGGCGAGACACTGTATCTTTCATTTAAAACTTTTTTTCGTATTTGCCATATTAAAAGAAATAATGCCCCAGTCAAAATGTTGAACAGAGATCAGCTCTCAAGTTGGTATTTTAGAGACCAATTTTGTTTATCAGCACATTATCAAATTAGACATAGTGTGGCCCATTAAGGACTACATTATCACTATTTTTTATTCAATATCAAATTTAAAAAATGTTAGTGGCAAAATGTATATCACAAAAAATGTATTTTTGTATAGAAACAACCAATGCAATCCCATCGAAGAAGTGGGCACCCTATATAAAGATAATAATGGAAACATAATTATTAGTATTAGGCATTATCATTTTTCTCTACCTACAGTATTAAGTAAAAAAACCTAACCTAACCTAGAAAAATAAATTTTGCTGGAATGAGTTATTTGTGTGTTACTTTTTTTAACGCCATGTTCGTAAACTATAAATATTTTCAAACACTATTTAAAAAAATATTTTTTAACGAAAATTGGTATACAATAACTTTGAAGGATGACAAAGGCAGCGCCTTTGTTGTTTTTCTTCCAAAAAGAAAAGTCCTAAAGCTGTTTCTCAATTTTGGACACCTTAAAAAATAATACAATATGGAAGTCTTAGTTTGCTCAGATCAAATATGTTACTCTGTTCAAAAATACGTTTTTTTAATACAGATTTTGATATAAAATCATTCGGTTGCATAATAAATATATTACAGAGCTGTTCTTAATGATGCAGACTGGATACCTGGATAATTCAAATACCCTGAAGTTGCTTTACGCCTCAATCGTTAGATTGAATTTAGAATATGCCTTCATAATATGGTGTCCCCATTACACACGTGGAAAGTTTATAAAGTATTCAACGTCGATTTTTAAAATTTTGCGCTTATAAAATAGATGGCATATATCCTGCTATTGGTTATCTACAGGCGGATCTTCTTAGGTTTTCATTAGACTCATTAGAAACTCTTCGCAAAAAGGCGTAATTGGTCTTTCTTCATAGACTGTTACAAAACGTCATTGACTGTATTCATATTACAAATCTACTCAATTTCTGTGTTCAACGAATAACCTCACGTCAAAGAAATCTATTTTGTTTTGCTGCACATACACGGTGGAGACTTTAACTGGAATATATTCGCTAGCGGGGTGGTGAATGATTTTTCAAAAAATTCCCGAGACACGTCAACTTTTAAATGTATTTACCTACATTTTTGCAAGTAATGTGAAAAATATAGCCCTTCAGGGGTGGCTGAAACCACCATCGACATGATTTTTTCAAATGCAACCCTATGGCTTGTGACCCCTCATTGTAAAGCTGGTGGAAAGAGGAATCCGACGCACTGATCAAATTTTAATTTTTAGTATGTTTGTAGGGTTGCATACAATTAAAAATTTATTTTTAACGTAACAATTTCGTACTCAAAATGTGTGTTGTTTAGTTTTGGAATGTAAACCTTACTTTTCATATGTCCTCACAAAAAATTCCAAGCAATTTTTTGCCACAACTGATATTTGTTATTTTTTGCTAGTGTTTTTACACGGCCGCAAAGAGTAATTTAGTTTGTATGCTGTATTCAGAGTTTGAAACGAAGTGTTATTTCAAATTGGTGAAAATGTCTTATTTAACTGAATCACTAAAAATCGAAATTTTGATGATGATTGGATATGGTGATAGGGCGCGATGCGTTTCGAGAAACGCATCTTGACTTGCCACCACTAAATCAAGGTACCATTAGTAAAATTGAGGCACAATATCGAGAGATGGGTCATGTCAGGAAAGTACCGAGTAAGAGGCAGGCTGTTGCTTGCTCTAGAAGAAAATCCAATCACTCCAGCCCGTCAACTGGACCGTGATAGTAATCTTAATCACAAAACAGCTTTAAAAATACTTAAATATGAGAAAAAACGCCCACATAAAATGCAAGCTCTTCAAGAGCTACTTGAAGATTATCCAGATCGACGGTTGGAATTTTGCGATTTATTGATAACTTGTATTGATCAAAACCAGTTATCTTTAGAGTGGATAGTCTTCTCTGACGAGGCTACTTTTACATTAAATGGGCACGTAAATCGCCAAAATTGTCGTTACTGGGCTGAAGAGAACCCCCATTGGGTGAGGGAACTTCATACTCAGCGCCCACAGAAAACTAATGTGTCGGCCGGAATAATACAAGATAGAATTGTAGGACTATTTTTCTTTGATGACACTCTTAATGGAGCAAGATACTTGCGTTTACTCCAGCACGAACTAATGCCAGTGCTATGTCATTTATTTCCAAACCCCTTAAACCCTAACTTGACCGACGAGAGGTTATGGTTTCAGCAAGATTGGGCCCCACCACACTATGCTGCCATTGTTCGTCAGTATCTGGACAGAATTTTTCCCGGTAGGTGGATTGGGAGGCGAGGTAATATTGAGTGGCCAGAAAGATCTCCAGATCTTACACCACTGGATTTCTTTTTGTGGGGACATCTTAAAAAGTAGGGTTTACATTCAGAAACCCAACAACATAGCAGATCTGCAGGAAAGGATAAGAGAGGAAATCGGAAAAATAACACCGCAAATGTTGCATAATGTAAGGGACGAAACCTACCACAGACTGGGATGCTGCCAACAAGTGAATGGTGCACATTTTGAACAATTGTTACGTTGAAAATAAATTTAATTTTTAAATTGGTTTAATTGTATGCAACCCTACAAACATACTAAAAATTAAAATTTGATCAGTGCGTTGGATTCCGCTTTCCACCAGCTTTACAATGAGGGGTCACGAGCCATAGGGTCGAGGGTGGTTTCAGCCACCCCGAAGGGCTATACTTTTCACATTACTTGCAAAATGTAGGTAAATACATTTAAAAGTTGACGTGTCTCGGGAATTTTTTGAAAAATCATTCACCACCCCGCTAGCGAATATATTCCAGTTAAAGTCTCCACCGTGTATAACTAACATTAAGAAATACTCTCCATTACAAATGATGATGTGCACTATTTATAATGACATACATACATGATCGTACCGATATATTCAATTGCAGCGTTGCTTCCTTGAAATCGTCTATATAAATTTAACGCTCTCACTTGCTTCATCATTATCAATAGCATTCGTATGTATATATTTTATGTATTCTATGTATATAGTTTGGTGTATTTATTAGCACTATTGTAATGCATTAGTAGTGTATATTATAGATAAACTTATTTGTGTGTATAATGTACTTAGTGATTTTGTGTATTTTCGTTTTTTGTTTCTACCTATTCTGTAATTTTCACTATTCTTCAGGTATAAACCCATTATGTCTGTAGAATAGTGTATATAAATAAATAAATACCTACCAGGTGACACAGGAGACATGAAGCAACCTCTGTTTTCTGTATTTATTAACCCTTTCAGGGGCAGTGGGACATATACAGGTATGTCCCACCTAATTTTTACTCGTTTTTTTTCATATTCCTGACACCTTTTGCCCTATCTATAGGTACAAAAGTATTTTTTGAATCTTGGGTACCTAATTTATGAAAGTTTGGCGTAAAATTGCAATAAATAATTTACTTAATTACTTGTTATAAACAATTAACACGAAAAAAATGCTGTTCTGATTGTTCACTGAAAAATCAGTTTCTCGGTAACGCATATGGCTACAGCTCTGAAATTTTTTTTTCTTATTCTCCATATATAGGTTTATATTTTTTTTTCAAAATTTTTCGTTGCTCAGTTTTTTCAACAAAAAAAACTTAAAATAAAAAACAAAAAAGGAACTATTTCTTCCCCACGTACACGTCGTTAGTTCTGGGTCACGCCGAGAGGGGAGGACCATAAGGAATGATTTTGTTTTTTTGGTTTTTGTTATGGTAGTGTTCAAATCGTTTAAGTTTATTATATACTTAAAAAAATGTAAAACTATCCTAAAGCATGTGTATATTAAAACAACCATTTTGAATTTTGAAAATCTGACTTCGGATTCGCAATCAGCGACCCCAAAAACCTATGTAAAACAAGTTTGGTCCTGATCCATTATTTTTTGAAAATATTGTCATCCGTATTGGATCCGCCATTTTGAATTTTGAAAATCTGACTTCGGATCAGCGACCCCAAAAACCCTAGTAGTCACTCTTATTTTTATAATAAGTGTTAAGGAAAAATGTGCCCCTGAAAGGGTTAATGGAAAATTTGTAAATTTATAAGAGTTACATAAATAGTGAGAGGCTTTTTTAGCCAAACGTGCATTTCTTGCAATATCCGCCTTAACCTGATATCGACTACACTTGTGATTGTTTTTTAACTTATCTAGTGAAACTTATTTTTTAAATTTAACTGGTTGCCTGATTCACTTTGTGAACACCTGGTGTTACTTTGTTACCTTGTATTATTTGTTACTCCCCAAATAATATTGAATGTAGAGATTTTTCCATCCTAAATCTCACACGAAAAGAAATAATAAAAATATATTTTTCACGCCTTAGCCGCCGGATTCTTCCTCCACCTTTTGGATACAATTTTATTTTTGGGCCCGGCCGATGATCAAAGAAAAGTTATTCAGAGGCGGAGAGGCCCCATTTTTAATAGACAGCTCGGACGAGGTTTCAATTTTAGGGTGAGATGAATTGCTTACCAGGGATCCGTGTGCATCGAATCTTGATCTGAATATTCATGCCTACTTTTTTGAATACTCCAACGGAGAATGCGGATTTTATATTCAATTTTTTAGGGCCGTTAGGCACTTGCGCCTTTATTTGAAATATAATTTCACGGACGGTGAAACACGCTATTAAATTTTTAATATACTATGCGTAAGAGGGTATCCTTAAATATACAAAGCACCTAATTTCATGCGGAGGGTAGCAGGTCATTTACTGCCAAACTAGTTAATATAAAATCCGTATATGCATTAAAACTTAATTTCAATATTTAAAATGTAATTAAGGAAGACAGTATGACGTAATATCAGAAACAATGCCATTTTCTATCTTCTCTCAATTAGGTATAGGTATATACACATACAGGGTGACTGGTGATAAAGTGTACAAACGCTGGGTGGTGATTGTATACCTCTAATGCACCAAAAAAGTTGCTTTTGACGATGGTCCGATTGTCACGCATAAGGGATAAATTTCAAGATTTGTGTTTTCTTTTCGTGATTTTTCGCCTAAAACTAACCATATCTTCTGAACTATTGGTCCTAGGGCAAATTAAAAAAAAAAAAAACATTAAAAAGCTCATTAAATTTTCTCTGAAGGAAACATATTTAACGAAATTCCCATTTAATTCTTGTAAGCACAGACAGAGTAAGTTTTAAAAATTTCTAAATTTTTTAAATTTGAAATAATCAAATGAATTTTTTTTGTCTCTCAAAAGTGTGCACATTTCACAACTCCCTTTTTTTAATAAGCTTTCTAACGGTATACCCATTTTTTTGAAAAATTCCGTATCGGGTAGAAGAAATCGAATTTCAAATGTAAATGAATGTAACCTAGATAGTAGGGGAAGAAGGGGCAAAATGAAAGCATAACAAAACATTCTTGCATAAGTTTTTAATATAAGTATTTTTTTTTCTTAAATCAAGTACGAATTAATTGTTTCTCAAGTTAAAGAGAATAAACTATTTTCAAGAATAAACTTGCAAATGAACAGTCTTTTAGTTGACAAGTTGCTCACAATGACGACCATTTTGTCTCACACACACCGTCTCACTTCTGTTCTGGTGCCTCTCGCCATCATCACTTCTTGTAGCTCGTGTGTAATTGCCTGTATTCTTTGTGTAAGTTCTTCAACTGAATACACTTTTGTCTGGTATACACTTCTTCTTGTAGAAGCCCCCACGAAGAAATCCAAGGGTGTTAGATCTGGAGATCGAGCTGGCCATGGAACAGTACCTCCTCTTCCTATCCAAACGGGGAAGGTCTCGTCCGAAGATACCTCATCTTCAGACTGCTAGACAAAAATAAGGAGGTGCTCCGTCATGTTGGAATATTTTTGGAGAAGAAATATATTTATTGTTTTTTTTTGTTATTTATTTTGTTATTGTTTTATAATATATTTTTATTATTTTTGGATAAGAAAGATACAAATTTTTAGAAAAAAGAGAAATCTAGGCTACGTTCATTTACATTTGTAATGCGATTTCTTTTACCCGATAAGGAATTTGTCAAAAATGAATGAATGAAATGTTCACACTTCGGGGGGACAAAAAAATCCGTTTGATAAGTCAATTTTTTTTTAAATCTTGTATGTTTCCTTCAAGAAAATTTAATGAGCTTTTCAATGATAAAAAATAGGTCCTGATTTACTCCGATAACCTGTAAAGCTTCCCACAGTTTCTTTCTGGGGTACGTTGTCGTAGGCATTTTCTAGATCTATAAACGCCAAATGTCTCTCAACCCACGAAAATAAATTCTTCGAGTACTTGCTGTAGAATTAAAAGGTTGTCAGCGCATTATTTTTCGGGTATAAAGCTACTCTGATCTCCTATTTTTGACCGATATGGTCCTTTAGTTTATTTTGGTGAATTCTGACAGATCGCCTACTCATTGTGCTGTTGACACTAAAACCCCTGTAATAGTTCGAGTCCTCTTTCTGTTTCTTCTTTTAAAGTTACATACAATATGAGAAAGTTTCCATTCTTTTGGTACTGTATTCTTTTTACAAACGAGAATCATCAAATACTACTAGAAGTGTTTTATAATGCGTTTCCCAAGTTCTCAGATCTATCCATATTAATTTGTTCTTTGTTCTCAGTCTTCATACCCTTGATAACTTACATATACCGTAAGCGAACTAAATCTATTCTACAAATATGAAGGGAGAGGTTAAGTAAGTGACACAGACGCAGGCATTGTAGTGGCGTTACACAAATCATAGTGAACAGCTTTTACTCCAGTCCTTCCGTGGTGCGGGGACATGGTTCTCATTGAAATAGGGAGGGTACAAAATCGCCAACAAATGCGAATGGTACCACTACGTCATCACTGACCCGCCCGTTGAGTGGGACGTGCCTCTTAGATTAGGCAATTATATCTATCTTATTCTATCCTTCACTTAGGTCTTACTTATTTTTCTTTCTCTTGGCTGGTTACTAATTTAAAAATACACACGGTATAAAATATACACTGTTGGAAAAGTCAGACCTTTCGTCTGTAACTTTATGTAAGTAATTCATTGGTTAAAGGAAGGCTGAAATCCAATAAGATTAGTGGGCGGGTGGTATTGGTAAAAAAATGTATTAAGTTGTGGAGGATCTAACTTTGTCTACAGTCTTATTCATATTTTAATATAAAACTTCCAAATCCAGACAACACTCCTTACTTTGCACTACAATGCAGAGCCTCGACTAGAGACTTTCATCGTACAGTAAATTTTCCTTACACATCTAGGTAAGGAGAATAAAATATACGTTTCTTATGTGCTATACAACTTAACATGGTCTCTAAGTTAAGTTGTATAGAGACACACTACATCCATAAATCTCCATTATTTATGAAGGAAAACTATAACTCCCAAGCTTCAGTAGAATAATCAAAATAAATTCCGGATACGTGAGGGGCGTTTGCAACGAAGAAGAGAAAGATAAATGTGTCTGTATATCAGAGACAAGTCGTAAGGAACCGCGGATAATTTGTGCTTATTCACTTGCATTATACACTACAGGATAGTTCATAGCAACGTGATAATTTGGACGATATATGTATAATTTGGTATTGATATCGTAATAATAATCATCATAGTACAGACTTTACCCCTTTTTTTTTTGCTTTAGAAAATTTTGGTTTGCCCTATGAGACCAAATTCCACTCCATAGAAATCAAATGTCACCCCATATGAAAATCTCAAGAATGCAATGTTCCGGCTGATTCTTGACTGATAACTGGTCTGTTGCTTATTACGACGTACAGCGTGTCCTATGTAATATACGAGATATGAAACAGTTTAAGCAAATTGTGGCAGTTGTGGCAAATTTTGGCAATTTCGTGCTCAGTTAAATGGAATTTAGAAGTTCAGAAATATTTCAGGAGTTATTCAGACAACGACAAAATTTTGAAAATTGGTTTTCATTTTTTACTTTATTTAAGATTTTTTTTAAACGAATGGCACTAACATATTACCACTTTTTCTTTTCTACCAAATTGCATTATCAGTTCTTGAGTCCGACGTTCGGAATTTTGGAGTCCATCATCAACTTCATTTTGTAAAATACATAACTGTATGTTTTGTTTTAGATTTAGAAAAAGCTCGTCCTTATAAAAATAGATATGTATAACACTTGGTATGTTATATTAAACACTGCGACGTAAAATCGCAAATGAGACAAAATTTTAATGACAAATATTGTGCTGATGTTTGTTAGGTACTGAAGTTATTGGATGTTGTTAGGTACTGAGTTTTTTTTTTGCTCTTATGTAATCATCTACTTACTATAAAAATGTTTTCAACCAAGGAAAAGCGCGATGTGTCGGCGGCGAAATTCTTTTAACATGTGGGTCGACATATGTATGAACAAAATATATGGGGTAGCAGGTTTAAATTAATGTTCTAATTAAATAAATTAATAAAATTTTCAAAAACATTCTTCAGGAAAATCAAATCTACTAATCCGCTAACAATCAGTGTGTTGTGTTAATGCAATATCAAATCAACATAATATCACACACCACAGTTTGGAAAATGTTATGTAAAATCCTAAAAATGAATCCTTTCAAACTGACACGACTGTTTCATTTGAAGGAGGCAGATTTGGCAATCAGGTACGATTTTTCTTTGCTAATAATGGCTGAGACTGAAATTGAAGCCGAATGATTATCCCATATTTTATGGACAGATCAGGCTCATTTTTCTCGTAATGGTGGAATCGATACTTAAAACTGTCGAATATGGTCAACAGAAAATCCAAATGCAATCATTCAGATAGGTCTTGATGATAAGAAAGTCACTGTTTGGTGGGGTAATTTCATCATTCACAGCTAATTTCATCATTCGTCTATATTTTTTCGAGAAAATGCAGACGAGGTCGTAACTGTAACTGTTACTGGTGAACGATACCTACAAATATTAAGAGATTATTCAATTCCACGTTGCAAAACGAGGACGTAGTTGAAAACATAATTTATATGCAGAATGGAGCACCTCCGAACATTTACAGACCAGTTAACTGCTTAACTTGTTAACTTGTTACTGCTGTTTTTGAAGGTCGTGTTACAAGCAGAATTTTTGAAAATTCGTGGGAAGCAACATCGCATGATCTGAAGCCGACGGATTTTTGGCTTTGGGGTTATTTTAAAAAAATGTGTTTAGAATATGAGCAGCAACGCTGAAAGAATTATGGAGCAAGATGCTGCAATTCAATCAGAAATGTTGTATATTGCTATGTATAATTTGGAGGAAAGGTTGGTGCTTTTACACCACCAAAATGGAGGTCATATTGAACTGTTACAGATGCCTTCGCAAATTTTAATATCCCAGATTAAATGGACCTCTCTGGAATGGCTCTAATTTCTCAGATTAAATTTTGCCATAGTTCATTATGTGCTGTTTGGTATCTCACGATACTAACGTATCGAAATCTCATAAAAAGCAGTCCAATGGCTTTAGGTCTGGACATATGACATGCTATCGTATATATACCCCCGTCCTGATTCATTTATTTGAAAATTATATATTTAGTGGTTGTTATTTTCTGGTCATTGCGAGGAAAAGTGTCATCCTGGTACTGCCATAACTGTAGCAGACCATTGCATGGCTATTTTCAGACTGGTCGATGTCGGCAACTTAAACATCACTAATCTTTGGTCTTTCTGGTCCGCTGTTATGTCTTGGCTGTACCTGCACATCAATTAGATTCCAATTAGTTTTTAAAATTATTTTAATTTACCAGAACTCTTAAGAACTTAAAGTATATCCCTGACTGTATGATACAGGGTTTGTCCGGAAAGTAATGTCAGTGAGCTTTGAAAAATGGTTTTTATTGGTTCTATGTGTACAAATCTTTAGAAACTTTCAAAATACATTCCTCCTGTGTCCACACATCGGTTCCAGGGGGTCTCCCACGCATCAAAAGCCGCACGGTAGTCGTTTTCCGAAATCGCCTTTAAACCGTCGGTGCAAGCCTTCTGAATGTGTTTCACCGACCTAAAATGCTGTCCTTTCATTGGGGTTTTAAGGCGCGGAAACAGAAAAAAGTCGGGGGGTGGGGGGGGGGGCACATCGGGGCTGTAGGGAGGCTGGGGAACAACGGTAATGCCTGCCTTGACGAGGTAATCGGCCACGAAGAAGCAGGTGTGCGAAGGCACATTGTCGTGGTGAAGCTTAAAGGATTTTGAGATGTCTGGGCGCACGCGGTTCACCCTACGTTTCAGCCGTTTCAGCACCTCAACGTAAAACTTTCTGGTTACGGTTGTCCCCTGCGGAACAAACTCATGATGGACCAATCCCCGGCAATCAAAAGAGACAATCAGCATTGTCTTGATCTTTGACCTGGACATCCTGGCCTTCTTGGGGCGAGGGAGTTCGACGTGTGCCATTCCGCACTTTGCCTCTTCGTCTCCGAATCTTATTCAAAGACCCAACTTTCGTCCCCGGTAATGAAGTCATCAAGGAAATCGGGGTTGTCTTCACATGTGTCCAAATGTTCTTGCCAGGTTTCGACGCGCCTCGCTTTTTTGATCGTCCGTTAGCACTTTTGGCACGAGATTCGCGCACACCTTCCTCATTCCTAAAGACTCCGACACAATTTCTTGACCGATGGTTTTCGTAATGTCTAATGTTTCGGAAATTAAACGGACACTTAGACGACGGTCACTGTTCAACAAGTCATGCACACGTGTTTCACATTGTCGTTGGAACTGGAGGTTGATGGCCGTCCAGCGCGGTTCTCGTCATTGACATCTTCCTGACCTTCTGCGAAGGCCTTGTGCCACCGGAAAATTTGCCTGTCCGAAAGACAATCGACGCCGAAAGTCTTCTTCAACATTGGAATGGTTGCCACAGCACTCTTCTCCAGTTTCACACAAAACTTGATCGCCATCCGTTGCTCAAGCGAACGTTGCATTTTTTCTTGCACCGGGTCACTGTAACGACTCTCAAAGAACGAGTGATGCGACCGCTACAACGACCGGTAGCCAACTGACGCTTGTTGGATCTTGTTGCCAGATCCCCCCACCACAATCCCAGCACGTAAAGCGCGGGCTGGCCGTACAGTCTCGGGAAAAAAATTCACTGACATTACTTTCCGGACAAACCCTGTAACTTTGTTTAATTCATCGTATTTATCTCATCCGCTAGCACCTAGCAATCCCTGTGATCTCCCGGACGATCCCCGATTCATTTTATGCGCTTGCAGTTTTAATTAGTTTACATTTAATTCAGTCCGCATAGCTCAGTTCCGCGTGCAAAGTCTCAGAACCTACACGAGGTGCATTCGTAGTTGTGCGACCTTATTCCTTTTATGTCGCATTAAAAAATTAAATTTAGCTCGAACGTCACGTAGGTGAGCGTAATTAAGGCCTCCGCGGGGAGCGGCAACCTGGGGCGGCGCATAAAACTCCTTCGAGCTCCAGGAGGCGTAATAAGCGCTCTGATATAAATGGCGCTGCTGAAATTTTGCATTTAGTGTTGCGGAGAAATAAAGTGCAGGTTTTATTTAGTCTACATCTCGTTTGTAGCTACGAACAGCGTCAACAGTAAAAGAAGATCAAAAGATTTGATACAAAATCGTCAAAGAAAAATAAATAAATAAAGAAAATAATTTAGTGGAAAAACAGTGAAACAATGACAAGTTTTTAATGTCCCTAATTTTCTAGTTAGGTTCTCAAATCTCAGGTGGCCTTTCTCGAACTCACAGTTCTCTTGGCGTAAATTTTGTTTATAGATATTTTTTTCAACTTAAAAATTTTAAATTTAAATTTGGTTTGCATCCAGAAGAAAGACTCAAGGGACAGTAGGTACTTAGATAAGCACTTATAAGAAAGAGTAAAAGTTTATTGAACCAGATTTCTAATATATACATAGAGTGATTGATCGAAGTAATTTAAAGGTACCGGAAATTGTAAAATTTACTTATTTTTGAAAATTTGAACTCAAGCTACTAGGATTATGGCCGTCTCGATGAAAACATTTTCAAGATGGTTACATAACTGCCTTTTTTATTGCATACTAGCTGATCCGGCAAACGTTGTTCTGCCATATAAATTATTTCTAGGGGTAGGAGGGTGAAAATTTGGGGTTAGGGTAAACCCGGGATAGATGGTCATGCGGGAGAGATGGCCAACGCCTATATTTTTTCCACGAACCGCTGTACGGCGCTGCCGGTCAGTTGGTAGTTAGTTAAGAACGTGAGTGAGTGTTGCTGTTCCGGATGTCTTTGTATTTCAACTAAAAGTAAGTAATTTTCATGATCTTAGTTTTCAATATCCCTTGAAATTATGTAGCATGTCATAACATTTCAATTTAAATATGAGTTTGACTGTGAGAAGTGTGATAAACTTTATTTTCGTAGTTGTTTAGGCCTAACTGCATGCCGGTACGTAGGTTTTGTTTTAGTTGGCGTCCACCATGTTTGATGTCACACTATGGCCATCTATCCCGGCCGATCGTGAGAGATGACCACCAAATCATCGGGATAGATGGCCATCCCATAAACGTGTTTTATACACTATGTAGCCATTAATGACCGGACACATTATTATTTGGTATCATATTAATGTGCATCCCCAGCCATACTACCCATTATCTGCAGCCGCTGGACCGATCTGTTTTCAAATCTTTAAAGCATCACTTTTACAATGCCGTTGAAATGTGGCAAAAAAAAACACCCAGATCGGAAGCTAGGAAGATTACAATTTGGTGAGCTACTACGAGATGCTTGGGGAAAGGCTGCAACACCACGGAATGCCATCTCTGGATTCAATGCAACGGGAATCTAACCCTTAAATCCAGATGCAATTCCAGATTACGCTTTTGGAAGTGATCCAGATATACTTAGAGGAAATGACATCAACGTATCTGGACAAACTCTCTAGGAAAGAACCTCGTCACCTTTGCCACAATCCACAACTAGATCCACCGACTTTACTTCAGCAGACAAATGTGGCCAAAAATCTTCTGAAAGAAGAGCAACGTTACCTCTACCAGGACCTTCTACAAGACCAGACGATATTTTGCCTGTGATTTCAAATGAAACGACCCAAGTGACCCCTTCCAAAATTCTGAGCAATATTTCACCTATTCCAGCTAGACCCAAAACTCAAACAAACAAACGTAGACAACTTAAAGCTAGAAACTTGACGTCAAAAGAAAATATTTGATGAAAAAGGTTAAAATTGGAATTTGATGAAAAAGGAAAAAACTAGGCCTATTGGAAAAAACTCGTGAAAAAGGTTCGGATCAAGAAGCGTAAAGAAACTTCAGACAGTTCAGACTCGTCAAATGAAGTTCAGTACAAGGATGACTCAAGTAACGGAATTCTTGAAAAAGAGGAAGAATGCGTTGGATGCGGAGAAGAGTACTCAAAAACAGATAAAACCTGTGATTGGATTAAGTGTGTCAGATGTCAGTGTTGGTTACACGAATCCTGCACATCATATGTTGATGTGTGCCATCAATGTGGTAATGCTATTTTAACAAAATAAATCTAAGCCTATAAACATTCCTTTTTATAAGTTAAGATTAGTTTTCGTCTCAATAATTGAGGTGTAATATGCTTTTTACAAATAAGGTTCTGTTTAAGTTATAATTTAACAACAATTAATATCTTTATAAATATTTTTTACATCAAGAGGTTCAATAAAACATGTTTAAAATGCTAAAAGTTTCTTTTATAATTTGCTCTTTGATATTACAGTGTTTTGTCCGATGGCCATCTATCCCTTACATGTCTGGCCATCTAACCCTGATACTTGGGTAAGATGGCCAAGTGTAACATATTTTTTTATGAATTTTTAATTAGTATGAAATTTAGTGTACCTTTGTAAATGAAATAAAATATTCAATTTTATGAATTGAAAATGTAATTTATGTTAAAATTTCAGGTTATTTTTGTGTATTAGGTTGTGAAACTGGCTTTTGAAAAAAATCATGGCCATCTATCCCGGGTTTACCCTATAGGTATTTTGATGCCATTTCAAAAAAAAAAAAATACAAAAAACAAGTCAAAGAAATAGAATTTTTTTCTGGATAAGGACACCGTATTCACCTAGCGGTATGAAATATACTTTACGACCTATTCTCATACCTACCAAATATACATAAAAAAGTTCATAAAAATCGGTAGAGCCGTTTCGGAGGAGTGCGACCACAAACACTGTGACACGAGAATTTTATATATAAGATTTAGGTTATACACGTTACTGTATACACTTAGGTAGATTTCTTTAGTATATAGTTTTTTAGCACCATAACATTTTTTTCTTTCGAGTTTATGGCCAGAGCTTCTAGGCTATTGGCGCCACAATAACATTGGAAACCAGTATATCCGTAGCAGTAATTTTGGAAAATAAGATATTGACGTTGATACTGTGGTTAATAGAACCCTAAATATTTGTAACAATAATTATTATTGCAATTGCTATTTTCTATTTTCTATAATGTGCAATTATTATTTTTTCTCATTTATCTACAGGGTATTTCAGAACAGAACTACCATTTAACGCAACATCAAACCAGAATTTTATAAGTTATATGAATGGTTACTTTAATCATTCAGATCTACTTATCTACTTTTAATGGAGAGAAAAGATTAGTGCGAAAATACATTCGACAGTTCCAAAAAATGCTCTTTGCTCTTAAAAAATGTAAAAAATTGTTTTTGCTCTTCGACCACTTTTGTTCTTCATTTGTTGCGTAAAAAATGGCCAACTTCGTTCCCTAATAAAATATTACACAGTGATTTCAATGACCATTTACAAATGGCGCCGATTTTTAATTTTTAATCACGTTGAAAATCGGAAAATCTATTTAAACCACTAAGGATCCAACATAAAAATAATAAAACAATGCCATTATTTCAAAAGTGGTTCGAAATGTACACCCTGTACTTATTGACGAAAAAACAGACTATTTTCTTTCACGTCATGTAATGTTTCAGGGGTTGTCCCGGCACACACTTCGAAAATGCGTTCTCGAAGCTCATTCAGACTATCTGGGAACATTTTGAACACTATCGATTTGACATATCCTCAGAGAAAACCGTCGAGTAGTGTCAGATCCGACAATCGAACTGGCCACTTTGTCGGACACCGTCGCCCAATCCATATATCTGGATAATTTGCCTCCAAGTAATTTCTCACTTCTCTGAAACAATGTGGTGGTCCACCATCTTGCTGGTACGTGATAGTACTGGAGAATTCATGCGAATTTAAGTAGGAGTAAAATGAAGATATGAAATAAATGTCTTTTATGAAGTTAGGGTTTGCTACGAATCTCTCCTCTATGCGTCTGTGTGGATCATCTTCAGCTAGCTCATGAACAAGTTTCATTTTATAAGGATTACATTTATTGTACTGGACGATTTCCTTGACTGACGATCGGGAAACATCACAAGTCTCCTCCACTAGCTTTGTGGATTGTATGGGATTAACGACCGTTCCAGCGATTACCTGAACTTTCTTTACAGCAAAAATAAAACTTGGTATATAGGAAAAATAAAAAAAAAGAAGCGGATATCAGAAGGAATATTGTTTAGGAAAAATGGATGCTGGAAGTTTATCTTTAAGAATAGGTGCATTTTCATCTGTCGGATGCATTTTTAATAACAGGAAATTGGAGTACGGGGAATATTTCTAATGGATTTAAGATTTTTTTTTAGTTCTACTGAAAGAGCTATCCTGGTGTATTCAATTCGTTTAGCATGAAACTTTGCTGAAAAGAAAAATAAAGCAAAATGTGTAATATGAAAATCATGTAAATCCGTCCTAGTTTTGGCTTTTACATTCGTATTGGTTATACCTTTATTATTATTTTTTAATATTCTCTTAGTTCTAACAAATCAGCATTAATGATTTATTCTGCGTATGTATGGATTCTATAATATGTGCAATAATGAAATTATGTTAAATCAGTGAAGATCTATGATAAATCAAGTTCTTCAGTGCGACGGATTTTATGATGTGACGGATGATCAGATTTTTTTTAGATATTCATAAATCTCCGCCACCAGCTTTGTGGGTTGTTTGGGATAAACGACCATTTCAGTGACTACCTGATTTTTCATTAATTCACTAATTTTGGGTCTACCAGATCTGGGAGTATCTTTTACTGTCCCTGTCCCTAAAAATTTCGATGCTACTGCCGAAAATATTTCCTGTCAATTGGGCGTTCTGGGAAACGTTTATTGAAATTGCAAACAGCATTGTGTAGATTACGTTTGGCCTCTCTAAGGATGATTTTTTTTTATTTTGTCTTCTTGTGCCCGAGCTGTTTAACAAAGTTTGGGTAAATACTTTTCAACTTGCCAATCAAATATGATGACACTAATTACACAGGTTTACAAAAAAAGTCTGGATCTGGGGCAGACCATACGTTTCTTATGTTTTTTTTTTCGACGCTGAATTCGAATCTATTTTTAGTTTGTTCTATCACGTCAGGATTTTGAGATGACGTAACCTATAATTGCAAAACACACTTTTTTGCACGTTTAGGTTTTTGTTTTTTTTTGACATATTTGAGGTTATGTAGCTTTGAGAATGTTTTTCTCAAAAAATCATGTGTGGGAACTTAAAGTATAAATCTTCACCTTTAAAATGCCGTTCAGTTTGCTCAAATAGCTTTTTTTTTCACCGAAATATCGAATTTTGAAAATTGTCTGTTTATATCATATTTTGAGAAAGATTAATTAGCACGGAAACCTTATGGTCATTATTTAAATTGCAATATCTCGACGAAAAAAAAAGGAGATATTTGAGCAAACTCAATGGCATTTTAAAGGTGAAGATTTGTACTTTAAGATCCCACACATGATTCTTTGAGAAAAAATTCTCGAAGCTACATAACCTCAAATATGTCAAAAAAGCCGCGTTTTTTGCACTTGTAGGTTACAATATCTCAAAATCCTGACATGATAGAGAAAAACTAAAAACAGATTCGAATTCAGCGTCGAAAAATACATCAGAAACGTATGGTCTGAGTCCGACTTTTTTTTCTAACCCAATTAGTTAATAATTAACTAATTGGTAAACATGGTGAAAACAAAATATCACGAGCCAATGTAATTGAAAACTAAAAATCGGTGTCATTTGTAAACGGCTCATTTAGTCGCGTCAATGAATACATAAAACAGACAATCTTCGGAAGTCCTCAAGAACAGCTCCGATTTTGATGATTTTTTTTTGAAAACTTTGTTTTTTATATCATTTAAAATCAGAAACCTTTTGGAGCGGGGACGAAATTATTTATATTGTTTAAACAATATATATGATATTTATGTAGAAAAATAATTGTTTTTATACAATATCTATTAATAACTTGGAAAAAAGAGATATTTATGTTATTTTTTTTTATATTGCTATTGTAAATAGTTTTAAATTATATGTCAATATATTAATGAATATTATAAACAATTACCTATAAGTTTTTTCTATGTAATAATGACATGGAATTAATTTGTGGACCAAAATATGAAATTTTTATTAACTGTAGGAAATTATTTTATATACAAAACTAAACTAAAAACTAATTGGAATATTCTCAAATTCTAGAGTTGTACCGAGCACGAATAGACCTTTAAAAAAGGTGACATCAACCTGCTGCTACATTGTTTTTCGACAATGAAGTTGTTATACTATGAAGATATGTTTTTTTGCAGATGGAGCTTTTAATATTCCTAACACATTGTGACAAATATATACAGGATAAAGGTAGTGTATAATTTCTTGGTATATACAAGTCGACAAAACTTTCGAATACGTATACAGTCGTGTAAGTGAGGTGTAGCTTTCGGAGTTTCATTCCTTCCGTGTTTAAAGCTATAAACGCCACAGAAAGGTGTTTATAGCATCTTGAGAAAGGTAAGGACGAAACAGAAATAAAAATTACACTTTATATTGCCTGGATCTCGAGAGCTTTTGTTCTTGAGAAACTTTAAGAAGCTTAATAAAAATTATGTGTCTTTGGGATGTATACCGCGTATCGTCTGCATCAAGTCCCGTATACATTCATTCACGGAGCAACCTTGGCAACAACCCAAATGATATAATGGAATATAGGGAAAATGAAAAAAGGAAGCGGATATCAGAAGGAATATTGTATAGGAAAGATGGAATGGTTGCTAAAAGTTTATCTTTAGGAATAGGTACCTTTTCATCTGTCGGATGCAGTCTTTATAACAGAAAATATGGAGTACGAGGAATATTCCTAATGGATTTAAGATTTTTTTTAGTTCTACTGAAAGGGTATCCTAGTGTATTTTATTTGTGTAGTACAAAACTTTGCTGAAAAGAAAAATAGAGCAAAATATGTAACATGAAAATCATGCAAATCCGTCCTAGTTTTGACTTCTATACTCGTAATCGAATTTATACCTTTATTAGTTTTTCTTTCAATATTTTATTAGTTCTAACAAATCATTATTTATGTTTTATTCTGTGTATGTAGATTTTATATGTATGCAATAATAAAATTATGGTAATAATCTAATATAGTGAATTAAGGATATTTTTTAGTCTTCATTGTCTTCTTTAGTCAAATCAGTGAAGTTCCGTAATACATAAATCAAATTATTCAGTGTGACGGATTTTATGAAGTAACGAATGATCAGAATTTTTTAAACTAGAAGCACTAAAAACTTCTACTTTTAACGTTTGGCATTAATAACAATAACAAAGGATAACAAAACAGTTAACAAAATTCAACATTATGACATTCAAAGTTCAATAATCGTAATAGAAATAAAAATATACTCGAAACTACTTCTATTTTTTAAAAATGAGAAACTGGAGCTCGCAGCTAATGCGTCATATAGAAATTACAACAATGTTCTTAATCAAAACAATTCGTGAAGATTCTATAAAAAAAAACTCCTAAGAATAGTGTTAACACAACACAAAACGTTTATGATAGAATCCTACTTTAGAAACGGACTGAGAGATGAAGGCAATGGACATATTTATAGTTTTCAAGAACAGTTTCCTGATGTTGTTGATGTTTTCTGATTGTGAAACCAGGCAGTTTTTTGTCGAGGCCCTTTTCCATGCTCAGAAAGTTGGTGTTTGGTGTGTTATAAGTCGAATAAGAATAAATGGCCTAATTTTATTTTGGAACTCTAACTGGCGAACGATATATAAATAAATTATCACACCATTACAATTAATCCCAGGAAGATGGTGCTAAAGCATACACTGCGGTTCAAACAATGATAATGTTACAGAATTGTTTCCATAATAGCTTGTGATCCTGAACACCCAACGTGAATTTTTTTCCAAGGTCCTGTGACATATCACCATCTGATTATTTTTGTAGCAGTACTCAAAGAACTCTATTTTCCAAGTTGATATTAATAACCTTGATCGACTTTTTGAATTATTGAAAAAACAAATTGATAAATATCTCCTAGAAAATGTGTTCGGTTCTATTCAAAGTATGCGTCAGAAATATTTAGAACAACGTATGGATCACATTCACCAATTCTTACAATAAAATGTCACAACAGTTACAACAGTCATCCCACATTAAATTAAAAAAAATTTTCTCTCCACCCCCATAAACTCTTATAAAGGAAATTTTTTTGAAAAAATTTCTTCAATTATATTTTTTATGACCTTTATATTGATATTTTGGGTCGCTGATCGCGAATCTGAAGTCAAAAATAAATTTCGACTTAATGACAGCTGCCAACAAGCTGTAAAATTTCATTAAAAAGTAAAAAGTTGATATTAAATGCATATTATTAAGTTTTTTGGGTTGATGATTACGATCCTGAAGTCAAAACTGAATTTTGACCTGTCTAGTTTTGAAGCTGTCAACATTTCAAAAAAAAAGATAAAGAGATGATGTTTGGTAGGTACATGTTTATATTCAGCCAAATCTAACATAATTATAAGTACAAAAAAAAGTTTTGTCTTTTTGTAATCGGACATATCATTCTTTATATAAATTAGGTTGCTGAACCCGAATATCAAACCTAAAAAAAATTATACTGCGTAGATTTTTTTGTGAAACCCATTTGAAATAGAAAAATTACTGTTTGAAACGAATATCTGATCTAAGATAAATAAAAAATAAAAAATCTGAAGTACCAGAGAACAGAGAATGACACCTATATATTTTGACGAGCTAGACGTGAATCTGGCTTTTAATTACGAAAAATGAAGTTGATCTCAAAATGTCGCATTCTATAATATGGTATGGCATTGGCATTTGATTTTATCATGTCAACAAAATCTGAATATGAATTTTATATGATATAACTTTCTACGGCATCCTTCGCGGTAGTGATAAAAAGGTCTCTTGTGAGCAAGAAACTGCAGATGTCAGTTTCAGATGTCAACTTGATTCTCTCATGTCAACATCATATGTATGTGATGAAAACTAGAGCTTAGAGGTAACGTGTTTGTATATTCTGATTAGTTAAGCCAATATTTGACTCCCACAAAACCTATAAAAATGATGTAAAATTGCGGTTATAGAGCCATTTTTTATTAGAAATTTGTGCACTTTCACACTTTCGTCCATTTTTACATAAGTACTAATTTTATTTTTCTTGAGGATCAGTTTTTTCTTTTTTTTTTTATTGGTGGACCCTTTTTTTTCTCTGAATGATCTGATACGGGATTTTCTTTGATGATTCCTATTTTGCTCCTCTCTCCTAATTTATTAGGGAGCTGGTAGGTACTCAAAATATTTTTCCGTGTTGACTATAAAGAATTGCTTAAACTCATACTAGAAATATATAACAGTTACAAAAACCAAAACAAGAAAAAGAACAAAGTAGATTTATAAATAAAAAAATCTAAGTAGCTCATTCACAAATATAAGATCTACAACAAAATAGTAATGAGCATCCGATACCCTGCATCATAGAAAAATTACCTGTGCCGGTGTGAACGATGTTCAGTTTACTCCTATCTATATACCCTTCAGGTATCATACAGCAAATAGACAGACAGACAGGCGGTCTGATACTTTGACAGCTTGCTAACGCTGTCATTAATTCAAAATTCATTTTTGACTTCGTATTTGTAATCGGCGACCCAAAAAACTTAATAATATGCATTTAATATCAACTTTTTACTTTTTAGTGAAATTTGACAGCTTGTTGACAGCTGTCATTAAGTCGAAATTTATTCTTGACTTCAGATTCGTGAACAGTGGACCCAAAAAACAAATATAAAGGTCATAAAAAATAATTAAAGAAATGTTTTCAAAAAATTTCCTCTTGTCAGCAGTAGATAGCGGCCTATGACTCAAGTGGACCCGAGCGAATGTTTGAGTTATGGTGTGCCTGGAAATAAAACAAACATTCGCGAGGAACCAAGGAAACGGGGAAGCGGGCATTCGGGGAGATATTTGTCGGAAGTGAGAGATCTGTAATATATTTTCCGTAATGTTCCAATAATTGTACATTTGTAATGGTTTTGTGATTTGTTTTAAATATAATTACCATAAAGAGCTAACATCAGAAGTGGGATAAATGCCTCGTTCTTGTTGTTATTTGTTGGTACGCGAAGTGAAAAAGTGAAAAACAGAAGAGAGTGTTGGTTAAGGATTTATTCCTTGACATGGGTAATAAGTAATGGAAACCTGGGTTTAAAGAGCTGATGGTGGTTTTAAATAAATGATTCGAGAAAACATAATGGGTTGTCCTGTGAATATGATGAGATACGATGCGTTGATGGTTTGTTGTCGTGGAGCATATCGATAATTATACAGTTCTGGAAAGTCTGCCTAGTTTTGTTGTCCAAAATGTTGGGAAAATTATCAAATGAATGCTTTAAATGGGCCTTGGAGGAAAGGTCTTGGTAAACAATGTCGATATGAAGAAGCAAGCCTTTCAAATGGGTTAAGTAAGGTTGTAATTGAAAGTATGGGCAGGTTAGTCCAGATTTTAGAGAAAAAAAAATGTGTCAACTACTTGAGTATCTACAATGGATTCTTCAGTGAAAGTTATAATGACTGTTATGACTGATATAATGCTCAGAAATATTAAAGGAAAAACGGAGGAAGGATTCAGGATCTTTTGATTGCACCTGGAGGCGCAACCTGTTGTAGACTGTCCGTTCTGAGGTCCCTCAATGTGAACGGTACTTCTCGGATGTTGTTTTGCCATTTCAGCAAAGGCGGTAGCCTTAAACCCATGGAACAGTCATCAGAATTGGATACAGAAAGTGAGAAAAAAAAAAGGGACACACTGTATTTATGAACGGTTAAGTTATAAGGTAAAGATTGGACAAATGGCTGGATTAAATTTGCGGGTTAAACCCGTGGAGACACTCACTGTGTCTGGAAGGTAAGGTGGAAGGATTCGCGAAGGGCCTTATCTGACTACACAGTCAAATATAGTTGCCCGGGGTAGGATTCGTGAAGGGCCTTATCTGACTACACAGTCAAATATAGTTGCCCGCGGTAGATGTAAGGGGCTTGACGAGATGCGCACTCGGAGTCGCGAATCTGATCAGGATCGCATCCTAGTAAAGCTGTCTCATTACTAGGACGTTAGAGATCCATAGATGGATTCATAGAAAGGTAAAGGAATCTGATCAGGATCGCATCCTAGTAAAACTGTATCATTACTAGGACGTTAGAGATCCATAGATGGATTCATAGAAAATTAAGGGTAGCAATAGTTAGGTCAGTAGTATTGAGTTTTAAAAAAATGTCTGGGGGCGCCCCAAGACTCAACGAAAAATTGTCATGGACTACTTTTGTAATTAGTAATTACAAACCTATTTATTCCACAGGCAGGGACTTTTCCGCCGTTAATTACACGCAGGGACGCGTGAAAGTCAGGAAGGGCCGTGTCAGCAGTAGATAGCGGCCTATGACTCAAGTGGACCCGCGCGAATGTTTGAGTTATGGTGTGCCTGGAAATAAAACAAACATTCGCGAGGAACCAAGGAAACGGGGAAGCGGGCATTCGGGAGATATTTGTCGGAAGTGACAGATCTGTAATATATTTTCCGTAATGTTCCAATAATTGTACATTTGTAATGGTTTTGTGATTTGTTTTAAATATAACTACCATAAAAAGCTTACACTCTATAAGAGTTTATGGGGGTTATATGGAGGTGTAGAGAAAAATTGAAGCGGTTTTTTGTCAAATTTGGTTTCAGTACTTCATAATACTTAGGAAATGATGAGTCTGATTGTAAACACAGAACATTTTTTTTGTAGACCTGTGTAATCCCCTACAAAAGATGGTGTAGATTTGTACCCCGACATTTTCAAATTACCTTATCAAATTAGGTAAGTGGTAAGGCGTCATACGTATTCCAAACTGAAACAAAGATCAGTCATCGACGTCGAATAGACACTAAGACTGCATAAATGTATTAAACATTTTACACCTCAGCGCTCCATCCTCTTTACAATCGACGGTAAGCAGCGATCCTCGTGATTTCTAATGCCGCAGCTCGGCGGAAATTCAGCGCCTCTACAGAGGATTTTCCATCGCCGCGCCCCTTTTTTCGTCCGTCGTTTTTTCGCCGAAACTATGTAGCAGTCAAAAAAACACTTCCAATCAACCCGTGCCCGGATTTATTCGCATTCGATCCTCTGCTACTCGTTCCGTTTTGTCGGAAGAGGATGAAAGCTAATAACTTTTCCTTTGACGGCTGATTTTAATGGGTGGTTTACCGAATGCAAATACGTCGAAAAGCGGGCGTATATCGAGATTAAAACGGGGTTACATTAATTTAGGAAATCAAAAGCAAAGGGCATAATTACTTGGATTGGGATTTTATTGCGCCGGATTGTAGCGCAGCTGAAGGGGCGGAATGTGGCTTATATTTTAAAGACTAAAACGTACCCTACCACAACTACTTAGAGCAGGCGGTCGGCTAGTTCCATACTCGATTAATTCAACCCACAGGCCCACAAACATTATTTTTTTTTGACTATGGATAAGAGCATAGTTTTCCTCTGTATTTTTTGACGCTGAATCCAAATCCGGTGTCCGTTTAACAGTAACACGTCAGGATCAAGGTCATTTCAAGGTCAAATCGCAAAATAAAGGCTTAAAAGAGAATAAACCCATATATATTTTTGTTTCTGGGGTCGCCGAATCCAAATCCGGTGTCCGTTTAACCGTAGCACGTCAGGATCAAGGTCATTTCAAGGTCAAATCGCGAAATAAACGCTTAAAAGGGTGAAATCCATGTATTTCA
The DNA here is from genome assembly GCA_029963805.1 of Aromia moschata. Classification (NCBI taxonomy): domain Eukaryota; kingdom Metazoa; phylum Arthropoda; class Insecta; order Coleoptera; family Cerambycidae; genus Aromia; species Aromia moschata. Next base: position 295,975 of record JAPWTK010000004.1, read on the forward strand.
TGCATGTAGTCCTAATTATGCTTATGATATTCAGTTTTTCCTTACCCTTTCATCTTCAAATGACCTGTGTAGTGGATTTCGCTTCCGTTTTTTCTCATCACTTTCTCTTTTTAACATCCAACAGAAGTCCGCCATCATATTTACATTCCATCGACCCTGATATCGTCGTTCCATTTCTCTTATATCTTGGTGAAAACGTTTCCCTTGTTCTTCGCTATAATCTTCAAGATTTTGAGGAAAGGAGTCTAAACACGTTTATTCAATGATTCACTCACTGATTTTCAGGAAGATGATTACTATGTAGTTACTATGTAGACGATATTCAGTAAGGTGGCTACGAGAACTGGTATCAACTCATCCGTGTATCCATGTACATTAGGACATGGATACATGGACTTAGATATATTTTACCTTAACAAATAATAGCAATACATTCACGAAACCGAAAATCCTTAACCACATTTCCCTAATACAGCCTAAGGATAAGAATGAGACCATTTACGGTTTTCTATCATGGGTTTCAGATTTGGATTCAGCAACTTTAAAAACATAAAGATACAAACTTTTGCCTCATTAATGCGTTTTTTAGTGATTTGACCTTGGAGTGCTCTTCGAAGTCACGTGATATGGTAAGAATAACATCAGATTCTGCTATCCCAGAAACATAAAGATATACGGGTTTATTCTCTTTTAAGCCTTTATTTCACGATTTGACCTTGAAATGACGTTTGACGGTTTTAATAATAATATCCGTCTCTTCCACAAGCTGGATAAGGGTTGTTAATTGTTAGTATTCATCAAACAATATAAGAAGTACTAAGTACTATATTACCATACTTCTATATTACCATGATCTTTTATATCTTCTGGTCATAAAACGCGTTTTCGACTACTGAACCAAAACCACTATTCGTCCTCTTCTGACCTAGCTATATCTCCATGCCGTAAAACGAAGACGCACTCTCATGCAAGCCGCTTCAGTTATACGCTACTATCGTCCATCTGCGTTGCAACCAAAACAACAGGACTGTAATTCTTTTTTAAATTATGCTCGCCGCATTAAGTGTTATCCGTAGCACAACCCTATCTGATACTGCTTGAAATATGTAGGTACGCTGTGCTCGCATGCACCCTCATAAGGAGAAATGTGGTGTCTGCGCGACTGATAAAGTGGAACTGTTATTTTAATAGCGAATTTCGCGAGTGCGATGTTCTAATTACCCCGAGGGAGTTGTATGTATCTGTTCGCATGAAGATTTTATATCTCCCTGTGGTTCAATAGTGTCGGTACTTACGGTTTTTGCTTTCGTACGATTTTATTTCGTTTCTTCGAATGAGAATAATTCTGGTTCTGTTATTCGTGATCAGAAATCACAGATCGATACAAGGTGGTCTCATTGATACATATCTGACATATCTGACGAAGAACAACAATTAACGCAAATATCGGCTTATTATCTTGCCCAGTACGCCTAAATGGGACTCGACGTGGTCCGATGGGTCTGACAATGTCAGCAATCACTAGATAACGTTCCTGGGAACACACCACTAATGGTAGCTCCGTTAAGCTATCTTAAATATCAAAAGTAAGCTTAAGTATCAAAAATCAGGCTCCAAACAAGTTTTTAGAGTACCAGTTTTGAATTTCGAGTCTGGAAAATATCGAAATAGTGATGATTTGCTAAAGTGCTCTACTTTCCACATCAAATATAGCAGCTAGCAGGTTGAAGCACTCGCTGAACTCGGCAATACGAAACTATCGATAAGACTTATGAAAAATAGGTCTAAATTAAAATAAAGCTAGTAGGACTATTATTTAAAATGACTGTATAAAAATATGCTACCACCTTGCTTTAGAAAACTTTAGAGAAAGTTCAAAATTAATATAATGAGAAATAATTTTATTACGAGGCGCGTTCATAAAGTAAGGGCCGTTTGGTCACAGAAAAAAATGTACTCATAAGAAACAAATTTTATTGTCATATTTAGTTAGGTACAATCTTACTTTACTTCTCTACATAATCGCCGTTCACTTCTAAGCATTTTTCATACCGCTGCACCAGCTTCTTTAACCCCTCTGCATAGAAGCTTGCCGCCTGAGAGTTGAACCAGTTGACAACGGCGTTTTTGAGTCCCTCTTCGGTTTCAAAACGTTGTCCACCGAGCCACTGTTTAAAATGCAAGAAGAGGAAGTAGTCGCTAGGTGCAAGGTCGGGACTGTACGGTGGGTGGTCAAAAGTTCCCAACGAAAATCTTGAATTTTCTCATTGGTTTTGGCAGCAGTGTGAGGACGCGCGTTATCGTGGAGGAGGATTATGCCAGATGACAGTTTCCCGCGACGTTTGTTTTGGATCGCACGTCTCAATTTTTTGAGCGTCTCGCAGTACACGTCAGCTGTAATTGTTGTCCCACGTTCCATGAAATCAACCAAAAGAACGCCGTCTTTGTCCCAAAAGACTGTGGCCATCAATTTTCGACTTGTGTACTGAGTTTGCTTAAACTTTTTCGGTTTTGGTGAAGATGAGTGTCGCCACTGCATCGATTGCAGTTTTGTTTCTGGGTTGGCGTAGGATACCCAAGTCTCGTCCCCAGTAACAATGTGAGAAAACAAATCATCTCCATCTTGTTGATAACGGGCCAAAAACTTTCGTCCACTAGACATTCTTTGCTCTTTGTGGTGGTCGGTGAGCATTTTTGGTACCCACCTTGCACACAATTTGCGGTATGCGAGGTTTTCTGTGACAATATTGTAAACAGTAGTGCGTCCAAGTTGAGGAAATTTGTTAGCCAGGCCACTAATCGTCAATCGACGATCAGATCGCAGTGTTTGGTCCACTTGTGAAACGATTTCATCGGTCTGGATACTGGGCCTGCCACTCCGCTCTTCGTCATGGACATTTGTTCGGCCATTTTTAAAATCACGGCACCATTGTCTAACCTTTCCTTCACTCATAACTGTAGGTCCGTAAACCAGGCATAACTCCCGATGGATTTCAGCAGCCGACGATCCTTTTGCACATAAGAAACGAATCACAGAACGCACTTCACAGTTGGCGGGATCAACGATTTTCGCGGCCATTGTTCTTTGCATTCACGGACAACAATACGACTTCAGAATCAAAACAAATGACGCTGTAGCTTCGCAATGAGTCAGTAGATGGCGCTGCAGTAGTAAAAGTGTGCTTCGAAGCGCCAATATTTATATATAAGCAAACGGCCCTTAGTTTATGAACGCGCCTCGTATTACTGAAAACTAACTGTACTAAAAAAAAAAAACTGGACGTTTTCCGTCAAACACCAAACTACTATACTTTTCTCGACGCGCGTTTCGCCAACGCCAAAAAGGACAATGGTCCGAAACCTACCAGTCCCCTGTTTGCTCTGATAAACAAAGACAGATGTTACGGTTCAGTGAACCGTGGCGACAAATTAAGTATAAATAGTGCAAGTGTGTAGGTTAGAATTTAGTTTCAATCCTCACCTGAAGATGCCAACTTAGTTGGCGAAACGCGCGTCGAGAAAAGTATAGTAGTTCGGCGTTTCGTGAAAAACGTCCAGTTTTTTTATTTCTACGCCGAAGGTTCCAGTACCCACTCCACTACTAACTGTAATATTAAAAATAAAATGCAAGATCAAGTCAACTGGTTCCCAAATTACCAACAACTGACTTCTTGACAACAGGCATGTCTGTCTACTAATTCACTGAGTACATTATGAATTACTTCTTCCATTATCTAATTTCCGTAATCAAAAATACGGTTTTTGATTACGGAATTCTGTTTTTTAAATCTTCTCAATTTTGTGGTCTGATGGTATAGACTTTTGCCGTCAAATATTCCCAAAGAAAATAGTCCAGGGGCGTAAGGGTTGGAGATCTCAGAGGCCACTCTATTGGCCCTGTCCTACCAATACAATGCCAAGGAAACATTTCACTTAAGTAATATTTCACGTGGCGCACCGTCTTGCTGAAATCAGACAGTATTATTTATAGTGTTAAATCGTGTTCATTTTCATCAAGAAAAAGTTGAGTAATCAGTGTAATCACATAAACATCACGTGCTAAGAATGGGTCTAACTGGGACATAATTATATACCACACAGTAGTCTTTTTACCGTATTTTGTATGCTCAGAGACGCCTCCATTTGCGTCACTCGTCTCTGTCACGACCACTGAAAAATTACATTTTTGGTGGAGATAAATAAGTTAACAGCAGTGTTGTCGCTCATTTTTGAAGTTACTGCCACTTTTATATAAAAGTGGAATTATAGGAAATTTTTTTATTACAATTTTGACAGTTGACATAATTCATGTATATACATGAATTATGTCAACTGTCAAAATTTTAATTAAAAAATTTCCTATAATTTGCAAATCTAACATAGCAACCAATTAGTTAGCGTGCGCTGATTAGTTAGCATTTCTATTACTATATTTCTTCGCCGGACCAACTATAGCATATACTAGATATAAAATAAAACAAAAAATACGGTACATATATGAAATAAAAAAAAATATATGTAAATAATGAGCTTTTAAGGTTTTTAACAGTTTGAATATATTTTAACGACTCGAATACGTACGAATCGAATGAAAATATTTTGGGCAAAATCCGATTGTAGGATCATTGCAAAAAAAATTGCAAAAAATGCGAAAATAAGGTTTTTGACTTTTAGGCACGAAAAAAAGTGTTAAGTAAAAAACAAAAAATATCACGTTATAGCGCTTGAAAATACGAATAAAATGGTTTTTGGATCATTAAAATCGGTTGATAACTTTTTTGCACAGAAAAAATAAAAATCGTGAAAATGAGCGATTTTTGATGGTCAATTATTCAGTCTGTAATTATCCTAGAAATGTCTTCCGGGGCTCAAATTATAGGGTTTTCCAACACCTATTTACAGTTAAATTTTTGTCAAAAAAGTATTCATAAGTTTTCGCACAAAATGCGAAAAAGTAAAAACAGGTGCCTTAGTAAAACGGCCCCTATTTCCACAATAATTGTCGTAGAGCAATTTTGCAAAAAGCTACATATCCTTGAAGCTACATATTATTGACTTCCTCTACAACCATATGAAATTTGAAGTCGATCCGATAATAATAAGTACCTCAAAAGTGCGTCTGAAAAATGTCCAATTATAGAGAGCGGCCACGTGGACGCACGAGCGAAGGGGAAGTGGCGCGATGGTGGGGGAACTATCTCTCCCACGGGCGGAGCGGGCGCCCGGAAAGGGATCGCGCGCGTTCAAATTCTACAAGCCGGAAACAATTGGGATTTCTCGGGAACTACTGGACGAAAATCGAGTATTTTTTTTTGCTGTGCCCGCGGGAGAGAGAGAGTTCCCCCACCACCGCGCCACTTCCCCTTCTCTCGTGCGTCCATGCGGCCGCTCTCTAAAATCGGGGGTTTTTATTTTTTTGTGCAAAAAGTTATCAACCGATTTTAATGATCCAAAAACCGTTTTATTCATATTATCAAGTGCTATAACGTGATCATTTTTTTTTTACTCAACATTTTTTTTTTCGTGCCTAAAAGTCGCACCTTTTTGCAATTTTTTCGCAATGATCCTACAATCGGATTTTGTCCAAAATATTTTCATTCGATTCGCACGATTTTTCTCCTAATTATTACGTTGAGAAAGTGCCGCAACTAATTATTTTAAAAAATCACTTGTTATTTGCTACCTCACCTGTACTAAAAACACGTGAGTACCGCATACCGTTCTAGTATTACTGGAAATGCGTTCAATATTTTATTTATTTCTACGAAGGAGGTTCCATTCAAACTCCAGAATAATTTATTATTATCAACTGTAGAAAGTAAAGAGGTTAACAAAAATTTAAGACCTTTTAGAAAACCTTCTTTCTTAAAATGTAACACGTCACCTAATATTCACAAGGTCCAAAAATTCATGTTAGTAAAAGCTCCGTATAGTAAACTGTTCAAAAATTTCCAACATTCATTCTTAACTTAGTCGGATGTTCATATATAGTGGAGTTGACTGTTATCAAAGCTAATTAACATGTTTCAGAACACATACTTTTGAATGTTAAAAGTTTGTAGAAAACCAATCCAGTTTCTACATGAAATCAATCGATTTTTGTCTTTATCTAACGATATTTTTGTACATATATTATTGAAGATGTAAACATGTAATTTTTGCAGCAAAATATAATTTCCGTTTTGGATCATTAGTATGAAAATACCCGTATTCCACTTCACAGAAACATTTCCACATTCGTTACCATCCACGTCAGTTACATTCTATTAGTCTGAAAGGATTGTTAAAATCCGTATTGTATACGAGCATAGGCCTCATAATTTCAATTATTGTTCTTTAGCTCGAGCAGCCCCGGATTCTCGCCGACAAGAAAGCTGGAAGAATGTAAGTAATATTCCGTGTACCTTTGAAACAACTTTATTCAGATTAATGACTCTTCATTGTCGGGAGCTTCGTCCTCGGTACCTAACAGCGAAAATCATTTAACGAATTCACGCGATTCTGTTAAGAGTATTCGGAATCCATTTGCTGGAATTATCAACGGGCTAGTTTACTCTGACTAACGGCCGTAATTAGCGTGGGTTCTCATTAAAATAATTCACCGCCAGTCAACCTTGTTCGAAATTATGTAGTATCTGAGCTTGTAAATCTGCTCATGTTTATAGATAGAGAACTAAAATTTATGAGCAAATGTAAGCACTCCGTGAAATTTTAACACTTAGTCTACAGATAGTAACTCTACAAATAGTAACAAAATAAAACACATCATAGTTTCGCCATTGAGGATACTTTTATATAAATTTTAGAACCAAATATCCTTTCTGTGCCAATCCTAAAATAAATATTATAAAATTAATATGTATATCTCACTGGTAAGGAATGTTTTTGATATACTACTCATTTATTTTCGGCTCATGTACGAACTGTAAATTAGCCGGAGTTTGTTTGAGTCCGACTCAATGATGTCATAGATTATACAACAGAATAGATTTGGGCTTCGTCTACTTTTGCCCTCAGGATTCAGTAAGTGCCTGTCTCTCTCTACATAAACATATTAATAGCACTGAGGTTGGCATGGACCATTTTTGCTTATTTTCCTTCTTTTTCTTTGCTCAAGGAGGCATATGCCATCTATCCCTCTTTAACTGTTGGGTTTGACTCTACCGGCCAGCTGGTTGGGTTTGACTCCGGCCTTGTGTTCTGTGATTATGCTGCTTCGTACCTTAAGCTATGGATTGCTCAGAGCGTATTTCAATTACAGAAGCTATTAGATTTTAAACATCTGGAATATCTCAGCCACGACAGTCATTCTGGTGTTTGAGTGGTCACTGTTGGTCAGCACACCTTGATAACATGAAATATATTACGATATCATCAATTACCAACACGACTTGCTAGCAGTGGCGGCTCGTCAGGGGAGGCAGAGGAGGCAGTGCCTCCCCTATGAAAATTACAAATGTTTTTTTTTATAAACCTACTGTACTTTAATTTTATTTAATAAAATTAAAATTTTATATACTACCTTTCATTTTTAAATTCATCTGGTAAAAAATTAATTTCTAAAAATAAAAATATTAATAAACATATGTTTCCTGCACTATTATTTGCAACATATTGGCCCTCATAAACGACCCAGCGCATGGTATAACGCCGTGGCGGCAAGCCTCCGATGCCACTGTTTTCACATGTGTATTTATACGGAATAAGGGGCTTTGAGCTTCGCAACCACCTGCGTTGCTAAGAAATTTAACCCTTAACTCCAGTGACATTAAAAGTCATTTAAAAAACGAATTTAAGAAACCAATAGCGAAGGCAAACACGCCCAGCTCCCACCTCTCACACGTGACAGCGCAAAAAGCGAGTTATTTGATTTCATGAACATAACAACCTAACCTACAAACTTTAATCTATTTTATTGTTCTGTGTTTTGGAAATTTTCGTTGGAAAGTGCCGTTATTCTTGCCGGTTTTTTTGAGTGTTTTGAATGGTATTATAGGAGAGTAATAATTATTTAAAGTGTACCACATTACTTATGTAAGTCATTAGTTGAACGTTTTATTTAATTAACTATACAAAATTCTAATGGAGGTAACTGGCGAATGTAGCAGTTTGTTTCATAAAAATAACAATACGAGTTGTCACGCCACTCAAATAAATACTCGAACCTGCAATGATACTGTTGAGTATCATATAAAGTACAAATTTAGTCGCTTGTTTTATGAGGATAAATTATTTGTTAAATATTAAAGAGTACCACTGCCAGATCTAAGTAAAACATTAATAATTAATCAGGGTAAGTCGGCACATAGTTTTGTTAATCAGCCATTCCAAACTAACGGACGGGACATTTCGCATGAAATTTTTTTATATTTGTTTAGATACAACTGTGAAATATAACATATTGTGTCGCTGTCTCATTATGAAATTATGAATATAAAGGAGTGTAGACTGTTTAAGCTATATTATAGAAAAAAATGTCTTGAACATAATAATTCATTTCTGTATGAAAGTTGATAACGGACGGGACACGCAACGGAAGTTGATAAAATATGTTAATAAAAAATAATATATTTTTGCGAATTGTATTGTATTTTGCAATCAATCTCAGGAGTGTGAATTTGTACAAGAATAGAATATATAAATATAGTGGTCAGCATAAAATGAAATGCCACAGAGTTATTAAATAGTCGTTTGAAAAGACACTCTAGTAGTAACGGACGAGACATAACGGACGGGACAAAAAAAATATTACGAATTTGAAACCTTTAATAAACAAGAGTAATATAACACAGTATTGAATACTTAACTTTCTAAGGGAAAACCATTAACTAAAACCATATTCTTTGATGAAACTGTTTGGGAAACTTTCATTATAAAGTTGTTGACTCTTTTAAAGTGATGGAGGGACTGCATTGAGTGAATTGGTTTAACATTCTTCCATCGTTTATCTAAAAAATGTTTCCATGTTTCAATTTCTTCACTTGGGATGTATATAATTTCAATATTTTGTAATTTGGTCTTGGCACATTCATAAAATGACTTAGCATCATTCACTAAAACTTACAATGACTTTCAATGAACAAAAACTTTATATGAATATTTTGTCGCCGGACGACACTGATTTTTGTTTAGTTTAGATGATAATATTGCCTAGCAAATTCGTTAGTTTCGATTTATTTTAGGCAAACGGTAATGCAATGCACCAAACTAGATGCGTTTTTTAAAAATAGATAAAAAACCATGAAACCACGCATATTTATGAGTTGAATAAAATAATTTTGTAAAATTTTGATTTTGGTTTCATTTAATTTGGAATGGCTGTAATACGTTCTGTGGATAAATGCAAATGGCTAAGTGGTTCTTTAACTTTAAATAAATTATTGTGTTGGCCGTGTGTATTATTTTCAAATCGTGGAGAAGATGCTTGGACAATGTCTGGATTTGATAAAATCTTAAAACTTTATCTTGTTCAGTTGACACATTCAAAAAGTCAGGAACATATTAGTTGTGTTTGTAAATTACATCTTTTAGGCAAACAAAATATTATGATTTTGATCAATTCAGTCCGTCAAATCTAAATTAACGCAGTCCTGGCAAAAATCCGTATTGTATTTCACTGCTTTTAATAATTGTAAAATAATTTGACGGAAACTACACCTTCCCGATGGTTTTGCTGAACCAATAAAATATATTAGGCACATTATGTTAGACAAATGTACTTAATATATTTTATTGACCAATTAGAGGTCCTTCTCCTAACTATGCGGCATATTATTAACAATGTTTACCATCACAAAAATTTAGGAAACAACAATTTTTACACAATATGTTTGCCTCCCCAAAAAAAAGTCACGAGCTGCCACTGCCTGCTAGATTTTTCATCATTTTTTTTTACTTTTTATTTTCGAATGGGCGGAAGAAACTGTTCGTGTTACTGGAATATGAAATCTAGGACAATATTTTTCGACCCCAGGGCAGTATTCCCTTGTGCAATAACAGGAAACAGAGAAGTTGTACCGAACTAGTACCGTGAAATAAATGTATGTATTTATTTAACTCTCACGAAGTATGTATCGATTTTGTTCATGCCGAATAGAGAACGTTCTCTCATTTCCAAGAGGATACTGTATCTAAGTCTCGAGATAACAAAGCGCTTAGTACTATAGAGTTTGCTGGGCTGCTGCACATAAAACGTAAAGTGATATGTTGCTCTAAATTTGGCTCTGTCAGCAGAAATGTATTAAATATAACGGTTGTTACAAAACAACGGATATTGTTTAGGCCACAGCTTTCTCAGGTCTGTGTCAACATTCGTTATTTTAGAATTAAAGTTAGATACTCTTATTCTTTAATAATTAACATCCTGGAGATAAAATAGAGCCTATTTATACAGTAGTGTATTCATCGTGTATTAATAACGTTCAAAGGGCATAGAAAGCCTACATGATTGGACCAATATGTATAAATTTGAAATTCAGATAATATATTGAAGTCAATTTAATCTTAATAGTTGCATACAGGGTTTGTCCGGAAAGTAATGTCAGTGAGCTTTGAAAAATGGTTTTTATTGGTTCTATATGTGCAAATCTTTAGAAACTTTCAAAATACATTCCTCATGCGTCCACGCATCGGTTCCAGCGGGTCTTCCACGGATCAAAAGCCGCACGGTAGTCGTTTTCTGGAATCGCCTTTAAAGCGTCGGTGCAAGCCTTCTGAATGTTTTTCACCGACCCAAAATGCTGTCCTTTCATTGGGGTTTTTAGGCGCGGAAACAGAAAAGAGTCTGGGGGGGGCCACATCGGGGCTGTAGGGAGGCTGGGGAACAACGGTGATGCCTGCCTTGACGAGGTAATCGGCCACGAGGAAGCAGGTGTGCGAAGGCGCATTGTCGTGGTGAAGCTTCCAGGATTTTGAGATGTTTGGGCGGACGCGATTCACCCTGCGTTTCAGCCGCTTCAGCACCTCGACGTAAAACTTTCCGGTTATGGTTGTCCCCTGCGGATCGAACTCATGATGGACCAATCCCCGGCATTGTCTTTGACCTGGACATCCTGGCCTTCTTGGGGCGAGGGAAGTTCGACGTGTGCCATTCCGCACTTTGCCTCTTCGTCTCCGGATCGTATTCAAAGATCCAACTTTCGTCCCCGGTAATGACGTCATCAAGGAAAGCGGGGTTGTCTTCACAGGTGTCCAAAAGGTCTTGGCAGGTTTCGACGCGCCTCGCTTTTTGATCGTCCGTTAGCACTTTTGGCACGAGCTTCGCGCACACCTTCCTCATTCCTAAAGACTCCGACACAATTTCGTGAACAATGGTTTTCGTAATGTCTAATGTTTCGGAAATTAAATGGACACTTAGACGACGGTCAGTGTTCAACAAGTCACGTACACATTTCACATTGTCGTCGGAAATGGAGGTTGATGGCCTTCCAGCGCGGTTCTCGTCGTTGACATCTTCCCGACCTTCTGCGAAGGCCTTGTGCCACCGGAAAATTTGACTGTCCGAAAGACAATCGACGCCGAAAGCCTTCTTCAACATTGGAATGGTTTCCGCAGCACTCTTCTCCAGTTTCACACAAAACCTGATCGCCATCCGTTGCTCAAGCGAACGTTGCATTTTTTCTTGCACCGGGTCACGACTCTCAAAGAACGAGTGATGCGACCGCTATAACGACCGGTTGCCAACTGACGCTTGTTGGATCTTGTTGCCAGATCCCCCCACCACAATCCCAGCATGTAAAGCGCGGGCTGGCGCGTACAGTCTCGGGGAAAAAAATTCACTGACATTACTTTCCGGACAAAACCTATATGTAAATAAATCAGTTGGCGTTGCTTTAAGAACTATTGTTTATTTATATTCTCCATCTAGATATTCTAGAATTCAAGTACCTAAGAATCTAGGTACATATAAGTGGTGGGATCAGGTTCGGGTTCGGAATCGAATTTGGATTCAGAAAGATGATCAAATATTTTGTTTCTGGAGATACACAGGTACTAGCAGCTCTCAAATACTGCATTTGCCACAGTCTTTTGGTTTGGTCCATCTGTCATTGTGACATGCGGTACAGTACTTTTATCAGGGAATTACAGTCAGCATCAGACAATGCCACTGCATCTTCTATTTCCATTCGGCGAAAAATAAATAGTTTAGTTATACCACAGCATAAGAAAGACCAGCAATTCTCTATACAAAATCATAAGTACGCGCTTTGCTTGCTGCGCATCCTCCTCAGTAAATATATGGGATAGTCGTATCTCTAACGTTCTTGAGTATTAACGGTCCAGAGACGTATTTAAAAATTGTGTGCTTTATAAGACTACTGCGAATGCATAATGTGAATATAAATTACTGGTCATCTCAAGAATATTTTAATAAGGGTTAAATTATTGTATAATTTCATATTTAATACTGTTATCACTTGTAAAAACGAAAGCATTTTTTTTTAATTCCTAAATTCCTAGTGCAACCCCGATGACAAATATGCCTCGTTCCGTTGCAAAACGTTAGTACACGTGCACTGGCCAGTAGTCCGAGGTCACCAAATCTGGCTTACTCACTTCAAACCGCCGACAATCGAGTGATTTTAATGGTAGTCCTAATGCTGTGGTTATACTGTAACTATGAAAAATGACCTTAACCGTGTATTTGTGTTAAAGGCGAGGAAAAAAAAAGATGAAGGCCGTTGGTTAATGTTTTATAATGCAAAATTTCACTTCACCAGTCTCCCTTTTTTAATTAAAACATATGCTTTTATAAGATTTTAATTAAAACGTATGTACTCAATTACTATGGCAACGAAAGCTAACAAATAATCCTTTGTTTAGTTACTGCAAACAAAATGCATCTGATGTGAATGAATGGGAACTACTTCACGAGCTCTTCTTATCAAAGGCAAATCCCTACCAGAATCTACGTTACTGAAGTAAAATGATATTTTTATAGAAAAATTTAATTGTAGCCTTTTAAAAGGACGCATTTCTATGTTAGTGAGCTTGCCACGAGTTATATTTTGTTTGTCGTGAATAAAATACTTCTGTATGGATGAACGCGAACAACCTCTTGTAGTTTGTAGTCTTCTCAAAGGAAAACCTCAGCCAGGATCGATGTTAATGAAGCAAAATTAAATTTTATACCTCTTCAGAGCCACTCCTGGGTGGATTTATAGTTTCTACGCAAATTCTCCCCTGCATATAAACAGCTGAATTTATACAGGACCGGGAATGAAGTGATATGTTGGTCTGATAATTATTATTTTCTAAACTGGCGCCTTACATGTTCACCATTCTAATTAGAGTCTCGCCCTCCATTCGGGCCCACTCGTACAGAAACTTTAGAGCCGGCTGGATAAATATTCATCGAATATTCCGGTTTGGAATGAGGTCGTCATGTAGTCCTTTATAATCCCTTACCATCTCAATTATTTCTATTCGGATTTCAAAGGATTCATTAACATGTGTTTTTATTTTTCTTTCATACTAAATGTATTTCGTACGTGTGTGTGTGTGCCAACAACATTCGCCAAGATATTCATCAAGGGCGTGTTCTTCGCGGAAGCTAGTCCTTAATTTGGCAAGAGACAATGTAGGCAAATTTTAAAAAAGCAGTTTAGCAATGGTCCATTAACCAATTCTAATAAAAAAAATAAAAAAAACATTTTTTTTAAACAGAAGTTTTATCTTATGAGTAGAGCCGGTAGGTTAATAGTAGATTCCAGTCTTAACGCGACTGGAATATTGTTATAACGAGTCATCCAAAAAAAAAAAAAATGTCAAATCTGGCTATGAATGAGAGAGATGGCAATAGCAGTTAGTCGAAGCTCGAGGCGAAACTTTGTTGTTGTCAAACTTTTGACAAGTGTCTGTCACAATTGTAAAATAAATTATGGTTGTCATAATATACTGTAATAGCCTTGAAAGTGAAATAAAATTATAAATTTAAGATTTGGAATAGAAATACATCTTTTTTTGCTCGGCCAAATTTGATGAGGTTTTTTTTGGATAGTTCGTTATGTACCACATTAATAAAGTACATCGTTAGCTCCTGAATATATGTACATAGCACCATCACATTTCAATCAAATAATGCCATCATATTCTGGAATACAACCCGTCTGCCGTGTTGTGCGCCACACTCTAACGAAGTCACGGCACGTGCCAAATGTCGTCTATTTTTGGACATGCGAATAATAAAAGCAGTTCCTATCTTTAACAAGGTAAATCCGACATTCATATCCAGTGGGTTTCTCTACTTCGACATTGTCTGCATATCCCTTTAGTTGAATATATGGGAAAGTGGGCAAGTATCATGCAAATGTCATCATCAGTAGGTGGTCTGGGTAATACAGGTCTATGATTTTTTCTAGAGGTCTATGAATATTCACATTTTTCAAGGAAACACGTTTCATCTTAGTCATATTTAACATCTTTAGAGATTTCGAAAATGTATATCTAATCTCCTTCAAACTCATATCTTCGCTATCTTCTTTCAACAGCTGCCTTTTTCTTTTTCTTCGATAATTCGATCTATGCATTATTTATGCAAACAACATTTGTATAACTACCAACGACATCCTTTCATTATATACAGAGTAACTAGCATGTCCATGCGGTCTATATCTCCTGTATAAGAATTATAATGCTTTATCGAGTTAGGGCATGGTATAGCAATCTATACATAGTTCCTATGGAGTGCAGTGAAAGAGCTTACCAGAGTGATAGCCTTGTAGTCAAACCTTTTGACACAAATCAGTTTATCTTAATTATCTTTCATTTGAGAAAAAGATCCAAGGCCTTTTGCCAAAGTCTTCTCATCAACCATTTTGCAATTGCGCAACCTATTTGTCCTTATAGTTCCGAGATCTAGTATCCCATACCTACGTCTAAGAATATAAAATAACTCCAATGATAAAACACGTTATCAAAGTAGATTGCTGTGCATGCTGAATTTCTTAGAAATTTGGCTAACAGCAATAATAATTATTCTACCTCCTAATCTGACTGAAGGTGTCATCTCCGCCGTATGTATATGATAACATATAAATGAAAACATATAAATTCTGAAATACCCGCTATTGCAAAAATCTTTATACCCCACTTATTTGGCTTTATCTGGCTGTATTGCCTTCGAGATCCAGCTTTTTTTTTTGTATTGTCTGCTGAGGTCCATGATATATCGTCTATGTTTTGCCTTCTTCAGTTTCTTCTAATTAAAATAGCTATATATAGTATTTGCATTCTTTTAAAATATGGATCACTATCTTGCGTGTTATTGTTTGAATCTTTTTATTAATTGGTAGGTACTTCTTTAGGGACATTCATTATACCGAAGATTTTGACTCTAATAGTATAAATATGAAGGCATACGAATATATGAATACCCACCAATATATGAATAACCACAAAATCAAATATATAATTTTTTGTAACATTGATAGATTTTCAACTATTAATTCTATTAAATAATCAGAAAAAAGTGTTAATATTCAAGTGGTGATTAGTCGAAAATTGGCAGATTGACTCAGTATCAACATGTTTTGGGTTTCCGTTTTTACTTTTATTAAAATTCAATAAAACGCATGCAAATAACATTTAAAATTTCGTCTTTATTTAAAACTACAAGTAAGCGTTACAACATCTTATACCTAAATTTACAGATTCAAGTGAGGACCCCACATGGGACATTATTGACATTTAAGCGTACGTATGGTAAGTGATGTGTCCTTGGACAGGACATTCAAAAAAGGAATTTCGCGCTATACTTGGTTTTAAAAAAAAATAAAATAATTTTATTTTGATAAATACCTACACAATAAAAAATTCTAAATCAAGAGATGCTCGAAATGTGCACCCAGAATATTCCATTACATCTTAAAAACCAGAAAAGAAACAAAAAATAAATGGGTTCAATTATTTTAATTGAATTAAATAACAGAAAATGTAATTTCTGATGACGCAACAAGATGAAGTTTATGCATCTACATATAATAGAGCAGTTTACTAAATATAACAGAAGGACAAACTGAAGTGAACCCTGAAGAAGAAAATATATATTTTGGAAACGTAGAGATAAATATAATATTTTTGTTTAATTTCTAAACGTATATCCCAGTGGAAAATTCAAGCTAAATAAAATATAACGGAGTTCATCCAGTCTCACTTAATGTTCTTAAGTGTTAAGAACTGATTCGCTATAGTTTTTACACGTTTTTTTACTAGAAGCTGATGAATGATACAGAATAAGCCTGAATATGTAGTTGAAAATACGTTGCATATCCATTCGTATATGAGTATTTTAATAAAATATGCAATGCCACTGAATATATTCTAATTTAACGAATATCCAGAATTTGTCTCACAAACCTTTTGAGCTTCATAGTTATCACAAATATGCATTCGTATACACTAGTTTTCATCATTTCACATAATTATAATTAAAATAGACAAAAAGAGAACTGCTCAATCAGCCTTTCCATGTTTTATAAAGCAAATCCGAAAAACATGTCTACCTTTACAATTGCATACTTTTTTTAAAGCTGAAGTATTATATAATTAAAGTTTGCTAAATGTGTAAAAGCCCGTGCTAAAAAAAGACAACTGAATGTAGAAGCTCGTTGCCTCGCCTAGACGCTTTGAAATTAATCAACCCGGTGTGCTATTTTCCATAGAATTCTGCGATTTTTTGCAGTCTCATTAACTTTTCTCGTGTGCGGTTTATTGCTCGTAATTTTCGTGTAACGCGGTATGCAACATTATCGGCTGAAAGCACCCTGCGCTTTTCCATAGGTTGGCAGTGACTGAAGCACAAAATAGAACCCTTAATTATCTTGCTTCGGTTGCACTCTTTCAGTGTCAGATTTTAATTCCGCGTTTAAGCAATAAAAAATATTTCAATCCGTAATTAGAAAGCATTTCATCCAGTAAAAATGTTACTTATTTTAACATACCTTTCTCTAAGGGTAATTTTTAACTTACCAAAAAACTGGACGTTTTCCACGAAACACCGGACTACTATACTTTTCTCGACGCTCGTTTCGCCAACAAAGTTGGCATCTTCAGGTGAAGATTAAAACTTAAAAATTAAAAACTAAGTTTTAATCTTATCTTTATTAATTGATCAAGAACAAGTAGTAAGTGAGCGCTTTCCTTTCGGGGTTAGATCACATTAAGCCTTTTCACAACAATAACAAAAATGTTAAATGGGATCAACAGAACGAAAAAAGTAATTATATATTGTGTGCGTCCATATCCCGTATTGTTACAAATATTTCAGTCATTCTTTGTATAAGGCTATTTATTAGATATACGAGTACTTATGTGTAAATTACTCATCCTTTATTATGGTTATTATTGTACATATAAAAAAATTAAATGCAACTTTTATGCTTGGAACTGATTCTTTTTAGTACGAAATAAAAACATTTATCTTATATGTATGTATGTCTATTTTAACACGTTGAGTGCGGAGCAGAACCTTCATTTGAACCGCGGGGTATGGATATTTTTTTCCACCTCTTCTAAAATCGTTTTGATGACCTCAATAATGAAATATGAATATAAAAAATTTATATATTGTTGCGAAATCTGCCGTCTAAGTCTAGTGAATCGTACCGCCTGAGGCTAGCCGCCGGGCTATGATTTCGCCGGCGGTAAACAAGGGTGACTCAGCAACAGCAACACTCACCGCGTTCTATTTCTTTCAGGACGTATCGCGAACGTCGTACGGGACGAGCCTGGCATGATCGAGGCGTCATCTAGAGTTTTCGGCGACATTATAAAATAGCCGGACTAGGCGGCGGGAAAATAGTCTCTATTTGAATCATGTGAACGGCGCGCTCTCCGTACAACGCTCTAATATAAATTGTATTGAATAAATTAGTGTAGTTAAATAGTGTTTAGTCCGTAGTTGTATGTTTTAAATAAATAGTGTTAGTTTAAAAGTGCGAGTTTAATTTTTCACACCTCACGAACCCGAAATAAATAAAACGTTACAATATTATGTATTATTTGGGTTTTATTAGGGTTGTAGCCTGGGCTAAAAACCGTACCCCGAGTTCGTCCCCCACCAGTCCCTAGCAGGTAGAAATTGTGATGTTAGGGTTGCCAAGGACAGTGTTAGCTTGGGCTAACACACGTACCCCAGAGAGCGTTACGTTTGTTAGCCCCGGCTAACATCCGCACTCAACGTGTTAAGTCGTATCTAAAGTTGGAATACGACAACGTAACACATAGGCAACTCACGCAACGCATTACACAGCATTTTCTTCAGCTTCACTCTAGTATAATATCGATTTGACATTGAAAAGATCTTTAAAGTAACATCAAACTTAAATTTAACTTATTATTCTTAGTAGACGTTAAAAAAATGTTTTCTGATTTTTTTCATCCAAAAATAATTTGGGGCAAAACCCGACCAAATCGACCCTCTTCCTCCATCCAGAAATAAAATCTGTTCAGCAGGAATGGGAGAATAATTTTGACATATATGGAAGTTATGACCTACACATGTATATGTGCGACTGAAGAAGAAAAATTGAAATATGTGTGATGCCCTGAAAGAACCCAATTACTAATTTGGGATCTCATTGAATGAATGTTACATTGTCATCCACGCTGAAAGTATACATAAAACATTTGAAGAAATTCACTTAAATTAGGTGAGAGTGGGAGAAAATTGTTCGGTTTGAACATTTTGACAGACAGAAAGGTGAAGTTCAATAAAAATAGTTAAAAATGTGAGCTCTTTACATGAAATCATAATAACTACAAATTAATTAACCCTAGGAAGACCCTTTTTGGTTCTTGGACCGTAAGGTAAGGTAATTTGTTTGTCTTTTCATTTTTAGATTTCTCAAGTTTCTATTTTTATAAGATTATTTGAAAAATAGATTTTTCAAATAATAATAACTAGCAGAAAAGAAAACTTGTGGGTGCTTTTTAACCCATCCTTGGTCTTTTTTAAGGTTAAATACGCGTTTGCAATGAAAAAGATCGGTTTACTAGTCCTCAATCTAGAAAGGAAACTTGCTGCTGTTCACAGTCTACTTCCGAGTGCAAATAGACGGTAAACGCGTCGAGCATTACCTGATAAGTGAACGTTGCAATTACTCAAAGTGTTAATTTATTCACTCTACAACGGTTCAGCAACGAGACACGTTTTAAGCATAATTTACCTAACGATAACTGACAAGCCATAATTAATGCAAAAGCTGTAAGTTGAACGTGATGCTCCTCTATCCAGAACAGTTCTTCTTCAGAATAATGAGAATATGAAGTTCATCAAGGGTGGACAATTTTAAAAGGAAAATGCCATAAAAAGGGAAACTAATAAGGTAAAATAAAAATCTAGTAAATTTTGACAATCACATAGTATAACAGAAGTATTTCGAGAAAATGATAGAACTAACCCTTTCAGTCATAGTGTCCCTCACCGAGGACATCAAATATATATAACTCTTGAAGATCTATTTAAACTCTTCCAGCCTTTAAGTTCATTAATACACACTGAGGGACATTTAAGCTAAGTATTGACGTAGATGGCGACATCTCTAGAAAATAAGTGCAACTAAAAAAATATCCATGTTGATACCAGAGTGTCCCGTACAGAGGACATCGTGACTATGTGGTAAATGGAATTCGAATTTCTTTGAGAGGACAAAGTTACTAAGTGATAAAATCCAAACTAACAATATTGGCAGATTTTTATAATAACTTTAGATATTTTTATATTTTTGAATGCGAGTATGAATTGAAATAAAGTTTAGTAGTTTTTATTAGCGGTGAAACTGATTTTTTTTAAATAATGTCAAGACGGTTAGCAGATGAACTCTTGCTTTACTTAGAAAATGATAATAAGTCTGATGTTCCTGACTTATCTAATGAAGAGGTTGGTTGGGATGAATTGGATGAATTGGAAGAAGTAACCACTCAACCAAATAATACCAATGAAGAATATTCATCTGATGAAGAAGAAAATCATTATAACGATATAAATACTAATATTTTTTGTGTGAGGTATGTTTGTGTTGCAATAAAAAAATATTGTTTTTTGGTTTCATAAACCAAATTCGTTATTTTTGATATATTTCTGTAATGTTTAGTGGGTTTTTGATGGCTCTTCTGTAATTTTTAAAGGGATTAGTTAGTTTTTATATTCTATATATTTTTTTCTGAACAAATGTTTTCAAAAATGTGTGTGTTGTTCTTTAAGTCATAATGTCCTTTACGGAGGACATGACGTCATTCACAAACTAGGCAGTGGGAATTATTTTTTTCTATATTTATGGTCTTATTATACCATTTTAAGTTTCCATTTATTTCCATTTATAGTTTAAAATTTCAGATTTTTCTTAATGATCTTTCTAGGATCGTGACTGAAAGGGTTTTAAAAATGCTTCAAAGAATCTTAAAATTTCACTGGTGTTGCTTACTATCGTAAGGTGACAGGTTATCATAACATAATAAAAATATTAGGCATAAAAATGAAACGTCTCTGGAAGACAGGAAGCCAAAAAGTAAATCCAAGAAATTCAGTATATTTTGTAATACCTGCCCTGATAAACCATTCTTATGTTTTGAATGTTTCGAAAATGTCCACAATCCAAATAAATAATTTTTGTTGTTGCATTATTCATACCTTTCTTGTCTATCGAATTGGGTAGACATTAACAATGCCATAAATAAATAATTAATCTGTTCACCCAAGTGGGTAGTCAGATTTAAGAGTCTTAATACCTTCCTTGTATCATGAGAAAACCACTGGTACCTAAACAGTTATTTTATTATGAAAAATAACAAATATATAGCTCTGGCAGTCAGAAGCAGTTCCTATAATTTTAGCTTGGCACCAGTAATGGGTACACACGTCTACCCATTTGGGTGGACATGACAGTTAACCTGACTGATTGGACGATGGTTTATGCTGGACAGCTTGTGACCTTCTATTACAGAATGATGTTGCGATGAAAAAAATCCTAAATCTCGCCCTGGAACCACATCTGAATCCGATGAACCCGGCTAGGAAGCCGGGCTCGATATCAGACAGTAATCGAGATGGGTAATACATTCACCCGTAACAAGGCGGAAATTAAAGTGCAATTAATCAACCCAAATATATTATTGTGTTGCGTACCGACGAGAATTCACCGCACACTCCGGGAATGGAGACCCGACTGAGGAGCTCCATCTGCGCGCCAAATCAATCTCTATAAATCAACCGGATCGGTCGTGAGGAAATGGTAATAGGAGATGACATATCTGCGGTACGCCTGAGCCTAGATGAGTGGACCGTGAAACCCTATAATGCCAGCTTGTAATGACAAGCGACCTTGCTGCGACCAACTAGGGAATGCCGATGTCGGACGTGGAATGTGCATGTCGGACGCCCGACGATATTACCAGATATATATATACGCGAAAAATTCGTGTATATTGGTTCGGCAACGGATCTACGATGGATTTTCCTTGTCGCTGCAAAATAGGTCGTTTCTATATGCCTCAAATTTTAATTCACAGGCCGTAACTACTCACACACGATATTTTCTCGTCAATACACTATTGACGACAGAATGTTTTAAATGAAAGTTACTCGGCCTCGTAAATTCTACAAAATCAACTTGAAGTTCAATTTAAAGGAGACGGCAAGGGTGTGGGGTCCTCAAATCGAACGAAGGTTCCGCGTGTAGTTAGTACTCAGTGAGTGTATTCATATACTCAAACCGTAGAGCGCACTACTTAGCCATTGCCGAGAAAAAAAATTCTAAAACTATTTTTTTTTACTAAAATTTAATAACTCGTTATAAACATTTTTTTCGACTTTTATACATTATTGAATCGCGAATTTAATAATTTTAACTTTTTAAACAGTAAACACATGGAAATTTAAAATTCCCATGTGGTTAATACCTATTAAATACAATTTAATATATCAAAAATAATATGAAGAATTTACAAAATACAAATTCAAAAGATATGAACACGGTTACACATTCATATACTGCACAATATAGTATTACCTTGTCTGGGCGCGTTCTGCCTCAAGTATTTGTTTGTTTGCAAAAGCAAACAGATACAATTCGACCAAGGGTTCAAAAGAAGGTTGATGAGTGCATGAAAAAATATAAAAATATTGTTGTCACATCTTCAAGATCCGGAAAACTCACTACGTCTTTATATTCTACTTTTCTCACGAAATGCCTAAAATCTTATGTGGGCAAAGAAAAAATTTCTTCTTCTCATCGATTCTTGGGGAGGACAAACGAGGCTCGAAATGTATGATGAAATTTTCCAAGATGATGAGAAAATGTCTACTTGTACTTTTAAAGCAATACCTCCAAAGTGTACTCCACTAATACAACCGTGTGATATTTACTTTTACAGACAAGTTAAAAATTTAATTAAAAAAATACAAAATTGTTAGCAATTAATTGAAGAAAATTAGTTCTCGTGAAGATTGCATTAAAATTCAATCGTTCATCATCAGCTCTCTTCTTCATTTATTTCAAAAATGATCAAATATGCCTGGTATGCGTCCAAATTATCTGAACATCGAGAAATATTTATGAATGTAAACGAAGTTTGTTTTTCAGAAGCAATTCTAAAGACACCGTGCTCCTGTAAAAAAGCTGCATTTATTTGTTGTGCAAGTTGTCGAAAAAATTGGTGTTTTTCTTGTTTTTATGATAAATATCATCCAGGTTTGTGTATTCCTAAAGGTGAATGATTGAAAAAAATTCTAATGCTATAAACATATTATCTCAAATATTCATTGTATTTAATATTATATTACTTTATAAAAAAATAAATTGTAATGTTTAACTTTGGGTTTTGTATTTGTTTTATTTACATTCCTTCGGCTTTTATAAGTTCTAATCGTTAAAAAGGTAAGTATAAATTATTAAATTCGCGATTCAATAATGTATAAAAGTCGGAAAAAATTGTTTATAACGAGTTATTAAATTTTAATAAAAAAAAGATTTTTTTTTCAAACTAGGATTTTTTTTCTCAGCAATGGCTAAGTAGTGCGCTCTACGGTTTGAGTATATAAATACACTCACTGAGTACTAACTACACGCGGAACCTCCGTTCGATTTGAGGACCCCACACCCTTGCCGTCTCCTTTTTTAGTTTTTTAATGGTACCCAATATCTTTCATTTCAGCATTATATTTACTAAAAAATGGAAATGAGTATTTCAAGTTTTAATAATTTATTTATCAATATGTTGATATTGATATACAACACATAATATAGATTCGGTTAAATCAAATTATCAAATCGAAGAAAAATATTTTATTCATAAAATTATGATTATTATACAGTGTCCAAGAAATAAGTAATATAGTAATAAGAAATAAGTGTAAAAAGTAGAGATTCTTTAACCGCAAAGAAAACGATTTGGGTCGGCTTATATATAACCACAGTCTCACACGCATGGCCCTTTTTTCAAGAAGTTTTTCAAGAACCTCTCTGTAAAAGTGTTGATTTACTGTTTCGCCTGGAGGCACAAACTTTTTTGTGGACAATTCCCCGGCTATCAAAAAGCAAATCAGCATGCATTTGATCTTTGACTTGTTCATTCTTGCTTTTTTGGGTCTTGGAGATTGAAGCGCTTGGTTTCCGGGTCGTACTCAAACACTCAAGTCTCATCACCAGTAATAACCCGTTCCATAAAAAGGGGATCATTTTCAATCGATTCCAAAAAGTCAAGACAGCTTTCTATCCTGGTGTCCTTTTGTTCCTGCGAAAGGTTTTTTGGAACCAGTTTGACGATCTGAACGCACAAGATTCTATCTATATCTATAATCATTTTCATGGGTTCTTGAAGATGAAGGCCTTCCGATGCATGGTTCATCTTCAATCAACTCTTTTCCATTTGAGAATGGCTTAAATCATCGTACAAATTGGGTTCTTGAAAAAACACTGTCTCCGTAGGCGTGTTTAAGTTTTGCAAAAGTATCCGTTGCGCTATGTCTAAGTCTGAAACAAAACCTGATAACACACCGTTGCTCAAAATTAATGTCACTCATTTTTAAAACACACTAGAACAAAAGGGCTTACTAAAACAGTCACAAAGAATAAACAAATAACCCTATCAAGTTAAAACTTGTAGTGAAGGTACATTATATGTTAATCTACCGCCCTTCCAAGTCCCGTCTCCGCAATGTTGCTAGATGGGGCGCTATGTTGCCACTCTTATTACTTAATTTCCACACCTCGTGTGTTAAACAATTTCAAAACAATAAAGAAACAGATAAATAGGCCAAACAGTAGGTAGAAAAAACACAGATACACCGAAAAGGAACATTTTTTTAATTTTTCCATTCCACCTAAAAACGTACCTATCTTATTTCCCTCAAAACTAAAAAATCAAAAGAAAACCAATAAAATATGCCAATAAAAAGAGTAGGTAGCAATAAAAAATAACAACTTATAAACGATAAACCTTGATATAAGTACATATTATATTATTGTAAATGGTATCTTATATAAATATGAATAAAGGCGAAATATAATAAATAAAGTCCTATACAATAGGCATAAACAATAGAGCAACAAATTGACCCTACAAATTGAACAGACTAACCACGACGTAACCACAGATAAGTAGTGGCACAGTAATTAGATCCAAAACCCGCAGTGGTGCTGGATTCTTAAATTCTGATGCCTATTAAAACATAAGTTAGCGCTAGTCTAGTCCATGGAATCTGCTGCATTTTATACGCTCTGCAATATTCCAGTGTCACGCCCGCTGCACATAAAACGCACCCCTTAACCAAATTCGCGTCAGAAAGGCAAGTAAGAGCGCCTAGAACTTAACCCCCTAACCGCAAATAGCCGAGCAAACAACCCGAGTAGACTGGCTGAACTTTACGACTGATACGGGGACTTACAAAGCCAATGGCTTGTTGCTCGGAGAAATTCGCGAGGAGAGCTTGATAAATCTTCATCGCATTGCTATTGCGGGCTGCGGACTAGTTTATCTGCGTTAGGCGTCGATTTGCAACAGCAGTCTGTGCACAGCGACGTGGAAGATTCCTGTCTGTCGGATTGCTCTCGTCTCGTACAAAAATGCATGTGTAGTTAGTTCGGAGCTTTGTAAATAAAATTCTTCGCTGAGGCATTCGCAAAATCTCTCTAAACTGAAAAGCGTGAAGGAAGATGTTGAGACCCTATCATCGCTATCCTCTATCTAGCATCGACGCAGTCCTGAAAAGGTCAGATACGGAAATGATAGATTGAGAATCTTCTTAATGTTAAATGTTAATTTGGTCTCAAAAATTCTCCACGAGGTCATGTTTTGGACTAAATTTAAGTTAACCCTTTCAGTCACAGTGTCCCCCTACAGAAACATCAGTTTTCAACAACTCTTATGATCGTGAAATAGCAAATTAAGACTTAATGCATATTGGACCTGTGAGGGCACATACATATATGTATGTATAGTAGGAAAAGAGACTACGAAAATATATTAATGTTGAATTGTTTTATCTGCATCACGAAATGAAATGCAGTTTCCATTTGTACTCAATATTAAATATACATGGGGTACAACAATAAGCGATAAATCTGCATCACAGTTATTATTTATAAATCCCACTTTTGAATATTTAGGTCCTTGAAGTTCTGTGTTGGCTTAATGTCACTTAATATTTGTAGCTTATATAGTGAGGTCCATAAGTGACGGATAATTTCATCATCTACGTAATTTACAGTTTATGAGTAAAATCCTGAAGCACGTCAATTTTTAATTCTAGAATGACAATTTTTGAGCATAAAATATAAAATAATTTTTTACCTCCCCCTCCAACCCCCTTGGAGTGACAGCTACCCCTTTAAAATTTTTAAATGGAACGAGGGTGCGTGTGATAGCTCATTTGAAAGGGTTCTTAATTATCTTTTCAGCAATATAAGGTTTTTTGAATTTTGTATATTTTTCATCAAGAAAATTAGATTTGATTATTTCAAAATTATTATTATTATGAAATGTATACAATCAAGTGCCTATGTATTTGATATCTGTCAAATCTGACGTTTTTAGTTGATTTTGTGTCAACATTCAACTTAAATGTATCGGTTTCCCTGATACGCTGCGCAAAATACCCAACAAAAAGAAAGAAGTAAAAAGCGTTTCTTTTTACATATCAGAAAAAAATATACATTTAAATTTCTTTATTTGCTACAGCTGTGAAAACTTATTATTCTATTATGTTATTTATCGCTGATCGTCAAGTTGATCATTATTTTTAATAATGAGTCTTTCGGATACCCAAAGAATTGAAATTTTGATATTATTAGGATGTGGTGGTAAAACAAGAACGCAGAAGCAGGTATGCGAAATATTCAATTCTAAGTATCCTGACCACCGCATTTCCCAGTCCACGGTTAGTAGAATAGAAAACAAATTTCCTGAATTTGGAAATGTCACAGATATTCCTAAATCTGGTAGGAAACGCATTTTAGACGATGAACAGAAATTGGATATACTGTTAGATATTCAAGATAATCCACATAAACCTACAAGACAAGTTGCCGCCGATACTGATGTTAGTAAGATGGCCATATTGCGTCCTATAAAAAACGAAAAATACTGCCCATATAAAATTCATTTGGTTCAAGAACTTTACGACGATGACCCTGATCGCCGATTGGATTTTTGCGATATCATGGCAAATAGATGCCAAGATAATCCTTTATTTATAAAAAAAACATTCTTTTTTCTGATGAACCAACATTCGTCTTAAATGGAACAGTCAATAAACAGAACTGTAGATACTGGAGTACAGAAAATCCACATTTGATGATGGAGCCAATACTCAATATCCTCAGAAGGTGAAAGTTTCGGCTGGAATTCTAAATTCTCAAATTATCGGACCATATTTCTTTGATAGCACATTAACTGGCGCGCGTTACTTGTATTTCTTGCAAAATTTCTTAGTTCCAGAGTTAAGAATGCTTTTCCCAGATGATGACAACCCCAATGAAATTGATAGAAAGTCTACTTCAACAGATCAAATAACGTAGAAAATTTAAAAGACAGAATAAGGCAATAAATTAATCAAATCACCCCGGAAACAATACAAAATGTTTTAGAAGAATTTCTGCAACGCCTCCATTATTGTCAAGAAGGAACGGGCGCCAAGTTTGAACATTTAATTTAAACTGTTCTTCTGTTCTGTTTCATGTTCTTTTCTTTACTTAGTGACATTAAAAATGTTATATTTTTCAATACAAAAATGATATAAATTAAAAAAATCTTATGTTGCTTGATGAAGAATTAAAAACCCTTTCAAATGAGTTATCACACGCACCCTCGTTCCATTTAAAAATTATAAAGGGGTAGCTGTCACTCCAAGGGGGTTGGAGGGGGAGGTATAAAATTATGCTCAAAAAATCTCATTCTAGAATTAAAAATTGACGTGTTGCAGGATTTTACTCATAAATTGTAAATTACGTAGATAATGAATTTATCCGTTACTTATGGATCTCACTGTATATATTGTCAATAATAATAAAGTATATGTAGTAGTAATACTATTGTATTAACAAAAACTGTATTCCGTTTTTAGAAAATTACAGTAAGTTTCTCACGCAATTTGGTATTAGTTTCAATGTTGGAACAGGTCTCTACGGAAGATGTATAAGGATACATCTTCCGTGATTCAAACTTATCGTAACTTATCCAAGGGGATAGGTTACGATAAGTTTGAATCACCACGCAAAAGGGTATAGGAAAAAATATAATTGGAATCTGATATTATAGTCTAATAAAAAAAAAACTGTTCTTTCCAATTTAATAAAGTTTACTATACCCATAAGATTTTTTATTTATTAAATTCATGATTGTTTATTAAATTCATGAATGTTTAATTTTCTAGACAATTAATGAATAGTAGGATATTTTTTGAAGAAGTTCTCTGTATGTTACAACTGTTATATTTGCCTGAACAGTAATTGTTACCTATTAAATAATGAACTATTTATTAATACGAGTATTGATAAAGTTTTAACTATATTTTATAATATGAAATTGCCTTCATATAATAAACTTTTATATTAATGCACCTGGTTATATTGTTTCTATAATTTACAAAATTAAGCCAAAATATTGTGTTACCTATTAAATAATGATCTATTTATTAATACGAGTATTGATAAAGTTTTAACTATATTTCATAATGTGAATTTGCCTTCATATAATAAAATTTTATATTAATGCACCTGGTTATATTGTTTCTGTAATTTACAAAATTAAGCCAAAATATTTTTTCTTAGCTTCTTTAATATTACGTACCCACACCTCAGGAAACATCCGGCGAAGAGCAAGTACGTAAAACTCGCTTCTATTTTGTTTCCAACTTTACTCCTTGCTAGAAAACTCTTGAATTTACTTCACATACGTAGGCACTTTATTGAAAACGTCCAAACTTTTTCAATTTCTTTAAAAATTGTAATAATTTCAGATTTGATCTTATTACTTTTCTTTCCAGTTATTTTTCTTGCGATTACTCCGTTTATTGTGAGCGTCCTTCAGAGATGAAGTTGGTAAATTTCGAGTCGGTTTATAATCCGGTATAGCATTTATAAAGTTTCTTAGTTAATGGGACTCCATCAGAAGTTCGGGAATTTCCGCCAACTTTTGTCTACGGCATTTATAGACTTGAGAAATAAATGAAAACTAATGGTAGTAAAGTTTATTCACAGAAATTATAGCAAAAACTGAAGTGGGGAGGAAGAAAAATCCAATAATATAAACAATAAAGCAATTTTTATTATTGAGAAACAATTATTTTTTAAATATTAACTTAAGAATTGTAGTCTGGCCTTAAAAGTAGAACTCAATACTTCATAGATAATGATTTCATTACTAAAAAAAAATCATATTACAAGTTAAGTTGGGCAATAAAGTAGCTTTGGTATGTTCTTTCCACATCGAATCTTTCAGCTAATTATTTACTACCTCAAAGTAAATATTTTCCATATCTGTATCTATCTACCAGCTGTAGGTAAGTTAATCCGTAGATCAGCAGGTAGATGGCAGATCATTATATATGTTACTTGTCTACGGTGGCGGTCAATGGAATTTGACATGCTCGTATTTCCGTAAGGAGGCATGGGACCTACACCATATTTTAGGGGGTGGATACTAGACCTAAGTAGAAGGCTATAATGGCAAAAATCTTCAGAAAAAACTTGCGAATTTTTTTTACAAAAATGGCTGCCTCCGGGCAGATCTTGGAAACGGCTTGCCAAATATTTGCGATATATATTTTTTTCATAATCATCAAGTACCTAAATACAATTTTTTATACTTTTCTTGATACTTTTCTTGATGGACTGTCATTTTCTTGATATTTTGAGATCTTTAAAAGTTATGGTGATTTGAATTTTTATTTCATCCCAACATTTCGTCTGTGAAATTTTTAAAATAGTTGTATCTTTAAGCAAAATAATGATTTTGCAAAAATCACAACGAAAGAATTTTGTATTTACTTGTGATTTTGTGATTATTAAAAAAAAATATTTCGCAAATATTTTGCAAGCCCTTTCCAAGATCTGCCCGGAGGCAGTCATTTTTGGAAAAAAAAAATTGGCAAGAAAAAAAAATTTCCCTGAAGATTTTTTGCCATTATAGCCTTCTACTCAGGTCTAGTAACCACCTCCTGAATATATACCTACAAGCGTATATTATCTTTTTGCTGCCACTTAAATTTCCCTCGACTTATACATATTTATATACTGATATGGTAATATTAAGCAGTGTCCAGTTATTGCAGATGAACTCAACTCTAAAATTTTTAAAACTCTGCATAATTTTTTTCAAAGCCACTAACTGAAATGGAACTTGCAAAAATGTATTACACTTGAAGACAAGAGATTTTGCGACGAAATCATCTTCCTTGAAGACCGGGTAATGGCAATGCCTGTCCATCAATAACAAAAGATCGGTCAATCATTCTCCTCTGTTGTTTCACATAATCATTTCCCTCATAAGTAGGTCACGTGATATTTGTCCCCTTAGGACTATTATTAAGAGAACAAAATGTTCTCCAGGGTAGGCGCGGTTTGCAGTATCAGTAGGGAAGGAACGCAAGTTAATTTAAATATCTTTGGAAAATCCTAAAAGGGAAGGTTTATTAATTAAAATAAAAGCAAATATAGCGATTATCATACAGACGGTTATGGCAATAATGTAATAAAAATAAATAATAAACGGAATTTGAAATAACCATGAATTAGTTGATTTATTTTTACAAATTGCATTATCACATTGATCTAAAACATTGAGACTTTAACCGGGTCATTAAAAAATGTGAATATGTAGTGTTGTTAAGTAGAATGTTCTGGCACAAAGTGATTCCACTGTGACCCTTTTATTAAGGATATCTCGTCTAAAAAAATCATCAGATGGATTTTATAATTTATTTTTCCTTACTCATTTTGGTTTATGTACAATATGCATTAATAAGATATTACTAAACCACCTTGTTAATATCACTGATAAACACTAATTAACCCGTTCAGTGGTATGTATCGTATATGATAAAAAAACTGTCAAATCTGATATTGTATCATATTTAATCGAATGGAATTACTTTCTTAATGTTGTAAGTATTTGAACCAAATTTGGTATGTACCTAATAGTTTTTGGGGGCACTGAATCCATATTATCCATATGTTCATTCAGAATTGTAAAATTCCATATTGCGGACTAAATATGGCGTCTTTAACCCTCTAGTGTGGAGCAGTTTTTCATTTTTTTTTAATCTGGACTGGAAATTTAAAAGTTTTCCGAGGTTTATGATCACAATTTTTGGAGTTGTTGAATCTGGAATCAGATTTTTAAATTTCAAGATGGCCGATCCAAAATGGCGGTCGAAAATTCAAATGTTTTCGGGATTTTAGACAAACTGTAAGGGGATTTTTTAGATCACTCATTATGAATCTGGGATCAAATTGTGGAAATTCAAAATGGCGAACAAAAATTAAAAATTTGTGCGAATCTGAAAAGCTATATGAAAGGGTTTATGAGGGCACTGATAACAAATTCGAAATTTCACCCCAACTCCTATGTTTCACCCTTCGGGGATGGCAGATGAGAAAAACCACTCTTGCAATCGACGATTAAGGACACAAACAACTCCGTATACCAAATTTGAAACGGTCTGGTGAAGAATTGAAAAAACTCAAAATTTTACCCCGACTCCTATTTTTCTCCCTTCAGAAAAAATAACTAGTGCAATCTAATTAGAGGCACGAAAAATCCTTACATATAAAACGTGGAACGGTTTTGTGAAGAATGGAAAAATTTCAAAATTTTACCACCAACCTATATTTTCACCTTTCGGTGGTGGTAGATCAAAAAAAAAAACCTTAGGAATCGATTCAGTGACTCAAATAAACCCTATATACTAAATATTGTCTGATTTCGTTCTAAATTATTTGAGTTAAGCAAATAATTTTTTAACTGTATAGAATCTCTTTCACTGAATATTTGTTAGAACTGGTCCCACATGAAGGGAACCACACCTGCGTCACAAATAATGGATCTTAAAAATCCATTTAATTGCATTTCAAAGAGAATATAAATTCATGGACAAGCACTCCGACCACTCAATTTCTGTCTAGGATAAATAAAACTGAAGTGAACGTATTGGTTTCTGCACGTCCCCGGGAGATTTGTTGGCCAACTACTTACTATCCTCGAAGTCCCCCTTGTGCTTTAGTAAAGTTTAAAAGGTATGTGGGCAACGAAGGCTTTATTTATATTTGTCGGAAGTAGAACTAATACTGTTCGCTACTTTGATGCAATATTCAGGCGTATCCGAGTTTTTCACGTCTTAGACGGAGAATGAAAACCTGTCGTCGTTTGTAGAAGTATCATTTCATTGAGGTACCTACCCTTTCTATAGGAGCAAAAATATTTTTTCATTTTTGATCGGTTAAAAGGGTCATTATTAGGGGTACAAAGGGGTAAAATATTAGGTAAGTGTCCCACTTATTGTAACAAACTGCTCGTCCAAATTAGCGTAACACTTTTTTTGATCAGCGCCATTTGCGTTCTATTTCAGTTGAAAACTTGCGGTTTTTAATTTTCGGTAGCCTATAGGGTTGGTCTCTATATATATATGTATCTATAAATATAACTTCTCCTAGCATATTTAGACATAAAAGGAACATAATAAGTACAACGCCCTTATCCAAGCTGATTTGTGTGTGTCACTACAATTTTTAAACATTTTACATTTGCGATACACCGTACACATTGTGGAATAAGGGAAATTTGTTCTTATCAGGCTTTGTTCTGTTACATTGTTGTATTCGGTTAGCTTAGATATTCTTCTGTTTTCACTTATTTTATGTATTTTAACAATGTCAGAAACGTATTATTGTTGTGTATTGTATATTTCTTGAAATACAAATATGTTATTAAACTCAGATGTTATGGCTTTTGTAGTTTTCTGAATGGATGATGGAATATGTCACTAACATTATATTAGTAGCTGTTGTATAACTCAACATGTTAATTTTAATTGTACGTCAAATCACCATAAAATTATATGACTGAACATTTTTGTTAAGTAGATGAAATGCGATTGGCGATCATTTAACAGTTGGACAACCGAGCATTTGAAATGTGAGTATTCTCGATAATATGGCCGTCCTTTTAGAGGAATTGGAAATACTCCTCAAATAATGTAAGGAATTTAATATGAGTTAAGTGTGTTATAATTAGGGTTCGGAAATGTGTGTTACAACGCAGGTCTCGGCACTATAAAACTCTATAGTATTGAAAGTACAAACCTTGTTTTTTAAGCGACTTATGTATTACATATATGTGTATTTATTGTCCCTGCATACGTACGCCACTGACCGATCCTGCCAAGGGTCCAGGATGCGCAGTAGTACGCCATGCCATTGCGGGAGGTCAGGATATTCTAACGCTGTTTAACAGGCGAGACGGCAAACATTCCGAACCCTAGTTGTAACATTATTTGATATTATTAAACATGGCTGAAAGAATGGACGATGTTATAATCTTAATAAATATCTTTGATTGTTTTACAGTTATTAATATTTTATAATTGTATCTTTATATTATTTTTACGTTATATATTAAACAGTTTATATTCTTGTAAAATTGTCAACTTTTCTAAATAAAGCTACGGTTCAACTATTTTTATTAACTCACCAAAATTCTCCTATGTACATGTTTTGAACAAAAGCCTAAGACACACTTTTGTTTTAAATATACATATACAGGGTCCTTCATATAGTGCGCATCATATGGAAAAAAATTATTAATAACTTTTTTTCGAAATTCAACTTTGGGTTAACCTGTGCTTTAAAAATGACCAGCTCGAAAGCACTTTCGATGCCTGTCAAATTTTTTTCAGAAGAAAATGAAGTAACACTTGTATATGCTGTTATGTTTCATGAAAAGTTATAAGACATACTGTGCATCATTTGGGTTATATATTTATTAACTTTTGGATAGTATGAACTAATTGAATAAATGAATAATTTTGAATAATTATGAAAAATTTTCGAATAATAGCAAACGAAAATGTCGTCAGGAATTTAGGACCTTTCGCGAAATCAGTTACTCGTACTTTAGAGTTTGGTCGCAGAAAACAAATGTACTAATAGAGCATTCATATATGACATACTCATGTAAAATTTGGAAAGAAAAATCATTTTGAAATTGCACCAAATAGGCCCGTTTGGAGCAATGCAAGTCACATGACCCCGTTCGAGTAGGTCAAAGGACAGTATGTTGGTCAGTTCTCGAGTAGGTGCTCAACAGTCTGTTAGGCCATAGGAAGAATACTATTGGACTACTCTCTAGAGGATTTTATTGATAACATATTTTTTAACAATAACAGCATTAAAAAAGATCAACCTGCAGACTAGTACAATTTGCAGATTGCAGGGAAACTGTAAAGCTCTGTTATGCAAGTTCCGTGTAAAATGTACCATATTAGTGTACAGGGTATTAATAATAACGTAAAAAAATTTCTTGACCCAAAAGAAAACGATTAAGGTCAATTTACATATAAGTGCCATAGTTGTTTCGTTTAGTCTGCAAAGAAGGCCGCAAAATTCGGACAGAGCTCTCTCATTTTTTTACGGAATAGGCGATTTGCCTCCGAAGCTTTTTTAGCACGAAACGATCCAACGCTTATCCAATTAAAATTTTCAAATGACTGTCGGCAAACGTAGTTGGAAGATTTGCTTTGTCCTTTAATGCAGTTGATATAAATATATTTTTTAAACAATTAATTAAAAACGGTATTAAGTCGTCGGTAAGTATATGCAAAACGTGTATGCAAAATATGCATTACTTAAATTCATTAATTAAATTACGACTGCTTCCTGTTCTATATACTTTTTGTGTCAGAAAATGTTGTGAGTAAAATGTTTACTAAACAAATATGTAGATACATCGTATAGAGAATGATTTCCCCACTACAGAAATGTCAACTGAGACGGACTGGTAGGCCATCCAGCTATTTTGTAAATATTGTTTACAGATTCAGATACATTCTATTTTTCACTTAAACAC
This sequence comes from Aromia moschata, assembly GCA_029963805.1. Classification (NCBI taxonomy): domain Eukaryota; kingdom Metazoa; phylum Arthropoda; class Insecta; order Coleoptera; family Cerambycidae; genus Aromia; species Aromia moschata. The sequence goes on from JAPWTK010000004.1 coordinate 330,532, forward strand.
ATCAAACGAATGTATTTATCTAACCTTCCGCATCTAGCATCGTGTTCCACTCGGGTCCATACAAACTCAAACAAAGAGTTACCTTTTTACACACAATGGCGAGTTTCGAGATTTATATTGAAATATTCTCGTTGGAAATATTAGATTTGAGGGAGAATCCTAATATGTTTTTCAAGTTTTTGCTGCTGTTGAACCAGTGGCGCACGCCTTATAGTAGTCGACTTTCGCTAAAAAATTTAATAGACAAATTTTCGATCAAACGCGAGCGTTTTGCTGAAAACTATGAATGCCCTCGCATTGGTACCGTGCAGGCAAGTGAATTAGGTCCGAATTAGGTGATCTACAGCCATAAGATCGTTAAAGAAACGATAGCACGAACGGGGTAGTCGACTTTCGCTAAAAATTTTAATAGACAAATTTTCTATTTAATGCCAGCGTTTTACTGAAAACTATGAATGTCCTCGCATTGATACCGTGCAGGCAAGTGAATTCGGTCCGAATGAGGTGATCTACAGCCATAAGTTCGTTAAAGAAACGATAGGACGAACGGGGTAGTCGACTTTCGCTAAAAATTTTATTACACAAATTTTCGATCTAATGCGAGCGTTTTACTGAAAACTATGAATGCCGCATTGATACCGTTTTTTGTTCATTTATCATATAGAACTGTCAAAATAATACAACAAAATTAGTGCCTTTAAAAAGGGAATTTTAAATGCAACATATATGCATTGTCTAAATATTGAGAAATTAAAACGTAAAAATCTTAAGAATAAAACTGAAAAATAACGGTATCATCAAACCTTTTTAGATGATACTTGGCGTGTTATTATGTTATTAGACCTATTTCTTGAGGAATTAAATTTAACAGTTCTTTTAGCGAAAATATAATATCATATGAATTCAGGATCCCTCAAAATACCTCTACACCGATATTGATTGCAAAATTTCCTTGATTGCTGTTTTTATTTAAATCTTAAATTTGTAAGTTTTTAGTAGTAAAAAAAATCTAGTACGAATTTGTTAAAGTGAAAAATAATTACAATCGCATTTAATAACAATTTATTAATCACTTTAGAGATAGCAACATTCATGACTTACCTTAAAGCACCAAAACAATGTAACAATTGTCTACACGTTGTGACTAAATTGAATATACAGGGTGTCCCATTTAACCTGACAGATCGTATGATCTCGAAAAATTCACATCGGATCAAAAAAAGTTGGTAATGAAAATTGTTTGTCTCGAAGGATTCAATGATACCAAATTCGACTCCGCACACTCACCCCTAGGGACGGTAGGCAACACTGAAATTTCAAATTGGAACCACCATTTTTTATTACACGTTCGAATTCTACACCATAATGGCGATGTAATCGCAAGAAATATTTGTTTTCGTAGTTCTCGGAAAAACACATCAAATCGAAAAGACAAAAAGCACTTGTTTACTATTTTCAAAATAACTGCCCAAGGATACCAAAAGCTATCCAAGGATGTTTGCGTCGCAATTATACCAGACATATTTATGAAATGCGTACAGGCATTTGGAAGCACGGATCACAAGTCCATTGAAGGTCCAAGTTCATGGTCATAATTAAAAAAAAAAACTACTACGTCGTTGTTCCTGGATAACGCTAAAAGTAGTTTTGTGGCAAAAAATGGAACGCTGTGTATCACGAATGAAAAAAATTGTTTCAATAAAAACTTACAGTAAAATCTAATCTAACACGTAAAATCTAATGCTGCAATGAAAAATGTCTTTTCCAATTTGACAATTGAACGTTATCACTGGTTAGTATATACTACCCCGAGGGGTAGGTTGTGAGGGGCCGACTTTGATATCATTGGAGATCTTTTTTTGAAAATATGAAACACGTGCTTTTTGTTTGTGTCATAAAAAATGTGGGTTCCCATTTAAAATTCCAAAGTTGCACTCCGCGATGGAATCGAGATAATTGTTGAGCATTTTGAATAAAAATATCAGGGAGTGCATTTCTCTTCTACTGTGTAAGTCCATGATCTTGTGTCTTAATAACAGGTCTCGATGAGATGTGCGTACAGCTGGGTAGTAACCATCTAGCTTATATGAAACAAATTTTAGAAATATACGTTGTATATTCTCCAGATTGTCTCTATATACTTGATATCCAGGCTTCCAAATAACGCTCCTATATTCTAATCTAGACAGAATAAAAGCATTAAACAGATTAAATAATGCTCTGTCGTCATTAGAACTCTGAGAGTTTCTGATTATAAAACCAAGACAAGATTTTTGTATGAAGTAAGTACAATGTTATCGATATGTTGATTGAAACTGAGTTTAGAATCAAATGTGACACCTAAGGCATTAAACACATTAACTATATTCACTTGTGTATTATTAATTAAGTGTGTAATTGAAAAGAGAAGGTTCACGTTTTTGCTGAAAGTAAGTATGTTACACTTTTGCACGTTTAATGACAGATTATTAATAACAGACCACTCCTGGATTTTATCCAGATTTGTTTGAAGCCTAAGCGATTCTAAATCAGAGTTAATCTTACGTTAAGTCATCAGCATAGAGAAGGCATTTGACATCAACTGCATCTATAATATCGTTAATAAAAACAAAAAGTAAAGGTCCTAAGACAGAGCCTTGCGGGACACCAGAGGTTGCAATAATCTCACTGGACTGAAAACCTCGGTATTCAACTCGCTGTCTCCTTGAAAACAAGTATGCTTTAATTAAATTAAGTAAATTATCTCAAAATCCAGCAAGTTGAAGTTTATACAAAAGTACAACATGGTCGAGTCTATCGAAAGCCTTACTGAAATCGGTATAAATGACATCAACTTGCCCACCAGCATCTACAACTTCAGAGAAATATATTGAATTATGCAAAAGAGATTTGTAACAGTAGACCGACCACGTGAAAAACGATGCTGATGTTCATTGATTATTCCGCGGACGTTAAATAGTATCTCATTATGCAGTATAATTTCAAATACTTTCGAGAAGTTACATATAATGGTTATGGGCCTGTAATTAGTCACACATTTTTTGTTACCTTTTTTGAAAACATGGCATAATCTGGATGTTTTCCAGATATTTGGAGAAGTACCAGATGTGAGACAAAGGTTAAAATTTTTTATAAGCGGCCAGACAAACACCGCAGCACAATCTTTTAATACTAAAGCGGGAATGCCGTCTGGGCCGGCAGTAAGTTTAGGCTTTATATGCTTTAGAGCATTGTAGACGGTATTTCAGAAAGACACGTTATAGAAAAGGTATTATTTTTGTCACTATTGCTCAGAAGAGGAGTATCCGTATAACTATCAGAAAAAAATTGTTTTAAAATATGAAGCAAATGCATTGGCTATGCCTTGTGGATTCTGTAAATCAGTGTCGTCAAAAGTCATAGTATCGGGAAGAGAATTTACTTGTTTTTGTCCATTTACATAAGACCAAAACTTTTTAGGTTCTTGGCGGATGTTATTTTGCAAGTTAGCCAAAAAATTTGAATGTGCAGCAGTGATGTCTCTTTTGATCACAAAGCGTCACTGTTTAAATTCTTTATATAACGCTAAATCATGAGTGCGCTTAAATTGCTTCCATAATTTTGCCTTTTTCTTTATATTATAAATTATATCATTTGAAAACCATGGAGGGAACTTTCTTGGCCTGGGAACTTCATTGGGAACACACATATCAAGTATGGTATTAACAACTTCATAAAAGTTCTCGCAAGCCTCATTACAATCGTTATAATCATTTAAAAAAAGACCAATCAATCGGAGCTAGCTAATCATACAGGAGGTTGTAATTGGCCTTACTAAAGTTATATGACTCAGTCGTAGTTAATGGAATTTTAATAGTTTTAGGAGAACTATAGAATAAAGTTAAATTCAAAGCAGAATGGTGAAGTCTCCAAAGAAGTGTATCTTTATCAAAAATTTCATCTAACGTTTCCACTAACTCAAAGAATTTAATATAGATAGATATATTGAGTATAATTGAGTATACATAGAGGTATTATCAAATTACACAGGTCTACAAAAAAAATGTTCTGTCTTTGAAATCAGACCCATCATTTCCTATGTATTTTGAGGCACTGAAACCAAATTTGGCAAACAAAAATTTTTCTACCGCATCAATTTTTCTATACACCCCCGTATAACCCCCATAAACTCTAATAGAGGAAATTTTTTGAAAAAAATTCTTTTAATTATTTTTTAGTACCTTTATATTGTTTTTTTGGGTCGCTTGTCACGAATCTGAAGTCAAGAATAAATTTTAACGTAATGACAGCTGTCAACAAGCTGTCAAATTTCACTAAAAAGTAAAAAGTTGGTATTAAATGCATATTCCTACGTTTTTTAGGTCGCTGAATACAAATCCGAAGTCAAAAATGAATTTTGAATTAATGACAGCGTTAGCAAACTGTCAAAGTATCAGACTGTCTGTCTCTCTATTTGCTGTATGATACTTGAAGGGTATATAAATAGGAGTAAACTGCTCACTACTATTTTGTTGTAGATGTTGTTATATTTGTGAATGAGCTACTTAGATCTTTTTTATTTATATCTACATATTTTGTTCTTTTTCGTGTTTTGGTTCTTGTAACTGTTATACCGGATGGAACATTTGAACTTTTAATAGGAAATAACTCGGTCGGTAAGCGAAAAAATGAAAAAAGTTGAATACAAAAATTGTTGGGCAAGGAGGGGGAAGTACGACTGTAACCTTAAATTTGACCTCGACGTTGACCTTGAGGGTTATTTGAAGGTCAAAACAACTTTTTCAAATGGAAACAACTATTTTTGACCCCGGATTTGAAAAAAGCGGCAAATTTTATGTCCAAAATGGTATTTGTCAACAAGGTCATAGCAAAGGTCGAATGAAGGTCAAATTTTCGAAAATTGTTAAATAACGAGGGCTAGCTCGGGATAGAGATTGGAAACAGTAAACTTTTTTCTGAAAAAAGTTGTCAGGGTCGAATAAGGTCACGTACCTGATACCAATGACCTTAACGTTAAACATTTCACATCAGAGGTCAAAAGTAAGGTTTCATGCTTGATAAATCACTTTGACCTTGAAATACCTTTAAAAACCGAAAAATTTTACTGTTTCCAATCTCTATCCCGAGCTAGCCCTCTTATTTAACAATTTTCGAAAATTTGACTTTTATTCGACCTTGCCATGACCTTGTTGATAAGTACCATTTTGGACGAAAAATTTGCCGCTCTTTTCAAATCCGGGGTCAAAAATAGTTGTTCCCATTTGAAAAAGTTGTTTTGACCTTCAAATAACCCTCAAGGTCAACGTCGAGGTAAAATTTAAGGTTACGGTCGTACTTCCCCCTCCTTGCCAAACAACTTCTGTATACAACTTTTTTTATTTTTTCGCTTACCGGCCGAGTTATTTCCTATTAAAAGTTAAAATGGTCCACCCGGTATAACAGTTACAAAAAACCAAAACAAGAAAAAGGACGAAATAGATATAAATAAAAAGATCTAAGTAGCTCATTCATAAATATAACAACATCTACAACAAAATAGTAATGAGCATCCTAAAAAAACGCAGGAATATGCATTTAATATCAACTTTTTACTTTTAGTGTAATTTGACAGCTTGTTGACAGCTGTCATTAAGTCGAAATTTATTCTTAACTTCAGATTCGTGATCAGCGACCCAAAAAACCAAAATAAAGGTCACAAAAAATGATTAAAGAATTTTTTTCGAAAATTTTCCTCTATTGGAGTGTATGGGGGTTATATGGGGGTGTAGAGAAAAACTGATGCGGTAGAATTTTTTTGCCAAATTTGGTTTCAGTGCATCAAAATACATAGGAAATGATGTGTCTGATTGCAAAGACAGCACTTTTTTTTTGTAGACCTGTGTTATCCAACGCGCCATTTCTCCACCTCTCCCCCTATCAGTAAAACATTATTTTAAATTTGTGTTTACATTGATAAATCACGGGACGCCTCTGCCTGGAGCTTTTTTTGTGTCCACTTGAATGCCATCCGCTGGGATTTGAACCCACGCCCGCGTTGAAGGTGACAGAACTGTTTGGATTCAATTTATATTCATATTTCTCCGTCTCGACGTCAATCGAAAATTCATCCCGGCCGCCTCCGCGCCTTTCGCATAGGCGCCTCCGCCGCCGCCCCGGATGCAACAGCCCCTCCGCCGTTGCATATACATAAGTTCGGCGACGACAATAAGAAAACCCACCTGTAAGGAAGCGAAAATGTGAGTTTGAGAAATCGCGAATTCGCGTCTATGAAAAGAGACCGTATTTCCATTCGGGATAGAAAAGGTGTAGAGTGAAATGTTTGGAGACGTTTTAATATGCGCCAACACTGAGAGGAACGAGAGTGTAGATGTTGTAAAGGCTGATTTGGGAAAATACGTTTGACAATGAGACATGTGTATAACACTGGTTATTTCGTTTCAGATTATGACGCTTCAGTAACTCCATGCTCCATATCGACGATGTCTGTTACTACGAGAAACAACTATAATTGTTCTTTGAATATTTCACACATTTTGTGATGTAATTGACGGAAGGATATATGAGAAACAAAAACAAAAAGACATCGCTTGTGTCATGCAGAAACACCAACTGTCTTCATCGCTTGAGCGTACGTTACCACAACTAGTAGTCTTTCTGTATTTATTCTCGTTAAACTTGAGCGCTTTGGCCTGTACTGTACATATGGTGGTAGATGGAAAATTAATGTTCCATATCTACTGAAGTTAAAAGTGCAAATTCAAAATAGTTCACATGGACAGAGGACAACACCACGCATATTATTTCACGAATTTCGCAGTTGTTTGTATCACTAACAGTTGTTTATTGTCACTAACATCAGTATATTATTATTCTTTGCATCTACAGATGACAATGCACATGTTAGGTACTACTATTTCTATACTTTTAACCGCTCGCTGTTCGCAAAATCCGTGTATGTTTTACTAGTTGTCCTGGAAACTTGTCGCGCAGTAATTGTATTTTTTCTCCTACTGTGTGACAGATGGCACCGTACTCTTGAAACCAGAGATCTTCGATGTCCATAACTTCCAACTGCTCCCAGAAAAAATCTGTTATCATGTTCCGATCGCGAACGCCAGTAATCGTAACAGCGTTCTCCGCATGATCCTCGAAAAAAAATGGGCCAATTACGCCTCCGGACCAAAAAGCACACCAAACAGTCACCTTTTGAGGATGCATTGTCGTTTGAACAATCTCTCATGGATTTTCCACTCCCCAAATGCGGCAATTGTGCTTGTTTACGAAGCTATCAACGTGAAAATGTGCTTCATCGCTAAATATGATTTTCATTCCAAAATTTACACCTTGTTGTCGTATCCATTCTGCAAGCACACGGCGCTGTTGATGGTCTCGAGGCTTCAATTCCTGTGTTATTTGGAGTTTGTATGGGTGTAACTGCAAATCTTTTGTTAAAATTTGCTGTGTAGTGGAATACGTAAGGCCCTCTTGCTGCGATCGATGACGAATCGATGTGTTTGGATTTTCAGTCACACTTTCGCTAACAATGGCAATATTTTGTTCCGAACGACCTCTACGAGCATGCCGAGGGGTTTTGATGTTAGCTACGGATCCAGTTTGCTCGAATTTTTTGGCCACATTCCAAATTGTCTTCTCGGAAGGTCGATTTTGCGCGCCAAAATATTCACGTAAAGCACGAAATGCACGTTTCCTCGATCGGTCATTTTCATAATAGGCTTGGAGAATTTTAACACATTGTTCGGTCGTACATATATTGCTCCATGACTATTTTTGTTTATGTTTCTAGTTTACAAATCTGACGTTACCGTTGACAAATACAGTGGCGTATCAAAAATATTTTAGATTGTAATGTGGAAACTCAATTTGAATCATCCTTTACAATTATAAGCATTTAAAACAATACATTATCAAAACATATTGGCATAGTAAACAAAAATTATTTGAAAACAAAAAAAGTCAAAGGAGATTAAAATAAGAAAATATTCACATCGAGATTAGGTTGTATTTAATTTGGACATACCTGCTGGACATCGTGAACATACTTCCTACTGATGAAGTAGAACGCTTGTTGTTGTATGGCTCTATAGAATGAAGAACACTCTAAAAACATAATATTTCATTAGGTACAATTTTAATTTTCAAACGCTAAGAAACTTCTATTTTTTAATATGTACACATGCTCATTTACAAGACTATTTCATGTTAAGAGTAAATTGGAAGGAACTTGGCTAAACCTAACAATTAATTAAATTACACGTATCTTTTCATTCTTTTCATGCACATCTTATTATGTTCCTGTAATACTAATCATTTACATATAAGTTAGATAAGTAATTTAGCACAGTATTTACTTACCAATAAGTAGAATAATTTATATTATATCCTTAAATGCCAATCAGAAAAGAAATAATAGTTTTATCACGAAATAATGCACAAAACAATTTGATGCGAATCAAAATTTTCCATTAGGGACGCTTCCTAAAACAACAACAATCAAGTTTTAAATTAAAATGCCGCGTTTCGATTGAGTATGGATCGCCTAGACAAATATACCTATGGGATTGCTGCCACCGATGCAACGCGGCCATTTCGTTAGTTATAATTTTTCCCCAGATTTGGGGAATTATAAAAAATATGCCAACTTCAAAGGCAATTAATTAATCTCTGAAAAGTATTATTATTGTTATTATTATTATTCAAAATGTCTAGTATGACTACTTTACTTTCTTTAATGCATATAAGGGGATATATCTAACATAGCGAAATATCGCATCAACTTGTTGCTGAAATTATTACGACTTAAGGTGCATCTGGCAACATCGCACTGGTAGCGTGTTGCGAGGTTGTGAATGCTAGTTTCACCCCCGTGACACTATTTATAATTTTCTAGAACATGTAAAATGTTCTAGAAAATTCCTTTGACATCTGGAATATTTAATATGTCATTCCATATAATTCTTTACTAACAGCTAGTGTATAAACTAAACAGACTAAGTATGTAAACTATAAAACTTAGTAACTGTCAGCTGTCACTAATGACACTTACCAAATGTCACATATGTTTTACGCAATTTATGTCTACTTGACAATGGAAAAAAAAAAGGATACATATTTGGCAAAAAAACCTCTAAAGTGAATATTGTCGATCATTTTCCACGAAAGGCTTAATGTTTTGCGCACGTAGCGCAAAACATTAAGCACAAAGTAAACCAAAATTCCTCTTTTCTAACAGTACCAGTAATATATTGTTGATGGATATTCGAATCTAAATGTCTTATCGACGATTGCAAGAAATACATAAAATATATGATCCAACTATTGTAAAATCGTCGTAATTTTCAATCAATTCTTTCAGTATGTTCGCAAATGGTAACGATTGTGCCATTATTGAATATATACACTTCAAGAACTAAAAAAAAAAAAATACGTACACAGAGCAAAATACGTATGTACACACGTGTTTTAGTTAATCACTCAAGACACATAAAATTATTTTAAACTCGGCGTTCTACCGACCATCCGCTCGCATCGAGCTAACGTAAAATATTAAATTTCCACAACGGAATCCTCGCTCTGATATATGGATATACTGTATTTAGCCGTTCCCGAAACCGTACCGAGAGAGTCCAGCATGCGTTAACAGGTACGGTCAGTGGCGTATGCACGGGCAATAAATACACGTGTACATAATTTACAAAGCGCTTAAAAATGCGGTTTATACTTTAATTCTCATAGAGTTGTAGATAAAGTAGAAATCATCACAACTGGTTGTTGGCTGAGAGACATTATCGGCGTTATACTTTTTGGTGGTTATTTTTGTGTGAATAACTTGTTTTCATGATATGAAATGGAAACAAAATATATATTATGAAAATGTGACAAGATGTGACGAACTTTTTTGACAATAAATTTAAATTTGACTAAAGCATCAGTCCCCAAAACTATAAATTTAATGCAAATCGGTTTTTTGTATTTGTCTGACAAAAATAGAATATTTTTTACTTCATCCACAATACTCCACAATCTTAAGACTTAATCCACAATAATTAGATTTAAAAATAAAAAACTGAAAGTTTGGAAAAAGAATATAACAAAAAGTATTTATTTTAATGCCTTCTTACTGAGGACGATTCATAAGTTAAAATTATACAAAAATAGACGGGGGGGGGGGGGGGGGGCATTTAAAAATCCAATGTTACTATTTATTTCTATTATAATCTTTCGATCCATTTTCAACAATAAAAACCTGATTTGAATCTCTTTCCCTTAAAAAGATATTGAGTGCACCATATCTTCTTAGACACCTTGTATACATTGTTGTAATTGGAATTTATTTACAAAAATTAGCGAAAATACAGGGTTTGTCCGGAAAGTAATGTCAGTGAGCTTTGAAAAATGTTTTTTATTGGTTCTATGTGTACAAATCTTTAGAAACATTCAAAATACATTCCTCCTGCGTCCACACATCGGTTCCAGCGGGTCTTCCACGCATCAAAAGCCGCACGGTAGTCGTTTTCCGGAATCGTCTTTAAAGCGTCCGTGCAAGCCTTCTGAATGTTTTTCACCGACCCAAAATGCTGTCCTTTCATTGGGGCTTTGAGGCGCGGAAACAGAAAAAAGTCTGGGGGGGGCCACATCTTGGCTGTAGGGAGGCTGGAGAACAACGGTGATGCCTGCCTTGACGAGGTAATCGGCCACGAGGAAGCAGGTGTGCGAAGGCGCGCATTGTCGTGGTGAAGCTTCCAGGATTTTGAGATGTCTGGGCGGACGCGATTCACCCTGCGTTTCAGCCGCTTCAGCATCTCGAAGTAAAACTTTCCAGTTACGGTTGTCCCCTGCGGAACGAACTCATGATGGACCAATCCCCGGCAATCGAAAAAGACAAGCAGCATTGTCTTGATCTTTGACCTGGACATCCTGGCCTTCTTGGGGCGAGGGGAATTCGACGTATGCCATTCCGCACTTTGCCTCTTCGTCTCCGGATCGTATTCAAAGACCCAACTTTCGTCCCCGGTAATGACGTCATCAAGGAAAGCGGGGTTGTCTTCGCAGGTGTCCAAAAGTTCTTGGCAGGTTTCGACGCGCCTCGCTTTTTGATCGTCCGTTAGCACTTTTGGCATGAGCGTCGCGCACACCTTCCTCATTCCTAAAGACTCAGACACAATTTCGTGAACAATGGTTTTCGTAATGTCTAATGTTTCGGAAATTAAACGGACACTTAGACGACGGTTAGTGTTCAACAAGTCACGCACACGTTTCACATTGTCGTCGGAACTTGAGGTTGATGGCCGTCCAGCGCGGTTCTCGTCGTTGACATCTTCCCGACCTTCTGCGACGCCGAAAGCCTTCTTCAACATTGGATTGGATGGTTTCCGCAGCACTCTTCTCCAGTTTCACACAAAACTTGATCGCCATCCGTTGCTCAAGCGAACGTTACATTTTTTCTTGCACCGGGTCACTGTAACGACTCTCAAAGAACGAGTGATGCGACCGCTACAACGATCGGTAGCCAACTGACGCTTGTTGGATCTTGTTGCCAGATCCCCCCACCACAATTCCAGTACGTAAAGCGCGGGCTGGCGCGGCCAGTCTCGGGAAAAAAAATTCACTGACATTACTTTCCGGACAAACCCTGTATCAGTACTTCGTATCCTGTATTACTATACTGCATTTTTCTACGATTTCTTGTTAATTTAGAGTTGCTTCACGGAAATTTAAATTTACACTAATCGAAATATAGTTCCGTGATCAGCATTTTCAATCAAATCACCATAACTCGAAGATTTTCCTACAGGTGGGTAATTGAAATTTTAACTTCCCTTACCCGCAGCTTATTAGAGAACTGGTAATACTTTAACAAATCGAAATTTCTCGTCTCGAAATATAACGCAGTTTTGAGTTATTACAATATTATTTGCGTTCATATAAATGCAATGTTCGCTACTGGGGTTGCAATATTGATTTTCCCCAAGAGAAAATTTAATGCCAAAGACGTTGTGAAGGAATACGTAAGTCAAAGCTTTCAGCTATCTAGAGATATGGCATTCTTAATTTACAGTAATACTATGGTAACTAAAATTTACAATTCTAAAGTTTTAACTTCTGCATCAGATAGCATAAAATATTTACGCTAGCCATGTAAATAAATTATGCACTTTATGACAGATTGATTTTGAAAAATATACTTTTCGTTGTCTGCCCCATCCGAAAGCTGCATTTTTCATAAATTTTCTCGACATAGTGCATTCCACCTAACATATAGACATTATCAGGGGATTCTTACTTAACTCCATTTTAATGAGTTGATAATGTGTTTAAGCGTGTTTCTGCGTCTGTTGTGCAGTTGATTTATTACAGAAATTTGACAGTGAAAAACACAAAACTTAAAACTGTGTGTCTCTCAAAAGTAAACCGAAAATACAAGTACAGTGCGCCCCTAAAGTATGGAATAAATTCAGTAAAAGTAAAACAACAAATTTTTGGAGAAAATCCCCGAACAGGTCGATTTTGTTTAATAATAACACACATTTTTGAGGGAACGTCTATTTTCAGATGTCATTTGTTTTTGAGTAATGACGTCATCAACTTATTTTTCAAATGGCACACCCCAATTTTTTTAATTTAATTTGAGAGATTGTCGATTTAACGGTATAAAAATGTTGCCGCATTACTTAACAAAATTTTTGAGTAAATGACAATTGAATGTTACAAAATGAAAAATATATTTTTCACAATAAATAAACGAAAATTTCTTTAATAAGCAAATACAATTTTAAATAAAGTGTGCGAAATGCCGTCCATCAACTCCTTGGCAATATGCAAGCCTGTGTACAAATTCTTCTTGTACATTCTGAATGACTTCCGGGGTAATGGATCCCATTTCATCTCTAATGCGATCTCGTAGTTCGGCTAAATCGTTTGGTCTTCTGCAGTAAACTTTTGATTTCAAATAACCCCATAAAAATAATCAAGTGGTGTAAGATCTGGGGATCTCGCGGGCCATTCTATCGGTCCTCGTCTGCCAGTCCACCTCTGAGGAAATATGACGTCTAAATATTCACGAACTGAGCGCGTACAATGTGGGGGTGCTCCGTCTTGCTGAAACCAGAGTGTGTTATCTGGAATGTCAGGATCATTCTCGTTTGGGAAAATTACTGCAAGCGCGGGAACTAGATGATTTTGCATTCTAGATATTCTTCTCATGGGAGAGCTTCTTCAACGAAGAAAGGCCCTATTAGTCTGTTTGCGACGATTCCGGCCCACACATTTAATTTCTGAGGATGTTGAGTATGTGCTTCGATGATCCAATGAGGATTCGTCCGACTCCAATACCTGCAATTTTGACGGTTCACTGTGCCGTTTAGACAAAACGTGGCTTCATCGGAAAAAAGTATTTGCTAGTGTAAATTTGGAATTGTTTGACAAAGGTTCATCATAGTTTCACAGAATTACAGTCGCCTGTCGGGGTCGTCTTCGTTGAGTTCTTGCACAAGCTGAAATTTGTAGGGATATAGTTTTCTTTCTTCAGGATACGTAGAACTGTCGTTTGACTAACTTCATTTTCTGAGGCAACTAGTGTAGAGGTACTCTGAGGGTTCTCTTCCATACTTAACACAATGTCAATCTTTTTATCTTGGGTAATTTTTGGACGTCCTGATTTTGGTAGATCTTTAACATCACCAGTTTCTCTAAATAAATTTAGACTCAATCTTACTAACTGTGGATTGGGTGATAGGGTTATCTGGATATTTTGCATTAAATAAATTGCGTACCTCCTGCTGAGCTCTGGTCTTATTTCCACATCCGATGAAAATCAAAATTTTAATTCTTTGTGTCACAGTTAAATGTGCCATATTAAAATTGGAATTTTTATAAATATTAACACGTTACATTAACTTTTCGCACAATTTAATGACAAATCTTCTGATTAAATGACAGTAAAAACCATGGATACGTCAAAAAACTTAATCTGATCATTTTTTTTGTTTAGTAAACGTACTTTTTTTTGCTATGTTTTATTTGTGTCCAGTTGTTTCAGAAATTTTCGTTTATTTATTGTGAAAAATATATTTTTCATTTTGTAACATTCAATTTTGTAACAGTCATTTACTCAAAAATTTTGTTATGTAAGGTGACAACATTTTTATATCGTTAAATCGACAATGAAAGGGTCTCTAGAATTAAATTAAAAAAATGGGGGGGTTGCCATTTGAAAAATAAGTTGACGACGTCATCACTCAAAAACAAATGACGTGAGAAAATATACGTTCCCTCAAAAATGTGTGTTTTTATTAAACAAAATCGACTTGTTCGAGGATTTTTTCCAAAAAATTTTTTTGTTTCACATTTACTGAATTTATTCCATACTTTAGGCGCGCACTGTATATTACCCATTGCAATAATTTTCACAAACCGTGGTTAAATAAATATCTTCTGTGGTTAGTAGACATGATTATAACCTTAAGTTTTTACTGTTTTTTTCTTATTACAAATATTATTTTTCAACAGTACCGTAAAACTACAGTAATGCTGCAGTATGTATATATAATATATTATTTATATAGCAACAAACAGCTTTCACACGCCAAAAACATATTAGTCAAGTGAATACAAATTAATGAAAAGTATTAATTACTTCACATTCAGCTTATCACCTCAAATACGTTTTATTAATTGAATTCGTTAAAATAAAGCAGGGTGGAGTTATAAATTTTGTTGAACGTTATACATATATTTTTTAGCATGAATGACAGTGGGAAAAATGAAGAGAATAACACAAATTATAACAAAAGTGATATTGATTGTCACATTTAGGAACTTGATAAATAATATAATATAGCTTAGATAAATATTTGTTGGATATTTACTTCACCATATCTAACATACACTAATTAGACAAAAAATTACACGAAGAAATGACCGATTTTTGGTGTTTAACTTTTTGGTGTTTCCCTTCCCATATCACTTGAAGAAATGGATAGTGGTGGAAGAGAATATAGACGAAGAACAATGAGATACCCAATACATGATTTCGTATCATATTATATAATTATATAATAATTGTTTATATAATTTTTAATAATAACTCAATTAATCTCAATAAATTATACAGGAAATGAAGGGTTTTTTGAGAATACCTATTTAACAACGCTCTGTATAATAATCTCGATACAGAATTCAGATTCTTTTAAAAATTTGGCTAACCTCAGCGCTTGAATTTTTTCTAGCTCAAAATTAACCAAAATAGCAATTAGACATTAAATTGGGACACCCTGTATAATTATACAACTGGTAACGGCAAATATGTACGTAATATGTATGTGCATATACATATGTACGGTAACGTACATACATATAACGTACATTTTGACAAGTTAGAATTGAAGCGAAAAAAATTGTACTTGAAGTAAAAAGATAGTTATGAAAAATGTGTGATTTTATAATAGTAATATCAGTTCCAGAGACTGTTCAAAGTATGTTAGAAATTTTTAAAGTAAAGTTTTGGCAAAACTTTAAACGCGAATATCTAAGAGCAGCTTTTTTTGAGTTGGGCCACTATTGTTCTCACCAGGCGATGTGTTGTCACAAATGAACTATTTTTATTACGATTGAAATTTAAAAATAAAAAGACGTTTTTTATGATTCTATGTAGGTGAAAAGCTGCAAGCTTTAGAACCATCCGCCGCTGGTAAGAATACTTATAAAATGTTTAGCCTGAACGAAAGGATCGAGAGGCACAAATAGCCGGTCAAGAAGGGATTGAAGGGGAAGAAACAGCCTTTTAAGTAGAACGATCCGAGAAACTACGAACTTGTAGCTGACGTTTCAATAATAACCCGCCTATATTATCCCGGTTTTACGGCAGCCATTGTTGCGCCGGAAAAGACATAAGCGTTATTCGACCTGAAAAGCGCAATTTTCGGAGTCGGGCTACACGTTCTAAACTGCGCTCCATGTTCCTTTTAACCCGATGAAATAATAAAATGTTCGAATTTATAACGCGCATGCATCACACGGGACAAAAGCTAATATTGCAAAGTTCGAGCGATGGAGCGACGAAATCCGTGAACCGAATACTTACTCTTGTACGTCTTATTTAAGCCCTTATTTACTTTGGCGTCTCGACATTTTGCAAATGCCGGCGTGTTTTATTATTGGACTAAACTAGGACATTGTCGGTGTATCAAAATTTTTAAACGACACATCCCTGCGGTTGTTTATCCTCTATATCAACGGTTCACAGACTTTTTACTTCGCCCCCCCCCTTATCCTTTTCTATGCCACGCCGCACAGTGAGCGAAAACGGCAAAATTTTTCTCAAAATAAGATAACTCCCCACAGAAAACTCCAATCATTGTGATTTTCTTTTATTTTACAGGATTTTGACAGTATATTAAAGGAAAATTGGTCCGACACACGTTTGAGGTTTAAAGAGCGGGGGATGACACCCCATAAGGGACCCCATATCCCAGTAACTTTACAATTAAAACTTTTAAGCTCCAATAACCGCATGCCTCCAACTTTTAAACCTCCCTGACTTTATAACATAAGCTTTCAAAACCCCGTGACTCCATAACTTGATATTTTAAACTCCCATAACCCCATAACCTCAACTTTTAGACCCTCATCTACGCAAAAATCAATTTATCGAGCCCGACAACTCTAAAACTGAAGCTCTTATGCCCAATATCTCTATTCTAAGCTTTCAATCCACATGATCCCATAACTCAAACTGTCGAACCCCCCACCCCATGATACACCCTTTTCAACCTATGATATCAGTGCTATCCCCTGTTCGATATATAACTACATTATGAAAGTTGATAGCTTTAGTGTTAGCGAATTTAAGGGAGACAAGGGAAAGGGTGATTGTAGCTTCGGAAGCAACCCTTCAAAAGGGTAAAAACCACCCCCTGCTAGATGGGGAATGTAGGGACGCGGATACGGAAAAAGACATGTTCCTCGTTGTTACCCCGGAACGATCCCAGTGCACTAAGGAGAATCGTGTTTAGTTGCTTTGACTCCATCTTCCATGAGGGTGAAAACTACCCCCAAACGCCCAAACAGGATGCAGAAACCTCCTGTGAGTAGAAACATACACTTTGGGAGTCTCAATGCTGAGAGGACAGAAAGGGAACTTTGCTGGCACCTCCATCTCAATTCCAAATGCAGATAGGGGTGAAAACCGCCCCTCCCCTTTCGGGATGAAAAGGGGGTACTGGGAGTAGTTGTGGAAAGGGAATGTTCCTTGTTTCTACTGCGGAGTGATACCAGTGTATTAACGAGAACCCTGTTTAGTTACTTTGACACAGCCCCATCCAGGGGGTGACAACTACCTCCAGTTCAGAAAACTATCTCTCTCTCTCTCTCTCTTTCAATTTTTTAGAAAGCTAGTTGTTCCCTGTTCATAGTCACTTCTAATCAGAAATCATAGATTCGTATTTCGATCTTATTAAATATCATCAATGTGACATATATCTGATGACGAATGAAGAAGCGAGCGTGTCAGCATACATCTTGGTCAGGAAAGTATCTTGCTTCGATTACCCAATACATTTTTTATATAAATATAAAAAAATTAAGGAAAAGTGGAACGGATACAAATTATTAGCATAACGTTTACCGGCATGTGGTATTAGTAAATATATATGTATATTAGAAGCGTGCTATTAAATACTGTATTACAATAAATTAACCATAGCCGACACCGCAATGGAGATAGCACATTTATGAACGGCGGTGTACGCTAACATTAAAAACCAATTACATACATAATTAATGTATAAATTATGTACATTAAAGCGTACATTAAAAGCGTGCTTGTAAATAATTGAGTACTGAAAGTAATATGTAGATAATCATTTTCATGCTAGGTTTTGACTGGAAAAATAATGGCCATTTGTGCCCGAATACAATTGAAAATAAAAAATTGTGGATTGTTGTGAAGGAACAAAAGAAGGATAATTTAAAATAGGTAGGTAAAATTATATTTGTTTTCGTCAAGTAATCAATTGAAAATTGTGCCTTCTCAGCACCTTTGGTAAATATTTACTTTGCTGAAAGATGTAAACACTTCAGAAAACAATTTCCAATAAACATTATGTTTCCTGTAGGATAATGGTGGTGAAAAGGAAAGAAAATGTAGGTTAAAAGGAATTATAAATACACTTCGTATATGTGTTGGCGTAACACGGTTATACTTAGGAATATCAAAATAAATTTTACTGCAAATCAAATGAATGGTTGCAAATATTCAATTACAAAAAATATACATACGCATTTATTTATACATCATACTTTTAACATCATATGTATTACACACAAAGCTATTAAATGTATAATATATAATATAAAATATTTACATGGTTCAAAAGGTTATCGATTACATAAGAGTGCTAAGCCTTTTGCTCCGCATTCCCTTTGGCATTTCAACTATTGTACACACAACTGACAATCATACGCACTTGTTATTAATTGTGAATTTGTTAAAGTTTTCAATTTAAAATTTATTATGTATAAATAAATTATAGTAGAATGCAGGCTTTCAGGGCTGTTGTCCAATGGTGAAGTTATTTCTTCCGGGTTTTGCCGCGGTCGTCTAAATTGACTTGACGTTTCGCTGATCATGCTGTCAACTTCTTCAGAAGGTCCTCGTTATATACCTTTTGCTCCTCGTTATATACCTTGGCTCTGCCATGTTTGGCTGCACATCCGCCGAGCTCGGTTGACCATGACATTCCAGGTCACTGGTTCTTGGTGTTGCTAATATCCACGTATTACTCAGTCGATACCCGCCCTCCCTATTAAAATTACTATTGTTTTTCATGATCTCCAGGGATTCTCTAATGACTCTTGGGTAATATCTTGTAGTTTTGTCTAATACTCTGATGTTCTCACAATCGATTTTGTGGTTCTCGTTGGTATGAACATGCTCCGCTATTGCTGACTTGTCTGTATTCCCCAGTCTGGTATGTCGTTGATGTTCTTTGATCCTACATTGTATACTTCTTCCCGTTTGTCCAATGTAGCTTTTCCGACAGGTACATTTTAACTCGTAGACACATTTAGTCAAAAGTCTAGGAACCGGATCCTTGTTTGAGGGAAGCACCTGCTGTATTTTCCTTAATGTGCGAAATAGTACACCAATATTCTTTTTTGACAGTGTTTTCTTGAGTTTATCTGTCACTCCTACGACATAGGGTAGGCAAGCATACGTTGTTGGTTGTTGTTCTACTCTTGTTCTCTGGGTGCGGCATACTCTGTCAATGTCTTTTTCTTTATAACCATTTTTCATTAAAGCTTCCTTAATTTGCTTTAATTCCTCTGGTCTGCTTTCGTCATCACATATTGTTTCAGCTCTATGAACTAGTGTTTTGATTAACGATCTTTTCTATTGCGGATGGTGATGCGATGCTGAGTTCAGGTAACGATCTGTGTGAGTTTTCTTCCTGTATACCCCATGGACCAGCTTGTTATTACTACGTACGTACGTACGTACGTTTTACTAACACATCCAGAAAGGATAAAACTCCGTCTTTCTCAGTCTCCATTGTGAACTTTAAGTTGGTATGCAGAGTATTCAGATAGTAGAAGAAAACAGTCAGAGAAGATATTCCATGGGGCCATATGATGAATGTATCGTCCACGTACCGTATCCAGCATTTTGGTTTCTTCTCACTGGCACTGCCTCGAATGGTCTCTTCTTCAAACGCTTCCATAAATAAATTTGCAATTACAGGTGAAAGCGGTGATCCCATAGCGGCTCCGTTCTTTTGTTCGTAGAAATCTCCATTCCATAGAAAATATGTTGTTGACAGGACTAGATCAGGTATGTCTTCACTTAATCCTTTAGGTACAAGTTCTTGACGAATCAGGTTAATTGTGTCTTCAACTGCTACATTAGTAAATAATGACTCCACATCGAAGCTCACCATGATGTCACTGTCGGTTATTTCACTTTCGTCTAGAATTTCTACGAAGTGGGTGGAGTTCTTCACATAACTGCTAGCCTTTCCGATGTAGGGCTGAAGAATATCTGCAAGAATATCTGGCTAACTCGTATGTCGGTGATCCACACACGGTCTTAAAGGGTTACCATTTTTATGTATCTTAGGCAGTCCATAGAATCGTGGTGGTCTTGTTTTCGCTTGGCAGAAGACGGCGTTGTTCCTCGACGGGAATTTGTGACTCCTTAATGCTGGTCCTTGTCTGTCTTACAATTTTTGGTGTCGGGTCCTTTTTCAGCTTTCTGTAGTGTTCTGGATCTAATAAGGACTATATTTTCCGTTGGCATTCTTCCTTCTTCATGACCACAGTGGCGTAGCCTTTGACTGTTTTTAACACAATAATATCTTAACGGGAAGAAGTATACAATATAGGATCAAAGAACATCAACGAAATACCAGACTGGGGAATACAGACAAGTCAGCAATAGCGGAGCATGTTCATACCAACGAGAACCACAAAATCGATTATGAGAACATCAGAGTATTAGACAAAACTACAAGATATTACCCAAGAGTAATTATAGAATCCCTGGAGATCATGAAAAACAATAATAATTTGAATAGGGAGGACGGGTATCGACTGAGTAATACATGGAGATCAGCGATACTAAGAACCAGTGACCTGGAATGTCAAGGTCAACCGAGATCGACGAATGTGCAGCCAAACATGTCAGAGCCAAGGTGTATAACGAGGAGCAAACAACGACAACACCAGTCTTTAGAAACCTTCTGAAGAAGCTGACAGCATGATCAGCGAAACGTCAATTTCGACGCCCGGAGGAAATAACTTCACTAAATAAATTATGTTTACTTTATCATTTTTATTCAAATATATCTTAAAGATCTCAACTTTAATAATAAACCTCCCCATGACAGGATCTTAGTGGTGTCTAGAGTCAAGTCTAGGGACGTCTCTGGGACCTTTTGGGATCATTAGTACGGGCCAGGTGGATCTGCATTCTTCGTGAGAGCATTGTGAAAGTGACCGCCGAGTGTGTAACATTTCAATTTCGCGTCAAGATAAATTTAACATTTTGCGTGCCACCGTGCCAAATTTTTTTTGTGTTACGTGATAAAAACATAAAAATATGGATTCGTCTCCTGAAAGTCAGTACTACAACGCTGTAAAACTAAATTTACAGAAAAAATTAACAAGGTCGTCGTCACCGCCGTCGGCGTCGTTTCGGTGGTCATAAAATGTTAAAAAAAATAAAGACCCATGGGGAATTTTGGACAATATTTAAAGAACTGATGGACGTTGAGCAAAAATTTTACCAATATTTTCGAATACCTCAATACGACTTTCACGTTTTGTTGGGAAAAATAGAAAGGTCTCAAAAAACAAGACACTAAATATAAGAAAGCTATAGGACCTGTGTCTATAGCTATATATAGTTCGTCTTCCTGATTATACAAGAATTCAAATTGTTGTTGTTTGTTGAAATTAATCTTTCGTCATCCATCACGCTGATAAAAATTCACACTGAATGCGCGTAAGCCACCAAATACTAACTGAAGATAATGTATATTATCAGGATCGTGTCAAGTATCAAGATAATGTATATTATCAGGATCGTGTCGTTTCAGGCAGGATATGACAGGCTCAGACGCGTATAGGTAAAACAACATAAGCGTTACGCTCCCTGATGGTCGCTCAACAAACTAACGGCTGGGCCATCGTTTATTCCAACGTCCATTTTAAGTGCCATTGTATTTTTCGTTTAACTTTGTGTTGTATTCATTAAAAATTGAAATATTAAGGTTATTTTGTGAGTATTATAATTAGAATGAATCACTATTGTTGTGTATAACTTTTCATATACTATATCCTGAACAAGGAAAGCATCAAGTTTCCCTTATAAATAAATTTGGTCAAAAGGAACGTATAGATAGGCGCAAGGCTTGGATATTAAAACTGAGGATAGGAAAGCCCATTAGTAAATTTATGAAAGACTGTTCTCTTCATTTTGCTGAGGAGGATTACTTTTATCGATGTAACTTTTAGTATTTTAACGTTAATGTAAAGATAGTTATCATTATTATTGTCTCTTTCAGTTAAGGATTCAAAAAAGCGGAAAATACTGAAAAAAACTGCAGTCCCTTCAAATTTATAAAGTCATGTTATGGCCTGCATTCAGAACATGTTCACCCTCTTGTATACACTTTGAAATTACAGTGCCGTCTAAATAATCATATATTTGAAGGTATTCAATCTAATGTCTGTCATTCTACTTAAAAATGTTTTCAATTAAAATTCAAATCAATTAAACAATTTTGTAAAAAAACACATGTATACCTTGAAGCATTTATTAAAACTTTTAAAAATAAACCGATCCGACCTAAAAATGTATCTTCCATAGGTATATTCTATCAGTCTAAAAATCAAAAGAAACCCACTACAATTATGCCAGCAACTTGTAAACAGTAAATCTTGATCACAAAAGGTGTTTTTAGGCAGTAAATAATCAAATACTGCACATAAATAATAAATTAAAGGGGCAACTTGAATATAAATCACATTAAAAGCAAATGGAAAGGCAAACGGCTAATGGCCCAATCGTTCGTTCGCAATTTTTCCGTACTGGCGCTGGCATCTTAAATTCTGACGTCTGTCGTGGCAGACAAACATTCTTCTCAACAATGACGGACGGTATGTGTATGACACGCAACGTGCCTGAACGGAACCGCTTCGCTAAATATAAATACTTGTATAAGAAATACATACTAGGGTAGGAAATTGCAGCATTACATATTGGCGATACATGTGTAGAAGAGAATAAGTTAAAAGACACCAGTAAGGACAGACAAAGACAGTTAGATGCACCAGTGTTTCACGCTTGTGTGAAACGTATGACGTAAAACGTTACCTGCGCGTCAGAAACTGGAATGTGGAGGTGGATAGACACCGCCCATCACCTAACGAACTTGAGTGAGTACGTCTCAGTACTTTTTCGCAGCGGTGAGAGTGCACATCGACAGCTGTATGAAACGAAATTCTTACGTAATTCTGACTTAAAATTATCCAATACACTTAAAAGAAGTGTACGAACATAATTGTATTTATTTTAAAATTTTTAGTATTGCTTAACTAACCGGTCTGCAAGAAAATAAAATTGAAGTTCTATAAAAAATAAAAAGATATAAATATAAATCAACCCGGTTATAAGACGAAAGAAAGAAAAAATGCCTATTGAATAAGTGGTTCAAAATGTCGCCCCTTTGTTCTTCGCAAAACCCTGGTCTATCGTAAAACTCAGTTCTTACGCGTTCTAACATTTCTTAAGTATAACAATTTAGGACTTGTACAATTCTGGCCCGTAAATAATTTAAATTTCGTGGTCTTTCATGTTCATGTCCGTAAACAGTTTGTTTTATTTGTTAAATATTTGTTTGCATTTAAGGAACCGTTTATAAAAAATGGCCGAACGTTGGAATCGCCTAAAATACCAACTGCGTACGCAAAGAATGCTTAAGTGTTTTTTTCCGTAGACCAATAACGATATAATAATTCAATTCACACGTGCGCATTATAATTTATGGGCGGGGCGTCCCGCCTACATATTTTATTGCTACCCTATCACGAAAGACAGAGAATAACGCCCGTAGACTTTTAAAATGACATGTTAGTCTGGCAACTATGGATATAATATTCCTCTGTCAGTTCCTCTATCTGTCAGAGTTTATTCTTTTCTTATTTATTAATGCTCGGCTTTGAAATCTTACATTTTCCTATAGTGTAAGAAAGTTTGTCTTGCTGGAAACGTAACGTTTTCGCACCGTGTCTGACCGGATAATATAAACAGACCTTAATGTGGACCATCACATTTAGAGCCATGTGTTTCGCTTCCTGTCGAAACGCTCCAGCTAAACGGGACCGACAAAACCGCATAGTGTGTTCAGAGACTTAAATATCTTGTACCGAACATAAGAAATATAAACTTTCTATTATTAGTAAATGCAATTTTATATTTAGTTTTATTCACCAATTATATCTTACTTTTTCGTAATAATTTGTATACCGGTGACAGGTTTTAATGCTGTACAGTATAAGGTACATTCCTTTAGACATTGTTGGTTATTAAGAATTGGTATAATGGATTCTGTCCAAAACAAAAATCATTTTTTTCGCTCACATTGTACGACTGTTACAGTAGGCGGTGATATTCTCTTTACGAATTTTATTACTCCTGCAGGCAGTAGGTATAACGATCTACTGTTATTCCGACCGTCATTTGTCTCTGTTTTTGACAATTTTCCGAAGTAGAGGACTCGCAATAAATATATGTAGAGCGTTGTGGTGGATCGCCGGGTAAAATGTGTAGCGCAAAGATAGTCGAAAATACACTCCATAAATATTCCGGCCGAAATGCGCTACACATTTTTCAACGTCTTCGTCTCTTTTAGCGTTTTTTTATGTAAATCTGCAGTATCCTTGATTTCCTGTTAATGAAGCGCTTCGCGGCGTGTGAGGCGGAGTGTATGGTGCCGTGATAAATGGGAAATTTATTGACACGTTTCCAGGAAAGTACGAAAACGGCTATTTACAACGCACTTATACAGGGTGTCCCAAAATTCCACGTCACACCAAAAGGGGTTTACAGACTAGGTATTGCCTAGTCAGGTGACAAAAAAAATGCATGATATTGACTTCGTTCGAGAGATACAGTCACTTCTATAACGGTGAAAAGTCGCTTCCCTAAAACAATATTTTTGTGTCACAGCTTCAAGTGAAGTCCGATTTTTTATTTTGTTTATGTCTTTATTATATATTATACTGAGCTAAATAACAGGCCACTTGAATAAACTATAACATTTTACAGCAACATCCAACAAATTTCTTTAAAAAAATAGAAATTCGTTTTTATAAATAAGTTTTGGTTATCATCGTCGCCGCTCTTTGACTATTCACCCTTTAAAAAAATGTGCCACATGGGATCTACAATTGCCCTCAAAAGTAGCATTTATTATAGATTCCAAAATGGTAGCTAAAGTAGTAGCATCAATTGTTAAAAAAAAATCAAGGCGCCTAATTTCCTCATGTGTGAAACTTGAGATACATATCAGACCACCGCTTTGCAAACAGGGATCAGTTTATGACATCGCTTTGCAAGCATCGTTGTTTTGTACACTTTACATGGCCCGACTGATCTTATTCCTTGGTCAGTACGTTTCACTTCTCCGTTGCACTGTTTCCGTATTCGTGTATTTATACTACTGACTTGGTTTTGTTACTCGGAATTATCCCTAGCGTAACAAAGTTCAGAGGTCAAATGCAATTGGGTCATTTTTGGCAGGAAATCCTAGTTCATAAGTGGACGATGGGATATCAAAGGAAAAGTAACACGCAAGAATAAACCAACCACCAATAATTCAGAAAATTTCAGTGGAAGTATATATATCGTCAAGAAATAGAGTCAGCCATGTTGATATCATCAGGAGCTAAGTTAAAGCTCAGATCAATTTATTCATACACTGTTGCTACCAAAATATCGAGTACAGAATACGAAACGCTATGTGTTTCGATCTACATTTCTTATTTCTGTGTCGAAAGTGATTTTTTTGTTAAAACCAGGCTTGCAGATTTAAAAATATTTCCGTAATTTTAAAACAGGTCATTGCACCTTTTATTTGATATAGATGTTTGTTAATTCAAGACAACGTTTTTATCATCAGGTTAGTTAAATACATGATTAAAAAAAATCGGACATTATATTATTTTTTGTCATATAGGTATTATTTAAATAAATAATTTGCAAACAAAATGTAGTTGCCTGAAATAATTTTGCTTTTTACCTATGTACTGTACACAGACTAAAATGTACACAGAATAAAAGCACTACACATTTGAAAAAGTGACTAATTAAGTAACTAGTGACTAATTAAGTAACTTTAGTCACTTAGTAACTAACTAAGTGACTAAAGTGAAAGACTAGTCTCTTCTGATTTTCTAAACACCCTGTATCAGAGAGTCAATTTCAATTTCACGAGACTATCAGAGTTTCGTATTTGGTAGGAATATTTTTGGTAGGAATATTATTACGATCCTTCTACAGGCCTGTTGCATACTTTTTAGTCCACACTGTATATTTATTTTCGTAATTTTGTAATTCTTTGGTACAAAATGCTGTTTATTGTACCATTGAGGGGGGAAAAGGTATACCTCAACTAGCAATAAAATTTTGATATGAATTGTGGTTTAATACGTTAGAAGATACAAGAATTCGACCGTCCGTTACAAGTATGCACCCGTCCAAGCACCCAACTTTTTCTTTTTTTTTTTTTTTGGTGAAATTGAATGAATTGTCCAAGCGTTGAGTGATACTTTTTTTTTAGACAGTAATATAAACTGTTCAGTAAACTGTAGGAAATATGGTAGTGTACTGCTATTAAATAGCACACAATGTAAAATACATCATCAAATCTAATTATACAATATGTACGTAGAACAACTTTCAGCAGCAGACATTAGCTCCTACTACGTTATACTATATTAAATGTATATGGCCTGAAACGTATAGCAGAGCTATAAAAAAAGCCAGGAAGACCAGCTCAAACGACAAGTACGACAAGGGGGTTTATCTTCCAGTTTTAATGTTACAAATTCAATTACACTTCAAGCCGGTAGAGGAAGATTCCACAGGCGCTGCCCATTTCGCGAACTATGCACAACTTCCACTTCAGACATAAGCGAGATCATTAATCCTGTAGTGTCACTGGATCCGTGCACTACTCGCCCGGAAACCGCCGGACTTCTGAATAATGCAGTTCACGAGTGACCGACCTGCGACCTGCGTCGGGCAAAAAGATCGAGTCGTCCGAATAGGTGCTGTCCGCGACACGATAAAACCGTTAAGCTCGATGCAGACTTGAGGTTCGTTCCAGCTCGTTGATGTATTAGTAAAGCAAATGGATTATCTCATTTATCTCTAATGCAGCATCGTAGGTTTGTGGGGGAATACATTTGAAATTGTAACTAGAGCAGAGGTTGACAACAGCACCAGCTGACATGGGACTACTACGATCAAATCAAACGCGCAATATGCTTCTTGTCGTCGGTAACCCCCATCGCATGCCAGATTTACTAATAACACAGCCACACAAAAAACAAGTTTCTGACCTGGAGGTCTCACTACTATATGTTTTTGGGGTCGCTGAATCAGAATCCGGGGTAAGTTTCATCCCAGCACGTCTGGGTTCGGCCATAACCTCAAAAAACACCCTCAAATTTGCTATATCCATTAAAACCACAAACCCTATGGCTCCGAAACCTCATAATCCTATAATACAATAACTAACTGTCCCCACAACCGAATAAATCCCCATAGCCACATAACCACATAACCCCATAATCACATAACCCTATAACCCTAAAACCCGGTAAAAAAAAAGTAACGCAATCTCTCACAATGAAACGGATTTTACAGTTCTCAAGCATATATACACCATAAAGAAATCCATAAATAAATAAATTTATGTAGTTATGTGGCTATGTGCTTATGTGGCTGTGGGGATATAGGGTTATTGTATTATAGTATCATGAGGATTAAGACCCATAGGGTTTGTGGTTTTACGGATATTGTGAATTTCAGAGTGTTTTTTGAGGTTATGGCCGAACTCTAACTTGCTGGGATAAAACTGACCCCGGATGCAGATTCAGCGACCACAAAAACATACAGTACACATAGTCAGACCCCCACGTCAGAAACGTATTTATTGGTGTTCATATAAATTTTAGTCTGTCATTCGTTCTTATCAGTCCTCGTTCTTATTATGACTTCGATGATCAATACTACTATTACAGAGACAAACTTTCAATAATTTCAAACATAGCATTTTCAGGCATGGATCTAT
Organism: Aromia moschata; assembly: GCA_029963805.1. Lineage (NCBI taxonomy): Eukaryota > Metazoa > Arthropoda > Insecta > Coleoptera > Cerambycidae > Aromia > Aromia moschata. The sequence continues at coordinate 358,407 of JAPWTK010000004.1, forward strand.
AAAAAATATTGAGAAGATTTATTTACTATCATTTTCTCTCAGACAATCATAATAAATTCCATGTGCATCCACCTGTATCACCAGTAAGAGTAGAGGTCTCGAAGATGGACTAGATTCTCCAGTCTAATGAAACTTTGAGGTGAAGTGCGACTGCTTCCACAGTGTAGCAGGGAATTGTAACCGATCTATTTCCTTTACACATTGTTGCTAGGTCTATTTAGGACTATTTGGTATCAAAATAATTTAAAATGTATATGTAATCTACTTCCCAATTTACACAATTGGGATCTATGGGCATTTTGGTACCCAGGTAGAAGTGTTACCTTATCGCGCTCTTCGCAACTTAAAATAATGCCAGTCTGTACCGAGCTTTAGAGAGGGATAAGTCAGACGTAGTATTTGGATGGATCATTTCATTTCTTACGGTCCCTTCGTAGATCATTCAGCTGTTGTTACGTATTCCTCAACCGGAGAAGTATATCCGTTGAAGTTTATTTTTGTAGTAGTTAGATTTTATTTTTGCTCTCGGATTAGATTTGAGTGAGCTGTTTCATATTCATTTGTACTACAGGTAAATTCTATAGAAGAAGACAACATTTTATTTTTGTATTACTACTGTTTGCAATAAAAACTTTTTCCAACAATAGTTTATCCTATTCATTAAATTCTAAATATTAAATAATTTACAGCAGCCTAGATTTTATATAAGGAACTAGCTCACATATTTAAACTTTACATCTTATCTTTCTAAAATCGTAGGCCTAACAATAGTAAGAATACGAAGAAATAGGTGCAAAACAACTATCTTGTAAATGTCAAAGACTATTCAGAATTCAAAATAAGAATTCTAGTAAGCATAGTTGTCAATAATCTTAATAATCGCCTCTTTGAAGCTAAATTCAATTCCAAACTTACCAGTGGCGGCTCGTGACTTTTTTTTGGGGGAGGCAAATGAATTTAAAAAAAAATTGTAATGGTAAACATTGTTAGTAATATACCGTATAGCTAGGAGACTCTACTTTGGTCAATAAAATATATATGTAATATAAATACGTAACATATGTATATATGTAACTTAAGTAAATAATTTATCCTCATAAGACAGGCGATTAAATTTATATTTTGTAAAGGCCGCTTTATAGTTCGGAATTTTTATTGCTGGCAAGAAAAATTGCAGCAATTTTTCTGTTGTATTGTAGCAAACAAACTGCTACACTCGCCATTTACCTCCATTATAATTTTGTATAATTAATTAAATAATATGTTCAAATAATGACTTACATAAGTAATATGGTACACTTTTAATAATTATTATTACCCTCCTATACCACTCAAAGCACTGAAAAAAACCCAGGAAGAATAACGGCACTTTCCAACGAAATTTTCAAAACACCGAACAATAAAAGATAAATATCAAACTTTGTAGGTTAGGTTCATGAAATCAAATAACTCGCTTTCTGCGCTGTCACGTGCGAGAGGTGGGAGGTGGGCGTGTTTGCCTCTGCTATTTTTACTACGTTACGCTACGTTTTTTAAATGACCTTTAATGTGACTGAAGTTAGGGGTTAAATTTGTTAACAGACGCAGGTTGTTGTGACATACTATGTATGTATATAGTATGTTTTGACATACTATATATGTTTATTAATTTTTTATTTTTAGAAATTAATTTTTTACCCATATGTGAATTTTAAAATGAAAGGTAAGTATTATAGGTAGGTAGGTTTAAATACATAAAAAAAACTTCTTTGGAATTTTCACAGGGGAGGCACTGCCTCCTCTGCCTCCCCTGACGAGCCGCCACTGAAACTTACCTTTTAATGTGTTTTAGTATGAGTAATTAATTACACTGTTTTAATCTATTTCGATTATAGATTTGCAGTTCTATACAAATTTTATAATCGTGTTATAATAAAACGTTGCTATGATTTTCAATTCCTGGAAATATCATTCTCTGATATACGGCTTGTTAACGCTAGGAAATTGCAGTATCTTTGTGTTATAGGAATGAAGAGGAAATAAAACTTTATTTTTACATGAAGAGGAAAGGATGTTTCTTATGATGTACCGTAGTTTCTACACGCTTTGAGAGAATTCTGTATTTTAGAATAAGTTATATTTTCCTGTTTCTCAATATTAATGGTGTTCATAAAGGAGTATTACTTTCTAATGCACAAAGACAACCTACTTCAAGAAAGTTATATCACATAAACTGATTTTATTTTCATATTCTCTTGAAATATGATATATTTCGAAGAAGTTGTGTTTTCGAAGGCGATACAACGTTAAGAGATTTTTTGTCGACTTCATGGTTACAACGTGCAAAGAGGGCGAGTAAAATTGAGTTTATAGGTAACTGTGTTAGTAAATTTATACCACATTTTCCGTCTTCTAAACATTAAGTTAATTTGTATCAAAAGTAGAGCACAGAAAAGGGCTTAAAAAGATACATTGCCTACTTTTATATTCCGAATATAAAATTTAGGTTAAGATTTTTATCGACTTTTTTTATTGTATCCATGTTCGTAAGCCTTTTCGTTTGCACACCGAGCCAACCCTTAAGTTTCTGCCATTAGTGAGTCTCACTTCGATGATGTAGTCGTTTTTTTATATTGATTTTTTTTTCGTTACATGTCTCGGTAACAAGAAAGATTGATTACCTTGTGTTGAATATATAAAAAACGAATAAGAATCTAACTAGTGCACGATCTCGTTTTAGATCATTACAAGTTGTCGTGACATTTTTAGAACATGATATAATGAAATGGAAAATTAATCGTAGTGGAAGTCCTCTTGTTGTATCAGTCATCCAGTTGGAAACAATACACGATTTATCAATAACCTATATGAAGACAAGAGTCAAATTGGGGACAACAATAAAAATTGTATTGCCATCTCACATAAAGGATAAATCCCACATTTGGCTTGACAAAATCAAAATTAAAACTTTTAGTTTTAGTAGTTTAGAGCTGTGTTCATAGAATTTTTGGTAAAGGCATGACATAAATTAGGCCCTATAAAAAAAGTACCGTATAATAATATGTCTACGTTGGTCCCTTCGGAAACGTTGCTCAAATGTATTCGTTATCTAAAAACTTTTAGACACTAGTTTTTTCTACAACCGTTCTTAAAGTACTACATTCACTCATGCTGCTTCACAGTTTCTAATTTAATTTATGCACTAGTGTGCAAACAAAAGGACAATATAACTTATATAGGGATTGAACACTACTTGCAAAAATACACAGCTAAAGTATATTTAATACCTTATTTGTTGTGATTTCATCATGTATTTATACATGATAAAGCGCTAAAGTAAAACAAAGTGCTTTAAATCAAATACATATATTTAAAAGCAAAATTTAAAAAATAAATAATGCACTCAATGTATTTCGAATAAATAATTTTTTAAATATAGTTATATAAAAATAAATGCTTGTAGTAAATTTCTTTCTACATTTTAATAAAAAATGTGGTCTTTGAAAAAGTATACTGTACAACATGTGCAAAAATGCAATTTCTCACTCGTTTGAATTGCGCCACTCGCCTATGGCTCGTCTCGCAACTTTTTCAAACTCGTGAAATTAGCCATTTTCTGCACTTGTTGCACAATATACTATTTCTTCTAAACGTGTTTTCAGCAAAGGGGTTTTACACACAAATTGCACACAATATTTTTTTTATAAAAAAAAAAACATTTTTTTTAATAAAACATAATTGAACATAATTCTTGTTCAGTTGTTGTTCAAATAGAAAATGTGCGCGGCACATTTGAGTAATGTTTAAATACTTTTATTTCATTTTAATAATAATACCTATCTTTACAAAAAAAAGTTTGGTATGTGTATCATTATAGCAAAATATTTCTTCAATAGATTCATTTCAAATAGTTTCATTTCCAAATAGAAAAATATCAAAAAATCTAAATGCTCATATTATCACGCTATTTTTTTTTCACAAAATTCTGCATTCCATTTTCCAACATATACAAAAAATATATACCAGTTTTTTATTCATAATTTTTATAAATATTACAATATTAAAAAAATAATATTTTATAAAAAGAAAATTTAAAACAAAGCAGTTATTTTAAATTTACTAACTGCACGTAAAAAATAACAGCTGCTTTCGTTTGTGCCAAACATACGTGTACATGAATAGTTTCACTGGCTATTTTTCGAAATGGGTTGGTTTGATTGTTTGAAACTGAATCGTGTTTACAATGTTCAACCTGAACGAACGCAGCACATGTGTGGCCGAATTCTGGTTCCAACATGACGTCACGTAGTGCGAGAGAGATAGCGCTAGACATGCGCAATAGCACCGTTATGCGTGTATCGTGGGTAATACGTAAATCTGGGCATTTGTCTGATTTTATACACCATAGGAAAGTGCAAGATTTCAAAGCCGAGCATTAATAAATAAGAAAAGAATAAACTCTTCAAATAAAGGGACCTGACAGAAAAATATTATATCCTTAGTTGCCAGACTGATATGTTGTTTTAAAGCTGTTATAATTTATTCTCTGTCTCTTCTTCTCTTTTATTGTCTGTCTCTGTGTTTATATCAATAGGGAACCAATAAAATTATGTAGGCGGGACGCCCCGCCCATAAATTATAATGCGCACGTGTGAATTGCATTCTTCTCTAGACTCTAACAATAAGGACAATAATCGAAATAAGGAATCAGTTTAGCCGTGTTTGCGTAAATAGAATGTGTGGTTTCAACAAGACGGCTGCCCGGTCCACAACAGCCGTCAAGTAACAAATTTCTTGGAAACCACATTTCCTGGGCGACTTATTAGTACTACGGGCACAATTAAATGGCCACCCAGATCCCCCGATTTATCGCCCAACGACTTCTTCCTTTGGGGATATTTAAAACAAACTATTTACGGACATGAATATGAAAGACCACGAAATTTAAATGATTTACGGGCCAGAATTGTACAAGTCCTAAATAATATTTCCCCTGAAGTGTTAGAACGTGTAAAAACTGAGTTTTACGATAGACTAGGTTTTTGCGAAGCACAAAGGGGCGACATTTTTGAATCACTTATTCAATAGGCATTTTTTATTTCTTTCGTATTATAACTGGGTTGACTTATATTTTTATTTTTTTATAACTTCAATTTTATTTTCTTGCAGACCGGTTAATTAAGGAATACAAATATTTGAAAATAAATACAATTATGTTCGTACACTTCTTTTAAGTGTATGGGATAATTGCAAAAGTCAGAATTACGTAAGAATTTCGTTTCATACGGCTAAGTCAATGTGCACGCCAATAGCGGCGAAAAAGGCGTGTAGGCAATATCCCACCCCACAACCTGTTAGGTTATACGTTTCTAATAGGTGCACAAGCGTGAACCACTGCAGCATCTAACTGTCTTTGGCTGTCCTTACTGGTGTCTTTTAACTTATTCTCTTCTACACATGTATCGCCAATATGTAATGGTGCCATTTCCTACCCTAGTATATGAGGTGAGCTCACTTACAAACAGAAATTGTGTTGTGTGACCATATAGATCGAAAGAAGTAAGCAAAATGTAATAAAAGCCAGTGGTGTGCTTGTATGCTTCTTTAACATTTTGGTTAATTTGTTTCGGTTTATATGTTCGACATATCACAAGTTCAGTTTATATGTGAGCTCACCTCATATATAAAATCAGTCAAATGCCCAGATTCAGTAACAGGTTTGTAGAAATCGACGAAATTTATCATGCGATGATCATCGCTCAGGTCTACAATTATCCGCACTTTGTTGAGGACAAAAAACGTACTAAAAAAATATAAGGTATCCGCTAATTTATGGTCAGGATAAATTGCGAGGGAAAAACTTGAGACTCCGCGCCATAAAGATAAGCGGCTGCTTTCTGTTCGCCGATGCAAATATTAAATTAGAAGCGTGGCACAGCTGCCATAGAAATTCCAAGATGGCTTGTATCGGCTTGGGAGTAGCGAAACTTGAAACCAAATTGGGAGACAGAAGCGCAGTGGGCATCATTATTCACACAAATATTTTTTTAGGCAGATAAAGAAACAAAAATATTAGATTTTAGCTCGCGTTTTTTTTTTGTCTGACAACACAACCTCGAGCTAAAATCTAATACTTTTTCCCTTGTATAATAAATAACTATACACGGTGGAGACTTTAACTGGAATATATTCGCTAGCGGGGTGGTGAATGATTTTTCAATAAATTCCCGAAACACGTCAACTTTTAAATGTATTTACCTACATTTTACAAGTAATATGAAAAATATAGCCCTTCAGGGGGTTGCTGAAACCACCCTCGACATGATTTTTTCAAATACAACCCTATGGCTTGTGAACCCCTCATTGTAAAGCTGGTGGAAAGAGGAATCCAACACACTCATCAAATTTTAATTTTTAGTATGTTTGTAGGGTTGCATACAATTAAAACAATTTAAAAATTAAATTTATTTTCAACGTAACAATTGTTCAAAATGTGCACCATTCACTTGTTGGCAGCATCCCAGTCTGTGATAGGTTTCGTCCCTTACATTATGCAACATTTGCGGTGTTATTTTTCCGATTTCCTCTCTTATCCTTTGCTGCAGATCTGCTATGTTGTTGGGTTTCTGAATGTAAACCCTACTTTTAAGATGTCCCCACAAAAAGAAATCCAGTGGTGTACGATCTGGAGATGTTGCTGGCCACTCAATATTACCTCGCCTCCCAATCCACCTACCGGGAAAAATTCTGTCCAGATACTGACGAACAATGGCAGCATATTGTGGTGGGGCCCCATCTTGCTGAAACCATAACCTCTCGTCGGTCAAGTTAGGGTTTAAGGGGTTTGGAAATAAATGACATAGCACTGGCATTAGTTCGTGCTGGAGTAAACGCAAGTATCTTGCTCCATTAAGAGTGTCATCAAAGAAAAATGGTCCTACAATTCTATCTTGTATTATTCCGGCCCACACATTAGTTTGCTGTGGGCGCTGAGTATGAAGTTCCCTCATCCAATGGGGGTTCTCTTCAGCCCAGTAACGACAATTTTGGCGATTTACGTGCCCATTTAATGTAAAAGTAGCCTCGTCAGAGAAAACTATCCACTCTAAAGATAACTGGTTTTGATCAATACAAGTCATCAATAAATCGCAAAATTCCACTCGTCGATCTGGATCATCTTCAAGTAGCTCTTGAACAGCTTGCATATTTTTATATGGGCGTTTTTTCTCATATTTTAGTATTTTTAAAACTGTTTTGTGATTAAGATTACTATCACGGGCCAGTTGACGGGCTGGAGTGATTGAATTTTCTTCTAGAGCAAGCAACAAATTCAACTTCGTGTCGTCATCAACAACAGCCTGCCTCTTACTCGGTACTTTCCTGACATGACCCATCTTTCGATATTGTGCCTCAATTTTACTAATGGTACCTTGATTTAGTGGTGGCAAGTCAGGATGCGTTTCTCGAAACAAGCGAACAACTTCGCATTGAGTTCGCGCCATATCACCATATCCAATCATCATCAAAATTTCGATTTTTAGTGATTCAGTTAAATAAGACATTTTCACCAATTTGAAATAACACTTCGTTTCAAACTCTGAATACAGCATACAAACTAAATTACTCTTTGCGGCCGTGTAAAAACACTAGGAAAAAATAACAAATATCAGTTGTGGCAAAAAATTGCTTGGAATTTTTTGTGGGGACATATGAAAAGTAAGGTTTACATTCCAAAACTAAACAACACACATTTTGAGTACGAAATTGTTGCGTTAAAAATAAATTAAACTATAAAATTACGTTTTAAATGTATGGAACCCTACAAACATACTAAAAATTAAAATTTGATCAGTGCGTTGGATTCCTCTTTCCACCAGCTTTACAATGAGGGGTCACAAGCCATAGGGTTGCCTTTGAAAAAATCATGTCGAGGGTGGTTTCAGCCACCCCTGAAGGGCTATATTTTTCACATTACTTGCAAAATGTAGGTAAATACATTTAAAAGTTGACGTGTCTCGGGAATTTTTTTGAAAAATCATTCACCACCCCGCTAGCGAATATATTCCAGTTAAAGTCTCCACCGTGTATTTTTTAAAAAACTGAGTTCCGGTTTTTCAATATAAAATTTGCATATCCTCGTTGTAATTTAGAACAAAAAGTTTCAGTTTCAGAGCAAAATGTGAAAAAACCGTTATAAAACGGTGTACTGAAAATTGATTTGCAGTTAACTCGACAAAAGCCGTGTAAACCCTTGTAGATAAAATAACATGCTACATTTAAAATAATGTTCCAGCTTTTTTATAGACCAAACGGTGGTCGCTATAAAAATAATTTCGAAACACAATCGTAAAGCTAAATCACGCAATAAATATTTAAAAGCATTTATCATTCGAGGTTATATATAGAACCGTGAACAGTACACGTGAAACGTTTTTGTTTCAAATAAACACAATTTATGTAGGCTGGCGTTAACCCCGCAGTCATCATAACGCGAATGGTTTTATAGCTCGGCGTGTTAATACTTTTACAGGTAAATGAATAATGTAACGAGAATGAGTAATAAAAAGGAGGAAAAATCGCCTTTGTTCTCTGAGAGGATTTCCTAAAAACATTGCATACAGGGTTGGAAATTCTTTGGAACATCTTTAAACGACGAAGCGTTTCTGCGCTATGCTCCTTCTCTGAATCTGTGTTGCCAGATTACACGATTAATCGTGTAATTACACGATTTCGGTCCTTTTTACACGAATACTAATTCAAATAATTTATTTAAATTAAATCACTATGGGTGTCCCCAAAAAAAGGATAATCCTTGGGGGTTTTATAGAAAATTTAACATTGAACAAAAAGTTCCTATAAACATGGGTCCGCAAATGAAGTCTTACTAATGGCGGCACTTCACTTGGCGTAGCGTATTCGTATATTTGTTGTGTTTGCCCAAAACCGGCGATGTGTAGAGAAGCTATTCGCTATATCTGCTTTATTTGTACAAATAACGCGAATAGCGCTAACAGCAAATACGCGTTACCGTCCACTTGTCGGTTTTCAATCACACATCAAAGAAGTCAAATAAGGCGGTAACCTTCCACACTTGGTTCCACCAGCGCCGTGTTCGTCATGGTCTTTTAGTAACTTTATACTTATGTAGATTTAACATGTATTGAGAATAAGAAGCATTCAGGTAATAAGCTTCTGTCGCTGTCAACACGTCCGTCACTGTATTCCCTGGTTCTGAATATTCAAACATATTTGGCATGTTTGAGTGTTTTGCTGTATGCGTGGATGGCATATTTGGAATATTTGAGAATACATCAAATGTTTGAACAAATACAACGATACTCAAACACAAATACGCTACGTCAAGTGAAGTGCCACCATAATGAAAACCTCAAAAAAAACACAAAAACGTGATTTTTTACTTTCATTCAAGAAATGCTATGAAATGGTTCATTGATTCAAAAAATGTCTCGAAGTCATCAACCATTCAGTTTATCAAATTTGGAGTAGAATGCCGCCAACCGCTTGTTTAGAAGACATTTACCGCTGATTTTGAAAATGAGGTCAAACGGTAAATAAAAATCGAGATAAAACGAATAACCTTATTTATGGAAAAAAACAGGTTTTGAGTGAGAAAACATGGATATTACAAAAAATTATTTTTTTCAAAAAATCACATCGGCAATGAATTACGGAAACAAGCGGTTGGCGGCTTTTTACTCCAAATTTGATGTACTAAAAGGTTGACTTCGAGACATTTTTTTGAATCAATGAGCCATTTCATAGTAATTCTTGAATGTAAGTAAAAAAACACGTTTTTTGTGTTTTTTTTGAGGTTTTCATTAGTAAGACTTAATTTGCGGACCCATGTTTATAGGAACTTTTTTGTTCAACGTTAAATTTCCTATAAAGCCCCCAAGGATTATCCTTTTTTGGGACACCCCGTATATAAAGTCCATCCCTGCTCCTGTTTATAAATATTTCGATTATGAGGTATATATACTATGTACATCGTCACGTGTTTATTATAATTTTATTTGTTGTTTTAAAAGAATACCTTTGTGAATTCTGTTACTAAATATATTTATAAAAATAAAATGTATTAGTGTTTGTTTTAATATTGTAATAATTTTTTTTTAAATAAATAATACGGTATTTTATTACTTGTTTTAATGTATTTCCAAAATAACATTTAACATTTTTACGATTTTACACGATTTTCGGTAGCCGAGTTACACGATTCTCTCTGCACTTCATCTGGCAACACTGCTCTGAATGCTTTTATTTGGCTGTTCGTGTTGCATCAGTCAGATCAAAGTGTGAAATATTAACTGCGCCAATACAGGTGGCTCAAGGCGAGATCTATTCCCTTCCATTTCTAATCTTCCAGCTGTTACTGCTCTCCGTGAACGTTAGCTACTATCTTAAGTGAACGTTTTTCATACCTTTACAGGGGCCATGCAAACAACGCCCACTGCAGCTATGGAAGCAATGCTGTGTCTTCCTCCTCTACACATTATGTTGGAGGAGGAGGCTCTGCAAGCAGCGTACAGGTTAGAAATTTCCGGATATGGAGTAATCATCACAAGACGGGGATTCATAGCATAGTAATCATCACAGACTCATAGCCTTCCACAAACCCTTTCGGGTGATTGTACCGAATGAGGGAGAGGAGACACATGCTAGTTCATCAGAACGGAACCATCTGGTACACGGATGGTACAGAACAAAGCACTGGAGCGGGTACAATCAACAGAGATCCGGGATGTGGAATCGGCATAAACCTGGGGAACTCAGCAACGGTATTTTCAAGGATACATGTTATCACTGATAGCCAAGCAGCACTTAAAGCCTTGGAATCAGTAGAAATACAGTCCCAGGTAGTTAAAGACTGTCTGGATTCGCTAATACAACTAGCGGAACACAACAGTATCACTCTCAAGTGGGTGAGATGACACCAAGGCCACGAAAGGAATGAAAGAGCGCATTTTCTCACAAAGAAAGGATCTGAGGTTCCACTGATAGGACCGGAACCCACCTGCGGTCTGGCCTACAGGACAACCAAGAGGGTCATAAAGGACCCATTAAGAGAAAAACACATTTCTCACTGGGCGAAAGTAAACGAGTTGAGACAATCGCGGATGTTCGTTGACGAACGATCCTGGGATAAGACAAAAGATCTTACAAAACTGGATAGAAACCAGATGAGATGAATTGTGGAATTATTCATAGGCTGCCCTCTCATGCGACATATCATCACAAATGGGGTGGAAAATGATCCCGATTGTATATAGGAGGTGTGGAGAAGAGGAAGAAACCCCCTTCCACATATTATGCGAATGCCCAACACTGGCGGCAGCTGTTAGGCATTCGAACTTTGGGGCTACAACAATAGAACCAAAAGAAGTAACAGACGCGCCACTAGAAACTGTCCTTAATTTTTTTTAATGGAACAGGACTAATGGAATGATTAACCTGTGGGACACAATTAGCATCGTCTTAAGCGCACAGGGCTCGAACCTACCCCATACATAATTGTAAATTACATACCTGTATAGGTACCGTTGCTGAATATACCGAGTGACAGAATCATGTTGTATCCTTCCATTTTCCTTGATTTATTAAGACAACGTTTTTAAATTTTCAGAACCTCAAATCATATACTCATAACAAAACTTTTAATATAAAAACAATATTTATATACACATACACATACACATACATATACCGGCTTCTCTGGAAGTATTACCAAATTTTCAAATAGTGACTCATTTCATGATTTTCTCAAGTTAAGTGATACTAAATAAGTTGGTTTTTATATAGGTACACAAATCTTTTTTCATTTTCAATTTTTAAGTGTTGACATGCCAATTAAATTCTATTCTATGACGTTTTCTAGTGACCCTAGAAAAATGCAATCAAAGTAAGAAAATCACTTCAATTCAAAGGATCTTTATACATTTGTAGGTCATAATTTTACTTTACAATAATTTATCATGTTCAAATTTTAAAAAAAGGGGGTATATGATGATTCTGTATCAACCGGTATATGTGAAGAATAAACTAAAATGTTTTTTTCTTGTTTTTTTCACTATAAAAATGTTTACTTACATTTTTTTTTGTAAATGCGATACATCTATATTTCGTTTTATTTTATTATGGAACATTACAAAGTTTTAGTTTAGTTAAGGGAGTATTCTAGTCTACGAATTTGAAAAAATCGAAAATTTTTCTTTTTCATATTTCCAAAGTTTAGACGTTCAAGAATATGCCCATAAAAGGATTTTTCAAAATTTCAATTATTTTATGAGTTTCAGTCATTTTTGTGAAGCGGCATCGGCTCCGGTCCGACCGGAACAAATGAACAATAGACGGTAGACGCTGCCCGAGTACTTACGAAACACGAAACGTATTTAGTCAGAATATTTTCGTCTTAGTATTTATTTCAAATTAGTTTTGAGCCAGCCTTCAAGCAACGTGGACGTGCTAACTGAGTAAAATTGCCGGAAACTTGTCTCAAAACTTTAAACGCGTTTTTCTCAAAACTACTTTTTTCGAGTTGGCGTGCACGATATCTCAAGTTCTAATGAACCGATTTATTTGAAATTTGGTGTGAATGTTCTTTATACATTCATCTGTCGGCTCAAGCACGCTCAGATCAAAATTTTTAATTTTACTATTTTTAAAAAAAATCGGATTTTTTTTTTCAAACGGCCGCCATTTTATGAATTTTTGTTTTGACTTTTCCAAGGTTCGAGCTATAGGGGCATCTATAGGGCTTTTTTTGTTTCAGATGACCAGAAGGGTTGAAATCATGCACGCCAGGACACCCTTTTTTTGGACCTCTCACTTTGCCAGCTCATAACTTTGTCAATTTTGAGTCTTTTTTTTTCAGTTAATTTTTTATGTTATTTTAAAATATCAATAAAACATGATAAAAAAATGGATAGTAAAAATATTTTTTGTTTAGTTTGCACAGAGCTTCAAAAACCGCCCGAAGTTCATGCCTCTAGACTAGAATACCCCCTTAAAACTTAATAAATATTCATTGGTAGACAAAGACACAGATGATAATCGAACTATTTCTTCTGATGTATGAAGTCTGTTTTATTAGAGACAGGTTTATGATAGTTTAGAATTTTAAGGCAATTACAGTCAGAACAACAAATGCAATTGAGAATAAAATTTCAATTACAAAGAAAAAATCAGATCCTTTTTCTGCTTTTGTTGATGATGTAAATAATTTAATTAATTGCCAATGAGATGAATTTGTTGCCAGCATGTAGGCGTTTGTATAGTCTATATGTTTTTGTAATCCTAAAAATAACTCTTTAATAAGCTAATTAGCATTGCCTATTTGTGTTTTACATATTCAAATTGTTAAGCAAAATCAAGTACATGTTTAATTAATATTTAACTATAAAATATTTTGTGACTGTATAAATGATTAATATTAATAATTATATTAATAATGATTAAATTGATTAATATTAATAATGATTAATAAATCCTGCCATTTTTTAAAAGATATAGTTTTTCCGTACTAACCACAAATATGTACGTAGCTGATAAGGCTAGAGGCTAGTTATACTGTTATGTTAAGGGATTGTCTTTTCGTCAATAAATAACAGTAAAAGATATTTAAAGTTATATAGTTTTCTTAAAGCAATTTATTTCTTAAATTGTTTTCTATTCTTTACCGTAAAATGGAAAATCGGTTGTTCAAATAACGAGAGGAAATATAAGAATAAGCCTGACAAAGAGAAGTAAGTATGTTGGTTTAAAAGTACCTACTAAACGCAACGCCGTGCTAACTGAATGTGTTACACTGAAAGAAACATTTAATTAGTAAACTTCAGCATCTAGTTCCTTCGATCAGATGGTAAATATAATTGTGAAGAAATAAATATTATCCTGGAACAACGGTGCGACCTTCTAATAGTTTTATTTTTGTGAATCAGAGTTTTAGTTTGATGAGTTTGAACTGTACGTGTAGAATAAATAGATTTTGCTCCAATATCCAACTTCTAAAACAATTTAAAATTCCCACGTGGGTTTTTTCTGCACTTATTTTTAATTCAGTGACCCAACTAATTTCTTCCGCTTGTACTCATAACGTGATATGAGTTATTAAAGCCCCTGCATCAAAACATTGATATGTTGTTTGCACTCAATGGCTAGAGAGTATATTTATCCAACTATATTCGGAAACAGATTTCAATTGGTGAAACGAAATACACTGTCCAGGTAAAATCATGGCAGCTCTACTATTTTCGGGAAAAGAGATATTTTTTATTCGCTGTTTTGGCTTTGTTAATTTTTAATTATCAATTGGGCTTTTGTTTTTTTTTTAACTGGATGGTCAAGAAAAAAGAAAATGTCCGTGAAAAAACAGTTTCATATTTTTTTGATGAAGTATTGCTAGTAATAATGCTAGTTGGTAAAATGTACTTTATATATCAATAATACTGGTTCATATATTTTGTATATTATGACCGATCCATTGAATTTATTTTCATTCATTCAAAATAAAAAAAGAGTCAGCCGGAATACCTGGGTTACTTAGATATCAAAACAGAACTCATTCATGCATTTGCCGTTTTTTTAGTGAAGTTTATCCCAAGTAATGTCGATTTCAACAGTATACTTGACTGTGAAATTATATCGATATTAAATATCCCGAGTATAAACCCAAAAAAAATTATGCAATTAAAAAATTAAAGAAGAAATTGACATACTTTTTTGACAAGATATCTTTTTTTTTTAATTCGGTTTTTTCAATAAGATTGTCCATTTACATTTGCTCAAACTCTGTCATACATTTATAACTGAGCACTAAAAAATAGTATTTTCCCTGGCTGTTGGAAGTTATCATGAGTATGTCCTATGTATCTTGTACCATCATATGTATATCTTTAAAAAAAAGTCGCTATGATATAGCAAAGTATAGGGCCATCTCAATTTTGTACAATTTTTGTCAAAAATTCTTGAAATTGCTTTGTATTAAAACATTAATAACACCAGAGCAACATGATTTTATGGCGTGCACATCTACCGCAACTAATGTATGTGTATTTGACCTGTAGGTATTTTTCAAATGAGCTTAATATTCAAGGGCAGGTTGATGCGATATACACAGATTTTACGAAAATTTTTGACCGAATTGATCATAATCTTCTCACTTATAAATTGTATATGTTTATACTCAGTTCTAAACTGTGGCAATTTATACCATCATATTTAAGTGATAGAAAACAGTATCTTACATATCTTTGGCACAATTTCGAAATCCTTACTGCAACCTCAGGAGTACCCCAAAGGTTTAATCTTGGGCCCCTACTTTTACTGCTCTTCATCAACGACATTGTTAAAGTACTGGAGTGTACAAAATTGTTATTTGCGGACGATAAAAAAATATACACAAAACTAGAAAACATCAATTGCTCTATGTTACTTCAAGAGGATACATGATTTCGTACTAATCATCTATATCTTAATCCTTCTAAAAAATAGTAACCTACACAAATTAATAAATTAATAAATTAATAATACGAGTAATATTTGACTCTATGCTTACTTTTTCGAGTCACATCGAGTAAATGGACTTTATCTGCTTTAAAAATGCTAGGTTTTATTTTTAGAAAATTTTTTGTATGAGGCTATTCTAATAACTATATTTTATTTTTATATTTGATCTAACCTGCATTATATTGTATTCCTACAATAATTGTAATGCAAATACTTTAGAATGTGTTCTACGCTACGATTTTAAAATTGTTGTTAATAATAAACTGTTTTGTTAGGTATATTTCATTTTTCATTGTTGGAAATACATAAAACAATAAGTAGTTTAAAGTTTTTACACATTAATCTCAAAAAGATATATTTTTATGGGTATAACAAAGATGGATTCTGTATGCTCATATCCATCAAAGAAAAATTGTCCCTGAGTGGAATCTTCTGTTGCGTATTTGTGCGTCTGTGTTTTTGCCCTCGCGATGCGTTGGGGCATAGCCAGAATGAGCGATGGCTGTCGGTATCTAATTAGCGTCGAAAGGCTAGATCTGGTAAATATCGACTAATACCGGCTAAATAGAGGGTGAGTATAACAGTAATTTATAGCGACGGTGTCGATTCATCAGTGTTGTGCTCCAGGAAACTGACACCTGATCTGAGCACAAACTATACGGGAATGTAGAAGCAGAGATTAAAAATTCCTTTTTGTTTTTATGCTTTGGTTTGCCTATAAAAAGCTAAATATTTTCAATTAACGAACGGTACTTTTACTAATGTTAGAATAATTAAACGTTCGATTAGTGGTTTAACCATATGGACGGGTATATCTTGGTCCTGATTATATTAACCAATTGTGGGCGTGTATTTTACCAAATTTAAATATTCTCAGAAATTGTGATTAAGGTTTGGTTAATTCAGTTATTTACAAAGTTTTTATGTTATTATTAGTACCTAATTACATTTTTTCATTTGTTATAAATTTGTTTACACATGGTCCCGGATTTTCAAAACGTATTTGAGGATGAGGACGAAGAATTTGTCGATTTTTTAGCAAATATGAGAACATGCACAGTGGCGGCTGGTGGATCTTGAAATTCTCGTATTTTCGGAAAGAAGCATGAGATCTACATTATATTTTAGGAGGTGATTACTGGACCTAAGTAGAAGGCTGTAACAACAAAACACTTGTCATAAAATTTGGGAAGAATTAAAGAAATGTGTTCCCTACCAGCTAATCTTGGAAACGGCTTACAATTATTTTTTTCACAATAATCAAGTGAATGTAATTTTTTTTATTCTTGTGCTTTTTGCTAAATTTTCATCTTGCTTAAAGATACAGCTATTGTGCAGCTATCCCAAAAACGACATCCCTATTATTTCTTCTATAACAATTTAAACCACCTCACATTTATTAACAGAAGTTTAGCTAATCGCGTCATTATTTTTTGTAAAAGTACACTCGTTCTGTTAACTGTTGGTTTCCCTCTATGATTAAAGATACCAGATTACTTAGACATATAAATAATCAGTTGCAAAAAAGTATCGGGCCTAAATGAATTATACTTGTATTTATCTGTATTGTATTTCTCTGTACACTTAGAGAAATGTTTATTTATTATTATTAGTATTAATTTCATTTTATACTACATATTTAAAAATGGGGCAATAAATATCGTTTTGGAATGGTTATAATACCAGTATACCTACGTAATATACTTACATACAGTTTATTCGATTTTGTTCCGTTAATTCTTGCCTTAATCCGTTAGCGTTGCCACGAATACAGATTTTCGATTTAATTGTGGACTTTATTTTCACGCCAGTAAAAAACGGTGAGATAATTATTTGGATTACTGCCGCCCTTAGGATATCAGAATCGTAATTAAATGAGACACTGATTAAATTAAGAAATTTCACTTCAGCTGAGCCGGCAAATAATATAAACTCTTAAAGTCGCTCGAGTAAAAGTTAAACGAGACAAGATTTTATTTAGCAGTCCACTCGAGTCTTTAAAAGAGTTCTAAATTGTGATAATTTGAGACTGTTTATGCTTCTACAATTCGCGTTGTGAATTCGTATTTATTTTACAATAAAACTGACAAAATTTTCCTAGAAATTGTTTGATGTACTTAATTGAAAATTGGTATATTACCGTGCTTGAAAATATTTCGTAAACTGACAAAACAAAGCAAAGCAAACGTAAATTTAGGAGAACTGATAGGCAATATCAACTGATCTAAAAAAAAACATCTCTTCACCTATATATCTTCTGGAAAAGTAGAGCCTGCTTTATATTTGTTGGAGTTCTAGATGAGTACATTATTAAGTGAAAATTTCTGTATTACAAAGTACCTCCCATTTTGTTATCCTTATTAGTTAATCACTATACACTGTTGACAATGTCACATCTTCCGTCTGATAGAATTTTAATAGTAATTCATTAGTTAGAGGGGGGCTACAGATCAAATAATCCAATAAAAGCTACACCCTTCACGGTGACCAATATTTATTTGTTAGTGTGCAATATTCTTTTTCCCCTTTCCCCATTAATTGAGGCAGCACGGAAAATATGCCTTTTCCGACCCTGTGGAGCACTTCCAATAGGTACATCGTATCCAAATATGTAGCAAAAAGAGGATTTTAAAAACTTCTTGGTGTTCAAAAAAAATTATTAATTAGCTGCATGTAACAGAATTTAATATGAAGGTACAAATGTATATATTCTAGAAAATTTTGGTTCTACCTTGCTGATCAACTTATAATAGTTTTGTTAATTATTGTAGTTATATATTTGCCATTGGTATCCAATCTCACGTAGCAAGTTTGAATTGATACATTTTTCATGTATTTTGTACCATTTCTAGTTTCGTACCTAATGTCCTCGTTTAATCTTTCGTTTTATGACCACTATAACGGTCGAATAAACTTCCATTTGCCGTAACATCTGTATTTGATGACACTTCCCTCTCGTTGGTGAAATAAAATCAGTCTGATTGAGGGTGTAGGTTTGGTTAAGCTTGAACTCAGGATTGAAAATCTGATCTTCTTCTCTATAGCTAATTCAATTAATCGTCTAGAGTAGCTGAGCTGAGATTTGTCGTAATATCATTAAGGAAAATGACAAAGGGTTAAAAAAGGATATACATGTTCCAAAATATATCCCTGTAATGCTCGTGACTGATTCTGAATTCCCCAACTGATGACCACGGTATCAAATATCGAGGTAGATATATGTAATAATATGTATGTAAAGCTTAATTACTACTAAAAAAACGAATTTAAATTGTCAAAATGTGCACCGGCGACAGCAAGCAAGGTGCTCCAGAAAATCTTGACGTTTATTAATATTAAAATTAACAAAATTATTGGCATTTTCAAATATGGCGAATGCGCTGGTGAAAATAAAAAAGCTAGTATTAAAAACTTCTTGGTGTTCAAAGATACTATTAATTAGCAACATGTAACAGAATCTAATGTGAACATACAGATGTATATATTCTAGAAAGTTTTGGTTCTACCTTGCTGACCAACTTGACGAATATACTTTCTTTAATTGGGTAGTAATTCTTGTAGTTATATATTCACCATTGTGAAATAAAATCAGTCTGATTGAGAGTGTAAGGTTGGTTATGCTCAGGACTGAAAATCTAATCTTCATCTAGATTGTTAATCCAATTGATCGTGTAGAGTACCCAAATAACAAACTGGCAGTGAATCAGTCACAGTTTTGCTTCGAAAAGTTTATTTCGATAATGTTATGCTCGTCGTCGATGTTCATCATTCTTGAATTGTTATGTTTACTTTCTTAGGGGGTTATCATTACTAAAACACTGCACACTCCTGCATTGCACACTGCATACTGCACAGAAAAAAATATGTATGTAAAAATACATAACCAAATATCCCACGTTGGGTTATGTAAAATTTCATATAATATGTAATGATACATAGAAAATATTTTATATAATAATGTAAATATTCAAGTGATGTAATTAAATACATTATATATTAGGTATTTATTATCATATAACTTAATAAATTACATTTTAGTTTTACGTTCTCTGCATTTTACATTCTCTCTATGACAATTTCATATTTAGTGTGATAATACATTGCAATTCTAAATAAACTTAAGCACCTACATCAAATTTAACATAAAATCACTTTGTAATTTTACATATATTTCGAAATTTGAGAAGTAATTTCCTAATACGTTTTGTAGGTACTTTCTAACAGAAACGAAAAATATATATGAAAATAAAACATAGCTGTGACATGACACGAATTTTTATTAACACACGTTATATATAACGGATCATATTTGTATACTGTAAACAATTGATAATAAAGTGTACAAGTTGTGTACAAGTTGATAATAAATTCACACATCAAATGATAGCGGGTAAATTATTATTACACCGTGTATTTTCATAAGTTGTGTAAATAGTTATAAATTAATGAATTAAAATAAATAGTTTACATTTTACACAAAGTACGGAAAAATATGACTTAAATGTAGTAAAACCAGTACAGCCCCCATACGTTGCAATTATTAATGTTTGTTGGATTTTATTATAATTTTGAAAAAACAATTTTTTTTCTTTTAAAAAAAGTTTTTAAAAGTATGTTCCATGCATATTGGTATAATTATGACTACTTACACCTTTATTTTGTATACTGTTGATAACACTATCTTCACTCTGGGGAAACAGGTGACCGTGGAATTTAGCTAATTTAGGGTAAAATTAACTACAAACTATAAACGCACCGTGCGTGCACTAATTCATTTACATAATATAACATGCAAAGTAGATCCACCTGGCCACCACAAAAAATAGGTGTACCTGTAATTCCAAGATATTTCGAGAACAGCGTCATAATCTAGTATGGTAATACGAGGTGTGTAAATTAAGTAACGAGAGTTTTTTTTTTTTATTCGAATAGAATTACAATTCAGTATTGTCTCCTTCAAAATAGCTTCCTTGCGAAGCCACACAGCGATGGAGACGGTTCTTCCATTCCTCATAGCAGTGCTGGAAGTCATATACTGGAATAGCCTTCAGCTGGTCGGTTACAGCCGTTTGAAAGTTTTTATGGTCCCAAAATGACGTCCCTTGAGGTGATTTTTCGATTATGGGAAGAGAAAAAAGTCACAAGGACTCAAGTCAGGAGAATAAGGAGGCTGAGGAGACACAGGAATGTTTTTACTGTCTAAAAACTCATTTCCTGTATTTCGTGATGCAACATCCAGTTATTCTTGATGTTTGGCCTCACACGCATTACCCTTTTTCGAAGTTTTTCAAGGACCTCTCGGTAAAAGTATTGATTTACTATTTGACCTGGAGGCACAAACTCTTTATGGACAATTCCCTGGCTATCAAAAAGCAAATCAGCATGCATTTGATCTTCGACTTATTCGACTTATTCGGCTTATTCTTTCTTCTTTGGGCACCGAAAAGCGTGGGCTCTTGAAAAAAACACTGTCTCTATAGGAGTGTTGAAGTTTTGCAAAAGTATCCGTTGCGCTGTGTCCAAGTCTGAAGCAAAACCTAATAGCACACTGTTGCTCAAAATTAATGTCACTCACTTTTAAAACGTACTGAAAAAAATGGTTTACGAAAACGATCACAAAGAACAAACGAATGACTAACAAGTTCAAACTTGCTAGAGTCAGTGTTGCTAGACCGGGCGCTACGTTGCCAGTCTCATTACTTAATTTACACACCTCGTATAACATGCAATGTAAAGCGTACCTGCTTGCATATCTTCACCTGCATTCTGATGTCACATGGTAAGACCTGTATTTTGACACTTACATAATATGTACTGAGAATTATCCTTACCCTTACTGAAGGTTTTAATGATTTTTTTATAATATGAAGCTATAATGTTCCATATATCAAGTAAATATACTTTATAATATTGGTACTTAATACATTATCTAGAAGGAAAAATATAAATAAAATCGTAAACACAATAAGATAGTATGTAAGTAATCAGGTATATATTAGTCATTTTCTGTGTGTTTTTATCAAATTTTATTCCTGTAAGCACTTTCACGTAAGTGTACATAAGCGGAATAGACTTAATGGTTTTTGGCTGTGTTTCCCAACAAGGTGGAAAACGTCGCCTTAATTTCCATTCCGTTCATTTCCGTTCTCCGGTCGATTAGGCCGCTTAAAAAGAAATCCCTCAGTGCACCGGAACAGCGGCCCAGCTTACGGCAAACATCGTCAGATGAATGGCACATTGTTGTATCCAGTGACGAGTGAACCCCGTCTACAAAGGGTGATGGACGGCTCAGATTTAGGAGATACTGAGGTGAAAGGGATAATCCCGTCATAATTCAGGGCAGGAAGTGGGTAGGACTCAGAAATTCTAACCATACTCGGCAATAAAATAAAGAGGTTCCTGAATTCCTTAAAGTTCTTAAATAAATTCCTCCGGGGGTTGTTTTATGAGTTCGACGGAGTTAGAATTGGTACAGAGTGGCTAAAGTAACGTTGGTATTTCATTAGTGTCTGCTATAATAGAAGAAGTTTGGCCATATTAAAATAAAATCGTCTCTCTATGTCAATTCAATTCATTTGGGGATACAAGGCTTGTTAAAGCATGCTTTTGAAAAATATTTCTTCATTATTCAGAATATACAGGATGTTAGAATGGACCTATAGGATGTTGCGGTCTTCCCATGATGAAATCATTGAAGAATGGCAAAAATGTCGACAGTTTATGTAACGACTGAAGACTTTTAATACGTATTTCCTGACCTCATCTTGCAAAATAGGGACCAACAGTACATGCTTGCCCGAATTACCTTTTTGTTATCAGTCTAGTGCTTATAATCAACATTTAATAGAGTGGCTAAAGTAAATTTAATATTTCATTAACGTTTACCGCGAGAAAAGAAGTTTGACAATTTTAAAAATTGCCAAAAATTTAAACAATAAAATTATAAAAACAACTGTATTTCTAATGTAAGGTAGTTCATTTGTACAGTACTATTTAAAATATACCATCGGATATTTAATCAAATGAAATTACATCACGCGAGATACAACTACTTTTTGACAAAATATTCAAAAACATAAAACGTAAAATAACATCTAGAACGTGCCATAGCTGTGTAAGAGAAAACGTTTGGAGAACCACTATCTGAGCCCCACAAAAAAAAACAGCTTTTTGGATGATAACGAAGAGAAGATCTATGTGCTTCTTAGACTGCTAACACAAAAGTTATTTTTGCAACTATAATACGTAATCAGTTATGTATTACCTCATTGTTAGTATTAGTACTATAATACCTTTTTGTTAGCAGTCCAGTGCCTATAGTCAATACTTAACGCATTGTGATATGCAGCACAATCTGGTAATTAAGTCAGCATTAAGTCTGGTTAATTCCACGTTACTGTACATATCCATGATAGATTTTTGTGACTGACAAACATTTCACAATTATTCACAACACAAATTGCGGAATGTATAAACATTACACGACCGAAAAACAACAACGCAAGCGGAAATTAAACTGGACCTTTTTTGGTGCCGTTAGTACCTTTGATCTCGTCCGGCAGTCACTAACCTCGTGGCACACGCAAATTGGTATTAGCCTAGGAAAGATAGCCAAAATAGGTCCAATTTTTCAAAAAATTCCTCAAGCGGTAAAAAATATTTGATAAGTAGGTAAAAAATAGTGCAATTTGAGTGCACTAGTTTTGGATCAAATCGGTTTGTAGGAACATAACCAAAAAATTCATAAAAATGTGAAAAAACGTTTTTTTCACTTTTTTAAGTACCAAAAAAAATTATTTCAGAAAAACAAAAAATAGCATGTTATAGCGATTAAAAAGACGAAGAAAATAAGTTTTTAAAAATTAAAATCGGTTCACATCTTTTTTGCAAAAAAAAAATAAAAACCTTCGAAAATTGCCCTTTTTTACGAAATTGCTTACGAAAGTCTTCCACATTGTAGCTCTTTTCGGCGGCTACTTACAGTAACAATTTTATCAAAAAATATTCATAACTTTTGGCGCAATTCGAAAAAATGTAAAAAAAGGTGTTTTCGGAAAATGGCCTGGCAATTGTCAATAACAGTCCTACGATAATTTTTCAAAGTGCGTTTGGTTCGTGAAAAGGTGCTCTACAATCATACAATAGACCAAAAAAACGACATTGAAAACCGGGCTGTTTGGCGTTTCGGGCGCTCGGGCGCTCGAGCGAAGGGGAAAGGCTGCATGGTGGGGGGAACTCTCTCAATTCGAGCGCACGAAAGCAGTCGCGCCAAGCAGTCGAGAGTTCCGGAAATCCCTACGACTTTCGTAGGCCGAGTAATTAGAGTAAAAAAGGGCAACTTTCGAAGGTTTTTATTTTTTTTTTTGCAAAAAGTTGTGAACCGATTTTAATTTTTAAAAACTGATTTTCTTCGTATTTTTTAAGCGCTATAACGTGCTATTTTTTATTTTTCTGAAATAATTTTTTTTGGTACTTAGAAAGTGAAAAAAAAACGGTTTTCCACACGTTTATGATTTTTTTGGTTATGTTCCCACAAACCGATTTGATCCAAAACTAGTGCACCAAATAGTGCACTATTTTTTACCTGGTTATCAATTTTTTTAACGCTTGAGGAATTTTTTTGAAAAAAAAAAAATTTCTATCTTTCCTAGGCTATATTAGCTTACTCAAATTTCAATCAGTGACCGTCAAACGTTGAAGTTTGAAAATTTCAAAATATATTTTTTGAAAACTAGTGCCACAATAAACATCAAAATTTTGACAACTTAACCTAAAACTACTTCAAAATTTGACGTCACATAGAATGTTTGCGATCAGATTCGTCGTTACTCAAGAATAATCCAGGATATATGCAGGGTAAATTACTGTTTTTACTGTTAAAAAATACTGTTAAAAATTTTGAAGACAAAAAGTAGAGTGTTTTTTAAGAAGCAGTGTATTGCACAAGTTTATGAAATAGATACGCTGTATTGTTATGCATGTATTTGCCTTTCTTTTGCACAAATAATATTAGATTAATATTTTGGCGGATAATAAGTTTAATTCAAGGTTATGTTTATAATCACGAAATGTTTTGAAAGAGCCAGTTGCCTACGCTTTGAAAAAGCCGGCTCTTCCATAGCACGAATATTAGCTCTTTCAATTGTAAGGCCAATTCTAAAATCAGGACCAAGAAAGAATTTAAAGTCTAATCGTAAAATGTCATCAGCTATTATAACAGATTCTCCGGAAAAAAATAAAATTGAGGAAAAAGAAGAAAACTGTTGTTAAAAATTTGAAAACCAAAAAAAAAAGGCAATTAAATACAAAAAATCAATACGATTCCAGTGAATCTAGTGGTGGCATTTCTTTGCATGATGAATCATCATTCAGCACAGATGACGAAATTAATTTATCATAATTAAAAAAACATTCACAGAAAGATAAAAATTATTGTGTGGTGTGTAATGGACACTATTCTGAGAGCAAGGAAGAATGGTACCAATGCAAGATATGTGAAGGGTGGACACATGAGTCTTGTGGCCACAAAGGCGTTATTAATTTCTTTTGCCAAAAATGTTCCTAGTCGTCGTTTTATTTTATTTTTTTTTATTATTTTAGAGTTTGACATTTTATTCTGATACTGATTTTTATGAAAACATTATTGTTGATTAAGATCACAATTATTGTTGAGACTAATCAAAAGCTATGATTGTTATAGAATTATGTAACTTTAAGTTCGATTTGATTTTTTAAAGACTGTTAACAGAATACAGGTATGATTATTATAAAACTGTTTTGTATGGTATCGGCTCTTTCATGGCACAAGATGGCTCCTTCATCGACACGATGTCATGAAAGAGCCGATTTCCTTTTTAAAAAAAAAATAGCTATAGGGCAGATTAATAACAATGTTAGCCATTTTATTTTAATTTGGTAACATTAGCTATTAAAGTTATTATTTAGGAAAAGTGGTTTTATTTAAAAATAAATAAGTAAGTTGTATTTTTCCATACTTTTTAAAACTGGCTCTTTCATACACACTCTCCCCCTAACGCTTTGTGGAATATTTGCAGTATTTTTTTTTTCATAATCTAGAAACAAATATAAGGAGAGGTTTTTCGATTTGTTACAAAATATTTTTTTTTCAAAAAGTTATGGCCATTTTAATTTTAATTTTATAGAAACATTTTGTTTCCCAAAATTAAAATAGCCATAACTTTTTGAAAAAAAAATTTTGTAACAAATCGAAAAACCTCTCCTTTTATGGGGAACAAAATGTTCCTCTAAAATTAAAATTAAAATGGCCATAACTTTTTTGAAAAAAAGAAATAATTTGTAATAAATCGAAAAACCTCTCCTTATATTTGTTTCTAGATTATGAAAAAAAAAATATGCTGCAAATATTCCACAGAGCGTTACTGAGATCCCAGGGTGTTCTGCATTTTTTTTGCATTTTTATTTCGCAAACTTTGCTGACGGCTTTTTCACTAGAGATCCTTTCTGTAAGAGGTGTATAGTAATCACCTAAAAAGTGAAGTGGGTCCCATGCGTCGTTTTCAAGATATGGCTAACTGAAATATCACCAACCATAGAGGGGATTCTATAATTCCTATAAGTGGTATTTTTTAACAGCGTATAGAACTATTCAAATTAAACATTTTTTCCAAATAACATCTTTAGAAAAACTTTAATTCAAAAGAACTAAAATAATATTTTTATTAATTGCGGAAATATCATGTATCCGGTTCTACCTTGAATTAAAAAAAAAATGTTGTACAGAAAAATGCTTGATACAAAAAAAATACTGGATAGTAATGTAACTAGAAGATAAAAAAGTAAGAATATAAGAAATTACTAGAATAAATCATTAATAAAAAAGAGATAAACATTAGGTATGTTTTGCTACAGATAAAGTACATGTTTACGAATATTTAATTAATGATTTCTCTAATAATGTAAGTGCAGTTTCATTATCTATCAAGTATGTTCGGAATGTCATTATTAGTAGTCTAATGTCAGTATTAGACTGTCCTCATTGCTTGAGCGTACGTTGCCACGACCAGTAGTCTATCTGCATTTATTCTCGTTAATTTTGAGCGATTTGGCCTGTATATATTGTTATAGAGGGGAAATGATCGTTCCTCCGCTACTGAAAGGTGCCAATTCAAAATAGTTCACATGGACAGAGGACGACACAACACGCACATGATTTTCGCGAATTTCGCACAGTTGTTTGTATCACTAATAGTTTATTGTTGTCACTAACATCAGAACATTATTATTCTTTACATCCACAGAGTGTTACACGTGTTACTACTGTTTCTATACTTTCAGCCGCTGTTTGCAAAACCCGTTTATTAGCTATCAATATCGGGGACTTTAACGACTTTATTACCGCAAAATCTGTTGATTTCGTCCACTGTCAGCCACAGACATGTTTTACGTACTTATATCTTCTGTGATATTTCCCATAACAAGTTAACGTCTTCTGTATATAAGTTTTATGCAATGTATGGCTACTAGGCAATGATCGGATACATATTTGGCAAAAAAATCTCTAATACACTAATGGAAAAAATTAAAGGGCCAAGAAAATTTTCCGAATTTTTAGTGATTTTTCAGAATTGTGTTATGTATTATATATATGATTTGTCCGTCATGTGTTATGTGTGTGAGAAAAACACACACATAACGCAGCTATAAAAATGTTTTGCCGAAATATCTCAAAACTAGAAACTTCAAGCTTCAAAATGCGTTTTTTAGACCTCGATAAGACCATTTTTCATTGAGACACAGCATTCTGAAAAATCACTAAAAATGTGGAAATTTTTTTTGAACCTTTAATTTTTTCCATTAGTGTATAAGTAAATACTGTCGACCACGTTCCACGCAAGGGAAAGCAAAACATTATGCAAATATCAAACCAAAATTCCTCTTTTCTAACCATACCAGGTATATTTTTTTGATAGATATTCGAATATAAATGTCTTTTACATGCTCGGCGATCACGAAATATATATAGACGATTACAAGGAAACCATAAAACATGTGCTACGTCTATTATAAAATCCTATTCACAAATAATGGTAACGACTCGACTGTGTCATTATTGCAGAAATCCACACAAAATCAGGTAATACAGCACATTCACGAGTGACTAACACGTGACAAAATATTGTTTTCAATGCGGCGGTCGACCCGTTTACACTACCCGCAGGTCGCTATCGTAATAACTCGCCGTCTTACGGAGAAAGTCTACCTGTATTACGAAATCCTGGGTTCCCGCGAAGACTTTGTTCGGCATAACACTCTACGCACGGACAGTTGCGTGGGTATACAGGGTCAAGAAATATACGCTTAAAAATGCGGTTTATACTTTAATTATCATAGGGTTGTATAGTTCCGGCTCTGCGTGATAGCATACTTTCCCGGATTAGTCATTATCCATTAAGATGAGTCCAAATTCTTGACATCTCTACCGTGAGAATTGCTCCCTTGAGGTGTGTACGCTCCAAATGAACAACAAACCGAAAAGCAGAAATCGACGGTAATCATTAACTCTCGGCCCTTAAAAGGATAATTGTTCGTGTCGTCGCAAACCTCGCCCCCGATCGCACCCCCACCGTTTCTTGTCGCGGAAAATAACCGCACTCGCCTGTTCTCGAGTCGGAATTTCTAATTCCCGGTGCAAGTTGGGAGGCCGTGAATTCCGATTGTGCTTCCTTCACGTGTCGACAAACTTACGATTTCTTGCACCCCTCATTCTAACATTGCGTTCGGGGTGCTTTACGATTTTGTCTAAAGACTTATCAGTGATATTCTTATCCCCATAATTAAGGGGTTAAACTACCCAGCAATTTTTTTCCCATTTTCTTTAGATATTTTTTTCTGATGTGTAAACTACCTAAGATAATATTCAAAAATAATTATGAATATTTGGCAAGCTTTTAAAAAAAAATACAGCTTATTTTCCGAACACGTCTCAGAGATCCAGAATGTTATACTTTCTCGAAATATATATAGATGGCGCTATTCAATCTTAGGGAAGTTAATAGGACGCTACAATAGCCGTATTATTTATATGAATAAATACGTTTTCATACTTTAAATGCGTTGTTCTGGAAACTGTGATTTTAAAATTGGCGTACAACATAACTAGCTAATTTTTTATCCGATAGACTTGACATTTTAATTGTAGCTTCTTATATAGAGTACACAGGACCACAAAAATTTGTTTTCATGTGCGGAATACTACACTATGTCCACTATATGTTTTTTGGGTCGTTGATTACGAATCCGGGCTTACTTTTGCTTGATCAGCTAACCTGACCTCAAAAAACGCTCTCAAAAACTCAAAAAATCGAGTTCATAAATTGAATAGCACACGGGACCCGAATTTTTAAACTTGATAGCCCGTTCAACTGAACTCTTGCATCTCAAAATCTCCCAATCCAAATTTTCAAACTCCTAGCCTCTTAACCTAACCTCAAAAACGCCCAAAAACTAAAAAAAAAAAACTCAAGAGCACACCACCTGAATTTTTAAACTTGATCGCACTTTTAATTGAACTCTCGAACATCAAAATCTCCGAATTCAAATCTTCAAACCCCTAAAACTAAACCCCCAAAAGCTAAAAAAAACGTGTTTAAAAACAACAGCACAGTGAACCTAAATATTGTAAAACAATAGACTTTTCAATTTATGCCTTTAACTGATGCAAAACGAAGCCTTCAAACACTAACCCATAGCCTCTTGTCCTTGAATGATGTTGATGATATGTATCTTCAGTCGTCGTTTCTAGGTATAGAGTAGGATATATTGCTTCGCCAGTAACTAGCGACGTTATGAAAAAGTACCTACCTCTAAAATCTGAAATTCCACCACCCTGAAAACAGTAATATGCTGAAGTGGATTTAGCGTTACCCATCCTGGACCACATGGAGGTACCACTTCTCTAGGACTGAAGATACATATCATCAACATCAGTCAAGAACAAGAGGCTATGGGTTAGTGTTTGAAGGCTTCGTTTTACATCAGTTATAAACATTAATTGAAAAGTCTATTGTTTTACAATATTTAGGTCCAGTGTGCTGTTGTTTTTAGACTCGTTTTTCTTAGTTTTTTGGGGTTTAGTTTTAGGAGTTTGAAGATTTGGATTCGGAGATTTTGATGTTCGAGAGTTCAGTTAAAAGGGCTATCAAGTTTAAAAAATTCAGGTGAAGTGTGCTGTTGAGTTTTTAGACTCGTTTTTTTTTTTTAGTTTTTGGGGGGGTTTTTGAGGTTAGGTTAAGAGGCAAGGAGTTTGAAAATTTGGATTAGGAGATTTTGAGATGCAAGAGTTATGAGCAAGGGACTATCAAGTTTAAAAACTCAAGTGTGCTGTTGAGTCTCTAGACTCGTTTTTTTGAGTTTTTGGGGGTTTTTGAGGTTAGGTTAAGATGTAGGAGTTTGAACATTTGGATTCGGAGATTTTGAGATGCAAGAGTTCAGTTGAAGGGGCTATCAAGTTTAAATATTCAGGTCCCGTGTGCTATTCAATTTAAGAACTCGATTTTTTGAGTTTTTGTGCGTTTTTTTGAGGTTAGGTTAGCTGATCAAGCAAAAATAAGCCCGGATTAGTAATCAGCGACCCAAAAAAACATGTAGTAGGCATAGTGTAGTATTCCGCACATGACAAAAAAATTTTGTGGTCCTGTGTTATTTATCTATCGAAGTACACACGATTTTTGCGATTTAGATATCTACTTAGATTTGCAATAAACAATTCAAGGTCGATTTTTTTATAATAAAAATGAAAAAAAAAAATAAAAGTGATGTCAATTTGTGAATTTAAAAAAAAAAATAAATAAAATTTTGGGTGCTTCCAAAGAAAAACTAATGTAGATTAGGAATTTTTTTTGTTTCTAAGTGGTGTATGAAGACTGCTACAGTGTACGAAGATTTCCTCCTCTATAAAATTTTGTTTCATGTTACCTGGAGCTACGACGCCATTTTGTAACTTAAATGAAAGAAAAACAATTTTTGTATACATTAATAACCATAGAATCAAGTATCAAAATTTCATTTTGATCGACTACATAAGTATCAAAAAACATTCCAAAAAGCTTAATTTTAACCCCTTAAATAAATCGAACCAAATATACCGAGTGTCAACAACAAACTTCAAACTAGCTGGACAGATCTGTCACGAACACAGCGGTGGTCGTTCATTTGTTTTTCACAGCCTACGCAATTTTTTACTTTAAATTAAATTGGTTTTGACTTTTAATTAATATTTGATTTGGAGTTGATACATGGATTAGGATAATCCGATTTTCTCGAAAATTATTCAAATGCTTAAGAGCTGCTAAATGCTTATCTTGATTGAAAAAAATCAGTTTTTAATCTTCTCGTGAAGATGTCAACTTGTAGAATGTTTAATATATTTAAATTTTCATAGATTTTGCAAACAATGAAGTTTTAGTCATGTTCAGCTGTAAATCGAGTGTAAATATTTTATTTTTAATTAGGCTAAAGTTACAGGAACATAAAAATCTCTCGATATTTTGCCACTTTGTTAGATTATTAGTCATTTGTATAGCAAAACAGAAAATGTTTTTCGCAATATGTTCACATTCTCAGTATTATATTTTATCACTATTTTATTTTATTTTATTCTAGGAACGAGTTTAAATACAATAATTACAATTAAAATTACAATTAAATACAATCATTACAATTAAAACCTAATTCCAAAGTAAACTTTTACGAATTAAATATCCTGACCAGAGTGCCTACCCCCTCCTAATTAAGTTGCCCACTTTTTGATATCACAAATATTTCAACACTATACTACACCAATATTACATATTTCAACACCAATATTCAACACTAAAAAATTACCCTAGATGAAATTTTTGTCAATTTGTTTTGGGCGTCACCTTCAGAAGGTTCTAGCTCACTTATAAATCATTTCCGGATTTTTTGTTATTATTTTGTTTTTATTTTTGTTATTTTGACCTAAGGAATTTCCCCTCTCTTACTAAACGGTTTTTCTGGACACCCGGCATATCGATAGCTTCCCTTGATTCCAACAAGTTGAAGCAACGTACATGTCGTCGGCAACGTAAGTTTTCCACTATTCAATAAAAGCCACTATTCAATAAGAGGATCGTTAACCACAATCACCACTCACAGTATTACTGTTTGCTAAGGTCAAGGGACGCAGTATGCATGTAAATATATATTTGCAGAATCCTCGAAGTCAAAATGTCATTTTTCTATTTCAAATCGTATCTAATAACGTTGAAAACACTGCAATCTGTCAACAAAACCTGCTTTGTGCGTTATTATATCCGATTACAATGAAGACAACAGTTGGGAGCTGGCCTGTTGTCTTAAATGTCACCGCGACCTCCTAGAGCTCTATTATGATATTCCCATTGTTGCAAAGCACCTTATCCAGATCGGTCCTTTTTTCTTTTTTGTAAGAATCCAGAGCCTTGATAAGGGCTTTTTTTATATAGCTTTCAGCTTTTGGTTTTTCTTCTCCGAAAATTTTAAATCCCAGTGTTATTAGAAATTCACGTTAAGATAGCACACAATCTGGGGGTTTCATCTTTCTCCAGGCAGATTCTGCATGTTTTTTCGCCTGTTTCCTCTGACTCTTAATAGATAATTAATTAATTATCTGTCGGCAGTTGAAGTGCGAAATCTCGTTAGGTCATTCTATTCAAGTTAATTTTATAAAAGAAAGATTTTATAAAATTTTATATTTTTCCCTGTATTTTATCTTTGCCAAATTTTATCTGTGCCAAACTAATCAAATGTAATCTCAATCAGCGTACATAAGGACAACAGAAAAACCTCCTAGGTGAGATTTCATAGGTTCTACTTGAAAGGAATGAACTTGATAATTTTGTGAGCTTTCGTTGGATTATGAAACTGATAGATTGTGGACTGTATTAGCCTTAAATTTAAGGAAACGGTGTGTTTAAACTGATGGTGTCATAAACCTTGTGTGGCAAAAAATTACTTTTCAACTTTTAATCATCGATAATAAATACTGACACAAAACAATAATCATATTTTTAGAAGACGTTTAACATTCTAGAACATGCAATTCATTCTATCTAACATTTATAGTAAGTCTGCAGCCTTATCAGTTCTTCATGATTAACAATTTTTAAGTCGCAACATAACTGGTTTGAAAGACCAATGAGCAGAAATTAATTTATCCGATTCTCTTATTGTAATCAAATTATTAAGACACGTATTTACATCTTTAGCAAACTGTTACATACTTCATTAAAATTCTAGTTTACCTAATCAAATACTATCAACATATTGCAAAATTTAACGAGTTTGTTGAATAGAATTTTTTTGATAAAAATACTTATATTGTTCCTTCATATAACATATAGAAACTAATTTATCATACAGTCAAAGATGATTTAAATTTTCGCGTGTTTCATATTTAACTATATGCATGTCCAGAGCTATTCATCTGGGAAAACAAAGATTTCCCCTTGTGGTCTGATGTTTCACGAGTGTACAATAATGATAACGGCGCATTGTTGTTCAGACGGAGATGACTTTCATATGTATTTGAGAGGAAATTTTGTATATCACAATCCACTCAGGAGCTGCAGTTAATCCAGCATTCATATTTGTATCCATTTCTCTTGTATTGGGATAAAACACACATTGAGGATAACCTAAACAGAAGAGTAATTGATAACTACATATATTTTATATTTAAACAAGTTGGTAAGTACATAAATTAGATTTAGGGATATTTGCCGACGCTTCTAACACACTGACCATCAACATATTTTTGCCCTAAGTTTCAGTAAGTTTGAGTTCATTAGCTGATTAGTTCGTCGAATGTCAATCAAATCCTCACTCTCCTTGTAAATTTTGCCACAATCTACGCCAATCAAAACTTTTGACATCAACTTTCATGAACAGTACCGCAATGGTTTTATTCTGGGAACTGAAAAGTTTTTATAGATAATATACAGGCTGTCCCAAATTGGTTATGCATGCAGGTATCTCGGTTATTGTTGGAGATAGAAAGACAGTTAAATGGGGAATGTTATAGAGGATTTTATTACCTCTTCTTTTTCAAATTATATTTATCTGTGATCGTTTTCGAGATAATTCTAAAAAAAACCGAGAAAGTGCGTTTTAGAGAACGTCCCTTATATTCTTGATTACTGGACTCTACTGGATGATATTTTAGCACACTTTCTCCGTTTTCTTGGCATAATCTCGAAAATGATCACATAGGTAGGTAAGCAGAATTTGAAAAAAAGTCAAAGAGGAAACAAAATTCTCTTAAACTTTCCCCATTGAACCATCTTTTTATCTCCAAAAATAACCGATATACCTATGAACGCATAACCAATTTGGGACAGACGGTGCACGCTATAAAAAGGAACCAGTTTAATTAAAGCTAGAAAAAACTGGATACAAAAATCGGTCTATTCTTTTTTTCATTATTTTTTTCTAAATCAGAAATATTGGTAGCGTTTTGTTATAAAGTACTGCAATGGTTTTATTCTGGGAAAAGTTTATAACAAACAGTCTGTCCCAAATTAGTTATGCATGCGTAGGTGTTTCAGTTATTGTTGGAAATATAATTATGGTGAAATGGGGAGCTTTAGAGAATTTTATTATCTCTTCGACTTCTTTTTCAAATTATATCGTGATCGTTTTCGAAATAATTCTGAAAAACTGAGAAAGTGCGTTTTAGAGAATGTCCCATATCTTTATCATTACCGAACTTTACTGAATGATATTACTGGATAATATTTTAGCACAAATTCTCAATTTTTTTTGGGATAATCTCGAAAACGATTACAGATAAGTAGAATTGATGATGATGAAAAAAAATGTGAAAGAGGAAACAAAATCCTCTAAAACTTTTCCCCATATAACCATATTTTTATCTCCAACAATAACCGATATACCTATGCATGCGTAACCAATTTGGGACCGACTGTATACACTATAAAAAGCAACCGATTGAATTAAAGCTGGAAAAAATATGGATACTAAAATCGATCCATTCTTTTTTTCATTATTTTTATGAATTTACAAATAAATAATTACAAAAAAAAGTTTTCCTATAAGTTTTATTATAATTGAGGATTTATTTAGAAGCTGAATCGAAGTGATACAGTTTTACTGACAAGGAAAGTTTAATAAAAAAATGGAATGGTTTGAAATTCGAAGTCAAAAAATGGGCACAATTTGCTTTTACTCTTTCTACTTATTTACACAATCTAGATGGGTTCTTTCATCAGTTCGTAATATTAAAGTACATCTATCTATAAAACCACTTTGTTAAAAACAACCTTTACCTCAGTTTCCAGGGATCAGACCTGTTCTAAAAGTGTTTCTCATTATAAGCGTTCTTATGAAGTATTAATAAAAATCTAGAAAGATAGAATTCATACTCCGTAAGGTAAAGTCTTACACTAAAATAATGATACAAGTGAGAGAAGTTTGATGAAAAATGATTTTTATCCCTTCTAATGTTCTGAATTAACACATGTAGGTGCCAATCATGGCTGTTGACTGAAAAACACGATTTCTCATTTACACAGGTTGTCTCTTAAAAAACGCAGCAAGCCATAAATTCGTTATTTATAAGCTGATTTTAAAAAACAAAAAATTAAATGAAATGATTTTAAATATAAGTACTGCAGAGGTAACATATCGTAGCAACTTTAACTTAAAAAAAAGCGATAGTCATTTTCTTAAACTGTAATAAGGGTTTTTTAATTCTTATTGTGTAGATTTTTTCCTGATTCCAACGATGCTTCACAAATTGATTTTTGTGAAATATTTATGAGAATGAAAAGAGTCAAAACCTCACAAATAATAACCCACTGAATGACGTAGAGTTCTTGCGAGCGCGGAATGTAACAGGACCGTAGTCAGTTTACGAATGAAAATGTTAATATGTTCACTGAAAGTATGTTGGATCATAGTACATTATTAAATATTATTACTTATTACCAAGCGCGAATGTCACAGGGCCGACACTGTGCATGTCCTGCCCTTGACTCGTTGGCCTTCAAAGCTCACAGCTGACTTGCATTACGAAAACTGCGCTAGCAATTTTAGTTATTTATGGCACGCTGTAACAGACAGTCGCCGGTATTGCATCGCCTTGATACGTTTCGTTTTTACGTATTCGCCGTGTGTTTGAATAACTTCATACATATTAATAATTATTAGTTGAGGGGAGAAGTGAATAAAGTGAAGCACCATGCCAAAGGTGAAAAGAAATAGACGGGAAGTATTTCAAACGTGGTTTGACAGTGATCCCGAGGGTTCTAGGGACATACGTATTCAAGGAAATGACCTTTTTTTGAACTGTGTGCGAACGCATTATAAATTCTTCAGATAAAACTAAAGTAACAAGACATCTGAAAAGCCATGCCTCGGTCAGCCCGACGACTCTATATTTTTCTATGAACTTACAGAAACCTTTGTTGCAAGCAATATTCCATTAAACAAACTAGAGAACCCCAAGTTACGTACGTTATTAGAAAAATATATGGACCGAAAAATTCCTCATGAAAGTACGTTAAGACTTGCATATATCGATAGGGTTTACAACAATGTAGTGACATCAATTCGCGAAGACATTGCGGACAATTTCGTGTATTTTATTATAGACGAAGCTTGCGGGTGTTCAGTAGCAAATTTTTTAATTGGTGCGTTAAAAAGTGACACTGCTAGTGACAGCCACCCCAACCTGTCATGGGAACCTTGTCTCAATACTGACGTTTGTCGGGTAAGTGTTGCCATTGTTACGTGTTATCTTAATTTATATAGGTATTTTATCCTTAACTTAACCGTACTATTTGGTAAAAATAGTTGCTAAAAACTATGTTGCTACATAATTTATGTAAACATATTAATATTTTCATTCGTTATTTTTCTATAATAAATGTTTCACAAAAGTAAATTTGCTATACATCTTTGGATTCAGAATACAGATTTGCACAATAGTAAATAAAAAAAAATATTTTCATTTAAAAAAAAAAGTCCCTTGACTTTTAAAATAAATAAATAATACTGTGATACGCTCCTTCTATATAAAAACCTTCATCTATTTAAATACATTCATTGATTTTTTTATTTTTTTAAATCCACATTATAAATAATGGAGTTATGGTTTTCGGCGTTTTTAGAGAAACACCCTGTATGTTTTTAGAATAAAAGTAATAATAATAATAATAATAATAATTGGATAGGGAATGAAAAACTGCATCGAAGCAGGGCAAATATACAAAGTATGTACTAAAGTTTTAGGGACAAGGTGGTTGGTTACTCGGGGATACTTGAACATTTTTTTACCATAATAACGAACATCAATACGATGCAAATTCGCCTTAGTCTGACAAAATTTCTACAAACACAGGAAATATACTGCAGCGTTAACTACGTGGAGTCGCCCTCTTGCGCATTTTAATGGAAGTAGATACATATTGGAAGTCCAACAAAGTCGAAAACTGCTAAATGTCCTTACAGAGCACTCTCTCATGATAAATCCATCAGGCGAGGAAAATTCCTCGTTCATCCGCCGCCAAAAACCACATATCCGGATTTTGATCTTATTAGGTCTCATCAGTGTGACATATTTCTCGCTTAAGGGTTTTACCGTTAGAGAGTGCTTTGGGAAGGACATTTGGCAGTTGCCAACTTTGGACCTCTGAAATATGTCCGGTACCATTAAAACGTACTAGAGGCCGATAAGGCGAGGGTAACGCCACAGTACGCTCTCTCCGTTAGATATCAACCTACGCACTTGTTCTTCGTCATTCGCCGTCAAATATTTCACACTGATGAAATCTAATAAGACTGAAATACAGATCTGCGGTAAGTGTTCATTCAACGTATTGACTCACTCATACTCAATAGTGTTCAAATGAGTGGGTAATTTGTAACATTATAAAAACTAGGAATAATAAAATATCGTTTTAAAATGTCATTTTAATATTTGCCCACTTTATAGCAAATAAAAAAGGTCATTCGTATAAACGCATTTAAAACCGAAAAATAAACAGAATAGTTGACCATAAACGAGTGAGCAAGTATGTAAAATATATACATTTTATGGCATTGTTACCGGCGAAGCGAGAATTGTGCATTTTTCGGCGCAGTTATAAAATATTTTTGCAGTAAATTAAAAGTAAATAAAGTTGTGCAGAATGTGCCGGCTTCGGTTTGCGTTAATTAAATTACAGCAACCGTTTAAAATTGGATGGAAATTACATTTTATTTCGTTAATTGAGGAGGTTACCGGCATAATTGAGTGTAACCTGAGCATTTTTTTTAATGCGAAAATTAAATGCTTAATATCCAGATCGATTCGGAACCATCACTAAAAAATCAAAGTCTATGGGAAAAATACTAGTTCTAATGTCTCGGAAAGTAGACCCTCTTATAGGTTGTGTATTATTTCACTATTGCGAAATGTAAATCCACAAGAAAGATTAAAAATGGTAAGCTATGATTTACGGAAAAACAGTCACACATTTTTCGCTAACAAGCATATGTGTGTGTTAAGACTCACAGTTTTAAGGGTTCTATTTATACAGGGTTTCTCAAAAATCGGTACAGATATTTTACTCACACTGTAGAAGTTATATGCCCTAGATAATTTTTTTACTGGCGTCTCATTTTTTTTCTTCAAAATGGTTACACATTATCATTTAAAACTTAAGTTTTTGTGTCTAAGTACTGTAACATTCGAGATAGGCCTGCTGTAAAATTCGAATGTAGAGATAATGCCTAGAAGACGTTTCAATAAACTTTACCCAACGGTTTTCTCTACAGTTTTTTTTTGTACAGCTTTTTCTACAATCTAAAAACCTTGGTATTTCATACGCGTTGGAGTAAAAAATAAATAAATAAATATAACCTATCGCAATGCATACAACGATTTTATTAGCATTCGGTCTTTCATTTTTTTTATTTAAGCGAGTAAATACAATTAGGTGGTAAAAAAAAAACGATTTTTTTCTCTACAAAGTTAGGAAATTTCCCGTAGACTACGCTCGTGAACGTTACAGAGCGGAATGCGAACTCCTTATATTTTTTTCGTCATATTTCGAGAACGCCTTTTTCAGCGCGCAGCAGGTATACGAGAGCGGTTGGTGAAAGTTTTATCTATTGTATCTTACTTTGAAATACCCAAGACCATAAGTTTCATGAAGAACTACAACATATGAATAACAGCATGTACGAAGATATTGAAGGCCTTTTGTACGCCCCTGGAATCGCTGACTGAGTCGTAAGTACCATTTTTCGGTATTCAAAACTTACAAAACTTTAAAATTTAATTATTAACGCAAAAGCCTAATTTAATGTGTGAAAACATACGGAAAACCACCGATTTTCTCGAAAAACTTCTGCCAAACGTAATTTTTTTTTAAATTTATTGAGGTTTACCGACAAATTATATGTATTTTTAACTTAAATTTTATTTCCTGGACTGTTACAAATGAAAATTACGATGTCCAGAGTGGTTGCCGTTTTTTCTGTAGGTCCACTTTGCACCAGCGTGCAGCCGCCATTTTGTTTTGAAAAATAAAAAAAAATTAATTCTTCATTCTTATCTTAACAAATATACAAAGTTTTGTAATGATTAAATAAAACTTTCTTGGTAAAAAAACAAACGTATATACGTAAAAAAAAAATGTTTTTTAATACGTAATTTTAGCTCATCTAATTGCAATTACCCCCTTAACACATTCAAGTATTCTTGTATTTTAATATATTACTCGCACAATAATCTGTGTATTAATATGCAGTTTATGTGCATAAGAATGTTGTCTTAGATGTCTCTCAAATGACAAAGTTCGGACCTACAGTTCACCAAAAGAAGCTTTATCTTTGACCTCATTAAACAAAACATGAAATTGTGCTAAGTTCTATTGCAGTTGGGTAGAAGTATCTCCAAGCATTCACGGCTGCAAATGAACACGTCTATAATGTACAAGGCGCAGAAAACATACGGTGTATACTTCAATTATCATAGAGTCTTATAGTTCCAAGCTCTGCGTTGCCGCATACAGTTCCAGACCTTAATTATAACTCCGAATGGGATGACATGAAATGACGCAGTTATGAAAAGTTGGCTGAAAGAATAGTTATTAAAATAAAATTTAAAAAACCGTCAAATTTTTATGCACACACTACCTTTTTACCTTATGGTAACAGATTTTATAATTTTCGATTATTTACAGTTTAATGTCAATCAATGTATTAATATTATTACATTATAGTAGGTAGGATATTTGAATAGGTAACAAGTCTAAATAATGCGCATATTTGTGAACTTTTGTATAAAAAGAAAATGCTCTCATCGCTTTTCAGGTTTATTGAATTTCAAAAATTTCCTTCGAGGTCACAACTAAGTCTCCTCAGATCCCCTTATCATTGTACCCGTCAGAATGTAAATAAGTTGTCCCTTGTCTTATCCCGCGCGGGGTCAAAGTTGCTAGCTATCGAAATCGTAAACATGCCAGTGACGCTCGTCCATTTTCTAAACTTTACTTTATGTCATTCGTCTCACCTTCATCCAGTGACGGATGCAACAGAATTTGCATGTTTAACTACTATATAAGCGTTTCAACTTCTTTGACATACTTTGAAATTGATGCGATGTGAAAAAGATAACAGTGACATACATAATACATGTTGTCGTTATTATTCACGGTAGAACGAAGACGTGTACCGGGATGGTCCGGCGGAAAAGAAGTAAGATATAGGCAAAGGCTGAAACTTGACACCTGTTTTTATGTGCAAAAAATATTGTCTTGTAATTCCTCTGCACAAAAATGATTCTGTGTCGTTTGTCG
Organism: Aromia moschata; assembly: GCA_029963805.1. NCBI lineage: Eukaryota > Metazoa > Arthropoda > Insecta > Coleoptera > Cerambycidae > Aromia > Aromia moschata. The sequence continues at coordinate 398,759 of JAPWTK010000004.1, forward strand.
TTTTCGAAATACAAATAATTTCATAGAACTTTGAAATATGTAAAATATTTTTAAACAGAGATCGCAACAAGAGGTGACATATTGTGGAGTGAATGAATTTTGAGGGAATAAAACCATTAGAGTCACTGCTATATTGTGTATTCTATTGTTGAAATATTCTGACGTCATTAGAATCAACGTTTCCAAAGCCAACCCTGTACTGAATTGGGGAATCAAATATGTTACTTGGGGGAATTTGAAAATCTGATATATGTAGCAGCCCTGACCGAAACTAGACCCCCCATCCATACCACAGAATAAAATTATGTACTGTGCCATGTGCCCATATGATTATTGATTTACAGTGTCTGTTCAATGACCTCCCAAGCAGTCAGCTGATTATATTACGGATGTTGATTGAATGTTATTCTGAAGTGATTAACATCTGTCAACACCGATGTATGTACGTAATAAGGAACATGTTTTCAACAACGAGATTCTATTATTGAAACTTTGATTGAATGAACATTTGAAAAAAAGTTGTGTTTTGGGTTGTTATTGAAAATATATAATTGGTTAGTGAATATCTAATTGTAAAAAGAGTCAAATGCAATGAAATATTTACTGCATTCCTTCTGCTGTAGGCAGTAAAAAGTTGATGTCTTGATCATTTGAATTACTCTGACAGAGTATCCCAATATTCTAAAAGTATCATCTCTGCTATTTAGACGAGTAAGATTATTGTTAACCTTAATCAGCGATATGCGAGTTGGCGCTGATGCTTGGATGCACAAATTTGATACACATGTACAACAATCTGCAAACGTAAAGGTTTTTAGCTTAGGGTGGGATGTTGGGGGGGTAGAAGTATTCAAAATAGGTTAAATAAGATCTTTAACATAAATTTCAGTAATTACACAGTGGGTGGAGGTCTGAAGAAATTCCTACTCATCTTCGGTACAGAGGTAACTAAAATAAAATAAAAGAGGACGAGCATATTAATCATAAAAGTTCACAAAGGTCATAAAAATCATAAAGGCCACATGGAGGATAAAAGTCACATGGGTCATAAAGGTCTAATATATTATAAAAGTCATATAGGTCATGCATGGAGGTCTTAATGGTCTTATAGGTCAAAAAGGCCACAAAAGTCATAAAAACCATACTGAGCCGATACTTTAGGAATTCCTGCACATGCACAGATTAGAAAGGTGAAAAATAGAGTCTGTCTTGGATGAAATTTTCTGCTTTCAACAGGAACAGTCATTTATTTTGCTTATATGGGGACTTTCAATGCTAATTTATACAGAATAGGTTAGGTTAGGTTATATAATGTTATTGTAAGTCATGCATATATCCCATATATCGTGTTATATTGGGTTAGATCAATATTGTAGTTTCTTGGAGCTATCATCATATCTATTTGCTAAGTAAAAGTTCCCATAGACTTAACATGGAATATAAAAAAATTCATAACTTTTTTAGGAGTCGTTTCCTGAAAATAATTTTCCCTACTCTATCAAAATATATATATATATATACAACCCCTAAATGTATCCATCTTTCTAAAGGTCTTGCCAAAGATTACATCAAAATCCCACACTTATAGCTATAAACTAATGGTTTTAGAGATTTAGTCTAATCATGGAGCAAGGACCTCGCACATTCGTTATGGGAAGTGGCCCTTGGTGAACTTGTCTGAAATTTGAATCTGTTGTTCTCCAAAAGTAGGGGTATGAAGTTTCCTATCCAGGGTCTTGCCCATGACTTTCCAAAATCTTTTCTTTGAAACTGTAGGTCTTTCTATTCTTTTTCGCTTAAGAGACAAGGGACTCGCGTTAATCAAGCACCAAGAATGGAACAGAATTCTACTACGTCCACGCCGTTGTTCTCGACTAGTGCTAAAAGTAGATAAATGACTCCCAGTTATTATTATTGATTCTAGTATATACATTGAGAGAGTGGTGAGATTTCGGTAGCTGGCCACTAACCAATAACCACTTATGCAGGAGGAATTGCGATTCCTTTCGGAAATCTTTCGTTACCAAGATAATTATTTCATTAGGGATAGAGCAAGCTATCAGTTTCTTGGCAACTGTCAACTGCCAAGGGTTGCCATTTGACATCTGTTTCCAAAAGAGCGATTAGAGGAAGTTTCCACTCCCGCTTGTAATGTTTATTTCTCTGGAAAAAGGGCAGGATGGCAGTTTCTCGGTAGCTGCGAACTGTCAATCGACACTTTGACTGGATTCGGGATCAGCGACCCCAAAGTTCCTTGGATACCTCTGAAAAATAACGCGAAAAAGAATACAAAGACCTACGGTTCCAACGAAAATATTTTAGAGAGTCATGGGCAAGACCCAGGATAGGAAACTTCCTACACCTACTATCTAAAAAACTGTCCATTTTCCGACTTAGTGCCCATGAGGACTTTTAATTGGTGGCTTCTGGAGGACAACATATTAAAATTTCAGACAATTTCATGAAGGGCCACTTCCCATAAGGAATGTGCGGGGTCCGTGAAAATTAAGAAGTGTGTGAATTCATTAGACAGAGGTTTTTATATTTCGAGAGTTTTTATTATTTTCAGTTTTTAGTATTGAAAATACTTCTGAGCGCGTATTAATGGGAGCTGTCTTGAGAAATATTAACGCGAGCGACCTCGACATGGTCACGTAACCACCTAGCTGTTTGACTATGTTTATGTTTGGGTTACATGTGTAGTCATCCACAATTTTGATGACATGACTGTTCAAGGGGTCCAAGGCCACCGATGGATGCCCGATATTTGGTGATTTGCTGAAATGGCAAAACGACATCCCCGACTCATCCGAGATCCAGGGCGCTTATAATTTTATTCGAGTACGTTGAATAAAAAACTTCCAAGCAGTACACCGTTTAGTGAAAATTTGCCTGCGTATTTTATGAACTGATGTTGAATGTAAAATAAACATTTGATATTTACTTATCGTTGTAATAGGATGAGCAAATTTGTTATTTTATTAATTTACACTAACATATATACAGGGTGATTCATTAAGAATAAGTAATCTCTAAACTGGAAGATTTACATAGTTTTCTAGGTACATCAAATGAAAGGTTTTGGTATCACACGCTGTATAAATATAATGGACTATGAAATGTATAAAGTGCGTAACAAAAATAATTTTAGGCTAAGGCAACCTGCATTTGAGAAATTATGGAGGAAATAATGTTGCCATTAAAGAAACGAAAACGCAATATTTTAGAAAATGAAAAGGAAGCTATTCATCTTACGTTAATTGTTTACATCTGGCTGACGTTCGAATTCAAGGTTGCTGAGTAGATGGATTCTTAGAATCCAAGCCTACTAATAATAATTATTATTATTAATCCTTTGTTGAATTTTGACAAGGTCCATTAAAGTTTTGTTAAAGTAGTTGGATTATTGTTTACAACATGGTCGATACACACTTCTGCAGTTCCTAACAATTTAAATTAAACATTGACTTGCTTTTGGATTTTACGTGAAAACGTGGCTGAAAATGAATTTATGCGTTACGTTATGTAAGCACTATATTAAAAAATTGACAAGAAATTGTATCAGGTTAACAAGGCGTTGAATATCTGACTTCTTTAGAGCTAGACTGGCTGGTAGAGGCTTCTCTTACGAATGCCCCATTGAACGAAGTTGAGGATTGACAATGCTGTGAGGAGTCTATTGCGAACAGTCCTCTTCTTTGCCTCGGGACTTTTTGGCATCTACAGTTCACCAAAATTTGTATTTATATAAACTGCCGATTAGGACTATCAGACACCAACGCTTGTGAAATCTCACATCCTGGTGGACAATGTTGCTTAAACGCCGATCTCACATCTACAAGATATTCACAATCTTGTCGGTATGTGTTATCCACACGCCGGTATTCTGCTATCCATCGGTGTGGATTTCTGCCTGTTTGTGAAACTGTGAGCATATCCCTGCCCCAAATGGTTTTCAAGAATACGACGGGCCAAATTCATCGCAACTGCATCTACATTCTCGGTACACTGCATGTAGTCCACGGCAGCAAGGCCATTGTAAAGGCACATGATGACGATCTACTAATCGAAAACATTTTTGTTAGGATATGCACGGCAAAGAAATCGCAAACTTGACTGCATATCACGTGCAATATAACCCGTTCCAACCAATATAAGACATTCCCTGAAGGTCTTATCAAATTATTCAAACCGCCAAAAATCGTAACAAAACTGTGTTTTATTTTTATTAAAATTTACTTTAGAAATTTTTACCTGGTCTGGTGTCTGGTATTTTCAATACCCCTACGATACTTGCGTAATATGCAAGATCTGTGATTTTTTTTTCAGGATAGAAGCCTCTAATAAAAAAGCTACCAGCCACCGCTGCTCAGGCAGTCTCCTCCAGGCGTCACTGACGAAATCGTAATGCGAGACGTGCCCGTATTTTTCCAAATTAGATTTCCCTCTCCGTTACACGGTCTCACCTTCGCCTATTAAATAAAAGAAACACACGACGCGGCGACTCACTGCATCCCCTCGTTGTTTTATTATTTACCGCCTTGCCGACGCGGCGCGGGTAAATTGCGTGCAAACTAATGCCCTCGCCACCGAAAGAACTCCGTAAGAAAAACTCGTCACACAGGAGGACAGCGTAAATACCGGCGGCACACTGTCGTCATTTTCTTTATGTTTCATTTCCGCCTTTTTATTTCGTGAGTGACGGACGAGCTTAGAGTGGCAAATAGCTGCTAAATTCTCGGGCCCGTCCGCTGGCCCGTGAGCTTTTTGTCGCAAAGCGGGGGGTACCTTCTTAAAGAACTCGTCTCGCGAAATCATTGTTTCGCTTTAACACTCAATAAGAGTCTTTATCCAGCACGCTTATTGTGCCGTGCCTTCAAATAAATTATCAGTTAAGTGGCGTTGACATTGTACCAGTTGGCTAGCGCCAGTCAACTAGCGCCAGTGGATTGGTGTGTTACAAGCATAATGTAATAGTCGAGGAAATTTAGCATTCCACCTCCAAAATTTCCGCAGTAAGATGGATTTTGACGTAATTAGACTCGTTGGATTCCTTGTAAAATTTAGAAAAAATGTTACCTATTTTTGTCGTATATACAAATCAGAAACTGCATTACTGTAACTAAAAAATGCATTTTTGTGGTGCAATTTTTAATACATTGTCGAAACGGGCTGAATTTGGTTACTCGGGGGTTTTTGGGGTCGCTGATCATGAATACGTTATTAGTTAGTTGTGAAAATGGTTGACGAACGAGTTCGAAAATTTGCCTATTGCACAAACAAGTTTTTCAGTTAAAAATTCTAGTGAGTTCATTGACATTATCAAAAATATCCAATTGCAAGAAGGTGAAATTTTGGTCTCGTTTGATGTATGCTCAATGTTTCCAAGTGTCCCAATCCCGCAAACTTTGGACTACCTCAGGGAATTACTCGAATTAAACGGTTTAGACAAGAAAATTATTATGGAATATATTCGGCTTACTAGTATTTGTATGAATCAAAATTGTTTACAGTATAATGGTGAATATTGTCAACAACATGAGGGAACGGCAATGGGTAACTCCTTGTCACCTTTCATTGCAAATCTTTTTATGAGTAAATTTGAGACAGAAGTAACAGATAAATTCGAGTATTTCCCTAGAGTTTGGTTCAGGTATGTGGACGATATATTTGTGGTATTTGATACAAAAGCAATTAGTTTAGATAATTTTGTTGCCAAATTAAATAACCGTTTCCCTACCATAAAATTTACATATGAAGTGGAAAACAATGAACAGCTACCATTTTTAGATGTATTGGTTATTAGCAATAGTGAAAATAAGTTAGAGTTTGATGTATATAGGAAAGAAACCGCGACTCTTAGATATATACCCAACGATTCACACCACCCTTTTCAACATAAAATGGCAAGTTTTAATTTTCTAATTCACCGTTTGTTAAATTTCCCCCTCAGTAAAGAGAGTTTTGAACATGAGAAACAATTAATTAAGAATATAGCTAAGAATAACGGTTACTCAGTCCATTTAATGGATAGGTTAATAAGGAAACATAAATTTAAGAGAACCCTGTACAATTCCATGACTTTGCGTAGAGATACTGACAATTCGAAATTTGTTTCGTTACCATATGAACCTAAAAACCCGCGGACTAGATACATTTTTTAAAAATATTAATATCAATTTGGTTTATAATTCTAAACATAAACTACAGACGCTTTTGGGTAACCCCAAAGACAATATCGACAATAACGAAAAGTCAGGAATATACGAAATAAGTTGTAAGATTGTGATCAAAAGTATATTGGGCAAAGAAAAAGATCTATTTTGACTAGTTTTAAAGAACACATGGCTCATTTGAAACATGGCAGAACAGACTTGTGTTGCCCAACACGCTTTTGACAACAACCATAGGATAGACATAAATAATTTAAAATTAATAGGAAATGTAACAAACAGTAGACAGATGGTTTTGAAAGTTTAGAAATCATTAAGTTTAACAGTAGTATGAATAAGGACAATGGTCCGATACCCATCAGTCCACTGTTTGCTCTGATAAACAAAGACATTTACTGTTCAGTGAACCGTGGCAACAAATTTAGGATAAATAGTGCAAGTGTGTAGGCTAGAATTTAGTTTTAATCTTCTCCTGAAGATGCCAACTTGGTTGGCGAAACGCGCGTCGGGAAAAGTGTAGTAGTTCGGTGTTTCGTGGAAAACGTCCAGTTTTTTGTTTTTACGCCGAAGGTTCCAGTTCCCACTCCAGGATCACCCTGTATGACAAGGTGATACAGGCTGACAATTCGAAATTTGCTTCGTTACCATATGAACCTAAAAACCCGCGGACTAGATACATTTTTTTAAAATATTAATATCAATTTGGTTTATAATTCTAAACATAAACTACAGACGCTTTTGGGTAACCCCAAAGACAATATCGACAATAACGAAAAGTCAGGAATATACGAAATAAGTTGTAAAGATTGTGATCAAAAGTATATTGGGCAAACAAAAAGATCTATTTTGACTAGATTTAAAGAACACATAGCTCATTTGAAACATGGCAGAACAGAAAAATCTTGTGTTGCCCAACACGCTTTTGACAACAACCATAGGATAGACATAAATAATTTAAAATTAATTAGAAATGTAACAAACAGTAGACAGATGGTTTAGAAAGTTTAGAAATCATTAAGTTTAACAGTAGTATGAATAAGGACAATGGTCCGATACCCATCAGTCCACTGTTTGCTCTGATAAACAAAGACATTTACTGTTCAGTGAACCGTGGCAACAAATTTAGTATAAACAGTGCAAGTGTGTAGGCTAGAATTTAGTTTTAATCTTCTCCTGAAGATGCCAACTTGGTTGGCGAAACGCGCGTCGGGAAAAGTGTAGTAGTTCGGTGTTTCGTGGAAAACGTCCAGTTTTTTGTTTCTACGCCGAAGGTTCCATGAACGCGTTAATATGAAAAAAAAGGCAAAATCCGACCCGAAAACTGCGATCCGAATCGACTGCGAGCCGCCTTCACGCGTTCCCTCCGGCCGCGAGCACCAGCAGGACCGGCGCAGTGGTATTTCCATCTCGGCCGGCCGCTGCTGGCGTCAGTAGCATCTCGGCGCGTCTCTTCGACGCCTCTTACCGCCACCGTGTCACCCGGTCACCGCGAATCTCTCGAGTTTCGAGCCGTTTGGAGTGGCGTCGCGCCCCCCGACGCGGCGATTGCACCGGAGTTCTTATCAAAAGTAAGGAGTTACAAGGGGGTCAGTGCGAAGTTGAATGGAGTTGATGGGGAATGTTAGGTGTTGGAAAAATGTGGTGATCCTTTTTTTCTGTTTTCTGTTCATAAACAGTGGTTTCCAAATTGGTACCAAATACGTTAGGGTTGAAAATTTGCGGCTAGGTTCAACGTGATATAACTATAACAAACTGACAAATCTTGTTCAAGTCCCTGCTGAAAAACTATATTTTTGCATTGTTAAATATTCTAAATGCGCGTAAAAAACACGGTGGAGACTTTAACTGGAATATATTCGCTAGCGGGGTTGTGAATGATTTTTCAAAAAATCCCCGAGACACGTCAACTTTTAAATGTATTTACCTACATTTTGCAAGTAATGTGAAAAATATAGCCCTTCAGGGGTGGCTGAAACCACCCGCGACATGATTTTTTTCAAATGCAACCCTATGGCTTGTAACCCCTCATTGTAAAGCTGGTGGAAAGAGGAATCCAACGCACTGATCAAATTTTAATTTTTAGTATGTTTGTAGGGTTGCATACAATTAAAACGTAATTTTATAGTTTAATTTATTCTTAACGCAACAATTTCGTACTCAAAATGTATGTTGTTTAGTTTTGGAATGTAAACCTTACTTTTCATATGTCCCCACAAAAAATTCCATGCAATTTTTTGCCACAACTGATATTTGTTATTTTTTGCTAGTGTTTTTACACGGCCGCAAAGAGTAATTTAGTTTGTATGCTGTATTCAGAGTTTGAAACGAAGTGTTATTTCAAATTGGTGAAAATGTCTTATTTAACTGAATCACTAAAAATCGAAATTTTGATGATGATTGGATATGGTGATAGGGCGCGAACTCAATGCGAAGTTGTTCGCTTGTTTCGAGAAACGCATCCTGACTTGCCACCACTAAATCAAGGTACCATTAGTAAAATTGAGGCACAATATCGAGAGATGGGTCATGTCAGGAAAGTATCGAGTAAGAGGCAGGTTGTTGTTGATGACGACACGAAGTTGAATTTGTTGCTTGCTCTAGAAGAAAATCCAATCACTCCAGCCCGTCAACTGGCCCGTGATAGTAATCTTAATCACAAAACAGTTTTAAAAATACTTAAATATGAGAAAAAACGCCCATATAAAATGCAAGCTGTTCAAGAGCTACTTGATGATCCAGATCGACGAGTGGAATTTTGCGATTTATTGATAACTTGTATTGATCAAAACCAGTTATCTTTAGAGTGGATAGTTTTCTCTGACGAGGCTACTTTTACATTAAATGGGCACATAAATCGCCAAAATTGTCGTTACTGGGCTGAAGAGAACCCCCATTGGATGAGGGAACTTCATACTCAGCGCCCACAGAAAACTAATGTGTGGGCCGGAATAATACAAGATAGAATTGTAGGACAATTTTCTTTGATGACACTCTTAATGGAGCAAGATACTTGCGTTTACTCCAGCACGAACTAATGCCAGTGCTATGTCATTTATTTCCAAACCCCTTAAACCCTAACTTGACCCACGAGAGGTCATGGTTTCAGCAAGATGAGGCCCCATCACACTATTCTGCCATTGTTCGTCAGTATCTGGAGAGAATTTTTCCCGGTAGGTGGATTGGGAGGCGAGGTAATATTGAGTGGCCAGCAAGATCTCCAGATCTTACACATTGGATTTCTTTTTGTGGGGACATCTTAAAAGTAGGGTTTACATTCAGAAACCCAACAACATAGCAGATCTGCAAGAAAGGATAAGAGAGGAAATCGGAAAAATAACACCGCAAATGTTGCATAATGTAAGGGACGAAACTTACCACAGACTGGGATGCTGCCAACAAGTGAATGGTGCACATTTTGCACAATTGTTATGTTGAAAATAAATTTAATTTTTAAATTGTTTTAATTGTATGCACCCTGCAAACATACTAAAAATTAAAATTTGATCAGTGCGTTGGATTTCCCTTTCCACCAGCTTTACAATGAGGGGTCACAAGTCATAGGGTTGCATTTGAAAAAATCATGTCGAGGGTGGTTTCAGCCACCCCTGAAGGGCTATATTTTTCACATTACTTGCAAAATGTAGGTAAATACATTTAAAAGTTGAAGTGTCTCGGGAATTATTTGAAAAATCATTCACCACCCCGCTAGCGAATATATTCCAGTTAAAGTCTCCACCATGTATAACCTCCCATAAAAAATACAGATTCTATTCACTACTTATATATAAAGAAATATAATAAAATTTACCTTCTGTTCATGTGAGTGGTTGCAAATTTGTTAGGCAAGCAAATTTATGAATGATTATACAAAGTCATATTGCACCCCAAAACGGCGTTCGTCACGGACTTTTGACGTGTAGAGGTACTACGGTTGGTGTGAAGTTGAGAGGTCAATTATGTTACGTGTTCAAAAAGTATTAAAACAATTTTCATAAAACAGCGCTTTTTAAAGGCGTATCTACCAAATGCGTTCAACACGGAAATGAAAAATTGTATTCAGCTTCGACTCAATGTAACTTTGCAATAACACAACAAATTTTTCAGCTCTATGTTAGAATACTGGAAAAAGTTTTTTATACCGAATATTCTAAATCCTTACGTGTAAATATAAATTTCATCTCTTCATAATGGAAGATGCTTGGGTCATATTTTAGGGAATTATTATATTTGGGGTGTCACATACGATTTCCCTTTCATAATTATTCACTAACATATTAAATTTATAACATTTTTGTATAATTGTAATAGGTTTCGGTTGTTGCAATAAACTTCTACTTTAATCTAATAATTACCCCCTAAAATATGATGTGGATCCCATGCACAATTATGACGACATGGTAATTTCATCAACATCTACTGATAAAATGTAAATTTTCGTTTAATTGTAACAGGATTTTGTCATTTTTTTTTCAGTAAAATTTTGACTGAAAAATTACGGCATCATTTTTCTTCTAAACATTCTTAAATCGTCGTTGTTAGTAAAGTAGGTAACACACTTAGGTAAGGTGTAACAGTGACATTTTGTCTAACTTTGACCTACTAGTGCGGAGTTGGATATGGTATATCTAGAAGCGACTTTGTCAATAGCAAATACAATTTAACACTGGCATTTTTATCACAATCTGTTTTTAATTTCACATTGAGAATTATGTATAAATTGAATTTTGGCGGCGCTTTATTTCAATTTCAATAACCACTCTCGAAGTGAATTTGGATAACTACGGTCCTTCTTCTATAGAATTCCGTCAAAACATAATGCATCTACCTATTTTTTTTTATTCTGATGAATAGCAAGACAAACTAGATGGCATATATTACACTACTAAGTTCCATTCATCAGATTTTTCAATTTGGACGGGGTACCAGTGCGTTCTCCAACAAAATTCTCCGAAAATGCTATACCATTTTTTAATCTGATGACATCGTAGTAATCTACACCAAATAGTGGGAACATTGCTGTGTTTTATTAGTCAAATATTTCAATTTGGCCGAGTTACCAGTGTCCTTCTATTAAATGCTTTCAAAAACGCTGTATTTTTTTAAATGATAATAACGATAATAATAATTGATCAGTGGTAGGCAACCTTGTGCATGTCACTCGCCGCACTAGGATTCTCACTTGGTTTATGGGAGCCTCTCTACTATAATTTAATAATATATAGTTTGTAACGAAACCGAAGACATATACAACAAATTAATATATTTTAAAATAAACGAACAAATACAGTTTTACGTAAGATGTCAAAGTAAATACATATTTACGTACAAAAAAAAATCAAACAGCGTTCAATGCGATCTCTCAGGTTGCAATTTTTTTGCACGAAGGTCAAAAGTTACTTCTGTGTTTGTTCCATCAATTTAGTCACATTATTTCTTAATGTCATTTATGATATGCTGCTCGCAAATGTGTGTCAATATTTGCAGGAATTGTGTGATTGATGATAATATTTTGAAGGAACTGTTTGACACGGATTTGGTTGGCCGCAAAAAACTTCTTCGAGGGCTGCATGCGACCCTTGGGCCGTATGTTGCTTACCGCTGATCTAGAACTATAGATGGTAAGAACATTGTTGAGTCCCATGCGTCGAATCTTTCAATTTAGACAAGTTATCAGTGTCTTCTACTATTAACGGCTCCCAAAAATGCTGTCTTTCTTTAATCTGTTAATATCGTGGTGATTTATGCTAATATGAAAATTTTGGAGTCCCATCCGTTATGTGGAGTCCTACTACGACTTTCATGTATGTACACTTCATCCATATAATCTTAGCATATTCGACGTGTGTTCAGATACGAAAATATCGTCCCTATCGTATCCTCAGCGTCTAAAATGTATGAATTTTGTTGGGCAACATTTAATTTATGCTAGTGATACGAGTATCTTTGTTTCAAAAAAGGTTTATGGGGTCAAAAATTATCTTGGCAAATATTTGTGTATTAAATATGTAGATATTACTGTTGTTACTTTACATTTGCTTCTCAATGTTAGTACTCTCATATTAATGTCGTATTATTGAAGTTACAGGAGCTTGTACCGTATGGTATACAGATAGATTTATTTCAATATCCCGAGATTACGAGCTAGGAATTTCATGAATTTTAAGCATGTCTGTACATTTGCAAAGAAAGTCATAGAAAACATGGAACAACATAAATATTTAAGAGCCTTTAAGAGTGATGGTATCCAGATCATATAAAAATATACATAGTATATTTAAACATAATTAATTAAGTATCAAAAACTGATCAAATCGACAGTTTGAATGCTAGTGTAAATTCTACTTACAACGTTAATATATTATTATTAAGGAAGGAATACTAATTTTTCAGAGAGAAATCACGTTCATGACAAAAATGTTTAAAAAAATGTGTATACTGTGTCCTTAATAAAATGGGCATCATATGGGAAACAGTTTTATTAACGACTTTTTTTAATGTAATTTTTAGATTAACCTGTGCTTTACAAATGATGACAAATGACTTACTCAATCGAGGTCACATGACTTTTGGTACTCAAAATGGGAATATTTGTTTCGACTTCAAAAAGTTTTACCAATAAAAGTTGTTTCTTTCCAAGTTTTACTAGTCTAGAGTTAACTAGGATTGTTTTTTGACACTTTTTGATATGTATGTACCTACTATAATTCTGCAAACTATCCAGAAAATTTAAACACCTCGAATTAAAAAAACACGCACTTTATTTTGATACATTTACCACACCATCTGCTTGTATTACAAAATATAGATTGAAATACGTTTTTGTTTTAAGAAAACATTAAAATTTATTCTTAAGCTTTCTTTCCGCTTCTAAATTCTCTTATGTTTGATGGAAATCTGACAAACCGTGCAGTACAGGACATAAATTTATCAAAATATTTTTTTCTGCTGTACCTCAAGTGCTAAATTGGCGCCAGAATAATAATTTAGAACTGTCTTCGAGAAATTAAAAATTTCACAAAACAATTTATCTTGTAGTTTTACTGCTGTATTCCAACTTGAAAGACGCATTTGAATGTTTTTTTTTTTGGTAGGCTGTGAAGAAAATAGGTAGGTAAGCATGAAAACTTGTAAATTTAGATGACAATTTAAAATGTCTGTACAACAAAGAACAAATTAATCACAAAGTTAGATTAAAAAAAGGCATTGGAATTTTTTTTCCATTAATCACAAAGTTAGATTAAAAAAAGGCATTGGATTTATAGTTGTATATATATATATATATATATATATATACAAAGTAGTTTGTATGTATATACAAAGTAGTGATTGTCGTGTAAATATCTGTATAATGTGGACTCTACATACGGTATCAGTTCAGTAATTTCAAAAGTGTGGGTTTCTTGAAAAACCCTTTAAAAACACTATTCAGAAAATGACATGAAAATATATAATTACATTAAAAACGTCGCGTATGACGTCATAATTCACAAACTGATGAAAGATTTACAGTTATAAGAAGTGCATCTGTTAAATGTTTCGGTTGGCGGTTCTTTAGTTTCCAAATTTGCTATACATATACAATACCCTATTAAAATCTTTTATGAAATTTTGTGAAATCTGTCAATTCATGATTTTAAGTCTATTAAGTATATTTGAAGTGTTACTTAATCCATGCCACTAATTTAAAATCATCACGTTGCCCAAGTAAAACACCTGTTAGTACTAAACATATTCCTCTAGACAGGCAAAAAGGCCTCATGTATTATTTATTAACCCAAAAAGAGACACCTTGAAGAGTTCTCTTTGTGCGTAAAACGGCGTTTGTTTTCATTGTTTTACTTTCCATGTCGAATTAGGTTCGGAGCACAATTGACTTTGAATTAATTACTCAGTCAGAATCAGTCGTTGTTTTGAGGGGTCCCCCATTTGAAATTGTCTTTTATTCATTAATCTCCCCTTATTGACACTTGAACGCCTAATGCCGTAGTTGGAGGCGGTCGAGGTTTCATAACAGGGGGAAGGTATAACGTTTTGGGAGGCGAGACATATTGAGGTGGGGAGAAAGTAAAACGAGAACGGAGGATACATAAACAATTTGAATTTTTAATATCCAACAACTCCCCGCTTCCGCTTCTGCATCACTTTTCAAGCACGGAAAATGGAAGCGTTTTCACCGATGAAATATTAATGCCCCATACGCTTGGTGATAAATGTTTCGAAAATAAGAATAAAATAAACGCGTTTCATCGTTTTTGTCGCTTACTTCGCAATTCTAGGAATTTTCATCCAAGGGCGTAGCCAGGGGGGCGATGGGGGCGATGGGGGCGATCGCCCCCCCCCCCCCCCAAAGGGTCAATTAAAAACCAAAATACTCGTGGGAATGCGGTTGCCGTTGCCTGTAGTGACCCTTTTTTTTGGCTTTTATGTTTAATCTGCAGCGACGCCCCCCCCCCCCCACAGGGTCAAGTAAAAACCGAAATACTCGAGGGAATGCGGTTGCCCTTGGCTGTAGTGACCTTTTTTTTTTGGCTTTTTTTGTTTAATCTGCAGCGATCGTCCCCCCCCCCCCAAAGGGTCAAGTACAAACCGAAATACTCGAGGGAATGCGGTTGCCCTTGGCTGTAGTGACCTTTTTTTTTTTGGCTTTTTTTGTTTAATCTGCAGCGATCGTCCCCCCCCCCCCAAAGGGTCAAGTACAAACCGAAATACTCGGGGGAATGCGGTTGCCCTTGGCTGTAGTGACCTTTTTTTTTTTGGCTTTTTTTGTTTCATCTGCATTGAGCGCCCCCCCCCCCCCAAAGATAACGCCCTTGTTTTCATCATTATGAAATCAAAGAAACATTCATAACTCATAACGAAGTTGAAAATTGAACAAAATTGTGTAGTTGTAGCCGATATTAGTTCTAAATATGCGAAAAATAACATATTATTATTATTATTATTACAATATGGACAACGGGCTAAGAAATTCTATACAGCCCGGAAAATTTATAAAATACAACACTGAGAAAATATATATGCTTAAAAAATTCATGACAAAATATTATAGATAATTAATAACAAAAGTAAAGACACATAGATTATTTGAAATATATATAACTATATGTTTAACAAATACAATTAGCTAATAAATATGAATTAAATTGTGGCTACATTTTAGCAAATTTCATCTATTTTTTTGACATGTTTTAAAGTTTTTTAGAGTATTTAAAGTTTCGCCCAATGTACAGGGTTAGTTTCTATAACCTGACAAGTTATTGTAACTTGGTATAGTCCTCGGTAATTTTTGAAAATGAATTTACTATAAAATTAGGATGAACGTCATTTAAATTTGATATGATATTTTCAATTGATTTGTAACGTTCAAAATTTTACCTATAAACAATTTCAGTTTTTATCCGAGTAACTCCGTGCCACCCGGTATAAATTCAAATTTATTGCCGATTCCTTGCCGAATAGTAGACAACCAAACATACATTTCGATAGCCGAGATAATAAATAACAGCTAGGAATATCGGTATACCTAGGTAACAACTTTAAGGTAATTTACTAGGTACATTTTATGTCGAGAAATATTTGGAGTAAATAATATAATTGAAAATATGACGATCTCTACAGTTCATATGCATTTTTGTATGTTACATAGGATTTATTTCAAGTGTGTTTTTGTAAAGGAAAAAAAACTAGGCAAGAAGTAGCCGGCGACGATTTTCACTTGGCACTGGTCACGTATCTTTCGCTGATAGTAAGGTGTGGTCGACGATTTTCTTTAAGTTAACACGTTGGTGTTCCTAAGGGATTTTTAGAAAATTCGTGTAAAATTATTGTGTTCGCGTGGTTGTGGTCACCTTAAGGGCGACATATAATTCGGCAAGTTTGCTGGATCTGAATACACCTTTTTACGATAGATTGGTACGTGGTGACCGATTTCATAATCCAAGTTATATCATTTGGTTCACCTCAAGCCATCCACCATCCAAGTAAGTTATATTTTGGTCTTCTTTTATTATTAAATTTTCAAACCGTAAATCTTGGTTGTAGGGCTTTTAGGTTGGGCTTTTGTTCCAACTTTCAGATCGAATTTTAGTTCGACTTTTTATATGGAATTTTATATGGATATTGGTTGGATTTATTTCTATTTTGGGAACTGTTTTGGAGTTTCATAAGCCTTTGGAGTAGCTGCTCATTTCCTGATAGGGGCGTTGGCTAGATCCCTCCAGTGGCGTTCCTGTTTGACGGAAATTTTCGACATCTCGGACGAGGCGTGTATACCAGGTGTCCCACTAACTGTACCACCGTACCGATACGGAGGATTAGGCGGAATCAACAGACGGGAAAAAAAAACAGATAAGCTGTAGATGTAGTGAAATTGTGATTGTTTGGTATAAATAATAATCTCGGTCATATATTTTTTTTATATCTATTTTGGAGGACACCTGCATATGTTATTCGGCTTATTATTTGAATACGTTTTACATATAGTGCGTAGTATTATTTTGGTAATAATTTAATTAATTATTACATGGTTTCCTAATTTTTTTTTCATTGAATATTTTTGTTTAAACTTAATATCTTAATATTATATATTTGGGTTGTTAGTATATGTATGTATATATATATATATATATATATATATATATATATATATATATATATATGTATATATATTTTCTTGGTAATTTTACAGTTGTAGGTAGTAGCCTATCTACATTATACAAAGGTTTTTTTTTATATAAGCAATACTAGTGTGCGCCATCATGATCACGATCGGTAAAACTCCCATCTATTTATTTATATTACCTAGTTATTTTCAAATTTAACTATTGGTTTACAGTGAACTTGTCAAATTGTCTTGGAAAACCATCAATTTTTTTAATAGTATACATCGAATCCTTCTACCATTGAATATGTATGTATAAATTTGGGTATTATTTCAGTAAACTAATTTAAAGTATTAGCGTGTATAATTTTTGCTTAAGTTGAAATACCCCATCATTCTTTTAGCTTCAGGTTATTTATATTTTGGTGATCATTGGCTATTTAATATTTTTATTTGTTTTTTTTTTTTGTTAATATTTTGTAACCGCTTATCAACGACGCTTAAGAAACGTAAGGCACTTAGGTTACTGGCGCCCAAAGCAGCCACCACTTACTAGCAGCTTAAAATTGTTTACCGCACGACCACCTCCGGTTGCAGCTAGCCCACGTTTCAGAAATTACTATAACAACATCAAAATTAAATAGTAATTTTTAATATCAAGATCAATACCTAAAAGAGTTGGTGACAGTATATCTCAATGCATCCAAATTTATATTAGTATCTTTATAGCCTCATAGAAAACTCTGTCCAAAGGGGTGAGGTCTGTGCTGTTTGGAGGGCACTGGGCACTTCCGCCTTTACCGATCCGCACATCAAATATGTTTAAATAATTTCCAACTGCAGCAATGCTCAATACTTTTTCAGTGACATTTATGATTACGTTCTTGTTTTTTTTTTCCCGTCCGGTGGTCAATGACAGCTGCGATCCTTTGTCGATAGCTACTTTTTCAATAATACTTTCAAACTAAATATATCGCGACCTCCTCATGTAAACATAGACATACTATATATTTTTGAAAATAGAAAACTTTGAGAAATCAGAATATGTAATATTAATACAGGGTATTCCATTTTAAAAAACCAAACTTTGGTTCAGTTTCGTGGTTACTGATGTTCAGTTGTTTTTTCTCATAGCATATTATAAAAACTGATGTAAAAATCTATAATTTTTGCACGAAGGACTTTCTTCTAATTTCTTATATATAAGAATAAAAAATTTCTTATCCTATAAGAATGTCACACTTAAACACTTTTAACCACTTAACACCGAAACACTCTTTGCATCTACGCGTACTTCGCCAACCATGTTGGCATCACCAGGAGATAATTAAAACTGATCACCAGTTTTCACCAAAAAAGTTTTTCTGTGTTCACTGGTTAAGTGTTCAATTGTGAATTTATTTCTACGCCGTATGTTTCAATTCTTCCCTTGTTTCTTATATAAGAGTTTTAGTAGATTATGTTTTAATCTTTAAAAATTAGAATGAACCATCGAAAATTCACAAAACAAGTCTCATATTTTCAACAAGTTCTCATCAAGATTAAAACTGAAGATTAAAAAAAAAAGAGTTTTAATCTTCTCCTGAAGATGCGAACTTGATTGGCGAAACGCGCGTCGAGAAAAGTGTAGTAGTTCGGTGTTTCATGGAAAACGTCCAGTTCTTTGAATAATTGAAGGAAAAAATGATCAGAAAATAAAGCAATTGGGGCAAGGCGTCATTAGGAAATAGAGCATTTGGGAAAAATAATTACTAGGAAATAAAGTGTTTGGGAAAAAGGATTATTGAGAAATATGGCAATTGGGAAAAACGGATTGGGAAATGTGACCCACTACTGGGAATTGATAACTTTATGTGTTTTATGAAATTATTCATGATGGTAGTTCATGTCATTGACACAATGCAAGCGGGCAGTGCTTGTGTGACTTTGGTAAAAGGTATTAATGCATTTCATTATCTACATATACATACATGCATACATATGCATGTATGTTGCATACCTAGATCATTAGTTATATTGGGCATCGCTCATTAAATTTAAATCAATTCACTTACTTTGACTGCAAAATAAGTATAAATAAATATAAATAAATACAAACAATATTTTGTTTTGAGATAGGTTATACGTTATGTAGTATTTTCATTTAAAATTCGTATTTTCGACATGAAGTTAATAATAATAATATAAGACGATGCGGCATTTTTGTGGTGCATTTTTCCAGTTACTCATTGTTATATAATCCGTATGGACAGACAACTGTCCACATACATTAAATCGTAATAACAAATTTTCAGTCGGGTTTAAAATTAACCAAAAAATGATATATAGATAAATTGTAATTTTGTATATACAATATTTCTGTATATTATTTTTTGGTTCATCTATGTATACACTCGTACATGAATAGCTGTTATTATATGTACGAGTATTTTCGGATTATTCTATATTCACAAATTGTATATTATATGTCTCTGATAACACATATATTTTCTGCCCATATAATACTTGTATTAGCTTTTATAAATTTCATCGTAATTGTTCCGACATGTAGAATTATATGCAGACAAATTATTGACGTGCGTTAAATATTTTCATTATTTGTATACATATCGGTATTTTGCAGTGATTTGTTGTTGGTAAATTATTTATTGTTCTGTTATGTTAAATCTGTTACATTGTTTCATACTTCACTAGTTTATTGAATTGTATTTCAATTTAACCTGAGTTATTCCTTTGAGCATTAATTAATTTTACCATTAAAAAAATATAGACATCCAAAAAAAACGTCATCAACTCTGGCTATGAACGAGAGAGATGGAAATAGAGTTCATGTCTAAGCTTTTCGGTTGTGTCAAACTTTTGACAAGTGACTGTTACAATTTGTAAAATAAACAATGGCTGTCATATGATGTGACAGTCTTGACAAGTAATTAAGGTTATAAATTCGATCAAGAATAGAAATACGTCATTTTTTTCTCGGCCAACTTTGATGACGTTTTCTTTGGATGTCTCCATATATGTCCTGCTGTGTAAAAAAAGACATCGATTACATTGATCGATGTCAAAATAAACTATGAACTTTTTTAACTCGAAACTGAACTTTAGTTGTTCAAGCATGATTTAATATGTGGGTCATTCCATGTCAAATCGACCACTTTGAAACCCGACCCCTTTTGATTTGGCTGAAAGTTTTTTATCTGTTTCTACCCTATCAAAAACGGTTCTCAGAATTTTTTCAATTTTTTTTACTCAACCCCAAAAAAGTTATGAATTTTTTAAAAAAAAAAACGGTTCTTTTTTTTCAAATAACCATAACTTTTCCAATAATTGACCTATCAGGACGTTTTTTTCAAAATTTTTGTTTTTAAATATACTTTTCAGAAAAAAATACAACAAAAATATCAGAAGTTAAATTGAATGAAATTTTTCAGTTTTTTTTTTTTTGGAAAAACCGTTATTTTTTTCAGTCCGACGATTTTGTTTTTTGTTTTCTTTTTTTCCAAAAAAAAAACTTATTTACTCTGAAAATAATCACGCCAATCCCAGAGTGGGCCGGCTTTTTTTCTATTTTTTTCTTTAATTCATTCAATTGTTTCGTGTTGTTGCTGTAATTTTGGTAATTTTAAAAATAATTTTTTGAATTATTGTACAGGGTGATCGAAACAACACGAAACAACTGAACGAATTTTTAACACCTTGTATCTTCGAAACGAAACGTTTTTAACTACATATTTATAAGAACTTTCTATTTTAAAATTACTTGATAAAAATCACCCTTTAAGTAAAATATTGAAGACTTATTAAAACACCTGGTATATTGCCATTTTATATTATGTTGCCATATCTAAGGGCAAAATTTATAATCAAGTCAAGATTCTGTTATTATATTAATTTAAAAAAATAAGATCTTAAAGAAGATTGATTGACAAATACAAATATTAGTATATATTTAGTTAGACTTAATATCTTCGGAAGCGTTTCCTCACGATTAATGAATAAATAATGCTTGTTAATGATAGTAAAATTTATTAAAAATAATATTTTGAGACAAAAATAAGTAAATGTGATTTGGACTTTTTTTATCACGGAATTTTCTAACATTTGAGCTTAAGAATATACCAGACTGGAGCCAGCCTACATATGTCTCTTATTAAGGCTTTCTTAAATATAAAAAATATGCGATAATTGAATCTGAAAGTAATTAAGTACATTTTTTTTTCGGCTCGTTACCCGCAGTCAAGATATTTTTAATTAGGTTATTGCAGAAGCTTTTAAGTGAAAACGACGCTTCAAAAAAATATATAACATTAAGCGAGGGGTGTGGATGTCATTGCCACGTGGCTTTTAATTAAGATTTTATTTTGTAGGTAAAGAAAAGCGGAAGCCTTTGAGGGTCTTAATTTTAAAGTGGTTCAGGGACTTTCAT
The DNA here is from genome assembly GCA_029963805.1 of Aromia moschata. Taxonomy (NCBI): domain Eukaryota; kingdom Metazoa; phylum Arthropoda; class Insecta; order Coleoptera; family Cerambycidae; genus Aromia; species Aromia moschata. Next base: position 419,958 of record JAPWTK010000004.1, read on the forward strand.
TGTGTATTTGTATAATTAATATTTTGTGTATAATGAATATCCCTCAATAGTCTATAAGCAGTGGCGGTTCGTGAGGAAGTACCACGGAGCCTACATGGCACTATCTTATTTTTCTGTAAAAATATATTTTGTGACTTCATATTTCATCAAAATATATTTTTATACTTTACGCATTTGTTCGTCTATTTGTTATACATTCTAATTCAGAGATGAAACGTAGATTTGAAACATTCAGTCTCTTATATGGGTTAATCCGCGTCAACCGGATTAAACCTACGACCAAAATTAGAAGCAACCAAAAAAATCGACTAAGGGCTCATTTTAAAGTTTAGAGCGTCTACTTTCCCCCTGAACAAAAGTTTTCATGGCACCAAAGGTCCAAAAATCAACTCCAAGCGAGTTACGACGAGCCGTCGAAATCGGAATTTTTTGGAATCTATTAGCAAAAATTGTATCTAAGAACAAAAATAAAATGTCTTAGAATTAGTCACTATTACTGCAAAGCGATAGTTCACAGAAAATACATCAGAATACAATAGTGAATATTCGAATAAACGTACTAGAAAGTGAACTATTACACAACAGTATTTAAGTGTGATAATGTCAGTGGTCACGAAAAATTAAACTTAAAAGGACTTACCCCTAAAAAACTCATAAAATGTTTAATAAAAAAAGTAATATTACCTTTTAAATAGCGTATGATCTTTTGCAGAGCATACTTTTGCAACGTTTTTCGTCTTTTGTTAAACAGTTGCAGTTTCGTTACAACTGATTTTGTGTTACTTAAAATGAATTTTCCTTTAATCTGACCAAATATTAGAGCCTTACTTGTCTCAAAACAGGTATTATGGGAACATGTATTTAGAACAGGTATACCCTTAAAAAAGGAAGACATCATACATTCATCATACAGTTCTAGACACCGACGCTACGTCGAGGTATCCAGAGTTGATGACAGGTATGATCTTTATATCTTCGTGAAATAACTTTTTGTCTCTTGTTTTTAGAAAATCGCAGGCCAACTTTTATAACTGGTAATTAAAAATCTAATTCAGTTATTGTAACATTATAAATTGTGGCGTTTTAGGCCCAAATTTTATGAGTTCTGTAGATAAGTCCTTTTAATTGTCATATTTCATGACCACTAACGTTACTACACCTAAATACGGCATCTTGAAGAACCGATGAAAGTTTCGATAGAATACGGGATCTTTTGAAGAACAACTGGATGTTGCATCACGACAATGCGCCTTGTCACACAACCATTTCAGTAAGCGAGTCTTTAGCCAGTAAAACATTCCTGTGGCTCCTCAGCCTCCTTATTCGCCTGACTTGAGACCTTGTGACTTTTTTCTATTCTCAATACTGAAAAATCACCTCAAGGGACATCATTTTGAGACCATATAAAATATTCAAACGGCTGTAACCGACCAGCTGAAGGTTATTCCAGTATAATATGAGTTTCAGCACTGCTATTAGGAATGAATGAACCGTCTCCAGCGTTGTGTGGCTTCCCAAGGAAGTTATTTTAAAGGAGACAACACAGAATTATAATTCTATTCGAATAAAAAAAAACATTCTCTCATTACAACACAGTCTCATTACTTAATTTGTGAGGTGTGTAACCTCGTATATTTTTGGTATTTCATGTAAAAACTATTTTTGATAATAAACTATTATCTTATGTTTCATTTTTCTATGCCACCTGTTCATGTTAAATATAAGATTAGGAATTTTACACCCCATTTGGAAATAATTGCAATATAGGTAGTTTACATTTTTTTTTGTACGTTTGTGTTTCATAGCTCTGTAGTTCCTATTTATTAAGGAAATAAATACGATTATTATTATTGTGCAGTGGGCGGCTATATTAATGTTTTATTCATTTTTAGTTTCGCAGCTGTACTGCTAGTTGTCAAGAAAATAAAATTACGTGCGAGGGGTTGAAAATTGTTCGTAAAAAAGGGATTTATTGTCAGTTCTCTTTAAAAAGAAATTCCCTTTTCAATATCAGTAACATAGTACCAATTGACAAGGGTATTCAACTTTATCGGTTTGAGTTGTAATTTTATTAAATAACGTTTGGTGTCGATTTCAATTATGCTGTCGGAAACGGTGTTTTTTGTTTGTTAGCAACAATGCGTCGATAATCACTAATCGATAATCGCTAATATCAGCTAACTGTAATGGATACTCACTGAACAATCAATGAATTTCTAGTCATAATGGATATTAAATTATTATTCGAACTTCGACACTTCTAATACGTATCTGCTTTGTAAGTTTGTCATATACTGTGAATAATACGTAACCACAGTACAAATACAAACTTCAGCAATATTCATTGAATATTGCGTAATTATGAGAAGTTGGTGAAATACAAAGCGAAATGGTATCGAAAATGTTATTCAGACAAACCGAGAGACAAACGTTCATAATACAGGACCACAAAAGTTTTTCCAATGCGCGGAAGTACAGACCTGATCTACTCTACATTCTTGGGGTCGCTGAACACGAATCAGACTTCAGTTTTCCTCGTTGGCCCCTATTTTTTTAACCTCAAAAAACATATTTTACCCGGTGGCTTGATTACACAGGCAAACAAACACAAAGCCAGAGAATAACATGCCAAAAACATCTACAACAGTCAAAATCCCTGTGAAAAACACAAAATTAGACACCATGCCATATACTTGATGATCTGGTGATTAAAATGCTACGGGGATGATCCAAAAATAACCCAAAGCCTCTGAAACTTTCAACCCTACGACACACATACTCAAAAATTTTAACCTCAAAAAAACTATATCTGTGATCTGTATCAACGCATCAAATGATGAAGAAGCATGAATATGATCCAATCATGACTCTCAACTTCATAGCCGAGGAATTCCAGAGCTTCGTAATTCCATAAGCATCACCTCATAAGCATCAAACCCTTAAACTCAAAAATCTTATAAGTAAGTCCCATGAAATCTGAAACACCACAATGTGATGAAAAGACATGAATATGATCCAATCATGACACTCAAACCTTCTCTGAAATTTCATAACCTCAATCTCAAACAAATCAATCTCAAAAACCCTATATTCATAGGACCTGTAAAATATGGATATGATCCAATCATATCTTCGAAAGTCCATAACTTCTAAATTCCATAGCTGTGAAATTTCATAACGTCCTAAAAGCATCGCTCACAATATTTTGAGCATCTGCCTTGTGGACTAGTGGTAGAACATTTATGTCTCCATAACAGTCTTCACGCATTCGGTTACGTGGCGATGAAAGTTTGTCCATCCTGGATCACGAGGTTATGGAAGTCAGCCAGCCCTGGATTACATTGTTGTGGAGAGTTATATGGCTTAAGATTTCTGGAATTTAAGGTCATGATTGAATCATATTCACGCTTCTTCATCGTTTGCTGTACTCTAGCATTTACAGAATACAATTATGGGATTTTGAGTAAGTATGTGTGTCGTAAGGTTGAAGGTTTTTGAAGCTTAGGGTTGTTGCTAGATTATCCCCGTAACATTAGGGGAAGAACTGATAGTCGTAAATGCATCCCGACCTTAGAATTTGATTCAGATCGTTGAAAACGTATAAGGGGAATGATTTTCCCTGGCTTTGTGTGCCTATGTAATCAAGCTACCGTGTAAATGTGTTTTTGAGGTTAGAAACAAGATTAGCGGTAAATGAGGAACAGTCGATCACTGAACACGGGGTGATCCCAAACCATATGGTAGACTGAGTCTGTACTTCCACGCATTGGAAAAAAAATGTGGTCCTGTGTAATTTCAGTGAATTAGGAAGTAGTTATTCCTGCAAAACATCCTATTGACACTAGAGTTGTCTTATTATATCTAATGTACGTTCTTCATTTCACTACAAAACCTACGAGAATGTTTTAGTTGTTTTAATTTGAAACCATGCAATAATGTTTATTGAAGAGAGCTGCATATTAATTGTAATACACACTGAAGGTTCTACTATATGTATACATAGTTGAACAATGGATTTCAAAAAGAAGTTGTTTTATATTTCCTTCCGTGGTTTTTCATTGAAACACTGAACAATGGGATATGAGGACAGGTTTCTGTTCAGCAATTATGATGAGTATGCTTTATTATTCAACATACTACGGAGCATTTCCAAAGATAATACATACACAGGACCGTGTTTGCCAGATGAAATTGTTTGCTTTGATCACATAATGTGCCTTTCATTTCCTGTACCAGAGCTGTTAGATAGGGATGAATGATGTATTTCGTTATATTTGTATCGCTTTGTGTGTACAAGTCGCCTACTTGTTTTCTCTTACAGAGTTTATTTTACTAAGAACCCGATTCATATACCATCTAATGTGATGAAAATTTACAAAATTTTCCCAACACCTACACATACTTAAAGGTATTTAAATAGGTGTGAACAATTTTAGATGCCTAGCACACAAACATTAAGGGAGCCTTAAATTTTTATTTAAGGAGGCCGACGTTTTTGATTAAAATTTTTGGAAGTTTCATTTGAAGATTTTTTACTATTAAGTATAGCCTTCTACTTTGGTTCAGTAACAACCCCTTAAAATATGATATGGGTCACATGCCTCATTACGAAAATACGAGAATTTTAAATTCCACACCATCTGCTACTAATAAAATCGTGTATGTAGAATTTCTGTCAGATCGAGATTTTTAAAAAATTTAATTACAGAGACTGTATGTAACATTTTGTATTACACACAGTGTGTTTTTTAGATCCCCATAGTTTTTTCTTTATATCTAATGAAAAATTACAATACCAAACTGCCAATGGGTAAGAAGTGAGTAAAATAATACAAGTATACAATTAATGAACCTTATATAAACATGTTTAGTCCATAATTGGAAGGACTTTTCATCATTCATAGAATGTTGTAATGATTTTTTCTAACTGCCTATTTGCATTTTGTAGGCATTAGACCTTAACGGTTCAATTGTTTGTTAGTTTTAATCTTTAGTCGTCATTATATTACATGAGATAACGGAGAGGGTCCAAAAAAAATGTCAAAGATAAAGAAGTAGCGTAGGTCGTTTTGTGATGACACTGTATATCTTTTCGTTTAACCATGTTGTTCCGTTTCCGCATATTGTTCTCGGCAACAGCTAGGACTTAGTTAAACAGAGGTCACCGTACCTCGCGAGGATTATGTATCTCTAGGATATCTACGGCACGCTAGAGTCGTAAATCGACTTAAAAGCTTTTAAATATAATCCTGGCGAAGCCTCGGTTCCAACATTTTTCAAGCCGCGGTAGCTGTAAGAGCCTCGCTAAGTCTGTCGAAATGAATTAAAAGTAACGCTCTGTTTTTCGTTTAATTCTAGTTTAAATTGTTTAAACACGATTAAATTGTGTCAATTATCTCAGTAGCTTATTACACTCGCAAATATCTATATAAATGGTTTTAAATTCTCTTTTCCAATCGATTAGGTGACCCTACTGACCATATATGTATATTCCACCGTTATTATTAGTGTTATCGTATTTCTACATATTTGTCCAAATCGTAGTAATAATATTTCACATAAAACTGATATATGTACATCTTAAGTACAAACCAGCCAACCAAATATTGGCAACGTTGACACATTGATAGATATTAGCAACAAATTTGTTGGGCACATCAACATTTGTTACATAAAGAACTATGTACAAAAAGGCCAACAAAATATTGGCAACTGTCGACAACATGTTGATGGATGTTGGCAACATATTTGTTGGACACTTGCAGCTTGCATCTGGATACACCTTTTCAAGTCAAACTCCAAACTCGGTTTTGAAGTAAAAATGAATCGATTATTGCTGCCCGTATTAGCACAGATTGATGGTTGCTCTGCGATATTTAGCTAGATGCAATTGTTTTAAACTTGACAACACCGCACACTGGTCGATTTTCCAAAAAAGTTGGCCTAAAGTCAACATTTGGAATGTTTGAATTTCATGTTGTGTTTATAACATACTGGTAGAGCTGGCACTAGCGCATATTTTTATGCGTGCCATTGTTGCCGAATGTTTATATTTTATGTTTACTGTATCGTGAAACTTGCGATCAGAACGTTAGACGCTGAATGCCTATGTATGTAAGCAAGAAAATATCTCATTTGCTTTCGCGTAAATTAAAAATAGAGGAATGCTGTTGTGGGGATATTTGAAATTGAGCATCATTGCGAAGGTAAGTGCTTAATTATTATATACATATTAACATAAAAATATTGCTGTTATTGTTGGTAAACAATCACTTCAATGTTTACGTTACAAAAATTTAATTTTATTCGAAACGATTTCGGAAAACTAGTCCTACAAAAAAATGTAAGCCGATATATGCCGTCATATTTTACACAAATTTAGTTTGAACCCTCTTGTGACAGAATTCTCAAACGGTTGCTGCAACTACCTGCAACTTTTGATACAATCCCTTTATTTATGATAAAATTTTAGTCATTGCTATATAGCCCTCCATGTCGGCCACGATGATTGATTTCCTGTATTATTTTTTTAGTCAATTTAGACAAAAGACCGTCTTTTTAACAATTACACTAATGTTTATTGGAGTATTTGAGTGCTTTTTTAAATTTTGCATCATATGTAAAAATCAATTTGTTATTACAATTTGTTTAAATAAATATGTGCAAAATTGAATCGTGTGCATCATGCATATGTTTTTCATGGTTTCCTAGGTTTCTGATTTCAAATCCGATATAAATTTGCAATTTTAATTCGTGCGAACAATTTTTTTAGACAATTTGTTCGAAATACTGGAAAATTTTATTGTTTACAATATGTATATGCCTTTCATGGCTATTAGGATCGTTGATTTTGAATCTGATATAAAATTTCCAATATGAATTTGTGGTAAATTTTTTTAACAAATTAATGCAAAGATTGATTGGTTATCTGACACACTTACCTAAATTATCTCAAACCGTCTATTCAACTTCTGCTGCCGAATGAATGATTTGCGAGTGTGAGAAACTTCGTAAACTTTATAGAACCAGATAATTGCGATATTTCAAATGATACTTTTTCATCTGACTAAAATTATGTAAGAAGAAGTAGTATGTAAATGTTTTAGTAGTATGAAACCGTCTAATTTACGCGATGTTTTCCATTTGAAATGGAAACATGGAAACAAGCAACAGGCAACAAATTTCTTTGATGTCTTGCCACCCATGAACTCGTTACTAACATTTTGTTGGCTGGTGCGTACTTACCTTTAGAAAGGTGCATTATAGTGTATAGTACAATATCCAGTTTACAGGACAATTTCTTGCTTAACTTACAATCGAAGGAAAGTCATCAATTTGAAGTTAAAATGCAATAAATATATAAGGAGAACAAAATTACAGCGATAACCGATGCTTGCACGAAATGTTTTAATTTTGACGTTATCCAGAAATTTTTGACAGAAGTCAATACATATCGTTCTTAGGATATTTTTTTCTAATTGTAGTTTTACTAACCGCACATTCAATCCAATCTTTACTTAAACACTTATTACATTAGTATAGTTTGTTTTATTTCTAGTTTTTGCCCAAAATAATTTTCTTACAGATAACCCTCGAACATCTACAAATGCCTAACAACTTTCTCAAGCAAGTGGATTCAAAGCGTTTCAAAAGCGTTACTTTTGAGGCCTGTCTTAAAATAACTTCGATTATCGATATATTTCGGTTAATAAAAATAATAATAAGTAATTAATTAAAATTTTCTCTCCAATTTTGACGTTTGCATAGGTATAAGTTACATAAAACATTTGAACATCAACCAAAGCAGATTTGAATTTAATATACTGCTCAAAGAGATGCGAACATAGGCAGTGCTCTGTATTTAAATAGATTGTACAAATTGACGTTTTTATTACTATGGCTGGAGGTATATACCACATGGCATATAGTACGAAGACAGTATGACTGTAAAAAATAGCTTGGAAAAGCAGTAACATATTTTCAAGTATAAATTGTCTTCATTTAAATATGTCATCATTAAAGTTCGGAAATTTTGGCTACAACGCAGAGCTCGACACTATGAAACTCTATGATAATGAAAGTATAAACCGACTTTTTAAGCGCCTTGTAAATTATATACGCGTGTATTACTTACCCCTGCATACCCACGCCACTGACCGATCCTTTCCGATGTCCCGGGACTCACGTCTGTGCGGTAGTGTGCCTATCTCATGCGGGAACGCTGGATAGGTAAATGCAGTTTTACTTGCGGTAAGGCGGGATTTCCGAACTGTAGTTATCACATTCTACAAGACTATACTTTGATATTCAACAATAAACATGTAAACGGTAGCTGCATATAATCGTAGATGTTATACATCTACGCTTGTTGTACTACTCGTTATGTGTACATCTACGAGCTTTCATGGCAAGCGCAATATTTTTAACTCAATGCTAACTCATGCTAACTTTTAGCATGAAGTTATCCTCAAACGATATGTTCATACAAGTAATTACGATTACGACACGATTATTCGACATATCCGACTGAAGTAGGACTCAGCAAATAAAAAAAAAAGTAAAATACAACGCGCTACTGCGAAATAAAATGGAAGTTTCATAGAGGAAAATTTACTGTTGAATGAGCTGTAAAACATGACGTTATTTATTTCGATGCTGTTATGTTCCTCGAAATATGCTTTTACGGCTTACAATTCGAAACGACGAGATATTGCAATTGTGTAAAATGTATCCGGAATGTCCTTCTTTCCGGGCATGCATTTTATTATTTTAAATTGAGAATAAAAGTCGGGACGGCGTTCTTGCCGCTCTGTGACATGGTAGCGTGAAACGCGATAAAAGGCAAATTTACAGGACTCGGAACAGGATTTATTAAACCTTTACAAGACAGTTTTACAAGTACTATTATTGAATACGTACAACCAATCATTCAAAAATATGTAATTGATTCATTGCTACCAATAATAATAATAAAAAAAATCAAATTATATTTATCTGGTAATAATTGACATTTGAAAAGATATTTATCAGATATAATAATATAGCTGTATCTACCATTTATTCATTAGAACCTTGTAAAAAGGACATGAAACGTCAGTACAAACAATATAGTCTAGATATCCTCTGTTGTGAATGAATGATATCCGTGTCCTCAAATTATCCCAACAACGCGTAACTGCTAGTTAAGGATCAAATCAAATTAAGGATGGGCAAAAAGTTTTCTAGTTTTTGAGTTATAGAATTCCAAAGTTAACCAAAAAAAAAGATCATTTATTTTGATTCTTTAGATTTATCATTTCGCAAGATCTCGGCTAAATTAATTCACTGAGTGATACCTTTTGGCATGAAACTTTTACAAGAGTTTATTTTTTTTACTAAACTAGTGGTCTTTCTAATCTTATATCTTATGTTAAAAAAAATCAAAAATTTCAATGTGTAAAAGTTCAATGCGTAGAAAAGGCGACCTGACCACCAAAAATTGTCGCCTTGTTTATTAATATACCATAGATTTTTTTAAAAGATACATCTAAAAAGTCTCTAAATAAACGAGTCAAAATATATAAAAATCAGCAAATCCATTGTGGACTTTATGTCATTAAAAAACGGATTTTTAGGTTAACTTTGGAGAACTACGATTATCTCATACAAAAACTAAAAATTAACACTTTTTACGTGAAATGTTTTGTATTTATTTGTCGTATTTATTTGTCACGCTTAATATGCAGTTAGTCGTTGTCAGTGTAATTTACCAGCACCATGTATATTATGTTCAAAATATACAGTGAGGTCGTAAAGTTTGGAATATAAGTCCATCAATATCAAGTGTTTTAGTGATCGTCATTTTGTTTTAGAGCTACGAGGTCATTGGTCATTTTATTATACAACTTAATACGACAACTATGTATATATTAAACGACAACAAATATGATGCTCATTTTACCAGTGTGCACGTAATTAATACATTTTTGTCGATATGTAGATATTGAGTTATGTATATATGATTCCGTTTGGTAGTAAAAGAGTTAAATAGAAAATCGGTAATTAAGGACATAGAGTACGCAAGTGTGCATTGTGTCTATAATTTGATTTCACCGTACGAGAAACTAACTAGATCAATAATTCGTTGTCAGTAATTACGGAAATTATACAAAAGACATTGGTGATGTAAGCTCAGATGAAAGTTCAGAAGAAGAAGAAAAATTGTAAGAGGACGAAAGTTAATAGTGACAATAATTTGTTTGGTTATTATTTTATTTTGCTACAAGGTCCCTATAATTTGCTACAATAATTCCTATAAATAAGCGTTAGTTTTATGTAACGTTATTTACGTTGTTTTGTGATGTTAGTAATGTCTAAGAATAATTATAGGGTAGTTACAACATAACTGATTCGCCAACAACATGTCAACATATCATCATATGATTAAAACTAACGGTAAATCTAATTTCTACCCTATTTGTACCAAAATAATTATTTCTAAATTTTCAAATGCATTGTGTACAGTCTAGTGTCCTTTTGTTATTGCATACTCTTTTGTCTCTTCTGAGATTTTTTAGTTTTGCCGTATATTGCCATATATTAGCCCTAATCTAGTTAAAACTATATTTTCGTTTGTCCAATATACTTGGGTCACAATATGCACAACTTATCTCATAAATTGAGAGGAAAAAGAAAGATAATATTGTCAATAAGAAAATATATTTACTTATACATCTGCGTACTTACACATCTAATGGAGTGGAAGAATAATATCCATGATATTTATAAAAACATTGCTAAATGGGTCGCAAATGTTCTGAAACGTTGAGAATTTAAGTTTAAGCAAAAAAAAAAAACTCTGTCTATCTGCCTACCAGTCTGTTAACCCTTTTTATGTTTTATGTTGAGCTGTATCGGTTAAGAGGTGGGGGATATATTGCCTATATGGCATAGTATATAAAAATCACATACAGGTCATAAAAATAATTTTTGCGATTTGGTCATTCAGGTTATAAAAGTCATAAATATCACACAGGTCACTAAGGTCATATTGAACATAAAGTTCAAATTGGTTAAAAAGATCATACGAGTCATAAACATCAGAAAGTTAATATGGGTCATTGGAGATATATAGGTCAGAAATGTCATATTGGTCATGAAACCATAATCAGTAGACCATAAATGTCATATCATAAGTCACAAAAGTCACATATTTCATACAGGCCATAAAGGTCATGTATTTCATAAATGTAATTTAATTTAATGTCATATAAAATTTATATCCGTATTTAATACCTTTAAGAATATAAACTAATATGTTAACCCCTTGACTGCTGATAACAAAGATCTTGCACAAAATGCCAGAAAATCATCTGAAATATTTGTCTTATAAGTATGTAATGCTCTATATTTCTATATTTTTCTACGTTCTATATTACGTTCTACATTCTACGTTCTATATTTTTGGGGATGCTGAACATGATCCCGGGGTTTATCTTGGCACCCAAAACAGATTGAAGCTCTAAGGAAATGACCGTTTTTGAGTTTTTTAAAAAAACTTTGTCTTCATACACTCAAGTTATGTGCCGCATTTAAACAGTTATTTTGACAAGGTGTATCATTTCCGAGGTATGTTTAACCGCGGAACATTATGATGTCAAAATGTCCCCAAAAATGACTCTATTTATGACATTATGAAAAACTGTTTTAATTTCTGTTCGAACTACCAAAGTTTGTGTATTATTCAGAAATTCAGTGCGTCCAAATATGTAGGAAATAATTTCTGAGTAAAATATAGAAAAACTGTAGATTGAGGATTTGTGAGGTGATTCAATGACAAAATTTAGACTTTACGATAATTTGTGGGTCAAAATTACGTCAGAAATTATATGTGTAGTTAAATTTGTCAGAGTTTCTATACAGGTATTCGGCAGTCAGGGCACATTTTAGAAAATTACCGTGGAAGTCAAGGGGTTAAGAGGTTTAGTCTCGTCTTATCCGTTATAAAAAAAAAATTGATTTGGCAGTAGGCACTGCTTAAGCAGCGGTTATTTCAAATGCCACCGCGCTTTTTCTTCCTTCATTAAAATACGGTTCAGGTCTAACAAGGTCCGTAAAGGCGACCTTCCACGGCACCCTATTTCGAGACGAATGGCCCGTTGCGACGCGACAGGGTATATCGACGAACCGATAACTTTCTGCGGGACCAGCGAACAATTTGGGCTACCGAATAATGAAAGGTCACTTATCAGCGGCCCCAGCCCGCTCGTTGCGCACTCCTCTTCGCGCCCTAACAAAAGGCCGGGGGAGAAATATTGGATCGAATTTTTCATTTTTATGCCGCATATTGTCGGACTTAGCCGGTAGAGGTTTTCCCGCTACGAAGAAAATATTAGTTTGTCCGCGTACTTCGTTCTCACGACGTGAAATAAAGGTACCGAAAATGGGATGTTGACGTGAGGTGATTGTGATTGATGATGGAAGATAGCGCGAGGGGTTTTCTGAAGCTCGGTTTACAATACCGGTCAGCTAAATAGAGAGGACAAAAAATATGGGCGCGTGAAGATACTAAAAATGATGTTAGAAAGTTATGGCGAATTTTTAAAGGTTAAACAACTATAGCGACTTTATTTTTCATGAAGTTTGTGATACAAAAACCTCTTAATGCACAAGAAATATTTCCATATGCCATATACAGTGCGGGAGAAAGTTGTGTTACACTCTCTGCCCCCAATTTTTGAATAGACTAACATATTGCCATCAAATTTGGAGGAATCATATAAAGAATCAAAACTTTTAAATTTTTTGGCGAAAAATGTCATAAATTAATATGGCGGATGGACGCCATCTTGGATATTTTATTTAAATATCAAGAGGAGTCATTCAATACCTCGTCTGAAAGCCCATTTTAATTTTAACCATATACTGTGCTGAAATGTTTGTTTCCTTAAATCTCGAAAGAATATGGCTACGTGCACATTTAATGAAAATGGAATAATTGAGCTGCCTTGAAAATTCCCTGGCTTTAATTATTGTCACAAAATTGAAATGAAGGATAAAAAATTCTACTTTTTGATGTGAAAATAACAATTAAAAAAATTTAAATGGCGGACTGGGGCATCTTGGATATTTTATTTAAAATTCACTAATAATATAGCTGTATGGTTTCTGTGACACTTCAATGGCTTGTCCATCCGAAGCGACCATCTAGTAGAGGGGCGGCGTGAAGACCACGCAAGAAATGTCCCAGGGGGTGGTGAAGAAGTGGTAGTCAATGACCAGATGGTGTAGAAGAGATGTAGGTATGTAGAAAAAGTGATTGTCGATGACCAGAGGGTGTACAAGAAATGTATGTCAATGACCACAGGGTGTTGACGAAGTAAATCTCAACTAATGCGGTCTTTAGGAGCTTAATGTAAGCTGTGCTACTTGAGATTTTTTGTGTACATGCACAAGAAGTGGTTATCAATGACCAGAGGCTGCTGAGAGCGTACCTGAGATTATTTCGTCGACTTTATAGTCACATTTTTCAGCGTAAATACTTGCTGGGAAACATTCAACCATTCCTGCTTCTGACAGTGATGCCTTGATATCTCATCCCCCCTCCAGCAGAAATTAGGCTCAGGTGAGGGCAGGAAATTCATTCTGTCCCAAAACATTTCTAACAATATGATATGTTGGTAGTACAACTGCCTTCCAGCCATTTCTAATAATATTATAGGACAATCCTATAATAATTCTATAAGACAATACAATAAGACAATTGGTGATTCTGGTCGCCATCATTCCCTCTGCCGATATTACTAGGGCGTATGTCTCCACTTTCTCCAGTTTCCATCGGCGCTTCAGCTCGATTGATAGATTTTCGTATTTCGCGATCTTCTCCAGTTCAGTCTTCTGAATGTTGTGGGTAAGTGGCACTGATGTATATGATGATCCCTCTTCGTTGTTCCTTGTTGATCAGCACAATATCTGGTTGGTTGAAGTCCACTGTTCGGTCGGCGATGATTGGCCTATCCCTAGTACATCACTGCAACTGCCGATTATTATTATAAAAAGCACTATTATTATAAAAAGAATTATTATTATTTTTTTTAAATACAAAACACATCATTTAAAACAGATATTAAAAATATATGGGACGTTACATGTCAACCGGGACACCGTTCTCTCCAAAAGTAGAAGCAAGGAAAAAATATGTTTAAGGTCTCAAAATATTCGTATACTCAAGAGCTTTCGAATAAACGATGGCCATTTTTGCGAAAATTTCTAAATTCAAAATGGCGGACATAAAATGGCGACTTTAATTAGAAATTAAAAAAAAAATGTTCAGTACCTAGCTTAAAATCATCTATACATCGCAAATGCCCCGATATAATAGTAAACTTTATGATTTTGGACATGCTGAATCAGAATTTCATATTCTTAAAGTCCAAAAGTGCTAGGACAATTAGTATCAGCCATTTTTGACTATTTTTTTGTTTTTTAGACCATATATCTCTGGAAAAAAGGATTTTTTTCTAGTACATATCCACTATTATGTGTTTTGACATCATAATTTCGATTATTGAGATCCCAAAGTACATATTTGTGTTGTAGGAACTGGCCATTTTTTGACAATTTTTTGGAATTTTTTGGCATCAAGACCAAAACCTATCAACTTTAAACCTAACATAGCCTAAGGTGATTAGCACCAAACCTAACAACTGTAAACCTAACATATCTGGTTTTAATTGCCTAATTGCCTAATTCATCGGAATCCTAATAATTTAAACCCACCTAATTAACTTCCTAGGTGACAAAAAAATTATCAAAATTGGCCCGTTTTAATTGCCCTAATTTTTTTAGACTTCATAATCCAATAACACAAAGTAAGTATGTTAAAACACATGAAAGTAGATACTTCTAGACTACTAATACGCCTACCACTTTTGGACTTTAAGAATATGAAATTCTGATTCGGCATGTCCAAAATCATAAAGTTTACTATTAGATCGGGGTATTTTCGATGTATAAATGATTTTAAGCTAGATACTGAACTATTTTTTTTTTTAATTTCTTATTAAAGTCGCCATTTTATGGCCGCCATTTTGAATTTCGAAATTTTCCCAAAAATGGCCATCGTTTATTCGAAAGCTCTTGAGTATTCGAACATTTTGAGACCTTAAACGTATTTTCCCTTGCTTCTACTTTTGGAGAGAACGGTGTCCCAGTTGACATGGAATGTCCCATATATATCATCGTATTTAGACTTAAACTACTTTTGAGTGGAGATTAGTTTTTTGTATCATTTTTTTTATTTAACGGATACAGGTAAGCACAGTTCTTGCTTCTGTAGGTACTCTTATGTTAATTATTAAAAACACATCTAACCTTAATTTATTCTCAAATGACTTTTTTCTCTACTTTTTCCGGTACCGAAAATAAACTTTTCAGAAAACCTTCCAGTTAGCAATCCAATACAGGAAAGTCGAGAGATGCACTAGGTTAATTTATATCCTCATCGAGTGAAATAAGACCAAGACAAATATTCTCTAGCAAACGAGAAAAAGATTGCTCTTGAATCGTGCTCGACTAGAAACTAGAAACTAAATTGGCTTCATTAATCTTAAATTCGAAGAAAAAAAAACCCAAAAGCATTTGAGATTATACTCGTAAAACGTATTGTATTTTTAGTCCCTTAATATTAATATTTCGTAGATAATTAAATTGTTATTGATAATTGTTATCATTAATGTACAAGCACCACATTTCCTTTTATTTAGAGAAGTTACAGTTAACAGTTGTGTTTCTGAAGAATGTTTATATTTCCTTTTTTTTTAATTTTCAATTTATACTATAACCATAATAAAATTAAACACTCGTGTGAAATCATAGATTTTACTGAAATCAAAATTTCGAGAATAAAAGGAGATTGAAAAGTGTTTGGTGACTGAAAGAAAAGTAGGGTAGGGTGGTGTAAGATGACGCTATTTTGAAACAATCGGTCATAATACAATTAAAAGTCAACGTTTTAAAATCAAATCTATATATTTTAAATCTTTGATTAAATGGTAACAAAAGAAAACTTAAATCAAAATCACATCTTATAAATTTGGGTTAATTTGCAACAAAAGTTAAAAAAATCAGAAATGCGCATTTTTACACAACCTGTCGGGTAAGTTGACGCAGCAAAGTGGATAAGATGGCTCACATGACTAAATACGTTAATACGTTAATTACGTTTAATTCGGAATTAAATCCGTTAGGAATTAGTTTGTTACTATTCGTTGTGGAAGACAGATGTCGCATTTGAACATACCAAATCCAAGATATCCTGTACACTTCTCATGCCACCATTCCTGACAAACTGAGTATTCGATCCAGTCTTCTTTAATAGGTTCCTTATATATTTCTTGACACCCAGGACACGTCCAAACCTTCTCTGGATTACATTTATTCGGTGCTTTCAAAGATTTTTTACGTTTGTTGGGTTTTGGTCTCGGGTTTGGTTCAGCTTTCTGCTTACTTGCTGCTTCTAATTGGGATTTATAAGATGAGTTGCTAATTATTTCAGATTTCATACGTTTTCTTTGCACAACATTGAATATTCGCAGCTCTCTTGTAGGCAGATGTAAATATAGATGGCATCTGGAATACTGTTATTGCCCTTCCTGGATGACTCATCAGCCATTTTTCACACTCCTCAGCGTAGTACTTCTTCAGTATGCAGTGAAATCCTCTATCCAGAGGCTGTATATACGGTGAGGTGTTGTATATACGATGAGGAGGAAAGTTATATTTGTGCAACACGGCAATCAAGTTAATGTAGAAGCGTTCGCATTGTGGTCTGTTGAGACCAACAGCACGTGTTGTAAGCACGTGTTGTAAGCACAGCAATACTTGTTGATGTTAGTTGTCTAAATGTAATTGACATACAATTTTTTGCAATAATCTCCTCAACGAAGATTCAGGCATTCCTAACGATTTTGCAATATATCTTTTACTTTTTCCTTGGTCCAGAAGTTTGAGTGCTTCTTCGATAATAGAAGGTGTTTGTCTGTTACTTTTTCTTTCGCGCCTTGACATTCTGCAATTAAAAAATTAAGAAATACTTAAAATCAGTTCAAACCCTAAACAATGGAATAGGGTATTTTAAGTTGGCGTGCGCCATTTTGTACACCCACTCAACACACCATCTTACATACTTTCCTATAATGCAGAAATCGATATACTTACGCCATGTGTTATGAATAGTCGGAATTATTTTGTTTGTTAGGCTAAGATGAAGTAGGTATGTGTTCAATCAACAAGTTCAAGTCAAAACACCGAATACCAATTTTTTGAACGACACTGCTTCCAAATGATAATAAAATAGATCAAAAGCGGCCAAAATCTTTAGACTGGCCCGCTGAATCGTTTTGTAAGCAAATTGTTTTTTTTTTTTTGCGAACACCTCCCGGAACAAGTGACTGGTCTCAACAAAACACGACTGAAGTTAGATGCTTACGTCACATCAGACCCAGCCAATCGCGAATGCGCCAACTTATCTCCCGCGCCGTCTTACACCAACCTACCCTACTCTCCAAAACCGTTTCCGAAATGTAAAAAATATATTAAAAATAAAAAAACGGCATGACTTTGTAATTCGATTTATTCAAAAAACGCCATTAAAAAATAAATTTTCTACCCACACTAGATGTATCTTATAACGCCCTTTATCAGGAATTATACGATATATACTACACTTTCCAGAGTCCATATTATTATGAAAAACATGCATTAACCTTTTTTATCGCTGTTGTTCTAAAAACTTTTTATAATAAAAGTAATTTATGAATCTCGGCCCAATAATATTTTTTGTCGGTTCTCGGAAGGATGCTCGAGAAATGAGGTACAAAAAGGAGAGGCAAAAAAATAATTATTTTTATGGGTCCTTTACGTGGTGCAGATGGATATAGGGCGGGAGATATTGTGCTCCCTTTGATCGGCGCTAAGGAGCGATGAGCGATTAGTTGCGCCCTTTCTGCTTCCCTTTCGGCAAGAATAGGGAAATGGGTAATGATGGAAACAATGCAAGGATAACACGTTCATTCTTGTTTTGTAAACATCTGCGTGTGCAAAGTAAATCGGGGTGATGCACCTGATTTAGCAAATTTAATGAAAAAGAACAGGCATCGTGTATATAACTAAACTACTGCAAACAATTAAGGGAGCAAGAAAAAATTTTGTGGATTTTTTTAGTGATTTTTGAAGGGCTGTATTTATGTGAAAGATGGTCGTATCGAGATCCAAGATTCTAGTTTTCAAATCTCTTCGCCGAAAATTTTTAGGTGCGACAGTTATCGAGTAATTCTAAGGAATAACACGAAAAAAAAATTTTGCAAATTGTTTGCGTTTTGTTTCTCGGTCCACGGGCTTGGAAATTTTTTTTACAGTGAAACCATGGTATAGACCTGATAGCCTGTTTATTCAGCTTCAATTTCCTTTTTTAAAATTTTCTCTACGTTAATTTGTCCCGGAGATTTCGGACCCTGTAACTGACGTGAAAATAGAAAATTCAATTTTTTCCACTTTTTTCACAATTGGGCATCTTTTACCCACTGAATTTGAAAAAGAAGATAATTTTTTTTTCAATTTTTGAATTTTTTTTTTCATTTTTAAAAAATGGCCATCGTTTATTCGAAAGCTCTTGAGTATTCGAACATTTTGAGACCTTAAACGTATTTTTCCTTGCTTCTACTTTTGGAGAGAACGGTGTCCCAGTTGACATGGAATGTCCCATATATATCATCGTATTTAGACTTAAACTACTTTTGAGGGAGATTAGTTTTTTGTATCATTTTTTTTATTTAACGGATACAGGTAAGCACAGTTCTTGCTTCTGTAGGTACTCTTATGTTAATTATTAAAAACACATCTAACCTTAATTTATTCTCAAATGACTTTTTTCTCTACTTTTTCCGTTACCGAAAATAAACTTTTCAGAAAACCTTCCAGTTAGCAATCCAATACAGGAAAGTCGGGAGATGCACTAGGTTAATTTATATCCTCATCGAGTGAAATAAGACCAAGACAAATATTCTCTAGCAAACGAGAAAAAGATTGCTCTTGAATCGTGCTCGACTAGAAACTAGAAACTAAATTGGCTTCATTAATCTTAAATTCGAAGAAAAAAAACCCAAAAGCATTTGAGATTATACTCGTAAAACGTATTGTATTTTTAGTCCCTTAATACTAATATTTCAATTGTTATTGATAATTGTTATCATTAATGTACAAGCACCACATTTCCTTTTATTTAGAGAAGTTACAGTTAACAGTTGTGTTTCTGAAGAATGTTTATTTTTCCTTTTTTTTTTTTTTAATTTTCAATTTATACTATAACCATAATAAAATTAAACACTCTCGTGAAATCATAGATTTTACTGAAATCAAAATTTCGAGAGTAAGAGGAGATTGAAAAGTGTTTGTGTTTGGTGACTGAAAGAGAAGAAGAGATTTTTGAAGGGCTGTATTTATGTGAAAGATGGTCGTATCGAGATCCAAGATTCTAGTTTTCAAATCTCTTCGCCGAAAATTTTTAGGTGCGACAGTTATCGAGTAATTCTAAGGAATAACACGAAAAAAAAATTTTTGCAAATTGTTTGCGTTT
The DNA here is from genome assembly GCA_029963805.1 of Aromia moschata. Classification (NCBI taxonomy): domain Eukaryota; kingdom Metazoa; phylum Arthropoda; class Insecta; order Coleoptera; family Cerambycidae; genus Aromia; species Aromia moschata. Next base: position 439,570 of record JAPWTK010000004.1, read on the forward strand.
TCTTTCTCGGTCCACGGGCTTGGAAATTTTTTTTACAGTGAAACCATGTATAGACCTGATAGCCTGTTTATTCAGCTTCAATTTCCTTTTTTAAAATTTTCTCTACGTTAATTTGTCCCGGAGATTTCGGACCCTGTAACTGACGTAAAAATAGAAAATTCAATTTTTTTCCACTTTTTTTACAATTGGGCATCTTTTACCCATTGAATTTGAAAAAGAAGATAATTTTTTTCAGTTTTTGATTTTTTTTTTCATTTTTAAAAAAATTTTAGAATACTTTTTTTTCAATTTTTAACAAATTAAGAAAATTTTTTTTTAAAGAATCACACACACACACACTTGCGTAAGCACAAAAGAAGCGTAAATCCGACCGTGAAATCTCCACGTGGTACGCTTTGGGTGATGCAAATGCCAGCGGTTAATGAGTAGGAATCAAAATTTGAGTAAAAAACATAATATTTTTTCAAAATGAAAAAAAAAATGTTTTTTCTTTTTCAAATTTAATGGGTAAAAGATGCCCAATTGTGAAAAAAGTGGAAAAAAAATTGAATTTTTTATTTTTACGTCAGTTACAGGGTGCTCAGAAACGTAAATTTTGTTCCTTTAATTTTTTCAGAAATTTTTATCAAACGGTCTGGGGAAACCATTCGATAAATCGATCTGCCGATTTGCAGGACTATTGGAGGTACATTGAGGTATAAAAATTCGTACAAACATTAGACTCCCCATCAATATTCGCAAAGATGAGGTCGACTTAGGAAAACAAGTGAAAAAGTCACTTTTTTTAAGGTTAATATTGAGGATGATAAACATTTTTTTTTTCAAAAAGACATGCCATAACCTTGTAGGAAATTTATTCCAGATCCTGAAACTGCCATTCAGTTTTCTGTCTGATGACTAGTTGCTGAGATATCGATGGTTAAAGCCAAAAGGATCCTTTTGCATTCAAAATCTCCGGGACAAATTAACGTAGAGAAAAACTTAAAAAACGAAATTGAAGCTGAATAAACAGACTATCAGGTCTATACCATGGACCGAGATAGCGTACCACGTGGAGATTGCACGGTCGGATTTACGCTTCTTTTGTGCTTACGCACGTGTGTATGTGTGTGTGATTCTTTAGAAATTTTTTTCTTAATTTGTTAAAAATTGAAAAAAAAAGTTTTCCAAAATTTTTCAAAAATAAAAAAAAAATTCAAAAATCGAAAAAAAAAATTGTCTACTTTTTCAAATTCAATGGGTAAAATATGCCCAATTGTGAAAAAAGTGGAAAAAATTGAATTTTCTATTTTTACGTCAGTTACAGGTCCGATATCTCCGGGACAAATTAACGTAGATAACATTTTAAAAAAGGAAATTGAAGCTGAATAAACAGGCTATCAGGTCTATACCATGGTTTCACTGTAAAAAAAATTTCCAAGCCCGTGGACCGAGAAAGAAAACGCAAAAATTGCAATTTTTTTTTTCGTGTTATTCCTTAGAATTGCTCGATAATTGTCGCTCCTAAAAATTTTCGGCCAAGAGATCTGAAAACTAGAATCTTGGACCTTCAAATGCTTTTTTTATCATCTCAATACGACAATTATTCACCAAAATACTGCCCTTCAAAAAATCACTAAAAAATGTACAATATTTTTTTGCTCCCTTAATTGTTTGCAGTAGTCTACTTGAACATATTGAAATTTCCCACGCATTCTTCTCCCTTTAGTAGCGCTCTTCGACGTCAGGCAACATGAATAATTTTTTATATGAATTTATTAGATAAATTGTTTATTTAAAAAATCCGAACAAAACGTGAACAAATTTATGCTAATTACGCAAAAATATTAAGCAAATAATGACACCTCTGACTATAGTTACGTAGCTGGCCTACAAATATATTCTAAAACCGATCAGATTTATTATTAATAAGATACATTCAAATTGATTTTATATAAATGTGTAAGGTGCTAATTAAATAAGCATGTAGCTTCATAAGAGCTTTATCACATAGCTTAGCTGATTAGTGACAGCGTTATTGACTCTGATGCCCACTCACCAAGGCCATTTTTTGTTTAGCGCTAGCGTTTCTATTGGTACACATACGTGCATGCATATATATCGTATGTGTACATCAGACATTGGCCAGTTATGAAAAAGGACAAACAGAAGTGCGACGATAGATATGAAGCAACGGCATATTCGTCGAAGGTAGTGAGGGAATAAGACCGGCTCTCTCACCACGTTACATTAATCGTTAAAACGAAAAGTGTAGACATTGTCTTTTTTTCACAATAGACCGATGTCGGCTGTACACATACGTATAAAACCTAATTATATATCGATTTTCTTTTCTGGCATATATAAAAAGTGTGACCACCTGGTTCAAGTTTGGAAATAAAAGTGTGAAATAAATGCGTTTGGTTTTTCGTGTGATATTTCCGCTTCTGCAGAAGGTTTCCACAGACATCTGTTGTATATTTCGACTTCATGTTTTCCTACAATCTTAGTACGTGAGGAGAATTGTAACCTTCGGCATAATAACAAATTCACACTTGAACACTTTTACACTTTTTTGTAAACATTGAAACGGTTTTTTGTACTCAATTCGCCATCCATGAAGGCATCCTCAGAAGAGATGATTTAAACTGAGGGTCAATCATATCATGATAATGCCAACATGGTTGAAAGTCGTTACCCAGAGCACGTTATCATTGACAAGATAAGATCGAGAAAGTAAGTTTTGGCGTTTCATTGAATTGTGAACGTTCCTGAAGTTTAAATGTAATTTTATTATACAGGTGTGTTTAAAGAATAGTTATGGCACATTTTCAGAATCCAAAAATCATCTAGGTATCTAAATACGGTTTTATTATCTCATTGTTTTTTCTACATTTGTGTGGTTGTCTAAGTTTAGCTTATCTAAACATTCTGCTAAGATAAGATAATTTAGATAAGTAAGTTATAAACTGTATGGATTCGCTGATACAACTAGGGGAACACAACAGTATCTCTCTTAAGTGGGTGAAAGTACACCAAGGCCACAAAGGGAACGAAAGAGAGGACTTTCTCGCAAAGAAAGGTGCTGAGGTTCCACTGGTAGGGCTTGAACCCACCTGCTGTCTGGCCTACCGGACAGCCAGGAGGACCATAAAGGACCTCTTAAGAAAAAAATATATTTCCCACTAGGAGAAAGTCCCAGGGTTGAGCAATAGCGGATGTTCATTGGCCAACCATTCTGAAATAAGTCAATAGAACTTATAAAACTGGATATAAACCAGCTGAGATAAATAGTAGGACTGTTCACTCACTGCCCACTCATGTGACATCTCACCACAATTGGGGTGAAAAATGACCCGGGTTGCAGGAGGTATGGAGGGGAGGAATAAACCCCACATATATTATGCGAATTCCCATCACTGGCAGCTGTTAGACATTCGAACTTTGGGCCTACAACAATAGAACCAAAAGAAGTAACAGACGCTGCACTATAAACCGTTCTTAAATGTTTTAAGAAAACAGGACTAATGGAATGACTAGCCTGTGGGGGCACAATAAGCATCATCTTAAGTGGACAGCGCTCGGATCTACCCCATAGGTAATTGTAATTGTAATTGTAACATTTTTTTGACACCTGGTATAGCAAAGTGTCGTAGATAATACAAGTTTCTTTAAAATCCTTCTGGATGAAGCAGCTGGGAATATTCAATCGAACATTATGAGAATACCAACAGAGTTGGCAAGTCCTCGAAACCGCGAAACTATCGGACAACGGTCGTGAAAGGCTCCATGCCGAGATTAGTGCGTACGTGTATGTCCCACGCGGGAATTTTAGACATCCCGATTATAATCCGTTTTACCTCTGTTCCGACGCACCGCCTCCAGTTATTCGCGCCTAATTAATTTCGTCGGTAATTACGCGGTCTACGATAAGTGCCCCCTAGCGAAGGAGTTAATATAAATTAGCGCCGAGCATTATAACAGTCCAGCGAAAAGAGAATCAAACAGACTAGGGAATTTCGGAACCAGACGTAAGAGATCAAAGTGAGGGGTGGAAGCGCCACGGCAACAATCTATGTCTACCAAATGTTCGTTAAACATAACATTTTCATATGCTTGTCTGGCAACGTGCAACCGACACCATTTTTTAAGAGGCAATTGATCCGAATTTTGAAAAGGGAATACTCATGAGATATTGAGAATAGTTTATAAAAGTTTTGTATATACAGTGTCCGCCATAAAGTTGGAACCATATGGGATTTTTTTTAATATTAGAGTTTGATAAAATCTGAATTTTTATTTTATTTTTTGCCTAATCAGGCAAACGGGTTTAGGGTTAAAAAAATTATAGGAAATTATTTCTTTACTTTAATTAAACACCCCAAAATATGCAGAATGCCGGGGAAACCTCTATAATCACCTCAAAAGAGCTGTGAGTCACCCTAAGATGCTCATAGGAAATACAACCCTGCAAACTTTTGTAGTACCATCTTGTAGCTACCACAATATAGTCCCTGCGTTAACAGGAATGCCGTCTAATAAATCAGGCAAAATTCCAGTTAAACATTCAAGATATCCTTAACTTGTGAGAGAACGTTCATAGAGGTTTGGTATAGTTTCTCTACCACAACTGAGTCTTCTTCAAACAACTGAGATATTGGTTGCGTGGTAAAATTTGGGACACCTGGTATAGGATCTCTAGCAGAAGTTTTGGTATTCACAGTGTGATTATAAAAACGTATTTTGCAAACAATAATAACCCATATAACTCTATGCTGTAACTGTAGATATCAAACAGAATGAGTGAAATTGATGCGACAACACATAATAAACTCGTGGCAGCTGTAGTGCCTTGGAAGCGTATTTATCTACTTAACGAATAGGGCTCGGTACCATAATATAATAATTTTATTTGCGCCGGAACTTGTCGCTAACTCGTCCAGAATTCATCACCAATTATTAACATTACATTAAAACTTCCCCCAACGAGCGTTTCATCTGCTTACCCTGCTCCGAGAGTGCTAAATTATTTATTACCACTCGAACTTGAAAGTCCTTAGTATCTCTCCCAAACAACACTTAATCTCATCGATTCCCTTAACTTCACAAGCGTCATGTCGATAATGCCGCCTAATACAGCTTGATTTACAGGCCACTCCACACGGTGAATATGTTGATAGCGTCGCGTCGCGGCAAACGAGCTTACAGCGTCATTGTACGTTGTCCGTTTCTGTAGACTACAGACCGCTAAAAACTTTTATAACTGTAGTTAGTAATAGTTTACTGTGAAACAAAGTAACTGTTATACAGTGTGTTCCATATCTATGTGTGGAATACAGCTTATATAAGTTAACATTGTTAACATTGTTAACATTGAATGTCGTCAGGGGTGGGCCACTAGGACAGTCATAAGAAACTTTTAATTAGGGCGAATTGTTGCGCGTTATAAGTTATTGACAAAACGAAAAAAAGTAGTCTAGGTTGGGCCACTAGTGAATATCGACGAAATATGTAGGACTAAAATAATTTTTAATGGACAAATATGTTGCCTTCTATAGTTTTTCATTCAATTCTACATAATTTTGATGAGCAGTCTTCATGAGAACATTAACTTTTTAATTGTCACTTCTTTTGTTTATATTGTTGTAGCCCCAAAGTGCTAATACATAACAGCTGCCATTGCTGAGCATTCGCATAATATAAAGGGGTTTCTTCCTCTTTTCCACACCTCCTGCAATCGGAATCATTTTTCACCCCAATTGTGCTAAGATGTCGCATGAGTGTGGAGTGTCCTGTGAACAGCCTTACTATCCATATCACCTGGTTGCTACCCAGTTTTATAAGGTTTATGTACATAAAAATGGTTTAAGTAAAACTTGTTCGAAGAAGACTTATGACCGACAGATTGATATCGTGAAAATAAAAAAGATATTTGAAAAAAAGTTCCACAACACTGTCAACCTTTTTCTCTTACACCTTTTTCTGTTCATGTTTTGCATGAACAACTACTTTTACTTGAACCATTTAAAAAAAAAGTAGTCGATGTTGGGCCATTGCAGTCTAGGTTGGGCCACTAGTGAATATCGACGAAATATGTACTAAAAAAATTTTTAATGGACAAATATGTTGCTTTCTATTGTTTTTCATTCAATTCTACATAATTTTGATGAGAAATCTTCATGAGAACATTAACTTTTTAATTGTTACTTCTTTTGAGTATATTGTTGTAGAACCAAAGTGCGAATACATAACAGCTGCCATTGCTGAGCATTCGCATAATATAAAGGGGTTTCTTCCTCCTCTCCACACCTCCTGCAATCGGGATCATTTTTCACCCCAACTGTGCTGAGATATCGCATGAGTGTGGAGTGTCCTGTGAACAGTCTTACTATCCATCTCACCTGGTTGCTACCCAATTTTATAAGGTTTATGCACATAAAAATGGTTTAAGTAAAACTTGTTAGAAGAAGACTTATGACCGACAGATTGATATCGTGAAAATAAAAAGATATTTGAAAAAAAAGTTCCACAACACTGTCAACCTTTTTCTCTGACACCTTTTTCTGTTCATGCTTTGCACTTTTACTTGAACCATTTTTTTTATTGTACTAAGTTTGATTAACCCTGAAGACATAATATTATTCCATGCCATATACCGAGTAATTTTCGAAAGTGGCTCGCCCTTATCACATTTTTGTTGTCAGAGATAAAATGATGAGGATTGAATTAGATATTAGCCATAAATCTCCATATGTTTACTGACAGATTTGCAGATTTATTGACATTGTCGTCTTTCTTTATTCACTTCCAGTTTAGCCGGAAATGGTCCCCACTTTTTAAATAACACACTGTTTTTAACGGCACATCATGTTTATTTTCATTCGTTTGGATTTAAAATTCCATTCTGAGCACGATGACACTCGATTTGTCATTTTTAACACATCATGTTATTTGTTTCTTTATTTACATATTTTAATCTATAGAGAGCTTAAAAAAAACTGGATGTTTTCCACGAAACACCGAACTACTACACTTTTTTCTCGACGCGCGTTTCGCCAACCAAGTTGGCATCTTCAGGAGAATATTAAAACTCATTTCATCACTCCGTGGAAAACGTCCAGTTTTTTGTTTCTACGCCGAAGGTTCCAGTACCCACTCCAGGATATAGAGAGTTTATTAAAACGTTTTAGTTTTTTATTATATCAAACAAAAGCAATTATGATTACATATTAAAATTGATTTACGCTGTTCAAGAGTCAGCAGTGTTTTTTTTGCAACCCACCCAACATCGATGCATATCATACCCTATTTTCAGTTGATATTTCCAGGTGTCTGATGTCTGATAGCGTTTTTCTTGAGAATTGATAAGTAGGTGTTGATATCCATATTGTTCCCATTTGTCCCATCCGAACAAAAAATGTCCCTTCGCCTTTTTTTCAATGTTTAAAAAATGAAAACTGTCCTCAAAAACAACGAGTTATTTTTTTCCATCTATTTGACGTTTTCAAAAACTAAGACTAGATCAAAATAAATAAAAAATTAAATGACATTATTTGTAAAATGTGACAAATGATGCTGAATTGTGCACATAATGGCATTTTAAATCAAAAAATGCAGAACATGCCATTAGAAATTGATAACTTAGATCTATTTACGATTAAACTGGAAGTAAAAAAATGACTGCGAACAAATGCAGACTTATGTGTTAGTTTAACTCTCCATCTCGTCAAAAGTCAATATACGTTGAGGTAGTGAAATTATTATATACATGATATAACATGTAATTATACATTTTTAGACATTTTTCAAGTCGTAGGGAATATCAGGATATCCAGTTTTGACTTACAAATTCTACTGTATATTTCTTCGTAATAAATAGAACTCAAAGATTTGTTTACTCCAACAATAAGTAAATTTTATTAAACCTTGTACCTTCTTAGAAGGGAAAGTAAAAGAAATTCCAAATTACCAACATCACATTAAAACTTTTCCTCTAACGATCATTCGATTTACTTCCCAATTTCACGCAACTAGTAAATAATTTATTACCACTCAAACTCAAAGACCTTACTAGCTTATTTGAGGCAACTTACCAATTCTCTCAACTTCGTAACCAATATGTAGACGACTTATCCAAATACGATTTGATTTACACTCCTTATGGTGCAAATGATATAATTAAAGTTTATTAAGTCGGCAACAAAATATTCTTGAGGGGGATTAAGATATTTTTACTTATTTGTAGTACATATTTCATGACGCTTGAGAGGTATGTTTCGAACTTACCATTAAAACACCCATAGATATACGTAGATCTACTTCAATCCGAAATAAATAACTTTTTTTTTAGCACAACAAGAGGGAACTGATTTGAGCCATACCGTGTTGAGTAAATAATATAAATATAGTAAATTAAATGTTTCTAATCCAATTTGAACTTTATTTTAGTACTTTCTTTCAAATACGAAATAATGTATTATTCTTTTAACTGAACAGACCATCTGTTAATCGCAGTACTAAGAAATAACAGCAATAACAATATGTATTTGATTTATACGATTGATACGAACGATATAACTAAAACTTTAGAAATATTGAATTTACAGCTTCACTAGAATATATGTCCTGAAGATGTATCCTCTGGGACAGTTAAAATAAAAAAGTGGACCACAACAGGACGAATATCTTTTTTAGTACCTATTTTTTTCCCTAACACCTGATAAGTTTAATTGATCTTCAACTTCACAAGACCCTATGTAACCTAATTTAATACTGTTAGATTTACTCATACCGTGCAACTGACATAAAAGCGTCAGAATAAGTGAAATGTAATCATTAAAAGGATTTTTTTACATTGAACAGTTACAGTGAAAACAAAAATAGTCTTATAAATACCCTGTATTATATTAGTATGCAGGAGTATATGCAGCAAATAGCAGCGGTGGATGGAGGGGTCTGAAATTCTCTTAATGGAGAAAGGATCCTACATTATATGATAATAAAAAACAAATATAACTTACCATAATGCAAATGCAAGCAACACTTATCCAGAAACATTTAAACTAAACCAACATGCTATACTAAAAGAGTCCAAAACATCATTGTAATTTATTGACATAGGTACTTTTTTATTGAACGGATAAAGCAAAAAAATCATATAGTTTGACTAATATATTATTTAAAATATATTTTAATATACTCCTTAATCTCTGTTTAACTGCTCATATTGTAAACTCTAGATAATAAACTTGAACGAAGTAGAATATTTACTACTAGATCTTGAAAGCCTTTTAGTCTCTTCTCACCAACTACATTTAATTGTCTCGTTGATTTGCCCTCGCTTGTCGATACCACCTCCTAATAAGATTTGGTTTACAGGCCGCTCCGCGCAACTGATATGGTGAAAGGGCCAGAGCAAATGAATTTACAGCGTCATTAGAAGGTCCCCGGCTGTCCTATCGAACAATCTCGGAACGTTGTTTAAAATACCCGGGACGCGTCAACAGTGTCCCGGTGTCCAAGGATGCACGGCCGCCCAGGACTCTAATCAGATTGTGTTCAATCGAGGACGTAAAAATGTGATTGTGTTCTCCAGTAGGCGGGTAATCGGTTCGGGAACGATGTTCGTTTGTTTCTGGATACAGTGCGTTTTATGCTGGACGATCATGATCGAGTGTGCCAAGACGGCACCCGCCGAGACACAGGAAAAGTTACAAGGTAAGTTTTGTTGGAACTGTTATCAGTTATCATACATAGATAACTACTTATTTTCATTCAGTTATCTAACTGACTACTCATTTAATGATATTTGGATTTTTTGTTGATTCTATCTTTGAATTACTTCAAGTATCCTTAATAATACTTAAGTACGATCAAATATAAGTATATCAAATTTTTGTGTAGCCAGAAGAAGTTTCTTAGTAGAATGCAGTCTCATGTTTGAAGAGGTGATCATATTTAGCAATTGGTTAAAAAGTGTTAACAAAAAAAAGAGTTCAAAGTTGTACAGTTCATAATCATAGATATGATCATTCCACGCTGAATTACTATAGGGATAATTAAATGCGCTATAAGAATTTTTTTATATCTTCTCATATACTTTAAAACTGATTAAAAAAGAAATTCCAGTTAAAGTTGACTGGAAGTATGACTGGATGTTGATTTTATAGATATAGATATATTTTTGTAATAGTTTTTTTTTTAAGTCAATTAAGTCCCGAAAATATAAGTGTTTACTATACAGTTATTAATTAGTGCGTATATATAGTTTTCGTTTATATGTTGATACCTACATACCTACATTGTATGAAAGAAACAAATTTCTTATATATGACTAAGTAATTTGTTTCAGTATTTTTTAAACTTGCCAAAATTAACAATTGAACATAGAAAAGTCACAAAACAAAAGAAATATCATTTTATTTTTCAATATAACACCCCGTATATTTTTTTAATTTTCTACAGGGACTCTGCCTGATTTACAAGGGTTAAAGACATTTCCGTCAAAAGTTTGTGAATTATTTAAATTTAATATTTAATAATTACATTGGAACTGTCAGGCTCGATATCCAAAAAACAAATAACTACATAATTACTTTGAGTTTCGACGTTTATAAATAAGTAGGTACATTTGTATTATTTTGAAAGGCCTAAATTATTGCTTCGAAATTTATAATATTTTAACATAGAATATTCAAAAGAAGCAAAATACGAAATAATTTGTCTGACAATTTAATTCACTCACATAATAGTAAAATAAAACATCGAGTTCAGCATGAATATCGACAAATATTTCCTCAGTAACGAGTACCATCTACAAATACAATGAAAATTATTGTTAAGAAATTAAGGAAATCAAAGTATCAGGAAGAAACAGAACGGTAGCCACAAACCAAAAAAGATATCTCTAAATAGTGTGTGTATAATTAATTAGATGTTCATTCATGTTCTGCTTTTTCTAAATAACCCGTGTCAGAATATAATACATTTCGAAGTAATAATTAACCCCGTTTAGGCCTTAAACATAAAAAAGCTTAAAAAACAATATAGATCATTTACTAAAACTGTTATACCTATAAGAAGTTTTTGCAGGCACCTTTAATAAATACTCTAGGTAGGTGTCAAAATAAAACATTGTGGAATACCTATGATAACAATGGCAAATGGGTGTTGCTTCTATACATAAGAAAGCTTTAAAACATTTTTATGCAAAGAAACACTGTTCGTTATTATTAAAATATTATAGAAGAAGTTAAGGGTATTTGCAAATCTATGAACGCATATTGACCACTTCGTCAGTAATGACGACATTTTTTTTTTTGTATGGTTCGTTACTTTAGAGTTTATACTAGATATAAGGATATAATATTTAAAAAAAATCGATCGAAACTTCAGCAAAAGACGAGAAATTAATTCAGAAAATTAATATAAAAGAAAAAAATGTAACAATGTAAAACCATTCTATTTATGTCCCAAACTATTAGGTAAGCAGCCTACTCTTGCTGTGTATATGCCACTGTTCTAGGAAATAGAGGATGTTCCAGTCCACCGGTTCAACGAACACATCCGGTGCTTTCTACCTTGGAACTAAGCAAACAACACTAACCATGTCTAACCTTGCCAGTGTCAGGTTCACGTAACAGCAGAGCAACTTTCGTCGGAGGGAACAAGGTTAACCCGAGCGAACTTTCGGTGGGCTCTTTATAAGTTAGGAGTACTTGTTCGGAGACGTGCAGTTTGCTGAAAAAAAAAACTAGTTGTAGAGTTATCGGTCTACTTGGAATAGTAAATTGGAATTCTTAGGGACAAGCGCGAATTTGCACACTTTGTATGTAATTTCCATGAATTTAAACGAGTCGCTGAAACTTCGAAGGGACTTAATCTACTTTTGCGGACACGCTTGGAATAAGAATATGTTTTCTCTTTAACCCTGTCTCAAAAGTAATGTAAAATAAACCAAACTGGTATCAACCGCGGATGTACTCGTATAAACGTAGGGAGACACAATTTTGAAATAAATAACGTTTTGCCGCGAATCAATGTTCCAGTATCCACTCTTTTTGTGTTATTTGGTAAATTATATGAGCATATAGAATGTTGCTTTCATATTTTGTAATCCTTAATTATTTTTAATAAAATGTTTTGAAGTACTATTAAAGAAACTGTCAAACAGAAAAGACTGGAACAACTGAGTTGCAGTCCAAGCACAGAGAAATTGATATTCAGACGGTTCAAAAACAGAGCAAGGATTTACGGGACAAGACCTAATACAAAAATATCGTTAAGTCTAGGATATATGCAAAAGAATTTCAGGACTGAAGTGGCCACAATCCAATACTGTGTTATGGAAATAATAAGACGAAGAACTGAGAGATAGTCAATTGACTTCTTTTTCGATAGCCAAGCAATGTCGAAAGCAATCTGCGTTGATGCGTCAACAAGCCAAACCAAAGTGATTTAAGGACATTAAGGTAACGAAAAGGCTGATAGAACTAGCCAAACGCCCTAATATGACCAGAGGATTTCTGTAGCGCTGTCGTTGCAAAACCATGCATAAAAACACCAATACATAAAAGCCGCTTCCATGCCAAACGCGCTGCTCCGTACCGCGGTGAACCGCGCAGAACTATGCAAACCAACGCAGAGCGACGCAGAATTGAGAAAAATGTATGCAAATATTTTTTTTAATCCAGCTCTGTTCCAACTGGAGCGCGAAAAAGTTATACTTGGCTGTCATGGTTATTAATTATCACATAAATCTAGGCAGTTAAAAACTGTATGGATTTGCTAATACAACTAGCGGAACACAACAGTATCACACTTAAGTGTGTGAGACGACACCAAGGCCACGAAAGGAACGAAAGAGAGAACTTTCTTGCAAAGAAAGGGGCTGAGGTTCCACGGATAGGGCCTGAACCGGACATCCAGGAGGGCCATAAAGTACCTAGTAAGAGAAAAACATATTTCTCACTGGGCAAAAGTCCCAGGATTGAGACAATCGGGCATGTTCATTGGCGAACCATCCTAGTATAAGTCAATAGATAAAACTGGGTAGAAACCATCTGAGACGGATAGTAGGACTGTTCACAGGACACTGCCCACTCAGGCGATATCTCACCAAATTGGGGTGAAAAATGGTCCCGATTGCAGGAGATGTGGAGAGGAGGAAGAAACCACCTTCACATATTATGCGAATACCCAGCATTGGCAGCTGTTAAGCATTCGAACTTTGGGGCTACAACAATAGAACCGAAGAAAGTAACAGACGTTCCGCTAGAAACTGTCCTTAAAATTCTTAAGGAAACAGGACTAATGGATATACTAGCCTGCGTAATACATATATATGTGCTTTTGTGAGGAAACCAATAATTTGTGTTTCCAAGTGTAAATAAGGTATGAAAATTTCAGAAGTTTTGCATCAGAATCCTTAATTATAATGGATCTCTTTTTTGTGATTTTTTTGCAATCACTTAAATTTCGTTGACAGAAGAATTCTAGCAACAGTTTTGCCATGAGATAAAAGAACGAAAAACAAAATAACCTAAAATGCAGATTAAAAAATATAATTTTTTAAATCGCTTGATTTTATGAATTAACGTGGTAAAAAATTAACTCAAAATTAATTTGGAAGGTAAGACCCATTATCGATGTAGCTACTACGGCATCAGGTGCTATTTATAACATACTGGTCAAAAAGGTTTATGCAAATCAGATGAAAAATAAATAGCATTATAAACACGGAATGCTTTTTTCATATAGCCTTACAATCATAAGAAAATAAGCTTATTTTTACTATAACGCTTTTTTAATCAGATTATTTTTTTATGTAATATTTTGTCCGCCTCGCATGAATAAATACTAATTGCTTAGGTATGTTACATCTGTATATTATAAAATATTCAAAAGTAGATTAATTATTAAATGTAATTGCAAATAGAATATCCGAATTTTTTATTCAATTCCATACTCTAATTATACCTTTATCAGTTGAATGCCGCTAAATTAAATTCGCTACCCCGCATGTAATTCTCTTCACAAAAATGGACCTCGACCGACATTTTCAGCACAATAGCATCAATTTTACACTTCAATTTCAATATCTGCACAATAGGACAGTAATGAAAAAATGTATACTTGCAAAACCTTGTTTACAAAAGGCAAAATGGAGAACAAAATACACAGAGTCTGAGTGTGAAAGTGTATTTTATTAGTACGCAGATAGATACATTCTATTCTAGAGACTTTTAAAATGTTTCAATACACAATACGATTTTGAAAACTGATCATAGTAGTAAAAGTTTTTAAAGAAAATTAATAAAAATAAAGTGCATGAGATGGAAATTTATGAAATATTTTTTAAGGAACTTAAGTTTTTTAGACTTAACTAACCTAACGAATACACTTGACATCCGCATATCCGAACTCACCATATTTCCGAACTTTTTCTCACCATATTTCCGAACTTGTACTTCCACACAACCGAACTTGTCGCTGTCAAATGTCAAATGTCGCTGTCGAATGACCAATAAGCCAGAAAAACCCTTTGCGCATGCGCCAGCAGTTCGGTTATCCCGAGGTGACGAGAGTTCGGAAATGTGGAATTTTGCGGAACGGACAAGTTCGGATATGTGGATGTTGAGTGTACAACATTTACAAGTACAAAATAGTTTTTTTTTTTTTTGTGAAGGGCATACCTACACTGTTTATTTTTAATAATTTAGGTTTTTTATATTAGTGTCATTGCAAAAATAGATTATTCATTGTATAATATGGAGAAGGCGTGCTAAAATATCGCGAAGGTCCCGATGGTAATTTTTTTTAAAAGTTGTGAGTGTCGATGCCACATTTTCTTAAAAATTACGATATCATTGATATCAAATTTCTTAAAAATAGCGAAGGTGTTGATGATCAATTTAATTAATCACCAAAACGTCAATTGTAAATTCTGTTAGAAATTATTTTAAGGCGCTGAACGTAAATTTTCTTAGAAATTGTGAAAGGGTTAATAACAGTTTTTTATTAAAAATGACGAAAGTGCCAATGGTATTTCTTAAGGAAAAAAAATAAAATAAAAACTGAATTTTTGACAGACTTTGAACAAAAACACATATTTTTTGGTCAAATTTTCGCCATGTATTGGCTCGAAAAAAATTAGTTGTAATAATAATCAAAAAAATCCTTCGTTCAATGATTAGATAATGTTACTTCAAACATTTGAACAAAATCGCTTCATAACTTTTCGAGAAATCGTGTCCACCGACTTAAAAAATTGAGTTTTGAGATAAACGCGTTTACAGTTTTAAATTGAAATAACATGCAAAAAAAATATTTTTTTAACTTACATAGAATCATCGATTCCGGCACCATAAAGCTGGCAAACGTAAACAAACATGGAGAAAGCGAGTAATCAACTGTCACACGCCTAGGGGGCGCATTCTTATCTGAAATCGACAATACCTGCGAAGCGCTGCACTGACGTGGCCTGATGGGCGGAACTTCCGAAGGGTCTATCTCTTAGAATTTTACTCGGATCGATTTGAAATTTTAGGAGAATATTTTAAACATATTGTACTATTTAATAAGACAAAAAAAATAAATCGATTTTTTGAAATTTTCAAACCCACCTAACCCCTTAAAAATGCCGAAAGTGTCAATGAAAGTTTTTCTCAAAAATTGGGAAGGTGTCAAATCTTCCTAAAAATAAACAGTGTCTAATGTAAAAGTAAAAGTGGCGAAAAATGCGTTGTTAATAAATTGTATTAGAAATGACCGAGGCACCAAGGTAAATTTGCTTAAACATGACTAAGGCGCCAATCACTAGTTTAGTAAAAATGGCGAAGGTGACAAGGAAAAAAATAATTTAAGATTGTGAAGGTGCCAATGTAAAATTTTTGTTAACAAAATGGCATTGGTGTTAATGACTTTTTAAAACTAATGAAGTTACCAATGGTAAATTTTATGTACATGGTACAATGGAACAATTTTTAAAAAATGACGAAGGGGCCGATGGTAAATTCGTTTTTCATTGTCTAAGAGTTCAACTTTAAAATACTTGACGATGACGTCATATATATAAATGTATTTTGGGTATTTTTCTAATATGTAACTGAAAATACAGCTAACTGAAATCAGACATGAACCTGCCCCAGGATTTTATCAAAATAGCGTTGATAGCGGTATTACGAATTTATTTCCAGACTCCTGTTCCGCATTTTATAGTCCCGGTCGATGACTTGAAATAAATAGCGAACTAAATAACTTTTCTCCTTTTTCCTGTTTTATCACGCATACCTTATCCGAAAGAGCTGCCGTAACGACCCACATATTAAGAATTTATGGGATCGTACCGCGTTCCGCATTATCTGAGTGCGGCCGCCAAAAAATTCGGTAGGCGGGGTCGAAACGTAGTAGGCCGCGACCGTGTGCGTACGCCCCCAAAAAAGCCCATTAATAAATGTCTGCCTACGGGGCGCTAACGGGAAAGCCGTCTATTCTATTTGACATAGATATTTGAAATGAAAAAATTGCGCAGTTAATGGAAACCAATAAATACAATATACATTAATACGAGGTTTGTAAATTAAGTACTGACATTGATTTTTTTAAATTATTTTATTCGAACAGAATTCCAATTCAGTATTGTCTCCCTCAAAATAACTTCCTTGGAAAGCCACACAGCGCTGAAGACGGTTCTTCCATTCCTCATAACAGTGCTGGAACTCATATAGGTACTGCAATAGCCTTCAACTGGTCGGTTAAAGCCGTTTGAATGTTTTTTATGGTCCCAAAATGACGTCCCTTGAAGTGATTTTTCAATCTCGGAAAGAGAAAAAAATCATAAGAACTCAAGTCAGGCGAGTCCATAAGGAAGATGAGGAGCCAGAGGAAGTTTTTTACTGGTTAAAAACTCGTTTTACTGAAATGGCTGTGTAACAAAGCGCATTGTCGAGATACAACATCAGTTGTTTTTGATGTTTGATCTCACACTCATGACCTTTTTTCGGTTATCAAGAACCTCTCTGTAAAAGTATTGATTTACTGTTTGGCCTGGAGGCACAAACTCTTTGTGGACAATTCTCTGGCTGTCAAAAAAACAAATCACCATTCATTTGATCTTGGACTTGCTCATTCTTGTCTTGGAAAGCTAGAAGTGTGCCATTCCATGCTTTGGGGCTTGGTTTCCGGGTCGTACTCAAACACCCAAGTCTCATCACCAGTAGTGACACGTTCCATAAAATGGGGATCATTTTCAATCGATTCCATAAAGTCAAGACACCTTCCTCTCCCCATGTCCTTTTATTCCTGCGAAAGGTTTTTTGGAACCATTTTTGGGCAGATTTTTCTCATCCTCAATTCGTCAAAATCTGATGAACAGTGGTGTGATTCAAATTTAACTTGTCCCCGATCATTCTTGTCGTCAACCGACGATCTGAATGCACAAGATCCCGTATTATATCGACATTTTCATCGGTTCTTAAGATGAAGGGCTTCCGCTGCGTAGTTCATCTTCAATCGACTCTCTTCCTTCTGAAAATGCCTTAAACCACCGAAAAACCTGGGCTCTTGAAAAATCATTGTCTCAGTGGGCGTGTTGAAGTTTTGCAAAAGTATCCATTGCGCTGTGTCCAAGTCTGAAACTTGATAGCACACCGTTGCTCAAAATTAATGTCACTCATTTTTAAAACGCACTAGAAAAAAGGTTTACGAAAACAGTCATAAAGAACAATCAAATGACTCTAACAAGTTCAAACTGGTATTGAAGATGCAGTGCATTTTAACCTACCGCCTTTCTAAGTCCCGTCTCCGCAGTGTTGCTAGACCGAGCGCTACGTTGCCAGTCTCATTACTTAATTTACATACCTCGTAGATATAAAAAATTGGAGATATTTAGTTCTCAATTTTCCATCGAATACACTAGTTACGAAAAAAAAAAAAAATACAGGGACTACCTATTCTTTCTGAAATTTCAAAATATGCTGTCACAAAGACAATAGAAAGAAAAATGTAGCAGCCGTTCAGCTGACACTATGTTTTTTTAAATGGAACACCCTATATGTTTTATTTATTTCGAAATTTAGGTATCTTATTTAACTTACGAAGGAGTAAGTTAAAAAACAAGTATGATATTTACACTTTTTATTTTGTTATTACTCATGTAAATGTCTCAGAAACTTGTCATACAACAACTTTAGTAAAGTTTCCTTTGAATAAATTCTTCAGTGAAGTTTAAAAGCAGCACTATTAAAATAGCGCGGCTTCAGTATATCTATGGTAACTTTTTCCATGTATTTGTATTCATGTTTCTTATTATTCTCCAGGTAAAAGTAAGTAAAAGTATTTAACATATTCGGTTGCTTTCAAAAAGTTAGCACAAAGAAGTTATTAATATGGACGATTATTACGAATATGGAAAAAAAGGGTTTTCATTTAATGAAAGAAATAAAAAAAGTCTAAAAGAGTTGTTGGTTGCATTTTTTTTTACTTTTTTTGTACCTATATAGTTTTTCCATGGAAGCTGTTAAATTTAACGCGAATCATTAATTCATTTAATTTTTATTTATCTTATTATCTTCATGGAGATTGTTTTGTCGGTAATAAAAAACAATGTACTCTTATTTTGCCTAGCACAAGTAGGTTCGAAAATATAGTAAAAAAATATTATAATAAATATTTTGCGCTGCTGTTTGACAAATATTTTGTCACAATCTCTGGATCTGTTTTTATTTTTCACCCGTCGCGTCTCTTTCGACTGGAATGATGAGCCAATCTTTAAACTGACTTTCGCGAGAGCGCTGAATTGGCCTATTCTAATCTACCCTCTTTTTCGTTTCTAATTAGCGAAACGGAATCCTAATGAATTGGTTGTTTTGTCGATAAAATTGATGATCTTCTTCTTTTTAAAGGGACATTTTAATCTCGTAAAGTGAAAATCAGAGAAAAGAATCTAATCAATTCGTCTGTTAATGGCTATTGATTACTGTCGAACATGGAAAAAAGTATATGCTCGAGTATTTTTCGAGTAGTGATGCTTTTGAAATCGAATTTTAAATTGGACTAAAGAATGAATGAAACAATGACAGTATTGAGATTACAAATGAGAAAAAAATGTAAAAGAAATAAACGAAACGCTGGACTATTGCGTAAGCTTAATATTACTTTTGATAAGATCGAAAGGAACTAAATTATTACCTCGACAGCAAAAGTCATCCAGAAGCAACGAAGAATTGTGAACTAAAAAAGAAAAACATAATGGCAAAACGTTCAATAGTTTAATGCACTAGTTCTTATTAAATCTTAGTTTTCGCTAATTAAGAAATATATTTGATTTTATTAGTTTATTATTAGTAGGGTTCCACAACAACATGGTGGGCACTAAACAACTTTATGATATAGACTGTGTTATTTAAGCGCCTTATAAATTATGTACGAGTGTATTTCTGGCCTGTGCATACATACGCCACTAACCGTGCCAAGTAACTCACACTACGACTCTAGTACGCCACTCCCTTAGGCCTGCGTTATGGCACACACTCCGGACTTTAATTACACAGCCACACAAAAAAAAAACATTTTTTTTTTGGCCCAGGGGTCTGACTATGTTTACTGTATGTTTTCGGGGTTGCTGAATCCGAATCCAAGGTCAGATTGACCCCATCAGGATTTCGCCATAACCTCAAAAAAACCCTAAGACCCCATAATCAACGCTGTTTAGTCCTGTAACGTTGTACTCAAGCTTTAAACTAAAAAACCAATCTGTTAATCCACATAAACTCATAACCCTATAACCCCATAATCCCATAACCACTAACACTATAACCCCGTAACCCCGTAATCCCATAACCCCAATACTAAAGAAAATAAATGAGCAAAGTCAATCTACATTATATCAATGTTACAAAACAAGAACCCATAACTCTATAACTCCATATCTCCATAACCACTAACCGTATACCCCCGTAACCCCAAAACCACGTAACCCCATAACCACTAACCCTATAAGCAAAACAACTAAGTATCGTGGCATGGATTCCACAAAACTAAAGCTGTTAAACCCTATAACCTCATAACCCGATAAATTCTAATTAAAAAATACCATATCCATAAAGTTTCGGACTCAATTGTAAATTTATGTAATATTTGTAAAACTGTCAGCATCAATGTTATCCGATGTACAACGCGAGGAGGTTGCGTGAAAAAAGCGAACCTATAAAAGCTGTTATGGAGTTATTGGGGTTATGGGTTTATGGGTTCTTGTGTTGTAACATTGATATAATGCAGATTGACTTTGGTGATTTATTTTCTTTAGTATCGGGGTTATGAGGTTATGGTGTTACGGGGTTACAGGGTTAGTGGTTATGGGGTTATAGGGTTATGGGTTTTGTGGATTAACAAATTGGTTTTTTAGTTTAAAGCTTGAGTAACAACGTTACAGGACTAAACAGCGTTGATTATATGGCGAAATCCTGACGTGATGGGGTCAATCTGACCTTGTATTCGGATTCAGCGACCCCGAAAGCATACGGTAAATATACTCAGACCCGTGGGCCAAAAATTTTTTTTGTGTGGCTGTGTTATTAGATATGTATGTGAAGTTTGAGGCGCAATGCACAGGTTCAGATACATACGTAAATTCTCTGTACATACATAGATACGAGCCCAGGCTCATAATAGTTCGGCCGGTAAACATTTCTAACTATATGATTGAACATAATGTGAAATCTATTTGATATATAAAATGTTTTGTCAAAATTATTTCAACTGCTTTAAAATACAAGTTTAACTTGCAAATACTGAAAATTATAATGAAATTACATAATAAACAATATTTATTTAACACAAAAATAACAACCAGCTGATGGGTCAGAATAGTTCGGCCACTTATCGTAATTGCCATGAAAA
This sequence comes from Aromia moschata, assembly GCA_029963805.1. Classification (NCBI taxonomy): domain Eukaryota; kingdom Metazoa; phylum Arthropoda; class Insecta; order Coleoptera; family Cerambycidae; genus Aromia; species Aromia moschata. The sequence continues at coordinate 460,447 of JAPWTK010000004.1, forward strand.
TGACTACGCTAGCTAAAACAAAACCCTTATTAAATAAATCAACAAGACAGTTGTTAAAATTAGTTATAATTCATTTTTAAAGCAGAATGCCTCGAGGAAAACCTTTAAGTGAAGATCTTCGATTATCAATTATTAAGGCCTATAAAAATGGCATTTCGGCACGTCGGATCTCAGTTTCGCACTCAGTACAGCGTTCTACTATTCAAGATATTATTAATTTGTATAAAGCAACTGGCGAAGTCAATCAGAAAACCAAAACCGGCCAACCATCTAAAATTACGAAAGCAAATAAAAGAGCTTTGCGAAGAATTATAAAAACAAATTGGCGATTTAATACCAAAGAAATAACTGTTTTATGGAGGGATAGTATAAACAAAGATGTTTCATTATCTACAACAAAGAGAACTATAAGGAAAATAGGATACACATTTTATAAGGTAATATTTCTAAATTTTTTGGATAGAATTTGTTAGACGGTAACTTTTTATTTTCAACAGGCAAAAGAAAAGCCATTATTAACAAAATGCAAAAACGCAATAGACTGAAATGGGCTCGGGAACATCAAAATTGGACTCAAAGACAATGGCATAATGTAATTTGGAGTGATGAGTCCATTTGACGTTTGTGTGGGAGACTCTCGCAAAAGAGTTTTGAGTACGTTTGGTGAGGCTTATCACAATGAGTGCCTAGTTAGAAAAGTTAAGTTCCCAGCCTCAGTCATGATATGGGGTTGTATGTCTGCGAAAGGCGTAGGAAACGTATACTTTCTTGAAGGGACTGTCAACGCGAATAAATACAGAGAGATTCTGGAAGAAAGTTTATTGCCATCCATCGCGAAATGCACAACCGAAGAAGATAACTTTATCTTCCAACAAGATAATGCACGTTGCCATATAGCAAAATCAGTTACGAAGTGGTTTCAGGAAGATAATATTCCTACACTAAAATGGACATCTTCTAGTCCAGACTTGTCTCCAATTGAGACACTTTGGCATAACATGAAGAAAGAACTTCAGAAAAATCCAACACGTACGGTACTTGAATTAAAAGCGACCTTGCAAAACATATGGGATAATGTACGTCCAGGAGAATGTGCAAGACTTGTAGACACAATGCCCAGTAGAATAAAAGCAGTTATTGCTAATAGAGGCAACGTAACACAATATTAAAAGGCGGCAGAACTATTCTGACCCATCAGCTGGTTGTTATTTTTGTGTTAAATAAATATTGTTTATTATGTAATTTGATTATAATTTTCAGTATTTGCAAGTTAAACTTGTATATTTTAAAGCAGTTGAAATAATTTTGACAAAATATTTTATCTATGAAATAGATTTCACATTATGTTCAATCATATAGCTAGAAATGTTTGCCGGCCGAACTATTATGAGCCTGGGCTAGTATATATGTCGCTCCCATTGGAGCGTCTCATGGCACTTTTGAACGAGAACGGTTGCTAAACATGTGAATTGGCCGAAAAAACGAATTGCGGGTATTCAGACCATTATCAGACAGTTATCAGGCCAATTCACGACATGTTTGGCGACCGTTCTCCTCCAAAAGTGCCTTTAGATGCTCCTCGTCGAATTCTAAAGGTATTTCGATGCGAGCCGTGTCGTCGAGGTCAAAGTCACCATTTTTGACTTTTGCAAACCATTTTTGGGCAGTATAACGCCTTCTCCGTACACGTCGCAAAAGTCCCGAGCGGCTGCCGTAGCTTTTTGATCTCGATGAAAAGCGAAGAAAAGCAGATGCCGAAAATACTGTTTTTTGCCTCCTGGATAATCCACTTCCAAGCCTGACAACTAATGAAAAATTAAATTAATCAAAACAAAGATTATCACAGTTTTATAGAGAAAAAATTGCTCTTTCGAGTGAATATAAACATTATGCCAAACAGCAAAGAAATCGCAGGATAAAAGAAAAGACTAAAGTCTACGAACTTATTGGACTACCCAATATATAAAGCCCAGCAAATTATATAAGTCCCATACTGTCCAGTTACGTCTGCCTGCGCCTGTCGGTCGCCGTGCCAAATGCTAAAAGGCACACATAGATAGATAGAGATCTTACCAGGATCGTGTACGAGCGACAGAGATGAAACGTAGATATGAAACTTTCCATACGGTAAACAGTAAAATCAAACGAAAATTTGTGCCAGGCACAGCAGACGCTCAGTCTCTTAGAATCCGTTTGTTTAGATGGATCACGCTTGTTTTTATAATAGATATATTACGTAAACAGAAACAAAGTTTAATATACTTTGTACAAAATAAATCCGAAGCACGTCACCGATGACGCAATTAAATGTGTGCAATGATATTACCACAGAATTATATTGAAATAAAAAATATAATGGAGTGTTTTTATGTTTAATTTTAACTGACTACAATCCAATATATTGTTTTAGCGTGTAGCAGCAGCCTTAAACTTGAACGTTTCTTCGGTTAATTCTATTTCACAAAAACGCAAAACAGTGAACCTCTAAAATCACCTAAAATACGTTATCCTACTAAGAGTGTTACAAATACTATAGCACTGAATACAAGTGCTAATCGTAACATTTATAACAATTTATATTTATGTATACAAAACTACATTGCACTATTTGTAACCGAATGGTGTTTGTGAGAAAATCTTCGGAAAATCTTTTGAAAAAAATTCAAAATTTCAGTGTGCCTTTTTTTACTAATTTTCAGTAAAAAAATTAAAAAAAAGAACTTTACTAACTTTCAATATCAATTTTTCCTGCTCTTTTTTTGTACTTGCATATTTATTCACCAACCAATGTCTTTTAAAATATATACATATTTTTAAAATTATTCTTATCTTTATCTTTTTAATGTTGAGAAAATAAGTTACTTAACAATAAACTGAATGCTGTTTTTCGATGTTTAAACATAAGTATTAAGACACTGATCAGTAATCAGGAATACAATGAAGAAAGACATATTTAAGTGCGTTAGATATTTTATCTGCGGAAACACATTTTGTCAACAGAACTGAAATTTTTATTATTTACTTTATTATTTTATAATAAAGTAATTGAAAACTTCGCAACCGCAACCTTTAAAATTAGCGTCAAAAAGTTTTTGTAGTCTGTAAATTGTATTTAACTTTTCTTTTAAGCAGCCATTACTGGCGGCAAATTATCTTCTATAATATTATATCGATCTAATATTTTGGCACCACCTTCCTGAATTGGCAAGAGCAGCCATTGAAAACAAGTAGGTATATCTCTGCTAGTTCATATTTATTCTCAAAGACTAAATTCAATTTGCTTCTCAGTTCATAACTAAGATGGGTACAGTTTTAAGCAGGAGTGTCTGCTTCTGACTAAATAATCTATGAAATAACTGGAGCTCTGTGAACGTCTACCTTCATTTTAAAGCACATTAATGAGACGCCTAGACGGTATTTAAAAATGGTTTATCACTTACGAAGTTATTCAACTAATAGGAACAGGGAAACTCAATTAAAACTTTCGTAATTAATTCCTAGAGTACCCGTTGATAATACAATTATTGAGTAACAATAATAGGAAATATTTTTACTTATTTTCAGGTCGTTATTGGGTAAACTTATTTTATGTATATAGAAATGAAAATTGCTGCATAAAGAATCACTTATCGTTACCTTTACTGAAGAGATGAGAAATTGGAATTATTTTACTACCACATTCACGTAGTGGAGTGAAAGTATAGTGTTCATGAAAAAAAGTTTTAAAAGCTTTTATTATCTAAATAAGCTTAAAATGTTTTTAAATGTCGAGACTTTAAGTTTAAGCGAAAAAGAAAGTTCAGTGTCTGTCTGTCTGTTACTGTTTTTTTTTATATCAGATATCAGCCTTAAGATATCAACTCCAAATTTGGATCACTTATGTACTTATGGTTAAATGAGAATAATACACTTTTCCTTGACTATTAGTAATTCGGCAACGATGCAACATATGCCATTAAAATTTGAGACACATATATAACATAAAAAGACCTACAAATATAAGCTAAATTTTTAGCTTAATAGGGTCAGGGAGGTTGAAGAGGGGGGTGGGGTAAGTATTTAAAATAAATCAAATAAATATTTTTAACACTAATTTTCATAATTACTGTGGACGGAGCTCTAAAAAAATTCTACTCTTGCTTCCACCCGGGGGTGTGGTGGTAACTAATACAAAATATAAGGAAATTATTAAAAATTTGTGAAAATACAGAAAAGCAGTACAGCCAAGCTTAATCATACATTTATTTTGATTTGGCTGATTGCGTCATTTGTTGTCCCACGATGGGGGTGGAGACAATGAGGTTCTATTTTAATATTAAGAAAGATATTCATGTGACGTGTCATTATAAAGGAATTGAAAAAACATAATAATAAGCCTCTACTCTAATTTTTCCTGGAATGCCCATTTCCAATACAATAATTATGAGCGATATAACATTATTTCATAAATTACATTAGGTTATATAAGTCATATGAGTTATAAAAGTCATTTTGGTCATAGTAATACAGGTCATATTGGTCATAAAGATCATATTGGCGATATTGATTAAGGTCATAAAGGTCATTAAGATCATCCAGGTCGTAATGGTTATAAAGATCATAAAAGTCATAGAGGTCATAAAGTACATACTGGTTACATTTGTCATAAGGGTCATACTAGTAGTAATGGTCGTAAAGGCCATATTGGTCACAAAGTTCATATAGGTTATGTGACCTAGGCTATGATGAGTCATAAAGGTAATACAGGTCATAAAGGGCATAGAGAACTTATGTATGTGTCATCTACATTAGTCATAAGGTCATAAAAATAATGAGTCGTATGGGTCATTAATTTTTATAAGGCCATAAACGTTATAAACTTAAACATACAAGTCATAAAAATAAAAATCTGTCATAAAGGTCAAGAAGTTAATAGAGATAATCTCAATAGACACGAAGGTAAAATATTTCATAAAGAATACAAGGGTTGTAATTTCCACAAGTTATATCCAAATTTACTTTTAAAAACACAAACGAATATTTTTAGAAATTAAGTTTTAAGTTTAGTTTAGTTTAGATTAATTATACAATACATACTTATTTCTTGCAAGTACTAACTTTGCGCTAATAGCCTAGAAGCTCTGGCCATAAATTCGAAAGAAAAAAAAGTACTAACTTTATCTGACTATTGTTTTGTCTTTCACTCTTAATTTATTCTAATTCGTTTCGAGTGTACGAAGCTAAATAAATGTGAATAAAACACAACAAAAAATGTAGAGCCCTTAAGTCTTAACGTGCAAAACATACATACACTCGACTTGATCCGCATTTTCTCTCGGGTTCCTCTTCTGTGTATAATCTAATTTATATACGAGATGGAGATATTAAAATGCAGTAGGAATTATGTTTTCTCTTCATGAATAATTCACTTAGATATTGAGCGTCCCTTCCAGCGACTTTCAATTACGGCTTAACAGACCGGGCGGCAGTAATGCCGACTTAAAAAAATTCGCGCGAACTTCATGGTTCGGTTAAAAAGTTTAAAGACTAGGCGGAAGTTGCTGTGACCTAGAAAATTCGCAAAATCTTCCATATTCGAGCGAAAAAGAAATCTGCTATACAATTTAAAAATATATTACGAATAGGAGAGGGCGGGTCAAAATGACGAATAAGCAAGCCAATGAACTTTTTTTAATCGTTTTCTTTATTCTAGTGAAGCTTTCTGAACTTATTAAATACTAGCGACCCGCCCCGGCTTCGCCCGGTTTACGACATCATACTAGAAATTTCTAAAATTATCAGTGTTTCTCTACTATATTATGCATGTATTATACATATAAACCTTCCTCTTGAATCACTCTATCTATTAAAAAAAACCGCATCAAAATCCGTTGCGTAGTTTTAAAGATCTAAGCATACATAGGGACAGACAGCGGGAAGCGACTTTGTTTTATACTATGTAGTGATGATGACGATACAGTTGTAAGACATGCCAATAGAAGTGCCATAGCATTTCGGTTTATTAGGTATGTCAGCTGTTATCGTGAATATTCAATAAAAATGTAGGTTGTTACAAGTATAGGGTTCCGTGTGTGTTGCTGTAATCTATGTACATACTTATTGCTTGTGTCATTCAGAAACACGGACTATTATCATTGCTTGAGCGTACGTTGCCACGACCTTTTAGTCTTTCTGCATTTGTTCTCGTTAAACATGAACGATTTGGCTTGTATAGTATGTAGGGAAAATGATCGTTCCACATCTACTGAAGTTAAAGTGCATATTCAAAATAGTTCACATGGACAGAGGACGACACAATCCACACATAATTTTCATTCATCAATTTTGCACAGTTGCTTGTATTACTAATATTTTTTGTTGTCACTAATATCAGTACATTATTATTTTTTACATATACAGAGGGCAATAGACGTGTTACTACTATTTTTATACTTTCAGTCGCTGTTTGCAAAACCCGTTTATGAGGTTTTTTTTCTTCTTTTTCTTTAATATTTTCCATGACACGTTGATATGTCTTCTGTAAATATGATTTACGCAATGTATGGCAATGAAAAATCGGATACGTATTTGGCAAAAAGACGTCTAAAGTAAATATTGTCGACCACATTCCACGCAAGGCTATATGCGCAAAACATTATGCAAAAATCAAACCAAAATTCCTCTTTTCTAACCGTACCATTTATATTGTTTTGGTGGAATTCAAATTTAGATCTTGGGTCTTTTACACCCACGGCGATCACGAAATATATATCGACGATTGCAAGGAATACATAAAATATGTGATCTGTAATTTTCAATCATCTCTTTAAGTCTATCCACAAATGGTAACGATTGTGCCATTACTGCAGAAATCCACTCAAAATCAGATAAAATGTAAATACAGTATACGAATGAGTTAGTAGTCACAACAATAGAATTGTTTACAATGCGGTGGTCGACCCGGCTACTCCACCCGCAGGTCAATATCGGAATAGCTCGCCATCTCACGGAGAAAGTGTATTACAAAGTCCCGGGTTCCCGCGAAGAGTTTGTTCGGGATATCATTCTACGCACGGACAATGGCATAGGTATTTATACCTTACTAATTATATTGTGACAGCATACTTAATACATAAATAAACTCATAATATCCCGAAGTTGTAAGATATTCGTTATAAAAATAATGAGTTTTATTGTAAAAAAGTTAAAATTTCATATTAAAAATGATTTATCGTATTAGCAGAAGTAAAGGAGGCAATAGTTTACCGGACGTCGTATCACAATTGTAGTTTATATAATAATATGTACTTATTATTGTAAAGAAATATTTTAGGACAGGTCATCGGGCAAGTTGACGCGGCAACTTGAAGAATTTGTTATCTTGCCTCACTCGACTTTCTTAAAAGTTTACTTGCTGCAGTTTCCTTGTAGATGTTGCAAAACTTTAACTGAAATTAAACTGTTACCAAAGTATTGAATAACCGTTCAATAAACAAGTAAGTAGAAAGAGAAAAACGCTTCTATAATAACATCACCAAACAAAGAACGGTAAGAAAGGTTAAAAAAAGACAATTAAAAACTCCCTAAACCCTAAAAAAGACAACAATGTTTCATGTCCAGGCTGTGACAAACTTTATTCGGATCATTCGAAGATTTAATTAAGTGCGAAGACTGTGAAATCTGGTGTCATGAATCTTATACAAGCTACGAGGGATTCGGTCAACTTGCGCCACCCTCCACTACATCTTCCATTTCTGACTATCATGAGACTAAGAAAGCTGTTTGAACATCGTTCGGTCCTACTGATGTTTGAAGAAGGCTTTTGTCAATATATTTGTGAAGATGTGTCTGTTTTTCACATCATGAATAAAGGAGGATAGAAAATGAATAGAGCAAAAGTGAAAATGTGCGCCAATTTTCGTGTCAGGAAGAGTAAAATTAGCTCGGTGTTAGATATTGAAATATAACTTTCAATAGTTTTCACAACAATTAAACTCCTATAATGTGGAAAAACTTTGATTGTTATTAATCAATTTTGTTTTGGTATTTTCGTTTATTTTAGGACTATGTGAAGACGATAAACTAGAACTGGAGGATGAACTCATATCTAATGTTAAATTAGGTAATGACATTTTTAAACAATAGAAGAAAACCTTCACAAGTGAGCTCTGGAGAATCCTCACCAAAATTATTAAAAACTTTTGTCACTTTTGACTACAATTCTACGGACTTGTTTATGACCTGTCGACAGTAAATAAAAACTTGCTCTTTGGACGCATGTGTAGAAACAGTTCTGAAAAGTACCTACCTCAAAGGAGGTACCAAATTTGAATCATTCTACAGACAATATAACAGTAACAAAAGTTTTAAAATAGTATATTGCAGAACGAGCATGGAAAGTAGCATATAATATACGATAAATCACACGAGTTTATTAGTGCTCTTTCCAGCGAGTTGTGTACGATACTTTTTCCACAATCTAGGAGAAAAAAAACTTGTTTAATTATTTTTTGTAACTTTGAAATAAACTGACATTCAATGAGTCATGCCATAATTTATCAGATGCCTTTGATTTTAGAATTTGTCTGGCACAACTTACTAGGTATTATTTAATTCGCCCGTCGACGTGCCACGCGGACAGTGCCGCGAGAACTGCCGTTATTGTCAGTTAATAATGTCTAAATATCTTAATTGTTAATGATAACAATAATGTTAGTCTTGAGAGTATTAATAGTCCAGGCGGCTTAGATTATTTTTTAAAATAATTAGTTGCGGCACTTCCTCAACGGTTTTAATAAGGACAAACATCCTCTGAATCGAATGCACATGTTTTGGACAGCGAAATATTGTAGGAACATAGCGAAAACGTTGCAAAAAAAGTTTTAAACGTTTTTAGGCACAAAAATAAATGTTGAGTAAAAAGCAAAAAAATATCGCGTTATAGCGCTTGAAAAGACTGATAAAATGGTTTTTGGATCATTAAAATCGGTTTATAACTTTTTGCACAAGAAAATAAAAACCGCGAAAATTTGCGATTTTCCGATGTTCAATGTTCAACTTTTTTTTTCGCATCTTTTTGCAATTTTTTCGCAATGATCCTACAATCGGATTTTGTTCAAGATATTTTCATTCAATTCGTACGATTTTTCTCCTAATTATCACGTTGAGAAAGTGCCGCAACAAATTATTTTAAAAAAATCACATGTTTTTTGCTACCTCGCCTGGACTATAATCCAAGAATGTTTTTCTTGTTGAAAATGAAAGTATTATGCCATTTAAATGGTATAATACATTTGGCATCCTCATAACTTTCTGAGTTGAATGATTATGTTTTTAATTTTTTTTAGGATCGCGTAACGTAGTACACAAACTGGTTCTTTACTTAATATCGTTACTCAATCTGTTACTCCCACGTTCATTACATACATATTTCCGTAAAGGTACAGTCACATTAGCGACGTAGGTATATGAAAAATGACATCAAAAACGGGGACCCGGAACCGAAAAGCAAAAAAAAAGCCCGAATAAAATGTATTCATCTCACAAACAGACCTTTGTGTCAATTCCCCCATTCATTTTCAATTTTCTCCTCGGGTTTCGTAACGATAAAATCTTCTATGCGTCGTAACTGTGATTGATCGACGGATCAATTACACAAACAAGTCAAATAAAAAGTAAACCACACAGGAGGGTCGGTGAGATTAGTCCGGTAGAGTTTTCAAATTCAAAGGAACCGAAATGTAAAACCTCCTCCTCCGCCTTTAAGTTTTTTTATGTGTTTTTGCCTTTACATCGCGAAACACGTGAAAGAAATTAGGTTATTATTTAGACACCTTTCATTAAATGTTTATAAAACAGAAGAAAAAGGCTACTTATTGAACAATGAAAGAAGACGAAGGCAAATCTCACAAAATGATGTAAAAAGATAGTTTTTAGATTCTTTCATAATATTTCAGGAACGATATCGTTACTTTCTTTTCATATTTTTTAATGGCATAAAAATGTCCTACTTTTTTTGTAAGTTAAGCAATCCTGTATCTTTTTTATAATGGTTAGGGCCCGGAAAGTGTGCTACAGCGCAGGGTCGCCACTATACAACTCTATGATAAATAAAGTATAACCCGTATTTTTTTAAGCGCCTTGGCCAATGGAATGCCGAGTTTAAAATAATTTTATGTGTCGTCAGTGACTAACTAATTGTAAGTGTACATACGTATGTACACAAAATACGTATGTACTTACATACGTATTTTGCACCGTGTATGTACATATTTATATTAGAGTTCGTGTGGTGTATTTAAATATTATATGATTATGTGTAGACTTTTGCAATAATGGCACGAAAATTACGAGGATTTTACAATTGACGGATCACATATTTTACGTATTCCTTGCAATCGTCGATATATATTTCGTGGCCGCGGAGGGTGTGAAAGACATTTAGATTCGAACCATCAACAAAATATTGCTGTTTCTGTTAGAAAAACGGAATTTTGGTTTATTTGTGCATAATGTTTGGTTTATTTGGTTTGATTTTCGTGGAACATGGTCGACAATATTCACTTTAAATGTTTTTTTGCCAAATATGTATTCGATTTTCCATTGTCAAGTAGCCATACCTTGCGTACAACATATTTACAGAAGACATATCAACGTGCCATGGGAAATAACAAAGAAGATATATGTAATAAATTTCTATGGATGACAATGGACAAATCAATATGATTTTTGCGGTAATAACGTCGTTAATGTTCTGATACAAATGTTAAGTGTTTCAGATATTTCGGCCCCTATATTGCTAGCTAGTAAAGGGGTTTTGTAAACGACGACTAAATGTATAGAAATAGTAGTAACACGTGCATTGTCCTCTGCAGGTTTAGAAAATATTAATGTACTGATGTTAGTGACAACAAACAATTGTTAGTGATACAAACAGCTGGGCGAAATTTGTGAAAATAATGTACATGTTGTGTCGTCCTCTGTCTATATGAACTATTTTGAATTTTGCACTTTTAACTTCAGTAGACGTGGAACGATCATTTTCCTTCTACAACCGTACAGGCCAAATCGCTCAATTTTAACGAGAAGAAATGCAGAAAGACTACTGATTGGGGCAATGTACGCTCAAGCAATGAAGACAGTCGGTGTGTCTGAATGACACGAACAATACGTATGTACATTATTAACACATTTTTATTCCTGTCTCTTTGGTCTCTCATATGCCCTTCCCTCGATGACACGACGGATTATGACTTATTATAACACACTTTCCTGACCCTAAAAAAAAAAACACCGTGTATAATATCTCAGTATGCAGTGCCAGTTTTCATATTTCGACTATAAAATCGATTATATTGGCGGTTTTACGATTTTTTGAAGTTAGGTTGAACAGTATTAGGTTGGGAGTAAATGTTGACCTGGTAAACAAAAAAAGACATTTGGATTCAGCGATCCCGAAATCTCATGAACATGTCCTGTTCCATTTTCTACGAACAAAAAAGGATGATTTCAGTGAATTTTGAGTTTTTCTTTTTTTTGAGGTTAGAGGCAAATTCTAACCCGACGAAGTCACATAAACTCCGGATTCGAACTCAACGATCCAGAAAACATACCACTATCATGTTTACCTGCATATTGAAGCTAGGTTCCATTTCCAAACCAAAAGATGAGTTATTCTGGCGGTAAAAAAAAAACGGCGGTAACAAAAAGCTATTTTGAAGTGTATTCTTTTGGATGGATAATTACAATATCCTAAGGCCAACTTAGGTTGTTATTAATAGTGATGCCATGGTCACATTGTGTAGTTGTGATTTAGATTTGAACTTGTTGTTATTTTAGAACATTGTCATCGTAAAAGAAGCAGGTATTAAAAAATCTCCCCCACTTTGTAATCTTCGATATTTATTCTGCATAAAATACCTACTTGTGTTTTTCCCACCACCCTCTTAAAACTTTCCTCCAGCAAAATTAGCCAGCCGGAAATTTAAGGCCTACCCTAATTTGACTGGTCTAAGACGACAGGGATATAAATCATCTCTCAGTCTTAGCTTGGCTTTGCCGGCTTTGCATGGGAAAAAAACGTGAATTATGAACGCAAAAAATGCCAACATATTACGTTATCCGAGTGATACCAAGTTTTCTTACGTCTCCGCGGTCGGGGTCTTGCGAAACGTTGAAATATTTTGCGATAAATCAGTATTTTCCTACAAATGAAAAACGGCGGGGTTCTGGGTGTCGCGCAGAAAGATCGCTTCGAGGTTTTTTCCGCGTATAAAAATAGCAGTGATTTGCTTTTCCCCTGGGGTAGTTTATACTGCTTTATGCTTATGATTTGTCATTAGGAGAATGTTAAATCATTTCTTTGCGGTAGGCCGTTGAGTATGATAAAATATATGGGTTTTTTATTGAATCTAATGTGCAAACAAAAAAATATATATCGTTAGGATTTGCTTAAAATTCAGGAACCTAGAATAACTAAGGCCTATGCAATATTTCAGGGTCCGATGTGAAGCAATCTCTATGTTACTTATACAGGGAGGAACCCTCTAACCTTTGAACGGGGCAGGATATTAAAATCGTTCTACTTGATCCACCATTTAGAGAACGCTCACATTTTTTTTTTAATGGGAATGGTCTTCTGACACCTCGTTTGAAAGATATTTCAAATCTGTCTTCAACGCAGCTTTATTTTTAAAATCGCTCTAACAGTTTAAAAATAAAATGTCATGTTTATTTCCGAAATTTAAATATTCTGTCCAAACACAAACAAAAACAGAAATATTCTTTTGTGTTAATATTTGTTCAAAATGTTTACCCTGCACTTCCTACTAATAAAAGGGTCTATTTTAAGATTATTATTTCAGATTGTTGAACATGTCCGGGGTCCTGGAGTGGGTACTGGAACCTTCGGCGTAGAAACAAAAAACTGGACGTTTTCCACGAAACACCGAACTACTACACTTTTCTCGACGCGCGTTTGGCCAACCAAGTTGGCATCTTCAGGAGAAGATTTAAACTAAGTTTTAATCTTCTCCTGAAGATGCCAACTTGGTTGGCGAAACGCGCGTCGAGAAAAGTGTAGTAGTTCGGTGTTTCGTAGAAAACGTCCAGTTTTTTTTATGTCCGGGGTAGTATTCCAACAAATATCTCTAGTTCAATTACACTCGAACCCCTCTTATTTCACCTTCGCTTAATTCACATCCTCTCTTATTTCACCACGTTTCCCCCCTAGTATTTCACGAAACCGTCCCGCTTAAGTCGCCGCCTGTAAAAGTTTTAGAACTACGTTTGGAAATTGGATTCTCGCATGAATATGTACAATTTTTATTGAAAAAAAATTATTGTGTAATACATTTATTGATTTAAAATAGGTTAGGTGTATTTTAAAAATATTTAATCTTTAAAATATTCATTCAAGTTGAAAATTGAACTTTGTCACGCACGACTGGGTATACTTACATTGATTTTTTCGTTTGGTTGGCTCATTTTTCGTTATAACAAGTGCTGTGGTATATCTCTAAATATTTATTTTTGCAGCTAAAACACGAAAAAGTTAAGGTTATGATCGCGACTTAAGAGAGGATAAATTTCGCGACTTAAGCGAGGTATTGATGCACGGATTTGGCGACTTAAGAGGGGTTCGAGTGTAATTAATAATGCCCGGTTATGTAATAACTACTTTGAACCTGACGTAACCCCATAGAAAGAAGTATAAGGGTGACATATCGGGCGATCGAGCCGGTTATAAAAAAAAACACACTACCGATATCTATGGGGATTAGCAATAATAACAAATAAAAACTATCGTTAAAAATTATTTCCTCAGTATGTAAATTACGGCCTGCTTCAATTTACATTAAAACAGCTCCGTTTTTTTTTACAGAGTTGGAACGAGAGCCATTTGAAGAAAAAAATAAAAACTTATTAATACGTCAACAACAATGCATCACCTTAACAACTGTCCTAATTCTTTACTATATTACTATCTACTTAAAAGTTAGAAAGGGTAGGAAACACATTTGAGCCGCACTGTAATATGGAGCTAGATTATTTATGCATTTTTCAGTGCTTTTCAAGGCGAAGGAAAAAGTTGCCTCTAATTTTTTTCTCAATCTTCTTCTTTTCTCAATCTGACAAGTTAACGTCAAAATTTAATCAGATCAGATTTCGCATAGAAGAGTAAAGAAAGTTATATAACAATAAATACGAGGTTTGACAATCAGTCTGAATTCTGAAAGACTGAATTTAGAAATTAACCTTATTCTGTAAATAATTCAACCTAACTGTTTTTCATTAATCCTTAATTTCCAGGAAGTCTTCATGAGTGATGCTACGAATTACCTAGTCTTGTTGTTTTTCTTTCACTTGATCTAAAGTCTCAAATATAAAAGTGTAACAGTGGAAAATATATAAGCGATGGTATACAGTATGTCCCCGGATCGAGTTTAAAAGAGGAAACAAATTTGTGTTTTTGATTTCTCAGAAAAAGTCACTCTTGATGATTTGCCCTACTTGATTTCAAACCCTCAAAACACAACTATACTTTTTTAACTCAAACGGTTCTCGAGATAATACCATTTTTCTTCATAATTTAGACTTTCACAACATTTTATAAGTAATTCTAGTTGGCGGATTTAACCCAATAATTTCGTTGTCTAGGATACTATATGCTATAGAAACTCAATTTAGTAGTTAGCTAAAAAAAATGATTCGAATTACTTAGTCTCATGTTTTAATCATTGAATTAAACAACTGATTATAAAATGAAATGAAAACTAAACCAGAATTTTTTTATTCAAATAATGCTCCTCCTTTTTCTGCACAAATTTCAATTCGAGCTCTAAATTCGTTAAAACTATTTCTAATTTCCTCAATTGACAAGGACTTGGCTGCATTTTGAATCCTTGTTTTTAATTGCTCTTCATCATTTTCTAGTGGTTCACGATAAACAATTTGCTTTAAACATCCCCATAGATAGACGTCCAATATTGTCAAATCCGGGCTTCTCGGCGGCCATAAAATGGGACCATCCCTTCCTATCCAGTGTTCATTAAATTCGGAATTGAGCCAATTACGGACAGTAACGGCATGATGAGCAGGGACCCATCTTGTTGGAAAAACATTCTCGTTCGATAACTTAAAGGACATTCATCAAGTTTATCTGTTAAAAAATTTTGTAGCATGTCCAAAATCTCCATATATGTATTACGATTTAAATTTTCTTTGAAAAAAATAAGGACCAATATTGCCATTTGTATATGAAACCGCACACCACACATTAACTTTTCTGAAATATTGTCTTCGACAAGAAATAATGTGGGGATTTGTTTCACTCCAATACCGGCAATGCTGAGAGGAAACGACGCCATTTGTTGAAAAAGTAGATTCATCGGAGAACAAAATTTGCTTATGAAATCCTACATCATTTAAAACTCTGTTGCCCATCTCCAAACAAAAATCCAAATGTTTGGCTTCATCACCCTCCTCTAAGGTGTGCCTGAATTTTGGTTTAAATGGTAAAATCCGGTTCTGCTTGAAAATTCTCTATAAATGCGATTTATTTATTTCAGTTTCAATTGCCCTTCTTCTAAGTGATAATCTTGGAGCTTCTCTCACGGAATGGAGGGCAAGAACTGAAGCAGCATCATCTTCATTCAACCATAGTTTTGATTTTTTAATGTCTAAAACAGAGCCTGTTTCTAAGAACTTGGTCACCAACTTCTTCGCTCCGACATTAGAAATGTTAACTTCCGGGTATTTTTCGTTAAATTAATTAATAACAACACGATTCCCATCAGTAGCATTGAATCAAATCAATTATTTGTTCTGGAGTCAACATTATAGCATATAAATAGTAGCAAAATGATGAAGATTCGATTTGAAGTTATACTGACTTATTAGTTCTGAGCAGTTCTGTTGTCAGTGATATCTTGCAATGAAATCCGCTTACTAGAATGTTTTTAAAGAATTATAAAAAAATTCCAAATTATGAAGAAAAATGGTATTATCTCGAGAACCGTTTCAGTTATATAAAAAGTAATTTGCGTTTTGGGGGTTTGAAATTAAGCAGGGCAAATCATCAAGAGTGACATTTTCTGAGAAATCAAAAACACAAAAATGTTTCCACTTTTAAACTCGATACGGGGACATACTTTATAAGGAAAGAGGAGTGTATTGAAGAGGGATACAGTTAGAATGTATTATTTATTAAATAAAGTTCATTTTACAGAAAATATGTATTCAAAACGTGTATAAAATACTCCAGAAGAAATTGAAATACTGCTACTCGTTGCTGACATTATAAATATTTTCTAAAAGCATGCAAGAACATGGTATGAAATACTTAATTGATGGTAATAAAATAATGAGTTAGATGATTAGACTTTCTCCTCTTAAACATGAAAAACTGAAAGCTGTAAATTCGCAAAAATAGTCGTTTCTTGCTAACTTTCATTGGATATTAAATTCCACGTCTACTTTTTCCAGTAACTGTGAAATATATGACGTGAAAACTAGATGAAAGAAAAACAAGAAACAATTATTATTCGAGAACTTTTTGTAATTACCTCTGAACGAATTTCTCAGAGTTGAGAGAAAAGCGAGAATTACCAATTAAGGTCAAACTTAGAATTAAAATTTGTTGAAACCATCAAGAAACTTCATCAAGACTTAAAAATATAGTGTTAGTCAAGTACCCTCCCTCTTTCGAATATTTTGAATTGGTTATATTTAGACTAATGAAATTTCGAAAGTGACTTTGACATTTTTCAAACACTCATTGACGTTAAATCCTGTTCATTTGCTTTTTATTTTTATCTACGTTTTACTGTATATAACGGTTGTCACAGATAGCGTTTTATAAAACTTTATTTGTGTATATCTTCGTCTTTTGTTTTGCTCATTGTGAGTGAGGAATATGATAATAAATAGTGAATAAAATAACACATACTGTCGATTCTTATTGGATAGGCATGACAGGCATGTTTTATCAATGCCATTTCTGGGCGTTGTAATGGATTACGACGTAGAATGTAGCAAATAAATTTCGAACTCTCGTGTGGCAGAGCTCTGTCTAATTTATTGGCTTTTAGTCTTTTATTTCGTTTTTGCGAAAGCCGTGTTACTCAGCTAACTTCGATTAGGCAATACACCAGGGATCAAACATCAAACACATTCAACCATATCGACTGCTTGTTCATCTTCAGTGTTTGGCGACGTAGCACAGTGGATCGACACATAGGAATTTGTAGACATTGGACCAAGTTGGGCAAAAAACAAATTTTTTGGAATAAAAAATTATCAGCAAATATAACCTCGGTGTTCACGAAAATAAATATAATGCTCAGCTACTTCACATACAGAGTGTTTTAATTTGTTTTTGCGGAATAAATATCGTTTAATAATATGAAATTCTACATAACACGTACATAAAACAATATTGAGCTAGAAACACTCTATATATCAGAAAATTATATGTTTTTTTAGGTTTTGGCAACATAGAGGCAACATACGCTAGGTATTTCATGATATGCATATTTATCACGACGAATATTCATTTAATTTTTTATTATTCTAGTAACTAAATGGTACGTATGTAAAGTGAATTATTCTTGCAATTCATCACAACAAAGTGTATACTTAGAGTAGTACTAAGAATAACTTAGAAGTAGTACTGGTGTTTGTTGTCAATACTACTTCAATAAAATGAGACAACTACCTATCAAAAGTTTACAATTTTCTTTCATCCACTTCTAATCATAAATTAATTTTGTTTGTTTGTTTGTTTCTTATAGGTCTAAAATTAGAAATAACCGAATCAGATGAAACCAGTAAATTCAAGGAATGAATAACTTCATTCGTAAATTTTCTTTTGCATTTTCTGAAAGATAATCAGACAGGTTCTACTGATAGGTACTAAAGCATCTTTAATAATTTCTGCTCTGTGAAATTAAACTTTATGGACTGTAGCTAACATGCATGTAGTAACAGTTATGTACATATATAGCTTAACATAGGGTTGAGCAGTTTCTTTTGTATAGTTTTGAAATGCGTAAACAGTGAAACACATTATTTTGATCTGAGAAAACTGCTGTTGCACTATGTACCATCACATATGTCCCACCCTATATTTTCTAAAGTAGCGCCTAGTGGCAGCAAATCACGTTATATTTGTTTTAAGGAACATTTGACCTCAATAATGGATATAAAGAAAGTTTGTGCAGGTTTAAGCATTTTTTTAAACTCAAGACAAAACTTTTATTTCGTAATTCACTGTAGAAAAAAATAATTTTTAAAATTATTATTACTAAATAAGTGACGATATGATTGACAACTTGACCATTTGCAAGCTAATGTATCATACTTATATATTATAAGAACTTTAGTAAAATTTAAGTTTATGGTCAAGTATGGAGATATGCTGTTTTATTTTTTTAGTACTGTTTTGTACAGACAATAAAAATCAAATTTTATTCTCCAAAAATGGCCCTTGTACTCCTAAGGGAATTAACAAAAAAATATTTTATGTTTATTTTTATTTAATTTGGAGTTTTTAGAAAACAATAGTTCCAAAAAAATATATCAAATAACGATTTTTCCATAGTTGGGTTATGTCCACTAAAATGCATTGGCTTGATCCACTATGCGTAGGCAGAAAAGAGTTTTGCTGCCAACAAAACACAAAATGTGTCTTGGTGAAGACGATAGTACAGAGGTAATTTCAATTAAAAGTAAACTAATTATATGTGTGTGACGGAAATAAATGTATGTTTATGTTTTTCAAATCTAACCAATGATTATATAATGTAATCAAATATCCAAAGAAATATGTAACCAGAGATCCAGTCTTGTCTTGGAAACAAGACCATGTTAAAACCTTTGCTTTGTGACTTTTTGTGAATTGTGAAATACATGTACAAAAAAAAACCTCTTTCAATATCAATTTTGATGCAGATATACTATATTGTTTTATAAGGTAAAATGTCAATAATCTATAAATTTGTCAAAAATTCCGCTGTTCATTACTCCGAACGATTAGATAAGCCGATTGGTCTGGCAAAGAGGTGTTTAGATTAAGGGGGCAGTACACATTTATTACACTTTTTTTTTTCAAGATTTTTTTACAGTAATATTTATTTTAATATTCTAATTTTTTTACATATAAAAGTCAACATCTCAAACTATATACATTTTTTTTTGTAATTTTTATGCCACGTGTGGCCGTGATATGGCTGCCTGAAGTTAACCATCTAAAAAAAACTCAGGATTGCTACACATGTGTAGAATAAGCCCTCAAAATTTCAGCCCGATCGGATCAATAATTTTTTTCAAAAAATTGCCAAACAGGTAAAAAAACATGGTTTTGAGAAAAACGCGTTTAAAGTTTTTTTTTTTGTGTTTTTTTTAATATGTATAAAACTATTAAAAAAAAGTACCTTATGCTTAACTTAATCACCGATACCTGGTCCATACATTATACCTTCCTGTTCCTCATAAAGCTCAGATTATGTCGATCTAGCCTTTCTGAGCTCTGACCTCCGTTCTTTTGAAGCCTCTATGCTGCGACGATTGCCTTACCGTCCCGGAACTTTTGACACGCACTGTATATTTATTGAACGTTTTGGCCTATATAACATATTGTACACTATTTTTAAAGGTATCTTCTATAAGAATTCGATGTTTTTGGAAAACCGATTTTTTCAAAAAATAAATATGTACTGCCCCCTTAAAGAGGTTGCAATGTAATGGGTAAACTATCATTAACCACCCAGATTGTTGTTCTGCTTTGAACAATTTTTGCTAAGAGTATTACATCAGTAAAATACTCATATTTTACTGGTGTACTCACCAAATTATTATTTTGTTACTACACCTATTTACATGTTCTATTATTAAATACATTGTACCAACTGATACCATTGGGTCATATTCCAGTACAATTGACCTTTAATTCAACATTCAAAATTTCACGATTCGCATTTATATCGAATAAAAAATCGGAAATATGTTACATGTACTACCATTGCTTCCGTTTGATCGATTTCATAGGTGCATTTGAAATATACGAAATTAAGTCCGTCATAAAAATACACATAACACTGGAAATAAAATCGCTGATGTTTTCGGCGTTGCCGTTACATTTTCCGACGTGTCCCCGCGGACGGAATTTAAAAGGACTGCCCTTTAAACTTTATATCTGTGTATAAAACACCGAATATCCCGATAGTCGAAATAAAACATTCAGTTGAAAGCCACTATTTTACGATCGGGCCGGAGTATGTTTTTACGACCATTGGAAATCATATTTCGCTATTCTTTTTTTTTTGTTTGGTGTAGGACATCCAGCGTTCGGATTAATCTATGAACGAAGTGCCTGGTAAAGATAGTAATATACAGGGTGATTCAGCTAACCCGTTCGTTAAAAGTTTATGAACTTCCCATTGAAATTAATTTTTTGAAAATTTGGAATCAGGGGTTAGCGGGGACGGTCTATTCAACTAAAGTACTTGTGTTTTTCTGACACTTCCGGTTATACCGGAAGTACTTATCAACATCCGTATTTTTAAATGGAACACCCAGTATATTAATACATTTTTGAATTCCTCTCCTAATTTTAGGTTGACTTTGTTAACAATTCCCCATACCTATCTTCAGCAGTTTTTGAGATATTTTAATTTTTTTGAAAAAAAAAAGGTTTTGTAGTATCCTATTGAAATGCTCGTCACCGATTAAAAACAAAAGTTATAGTAGCAAACTTTGGGCTGCCTTTGGGCGGAATATTAAGGTTTCAGGTGGTATGTAATTTGATGTTTTATTATTTACAGGGTGTCTAAAAAACGGAGTCCATTCTGACAAAATTCACTGCTCAAAAGTGAGTTTTCTTAAATAGAATACCCTGTATTTTATTATTCTATGTGATGGAGAATTGAGTGATCTTTCATTCTATATTAGGTTTCCCTGTACCTATCTGCTACCGTTTTCATGCTATCGAGGTATTTTTTCTTCGATACCATAGTTTTCCATTTTATTAAATTACTTCTGACTAGCGGGCCATGAAAATAAAAACAATGTATCATTTATATTAATTTTTTATCATAAACAATGTTACAAAATTATTGAAAAAAAATCAAGTTCATTTAAAGTGGTATACACTCTTTAAATAAAATTACTTTAAAATGAATAAAAGCATATTTTAAACAGTTTGGAACTTACCATAGCTAAAACCATAAAACATATTAAAAATAATAACTAAATATTAACAATCAGGTCTAATATTAGTTATTATTGTTAATATTTGGTTCCTATTTTTAATATGTTTTATTGTTTAGGCTATGGTAAGTTCCAAACCGTTTAAAATATGCTTTTATTCATTTAAGGTAATTTTATTTAAAGAGTGTATACCACAATATCAATAATTTTGTAACATTGTTTATGATAAATAATTAATATAAATGATACACTGTTTTTATTTTCATGGCCCGCTGGTCAGAAGTAATTTAATGAAATGGAAAACTATGGGTATCGAGGAAAAAATACCTCGATAGCAAGAAAACGGTAGCAGATAGTTATAGGGACTCCTAATACAGAATGAAAGATCACTCAATTCTCCATCACATAGAGCAATAAAATGCAGGGTGTTCCATTTAAGAAAACTCATTTTTGAGCAGTTGAAATTTGTCAGAATGAACTCGACTTTTTAGACACCCTGTAAATAATAAAACATCAAATTACATACCACCTGAAACCTTAATATTCCGTCCAAGGGCAGCCCAAAGTTTGCTACTATAACTTTTGTTTTGAATCGGTGACGAGCATTTCAATAGGATACTACAAAACCTAATTTTTTCAAAAAAATTAAAATATCTCAAAAACTGCTGAAGATAGGTATAGGGAATTGTTAACAAAGTCAACCTGAAATTAGGAGTGGAATTAAAAATGTATTAATATACTGGGTGTTCCATTAAAAATAAGGAAGTTGATAGCTACTTCCGGTATAACCGGAAGTGTCAGAAAAACACATGTACTTTAGTTGAATAGACCGTCCCCGCTAACCCCGGATTCCAAATTTTCAAAAATAAATTTCAATTGGAAGTTCATAAACTTTTAATGAACGGGTTAGCTGAATCACCCTGTATATTGGGTTTGTATGAATAGCACTTCCAGAGGTAGGTCTGCAGAAACTAAACATAAAATATTTGATAGTATTTTTTTTACGAATTTTTTATTGAATATAAGGTATGGCCCGTTAAGAATCAATATAGGCCTACTATAATATTTTTTAGGGGGCGAAATTTTAAGAAAGAGTTTTCGATATTTTTTTTAGCAGAAAAACAACCACGTTACTGTCTTTACCTTTCTTCAAAATTTGGTGCATATCAATTTTAGGTTGGCCGGAAAGGGTTAGAACATCCCACACATAGAGACTTGCTTACAACCTTTCAGCGCTGCAAATTTGGAGTTTCAGTTTTGGCGCTCAACCTGCGGAGTTGGTTCGGAGTGGGTCCAGTCAACATCAAGTGCCAAAGCGATACCCCACGCAGTCTCCAAGAGTGCGGAACCTGAGGAGGTGGCTGGGGGGTTGGTGTAGGGATGACCTGGAAGAGTGCTTGAGTTATCAAAGGGTCAAAACCCATTATGGCATCTCAGACACACATGTAGCATTTCAAACTACAAGTCTCTAGCCTAAAGAGAATGCAAATTGCGTTCGTCAAACAGTTTCACGCAAATTTTTACGAGCGGTTTAATTGTACCCCCACATTTTTAGCACTTGCCGCCACTAGTATTCAGTTGAGAACATATTTCGTGACTATAACAGAGGATCAGGGTTTCTGATTCTATGATACTTTTTTAATAAATATATGCCAAGGTTAGATACATATGATTGTAGACGCCGCCTACGTAGGACATCAGCAATCGATATTAATACAGTTTTCGCAAATATCTTTTAGCATGACGGAGGCGTATGGGAATGAAAGGGCAGTAAAAGGAAATTCCCCAGAGAGACAACATGGAGCTCAATCAAATCTGTATCCATATTTCATGCGACTTTCAAGATCGGGCTTTTGTCTGATAAAAGTCAGAATGATATATAGAAATAGATAAAATTGCTTTATAGAACAGGTCACGTATATAGTCTTTAGTGGAAAAAATGAATAGTTTTACAAAGAGAGTTTAAAAATAAAACCACTTATATGAATAGGAGATCTCGATATTTATTTATTTTGTTCTCTCAAAAGGACAAATTGTACTGCAGTACAAAATGTAATAATATAACATAATACAGAGATGGATACGTTTAAGTCACACAGTTATAGGTAATTTAGACACATAAGTTTCTTCAAGAGGTGGGTATTTTGTGGGTAATTTAGACACAAGAAGCAAAAATTCAATATATGGAGTGAAACGAATGCAAAACTACGAACGTTGAGAATATTAGTGTTCTTAAAAAATTTCGAATAAAAAGGGAATTTTTATTTCCATAAGGGAAAGGGACTTGCAAATGGTAATGGTAATGGAAATAGGTAGTAGTGAGATGAATCACAAAATAAACTTTAAATATAAAATTATGATCAGATGAACAAAACGCGTTATATTCTTATGATCAATGTTGAGAGAAAGTGGCTCTGTCTTTGTACTACGTAAAATATTTTTGGACACCTCAGTAGCGGAGACAACAGAAATTTTGACATTTCTGATATAGTAATCACGTTGTTAAATACTTCTAATACTCATACTTGAGTGTTGTCTGAGAATAGTTATAATAGTAGACACATCGCTGGTTAAGAAGAAGACTGTCACAAGTCAAAAAAGTATTATTTTAAGAAAAAGCTGTTTAAGATTTAACAGATTTAGCTAGTCATTAATATTGGTATTTAGCACTTTGTTTATTATCAGTATTATCGGATTAAGATTTATTCTAGTGTTAAAAAAATATGTCTACATTCGATTTTTACTTAAATTTATATTTTCACTATTTTTTCCAAAAAAATGTGGTTTTGTGACTGTTTTGACCAAAATTATATAGAAGAAATTATTCTAAAATCCTTATTTTTTTTAGAAATTTTAAAAATACATACAATATAACAGCTTATCTTTAATGAAGACCGTTTCAATTTAGTTTGTGACACACTTTTAGTTTAACAAAACTAAAGAAAACTGTAAAGGCACACTTAGAAATGTGACGGTCTTTACTAAAATTTACGACATCCTTCCTGTAACAATTTGAGCGCAAAACTAGTTAATACGGTCTTTCCTGAAATCTATTGTATATTAGTGATGTAACGAATGTTTGCATTCGCGAATATTCGCATATTTTTTGCCATTCGCATTCGCATTCGTATTCGCAAGAAACGATGCGAATATTTGGCGAATGTATTTGACAAACAAAAAGGAAATTATATATGGATTGGATGGATATGGAATGATAATACAACTGATATAATTTATAATGTTTTATTTACTTGTAATATTTGAATAAAAAAAATGTTTCAAAACATTGCATTTTCTTGGTAACCGGTGACGTTATTCTTCCAGCGTGTTGAACCACATTTAAAAACATCCGGGACTTGTATTTGAACTGTTTGTTCTGTCTTTTTCTTGCAAGATCTTTGGTGGACAGGGAAACATGTAAAGATGCCACAGATTGTAAGATTAGGTATATAATTCATCAGTTTCCAGTTTTTGTCAAATGTTGTGTTATTTTATGGCAATTTTTACCATAAGCATTGAAAATGGACCCCGATTGTGCCGGTATTGTAGAAATACAAATAGAGGATCTGTTAATAAAAGATATGTTAATAAAAGACTGGAATACTCATTTTGGTTAAACACATAGAGCTGTAAATGAGATCATCCATTCCTGTTCTTTTGACAATTGCTTATATATTAATCTTGGCCAAAGACTTAGCCATCAAACAAAGACGTATAACTAATCAAACCCAAAGTACACAAATGTGACAATTAATTTGGGACGCGAGGAGTAAATATTTAAAAACTTCGAGGTTATATTATATTATATCATTGATCTAATTATGAAGTAAAGAATGTCAGAAGTGCAAAACTTCGAAGTCAACTTCGTATATGTTTGATTTCCAATTTAGCCAACAATATTTTCACCTACAAATTCTTTTGCTTTTTACAATTCCGGCATAACAGGCAAGTTACGAGTGCTTTTTCGAGTTATGCAAATAACCGCGTAGCTGCTACTGGCAGATAGAATTTCGTTGCTAACTTTTATTGGATATAAAATCCCAGATTTGCCCTTCCCAATACCTGTGTAATATATGGCCTAAGGTGGGCGGATGAAGGGCGAGAGAAAAAATAATATTAATCAAAAACTTTGTACCTACGCTTATCTCAAACAAGCAAAATTGAGTGCAGCCCAAGGAGGCGGGAATTACAAATTTAAATGGCCCGCAAAGTTTTTATTAAATAATTTATTAAATAACTTCGAACTTATCGTTTCCGAAGTTATCTCTTCCAATTAGGCTTTATAAACGAAAGTTTTAATATCCTATCTTGCTCACCGGCGGCCACAGGAGACATAGAAAAAATTGCTTTTTCCAAAAGTGAACTCAACTTATTATTAAGCGGTGTTAATTGTGATTATAAATGAGGTTTACTTAAGGTTGTCAAAATTATTGTTATGAAGAAAATACGCTTCTAGAACACATGCTTCTAGCTGATATTGGGAGAGTATTCAAGTTACCTGCAAATTAATCAGAAATAGCTATTATACTGTTAGTGAGTGGATTTCAGATGCACATAAATTTTGAAATTAGAAATCTTTTTGAGGAAATCATATCATGCCCATTTATCCCCCAGTGCCTCATCCCCCAAGCTCAAACTATCATCAGCTGCAGACCTCAGTATGGCAAATAAATGTTTCAATCCAAATCTCCAGTGGATATCTTGAAGTGTTCTCGAGTTATCATATACAGGGTGTCCTAATTTCGACAATTTTCCACCGTACCTCGGTTATTACAAGAGTATTTTTTCTTGTTTTTGAGTTACAGCGGATTTTAAAAAAATAGACATTTGCAACCATCTACCTGTAGCGACCACAATTTGAATAATTGTGATATTGTTACAATGGTGGTCCATTTTTTAATGTATAATTCAGCGGCACTAGTTTTTTGCTGTGATTAGCGGTTTTTAAATTATGGACCATACCTACATCTTTGTAAATAGAAACTATAATTAGCCATGATATGTTTGAAAAAAGCGTTTTTTTATGCTTTTCAAAAATATATTATTTGATATACATATATTATTGTATTAATAACAAACTTATCGCAGTTTGAAGTTAATAACAAGAAAAAAATCACCATGGAATGGATGGCCATGAATGAACAAAACTTTAATGTTTTTATACTTGTTATTCTCAACATTGTTCCTATAACATAAAAAAAAATGTAAAACATAGAGGTATGTATGTTGAATACATGCTTCATTTCTCTATTCTGTATTTCTACATTCTCATTTCTGTAGAATCACCCAAATGTTAATTTCTGTGCGAAAAATATACAGTTTCTCTGATTATTTATACTTGGAGAACATTTTTATAATCAAATAAACCAGATTAGATTAATTAAATATTTGTACATCAATCATCCACATAATACTACTACTTACTTGAACACCATTATTTATAACCACAAACACGGATTCCACGTTCAATTTGTACTGAAAGCACCTTTCGCCTACCATGTTTCCATCATTAGGATATGATTAAAACTCATCAAGTTACAGTTAGATGTTTCTCAGTGGGATTGCAACGGGCAGAAAAAAATTAAGTCCAATTAGAGTAAATTCACACTCTTAAACAGCTTAAAGAAGAATCCGTTATTAAGCATTTAAGTGTTCTTAAGCAAACTAAAATAATAGGCAACGAATTATTTCAGAGAATAAACATATTTTTTAGTCCTTTTATATTTTAGGAACATGACCTTTTCTTTTTTCATTGTGAATTAGTATAAATAAAATAAATATCTATTAACTACATATTCAACGTTTTTTTTTTCTCTTTTACATCTAATACTGATTTACAAATGACTCATTAAGACAGGCCGATAAAATTTAACGAAAGTCCACACCCACTAACCAGACAATACTTTTACGAAGGTTTTTGGTGCGCTGAATCAGAATTCGACCTCAAAGTTCCATCACTTTAACTAGCAAAATTGCACAAAACGCCGTCTTTGGCTATTTTTGAAACTGTAGCACTCAATGGATACAATTTCTACAAAGAAATCTAATACGGGATCTGAAAGTACTATTCTTCCCTTTCAAAATCCATTTGTATTTTTGAAATATGTTGTCTAGATCCAGGCAAGATATTCCAAAAACCAAAATATATTTTGAAGGGAAAGAATAGTATTTTCACATGCGGTCCGGGATTTTTTTTTAAATGTTATCTATTGAGTAATATAACCTCAAGAATCGCCAAAAACATTGTATTTTGCACTTTTAGGTTAGGATTACTCGAAAACTTGACATTATGGATCTGGTTCTTGGATGTATGTGTCGGCCTGTGCAATTAATTCTCCTTTCTAATAAACCTCTCCTTTCTAAAAAACAGCGTTAATCCCCTCCACGAAAAAGAAAAAAGCTAGGAAAATACACAATTCCACGGCTTTTCAATACGCAACTGCAAATAAACCATGAGGTGAAGTATCTAGGAGTTACACTGGTTGCAAAACTAACCTGTAACACGCATTTGCAAAAAAACCTTAAATAAAGGAAAAATGGCACTAATGCTGCCAAGAGGGCCATAGACATAAAATGGGGACTTAAACCCTGTGTGATACATTGGTTGTACACAGCAATAGTGAGACCCATTATAACCTATGGATCACTTATATGGTGGACCAAAATGATGCAAAGAAAAGCAATGCTGGAGCTTTCGAAACTTTAGAGATTAGCCTGCCTTTGCACCACTAATGCAATGAAAAGCACTCCAACAGCGGTAATGGAAACCATATTAAACCTTCCGCCATTAGATATTTAAATCAAGGCGGAGGCAAGAATGGGGGCCCACAGGTTGAATTGTAATGGTAACTGGCAAGATGCACCGTTTGGTCATGCCAGTATAACAAGTACGATCACAGATCCATTATTTTTAATGACAAGTGACGAAATGACACCAAGAACTAACTATGCAAAACCTTTTATCATTCAGTTAAATTGGGAAGCAAAAGAAGAAACCAACTGTCAGGAAGGAACACTAGTGTGGTACACTGATGGATCCAAAATGGACAGTGGAACTGGCGCTGGAATCTATGACGAAAGACCCAAGTACAGAAAATATGTACCTCTAGGGGAATATGCCACAGTATTTCAGCAGAGATACATGCAATTGAGCTATGGGGAGAATATTGAAAGAGGATATAGAGGAAAAACAATCCCCATACGCTCTGACAGTCAGGCAGCCCTACAAGTTTTAGCATGTAACAAAATAAAATCAAAACTAGTCTGGGATTGCCTAGAAACCCTCCAAGCTCTGGCAAACCATTACAAGGTAACACTTAAATGAGTACCAGGACATAAAGGGGTCGAAGGCAACGAGGAAGCAGATACCCTAGCGAGAAAGGGCTCTGCAACGACACTCATTGGTCCTGAACCAATATGTGGTATACCAAAGTGCTCAGTGAGGCTGTGGCTGACTCGGTGGAAAAATAAAGAACCCCATACCAGGACAAATAAACAGTAAATGGATGGCAAAGTACGGTAATGGCAAAAATACTGACAAACGAGATTCTGCGATTGAGTAGAAATCAGATAAGGCTTGTCACGGGACTCATAACCGGGCATTGTCACCTTAGGAAACATATACACAGAATGGGCATATATTCAGATGAACATATTTGTAGATTGTGTAATGAGGAGGATGAAACAGCCCCTCACATGTTAGTGCTAGTGCCCAGCACTAACACACTGGAGATCTTCTTCTGAGAACAGGAGGCCTTTATACTTTTGGAACCCCCAGGAGGCCTTTCCAAAGAAAAATCTTGTGAAAAAGCTACTAAACGTCATAAAGGTAATAAGCTTATTCACATGAAATAACGATGTAAACTGGAAATACAATGAGCCTGAAGGCTGCAGTGTTGGCAAAACAAACCCCAAACAAGAGACATCGGAGAGGAAAAAAATCTCAATAATTTTTCGATATTCCGGATCAGCCAAGTTTTAATTAGTCCGGATTAAGAGTCGCCACTGTACTTTCATTCCATTACGTGGACATGGAAGTAAAAGTGTGGAAGAACCTTATTTGGAAATTATAATTCCTTATGCGACGTTTTTTTTTATGGAAGGTGGAAACGAGTATAAACTTCGGTTTTACAAGCGGTCTCGTACATTTTGAGCCCACTACGTCCCGTCTGTGACGCCCCTGGTGTTTCCATCGATGTCGTTCTGTACACTACGAAATCCGACAAGGAAACCGTTTGCTATCCCAGCCAGATGACTGGGACGTAAATTACGGACTACGCAGCAGACAACAGCCGTAATGGAATTATATTCTTTACGTCTACTGGTCCCGTGCCCGTTCCGGAAGAGAGAGCGATCCTGCGATCGCCTAACAAATCGGTTAAAATGGATAGCAGTGAAGTCGCGCCCTGGCGAGACGGAATGAGCGTTTTCTTTTTTGACCTCATTCGTTAGAAATCGAGTGGGACCATTTGCCAGTGGTGGCTGGTCCAACAGGATCCAATATTTTGATAAAGGAGCGTGCAGCCTATCAAATTTGGTGTATTTTAGAAGCTGACTAACAGACTTAAATTGAGGACTATTTTCGGACAAAAAAATCTTGATTAGGGAGTTGTACTACCCAGGCGCATTGAAAAGCCTTTTTTGTGAATTTTTGTTTCGATACCTATGTAATGGATCAAAATGAAATTTTCACACTTGATTCTATGGGTATTAATGTATACCAAAGTATTTTTTACTTTCATTTAAGTTACAAAATGGCGGCGTAACTTCAGGTAACATGAAACAAATTTTTTCTGGTGGAGGAAATCGGCGTACACTCTAGCAGTCTTGGTACACCAGTTAGGAACAAAAAAAAAAAACATTTTTTTTCTTGATCTACATTAGTTTTTCTTTGGAAGTACCCACGATTTTATTTTTTTTTTAATTCACAAACTGACCACTTATTTTTGTCACTTTTTTTCATTTTTTTCTTAAAAAAATCAACCTTAAATTGTGTATTGCAAATATAATTATTTATCAATCGCAAAAATCGTGTGTAATTCAATAGATAATCTATATAAAAAGCTACAATTAAAATTTCAAGTCTATCGGATAACGCGTTTAAAGTTTGAAAACGTATTTAATCATATAAATAATACGGCTATTGTAGCCTCCTATTAGCCTTACTAAGATTGAATAACGCCATCTATATAAATACATTTCGAAAAAGTATAACTCATTTGTATCGACTAAAACTACCAATAGATCGGTAATGATAGAGCAGAGCGGCTTTTTCAAACGTTCTGGACCGCTAAGAGGTATTCGGAAAATAAGCTGTAATTTTTAAAAATATAGTCTCGCTGAAAAATAAATAGTTTTATTCCCTAAATAAGCGTAAAGTATACTGAAACATTGGGATTTTAAGTTCAAATATTCAGTTAAATTGGGAAGCAAAAGAAGAAACCAACTGTCAGGAGGGAACACTAGTGTGGTACACTGATGGATCCAAAATGGACAGTGGAACTGGTGCTGGAATCTATGACGAAATACCCAAGTACAGAAAATATGTACCTCTAGGGGAATATGCCACAATATTTCAGCAGAGATACAGAAAGACGTATTCGGAAAATAAGCTGTAATTTTTTTTTTAAAGCTAGCCCTCCTAAAATTCTTTTTAAATATCATTCTTAGATGTTTTATACATCAGAAAAAAAATAAATAAAAACAAAATTCAAAAAAAAAATTGCTGGGTAGTATAACCCCGTAATACGGTCCTTCAATTTTGAAAGTCAGGTAGAAAGTTATGGTAGGAAATTGTGATTTGACATTATTCGATAAATCAGCAATAAAATATATATGAATTTTAGTTGTTATTAAGATCACTATTTTGAAAAAAATTAAAACCCTTTGAAAAAAAGAAAATGTGAATTTCGGAAGTGAGATAAAAGGTTTTTTTTTTAATTACCTCCACGTCCATATAGTGCAGTAAAAATATAGTCTCGCTGAAAAATAAATAGTTTTATTCCCTAAATAAGCGTAAAGTATTCTGTAACATTGGTATTTTAAGTTCAAATTTGATAAAAGTGTGGTCCATCGAAAACGAAACAAGCCAACTTTTTGGTGCTTAATGCAGTTTTCTAACAAATTTCTGGGACACATAATTTTTGTTTTGGAGGGAAAATATATTTTTCTTCTTATTAAATTATTAAATTCCATCTCTAAGTTTCAAATAACATAAGGGGTCAAGTGACCTCATCGGAAAACCTGTTTACTTTTCTCTACAATGGTACCTCCATCTTTAAATGTGACGATTCATTTGTTGAGAAATAGCGTTTGTTGAGAAAAAAAGTATGTTGTGTTTTAAATATTTAGTCTTTTTTTCAAATTTACTGTTTCGTTTTTGCCATATTAACTCATATATCATTTACTTACGGGTAGTTGACCGGTTAAACAAATACAAGTTTGTAGTTGAAAGTTGATACGTTTAAACAACGTTTCTTTGGAGAACAATACGCAAAACTGAAATAGCTTGATGTAAATATTTCCAATTTTCAAATAACAATTAACTGCATAAAATCATATACATGTCTTTGTATAGTCGCAGGTCACAACTGGAGAGCGCGATCGCAATAGCTAATTAAACAGTAGCCGCTTTTAAAAAATCGCAATCGCAGATAACAATGTTCTTGAAAAAGTAGTAGTTTTGCTCATCACTAATCCAGACTACATCTTTCACATATAAAATTTCCGTGGTTTTTAGATTGTTTCGCAAAAAACATTAATGTACATTTTTCAAACCAATGGGGAATTTGGCGACGTTCTTCTTTATTAGTTTAGCTAAAAAAAACTTTATTGCTATAGTAATTTTTAAAGTGTGTTGTAAGTCCAGATATACATGATTGGCAGGTGTACCAAATATTAAGTTGACATGTTAAAGTGTACACAAGAAATGGACAGACACACATGCAGAGGTCCTTCGTTCAAACATAATCTATGCGTCAATTAGGACTATTTTTACAATTTTTTCTTTCACCGATACAGGACCACAAAAGTTTTTCACAGACAGACCCGGTCTACTTTATGTCTTTGGGGTCGGTTTACTGACGGTTTTTTTCTAACGTCAAAAAACACATTTTACACGGTAGCGTGATTACACAAAACCAGAGAACATAATTTCCCTTCTATGTTTGCAACGCGCTGAATCAAATTCTGAGGTCAGGAACCATTTACGCCTCAGTTCTTCCCTAGGAACAAAAATCCCTATAAAAAAAATTAAATCAGAAACAATGTCTTATACTTCACGAGCTTGTGACTGTAATGTTACGGAGATGACCTAACAACAACCTTAAACCTCAGAAACCTTCAACCCTACAACACACACATACTCAAAACCCATAACTTCAAAAAACCTTAACCTCAAAAAACCCTATATCTGTGTTCTTGATTTGTGACGTACTGCTAGAACGCAGCAAGTGATGAAGAAGAATGAATATGATTCAATCAGACCTTCAATTCCAGAAATCTTAAGCCATATATCCCCGGAACTTTATACTCGAGATAAGATTTCCATAAACTCGTGGTCCAGGATGGATAGACTTCTATAGCCATGTAACCGAATGCGTGCAGACTGTTGTGGAGGCAAAAGTTCTACCACTAGGCCAGTCGACAAGATAGATGCACAAAATATTGGTTATGAAATTATGAAGTTATGAAATTTCACAGCTATGGAATTTTGAAGCTATGGAGTTTCGAGGCTATAAAGTTGAGAGATATGGGTGGATCGTATTTATACCTCTTCATTAGGTTGCTGAATACCAAATTTTACAGGTCCTAGATATATAAAGTCACCAGACGTCCGTCATTAGGACGGACAGTCCGTCATTCAGAAAGCTTGGCCGTCTTCAAGAGCAGTCCGTCAAACTGTCCGTCATTGAAATTTTGTATTAAAATGTCCGTAATTACGTCTTCTAGGTTAATCTGAAGACGTATCGACGTATCGTATCGATCGTGATTAAATATTTGTATTTCAAACAAGGCATCAAATTCCAAAAAGTATCCTTGTGAAAGTTTATATTTTTATGTAAATGTATTTTTTCATCGAAATTCTGATGTGACCTTGACAGTTTTAAAAAATTTGCCTGCGGCGCTATTTGGCTCACGCCTCACGGCGCGAAAAATTAACTCTAGCTTCGTCAATGTGAATCAGCTGAACATATCCGTCTTTGGCAAGATCAAAATCTGGTGACTTTATAGATAGGATTTTTGAAATTATGGGTTTGAGATTGAGGTTATGAAATTTGCGATGAGATTTCGGGTTTATGGGTTAGAGAGTCATGATTGGATCATATTCATGCCTTTTCATCACATTGTGTCCCAAATTTCGCAGGACCTACTTATAAGGTTTTGGAGGTTAAGGGCTTGGAGTTTATGAGGTTATGGGATTACGAAGCTTTCGAATTCCATGTCTATGAAGTTGAGAGTCAAGGATCATATGCATGCTTCTTCATCATTTGCTGCGTTCTAGCAGTTGCAAATCACAGACATTTTTCATCACACACAAATTTTTTGAGGTTGAGATTTTTAGGATTATGGGGTCTTGAGCAAGTGTGCCGTAAGGTTTCTGAGGCTTAGAGTTATTGTTAGATCATTCCCGTAACATTACATTGACTAGCTCGTCAAGTATATGACATGGTGACTGATTTAATGTTTTCCATTGGGATTTTTGTTCTTGGGGGAAAAACTGATAGTCGGAAATGGATCCTGATATCAGATTTTGATTCAGCTCGTTGAAAAACATAGAAGAGGAATGGTCTTCTCTGACTTTGTGTTTGTGCGCCTGTATACTCAAGCTATCATGTAAAATGTATTTTTTGAGGTTAGAAAAACAACTACTATCGGTAAACGAGAAAAACAGTCTGATTCGTGTTCAGCGATCCCAAAAACATGAAGTAGACCGGGTCTGTACTTCCGCGCATTGGAAAAAATGTTATGGTCCTGTGTTATTAAAGCAGATTTACATGTTTCTGTTGAATGATTTATCCTATAATACAGAAATTCTCTTATATCCCGTATTTCCAGATCTCTAAGTTCCGCGTATATGTTTTTAATAACCTAGATACGTTACCTAATGATTTGCCTTATTATTTCGCTTTGATAACTCATGAATAAATCTGATTTCACGGTAACTGTTAACCAACTTTTAATTGGTTTATCAGATTGGGAAACGAACGCGCTTGCAAACATTCCCGCGATAATTCTGTAGATGGATTTATTCAAATGTCGAGTGAGTTTATGAAATGTTAGCGAAGCTCCCGTATGTCTATAGGCGGGCTGCAACCACTATAAAGGAAAACAGAGCTTTATACTTCTTTTAGTGGGACTTACAAAGCCAATTCCTTCCAAAACTTCCGTAGATTTTAATTAATTTTCATGCCAATGTGGAATATACGGTTAGTAACCTACAAAGTAACAGTCATAAAGGAAAAAATAGTGTGAAACATCAGATAGCACACAAAATAAATAGAATTTCCTATTATTTTTTTATAATAATTTCTGCCTTGTTTTTGTTCTTACGGTTCAATTATTATTGCGTTACCCTTCCAACCCCCGATATATTAATACTTACACACCCATGTTTTAACATGCAGTAATGGGCAAAATTGTGGAACCATGTAAATATCCCTGAAGTTTAAAGAAATATTTAAACGAAATTTTAAATGTAAAAATTAGCATTAAAAGGCCATGACTTGGACTTAATTTTAATATTATTATTATTATTTTTATTATTATTATTATTATTTTTATTATTATTATTATTATTTTCATTATTATTATTATTATTATTATTATTATTATTATTATTATTATTATTATTATTATTATTATTATTATTTTTATTATTTTTATTATTATTATGAATGTGTCATTAAGCTACGAGTAGTAGAATGACAGTAAGCTAAATTATATGTCAATTAACCTTCACTATTACTTGCCGCGTAATCTTTTGAATTTCCTCAATTGTCATCTTCGCTAATTTTTAGATCTGCAACTTGTTAGATCTCTGAAAATAAAATTTAGACTTTAAACAACTGCAGAGAAAGTAATCTAGTGGCTAAGGTCGGGGATCGCATAGGCCAATCAATTTCACCAATTTTTTCATCCAGTCTGTCTGTGTCTTGTCTTAGTCTTTATTTAGTAGATCTTGAACGATAAGAACATAACAAGATGGTGTTAGATCCTGCTGAAACCAGATATTAACAGGGAGTTGTCAATTTTTGTCTAGTGAAGGAGTTATTTAATTATTCAAATCTCTAATAATCTGGGTCCGGTTCCAGACTAGGTCCGAAATGATTCGATTTTTATAAATACCAGCCTAAACGTTTAGCTTTTGAAGATTCTGCGTATGCCCTTCTTGCATCTAATAAAGATTGTTGTGCGACCAATAACAACAATTGACGATGGATTTTGAGGTCTTGGACAAAAAAATGCACTAGTTTTTTGCCAACGTTTCGTCTAATGTATTTAGACCTCTTCAGGACTTAAGCAATCTAATAATAATTAGACTTTATCTCAATTCTTTTTTAGGGATTAATTAAAAAATTTTTTTTGAGAACTATAAATATTACCAAAATCATTTAACTGTATCTCCCAAAATATTCACTTTACTAGTTCGTTAGTAAGCTAAGTATGCCAGTTCGTTAAAATCAGCGCCTCAAACAGTATCGGAAAATGTGAAAATATACAGGTTATTCTATTAAAAAAAAACTTTGGTACTTCACCGTTTTTTGGGACACTCTGTATATGCAAAGTTAATTTCAAGTTGTAGCCTTATAAGTAATGTTAAATTTCACATTTAAAAGTCCGTATTAATAATTAACTTCAGAGATATTTACGTAGTTCCACAATTTTGTAATAACCGTCATAACTTTTTTTGGGTGGCAGGTTATTATTTCATTATTGGCACGGCGTTATAGCTTATTCATACGATACGGTTTCGGTTATTTTCTTGTATTTTTTTTTTTATGTCTTATAACCACCTACGATGTAACCGATTTTAATCATTTTTGGTATGTGGTTTCGTGTTATCAATTGACATTACTTAATGCTAACAAAATGTCACTCAAAACATTAATATTTTTATGAACTCATGTAATATCTATACGAAGGATTCGGTTTTCATTATTAAAAACTAATTTAAGGTACCCCAAATTTTATTAACGAAAATACGAAGTAGGAAAGATATACTATAAAAGAATACAAGAAACGTTTTAATCATAAAATACTGTGCATGTGTAACAATTAATTTAATTTTTACTTACAATATATAGTCAAAATGTCCTAAATTTTCTTGAATGCATATTGCATAGGTTAACTCTACGTATAGTGTTTTTGAAATAATTTGCTGCATTTAAAATTCTTTGAAGTAACTCCGGCTCGAAAGTTTATTTTCCCCATTTAAGAAAATGGAGGACATTTTGTGCATTTATTGTAAAAATTAAATTTGTAACGTTCAAAATTTAATCTATAAAATTTAATTTATAACTTGGTAAATTTTATGTCGAGAAATATTTTGAGTAAATAATATAATTTAAAATATAACGATCTCTACAGTTCATATGCATTTGTGTTATATTTAATTTATTTCAAATTCAATCCTATAATAATTAAAATGTATTTATTAAAACTTTTCGTTTGTACTGAACAGAACAATAATGAAATTCATAGTATCGTATTTTTTTTTGTAGAAAACTACACGTCTGACAAACATTTTACAAGAGATGAAATAAATTATAAATAAAATTAGTCATTCAACAAAAAGAAAAATGCAAACCAACTTAATAGTAAAGGCAGAATCCTTCCTATAGTTATTATAGCATTTTATAACAATATTTATGTTCTGAAATATACTTTGTTAGCATCAAATCATGCTACTTTATAACACGAAACCACATACCAAAAATGATGAAGTTTGGTTACAATGAATTAGACTTTTACAAGAATTTAACGATCTATAGCGGCGAAACGAAGAAACTGGTAATAACTAGAGTTCGGAAATCCCTGCTTACCGCATGTTTTTAAACAGCATTTACCTATCCAGCGTTCCCGCATGAGATCGGCGTACTACCGCGTAGACGTGAGTCCCGGGACATCGAGAAGGATCGGTCAGTGACGTGGGTATGCAGGGGTAAGAAATACACGCGTATATAATTTACAAGGCGCTTAAAAATACGGTTTATACTTTCATTACACAGGGCCACATTTTTTTTACGCAAACAAGGTTAGGTGTCTTATACGTATTTTTGGTCGCTGAAAAAGAATCCGTTGTCCGTTTTCCTCTATTACGTCTGGATTTTGCGTCAATCAAGGAAATACAACCTCAAAACCCTGTAAAAATAGAGCAGCATAAAAAACAAAAGTTTTGTAAGAGAAAGGCATTATACCATTCCATATATTTTTTTTTTGTATACTGAACACGATTTTGAGATAAGAATTGTTCCATAGGCATTATTACATAGGCGTGCATTATGACATAACCTCAAAAACCTTCTTGAAATTGAAAAACATAAATACGTTTATCAAGTAAATTAGAAGTTTAAGCTGGCGAGCATGCGTATATACCTTTTGGAGCGTCTAATCCGAATATGTGATCAAAAGTAACAATTATTTGCGTTTAATCTTTTAATTTATGTAATGTTACATTTTGGTCATGTTTTTAACCTGTTTTTTGGAGGTTATGTGAAAATCTATCCGCGAATTGTTACTTTTGATCACATATTTGGATTCGACGCTCCAAAATGTATATACGCATGCTCGCCAGCTTAAACTCCTAATTTACTTGATAAACGGATTTATGTTTTTCAATTTCAAGATGTTTTTTGAGGTTATGTCTTAATGCACGGCCTATGGAACATTTCAGATCTCAAAATCGTGTTCAGTATACAAAAAAACCTATGGAATGGTATAATGCCTTTCTGCTACAAAACTTTTTGTTTTTTATGCTGTTTTATTTTTACATGCTTTTGAGGTTATATTTCCTTGATTTACGCAAAATCCAGACGTGATAGAGGGAAACGGACAACGGATTCTTTTTTCAGCGACGAAAAATACGTATTAGACACCTAATCTTGTTCACATAAAAAAAATGTGGTCCTGTCTTATAGGGAAGGGCACCAAATATCGATATATGTAAATATAGCTTTTTTTTTCAGAAAATAATCGATAAATATCGTCGATATTTTTAATCTCGAAATATCGATATTCGATATATATTTCCGAGTATCGAATTCAATATTTTTTAAGAGCTTTATTATATTTTATAGTAATTATATATTCCACCTATTATTATCATATTTTTGCCCGTTTCATGTATAAAAGACATGAAAAATTAATAACCCTTAGCACAAATAGAGCAGAGGTTCCAAGCTCTGGTTGTGTTCCCAATGAACTTAAACAGTACCTTGACCAACCACTAGTAGAAAGAAAATCGGACCCGATGCAGTTTTGGATGAATTCTCGCCATTTTATGCCGGTTCTCTCTGAGATTGCTTTAAAATATTTAATCTGTCAAGCTTCCTCTGTATGTTCCGAAAGACTTGCTTCGGCTGTGAATTTAGCTGTGCCAGATAATGGAAGCTGATTAACCGGCGAAAACATCAAAGAAAGAGTGCTTCTGATGTCTATATCTGATGAATATTGGTTTGAGTAAAATTTGAATAAGAAACAATTATTTAAACTTTTGACTTTAATAATAATTGTCTTTTTTACTTCAATAATAAATAAATATGTATTTTAATAATAAATGAAACTAATGCAACTGCCAAATATGTGGTAATTTATGTTCACGTTAGAATATTTTGACAATTTTTTTAGGTAATCGTGCCTTGGTGTAAAAATATCGATATATCGAAATATCGATATTTTTTCCTTAGTACACTGGAGTCTCCAAAATTCGGCGTAGCTCGGGAACAGAATGCCTCCAGAATTTGGCTTCAAGAGGGGTACCCCACCACAGCCACTGAAAAGTCACGGCATTGGTGCTTACTGTCAAGTGAGGCTGTACACTCAACATCCACATATCCGAACTCCAAATTTCCGAACTCACGATATTTCCGAACTTTTTCTCACGATATTTCCGAACTTGTACTTCCACATAACCGAACTTGTCACTGATTGGTTGACGACGAAAAACCGCGAAATTTGGAAATGAGAAAAAAAATGTAAACAATAATGCGATTGTTATCAAACATTTCGATTGCCACAGAAATCAGCAAAAGAGGAAATCGCCCTCCCTCAGCAGCACACCTGAGACAAGAGTTCATCTTTGTACAAACCAGTGAAAAACACTTCTTTCAAATGGCGTATCATAAGTACCGGTGCACTTTATTGTGTCAGTCCGTGCACTCAATTTTCGTCTTTTTTTCAGTTTTTTCAAAGTAAATTTCTTTTTTCCAAGAATTTCTGCCACTGACGATTTACAAATATTGTACATCTTACATAGATCAACATTTTTAACACCATTTTTTGCGTGATTTATCATATCCAGCTTTTGCTTCAAGGTTAGCCTCTTAGCAGGCTCTTTTCTCTGCAAATAAACAGCACAATAATGTTTGTTTTGTATCACGGTTTCCTTAAAAATACATATTTTCTCATAATTTTTCATTTCAGTTTGAAATTATTATAGGTTACGTCAACAAAATGTTCAATAAAACAAACCTTTACTTTGAATTACAAAATAATTACCTGCATCACTCTCTCCTTTGCACCTGACATTTTTTTTGTTTAGAAAAACGTTCTTGTATTAACATGGACACATATGTATGTATGTATTACATTTGCATAAAAACCTCGAAAAACAAAGAAAAGCACTAGAATGAGCCAGAAAAACCCTTTGCGCATGCGCCAGCAGTTCGGTAATCCCGAGGTGACGAGAGTTCAAAAATGTGGAAGTCTGCGGAACGTAAAAGTTCGGAAATGTGGATGTTGAGTGTACTTATTTGTTGTTTTGCCAGCGTGAAAAATGTACGTAGGAGTGCGCGGACCAGATTTTTAGTAAATTTTTAGTAATGGAGCCAAAAATTGTAAGGGTTCTATAAATACACATAAAGGGATCCCATAATATAAAGGAGTATCGCGTTTTTAAATATAATTCTGCTTCCTATTCAATAAACTAATGTTGCAAGGATTTCAAATAGCGCGCCGCACAGGAGCAAAGAGCTCGTGGTAATAGTCGGGATAGAAAAACGCCGAATTGCGGAGGGATTTTTCGCCAAATTGTGGAGGTAAACGAATTTTGGAGGGCCAAATTTTGGAGACTCCAGTGTATATATCGATATTGTCTAAAAATATCGACACGATATATATCGATATATTTTTTCCATTTGCCCATCCCTACTGTGTTATCATAGAGTTTTATAGTGTCGAGCCTTGCGTTGTAGCACAAACTTCCGATAATTAATTAAGATTGCCTAGATTGGCTTATTTTTGCCTAAAGAATTTGTGTGTAAAGGTTGTACTATCATTTCAGGGACACCTGGTAGGTATATTTTTAGGTAAATTTATAGATCTACATTTCTCTCTTCTTCTTCATTTGCTAGGTTTCCGGCTTCTTTGCTTCTCATATATCATCGAAGTTCCTTTTCTCGAATATAGAACTGAATCCGTCTCTAATGCGGTTAAGTCTCTCCCTTCAAACCGTATTATTCATTTTCCGTCGCGAGGACGAACTTCCGCAAAATACATTTTCATCCGACAATAAAACCCCGTCCCGCATTTACCGGATTCGTCGCTAAGCGGCGCGGCGAGCGCGTCCGGACGGCGAAACGCGCCCGAAAAAAAGTCGGCCGAAGTTCGGGCTAAGCCCCCTACAGCCTCTATCAACCGCGACCGCCCGGATCTCTTTCCGAAGCGAAATAAAAACCAGAAAGGTTTACGCGCGCCAGAAGCTTCGTGACTACACGTCAGCCTCGCTCCGGAGAAAAGCGGGAGAGCCGCCTCCGGGTGGAAATTATTTTCGGCTCGTACACAAGTGACGCAAAACGAACGGAAAAAAGGTGACGGGAAAGGACTGCTCGACGTAAAGCGGCAATCTAGACCCAGAGAGTGACATCATTTCCGGTGAATTTATGATTCGGATTCCACTTTTACATCTGCAGTAAAAAACATATCTAAGTATTGGGTTTTTTATACTTCATGCGGGTCGTTTATATTTTGCCATCTACCTACAACTTCACACTTTTCTACTTAACACGACTAAATACTTTGTTGCGCTCAATGCGTGCGTTTCACCAACCGTGGTGGCATCATCAGGAGATGATGCCAACAAGAACAAGTGCAGGTT
Organism: Aromia moschata; assembly: GCA_029963805.1. Classification (NCBI taxonomy): domain Eukaryota; kingdom Metazoa; phylum Arthropoda; class Insecta; order Coleoptera; family Cerambycidae; genus Aromia; species Aromia moschata. The sequence continues at coordinate 501,947 of JAPWTK010000004.1, forward strand.
TTTTATATTCTATACATGTCGTTTATACAGTGCTTTCGAAAAGTAACGAATAAATTCATTAATTCCTGAAATTGAGTTTTTCGAAAAAAATCCTCTGACACGTCGATTTTGTTTTAAACAAAAGATACTTTTTGAGATACGACCCATATTTGTGACGTCATCGTTGTTCGAAATATGACGTCATCGACAATTTTTTTTAAATGGCAACTCCCAATTTCGACTACGCCATTTGAAATAGCGTGAAATTTAATTATATTTACACTGTAGTTCCTGTTGCGGTTCTCCGACCCGTGAGAGCTTTCTTTATTTATTAACCTAACAGTGGACTGTTAGAGTGCACGAAAAGTAACTTTGTCCCTGACCATGGAATACGCAGTAGACAAAACGTGAACGTGAAACCTTGTGTCTAGGGCTCAATTCTGTTGTAGCTGCGACCATGATCACTTCGAGAATAATATTTGTTTGTGAATATTTCTGCGTGTATATTGAGCATACACTATTTGCGTATTTTTAGCATTGTAAAATTAGTGCTTGAGCTTGTGTAGTATCATATTCGTATGTTGTCCCTACCTAATCCGAGAGTATTGTTTTGCCTTATTCCAAATGAGCTTCACAGATTCACAGCTAACAAGAAATGCCATTAATCTTTAACCCAAGACTTTCATAATTTTATACAATACTATCGGTATGACGTACCATTACAATATGTTCACAAAATGAAAGTAAACACCTTTTTGATATGATACATAGAATAAAAAGGAAAGTAACGCATTTTGACGTTTATAAATAAGTATTTACTCTTGTGTTTTTCTGAAAGCATCTATTTTATGTAAATATAGGATTCGGAATGTATGCCGTCTCGCGTGTTTAAACTGCGTTAGAATATTCTGCTCTCTCGCACCGGGATGGCGTACTACTGCGCATACGCGGGTCCTGGCGCCATGGTAGAATCGGTCAGTGGCGTACGTATGCAAGGACAATAAATACGCGCATATATAATTTACAAGGCGCTTAACAAACACGGTTTATACTTTCATTATCATAGTTTTATAGTGCCAAGCCCTGCGGTGTAGAGCACATTTCCGAATCCTAGTGAATAAAATAGACCGTAAACCAATTATTCCGTATTTTATTTCATATCAAAATATAATAAATTTTGAAGCAAGAATTAAACTTGTTTAAACCTTTCAGAATAGCACAAGAGTAGCTACTTATTTATAAATGTCCAAATGTAGTATAATAAGAGTATGTTTGTTTTTTTGTGGCAATCTAAACCCCGATATTTCCTGACTTATACAGACCACTTGTAGAAAGGAAAAATATGGGACGTATATACCGTAGAATATTCAGATATACATACGGACGAAATATATTTATATTTTAGCTAGAATTGCAGTTGTTACTCGGAAATACTGCATTTCAGAGAATAAAGTAAATGCAAATTATGTATGCTCTCTTTTTCTTCCTCCATGTAGATATAATTCTCAACAAACAATGGTAACTCTTTGTTTTCACTATTCCCATTATAAGACAGTTTCAAGTACTTACAAATGTAAACCAGAGACAAACTCATTGGCTTTCAAATTCATAGCAAAATGATTAACAAAAAAAAAATGTGAAAATACATTCTCTTCGACTAATGTCTATTAAATTTAAATTTTGTGATTCATTAAATGCCTGTGTACAAATTTCTACCGTAATAAACGGTTACAAAATAATTGAGGAATAGGCAAAAATTAAATAGGATAAAGACTGGAGTCACAGACTGGAATCGAGAATATTTGTAGTGTCAACTTTGTATTATTTCAGTTTTTAATAATCGATTTCATACAGTTATGGGAAACGTTCACTTTGAGATATTCGATTAATAGTTGAATGATTCGGCATGAAAGAGGATAAGCCATGCCTTGAGCCGCCTATAACTGATGAAGTTATTGTTGCACAGTTAGAACTAACCAACTATATAACACTTGAAGCTAATCAAAAGCGTTAAGGGGTGGAGCATATGTGCAGAAACGTTTTGTCGTTTAAAGATGTAGAACTTGTAAAAGTAAAGTAAAGATATAGAACAACCCTATATAGTATTTTATGTTGACTTCTACACCAAAGGTCAAAATTTAGCGGGTTCATAGGAGGGCACAATTATTATGCCTTAGCCTTGCGCATGACAGTGCCTTTATTCATTAGTCTTTTATTTCGAATCACGGATCCGGACTCCTAAACCTATAGGGTTATCCAATAATGCAATTTATAAAGAATAATGCTTTTTCTCATATTTATAACTAAATTTTAAATTTTATTCTTTGTAGTATGGCAAAATGTGAGTTCATTTTTTCAATTTGGAAAGAAATGACAAGAGGGGCCTTTTTCTCACAAATCCTTTATTTCTGACTTGCTACCGGTTTCGGTCACTAAATGACCATCTTCAGGCAACAAAAGTTACAATAGGATTATTACTTTGATTTTGATTTTCGATGTTGTATCAAAATTCATCTGGTAGATATATCGATTTTTTGTAATTTTCTATTAATTCACCTTCCAAAATGTTTTTACTTATGTAATGTACTTATATACTTATATAATGATTTATCTCAGATAGATTACTCCACTTCTTATTTGGTATTCGTGGTATTACTAATTAGATTTTCTTATTTTTAAAAACAATTAACATTTACACAACATTCACTTAAAACAATGGACAAACAGACATAAATTTATAAGACATAAATAAATTTTACAATGTCGTTATTTGATGCTTTGCTTGAATTTGTATTGTATTATAGCTTGTGATTGTATTAGCTACCTACTTCTTTAATATTTATGAAATCTCTTTTATTGATAGTGACGAAAAAATGACAGTTTTTTAAATGGAACCCCCAGTATGTTTTTGCATATTTGGATTATATGCATCAGAAAGTATACAACTCAAGTGTCAAATATCGTTCTGGTACTGGAGAATTTCTTTTTTTTATTTAATTTTATATTCATCATAGAGGACTGCGCTACTACTCTTATTGTACGTACTCAAAAATTATCTGATATTATCCATAATTTTCTTAAAAACACGTTCTAGTTTAATTCTACTACTCATCAAATTAAAGTCAAAACTTAAATGAGTTTTTTCTTAAAAAAAAAAAACAGGCAAAGAGCTGATACACCTTAATTTAATCTCCATATGGTTGGAAGAGGATGGAAGATACAGTTTAAGCGTTTTTACATCCGCCTATTTTAAAGTCACTCAAATTAACTGCCCCCCATTTATGATTACAAACAGTGGCGGTTGGTGATATTTCAGTTAGCCATATCTTGAAAACGACGCATGGGACCCACTTCACTTTTTAGGCAATGAATATACACCTCTTAGAGAAAGGATTTATAGTGAAAATACCGTCAGCAAAGTTTGCGAAAAAATGTTCAAAAAAACTACAAAACACACTGGGATCTCAGTAACGCTCTGTGGAATATTTGCAGTAAATTTTTTTCATAATCTAGAAACAAATATAAGGAGAGGATTTTCGATTTGTTACAAAATATTTTTTTTTTCAAAAAGTTATGGTCATTTTAATTTTTGGGAAACAAAATAGGAACATTTTGTTCCTGAAAATTAATTAATTGAAATGGCCATAACTTTTTTCAAAATAAATATTTTGTAACATATCGAAATACCTCTTATATTTATTTCTAGATTATGAAAAAATATATATATATATACTGCAAATATTCCACAGAGCGTTACTGAGATCCCAGGGTGTTCTACAGTTTTTTTGAAATTTTTTTCGCAAGCTTTGCTGACGGTTTTTTCACTATAAATCCTTTCTGTAAGAGGTGTATAGTCATCACCTAAAAAGTAAAGTGGGTCCCATGCGTCGTTTCAAGATATAGCTAACTGAAATATCACCAACCGCCACTGATTACAAAATTAAAAAGAGACAACGGATCAAATGGAATTTTGTCTTGGAATAAAAATTACATACATTTTGTTGCACTATTTGTAATAGGAACGAGCCACCGCTGGTTATAGTTGGATTTTGCCACCCTAACTGCGAACGTATTACCTCACCTGGAAGCTAGTTTAAGACGCTCCCCAAGGCTTTAATTTTCTCAAAAATGCATTTCGCCGAGCTGCCGGCAGGTGCAAGTGGGCGATCGCTGCGCCGAGTTTCAGGCGTAAAAGCCTCGTAAAAGCATCGCTGAAATGTGTCTAACCAGCGATCGGTAGTCTCGGATCCATTACGTGCAATAAGCGGCGGCACATAGTGATACATTGTTTATAGGGGAGCGGTTGCATTTCACGAGAAAATGGGTCTAGAACACTGGGTCTAGAACAGTTATTCTTTACATCTGAGAGCTCTGGTACACGTTCCAGGCGCTTAAAGGAGTTTGACCATTTATAACCATTCAGTTTGCATCCCAGTCGTTGAAAGAGTGTTAACAATATGCAAAGGATGAATCAGGGACTTCACAGGATGTTATTACACTTCATAGATTAAAAGAAATGGTTTTCTTTGAAATTAATCAAAAAAATGTTAAACAAACAAAAATTACTGATTATTTTACAAAATAATTTAACTGTAAGTTAGTTTGTAGTTGTTTTGTATTCTGTATTACCAAATAATTATTTGTAATAAACTATTTTGTAGTTTTATTTCTCTTTTTAATAACAAACTGTCCCGCTTCGGCAATTATTTGATTATCCGGATCACCGCGGTTTTTATTAGTTCGGATTATCGAGGTTGCGCTGTACCTCCATTCCAATTAGAAGAGGAAGTTGATGTCGACTTCCGGTATAACAGGAAGTGCAGCCATCTTGAAAATATTTTCATCAGGTCCGCCATAGGACTATGGCTGAATTCCAAATCTCTCAAAATCATTAGTCCACATTTTCAAATATCAGTTATTTCTACAAGCTCTAATACTTTTAACGAATGGTTTCGATGAATCGCCCTGTATATAAAACTAAAAAGCCAAAGGCGCACACTGGGAAAAAGCAGCAATTTAGGCCTCCAAAACTCATTGCACCGAATGAGTGAAATCGACTCAATCGCTACGTATGTAAGTAACGTAATCAATGAAATAATTTTTTAATTGTCTCACTTTCTTTTTTTTTCAGCCGAACGGTTATTCAGACAAAAAAAGTTAAGATGATGAACATTCTCTTATCCGCGCAACGGCCGACAGTACCCCTTTTATAGGGCGTTTTTCAGAATTATTGAACGATAAATACGCATTTGAATTTCATCGTATTGAATTTCTTTTTACATAGGGGCCGGAACAAAATTATTGCGAAAATATGGCAATGGAATATCGAGTTATCAACGAATATCCTTCGCAATGGTGACTCATTTGATAAACATAAAGTTTGTCTTTATTACACCATTTTATTGAAAGGTGGTGATTTTTTTTAAAATAAATACTTGTATATGGGGCATTTCACGCCAACTAAGTGAGATCAAAAAAAAATTCTGTTTGAAAAATATCAGAATCGATAGTATTGATTAAAAAACTAATTTCCCTAAAATTTTAGATTTTTTGACCCACAAGGAGAGGAATGGTGAGGGTGAGAAAATAAAAATTTTCGTTTCAACTCTAAACTTTCAATTGGTGTCGGTAAACAAATGAAAAACATTTAAAAAAATGCAATGGTTTTCGATGTGTTTTTTTTTGCGTAGAATACGATAAAAATATTTTCAAAATTATTGGGGGTAGTTTTCACCCTTATTTTGAGGATGGAAAGTTTAAAATTGAAATTTCGAAAACTATGACGATATTTTTTCTATTTTTTTTTTAATTTCTTTATTTGTTTTTGAACTTTCGATTAATTTTTAATTCATAATGGGCGTCGACCAGGAACTGGCCCAAAAAACGGCCCAAAGGTAAAAAACGTGGTTTTAGCGTATTTTCTCATCCTGTGAGATAGTAGATGGCAAGTGAATAATATATGCCAAGGTTTTTGGGGTCGCTGATTACGAATCTAACGTCAGATTTTCAAAAAACAAAATGGCGGATCCAGTGTGGCAGTCAACTTTTAAAAAAATGGCTAAATTTTGAAATAAAAAAATACCATCGTATTCTACGGGAAATTTTAAGTCGAAAATGAATGTGACGAATTTTTGTCAAGAGCCAAAAACCTTTTTTTATCAAGAAAAAATTCATAAAGTTGAAATGTTGGTAATACCATATTTACTCTTAAAGGTTTAAATTATTCTTTTTAACTGGGTTTCGAATTTCAGAAACTAAAGATCTTGGAATTGCTTTTGATTCAAAATTAACTTTTTCTGTGCATATTAATAATATTGTTTCCAAGGCTATAAGATCATTGGGTTTTGTTATAATGAACAGAAAGGATTTTACTTCTATGCAAACAATTAGCACACTTTACCATTCATTAGTAAGAAGTAAATTAGAGTATGGTAGTACTATATGGAATCCGTATTATGAAAAGTACATAACACTTCTTGAAAGTGTCCAAACAAAGTTTTTAAAATTCCTGTATTACAAGAAACATGGTATTTATCCGGTGAGAAACTATGAGTATGATCTAAGAGATCATACTCATACTTGACGAATTTTCTTTTGTTTCTCTGAAAAAAAAAGCATGAAATAGCAGACCTGTCATTTTTATACAAAATTGTGCACAGTTACGTAGATTCGTCAATTTTATTAAGTTATCTTAATTTTAATGTACCCCGTGTATGTTCTAGGAGTGACAATACTTTTCGTATTACGGTTTCTAACTCATATCACCATTTTCATTCCCCAATATCTGTTATGTGCAGGATTTACTACAATAAATAAAATATCGGACATTCATTTTAAAAAAAAGTTTATTCTTTTTGTATGAACTTAACTTTATTTATTCTAACAAATATCACCCGTTTGCATCGTTTACTATTTTTTAAACAGTAAAGAGAGAGTTAAACAGAGTAGTACCTACTCCGATCGTACACTGGCCATTAGGAGATGGTACAGTGGCCACTTTATTTTAAATTTTTGTAACTATGAAATTTTAATTAAAATATTATCTTTTTTCAGTCTTAGAGTGAAAGTATGTAGAGAAGAATATAGAATTTGTCATCTAGTGCTATCATCATGTGTTGTCATCTAGTGCTATCTATTCCATGCACTCCATCAGGATGGAGAAAAAAAGGTTAATTCTAGCTTTTATTACATTTTTTTTTAAAACGTGGCCACTGTTCCAGACTCTCCCCTACATTAAATCCCATATATTTCAAGAAAATATCTGGGTATTATAAAAGTTTATCAAACTTGTAATTACAAATATGTTAGTGTGGTTCATGTTTATTAATTTCAACGAAAAAAATTATAAAAATACAATATTTGGAAAATGGCAATAGCAAAAGATATCTTAAAAAAGGAATATCTTGGTCTCTACAACATCAGAGACATCTGAATATTATACACTTAATACGAAAATGATCCAGTGTCCTGTATTGTTATTTCTAACGAACTATAAAAAAAAAAGCATAAGTACATTACACACAGTTTCAACTAGCGCCATTGGATACTCCTCAAAAATTCCCTTCAACGAAATTTAACGCCTAAACCACCTTTTTAGGTGGGGTTTTCAACCTCTAAGCACTTTGAAAGAGACGCCCGCTGTGGCTCTTCCCAAAGACACGTTCCTCAAAACGTGACAAAAGGTCTTTGTTGCCTGTAAATTTGCCGCGAGCTGTAAAACTAGCAGGCGATGAGAGAACGTAATACGTTTCCACTGTACAAATTACTTATTTTGCTTCTTTGGTGGGATCTAGGCGAAACGCAGTGCTCTAGGGTACCCGACAAAAAGTATAGAGAACTGAAAACGTTGGAGTGCAGATGATATTATTTTGTTTTGTAGGAATGAAATATTGATTTCTTCTTAACAGAGAGGTGCAGTTTTGTTGATTTTTAGGAACATTACAGTAAGGGCAGGCTTCAGTGGTGGTTCGTCAGGGGAGGCAGAGGAGGCAGTGCTTCCCCTGTGAAAATTCCAAAGAAGCTTTTTTTTTATATAAACCTACCTACCTTTCATTTTTGAATTCATATGTCTGGTAAAAATAGCACTTCGCAAACACCTGTGTTAGTTAACAAATTTAACCCTTAATTTCAGTGGCATTAAAGGTCATTTAAATAACTGCATAGTGGAAGCAAATACGCCCACGCCCCCACCTCTCACACGTGACAGAGCAGAAATCGAGTTACATGATTTTATGAACCTACAACCTTACCTACAAATTTAATATTTTTTGTCTTTTATTGTTCCGTATTTTGGAAATTTTCGTTGAAAAGTGCCGTTATTCTTGCCGGGTTTTTTGAGTGTATTGAGTGGTATAGGAGGGTAATAATAATTATTGAAAGTGTACCATATTAGCGACGTAAGTCATTATTTCAATGTTTTTTTTTTTTTTAATTAATTATACAAAATTATAATGGAGGTAACTGGCTAGTGTTGCAGTTTGTTTCATAATAATAATAATACGAGTTGTAATGACACTCAAATAAATATTCTAACCTGCAAAGGTATTGTTGAGTGTCTTATAATGTACAAATTTAGTCGCCTGTCTTATGAGGATAAATTATTTGTTAAAGATTTAAGAGTACCACGGCCAAATCTAAGTAAGACTTGAATTAATCAGTAAGCCGGCTCGTAGTTTTGTTAATATGTGGTATGATAAATGCAAGTGGTTCTTTAACTTTAGATAAATTATTGTGTTGGCCCTATATATTATTTTAAAATCGTGGAGAAGATGCTTGGACAAAGTCTAAATTTGATAATCTTAAACTTTATCTCGTTCAATTGACAGTCAAAAACTCAGGAACATATTAGTTGTGTTTGCAAATTACATCTTTTAGGTAAACAAAATATTATGAATGTGATCAATTCAGCCCGTCAAATCGAAATTGACGCAGTCCTGGCAAAAATCCGTATTTTATTTCAGTGCATCTATTTGTAAAATAATTTGACGGAAACTCTATACCTTCCCGATGGTTTTGCTGAACCAATAAAATATATTAGGTACATTATGTTAGACAAATGTACTTATTATATTTTATTGACCAAGTAGAGGTCCTTCTCCTAGCTATACGGTATATTACTAACAATATTTACCATTACACAAATTTAGGAAACAAACATTTTTATAAAATCTGTTTGCCTCCCCCCCAAAAAAAAAAAGACACGAGCCGCCACTGGCAGGCTTACTAAGAGGGTTAGAGTCCTCCTATCCAGGGTGGTCCTCCGAGAAATGCATCCATCGATTATGGTAAAACTATAATTAGTAAAAATCTGAAAATTTGGTGACATACTAAGGTCGATGGGGGACATACGCCTAAAACATTTTCATGTTAATCGCACTTCCGGTTATACCGGAAGTAGATGTCAACTTTGTTATTTTAAATGGAATGCCCTATATATCAATACATTTTTAGATTCTATGGTGAATTCTAAGAATATTTCATGTATAATGTCCTATACCTAAGTTTAAGCGGTTTTGAGATATTTAAGTTTTTATGTCAAGAATTACCAATTTTCCTATAAGAAAGCCTTTATTATTCAATTTGGGTCGGATTCCTTGTTGAAAAGGATCCACTCTATTAGATTTTTTGTAATATTATCATAACTATAATTACAGGGTGTTCAAAAAATGAGATCAAAAATGAAATTGAGAAAAATGCCAAAAAATAAATTAAGGGTAAGTTTGTATAGTGTTGTTTATTCTAAGAATTTGTAGTTTTGAAAATACATATTGCCATTTTAAATTTTTATATGGCGATTTTGCTGCGGATTTTAAGTGCAGCAACTCTTAGGTACTTGGCCATGACGAAAATGGCCATGCTGAAAATTCTTACAAAAAAGATATAACATTTACTTTAATAAATGTTCAAATTGATGTCCTTGCATTTCAAGACATTTTTCGCACCTAAGCAGAAAATTTTCATGAGTGGCTTTTCTTATTGATTGAGGATCAAGATCTTGGAAGGCTGTTCTGACTCGCCGCATGCAGTCTTCTCTGGTGGTTAATGCGGTGTTGTAAACTTTATTTTTGATTGTTCCCCAAATAAAAAATCAAGTACTGATAGGTCGGGGGGACCGTGGTGGCCAAAGATGTGGCCCATTGTTGGCTATCCATTGATCGTAAAATAAGTTCTGCAGGTGATTGTTGATTAAATAACCATTATGCGGAGACGCCCCATCATGTTGGTAAAATATTTCTATAATCAGCCAGTGGCAAGTTGTCTAAATAGTTAATTTCAAAATTTCAATAGTTAATTTCAAAAGATAGCGCTCACCTACAAGTAAAAAACGTATTTTAAATTTAGAATATTTCAAAAATGGCCAACTTACCATTTAAATTATTTTGGTAGAACTCCAAGGCCACGAGTTTATCCAGCTTACCATCAGAAGTTGATTAAAACTAAAGTAAAATCTAATGTTTTCGATCTCCTGTTCTTTTTGCATCTAATGTATTAGTTAATGACATATTTTTCATAAATTGTAATTGGAATATATATCATAAACAGGAACATCATAAACCATTAAAAATAAGTATAGGAAATGATTAATACATACATAAAAAATGAAATGGTAAAATGCGCCTTTTCAGACTTTTTAAATATCAAATACTACTAACTTTTACAATTAACTTTTTTTTGTCAAACATTTCCCGAGATAGTTGTCTCACTAGAGTTGAAACACCCGGTATATTTATTTTCTCAATAAAATTACCACTTTCATTACATTTAGAAAACCTTGAATGAATTGATACTCGCAAAAAAATATATGCCATTCAATACTTTTGAAGAATGTTTTGAGTAAATCGAAAATTGGTTATTCTGAAAATGTATCAAATAAAGTAAGTTAAAATATGTAAGCAAAACCCGCCGATTTAGTTGTTTTTTTTTTAACTTTATGTTCATACCTAACATTCCTCAGTTATCCCTTAGTAAAAGTTGTGGTTGTTACAAAAAGCGGAATTAAATTACCAGAAGTTTTTTTGTCACCGACAAGGTTCAGTTTACACGGATCGCCCTGATTCTGCAATTTATCTAAATCCAGTCCATATTTAGGTAACTTATTTGCCGAAGGCAATTACGTTAACGAGACGAGACAGGCTCGGCGAGGTAAATAATCCTCTAGAGAATAAATATACAGAGGAAAATGTCAAATACCCGCCCACTCTACAGTCAAGCTGTATCGCCAACTCGTCATCTTTATTGGCTTCATTAAGCAGTCCAAAGAAAAGTACGGTTGACATTTAAAAAAAGTCTACCTGAATACAAAGCGAAAGGTAATTCCACGTGCAAAAGAATGGAGCTTAATTACACAGAAAAAAATATTCTTTTTATGAGGGCTTCTGAGAAAGTTTATTATAAAATGATTATTGATGTAAAAGGGAGTTAATAAATAAAAAGTCATAATCCATTACAAGGACACGATCTGGGTAATTGCAAAATGAAAAATCATTATAGGTGTAACAGCGTAGATTTAGCTTATAAATTGTAGATAATAAAGGGCCGCACAAAGAAATTCATTACAAAGTCTTTCTCCAATACCTTAGTACGAATTAATTACCTATTGACTTTATGTTGCCGTCTGTGATCTCCAATATTAATTGGAGAAGATAAATTGAAATTATTTGTCCCAGACATGTATTATTTATCTAACGAAAATAACTGTATAATTTATGTTAGGGTGTGCTGCTGATACTTACCGATTACGTATTTAATGCCACTTGGCCAATATTTGTTGTCTATACCGCTTCTGGAAAATTAAGAAGTATTTTCCAACGCTATACGAGTAGTTGCTCGCACCTAGCTTTTTATTTCAAATATGTATTTATTCCCTAAGGAGGAATACTAAAAATTTACATTTAGCTTTTCTTTATGCTTATATGCCTACATTCTATGATATGCTTACATTCTATGATACATCGTCATAATCATAATATAGCTCCCAGCTGGAACAAAGGGTACCTTTTTTTATGTTTCAAAACCAATAGCATTGTTTATGTATCACCCTAGAGGATTTTAGCTATTCTGTTAACAAGTGCTTTCCATGCTCTCCTTTTCTTGACTATCCAGATGGCTTCACTCTATGTTAAATTTCTTTCTTTTGCAATTCTTTTCGGACTGCCTTTTTCCACAAATTTAGCAGTCTACCTCTTCTTCTCTTCCCTGCAATATTGTAGCTCAGCACTTGCTATGTTCGTAGTCAGTTTGCACATACTATGGCATGACTACTTCCATTTGCATTATTTTTTATAGTACCTACTTTTTCTTCATTTGTCATGTTCTATAACCCCTCGTTACTAATGTTATCTGGCCAGAATATTCGACATATAATTCTTAGACATCTATGTATAAATGAGTGGATGACTGGATGAATTTATTGCTGTTTTATCATGTTGCCGAACAATACAACACTGTGCTCGTTACATTGCTTCGAAAATGCTTTATCTTGGTTTCTGTGCTAATATTCGATGAACGCCATATTTTTTTGCAGCATCCTGAATGCGGTTTATGCTTGGACTGTCCTTCTACGTATCTCCTTTTCTACATGCTCCCAAGGTTTCGGATTCTTACACTTCTTCAATTTTGATTTCTCCTATATATATTTTATTGCCTATATTTGGATAACTCATTAGCATCTTCGTTTTTTTTTTGGATTGGTTGCGTGTCCTACTTTTTTTGATACGATGTACTCTAGTTGTCAGTTGTATTTGCTGTTTATTTGAGATCAGACACACATCCTCAGCGAAGTCTTTGTCTTCTAACTTCTCAAGCACGTTCTAGTTAGTCATTACTCTATAGACTCTATGCAGATACATAGAGGGTTTAAAATATACCGTATGTAACTGGAATATTACAGAATCAATGGGATTCATAAATAAACCTCTCTCAGTTAGACGCGAACCAAATATGAAAGTGAGGGGTGAACAAATCGAGAGCAAGGCGGTGATTCTGCTACAGAATCAAAGAAGGCAAAGATTGTTTCCTGCCATTTTCATTGAAAAAAATATACTTGTTTATATGCACTTGTATATGGAGCATTTCACGCCAACTAAGTGAGGTCAAAAAATTTTTTGTTTGAAACATATCAGAATCGATAGTACTTGCTAAAAAAGTAACTTCCCTTAAATTTTAGATTTTTTGAGCCACAAGGAGAGGGATGGTGAGGGTGAGAAAATACAAATTTTCGTTTCGACTAAACTTTCAATTGTTCTCGGTAAACAAATGAAAAACATTAAAAAAAAGGTTGCAATGGTTTTCGATGTGTTTTTTTTTTTCGTAGAATACGCTAAAAATATTTTCAAAATTAGTTTTCATCCTTATTTTGAGGATATAAAGTTTAAAATCGAAATTTCGAAAACTATGACACGATATTTTTCCATTTTTTTTTTAATTTCTTTCTTTGTTTTTGTACTTTCGATTAATTTTTAATTCATAATGGGCGTCGACGAGGAACTGGCCCAAAAAACGGTCCAAAGGTGAATAAATGTGGGTTTAGCGTATTTTCTCATCCTGTGAGATAGTAAATGGCAAGTGAATAATATGTTCCAAGGTTTTTGGGGTCGCTGATTACGAATCTAACGTCAGATTTTCAAAAAACAAAAAGGCGGATCCAGTATGGCAGTCAACTTTTAAGAAATGGCTAAATTTTGAAATTTAAAAAATACCATCGTATTCTACGGGAAATTTTAAGTCGAAAGTGTATGTGACGAATATTTTTCAAGAGCCATCGTTATCAAGAAAAAATCCATAATGTTGAAATGTTGGTAATACCGTATTTAGTGTTAAAGGTTTAAATTATTCTTTTTAACTGGGTTTATGATCTTTTTTAAAACAATTAATCGACATCTATTACGTTCTTAGAATCGCTGAGTACAAATCTGACATGAGATATTCAAAGGATAAGGTGGTGGATCCAATGTAACGATCAATCTTTCAAAAATTGCTAATTTACTTATCTAGGCTAGTTATCTATACGTAGAGAATTTAACAAGACGTTATTCTTCATGTAAATAAACTAGCCGTTGAAGGTGACGAACTTGTATTCCCGAACGCGCGTAAAAATTAAGTAAAAGATTCGAGTGCAGTAAAAGAAATTTTTTTGTAAATTTTTTAATTTACAAAAAAAAAACATTGTTTAATTGCTTTAAATGATGCCCCATATATTGTTTATATTAAATGTATCGTATTTTGACTTAATTATTTGATTGTTTCTGAGAAACGCTATACTTAGCTCGAAATTAATTCTAAGGAAATAAAACAAGCCGCTAACGTGTCAAAGAACGCAATGGGAAACTAATATTTAATAAACCTCAGATATTATCCCTCCCTCGGCTATTATCAAAGAGACATGACGGATATTGCTCTTAGAGCGTATCGTACCGCTCACCGTCATTAGTCATTTCCGGTCGGTGTTCTCTATTCCAGCATTTCCAGTCTTATCGTTATAAGAAAGGGCCTCGAAGAGTAATTCAATAACAACCTAAGTCTGTTGTAATTTTAAGACTGGGATTATTATTAGATTATGCCTTCGTCTCTGCGTTCTACAAAGCGGAGAGGGAAATTCTGCTGCGTTGGCTTATGAGTTTTTCATCGTAGAAGGAAACTCACTTTGGATCTCTCGAAACTAAATATGAATCAGGCTATTGTCGTCGTAATGTATTGCATTACTGAATAGAGAGTAGGAAATATTTATTTCAGCTATTATATGTATAAAATTCTAAATACTCTTTTATGCCAATCACTACATTTTTCACATATGTATGTACGTAAATTAAAACTAGAAACATATTGCAACTTTTTGAACGAAGAACTGATATCATTTAAATATATTTTATAATGTTCACTTACCAATTTATGTACAGATTCGCATTAATGTTAAGTACTGTCTATGAAGTATTAATATGACTTGTATTAGGGAGATAAACAGATTTGGAAGATTTGAACACGGAAAATTTGTTAATTTTATTTTAGTAAGGATTTTGAAATAATGGTGTCAGTCTTTTTCTAGAAATATAACATGCGTCATATTCGGTCCAAGAACAGGTCATTTGTTCTCAGTTGCCCTGAGTTAACCTGAAGGATAATGTCTTGAGTTTTCTGGGTTTCGTAGAACTGCAAAGCAAATACATTACTGAAATAATCTTAAGTAGCTCCCAGAGCACCATGGCAAATAACAATATTGTCCGTCTCTTCCCCACGCAGATCCTAGAGAGGCCCACGTGGGTTACTTCCTTGGCATACAGTAAACATTGAATAAATTAGTTTTTTTTTTGGTTTGGTTGGATTAGTTCCAGGAGTAAATAACAACTATTCGATTTTTGCCAACGTTTCGGAGCTTTATTTCTCCTTCATCCAGGGGTCACTACAATTTTATACAGAAGTAGATATAAGATATAGATTTTGAAAAATTACATATTACTACAGAAAAGCAATTGTAACTTTTACTTAAATCAATGTTGTTATTGTTGTCATGTAAGGTGGTACGTTACAAACATTGGCGGCACTGTCTATATACATATATAGTAAATGTATAAAGATAAAGACAAAACACTATTAACAGGACAATACACTTTAAAAATTACTCTAGTAATGAAGGTTTTTGAGAGAATCTAACCTGTCGTACGCATATCACATTTGTGTTAGGGAGTGGGAAGCAGTATTATTAATGTATTTGAGACAATGAAGATATTATGTTTTGAAATTATTGTTATTTTCTAGAATGTTGTAATAAACTGAATTTAAGTCGTCCATGTCACTACGTTTATTAACGCTATTTTTATTCATTTTTATTTCTACCATTTCTAAAAGTAATCGTTTTTTAAGGTTTGGTTCTGTTCCTAATATTTTACAGTTTTCAAAGTTGAATTTGTGTTCTGGATTCTTGATTATGTGTTCCACTAGTGCTGTATGTGTCTTTTTTTCTTCTTTATTTAGTGTTCTTATGTCATATTCATGTTCTTTTATTCTATCTTTTAAATATCTTTTTGTTTGACCAATGTAAACTTTATTACAGTTGTTAGAGTCACACGTAATTTCGTACACAACATTCTATTTATCTAGTTTAGAAGTTTTTGATTTTAATTTGGAGTAACATTGCGCAACTGTATTTGAATTTTTATATGCTACAGCTATTTTATCTGTGGTGAGAATTCGTGACAAATGTTCGGACAATGTATGTATATAGGGTAACTTGAAATATATCTTTTTGTTGTTGTTTTTTAATAACATCTTTTTTGTTGTCTTTCTTATTTATTGCTATTTTGTTCATCACTTCATTGTTAATTTGTTTAACCAGTTTTGTTGGATAACCGTTTTGTTTTAATAGTGTTACAATTAACTGCATATTTTTTGGGTGATACATATCATGTGACAAGTTAATTGTCCTTAAAGTTAAATTTTTTATGATATTAAGTTTTTGTTTAAAACTATGGTTGGAGTAAAAAATTCAGATACCTTTCGGAATTTGTAGGTTTCATGTACCAGTCGGTTATTATATTGTTGTTTTCATTACTTCATTATTAAAATTATTATTTCATTATTAAAATCGAATAGTTGTTATTTACTCCTGGACCTAATCCAACCAAACCAAAAAAAAACTAATAGAGAAGAAGGTCGCTAAATTCCCCACAGATATTGAATAAATCTCCCAAACCTTTTTGTTTCAGATTTGTCTGACAAAGTGTCCTACACTCCAACAAACGATACTCTCACACACCGCAGCGGAACAAAAAACTGGCTGAAATATACGCCATGTTTTTATAAAGCGTGAGCAGCGTAGCAATGCAAGCTACCTCGAATCGTACTAACCTGCACATGGAATGAAAACCAAACGTGTAGGGATGTTCTCACTAGTGAACTAGTTTCTATTGTTATTACGATTGAAATTTAATAATAAAAATTACAATTTTTCGATGATTTCTGGAAGTTTTGCAACCTGCAACGTTAACACCACCCGCCACTATGATATAGGGGAAGTCCGGGCAAGACGAACACTCCGGGTAAGATGAAATCTGGCGATAAATTTAAAACCACCAATCACATACGAGCGCACTTCTCCTACCAACAACCTTGACCATGTGCTCACAAAATGCCATCATGGCCGCATCGACGACGTGAAACGTGTGTCATCAGCCGGCGAATAAAGAAAATCGCAGAGTTTCATAAAAGTTTTGACCGGTAAGTAGTTTGTGACACATCATCGGCAATTAACAATATTTGTAAATCGTTTTTTATGCAATACTACCTACTATTTGGCTTGTCAACCACTGCTTTTGTTGTCCTTCAAACATGCATCCCGTATTTGTAGACGTAGTTTCTTGATAGTGTGCAGCGGCGGGCAAAACGAACAGGGGCAAAACGAACAGGTGTTCGTCTTGCCCGGACTGTATTGCCATCGCGGGACTATCAAAACCGACTACAGGTAGGTTGTTTATAGCAGCATTTTTAAACTTATTTTTATTACCAAAAATATTGAAATTACTAGACCTCTCTTTTGTTAGATAAACAAATGGAAGGCCACGATTCTTTATCATCCGATGATGAGCCGTTGGTGCAAAAAGTTGCAAAAACGAAAGAAAATGTTAGATGTCCTTCAACCCCGGGTTGCAGCAAAGATTCAGATGCTCGCCATGCTGCACCTCGACATCAATCTCTGGAGGATCTCCGAAAAAACTCGCCCGGAAGCTTATATTATAGTCCCAGCGTGATCAGGCCACTTCCCCCGCCATGTCCGAAAAAGAGCAACAGGAAGCGCAAACTTGGCAAGGCAGAAATATTAACGAGCACTCCAATAAAGACGGAGCAACTGAAAAAACTGAACACTTCGAACGCCAAAGTGAAAAAGTTACCCAAGGAAATGACGAACAAAGGGAAACAAACTGGAGCAATAATGAAGAAGTAGCGGAAGAAGAACGCGAATGACACAGAGAAAGAGGAGACATACTGCGGAATATGCGGCGAATCATACGAGGAAATAAACGGAAAACCCAGCGAAGACTGGATCATGTGCAATAGATGCCAAAATTGGTCTCATGAGGCCTGTACTGCCTACGAGGGCAAAGGAACTTTCACGTGCGACGGTTGTGAATAGTGTTCGTTTTGCCCAGATCCGAATTTCGCCTTGCCCGGGTATACCGGGTAAGATGAAATTTTGCAATGTTTTCTTTTTTTTGTCATCACTTTGTTCCGGTTAACAAATAGTTTTTGTTTATGTTATACATTGAGAGTTTATATATTTATGTTGCATTTATAATAAAAATACATATATTTTTTCCACAATTTTTTTTCTATGTAAGCTAGCCGTTAACGTGTTCGTATTGCCCGGACTTCCCCTACACATATTATTTCTGTCGTACTCAAAGTGGAATATTCAAAATTCTGCAGCTTTAAAACTAAAATCACGATTTATACATATCCGTCCAAAGTACCTATTTGTTATACCAACACGTTTTACTATATATTTTTGAACGCGTCGAGGAATTGCAGAATCGCCTAATTTCCTATTCTCTGCGAGCCCCGATCTCGGCCGTTGCATTAACATCAGCATTTTATCGCCAGGATTTACTTTTACGGCCTAATGTGCGGAAAACAACATCAATTTTCAGGGCGCGCTCTCGCCTGGCTGGATGCGCCGGCTAAATCCCGGGAACTTGATGTGCATGGAGATCCATCCCTTACGGTTGTTACCTTACAAATTTCGGACATGCAGTCTGATCGGGATCTAAGTTCCGATGCGCATCGTAAAGAGACGAATTTATCGCAGGTGCATCAAAAAAACGAATATGAGTTTATGACAGGAAAATTTGTTGATATCAAAAATGAACTTGATGTGCATGGAGACCCATCTCTTACGGTTGTTACCTTATAAATTTCGGACATGCAGTCTGATCGGGATCTAAGTGCCGATGCGCATCGTAAATAGAGGAATTTATCGCAGTTAATCAGAACTATATATATAAGATAACATAGGATTAACATAACATAGGATTAACATAGGATTAACATAGGATTAACATAGGATTAACATAGGATTAACATAGGATTAACATAGGATTAACATTGGATTAACATAGGATTAACATTGGATTAACATAGGATTAACATAGGATTAACATAGGATTAACATAGGATTAACATAGGATTAACATAGGATTAACATAGGATTAACATAGGATTAACATAGGATTAACATAGGATTAACATTGGATTAACATTGGATTAACATAGGATTAACATAGGATTAACATAGGATTAACATTGGATTAACATAGGATTAACATAGGATTAACATAGGATTAACATAGGATTAACATAGGATTAACATAGGATTAACATAGGATTAACATAGGATTAATATAGGATTAACATAAGATATAGATAAGTTTAACATAGAATCATTTTTGAAGACGAGTCATTGCCAACACTATAGAGGATAAGACAGTGTACATATTTATACGACAAAGGTTTTTTGCGCATATGCTCCTCCCTCAAAGCCCTACCTATGTCGAACCGTGTGACCACATACCGCGGCATTCTCAATCCTTGATCAAACGATCAGCAGTGGTCCATCTGCGTGACCCATTCCAGACCGCCTTCTCTTCCACATATAATTTTTTTTGCTGGTAATGTTTGCTATCCCTAAGTCAACATGGGTTGGCTACATATAAATGGCCCTACAATATAAATAAATATCCAAAATATATGAATCCTTTTGTTTCGTTCTTTTTAGTGAGAATTTTATTTCATGATTAAAATATTTTAAATGCTTGTAACTAGAACTGTGACAAGCTACAACATCTTATCAACATCGCACTAAAGTATGCAACTTTTTAATTCATTACAAAAAAAAAACTAAAATATGTGTTTTCCTAGTTCTCTACCACCCATAAACAATAAACATGAAAATTTACGACTCCGCGTTATATTCTAGATTTTAACTCGTGAATATAGTACCGGTAATAAATTGTCCTGAATAGCTTTTGCAAAATATAAATGGCCACAATTTTAAAATCAGCAAACGTGAAAAATTACTTCGCAATAACTGCTACTGTTTAAAATTTAATTTTTATTCACTGGTTCGCCTGGCTGGTTAATTAGGGTTCTTGTTTGTACAATCATAGGTGTTTTCTTTATTTGTTGACAGAAGCGGCGAGTTAATGCTACCTCACTATTTTTCTATTGCAATGAAAAATTAAATTATTCGCATATCTAGAACGATGAAACAAGTAAACAAACAGTTGAAGTCTAAAATATTAACTGGGATAGAAAATGTATGGTGGACAAGTTAAAAGAATAAAAGTAGCATACAATTATATATTCATTTCTAAAACCTATAAATATTTTCTAAACAACTACCTATTAAGTGCAAGTAAGGAAAGTGTACAAATAGTCCAGGCCAGATAGTGTATTTTTTTAAGAGTCTCTCGACGCGATAATTAAGTAATAAATAGTAGAAATGGATTGTGTATGTTTTGGATAAAATCGGTATGTAGGAACCTTAGTAAAAAAATCGATAAAAGTGCCGAAAACCGTTTTTTTTTTGCGGATTAAGGGACGAAAAATAACTTTTTTCGTAAAACAAAAAATAGCACGTTATAGCGCTTAAAATAACGAAAGAAATGAGTTTTTGGTGATCAAAATCGGTTCAGAAGTTTTTGCACAAAAAAATAAAAACCGATGAAAAATGCCCATTTTTTTAAAATCGAATTACAAGGGTTCTAATGGTCACAGAAACTTCTGCTTAAATTGTAGCTTTTGGTCCTGCCCATCTGCAGTAAAAATTTCATGCAAAAATAAAAAAGAACTTTTTACATAAATCGAAAAAAAAAAACTAAAAAAAGGTATTTTCGAAAAACGGCTTGAACAAGCCGAAAAATGGTCGTAGAGCATTTTTCCTGGGCTTAAATTACTTGTCATTAAATTCCCTACAAATCCATTATCGTGACTTGTGGGAGAAGTTCATTCAATCGGCTGAAAAACGCGTTTGAAAATCAAGCGTCGCGTTGCCTCGAGCGCTCGGGTAAGCGAGTGAAGGGGAAGTGGACGCGCTGACATCTTATATCTAATACTCCTATATTGCTGGTTCCCGTAAGTAGAGGTGTCACGGGGTAAGTGAGACAGCAAATGACTACTTGACCTGTTGTGCGCAAGCGTCACGAGTAATTGGCTGTGTGTGACTGGATGTTCAATTCTCGGGCATGCGCGTAAAACTCGAAGTAGTTACGAGAGAGAGACAGACGCATATATGTCTGCACCGTGGTGATTTCGCCAATATTCAGACCCTTCTAGCAATATAGGAGTATTAGATATATGGCTGACATAAGTCTACAGCGGGAGAGGCGTCCCCCACCAGGTGTCCACTTGCTTACCCGAGCGCTCGAAGCAACACGACGCTCCATTTTCAAACGCGTTTTTCAGCCGATTGAATGAACCTCTCCCACAAGTCACGATAATAGATGTGTAGGAAATTTAATGACGAGTAATTTAAGCCTAGGAAAATATTCTACGACCATTTTTCGGCATAAGTTCAGCAGAAGTTTCTGCGACCATTAGAATCCTTGTAATTCGATTTCAAAAATGGGCATTTTTCATCAGTTTTTATTTTTTGTGCAAAAACTTCTGAACCGATTTTGATCATCAAAAACCCATTTTTTTTTTTTCGTTTTTTTTTCACGCGCTATAACGTGCTATTTTTTGTTTTACGAAAAAAGTTATTTTTCGTCCCTTAATCCGCAAAAATACGGATTTCGGCACTTTTATCGATTTTTTACTAAGGTTCCTACATACCGATTTTATCCAAAACATACACAATCCATTTCTACTATTTTTTACTTATTATCGCGCCGAGAAACCTTATTCAGGACTCTTTTTAAAAACTGAGCACTTTTCTGATATATTGCCTGGATTAAAAGGATATATTTTATAAACTAAGAAATATACATATTTCATATTATTCTAGAACACCAAAAAAGTAAGCCAACAATAAAAATCTGTAAATCTATAAACTGAATTCCTTGAATAACAGGATTTTTTCACTGATTATCGTTACTATTCAATATGATCTCTATTTTCCTTTCCTCCAAATTATACACAGAATGATATATTTCTTGTTAAACTGCGTTGTTCCCTAAATTAACTCGTTACTTAAAATTTGTTCCCTAATACTGTCTTAATTATTATTATGTCAGCTTTGTTGGTCGCATTTAATACTATTTTTTTTAAATAATTCCAAAGCCAAAAATCCGCTGGGTTCAGATCAGGCGATTTTTGTGGCTATCAATTTTCAAAATATCACTGGTTATCACACGAGCAAGCCTTTAACTGGTCGAAAAATGTGCGGGGGTGCTCCATTATGTATAAAAACTATTAGTTCAGAACTAATCTCTGTTCTGTGCTGGAACCGCGGATTTCTCCCTCCAACAAAAATTTCAAATTAAACGGTATTGTGAACATATCCGTAAAGCTACCTTCTTAAAAGATTAATAGCCAGATTATTTAGCATTAACATAGCAACTAGTCTTATATACATAGTTTGGTTATAATAGGGTGATGTCTAAGATAAAGTAATTTAGGTCAACAATTTAGTTTTGTTGGACCCTATAATATGGTTGGTAAGCATAGTAATAGTTATAGATCTTTCGCTTCACTTGATTCGTTTGACAAATAATCATCGATATTTTGATCACTCATTTTAAATAAATAAATAAAAAAGAATCATACCTAAGCACATAATTACACACCAAAACTAAATCTTTACGAAATCCTTCTATCGTCTGTCAAACCCAGGATCAGCTTTATTATGTTAAGTTCGAAGTCGTTGTTACTACGCATTGTGTTACAAAGTAATCCTTGTAGCTCCATCATCAAACCAGGAACTAATTCCACCGTTAGCAAACCAATTCGAAATTAATTCGGTTGATCTTGGACCGCTTTCTGAACTAATACCGGAATCAGTACAGTGTCTGTTGGAACGCAAATTTCAATTTGTCCACACGCAGTACGGTTCTGAACCGATTCTAGTACATGTTGGAACAAACCTTAAAACCCATTATCGTGGCAACTAGATTTTTCAGCTTCTTTTTGCGATTATTTCTAAAACTGTAATGTAAGATCTGTATGATAAGATAACCATGTATATTAGGATTTTTATGTACTTTGCACAACTTTGTACCTCCTTCTAGGTAAGAATCACAGATATTCGTAACAACTAACTTCATATGTACATATGTATGTATGTATTTTCAACTAGACTGTTGTGAGAGTTAACCTTTTAAGGACGGGACTGGTCGATTTTTCGACCACTCAAGTATCATAATATTTTTTGAGTGATTTTGGGGATAATATTATGTTTTGAATATAGAAAATATAGTGTAACAATTTTAGGTAGCATATTTGACCGTGAATAGTGATTTCAAGGTCGAATTTTGTATTCGGTACTTCGACATGTAAATTGGTTGCGCTGAATACGAAAACAATAAAACAATAAAACAAACCCTTTCTTAAATTCCGATTAGCGGTCGCTGGATCATTATTGAAATTGGATGATACTGACGATAGCATCTCTCGTCTTGTTAGCCCTCCCATTCGATTAGTTGATCGTCATTTCCCGAGGCATACTACAAGTCGAAGGTGTCACATGTGTGCTTTACGTAAAATTACCCGTCGAACTAACTACATGTGGCCTAATTGCGACATTCCTCTATGCGCAGTACCATGTGATTGACGTGACAGATTCTTCGATTTTATGTACTAATATCGTGTAAAAAAAGTCAATTTCAACGTAAAAATCCCCGTCCTTAAAAGGTTAATATTATAATGATATAATACAACATATCAGATAAATACTGGAATATACAGTTAGCCGCATAAGTATTCGTCCGCCCGCTCTGGAGGACATTTTGGTTGTAATAAATAACTAAATACAATTTTTCCGTGTTGAACAAAAATTTACAAATAAAAGTCATTTAATAAGCCACAAAATTATGACATCAAAGTAGAGCTAAACATAATACAACAATAAATAAAAATTGTTATACCAATTCTCTATAAAATTTGCGGCGGCAAGAGTATTCGTCCACCCGAAGTGATTCGTGATAGTCCACCAGGTCGCTTGAAAGCAATTGGGGAAACCGATAGGAATGCATTGTACATGATGGTTACTATTGTTCTTCAATTGTGGAGCTCGCGCGCAAATCCCGCTAAATCCATTTTCAGACATTTTTTTACTTTTTTGCGGATTCCTATACTTCTCAATGATCTCTACAATATAACACTTTACATAACGAAAAAAAAAACGTTAAATCCATTTTTAAATAGCTGTCAAATGTACGGCTTTGGAGCATACCGCGCTAAATCCAATCCCATATTAGGTAAAATAACGCTTTACGCGTTAAGCGGATTTTGCTGGCAACATTTCCCCACCTACATATTTTTAGTGATGGCATACAAGACCACAGAATCGTTCTGTGAAGCCCGCTTATAAGAGAAAAAGAAACAAATCTTTGGAAAATCCATTAACTAAGCACTTTGGAAACGATTGGAAGGATGACGAGGACTTGGCTTGGTACAATGATTTATTACTCAGTCAACCAATCAACAATATGGAAGATGACACGGCAGAACCGTGCGATTGCCTGGGAGAGGGAGAACGCCGTGCATGTATAATGCAGATTTTATAAAAAATATATTATATATTTTTTTATTAATAGAGGATTGAGGAAATAGTTTTCTTTTATATACAAAATATGTGTTCTTTTATACACAAAATATATTTTTATATACAAAATATTTCAATATTTGAACCAAAACCCGCTTAATCCAAAATAAATATTTATGTTTTTATAAGTAAACGTTAAAAAAATTCTGCGAAAATTGTCAAAAATTGTCCTTAACGATCAGCAGAGTACAAAGTATAAGTCAGTAAAACGGTAATAAAATTGTATTTATTGCAATACGTTTTTTGAGATTTTCCGCAAATATAACTTTGGGGATTTAGCGGGATTTGCGCGCGAGCTCCACAATTGTAGTACACCGTATATCAGAGATAGACGGTGGACGAATATTTTTGCATCGCCAATTTTCGTTAACTTTTTATTTACTACATTGTTTATTTTTGTCTTTTCCAATAAAAATGTAACCTTTGCATTTTTATATAGCCTACATATTAGCAATAATAACTATGTAATTAAAACCCAGGTTTTTTGTATCTGTATTTTTATTTTATCTTGTTCTGGGTTATACCTGTACGTGGACGAATACTTTTGCAGCTAACTGTATGTATAATACTGGAAAAAGAAAAAATAACAAGTATTTAAAGAAGGAAATTTAAAAAATGTTATTTTTGTTAAATAAATAATATTTGCCCTGCACGCCACAATTGAAAAGAAAAACTTTAAATTCAATTTTTCAAACAGTCGACGAAAAATGTAACCATCATCAAATTTTACATTCCACCCTTGAACGCAATAGTAATAAATCAATTTAATGGCGCAATCAAAAACTACAGTTTATGTATTAATTGCTAACCATAAATAATGCGAAACATTGTGTACAGTATTGTGCCCTGAATAAATGATGGTCATTTAAAAATCACGCTTTCAAATTAGGGAAATGCTAACTGCAGCGGTAAACAAATAACACATATAATGGACTGGGGTGAAATTAATACGCATTTTTAATGAAGTGAATTCACAGAAACACGGATGTACGAAATTAACGCAATAAAATGGGTACTGCAATCACTGGAAAGCACTGGAATGCAACCATAGCCGTCACTAAGGGGGTGCAACATAGGGCAACTGTTTCTCTTCGCGTCCTTCCTCGACATTCAAAAATGCACAAAGAGGAGAGAATTTGAAAACAGTGGAAAGTTTATACTTGAGGCACTTAGTTATTAGTCCAGAGCCCGGCGCAACGATCGGCAAAACAGGATTGGCCTGATAATAAGCATTTAACGAGTAGTAAAAGCAACTAAACTGTTACAATAGTTTATGTAAAACTTACCCTCTACTATCTGGAACCTCACAAACTTGATAAGATCCGTAAACACTTGTCAGCATCAGGTACATTTCAATGGTTGTCTCCTTAAGTGATATTCGCCGTGGTGAAAAAATATTTTTATAATGTGAAAATGACCTTTCGACATCTACCGATGTAATATTGGCATACTTAAAATCGTTTTTGAATATACTTAAGGGCTCTGAAGATGTACCGTCACAGATTTGTTTCAATCTGGTGAAATCCGACGTCTTCCTGTAGGACACTTGCGATCTCTTTTTTTAACGCGCACATGTTTTTAGGTCGTCTGTAGCGTGTAACACTTCATTTATTTCGTTCACTAGTTGCAGTGAGTCCACTAAAGTACACGCTCTGTCTTGCATTATTTCTATGGCATCATGTAATTGTTTATAGTATTTGAAAATCGTTTTTAAATCCGTTTCAACAGGTGTCTTTCAATTTTGTCTGACTCTCCTTAATGACGACAGCCTCGTTGGGATTGAACTCTAGTAGTACAGCTTTTATTTGTTCAAAATATTTAGCATAATAAACGCTGCCCTCAACCATGTTCCCCAGAGTGTAATAATCGGCTGTGGGGGTTTGGGAAATATTGTGACACCTTAGTCTAGTCGAGAAGTTGATTTTCTGCGTAAAATAGTTACCAGTCTCTTAAAAATGTGGTTGATGGCTCATTCGATCCGGAATAGCATTTAGAAAAAGACCCATTTTGGGATTTTTTCTCGCCGATAAAAATTACAATTGTTATTAACAAAAAACTGAAAAAAAAATAGGAGTTCAGCTTTTTGGCAAAATCTCAAAAAGTATAAGTGATAACTCCAATATTATAAAAGTTTCTGAAAGAGCAGGAAATTTTAGTAAATAAGTTCTCGACTCCCGAAATCGTAACGCCATTATTTATAATTTTAATGTAACGTTGAAAATCGGCTTCCGCGCGGCAGTTTCGTCATGCGCGCGCCGCTACTTTAATGAGCGCAGCTTTTAAATAATTGTTTTATGCAATTAAATATTAATTTAAAAATTTGAAAAAATTCAGGTGTCTTCTAAAAACTTCAAAGAAAATGATCCCGCGAAAATAAAAGTTGTATCATCATTTTTTAAAAAATTGTTCAATTGTTAATTAACAACTTTTTTGCGGGTCTCTGTTGTTATAAAAGTCGATATAAAAGTTAAAATAATTTTAATATAAATTTTTCCTCTCGTGGAGCCTTTCTTATCAACTTACTTAACAAGATGGCATAATAAAAATTTTGAAATTTTTTTTATTTCATTAATTATTAATTTTTTAATGAAAAAAAAATGAAAAATTCAAATAATGTTGAAATTATTTTTTTTTTGGGAATTTCAAACTATTGCTGGTTTAATCTTTATGTTAGGCATTATATAATGCACATTTTAATTTTTTTATGCCATTTGTTTATAAATTGTTTATAAACAAATTGATTAATTTAATATTTTTAAAAAATATTTTTTACATTGTTAGCATAAAAATATGATTTTTAAAAAAAAAATGTATTTCTTAATAATATCTTATTGTTTATAATCGTTTTTTTTTTATATTTTTATTGTTTAAATTAATTTTTAAGGAATATTTTTTTTTAAAAATCATTATTTGTATTTCTCTACATAATTGCAAAAAAAAAAAATTTATCAACAATTTTATTCATTTATTTATTTAACAATTTGTTATAAACAATTTTTTTTTGTTATAATTTTTTTCCAAAAGATTAAAAAAATTACATATACAAAATTTGTTGTTTGTTGACAAATTGAGTCAGCGCTTCAACTTTATCGTACTCTAAAATTGAGGTTTTTAAAAAATGGAAAAAAATTGTTTTTTGCTATAGTGTTGCAGGTGGCTGATTTTGTAATTTTTTAATCTTTTGGAAAAAAAATTATAACAAAAAAAATTGGTTTATAACAAATTGTTAAATAAATAAATGAATAAATTGTTGATAAATTTTTTTTTTTTTGCAATTATGGTAATATTTTTTAATTTAATTTTTTGCAAAAACCAGCAATAGTTTGAAATTCCCAAAAAAAAAATTTCAACATTATTTGAATTTTTCATTTTTTTTCATTAAAAAATTAATAATTAATGAAATAAAAAAATTTTCAAAATTTTTATTATGTCATCTTGTTAAGTAAGTTGATAAGAAAGGCTCCACGAGAGGAAAAATTTATATTAAAATTATTTTAACTTTTATATCGACTTTTATAACAACAGAGACCCGCAAAAAAGTTGTTAATTAACAATTGAACAACTTTTTAAAAAATGATGATACAACTTTTATTTTCGCGGGATCATTTTCTTTGAAGTTTTTAGAAGACACCTGAATTTTTTTCAAATTTTAAATTAATATTTAATTGCATAAAAAAATTATTTAAAAGCTGCGCTTATTAAAGTAGCGGCGCGCGCATGACAAAAAAAGATATAGACATCCAAAAAAAAAACGTCATCAACTTTGGCTATGAACAAGAGAGATGGAAATAGCGGTCATGTCTAAGCTTTTCGGTTATGTCAAACTTTTGACAAGTGACTGTCACAATTTGTAAAATAAATGGCTGTCATATGATGTGACAGTCTTGACAAGTAAATAAGGTTAAAAATTCGATTAAGAATAGAAATACGTCTTTTTTTCTCGGCCAACTTGATGACGTTTTTTTTGGATGTCTATATTAACGCGAGCGACATACAGCGACCTCGACATGGTCACGTAACGACCTAGCTGTTTATCTATGTTTATGTTTGGGTTACATGTGTAGTCATCCACAATTTTGATGACTGTTCAAGAGGTCCAAGGCCACCGTCGGATGCCCGATATTTGGTTATTTACTGAAATGGCAAAACGACATCTGAGATGCAGGGCGCTTATATGTACATAATTCGAGTACGTTGAATAAAAAACTTCCCAGCAGTCCACCGTTTAGTGAAAATTTGCCTGCGTATTTTTGAACTGATGTTGAATGTAAAATAAACATTTGATATTTACTGATCGTTGTAATAGGATGAGCATATTTATTATTTTATTAATTTACACTAACATATATACAGGATGATTCGTTAAGAATAAGTAATCTCTAAACTGGAAGATTTAAGTACATAATTTTCTAGATACATCAAATGAAAGGTTTTGGTATCACCCTCTGTATAAATATAATTTATATAGAGGGACTATGAAAAATGCATAAAGTGCGTAACAAAAATAGTTTTAGCCTGATGCAACCTGTATTTGAGAAATTATGGAGGAAATAATGTTGCCATTAAAGAAACGAAAATGCAATGTTTTAGAAAATGAAAAGGAGGCTATTCACCTTACGTTAATTGTTTACACTATAAACACTTTTAAAATCATCTGGCTCACGTTCGAATTCTAGGTTTCTGAGTGGATGGATTCTTAGAATCCAAGCTTAATTATTATTTTTATTATTAATACTTTGTGGAATTTTTTCGAATTTTGCATGAAAACGTGGCTGAAAATTAATTTATGCGTTACGTTATGTAAGCACTATATTAAACAATTGACAAGAAATTGTCAACAGGTGAACAAGGCATTGAATATCTGACTTCTTAAGAGCTAGACTGGCTGGTACAGGCGGCTTCTCTTACGAATGCCCCATTGAACGAAGTTAAGGATTGACTGAGAATGCTGTGAGAGTCTATTGCGAACAGTCCTCTTCTTTGCCTCGGGACTTTTTGGCATCGACAGTTCACCAAAATTTGTATTTGTATAAACTGCCGATTAGGACTATCAGACACCAACACTTGTGAAATCTCACATCCTGGTGGACAATGTTGCTTAAACGCCGATCTCACATCTACAAGATATTCACAATCTTGTCGGTATATATTATCCACACGCCGGTATTCTGCTATCCATCGATGGGGATTTCTGCCTGTTTGTGAAACTAAGTAATAGTCTCTTAGAGAATATCCCTGCCCCAAATGGTTTTCAAGAATACGACGGGCCAAATTCATCGCAACTGCATCTACATTCTCGGTACACTGCAGGTAGTCCACGGCAGCAAGGCCATTGTAAAGGCACATGATGACGATTAACTTACTAATCGAAAACATTTTTGTTAGAATATGCACGGCAAAGAAATCGCAAACCTGACTGAATATCACATGAAAGATTGAAGAAAGAAACCCGTTTAAAACGACAAGACCTTCAGGGTCAAACCGCCAAAAATCGTAACAACAAAACTGTGTTTTATTTTTATTATAATTTACTTTAGAAATTTCTACTAGCTGTGTCTGGTATTTTCAATACCTCAACGATACTTGCGTAAGATGCAAGATCTGTGAGTTTTATATAAATTTTAATTTACAATAATTTAATTTAAATTAAATACCGAATACCCAAATACCGACAAATCTTAGTTTTTGAAATTCCATTGATGGGGAGTACCTAACAACAATACTAAAATACTATACTTCCACTCCACTGCGGGGATGTGGAAGTAATTACAAAAGAAAGAAGTTATACGATTTACATTTTATTTGTTTTCTTTTTCTTTTACTTTTTCACACTATAAATATCTTATCTATACAAAAATGGTGGATTTAAAATTTACCATTTTTACATTCTCCATTTTATATCAGTAAATGATTTTAATGATTTATAACACTAAATCATTAGATCAACATTTCAATAAGTAGCAATAAACACATATTTTTCTTTTGCAAAACATAACACTTTTAACATTTCAGTAAATTCAAGTAACATTTCAATAAATAGTAACAAAGACTCACCTATTTGTGTTTTCTAAAACATCATTCTCTTCTTCATTATTCTTTTACATTCATTACTATTTTTTCATTTGCAGGCCAGCCAACCGATACCCGTAACCTCTAATTTTCAGCTGCTTCAAGGCCAAGCCTACTGAATTTTTATGTCGCTTGTCAGTTTTTGCGTCGACAATTCTCAATATACTCGTGCCCAAAAGTATTTTAATTTTAATACAATAAACAGTAATATGTAAATCATTGCTGGGCAAAGGCAATTTTTACAACAACAATTTTTACAACCAGACATTTCAAGAAAATTGCCACAGAGTTAATCAGAGTCTATAATCTCTAGTAAAATCTATGTAAATTTCGGATGGATTATAAGAACTGTGAATAAATAGTATTCACAGTTCTATGTCTACTGCAGTGTTTGGGATGAAAAACGGCACATTTCTAGCGCATTGAAATTGTTCGCGTCCATCTTGGTTAAGAGCGCATTCGAGGTGCCAGTGACACTGAGTAGGTTCGTGAAATAAATATCACTCCCCTTTCTCCTGTAAGTCGTCTTGTAAATCACCACGTATAAGTGAGCGTAACTGGGAACCAGATAGAAAGGGATGCTCTTTCACAAAGCTGTATGAGCACCATAAGCAACATAAATATCAAAACGTCACTTTGTGAGTTCGAGATTATCTAAAGCAAAAATGATAAAACCATTTTTCTAATCGCGCAATATCTCTAACTGCAGTTATAATTTTATTTAACTTTAACTTTATATAACAACCAGATAATGACTGTAATATCTCTGGGTATTATATTCCACGGTCTTTTTATTTGTAGAACAATAAAGACCGATGCATCAAACGCGTGTGTGTCAGATTGTATAAAATTATTCAGTGTTTATAAATCATTTTGTCTAGCATATGGATGGATTCTTTGTTTTTGTTAATTGTTAAATAAATCATATTTTTAACACTAAAAAGAAAAATATTTTAAAAATGTATATGTTTTAAAAGGCATTGGTGAGTGCATAAATATGGAAGTACAAAACAGAGCAGAAAAAATTGTAGTAAAAGTTAGTAAATATGTTTTTTAATGAGAGGAAAATTTAGTAGAATTTTTTAAATTGTATAAAAATAAGTAAATATTTTCTCACAAACACCATTCGGTTACAAATACCTAGTGCAGTGTACTTTTTTGAACATCAAATCAATAGCATTTGTATGCAGTGCTATAGTATTTGTAACTCTCTTGGTCAAATTACGCTTTCCAGGTGATTTCAATTTTAATTTGCTTAACTTTTTTATTTGGTTGTTTTTTGATTTTTGTGAAATGGAATTAAATGCAGACACATTCAAGTTTATGGCTGCTGCTATACGCTAAAATAATGTATTGGACTGTAATTGTAGTTAATAATTTAATTTTATATTTAGATTACATTACTAACAGCTGTTAATGGTAGCAATGAACCATTGTTGTTTCGTTCTTTTCAAAGTAGCGTATCGAAGATTACTAACTCTTGGCAGCAGCTGTTTAACAATTTTGGCATTTCGAAAACCGAAGTCTAACACTTTGAGTAACACTTTGATTGTTCTGAAAATAACAGTTTTTCAAAGCAACATACTAGTTTGAA
Source organism: Aromia moschata (assembly GCA_029963805.1). NCBI lineage: Eukaryota > Metazoa > Arthropoda > Insecta > Coleoptera > Cerambycidae > Aromia > Aromia moschata. The sequence continues at coordinate 534,334 of JAPWTK010000004.1, forward strand.
GCTCTAAAAAGACACAATCCACTATAGTGATAGTAATACAACACAGTAACTTCGGGTCTGTTGCCAACTGCATAACAACGAATGTCAAGCGCGAAATTTAAAATTCAATAAACAATCCATTATAGTTTTTATTTCAATAAAATTGAGTGATTGTATCTCTGCATTCATTTAATAGCATTATGGGTGACGTGCATCGGTTTTTATTTTGTAAAAAAGTATACACTGAGGTATCTATTAATATCGTATCTACTAACGTATCTACTAAACTATGAATTTGTGTTTCCATTATCCCGTTCCTTATATTTAATTTAGAACATAATTTAAAGATAAATATAGATATGTGAATATATGTACATACCTGTGATATCAATACAAATAATAAAAAACCGTAGAAGGTTCTGCTTCAAGAAACACAGCTCAAAGCTAATGAAACGTACGAACTAGGTTGTTTGAACACATATAGTTTCATTTAGTTTGATACCTCTCAAAGGTTCACTTTGAACATTACATTCCAGCATAACATTATTTTATTATATCCTGCTATTATTTGAGCTAACAAAATAACATTTTTCATGCAAAAATAGAAAGAAACTATTATGTGATTATATGAGAATATGTACTGTGTAAAATGTACGAGTATGTAACGTAATGATATGTACCATTTCTTTTATTAATGGAAATTGTAAACATACACTCGACATCCGCATATCCAAACTTTTCCGTTCCGCAAAATTCCCACATTTCCGAACTCTCTTTACCTCCGGATAACCGAACTGCTGGCGCATGCGCAAAGGGTTTTTCTGGCTCATTCGTCATTCGACAAGTTCGGTTGTGTGGAAGTACAAGTTCGGAAATATGGTGAGAAAAAGTTCGGAAATATGGTGAGTTCGGATATATGAAGTTCGGATATGCGGATGTCGAGTGTACATATATTATATTTAACACACTTGTTTGGGTATCCTTTGTGTTTTTTCTATATGTTTAGAACAAACATCTTATTACAAGTGACAACTTACAAACTAAAAATTTCTATGTAATAATTCTACATTGTTATGTTTATCTGTATTCTACATTATACATGATTCGAAATTATATATGTATTATGGTGATTCGTTTTGAACGAATATTTTTTTTCGCTCCCACTTGTTTTACATATCGAAAAAAAATAATTCCCTGAAAATTTGAGCCCTTAATTTTACTTCTAAGTGCTTTTTTTTAATTCTAAAGATTTCCCATTTAAAATACATAGAAAATATAATATTTTTTTTTTTCAATTTCCTACAACTTGGTGGCATTTAACGCTACTGCAATGAACTTAAGTGTGATTTAAAGGTAATTAGTTCCTCTTTGAAAGTACTTACAGCATTTTTACCTTACCTCATATATTTTGATATGTACAGCTCACTGAGTGCATATTAGCACTGGAAAATTATATTTTTCGCATTTTTCGGCGAAACCGTCAAAGTGACAGAAAAACTGCAAAGTATTTTTTTATAGGAAATTTAATTCCCTACAAAAAAGGTTCTATGCATTATAATGATAAAATGCAGATTTTACAAGATATAGAGGATTTTATAAATTAACCTACCTAATATTAATGAAGTCAGTTTTACGTTATTAAAACTACGGAAAAAATTATATTATCTGAAGTAAAAACAATTTTCTTGTTCAAGAATTATTTCTTTATCACTAGATGTATTATATTAATAATTAAGTTCAATTAAAGTTTGCCTTAAATAATACAAACAATTAAAAATATTTGTTTGTTTAAAAGATATTTTTCTATTTAAAGCTTCATTATTTTTAGAATATTCTGAAATTGCGTCTAATTCGAAAGCATCTAAAGTACCGTCTGTAAAGCCATCCGTTTCTCCAATTTCCGAATGTCAATATACTAATAACAACATGATCCTCCTTTTTCTTTGCAAAATAAAACACCAAACCACAGATGAGCAATGTAACAAACTTGAGCCAGCAGTACTTACGCAAAGCAAATACTGTAGTACTGACACAAAATATTTAAAAAGTACGCACTCTGTGGGAAATATACGGGTTTGTTTACCCACGGTAAAATTTGACATTTCCTTACCGCTTTCAGCTATCCATTCAAAATAGAACGTATTAGCGGCTAGGCTAGCGCTTGCACGGTTGAACTCGCCCAATGTAAGGTTAAGATAATTTTAAACTGTCAGCAAACGTCAAACAATACGGCAACTTCGGATCTGCTGCCAACTACATAATAACGAATATCAAGCGCAAAATTTCAAATTCAACTGAAATTCAAAAATTCTAAATTACAAATTTCACTGAAAGAAATTCAATAAAACAATCCATTACAATATTTATTACAATATAATTGTGTTTCTTTTCAATGTTTAATTTCAATATAATTTCTTTCAGTGTCAATTCTTTCTTTTCAATGTTTAATTTCAATATAATTATGTAATATAATACACCTATGTTTTCGTATTTATCTTTCTGATATTTCGCCTTCACAAAAGGAAAAAACTATACACCTTCGAAATAACGCAGAGGTTATATTGTCGGACATCGTCCTAAATGGCCTTCCTGCAAACATTAAGTCATACAGCGCGGTGCAGGCCGACAGGGGACTCCATCTGCGGTTACCGCCCTTTTGTTCATTCTCAGCCATACCCCGCGCCAGGACGTGCCAGACAGATCTATTGTATTTTGCCTTTCGGAGTCGCAACTCGAGCTGATCGATTATTTACCGCACCATCCGCTCTTCGAAAACTGTAATGCCAGTAATAAGATCGACGAGCGGTGAAGACATTAATTTCGACTAAGATTCTGCAGTATTGCCAACATAATACTCTAGTGAAACTCGCGAGAGAGAATAATTTGAGACTGATATTCCTAAGGATATATTGTGGCCGGAATGAGGAGATAGTGCAAAGTCAATACCATGCTTTATCCAATTTGGCGATCGTTTGAGAAGTTGTAATGACACGATCAACGAAAATAAATGTAATTGTTCTCAAGAAGAATAAAATGAAGAATGAGTCGCTTATATTATGATAATAATCTCAAGAACTTCTTAAGGATAACCCTCAAAACAGAAGAGGACAATCTCTGTGGCAACATGAATGCTACTACCTGTGAAATATGTACAATTTTGTCGTTTAACAACCAATTCCATGACCGTAAACTGACTCAAAATTAAAACAGTAAACGTGTAAAGTGTAAAACAGTGTAGAAATTTTGCCGAAATTAATATAATCTTATAAGGGAACGTCTATCAATCCATGCAAATTAGAAGTCGTTATAAGTTAAGTTGTCCCTTTCAGGACGGAGCTTCAGAAAAGATGAAAGTAAAGAAAGGATGTTCGATAAATGGAGACAGATAGTCTAGAAATGAAGTGTAGCCAATATTAGGGGTAATTATATGTAGGGGTAATTATATCAAATGTTGATGATGTAATTATACTCTCCTCTTAAACAAAATTATATTAATAATAAAGGAGATTCCACCATATTTATATTACAGGGTGTGTATAAAAAGTAATGAGACTAATTTTTTCTTCACGCGACTGTACTTCCCGGCACGTTCGCAGCTGACGGGTTTGGTGGTGGGGAATCTAAGCTTCAAAAAGGCGGGTTGGGCAGTCGTCTGCAACCACTTGATTGGGCAACATCGTCTTTTTAGTGGACTCTGTGATAAAACTCGGTCGAAGCTCCGAAATGCTTCGTTTTTACGCGAAAGTGTTCAAAAGATTGAAACAAAGAGGCCAGCCATCGTCGCAGATTGGAAGCTTCACCACGACAATGCTTCAAGTTACACAAGACATTTTCGGAAGCTGCGTACAAAGCCGCCTTCGAATAGTGGAAACATCGCGCTGGCAGAAGTGTGTGGATGTAGCCAAGGGACTTACTTTGAAGAGTATTAATGATTTGTAGTGATTTTCACAATAAATTATTTTTTACAAAGTTAGTCTCATTACCTTTTATAGAAACCCTGTACAGTGGCGGTTAATGGAATTTCAGATTCTTGTATTTTCGTAAGGAAGCATGGGACCCGCATCATATTTCATGGGGTGATTACTAGACCTAAGTAGAAGACAAAAATAGCAAAAAAAACTTCAAATGAAACTTGCGAAAATAATTTCAAAAAACGTCTGCCTCACCAGAAAATCGTGGAAACGGCGCGCCGTGCAAAGTATTTGAGATTTTTTTTTCAGAACTACCAAGTTAATATAAAAACTTTATATTCTTGTGTTTCTTTGTAAAATTTTCATATTGCAAAAAACTTACACTATTTTTTATGTATTCAGAATGCTGCTGAGAGCGACCTCTACAACTTACATCAAAATTAAAACAAATTGAAATGCATGTCCTCAAAATATTCTCAATCACCAAATTTCGTAACACAATTTTGTTTTTTTAAAGAAGTTATTTACGAAAATCGAAAATAAAATTCTAATGTTGACACCCTATATCTCACCAATTACTTTAATTACGGCATCAATAACTTTTGGACTAAGGCAAGTTTAGCTAAATAGTAATATATTTACCCAAACAATCTGAATAGTTTCGCTGTAGCCCCTCAATAATGGTAATAAGTCAAGAATTTGTATATACTGTAAACGATATATTTTCATTTATACTCCTATAACGAATTATTGTTATACGAGCAGTAACTTGTCTTGAAACAGTCCGTTATACCAAATAATATTAGGCCAACTTTAGCTAATAAACTTTTAGCCTACGAAGTTGGTAATTGAATTATCCCACTAAAATACATTGAAGGTGGAAACAACCGATACGCTCATCGAATCATTATCGCGTTTAGTTTTTTGTCACTTTCTTTCTCTTTTTATTTTGTAATTGAATAGGACCATTACGGATCATTTATAATTATACTAGAATGCACCTTCTGCTGAATATTAATTAGCTTTATTTCACTCATTGTCAGACTGTGATGAGTAAAGTAAAGGCTGGCAACTAAAGTACGGCAACGCAACATGTCAATTTGCGTAGCATTTGGTGGGGGTCGCCGCAATTTGTATTTATTTCAGTAGCCCCATGATAGCTGGTGCTGTTGTAAAATTTCCGCTATGTGTAGTACCTATATTGAATAGTGTAATATAATTTCATAATAAAATATGGCAGGCGTGCGGAATGTTACTAGTTGGTTTCGTGTATTACACTTATGATGTGTACACCTCTATGGTGCGTTTCGTTTCCGCTTGTCTTAGTGATGATGAAGAACAACTGGTGCCACAACTGCAAAGAACGGAATAAAGGTTTCATTATTTGAATATCTAAAAAAATTGGTATGTGTTGTTAGTTAGTTGGTATCTGAGTTATTATTGTTATTTTAAAGATATAATAAATAGTCGTAGTTTTAAAATAGACGAATCATTGTTGGGGCAATATTCAAAACAAAATTGAGATCGACTAATTTTACAGTTCAGCAGATGATTATGAAATATTCCTTTTCATTAAAGTTGATAATATTAATCATACTTATCGCTATAGTGGTCGTCTCACGTTTCATATAACTTTCCCAAAATGTTATGTTTTTGGTTCGATATATTCTGTTGAACATTGATCAACATCACCCTTTACAATGTGTATATGAATTGGGACGCGTCCAAGCTAATGTAAATAAATTTTCATATTTCCATTTCATAATTATTAATAGCTCGTTATCAAATGCAAATTGGCGACCAGATAGCTGCTCATGAATATTTTACGGCGTCAGTAATTAAACATATTCACTAATCAAGAAATCAAGCGGCTTCCGTTATTTCAATAAAATCGATATGTTTCAACATATGAATGTACGCAATTGATACATTCTTTTCTGTCAGTAATAGGATAAACTGTGCAACAGTTCAAGTTGGAACTATCCATTCGAAAAATTGTGCTTTAAATATTTTTCTACATGTGTAAGTATTAATGTGAATTTAAGGAAAAAGTTAACCCTTTGAGGGGTACATTTTTCCTTAACACTTATTATAAAAATAAGAGTGACTACTGGGGTTTTTGGGGTCGCTGATTACGAATCCGAAGAATCGTCAAGAATCAGATTTTCAAAATTCAAAATGGCGGATCCAATATGGCGGACAAATTTTTCAAAAAAATAATGGATCAGGACCAAACTTGGTTTACATAGGTTTTTGGGGTCGCTGATTACGAATTTGAAGTCAGATTTTCAAAATTCAAAATGGTTGTTTCAATATACACATGCTTTAGACTAATTTTACATTTTTTTAAGTATATAATAAAAAGTATGTTTGAAAGTTTATAAAGTAATTTTTTAAAAGTTTATAATAAATATAAATGAATAATAAAAAAATTAAAAAAAAAAAACAAAAAATCGAAAATTTTGAGATATTTGCAATTTAATTTTTTTTTAAACTGAGCAACGAAAAATTTTGAAAAATTTCATCAAAAAAAATCGATGTTCATCTTAATATTAGGAGCAATTTTTAATTCAGTTCTCCGGGTATATTATGTTTTTAAAATCTTTGAAAATCTGTCTTTTCATTAGTACCAAACTGGTTAGGGAAATAGATATTTAGTTTCCTTAGCTAAACCAAAACAAAAAACCAAAGCTAAAATATATCAAATGTCCAATTTACCAAATATACAAAACGTATGTACCTATGTCTGTTTAAATAAAAGCAACGATGCCGATTCAATTTAATATGATATATTATTATTTAATTTTATATGTTTAATAAAGTTTTGGAGAAATTGAAATCAAGGTGGGGAAATCATAATAAGAATTGCTACTAAACGTCAAAACTAGAAATATATATGGTGCTATAAAAAGCAGTCTTAATACAGTTATTATTTCAAAAAATAGGTTATTGGGCGAAACAAAAACACGAAATAGTTCTTACGAATTCATAAATACTTGACGGTAGATACTTGTTCAGAATATAGCTGGCGATATTCTGGCTGCAGTTCCTATATTCTATTGTTATTTGAATAAAAAAGACGAACTATTTCGTACTAAAAAATATACAGGGTGTTATTTACAAAAAAAAATAATATCCTTGTGTATTATTGTTTTTTTTTGTTGATCCAAAGATTTAGGATAATACTTAAAGAATTATAAAACGTTCATAAATAAAGTTTTTATGTATCTTTTACGATTCATCGTAATCTCTAAGGGTCGGATGTGTAGAGTGTCAAAATATAGGGTGTCCCAGGTTTCTTGATCAGGGTTTTAGAATTTTGTAGAAAAGGTGATTTTTAATTAAAAAAGTTCATATGAACATAGGTCGTGAAACGCTTAGTTTTCGACATACAAGGTGATAAACTAATTTTTTTTTGACTCTTTTTCTGTTTACCCGTTAATGGTAAGATCTACAAGATTCCAATTTTACAAGTGAAGTCTAATGAAATCTCGATCACTGATAAGAAACTTTTTAATAATAGATTCAGCGGCGTGTGTACGGGGTTTCGATGCCCCCTTTTAAAAACAGAATTTCTACGCAAATGGATTTTTTTCAGGTCTGACTGGTTCCATTTATTCTTTGATATAAGAGAAAACTAACGGTTTCACGACCTATGTTCATATGTTTTTTTTTTTTTTACTTTAATTCGCCTTTTCTACAAAACCCTAAAGTTCTGTAAGCTGTAATACCTTATTAAAAAGAGACATCCAAAAAAAGTCATCAAATCTGGCTATGAACGAGAGAGATAGCGATCATGTCGAAGCTTTTTGGTTATGTCAAACTTTTGACAAGTGATTGTCACAATTGAAGACATAAGTGAATAAAGGTGTCAGGTAACATTTTTTCGCAAAGCGACGTTATGTATTTTTTGACCATCTCTGGTATAAATAATGTTTTATAACCTCTGATATAAAGTTAACCTTCAATAAACACGGATTAACTATTTTCAATTCCTTTAAAGTTTAACGATTCCCTAGGAATGAAAAAGTATATAAAAATGTTCCAGCTTCAGATGTGTTATGCTCATGTACTCAAAAGTTTAAAAATGTGACATGACACCTGTATCCCCTTATGTCTTCAATTGTAAAATAAATAATAGCTGTCATATAAGGTGACAGCTTTGACAATTAAATAAGGTCATAAATTTAAGAATAAGAAATACGTCCTTTTTTACTCGGCGAACTTTGATGACCTTTTTTTTTTTTTTGGAAGGCTCGATATAGAAGAGTACCATTTTTTTACTTTTACCCTATATTCGTAGACACAAGGATATGTATTTTTCCCGAATACAATATCCACTTGGTGGCTTTTTATGGCTTAAATAAAGACAATCTGAAAAAAGAGACATCAGTCTCATTATTATTCGTGCAGTTTTTCCTCCTTCCAAAGGGTATCCCCCCATAAGTATGGTGAAATGCCTCCCCCCTTTTTTTTTTAATTTTCTTCGCATGATGAAAGTGTTTCTTAGGGGGAATTATGAAAAGTAGACCGAATTTTAGGTCCAAAAAATTTTCCTCTCAGCTAGGTATGGAAAAAACCCTGTTTTTTTTTACGTTTTATTTTTTTTCTCGATTTTTAACTGTCGAAAAAAATCTGAAAAAATTCATGACTACAGAAAATATGATTAGTTTTATGTAAAAATTTTTTCAAGCTCATTCAAAGTCATTATGACCTCTAAAAAAATTATTCAAACTTTAAAAATCCTATATCTTTTAACCAAAAAAAAGCTGCAGACTCAGATTTTTAATATGTTATATTTTTAACTGTTTTTTTTGCTACCTCAAATTTTTCAGATTTTTTTTGAGTGGTGGGTCATGCTCAAAAGTGCGAAAAATAAATTTTTTGTCCGTGAAACGACTTAAAAACGGCTTAAAATCATCATCTTATAGTGTCCTGATTTTTTCTTGCACTAAAAGGACAAATGACTTCAAACAATTATAAAATATGTTCACTAAAAATAGTAAGAAAAAAAATTCCACTAATTGTTTGAAGTCATTTGAGTCCTTTTTAGTGCAAGAAAAAAATCAGGACACTATAAAATGATGATTTTAAGCCGTTTTAAGTCGTTTCACGGACAAACAATTTATTTTTCGCACTTTTGGGCATAACCCACCACTCAAAGAAATCTGAAAAAATTTAAGGTAGCAAAAAACAGTTAAAAATATAACATATTAAAAATCTGAGTCTGCAGCTTTTTTTGTTTAAAAGATATGGGATTTTTAAAATTTGAATAATTTTTTTAGAGGTCATAATGACCTTGAATGAGCTTGAAATAAAACTACATAAAACTAATCATATTTTCTGTACTCATGAATTTTTTCATATTTTTTTCGACAGTTAAAAATCGAGAAAAAAAAATAAAACGTAAAAAAGCAGGGTTTTTTCCATACCTAGCTGAGAGGAAAATTTTTTGGACCTAAAATTCGGTCTACCTTTCATAATTAGCCTTAAGAAACACTTTCATCATGCGAATAAAATAAAAAAAAGGGGGGCATTTCACCATACTTATGGGTGGACCCTTTCTAAAATCGAGAAAAAGCAGGAAATTATCCCGTTGGCACAACTGATTGGTGTTACGACCTTAAATCGTACTCCTGCACTACAACTTCGACGTTTTAAATTCATTTCCGGCGAGCTACTCTATTTTTCATTCCGCCGACGAGTTCAATCCGTAGCGGGACGGCGCTAAATGTCCCGACAAAAGCTTTACACTTCTCTTTACGTATTAAATTTATCAGCGCTCCAGAACTATAAATAATGTATCGGGGATTGTGAAGCGCAATGACGCGGAACGGGAGCACGACGTAAACCCAGCAGGGGCGTGCTCTCTATGGAAGCTAGGGTAGCACAGATCTTCCTTGTCTCTAAGTAAAGAAAAACATTTTATTCCCAACTATCTCTATAATATAAACACACATAATTTTTCTTTTATATAATTAATTATTGTTTATTAATACTATGTCAACAAATCCACAGACTTGTTGATAGCATTTACACTTGTTTTGAAAAAAAAAAAGAATATTGCTCAGCAGCTTTTTTAGACATATTAGGCCTTCGGCAGAGTCTGGCATGAGGGCCTTTTGTATAAAATTAAGGAAATGCTCCCAACAAACTACTTTTTGTTTCTTAAATCGTATTTAGACAAACGTCATTTCTTTGTAAAGTATGGAGAGGATTCTTCGGATCTTCAGGAAATACTTGCTGGGGTTCCTCAAGGCAGTGTTTTGGGCCCTACGCTCTATCTGTTATTTACAGCGGATTTACCAATAATTAACCATGTAAAAGTGGGCACATTTGCTGATGACACGGCTGTTCTTGCCATTGACAAAAGCGCATCCAAAGCCTCTGCCTTATTACAAACAAGCCTGGACAATATATCCTCTTGGCTTAAAAAAATGGCGTATAAAAGCCAATGAAGAGATACATGTCCACCCGTCACCCTTAATAACGTTAATATACCCCAAGCAGAGGAAGCAAAATATCTTGGATTATGTCTGGACAGAAGGCTCACATGGAAGAAACATATATTCAACAAGCGTAAGTCCTTGGGCCTGCAACTTAGAAAATATTATTGGCTCTTACAGAAAATTTAGGTTGTCATTAGAAAACAAACTTTTAGTCTATAAATGTATCATGAAACCAACATGGACGTATGGAATCCAGCTATGGGGCACATCTGCCAACTCAAATTTGGAAATAGTGCAAAGATTTCAATCCAAACTCTTAAGAATTATAACGGATGCACCATGGTACATGACCAATGAGAAGTTACACAACGATCTGAAGATTCCAACTATAAAAGAGATTAGAAACAGAATGCCCAAATATGTAGAACCCATTGTCCATCATGAAAATAGGCTGGCAGCTGAGTTAATGAGACCAAAAGCAAAATTTTCTAGACTTAAAAGAAAAATGCCATTAGATTTATGTAAATGATACAGATGGTTGCCTATCGAAGTGGCCAAGTCACTGGACTAGGACCACAAAAGATAAAAATTTCATTATCAACTTATTGCTGAATATCCAAGCGAGATAGATTGCATTAATGAATATTAAAAAAAATATTATGTCAAATTATCATTCAAGGCACTGAATCAATTCCAAAAGGTTGTTTTTGGATCTACCACCACCGAAGGGTGAAAATAGGGGTTGGGGATTATATTCTGAGTTTTTCAATTCTTTACCAAACCATTAAAAATTTTGTATACGGAGTTGTTTGTGTCTTTAATTCGATTGCAAGAGTTATTTTTTTGATCTGCCACCCCCGAGGGGTGACAAATAGTGGTTGGAGTGAAATTTCGAGTTTTTTCAATTCGATACCAAACTATTCCACATTTTATATACAACCGTTTTTTTGTGTCTAATTTGATTTCAAGAGTTATTTTTTGACTTACCCCCAAAACACAGTAGTAAAAATGTGTTAATAATGTACATACCTATAGCTTGTGTCATTCAGAAAAAATGACTGTCTGCATCGTTTGAATGTACGTTGCCACAACCAGAATTCTTTCTGCATTTCTTCTCGTTAACGGTAAGCGATTTGACCTGTACATATGGTTGTAGAAGGAAAATGGTCGTTCCACATCTACTGAAGTTAAAGTTGCAAATTCAAAATAGTTCACATGGACAGAGGACGATACACCAATTTTCACTAATCACAGTTGTTTGTATTACTAACAGTTGTTTGTTGTCATTAACATCAGTACATTATTATTTTTAACATCTAATACTCTTAATCGTTGTTTGCAAAATCCTTTTACTAGCATCAGGGGCGAAATATTTGAATCACCTAAAATTCCATTAACCTCATTACCGCAAAAATCTATTGGTTCGTTCACTGTCGGCCACAGAAACTTATTACGTATGTGTTTTTTACGCAAGGTATGGCTACTTGACAATGGAAAATCAGATACATATTTGGCAAAAAAACGTCTAAAGTGAATATTGTCGACCATGTTCCACGAAAGGCCACATGCACAAAACATTATGCATAAATCAAACCAACCTTCCGTTTTTCTAACAGTACCAGTAATATTTTGTTGATGGATATTCGAATCTAAATGTCTTTCACACTCTCGGCGTCTACAAAATATATATCGACAATTGCAAGGAATACGTAAAATATATGATCAACTGTTTCCGTCTATTCACAAATGGTAACTGTGCCATTATTGCAAACATCCACACAAATCAGGTAATATGTTAAAACACTACACGAACTCACGAGTTAGTCACTCACGATACATTAAATAATTTTAAACTCTACGTTCCACCGTCCATCCGCTCGCATCGGGCCAACATAAGATACTACGGAATCGGCGCACACAGCATGGCTAAACTGCATTCAAGTATCCCGGCCACCCGCAAGGAAGTGGGGTACTAGTCCCAGTGCGCGTTACTAGGCACGGTCAGTGGCGTACGTATGCACGGGCAAGAAATATGCGCGTATATAATTTACAAGGTGTTTAAAAAATACGGTTTATAAACTAAAGCTTAAGAACATCTTATTATATTAGATCTCTTACGGACAGTAATCATTTCAGCAATTCGACACTTACCAGAAATTGCTACTAATGATATTTGGTTCCAAAGCCTCTCAACCCGAGAAGTAGTGCAGTATTTACAGGAAATATTTCCTGGGCGGCTTATTTCTTCTCAGGGAACGTTAACTCGGCCTGCACGTTCACCGGACTTGTGTCCCAATTATTTTTTTTGTGGGGACATATTAAACCAAAAATGTATGGTCTTTGTTTACATTTATTTTCACTCCTACTCACTCTGCTAATATCTATTAAGATGAGAACGGACACTCGGAACGGATACAAATTTAAATTTTCTGATTTAAATAATCTTCACAAATAAATAAAAAAGACATTCATTTACTGTTAAGGGAAAAAAATCTTTAGTAAAATTTGAATAGAACACGCTTTAGACAATCCGCTGAGAATAAATTATAAATTACATAATTCTCAAGATCCAAAAAAATAAGAAATATTTATAGATATGGGGTATTTCATCGGAGAGCCTGAACTTGGTTTCAGGAGTCACAATGAGTCTGGAATTTCTTCAAACAAAAGAAATTACCTGTGGGGAATTTAGCGACCTTCTTCTCTATTAGTTTTTTTTTTTTTTTTGGTTTTGTTGGATTAGGTCCAGGAGTAAATAACAACTATTCGATTTTTGCCAACGTTTCGGAGCTTTATTTCTCCTTCATCAGGGCTCACTACAATTTTATATAGAAGTAGATATAAGATATAGATTTTGAAAAAATACATATTACTACAGAAAAGCAATTGTAACTTTTACTTACATCAATGTTGTTATTGTTGTCATGTAAGGTGGTACGTTACAAACATTGGCGGCACTGTCTATATACATATATAGTAAATGTATAAAGATAAAGACAAAACACTATTAACAGGACAATACACTTTAAAAATTACTATAGTAATGAAGGTTTTTTGAGAGAATCTAACCTGTCGTACGCATATCACATTTGTGTTAGGGAGTGGGAAGCAGTATTATTAATGTATTTGAGACAATGAAGATATTATGTTTTGAAATTATTGTTATTTTCTAGAATGTTGTAATAAACTGAATTTAAGTCGTCCATGTCACTACGTTTATTAACGCTATTTTTATTCATTTTTATTTCTACCATTTCTAAAAGTAATCGTTTTTTAAGGTTTGGTTCTGTTCCTAATATTTTACAGTTTTCAAAGTTGAATTTGTGTTCTGGATTCTTGATTATGTGTTCCACTAGTGCTGTATGTGTCTTTTTTTCTTCTTTATTTAGTGTTCTTATGTCATATTCATGTTCTTTTATTCTATCTTTTAAATATCTTTTTGTTTTTGAAAATAATTATTATCAACAAACATTTGGCTTAGCTATGGGTAATCCAATGTCACCAATATGTGCAGATTTAGTTATGTCCACCCTTCAGGAAACGTGCCTTGCGAAATTAGGGTTTCATATACCGTTTTTCAAAAGATATGTAGACGACATTGTAACAGCTATTCCAGAAACAAGAGACTCAGACATTTTACAAACTTTCAACAGCTTTCACCAAAAAATTCAGTTCACGTTAGAGAATGAATCTCAAGATAAAACTCTACCATTTCTAGATGTGTTACTAATCCGTAATGAAAACAACAAAATAATAACCGACTGGTACATGAAACCTACAAATTCCGAAAGGTATCTGAATTTTTACTCCAACCATAGTTTTAAACAAAAACTTAATATCATAAAAAAATTATCTTTAAGGGCAATTAACTTGTCACATGATATGTATCACCAAAAAAATATGCAGTTAATTGTAATACTATTAAAACAAAACGGTTATCCAACAAAACTGGTTAAACAAATTAACAATGAAGTGATGAACAAAATAGCAATAAATAAGAAAGACAACAAAAAAGATGTTATTAAAAACAACAACAAAAAGATATATTTCAAGTTACCCTATTTACATACATTGTCCGAAAATTTGTCACGAATTCTCACCACAGATAAAATATCTGTAGCATATAAAAATTCAAATACAGTTGCGCAATGTTACTCCAAATTAAAATCAAAAACTTCTAAACTAGATAAATCGAATGTTGTGTACGAAATTACGTGTGACTCTAACAACTGTAATAAAGTTTACATTGGTCAAACAAAAAAGATATTTAAAAGATAGAATAAAAGAACATGAATATGACATAAGAACACTAAATAAAGAAGAAGAAAAGACACATACAGCACTAGTGGAACACATAATCAAGAATCCAGAACACAAATTCAACTTTGAAAACTGTAAAATATTAGGAACAGAACCAAACCTTAAACAACGATTACTTTTAGAAATGGTAGAAATAAAAATGAATAAAAATAGCGTTAATAAACGTAGTGACATGGACGACTTAAATTCAGTTTATTACAACATTCTAGAAAATAACAATAATTTCAAAACATAATATCTTCATTGTCTCAAATACATTAATAATACTGCTTCCCACTCCCTAACACAAATGTGATATGCGTACGACAGGTTAGATTCTCTCAAAAACCTTCATTACTATAGTAATTTTTAAAGTGTATTGTCCTGTTAATAGTGTTTTGTCTTTATCTTTATACATTTACTATATATGTATATAGACAGTGCCGCCAATGTTTGTAACGTACCACCTTACATGACAACAATAACAACATTGATGTAAGTAAAAGTTACAATTGCTTTTCTGTAGTAATATGTAATTTTTCAAAATCTATATCTTATATCTACTTCTGTATAAAATTGTAGTGAGCCCTGATGAAGGAGAAATAAAGCTCCGAAACGTTGGCAAAAATCGAATAGTTGTTATTTACTCCTGGACCTAATCCAACCAAACCAAAAAAAAAAAAAAAAAAAACTAAAAGAAATTACTTACATGGATTTAGCCTGATTACAAGATACGATGAAACATTAAAGTTCCGTTTAGAAAATTCCTCAGTTTTTAAAACTTCCAATCTTATACAAAATTATTCAATTTCGTGAATAGATGTTAAGGTTTTTGATGGTCACTGTTTCCCCGTATAAAACTCCCGACACGCCCCCTGGTAAACTGTCACGTTTATGGGAATCCCCCGCAAAATATGAAGGTGTAAAGTGATCTCGCACGGTGTACAACGGGAGATGGCGGTCTGATTTGTATAATGCCGCGATCCGAATTTAAATTTTCGGCGGTGGGCGCTATCGAGCTCGCCGTCCCTTTGGAGCCCTGGCATGATTTAAATTTCAAATTCTACATACCTACTTAGGTAGGCGGTAAGACGACTACTTTCGCTTTCCGCTTGGTGTTTAGGCCTAGTTTACGTTGCGGTGGAGTTAAGAGACAAATAGGGAGAAGACTCAAGTCGAGGAAGTACAAGCTGAAGCCAGGTTACACAAAATTAGACTAGATAATTAGATACACTACCGGTCAAAAGTTTGGGTTTACTTGATACATTTTTTTATTTTACGCAATTTCGTCGGCTACTCATTATATTCTATGGAGCAGGCGTGACATACGAATGTCGACTTAGAACACGATCCTGATTAGTGCGTAGTTGAGGGTCTGGCGCGAAGGGGCGATGCGAAAATCGAGTTCGAATGCGTCACGACGGGACGCATTGTTTTGATGCGCCCAGTGCATACCACGCGTAACATCTTTGTATTGCGAAATTTCACTAAAAAAATCATATTGTCTACTGTTTTTTGTGTTTCTTTATGTACAAAAAGGTGAGTAAAACATTTTTTGTATTCAATATCGTAAAGCTAAAGAAAGATTGTCATGTAAATTGAAGTTATCCGTAGAATATCAGTATATCACTGATATGGGTCAAAAACTACATATTTTATGTTTTTATCATAGAGAAATGGGCCGAAAAGCAGAGCTAAGTGTAGAAACACGAGCAGTTATTGTTGCATTATATGAAGAGGGTTATTCAATGAGGAAAATTGCTTCAAAAACCAATATTTCTCAAAATGCAGTCATGCGAGCGTTGCAAAGAAAGCGCGAAACAGGATGTAATCAGAGTCGTCATCGTTCTGGCAGGCCTAAAGCAACTTCAAAACAAGAAGACAAGTTCATTTGTGTTGAAAGCAAAAGAAATCGTACTCGTACAGCTCCCAAAATTCGTGAGCAACTCAATTCAATTGGGCAAAAAAACATAAAGATTGGACGATTGAACAATGGTCAAAAGTGTTATTTACAGATGAATCGAAGTTTGAAATTTTTTAAGGACGACGTCGACAATATGTGCGCCTTTTGTTTGGTGAACGCATGATTAATCAATGCGTCATTCCAACAGTCAAGCATGGTGGAGGGTCAGTCATGGTCTGGAGATGTTTTGCTGGTGACAAAGTTGGAGATCTTGTGCAAATCAAGGGCATTATGGACAAAAAAACTGTATCATAACATTTTCCCAGCGACACGCTTTTCCATGTCCAGAAATAATGCTGAGTATTTGTAAAAGTCGATATACTATGTTTACGTAATGATATGTAAATTTGTCATAAATGATGCTAATAAATAAAAATAATTGAGTGAAACCTTGGTTTTATCAATATTTTTCGAAAATTATAAGGTGAACCCAAACTTTTGACCGGTATGTATATGGCAATATTTTCTTCAAATGGGGTTCGTTTAGGTGTGAAAAATTAAACATTCACTTTAAAACACAATTTATTTTACATATTAATTAACTAATTACGATACTAACACCGCTTTTTTACGAAAAGACTAGGTGTTTCACGAACTAACACGACATATGATGTCGGTATAGGTTAGCTGCGTACCTCGCTTGAACTACTGCGGCGCCATCTGATCGACCAAATTTATAAACTTTTAGATTATTTCTACTATCAGCTGTACTAAAGTTATTTGTTCGTGAAAAAAACGAACACAGATTTTGATTAAGGATATGGTAAGAGAAATGTTTTCTATGTGCACAAGGTAAATATCAATATAGGCCACACGCTATCCTCCTACGTTTCCAGAAAACAAACAAATTAAAAAACGAATTATACTACAAATGAAGGAATTACTAAAATAACTCATTATGTTCAAATTGTGCATTGATATATAATCTTGGCAATGTTTATCAATGGGTTAGAGGGTTAACAAACACTTGTAAATTGTCAAAAAAACTCTTGTCAAAAAAGTCTTGAGATATACTTTATATCTCTTATAGGAGGAGAATTGGAACCTTCGGCGTATAAACTTGAATATTTGAACACTTTTCATCACTTAAGACCAAAACAATTTTTTGTCATGTGCTTATATTTCCTGACGAATTTGTTCTTTTAAATCATACAATTCTATTGGCCGAGTAAAGTACACATTATTCTTGAAATACCCCCCAAAAATAGTGGATAGGTATCAGTTCTGGCGATCGCGCTGACTATTGAATTAACTCTCTTCTTTCAGTCCAACAATTTGGAAAGACCTCATCTTAATACGCTCGGATAATGGCATCTTCTAACTAAAAATTTTCCAGTAGTCAAATTCATTGGTTACATTATAAGGAGGAACCTTTCTGACCCAAATATTATTTTTAACCTTACAATAATCTCAAAAGCTGGTAGTATGTACCACATTAGTATCCTACTGTTCATCTTCAGGCGTTCATCTAATGACGTTAACTGTGAAATAGCTGATAAATAATTAGTATAATAATAAAAAAAGCATTAGTAGTGTTCCTTATTACTAGTGTTCCTCTTTTTCCATAAAATAACTTTATAAGAGTTTTTATTTAAGTAAAATATATCAACTGAAACCACAATAAAAATATATTGCTTTATTATTCGACTGTAAAACTTTAAAAATTTTCATATGAATATGATTTTTAGTGTTTAGCAGTTTATTCGCGAGCATTCCTGAAATTATAAGAAATTTTATTTCTTTCAATTTCCACTCCTTTCACGTTTTATACATCTATACACTTTGTCCCGAATGGTAATACATGTACTGGTACCTCGGTTATTGTTGTAGATAGAAAGATGGTTAAACGGGGAAAGTTTTAGTAGGTTTTATTATATACGTTTATATTATTTTTAGTAACATATTATTTTTTTGTTTGTAATTTGTAAATTGTAGCCTACTTCGAACAATTATATTATTTTTTACCGTTAACGAACGCATCTTAAAAAAGTGTCGTTACAGGGTGAAACATAATTAAAATATAACAAATAGTGTAATTAAATAGATCTGGGACTTTTCTAAAACGTTTTTTTTTTTTGGAATCACCTCGAAAATGATTACAGACAAGTCGAATTGGAAAATAATGTCGAAAAATATCATAAAACTTTTAAAACTCAATCATATTTCTATATCCGATACTAACCGAAATACCTACTTAACCAGTTTGGGATAGGCTCTATATGTACTCTATTTCCATTTTAAATTGAAAATAGGTAGAAAAAAGCAAGGTTGTCAGATATATTTTCTAAAATTGCTAAGCTCACTATACAAGTATACTTCATACTTCAGTAAACTGTTAGTTCGTGACGTTCTTAGAAAGCTAGTTTGGAAATATTTAAAAAAAATACATAGATATAAATTTATTAGTTAGCATTAAAATAAAGCGTTTAAAATTGCTGGAAAAAATAATTATAAATTAAAACAACTTTATGTATGTTACTAGATTTAAGAAAATTTTGAAGAGCCGGCAATGCGATGCCAGCAACACCGATGCCGGCAACCAGCAAATGCCGACCAGTATACTATAGGATTGCTTTATATGTAATATATCCAAATACTCATTCGGTCCACTGTGCCATAAAATTTTTACGACGTCGTTAAAATGATTTACGACTTTAGAAATTCCACGTGTTTAAGGCTCCAGTGACGTATATTTCAGTGAGGTTTATTAACACAGACAATTTTTTGAGATTGTCTGGCTAAATGAGCATTATTTACAGCACATTATATTACAAATAATAAGAGTTTTGTATGCAGGCTAATTTTAATCTCCTATATTGATTTGAATGAAAAAAATTATTTCACAGTTTTTGAATTTATAAAACATATATGGACGCCCATGGAATCATAAAGTTGCCCCGCTTTTTTTGTTCCCCAGGCGTATTTATCATTTTCAATTGAAATTAGAAGGACTATATATTGATAATATAATAGCGCTTCCCGCCTTATACACGACACTTTTCCTCCTCAAAGTTTTACATGACGCTTTTCCTCCTAAAAGTGTTGGTTACTACCTGACGCTTAAAATTTTAATCTACCTGGATAAACATGTCAAGAATTGCTTACCTTCCCCCTTATAAAAACAACGCGAGACGGTGTTAGCTAGACCATTTTTTTAGATTGAATTTTCCGTCCCTATTTCATCTTCCAGTTCCAATTCCCGTTGTCTCATTGTTGACACACGGAACGACGTAAACTCAATGTCTCCTAACAGAACGAGAGTAAACTTTATTGCCTCGAAGACTGAGTAGTTTTTTTTCCTCGGCCGACTGACGGAGACAATGGACTGAAGTTTATTTGCGGGCAGGGCGAGTTTTCAACTTTGCTTTCTGGCGGGCCACTGAATTACGAAAATGGGACCACCGGGGGCGATTAGGACTTTCCAGCGAAGAATTCCACCCTTTGTTTAGCGCGTTTTTTTTGGCGGAAGGCTATACGTGCGGCATATAATTAGCAGCAAAAGTAATGCCAAATTCAACAAAACCGAAACAAATAAGTTTTCGCAAAAAAGAGAAACAGGTTAGAGGAGAACGTTAAAATACAGGGTTTGTCCGGAAAGTAATGTCAGTGATTTTTTTTCCCGAGACTGTACGCGCCAGCCCGCGCTTTACGTGCTGGGATTGTGGTGGGGGATCTGGCAACAAAATCCAACAAGCGTCAGTTGGCTACCGGTCGTTGTAGCGGTCGCATCACTCGTTACAGTAACCCGGTGCAAGAAAAATGCAACGTTCGCTTGAGCAACGGATGGCGATCAAGTTTTGTGTGAAACTGGAGAAGACTGCTGCGGAAAACATTCCAATGTTGAAGAAGGCTTTCGGCGTCGATTGTCTTTCGGGCAGGCAAATTTTCCGGTGGTACAAGACCTTCGCAGAAGGTCGGGAAGATGTCAACGACGAGAATCGCGCTGAACGGCCATCAACCTCCAGTTCCGACGACAATGTGAAACGTGTGCGTGACTTGTTGAACACTGACCGTCGTCTAAGCGTCCGTTTAATTTCTGAAACATTAGACATTACGAAAACCATTGTACACGTAATTGTGTCGGAGTCTTTAGGAATGAGGAAGGTGTGCGCGAAGCTTGTGCCAAAAGTTCTGACGGACGACAAAAAAGCGAGGCGCGTCGAAACCTGCCAAGAACTTTAGGACACCTGCGAAGACAACCCCGCTTTCCTTGATGACGTCATTACCGGGGACGAAAGTTGGGTCTTTGAATACGATCCGGAGACGAAGAGGCAAAGTGCGGAATGGCACACATAGAACTCCCCCTCGCCTTAAGAAGGCCAGGATGTCCAGGTCAAAGATCAAGACAATGCTGATTGTCTTTTTTGATTGCCGGGGATTGGTCCATCATGAGTTCCTTCCGCAGCGGACAACCGTAACAGGAAAGTTTTACGTCGAGGTGCTGAAGCGGTTGAAACGCAGGGTGAATCGCGTTCGCCCAGACATCTCAAAATCCTGAAAGCTTCACCACGACAATGCGCCCTCGCACACCTGCTTCCTCGTGGCCGATTACCTCGTCAAGGCGGGCATCACCGTTGTTCCCCAGCCTCCCTACAGCCCCGATGTGCCGCCCCCCCCTCAGACTTTTTTCTGTTTCCGCGCCTCAAATCCCCAATGAAAGGACAGCATTTTGGGTCGGTGAAAAACATTCAGAAGGCTTGCATCGACACTTTAAAGGCGATTCCGGAAAACGACTACCGTGCGGCTTTTGATGCGTGGAAGACCCGCTGGAACCGATGTGTGGACGCAGGAGGGATGTATTTTGAGAGTTTCTAAAGATTTGTACACATAGAACCAATAAAAACCATTTTTCAAAGCTCACTGACATTACTTTCCGGACAAACCCTGTATGTCTATTTTTGGACCTAGGAAATATTCTTTAATTCTATTGTGGCGGAATAATATGAACCTTAGCTATACCCGATATAATATTTTTTCTGTGTGAAGCCTTTTTTCATATTTTCATGAGTTTATTTAGGGTGCATGCTATAAAAGGTTCTTCCTCGGGTCCAAAAATGAACATTTTTTAAAATCGTCCTTTAATTACAAAAATGCACATTTTAACTGAAATGTCCCCTCAGACCATCAACTGTCGTCGAGAGATTACGTCATCCTCAATTTTTTAGAAGGGAAATCCACTATATTTAGTGTTGGTTTTGGTATATCCCTCTAAATGGAATTTTTTGTAAGGATTGCATCAAAATTTTGCCAAATAGCATCTGAAAAATCGAAAAAAATGCAATTTGCAAGAATAAAATTCCATATAAGAATAAAATAAACTTCCACTCTTAACTGTGGTGGTGTGTATGGGGATTGGTCGAAAGCATTTGAAGGGTCGCTACTGTGACTCATTTTCACTAATGGTACTCTCTTAAAACTTTAGATACGTACTGGGTATGTGTATTTTCACTGCATTTTCACTCATCTTGCAGATGAGCAAGATTACTGTTAAATTTAACATCAAACTGACAGTTCTTAAACACAAATGAAAAATGATAAATGACAGATGTGGTAAAATAACTGTTTTCTGCTCTTGGGCAAAAAATGCTACTTTTTTGTTTTCTACTTTTGGAGCTGATATGACACATTTTTCGTTAAAGGTAGACGAAAAAATAGATAACTGTTTTCATACTCAAGAAAGTTATACTGTAAACTGAGTCAACACCAAACGTTCGTACTAAATAGTACTAAATGATCGTATTATCAAAATTGTCAGTTTGTATAAGATTCAAACTACTGTAATAGTCCATTTAACGGAAACTATGAGTATAAACAAGAAATAGAAATTTTCTTTTTTTTACGGTAATAAAACGCGACCGAACAAGAAGTTTGCGATTTATTTAACGTGAAGTATCCAGATCGGCCCATCACTCAAAACACAGATAGCACAGAATTGAAAATAAATTCAGAGAAACGGGCTATGTAAAAGATCTTCCAAAACCTGGTCGTGTCGTCTGCAAATTGTCACTGATAGAACATTAGAAAACGTGCTGCGAATTGAAGAAAATCTTAGTTTATGCTTACTTAAAAGAGAAAAGTATCATCCATATAAAATGGTGCAATGAAGATGTTCCTGATAGCCGAATACCTACAGTTCTGAGAACCTCTGAAGGGCTTGTGCCACAATAATGCACAATTCCATTGTAACATACTGTTTTCGGACAACAGCAACGTTTTGTTTAGATGGTACAAATAACTACTGGGTACTGGAGTACAAGTAATCCTCATTGGATGAAGAACGTTCACTCTCAACATTCACAAAAGCTAAATGCTTAGGCAGGAATAATCAACGAGTAGGTAATAGGCCCTTTTTTTTCAAGAAACCCTGACCGGAGAAAATGTTCAGAGTCTCCTCAATATGAGGACTTTAATTTATGAGGAATTAATTCTTGCACTCCTGGAACTTTTTCCCGATAAAAATGAACACGATTACCAAACAATGCTGTCTAGTTCCAGCAAGACGGCATGCCATCGCACTTTGTTTAACCTGTCCGAAATTATTTGATCGAACATTTTCCTGGGTACTTAACTGGCAGAAGAGAGTCTTCGAGATCTCCAGTTTCTATGCCTCTGGACTATACTTCTTGGGGATATTTGAAAGCAAAAGTCTATGCCACTAGATCACAAAATTTCGGGAATATAAAGAAGGGAATGCGGTACGAAATTAGACATTATGAAAGTCATTAACAATGTACTCAGTGAATTTGAGACTTGCCTATTTTCAAGAAGTCAATGGTTAACAATTTGAGAACAGTTTATTTTTAGTTTTATAGTTAATTTTTAACAAAAATACAAATTGTATACCCTTAATTTTCATTTCAAATTTTTTAAAGTGATTAATCAATGATCAAGCTGGATAACTTTGTTGTTGAAGCTGTAAAACATGAGTTTTGAAACTAAGGCTATGTCTTGAGTTGATGAAATTACGAAAATGTCATTTTTGCGCTGGTGCCCGAGAGTCGGACCATCACTGGCAAGCTCTATTATGAGGTTGGCAGACTGCATGCATAATTTATGAATGCACGATGCATGTATGAACCCTGCTGAAATTGAAATAACTCGATTGAATCGAACTATTTAGAAGGTAGAAGAAATATGTCAACAATTCTGTGATTACTAATCAGAAGATTAAAATCAATGAAGCATAATAGACTCGGCTCATGGATGCATTTTAATCAAATCAGGTGGATTTGATAATATTTGTTTATTGGCAAATAAACCAATATACCTCGTTTGGGCAAAATTTGATTTGGAAATCCATAAACCAATCAACTCAAGTGGAAGGCATTTTTCTGTATCGACTAAAATAACAAGTAATTAATTTTCACATTAATATACTAAAAAGATTACTTGAGTTAGTTAACCACTTTTTAATATAAATTAGAATTGTACTTTTTTTCCGTCTTATTACAGCTTGATTTACATGTTCTTCACAAAGCAGCAATTGGTACATACATATAAGATTAAAGAGTATATTGCTTTCTAAAGTAATAAAAATTGTATCGATCAAGGAAAATGCAATATGAATATAAGGCACGGATAAAATCCTCATTTCCTAATATAGGTATGGGTTTCCATAAAATATCAAATTCCGACATGATGAACGCCTTAAACATAACTGATAGAAGTGAAACTAATCAAACGAAAGTAGTATACTATAAACACTTAAATTTACACATAATAAAATGCGCAGCGACAACCAACCGCATCGGTTTTATTATACGTTCGGGAAAACATTTCCGAGAAATTGATGTAAATCGGTGACATATCACTTCGGGAAACCCTTGAGATGCACGACAGCGCCTCTAAATATATGACGTAGGAAAATTTAATATTTTCCCCGTAATAAAACGTGATTACCAAACAGGTTCCGAATTTTATTGTTAACATAAAATTTTATGAAAATGCAACGAGTAAGAAGACGGGAATCATCACGATATGATCGTATAATAGTATTTAATGGAATAGTCTATTACGGCGCTGATTCAGCGAACTGTGACGACGCGAGAGGCAACTGGCTGTGAGACGCCTTGAAAAGAGGCATTTTTCTTCCCCCGTGAAGAGGTAACAGGTTAGATCGGGGATGCCAGATAATTTATTTTGGCTTTTATGGAACTTATTTTTCATACTTTGTCGACAATTTCGCTCGGAATGTTTTTTCTTTAAGTCGACTAGAACGGAGATAAATTTGTGCATTTATCATACCTGTCTACTCGATCATTAAAAAGAAATTAATCGTAAAACTTCTTGCTTAAAATAGGCAACAGGATTGCTTTTATTTACTTTTTTGCTGTGAAATAATATGTGTTTGGTTTTAAACGATTTATATGGTTGCAAGTACAACCTATAAATCAAAATTGCAATTTATACCCGTCGGTAAAAAGTAGAGCTTATCGTTTTCAAATTCTGGAATTATGGAATTCTAGAATAAATTTCACTTTATTTTTATAGCATTGATTTCACCAATCCACACTAAATAAATTGCTTGTCCACTTTTTAGAGAGTGCCATTTACGTTCTCTTCGGGCTGGAGACTTTAAGTTTAAGACTTCTGGTTTAAGGGGTTCACCGTCCACATCTCTAAAACCCCATGTCAAAATTTGAATTCAAAGGATTCTGGTGGCAATTCAGAAATCTACAGGATTCATTCTGCACACACTAAAACCTCCCCAGCAAGTTCTGAGAGGTTGGTCGCTGTCTTTTAACCTTTTTTCAGCCCCCATGATCGACCCCTATGTGGTTACGCTGAGTTGTGTTTGCTTTGATCTCTGTTAAGCAACTCTATTATTATAATTGTGCCAAATAAATTGGTCTGGGGTACCACATCACACTTTTACCCTTTGACAACTCAAGCATCCCTCCAGGTCACTCTTACACATACCCCCACCCATTCCATCTGGTTCCGCCCCTGTTGGAGGCTATGTGGAGTGTTTATATCCTGGCATCACTTCAGATTTATTATTGCATATCTGAAATTTTCATAATTTTATTGAGTTCAACCAGTTTTTTAGGGACTAAACTATTTTTTTAATGTGTCACCCCATATTTTATTTGTTCTTTAAGTTACAGAACATATTAATTTGAGAGGAGACAGTAAAAAACTATACAATCCATTCCGCAGTCGTCAGCCAAAACTCAAGTTTAAGTATAAAATTAGTAAACCTACTTAATTACTTTCATTGTGAAACTGTTCACTGTATACACTCGTCCTTTTTACAGCGCAAATGATTGCAGATACTTCTCTTTCCATTGTGCCATAGATAATTCCTTTTGTCAATTTTTCATTATCTAAGATTCTACTAAATTAGTACTAACAATAATAATAGTACCTACTACCTACTAAGAATAATACCTATAATATGAATGGCTGTTCTGTGGCCCAACTGTTCTAACTGATGGGGTTTGACCCATCATGACAAGATTACACAGCAACACAAAAAAGGCATGATCCTGCATATTGACCTTAGTATCCACATGTATTTTTTGATGCTGAATTCGAAACCAATCTCAAAAGAGTCAATACACCCTCAACATTTTGAGATACAGTGATAAACGCCTCTAAAATAGAATAAAATCAACCGTGATATATGATGACAAGAAGTACGTGCAGAAGATACTCCTGATGTATGTAAATCCATTAATTTGCGTAGGTTGTTTTAGATATAACTATTGTCAGGACAAAAAATTTATTCTAAGTGTGACAATCGAGTAAAATAGGGGTTGAAATGGGTAGGAAATGAAAATTTGACAAAATACGCAGTTTTTATTCCAAGAATATATTTCTGGGGGTTTTCGAGGTTGCTGATTTCAAAGTTAAACATGTCAAAAGGGGAAATTTACCCCAGAGGCGAAAATCGAGTATAACAGGGGTTGAAGGGGGTGCGAAAATGTTTATGTGACAAAATAGACAATGAAATTTGTTTCAAATGTGAAAAATGAGAAAAATAGAAGTTGAAAGGGGTGCAAAACGTTAATTAAACAATATACGCAACTTTTACGCCGAAATTCTGTTTCCAGGGGGTTTTGAGGTTGCGGCTTTCAAATCTCAATATGCCAAGAACAGAATATTTTTTTGCGGACATGAAAATCCTGTATAAAAGAGTGTAAATTTGATAAATTACGCCATTTTATTTTCTTAGAATCACAGCTGTTGTAATGAACTGAATTGTATTCTAACGTTTATAATTTTCACCTCTGGGGACATTTCCTGCTTTTGGCATGTTGAAATTTGAAATCAGCAACCTCGAAACCCACCAGAAATATATTCTTGGAATAAAAATTGAGTGTTTTGTCAAATTTTCATTTCTTATCCCTTTCAACGTTTATTTTACTCGATTTTCACCCTTACAAGAAATTTCTTGTCATGACAATAGTTATATCTAAAATAACCAACCTACGCAAACTAATGATGACTTTTTTTGTGTAGTTGGGTTATTCATTATAAATTACCTACCCATTGTCATCGTTATTATTGCCTATAGAAAAAAAAGTTTAAATAAAAGTTGTGTGATTATGACATAATTTTGTTAAAATGCTATCAAAAGTACAGTAGCGTGCATGTTTTAGGGGATACAAAAAATATTGTTTTTTTAATGGAATACTCTGTATATTATTAGACTTTTGGATTAATCCTTTTTTCCTTATTTAAAAAAATATACCTCTATCTTATACCGTTTTTGAGTTATTAACCGTCGAATATTTTAGTTAAACTAGTTACTGTAAACTAAAAGTTAACAACATTAAAGTAAGCTATGAAAATAACAACTATTCTGTTTGATAAGTGACATTTCTTTAATAAAATAATCAAAATGGTTTACAATGAGGAATAAAAATTTTAATGTTTAAGTACTTGTTATATGTATACAAAATAATAAAAATAAACGTTCAGCAAAAAGAGAGTCTATCCAAAAGCATCTAATATCATCAGAAAATACGTTAAAAAATTATTAAAAAAGTATTATGCATTGACAATAACAGTGGACACATCAAACAATTTTTATGAGTTTTTTCCTAAGTAAATCTTTGTTATATATTTTGTATAAATATATGGGTTTTTTCTTCATCACTGTAAATCATTTTGATTACTTCATTAAAGAAATGTATAGACATCAAAAAAAAAACTCAATTTGGCCGAGAAAAAAAAAGTAGTTCTATTCTTAATCGAATTTATAACCTTAGTTACTTGTCAAGACTGTCACATCATATGACAGCTATTGTTTATTTTACAAATTGTGACAGTCACTTGTCAAAAGTTTGACACAACCGAAAAGCTTAGACGTGATCGCTATTTCCCTCTCTTCTTAGCCAGAGTTGATCACATTTTTTTTGGATGTCTCTATACTTATCATACATAATGGTTGTCATTTTCATAGCTTACTTTAATAATGTTAACTTTTCCATATTTACAGTAACTAGTTTATATAAGAAAATCGAAATTTAATAACTCAAAACCGGTATAAGATAGGGGTAACATATGGTATATTTTTGAAATCAGGAAAAAATAATAATTCCAAAAAGTTAATAATATACAGGGTACCACATTGAAAAATAAATTAATATATATATAAAATACATATTTTTAAAAATAAAATAATTTAGAAATTTAAAAATAAAAAATAAAATAATATTTTCTTGTATCCCCTGAAATATTCACGCTACTGTACTTTTGATAGCATTTCAACAAAATTCACTCATAATGACACAACTTTTACTTAAAACTATTTTTTATATAGATAACAATAACGATGATAAGGGGCGGATAATTTATAACAGATAATCCTGTACATACAGCACTGATCCTCTAATCGAGCTTAATCTGACTGTTTTGAAAACTTTATCCGGAATGCGCGGCAACCTGAAGTAGTCGTTCCGGTAGGAGGTCCCATTTGTTTGAATAGTCAAACACAATGAAGTAAGTCGCTTAGAGTACGGGCTGTAACACGTGTTAAATCCACATTATCTACTGAACTAAATGAATTTCCGACACTTTCCGGTAATTGGTTTCATCAGGTTGTGAATATAACGCTGATGAAACAATGGACGCAGCTGCTCTTGAAATGTTGCATAAATCTTAGTTGCTGCAAATCCTCGGAAGCAGTTGTCTAGAGACGACTATCGGAAATTAGTTAGGATCATCTCGTATCGAATATCCTGTTAATATATTAAAAACATCTTAGTTCAAGGGAGTAATGTGTTAAATTAAGTAAGGTATACAGTGCCGTCCATAAGTATGGAATAAATTCATTTGGAGTCTGATTGAGAACTTTACGAAGATATACTGAGAGACCGGATTTTTTTACATACAGTTTTGGACCTTTTGCACATTAATAACCGAGAAGATTAATTTTGAAATTTTAAAATGTTGTGTCTTGTAAACTCAGTTAATTTGTATTTTGTTAAATCATTGTTCTAGGAAAAAAGTTGAAACGGATCTAGTTTTTTTTTGTAGTAGGTACTTTTTGATTATTTATTGAATATTTTTGAAATTAAACATTTAGCAAACTCTTCGATACCTTGTTTCATTACCGAATCCAATCATAATCAGATTCATTTTATATTTTCAAAATAAATTTTCTCGGTTATTAATGGCAAAAGTTATAAAACTTTATACTGATAGTGGGGGAGTTGTCATGATTCAGAGGGGGTGAAAAGTGATAGTGCAATCGGAAGGTACTAGAACACTCACTGTTTTAGTGGCTTCCCTGATAAACAAAAATATTCTATTACAATAGAACTGCTTTAGTATTAACAATAATTATTGATACAAATTATTGATCACGTCAATTAGTTAAATCAATTTTCCCACCAGCATACATTTAATATATATATCAACCTATTTCGCAAACAGTGATGAACACTTGAATACAATTCTTAAAATCAAAATCCTAGAAGTATTGGAACCAGAAGCCGCAAGGAGTTCGTGTCTATGTTTATATATAATGCGATCGTACTCTCTAAGATCTTTCACTATATGCATTAAATCTTTTACGCGCAAAAGATGTAAGAAACTAGAGCTTTGAGAGAGATTTCAAAGCACTATGAAATATAAGTAATACCATCACCTTGTTCATCTCATCTCTCATATCGGAATTTCATTTGGAAAGTACGCGTCGAAGGAGCCCAGAAGTAATATCTGCCACTAAAAGAACACGAAATACGTGCGGAATAAGACGTTAGACGAAATAGGTTATGTGATATTGATGGATCTATTTTGTGTCTTGAGAAAATATATCGCATTGCTAGGAAAACAGATAGGGTTGGCCTGGAACGCTCCATGTTTCCTAATGGGGCCCGAGATGAATTAGCGATCAAAGCTGGCGAGGCGTCTTGTAGCGGAGTGAGAGCGTGATAAGGCCGTTAAAGCTGTAACCGAGACAAGTTTCCGTAAAAGGTAAACATGGGGATGTCGTGTATGGTCTCTGTAAGAATGCAGATGTGGTAATGTTGTTCGTCGAAGACAACAAAGCAATATGATATGAGGCTTCCCTTGGTGATTGAACTTATAACATCCATATATTTTAGGTTATAATTTAATTAATAATGTGAGACCATTAATCGACCGAAATGTTGAATCAATATTTTAATGAAGACTCACGTCCTTACAGAGTTGTTAAGCTTGTTAAGCGGGATTCGAACCTGCTGATAGAGGCTTAGTGGAAGACTCAGATCAACACTCTCAGGTGCTAACCATAAGTGTCACTGTCAGGCAACATCAACCAATCTTGACATTTTCACAACAGGTGAATCAACACCAGTAACTTCGCATTAAGTACATACAGCACAACTAGACCATCTTTAGGCACAACGAACGTAGTACGACGATACCCCATATATACATATAAGATATATCCACAAACAAATAACAGCAGACTGTACTTCTCGAAGCGTTCACATCTGCAGATACAAAAGAAATGAGGAAATGTTCAGGTTGTATCTACTATGCCAAGGGTAAAGTTACTGTTGTTACACTGTATCGTCCTTATCGCACTGTTAGTATTACTGTCACAGCAACATCAATACAACAGTTCATCAAATGAATGACCAATAATTCAGTCTCTGCAATCTTAGCGTAATGAAATTCAGGACTTGGTATCACCTCACACAGAAATGGAGTTCACATTCTACAGGAACTGAGCATGGTTCAAAAAGTATAGATGTTTTGTACGTGCATCAACTGATAACCGCATTCTGTTCACGAAAATATTTGCCTGGATCCAATACTGCAACTGCTATGTATTCTGCAAGTGTAAGGCTTAGCTATAATTAATCCATGGTCGTGTATACTGCTGAAATGCTATTAAAAGTACATAAATGGACCAAATAAATACCATGTTCATCCAGCCAGACCATTCGTCAATATCAGAGCGTAATATAGACATAACTTTTCTACTGCAGCCGTAGTTTCGACCGGGTGGATACCCGTAAACTAAAGTAATCACTAGTCGCTAAGAAATGTCACTGCAAGTCAGTGGATAGATGCAAATTCTAAAGTAATCGGTGCACACTTGACGTCTAGCGGTAGAGGTGCTACTGCTGGAATTCACCATATTAGCCGGCCTTTATTTTCATGAAAAAATGTTTTTCCTTAGCAAACCTTCCACAGATTTATTTCTTGATAACGAGTCATACTTCACAAATGAGCCTGATTGAAATTCATGAGAAAACCAGCTCACATACACTGGTCATGGTTTACTCATATACACTGGTTTAGAGTCGATCGATCCATTCAAAATATAGATGTATCTTAATGTGAGATAACTTTTTTTAAACGCAGCATCCTTTCCTTGATTCTTTTTTGCAAGTTGTAAATAAAATACTGTATTTTTAAATTCATGATTTAGAGTTAAATTTGCCATTCGCACTATATACAGGGGCAAACAGTTACAATTATTTTCTTCAACTTTTAAGACAACCAGTAGATTAATTATGTGAGGTAATCTTCACACAATAGGCTTTCCCTGTTGGAACACCGTTCACTGTTTCACTTCATGTCACTGTTTTGTTTGAGTAATATTTTGTTTTCGGGCGAGGCAAGGCTTCATCTAATGTAAGATCTCCGGATAGTCGTGAAGAATATACCGTAGAAAAGATTAACGTTTTCACTAAGACAATTTTTGTATAAGACTCAGTTATGGAGGTTAATGTAATGGGACGGCATAATCATAGAAGCTCATACTGAATTAGTCATGGTTGATGACAGAGCTATGATAGCTGACCGATATATTCTGGATATGCTAGAACCACATGTCATTTCATTTGCGCCGTTTGCAGGAAATTATTTCATGTTGAGGCGTGACAATGCTCGTCCGTAAATTGCAAGGGTTTTGTCTAGATATTTAGACGACACACCACACAGGGATTTTAAAGTTTGAATTTACCACCGTGTATTTCAGTCCCATACCTTAATCCAATTGATCACGTCTGCGACATGATTGACAGACGAATCCATAACCGAGTTCTATCTCTCAATAATTCACATCAATTAAGAGATGTCTTAGTCGAAGGATGCGATCAGATTGACCAGATGGAGATTCGACACCTAATGGAGGGAATGTCAAGACGTATTGAGGCAGTTATTCGCGCTCGTGAGGGAAATACTCGTTTTCAACATTCGTATTTGTGTATGTACACTGTACGGTAACAAAATCTTTATTTGTACAATTGTTACTAAGCTAAAAGTGAATACAATAAACAAAAGTTTGTTTTCCATTTCATGAGGTGTGTAAGTTAAGTAATGAGACTCATTTTTTTATTTTTTTTATTCGAATAGAATTACAATTCAGTATTGTCTCCTTCAAAATAACTTCCTTGGGTAGCCACACAGCTCTGTAGATGGTTCTTCCATTCATCATAGCAGTGCTGCAACTCATATACTGGAACAGTCTCCAGCTGGTCGGTAACAGCCGATTGAATGTTTTCTATGGTACCAAAATGACGTTCCTTGAGATGATTTTGCTGAGGAGCAACAGGAATGAAGCCTCGTTTACGGAAATGACTGTGTGACAAGGCGCATTGTCGTGATGCAGCATCCAGTTCTTCTTGATGTTTGATCTCACACACATGACCCTTTTTCGAAGTTTTCAAGAACCTATTTATAAAAGTGTTGATATACTGTTTGGCCTGGAGGTACAAACTCTTTGTAGACGATTCCCTGGCTATCAAAAAAGCAAATCAGCATGCATTTAATCTTCGACTTGCTGATTCTTGCTTTTTTGGATCTTGAGAGTTTGACGTGTGCCATTCCATGCTTTGGTGCTTGGTTTCAGGGTCGTACTCAAACACCCTAGGCTCATCAGTAATGACACGTTTATTAAATGCGGATAATTTTCAATCGATTCCAAAAAGTCAAGACACCTGTCTCTCCTGATGTCCTTTTCTTCCTGCGAAAGATTTTTTGGAACAATTTTTGCGCAAATTTTTCTCATCCACAATTCGTTATTCAAAATCTGATGAACAGTGGTGTGATTCAAATCTTCCGCCGATCATTCTTGTCGTCAACCGACGATCTGAATGCACAAGAACCCATATTCTATCGTCATTTTCATTGGTTCTTGAAGATGAAAGCCTTCCGCCGCGTGGTTCATCTTCAATCGACTATCTTCCTTCTAAGAACGCCTTATACCACCGAAAAACATAGGCTTTTGAAAAAAACACTGTCTTCGTAGGCGTGTTGAAGTTTTGAAAAGTATCCATTGCGCTGTGTCCAAGTTTGAAGCAAAACCTGATAGCACACCGTTGCTAAAAGTTAATGTCACTCATTTTTAAAACGCACTAAAAAAAAACCGGTTTACGAAAAGACAACAACGAAGACGAGAACGAAGTCACAAAAAACAAACAAATGACTCTAACAAATTCAAACTTGTACTTGTAATCTGGAGTTTAAAAACTAAATGTTGGGAACAAATCAGTGTGCTTAGTAAAGCCCATTATGTGAACACAAAATTAGTCTACAAGGTGTCTCAAAAGGAAAAAAATATCTGTCGATATAAAAATAACCTGTATCGAGTACACTGGCTAATTCCTTTCAGAACTATGAATGGGCTTAAAAATACAGCATTTTATCTGAAAGTTAAAAAAAATTAAAGAAATACGTTTACAAAAGTTATCACACATTAAGGGGGTAAATAGAATTAGACGGGCTAAACTTACGCATTAAAAAACATTTTTTTACCAAGAAGGTTTTATTTAATCATTACAAAACGTTGTATATTTGTTAAAATAAGAATTAAGAATTCAAAAATTTTTTTTTATTTTTCAAAACAAAATGGCGGCTGCACGCTGGTGCAAAGTGGACCTACAAAATAAACGGCAACCATCCTGGACGTCGTAATTTTCATCTGTAACAATCCAGGAAACAGAATGTATGTTAAAAATACATATAATTTGTCGACAAACCTCAAATAATTAAAAAAAAAAACTACGTTTGGCAGAAGTTTTTCGGGAAAATCGGTGTTTTTCTATATTTTTTCAGACACTTTTGCATTAATAATTAAATTTTTGCAACATAAAATTCCAAAACATTTTACACACAAGCAGGTTTACACACAAGATAAGAGTATAAAGAAGAAACCCTGAAAGTTTCAGCCATATCGGCAGAGTAGTTTTTGAGTAATCGTGGTTGCCAATTTTGAAAAAAGTTGTTTTGAGTAAAATTCATTTAAAGTTTTTAATAGCGAAAAATGGTACTTATGACTCAGTCAGCGATTCCATGAGCGTACAAAAGGCCTTCAATCTCTTCGTACATGCTGTTATTCATCTGTTGTAGTTCTTTGTGAGCAAGATACAACAGATAAAACTTTTACTAGGGCCGAATTTTAAGTCGGTGAGTGTATATTAAGTAAATAATATTAATGTATTGGTTTTCCAAATACATGGAAAGATCCATGAAATGTTACTGCCTTTTTGACGCTTCGCATACATGACAGTCTCATAACAAAAAACAACATCAAACAACCTATTATAAAATTTCTACACAACATACGCTCGAGCTACGCGTACTTACATTCCACGTCGATTCTCCGCTACATGCTATGTCGATATTGCATTATTGTCATATTAAGAGAACATACGGCAGCGACAGAACCTTACGCTGTCGGAATTCGCGGCAAAAGTGCCAGCAAAAAAGTTCTCTGTCGACTTCTCGCACAATAAAATTCCTAACGTGTATTATTCTGCTTCGAAGTCCGGAGTGCTCTGAAGGCAATAGCGGAGCTATGTATGTACATAAGCGGGCGTAGACTGTGAAATAATGACTTCGGTTGAATCTATTTTGTCACAGTCCACGATAATTGGTAAGCTTTCTCTTCCACTATTGCGTGACGTTGACTATCAAGGGATACTTGGTTCAATGGAGTTCCCTTTGCCTTCGCGAGAGCCTCGATGGAGTATCCGCCGTCTACCAGTTAGTCTTGTCTAAAGCAAGAATCCACAACTGTTAGAAGAAATTCACAGCAGCCCAACCGAAGGACGTTTTGGAGTAAACAGACTGATTTTATTGCGTAAACTGTCGCCGAGAAGTAGAAAAAGTGGTGCAAGAGATGTGATTTGTGCTCTGCCAAAAAGAACCAAAAACGAGAAGCCGTGGTATAATGGTGCAATACTTAGCTGGGGCTCCATTTGAGAGAGTAGTGGACATTCTTGGACTAGTAAGTCATAGTCAGATATGGAATACCTTTCGAGCTGTGTGTCAGATATGGAATTCCGATCAAGGCAGAAACTGGCAGAAATGGGCATTAAGGAAACTTAACTTGAACTACTGCACTTCATCCCTAGTCAAATGGCATGGTTGAACGCCATAACAGAACTATATGTCACTACCTCTCTAAAGTGTCTGAAAATCAAGGGCACTGGGACAAATTGGTGCCACTATTCTTGCTGTCATATAGAAGTTCCCAGCATGAATCAACGGGCTACACTCCATCTATGCTGACTGCTGGAAGAAATGAAGTTGCATACTGATCTCGTGATTGGCCATCCATTGGAACGATCTCTGCCCGCAAGACTTGCGGGAGAGAATGGACCGAGTTCACGAATTTGCCAGGAAAAAGCTGAAAATGCAGTGCGACACGACGAAGCAACGTCTCGACACTACATCAACAGTGACTGCATTTAAGCCTGATGACGCAGTATGGTTATACGCCCCAAAAAAGATAAAAGGAAAAAGTCCAAAACTCCAGAGCAACTGGGAAGGACCGTACACCAACATAAAGAAAATCAAAGACCTGGTCTACCGTATCCGGCTTTCTCCAAGAGGCAAGCCGAAGATGGTTCATGTGGAGAGACTCGCAAGATATACAGGATATGATCCACCCAATTAGTTTGTCGTCGAAGATCCACCGCTAGAAGTGAGGATAGTGATATTCGGGACGAATAACTTTGGAGAGGGTAGCAATGTGACATTTGTGAAGTGTCACACTGTCACAATGACATTATTGACAGCTGACCGTTATTAAGTTTTATAGTTTACATATTAAGTCTATATAGTTTATGCACTACCAGTTAGTAAATAATTGTATGGAATGACATATGAATATTCTAGAACTGACGAGAATATTCTAGAGCATGTAATAACTATAAATATGGTGTTGTTGCTAAGAAAAAGTTAGTTGTGATTCGAATGTAGTAAAATTAAGATTGACGAGTTGTAGAGTGTAAATAAAATTGTGCGAGAGTCAAGAAGCGAGTTATTTAAAGAGAAATACAAAACAATACCCACCCCAGTAACTCCTACATATGTCAAAATCATCTCCATAAACTAATTCAGCGCCCTCAAAAACCTTTGATACATGTTTTATTTAGTTTATGTGGCATCTGTAGAAGGATATGAATTGTGTCCACTTAAATTGGTTATTGACCTGATTGTGGCGCGAATAAGCACACAGTGGCGGTCTGACCTGCGAGGGACACCAAAGCAGCGCAGCGTAGCCACAGAACACCAGGAACTCATAAAAGAGTCAAGCCTGCAGGTAGAGAGGGACATAGACCCGAACCTTCTTGGGCCAACAAAGAGAAGGAAAATTTATAAAGAAGGCCCACGCCAACTCTGGTGCTATCGTCACCGTCTTCGTCGTCATATACAGCTGTCTTCCTGAATAACTCATATATTGGCACAAAGTGAATAATAGCATTACAAACCAAAAAAGCGACTCATTTTCTTCATTCTTCTTCTTCTAGAGAGGGTCTTTGTCGAAGGTCTGTTGTATAGGCGTCAGAATTGAAGAAGACAGCGCCACTGCGTAAAATTTTGGAACTAATTACTGTGCCGCTCCAATGTCCAATATATTGCTTTATTTTATGATTTTTGTGTAGCATTTCATTATTTTTTTACTTAAGACACCGTTTGTGATAATATACATATACAGTAAGCAACGAAAGTCATCATACACCCACTTTTTTTAAGTTTGCTTAAATTCTGATAATTTGTGTATTGCAGCATTGATTTTTTTGCTTCTGACAGGATTATAGCTTGTGATATTCTGTGTCTAATAAGCCGAAGTTGAAGGCGGTATGTCGATTGTGTGAAAAGATATCGCTAAGAAGTAAAACTTCAATGTTTTCAAAGAAACGTAAATAACTTTCGAAGTTGTTGGACTCGTATTAAAGGGAAATCTTCAGTGCATCTATTTGACTAACTGAGTCATTTAAAAAAAAAAATTCCTAGACATGAACAAAATCTAAAGTTGAACCGAAAATATCACGAAAATTCAAAATTCTACCATCCTTAGTATCGTTTTCGTAAAAATCACTGTTCCTGAAATTTTAATAAAACACAGAGAGATCTAGAGGGATATTAACCCTAAATTTTTGTTGGAGTAATGTGTGGCGTGCAGGGCTTTTTTTGAATTTTCGTGATATTTTGGTTCAACTTTAGATTTTGTTCATGTCTAGGAAAAAAATATTTCAAAATCAGTCAAATAGATACACTGAAGATTTCACTTTAATACGAGTCCAACAACTTCGAAAGGGATTTACTATTTTCGAAGTTATTTACGTTTCTTTGAAAACATTGAAATTTTACTTTCTTGGTGATATCTTTTCACACAATCGACATACTGCCTTCAACTTCGGCTTATTAGACGCAGAATAGCACAAGCTATAATCCTGTCAGAAGCAAAAAAAAGTCAATGCTGTAATACAAAAATTATCAGAATTTAAGCAAACTTCAAAAAGTGGGTGTGTGATGACTTTCGTTGCTTACTGTATCAGGGTTTATCATTTACATATAAGTGGTTGTCGTAATTTTATTGGTTTTCTTTTGATTTTTAGTTTTTATAGAAATAAGATAAGAATAAACGTACGTTTTTAGGTTGGATACTTAACAGATTCTCATATATTTAGTAACTGGCTTTGCTATCTTCAGGCATTATATTTAGATTTAAAATTCAAGTCTTGTACCTATGTATGCGTTCCTTTCCATCAAATTTATGCGCCACGGAAATTTGATATTGCCTGTCTTCGGGAAATATATGAAATATTAAATGAGGCTCCATTTTAATCTAAGACAAACAGCGAGGTACACAACAATACTGATTCGTTATAAAATGAGTATTTTAATATTTAATGGTACAACACACAAATAGAAACGTTTGAAAATAAACAATGACTCAGTAATTAGTTTGATGAGCGACTTCCAGGTGGTATACCGAATTATATTGAATTCCCTATTTTAACACATGATTTTATGTTTCCAGATCAGGAGTACTGGTACGAGCAGGCACGCGTCGCGTTGCGTAAGCGCCTGCAGTATGCCAACGACCGTCGGCCGCACGCCAAGAACGTGGTGCTCTTCGTCGGCGACGGTATGGGGGTGGCGACGGCGACGGCGGCTCGCATCCTCCGGGGACAGCGATTGGGAAAGCGCGGCGAGGACCACGAGCTGGCCTGGGACACTTTTCCTGCCGTGGCGTTCGCTAAGGTGGGTAACTCAGTAAAGCTCATGCTCTCAAATTAAATGTGGAAACAAACTGATGGCCCTCATATGAGCTCACGTGCTATCACACAAACCACGTCACGAACAAAAAGTGTGGGGTGTCGATTTATTCGGATATTCATACGTCTCAGAACCATATTGAAGTCACCTCAAGCATGTCATGTGAAATCACGAACATCACGATTGATAGTACGATTTTATTTTCTGGATATCCGCATATTTGCGACGCACGTGAGCTCACATATCCTTTTGTTTACAGGGGTGTGGCTCTTAGGGATAGAGGAAATTTTGATACAAGAAATCAGGGAATATGATGTTTTGTATAATTGAGGAGCTTGTATGCAGTATGTATACTCCATGCGCTGAGATGTGTGGAATTTACGTTAAATAACTCCTAATATTTTTATCGAAATTATAAGCAGCTAACCTCGTCACGCGTTGAAAATGGAGCTGCATCGTTCTTGCAGCAGGCTCCTCAATTATAGATCGGCAGATTATCGCAAGGAAATTGAAAGGAGGTTTTCTCTTTTTTTTTATTCTCATCGATCCATGTGCGTCTATAGCTTTCACATACTTGATTAACCATTGTAAAAACAGCCAGAGTTTTAATCCCTCTGCCAACGGGAATAATTAGTTGAGCGCTTTCCATAATTGCAAACCCACGACTGACTGTATTGTAGGTACATAATATAATAGTATATTAATATGGTAACGTGATAATGGTAACAGTAGTATGCTTCTAAGTGTGATATCATATACTATCAGACTGAGTATGATGACACGTGAACTCACGTTTCTGCCTTTGAGGTAGGGACACATTGTTAGCGTATCATGTGATAACAACAGATATCATGCTTAGGAACACACTTATGTCATATAACCCTATTGTGAAGTTGTACCTGTTTCTTTGTTTTGTTGTTAATTTGGAATACAGATGAATGAGGAGGGATGATTAAGTATCAGTCTTCTGACTGGGAGAAAAATTTGGAAAATCTAGCTACTTTCTTGACAAGTAAGATAGTAAATAAAAAATGCAGGTCAACGTGGATTTTTACATTTTACAATTATTACATCCCGTCCCATTTGTTCTCATGCATTTTGCCGGTTTTTTTTTTTTTTTGGTGTATAAAACCAAATGTTTTAAGACATTGTCTAGTAAAAATTATTTCATTTTTACTTTTGCGCGTATGCTAAAATGTGCGTAGCAACATAAAATCGTACGTGGTACGTAACAACGCACGAACAGCGTGATGTGACTGTAGTATTTGTCCTACGGATTACTATATGCTTAAAAACATAGACTCACAAACCTGATATGTCATGCGAGCTCACATGAGCTCATATGCTATCTCGTGTGAAAACAATGTTTCTACTCTTTCTCAACGTACAGTGATATTATTTACCTATGTTGGATGTTTTATAATAATCTCTAGAAGGCAAAAAATCAAAACAGAAATTAAATTGGTTTAACTTGTTTATATAATTAAAATAGTGAGACTCGACGAAAATTTATTATATATATTATTATGTATATTTTTTTCTCTTTTTTTTTTGATGCCAGACAAGGCAGTGTATTCATTGTAAGAACTAATCACATAGTCCGCTGAATTGCGCTGTCACAATATAACATTAAGAAGAAAACTACTGCCTAAGAAAGCACTACTCAAAAAAACTCAAAAAAACATTATATTTTTAAAATTATGAGATTTGTAAATATGACATTTTTTGACTTTTGGGCCTTCGTGGATTTATCAATAGATAAGGAAAAGAATAATTACCCATGTTTATTTCGCAGCCTCTTAACTGATTAATCGTAAATGGTACAAGAGGTTTTTTTCAAGTTGATATCTTTTTTCAAGGGTTCACGAGTTATCGTGTACACAAAATGAGTTAACAGATGGATAGACTGACAGACAGCTAGACAGGCCGACAGACAGAAAAATAGTTTTCACTTAAAATATCGACGATTCAGGACATTAAGCTTGTAACATAACACAGAGGCCTATCAAGCTAGTAACAATTTTTTAGAAATTCTTTATAGATATACTATACAACGTGGACGTGGAATAAATTAGATATAGTGTGTACGAATTAGATGTGAAACAATTCTGTAAAATATTGCAGAGATTACATCATAGTTAAATTGAAAATTGATTGTTACTGCATGACGTTAAAAATTCCTAGTCATGTTCAACTGAAGCATATTTTTTTTGGCTACATTTATGGCTACATTTACCGTAGCCTGTGTTAACTTCGTTATTCTCCTCTATTTTACAAAGTAAAAGGCATTATTTTAACTGTAGCAGTATATTAACTCTATTTAGAACAGTTCATTTCAGGTGTTCTCATTTGTGTATTACAATTTTGATTCTCATGTACATATTTCCCGTGGCTTATGTGAAAGCAGTGAAAGATGAGAATCGGTTGGAAATTAGTTCATGCATTGAACATACGCGCAACAAACACATCAGAAACTTCTACTAGAACAAAACAATTTCAAACAATACAGTCTACGTATTCCCTCAATTGTTATTTTGGAACTCAGATTACAAGCATACTGGGTATATTGCAATGATGTAGTTTATTAACCAAACAATAATTACGAATTATTTAAAGTTTTGAGGCCGAATTTCACAGTTCTGATTAGCCTTTTGAAGATCGAATTATTTTTTTTCTGAAAATCACTGAATTATACTTATTTTCTGTTTTATTTGTAACAAATTAAACTTAGAAAAGTTATTTGCACAACAAAATTTAGCACATTATCCTCCATGATATGGTTAATAAAAAGAGATCACTACGCCATAACATTACTACTACTAAAGTATTTTTTTGACATAATATTTTGTAACGTGTAACTGCCACTGTTTGATTATTTATTATTTAGAGTGAGAAGCTGCAA
Organism: Aromia moschata; assembly: GCA_029963805.1. NCBI lineage: Eukaryota > Metazoa > Arthropoda > Insecta > Coleoptera > Cerambycidae > Aromia > Aromia moschata. Next base: position 575,803 of record JAPWTK010000004.1, read on the forward strand.
AGCTTTTATGCATAATCCAACGTTGCATGTAGTACATTTCTAGATTGTACGAATAACATTGGCCGTAGTACTACAGTGAGCATATCTAAGCGAAGTACTTCTTTGTGGCATGTGACAGGTTTCCGAAGTACGAAGTTCCAAAGGGACAACCCTTTTGTAGTTGTTAACGGACCTTTCCAGAGATGGCCGCCGCCTTCATCATGTTCGAAGGTCTTCATCAGAGTGGAAAGGAAATTTGTATAGTTGTCGTCTAACATCGTCTATTAAAAATTTAAAAAAGTTTCCTGCTGTACTGAACTGAGTATTAAGCCATGAAATAAATATATTTTGTTTTGTATTACAAAAGCCCTGTTTAATAGGGAAATACCTACCACAATTTACTAATTACTGCAGTTGTCGGATCCTGCTGTTGAAATTACTTTCATAATCGAGGCATTGTCTGGTAAAATTAATTTCCAAAATACGACTTTAATTTCACAAGGTACAACGTCTTTTGTTTGTCTTCTTTCTAATTTACGAAATTATGTCAGGGCGAACAATATTAAAAGGAATAATTTTGCATATGACCTTTACATTTCACACCACAATACCAAATTAAAGTACAGGTTCAATGTACAGGGTGCTTCCTAAGAAATCTAAAAAAGAAGGTACTCCCCTCAAATGACTTCATGAAGAAAAGGTCATATAAAGTGTTTTCCTATGTGGCTTAGTTTTTGAGACAAAGCGTTAAAGATTTATTTTAATCAAGGCCGCAAAATAATCAAGGGGACGTTTGAATATTATTACGTAACGTATTTCTGATAACTGGTAGTGTCAGAGATAAAGCACGAATGGAAAGACCAAGAACAGCTGTAGTCGAGAATTAGATACCTTGTTATCATTGCAAGAACATCTAGGTACCGGTCAAGATTATGGGAAACACAGTTTTGACAAAATTTTAGTTTATGGAGACTAATTAGGAGGTGCTGAACACGATGCAGTTGGTCCTGTGTTACGACGACGCTTCGTTTTCGAGATATGTAGGGGGGGGGGAGAGAGTGAATCCAAAAAATGAGCTTTTTTAGCCTGTTTTTCAAACAACTGTAACTTTACCTGGAATTGATGAAATTCAACTTACAAATGCTCAAAATTTTCGTCTAATCATAAGCTAGTGCGAAAAAGAAGATTTATTGTTCCAGACCCTGTGCATCCCCTTTAATGAAAGGTTAACTAACCCTCCATTTTTCCATTACGCACATGCGAGAAAAAGCATAATTGCTACCGCCCAATAAAAAAAGGGCTGTTTTACTACATACAATATATGGTTTCCGAAGTATTTTTACCTCCTGAACACGAATCCGTTGTCAGGATAGCCCCATAACCTCTCAATCTTCAGCAAATTGTTAAAAATCTTCAGAAAAATGAAGATTTTCGAGAAGTGACCGATTATGCAGTGTGACAAATGGTTTCCAATGTTTTTGTGCTTCCTGAACTCGAATTCGTGGTCAGGTTAGGCCCACCGCCGTTCAGTCTTCAGCAAATCGTCGGATATCTTCATTTTTCTGCAGATTTTGGAAAAATGGAGGATTAGTTAACCCTTCATTTAAGGGGATGCACAGGGTCTGGAGCAATAAATCTTCTTTTCGCACTAGGTTAGGATGAGACGAAAATTTTGAGCATTTAAAAGTTGAATTTCATCAATTCCAGTCACAAGTGTTTGAAAAACAAGCTAATTGTGGGGTTACTCTTTCGGCTTTTTGGGCTACGGGGCGCACAAAACCGGTTTTCGCGGGGCAAAGTGTGCCTCAACATAACCTTAATAACCAATTGACGTAACCTAACCTAACCTAAACCAAAAAAGTTAATCAAAACTTTAATAAAGTATGAAAAGTTTCAACCTAGTTCATCCCAACGAATTGATAGCACCTTCCCCAGCCGTGTTATTATTCCAAAAACAATCCTTTTCGACACAGAGCAATTTTGCTCAGCAGGGGAAAGTTCCTCTTTCAGACAAAGCGCAACGGCCTGGCTCTCATTATCTGGCAAAAACCAATTATACACTGTGATACGTGACATGTTTGTATACAAGTGAACCACGCAGAGATTACACTACAAGTGGGTTAAAAACCAGCTTTCCCCAATTTTTACCTTTGACTCCGAAAAACTCGCCCCCTATGTATCTCGAAAACGAAGCGTCGTCGTAACACGGGACCAACTGCATAGTGTTCAGCACCTTTTATTTAGTCTAGAAAACTAAAAATTTTGTCAAAACCGTGTTTCCCATGATCTAGACCTGTGCCAAAATCTATATTTATCAAGAAAAGGCAGTAGACTACATAATGTTTCACAAAAGTCGTTGGTAAAGTTACTAAACAAAGAAAAGTTACACCCGTATAAACTACAGCTGACACTTCAAAACGGTGGTTTTTAGAGCCGCGTTGAATTTTGCCATACTATCATAGGTAAACTTAACGAAGACAAAATATATCCTCAGATGAAGCTACTTTTACGTTTTTAGTGTGTTTTCTGTCAACATACCACATCATTAAAATTTTCAGTTCTCTGCTTTTCGTTTAATGGTGCCATAACAATAATTATTATTAAACTAGGTAAAATACTGTTATATTTTCCTGTCTTTATTTACAAAGGTGACAAAATGCAGATAACTGACAACTAACGGTGGTTCTACTTAACAGACACCAATGTCATCAACTTATTTCTATTGCCGACTTCATAAGAGTTGTATTAAAGAAGTCGAAACGAGATGGATGATTTTTAGGAAAGTTGTGTATATCTTAATTTTTGTCTTATGACGCCGTATTATAATGAAGAAGAGACAAGCAGGAAGATATGCTCCTTCCAAAAATACAAAGAAAATCAAAAAAGTAACGTCGTCAAAAAAATTAACGTCGTTTGCCGTTGAAAAAAAAGTTGTTTATGTTACGACAAATCGAAACGTTAATTTGTCATTAACGTTTCCAGTTAATGACAAAAAAAACACGCTCGAAAACTTTTGTCAAAATACTTTGACCAAAAACAAACATTTCAAGAAATACAAGCACCTTTCCCTAGTTTTTACTCTCACTATACGAGGCGTGTAAATTAACTTATGAGCTTGGTTTTCTAATTTTTTTTATTGGAATAAAATTACAATTCAGTATTGTCCCCTTTAAAATAACTTCCTTGGGAAGCCACACAGCACTGGAGACGGTTCTTCCATTCCTCATATCAGAGCTGGAACTCATATACTGGAATAGCCTTCAGCTGGTCGGTTTCAGCCATTAAAATGTTTTCTATGGTCCCAAAATGACGTCCCCTTGAGGTGATTTTTCAATATCGGGAAGAGCAAAACGTCACAAGGTCTCAAATCCGGCGATTAAGGAGGCTGAGGAACCGCAGGAATGTTTTTACTGGCTAATTCGTTTACTGAAATGGCTGTGTGACAAGGCGCATTGTCGTGATGCAACATCCAGTTGTTCTCGATGTTTGGTCTCACACGCATGACCCTTTTTCGAAGAACCTCTCTGTAAAAGTATTGATTTACTGTTTGGCATAAAGACACAAACTCTTTGTGGACAATTCCCTGGCTATCAAAAAAGCAAATCAGCATATATTTGACCTTCGACTTGCTCATTCTTGCTTTTTTGGGTCTTGGAGAGCTTGAAGTGTGCCATTCCATGTTTTGGCGCTTGGTTTCTGGATAATACTCAAACACCCAAGTCTCATGATCAGTAATGACAGGTTCCATAAAATGGGGATCATTTTCAATCGATTCCCAAAACTCAAGACACCTTTTTTCTCCTGATGTCCTTTTGTTCCTGCGAAAGGTTTTTTGGAATCATTTGTGCGCAGATTTTTCTCATCCCCAATTCGTTAGTCAAAATCTGATGAACAGTGGTGTGATTTAAATTTAACTCTTCCCCGATCATTTTTGTCGTCAACCGACGATCTGAACACATAAGATCCCGTATTCTATCGACATTTTCATCGGTTCTTGAAGATGAAGGCCTTCCGCTGCGTGATTCGTCTTCAGTCGACTCGCTTCCTTCTGATAATGCCTTAAACCACCGAAAAAACTGGTCTCCATAGACGTGTTGAAGTTTTGCAAAAGTATCCGTTGCACTGTGTCCAAGTCTGAAGCAAAAGCTGATAGCACACCGTTGCTCAAAATTAATGTCACTCATTTTTAAAAAACACTAGAAAAAAACTGGTTTACGAAAACAGTCACAAAGAACAAACAAATGACTCTAACATGTTCAAACTTGTACTGAAGGATCATTACATATTAACCTACTGCCCTTCCAAGTCCCGTCTTCGCAGTGTTGCTAGATCGACCGCTACGTTGCCAGTCGCATTACTTAATTTACACACCTCGTATTATAGGAATTTAATTTTATGACGAATAAAATTCGTTGATTATAAACTACCATTTTGTAAGGTTTAATTTTATTGTTTATGTGTATCATCATTCTATTCAACTGAATATTCATAAATACAGGGAATCAGTAACTAAATAATTAATTCGCTAATTGATAGCATTTTCTATTAATAATTTTGCCGTAATTATAGTATCGATTTGCTTTTGTAATTTGCTTGAATATACGAATAAATCTCGCAAATTGAACTTTAAATCAGGAACAATTGATACCTTATTTTCGGTGGAGTGAAATATATTAGGATTAATGGTATCCATCTAAAGTTTTACGTTATTAAAAATACGCTTTCCAGAAAAGTTTCGTATAAACCGTATACAACGTAGGTATAAGTAAGTTTGCATAAAATACAGATATAACGTTAGTTATAAAAAGTTAAAAACGTTCGATCTTTTTCAGTGCCTATTCGAAGAATAAGACACTAACATATATATCTAAAACTTATATGCGTGTATGTGAAATGGTGTGTTTGGTAAAAGAAAAAGTTTTATAATATGGATGTATTTTTTCTATGTAGTTTATTAATAAAATATAACAAAGCGAGTTGATTTATGATCATGATGTATTTTTATTATACTATTATTGATATTAGGGAAAGGCCGAGGTAATACCTACCACGCCCAAGATTACGACAATATACGGGGTAATTTTTGACAAAACAAACATTTTTTTCCATCGGTCCGAACACCATTGCTCAAGTTCAATTAAAATCATTAGAAAGTTCTTACCGACTTCCAATTGGTTGCCAAATAGTTTTCATCATCATAAACATAAAGAATATGAAAGATTTTTCAACAACGGTAAATCCGATGAATTCGGAAAATCCGATTAAGGTAGGGCCTAGCACGCAGCCCTGTGGCACTAGAGGAGACTACGTGATGAGTTGATTAGAAAGTGCCTACTGGAACAGTGAACTTTGGATCAGATAATAAGACTTTTAAAAGTGAAGCACTGACGCCCATAATGTTCTAATTTGTATAAAGTGGTCTTTTTTGTGGAACGCGATGCTCTAGAGAAATCAAGATATTGACTATTATAGACATAACGACGACTCGCCCAGCATGCTCTACGCAATGTCCTACACGCAAATTGGCTAGCAACGACAAAATATGTTCGGCAAACGGACCCGCTGCATCTCTAACTTCTGTAGTTATTCCCTGTAGAACATACAGCCATCTCCATATCTAAAATTCATAAAATGCACAATTCGAGACTTACCGCCGAAGCTGCCGTCTAGCCAAGATGGCCGCCAAAAACGGTTTTTCGCAATTCTTTCCAAAACCATGCCTTTTTTCGAAAAAATATGTAAAGAACAAGAGAACATATCCTTAGCATATTTTCTCTAAAATTAACCGTTTAGGCAGAAAAGTCGTCGTAAAGTTTAAAATTTTGCGTACGTTTTATATAGAGGCGATTTTCCGAAATCAAATGTGTAGTAGGGTTCCTCAGGGCCGGATGCACGGCGGGGCAACCGGGGCGGGAGCCCCGAGGCCCCCACACATTGAGGGCCTCCACAAACCTTGGATTGAAAAATTTAATAACGATAAAAAATTTAATTTTTAAGAAAGTAATGGGTAATGAAATATATCCAAACGAAGGATGTCTTCATCTTATGTCAAATCAATTCAGTGGTGGAACTACAAAATTTATACCTATTGCACGTAAAGTGTCTTTCACTTAAATATAGTAAGCCTATCAACTGTTCCCCGCTCATCACTCGTCAGAAAGTAATAACGATTTTTAGGGAATTACAAAAAAATAGTATGTACGAGTATCTTAATAGTGGAAATTTGTTTTTTAAATGTAAAAATAAAATTATCGATGGATATTTATTGATTGAAAGGGCCTCTGAAGACTTTCTTCATTGCCCCTGGCCCCGACACCCTGCATCCGGCCCTGGGGTTCCACAAAACTATTTTTTCTTTATAAGGCTTTATACAATTTTGTCATGAAACAGTGGCGTATATTTTATCCAATTAATTAATTAATTAATCAATTCATTAATTAACTCATGTTATTAATCTATGATCAATTAATTTTAACTATTAAAAATGTTTGAAATGAATGAAATGAATGAAAGTAAACTTGTTTCCACACCACCATGGGGTAAAGTACACGGCGCGTTTTTTTTAACGTGGCCTGTAGGCCTAATCTACTCAGTAAATAAAATTACGTTTTCTATCTGCAAAGGCCCGACGGACCTGGTTCGTTAATATCAATGCTTTCAACGGTGAATATGTTTGTCTCTATTTCTGGATCAAATATCGGTTTCTTTTAATTCGTCGAATTCTCCTTCTTCAGTTGACAAACAAATATCGAGTGGCAAGTCCAAGTCATATCGAGTGGCAAGTCATCTTCATCAGATTCGTCCCACGTCAGTTGAGTGACATTTTCGCAGGTCTTTCCGTTGCAGACACCGCAAATCATGGAGCATTTTAATCCTGCTTTTCTGCATCCGTAGGCTCTACCACAATTGGTCTTGCACTTACATGACAAAAATACAAGTAGTGCTTTGGAAGCAGGATCCTTCAAAGTGGTTACTGGGGTGATACCAGTTTGGGTTTTCTTCCAACCCTATTCTTCAGCTTCTTTTGAACAACCATACCATTGTCTGGAGGGGATTTGTTGATATTCAAGTAGGCGCAAAATTCGCATATTAGATAGCTAAAAGCAGTTTAGGGAAGTTAACGGGATATGTGGTCATTTAATCAGCTCTTGAGCCTAAACCGTTAACTTTAGCGAAAATATGATGAATACAATTTTTGTATGAAATTTCCTCCTCTTTAAATTTGCGCTTTACATATTTTTTCTAAAAACGCATAGCTTTGGAGGGAATTGCAAAAAACCGTTTTTTTGGCGGCAATTTTGGCAAGATGGCGGCGCCGGCGGCAAGTCTCGAATTGTGCATTTTGTGAATTTTAGTTCTACATACCCAAACCTACAAACCTGCCAAATTCCAAATCTTCCCGAGTTATTTCCAGGTAAACCCTTCTTGTGATCTCCAATAACTGGCCTATAATCAGAATAACGAAATGTGATACGTTGACCACAATACAGTTGATTGATTGATTGCGTATGGGGTAGGTACGTGCCCTGTGCACTTAAGCGATGCTTATTGTGCCCCCATAGTCTAGTCATTCCATTAGTCCTGTTTCCTTAAGAAATTTAAGGACAGTTTCTAATGGAGCGTCTGTCACTTCTTTTGGTTCTATTGTTATGGCCCCAAAGTTCGAATACCTGGCAGCTGCCAGCGCCGGGCATTCGCATAATATGTGGAGGGAGGTTTCTTCCTCCTCTCCGCACCTTCTACAGTCGGGATCATTTTTCACCCCGATTGTCGTAAGATGTCGCATGAGTGGACAGTGTCCCGTAAACAGTCCTACTATCCATCTCAGCTGGTTTCTGCCCAGTTTTATAAAGTCTTTTGACTTGTTCCAGGATGGTTCACCGATGAACATCCGCGAGTGTCTCAACCCTGGGACATTCGCCCAGTGCGATATGTGTTTTTCTCTTAATAGGTCCTTCATGACCCTCCTGGCTGTCCGGTAAGCCAGACCGCAGGTGGGCTCCGGCCCTATCAGTGGAACTTCCGCCCCTTTCTTTGCTAGAAAGTCCGCTCTTTCGTTCCCTACATGGCCTTGGTGCCCTCTCATCCACTTGAGAGTGATGCTGTTGTGTTCCGCTAGTTTCGTTAGCGAATCCATACAGTCTTTAACTACCTGGGAATGTATTTCTACAGCTCCCAGGGCTTTCAGTGCTGCTTGGCTGTCGGAGATGATCTGGATCCTCTTATTTGTGTAAGACCTCCTAGTCATCTCCTGCGCACAAGCGGATATTGCAGTTATTTCTGCCTGGAAAACGGTTGCATAGCTCCCCAGATTTATGCTGATTTCGCAATCTGAGTCTCTGTTTGTTGCCCCCCGCTCCAGTACTTTGTTCGGTTTTGGACCCATCTGTATACCAGGTGGTTCCATTCTGCTGGATTGGTATGTGACTGTCTTCCTCTCCCTCCTTCGGTACGATCACCCGATAAGGTTTGTGGAAGATTATGTCGCGACCAATTCTGTCCGACCGCATGTTTAATATACGGTTTTGCTTTAATTCTTCAAATATCTCTGTATGGAGTCCCCGTTTTGTGGTGGTTACTCCATGTCCGGAAATTTCTAGCCTGTAAGCTGCCATCAGAGCCTCCGTCTCCAACACTATGTGTAGAGGCGGAAGACATAGTATTGCTTCCATGGCTGCAGTGGGCGTTGTTTGCATGGCCCCTGTTATTCCTAAGCAGGCAAGTCTTTGCAGCTTGCCTAGTTTTACTATGGCTCCCTTTTTTCTAGCTTTATGCCACCAGATGAGAGAGCCATATGTTACCATGGGGATTATCACTTTGGAGTATATCCAGAGTGCCATTGCTGGTTTTAATCCCCATGTCTTGCCAACCATGCGTTTGCAGGCCCATAGGGCCCGGGTAGCCTTGTTGGCGGTTTTTTCCAAGTGAGCCCCAAAGTTTAGTTTAGTGTCTAATGTTAGTCCTAAGTACTTAACTTCGTTGCTCAGTTGGAGTTTGCTTCCCCACAGGTGAAGTCCCTTCAAATCTTGAAGGTTTCTTCTTTTTGTGAAGGCAACTACTGCTGTCTTTGAGGGGTTGACGTTTAGCCCCTCTTTCTTGCACCATCTTTCTACTGTTCTCAGGGCACGCTGCATGAGATCGGATACAACCCCTGCAAACCTCCCACTGACTAGAACAGTGATATCATCTGCGTACCCTTGCGCATGTATGCCTCCTTGTTCTAGTTCCCAGAGAAGACTGTCCACCACTAAGCTCCACAGTAGAGGCGACAATACACCCCCTGCGGACAGCCCCTGGCAGCCACTATCGCTCTGGTTACATTGCCAATGGAGCTTGTTATTTTCCTGTCTCTAATCATGGAGCTGATCCAGTCCGCAATGGGCTTTCCAACTCCACGATTTTCGACAGCTCTTTTAATCGAGTTGAAAGAGGTGTTATCAAATGCTCCCTCTATATCCAGAAAGGTTCCTAGTGCAATTTCTTTATTTCCTAGGGCCCGTTCAATCCTGCTTGTGAGTTCGTGGATGCTCAGTTCACAGGATTTGCCTGCTTGGAAGGCATACTGGTGTCGGTGCAGGGGGTTTTCCCTTAGTGCCACGTCCCTGATATGCCTGTCCACTAATTTTTCTAGCGTCTTTAATAAGAACGCTGTTAGGCTGATGGGGCGAAAGGATTTTGCCTGGGCATAGGATTCACGCCCAGGTTTAGGTATGAATACCACCTCAGCCATTCGCCAGTCTTGTGGCACATAGCTTAGGGCCAGGCTAGCCCTAAACAGTGCGCACAGAGGGGAAGCTAGAGCTTCCAACCCCTGTTGTAGCATTATTGGCATTATCCCGTCTGGGCCCGGTGATTTATATGGTGCAAATGATTTCACAGCCCATATAACCTTAGTTTGATCAACTAGTTTTTGAGCTAGTCTCCAGCTCTCCCTTGTTCCCGAGTATTCGGTATTTCAGGGTCTGAGTTGTTGGTTTCTGTGGGTGTGCTGCCTGGGAAGTGTGTTTCCAGGAGTAAATCCAGGGTGTCCTCCTCTGATGCAGTACACCCACCCTGTGGTTTTTGCAGTGATCCCAGTTTACCCCGGTTGTCCTTCTGCAACATCTTCTGGAGTCTTGCGCCTTCCGAGGTTTTCTCGATTTCCTCGCAGTGTTTCCTCCAGGATTTTTCTTTTGCCTTTCTGATGGCATATACATATTCTCGACGGTATATTTTATATTCTTCCCATCGTCCAGTCCTTTTAGCCTGGTTAAACAGTCTACGAGTCTCCCTCCTCAAGGAGGAGAGCTCTGCATTCCACCAAAGGGTCTCCTGCCGAGCCCTCCTTTGCTTAAGGGGGCAGCTTTCCTCGTATGCGTGAATGATAGTTTTCTTGATGAATTCATTCATCAGTTCTACTTCCATAGGTGTCTTTGGTCTCGTCGGACATTGTTCCAGCCCCTGCCCTAGTATCTCTCTAAAGAGATCCCAGTTGCAGGTTCTTGGATTTCTGTACGTCTGTACCTCTCCCCGTGGAAGTGCAATGTTAAATGTTATATATCTGTGGTCCGAGAGTGACTCCTCTTGCGAGACGTGCCACTCTCTTATTTCGTTGCACACACGGGGTGTGCCAATTGTTATGTCGATAACTTCCCTCCTTGCGTCCGTGACAAAGGTGGGTTCGTTGCCGCAATTTGCTACTTCTAGGTTGTTAGTAATAATAAATTCTAAAAGTGACTCACCTCTATTGTTGGTTCCGGTGCTCCCCCATACGATGTGGTGTGCGTTGGAATCGCAACAAAGCACTAATTGTGTATTGCTCCTCTTGCAGAAGTGCACCAGTTCTCTGACCTCTGGGGTGGGTGGTTGTCCTGGTTGGTCATATGGGAGGTATGCGGATCCAATAATTAGGCTCTTGTCACTCCCTTCCATGTTTATGTTGGCTCTTACTACCATCAGGTCCCTCGTACAGCGTTCCCATAATGGCAGTAGGTTGTTTCTTTTCTTTGTCAGGATGCATGTCCTGGGATGGTCCCCTCCTGGGCTTATGACTTCCCAGTCTCCTGACATTCGTAGTCCTCTGATGTTCCCCCTAAAAACCCAAGGTTCCTGTATCAGTACAATATCTATGTTGTTTTTCTTTACATAGTTCTGCAGGGCGGCCGATGCCGCCTTGCAGTGATGTAGATTGATCTGTAGGACCGTGAATGCACCTACCTTAGTTCTGGGGTGTTTCCCCTGACGTCGACGTAGATGGTTCCCTGTCTGGCGGCGGGGGCCCTCCTGTGTCGACTTCCATCGGGTCCTCTGTAGCCCCCACTGTCTTCCTTCCCAGGGCCTTAAAGTGGACCCTGGTTAGGTCGAAGTAGGGTCTACATTGGAGCCCTTCCAGCACCTTCCAGTATTTCTGGCTCATCACTATGATAAGTTGCTGTCCCTTAGGGTCCAGCTTCCTATCAACTACTGTCCAGGTTTCCGTGTGGAGCCCTGGATTTTGTATGTCGAGGCTACTTAGTATTTCCTCCGGTTCCTTGGCTGGCCCCGGAATCCACACTAGTGTTCTAGCTGGTTTAGGGACGTCCTTTTCATCGGTGATGATAAGTTTCGCCCCTGGCCAGGGTTCTTTCTCCGCTAGCACGCGCGCCACCCAGTCCTTGGTGAACTGGTCAGCACATGAAGCCAGCAGGAAGCCCCCTTTCAGATAGACTCCGGAGAACCGGGGTCCCGGTTCTCCTCGTTTAATTGCCCACAAAGCTTGGCGGAAGACGGCCCTGATTAGGTCCGCCTGCTCCTCGCTTAGGGCTTGGTCTGGATAGCCTTGTGGCATTATTGCCATTCGGATATCCGACACGGCCGCTGCATAGGTGGTGGATGGTTGTGCCATTCCACCTGCCCTTTTTTGAGCGGCCGTGTTATTGGACTGGGGGTGTCCCCCTCTGGTCGGCTGCGTTTAACGCCACCGGCTGTTGGAGTTTCCCCCCGTTGATTTCTGGGTACGGAGGTGCTCGGCCCTGGTTGCCCAGGTCCTCTGGCCCTCCCTTGATTCTGCGAGCTGGGCCCTGGTTGCCCAGGTCCTTCAGCCTGCATTCTCAGCCGCTTGAGTTTCCTCTTTGCGGCCCCCGAGAGTTTTTTCTTGGGTGGGTCTCTCGTTGCCGAGTCCCCTTCCCTAGTTGGTTGGTTTTCTTCTTTTTTGGTCCATATGAGTCCCATGAGAAGCTAGGGAAATAACGGTCCGCTTCCGTAGAGCCCCGCATGCGGAAGTAAGGCTATATACAACGGGGTGCGCCTGGTGCCCCGAGGTTTGTCGCTAGTGACTGACCCTCCCGTCAGCCATGCATCCCTTCGGCGCGCACAATACCTTGGGATTGGGAAGGTTTTTATGGTGGTACCTTATCCACTCGGCTCAGGCGATTAAGCCCAAGCCCCCGTGCCCCCTAGTCATACTATCCCTGGTCCTAGGATCAGGGAGTCGTTGCATGCCCAGGCGGTTTACGGTTTGTGCCGTGAGCTGGTCCGCGGTGGCGCCTTCGTTCCGCACGTCCAGGTTTTGGCCTGGAGGCTTCCCTTATAGCAACCACTGACCAGACCATGACTAGTCTGGTGTTTCTCCTATCCGCCACCTGGAGACGCGCCTACTAGGTAGCTCAACCCGTAGGACAATACAGTTAGTCATTAAACGATTGATCCGCTAGGAAGGCGCTTTCAAAATTAAAGGCTTCGTAATGGAACAGGTCCTCGTTGCGCTGGTAATTTCCAGGCAAAACAAATTTAACAATGGCTCGGTTATCCAATCAATGAATCAATTTGCGCAACAAACTTGATGATATTGATATACTCCACGGTGGTGGTATGCAAATAAGGGACGTAATGAGCCGGTGTATTTACATAGCCCTTTATGCAGACTTTGATGCAGCCCGCAAAATGTCCGTTGTATGCGTTGGAATGAATATTAATTAGATTTTAATATATGGTTATACATTTTGCCATCTCTCCAGCGAACTTAGTTAAATAAAATATTTTTCATGATCCTCTATAATATAGTTCTATGAATTTCTCGTAGTAACAATTCTGGAACATTTTTGCGTAGAAACACACAAGAATTCCTCTTACATAACCAAATTTTTCAATAAAGAAATGAAATGTCTTCACTAACACAATTATCTTATAATACTTAATATAAACGTGTGGAACTTCAATTTGGAAGCATATAAAATGCTAAGATAATACCTAAAATAATACCTTCCACAAAATATTGCCAAATGCTCACCTATCAGAAAATACACGATAGTATTCCCCTACCGTCTAGCTCCGCCTTCGACGTCTCGAAGGCAAGATTGGCTGTCGTCGGATCACCGAATAGAAGGTTCACTCTAAGCTCCACCCACTAATGCACTCTCCTTGCCCCGTCTCCTATCTCAGCGGTTCTCGGCGGTCACACTCATCAAACATTGTAGGGGAATACATTACGTATGACGTCTGCTCCGCCCATCTTCTGCTATGTTTCCCTACCAATATGCCATGCATTTGAAATGCATGTAATAGAATCTCCAATGCTTCCAATTAAAAATTCCAGACGTGCAGTATCCTGCAAGGTGGTGAAATTCTGGGCTCTTCCGTAATAAGTTCATTATTTTCCAGTGTCCTATAGCAAACTTTGGATTACGTTAAATAATTGGTCAGATTAAACCAGTTTCATAGCGAAATTATTTTTTTTATTCCAGATTGTTTGAGTTTTCAACATAGCGAATTATTTCAATAACATGAAAGGACGGCATTGGAACACTTTTTATCATCTCCATTGCACAACTTTTTGAGAGTGAATTCTAAACTTTTGAAACTAAAATATATCTAAAGAAAAGTTCTAGTACTGTTCCAGAATCTTTTTCAGATATGAAAAAAAAAATGGATAATTACATCCATATCCTCGAGGTGGAATGGAAGTAGATGGCATATTTTTTAAACCTAATATTTTAAACCATTTCCTAAGTAAGTCATACAAGTTTGAAGATCATAGAAGTCATAAGGGTAATTTCATCCGTCAAGGTCATACGGGATATAATGGTCTTAGGTACAGGTAGATAAGGGTCATAAGGGTCACATAAATCCTCAAGGTCACATATATTATAAAGCTCATAATGGTCATAAATGTGTGGTCAAATACTTAGGTTATAAAGGAAATATGGGTCGCAAAGGTCATCTAGACCGTAAAGGTAATACATATCATAAAGTATTAGAGCTCACATTGAAATATCAATATCAATTTTATGAACATAACCTGATGTTTTTACCGATTTAATCTAATTAAATGTAAAACAATTTTACGTGGAGGTAGTGATTAGTGATTCTTATTAAGGCAGCAGTTCTTACCTTCAAATGAAGTTACGAACAAAAATACATTGGGAAGGATAATTTGTAAAGAAAAAATATGCTTCATTTAACATATGGCAGAAGAGATATTTTTATGGTCCACCATCATTTTGACAATAGCATATGGAGTGAACATTTGTTTAAAGTTAAATAAAATAGGCAACATATATATATGTGTATTTGAAAGTTTAGAGGGAACATGAAAAAGAGATCCCAGTTAAAGGGATAGAGAGACAAACTCTCTGACTCCACATACACATTCGTGTGTTATTGGGCATGTCTTATTTCGTGTTATTCGACTCTAATAACGTCGTAATAATGACATGTTCATTTTGTTAATTGTTATCTCTTTCTTATGTAGTATATAAAATAAGAAAAATTTCCAACACCACTCATTTAATTTACGAGTAATAAAGGTCCGAGGCTATTGGTGGTGTTTCTGGGACCTCAAATAAATGTCACTTGTAGTAATATAATAAATCGTGTGATAGTATGTGACAGCATCAAATCTAGCGAATTAAAAGCTTATCATCGGTTATTCACCTCTCAAGGTGGTTAGAGCTCAGCGAATGTCGTGATACAAATGACTAATATCTGGAGGCTATCGCAAAGCGACTACTGGCCTTATTTCTCCACACTTTTTACACCGTAAAAATGATTAATACAGCGAGGCGCGTATAATGCCTCCATCTATTACGGCCTTTTTCGCGTCGGACTTTACTCTAGGGAAAACCCGGCGTTTTAATGATTGGGATAATTAGGGGGGCTTTATAGGCGGTGGTTGCGGATTTTTTTATCTGATGATAATCGCCTTTGCCGCAAATAAAATGGGATTTGGCGGGGTGCGTGATATACAGTGCGAAAAAAAAATTCGTAGCAGCTATCTTAGCTACTATACAGTGCGTCCATAAAGTGACGCATAAATTCATTATTAGCTAAATGAACAATATTATTGAAAATTCCCGAGACAGGTCAATTTTTTGATTGCGATTTACTATTTTGTCACATAATAATTTAATATACAGGGTGTCCCACCTTCGAGTAATGACGCCACCACCGATTTTTTTAAATGGAATACTACCACATTTTTTTTCAAGTTTCGGATGACCCTGGCCGAGCTGAGTCCAAAAATGTATCACAAGTTGCTTCTATCTATTACAGGGTGGACAACAATACATAAAGTGTTTATGAAAAATTTCATTAGAAAGTTATACGTTTCTGTATTTTTAGAAAAGTCACAATAAATGCTCAAATTGTTCTCCGTTGACTGCTAAACAATGACCGAATCGGGCAATACATTCGCTTCTGACATTTTGTAACATAGCAGGTGTTATGTTTAACGTTTCTTGCCTGATTCGATCTTTGAGCTCACGGATGTTCTCGGGTCTATTAGTATAAACTTTAGATTTCAAATAACCCCATAAAAAGAAATCTAGTGGAGTAAGATCAGGTGATCTAGGGGGCCATTCCACTGATCCTCTTCTTCCTATCCACCGATCTGGAAAGGTTCTGTGTAAAAACTCGCGCACAGCTATAGCAAAATGTGGTGGTGCACCATCCTGCTGAAACCAAATTCTGCCGTCTAAAGTATTGGCTATTTCAATATCAGGAAATAGCCGGGTCAAGTCAGGAATTAATGTATATTGTAAAAAATTCAGATACAATGCTCCTGTCAAATTTTCATCAAAAAAGTATGGACCAACAATTCTATTTCTCACAATACCAGCCCACACATTGACCTTTTGTGGATGTTGCGTATGGTATTCTTGCATCCAGTGTGGATTTTCCTGAGACCAGTAGCGGGTGTTTTGCCGATTAACATGCCCGTTCAAAAAAAACGTTGCCTCGTCAGAAAATAAAATATTACCAATGAAACCGTTATTTTGATTATTGTGGTCCATCATGTACTCGCATAATTCAGTTCTTCGGTCAAAGTCGTCTTCAGCCAATTCATGGATGAGGCGTACTCTATAGGGATGGTATTTTACCTTTTTAAAAATATTCGATACTGAAGACTTTCCAATATTCAAATCCCTAGATACTTGCCGTACTGTACAATGTGGATTTTCTAGTGCCGACAAAATTACGTCTTGTTGAACATTTTCATTAATTTTAGGTCTACCTTGCCTTGGTGCATCCCTCACGTGTCCTAATTCTCTGTATTTTCGCTCTATTCTGCTTACTGTAGATTGTGAAACAGGTTCACGATCTGGGTGCATTTCATGGAATAATCTACACACCTCTTGTTGAGTCCGCATTCTGTCGCCAACACCAATCATCATTAGAATTTCAATCCTATCCCTTTCATTTAAAGGCATTTTCAACAAAACGTTTTAAATAAATTAGATTTAGGTTTCACTTAAAGTACCTACTTTGAAGCGTTAACAATACAAAAGTGAACTCTAAATAGCCGTTTTTAATATGGCAAAAAAATGACAATGACAATCAAAAAAACAAATGACAAAAAAATAACGAACCACGTATCGCGCCTCGCGTCATTCGCGCGTCTTGTCCAAACTGGTGTTTATTAAAGTAGTTGTATTTTTGTATCACAATAACGTTAATTTAATTTTTTTTAGTGCGTTTAATCAGCAATACATAATTTGTAATTTTTGTACTGTTGTCCACCCTGTAATAGATAGAAGCAACTTGTGATACATTTTTGGACTCAGCTCGGCCAGGGTCATCCGAAAATTGAAAAAAAAATGTAGTGTTCCATTTAAAAAAATCGGTGGTGGCGTCATTACTCGAAGGTGGGACACCCTGTATATTAAATTAGTATGTGACAAAATAGTAAATCGCAATCAAAAATTGACCTGTCTCGGGAATTTTCAATAATATTGTTCATTTAGCTAATAATGAATTTATGCGTCACTTTATGGACGCACTGTATATCATGACAAGATCCTCGAACAGGTTGAGTTTCAACAAACCTACAGTTTGGTTACTGAAATCAACAAGCATGTTACATATCTATAAATGTTTGTATGTATGTATGTGCCAACAACCGCATATACAGTGCGGGCCAAAAGTCCGCCCCTCCCCTATTATTTTTTGAACTAATTGTCGGATTCACTTGAAACTTGGTATGGTTACATAATGCCTAAAATACTATCTCATGGAGTAACTCTTAGACAATTTACCCTTAAAACAGGGGCGGGGAGTATCACGGTGTATGACTTTTTATTATTAGGCTAATTGTTTGTGAAATAATGTACTTCGAAGTTTTATTTTCCCTAACAATACTCACCGTTTACAAGTAAGTTAAAATTAAAGGTTACTCACCTTTTGTAGCGAAATTCCCACTTCGACTTTAATATTAATGCAGAAGTTGTTCGAAATGTTCGACTTCCTGACAAATGTAGAGCCGATATTTAATCGCCTTCCTTACCCTACCAAAGGTTTCCACCGAAATGCTTCTACAGCCATCTATTATTTTTTGGCGGAGATCGGTTAAATTTTGCGGTGGCGTACTGTACACCTGAGATTTTAGGTACCCCCATAAAAAAAAATCTAAGGGGGTGAGGTCCGGAGACCGTGCGGGCCACTCTGTTGGGCCTCTTCGTCCTATCCATCTATTCCGATAATGATGGTCCAGAAACGCTCTTACCGGCCGTGTCTAATGTGGTGGTGTACCATCTTATTGAAACATAATGTCGTCTGTGAACTCATCAGGATGGGCTTCTGCGATCTCTACTATAAAAGGATGTATTAAGTACTCTAACATATCTAGGTACTGTTGGCCGTTGAGATTGCCTTCGATAAATAGAAGTCCCACGATATGGTTACCCATAATGCCAGCCCACACGTTAACCTTCTCTGGGTACTGTGAGTGCCCTTCCCGAAATACATGGGGATTTACATCTGACCAGTATCTCATATTTTGCCTATTGACTTCCCATTTAGATTAAATGTGATTTCGTCCGAAAAACACACATGGGTTAAATAAGATGGGTTATTATAAATTCTGTTGGTCATAAGTTCACAAAACTCTATGCGTCTATCGGGATCATCCTCAGTCAAACATTGTAGGTACTGCATTTTGTAAGGGTGGAATTTCTGTTTACGCAATACTCTTTTCACCGTAGTATCTGAAACACCACAAGTCCTAGCTACGCTTTCTGTTGTCTGTTGGGATGTGACAACCATTTCGGCCACAATTTGGACTTAGGTGTCCTCATCGAATGTATTTTCTAGAAATGAGTCTGTGCGGAAACCGTTCATTGAAAATCCTTTCGGATTCATGGTAATTCCGGCCGGCTTCAGCCCAAATGAATATAGGTCCTAGCTACGCTTTCTGTTGTCTGTTGGGGTGTGACAACCATTTCGGCCACAATTTGGACTTAGGCATCCTCATCGAATGTGTTTTCTAGAAATGAGTCTGTCCGGAAACCTTTCATTGAAAATCCTTTCGGATTCATGGTAATTCTGGCCGGCTTCAGCCCAAATGAATATAGCTTCTGTTTTTTTCATTTAAAGTACGTTTATCCAGAATTTAAGGGAAAATAGTGCAAAGCCACACTTTAAAGTCGAGATCAAACTGTAACTGTTCACCAATTAAACTTTAAACTTAAGCAACTACCAAAAAATTGTATTCAGTCCGCAAGTAACACAAATAGTCCGGGAACGTTATTAATTAATGAGTTTATAGTAGCCTTATAAAAGAAATCAAAGAGGTGAGGTGTAGAAACCTAAACCAAAATCTAAACCATAAATCATTAAATTGTGGCCACTAACACTGTTGACCGCTTGGAATATCTTTTAAATGTCCTTGGACTATTTGCGTTACTTGAGGACTGAATACAATTTTTTGGTATTTTTTTCAAGTTTTAAACATCTACTCTACATTTGTCAGGAGGTACAAGGCGAACATTTCGAACAACTGCTGCATTATTAATAAAGCAGAAGTGGGAATTTCGCTAAAAAAGGTGAGTAATATTTAATTTTAACTTTCTTGTAAACAGTGAGTATTGTTACGGAAAATAAAACTTCGAAGTACATTATTTCACAAACCATTAGCCTAATAGTAAAAAAATCATACACCGTGAAACTCCCCATAAAAAGCTCTTTCAAATGAGGTGCCGCATACCACCCCTTCCAATTTAAGATTTTCCCCCCTTTGCATCCCCACACCTGTTTTAAGGGTAAATTGTCTAAGAGTTAGGTACTCCATGAGATAGTATTTTATGCCTTATGTAACCACACCAAGTTTTAATTGAATCCGACAATTAGTTTATAGTTATTAGTCCAAAAATAATAGGGTGGGGGGGACGGACTTTTGGCCCACACTCTATGAAATACTATGAAATATGGATTCAATGGAGTAAGTTTTCAATGCTGATTCACAGTTCGAAATGATCTTTATATCTCAAGTAGTTTATGAGATGTAGTTTTCGAGATATTAGACTTCCCTGCCTAGTAATTAGTAAAAATTGAAAGTTTGGTTGCCCTAAAATGTCATTGCATTCTTAACGTTTGATAATTCTTTAATCGCAAGTACATTTTTGAAAAATATCCCAAATACTCTTTGAGATTTGACATCATCATTTTTTTAATACAACTCCCCATTTTTTAAAGAGGAAATCAGATCAGACGGGTTACAGTTCTACTTACTGGACACTTTATTATAAGGAAACATCTACAAAAATAATGACGAACCCATTATGTAAACTATGTAATGAGAGTACAAATTGCCACGTCACTTTATTTTCAACTACGAAGCATTAGCATGCTGAAGATGTAACCTTATGGGGGTCACAAATCACAAAGAGGCTTTCCCGAGCGAAAATTTGTTGTTATAATGAACGGTGGCTGTTGAAACTTGAA
This sequence comes from Aromia moschata, assembly GCA_029963805.1. NCBI lineage: Eukaryota > Metazoa > Arthropoda > Insecta > Coleoptera > Cerambycidae > Aromia > Aromia moschata. The sequence goes on from JAPWTK010000004.1 coordinate 595,954, forward strand.
TAAAGACAACTAATGCATTAGCATGACGCAGTACAGCCAAAGTACACAATAAGCCAAAGAGCCGCAGTGTTGGGGACAATTTAAACCTGACCAGCTGCACTGGAAATCAACATCAAAATCGAAAACTATTTTTGAAAATTATTGATACTGAGTTTAACAATGTCGTACTCCTATGGTTTATAAAAAAATATATACGAAATGAATCGCCAGCTTCGTATTAAATGTTAATAGTAAAATCTAGTAAGGCTAAATCTTAATAGTATACTAGTGGCACAAACCGATATTTTTTTCTTCTTTTTCGTGTCCTTTTTTTATAATTTTATTTTTCATTTATTTACAATCGTATGGGTTTTACATTATGTATGTATATTAGTTCATTCTAGTAAGCTTTATTAATACAAAATCTCGTAAATATAGTTATTAAGTCTTCACTCTTATAAAAATATGTGAATGTGCAAGAAATTATAAGAAGCCCGGTTTATTTACTTAAAGTATTCCGATAAAAATACTTTCCCGTAAATTTTCCCGTCAGATAATTATGAGGTAGGAAGGAAGCAATGGAGTGGACATCACGATTTCCAGATTTCCATCCATTGGCTTTTTTTATTTTGGGATACTTGAAATCTAAAGTAGGTACTTTCGAACGAAATTAACAAACTCCGACAACTACAAGAAATACGAGCATCAACACCAGGTGCTTAACAAAATGTCCTTGAAGAATTTCACAGGCGACTGATCTATATTCTGAAAGAAAATGGTTTACAGTTAGGGCATCCTAAGTCGATAAATTCTGAAATGCAATATTGATTTACATACATAAGTACACAGACTGTGTTCAGAAAGTTGGCAGCATATGGGAAATATTTCTATTATTTGATTTTTGTTATCTAAGTTTGGGATATGTTAGTGAATGTTTCAAGTATATTATTTTACCCAAATGAGGTTATGGTGCCATTTTTTGCATGTCAAATTTAACATTTGAAACTAAACAATATGAAAGCTTTTTCAGTAATAAATGTTTCCGATATTTTTATCGGAAACTAGGTTTTTCGCATTTTTTGTTCAAATCAGTATCAAATATAACATACAAGCAATATTAAGTCTCTGTGGCCTTATTTGGGCAACATAATATACAGGTATATTACGTACTTCAGACGTTTACTAACACATTTCGAAACTAGATTATCAAAAACTCTGGAAACCCGTTAGTTGACTGATCTTTAACTAACAAATGAGGCGATCAATTTAAAAACAATGATGACGTCATATTTCTAAAAAAATATATGGGATATATTTTAAGTAATTGTACTTTAGAATAAAGCTATTTAAGCTTTGTCGAGCATTTCGTAAAAAAAGCGTTCATAGCCGTGTTACTAATGTGATTGCAGATTTTGTTCCACACTGTACAGTACATACACGGTGGAGACTTTAACTGGAATATATTCGCTAGCGGGGTGGTGAATAATTTTTCAAAAAATTGTATGCTGTATTCAGAGTTTGAAACGAAGTGTTATTTCAAATTGGTGAAAATGTCTTATTTAACTGAATCACCAAAAATCGAAATTTTGATGATGATTGGATATGGTGATAGGGCGCGAACTCAATGCGAAGTTGTTCGCTTGTTTCGAAAAACGCATCCTGACTTGCCACCACTAAATCAAGGTACCATTAGTAAAATTGAGGCACAATATCGAGAGATGGGTCATGTCAGGAATGTACCGAGTAAGAGGCAGGCTGTTGTTGATGACGACATGAAGTTGAATTTGTTGCTTGCTCTAGAAGAAAATCCAATCACTCCAGCCCATCAACTGGCCCGTGATAGTAATCTTAATCACAAAACAGTTTTAAAAATACTTAAATATGAGAAAAAACGCCCATATAAAATGCAAGCTGTTCAAGAGCTACTTGAATATAATCCAGATCGACGAGTGGAATTTTGCGATTTATTGATGACTTGTATTGATCAAAACCAGTTATCTTTAGAGTGGATAGTTTTCTCTGACGAGGCTACTTTTACATTAAATGGGCACGTAAATCGCCAAAATTGTCGTTACTGGGCTGAAGAGAACCCCCATTGGATGAGGGAACTTCATACTCAGCGCCCACAGAAAACTAATGTGTGGGCCGGAATAATACAAGATAGAATTGTAAGACCATTTTTCTTTGATGGCACTCTTAATGGAGCAAGATACTTGCGTTATGCTATGTCATTTATTTCCAAACCCCGTAAACCCTAACTTGACCGACGAGAGGTTATAGTTTCAGCAAGATGAGGCCCCACCACACTATGCTGCCATTGTTCGTCAGTATCTGGACAGAATTTTTCCCGGTAGGTGGATTGGGAGGCGAGGTAATATTGAGTGGCCAGCAAGATCTCCAGATCTTACACCACTGGATTTCTTTTTGTGAGGACATCTTAAAAGTAGGGTTTACATTCAGAAACCCAACAACATACGCAACCGCAATACCGCAAACGTTGCATAATGTAAGGGACGAAACCTACCACAGACTGGGATGCTGCCAACAAGTGAATGGTGCACATTTTGAACAATTGTTACGTTGAAAATAAATTTAATTTTTAAACTGTTTTAATTGTATGCAACCCTACAAACATACTAAAAATTAAAATTTGATCAGTGCGTTGGATTCCTCTTTCCACCAGCTTTACATTTGCATTTGAAAAAAATCATGTCGAGGGTGGTTTCAGCCACCCCTGAAGGGCTATATTACTTGCAAAATGTAGGTAAATACATTTAAAAGTTGACGTGTTTCGGGGAATTTTTTTGAAAAAATCATACCCCGCTAGCGAATATATTCCAGTTAAAGTCTCCACCGTGTATATTAGTATATGTTAATACAGATTAGAATCGAAAATCAATCACATTGGATGGTATTATCAAACAATATATAAATATGTAGTACTAGGTAGTGAATATCCTGAATCATACTATGTACATATGTACATAATTGTATCATGTACCTTATCAGAAACGAACTAATTTCTCTCTATACTGACAACGCTGCGGATACTCGGGCAATTTAGACAGATTATACAACGCCCTCAATTTATTAAGGCTAATTTCATGACGCAAACATGCCGCACAATGGAAGATAATTCAGTGGAAACAACATACTTACAAACGGGGGAATACATTCCTTAATGCATCGACATACAAATAATTCTTTGTGCGTTACTGAAAACCATTCCGCATTTAGAATATTGTTCCAGATGAAGGGGTTTCCAAAGTGCGGAGAGATTCAAGAACTTATAATTCTATTCATCTTTTAACGATCTGTTAAGCAAAGGAAAGGAAAATAAATTGCTGAGACTGCCTGAGTAAAAGTCATTATGATCACAATAAGGGAATATTGGATGGTTTCTTAATTCAAGGAAAATTATTAGACGCAATCTAACATTCCTCGAAAACGCGTGACCTTTCGCGTTTTTCTGTAAAAAGGGGAACAATAAAAGAACTACGGGAGGGAGAGGCGGAAATACCGGTAACAAGCAGATTAATATTTCATTAAATTCCTCTCAACTCTTTCCTATTCGTTAGATCAATGCAATTAATAACATTAGTATTTCTACATTCCTGTAAGGATATAGCAATAAAGAAAAGAAAAGAAAATATTACATACGTATCTATGTAAATTCAGTAAGAAATACTAATTAATTAATTCTAACTGTTTAAGTTTGTGGAATGTATACACTGTGTTTAACTTTTGATCGCCCTCAGATCTCACTTATCTGAAAACCGAATATTTTGAAATTTGGGTGATAAATATGTATGTATCTATAAGACGACGGTTTTTATATAATAAAATCCGGCTCTACGATGCAAGAAGGAAATGATTTAAAAATATATATATATTAGTGATACTATTACGCGAAAATTTGTACTATATACGTATTAAGCGTCCTCAGAAGTTCCATTGTACCAAATTCAAAGGTGCTTCAAATATTAGTACCCACATTTTTATTTTATTCATTTATTTTATTGTACTATAATATAACATATATGTTTATTTATATAACTTAAAAACTATATGTTTATTACTCAGAGAGCAGTCAAAACAAGTCGAACAAGCTCAACTTTGCATTCGTTCGATACGGTCAAAATTTAGTATATGTATATACGTTCAGGGTGATTGTTTTATCTTGGCCACCCCACTTGATGCATAAACTGCTAAAGGAAATTGTAATCTGTAAAATGTATTATCTTTCTACCATCGAAGACTAGAATTTGGCACGTATGAAAGAAAGAAAACTGCACAACGACAAACTTTTTTTTTTATTTTTTTATATACATACATATTTTCCAAATACCATTTTATATATTTTCATTTCTTAAAAAAATGGGACCCAATACGTGTGATCTATAGTACCCCCTTCTCTTGCAAACTATTTTTCCCAAACCCCATAAGAAAGTACACAACAATTCAAAAGAATAGGCCGGAAAACAGATGCTAACACTACGTGAGTTAGTATTTCTACAGGGTGCTTCACGGCGAGTGGCCTATTAACGTTTCAGGAGGACTATAAACGATGTGGGACTGAAAAATTGTATCTGGAGGTTTTCGGAGATGCTCTGCATATCTAAAATAATGGCGACTTTCTGACACTTTCGGAAATACCGGAAGTGAATAATAACTTCGTTATTTTAAATGTTAACTTTTCGGCAAATATGTATCCGATTTTCCACTGCCGTAGCCCTAAATTGCGTAAAACATGTTTACAGAAGACATATCAACGTGTTATTGGAAATATCAAAGAAGACATATAGGTATAATAAATTTCTGTGGCTGACAGTGGACGAAACAACAGATTTTGCGGTAATAAGATCGAAATGTGTCGTCCTCTGCCCATGTGAACTAATTTCAATTTGCATATTTAACTTCAGTAGATGTTTAACGATAATTTATTTCTACGATCATATGTACAGGCCAATCGCTCTCGTTTAATGAGAAGAAATGCAGAAAGACTATTAGTTATGGCAACGTACGCTCAAGCAATGAAGACAGTCGATGTTTCTGAATGACACAAGCGATAGGTATGTACATTATTAACACATTTTTACTCCTGTCTTTTTGGTCTCTAATATGTCCTTCCGTCAAAGACATGACTCCTGCAGGAGTCCGACCCTGCATCCTAACACTATACTAGATGAAATAGTACTAGACAATGTTTTTTCGTATGAAAGGTTTATTGACAAAGAATTAGGTCTATCGACTTATATTTAAAGCCGGCTAAACAGCGCGGCGGCCCACAAAGTTTTCACACATCTCAACATAAATAACAGGGTGAGTTTAAGCCATCTCTTTCTAAATTGCAACAGTTTTTTGTTTTCATGAATTTTGCTTTTGCACATACAAGTAGTAAGTAGTATGACGCGTACGATTATGGCCCGCCGCCCGGATCTGCCGACTTTACTTATATTTCAATATTTGTATACATACATATATCATATTTTCATTATCATTCTCATTCTCACAATAGAAATATATTAATTTTTTTTATTTAACATTAACTTTTTTACTACTCTCGTATCTATTGCAACCACTCTACGAACTCTGCTTCCTGAAATATGTCCGGGAATAATTAAAAGATAAGAGCCATTAAATCTCCGTCACTGACCTAGTAAAATGGAGGAACGTACACTAAAAGTTTTCTCCTATCTTGAATGGAACTAATCTTTCTTGCGACGCGCGACGCTTCTTGCACGGAATGGATGTTGTAACGAACTTACATAAAGTTCACTTGATTTTAATGAACTCATTATGAACTTCAAAGAGTATTGGATGGTAAAGAGCAAAAAAGTGGCTAATGAATAGCCGTGAAAATGAAATGAAAACTTGGTGCCAAACTCTGTTTGAAGCGTACGGAGATTTTAGAGATAAAAGGTGGCTTTAGAAAAGAAGATTGTATATAAGGAAACATAAGGAACAGAAAGTAGTCAAGGTGTTAATGAGTTTGTCGCACTAATAAAATGACCTTAGAAAATTTGATTTTTATCGTTTAATTATATTTTCAGAGGCACCTTTAGGGAATTCGAATAAAATCCATAATTTCAATCGTTATATTTATTTTTATACCGCGGCAATAGCTCAATTGATAAAGTACTAGGTGGAAGTTATGTCGTACGTTTTTTTTCATTTGTATCTCCCTGATACAATCCATTCTTGGAGGGAGAATGTCAATTTCTTTTTTTTTTTTTTTTAGTTTCATAGGTTTCATTTTTCAAATATCCCCAGTAAAAAAAATCTAATCAGATCAAAAATCAAAGATCAGGTGACCTCTCTGGCCATTCTATTATTCCACCGGCAAGAGCATCGTTCATGGGAATAGTATATATGTAGGTATTCAGTTAATCTCAATATTAATCTAACAAAACGTTAATGTGTCTATTCTTCTGAAGTACATTACAAATTAATCAATTTGTCAGGAATCGAAAAAATGCAGACTGTATGTAATTAGTTGTAATTCAATTTAAGTCTATAAATTAAAGTCTGTAAAAAAATATGAGGTTTAAACTCTAATCTTTAGTTCAAAAAAGACAGTAAGCAAAAAGTTATATATGTACTTCCCATATTCTGTATTATTTTTTTGTCATAACTGTGACACACATACTGTATTCTATAGCGGACGGGTTTTTTTCATCAATCACACTTTCTTCGAAGTTATTGAAACTGCAATCTTCTGTACCACAAAAAAATATCCGTAACCTGGTGGCAAACTGAAAAATATGTAATATCTCTGACATTTTCAGTTAGCGTTTATATATTTTGTGGGCCTACTTCGGCAGATAAAGCGTCACATATCTAGATCACGATGGATGATACAGAAATCACGTTCAAACGAAATGTTCAAAATATCCGTTCCATGAGTTTAGTTCACTTGGCCATTCTCTAAAATCACGTCTTCTGCTGCGTCATTACCTTTCGAATGTCCTTTCAACATCGATTGTTTTTAAACATAATTATTGCAAAATATACACGAGAAGTATGTTTGCAGGATATTCTCCTGACATTAGCAAAACTTTTGCTCACGTTTTCAAAATTAGTACCTCTTTATAGCATCCCATAGGCGGATTTATCTGTGATCCTTGAAGAAAATTAAACCTCGGTTAATCTAAAACTCTATAAATCACAAATAAATTAACTTTTTTTGTCTTTCAGAAGATGGCCGTTCATTTTGATAAACCCAAAAAATCATAGTTAGACGCTATAGATTATTAAACTCGTATTATTACAGTGTTATACATGTTGTTAAACGTATACATTGTGTGGTAGCTAAGATGACTGTATTTTCATTATTTTTCGGAAGTTTCAAATTTCACATGACCCATGTCATCCTTGCCTGCTGCGACCTGTCAAATAGGGTCAATTCGCAGTATTTTCCTTTTGCTAAAATGTTGCTCAGAAACAAATTTTGACCCCAGATATCGAGTTTTGTCCAGAAATAACATTTTGATTTTTCCCGATTTTTCATCAAAGTCCGAAATTTTAGGTTGTCCACACTAAGTAGGCTATGAAAACTTTGTCAAACAATTCAGGAAACGAAAATTGTGTGATTTGATGAATGAAAAAATTCTTTTGAGTTTAATTTAACGAAAACGATAAAGAACATGAAGGGAAAGTGTGAAATGATCATAGTCTAATGCAATCAACTTGCAACAAGATTCCCTCAATCCTATTACATTTTTAAATCACTGCAACCCTTCTTAGTTCCAGTAGGTATACTAATTTAGCTAGACTTGTTTTATTTGGGTACAAAATTTTGAACAACTTTTTCTAATTAGATTTTTTTAGCTTTAACACCAAGTAAAATATTACGAATTCTCGGCCTCTTCTCGGTCTTTGCAAAGTTTGAAAATTGTTATGTATGTGTTATTAACAAATAAAAGTGTCTTCATCTTAAACGCGACACACTGTATGTAGCAACTTCATTTGTGAGTTTGTATGAACAAAGTAAAACAGTATGAACAAAGTCAATTAAGTCTAGGTATTTAAGTGACAAAAAAATGTAGAGGTATGAAAAATTAAGAGTAATGTAGATGTGAAAGTGAGAAAAATGTTAACTCGTACTCACTGTAACAGTTCTTTATAATATAACGAAGACAAACGATTGAAGTCTAGGAAAACACTTGTGTAATTATAAAGCAATTTGGCGCAAATGAGTTTCAACGTTTTTATTTTTTGTTACAGACTTACAATATGGACGCACAGATTGGAGAATCTTCGGCGTGCGCCACTGCTCTAATGTGTGGTGTCAAAACGAATTTCGAGACCGTGGGATTAGACGCCAGGGGTCGCTTCGAAAATTGTTTCTCCAGCTTTTCTTCCAGAGTATCCTCTCTAATAGACTGGGCACAAGAATCAGGTATTTAGCGCAGTTCTTTCGACATATTTTTGTAAATATTACGTCATTTTTCTAAAATAAGTATACAGCAATATCTACTAATATCTAATACTACTGCTATCTAATTAATCTGATCTACTAATATCTAATTTTTATTAATACTGCAATGATACTTCTTGCCTTGTCTTGCTTCTAGTAAAAATAGGCCAATGTTATAGACAACAAAAATATTCAAATTGAAAAGAGAAACATAGATCTGGTATCTAATCCATCTCTATCAATATGCAACGTAACTTTACTCAGATATTTAATAGTTGGAGACTAATAAGAGAAAGATTTAATTTTTAAAAGAATTTTGAGTTTCAAAAAAGTATTTAGAAGATATTAATAGAAAATATTTAGTCAGACAATTTAAACATATATGGATTTTTCATCAATTATATGCCTCAGAAAAAATGCATTAGAAGTTTGAAAAAAAAAATTAGTCATTGGTTCTTTTCATTGATTGAAATGCCAATTGAAAACCTATCAGGTTTTTCCTTATAATTTGCCACCCTTTTAAAAAAAGTTTTTTTTGTTGAGAAAGAAAAAAAAAGATAAATACAAAAGTTGCATGATTTCTCCTGTTTAATGTGTTAACCAAAAAAAAAAAAAAAAAGACGATCGCAAATTAGAAAAGAATGTTAACTTATGTTGTTTTTTAAATGGAACACCCTATATATTGTCACATTTTTAAAATCAACTTAAATTTCATATTCCAAAAACATATACAGTGCCAAACACAGTGCTAAATACCAATACTTACTTTTTTTAAAATAACTGTTTAACATGTTAAAATGTTTCAGAAAAAATCTCGCAAATTTAGTATTTATCTTTTTTTTTATCTCAAGAAATACACTTTTTAATGGCAAATTATAAGGAGAACCCCTGTATATAGAGTGCTAACAAAGGAAACATTGACCAGCGAGGGAGATAGCAAGCCGAAAATTTAGCATTGCAACTTTCCTCCAGCGAAATTAAAAACAACCAACAAAAAATAAAACTGAAGAGGGTAGCTGCTGTCTAAGCTCCCACAGGTAAGAAGCTCCGAATGAGCCGAAGAGGAACAAACGCTTTTTTAATTTACTCTCTGGTGATTTATTACCAGTGACTAAAAATGCAAGTATAGATGAGACCATGAGGGTCATTGGAAAAGTAATAAAGATTGGCGGTAAGAAAACTGTTACAGTAGCCGGAGTGTTCGTTTTTCGAAGGGTTTTTATGGCAGTTGGTCAAACTACTTTGTTGTGAGTTGGAAGCCGCGGCGAAGCTAAACAATACCCAAGGGTTGCTTGATACAGTAGTGGCTGAAAAGAAACTTTATTAAGTGTTCCAATTTATATCGTATACTGACCAAGATATCGAAGAAAATGCCTCACAATTTACTTGTTCTGAAAGCTTTTCACAATGTGCTAGTAGAATTAATTAAATCTGAAATTTAAAATTAAATTGTCTCCATCTATCTTTATGATTTAAGATCATGTTTATAAAAAGTCCGACTCTTTTTTAACGTTTTGAACAGATTTTTCTTCTGACTCACAGCATAACAAGGTTTTATACTTGTTTTGCCCTAAAATTTAAAACTAAATAAAAACGCTTATGAAGTGTACGAAGATTTTTAAAGCATAAATTAGAAGTAATTAGACGTAGTAGTAATAAAGGATGAATGAAGAATTTACATAACGTTTATTTAAAGGTTTGATATTATGCTGAATGATCTAAGATGTACTTAATTCATATTTCTCAAACACTGTGCCCCTAAATCAATTTATTTTTTCCATTTCGCTTCCTCTGAAACCAAACGCAAATATGCACTCGTATATCATCTTGATTCAAAACGTAGAGATCCTTTTATTCACTTCGCATATTCTAAAGGACGACATCTCAAGATATTTGATGGCAAATGGAGGTAAAAAAAAGTCCCTTCCACAGCTTTTTAGAAAAAAATGATCCTGTCCAATGGTGAAATTCTATCGTTACAAAAAAAATATATGTAATGGGAAAGCTATAATTTGTATGTTGCTTCACTGGAAGTGGGGTAAGCCCTGTTTATAAATCTCCCTTCTCGAGCCCTAGGAGTCTCTTTATCGCCTAAAATTTCAGTCGAGACAGTGGCGACTCGTGACCAAAAACTAGTAAAGCCGAAAAATGTAGACAGTAGAAGACACTCTGTGTCTAACATATATGCATACAAACTTAAAAACATCTGTTGCCAGAATCCGTTTATCGTCATTCACCATTAGAATACGCAGATCCAGATTTCGACCTTAGTAGGTCCCATCAGTATGATATATATGACGGGATATACATATCTAGTATCTTGGGAGTACCCCCATGGGAACAATTTCCAAAACAAACTAAGCGATTCCGATTTTGACAAATGGGAGTGAAACATGGACAACGACTAGACAATAACAGAGAATATACAGTTATTAGATAGGGAAGAGTAAAAAGGTTCTGCCCTAAGAGGCGAAATGAGAAATGTGGATATTACAGCAGAATTTAATAGTTTAATATGCTCAATGAATGACAATAGAAAAGATAGAATAGACGGAACACATAGAGAAAAGATAAGACCAAAGAATAACAAAAATAGTAACGAAATGTAACCCTGAAAGGGCGAACAAGGAAAATATGGCTAGAGCGATGGCAGAACAGACTGCAAGCCTACTTTGTGAAATGAAAAAGAAGATTTTATGCGTTGTTAATTCTGCAAATTATTTTAATGGTATAACTTCAGTTTGGTACTGAATTTTGCACATGGACATAACTCAATCTGTAATTCAGAAGGTATACAGGGTGTCCCACATTTAAAGGGACATAGTGTAGGGGAGGTAGAGCACACTTAGCTGAGTTCAAAACGTTTCTGAGAATGGGGTGTTTTATGAATTTTAACTGAAACTTTAGCACGCCATATTTTTTGGAACCGCTATCCATATTTGGATAACATTTGGTACAAATATTATATTCTTTTAGTCCAATAAAAAGCATAATTTACTTTGGGGAATGGAAATGTCAGTAAACTTTTAAAAAGTCAATGGGTCAGTGTATAAAATAATGTCATAATATTTGATGGCACGTTTATGGTTATTCTCCAATACATTTTCACAATATTGATTGAACCAATATTTAAATTCTACAAATAACTTAGTCAACTAGCTAACGTCAATATTTTATCAATTTTATTAAAAATATCCTTCAGAAGACCTTGCTATTTGTTTCTTTTTTGTCATGCATCGTTTCTAAGCCTTTTTTTAATTTAAATTTCCATTCAAAATAACTTAAATTCAATTTCTTTCACGAGAAAAAAATGGTAATAATGAGGTTTTTATTAACAAACACAATTAAAATCAGTTGTTTAGAAAATAATATTAAGATATTATTATTATTATTATTATTTTGTAGCAATAAAATTACAAATTTAACATACCCTACATTAAATTTTGAACTAGATGTTTTACTAATTAATATCGCATTGTTGCATTAAAAATCCCAATTAGGCATATGTCAAATTTGTTGTTACTACAAACTAAAAGATTAGCGTCTTTTAGTAATCAGCATAAGTTTTTTAAAGTGCTAAAGGCTAGGTCTTTAAAGTTACAACACTAAAAACTTGAAGATGCAGTTCCAATTTAGTAATGAAGATTATGCAAATATTATTTTTTGTGTATGGATTTTGCGACGGAAATGGCAGAGCTGCAAAAAGAGAGTACCAAAGGCGTTTTCCAAATCGCCGTGTCATAAAAGTCATAAAACATTTTCAAAGGTATTCCAATTTAGTAGGGAACATGGAAAATTTCCGTCAATGGCAAAACATGATCATTGAACATATTCCCAGAGGTTTTCGACCGGAAGAGGAAACATTACAGGTTGTTTGAAATAATCCATCTACAAGTGTAAGAAGAATAAGTGATGAGTTAGCAGTAGGTACCTACGACAAAGATATGGCGAACATTAAAAAAAGAAAATCTATATCCATTTCATGTTAAAAAAGTTCAACGACTTGAAGATGGCGACGACGTTCCCCGCTTAGCATTTTGTAGGTGGAGTTTGGCGCTCAGAAGAACAATATCGAGGATTATATTTACGGATGAAGCCCAATTCACGCGTGACGGAATTAACAATACTAGAAATAATCATGTTTGGGCAACCGAAAATCCACATGCGGCGGTTTAGAAAAATTCCCAACAATTCAGAAAAATTCCCAGATTTAACACTAAGGAAGGTTAACGGATGAAGTTTATTTCAAATTCCTTAGAGACATTTTGCCAGATTTATTACAAGGCATCAATATCAGGGGTATGTGGTTTCAGCACGATGGCGCTGGACCCCATTTTTCTGTACCAGTCAGAGATTATCTGGATGAACATTACCCCAACAGATGGATCGGTCGAAGAGGCCCTATTAATTGGCCACCGAGGTCTCCCAATTGTACACGTCTAGACTATTTTTTATGGGGCTATCTCAAGTGTAAATTGTACAACGAAGAACGCTACACACGGCAACAGTTGTTACAAAAAATTGTCTATGTGTATGTGATAACATTAGAGATAACCCAGAAATGATTGATAGATCAGTGAAAAACTTGCTAAAAATGTATTGATGCTAGGGGTGTTCATTTTGTTGTAATTTTAATTAATAACATCATTCTGTTAATTTTTTTAGTGTTTAAGAGTAAGTTATTGCTTAATAAGGTATTTGTTGACTTTATTTTGTCAAAATAAAATTCCTAACAGTCTTTAATATTTTAATATTATTTTCTAAAGGTGTTTAACAACTGATTTTAATTGTGATTGTTAATAAAAACCCAATTATTAACAATTTTTTTCTCGTGACAGAAATGGAATTTAAGTTATTTTTAATGGAAATTCAAATTCAAAAAAGCTTAGAAACGCTGAATGTCAAAAAAGAAACAAATAGCAAGGTCTTCTGAAGGATATTTTTAATAAAATTGATAAAATATTGACGGTAACTAGTTGACTACGTTATTTGTAGAATTTAAATATTTGGTCAATCAATAATGTGAACATTTATTGGAGAATAACCATAAATAAAAATGCCATCAAATAAAAAAATAAAAATGCCATCAAATATTATGACATTATTTTATACACTGACCCATGGATTTTCTAAAAGTTTACTGACATTTACAAAAAAATGATATACAGGGTGATGTTATCGGCACTGAGAGCATCATTAAAAAATCCGAGTCCGTTCCTGGAAATTTTCCAAATTAAATTATGCTTTTTATTGAACTAAAAGAATATAATATTTGTACCAAATGGTATCCAAATATGTACAGCGGTTCCAAAAATATGGCGGGCTAAAGTTTTAGTTAAAATTCATAAAACATCCCGTATCTCAGAAACGGCTAACAATAAAAGGTAATTTTGGGGGTGTTTTGAACTCAGCAGCAAGTGTGCTCTACATCCCACTACACTATGTCCCTTTGAATCTGGGACACCCTGTATAAACATCATGATTAAAACTGAGTTCAGTTTTAATCGTGTCCTGATGATGCTAATTTCGGTGTTAAGTGGTGAAAAGTGTTCAAGTGTTCTCCAAGTCCAATTCTCCTCCTGTAACAAATTATTTTGACTGCAAAAAATATTTGTTTCAGTTCGTTTTCTGCCCCTATTACATTGACGAGACGCCACTGTCCTGAGAGTGCGTAGGCGCTTTGTTTAATGTTTTCTTTTGTTTCGCGCTGGAGGCGACCGGCGCGGCGGGTCGGTCCCTGTGTACCGAAGACCAAAAACCGGATAAAAGGTACACCGTCAGGCTTGCGAGCGAATTGAATGGCTTCGGGGGAGCTTCTTGATAAAAAACGTCTATTTCGCATTACGAAGGTAATACCGCAGCTTGTTAAAGATTAACGGACACGATACGTCTCGCAATTTTGGATCCGCAGGCAGTGGCGTAGGTAGAACATAATTTATTCTGTGATATTACTAGAGGCAGGATCATTTTTGTGCACAGGCATTTCAAAACAATATTTTTTGCACATGAAAACAGGTGTAATCACCCTTGGCGGATATCTCGCTTTCGAGTTTTTTCGGCCGAACCATTGCGGTTTCGCGCTAAAGTGAATAATGCCGACATGTTTGCTGTTTGTAGAAGCAGAACAAAATCCTGCTGTGTTTAGAAGCAGGTTCGGCTTGGAATCTTTTCCGAAATACGTAGCATTTTTACGAAGTATTTTACACGAGTATTTTTAAGGGGGCTTTCCCGCTTTTTTCGCTGGAAAATAAAAGGTTTTTTTTGGAATTTTTTTTTAAGAAAGTATAAAACGGATTGAGAATTTTTTTTAATTAAAAGATTCAGGTATGTAGGTTACATTCAGTTTTTTTATTTATTTTTTAAACCAAAATAGCGGCCGTCGATTCTTGTTCCAATGCAGCTACTTCAGGCGGACATGTCTCATGTAAATGAGAATTTTCTACGACGCTATTCATCTGAAATCAAAAAATGAAACATTTTTATAACATATAGGGTTGTTGATAGTGTTTATCATAGGGGTTTTTTGAAATTCAAATTTTGCGCGATTTGGTGCAACTTTGAAAAAAAAAGTTCGATTTTCACCTTAAATTTCTACCGATTTCTTACCGATTAAAAATCGAATTTTTGCAATATCAAAAAAATCCTATGTTGATCACTAATGGCATCATTTGTGAACATTTCAAAAAGAAAAATCATTAAAATCGGTCAATTAGTGTCCGAGAAAAATCTCATTGCATTTTCAAAAACGTTGTTTTGAGAAAAATGCGTTTGAAGTTTTTTTTTTTTTTTTTTTTTTTTATATAATTATGAAATTTTTTACTTACAGTTCGTCATCAATTCGGGGCCCGTACAGGACACCCTCCTCTGCCTTGTAGACCTCATTTTGGCTTCACGTCAGATAACGTCACGCATTTTTTCCACTGAATCCGCATTTCGCCGAATACGGATAATAAGTAACAGACCGTAATAAGTTGTCAATTCGCCTATTACCTTGATGGTCAGTTTTCCTGTACCTCTTCCCCCGAGTCCCTTGTTTGTTTTCTTCGCATTACGGAGCCTGGTTCCCATGCGTTTTTCTCCACTTGACCGACGCATTCCTTTTTCATTACTTTCAGATCGATGTTGTACGGGTCAAAATCCAACATCGCCTTGGATGTCTTACTGTCCCCGTCGCCAATATACTAAGCATATTTTACGTTATGTTTTTCTTTGGATCGTTGAAACACTTCCTTTACACTGTCGACCTCCATTTTCCCTGCGTGACTCTTTTCAAGCGCCGAGACCGTCGTCACTAATCCGGCTGTAACTCGAAATCTAATACGCGGATCACTTTAAAATTTCAGAACAATAAATTTCAATGTATAACGCATCGATTTCAGTAAAAAAAAAAGGATTTTTTGAAACCGAAAAGCGGGAAAGCCCCCTTAAACAGAGAAGGCTTCAGTAAGAATAGTGTCGTATTGCGCAGTTAATGAATTCTGAGCGAATAAATCCAGGTTTGAGGGCACTACTCACTATTGTGTTACGTCATACGTCACAGAGGGTTACATCAAGTTCGTTTGTAATAACGTCCTAATAGGGGTTATTCCATATATTCGACTCTACGACTAGAAATTTATCGTCAAAATTCGTTTTCGTAAACTAAAAAAAAATCGTACTTCGCTGTGATAAAAATTCCCAATGACAATGAATAGTGACAATTTTTTTAGTAAAGAATAAAAATTTAAACTTTATATCCTTCGTTGTGAAAATCGATCGTACATGTTGTGAAATAATAATAAAGAACATTGATTTGTGAACTGCTTCAACGCAAAGTGTTTAATTAAATAAAACTCTTCGTTCTTAAAATTCCGTGTGAACATTATTTCACTCTCCAAGATGCAGTCCATTGCGAAAACATTCTTGTGAAGTATAAACCACTTCACATAACCTTACTTTTTCATTTAGTCAGTAATTTTGTTTAATTAGGTTATTATTTTATACCTCATTTGCTCAAGTGCGAAATCGGCTTACAAAATCACTTTGACACCCTCTACGTCTATTTAGTTTAATGTTTGTACCATTCTTCATCATCATAATATCGGTTTCTCCATGATTATTGTAGAATGGCTTCACAATCTTCAATTTCATTAACATCTGAAGACTTTATCACATGAGTGAAAAGTTTTTCAAGTACAATTTCAAGATTCATTGGCCATGTAGTGCTCTAAGCCTGTGCATAATTAACGATTAATAGAGTGAACGTAGCGATTTAAAGAGTACCTATTAATAGAGTACCGATTAATAGAGTACTATCTTAATTTTTTCTCATAATGGGTGCCAACTTTAAACCTCTCTGAACGTCTGAATTGATTATTTCATGAAAGAATTTTGCGGCTATTAAAACTACATCCAGAACTTACAAAAAGTTCACTCGATACATTGGAGAGCCTTCTGAACTGAGTACGAGACATATCAACGGATGTCCGTAGATGACGGCCCACTAAAACTCTAATATATGAGCGGAACTCAGCCAAACTCGCAGCAAGCAAGCGTAGCGAACACCCTTGCCGGATAACAATTTGTCAAGTCAGTTTTATTTATCCCGAAGTTCTTCATCTCAATCTTGAATTTTTATTTTATTGTATTCAAAACGTTTCCTCGCTGCTAAGTCACCCATCGGTTCAATGAACTTAGAACTGAAAATTTTACGTAAAAAATGTAGTTCATTTCTTGATAACAATCCTCTTTTCATGAATTTTCAATGTTCAATTTTCATGAGTTTTTCTGATGAATTTGCAAATAAATGAAAAACAAAAAGGATTTTACTTATTCGGTAAATGTTAACAAGACCACAAATGAGTTTTTTTATGGTGATGAGCAATAAAGTGAGACATTTTATACATTTTTTTTTAATATGGATTATTCTTTGTCTTTGTACTTTTTTAACACAGGTACATATCTCAGAGAGTGCGTTGTTTTTATGTGAATTTTTTTAACAAAATCAATGTTTTTCGAATAGCTTGAGAACGGAGAAAAGATTTTTGCTGAAATTTTATGTGGTGAACGATTATTCATAGCAAACTAAACACACCGGCAAAATTAGGGGAACGGTCAAAATTTATCCTAAATTTAACCTTAATTTTCTCTTGAACCCTCAACCCGATTTTGATCATTTTCTTTTAAATTGTAGCTTGATTCTTTGTGAATACGTTAGACTTATTGCTGATTTTAAACAATTGGTCCTAACGTCATATACGGAGCTGAAAAGAAAGTAATAATTTTCTCTTAGTTTTTGAGACACTCTGTAGAGTGAACGAATCAAATTCGATACCATTTCATAAAGCCAATTTAAATATTGATCTTTTCTGATTCATTTTTTTTATTCACTCTGATATCTCGGTTCTTAAGGATGTTACAGGGTTTTGTTAAAAATAGTGCATTGGCACACTTTTTATCCTTTTCATGTTTTCCATTTGGTGAACTGTTATTTTCTAAGGCCTTCCTTTACACTTGAACCAGGCTTAGGACTGGTCCGATTTGTGCTCTACCGTATACATTGGAGCGTGTTTAAAGGCCAAATGGCCAAATGAAAAACAATAACAATAAATTAACAAACGATAACGATTCAAAACACCAACAATAACAAATGGGTTTTAATAACGTGTATGACCTCCACGCGCCCTTATGACAGCAGGCATCCGTCTTCCCATGCTCGTGATGACATTATCAATCAACTCTTGAGGCAGATTGTCCCAGATATCAACAAGAGCTGCTGCTGTTGTTCGGGATTTTGAACAGCGGGATTTCTGGATCTTAATAGCCTACCTAACATATCCCAGACATGTTCGATCGGATTAAGGTCTGGAGAACATGCCGGCCAATCCATTGCCCTTATTCCGACGGTATTTAAAAAGTCAAAAACATAACGAGCCACGTGAGGGGCTGGCATTGCCGTGCATCAGCAAAAAGTCTTCTCCGATTTGAGGGGCGAATGGTACGACATATTGTTGCAGAATATCTTGGATGTATCCATTTGCATTTAAAGCACCATTAACAATAACCAACTCTGTTTGGCCTCCTAAACATATCCCACCCCAGGCATTACGGAACCTCCACCGAAGGAAACAGTAGGAGTAAAATTAAACTGTCCATCTTGTTCTCCTCGGCGGCGATATAATCTTTCCCTGCCATCGATGGAGTTAACGCAGAAATGGCTCTCATCTGCAAAAAGAACGTTGGCCCACTGTTTGTATTCCCAATTTTCATGTCCCTAGCGAAGTGTAGTCTCGCCACTGTGGCTTCGCTGAAGTTGTGGAGCTTTCATCGTTCTATAGGCCCTCAAACCGACTTCTTTGAGCCTTTTACTAATGGTCCGATTACTTGTTCTTCTTCCACGTACTTCTTCCAGCTCGTTTCTTAATTGTGGTATTGTTTTATGCTTGTTTCGTAATATTTTTAACACTACAAATCTGTCATCTCTAGCCGTGGTTGTCCGTTTTCTACCTTGGCCTCGTCTTCTTTTATACTCACCAGTTTGCCTCCAACACCTTACGGTACGGTAAATCGTTGATTTTGATTTTCCTAACACATCAGCAACATAAGAGTAAGATCTGCCATCTTCAATTAACACTACGGCCCTCGCCACATCAGTAGGATTCATATCACCCATGTTGGATTTTTAGCAGCCAAAACTTTGAATGTGACTTTTGCTTAGCTTTGACAATCCATGGCAATAGATTACCTATAAAATTAAAGGAAATCGAAAATTAAGGGAAATCCATCGACCCCCTAGCAACCCAAAAAGTGCACTATTTTTAACAAAACCTGTAACATCCTTTTAGAAGAAAAACCTTAACATCCTTGAGATATCACAGTGAATTAAAAAATGAATTTGATTAGAAAAGATCAATCTTTAAATTGGCATTATGGAATGATATCGAATCTGATTCGTTCACTCTACAGAGTGTCTCAAAAACTAAGAAAAAATTTATTACTTTCTTTTCAGCTCCGTATATGACATTAGGACCAATTGTTTAAAATCAGCAATTAGTCTAACGTGTTCACAAAGAATCAAGTTACAATTAAAAAAAATTATCAAAATCGGGTTGAGGGTTCAAGAGAAAATTAAGGTTAAATGTTGGGTAAATTTTGACCGTTCCCCTAATGTTGCCGGTGTGTATATTTACAAACTAATGCAATGTTTGTTATGCATAGTGACGTAGGGAGAGGGAGGTAGTCCGATCTTAGTCCGTTGTGAGAAAAGCGGTCAGAGTAAACCCCTGAATGACCAGACAATCTCATTTTGAAGCTTTACAGACAAAAAAGATGCCCTTTTGCAAAGTCGGTAGATTTGATTTTCGAGGAATTCTCCTTTAACGTCTGTGGTTACTGAGATACGGTGTTCAAACACTGATATTTTTCATAATTTTGAATACTCTGTAGAAATCAACAGCGGTTACTCATGTAATATTTTCCGAAATATTGACGTCCGATAGTGGCTAAACGAAGCAACTTTGGCTATCGTAAAAGTTTTCTTTGGGGTCAAGGAGTGTGCTATTATTACGTTGTAGACTCTATTCCCAGACAACCTATGTATATAATATATATCATCTATGTAATTTGTGTATCACTTTCTGAATAAAACCAAAATTACCGTACTTTGAGAAGAACTTAAGTAATAAGCCAACAAAAAATATGTGTATATGCGGATTCTAATATTTATATAAATGACAAAAATAAATTCCAGCCAACCATCATTTGGAAGTGGTTTGCAATCATCAACAAGCAACAATCTTTGAGATTTACAAAAAAAAATACAACGTATTTAATTAACTAAACATAATATTTAATACCCATTCTGTAGTACTTTCTATAAAACCAATTACGAGTTTGAACAAAATATTATCTGTTATAAGTGTGTCTGTGGTAAATATAACATTGACTTGAGAACATTTGCAGTTTTTGCAAAATTTGTGCTGTGACAAATTTTTATGAGACACGAAATGCTTTATATTTCTTTATCGTTCGTTTATTTTCATTGATTATAAGATTATTTATGCCTAAAGCCTTAGAGTTTGTTATTTAATTATTCTGAGGTAAAAAAAATATATACGAAGCAGCGCCAGAGAAGATAAAAGAACAATTAGAACACTCGAAAGGAAACCGACGGGCCGTAATAAAAAAAGGGAAAATAATCCAAACTTCGAGGAAAGACAAATCATCCGGGTACTCTGTAAAGTATCCTGAAATTAACGCAAAGTGCTTTGCGTTATTGTGCCTAAAGTTTTCCTTTATGAAAATTCCAGCCGACTGAAAGCATTAGTCTAACGAGTTTCTTGGGAGATGCGTGTGTATATATGTAGGCGTTTATTTTAAAACAAAGGAAAATATTAAACGATGAGAAAGTGATACTCTGGTATCCGGTTTCAGTGGTTTACACAAAAGTTTTCATTCTGGAGGGGAGAAAAGGCGTTGATGTGAGCCATTATTTTGGGAGAAAGATAAGAAAACTGATTTATAGAAATAAGTAAAAACACTATAAATAAAACAATAAAATAAGTCCTACTTTAGTGTCCCAAATCTGTTTACAAAAAATGGTGGTGACTACTGAAACAGACTATCTGTGTTTGTGCGACACTAGGTAACTTCAAAATTTCCAGTGTAGTTCTTCGGTAATAGCAGTAGGTATATACTTGTAAATATTATCTACTCAATTTATATATACGTTGAGAATCTGATTCCCTTTAAGATTTTAGCTAACTCTATATTAAATATTTTATTTTGTAATTAAAACGAGCACAAGCCATTGAAGAAACAGATATTTAATTGACAATAAAATTATTAGCGTGTAAAACACAAAAACCCAATAATTTTATTTGTACTTATAGTCCTGATGTCCAGTAAGTAATGATTCCAGCTAATAATGAGCCATTCAGAATAAAACGTATTCAAATCTTGCTATGAACGAGAGAGATGGAAAAAAGCAGTTATATCGAAACTCGATGCAAAACTTGTCAAACTTTTGAAAAGTGGCTCTTACAATAATTGTAAAATAAATAATAGCTGTCACGTAAAGTGACAGTCTTGACTATTCAATAAGGTTATAAACTTAAAGACTGTTACATATACTTACCAATTTATTGCACAATAAATTGTAGAATTTATTTTTTAACAAATTGTCAAATTTTAGATATTTTTAAAAACTGTTTACACTTTGCAATATTTGTAACAATTTATTGGTCAATTTCAACTCTGCTAACTCTCAATGACTAAAACCTAAGAGTTATTATAGGTTTGTCCCTAAAAAGAAATCACTTATCTCATTACGAGGTTGGTACAATGAAATAAATGTAAAAAGTTACTAAATATCCCTGAAATTGGCCAAGAAATTAGAGCAAGTTCTAATTCTACAATTTATTGTGGACAATAAATTGGGCATAATTTCTGTTTTACACATATTCAAATAAATTGAAGGACCTTGTACAATTTATTGTGAGAAAACTTGCTGTGTGTAAAACAGTCATAGGATTAAGAATAGAAATACGTCATTTTTAGCTCGACCAACTTTGATGAAGTTTTTTTTTGAATGGATCGTATCGAAACTTCGTATAAAAAAATAAATAATTCATATAAAAAACATATATGAACTTCGAATCAAAATTAAATTACTTAAAACACTAAAATCATTAAGACATGCTACAATAAATAAAAATGCAAACGTAAAAAATGCAAAATGCAAGCCACCTTAAAAAAATACTGAAATAAGACTGAAAACTAACTATGGTGTGGTAGTAAGATAACAAGGCAAATGGCAAAAATAATGCTTAGGTGTATAAAATATGACCGATGTCGACGCGAACGTAGCAGACTAATTATGAAGGCATACGTCACCTATGACATGATTGCCCTCTCTTAAGGTTGATTTAAAGAAACGTGATCCATGCGCATGTCTATCGAAAAAAAAAATTATATGTAATTAAAAATTTTAAATTTAATTTATGTGTAATTAAAATTTTAAAAATAAGCTTTATTCTAATAAAGCCGAACAAAAAAAGTAAAAAACAGAAAGTAATGGCGAGTGAATCTTTTTTAGAATATGTAATATATATTTCATTATTATATTATTTAAAATATATATTTCATATTTTTAAATCTACGCCGATGGATTTTTTTCAGGTTTGACACGTTCCAGTTTGGAAAAGTGCAATGAAAAAAGCAACCACAAAATCGTTTCGTCTTTCATTAAAAAATACTTCTATTCAATAGCTTGCTTGACTGATAAAATTCTGAAATGTACTTGTTGGGATATAACATTTTTTTTTTCCAAAAAACGACGCGCTTTTGGAAGATAACTGTTATCTTTTCCATTGCCATTTTCTAAAGAATAGGTGAAACTAGTCAAACCTGAAAAAAAAAACGTTTTTGACGTAAAAATTCTGATTTAAAAAGGGAGCACCGAACCCCCGCACTCACGCCACTGATTTCGCAATTAAAAAGTTTATTTATCGATGCCTGCCTCACCTGTAAACCCTTGTAGCTCTCACCATTATTGGGTAAACAGGAAAATATCAAGAAAACAATTATAACTTCATCACTAGAGCCAGTAGGTTAATAATAGATTCCAGGACCGGTCTTAACGCGACTAAAATACTTATGTGCCAAATTAATAAAGCACATCGTCAACTTCTGTATATTTGTATGTACATATTAGTCGAAAACCATTTCAGAACCTATGTTCATAAAACATTTTTACTTAAATACATTATTTCTACTAACTCTTAAGTTCTGATCAAAAAAATCTGGGACATCATGTATATTTAATACAAACGGTTTTTGCTCGCACCACTCTGATTTTTTACTGAAACAAAATTCCTCGATTCCGAAAAAATAGTTTTTTAGATTGTTTTTATAATTTTTTTCAAATACATACATTTTCCTTAATTACACATGTCTAAAGAAGTAGATACTAATTAGATTGAAGACACGGTTTGTTCATAATGGATCTCTCACCCCTTCATCTCGTAAATACGCCACTGGCTGGCCTTAACCGCTGTCATGTTTCTCCATCGACAGGTTTGTCTGCAGGCAACTAGCTCCCTTTTCGGCATTAGTTTATACCCTACATACGTTGTATTCCGATGGCGATTTACGGTTCTTCTTTTTGCATATAAACGATACGTTGCGGGCATCTCCCATTTAGAAAAAAAAGCAGATTTATGGCAGTGTATTCCGTACGGTCCGGAATTTAAATTCGGTGCGAAAGTTCGCAATTTGCCGACATTATCATTCAAATTGTCTACTCCGCATAGTTCGATGCAGCTATCGCGGTGCAGATTCATCTGGTAAAAGGAATGCATGCTGTTAGTGGGTACCACAGGAAATAATGATTATAGTGTCACGGTAATATCAGACACGGTTAACTACGGTTAATTAAAAAGTTAACTGGACTAGTCGTAACTACGTCCGTTAAAAAAAAAAGCAAAAATGAATCCTACTAAACTACAATAGTCATACTTGCGTAAAAATGCGTGAAATTTGCAGTCATGCTGAGTGCAACAAATATATTGTTGCACACAACATTTTTTCTACGATTGCATTCAGTAATGTTCTTATGAAACTTTGTGTCATATCAATTTTTAAAGAATCTATAATGTAAAATCACGCTCATTTAAGAAAAGATTTTTACATCAAACGCGTAGTCAATAGAATGCCAAAGTACTTTCTAATTCTGAAAGTAAAACTGTTGGCACTACAGATTGTGTCAAGTATCAAAGTATCAAAATAATCAACTGTTTATACTTTTTTGTTTATCATATTTTCACATACGAGGTGTGGCTATTAAAGAACCGAACTGATGTCATAACACTTTTTATTCGTTACCAATTACAGTGGCAACTTTTTCGCCTTCAATGTACTCCCCCTTGGCGATCTCTACACAGCTCCATACGACTTTTCCATTGTTGAAAGCAGTGCTGGAAGTCCGCTTCTGTCAGCTAGTTCAGAACCTCCGTCGCTTTTGCTTTAACCGCTTCCACACTTTCAAATCTTGAAGGGGACCCTTCAGCGCTGATTTGACCTTGGGAAATAAAAAAAGTCACAAAGAGCAAGGTCGGGCGAGTATGGTGGATGTTCCAACACAGTAATGCCGTATTTTGCCAAAAACGCCTTCACAGACAAAACAGAATGGACCGGTGCATTGTCTTGGTAAATCTTCCATGATTTAGTCTTCCACCAATCTTCGTTTTCTCACACGCTTACGAAGGGCTGTCAGAACCTCGATATAATAATGTTGATTGACCGTCTGACCCTCAGGGACCCAGTGAACGTAAACAACGCCTCGAATTTAAAAAAAAACGATCATCATCTCTTTGAATTTGGATTTGTTCATCCTGGTTTTTTTTTGCCTTGGCGAGTTCGGGCTCTTCCAATGCATGGATTGGCGCTTTGTTTTGGGATAAAAGCCACGATTCATCAAAAGTAATCACCGTGTCTAACAGGCCTGGATCAATGTCAATGTTGTTTAGAATGTCAGCTCAAATGTTCATTCTTGATTGTTTTTGCTCGGGAGTGAGGAGTTTTGGCACCATTTTTGCGCAAACATTGCGCATGTTGAACGATTCATGTAAAATCTGGCGAACACATTCTTTGTCAATTCCTGTTATTTCAATGTTTTCGTCCGTTTTTGACGTTGAGGGCCGTCCGGAGCGCGGATTGTCTTCGGTCGTTTCACGTCCCTCTTTAAACCGTTTAACCGTTTAAACCATTCAAAAACTTGTGTGCGGGATAAACCTATTCCCGTATACTTCTTTTAACATTGCATAAGCTTCTGTAAAAGTTTTCTCCAATTTAACAAGAAACTTGAGATTAATCCGTTGTCCATTTGAACACTTAACATTTTTTTGACGCGTCACTGGTGCGTAGACTAATTCAAACGACTGCTACAGTCAAACTGAGAGATCCTCTGGTTTGTCCAGCGGGCTCAGGATGGGGAAAGTATCAACAGACATAGTTCTGTTCAAACTTGTCACGACACTCTCGCAGAGCGCTGCTAGCAACATCAGTTCGATTATTTAATAGCCATACATCGTAACTTGTGACAGGAGTTTAGATTATTTTATGGAATTAACAAAATATGGTTCAAGACAGAGTGGAAGTGTTTGATTCAATATAGATCGTGTGTCACAGAAGACAATAACGCCTTTGTAATTTTCTTAGTTTTTAACCAACCAGCTTCGGTTAAGATCACAAGGTTAGCATACGTATTTGTGGCAATACATTTTGTCGTTCAAATGCAAAGTTATCTACGATACAAAATTAAAAGTCTAAATACAATTTGAGAACAATGTTACATTTTCTAGCTTAAATCTAGTTTGGTTCAATTTTAAAAAAAGATTTTTGTTTGTGAAATCCTAAAACTAAAGTAAAATAAAAATAGTTGGAGCTTCTCTTGTAGGTAAAAAAGTTTCATCAATAGTAATTGATTTAATGATAATTTTTATTATATGTTGATCAAGCGTATTGAAAAAAAGTAAGTTTTAAAAAACTATGTTAGATCAGCTGCAACGAATATTTGTTTTTGTGTAATTAGGTATATGGACTAGCATTATTCGTTTGTGAAAGGCGAAAAGTATACTTTTGAAACCTAAGGTAGACTTGTTATAAATGAGATCATATAAAGCATATGAAACCATTCGTTTTTGTTCACTGAAATAACACTGAACGGTACGAAAACTGCACTGATATGACTCTGAACTTAATAATTTTTAATTATATAATTTAAAAAAACACACACACACACACACACACAGTTTTAATCTTCTCCTGACATGGACGAAACGCATGTCGAGAAAAGTATAACGTATGTCCTAAAAGTTTTGGTACAAAATTCATGAACTTAAATATTAACAATAATGAAATAATATCAAGTCGCCTTTGGTAATAAAAGATTGTTTACTTTGTTGACTGTCAGTCGAGGGTTATTTATTTTGAAGTTTATGCTTTCAAATGTCGTATAAATTAGAAATAAGAAAAAGTATCTATAACTTAGTTGGGCGGGTACCCAAAGCTAAAATATTTCGAATATTCGAGAATGAAAATATTTCTCGCAGAACCATTTATCGAACAATAGCGGAGTGCGAGCAGGGAATACCTTGTTTGAACCTTCCAAAAAGTGGAAGACCACGAGTATTTACTGCAGAGAGGGAAGACCGGTTGCTAAGAAGAGCAAGAAACCAAGTTGGGATGTCATCAAGGAGACTGGATCGTCAATATGACACTTCTAAGAGTACGGTATCGTTGACATTGAAGAGGAATGGTCTGAAATATCGAAAAAGACGTAAGTGCCCCAAATACACTCAAGGGTAGCTTCTACGTATACCAAGATGATGCCGTCAACTGAGACGGGTCTACTTTGCCGATAGCAAGAGCATTATTTTAGACGACGAAAAGGATTTTACTTTGGTTAACTCCGAAATGAAAGAAAATTATGGGTTTTATGCAAATAACCTAGAGGAATGCCCTGACAATGTAAAGTTTAAGACTAAAGCAAAATTTGCCGATAAAATCCTTGTCTGGTGCGCAATTTCTAACAGGGGCATATCCCGACTTTTTGTGGGAAGAGTCAGAGACGAAGCTTTGAACAGTCAGGGGTATATTGAGAACTGTCTTTCCAAATTGCTCCAGTTTGTCCAATAACAT
Organism: Aromia moschata; assembly: GCA_029963805.1. NCBI lineage: Eukaryota > Metazoa > Arthropoda > Insecta > Coleoptera > Cerambycidae > Aromia > Aromia moschata. The sequence continues at coordinate 623,030 of JAPWTK010000004.1, forward strand.
CATGCTGAGGATGATATCATGTTTTGGCCAGACTTAGCATTGTGTCATTACTCTAGAGATACCCAAAACTGGCTTCGTCAACACCGCATACCTATTGTTCTAAAAACGCTAATCCTCCTAACTTGCCTCAGGCTCGCCCAATAGAGGATTTTTGGGCTTTATTGTCGCGGAAAGTTTATGACAGAGGCTGGGAAGCCCAAAACGAACAGCAACTAAGACGTCTAATTTTTGAAAAATTGAGAGAAATTGACTTGAATTCCGTCCAGGGCCTCATGAGAGACATCCGAAGAAAGTTGCGTCTGGTAGAGGAGTATGGGCCGCTTCACATAATTTGATAGTATAGTTTAATTAAGCATTAAGATGTAGTTTATGATAAATAATTGATGTTTCAATAAATCTGTTCATTAAAAAAAAAAACTGCTATAAATATTTTGTGCCAGAACTTTTAGGACATACGTTAGTAGTTCGATGCTTCGTGGAAAACGTCCAGTTTTTTGTTTCTACGCTGAAGGTTCCAGTACCCACTCGAGAATATAATTTGTGCAGATTATTGTCAAAATTATTATTATTATCAAAGTAATTGTGATATAATAAGAAACGCCAGAAACGCTTTGTGGAGGCTCACCCCGTGCATCTGTGCAATTTGGTAAGTGCATTCGGCACGGAGTCTCGACCTAATTGGACTGTCTGAACTCCTTATTCGATTGTTTCAGCCAGTTGCGTGCGGCGACGTTTCATACACAATAATTCGTGCCATTACCTACACTTTTGGTGCGATTCTCAGGGATTACCGAAGTTTCTTAATGGAATACGAAGTCTCCCAAGAGACATTGTTGCACGCGACAATGTAACAATGGTCGAAACTATTCCCGCAATCGGTCGACCCCGAAAGTTTCATTAAAGTTAGAATGAACTAAAGCCGCAGAAGCCAAACCACAATTAATTTAGCACCTACTTTTTTTTTAGAAAACCGTTTGGAAAAATTGATGATGTAACTAAGAGAAAAAAATTAAAAATATCATTTAGTACACTAGTTATCAGTTGCGTCCATAAAATATAAGTTGAAAGAAAAGAAAGCACATATATGTAAGTATATGAGTTAAAAAAAAGAAAGGTATTGTTTTTGAGGATATTGGACAAATAAAGAAGCAGTAATTTTTGCCAACCTTTCGTCTAATGTACTCAGACTTTAGGGCTTAACCTTTAGACTGCCGGTTGGCTCATATATGGGACAGTAATAAAATAATAATTTTAGTGATGAATACAGATATTATAGTGAATTTTTCCCATTTAATAGGCTCTCTGATATCTAAAGGATACAACTGAAATTCTTTCTAGTCGATCGAGGTACCCAAACTACCCCTAGCGAGGGGGTGAAATATTTAAAAACTCGTTATTGAACTTGTGTTCGTTATTGAACTTTTTACTGATTTTTTTTAGTAAATAGCCTGTAAAATCTGTAAAATGTATCCCAACATTTTCCGCAATTGATTGAGATGCCGAAACTACCCCTAGTGAAGGGCTGAAATTTTCAAAAATTCGTTATTAGGTGGGTATTGACTTTTTACACGATTTTTTTCGGAAGCACGCTGTAAAATCTGTAAAATGTACCCTAAAACTTTCCGCAATTGATTGAGATGCCGAAACTACCCCTAGTGAAGGGCTGAAATTTTCAAAAATTCGTTATTAGGTGGGTATTGACTTTTTACACGATTTTTTTCGGAAGCACGCTGTAAAATCTGTAAAATGTACCCTAAAACTTTCCGCAATTGATTGAGATGCCGAAACGAAAGGGGTGATATTTTCAAAATTCTTTATTGAACGGTTATTGACTTTTTATCGGTTATTTCAAATTAAAATGCTTTAACATAGAATAATTATTATTTTTTTACTTGAATTACTGTATTTAAAATAAATAATATTTTTTTTTAGCGATACTCGAATATAATATGTTCGATTGAATTCGAATGTAAAACATTGAATTTCTACCTATAACTATATAAATATATAAGTATAAAACTATATACGTATGAAAATATGTAAGTCTTCTTCATCCCTAGATGAAGAAAAAAATATTATTTCAGTGTAACTGATCGCTTTTTTCATGTTTTTGATTTGATATTCATCCTGTTACCTATATACTGAATAAAATTCTTGAATAATTTTTCACATTTCCGGGGGTGCTGCTGAAACAAATTCACTCAATTTCACTCAATTTCACTTAAACATAAATATATAGTAATTTACACAATCTGAAAATTTTTAACATTGGCCCGACCGATGCCAGCCGGCCTGGCTCATATATGAGCCACCCGTGACCTCGGCAACTACTCTAGATGTATTAGATGTTTATATATATAAACTTTGCCCCTCAAAAATATCGGTAGTCTAAAGGTTACTTAGTGTTTTATATGACGGTCTATGTCAGTTAAGTCTAAATATTGTCCAAGGATCAAACATTTAACTGACATAGACCGTTATATAAAACACTAATTAAGCCCTAAAGAAGTCTGTGTACGAAGTCTGAGTACTGAGTCTGAGTACTAAGTAGTAGACGAAAAGTCGGCAAAAATTAATGCCTCTTTATTTGTCCTATATCCCAAAAAACAATTTCTTTGGCATCCATTAATACAGTTTGAATTAGGTATATTAAAAAATTAGGTTCTCATGTTTAATAAAGTTGGCATACGGCAACATAACACATTGACAAGTCGCGCAGCGTGTGATAGGGGTTGCCTCAATTCGTAAAACTTACCCTCTTAATTAGCTTGACGACGTAGATTGGTGAGAAGATTCGTAAAAACTTTGTAGCATCAGATAAGTTTCTATTAGTCTCTGAGAGTCGTTTTCGATGTGGTGAAAATATATACTTTCTTTATATCATATATAAATTTTTATATATGATATTTAACATCTACTGATGTAATACAAGCATAACTAAAATACTCTTTGATGAGAATTTGGTGATGATGACTTAACGGGTCTGTAGATGCACCATCACAAGTTTGTATTTATTTGGTAAAACCGTTCTCTTTCTTTAATACACTATCGAACTCTATTTATTGCGTCACTTTGCCTGTAGCAACATTTTTTTTTCGTCCACTATTTGCAGTGACTCCGCTAACGACAACGCACTATTCTTTAATTTGTTCTTTAGTCTGGCTTTCCTCAATAGCTGCAACTTCGGCAGAATTGAAATATAACATAACAGCTTTTATTTGCCGGAAATGTCTCGTCTTGTATGTACCGCAGCCGTGTATGTTTTAATAAATATTCAAAAATCACCGATAGATTTATTCACTTTTTCAGCAAATGAAATGTTTTAGGCGTTTGTACGTGTGCTATTTTATTATTAATGTGTAAAACCGACGCCGACGACATAAACTAGTACCTCAAACTGCTATAATCTGTCAGACGGTCGGATGAAACTAAAATCAACGACCTGCCCGCCGTGCGCCGCTGAATTGCGGCCCGATCGGCCAACACTATTAATAACGCTGGTATTGTTAATTATTTGTACAATGGAAATTATGTTACTGATTTTAGATATATTTGACTGGTAGTGTTTTACTAATAGCATTATACAGAGAGACTCAAAAGTGCCCCCGCCCCCTAACTTTTGAACGGAGCAAGAAATTGACACTTCGCAAAAAATTGATTGCCTCGATTGTACTTTTTCTACTTTTACTACTTTTTAACATAAAATGTGATATCCGTCACTCGGTCTGTGATTACAAATCACTCTTGAGCACAACTCTATTTTTTTAAACTCTGTTAAGCGTTTCCCAAATGAAACGTCATTTTTATTTTTGAAATTTCCACATAAGTCATTTTGGGAACCATATATAAGCTATTCACGTTTTAATGAATAAAAACACAGACTCGTATTACAAAGAATATTTTGTGAACCCAATAAGTTTGAATCCACTTTTGAGCCGCAGTGTATGAAACTATATTATAACGTTTTCAATTTTGAGAAAAATACTTTTGAGGTAAGTAGGTATGCTACTCTTAAAAATGCCAACTTTTAAAAATAGTCAAAAATATACTCCATCAAAATAAAATTTAAAAATACAATAACTATCTTAAAGGTATTTTTTTAAGGTTATAAAGACAATATAACAATTTTTCATCTAATTTTGTACTCGTATGCACACATATCACTTTACTCGATTTCAACAAAATTTTTATTTTTCCAATTCTACAGAACAAAGTATGACTTACTTTGCTATATCTCTATTTTGCAACATTCTAGTATTCAAAATGACTTTGTGAAATACTTCATAACGCTAGTCACTAACTGAACCAAGATTGATTGTCGAGACAAATTGTAAGTAAATAAAAATACCTGCTTCCTGTTGTTTTGGAGGGTGCTACTGACATAGAGAATAAAATGGTATAATGTAAACATACTAACTCACAAGAAATCTTTATTAGTTGTGTTATCTATTATCAGTTTACTATCTTCAGATTTATTTATCTCTGAAATTATAGCTGACATTCTCGCGATGGAAATGAAAATGTTCTTTAGAACATTTATATTATGTTTGAGTTCCATTGTATAACAGAATTACATTGCATTTGAGCTCCTGTATATTTGTGAACGCTCAAGTTGGTTCAACATATTATGAAGGGGGTTTGTATGTTGTATGTATCGAAAGGTCTGCTAATTAGAATAGATTAATACGGAAAGCGATGAACCGCCATTAATTTAACGAGTATTTTTTTCCGGAAAATAATTAAAATTTCGGAAGTAATTATATGAAAAAATTGCTTTGTAAATTTTAATACAACGTGCTTAATGAACTAGGAGAAAATGCCTTCAAAAGAAGTGTTGAAATTAACCGCTGTTTTCTTTTGCTCTCCCAAGATATTCATTTGTCCTCAGTTTGCTGTTCCACGTTTCTTACTCAGTAGGTACTTCAATAGATAAATCTTAAATATAATAAGATCACATTGCTAATAATTTTTTATGTAGTGTTAAAATGGTGGACGTAACACGATGCTTCAACTTTTTTAAGTTATTAGATTAATAGTATTTTAAATTGTTGAAGGGACAACGACTCTAAAAAGACTATTTTCTCTCTGTTTCGCCACACTCGAATCTGGATTAACAATGGTGGCACTAACATGTAGAAAGTTTCAATATGATGTTAATTTTAACTTTCAAGATATGGTAGATCCAAGTTACTACTTTTGCATAGGCTTATTTCACTTCTTCCTCCAGGCTTGATTGTTCGTTGGAAGTACAAGCATGCTCATTTAATCCCATTACCCCCACCAGTTTATATCTCCATAACCCCATAATTTGTAAAAAAGTATAAACATTGGGTAAACTCTGAGAAAACATGGATTTTATACATTAATAGTCAGAAACTATAAAATTCAGTATCATCTGGATCATTTAATCTCATAACTCTACTGCGTTGAACCGCAAAATTTCATCAAGCCAATTCCCTATAAACCCACAACTCAGGATGTACGAGTGACTATAAACATAAAACTCTGAGAAAATATATATGTTATCCAGCAGAGATCCAAAACTTTACAAAATAGTGTTAGCCGGCTCGTGTACATAACATAAACCCATAATACCACCATTCGATAACCCCAAAATCACCATAAACCAATATTATTCAATCGTAAAATGGATTGTACTTGTATTGTACTTTATAAACCCAGCTATAAATATTCCCAAATTTTACGACGAATATTCAATTACTTTTCTCGTGAAAGGGAAGTAACGGCCACCATGTTAGATTTGCAATTTAGATTTTAAACTTTTAATATAGATTAATAATCGGTAACCTTGAGAACTCCTTTTGAATATATTTTAATTACAGAGTGTGGAACCCCTTATGTTCTTATGCCGTACCAAAAAGGAAAATGGAGCCTATTCGCGTCTAGCTTTAAGGTCGAAACCCTCTGGTGTGTCAGTCGAGAAATATTCGAGTAGGCAGTAGCACCGAACATAATCTATGTTCGGTGGTAGTAGTATCGAAATGCATTGAATCGCATGAAAATATAAGAAAAAGGAATATAAAACAATTTTGTCGTCGTAAAGCAATTAGTAAAGGTAAGTAAATTAAATATAAACGTTATTTCGAGTGTTAATTTTATTGTAGCCACATTTTGTTGTACTGTAATTTTCTTCGTGATACATAACCTTGCTGCTGTTTGTTTACGTTATTTAATACGTTATTTTTGTTTAATATTTCAAGAAATTACGTAAGTTTGCGCTATCCCAACCTGCCGAAATGGTTCAACGACATTCTTCTACCACAAGTTTCCTGCAGACCAGGAATTAAAGAGACTTTGGAAGAATTTAAGGAGAATATGAGTGGTTACTGACAGCACACGTTTGTGCAGATCATTAAAAAAAATATTTTTTTTTCCGCATTGTACGTTTTATATAAATTTTACACGAAGATATTCATTATCATTACCACAGTTTTGAATAACATTTATGATTTTATTTGACTTTTACAGGTGTTAATGCAAAACGGAGAAGATTGCTTCCATCAGCAATTCCTACAAATTATTTAAAAGAATTTGTAATGAGGTTGCCATCGCTAAAAGTAATGAGGGAAAATAATCGTGCTGAAAAAAGAAAACTCAGGAATAAGAAACGAGTAGCTACAAAAGAAAACCAAAAATTAGAAAATGAAATGATTGATTCGGAGTCTCATGTCGATATCACAAATTCGACAGCTAAGGTAAATTTAGTTAGTTGTAGAAGATGAAAACAAATGTTTTCATTTCTTTAATTGCAACATTTTTTCTAGGTACCACTCACAGAATTACAAGAATAAAAAAGCAGCAGCACATCTACATTATGTCGCTAAGAAATCGTCGCAGATTTCAGGCTTGTCAACGAAAACAAGGGATGACAAAAAGGGATGTTATGAAACCTTGATTGACAAAAAAGAGATGTTATGAAACCCTTTGAAAATTTTTATATTAGGCAATAATGTCGTAGAAGAAGAAGAGAAACTTTTTACAAAATAGGAATATTTATTTAAAAATGTTAACACTTCGTAGGCAAATAGTATCAACGTATTCATGTAAATATAAAATAATCTCAGAGAACACATTTTTTTAAATATTGTAATACTTATTTTAATATTCTCATTTTAATTTGTATATAATTTGCGTAAATAATAGTAAATAAAACTTAGTATTCTTTCCTAAGGAGTATTTCTTCGGAGAGGGGCACTACTTCGTACTTGTCTTTTTTTTATTTCTAATTTTCCCCACTACTGCTTTGTATCCGTACATGAAATAATTTCAATACTCTCCAATGACGTTCTGTAATTCATTTAATATTAGGATTTATACTTTTAAAAAGCGTACTGTTATTTTTTAACAAAAATAAAACAAATATGTCAAAATGAAACTTACTTAGACAAGTGCATCAACACCGCGACACTATGATTGCATGTGCCATTGCCTCCAGCAACACATGTACAATGAATTTGGAGAATTTCTTTTTTTTTAAGACATCCTGATTTCGTGAGGTGGTCTCTCCACAGCCGATGTCTGAAGGCACAAGGCTAGTATATCAGTTTTGTCGTTTTTACATTCTGTGATTCCACATAAAATTATATGTTTGGCATTCAATATTCTTTCACCCTCCTCATATGCCCTGACACCTTGTCCAACGTGTTTTACTAATGTCGCGAATTCCACTGCACTTGCATTCATCTACAAAAACATGAAAATCGTAATTGGCATTTAAACTTAACGTAAACAAACAGCAGCAAGGTTATGTATCACGACGAAAATTACAGTACAACAAAATGTGGCTACAAAAAAAATTATGTCAACACTCGAAATAACGTTTATATTTAATTTACTTACCTTTACTAATTGCTTTACGACGACAAAATTGGTTTATATTTCTTTTTCTTATATTTTCATGCATATTTCGATATTACTGCCTACTCGGATATTTCGCGACCAGAGGGCTTCGACCTTAGGGCTAGACGCGAATTACCCAAAAAAATTTATGATGGTTTTTCCAGACCTTATCACCTGTCATCTTTTTAAAACATCAAATGTCTCAAAAATGGCTGGGTTTAAGCATAGGTTATGGTACACGTTCTCGACTATAAATTATGCAGTCTTTCCAAATTTGTAAAAATATATAGGGTGTTTCATTTAAAATAAGAAATTTAGTCGACGCCCAGAAGTACATGCACTCCCTGTATGTTCGGAAATATTTAAAAAATGAGGCAAAGAGGGGTGCAAACAACGTCATATTTTCGTTTTAGCATGTTTTATGAAACAACTGATTCTGTAGACCAAATAGTCACTAAAAATTCACCCTGTATGTCATACTTCTTAATACGAACCCATGCAAAAATGTCTTTGATCCCTGTTATCTCAAAAGTGAAAAATAGTTGCAACTTTAAGTTTCTGAAAATTTCGCATACATTAAAGTCGAAATTTGTAGGTGGAGGAACATTTTATCAGTTATTTGCTTTAAATCAATCATATATTTTTTTTTACGTTTTTAGGCAATAAAAAAAGAAAAATGCTTCTTTATTGTTTCTTAACATCTATTTTGTATCAACATCTGTGCCACATAAATACTTGGTAATAATATTTAAAATTTTGCTTCTGCTGTCCTAAAGATTATTTTTCTTCGTCTTATAAACAGCGTGAAACTGTGTTTTAAATGAGTTTTCCAGAAACTCTACTGTTCCCATACTTCCAGAAGACTGACATTGATCTGACACAGCCGGGAAAGTATTTCGTTTATTATCAAAGTTTCGAAAGGCTACGTGATTTGTTCATCATGAAATGTTACTAAACTGTAGTTTAATTTTGCTAAGTGAAAGAATTGCGGTTCAATCGAATATATTTTTTTCGTACTTAGCGATGAAATAAATAAAGAGATTGTGTCCGGGTATCTGCCAGTTTTTTCAAATGCAATTATCGGACTCGGAGAAAACATCGTTAATTGCTAGAGTAAAGGAAACTTACACCGCTCGGCTACTATTGATGGTTCAAACAAATCATCGGAATCGGACATATCCGAGGAAACTTTCGTACGGCATCTGGAAGTTATCTCTGGGGAATGGTTGGAAATCTACAAAAGAGAAATTGTCAAACTGTGTTTATCTGTGGGACGAGGCGGCCGCTAGATAAGGTTGATTAAGACAAAAAGGTTTTCCTTTCTGCTCGCCTTCCCTCGATTATGTGAAAATGATAGAATTACTGGACGTGACATAGATTGACCTGCGATGTTGCCAAGGATAATGCGATAACTTAGTTTGTTATAAAAACGTCGGCAGATCTTCGAAAAAAGTCGACTAAAAAAAAAAACTCGTCTTGAAAAATGTTTGATAGCTTGTCATCATTTTGAGCGCCGTTTTTATCTTAGTCACGATGCCGATGGTGGATAAATATAATAGTAAAATAAACTTTAAAATACCATATGTGGCATAGCTATGCTTTTAAAAACATTATATAGTAACTTTTAAAAGGAATATTGTTGACATGTCGTTTTTGGAAATGTCAAATAATTTTTTGCGAATTTACTTCAAATGTAGCGGCAGCGGTTCTAATATAATGTCAGAGCTCTAAAGCGATGAACTTCCAAAAACGTTTTAACTGCTACAACAATGTCCTCTCTGCGTTTAGAAACCGCTTTTTGCTACAAGCAATTATCAACTCCACTAAAAGATTTTCCTCATTTCAGATAAAACTGAAAGAATAATATTAGTATTTAGTCGTTGGTCGGTACAGTGCTCAGTTATTGACCATTTATGTTGCTTAATATACAGGGTGTTTTGCATACGAACCGACACAGAGCAGGGGCATGTAGGGAAACCTAAAATATGGTGATTTAACGCAACTTACCTTAATACTAAGTTGCACCCCTGAGAAGTTATAGGCCTTCAAAGTGGGGTTTCAAATTTCGAAAAAAATCAATATCTCAGTTATAGTTGAACTTAGAAAAACCAAATTTTGTAGACGTTGTGAGTGTACCATGAACATTAATCGACAGTAAGTAGAGTTCAATTGAAGCGTTTTAAAGAGTTGATTAGGGATGATGCACCATTAAAATGTGACATAATTTTTTTAACCCTTTTGGCGGACTTAAAAAAAATCATCTTATTTTATGGGGAGTTTGATTCTAAAACTTTTCTTACTCTTATTTTTCAAAAAAATTTGTCGTTTTCAAGAAAAACTCAAATAACTAAAACACTTATTTCAGCAGTATTATTTAAAATCATCGAAAATTCAAAAGTTGGCTTGAAAACGACAAAGTTTTTTGAAAAATAACAAGAGTAAGAAAAAGTTTTAGAATTAAATTCCCCATAATATAAAATGAACAATTTTTAAGTCCACCAACGGGTTAAAAAAATCTGTCAAATTTTAAAGGTGCATCATCTCTAATCAACTCTTTAAAATGCTTCAATTGAACTCTACTTACTGTCAATTAATGCTCTTGGTACGCTCACAACGTCTACCAAATTTGGTTTTTCTAAGTTCAAGTATAACTGAGATATTGATTGTTTTCGAAATTTGAAACCCCACTTTGAAGGCCTATAACTTCTCAGGGGTGCAACTTAGTATAAAGGTAAGTTGCGTTAAATCATTATATTTTAGGTTCCCCCTACATGCCTCTGTGTCGGTTCATATGCGAAACACCCTGTATATATATTTTTTTCAGTAGTTCAATTGTCCAGTAGTACTCCAATTTTTAACACCATAAACGTAAAAGCTACCATCTCACGTAACAGCCTTTCTCTAAGTTAAGTGCTACTTGAAAATAATGGGCTATGTATAAATTTTTCTAATGGTCTAGGGTCTAGGTAAAGGAAATTTATGCCTAAAATTCGATATTTCCTCTACTGTATTGAAATTGATACTTAAATAAAATTAACTTTTTGACGACGTGGCCAACGACTGACCTCAATTTTTGGGTGGTCAACGACACTAATAGCAGGAATATGTAGAAGCAAGTAGGTGTTAATATTTGATGATAAATTTCAACTATACTCTAACAGTCTTTTTCTTAATCTACCTGTTGCGCCATTGCATTATTTACGTTCGCCGAGTAGGTACATATGTACCTTGATAACCACCACCACCCTCGCTAGTGTCGATTTTGAAATTGAACTTCCAGTTAATGATTTCTTGGGCGTTCCAGTTAATGATTTCTTGATTGGTTGGTTGAAGAAGAAAGTTTTTCCTATATCGATAAGAATCCACCGCTTTTTTTCTGTGAGGGTATTTATAAACCAAAGTTCACTTGACAAAACTAGGAACTTAGATGAATTGAAGACCGAATGAGGTTTCAAATGCATATAATTTTGACCACTCTGTGGTGTGTTTTCAAGAAATGGATTCAAATTTTGAACATTTAACGGATTAAGTTTAAATACTCATCCAGTAGTTTACTTTGTTGATTTTTTTGTACTATTTATTGTTAGGTATAGTCCAAATAATTGTTTTCTTCTAATGTTTTATGAGTTTCCTAATTATTTTCATACAACTGTTTAAAGGGTGTCCCATAATGACTGGTGCAAGCTGTAACTCATAATAATAAATATATCGGAGTCATTTCATAAATGGACGTCAATGTATTGACGAGGAAGTGTTAGGCAGCATTATAATTATCACCCCCGGTAGAGCCACCACCACTCAGTCCCAGCCTCTGAATATTTTCTATTCATTTAATTTTGCGATGCCATCCACTATTTATGGATAAAATTTTAATAAAACGAATTTCTATAGAGAATAAATAGATGTATAATGTAATACTCTGATGTACTGGCTAATACTCCTACAATAAATTGATATTGTTTTTGTTGTATTCCGATGTTTTTATTGATATAAGAGTTATAGCTCGTAGAAATCATTTTGGGACACCCTGTACTAGACATATGTAAAAGCTTCATTGCCATACAAGACTTTGTAAAAAAATATAGGATTGCCGTTTTAGAAAATGTAGACGATAAATGCAAATTCCAGTTGGCGCTCTCTCAGTTGCCTAATCAAAACATGCAAACTAAAAGAAATTGACCTGTTGGATAATTAAGGGGGCAGTACACCTTTATTACATTTTTTTTTCAAGATTTTTTATAGTAATATTTATTTTGATATTCAAATTTTTTTTACATATAAAAGTCAACATCTCAAACTATATAATTTTTTTTTGTAATTTTTAAGCCACGTGTGGCCATGATATGGCTGCCTGAAGTTAATCATCTAAAAAAAAAGGGTTGGAAAAAAATCTCAGCTTTGGAACGTCCGAAAAAAAAAATTCAAAATGGATATTAAAATATAAGCCAGCCGCTATCGTTTGAACTACAAAAAAAGTATTTTGGGTGAAAAACAAAAAGAATTGAAGCAGACTTTTGAAATTTTTAACCCCTTTCTTTTAGTGAAAAAGAGGTTAAATATCAACGGATTTTCATGATTGTAGTTCATACCATAGCTACACATGTGCAGATCGGATCAATAGTTTTTTCAAAAAATTGTCGAAACCACCAGGTCAAAAAACAAGGTTTTGAGAAAAACGCGTTTAAAGTTTTTCGCATACCAGACGAATGCGGTGTCATCCCAGCTGAGTATTTCATGAACGCAATCAACAGTTTTCGTAATCGATTGGCTTACTGTCAAGAGGTTAACGGAGCACAGTTTGATCACTTATTCTAATAATTAAGACTGTTTGGACGAGTCTTGCCTTAGCTGTCTGGACAGTAAAGAGTTTTGCCTTAGATGGCTAAATAGGCCTTTATATTGGTCAACTTTTTTCCATGATGCGTATTTATCAAGCTTCAATGCCTCAATTGTATTTGACCTTGGAATAGCTTTGAAGGTCATAATCGATTGTAGTTTTCCGCTCTTTTCATTTCCGGTGTCAAAAATTGTTCCCATTTGTTAAAACGGACTTGACCTTGAAATAACCTTCAAGGTCGTGGTCAAGGTAAAATCCAAGGTCACCATTGGATTGTCAGGGAAAAATCCTGTAACTTTTGTGAAGGTCATTTTACTCTATTTCGCGTATTTCTCGAGTTATCCAACCGTCCCGGAACTTTTGACATGCACTGTATATTTATCAAACGTTTTGGCCAATATAACATATTTGTACACTATTTTTAAAGGGATCTTCTATAAGAATTGGAAGTTTCTGAACATTTCTTTTTTTCGGAACATTTATTTTTTCAAAAAATAAATATGTACTATCCCCTTAAAAGTTGAACTAAATTTACACACAGTATTCCTCCTCGTTTTCGTGTTTGATTTCGCATTTTATGCGTCTCATTCACTATCTCATTCCGCAAATGCCGCCGTAATTTACAGGCATTTTAAAGTGATAAAAGCCTCCATGTCCCTTCTTAGTTCCCTAAAGTGCTTCAAATTAATAACCCACTGGTAACCGCAACTGCCCGGACAGTTTTTTGCCGGCGAGCCACGCCGTCGCTCCATCGGGACCATAAAATTCTATTAGTTCTCAGGGTGGATTCCGTCCCTTAGCGTTTCATTCATGTAGCGGCGAAGTATTTAGCAATAATAATAAACCGACCCCTTTTTTACGAGCGAACGTCGCAGAATTAAAGGATCTTGATAGCTACGGCGGGCTACGGTCAAGTGCCAAGTGATAGTGTGCGACGAACGCTTGTTTTAGTGACGTGCTCGAAGGGTTTCCCTTCGAATTCGGCGGATGAACTTTTCTGAATGGGCGGAGTTTACGACTTCAACTAAAAGTACCAGATGAAAAGGAATGGTATAGTGAAATCCCAATCCAGGCATCAATTATCTAATGCACAGCTGGGTCTAAGACGGAACAACACCAATACCTTAAGTCTAGGAAAATAAGAAAAAGTAAGAGGATAGTCCCAAAAGTACCCGGCTTAACGTATAGATGGCGGTTGTTGTTTGAAAAGATTGACTTTGGTAGAAAGTAGGTACCAACCTTATAAACATTAAGTTTAAAGTTTGGCGACGTTACATTGTTTAGTATTTTATTTGTTTGGCAGCCGGAAATAGTGAACGTTTTCAGTGAGTTTGTAAGAATGGAAAAAATTGGTCATCGTTGTGTGATCCAATACTTTCATTTAAAAGGCCTCAGTCCAACCAATATCAAAGTAGAGCTAGCTAGATTCTACTCTGGGGGAGTCTGCTCCTCCGTTCGCAACAGTAAAATATTGGATGGCAGAGATTAAACGGGACCATATGAGCTGCCAAGACGAAAATCGCTGTGGTCGATCAAATGAGGTTACCACGCCAGAAATGGTGAAGAAAATCCACAAAATGTTATTGAAAGACCGTCGACTGAAAGTGCGCGAGCTAGCAGAGATGGTAGGTATTTCAAAAAGTGCTGTCCATCGCATATCGATTGATCATTTGGACATGAGAAAGCTATGCACAAGATGGGTGCCGCGATTACTCACATTGGAACAAAAACAGCGTTGTGAGTATGTTTCAATCGAGGGTTTGGCAAAGTTTTACAACAATAAAGCCGAGTTTTTGCGTCGATGTATAAGCATGGATTAAACATGGGTCCATCACTTTAGACCTGAGACGAAGGAACAGTCAAAACAATGGACTGATAGGGAGTATCGGCTCCAAAGAAGGCGAAGACAGTTCCATCTGCAGGCAAGGTCATGGCGTCAGTTTTTTGGGATGTGCGTGGGATAATTTTCATTGATTATCTTCAAAAAAGGGAAAACAATCAACGGCGAATATTATGAGAACTTATTGCAACGTTTGAGTGATGGAATCAAGAAAAAAGCTTTGTTGTATCAAGACAATGCTCCAGGACACATTCATTATCGCGATGGCCAAAATCAATGAGTTAAAGTTCGAATTGCATTCTCACGCACCCTATTCACTAGATTTAGCCCCTACAGATTATTTTCTGTCTTAAAACTTGAAAAAATGGTTCGGTGAAAAAAGGCTAGCACCACAATATCGATCGTTTGCGGTCACACTGCTTTTGTTTGTGACGCCGTGGTTTTCCATCAATGTTGTCAGCACATCAACAATCGAATATTTCAAAAATTCTATTTGCGATTAGTTTGGGAACAGCTCTATGCATGTTACTTCAAAAATACTATGGAACATATCCGTTTAACTGATGTGACAGAGGAAACGATATGCAGATTCTGCTGGAAAGAGCAAGCATGTTCATGTTCACATCAGAGTGAAGGCTGATGTTTCTAATTCTCGAGAATGAAGAGCCAAAAAGTTTACAAAAGCAATACAAAGGAGTCCTGTGTTATTAAGGCTGTGGTGTTTTAAAAACTACTTTACTACACTGCTGTAATCTCCAAATTTTAATCTCCTAAACTGTTTCTCATACCACTTCTATGAGTTATATTGGTCCACTACCCTGTTAGGAAGTGATTGTCAAAAGTTCGACATAAATTGAATTGTTGATGTTATGAAGTATTATTTTGAAATTAAATACTCGCATTTACGTATTAGGCGCTTCGAATATTACACCATAAATAATTATGGTTTAATATTAATATTTTTTTATTAGAATTACTCATATTAGTGACTAATCTAGATACCCTTACTATTTAAAACTTAAATGCTAAGTGCTTTAGTGCTTTAAACTTAATTATGTTATTTATTCAGTATTTTACACTTATAAAAATATTTGACGTTAGAATATCAAAGAAGTTGAATATTTGGAAAAATAATATAAAAACTTCTTAATAGATATTGCACCAGCTTTACTTTTTTTTGAATCGTAAGAAAACTGAAAACTAAAGAAACCGACTAAGTTCATCAAATTGACTAACATAGTAGTCTTGAATATTAAGATTCTTTTTGAGTGGAAGAAAATACGGATTAAAATACATATACCTGGTGGCTCAGAAGATAGGGCCAAGCTTATATCTTGAAAACCAATTAACGGATTTTTTTTAAATCTGGAGCGTTTATAATAGAATTAATGTCCACCCAAGTGACGAAACAAGCCAAGATGGCCGACTTCCGGTTTTGCCGAAAATGGCACTAAATCCAGTTTTTCAAACGGAATCCCCGGAATATTATGAGGGTTAGTCTTTTTAGTTAGTTAGAATTTTAATACCATATTACCCATGACTTCTTTTTTGTCTATACGTTTTCTTATTTTTGTCTATATATTTTGTGTTTACGTTTTCTGTATAAATAATATACGAACAATTTTTTAATATAATTTAACTACACAGTCCCACACAGGAATGCCTCCTAAGGTTCCTTACTACCCGTTTCCTCAGTAGCGAAACATATTTTCTTAAAAAGCATATTAAGAATATTTAGAATTTTATTAGACGTACCGCTTTTCATATGGGCGTTTCTGAGGTAAGACAATCCGAGATTCTATGGCCTTCGCTACCCAACATGCATATGCAGGGATTATAAATTTTCTCTGTATACGAATAAATCACACATCATACATATTTGAGAATGTTACAATGTTGCATTTTCTTGAAATATAACAGGAGGAAAGCCACCAGAGGGAAAATCGTGAGTAGTAAATTGGTTTTAAATTTTAAAATCATGCGTGAGTTCACTTTCATTTCATCCTAGTGTCCTGGGATTAATGCATAACCTGGGGGTACCCAAGAACCGGTGGTTTTCGAATTATAATGTTTTATTAGGCTCAAAAGATATTAGCAAATCTCGCCTCGCAAAGCAAGGGCGTAGCCACTATTTTTCTTTGGGGGGGGGGGGGGGGGGGGCGTCCAATGCAGATTAAACAAAAAAGCAAAAAAAAGGTAATTGAGGGCAACGGCAAGCGCAATCCCCCGACTATTTTGGTTTCTACTTGAAGACCATTTGGGGGGGGGGGGGGCGATCGCCCTTGTCGCAAAGTAATGTTTTTTTTTTCTACAAGTTTTATTCCCGATAAAAAAATACACTACTTACCTTATAACCGGTTAGATTTAAATTATTGCGAGAAGAATTATTAAGAGATAGAATTCTTAGGCAGGATATTCCTGCTTTCAAAAATGTCACTCATAATAATTTTGGGTACAAAAAACTTTGGTTAAAATCAAATCCCCAATGTTACCATTCTGCTTACTAAAAGAAACATTTTCTTTGCGTTCAAAGCATCAGTCCCGCAAAGGGCATTCTAGCATTGCAGCAATAAGCGTTGACTAATGGGCATTAGAGCACGTGTTATGATCTACCAATTACAGTCTTTATACTCTGTCTATTAATGATATATATATATACTCTGCTATAAATAAATAAAATCTTTATATATGTAAATAAAAAAAGTTTGCTCGCCGCCTAAAGTAAAAATCGATTACGGTGATATTGTTATTTAACTAATCCAAGTAACTTGTTTCTTAATAAAAAAAAACAGAGAGAAATGGTTGAATAAAACTGCTTTGTTACCTACAAAATCGTGTGAACATTTCATGTGTGTATTTCATCTCCAAAAAGTAGTCCATTTCGAAAACCTTCTTGTGTAGGATAAACCACTACAATGATGGAAAGAAATTGACATTCTTCATCTTTAATAGTACCTGAGATACATTCAATAAAACATTATAAACACATGTAAGTTTGTATTGTGTGTATTATTATATAAGATCTGACAGAAGTCTAGAATAACGCCTCGTTTTTAATCATACTTGTTTTGCTTTCTGGCGAACTTCATTTTTTTTTATTTCAGTTGTTTTCCAGCTGTGGCAGCCTTCTTTATTTTTTTAATAGAACTCCTTTTTTTATTATTATTTTTTTAAATCAGCCTACTGCGTGGGACTATATAAAATTTTTAAGATGATACATGGAGTATTTCGATAAACCTTAGTTTTTTTTTCGTCGCTCAGTATAAGCGTTATTGAGCATTATATCGCTCAATTATTCAACTAAGTATTTAATGAAAATGAAAGCCCACAGTATGAACTACTAGTTACCATGAAGAGTATCTTGTGTTCATATTATTAACTGTATATTGTGTTCAAAATGTCTACCATTATTGCTAAATCACAGTTCTAATATGTCCATAAAAGGGCTTTTTATATTCACAAACACATCACCCCTCCCAATAAACACACATACGTTAAAAAAACGTTTTTAATGTCCAAATACCATTTGAAAAATGCGTGTCGTTACTACGTACATTCAACTTAAAAATGTCGCGGTTTTAAACGTTTAACGTAACGAAAATAAAAACGTTTAAAGTAAGTGAACTCACAACGTTCATTTTACATCTTAATAATCTTAAATATATATTTCTAAATAATATTTTAATAACGTTAAATATTAAGGGAAATTAAACGTATTGGTAAACGTTTAAGAAATGTGTTTTTCAACGTTGTTTTAACGGGTTATCTACAACCGTTACAATTTTCACCTACCAATTTATACTGCTGTTGCAGTTACACGTAAAGTAAACAGTAGAGAATTAAGAAAAAAATATATTCAAATATATAAACATAATATAATTAGTAATAATATATATACATATACATGTCTGGGAACTGAAACCAAACATCTTGAAATCAAAAACATAAGAAACTTAAATTCTATTATATTAAATTCTATAGTGTTTCTTGACGTCATTTGGTTTAAGTATTCTGGTGGCCGAATGTTTCAGCCGTTCTTTTACACTCCAAGCATTTGCAGGTCATTATTTTTGTTTGTCGGGAAATTAAGATTAACGTCCTCTGAAAAATGTTTGATATAAAACATTGATACGACTCTTTACCTATGTATAATATGCATCTCATTACCACAATAGATATTGTAGAAGTATTGCCATTGTAACATAATTGGTTAAACTACCAGCCGTCCGGACTAATAACTGCTCAAGAATACCTAAATAAAACATTTCGTCATTAGTTAGATAAAAAATACGACTTATTCTATACTATCACTAGATGAACGGTCACTGGTCAATCCTACACCAGTATCAAAATATAGTTTTTTTCTCGTATTCTAAATTAAGGCTAGAATAATTATGTATCTGTGGAAGTTGATAGTTTTGTTGGTATTTGAACAAGAAGGTTACATGATAAAACATGCAAGGGGAGTTCAGTTTGATGGGGGGCTCACTCTTTGAAAAATTCTCACTATTTGAAAAACAGTTGCATAAAAAATTCCTTTTCAATGTTTTTTTCAATTGGCGATTAAATACAATTTTTAAGTGTATCATAGTTACCTCTGCTGTACCTACACAAAATGTAGTAATGAAAATGAAATTGTATAACGTACAAATTAGCAATAGGTAAAATAAATACTTGATTACAATGTGGAAAATGTCTGGCATTCATTACAAATCACACGACAAAAAAAAGAAATACAGGTCTACTTACCTATACAAATGCAGAAGAATATAAAAACACTTCTCCTTGGCAGGGTAACCCGTAAATGCAACAATGTAATACATAAGAAATAACAGGAAATAGCACGCGTCATGTGATTCGTATAAGCCAATACAGTTATTTTCCCCACACAGAGCGTTCTAGTTACGTCATCGTTGAAACGTTTTAAAAACGTTTTTTTTTCCGTTTCTTAAACGGATGAGGGATACGTTTCGATCATGTGTAGGTGTTTTAAAATACGTGTGTATGGAATTAATGATAAACAATATTATTTAATAATATTGTTTATAATTGATAACTTCATTCTTCATTTACTTATAGACAAAGTATTTTCCAATAACAAAAGTAGGATTAATGTTCGTTTAAAACACGTTTTATATATACCAATAATTCACGTGTCTCTTATATTTTTCAAAGACGTTTCTTATACAACCAAATAGAGTACTAAGTCAAAGTAAACATTGTATTAACGTTTGACAGAACAATTTACTTTGAACAACGTTATTTTAATGTTTTCAAAGAGACTGTTTAGATTTTTCGTTTAAAAATCATATATTTTTAACGTTTTAATTAACCGTTATTTTCTCAACGATATATAAACGGTTGTTATTCTATCGTATCGAAACGTATCACGTTTCTTTAACCAATGACACGTTAAAGTTACGTTTCTATAACGTACGTGTGTTTACTGGGCTTATTGCCCTCACCTTATTTGAGCTCACCAAAGAGTATCAGAAAATTGAATTAACGAAAATAACTTTGATACGTCACCGTTTTTTTTAACACTCTATGTTTTAAGGTAACTTCATGTTACGACTTTTTAAGGTTAATTTTCACATTTAAAATTCGTATCAATATCTCTATTAATTTCAGAAATATTTACATGGTCCCACACTATTGCCCATTAGTGGTTAAGTCAATTAAGAAATATTTTTAATTGGTAAAACATATTTATTATCCACTCGTAAGTATGTACCGGGCGATTCATAAATTCAAATTTAATAGCGTGTAAAACTATTCAAAACAAACATTTATTTTGTTATAGAAAAAAAAGTATAACATCATTTTTCAATAAACTCAACAATAAAAGAAAAGTTTATTTAGTTTCGAAAATAGCATTTATTCGGTCCTACCTTCAATTTAAAGAAATGGTAAATTCGAAACACAGTAGTAAAACGTACCTGATAATCAGAGGTAGGACATAATAATATGTGGTTTAATCTTGAATGGCTCTTACGCTGGATTTATAAACTCTGCGTTCGCGTTCGCGTTGGCGTTCGCGTTGGCGTTCGTAGTAAGAAATATCTTCGATTTATAAACTTTGCGTTGGCGTTCGCGTTCCGTTGTGATTTGAAACTTTTATAACCTAAAAATCAAAATAAAAATATTGCGAATGGGTAAACACAACACAACACAATACAA
This sequence comes from Aromia moschata, assembly GCA_029963805.1. NCBI lineage: Eukaryota > Metazoa > Arthropoda > Insecta > Coleoptera > Cerambycidae > Aromia > Aromia moschata. Next base: position 643,747 of record JAPWTK010000004.1, read on the forward strand.
CAATTAAAACAAACTCGTAAAATAACACAAAAATCAATGTAGAAACATTGAACACAACGTCGAAGCGTCTTTACCACCATTATTTCACGATGTAAACAAACCACACGTGATTATTTTACTGCAATGCTATTCGTTGTGACGTCAGTGCTACGAATTTGCTACGAACGGCGAACGGCAGAAGTTCGACTTGAATCAAGTTGAACGGAACGTCAACGCCAACGGCAGCGCCGACGGTGTTTATAAATCACATCATTGTAACGCGAACGCGAACGCGAACGCAGAGTTTATAAATCCAGCGTTATCGTTTGCTTCATTCATGGGTTTATAGGGTATGTTTGGAAAAAATGTTTATTATAGGTCCACGCGTTGTTAAAAATATGACCCAGGAATCACTCTGTATATTGAACTTATAGGATTATAGGAAAGCAATTCTCGAAAATAGAACCACCCTTTTAAATTCGCTTTCGATGATAACTCTAGACTCTTACAATTTAATGTAGAGATTGGATTATAAGAATCTAGAGTACAACACTCGCTTCTCAGTACAACACCTTCAAATATTAAAATACGTTCGAACGAGTTTCTCGCTTTCGACGCCGTTGTATCCAAATATCCGTTGTTATCCCTGTCGACTTTTCTGCATGACAAGGACGCTATTTGACGGGGCGTTCAGAAGGGTGTGAAAAATAACGTATAGACCCGGAGGTTTATGCAAAATCTTTCGCGATGTATGTGGAATTGAATAAAATCCCCTGACGTCGGTTTTCCGAAATCTAATATTTATTGGCTTCGATGAAATATGAGCTGGTTGTAACACATCTGTTTAGCGGAGCATGTTTTTTTCGGCGACAAGAATGGATAATATATTTTTGTGACGTGATCGGTGAGTTCATGGTGATGCATGTACCAAATAAGATGGCGGCCGAAATAATTTTTTTTTATCGAAATATTACACATTTTTTTTCTCGAATAGTATAGACTTTATCAAAAAAATTCCTAAGAACAAAAATGCCTTACAATTGATCAAAGAATGCTCTCGCTTTTTTCAGAATTTTTCTCGGCATGATTTTTATTGTTTGATACTAATGAATGCGATACATTTCAATAAAAAAAATTGTATTTTATCATACTATTCTTGAATAGTAAGTCTGAAATTCTTTCGATAATAAATCACAGTAAAATTAATAGAACTGAAAAGCAAAAAAAATTATGGGTTGAACTGCGGGAAACGAAGTTACTGGTTTTGTGAAAAATGTGATCATTATTTATGTAAAACTTATTATTCGCAAATCCATAATAATTGAATTAAAACGTGAGAGGCAAGGGGACTCACGTAAATCAAGCACCCCGAAGGGGATAAAATCTCACCACGTCCACGTTCGTGTCTGGATTAGATTAGACAGAGAGAGTAAAATTTGAAAAAGTATAAATAAGATGTAAGCAAACGAGAAAAATACAGTTTTGTACATTTTTTTCCGGCAATTATATAATAAAGATCAAACATGTACTCGAAATGGAAATTTTCATTTTTCATTTTGAAACTTTTTTTCTCAAGACTGGACTGAAAAAATTTCTAAGAACGAAAACGTCTTAAAATTGATCAAAGAATGTTCTCAAATATTTTCAGAATTTTTTTATTTTTTTTTATTTTTTGGAAAATCGGAAAACCAAAATTTTCAAAAAAATGCCGAGAACAATTCTGAAAAAAGCATTCTTTGATCGATTTTAAGACATTTTTGTTCTTAGGAATTTTTTGATAAAGTCTATACTATTCGAGAAAGAAAAATGTGTAATATCTCGAAAATAAATTTTCATTTCGGCCGCCATCTTGAATTTGCCGAATGGAATTTCCCAAAAATTTCCATGAGGTTTCAAAGAACAGATATTAATGGCACTAGACGTCATGATTTGAGTAACCAGCAAAAGCTTTTCCGACTCAAAATACGAATTTAAAAACAAAAAGGAATGAAAATTTCGTACTTTTTTTTTTTAAATAATCGATTATAACTTTTTCAAATTAAACTCTATGTCGAATTCGCCTATGCCATCTGAAAGAGGAAGTTTTAAGCTTTCGAAAACACTATGTTACGATTTTTTTCCAGGACATTTATGCATTAAGTTATAGCGTCGAAAGTCGTCTCTTCTTCAAAATCTCGTCGTTTGGGCGGAAATGGATTAACGGACCTGCCGTTAGTGGCGTGCTTCATACACCGTGGGAACAACATACACCGAGCAACGTTCATTGTTGTTTGTCATCTCATTCAGGGTGTCCCATTTTTAAGGGGCTACAGCGAAAATCTAAAAGATATTGGTACTTATACAACTAGTTTTATTTAAATAACTCGACTTATGGCGTTTTTCTTACTCTGGTATTTGTTTTTTGTAAACCAATGAACTTTATTGTTGCAATGAACACTTTAACGTATACATATCTCTAAAACGGTCATTCCATTGCCAAATTAAATTTCCTCTCCTCAAAAAAACACGAATCACCAAATTGTGATTTTTTTTTTGTAGTTATTTACGGTTAATTTATATATATATTTACGGTTATTGTATATATTTATGGCAATCGAAAATAAAATTATAATTTTGACACCCTGTATCTTGGTTATCAATAACTTTTGGTCTAAGATAAGTTTGGTTAAATCGTAATATTTTTACCCAAAGAATCTGTAATTTCACTGTGACCCTTAATAATGGGACACCTTGTATATCACATTGACGAGACCTACTAAGGTCGAAATCTAGATCTGTGATTTCTGATGGCGTATAAAAGCAAACAAGAATTATTCTCATTCTAAATAGATATTAACAAAGTTTACAGAATAAATATTCTGTAAACTTTGACATTAATACGGAACAATGTGGTTCCATTTTTATCATTCATTACTGGGGGAATACTAATCTTGTTATCAAACGAGCAGATACTGCCTAGATATCCTCCTTCTATTTTTAAGTTGGCTTTCCCGCTTTACGGTTTCAAAAAATCGTGTTTTTTTTGAATGAAATCGATGCGTTATACATTCAAATTTATTGTCCTGAGATTTTTAAGTGATCCGGTATTAGATTTCGAGTTACAGCCGGATTAGTGACGACGGTCCCGGCGCTTGAAAAGAGTCACACAGGGAAAATGGAGGTGGACAGTGTAAAGGAAGTGTTTCAACGATCCGAAGAAAAGCATAATGTAAAATATGCTAAGTATATTGGAGACGGGGACAGTAAGACCTTCAAGGCGATTTTGGATTTGGACCCGTATAACAACGATCCGAAAGTAATGAAAAAGGAATGCGTCGGTCACGTGCAGATAAATGCATGGGAACCAGGCTCCGTAATGCGAAGAAAACAAACAAGGGACTCGGGGGAAGAGATACTGAAAAACTCACCTTCAAGGTAATAGGCGAATTGACAACTTATTACGGTCTGTTACTTATTATCCGTATTCGGCGAAATACGGATTCAGTGGAAAAAAATGCGTGACGCTATCTGACGTGAAGCCAAAATGAAGTCTACAAGGCAAAGGGGGGTGTACGGTACGGGCCCCGAATTGATGGCGAACTGTAAGTAAAAAAATTTCATAATTATATGAAAAAAAAAAGTAAAAAAACTTCAAACGCATTTTTCTCAAATGAGATTTTTTGTCGGACACTAACTAACCGATTCTAATGATTTTTCTTTTAAAATGTTCAAAAATGATGCCATTAGTGATCAACATAGGATTTTTTTGATATTGCAAAAATTCGATTTTTAATAACAATTTAAAGGTAGAAATTTAAGGTGAAAATCGAACTTTTTTTTCAAAGTTGCACCAAATCGCGTAAAATTTGAATTTCAAAAAACCCCTATGATAAACACTAACAACAACCCTATATTTTATAAAAATGTTTTATTTTTTGATTTCAGATGAATAGCGTCGTAGAAAATTCTCATTTACATGAGACATGTTCGCCTGAAGTAGCTACATTGGAATAAGGATCGACGGCCGCCATTTTGGTTTAAAAAATAAATAAAAAATTAAATGTAACATACATACCTGTATCTTTTAATTGAAAAAAATTGTCTCAATCCGTTTTATACTTTCTTCAAAAAAAATTCCCAAAAAAAAAAACTTTTTTTCCAGCGAAAAAGCGGGAAAGCCCCCTTAAGAATTACATGTTGAATTTTCTCATGGCTCTTATGTACAGTTCCCGTTAAAAGACGACCTTATTTCTGTGCAGGGAAATCTACGGGGATCGTGACGAATACCAGGATAACGCACGCCACACCCGCAGCTCTGTACGGGCATTCCCCCTCGCGCTACTGGGAGGACGACTCCAAGGTCCCCCCGGCGTCGCGGAAATCCTGCAAGGACCTGGCGCGACAGCTCATCGAGAACGATCCCGGCAGGAACATCAATGTGAGTATCGGTTGTGTATCAATTCTGGACTGCTATTTTATTATAATGGCGGCACTTCACTTGGCGTAGCGTATTTGTGTTTAAGTATCGCTGTATTTGTCCAAATATTTGATGTATTCGCAAATATTCCAAACATGTCATCCACACATATATCAAAATACTCAAATATGCCAAATATGTTTGAATATTCAGAACCAGTGAATACAGTGACGGACGTGTTGAGAGCGACAGCAGCTTATTACCTGAATGCTTCTTATTACCAATACATGTTAAGTCTATAAAAGTACAAAGTTACTCTCGAGTCCCTCTTAAGTCACCTTCGCTTAATTCACATTCCTCTTATGTCACCACGTTTCTCCCTATTATGTCACGAAACTCTCCTTCTTAAGTAGCCGCCTGAAAAAGTTTTAGAACTACGTTTGGAAATTGGATTCTCGCATGAATATGTATAATTTTTATTGAAAAAAAATGATTGTGTGATACATTGCATATAGACACCTAACCTTTAAAATAGGTTAGGTGTCTTTTAAAATATTTAACCTTTATGGTGGCACTTCACTTGGCGTAGCGTATTTGTGTTTGAGTATCGCTGTATTTGTCCAAACATTTGATGTATTCGCAAATATTCCAAACATGCCATCCACACATATATCAAAATACTCAAATATGCCAAATATGTTTGAATATTCAGAACCAGTGAATACAGTGACGGACGTGTTGACAGCGACAGCAGCTTATTACCTGAATACTTCTTATTACCAATACGTGTTAAATGTCTATAAATACAAAGTTACTCTCGAGTCCCTGTTATGTCACCACGTTTCTCCCTATTATGTCACGAAGCTCTCCCTCTTAAGTGGCCGCATGTAAAAGGGTTAGGTGTCTTTTAAAATATTTAACCTTTAAAATATTCACTCAAGCGGACCATTGAACTTTGTCACGCACGACTTGGTATACTTACGTTGATTTTTTTCGTTCAGCTGGCTCATTTTCATTATAACAAGTGTTGTGGTACATCTCTAAAAATGTCTTTTTGCAACTAAAACACGAAAAAGTTGAGATTATGATTGCTTTTAAACGTGACTTAAGAGAGAATAAATTTCGCGACTTAAGCGAGATGATGCACGGATTTGGTGACTTAAGAGGGAATCGAGTGTACTAAAAGAGCATGGCGAACACGGCGCTGGTGGAACCAAGTGTGGACGGTTACCGCAAATATTCGCCTTGTTTGACTTCTTTGATGTGTGATTGAAAACCGACAAGCGGACGGAAACAGAAAACGGAAACAGGAAACAGAAACGAAAAAAAATCGTAGCAGGCCATGGGCCTGCATTTTCGAGGAGACGATAAGTCAGAACAAGCAGTTTTCGACGTCCTTCAAAATAAAACAAAAAAAGTTTAATCGATTATCTTGAAAAATGAGGAAATGAGGATTATATGGACTTATACATAAATAAAAGTATACACTCTGTCTCTCTGTACACAGATAATTCGCAAATACTTCAAGGTGTCCATTTCAATGTTGAAATATATTTGCACGTATATACCACAATACATATATCATGACGTCACGTTGGAATCAGAACAGTGCTTATACTGTTCATTCCTCGTTAATTGTAAGAAACATTCTGATTTATTAAAGGTGATTGATGAATTCGAAGTGATACTGTATGTTTTTGAGTTTATAGTTTCATTTGATGTTTAGTAGTTTATTTGAATGTATTAGTGGAAAAGGATAATAAATACAATTAAAAACGTCGTGTTAACTTTATACGCAATTGACTAAAGATGCCAGGTTGTGCAAAACCCTACTGGTAACTTTAAAAAAATAAATGTGACTGTGTTCATATTCATTTTCTTATTAAAACATTTAGTTTAATGTTATATCAGTTATAAACAATAATGCTAATTTAAACAAATACATTTAACTGTCTTCAGATTCATTTTTAGTAAAACATTTACTTTAATGTTAGTAATTCACTAATGTTTCACTAATAAAAAAAAGCATTTACTACTTGAAGTAAAATTTAGTATTTCATTGTCTATTTTTTTAAATGAGTTACGTTGATTGGTTGAAACTAAATTGTGTTTACAATGTTGAACACGAACGAAAGCAGTTCATGTGTGGCAGAATTCTGGTTCCAACATGACGTCACGTAGTGCGAGAGAGATAGCGCTAGACATGCGCAATAACATACCGTTATGCGTGTATCGTGGTATATACTGCAAATTCATAGAATTTGAGTTTACCTAATGAGTTTACGGGTTGAGGGATCAAAAGTTTGCAAAATGAGTCAAATAAAGTGTCTAACAAAAATTCAAGATTTCTTATAATATACAGAACTTCTTACTTAAAAAAATTCCTTTCCCCACCTACTCTCCTCTTAATAATATAGAATGCTGGTAATAACTAAAACAAAATATAGAGAAATATAGAATATCAGTTAAAAACATTATAAATTTTTAAAGTGGATTTTTTTGACAAATCTGATTAATTATTTTAATATGGTAATTTCAAACTAAATTATAAAAACAATTTATGTATTGCAAAACGGAAGTGACGGTGTTCACTCGACACATTTTTTCTGAAACCTTGATTTTATTGAGTTTGTTGCATACACCTCACTATCTGCATCCCTATCATAGAATACAGTTATGAGAATATTATGGTAATGATATGGCTAATAGCATTCATTATCTCGAGTTTATATATCAACAAACTCCGTTTATGACATTGTACACATCTGCAACCCAAACCATACCGGTTGTGTAAATGTAATAATTACGGATCTGTTAATTCGCTGACCGGGGTAACGTCTAAAGATCTCCTGCGTACGATATGGGTGCAGATAACACTCCCCAAATATTTAGTTAATAAATAAATTAACGTTCCATTGGGTGAATCGTAAAACTACACGTAGAAGCCGAATAATATGCAAATTTATGCAGAACATCAAAGTGTCATACATCAGACCTTTACGATGCAACTTTGATCCGAGTGTGCACTTTGCCGAGGCCGCAGATGCGCCAACTGAGATGTTAGTCAACGGTAATCACAAAATAAATGCTATGGAAATTGGGAAAGCCATTCCTACTAATTGTGGAGTTGGAACCAATTGAGGGACGACTCTCGTGTTCGTTTGTGTTTGTAATTCGACCTCTCAAGCGGGTGTGCGTATCAGGAAATTTTAACAGAAATTCTACTAGTAGGTATAGTACAAGAAACGTCATTGTTATAGTCCACACAAGAACTGTCATAGGCCTTCACAGTTCTGCTGATTAACAAAAATAGCAAGTTATTACTAGAGATCACCAATGTGAGCTCATTACAGGGTCGCACTAGCCCATACGATTACCTACGTATAAGTTGGTGATTTACCATAGTATTAACTGATAACAAAATTGTTGCAGGAAGGTGATGAGTATGAAAACAATTCCCTGCTTTTTATCAGAAGTTGTATGACAGGTGTAACCAGGCCAACTAACACAACAATAAATGGTCCCGTACTAATTTTAAATGATTTAGTACAAATCTGAAACGTAACTAGGCGTATCCAATATGGTCATTAATTCGTTTTTAGACTGAAAATCCATCCAACTGTGCTCGAGGTATTTGAAATATTCCTAAATTTTTTTGCGAACATATGTAAGTTAAGTAAGGAGACTGATTTGTTTAATTTTTTTTTTATTCAAATAGGATTACAATTCAGTATTGCCACCTTCAAAATAACTTCCTTGGGAAGCCACACAAGAAGCCACACAGGATTTTGAAGTTAGTCAAAATCTCATGAACAGTGGTGTGATTCAAATTTAACTCTTCCCCGATCATTCTTGTCGTCAACCCCCTTCAAATATGAACTCACAATCATTTCATCGGTTCTTGAGATGAAGGCCTTCAATACTTAGGAATAGACTCTCTTTCTTCTGAGAATGTCTTAAACCTTAAACTTCGTAGGCGTGTTGAAATTGTTTAAGAGTATCTATTGTGCTGTGTCCGCAACGCAAGTCTGAAGCAAAACCTGATAGCACACCGTTGCCTTTGCTCAAAATTAATGTCACTCATTTTTAAAACGCACTAGAAAAAAAAAACGGTTTACGAAAACAGTCCCAAAGAACAAACAAATGACTCTAACAAATTCAAACTTGCACTGAAGTTGCATTACATGTTAACCTACAACCCCTCTATGCCCGTCTCCGCAGTGTTACTAGATCGGGCGCTACGTTGCCAGTCTCATTACTTATTTTACACACCTCGTAGTGTTTTGAAAACATAGTGCAATATACGTATTAATCCGTTTACAAACTGAAAATCCATTGAACCGTTCTCAAGTAATTTGAAAATTTCATAATATGACACACAATGAAATTCCACCAATCAACTAGGATTATTATTTTTTAAATGGCTATCCGCCAGTCCCATTTTCGATGGTTTTCTAAGGTACCTCGGTTATTACAGGAGATAGAGATATGATATTTTTGTGAATCTAGACTACTTATTTGAGGGAAATTCACAGCGCGAACTAGATTTCCATTTCCAGTTTTTGAGTTACAATGGATTTTTGAAGTAATACCCATCCATTTCAGTAGCGGCCACAATATAAATAGTTTTGAAATTATTTCAAAGGTTTCCCATACTATATTTTTTCATGTAGAATTCAGTGACATAACTAGTTTTATACTATGATTGAAAATTTTTGTATTATAATATTATGAATAGGTGCTAACAAGTAATTCAAGTATAACAAGAAATTCACAGCGCGAACTAGATTTCCATTTCCAGTTTTTGAGTTACAATGGATTTTTGAAGTCATACCCATCCATTTCAGTAGCGGCCACTATATAAATAGTTTTGAAATTATTTCAAAGGTTTCCCATACTATATTTTTTCATGTAGAATTCAGTGACATAACTAGTTTTTTTACTATGATTGAAAATTTTTGTATTATAATATTATGAATAGGTGCTAACAAGTATAATCGTTGGGCCAAGGTTTGTTCAATTTATAGGGGGTGCAAAACTATAGAACAATGACTTAATCTTATTGTCCCAAAGGCTTCAAATAGCATTTAGCATTATAAATAATGCAACAAAAAACTACATTTATTTATTTATTTTTATTAATCACGTTACATTTTCTGCTAAAGCGTGTTGATCCCATAAAAATGTTTACCTACCTAGTCGAGCGGGTTTTCAAAGCTTTAATAGTTAATCAACTATAATCATCTTAATTAACTTTTAACTTAATAAATACCTTACCTTGTGCTTATGGACATTCTTGCTTAATTAATTAATAAATTAAATTCCATCCAGCACGTATTTACGAACACACTTGCCATTGTATTAGCAGCAATCTCAAGGTAATTAAGGTCACCATCTACAAAGGGTAGTGAAGTGAAAATTAGATTAGTCCAAAATTAGAAACAGTAATTAAATACTCGTTTTAGAGCCTTTTAGTATAATGGAGTAAATTGTATACTTTTCAACGATGTTATTGCGAAATAAAAAATAATAAGATATTCGTTTCAAACAGTATTTTTACAATTTACAACGGGTCTCCCAAAAAATCTACGCAGTAGAAGTTTTTTAGGTTTGATATTCGGGTTCAGCACACTCAATTTATATAATGAATGATATATATGTACATGTCCGGTTACAAAGACAAAACTCTTTTTGTAGACCTGTGATTATGTTAGGTTTGGCTGAATATAAGCATGTTCCAAACATAATCTCTTTATCTTTTTTAGAAATGTTGGCAGCTTGCTGACACTGTCATTAAGTTAATATTTATGTTTGACTTCGGATTCGAACAGCGTATTGACAGCTGTCATTAATCATTTAATTTATTCTTGGCTTCAGATTCGTGATCAGCTACCCAGAAAACCCATACAAAGGTCATAAAAAATAATTAAAGGATTTTTTTTCAGAAAAACTCCTCTATAAGAGTTTAAGGGGTTATATGGTGGTGGAGTGAAACATTTTTGCGGTACATTTTTGCCAAATTTGGTTTCAGCGTATCAAAACATTGACAATCAGTGTATTTCAAGGTCATTGACAGAGAACCAACTAGTTTACGTCATTAACTTCATGATGATTTTGTTGATCATGGACAATCGTTTGATTCGTAAATATTCTTTCTGAAGTAAGAATATTTCATTATATTCCCACTGTCGTTGATAATACTTATTTAAAACATGTATAATACATGAGTAACTGTAATGTTAATTTAACCACATTCAAATATGCGGAGTGTAAACAAGATAATTGGACTTCTGGTGCTATTCAAATAATTCAACGATAATCCCCTTAAGAACAGATACTGCACGTCAAACAAAAAGTAGACATTTGTAATAGAGAAGTACCGTATGCCTTGAAGTTAAATAAGCCGGCTCTTAGGCTTACAGCCGGTAATCCTATTACTAACAGACGTTTTCGGGCCAACATCAGACGAAGCAAGCAGTTTGCGGTTAATTTGCCACTTACCATTAGAGCACTAATTGTCTTAGTAGGTGACTGTGTACTTATAATTATGTAACCAAATTACTTTCCATTGTGTGGGTCGTAGAGGGCACTCCTTAACAAAAGATTCCCTTTTCACGTGAAAAGAGAAAGGAGGAGGTTGATTAACAAAGAAATATAATATAAATACTGTTTATATAAGCAGTAGGTACTCCAAGGTTGCCAACGTATTTTAAGCATACTGGTTTGAATTTTGAACACAATATAATAATCGTGATTTTTATATATCTACTGTTTGATAGAAACATCAGCTGACCTTTTACTTTTTCCCTTCCTCAGATGAAGAATATTTTTCTTTATGCAATACAGGGTGTTTTCAAATAACGTAGCATAATGATACCAATGGATATGGAACTCAAAATATGTCGATTGAACTAAACGTGTGTATATTAGTTCAATCTTGCACACCTCGTAAGATACAGAGTTCTAAAGATTCCCGAAAACATACATTTTCATTGGTAAATGGTAATATACAAAACCATCAGTATTTTAGATGCATTAATATACAAATATTTGTGGTTGTCTATGGTCATTAACTTTGAGGTCCTGGGTCAGTTGGATCTTGTACGGGTGCAGGCCCAAGTCCCGACGCAAAATTCGCCAAGTCGAAGTCTGCTAAAGGCAGAGTTCTTGTGCACGGCGAGGAATTGACTGCTTCGGGTTCTCCTGCACACTTACACCGACAGCGGTAATGTTCTCGGAGGATCTGGCGTCTTTTGACGTACTGGTATTGAGATTGTTTACCGAACTGGTCTTCTCGATTATTTGGACGCCAAACGTTGACTGAATAATAAACAACATATTTGACAGACGCTGCCGAAACAACATGGCCGCCACAGCCTGTCAATATTGGCCCGCCCCTATTGGAAAACCCTATGAATTCATTGAAATGTGGATTCCTTAAATAAAGGTAAAAATGAATCATGCTTTTTTTCGAGAATCTTCAAATGCATTGGTTATCTTAAAATGATTCGTATGTTCTGTTTCGAAAGAAGCGCAAACAGTGCTTTCAAGACGCGCCCCAGAAATGAAATATTTCCTGCTATCTCCAAGGATCTATCCAGCCTTATAAACCAGAGCGTAACTCGCAATTTCTTACCATTTTTATTCTCAGCGCTAATGGATTGTACTTTATATAATAAAATACACATACTGAAAATACATTCCATTCCTTTTGTAGGAGCTGTACGAGGATTGCCACCAGCAGGCAAGACTCTATGATTTATGAATGCAAGGGAATTTAAATATCTTCCATTCGGGGCCGTATTTTTATAATGCAGCGAAAAATAAACCCCAAGAAAAATATCACCGGCTAACTAATGATGAAAACCCGCCCTTTTAAAAGTTACTTTAGGCGATAAATTATTATTAGAAATGATTTTTTTAATCTCCCTACAAATGCTGCTCAGTTCGTTGAGGGTTGATAGATGAGCAGCCTCGAAACTTTTTTAAAATTCCATTAATTACATCAGAATTTAGTAGAGGCAGCGGACGGGAAAGCATATATTATGCAGCGCTGGGATACGATGGATCTTCAGTTTTTTTTTAGCAGCCTGCTACAGTTTCATTATCTACCGTTTTGAGATTGCGAGAGTGCACTCTCAAAGCAGATGATCTATAGAAAAACTAATTCAATTGGTTCCTACGGAAAGTGTACACGCTAGGCAAACAAATAGAAGTTTAAAAAATGTAATAACGTATGCATACGGGGTTACAAATAGATTATGTTCTGGGAACTGTACCAGTAATATGTCTCTGTGTATTATACTTTATTCATATTTTTTCGGGGTCGCTGAATCCAGTGGCAGCAGGTGAAATTTGAAATTCTACTATTTTCGAAAGAAGACGTGTGACCCACACCAGATTTCAGGGGGTTATTACTAGACCAAAATGGTAGATTAGAATAGCATCATAAAAACTTCAAACGAAACTTTTTGTTTGGTTGGTACAACAAATTGGTTATGCATATATTAGTATCTCGGTTATTGTTGGAGATAGAAAGATGGTTGAATGGGGAAATTGTTAGAAGATTTTATTACCGCTTGGACTTTTTTCTCAAATTTTTCTTTTGAAGATAATTCCAAAAAACTGAGGAGGTGCATTTCAGAAAATGTCCCATTTCTTTTTAATTACTGAACATGTAATCTTTTGGTGAATCCATTGTTAGGACACTTTTTTATGTAAGAGCTAATAATAAGTTTGTAATACCACATACTCTGATTTGTTTACGGGCTAATTTAATGAAATTAACTCAAAAACAAATGATAACAGTCATATTTTGATAACGTCAGCGAAATCATCTTAAAAATGTATCTAACAATGTACTCACTAAAATATCACTAATTTAATATAGAAAAAAATATATGGAACATTCTCTAATATGCACCTCAGTTTTTTGGAAATATCTGGAAAACGATTACAGGAAATGTTAAATAGAGGTGGAAATATTGAAGAGATCCTCTAAATCTTTCTATTGAAGAAGTCCTCTAAAACTTCCCCAATTTAACCATCTTTATATCTCCAGCAATAGCCGAGTCACCAATGCATGATAACTAGTTTGGGACAGACTATATATTTTCAAAAATACCATGTGAATATAAAAACTTTTTCGTACAAAATTTCTATTTTTCTTAAAGTTATAAGTAGTTATAACAAAATCTCAGATACTGCTGGTATGAAATAAAAAATTCAAATTTCCATCATTTTGGAACCTAACTAGCATGCATGTATAATATGTTTTTAGAGTAACTGAAACCTAATCCGCAATCCGTTCAACCCCATCACGTCAAAATGCGCTCCTAACCTAAAAAAATGCCCAAAAATTGCGAAACGGTGTTTTTGGAGTTGAAAAATAAAGTCTAAATGGCATATATCTAAATGTTCTGGCTGATTTCTAAATATTTGCATTCGTCACTAAATTCTTAAACCTCTCTCATTTATAAGTAGGGTTGCTCCTATTTTTCGGTCTGGTTCTATCAGTCCCACTAATAACCATCTCAGGTATATTTGGCAACCTAGAAAGATGTGCTGCCAAAGGCGTTGCCTTCATCAAAAAAAAAAAAAAAATGTGTAGAATGATTCGTTTTCAGGTGTGTCGAAATAATGATCCAAATAAAAGCATACTGCTCTGTAGCAGGACTTTTGTTTGTCAATATCCCGTCATAAACTGTTATGACTATGAAAATAGTACCGGATACGGTGAAAGACTTTAGAAAACTTTAATGAACCTGAAGCTGAACATTAAAAATTTTAATTCCCATATTCCCTAGGAATATATAACCCTTAACTTTAATATGCAACCCTAACTTTAATATATATCCCTTAACTATAACGAAGGAGAAGTATCTCATCAATATACAAAAGCAATGGAGCACATCTGTCATGAAAAATGGGATATAATATGATGGCTGGAATTGGAAAGAAATTCTACCCTGTTTGTGTTGATCCGACTTCAAAACAAATTCTACAATTAGCAAAGTATAGACTTTAATCGCATTAACGTATAATTAATAAATTCCCTACTCGCACCCCTGTTGCTAAAGTGACACAATTCACTTTGGTGGGTCGATCGTTTTTTGAGTTGTGTCTCTTTTGAAGGAAGGGTGTGGTTAGGGACAAAAAGCGTTAAATACTTAAAGACAGTGAATTCAGCAATCCTGAAAGCATATATAAAGCATATATACATATATGGAGATATAGGCTAACGAATAGACGAAAATAACGAATAGTTTTTTTTGTTTAATTTATGTGGAGAAATTAAAGTGATAATTAAGGTAATAATAAGCTTTGCGCTTAGCTTTCAATACTTACTGCGGAATTAAATAACACCTAATTGTTATCTAGCATAAATGAAGGGTATCCAGGCAATATTATGTTAACACTTCAACTCCCTTCCTTGAATATTGATTTTCCGTTTACCCATTGAACGACGGTTACAAGGAACACACGATTATTACTTTAATCAATAAGCTATTTACACTCGAACGGATCTAAATTAAATTTAGGTCTAGTTATGAACGGGATATGACAAAATTATGATTCAGAACCAGTAGCGCATAGGAATTCCTGTCCGCCAAACAATTTAAAGCGATCTAGTCGTTAATATTAACCGTAAAGGTGAAGATTTAATATCATGTAAAATAGATGGAGTTCTTGTGAAGCGGAATTCGCATGTATGTTACAAAAGGTTGCTTTTAGCTAAAAGCACAGTATCTAAAATTATTTAGAAAGTAAACGAAAATTATACAGATGTGATGCGAAGCTAACGAATTTCTAAAATGTATTAACTTTAACCCTTTAAGGTAAAATGTAACCATATGGTAACATTCAGTTTCTAAGTACAAATTTTACCTTCTAAGTATTCTTCCCACTGAATCTTGAAGTAGCTATATGGTTACAATGCATTTCCTACCCTGAGCCATCTATTGAAGAATAGCGGAGTTAAATTCGGTCGGTAAAATTGTACATATTATGATCATCTGTTAACTGAATGATAGACATAGAAGTGCAGAGTGTGAGAGAAATAATTTTTGATGACAAAAAACCGTTGTTTTATACTGTATTTCAGTTTGTACTGCATAATCAAGGTACGTTTTATATTGTGAGGTTATTCAAATAATGATACAGTTACTATATTTGTGTTGTAATTACGTTTGATTTCGTATGTAACCGTATGGTAACATTGTGCCTTATATTATATGGATGAATACGCTACCATCTCAACACTAAAATTTTACAAGAGACCTAAACATATGACAATATTACCACCTGAAGATATAAATATATCTGATGGGCCTGACAGTGATTCGGAAAATGAGTCTGCTGCGGTACCTCAAAGTGTTGATCATGATGTCTCTTTTGAAATTTGTGACTCTGAAGCTGTTACCTCAGAAAGCAGTGATGAAGATAATGAACCTGAGCCTCCACCTAAAAGAAGCAGGTATGCCAAAACAGCACATCAAAATGAACGATGGGAAAAGGTCGATTTAGAAGAAGGTGTGGATCAGGGTCGGGTTGACATTGACTGTCCTGCTGCAGGTGATGAGGACAGTTATTGTTTGGAGTACTTCACCAAATTTTTTCACTAACTCTTATGGAGCACATAGTCAATGAAACAAATTTATATTCTACACAGCAAACTGGCTCATGTCTAAATACAAATACAAAAGAAATAACTGACTTCATTGGCATTCTTTTACTGATGGGAATAATACATTTGCCTAGTTATCGGGACTATTGGGCAGTAAATACTCGAATACAACAAACTGCCTCTGTTATGCCTATGGCAAGATTTCGAAAACTAAGAAGGATGGTTCATTTCAACAACAACGAGAATGCTGCTGATTCCACAGACATATATTACAAAATACGTCCCGTTTTGGATATGGTAAGAAACAACTGTCTCAAATATATGATTGACACTTGTTTCTCAATAGACGAAACAATGATTGCTTACAAGGGAACGATGGCTGGAAACCTCCGTCAATATATCCAAAATAAGCCCCATAAATGGGGCTACAAATTTTTGTACGCGCGGGAGTTGGTGGATTGGTTTACGACTTCTTACCTTATCAAGGGCAAAAGACATTCGACGTTTTGAATGGTACAGAGCAGGAGTTGACAGAGGTTGAGACTGATATGGGTGTTGGTTCCAAGGTAGTTATTGCCCTTTCCAAGACAATAAAAACAAAAGAAAGTAGTATCGTTTATTTTGACAACTACTTTTCAAGTATACACCTCTTTCGATACCTCCAACATAATATGAATATTTTAAGTCTAAACTAGTCTAGTCACGACTAAAATGTGAAAAATGCGATAGGGCTATGCATTACCCAGGACAAGAACTGCTTTGTTATGTTTCACACTACTTAGAGAATATATTGTTTTATGTATAATACTCAATATTTTAATAAAAAAAATCTATAAAATGTAGTTTTCACTATTATAACTTAGATCACAATACTTATTATTAGTGGTTTATACATCCTGAGTAACTATACCTAATGCCTCACTGTAACCATATGGTCACAATTTCAAACTTCTTCTTGGATAATTCTTTTACATATTTTGATAGTAAAAGTGTATAAAAAACAACTATAATATATCACCTTAACAAAGTCAAATGGTTTTGACCATATTTTTTAATTCCGAGTCTTGCAGGGTTAATGACAAACGTAAAATATTATACAGGATCTGCCCATGTTGACGTAAGTTATAGCAAATATTACCAGCTAAAAAATAATTCTATCTTCAAGAGAAGGCTATGTGGAAGTGGAGGCGGTGTGGGATGGGCCATGTCTTGACCGCCATTATTGGCAGGAAGCACAACCCCTGATGATCTGACTGACACTGACGGATTGCTGATGTGTATAGGTAGTATAATAAACTCCGCCTTTTTCGGGGAATTTAAATATCAGCCATTTTGTAAGTTAGTTAGCAACGCAAGTGTAGAAAATATTTTCCTGTGTGTACTGCCCTGTATGTATATTTATTATATGTACAGCATTAGTTTCTATAATTTGACAAGTTATTGCATGTTTATTATTGAAATTAAAAAAACGTTCCTCAGACAAAAATTATAGATGTTTTCATAATTTTTTATGACATGATATGAGAAAAAACAATTGAACATCAAAAATCATAAAACTGAATCCAAGTAGTGTTTTTTTGTTGTTGGAACACTATTATTATTTCATATTCTGATTCCTCGAATTTTTCCCGTTTCAAAAATATATAATAATACTATGTTTCCTTTAGCTAGTTGCAACATTTATTTATTTTTTTAAATAAATAACTTCAAACATTTCCCATTCGCTAAACATTATCCTTGTTTTAAACAATTACTAATAAATAGTGGGGTTACTGCAAAAATCTATTAAGTCCGATAAAGTAATTGTCGAGATATCTAACTATTTAACTAAATATATACAATTTTTTGTCAAAGGAAAAATCTGTTTTTCTCATCAAACTGTTAAGTTTAGGAAAAACTAAAAACTCATTTAAAGGGCAGTACAAGTTGCAATGTAATTATTCTTATTTTTCTACTAGTTTTTGGCTTAATAGTTCAGACATCTCTAGTTTTCTCAAATATGGACTTAAAGGGTTTTTGCAGTAAGCCCAAGAAATATAGATTAGTAAAATATAGCTCAATACGTTTTAAATGTCAGTTATGCTAACGTTCTTCTTTTTTTCCTGGTCCAGTCGTCAATGATAGCTGCGATCCGTTGTCGTTAACTACTTTGTTAACTACTTTTTAAATAAAATACATATGTCGCGACCTTCTGAATCAAACATAAATATTTTATATATTTTTGAAAAGGGAAAAATTCGAGGAATCGGAATATATAATAATATATAGAGTGTATATCCATTAAAAAAAAATACAACTTTGGTTCAGTTTTTTTTCTGATGTTCAATTGTTTTTTTCTCATATCGTGTTATAAAATTTTATGTAAAAATTTACTTTTGTGTGAAGAACTATTTTCTAATTTCAAAAATAAACTCGCAATAACTTGTCAAACTATGAAAACTAACCCTGTACATATCTACCATCTGAAACGTAACTTGCATAAAACTAAGCTTTTTATATTCATGCTACAAGCACAATCAATCTATTCAGTTATAAGATATCTGAAAACTTTATGAAACAAAAGATGTGTAGAGGAAAGATTTTAAAGTTAGTTTACAATAACTTCTTAATTTTATCAAATTATAAAATGAGAAACTGGTAGGTACTTGAAAAAACATACTCATACAAACATTATTTGCATGCTCATACAAATATTATTTTCCTAGTTATTAAAAATAAAAACGCAGTCAAAGACGGCCAGGGCGATGAGATGTACCTTAATTACCTTTCACACTCAATATTGTAATACTAGAAAATCTTTGTTAATATTTTTACAAAATGAGAAAACAGGCAACATTTCATTAAAGCTTTATTTATAAAAACGCTGTCTTAATATTTATAACTTTATAACTTAATTTTCTTGCATATAAAAAAAATAAATATAAAGCATTTACTGAAAATATCCACCACCTTGGTCCAAACAAATCTGGCAGCTCTCTGATCGAATTGAAATCATTGTGTAAGATATGATGCGATAGCTTGGAGAAGGAATATATATTAAAATTGGAATATATATTTTATTCACAGATTGAACTTAATATTTCAGCCTCATCAGAGTACCTTTCTACTGGAGTCGAGGAAACGCGTATCAAAAATACGTTGTTAAAGCAACTCCATCCACTAACGAAAAAACTCTCGCGTAAACATAGATACGGCTGGATTAATTTGCCTCCTCCAACAATAGCAAAGCACAATAAAGCAGTAAATACCTTATCATTAACGCTTTCGGACCCGCTACTCTTTTAATTAAACGCTTTTTAAATTAATTCCTCAATTTCCTTCGGCTCTGTAGTGGGCCCGTCGGAAAAACACGGAAAATTCTCGCGATGCCCCATTTTCTTGGTCGGGGTTTATTCCTGTTCCATTAATTTCGCATATCGAAACACAAAAGAACAAAAGAATGGAAATTCCTCCTGGTAATCCGTCATAACTGCTTCAGGAACGGTAACTTAATGTACATCCATGAGCAGAAAAAATTTATGGTGTAACAAAAAAAATGTATGTACAGACACAGGAAGAAATACTTCTTTTCTTTGGACAACAAGTTTTGATTACAGTTTTAACAAACTAATTAAATGTTAGCTAACGATTTTTGGAATTCAGTTTAAATGGAATATGAATCGCATAATTTTATGTTTTTGTACTGAAGGTTTTAATCCTCACTCAGATTTGTATTTAGAAAATAGATTTCTACTTTACACCCAATAGAATCCGCAGAAAATTTGTCTTCATTTATATATGTATCATTTAAATCTATAAAATTACCACCAAGTCCATAAAGTTATTCATCTGGAAGCTGTTAATTTACACAGAATGAAGTTAATCATTTGGAAGTTGTTGGTTATGTCACCTTTTGTTTGCTTTGTAGTAGTTAAAGGTAGTTTGATACGGACCATTTGCTCGATTTTATGGCTTATGCTTTGTTATCTAATAACCGAAGACTACTTCTATGTTTCTAAAATACTGCCGTGAAAGTCCTAGGTTCTTCCAATAAATTTAAACAAGTTATTATTTTTCCAGCTTATAGGCTGACCGACAAAGTGGGTAAATACTAATAGGCAAAATTGTATCATTGGAGAAAGCAAATCCAAGGTGGGGCATGGACATGCTCCAGCATGGCAAGTCCAGACGTGAAGCCGATAGAGCATCTCTGGAACCAGCTGGATAAGCGTGTGCGAGTACGAGCTGTTACTATATACTGTGTTCATTTCAAAACTTACCACCCCCTATGATTTGAGAACTGCAAAATAGTTTAGAATTCGCCGAGATACGTCGAAATCTGAACCCATTCCCCAACTATCGGTTTCTTGAGCTTAACCAGCATATCTACACTGTGTTCATTTCAAAACTTACCACCCCTATGATTTGAGAACCGCAAAATATTTTAGAATTCGCCGAGACATATTAATTTGCCGAGTCAAAAACGGAGACAGGGCTTTCAAATGATATGGTTACGAGGACGAACATATCAAGATGAGTTGAGTACCAAAAAAGTTCCCCTCGAAAACAAAAATTGACCTGTCTCGGAAATTCTAAACATATTTTGCGGTTTTCAAATTACAAGGGGTGGTAAGTTTTGAAATGAACATAGTTTAGATACGTCGGTTGAGTTCAGAAAACCGGTTGTTGAGGAATGGATTCAGATTTCGGAAAAATGCAGTACGTTACCAACCTCATTTATGGAATGGGAATAAGCCTGGAAGCAGTTTTAAGAGTTCGAAGAGAAAACTCTATATACTAACACAATCACTTTTTAAGTTTGCCAGAAATTTATTCTAAACTCAATAGCTTTTTTACTTAAGGTTTACATTTTGACTATTGCTCTCTAAAGCTGCAATAAAGGTTTTATCGCAAATGGGTAAAAACAAAATAAAACAAGAAACGTAAAAACATAGTATGTATGTCAGTTTATTTTGCGAGAAATGTAATAATCCCATTCTCAAGTTGTAAATGGCTTTAGATGGACATTAATTCTTACAGAAACCAAAACATATCACTTTCTCTACGCGTTGACGCCAGTTGATTTGTCTGGTTTTTATTCGTTGACCAAGATTTGAAGAGCATAAATACAATAGTTGGAGATATTTACAAATAGTCTATTATACCTGTTTTAATAATACATTCTTGATAGAGTTAAAGCCATGTCATTAATGGCTTTTTCCTTTCTTCCTCAGACTCATGAACTTCCTTTATAAATTGCGTCTCCTAATGCTCGTATGATGTCCTGCCGCTATCATAAAGTTTAAATTTCCAATGTAGGAAGAGATAGAGTAGAAAATGCACCGCTCTAAATGCGTTATTAAATGCAGATAAGCCGTTCTAGAAAAAGATACCCCGTCAATGGAAGAACGTTTACAAACCAGCGCCGTTCAATAAGATTGATGGCGGAAGCTAAATTTTATTCTCTTTTTTAGCGTATGATTGTTCTCGAGACAGTCCCGGAAAAAACAACACAAGAAAAGTTTTAAAAGCGCAAATACACCTTTTTATAGTATCCTTTTTTGCTCTTCATCTGGTTTATTTAAGTGCAGTAGATAAACGCGCGCTATAATTTCCCAAGCAAAACGGCGTTTATACCCTGTAATCCCTCCGCTGCGGAATAAAAAGTAAGAACAGTGTTTTCGCCTCGACTAAATACAAACACAAGCAACCTTTGTGTTTATTTTGCTTCCCATTGTACGACGTTTATTAAGCGCAAAAATGGTTACAATGTTTTATTATATTTTGAAGGCTTAACAGTTTTATGGTAGTAATTTAAAGGTCGTTGTTGTCAATAAATTTAAATAAAAATATTGTTATAATTTCGATAAAATTAAAACAATGTATTTCAATTACTCATTCAATTACAATTTGTCTGATATTCTTTCAACTCTATTATCTATAGTTTTACCTTTATTGTCTTCTTAACAGTAAACGTAAAATTATTAGCGTTGGGTATATTATGGTTTCATAACAAAAGCAAAAAAAGAATTGAAAAAAAAAATAATCATAGGCCTCCTGTGAGCTAGCTACAGTACACCCAGGATACCTTTGCCCGCGAATTGCGCACAACGAACGTAGTACGATCATTAAAAGATAAGAAAAGAATAAACTCTGACATATAGAGGAACTGACAGAGAAATATTATATCCATAGTTGCCAGACTGATATGTCATTATAAAACTTTTATGAGCGTTATTATCTGTCTTTCGTGATAGGGTAGCAATAAAATATGTAGGCGGGACGCCCCGCCCATAAATTATAATGCGCACGTGTGAATTCAATTATTATGTCGTTATTGGTCTACGGAAAATAAGCACTTGAGTATTCCTGTGCATACACACTACGCAGTATCCGGAGAAGTTAAATGTTTGGGTTGGTATTTTAGGCGATTCCATCGTTGGGCCATTTTTTATAAACGGTTCCTTAAATGCCAACAAATATTTAACAAATAAAACAAACTGTTTAAGGACATGAACATGAAAGACCACGAAATTTAAATGATATACGGGCCAGAATTGTACAAGTCCTAAATAATATTTCCCCTGAAGTGTTAGAAATAGTGTTGTAAGAATACGTATTAAAAATTCCGTTCAATCCGAATATCAAACTATTACGTATTAATCCGAATAGTTGCCAACCGCAATACGGAATCGAAATTATTACGAACGCTGTCAAATGCCGGAAGATAGCGTGGATATCGTATCCGACGAAGTCTCGGACGAAGTAAACATAATACGTACTAATACGTAATAGTACGATGATACGAACACAAACGAGGTCCGAGGGAATACGGAATACGGAATTATTACGGATTATGATGCGATGCCGTGCCGTGTGCCGTGACATTGCATATAGAAGGTCCTATCCGTATTCCGTAAGCCAAGAAAAGCAAAGCACGAATGAAAATTAATACGTATTAGTGAATTCATCCGAATACTGTTTTAGTACTATTACGTAATATCCGAATATTAAAATCATCCGAATATTTACAACACTAGTTATAACGCGTAAGAACTGAGTTTTACGATAGACTAGCTTTTGCGAAGCACAAAGGTGCGACATTTTTGAACCACTTATTCAATGGACATTTTTTATTTCTTTCGTCTTATAACCGGGTATAAGTTAAGTCGATGTACACACCCATAACTGCGAAAAAGTACTGCGTTCCACTCAAATTCTGCGATAGGCGTGTAGGTAATACCCACGTAATACCCCTCGCCAGTTTATTAAACGCTTAGGTCTCATACGTTTCTAATACGTGCACAAGCGTGAAACAGTGTGGCATCTAACTTTCTTTGTCTGTCCTTACTGGTGTCTTTTAACTTATTCTCTTCTACACATGTATCGCCAATATGTAAAGGTGAAATTTCCTAGGGTGTATGTAGATATCACTGATATTTACCAGAGATATGTACTTACATATGTACATACGTATATTGGTGACAGACAAGTGCCTACTTCAAGCAATCAAAGTATATTTTACCTACATTCTGTTTATTGCACTAGCATATTATAAATTAACTGATTGTTTTTAAGGTTTTCTTATTTAAATAATACTTCTTTAAGGTAAATACAGACTGGCCAACAAGATGTTGGCAACTTGTTGATATTGGTGTTGGCAACATGTATCCCGTCAATTAGCATCAAGTTGACTAATACTCGGCAACATCGGGTGGCATGACATCAAAGAAATTTATTGACTGTTGCTTGTTTTGTGGTGGTGCAGAACCTAGTAGTGAAATTTCAAGCTAGTAGCGTTAATAAGAATTTTTCAAGAAGAATTCTCAATAAACCTTCGTTGTATAATACATACTAGTTCTATTGAGAATAAATTAATGAGAAATAGTTAATGTGTTGATTATTTACTTACTTGACAGTATCCTATAAAAACTTCAACGATGGCTTCGCACACTTCGGATACAATTGAGGAAATTGATAATTTAAACAAATACTTTTCAAAAGAATACCTAATAGTTTTCTGTACATAGTACATTTTTTGTATATGCCTATAGTTATAAATGGGATATACTGTGAATACTTGCCATTCACTGACGAAATATGTGATCCTTACCTCATACTTTCATGATATCCGTATACTTATGGGCCTTAAAACGAACGTGAAGTGTAAAGAGTACGCGCACTATTCAACAGCTTGCTTGTCATATTTATATCAAAATTCCTCCACAATAGATAAGGACAAGTACTGTTTCTTCTGACTATGTTATAAAACGAGTGCCAGTAATGGATAAAACTTAATCATATGTGTTAGAACATGATGCATATTAAAATTATGTCGCTAAGAAGGTGGCAACTAAGGCGTTCGTAATTCATTCGAAGTTTAAATGCAGATGTTTCCAATAATATTGTCATGAAATGGGCATAAGCAGATTTATTCTGTTTGCATTTTGTTATAGGGGATGTAGATGTGTTTGATTCTAGTTCCTCTATTTCGCGGAAAAATGGTTACTAAGAAAAATTGAGCGCTTCAAATGGGGTATCTAAGTGCACATGGAAAATATATCACTCATGGTGCGGTTCAGTTATAATTTTACATTATCCATCATAAGCTTCGATAATATAGTAACAGTAATAATTAAAATAATAATAAAATACAATAACTCGTCACATGATGAATATCAACAACCGACAGTATCGCATAAAAAGTACTTTTTATTTTTATTGTCTTGTACATACCCTTGTTACCCAGTTTCGCGTCAAAGCTGTTGACAAGCCGACATCGACGACCAGACAAAACCATTAATTAATGTACATAGCGGTTACCGCAAAAAAGACGGAAGGGCCGAATATTTGGCACCATTCATTCGCTCGTTGTACTGCCCATCAACAAAGAATTATTTTGTGGATTACGAACGCGTTATTGTTAGAGTGGCAACTGTAAATATTCCGTTTGCGCCCGGTCTAACTGATGGCCGTTTTGCAAATTTAAACACGTGCGGAACATCGGTTGGATTAAATATATTGAGTTCGGAATATTTTAATGATTTAATGCTGGTGTTATTACACAGTAAAATTTTCATCGTAAGTTCGTGCACCATATGAAATGGGCAAAATAATAATAAATCAATGGGCTTTATTGATGTACATTAACTAGATCCCACCTAAATCAAATTTATTGCGGTGTTATGTTATCCAATACAGTAGGTACTAGAAAGTGCTAGCTAGCAGTGATGGGTAGGATTTGCCTGACACCAAGATTTACTTTATGTGAATATTTATTCTGCGCGTAGGAGAATTGATGCTGCTACCAGCACACTGTGAGCGTGTCGTAACAAGTTTGAACAGAACTGTGTCTGGTGATACTTTCCCCACCCTGAGCTCGCTGGACAAGACAGTGGGTCGTTGAGTTTGACTGTAGCAGTCGTTTGAATTAGTCTACGCACCAGTGACGCGTAGAAAAAAGTGTTCAGATGGAGCAACCGGTTAATCTCAAGTCTCTTGTTAGACTGGGGAAAACTTTTACAGAAGCTTATGCAATGTTAAAAGAAGTGTACGGTAATGAATGTTTATTCACCACACAAGTTTTTGAATGGTTTAAACGGTTTAAAGAGGGACGTGAAACGACCGAAGACGAACCGCGCCCCGGACACCCTCAATCTCAACTAAAACGGACGAAAACATTGAAAAAACTGATAAATTAATCCGCAAAGATCGTCGTCTGAGCATCCGATGGCTTGCTGAAATAACAAGAATCGACAAAAAATGTGTTCGCCAGATTTTGCATGAATTGTTCAACATGCGCAAAGTTTGAGCAAAAATGGTGCCAAAACTCCTCACTCACTCATCACTCGAGCAAAATCAATCAAGAATGAACATTTACGCTGACATTCTAAACAACATTGACACTGATCCAGGTTTGTTAGACACGGTGATTACTTGTGATAAATCGTGTTTTTTTTTAATCGCTGTTAAAGCAAAAGCGACGGAGGTTCTGAACCAGCTGACAGAAGCGGACTTCCAGCACAACAATGGAAAATTCGTATGGAGCGGTGTAGAGATCGCCAAGGGTAATACGTTGAAAGCGAAAAAGTTGATACTGTAATTGGTAACAAATAAAAATTGTTATGACAGCAGTTTGGTTATTTAATAGCCATACCTCGTATATATAGAACATACCAAATTCTGCTGATTTTTATAGGATGTATCGAAGTTTTGGAAGTTTTATGACAACAATTGTTTTAGATTAATATGTATATAAATTATAGCGGCTGTCTACGAATATAGAGTACACTTATAAGTTTTGAACGGAAAGAGATACGTTTTTTGGGTTTTGACTGTTTCAGATGACTCGAAATGTTAAGTCTTTTAGTTTCATGTTGCTCCATAACCATCTAGATCTCAGAAATAAATTGGAGACTTGAATTTAAATAGGGTATCCTGTATATTTTTCCATAATTATAATTCTAATTTATAAGTCATTCTGATTAAGAATGATAGCTTTTTCCGGCTTGATTCACCAGTTTTATTTACATTTTATTGATTTTTAACATTTTTTTTTCAAATCTTGCAATAATATTTAGGAAATGAACTGACTTTGTGAACAAAAGTT
Organism: Aromia moschata; assembly: GCA_029963805.1. Lineage (NCBI taxonomy): Eukaryota > Metazoa > Arthropoda > Insecta > Coleoptera > Cerambycidae > Aromia > Aromia moschata. The sequence goes on from JAPWTK010000004.1 coordinate 670,336, forward strand.
ACCAGAATATTAATAAGCACATACCAACGTTAGTTCAAATTAGTTTTCCAAAATTTAGTTTTTATTTTTAAATCTAGACTGTTGTGGATGGAGTAAAAAACGTCAAAAAAATCTAATTTTGTCAGATAAATGTTAAAAATCTATTTTCATTAACACTGCAAAATTGGGAGCAATTTTTAAATTCAAGGTCGTTTGACACATGTTTTTCAAACGAGAATACCTCGGGTATAATAGGTTTTTAAAATTAGTTTCTTTTTTTTCTTCATTTTTTTCATTATTCTTCAAAGGTACCAAAAAAGCCCCTCAGGCCCAACAAAACAATAAACAAATGTGATCGAATCTTTATCCATCTCTACACTGACTAGTACCTACACTAATATCGTTTTTTTTTTTTCAATTACAATAACTGCTCTTTGTGGATTACTCGGTTTGTGATTATTTGTGTTGGTTCTTTCCTATACGTCACTCCAACATGTTGAAGTGGGTACCACTAGACGGCTTCTGTTAGGATCTCGAGATAGTCTTTTTGTGGATCTCGGGTATTTTCCGATAATTTTGATATAAACATTCTCCGTGAGAAAACTATCACCTAAATAATTTCTTGTGTATGTCGTAGCTAATATAATAAAATTTTTAAGAAATAGAATAACTTTTTCTTGTCGATCAACCGCTGCACTCATTGAAACATGTATTTTGGTAAGGAAGCACTACAACAAGGTGGTACCACTGAAAAGAAGCATTTAAAAGATCTTAAAAAACGTAATGTACCGGTATTCCCGTTTGAGAAAAGTGAGTTAAATGACCTTGAAATTAAAAATTGCTCCTAATATTCCAATTTTAATGAAAATACATTTTTTAACATTTCTTGATGAACATAGAATCCTCTGAAGTATTCTCACTCCATATACAGTAATCTGAATTTAAAAATAGAAACTAAAATTTAAAGAATAATTTCTGATAAAAAATGATAACTTTGTTCAGAATGACTTAAAAATTAAAATTATAGAAAATATACAGAATGTCCTATTTAAAAATCCGAGGTTTCTATTATGCCTCAGAACTAGTTGGTCATGAAAACACATGAAAATGCTAAACAAACTCTAAATTCTCAATCGGACGGATCGGACTCTGTCTTCGTAGTCACCCGGTATATTTGGATTTTAATTAGTTTGGTGCCAATTAAAATCTAATTGTACACGACGTTGTTACGACGTGATGTTGACACGACGAAAAAAATCTCGTCCTTTAATTAATTATCCGCATTTAATTATCCAAGTCTACGAAAATTTACTTTTAATGATGTTATCGTCTTTCTATAAATCATAAGAATGATAGACAGAAATGTGATCCAACCCTCGATGTTAATTTTTATAAACACCTTCGCCTTCAACAGATAATAGAATTGCTTTGCCTTTCGTTTTTATTTTGTATAAATGTATAACATAATTATATTATTATTCGTTTAATTTTAATGAATAATGCTAATAAGCGATTTTTAACATAATGTAATATGAAAAGTTGTTGAAGAGTTGAAAAAATATTCATATGGGGAACATATGAATACACCAAAGGCTATGTGAGTGTATCAGATGCAGGAAATATACCAGATTCAGATATTATAAAATATAATGGATATGGGCATATAAAATTCCCTAGCTTCTAGAAATATTGAATAATTATTAGAATTATAAACAATCTAATCACTTCATCAGAAAGATGACACAACTTATTCATGACCTCGTTTCGTATTCGTTTGACCTCATGGAATGATTTCCATGAGGTCAAACGAAACCGAAATTGAACTTAATGATATAGGTATCACCTAACGCGTACATAACAACGGGAATCCATTAATTTCCTGTGTTCATTAAAAAAAAATGTGCTCAATTTATCTAGATAAACTTAATGACTGCCGCTTACCTATAATCATGACAAATTGATACGGATTGAAAATCATCTCACTTGGTCTATAACAAATGACTTTGCGACGAAGATTAATTAATTAGTTGCCAATTAATAATGGTAAATTAACTCCTCTACGTATTTAATTACCCTATTTTAGTTTGCGCGAATCAGTTTACGTTTCATTAGATATTTTAGTCGTACGCTACGCTGGCAGTTAAAATTTTATTGCCATCAGTACCGTTAGTCAAGGCTATAGATCAGATTATCTGATATGTTTAGCTAAATACTGTACTTTTCTCAGTCTGATCTATCTTATATTTTACCTTTCCATAAGATGATGACGTTATGAAATACGTGATGATGAAATGGTTAATGAGCTTGGAAAATATCACGTAAATCACACTAATACGCTTGCCAGCGACTTGTCTATAATATTTTCCCATAACCCAGTACATTTTTTTTGACTTCATTCTGCATCTTAAAGGGGACTGTAGATGATCAGTAGGACTAACAATCTGGTGATTGATTGTGTCAGACCTAGATTCTCAGATTGAGGATTGAGACAATCGAAATGTTTTGAAATTAAGCTTCTGTTAAGTGTGGTGGAGGGAATTTTCTCAATCTGATGTAATAGCTCGCATCACTTTTTCATCAGTTTTGTGCGTGATAAATTGAAGGTTTACACCGTTGTATAACTCTTCCACCACTCTGGAAGAAGTGTCTAACTCATGAAGTTGATCCATGTGCAACAGAAGCTGATGTAAAGATGGAAATGTGTCTATTCTAGGAAGGTATGCTCTATATTCATGAGCAGCTTGGTTAAGAAACCGTCCATTATTCGGAAGTAATTTTTGTAGTCAAATTCACCATAGGTCAAACATCACCGTCAAATTTAACGTAGCAAGTTTGTTCTTGTTTCTTCATTCTTACCTTTATCCCTTTATACCATTCCTAATTTTATGCTTGTCCACGTTTGTTGATGTTCCCGCTCTACTGTTGGTGAAATAAAATCGGTCTGATTGATAGTGTAGGGTCGATTACGATTAAACTCAGGTGACTCACTGACAATCTGATTGCTTCATTCAGATTGTCAATCCAGTTCATCGTCTAGTGTACCTATTAACAAACTATTAGTCAATCAGTCATAATTTATAAAATGCCTCTGTTCTTGTTATTCCTGATAATACCTATTAATACAAATAACTTGTTTGTAAAGGCGTCTGTTTTTGCTCCTACAATTTTTATGTGTACTTTCTTAGGAAGTTGCAGGAAATATAGATTCTGTAGAAAAACTATAAGGCGTTTATCAACACCTTGATAACTTAAAAAACTAATAAATCTTATTTTATTAATTTTTAATAACTTACACATACTAATTAACATGGTTTTGTTTGATAACGATTCGTCTAAAACATACTACAATATTTATTCCTGTGTTTATTTCTACCGTGTTATCCGTTTTTGTGTCTGTTCACTCAACACCCCACAGTACGACTGGCTAAATAGTCGCAAAAAGGAACGCCCGAAATACAAATTATGCAGAGCCGGCGCGTGTTTGCAAGCAAACGAATATAACTCTATTAAGTCATAATCACTGAAGCACGCACGAACAAAAGGGGATCATTAACCGGAGGTAAGCTGTACAAACTCTGTTCCGATTTCGATGTTCAGGACGAGGATCATGCTCATTATTTGAGTCAGATATGTTTAATTAGCGACCTTTTAGAGAGTTTTATGAATATTAAAAATCTCTTTTGGAAAACTGCTTGAGCTGCTTGCTTTTTCTGATATTTTAGAAAAACTCTCCGAATTTTTATTTTTAGTTAATGTCACGAACACTATTAGTCTGATATTGTATGTACGCACTTTATTGTGATATGTTTCAGTCGTTACCGAAACTGCCAATCGTTTTTTATTTTCGAGGTAATAAAAACTTTCGTTTTTCTAATGGTTATCATTTTGAATGTCTACGTCGTTTGATATAGCTTGAAAATACGTATTCAACGCTATATCATCATGCCACTAAAAATACTTATTTGTAGAAAATTCTTTAAACAAAATTATTTCCTAAGAATTGTATATCCAATGACACCAACAATCACCAAACCATTTTTTTCTCTACAAACAGGGAATTAATATAAAAAAAATATGGTGTCTTAACTTTAGCTAACTTAAAAGTAGGCCCTAATAAATATTGTGTAATTATACTATATCCTTACATATTTAAAATAGTTCTATTCGGGGTTTTCATCATCAATATGGAAAAATAAAATCCACCGTTCAGCGTAATATCTAAAAGTTATGAGATGACAGGCAGTTTTAGCTCACGACAAGCTTTTAGTAGTCTTTTAGGAATCGACAGATATTACATCTCTCGATTCGTTTCAATTATGCAGAAGTTTAGTTTAGATTCGTTGCCAACTCTCGCATAAAAGTGATTACGCAGTTGGTTCAGCCGATTTCGATAAGTAATCCTTAAAGTATACATCGAAGGCTGAATATCCTGTTTATCTATGGTGAGCATTAACCGTTCCAACTTGCAAAGATTACTTCCCTTACTGGTAGAGGTGATAGTCTATTCAGTATCGGTCATCGTGTATTTAGAGTTTGAGATGAAGACACAGAGGATGTTAGTCATACAAGTAATTGTTTCTGAATTATATTTTATGGACAAAATTTTAAATCTCCAACACTAATGAGTAATGATGCGAGATAAATTAAAAACATTAAAAATGAACCTCTCTTTATTCGAATAAAGTAAGTAAATAAACCGAACAAATTATTCATGCAAGACTGTAATGAATATGCTTAAATTTTTAGCATAGTATTGTTTCAGTGCATTTGTAGGTTTACCTTCGATGTGATACAAAAACAATCTTACTTTTTGTGAGATAAATCAAGTCGACAAAAAGATTACAGACATATCAGTCATCCGAAGGGAAACATGGATAAAACACGTCGATGATGGGCTTCTTTTTGTCTGCTGATTCAGGGCATATTACGGATCTTATCAATCTCAATTTAGAAGCGACCTACATTACGCAACTCTTCCGCAAACTTTCTATGAAAGTGGAAATTTCAGGGTAACGCTTTGAAATTTGAAGAAAACGCAACTTCGTTCATATTACACCTTTTATATTTTCCATTTTTTTCTTATTCTAAAGGATAACATGAATTGAAACAATGTAAGTAGTTTCATCAACTTGCACTGTAGAGCATTATGCAACATTTTCAGTGTTAAAATTCGTCTCTGATTTTTATTTATTTAAATATTGAAAATTTACCATAATATAATATATTACCAGGTATAGCTGAAGTTTAAGATCTTTTAAATATAATTAAATTCACACCATATAAGGACTATTTATAACTTCTGTTTCTAAATTAACATTTATTTTTTCACTATACTTTGTTACACATTGTAGATATAATACACTGTCTGCAATTGATAGGTATCGCACCACCAGTAAAAATCAGAGTTCCATATTTTTAGAAAGCGATTAAAAAGTGTAGTAAGGTTGTACTGGGTGTGCTGGCGTTCCCGAGAAGAGCATCTTCTAGAACGGACATTGTGGGCAATCGCTTCGTATTAGCAAACCGTTGTTGTTCAGGAATGATGGACTGCTACTTTATAGGTCGACAAACATGTGACAAGTGAGCTACCTTTCTTAGGGATGTTTGTCGGTTTATTTATGTCCTCCATTCTTCTTCTTGGAGGGTCGATGTCCGAGACATCGCAGAAGGTGACCGACAGCTCCTATGGGCACCTGGTACAGCATACCCAACCTTTACATTTTTAATCGCTTCCTAGAAATAACTCTAAGATGTCTACGACACATATCAGATTTTGTGTTAGATCTAGAAACACAGTGTTATAACACTATGTTCCTGATCTGACGAAAATCTGATATTGTATGTGCAATTACATAAAAAATTAAAAGAAAAATATAAAAGAGAAAAATTATCAATTAACTTATGGACGAAGAAAAAAAAAGTTACATGAAAGATTAACAATTTTTCATAGTGTTATAACACTATGTTCCTGATCTGACGAAAATCTGATATTGTATGTGCAATTACATAAAAAATTAAAAGAAAAATATAAAAGAGAAAAATTATCAATTAACTTATGGACGAAGAAAAAAAAGTTACATGAAAGATTAACAATTTTTGGAAAAACATCCTGGAACAGACCGATTTTGTTTAATAAAAACACAGATTTTTGAGGGACACAGATTTCAGATGTCATTTGTTTTTGAGTAATGACGTCATCAACTTATTTTTCAAATTGCAACCCCCCATTTTGAGAGACCTTTTCATTATCGATTTAACGGTATAAAAATGTTGCCACCTTGCATAACAAAATTTTTAAGTGAATGACAATTGAATGTTACAAAATGAAAAATATATTTTTCACAATAAATAAACGAAAATGTCTTTAATAAGCAAATACAATTTTAAATTAAGTGTTTCAAATGCCGGAATATGCAAGCCTGTGTACAAATTCTTCTTGTACATTCTGAATGACTTCCGGGGTAATGGATCCCATTGCATCTCTAATGTGATCTCGTTGTTCCCCTAAATTGTATGGTCTTCTGGAGTAAACCTTTGATTTTAAATAACCCCATACAAAATAATCAAGTGGTGTAAGATCTGGGGATCTCGCGGCCCATTATATCGGTCCTCGTCTGCCAATCCACCTCTGAGGAAAGATGACGTCGCATAATGCATAATGCGGAGGTGCTCCATCTTGCTGAAACCAGAGTGTGTTATCTAGAATATCAGGATCACTCACGTTTGGGAAAATTACTGCAAGCGCTGGAACTAGATCATTTTCCAAAAACTCCAGATATCTTTCTCCTGTCAGATTTTCTTCAAAGAAGAAAGGACCTATTATTCTGCTTGCAACTATTCTGGCACACACATTTAATTTCTGCGGATATTCGTCCGAGTCCAATACCTGCAATTTTGACGGTTCACTATGCCATTTAGACAAAACGTGGCTTCATTGGAAAAAAAGTATTTGCTGTGTAAAGTGTAAATTTGGACTTGACAGAGATTCATCATAGTTTCACAGAATTGCAGTCGCCAGTCGGGGTCGTCTTCGTTGAGTTCTTGTACAAGCTGAAATTTGTAGGGATGATAGTTTTCTTTCCTCAGGATACGTAGAACTGTCGTCTGACTAACTTAATTCCATGAGGCAACTACTGTAGAGGTACTCTGAGGATTCTCTTCTACACTTAACACAATGTCAATCTTTTTATCTTGGTAATTTTTGGACGTCCTGATTTTGGTAGATCTTTAACATCACCAGTTTCTCTAAATTTGGACTCAATCTTACTAACTGTGGATTGGGTGATAGGGTTAGCTGGATATTTTGCATTAAGTAAATTGCATACCTCCTGCTGAGTTCTGGTCTTATTTCCACATCCGATGAAAATCAAAATTACAATTTTTTGTGTCACAGTTAAATGTGCCATATTAAAATTGGAATTTTTATAAATACTAACACGGTACATTAACTTTTCGCACAATTTAATGACAAATCTTCTGATTTGTTCTTTTTCTTTGTGCAGTTTTTTTTTCAGAAATTTTCGTTTATTTATTGTGAAAAATATATTTTTCATTTTGTAATATTCAATTGTCGTTTACTCAAAAATTTTGTTATGTAAGGTGGCAACATTTTTATACCGTTAAATCGACACTAAAAGGGTCTCTCAAATTAAATTAAAAAAAATGGGTGGTTGCAATTTGAAAAATAAGTTGATGACGTCATTACTCAAAAACAAATAACATCTTTATCAAAATAGACTTTCCCTCAAAAATGTGTGTTTTTATTAAACAAAACCGACCTGTTCGAGGATTTTTCCAAAAATTTTTTGTTTCACATTTACTGAATTTATTCCATACTTTAGGCGCGCACTGTATATAGAATTTAGAGCACATTATGTAATAGAATATAAACAAAAATAGAAGAAGAAGCAGAAATTCACCTAGTAGCTGCTTTTTATGTGGTAAACGTTAGAAATAGCAAATATATCATGTTTATGTTTCCAATGAACCATGTAGCCTTACGATGGTTTGTGTTACTCCGATCAGAAATCTATAACGTACTCCGGGTCTCAGATACTAAATCTAAAGAACAACAACCATTACTAATACCGACATGTATTCTTTTCTTTGGATAACCAGTCGAGTAGAAAATCTGACAGAGCACTTTGCTTCGCTCTCTCGATATCTCCTATTTTCTGTTTTGCGCCGACAAATATATATCTGTACGTTGATGCGATAATAGTTCCGTCCACTACGTGTGTACAATAGATTACTTCCTAAAACTTTTAGCTCTGTTTGCTTTACCGCCTTAGTTGATCGCATATTGTGTTGCGACTGTGTCTTGAACTTACACCCTACACCTGCACATAAATACCACAGATTAGTTCTCGTACTCGACAGAGCAATATAATATTATATCTAATTTATACAAATTAGATATAAATAGTTCGGGCAAATGAAAGAATTTCGATCTGAGGCATAATTTTAATTATATCATGGCAGGGGTGTTTTATAGCACTGCCCTCAATTTTCATAGAGCGATTACTATATTGAAAAATTGTACTTTTTTACAATTTTTTTGTGATACTTTTCGGAAACAGAAAAAGAGCCTCTTTAACTAGGTATATTTAGTACTTTTGTCAACTTGAGTCAAAATGATTCATTACGAGTCCTAACAACAATATGTTCGGACAAACGCATTTTTCGCGTATTAGACTGTTTTTATGTATAATGAAACAAAAATTGACTAATGCAGCTGACAGTACATAAGAACTTAAAGAATTTAAAATTATATTTTAATTAATGTTTTCAAAAAAGCCAAATTAACAATGTTGCAACTTAACAAAACAAATGAAATGTAACAAAATAACTGGCAACTAAATGTTCGGGAAAAAATATTTTAAGTATTAATAAGGCGTTACGTCATCTTTTGCCTTAAATACGGCCCAAATTCTTGCAGACATTGTTTCAACCAAGCCTCGACAGAGTTCTAATGAAAATGTGTCCCAAATTTCGCAGATTTTTTCCTTTAAAGTAGAAACCTTTCCTTGAGGATCATCTCTCAAAACTCTTTTTATCTTATGCCACAGTGTTTCAATGACATTTAGGTCGGGGTTGTTTGATGACCATGATAGGACATTAATATGCTGTTCCCCGAACCACTTTTTCGTCTTTTTTGCACTATGGGAAGCTGCGCCGTCTTGTTGGACTATGAAAATATTGTCTGGGTACATATCCTGAACAGTCGGCAATAAGCTATTCGTAAGTATTTGTATATATTTGTCAGCGTTGACGGTACCCTCTATGACCTCATACTGTCCCAAACCTTTAGCGGACATTGATCCCCAAATCATGACAGGCAGTCCTTACGAAAGGCTTCACTTTTTGTTCTTATTACTCTTTATCTATGATCGCCTACGCAGACATCAAATTTGGACTCGTCACTGAAAATTACTTTTGACCAGTCTTCTATAGTCTACGATACCTTCGATTTAGTCCAATTCAGTCGATTTGTTTTGTGCCTCAGTTAATAAAGACTTTCTTTAGCCTACGATCATTTACTAATATTGAAAAATAAAAAATTTGAAAAATAAAATAGTGATATCTTATAAACACTGAGCCCAGACTGATGAATGTATTTTCTGCAACATTCGCGGATAGCATGCAACTTTCTCCTGTTTCAGAGTTCCATTGCGCTCTCATATCTCTTAAGGTGTTCCGTCGACTATTTTTGCAAATTTTCACCAACAGTCTTTGGCTCCTTTCAGTAACAAGTCTGGGACTTCCAGGATTTTTACTTTTTACATCCAAATTTCTAGTCTCGCGGTAATGCTTTAATATGTCCCCAACAGTAGACTTTGCAAAGCACAATTCTTCCGCAATTTCGCGGATTTTTTTGCCACTGCAGTATTTTTTTTACAATAAGCTGCCGCAATTTTTGATCAGTCGCACGTCCATGGCCCATTTTTATTTATAAATAACGAATATTCGTAAAAACTACCAGAAATCACCTGTGACTGACATATCTAATTGTGAAATTAATGGTTATCGCGGCAACAACAAATTTTTATATTTAAGGGCAGGTTACTCGACTTTTCGAACATTTAGTTGTCAGCACTTTTAGCAGATTTTTATATTTTTGGCCATAAATTCATAACAAATCCAAGCTAATAATAATTTTCAGCATAAAATTATCTTGCAAATGTATGTAATTTTATATATTTTAGGTTTTTAAAGCGTGGCTGTAAATTTTTGCATGGCAGTGAATAATTATTTTGAAAAAATGCGTTTGTCCGAACATATAGTTGTTAAGGCTCGTATAACTTTTAAAATTGTGGGGGGCAGTACTATAGAATTTCCCTAGTCGAAAGCTATGGTAGGTACTGCCCCCCACGTTTTCGAAAGTTTTTTATCGCGTCCCGACCTCATAACTTTTGATCAAAGTGCATATTCGTATTATTAATTAATCACTGTGCACAAACCAACGTAACTAACAAGCCAGTTATACTTTGATCGAAAGTTAAGAGGTTGAGACGCGAGATAATGCATAGCAGCTTTATATAATCAGGAAAAAACATGAAATAATGTCGTTGGCAATAAACGGAGAAGAAACCCACGTAATATTAATTCCGACATCTCGCGAATATATGCGGTAGTGAGATTTCAGCTGTTATTTGCTCGCCGCACAGTGGGTTAGAATCGGAAAACCCTGGCCAAAAATCGAGAAAGGTAGAAAATTTGTCAAAATATATCGAATTCAATGTTTTTTGGGTCGCTAATTTCAAATTTGTACTTCATATTGTCAACGCGGCGCTGAGCGTGTCAACCCTTCGGAGAGTACACAGAGTTAGGAAATACGTGGTTTTAACCTTGAACGGCTCTTCAAGTAATGTTCATCGGAAATAAGTCTTATGTTTCAATTTTTTATTATAGTTGGGTATAAGGAGTTATTTTACAAAGGAGTTATTTTAACCCTTAACGTACACACTGGGGTACAGCTGTACAACGACGTAATTCTTCAAATTTTGAGTATCTAAAACTAAAGGAAACTGGTCTAGTGCGACATCTGGTTAGTAAAAAAATAATGATATACTAATTTTATTAATAAATTTTCTGATACTTTTTGGCAATAACAGGAAATACATTTTTTTCCGAAAAATGTGACCCTTCATTTCCCAGAATAAATACCTTTTTTTAAAAGTCCAGTACAGTAATTTTTTTTTCATATAGTGGCACATCAATAGAAGACTCATCTAAATTTTTAGACCTTAATACCTACAAATTAAAAGTTATGAATGTTTTAATGAAAATACCCATTTTTCGCTCTTATTTGATATTTTCATGTTTTTAACATACTTAATTTTAATATTTAGCTTTATTATCTATTCTATTTTATGAAATATACTTTCAAGAAGCTACAAACTAAAAAATCAAGTCAAAACATTAAGTTTTTATAAAGGTTTTATAAAGGTCTCATTTTTATAGAGGTTTTTTCAGGTGTAGCCAGTGTGTACTTCATGAATCTGAAAATAAGTGTGTACTTTAAGGGTTAATCACATGGTTAAAATAACTCCTTTGTATTCAAAAACCGTAATATACTTGAATGCAGTGCAATTCTGTTTATCTGACAAAAAAAGGCACACTGTACTTCACTGATAATATTTGATCTTGTCTATCATACCAGTGAAAAATTCATTCATAAGAGTCGTTCAAAGTTAAAACCACGTATATCGGAGTCTATAACGCAGCGAAGCAGGTCGGGATTGAACAGAGTGAGGGTAAGCTAGCTAGCTGTAGTTGTCTCAAGTATTTTTAAAATGAGCAAGGAATGCTTATCCGATTATAAGAATCCTGATTCCTTTTAAACTCGTTTTTTCTTTGAATTACATTTTTGAACTGGTTGACACGGTATCTCAAAAACTACTGAATCAGTTCTATTTAGATTTGTGTGGTATGCTTAGAACAGCTAGAATTATGTCGGACCAAGGTTTTTTCTTTTTATATAAGAAAAAATATGTACAAAAAAGCCTACAAACAGGTCGCACCTGGTCAAAGCGGGGCAGAGGATATCAACCCTTCGGAACATAAGGTCTATGACACAGCGAAGCGGGCCAGGATTGAACAGAGTGAGAGCAAGGCAGCTCAATTGTCTCAAAACTTTTTAAGATGAGCAAGATAAGCCTATCCGATTATAAGAAACTGGGTACCAAATTTTAAATGGAGTTTTCTCAAATTTTAATTGTGATTTTCTCTAAATACATTTTTTAAACTGGTTGACACGGTATCTGAACTACTGAACCGGTTCTACTTAGATTTGTGTGGTGTTCTTTTCTGTTAGAAAATCTACAGTTATGGCATCTAGGATAATTGTCACATCTCGCATAGTTTTATACTCAAGCTAAGAAAAGCCGAAAAAAGCCGTTGGAATTCGGTATTTTGCTTTCAGAACCGTGTAAAAAATTTAATGTTCAATACTTTAATTTACTATCGATTGTAGAGTCGATTCCATTCAATAATTTTAATTGAAACATTTTTTGGAAGACACCTTGAAATGTTAATAAACACATTGTGAAAACAAAAACACGAATACGTATTATCATTTTCAGAAAACAATCCCCCAAAAAGCGAAAAAGAAAAGAATAATAATAAATGGCCGCAACAGTAAACGATCCACTTAAATACAGGGCTATTCGATTTATCATACTACATTCCTCGTTCTCCACGACAGATCCCCAATTTCTGAGCAATTACTCAGATCACGAATCAAACGATATTATTAATTGTTGCCGGAACTCTCCCCCACAACGTACCTACTCGTTGCAGGTAATTAATAGATATAATTGAGCTGACGATCTGCGTAGTCTGCCAGGTGGTCTAATCGTTTATGCCAAATTGAAAATCAATAGGTATCCTACGCTTACCTGTTGTTCCCGATATCGAATTAGTTACAGATCGTCAAGCAGTAACCGTAACACGATGGACGGCCGTTTGATATTTTGATGTTTTAATTATCCTTCCGTGTGTAGATCTATGGAATTTTGTTCGGTAGGAATATGACGGAAACTACATACATTTTTGATAGTCCTGGAGTGGGTACTGGAACCTTCGGCGTAGAAACAAAAAAATGAACGCTTTCCACGAAACACCGAACTAATTATTACTATTAAATATACTTATTTTGGATAGTGGATAGTAAAAGTAAATGTTGATTCACATACATTTAGTGATTGGGCATTTCAGCAGAACAAACAGCTTATGGGAATATTTTTCAATTAAACAAATGCTCACTAGTAATCTTCCTAGTGCTTGAATTATCACCCAATTTATGTTGAGGTGTCGAATGTTATGAAAATGATTAAGAGGCCGAAACGTTTACTTTTACAATAACATTATATAAACGTTTTAATCATACGATTTACATAATATGAAACAAAAATTACGAAGTAGGTTGTTCGTGCTAACAGAAAAGTTATGTAATACTTGAAGTTTCTTGGGTATTCTAATTATCATCTTATTACGTTATTTAAGATTGAGTAGTTCACTTTTAAGCATGACAATATTTTTTTCGTGTTGTAATTTGGTAGTTTATTCGTAAAAAGGAATAGACATAACACTTACAGGGTTTGTCCGGAAAGTAATGTGAGTGAGCTTTGAAAAATCGTTTTTATTGGTTCTATGTGTACAAATCTTTAGAAAGTTTCAAAATACATTCCTCATGCGTCCATACATCGGTTCCAGCGGGTCTTCAACGCATCAAAAGCCGCACGGTAGTCATTTTCCGGAATCGCCTTTAAAGCGTCGGTGCAAGCCTTCTGAATGTTTTTCACCGACCCAAAATGCTGTCCTTTCATTGGGGTTTTGAGGCGCGGAAACAGAAAAATGTCTGGGGGGGGGGGGCACATCGGGGCTGTAGGGAGGCTGGGGAACAACGGTGATGCCTGCCTTGACGAGGTAATCGGCCACGAGAAAGCAGGTGTGCGAAGGCGCATTGTCGTGGTGAAGCTTCCAGGATTTTGAGATGTCTGGGCGGACGCGATTCACCCTGCGTTTCAGCCGCTTCAGCACCTCGGCGTAAAACTTTCCGGTTACGGTTGTCCCCTGCGGAACGAACTCATGATGGACCAATCCCCGGCAATCAAAAAAGACAATCAGCATTGTCTTGATCTTTGACCTGGACATCCTGGCCTTCTTGGGGCGAGGGAGTTTGACGTGTGCCATTCCGCACTTTGCCTCTTCGTCTCCGGATCGTATTCAAAGACCCAACTTTCGTCCCCGGTAATGACGTCATCAAGGAAAGCGGGGTTGTATTCGCAGGTGTCCAAAAGTTCTTGGCAGGTTTCGACGCGCCTCGCTTTTTGATCGTCCGTTAGCACTTTTGGCACGAGCTTCGCGCACACCTTCCTCATTCCTAAAGACTCCGACACAATTTCGTGAACAATGGTTTTCGTAATGTCTAATGTTGCGGAAATTAAACTGACACTTAAACGACGGTCAGTGTTCAACAAGTCACGCACACGTTTCACATTGTCGTCGGAACTGGAGGTTGATGGCCGTCCAGCGCGGTTCTCGTCGTTGACATCTTCCCGACCTTCTGCGAAGGCCTTGTGCCACTGGAAAATTTGCCTGTCCGAAAGACAATCGACGCCGAAAGCCTTCTTCAACATTGGAATGGTTTCCGCAGCACTCTTCTCCAGTTTCACACAAAACTTGATCGCCATCCGTTGCTCAAGCGAACGTTGCATTTTTTCTTGCACCTGGACACTGTAAAGACTCTCAAAGAATGAGTGATGCGACCGCTACAACGACCAGTAGCCAACTGACGCTTGTTGGATCTTGTTGCCAGATCCCCCTACCACAATGCCAGCACGTAAAGCGCGGGCTGGCGCGTACAGTCTCGGGAAAAAAATCACTGACATTACTTTCCGGACAAACCCTGTATGTTTGTAATTTAAGCTGATGTAGAAATAAAAAATAAGATGTCGTATGACAATCAAATGTCAGTTTGAGTCCGCGTCAACATTTAACACAAAAAAAAAACTGTAATTTTTCAGTACAAAAGAATCCGGAAATGTTTTCTTTGCCATGGTAACAGCTAAAACTAGAAGCATCTCATTGGTTTGACGATATACCAACATGTTGATTAAGTTCATTTTTAGATGTAAAATTTTTTGGAAAATTTTCCTAGTGTTAATTTTCAAAAAAAATTCGTAATTTTAAATTGGTGAAATTATCTAATTTCTATATTATACGATGCAGATGCATATGATGCGATTATAACCTCAAAATATGGAAAAAACATTCATAATTTTTAAACGAATTGCTTAATGGATATAAATTATATTTATTTCATTTTCTACGTAAATAAAAGTTATGGGTTTTAGGTATATCCAATATATTAACCTTTATTTTTGGTATATAGCTTCAGTTTCAAGGGGTGCCTGTTTAACATTTATTAACATAATACAGTAGGGTCGCGATAATCCGAATACCGGGTAGTCCGAACGACGCGTTAATCCGAACGGGTCTCACAAGTTGCGTTTTGCGCCTCCCTTCCAATGAGCGATATAATGTCATAGTAACACTATTTACGGAACCGTCACTAGCTGGTCATAATAACCCCTATAATAGCAGTAATGCCTACCTAATGTAAAATGAATAAAGTGTGTTAATACATCCATTTTTTCTACAAACATTTCAGCGGTTTTTTAATTTTTTTTTTCAATAAATAGCTACAATAGGTAATCCGATGTTTTGATAATTCGAACACCACCTTCCCCCAATTCCGTTCGGATTACCGCGACCCTACTGTATGTACATGACCTTGAAATAAAGGACTGGAAAATCATGCGAAATTTCCCTCTTTTAAATTTTCTGAGAAATTAATACGAAATGAATTTAGTATGGAAAATAAAGATACATTATTCAATAATTTCACTCCAACATCACAGCAATTATGCAATAATTTTGGTAGACTAAGAGTAACGAGTAAAAAACACAGAAATATAAATTGAATTGTAGTCGGCTGATATTCCGACAATATCAAGTGCCATTTCACAAGCGACTGATGATCTATCCCGATACTTAGTCCTAAACGATAAAATTAGTTGATCACAGGTGTTTTCACAAGCTGTCAATTTCGACAATGTATCTGTAGACTCACGAACTATTGCCACTTTGTAAATTACTAGATGATTTCATCTTTAATACCTACTATTTTAGATTCAGGTCATCAAAACCAGGGACAACTACTGCGGCTACATCTTCCCAAGCCTCGTTTTTGAGATCACGGTTCTTGTAGTTTTCAGATGTAGGATTCCAAATCTACTTCGTTGTTCAATCGAGATAATTAATATTTATCTCAATTCAACGCATTCGTCATCCTCCCCAACTCAACACTTTGCAACAACACAATCTGAAACTGCAACTGACGAAACGTTTGCTATGAAAGACTTTCTTTATCTAATGGCCCAGATTAGTCCTGATGATATATATACTATACACACATATTAATATATTATATACCGTGCTGTGTGTATATGTATGTACATACAGCATGATGCCCGTTCGAGTTCATCAGGATCCTGATAATACGGATGTGTTTGAGAAATAGAAAATTAACTACAATGCATAG
Organism: Aromia moschata; assembly: GCA_029963805.1. Classification (NCBI taxonomy): domain Eukaryota; kingdom Metazoa; phylum Arthropoda; class Insecta; order Coleoptera; family Cerambycidae; genus Aromia; species Aromia moschata. The sequence goes on from JAPWTK010000004.1 coordinate 686,924, forward strand.
TCTCATCAGGACTGATCATCAGTCGCTTATGAAACGACACTAATACTAGACTAGACACTAATAACCTACTGTAACACGACTATTTATTTGAATTTGATCTGTTACAAAAAGAAAAAATAGGGAAGAAGAATGTATAGGGACTAGTGGAGCAATCTTTATTGCTTACAATGAATTTTACTCCCGAATGTCCCCGTTCAAAAAGTTCAATCTATGCCCTTCGTGTTTACCACCATAAATTTGATAAATACCTGTCTGAGGTAAAAAAACACGCCGGTCCATCACGTATCAGTGTAAATTATCTGTTTACGTCGAAGAACCCCCAGGAGTTCGGCTAAAGTGGGCCTACCACTGTGGAAATTTATTGTATTTGTTTCGTATAAACCGACAGTGAGATTTATTTATTTTCCCAAACGGCCTCACACAGGGGGACACTCCCTTGAAAATGGTATCTTGTGGTGACTTTTACGTATTTTTTTGGGGTTGTTTATTGGGGAATGTTTATTGTCGATGAGATAAGTAATTAAATAATTCAATATTAGGAAATGTTTCAAATTAGTGTGAAGACACTAGTTTCCAATATTCTCCCATGAAGTGTATTTTCGTTTAGTTGGATAACAGAATGAGAAGATAATAAAAGGAAAACTTTATTTCACATATGTTTTCAGATATAGACACTATTAAGCTATTATATTACTCCTTTATTCGTTCTAAGCTGGAATATCGTAGTATCGTATGGAATCCAAATTATGACATGCATGAGAGTAATTTAGAAAAAGTGCAAGGAAATTTTGTAAAATATATGAGTATCAAAGTAGACGGCATATATCCCCCTCAAGGCACATCACAAATAGAATTATTAACCAGGTTTCATCTTAACGCTCTCATACAAAGGAGGGACTATTTTTCTGTTCTTTTTCTTTATAAAATTTTAAATGGCATAATTGATTCTCCCGACATATTACAATCTTTATGTTTTAACATCCCATCTTTTCGAACCAGAAATAATTCTTTATTTGACATAAAACCCCCTGAAACTAACATACTGCAATTTTCCCCCATACATGTTATGTGTTCGACTTTACCACTTTTCCAAAATAAACTCGATATCTTCTACACTAACGTAAGCTGTATAAAAAAATGTATTTTGTCAACCTAATTTGTTTTTGTTAAATGTGTGTTTTGTTAATGTTTGTTCCTAAGTGTATTATTATTTTAGATAGGTATTGTCTCTTATTTAGGTATTTTTTGTTATTCCTGCCATGTAATTGGATTGTATATGTCTTGGTAGTTGTATGGAAATAAATAAATAAATATGTCGCCATTTGAATAATGGTTTATGGCTAACATGATGAAAAGCCAAAAGCAGGAAGAATATAAGATATGATATCTAAAATAAATATATAAAGCACAACATATCTGTAAAAATGTATTTATATATAGATAATTATACACATCTTCCTTAAAACTAAAAAAAAAACAAGTAGGTCGCTAATTTTTGTGTACATGGGAGTCATTAAACTCGTGATAACAGTGCATTAACTGTACCAATGCGCACGCCTATATCCAATCATTCACGATTGTTTGTACGGGTGGTGTTAACTGCAACAGTAGTTGTAGATACTATTTAAGAAGTGAACAAATATTAGAGCACGGAAAGTAGAACATACGAGTGTGACGTTTCACATGAATATGTTAGTGCTCTTTCCAGCGAGTTATGTACAATACTTTTCCCACAACTCATGACCTTTTTTTTTATTTTCTTTTGTAACTTTAAAACAAACTGACAATCAATCAGGCATGACATAATTTATCAGAGCTCTCTAGATGTTGTTTTTCATAGCTTATACTCTGTTATATTTCACTTATTATTTCGCTAATACACTGTTTCCACGAGAACTGTCATTAGTGACAGTTGCTAATGTCTAAATTTTTATGGTAACAATATTATTACTCTTGAAAGTATTAATAATGAGTTTCTTGTTAAAAAGGAGCATATTAAGTTATTTAAATGATGAAGGAAATCCTAACACACAATTAAAGAAATCACACAGAAACACATATGTCTGTTAGCGTTTGTTTCGCGCCTGCTCTTTTGAATTACGTATACTTTCTTAGGTTGTAGGGAAAATAATTTTCTAAAGCTTTTTTTACTTCAAACACCTACGAGAGTTTTTTTATATAAGCGATATCGGTATTTTCTTTTCTCTAGTAAATTGTCTGGTGACCGTTAAACCGCCAGGGAACATTGCTGCTACCGATATCTCGCTTTAATTCGAAAAGCGCAGATTAAGTACCTCATAAAAGGGGCTCCAAGCCCTCATTTGCAGAATCGAGACCACTTATTTAAGATCAAAGAAGATAACAGGCAGTATTACAAATCATTTCACGGATTCACAGCTATCGCTTCCTAATCGTTCCCTCGAGAATTTTACAGAATTCAATTTTCTGTCGAATAGCCGACTCCAAAGTCGTAACTACCATCCTACGTGGTTTAGCACTTTAGAGCTGTAAAGAGCGTCATATTACGACCGTGCGGTACACAAACAGAGGTTGTAAACTTCGTATGAGGTAACGGATATATTGTAATTATGTGTTCCGAAACTTCTTTGTGTAACGTGATAAGTTACATACTTGTAAGAAAAAATATAGACCAAGATAAAACTAATTCAAAATTTTCAAGATAAAAAAAGTAAATGAAGTACATTACCCTCTTTTGTAAGAAATTATATTAAATATAAAAAGCTGTTACTTCTGCAATATGATCATAGTGTTTCAACCGCTAACATTCGAGTTTTTTTAATAAATATCGTTTTTTACATCTCGTTTTTTACACTAACACATAGTTCAAATAACACAGCAAGTTCGAATTCCAAATAAAAAAAACACTTTATTTTTCACCAAAAAACGTGATAAATAACGTATGTTACTGTCCCGAGTTATCTCGTGTGTAGTATATCTTCCCATTCTGTCTTATTTCGGTTAACACTTTTTTCATTCTGAGGATGACTAGGTAATATTTCGGGTCTGTCGAAAAAAACCCTACAATAAAATACTTCAGTACAATAGGGATGAGAGTGGTGTTACACTACCCAGGTGCGCTAAAAAATGAACCTTTCTTTGTGATTTTTTTTTTCTTCAAAACTATTCAATGGAACAAAATGAAATTTTGATCCATTGAATAGTTTCCATATAGAATAGATCCATACTATTATACATGTTTTGAGGTGTACAAAAAAAATGTATTAAAACTTACGGTACAATACGGCGTCTTGGCACTTGGTAACCTGAACATGTGTTTTTTTTCCGAGGAGCGAATCGGAGTACACCATAGCAGTCTCCGAACACCACTTAGAGCACCACTTAGCTTTTCTAGTCGTCAAATTGAATTTTTTTTTTCAGTTTTTTTGCTAAAAATCGACCTTAAATTGTTTATAAAAATTTTAATAATTTATCAATCTTAAAAATCATGTGTACTTCCCTAGATAATTTATCTAAGAAGTCACAATTAAAATTTCAAGTTTTTCCGACAAATATTGAGCGAGTTACAGTGTACGCCAATTTGAAAAACGTGGTTTCGAGAAAAACGCATTTAAAGATTCAAAACGTTTCGTGCTCCGTGTTTATCGACAGTCTAACGATTATTATAGCGTTCAATATGGCTTCTCTGAGATTTACTAACGTCATCTATATATATTTTAGAAATATAATTGATTTGTTTTAATTACTTATTGTATTAATTACGGCAAAAATTATTAACAGAGCTTACCGCGCAGGTGAGTGGCCTTTTTTAACCATTCCGGAGCGCTCGAAGGCGTCATGTTGAAAATTGTTTATCGAATTTTCCCCGACGAAATAGTTTTTGAATATCATTCTTGAATAGTTTATGCATCATTTAAGCCAAAAAAAAAAAAAAGAAAAAAATTGCTGGGTAGTGTTATAATCCCTTAAGCTTCAGTTATCAGAGACACCAACTGCCTTAGAAATCTATAAAAGTTTTTTACTCCTGAAATACACAAAATACTTGATAAAAATATCTAATTTTTATTGTTTTCAAGCCAAAAGAATAGTATATTCTGTTAGAATCTATTTTTTTAATATACACATATGTAGATTGTATAAGCGTTCCCGTGATTAAAGCATTCCTGTGTTTGTTTTCATTTATACTTATCACAAATAAATTATAATTAGGTACTTGATTTACTTAAAAACTAATACTAATTTTTTTGGGGATAACTGCGGCAAGCGGTTGCGACATTCGTTCTGGCCGATTTCAGCAAAATCGAAACCGCACTAAAAGGGGTAAGACACAAGGTATGTTAATTTTATTAATTCTGTTAATTTATTCATTTCGTTGTGTGACAGTAAATATTTTGTAGATCAGTATATCCAAGAGACATATACATACATAATAGGAATATAACTTTGTACAACAATACTGAAGTTTTTCTCTGTTTTCTAAAACTTGGCGGCCAGTAGAAAGGTTGAGAATACAGTTGCCAATATTTATTCTAGGCAACATGTAATAAAATACTAAATCCTACTAATTTACTGAAACTGCAATCTGCAATAGAGGAAAACAATGGAGCAAAGTAATTGAAAAATGCAGGCGACGGTTTTAATTACAAATGTTATATGTACACAATTTAAATGTGGCTATGTCTTTGTGCAACGGTTTTATATCTACAGTTTTTGTGAAGTATGGACTGTAATTTAAACTCAATTTAGTCAAAAGGTTGGTGTTGCGGAGTTAGTTCCATTTTTGTTTTGTCAACGAAGCTCGTCAGTGATGTCTAAATATAACTGCCTTTAACGCTGAACATAAAATTCCGGCACTCCAAAGACGGATACAAAATTGGATAAACCAAATTTGATTATATTTAGAAAGCGCTGACATCGGCGGGTATTTCTGAAACAAAAATTATATTTGTTTTCTCTCGTGCATAAAAAAAAACTTTATAGGCCAATACGAAAACATTAATATTTAGGTCGTTGCCTTATCAACAGCATGAATTTATCGATAGAGAGGGAGATAAGTATACGCATGAGAATGAATGTGTTGTTCAAGAAATATTAAAGGAATATTTATTTTAAACAAAAAATAACGTCTTCGAACAAAGAATTCTACAAAAAATAAAAACATAGTATTATGTATTTCGTTAAAATGTACATACACTATCCATAAAATAAATTCTAGTCAGTGCTGAGGTCTGATGAGATACAGTGTGGTCATTATACCTATTCCAACTTCGGTACTATGTTAGTCTATAGAGTGTCAATTAATATTTTTATGTATATGCATAAAAATAAATAAAAACAGTGATGAAAGCAGTTTCTTCTCTCTGAATTTGCATTTATTATGGTTTAAATCGTTAATGGTAATATCATAAACCATATCTGTTGTAACTCGTCTTTTGCCATTAGACAAACATTTTCCATGTTGTTTGTCATAGTATTCCCTATAACCGAGTTACCTAATTAACATCAATATCCAAATTCAAGACGATATACTAAATATTTCTCAATTTATCGTGTATATAAACAAGATTGATTTATATACAGAATTTATTTTGATGAAATTCAAATTTTCGACATTTAAAAAACATCTTTTTAGACAACACATCAAAAACAAATTCAGCGATATTATACTTCTAATGTCGACGTGGCAATGTTAGTTAACTACGAAATAAAGCACCACGCGCTTTCAAGTCTGACATAATGCTTTCTTCCTTGTGTACTAGGGATGACGCTTTGGAATAATATCTGTTTTTTTCCTTCAAAACAAGATTTTTTTTTGAATGATTTTGACATTTTGACAATATTTTATATCATATCTTAAAATTTTAAAAGTTTATAAGGTATGAAGCCCTCAGTTGAGTATTTTTTTGTCACATGTCTTATCAACTTTATAAATACATAATTATCCTCGCGAAAAATCGTTGATTTAGTTACACGAAAAACTTAAATTGTGATTATACAGCATCTTCTTTGTAACAGCTAATTTAAGAACTTATGAAGTAATACGATACTGACAGCAGACAGATATTTTCAGTCTGCTGATATAAATATTTCATTTCATTTTATAGATATACGAGGTTTTTAAAGCAAAACTACGTAAGTGTTGATGTTTCGATGAAATAGTTTTAGTTCTCGTTCTATTGAAACTTTTTCATTGGAACAGAAACTAAAACCGACGTCTTTGTTGTTAATTTTTTCACTGAAACAACTAGCAACACCAAACGTCATGCAATCGTCATCGATTTGTTCAAGAAGAGGACAGAGTTATATCTCCAATTGCAAGTATATGTAATTGTACGCATATAGACTTTCTAATGAATTGACTTTAAACAAAAGCGAATTTTATGCTTATCTACATATTGGAAGATTTCGAAACTGAAATAGGTTTTTTGGCAGGTATTTATGTAAACTGAAAGAGGTGGTACCTACCTGATACCATCCCTACTGTATACAGATATTTCAATTATTCGTATCTCCTAACTGGACGTATTTCAAAAATGACGTGTCGACAGTATGAAAGGTTGGAGTATTTAGTAACAGATGGCGCTTTTATCTCAGTTTTTTGGAAAAAATACATATCTCAGGTGTGCTCGGCATTGCACTTTCTTTACTCCATTCCACCTTTTAGCTACTAATTCGTTCGGCATTGTCATTTTTTTACACTTCACTTCCTCTGCTCAGCTCTCTCAATACGAAGCCAAGAGATTTATATGGCAATTATCAAATGTCACATATATGTAAATGTTTATTGTTTTTAATATATCAATACTGATTAGAAATAGGAAGTCGGTCCATGGTAAAATGATAGAAACAGAAAATGCATTAATTGGTGAGCATAAAGAGATACATGTTAAAAACGCAGAGCAACAACCATGTCCCACGCAAACGTTGTTACGTTATATTTATTTTTATTGATTTCGTCTTGTAGTATGTATAACAATTCACCTAACCTATATGGCAGTCGGCACTGACAGATGACAGCAAATGGTAATATGGGACAATAATAAATTGCAGTAAATTATTCCAGGCGGGGTAGCCAAAAAAAAGTGATTTTTTAAAATAATTAGTTGCGGCACTTCCTCAACGTGATAATTAGGAGAAAAATCGTACGAATCAAATGAAAATGTTTTGGACAAAATCCGATTGTAGGATCATTGCGAGAAAATTGCAAAAATGTGCGAAAAAAAGTTGTTTTCGACTTTTAGGCACGAAAAAAAAATTCCGTTGTAGAGCTTGAAAAGACGAATAAAATAGTTTTCGGATCATTAAAATCGGTTAATAACTTTTTGCACAAATAAATAAAAACCGCGAAAATTGGCGATTTTTCGATGGTCAATTACGCGGTCTTTAATTATCCTAGAAATGTCTTCTGGCTCAAATTGTAGGGTATTCCAACACCTATCTACAGTTAAATTTTTTGTAAAAAAATATTCATTCAAGTTTTCGTGCAAATTGCGAAAAAAGTAAAAATAGGTACTTTAGTAAAACGGCCCCTATTTCCACAATAATTGTCGTAGAGCAATTTTGCAAAAAGCTACGTGTTCTTGAAGACTTCCTCTACAACCATATCAAATTTGAAGTAGATCCGATAGTAATAAGTACCTCAAAAGAGCGTCTGAATAACGTGCAATTTTAGAGAGCGCCCGCGTGGACGCACGAGCGAAGGGGAAGTGGCGCGGTGGTGGGAGAACTCTCTCTCCCGCGGGCACAGCAAAAAGAACATCAATTTTCGTTCAGGAGTTCCCGAGAAATCTCAATTGTTTCCGGCTTGTCGAATTTCAACGCGCGCGATCGCTTTCCGGGCGCCCGCTCCGCCCGCGGGAGAGAGAGTTCCCCCACCACCGCGCCACTTCCCCTTCGCTCGTGCGTCCACGCGGCCGCTCTCTAAAATTGCACGTTTTTCAGACGCGCTTTTGAGGTACTTATTATTATCGGATCGACTTAAAATTGGATATGGTTGTAGAGGAAGTCTTCAAGAACACGTAGTTTTTTTTGCAAAATTGCTCTACGACAATTACTGTGGAAATAGGGGCCGTTTTACTAAAGTACCTGTTTTCACTTTCTCGAAATTTGCGCGAAAACTTATGAATTTTTTTAACAAAAATTTAACTGTAGATAGGTGTTGGAAAACCTTACAATTTGAGCCCTGGAAGACCTTTCTAGGATAATTACAGACCGCGTAATTGAACATCGAAAAATCGCTAATTTTCGCGGTGTTTATTTTTTTGTGCAAAAAGTTATCAACCGATTTTAACGATACAAAAACCATTTTATTAGTCTTTTCAAGCGCTATAACGTGATATTTTTGTTTTTTTTACTGAATATTTATTTTTGTGCTTAAAAATAGAAAAAAACTGTTTTTTGCAACTTTTTGCAACGTTTTCGCTATGTTCCTACAATATTTCGCTGTCCAAAACATGTACATTCGATTCAGACGATGCCTTTACTTATAAAACCGTTGAGAAAATGCCGCAACTAATTATTTTAAAAATAATCTACGTCTGGACTAAATGGTCTAATTACGAAAAAGGTCTATTATATCGTTCGGCAACTAAAATTTACTCGTTTTACTCGACATGTCACGTTGAATATCTCTGTATTTCTTGCTCTTATTTTTGAGGTGAAAAATAGGAGGTGCCGAATGCACCCCCGTTTTTCCTTGCCTCTTCGTTTCTAAATAGAATATCGACCATTCTAGAATCACTATAAATCACCCTGTCAAATTGTTATTGAAACTGATTTTACTCGCCGTTGCATTTCGTCGTGGTTTATCCTGAATACCGTGTATCCTATCGACAAATACACCTGTCCTCTGTACGTTACCTATTAGTTAGCGGTTACACATATACCCGCAGTGAGCGTGATTGTAAAGTTGAAATCCCCTTGTATTCAATTTGGTTGGTAATCACCTATGAATGGAAACGGTTTACACATCAATTTCGCGAAATACAAGGGGCCGGTTAACGTAGCCATTCGGGTTCGGCTCCATCGCTTCTATTGGATCTTGCAGTTATGTGTGTTATTCGGTCTAAAGTTATCGCTTTTATGTGCTCGATACTCGTTGGTCCAATTTCCCGTGTTCACGACGGTATTGCTCTGGTTGTTTATCTCGCCGTAACACATCCAGGCAAATGGATTGTCATTTCTGAATCATTTGACGTGTTTCAATCTGACTGGATTTTACCTCTACCTAGGACGTTGATATAGTAGAAAAAAATAGGTCATAGTACACAAACATACGAGGTATGTAAATTAAGTATTGACATAGTTTTTTTTTTTATTCGAATAGAATTAAATTCGGTACAGTCTCCTTCAAAATAACTTCCTTGGGAAGCCACACAGGGAAACGGTTGTTCCATTTATCATAGCAGTGCTGGAACTCGTATACCAGAATAGCCTTCAGCTGGTCGGTTACAGCCGTTTGAATGTTTTCTATGGTCCCAAAATGTTATCCCTTGAGATTATTTGTCAATCTCTATAAGAGAAAAAAGTCACAAGGACTCAAGTCAGCCGAATAAGGACGCTGAGGAAACATTTTGTATACTGAAAACGCGTTTACTGAAATGGGCTGTGTGACAAGGCGCATTGTCGTGATGCAACATCTAGGTGTTCTTGATGGTTGGCCTCACAAGCATGACCCTTTTCCGAAGTTTTTCAAGAATCTCTCTATAAAAGTGTTGATTTACTATTTGACCTGGAAGAACAAACTCTTTGCCGACAATTTCCTGGCTATCAAAAAAGCAAATCAGCATGCTCATTTGATCAGCATCATGAAATCAGCATGCTCATAATCCTCCAATTGCTCATTCTTGTTTTTTTTTGGGTTTTGGAGAGCATGAAGTGTGCCATTCCATGCTTCGGCGCTTTCCGGGTCGTACTCAAACACCGAAACACCGTCACCAATAATGACACGTTCCATAAAATGGGGACCATTTTCAATCGATTCGAAAAAGTCAAGACACCTTTCTCTCCTGATGTCCTTTTGTTCGTGATCCCCAATTCGTTAGTCAAAATCTGATGAACAGTGGTATGATTCAAATTTATTTAACTTCCCCTATCATTCTTCTCGTCAACCGATGACCGGAACGTACAAGATCCCGTATTCTATCGACATTTTCATCGGTTCTTGAAGACGAAGGTCTTCCGCGGCGTGGTTCATCTTCAATCCACATTCTTCCTTCTAAGAATGCCTTAAGCCACCGAAAAACCTGGGCTCTTGAGAAAATACTGTCAGCGTATTTGTGTTGAAGTTTTGCAAAAGTATCCGTTGCGCTATGTCCAAATCTGAAGCAAAACCTGATACACCGTTGCTCAAATTTAATGTCAATGATTTTTAAAAAGCGTTAGAACGCTAAAACGGTTTTCGAAAAGAGTCACAAAGAACAAACAAATGACTAACAAGTTGAAGCTTGTACTGAAGGTGCGTTACATAACATAATCTATCGCCCTTCCAAGTCCCTTCTCCGCAGTGTTGCTAGATCAGGCGCTACGTTGCCAGTCTCATTACTTAATTTACACACCTCGTACAACGTGGATGTAAATATTCCCTCACCTCCTTTAACTTTTGTGGAGTAAGATATTTACGCCTCGCAAAAGCAAGTTGGCATCGTTCTGATTTTACTACTTTGTAACATAAAAGTGACATACGTTACTTTATCCACGTTATTTTTCGTTGTACATCAAATGAAACAAAACAAAAAATCGGTAAAACCAAATACAGTAGAGTCTTGATATAGTGAACTAATTGATGAAGGACTCTGTCACTCCACTGAGATTGTTCACTATTTAAAGTGCAGATAAAAATATACAACAACACAGCACAAAGAGAGTGAGTAAGAGTAATAAAGAATGACGTTACTGTCAACGAAGTTTGTTCTACATAGAAGAGAAAATTGTGGGGAAAAATACTATGAAAAATAGCTGCTGATGAGAAAATAGGACAATTTTCCAATTTTCAGATTCTAAACTTCTCATTAATTTAATTGAAGCGAAAATTATGAAAAAGACTCAAATTTTATGCAAGTAATCTCATTCAAGGAGGGGATAGCTTATCTTTGGAACAAGCCTTGATGAAATTAGGATTGAATTCGGCAGTACAACACTTAGTGCCCGACTTAAATTTGCGGCGTAAATATTTTTGCTGAATTTCAAAATACAACGTACAACATATTTTTTTACAGATGTGGACCCGTCTGAACATTTCAACCTATAACGTACATATATGTATGTACATACATAATATTAAAATACACAACGCCGTATAAAATATAATATGCATTATAAACTCTCCATAAAATTGTGTAACAGAGAGGTTTTGCTCTTCTTAATTTTGACATTCTATGTCTTTATTATGGGATTGCCCCTGGAAAATATTGCGATCTGCGTCATGGTTTTGCGTCACGTCACGCTTGGTAAAGATGGTTTGCCTAACCTGAAGGGGCAAAATCTGGGGTAGGGAAAAACTCTATCGAGCATCATGTATGTGACGCATGACGTCATGGGTCATAGAATGTTCCATGGCCTCACGTGCGTTGCTTCGTGAGTTTGCATTCATTTTTTATATACATATTTCGAAATAAAAGCAGTTCATTAATTACATTCATTCATACATAGTTAATTATTAATTAAAATTACTTAATTGCAATAGAAATCAGAAATATGTATTTTACAGTTTTCATGAGTAAGTAGTAGGTTATTTAATATAAAAATAAAAAACAATTAATATTTAGTAACTGGCTACTTGTCTGCAGTAATCCCCACACTGAGTGTAGCGCTCTGTATATGTGAATAAATAAAATAAAAAAAATACACTTTATCTTAAAAGTATTGATTACGGTTTTGCTGTTAATATGGTCCCCAATAATTGGTTGTGTGTACTCACTAAAAGTATGAAATTCATTTTAAAAATAAATATAATATCGTTTGCCTCAGTTATTGAAGCGAGACAGTTGTCCCCCACCACCACCCTCCTGACTGATTTATGGTCCCGTTCTGTCCCTTTTACATTGCGTGTTTTCATCATTCGCTATGATAAATAACGCACGATACAGGTCATGCCACGTCACGACGTCTTACGTCGAGAAAGGTTATTATGTTTAATGTTTGGATCGCTGTATCAAATGGAAAATTTTAAACATATATTGTTTTAGAAGTGTATTGATATTCTGAACGATTTTACTTATGTATTCTATTTCCATTCTAAATTGAAAATAGGTAGAAAAAAGCAAGGTTGTCAGATATATTTTCTAAAATTTCTAAGCTCACTATACAAGTATACTCCATACTTCAGTAAACTGTTAGTTCGTGACGTTGTTAGAAAGCTAGTTTGGAAATATTTAAAAATATATATATATATATATACATATATAGATATAAATTCATTAGTTAGCATTAAAATAAAGCGTTTAAAATTGCTGGAAAAAATAATTATAAATTCAAACAACTTTATGTATATTACTATACTTAAGAAAATTTTGAAGAGCCGGCAACGGCGGCTGGCGGCACATAGTAAACCACTGGCGGTAACACCGGTCAACGAGACTATTAGACTACTTTGCATTTAATACATTGCTAATACTTCTTCGGTCCACTGTGCCATAAAAATTTTACGACATCGTTAAAATGATTTACGACATTTGGAATTCTGACTTGTTTAAGACGCCAGTGACATGTATTTCAGCTAGGTTTATTAAAACAGACAATTTTTTGAGATTGTCTGGCTAAATGAGCATTATTAAGATATATGCACGCCCATGGAATCACAGAGTTGCACCGCTTTTTTGTTCCCCAGGCGTATTTATCATTTTCAATTAAAAATAGAAGGACTATGTGGGTAATAATTAGAGACAGAATGGAGTGCTTCGTTTCAGGGTCGAACTCAGTTCATTGTGAACACAAGTATGTCATTGTTTTTATTTTATTTTTCTCGATAGTTCGAGACAATTGGGGTTGACGGTACCTTCTGAGAACCACGAAACACACGGAAAATCGCAAAAAAGTGTGTTCAAAAATTACACAGGTCTACAAAATAAAATAAAAAAGTTCTGTCTTTGCAGTCAGACCCATCATTTCCTATGTATTTTGATTCACTGAAACCAAATTTGGCAAAAAAAAAACTTTTCTACCGCATCAAGTTTTCTCTGCACCTCTATATAACCCCCATAAACTCATATAGAGGAAATTTTTTTGAAGAAATTTCTTTAATTATTTTTATGATCTTTACATTGGTTCTTTAGCCGCTGATCACGATTCTGAAGTCAAGAATAAATTTCGACTTAATGACAGCTGTCAACAAGCTGTCAAATTTCACTAAAAAGTAAAGTTGATATCAAATGCATATTTTTAAGTTTTTTTTTTTGGGTTGTTGATTACGATTCTGAAATCAAAAATGAATTTTGACTTAATCACAGCGTCAGCAAGCTGTCAAAATTTCTAAAAAGATAAAAAGATGATGTTTAGTACATGTTTATATACAGGGTGGACCATTTTAACTTTTAATAGGAAATAACTCGGCCGGTAAGCGAAAAAAATAAAAAAGTTGTATACAAAAGTTGTTGGGCAAGAAGGGGGAAGTACGACCATAACTTTAAATTTGACCTCGACGTTGACCTTGAGGGGTTATTTGAAGGTCAAAACAACTTTTTCAAATGAACACAACTATTTTTGACCCCGGATTTGAAAAGACCGGGAAATTTGACGTCCAAAATGGTACTTCTCAACAAGGTCATGAAGGTCAAATTTTCGAAAATTGTTAAATAACGAGGGCTAGCTCGGGATAGAGATTGGAAACAGTAAAATGTTTCCGATTAAAGTTGTCAGGGTCGAATAAGGTCACTTCCTGATACCAATGACCTTGACGTTAAACATTTCAAAGCAGAGGTCAAAAGTAGGGTTTCACGCTTGATAAATCACTTTGACCTTGAAATAACCTTAAAAAACTGAAAAATGTAATTCCAATCTCAATCCAAATGTTTCCAATCTCTATCCCGAGCTAGCCCTCGTTATTTAATAATTTTCGAAAATTTTACCTTCATTCGACCTTGCCATGACCTTGTTGACAAGTACCATTTTGGACGTAAAATTTCCCGTTATTTTCAAATCCGTGGTCAAAAATAGTTGTTTCCATTTGAAAAAGTTGTTTTGACCTTCAAATAACCCCTCAAGGTCAACGTCGAGGTAAAATTTAAGGTTTTGTTCGTACGCCCCCCTCCCTGTCCAACAACTTTTGTATAAAACTTTTTTTATTTTTTCGCTTACCGGCCGAGTTATTTCCTATTAAAAGTTAAAATGGTCCACCCTGTATATAAACATGTACTAAACATCATATCTTTACCTTTTTTAGAAATTCTGACAGCTTGTTGACAGCTGTCATTAAGTCGAAATTTATTCTTAACTTCAGATTCTTGATCAGCAACCAAAAAAAAAAAACAATATAAAGGTCATAAAAAATAATTAAAGAAATGGTTTCAAAAAATTTCCTCTAAGAGTTTATGGGGATTAAATGGGGCTGGAGGGAAAAATTGATGCGGTAGAAATTTGTTTTGCCAAATTTGGTTTCAGTGCATCAAAATATATAGGAAATGATGGGTCTGATTGCAAAGACAGAACTAGAACAGAGTGAGCAAAATAAAGATACCTGGGAAATATTGCCGTTGAACATTAATGTTATTTACACTTAAAAAAAAACAATATAAGACTTTTTGCTTCAAAGTGAACCCGTGTTTTTGAGTTGGGATAGTCAGAACAGCAGCGCTACTGATATTATTTGTGATGGAATTGTTGCCCAGCAAAGCGCAAGCGTCAAACAAATCCGTGAATTGCTTGAAGCGTAATATAATTGTGAATTGCTTGAAGCTTAAATAAACTTTTTTTTTGTTTCAAAATTGTCTCGAATTACATGAAACCTCGAAATACCGGGGTTCCAATTATTGAGACTTTACTGTATTTGCAATATAATTTTTTTTCATGACATAATTTCCTCCCATGCGTTTATTATTCATCAAGACCTTCCAGCGGTCGTGATAATATGTAAATATTTTTCTTTTGGAGTTTGCATTATTGTCTAATTTACTTTCAGGTACTGTTGGGGGGGCCGCCGCCACTGGCTGCCGAAAGTCGCCCACGATCCGGAGCAGACGAAGGAGGAGGGCAGGCGCCTGGACGGGCGTAATCTTATCGACGACTGGGCTAGAGATAAGAAGAAGCGAGGCCTGAAAGCCGAATACGTCTGGAATAAGGGACAACTCGATAAAGTTAATCCCAATCAAGTGGATTACCTACTCGGTGAGTCGCGTTTACATATACAATTTTTCGTTTTTTAAAAATCTATGTAGTGAAACCTGAAAGAAACATACGCTTTGTTAACTTCATAAAATAACAGTAAAATATAGTACGGGGTCCGGCAGGGAGGTATGGAATTTTTTAAAAGGCTGTCACACTTATTTTTCCAACGAAATTCAAATTTTATTTTTTTAATACATAACTGAAATATTGCCATTAAACGATGCATAGTGGAAAATAAGAAAAAAGTAATCAGGTGCGAAAAATTACGTCAGTGAGGAGGTGCCCTTTTTTGTATAGGCACCCCTGTAGACGGCGCTCATTACATTGTCATGAGGCAGTCATTACAAGGTAACAGGTCTGGGCACTGGGAAATCCAACGTCCTGGGAAATGTTCCCTTAAAAAAGCCATCGCTGCTCTGGATGTATGGCAAGTTGCTCCATCTTGATGAAACCATACAGTATTGAGGTTAATGCGTCGTCTTCTCTCTCATTCATCTTCCGTCTCAATTGCGGCAGAAAAAATCATGAAACATCGCTAAGTAGCGACCTGTGTTTACAGTAACTGTGCATCCGTTTTCACGAAAAAAGTAAGGGCCAATAATAAAGTTTCGGCTAATTAACCCATTAACGCCCACAGGACAGAATTTCGACATTGATGTTCGAGTTGATGCCGTTCAATGAATTTGAGAAAAACGAAGTTCGAAACTACCTTTTCCGATATTTTTGAGGGTGCTCTTTCAAATGGTGATGGTAAACAAATTCTTAAAAAAATATTTAACCATGGAAAATTTAAAATTAATCCAAAAAAACGTCATTTTTCGCTTGCATTTTTTTAATTACTTTTCGTTCCTTTTTTTTTATGATTGAAACCTATTCAGATTGTGGCCTCGATGTCTAAACTTAATATAAATAAAGTTAATAAGGTCTAAAAAATTGTTACTAAAACAAAATGGCGGCCTAATTGAAAATTATTTTTTTCAAAACTTTACGATTCTTTTTCTCAAAAAACGATAGACTTTATCAAAAATTTTCTAAGGACAAAAATGTTTTAGAATTAGCCAAAGAATACTCTCAATTTTTTTTAAATGTTCCGAAACGATTTTCGATTTTTTGAAAAAATCGTAAAAAAATGTAATAATTTTCTTTGACCATGTCTAAGACATTTTTTTTCTTTGAAAATTTTTGATAAAGCCTATAGTTTTAGACGAAAAAATTTGGAAGTTTTCTTTCATAAAGCATACATATTTTTTTCTTGTAGGGTTTATCAAAAATGTCTTAGAATTGGTCAAAGAATTTTATCAAATTTTTCAGATTTTTTTTATGACGTTTTCCAAAATTTCGATTTCACGATTTTTCAAAAAATCGAAAATTGTTTCAAAACATTCTGAAAATTCAAAATTCTTAATTAACCGTTTAAAATGTTAACCGCTTGCAGGTTCTAGGTAAACTAACGCGAACTCGCGCAGATGCTACTTTTATAGGAAATCTCTTGCGAAAACTAAGCCCCATTTTTCCTAAGATGAAGTCGTACAGTGATGACTTCTCCGCGAAAATTAATTAGATTCCCGTCTTGATCTACAATCTTAACAGTTATCCTCTCAATACGACGCTTATTAATCAGTAGGTAAATAACGGTGGCAGGTGATTATATTATTTTATATCCTGGTGGTGCGGCGGGAAAGAACTCGTGAATTATATGCACAGATCGATCGATAATAAAGCTACCTGTAGCTAGATTACAATCCACACAAATTGCGTTCACTTTTTGAATTTTAATTCTGAAAATTTTAATTTTTTCATGGTTAAATATTTTTTTAAGAATTTTTTAACCATCACCATTTGAAAGAGCAAAACATAGGAAAAGGTAGTTTAGAACTTTGTTTTTCTCAAATTCATTGAACGACATTCTGTGGGCGTTAATGGGTTAATTTGAAGTCGTCGCTGTGTTTGAATCACAGAACAGCCGGTTTCAATGAAGGTGTTGTAAACAAATACACAATGAGTTGTAGTCCACGGCAAATGGTATCTGACAACGAGTAGATACTCCCAGCCGGACCCTGTACTTCGTAGAAAATACAATTTATGTTAGGCAAGTGATTTCCCTCCAAGCCGTTTTCATAAAAGCAATATGGCGGTTGACGTACTAAGGATTGATTGATTAAATGTCGGTGTGGTTTTTTCCTTTATTTGCTTTGTTTTGATTTTCTATTCTGTTATTTTTAGAGTGTAGTATTATATCTATACCTGACTGTTAAAATATAAACTCCGTAAATATGAGTGAACAAGAAAAAAATACCAAACTGTTATAAATTTTATTCTAACCAAAAAAATTTAACTAAACAAATTTTGTTCATTACAGAAATCAGACAATTAATGGAACAGTTAAAATGAAAATAAGAATAAAAAATACATCATAAATTAGTTAAATTACAGATTAATTTTTATCCAGGTTAGGTTAGGTTAGGTTACTAACCTAATTAGTAACTAGTTAGGTTACTAATTTAATTACAGAATAATTTTAATCCAGATTAGATGTATTTTCCTTATTTTAAATAATTGAAAATGCAATTTTAACAATTTTTTACAATCCTAGAATATAAACATACAAAAAGCATCACTACATCAAAACACTATTAGATTCTTTCTATATTAGTTTTATAGCAATATAACAAAAATTACAGTGAGTTATATGAGCACAAAATATTCTGCTCATTTCTTTTGCAGCTGTAGCCGTGATACCTCGAGAAATCTATTATTACAATATAATATTACAATCTATTATTGTTTGTTTGTGAATATCTCACATATGTATGTATCTCTCGGGTACATTCGTCCTACCTCATATTACGTTCGTTGTGCAATTCGCGAGCAAAGCGCGTATTGGTGTACTTGTAGGTCAAAATATTCGTACATTTCACTAAACTCTTACGTTTTCATGTTAACTCTATCAAGGTCGAAGATTAGAAACGTTAAAGAGCTTTACACAATTTCAGTCCCGCAAAATTTCCCGCTAACATCCTGTACTTTAATCCAATTTCGCTCTCTGAGGAACGCAATATATCCACAACAAAGAGTATCCTCAGAGGAGGCGATCCAGCTTAGGACTGCTCGTTTTTAAGTTATTGATTCATAAATAAATCACGTAATATTCCATAAGAAAATTGAAATTCTGAATATTGAATAAGGATGACTCAAAACAGGGTCATATAACTGCGAAACACGAAGTAAAATACTTACGAAACTGCCGATTTAACATTTAGTAGTACTTTAAGTACAGGGCGATTCATATGAATTTGCCCTTCTCGTTGATCTCGTAAATTTCTGGAATATTCTAAAAATTGCATCCCATACATAAGACACGGTTTGTGGTTATTTTATAAATACATCATACAATATTTTTATAATGTTATTAATAAATGCTATCGACTAACCTCAGTGTTTGAGGTTAATAATTTGATAATATCTATGAATCCAGGGGGAAATTTAAAATATTTAAAGTATTTTAAAATTGCTTATTCTTAAGGGGGTACCTACACAGAGTAGAGGCTATCCACCTAGACACTTTGAAGAAATGGATTTTTTTTTATTTTTACATTGTCTTATTGTAAATAGTCTTAAGAATGACATCTACAAATTTTAAGCCGATATCTCAAAAATTTTCGGAGATACAAAGCTTTGAATAACACGCGGCGGAACGTCTAATGCTCCTACCTACGCGCAACAATTGCCACCTCCCGTCAAGCTGAAAACAAGGTCTGTACAATGAAAGGATACGCCTCAAATGATGCCCAAATTGCAGAGGAAGGTGCCCTGTATGGACCTGGAATCGCTGATTAGAGGTAAAGCGCATATATAATACGTTTATGCCTATAAAACTGTACCCAAAACTTTAAACGCTCTCTCTTAAAAGTTTTTCTCAAAACTGTATTTTTCAAAGCGGTGTCACTGATATCTCGAGAACCGATCGATAGATTTTTATGAAATTTGGTACGTAAAAAACTTTTGTCTCTTGACTGACGATCTCACTTTTTTGAAAAAATATAAAATTTCTAAAAAAATACGAACAAAGGGGATAAATATAAGTACATAAATTTCGCGTCTTGCCTATCGATCTTTTAGAGCATAATAATTATCATAATTTGCGATCGTCAATCAATTGTATATGTTAGTAATATAAAAAAAGTGTATTATCTGATTTCAGACGACTGGTTTTGATAGAAGGGACACCGCTGAGCTCTTACCAAAAAACCTGCTTCGGTTTAAACGGATGTAGCTCCATCTATATTTAGTGTTTTTTCTATTACTTGGGTATAAAATGAATTACCTTTAATTGAAAAAAAAACGTTTTACACTCAACATCCACATATCCGAACTTTTCTGTTCCGAAAACTTCCACATTTCCGAACTCTCGTCACCTTGGGATAACCGAACTGCTGGCGCATGCGCAAAGGGTTTTTCTGGCTCATTCTAGTACATTTCTTTGTTTTTCGAGGTTTTTATGCAAATGTACTACATACATACATGTGTACATGTTAATAAAAGAACGTTTTTAAAAAAAATGTCAGGTGCAAAGGAGAGAGTGATGCAGGTAATTATTTTGTAATTCAATGTAAAGGTTTGTTTTATTGAACATTTTGTTGACGTAACCTATAATAATTTAAAACTGAAATGAAAAATGATGAGAAAATATGTATTTTTAAGAAAACCGTGATACAAAACAAACATTATTGTACTGTTTATTTGCAGAGAAAAGAGCCTGCTAAGAGGCTAACTTTGGAGCAAAAGCTGGATCTGATAAATCACGCAAAAAATGGTGTTAAAAATGTTGGTCTATGTAAGATGTACAATATTTGTAAATCGTCAATGGCAGAAATTCTTGGGAAAAAAGAAATTTACTTGTCGGGAAAAAAGACGAAAATTGAGTGGGCGCATTGACACAAAAAAGTGCACCGGTACTTATGATACGCCATTTGAAATAAGTGTTTTCAACTGGTTTCTACAAAGAAGAACTCTTGTAGAACCTGTCTCAGGTGTGCTGCGATTTCCTCTTTGCTGAATTCTGTGACAATCGAAATGTTTGATAACAATCGCATTATTGTGTTTACATTTTTTTTCTCATTTCAAATTTCGTGCTTTATTGTCGTCAACCAATCAGCGACAAGTTCAGTTGTGTGGAAGTACAAGTTCGGAAATATCGTGAGAAAAAGTTCGGAAATATCGTGAGTTCGGAAATTTGGAGTTCGGATATGTGGATGTTGAGTGTATTATCTTTTACCGTTCCCGAGAAAATGCGTTCCAAAGATCGACCGTATTTTTGAGCCTCTAGGTGGATGTAGCCCCTTAAAACTATTAAACTTTTGTCCTAAGTGACAGAGATACAGAGCGTTAAAGTTATATATTTTTTTTTAGTTTTTTTTTTAGAATAATTTTCTTTTTAAAGTTCTTCCACTTACACATCGTTACTTAAGTAATTTTTTTTGCTGTTAAATTTTTTTCCAACATTAACAGGGGCGTGCTTGTGGACAGTCATTAAAATATTGTTTTTTAAATATGTAGGTATGTCACTGTTCCTCTGGCTTCTTAATGCGATTTTTTGAATCTCCATTTACTCCTTAAACAAATATCGCTTACCATTTTTTTATTTATGACGTAGTTTTTCAAACTGTTTAGGAAACACCCTGTATAATAAACATATAGTTAAAAAAAATTAAATATGAGGTTTGTAAGTTTTTCTCCTAAGAAAAATCTTAGGAGATCTAAGGAAATCTTAGTTACGTGTGTTGAATTTTTCTATTTCAGTTGAAAAATAATAAAGAACGCGTCAAAATTGGACAATAGAGAGGGATACTTAAAATAAATAAATGAAAAAGAAGAGATAAGAAGGTTACTACAGTTGTATTGGTTGACATTTATTTGCTAGATGATGTAATTATTGTTTTTCCAAACTTTTCTGTGAAAAGCTAATTCACATCAATCTAAATCCTTGATTTGTAGAAGACAAGTAATTTTATATCATCTGCGAATGTTTTTCGTCTCCAAGGTGCAAAACATTTATATTTTGCTTATTTATCCCCACACCTGTTGGAACCTTGAGTTCTAGAAACAAGGAGGGAGCTATTCAATTTTACGACCATCTTAAAGAAAACGATAGCTACATAGATATTTTATGAGATGTTTTGACGGTCTAGAAAACCCGCTTTTCCCTATTCCTTCATCGATTTACGTTGATAAAGTGGCATCAAAATTGTAAAGTATAGCAGATAGTACTGTATTTCCATTCTAAATTGAAAATAGGTAAAAAAAACCAAGGTTGTCAGATATATTTTCTAAAATTGCTAAGCTCACTATACAAGTATACTTCATACTTCAGTAAACTGTTAGTTCGTGACGTTCTTAGAAAGCTAGTTTGGAATTATTAAAAAAAAAAATACACAGATATAAATGTATTAGTTAGCATTAAAATAAAGCGTTTAAAATTGCTGGAAAAAATAATTATGAATTAAAACAACTTTATGTATATTATTACTATACTTAAGAAAATTTTGAAGAGCCGGCAACGCGAATGCCGATCCAATATACTATTGGATTGCTTTGTATTTAATACTCCTTAAATACTTATTCGGTCCACTGTGCCATAAAATTTTTACGACGTCGTTAAAATGATTTACGACTTTAGGAATTCTACTTCTTTAAGACGCCAGTGACGTGTATTTCAGCTAGTTTTATTAACAGACAATTTTTTGAGATTGAATTGATTGATTTTGGCTAAATGAGCATTATTTACAGCAAATTATATTACAAATATTAAGAGTTTTATATGCAGGCCAATTTTAATCTCCTATATTGATTTGAATGAAAAAATTTATTTCACAATTTTCGAATTTATAAAATATATATGCACGCCCATGGAATCATAAAGTTGCACCGCTTTTTTTGTTCCCCAGGGGTACTTATCATTTTCAATTAAAAATAGAAGGACTGTACTTGAGATACAAAACTCAGCAAGATACATTTCAAATTTCTAAATTTTAAATCTTATTGATTTTAAGGAACTGAATTTAATTACTTAAGTATTTATATTTCTAGACATTTCTTGAACTTGATAGTTCATAGAAACCAAGCTACAAAGACTAATTTTCAATTATTTTTCTTGAAAAGCTATTACCATGGAATGTTCATTTTACTAATGATCGTATAACTTACTTAATATAATGGAGGAATTATTTTTTTTTGCATCAAATAATTTTAGACTGTGAAATTCTCAGTTTATACGGCAATTTATACTTAATATTAATTAATATAAAACATATTTAACTTAATATTAATCCGTATAAAATTATCAATTAATAAAAAATGCAGTTTCAAAAATTTTAGTGTTAAAATTGAAACAAGTAATTAACAGAAGAAACATTGAAGACGAACTAAACAACAATACGAACATTATTATTGTTAGAATTAAATATCTTCACAACCGCTCGAGATATCCACCTCGAACAGCCACACACAGAAGTCACGGATGGCTGTAAATTTAGAGACCATTATAGAAACTTGCAAATGGGTTCTAAATTCGATAAGAAACTAAAAATTTCACAAATTTCTAGTAATTGCTTTATGCAACTTTGTCCACTCGTGTCTCTAATGCGGTTCACAATTGGACCTATGTTTATTGAAAGTTTTTTTCTTATCTTTGTCCAAGGAATGTTCGAAGTTGTTCGATGTTCCCGGACTTCCGTGTTAGACACCCTGTATAAACATAAATATTAGTTATACTATTTCTAATGTGAATATGAAGATATGAAAAAAAAAGCAAGGTTGTCAGATATATTTTCTAAAATTGCTAATCTCACTATACAATTACACTTCATACTTCAGTAAACTGTTAGTTCGTGACGTTCTTAGAAAGCTAGTTTGGAAATATTAAAAAAAAATACAGAGATTTCTTAAATTTATTTGTTAGCATTAAAATAAGGCGTTTAAAATTGCTGGAAAAATAATTATAAATTAAAACAATTTTATGTGCATATATTATAACTTAAGAACATTTTGAATGGCCGGCAACGCTTCGCTGTTTCGCTGTAAATCGCTGGCCGGTGCTAACACCGGCGAACGATCCATTAGGCTATTGTGATTTGCATCGAATACGTTCGTTAAATACTTATTCGGTCCACTGTGTCATAAAATGTTTTACGACGTCGTTAAAATGATTTACGACAATAGGAATTCTTTCTTGTTTCCGCCAGTGACGTGTATTTCAGCTAGGTTTATTAAAACAGACAATTTTTCCAGATTGTCTGGCTAAATGAGCATTATTTACAGAAAATTATATTACAAATATTAAGAGTTTTGTATGCAGGCTAATTTTAATCTCCTATATTGATTTGAATGAAAAACAATATTTCACAATTTTTGAATTAATAAAAGATATATGTGTAACAAAACGATAAAATGGTCAGATATTTTAGATGGTTAGAATATTTTATTTTAAAGAGAAAGCTTTGCAGACCTCACAAGATGGGTCGTAAATTTATTTACCAGGTCAATTTTAAGATATTTAATAGCGTTTACTAAATAAGTTGTTTCGGCCGTGACGAATTGGTTTCTAGAGGGTTTTTGTAAAATTGTTTCATTCGGGGAAAGTGCCCAACGCCACTTACCGCATCTGGCAATAGAAAGGGCCTAGGCGAGTGTACGACGCCTGTGCCAGGGGCGAACCAGTATCAAACTCGCGGAGGGTGGCGGCTGGCGGCAGTCGAGATAAGTGATGCAGAGGAAATGATTCAGTGGAAAACGGGATGTAAATTATATATGGGAGGCCAAGCTACTAAATACTTATATATATGTAAATCCTTGGTCACACCGTCTATCGCGGAATGTCGAAGGTTGTTAATGGAAGATCGGCTCAGAACCGAGGAGAACCTTGACGTCTGCTACGCCACTGGGTGGCTATGGAGACGTAAAGGTTCGCTATGCTAGTGGGGTGAATTAGGGTCTTTTCTAGAAAATATACCATGTTCATAAAAACGGGATAAACCCGAAAAAAGTTCAGTTCTTTTCTTTCGCTCCATGAGTTCTTACGTTGGCATGTTGGCTCTGATTAACCCTTGAAGTTTGCTATTAATATTGTATGTGTTGATCAAAGCGCCTTCAAGTATTAATTAGTTATTATCGGAGATAAGACGTGTGACCGGGGATTGGTTAACGGCAATTGTTACAGGTTGTTTCGGTTAAATTAAACTCCCCTACATATGTGTACGTATGTGTTTCATTTCGCGCCGGACTACGAAAGGGGACCTAACACCTACAGTTGACTAGTTAAGGCGTTATCAGGTAAGCTAATGTTTTCTCTTTGACGAATTAATCAACAAATCCACATAGTACAAGTGTGCAGAATTAACAAGGCCGCTCGGTAAATCTGGAAAGGAACAAAAAGGAATCCGCGGCCGCGCGGTTAGTTCCGTGCACCCCTGGATCGCACCTGTTACATATGCACGCCACTGGGCGGCGTTAATTAAGGAATTAAAAATAATATCTCTTCACATTGAGTTTAGAAGGACTATACTACACAGGTCCATTAAATGATCTATTACTACAAACTATAAATACTATGAGAGGTAATCGATTTAGCACAAAGTAAGTTTGCAATTTTATTACATGTTAATATATCCAACAAAATAAAAATACCGCTCAATAAATACAGAAATGACACATAACACTTTTTAGTATTTTCTATTATAAACTCTTGAGCGTATTCTTTAACTTCCTGGCGCCATATACAAATAAAGTAATCTTAAAAGCCGCTTGAAGTAAGCTATATATATATTTTACAGCGTTTAGTGTAGATTTAAAAAAACGCAATTCAAGTTGCGTGAAAAAACTACTGCCTTATAAAGATCTGGAACAATAAAACCTTTACGAGGTTTCCCTAAAACTTTGAATCGTTATATTTTTTGTCCCCATTCTTTTCAGTCTGTTAACCACAGAGAGGCGAAGTTACACATGTGGAAAAGTTCTCAGTATTTATTATGACGTACGTCTACTTTTTGCAGTCCTTTTTTTGTAAGGTTAAATTTCGTTGCTTTCATTTCGACGATTATTAATACCAATATATCGAGTTAGGTACATTCTCAAGCGGAAAGAAATACCCGTTTAGGGTTTTCACTGTTACAAATCGTTCTAAATTTTGAGTATTTTGTCAAAAATTTTCGCACCCATTTTCCATACTTTTAACATAACCATTTTTCGATAACCAACTAGATCTGAGAAACAAATAAGAACTTTGGATTTTTCAGACACCCTATGTATAGACACAGGGTGTCTGACTGAAATATAACTTTAATTTACTTGTCATTTTGGGTAAAAATTATTCCAAAATTGTATTAGGAATACGGTACATGCCAACTGCGTCCTTTGATCTTACCACATCGTAAAATATTATAACTAGCGATAATCTTATTGGATAGTGGCTTCTGTAATGTAATATATCGAAACCAATGCCACCGGTGACGCGACATTCGGCCACGCCCACTTTTAAGAATGCCCATGACTCCGTGAGGTTAACTCACTCTATTACAGTTTGCTAAGATCAAGAAACTTAGTACGTCTATGTGTATTCAAGAAATATAAATACCTGATCATCGGCCACTTTTTAGATTTCCTCCAAATATTACTTACAATAATTGTAAGTAACTGTAAGTGAATAGTAAGAAAAGTAAGTAAATGTAAGTGAATAATTGTTTTGAAACTCACAATAATTATTAGTGTAACAAGAATAACTTGTTTATATACTTAATATAAACAAGTTATTCTTGTTACTCCATAAAACTAGCTTACATAGAGACTTTTAGGTCCTGTAATTAGTATGTGATACGGCACTGGACAACAGTAGAGTAGTAGTGGTGGAGTTTCAAAACAATTATTCACTTTTGTATGAGACCTTCAAAGGACCCCGCTCATTTCTTATTAGACCAGGAAATAGAGTTAAAATAAGGGCCAGTTTCTGACTAAATTGATATCCGAAAACCGATTACAGGACATTGTTAATTACGATAAAATAAACAAAACGTATATGAATCGGACAAAAACTTTTTTGTAAATATTTTTTTTAAACAATGTTTTATGCAAAATTAATGTTTTTTTTTTCGTTTTTCGCTCGTAGAACCAAAGCTATTGATGTTAACGCGATACATCCTATATGAAAGTTGTAGAGAATCGAAAAAACCTTTAAAATGAGGTGAATCGAATCAATCGATGCATTTTTAGCTGAATAAAGTCGAAAAAATCGCAAAAAAAAAACTGTTTTTTAAAAAATTCATCTCGCGCAATTTTGCTTTTGGAAAAAAAATATGCTATTGTGTAAAAACTATTTATCCCACAGAATCCAGCTTTCGCGCACTTATTGTACATAATATTAAGTATATTTTCACGGAATTTTTATTTTCCAAAAAGCAAAATTTCGCGAGTAATGAATTTAAAAAAAACAGTTTTTTTCGCGGGTTTTTCGACTTTTCTCAGCTAAAAATGCATCGATTGAGTCGATTCACAGCTCATTTTAAAGGTTTAAAGGAAAAACGAAAAAAAACCATTAATTTAGCATAAAAACATTGTTTACAAAAAGATTTTCCAAAAATTTTTTGTCCAGTTTATATACGTTTTGTTTATTTTATCGTAATTAACAATGTCCTGTAGTCGGTTTTCGGATATCAATTTTGTCATTTTTTATCAGGCTTTATTTCCTGGTCTATATGATTTCTTATATTCTTTACTTATATTCTTCAGATGACTGTTGATGAGGAGTTGTTACTAGTAAGGTATTGCTTCAAGCACCAACTCATTTCACTAATGGGATACCAAGTCAAGAAAAAAAATAGTAAATAAAAAATCTTGTCTGTATGTTTTGATAATCATTTTATTAAGCTTAAATACGTTTTGACAATTTTGACAGCTTGCACTGTCATTGGTTGTTATTGTACATATTATCTAAATTAGCATCGAAAAGTTCCTGCACTGAATCAGGTACCAAAAATAACCACATAAACGCACACAGACCTCTCCTAGTTCATTATAACAATATATGCTATAAGCATCAAGATGTCGAAGATGACAATGAGAACTTTTGATCCTGTAGTCAAGAGGAACAACATATATGTTATCAACCCCAGCCAATTTCACCGGGGGCCACTGCCCATAAGAAATGAGCGAGGTCCTTTGTCACGTTAAATCTGCACACGATTCATGGTGAGAATGAAGGTGAGATTCTCAATGTAGGTAAGAACCTACATTACAAATCTAACGAAAACCAAGAAGGAAGTTGCTCTAATCTATTACTTGCTCAAGTTTCCCGAAGTAGTGGAGCAGGGAATATATCAGAACGACCGAATAATAACTGGTAATCGCCTCAGACAGGCAAATTAATTATTTCCGAAAACTTGCAGAGGAGCAATAATAGTAACGTTTAGTCAAACGTTACTACTCAGTCGGGTAGTGTGGGCGACAGTTCCAAATTAGTTGTGAGAAATTAAGTTACTGCATCCAGTTGCAGATTGTCTTCGACTCGCTACAAATTAAATTCCGTATGTCTTCGTCGATTTGAAACGCGGCTATGGTTTCCAAGGTGGAATCTTAGACAGTTTGCCTTTTTATTCTTTCCACATCGACAGAAAAAACAGCTAAATAGTCTTAAAATGTTCTGAGACGTCGAGATTTTAAGTTTAAACGAAAAAAAAAATGTGTCTGTCCGTTTTGTGTACACGACAATTCGAAAACGAGTTAAGATATCAACTTGAAATTTGGAACACGTGTGACGAGGTTTGTGGCTGGTTAATTTTGAGCTTAATCGGTGAATGTTGGGGGATAAATATGGGTAACACACTGTTTCTTTGGCTGTAGGTAATTCACAATGTGCACATAAAATTTGAGATATATATGTACAACATATCAGAGGTTGAAATAGAAGTGTTTAGCTTAATGGGGTGGATGGTTGGAGCAGGTTGAAGGGAATAAGTACTCAAAATAGGTGAAATAAATGTGAAATTAGTAATTACACAGTAAACAGAGCTCATTCAAAATGTATTACTCTTCTTTGCATAACCATCCCTTACCCCTCCTCTTAAATAAAATACACTGACCGGCATAGAAAGTGGAACAAATAAGCATAAATCATATCATACTTTAGAGTTCGCTTTGAGCTGAGTTCTCTTCAGCGACAAGTCTAGAGTTTGTTTGCGGAAGGTAAATGAGAGAGAGAGAGAGAGAGAGAGAGAGGATCTACAAACGTCTAGGGGAACGAAACAAGCTGGTCTTTTCACTCGACTTGTCAACTTTGGTAATAGTTCAGTAACGGTGTGGGATGGCATAACTTTGGTGACTCGATCGGAGCTGGTTATCATGCCCTAGGTTGCATTAAGATCTGAGCGCTACTTTGAGAAGATGCTAGAGGAACAAGCCTTTCCTTTATCACCGTTTATTCTGGCAAAAATTCGTGGCTAACCTCAGATAAGCGATAATTGCACAATCAGATTTCTCAAGAATCCATTATCAACCACATTCATGGAATGAGAGGAAGGCTGGCAACAACTTTAAGTGGTTGATGAGGAAACTGTAGATACTAAAATTTATATTTTTTAGGTTTACAAATAAATTTTTTGAAAGTTTGTCAAAATTAATTTCGAACTCAGTATATTTTTGTTTTGATTTTTTTTTACTTAAGGTTTACATTTTGACTGTTTTTCTCTGAAGCTACAATAAAGAATTTTGCCAAAAATGGGTTTCCTATTATGTCATAATAATTTATTTTGACAAAATTAGCATAGAGAAGAATAATAAAGTATATATTTTGTTTATTTATACTCTCTATGCCGGTAAGGTGTAAAGAAAATATTAAACATTTGTGAAAACATATGTATGGTCAAATCAAATAATAAATTTATGTTCATTTGGTAGATGGTGTTTTTGTTATACACAGGGAGGGAGGGGGTGTTTATATTGTGCATCTTAATTGAATTAATAAATATGTTCGTGTGACGTGTCGTCTTATAGGTTTTTGAGGTAGAAGGATTCAAATATCACATAATTCTCTAAGTCTCTACTCATATCTCTACTTCCATATACAAAATAGGTAACCCATTATATAAATCATACAGGTCATATAGGTTTTAAAGGTAATAATGGTAATATTATTGATAAAGAACATGTCACACTGGTCATCAAAGTCATATCGGTCATAAAGGTAAAAGTGGTCATAAAGGTGATACAGGTGATGAAGGCTAGATGGTTATATACAGTTATACAGGTCACAAGTGTCATATAGGTCTTAAAGATTAAATCCAAATATCACATAACCTGGTATTTTTATTGATTTAGTCTAATCAGTTGTGGAAAAATTGGATATGGAAATAGTGATCCCTGAGTCAGCGATTTCACAATATAATATGTGAAGAAACGTCATAGTCATTTGTTCTTTTTGTTCTATTATCAATAGCTTTTATTCCAAAACAAATATGATTTATCTGCTCAAATCTAAATCTTATCAAGATATGTATGTACGTATCGGTTAACGGAAGTAAAATATTTCTTCCCTGTATTTTTTGTTGCCTAAAGAGTAACTACTTTTTACGTACTAAAAATAAATGTTTTTGCTCTACAAACTTCGACCTTATTTTTCGAAACACAATCCTTACCCCTTCTTAACTTTCTCCGATACTACATCTCGACTTTATGAGATATATTTTATATACTTAGTAAACAAGGTAATAAATTGTGTTCAGCTGAGTGTTCTTTAGCAACTCTTAGTTGTCAGTCGCAACGTTGAAGAGCTGAGAAACTGCGTAGGAATCTATGCAGAAAAATGTTAACAAAGCAATAAAAACCTGGAGAAAGTGTTTCCTCTTCCGCATTACGCCGCGATGTAACTTTTAATAGGAACAATGAAACGCTTGAGATATATTCTTTAAATTTTAATGTGTGTAAGAGTATAAGTACAGGCAAGGCGACTTTGTAGTTTACAAGCGTATAATATGCGCTTCTTTGCCAGAAAACCACATATTATCAAAGTGAAATACTTTCAGCGCTATAAAAACTGTTGCATCCAGTTGTACACTTTGTATTATTACTGAAAGATTTTTTTACATTTACCGTAGGTTGTAAAACAACACCAATCACACAGGACTACCGCAATCAAAACAAATTGAGGCAAGGCAACCCCCATCACATGCAACACAAGTTGCCTATGTGTCGCGTATCTGTAAGTCAAATGCGCTCAATTTCAATAAAACCGAAACAAGCAAGTTTTCGCAAAAAAAAAAAACTCAAACAGGTCAAATTTTAATTGTGAAAATGCATATTTTGATAGCTACACCTTTCAACCGTCAACTGTTTTCGAGAGTTATCTCTCGAAGAGTGATAAAGACCGCCACTGGCGTTGAAAAGTACTGTAGACTAGGGGCGCGCGAACGTAAAAAATTTTGAACGATCGATTTTTTATCGGTTTCATAAGGAACACTGCGCATAATCATTTTTTATCATCGGCGACATGAATTAAAAAATAATGGATTTCATAGGAATTGCGTAGCCATAGTCAAAGTTGTCGAAACCTTAAGGTTAGGCGCGCATGAACGATTTTTTCGCTCGGTCGATTTATTAATTGGTGACCTGCAACAGTTCATTTAAATGTAAAAGCACACATGAACGACTAGGAAATCGGCCGATTTCAAAAACTGAATTTCTCAATCGGAAGAATTGAGTCCGGACACAGATTTCCGATTCGATCCGATGCGATCGACCGATATGCCTACGTCTATTGTTTTAAATGAAGTACTGCGCAATAGCATGATTAAAGTTCACGATGTTGAGAGTTGAGAGTTTATGGCATCACGTGGTTGCTGTTTATTCGGCTACAAAATGGAGGACATTCATATTGGTTCCGAAAAATTTATTTATTTAGAAGCTCGTCCGACACTGTAGACACCGTATAAACGGTTAAAATCGTACATACATCGTCAGATATACTGTTTATAGATATTCTTGTACAGTTAAACTTTTTTTCTGGGTGTAACCTTATTTTTTCAAAAGACTGGTAGGACTGACCCTCTTCTAGCCTTGGACTGATGATAGGGTGGACCCAGCATTCCCTTTTTTACTTTTTTTGGCACAACTTCAGGAGTAAAGCACTAACACACGCAATTTTTATGATATCCATTCTGTTTTTATTCCTGTCACCGATGATAAGAACGGACTGTGCGCCAATAAAAAATCGTCGGATTAGAAATCGCCCGAAAAAAATCGTTCGATATTTTTATCGATCGTGCACGCCTAGCCTAAGAGGAGTGTACGCATCAAACTCCAAAGCAACGTAGATATTAGTTCCATGGTTTTCTGGGTTTTCATTTCACAGTTTCAAATGTGTTCACATTTCAAGACCAAATTATTTTTACCCCAATACATAAGAGGTATTTATTAAACATCTGCCTTAATGGTAACAAGTATTGCTAGATAGTTTTGCTCATTGTGAATACAAAATGTTGGTGTTGTTTTATGTATTGGGAACTGACCACTTTGGTCACGACACCTGGTGGTTAAAATTATAACTAAAACTAGGTTGCACCGCATGCCATAAACACACGTGATTCACTTAGAATAATTAAATAATAAATAATTATTGTTAAATTGTCATGGAAATTATTAATTCTCCGATTCGAACTAAATCTACAGCTCGTTATTCGCTAGGTGCACGACTGTAGCGCCAGAATATGTATGAACTAAAGGAGGCTGTTAGATAGATGTTTATTATGGCTACCCATGCCCACGCCTTGCTGTACCGTGTACTAAATTTAAAGAAACACTAATATCGTTACAACAGTATTCAATTTATTTTGGATCATTGTGTAACACCGAAAACATACGTACTGCCACTAAACAATATGAAATTCACACATTTCGAGGAAACGATGCGCGCGCCATCTATGGGAACAAAGTTTACTAACTTAGACAAGTACAATTTAGTGACAATTACTGAAATTAAGGTTATGGTACTACTTACTTCTGCCTTCTTACTGCAGCTATCCACTTATTTCTTTGGTTTCTTTTCCATTTCGCAACCGGAAATTTATAAAATTTGCATTCATTTTTTCTACTAGTATTTCTACAGTTTACAACATAGCAACTCCGGTGATTCATTTTATTTTTATTTGTTACATTAAAACGAAATTAAAATGTCACGATTGTCACGTGTATTTGCCCACTTGAAATTTATAAATAGCCTCCTTTAACGCCTATATTATCCACTGCGAACGCAGGCGTCGATTTGGCTCTCCCTACCATGACTTCGCACCTAGCGAATATCTGTGGTGTTAGGGGCTGCAATAGTAAATCAAATAAGAACTTAGATCTAATCTTCCATTCGTTTCCTATGTCTGGTGACAGTGTTGTGCAAGTCGAAAATGTATTTGGAAATTTTGAAAAATTAGACAGATTAAAAGCATGGAAACGTGTTCTTGAATTAAAAAAATGTTTCTCCAAGAATGCGAGTTTGCGTATTGCACTTTAATGAAAGTGATTACATAGTTTCAAGTAAGTAAATGCAGTCTAACCTCAAAAAAAATAATAACAGGTAAAACAGCAGTCATCCGAAAATTTTTTAGTTTTTTAATGAACAAAAAAACTCCAAAAATTTTACAATTTTCAGATGTCTATTTTTAATATGACAATTCAAGTATTAAGTTTAACTTAAAATATGTAGTAATATTAGATACAATACATCCAATTCATTTCCTTTTCCGAAACATCATGACATGGTTTTATTTATAACAAAAAATATACAGGGTGAGTCAAACTTAACGCGACAAACGAAAGGTACGGATAGGGCATGTTATTCTAAGCAAAAAAGTTCTAATAAACATGTGTCCGGAAATGCTTCCTAAGAGCGCTACGGACGTTCAAAGATGGCAGGCCCAAATTGATTTTCTTGCCTTTTATTTCAAAAACTGCTCGAAATGTCCACCGTCATTTTCAATGCAAAGTTGACATCTGCGAATGGCTGATTGCGCGGCTGCACGACACTCCGCTAGTGGTATTTCTTGGGCAGCTTGCAAGATCCTCGCTCGGAGACTAGCTTCGTCGTTGACGGGCTCAGCATAAACTTTGCTCTTCATTCTGCCCCAAACATAAAAATCCATAGTGGTTAAGTCCGGGGAACGCGGAGGCCAAGGACGGGGACAGTCTCGACCGCGACCAATCCATCTTCCTGAAAAATGGTTGTGAAGCCATTGCCGCACTAGTAGAGTGTAATGGGCTGGGTAACCGTCTAACTGGAACCACCTGTTTGCTCTATCAATTAGAGGCATGTCATCTAATATTGCTTCAAATTCATTTTCCAGGAAATGAAGAAAGGCCGGACCATTTAGTCTTGGAGGCAAGAAATATGGACCAATGAGTGTATCGTCGCATAACCCCATCCAAACGTTGCACGAAAATTCATGTTGAAAATGTTGTTCTTTTACAGCATGCGGGTTTTCATGGGCCCAAATATGCGCATTATGTTGGTTAAAGATACCACTACGGGTAAAAGTTGCCTCGTCCGTCCAAATCACCTTCCGATAGTAAGAAGCATCGTTTGTTATTTGTTCCAAGAACCACTCTGAAAATTCTCTTCTTCGAGGTAGGTCTTCAGGAAGCAAATTCTGAACTTTCTGCAAATGATAGGGGTGGCGACCATCTGCTTTCAGAGTTCGGTTCACAATGCTCTGGGAATAGCCTAATTGCAAAGAACATCTCCTCGTGCTACTTGAAGGTATTTGATCGAAGTGTTCTAGGATATTTTCTGTTCTTCGATTATTATGAAGGGGTGCAAAAATACCGTCTGCTCGCGATTTCGAAGAAGTTGTCCCAGTTTCTCTTAATCGTTGAAATGTTCTAGTAAATACCGCTTTGTCGGGCACTCTTCTCATTGGAAATCTTCGGGCGTACTCATTCACAGCAGCGCGCGCATTACCATCACAGTACCCGTAAACAAACACAATATCCGCATATTCACTTGTAGTGTAGGTATTTGGCATGTTTCCGCAATTTACTTATAAACTAGCTTAAAATTAGTGACAAATTGAATTCAATCGACACGTCAAACAAGGCTGTCAAACAAACACTTTCAATTGTTATCAAGGCCTGCTTCTCTTTTTAATTAATAAGGCAGCGGAGTGAATTAATCAGTCATTCGCAGATGTCAACTTTGCATTGAAAATGATGGTGGACATTTCGAGCAGTTTTTGTAAAATTTTAGTTTGTTTTGTTACGTTAAACCAATTATTTTAAGCAGTTTTTGAAATAAAAGGCAAGAAAACCAATTTGGGCCGGCCATTTTTAAACGTCCGTAGCGTTCTTAGGAAGCATTTCCGGACACATGTTTATTAGAACTTTTTTTGCTTAGAATAACATGCCCTATCCGTACCTTTCGTTTGTCGCGTTAAGTTTGACTCACCCTGTATAATAAAATATTAATGAAATTTTAAATTATGATTTGAGGTTAGAAATGTACATACCGGTAATCCACTGCGTGTTTGCACTTTTCACCCATTCCTGCTTTACAAAAGCATTGAACAGACAAAATTTTGCCATTATTTGTTATTTTCCAATAAAATCATGCGATCGTTCTTTTAGGTGAGAACTTTGTAAACAAAAAGCGGTGAAAGTTACTACGTCCGTATTCAAACTTTCCACATTTCTCCCACATTTTATTAAATGTCTAGCTTCTAAAATTTTTTCGGCATTGACAACGTTTTTTTGAGTGACATTCGAACCTGCCTAGTTAAAAATTCCATTTAAAGAAAGCATTTAATAATTGAATTAAATGACACTGATTAGAAACACGCGTGTTTATATGAAACTTGCAACTTAAAGTCAGTCATCATATTAATTAGGAAGAAGAAGAAGAAGAAGAAGAAGAAGAAGAAGAATTTATTTAAATAGGCAAGCCTAATATACAAACAGTTATTTCTTTATATACAAATTATATATATTCACACGCATACACACTCATATAAATGAGCACATAAATATAAACATAATATATAAACATGAACACATACAATAATTCAAATATTTACCTTAAAATATAGTTATATCCTTATCTGAGCCATTCTATTCGTCTTTTAAAAATATTAAGTGATGGACTTTCTTTAACATAATTAGGTAATGTATTATACTCCTGACTAACTCCTTTATAAAATAGCGACTTCATAATCTTTTTACTTAGGCCACACCTTCATGTCAGTTCCAAATTATATTTTTTTCTAGGAGTAATGAAGAACAAATTTTCTCTGTCCCTTTGTTGAAACAAACATTTAATTATAGAAATATTTGCCAGTCGTCTTCTAATTCTCCTGCCTCTCATAGTCCCAAGTCCCGTATAATAATGTTCCTCTAATTTTTCATAACTTTCCCCAGTAGCAGTCTACCGCAGAAAGTAACGGCCTCCACACAAATTTCCCAGTCTCACCCCCTGGGGACGCTGGGTTTATTATACATTATTAGCATTCATAAAGCGTTCAATCCACAGCGAAATAATCCGCGGAACAGTACGTTTAGGACGCATAAGTCTTCTGAATCCCTAATGAATTAAGTTGCGGTTAGCAATTCGGCGCGAAACGATAAAACATACAGTGCATTATTAGGCTACATCGTGGAAAATGGAATTACGATATGGCGGAGTTGCTTTCGCTCGCCTGATACGGTATCTGTTACGGCTTCGTTTCCTCGGAATTAATTTTCTTGGATAGGGGTGAGTAAGGGAAAATGCAAGAGTTCACACATTCTCACAAAACGTAACCGACATCTCGTAGAAGAATGTAGAATAAATTTACATTTTCAAAATTATGTGGAGAATCGAATTATGTATAAATTTAAGCATGGAAAATATATTGTTGTAAACTTTGACCCCATATTTTTTCCATATTTACTGGGCAATATTAGATAGAAAAAGTCTAAATGTGTGCCATTCATTGTACCCAGCTCTAACCGCCCAATTTTTTAGATGAAATATGGAGCAAGCTCAATTTGAGAAATATTATTTCCAAATTAAATTATTCGGTCCAGTTATTATTGCATTCCTAGTGGGACAGAATACATCAAATGTACAGAAAAATAAAAAACTGCTGCCAAAGGAATCACTACTAACATTCAATTTTTCCTCATTTAATTAGACTTCAGTCGCTTCGGCAGGTTTTGTTCTTAAAAGTGTATTATTATTTGGATATGACCTTTATGGACTTTACAACTCATAAGACATATATGACCTGTATGATTCATATGCTATTTGTGACCCATATAACCTTTATAATCCATCAGATTTATGATCACTGTGACATTTAGGACAAATATGACTTGTATGACCTTTATGACCCCTTATAACCTTTCTGGCATCAAAGATCTAAATGAACTCTTTAACCTCTATAACCTTTATGATATTTACGACCCATATGATCTATTTCGAATATGAATATGGAAGTAAAAATAAGAATAGAAACTTAATAACAGTCTATTTGAATAAATCTTCTACCTCAAATACTTCGTATCTTTATAAATATAAAGATATTTATAAAGATATAGTGATTCACAATAACAACTACACAGATTTAATTAAAACCTTCGTTCAGGCTAATTGTATTCGTTTATTTGCGAAACTCATTAGAAACTGATGGTTAAGTTTTAAAGTGAATTGATTCTTACCTCGTGAATCGCATTCAATAATGTTCATTCAATTATATAATAGCCATACGAGTCACTTCTGGAGTACCACAAGGTTCTCACGTAGGCCCAATACTATTTAACCTCTATATGAATGACATTGATATGACAGTTGATGCATAATGGTGTATGATTTTCAGATGACCTCAAACATTTTAAATACTTTAATGAAATCCGAGGTGTGTAAATCAAGTAATGAGACTGGCAACGTAGCAATGTAGCAACACTGCGGACTTAGAAGGGCGATAGGTTAACATGTAGTGCACCTACATGTAGTACATGTAGTACAAGTTTGAACTTGTTAGAGTAATTTGTTTGTTCTTTGTGACTGTTTTCGTAAACCGTTTTTTTTTCTAGTGCATTTAAAAAAATGAGTGACAATAAGTTGGAGCAACGGTGTGCCCGTAAACAGCTTGTAAACGTATCTTATTATAATGATCTTAATAATTTTACTGAACAGTATGAAATAAATCTCTTCAAATTTAATCCCAATAAATGTCACCAAATAAGCGTTGATCGAATCCGTCAGTTTACTCATTTTTGTCATAAACTAAATAATGTGGCGTAAAAAAATCTGTGTTATTTTTGATACCATATTTTTAATCCAGTTTCAAAAAAATTATTAAATAAATACATTGGGTTTTTCATTAAATGATCAAAAAACTGATTTTTTGTGAGCTCTAAAATTGTTATACTTTTCATCAGTGCGACCAAATTTAATGTTGAATAAAATTTAGTTTGAAATCCGTGTCGTAATTTATATTCATAATTTCGAAAATATTAAACTGTTTTGATACAAACATTTTTTTGAAATAGGCTACATAATGGGACTTCTTACGATGATTATAATTGGAGTGATATATTGCTGTTTTTTTTTATCTCCAAAGGTTTATTTCCTGCAATTTAATGCCTCACAGTCTGATAGAATATGGAAAACGGTCTCATTCTCATTACCACACAATTTGCACCTGAGATCTCCGTTGTATGTACATATATCCTCATTTTGTTTAGGTGACCCTTAAATAGGGCATATCCCGCTAGATAGCCTGTACGTTTCATAGTTTCTGATGTTAAATTAAAAAAATACGTATGCAAAAATCTATAACTGTATTCTGAGAAAGTTTTTTTTTGTTTGAATAATAAACAATCAATAATTTTGTCAAATTGTGGAAACAAACCCTGTACATTTTGATTTTTCATATATATTTTTTCGCATTACAAGAAATATCAACGTATTTCGTATTTATGTGAATCATAGAACTTAAGTAGACAGAGTACCATAACAGTAATAATGAGCTATTCAAAAAAAAAACTTCATCAAATCTGGCTATGAATGAAAGAAGTGTAAATAGCGGTTATGTCGAGGCTCGAAGCGAAGATTTGTTGTTGTTAAACTTTTGACAAGTGGCTGGGATAAATGTAAAATAAATAACCACTGCCAGGTAAAATGACAGCCTTGAGAATTCAATAAGTTTATAAACTTAAGATTAAGAATAGAAATATATTTTTTGTTCGGCTAACTTTGATTACGTTTTTTATTTTTGAGTGACTCGTTATAATAAACTTGGAAATTAATAGTTTATTATGATTTTATTAACACCTATGCATCTTTAGATATTCTTTTAGTCAGTCCATGCATTAATACTGCTTTAATCCGTTATTATACTCATACGTGAAGTCGAATAACGTAATTTATCACCATAATACCAGATGGAACGTTCATTACTTGCGATTCCTTACAGTTATCGACGAAAAACCTTCGATGCATATCGCGCTAGTACGTGCTACCCGAAATTTCATTACGCCCTGATCTGGCTTCATAAATTTATTAACCGCAGCATATCGAATGGGAACTCGCTGCTCATGGAGGCATTCCGTAAGTAAATTGCATCAAAAGCAACCCAAAACTACTTAGGCTAATTAAACAGGGAGCATCCGGTGGAGGATTGGTACTGGCTGGAGATAAATTTACAGCCGCCGGACGATCAGAGCATGTCATAATTGACGGTTCGACCATGCGCGTCGTCTGTAGCGTTTTATACGTTTACCGAGACTTTAAAACGCGATTTGCTTTACGACCAATTTACTTGAATAGCCGGCGGAATGTGCGATGATGTAATTTTTGGTGAGAAATAATGTACCGTATCAGTTTTCATTTTTCCACTTTACTCTCTACCGTCTTCAAAAACAAGAATTGTACAGGAAAACATTTTACTCATAATTTGTTTACCTTTGAAGTAAATAAATTGAAATTTACTTGTGAATATCATATGTAAATAATATTAAACCCAGATCAATCAACAAGCTTTCTCTGCTTCAATATACCGGGTGTCAAATACATCACTTTCGGGCTGTCATTTTTTAAATGCGCTACCTATAGCTAGTTTTTTGTACATACTTAACTAAAAAAAAAGAAGAAAAAAAGTCATACATAAATTATAGGCAAGTTACATCACAGAAAGATTGTAAACAAAAAAAAACTAATTTTATTCGAATCTTGTCAATAGCATTTTTGATGATTTTAAGTGAAGAGTCATTTACCACTCCATCAGGGAGAGAATTGCATGCCCTATGCACCCACCTACTTAAATAGGATTGACGACACAATTTCTGAAAACGATCTCCCACTTGTAGTCATGTCCACGTAATCGAGAATTGTCACTTAAGGTAAAAAATGTTAACTGCAGTATATAATGTTCATGAAGAAGATTCGATTAAATCACCTTGTAATCTCTTTTGTGATAATGTAGTTAAATCCAAGATGGAAGGTCTTTGTTCATACGGTAGATTTTTCAAAGATTGTGTGATATGTTGGTGATCCTCCGCTGAACCTGCTCGAGCATATGAATGTCGCTAACAAAGTATATTAGCGACATATTCCAATATAGGTCTAATATAGGTTTTGTATATTTTTGATAACAGTTCTGGAGACATATTTTTTGAAACGCTACTGAGACCATGTAGGTAACACTATTTGCCTTCTTAACAATTTTTCCAATGTGAGAAGACCATTTTAGATCATCGAATACAATGATACCGAGATCCTTCTGCTTTGCTACCGCTCGTAGTATCACTCAATTCAGGATATACTGATTGTCTAGATTTTGCGATCCCAAATGTAGCACTGTACATGTAGATTCATTGAGTTCGAGAATCCACTCGGAACACCATTGTTGTAAACATAGATGTCATTAAGCAACTTATCATCATGAACTGTTAATTGGTTTCCAAAAAATGTTTTGTCGTCGACAAAAAATAAAACATTTTATTGGAATGTAAAAGCTAAATCCCTGATGTAAACATTAAATAATAAGGGTCCCAGTACAGACCCTTGAGGAACTTTGCTTATCATTTCATAGGATTGTGAGCATACTCCGTCAATTCTCACTTATTATATTTAAATTTAGTGTTATTCATCTCATACTGAAGCCAATTGATTAGGTATTAAGTGGCTCAAAGTATTCAAGTGTGAATTTACTCCATCGTGAGAAATCCATGTACATACGAGTATATATCAAGTTGAAAGTGTATAAACTAACGCTCTTACCCTTTAGAAAATATATACCTGTGCTACTACTCTTCTATTTCAACATTGTGAATTAAAATGGTCTGTTATTGTGTCATACAAGTCAATTTTATTCTCTCATTCCTAGTCAGATTCTAGCAAATACTTACAGTTAGATGTTCGAAAGTTCTAATTATGATACTTCAACTCTCATACTAACTACGAGGTATATTAATGCTTTAGAAATACGTACAATCAAAAGATCGATTAAAACTCAATTAAAACCCTCCACTGTTTCGAGGTTGTGTACGCGAGTGACGTCTAGATACCACTACAACAACATTAAGGAAAGGGGAAAACCCTGCCTGCAAAATTTAACAGTGATTCATTATTAATTAACTCTACGTCGAGTAAATAGAACCAATTATAAAACAAACCGCGCATGGTAAGAAAGGCCGTCAGATGTTGTTTACTTCATGCAACCAAATCGCTTTAAATCTCAATTAGTCGCGAATAAGCAACATATAATGGAGGTCTGGAAAATATGCGCATGCAAAGGTGGTGATGTAT
Organism: Aromia moschata; assembly: GCA_029963805.1. Taxonomy (NCBI): domain Eukaryota; kingdom Metazoa; phylum Arthropoda; class Insecta; order Coleoptera; family Cerambycidae; genus Aromia; species Aromia moschata. Next base: position 728,025 of record JAPWTK010000004.1, read on the forward strand.
TGATGTAATGAAACTCTCTTATCTCAATTCACTTAAATACATATATAGCAGAAGTTTGGGTACTACGTACATAAATGGGTTTGTACGTCAAAAGTTAGAATTTACCTACAACTGACAGCTGCCGGCCTGCCAGCTTCCCCCACCATCTCGCTTACCTCACTCGCGATTAGTGCGCCCCCTAGCTGTCCCGTCTAAGACTGACGCTCACTCTCTTGTTTTCAATTCTTCTCCTTTGTGTTCAATTGCTCCCATTCGTTCCGTAATATAGGTAGTAGCCTGAACTGAAATGGCTACAATAAACTCTTATTGTAAATTGAGAAAACAAATATTTTTTTTCTTTGTCAAACTAAAAACTGAAACACTTCATATGTTTCACAGAGTTACAAGTGTTAACAAATTTGTCAAGTAAACGGGTAATAATCGGTTAGGTGGCTCCTCGGATAGTTGAGCAAACTATTATATTGAAGTATGTCTTTTTTTTAGGTGTCTTTAGGTGTTTTATTAGAGAGTTGAAATTTCTTAGATACACATCTACATGCATACATACTTACATAAATACCCAATACCACTCACCGATTCATCACAAAATATACAGAACTACATATTAAGTTAACAATCTTGATATTTAGAAAATATGTTTCTTTTGGCATCTAGGTGCTCTCTAAGAAAGGATTTTTTTGAAACGCAACCCCCAAAGGTGGAAAATAGGTGTGAAAATTGTATGAGAGTTTCGATTACTGGACTATAATTCTATACTATAAGAGGTGTGGCTACTAAACAACCGAACTGCTGTCATAACACTTCTTATTCGTTACCATTACATTAGCAACTTTTTCGCCTTCAATGTATTCCCTTTGGCGATCTCTACACCGCTCCATACGACTTTTCCATTGTTGAAAGCAGTGCTGGAAGTCCGCTTCTGTCAGCTTCTTCAGAACCTCCGTCGCTTTTGCTTTAATCACGATTTAACAAAAAACGATTCATCACAAGTAATTACCGTGTCTAACAAGCCTGGATCAGTGCCAGTGTTGTTTAGAATGTCAGCGCAATTGTTCATTCTTGATTCCTTTTGCTCGGGAGTGAGGAGTTTTGGCACCATTTTTCCGCAAACTTTGCGCATGTTGAACAATTCATGCAAAATCTGGCGAACACATTCTTTGTCGATTCCTTTTATTTCAGCAAGCCCTCGGATGCTTAGACGCCGATCTTCGCGAATTAATTTACCAATTTTTTCAATGTTTTCGTCCAGTTTTGATGTTGAAGGTCGTCCGGGGCGCGGATCGTATTCGGTCGTTTCACGTCCCTCTTTAAACCGTTTAAACCATTCAAAACTTTGTGTGCGGGATAAACATTCATTCCCGTATGCTTATTTTAACATTACAGAAGCTTCTGTAAAAGTTTTCCCCAGTTTAACAAGAAACTTGAGATTAACCCGTTGCTCCATCTGAACACTTAACATTTTTTCAACGCATCACTGGTGCGTAGACTAATTCAAACGACACCTACAGTTAAACTGAGCGACCCACTGGCTTATCCAGCGAGCTCAGGGTGGGGAAAGTATCACCAGACACAGTTCTGTTCAAACTTCTCGCGACACGCTGGCAGCGCGCTGGCAGCTTCAGTTCAGTTATTTAATAGTCACATCTCGTATTCCAGATATATTATATTCCTTGCTAACGAAGTAGCTAGTACTTATTACACCATTAAACTTGGAAATTAACCATTATACCCATTATATTTTAATTTTTAGGGTAGAAATATTTCCCAAATGGATATAAAGTGTTTATTCACCTATAAAATAAACGTTATACATTTACTGAATTCGATCGGATAGTGGCAGTTGGTTGGAAATTCAAGAAATAACTTGAACACAGAAACCGCTAAAATGTATGGAAAAATACTGACTTATTTTCCGTATTGCCAGTTATCATAATATAAACTGCGCAACATAGTGGTGTTAAATTTGCTACCACTTTAAAATGTAACATTCATTGATTAGGATTTTTTTTCAAAAAAAGAACGATTTATTAGCATACTAGTCCCCGTTAAATATACTATGTCGATACCTCCAAGGTAACACTTCCGTATTAATCATTTATTTAAGACTGGTGTCCTTTTCGGGTATATTTGACCCGAAATCATTTTTCTTTTCTTGTTACTCCTACATTGACGTGTGCCATTCCATGCTTTGGCGCTTGGTTTCCTAGTCGTACTCAAACACCCAAGTCTCATCACCAGTAATGACACATTTCATAAATCGGGGATTATTTTCAATCGATTCCAAAAAGTCAAGACACCTTTCTCTCTTGATGTCCTCTTGTTCCTGCGAAAGGTTTTTTGTAACCATTTTTTCTCTGATTTTTCTCATCCCCAATTCGTTAATCAAAATTTGATGAACAGTGGAGTCATTCAAATTTAACTCTTTGGCATCATTCGTGTCGTCAACCGACGCGACGATCTGAACGCACGTAAGAGAGTAATAAGAATCCGTATTCTATCGACATTTTCATCGGTTCTTGAAAATATAGGCCTTCCGCCGCGTGGTTCATCTTCAATCAACTCTCTTCCTTCTGAGAATGCCTTAAATCACCGAAAAACCTGGGCTCTTGAAAAAACACTGTCTCTGTAGGCCTGTTGAAGTTTTGCGAAAGTATGCGTTGCGCTGTATTCAAATATGAAGCAAAACCTGATAGCATATCATTTCTGAAAATTAATGTCACTCATTTTTTAAATGCGCTAGAAAAAACCGGTTTCCGAAGACAGGCACAAAGAACAAACAAATGACTCTAGCAAGTTCAAACTTGTACTGAAGATGCACTACATGTTAGCCTACCGCCCTTCCAAGTCTCGTCTCCGCAATGTTGCTAGATCGGGCGCTACGTTTCTAGTCTTATTACTTAATTTACACACCTCTTATATATAATAAAAAAAAATTCAGGTAAATTATATAAAAAAAACTTGCAGGTTTAGGGAGAGTTACTGTTTTATACATATATGTATGTGTGTGACAACAAACTTAGCTATCGTTTTTAGGTATCATAACATCATAACCCGTATTATAGGTGAATGTTAGCCATTTTATTTTACAAGTTATATTGTTGCGTTGCGAGTCTGTTAGAGCTGAAGTAATTGCAAGATAACACTAGTTGGTTATATATTAGTTATCAGTTATATAGTATAACTGATTACAATTTTGTACCTGTTTATACCCCCGGTCTACAAAGCTTGAAGCTCGTTGTAGGGTTTTTCCGTCGAGGAATGGACAAGACAAATATTTTGTGCAAAAATAATTATTAAAGGACACATTTGTAAGATACACTCAAGTTATTTTTATTCAGATTATATAAAATCACAAAAACTCTTTTTTGTTTGATAAGCTTATGGAAGCTTACCAAACAAAAAAAGAGGAATATATGTGAATACAGGAATATAAATGAAGCTGAATCCATATTCAGCTTCGTTTATATTCCTGTTCTCTTTGATATTGTAATAAAGTTCTAAAATTCATGTTTGTTTTCTGTTATAATTAATATACATGTAGAGGATAACAATTCGGGTCGTATTGACTCGAAAATTACAAGTGCATACTAAACTTTAACAGAACAGCAAAGTTAATATTAAGTTAATAAATGTTGGTGCTTTAACTCGAGATATTTTTAAGCAAGCACGGAATAAACTCATCGGAACTCAATTATTAAACTAAATGTTTGACAGTTTCTGTAACATTATCAATTAGGTCCTCTAAAATTTCTGTGTTGGACTTTCGCAAGGTAGACTGTCTGTGATAATTATCATGAAATTTAATTCGCTGACATTTAATAACTAACCCAAGGCACAGACCACTAACCGTAAATGTGACTGCATGTAAATTTCGTCCGCAATATTATTTTTGAAGAAGTACATCTGCAGAAGACAGTTTAGTATATCTGACCGTTTCACGTTTTACTCGCACAATGAAAATTAGATAATTATGAAAATACCTATCCTTCTCTCCGGACATTTCAGCGACCCTTGTCAAAGTTAAAGTGGAATTATTCTTGCGGAAATAATCTTTCAGAGTTATTTTGGTTTTCGTTTCGGCTGCTTTGCGAGGGTTATTGATATGGAAATAATAATTTCCTAATATGTGACATCAAACGTACAGTTTGTTCGTGTATGCGCATAAATAAAATCGGTGTAGGTACACAAAACCAGATCAGGAAAAGACCTCGGGTCAAACGAGGAACATATATTTCACATTTTTGTTGACTGAAGAAAACATTGCAAAAATTGGTAAACTAATCCACGAAGATTGTCGTCTAAGCATCCGAGGGCTTGCTAAAATAACAGGAATCAACAAAGAATGTGTTCGCGAGATTTTGCATGAATCGTTCAACATGCGCAAAAATGGTGCCAAAACTCCTCACTCCCGAGAAAAAGGAATCAAGAATGATTATTTGCGCTGACATTCAAAACAACATTGACACTGACCCAGGCTTGTTGGACACGGTGATTACTTATGATGACAAGATTTGAAAGCGTGGAAGCGGTTAAAGCAAAAGCGACGAAGGTTCTGAACCAGCTGACAGAAGCGGACTTGCAGCACTGCTTTCAACAATGGAAAAGTCATACGGAGCGGTGTAGAGATCGCCAAGGGGAGTATATTGAAGGCGAAAACGTTGCTGCTGTAATTGGTAACGAAAAAAAGTGTTATAACAGCAGTTCTGTTGTTTAACCCATTAACGCCGAAACAGACACAATTTTTCGTCCTTTTTGGAGCGTCAATCTCGAAGGGAAATTAATGAACTCACTCAATAAAAACCACTTATCCTAATGTTTCCGGATGTGATCTTTCGATTTCCGAGGTCAAAATAGTGATTAAATGAGCTAGACAAAAAAATGGCTGACTTTATGGAGAAAAGTACTGAAAATTTGGGGATTCATTTTTTTATATATTTTTGTTCAGTCCAAAAAGTACTCTAACCTACTCCGGTTTGTGGAGAGAGGTGGAGGCAATAGTTGGAGTTGATGATAGGATTTTTTTTGCCGACCTCAACTGACTCTAATCTTTTCAAAATGGCGGACATTGCATAAAATCTCATGAAATATGAATTTATTTCTAGTATTAACGAGAAAATAATGTTATTGTGAGTTTTTCTTGAACCACAGTAATTTTCCTCAATCAAAACAATACGACAGAATATATTTGACTAAATTTTCAATTTTCAGTGATGGCGGATTCAAAATGGCGGCCGGATTTCTCAAGAAATGGCGCGTTTTTTTATTATAAAAAGTAAATAGGAGTTTGTAATTATACTTTTCCTATATCATTTCATGTTTTAGTAACATTTTGAGTTATTCATGGTGAAAAAAGTCTGAAATCCAAGATGGCGGATTCAATATGGCGGACATCATTCTTGAAAATTCAAAATTTGAAAACGGGAAAATTACAGTCATATTTTACATAGAATTCTGATGGAAAATGTCCTCTCAATCTTTTTTCATAAAAATGCGTTCTATCTGAGTAAAAAATTATTTGTCATTCTAACCTCGGCGTCTAATGTCTAATGTCGGCGCATTGAAAATTTTTTTTTCGGAACTTCTCCGCATATAAATAGAAAATATATATTTTGAATTCGGGGACATTGACGAATTTTTTTTCCGGAACTTCCTCGCATATTCATTCAAAGAATAGTACGTAGAACGTACTTTCTGGTGGGTGTGAGAAAAAATCGTATATGCACCATGAGAAACAAGTAGGCTGTGTACTTTCGGCGAGTAGTTTGCGCCCGAGCATAATATATAATTCTCATGATTTTATCATGAGAACCTTATGTTAATATGTAATTTTCCCGTTTTCAAATTTTGAATTTTCAAGAATGATGTCCGCCATATTGAATCCGTCATCTTAAATTACAGACTTTTTTCACCAGGAATAACTCAAAATGTTACTAAAACATGAAATGACATAGGAAAAGTATAATTACAAACTCCTATATACTTTTTTATAACGAGAAACGCGCCATTTCTTGAGAAATCCGGCCGCCATTTTGAATCCGCCATCATTGAAAATTGAAAATTTAGTCAAATATATTCTGTGGTATTGTTTTGATTGAGGAAAATGACTGTGGATTAAGAAAACCTCACAATAACATTATTTTCTCGTTAATACTAGAGAGAAATTGATATTTCAAGAGATTTTATGCAATGTCCGCCATTTTGAAAAGATTAGAGTCAGTTGAGGTCGGCAAAAAAAAACCTATCATCAACTCCAACTATATCCTCCACCTCCCTCTACAAACCGGAGTAGGTTAGAGTACTTTTTGGACTAAATAAAAATATATATATAAAAAAAAGATTCCCGAAATTTTCAGTACTTTTCTCCATAAAGTCAGTCATATTTTTTTTAGCTCATTTAATCACCATTCTGACCTCGGAAATCGAAAGATCACATCCGAAAACATTAGGATAAGTGGTTTTTATTGAGTGAATTAATTAATTTCCCTTCGAGATTGACGCTCCAAAAAGGACGAAAACTTGTGTCTGTTTGGGAGAATGGGTTAATAGCCGCACCTTGTAGTTCAGTCGTAGTAGACTGAATTCACCCAACTAATCAAAGGCGGAACTGATATTTCTGGCGTTCCAAAAACGCCTCCTTTAAAAAGCATCTAAGAGTGCGTCCCGCTGTCTACGCCGATTGTCTTTCCAGCAAGTTAGAGAAAAACAAAGACAAACGGGCGTATTTAAAAAGCGTTCCAAGCGAGGCGCTTAAAAGCACTTAAGTGTTTTAATATTTTACCCGGTGCGCTCGTTCGAAATGCACAAATGAATGCATAAAAGAAAACAATTTAAAAGGCATTTCGTTTTTATACCGGCACGTTTTGCAGCCGAAGCGGAAAGAGGAGGAAAATTTAGACAACCGTGTACAAGGATAACAACATGTTCGACACTCGTTCGGGCTCCTTTTATTTCGCCGTCGATCCCGCGCAGCCAGGATTCCACCTAAAAACAAAAAGTGTACTCGTAAAAAAATGCAGGCGCTTTACGACGGCGGCCATAAAAATAACATATCGGCAGCAAATTGACCTCGTAAGGAAACTAGCGCTTCGCGTTGACAAGAGGGGTGCTCTTCAAATATAAAAAATGATTTAATATTTTATGGCATGCCGTTCAAGTATATAAATATACTGCATACATTTTCCATATAGTTTAAGCCTTATTGAGGTAAGAGATTGTTCTTTAAGAAAAGTTTCGTACAGGGTAGTTTTATAAATGGATACCCGCCTTTATTATTTAATTTTTTGATTTTAAAAGCAAAATACCTTTTCAAGGTTCCCGTACAAATATGTATATTATTATAGGTATGTATGTTATATGTTTTACTTAATACTTTTTGGGTATTTCTTCACTATAAAAAAAATGTCAACTTAATTTTAGAGCGCCCACACTGAAAGAACCACACCCACCCCAGGTGTTTCATTGAAACACCCCAGGTGTTTCAAAATCCACTACAAGATTTTAAGGGCGTATTTTTGAGGTCAAAATATGACTTTTTTTCCTATAACAGTGACTATAGTTACTCATCAAATCTCTTGAAAATTTGCAAGCTCCTGTTCTATTATGCGCTCTATTCATTTTTTGCCTTAAAAATGCCCTAACCAATCTAATTTTATATAGATATTGAGGGTGGGTGGCCTACACATTGGGAATTTTTTTATAGGAGAAAAAGTCTTATTTTGATCTCAAAAATATGCCCTTAAAATTTTTATAGTAAATTTTGAAACACCCTGTACATTAATTTTCCGGATTGTATAATATTAAGACATTGACGAAACTAGCCTGACTTTCTAGGAGCGGCCATAGCCATGGCATAGCCATGGCCCCTCCCCATTTTCAATTATTGGTCTGGGGGAATCCAACCCCCACCTGGTCCCTTCTAATTATGCCAATGTATTAAGAGGTATATTTAAGAGCAAATACACCACATATCTATGCACTTTAAATAGACAAATGATATACATGATTGTTCTCTAACCAAAAAAAATAATAAAACTACTTGCTTAAATAATACAGTTGTAACCACAAACACATTTTCCATGAATGTCAAACCAAACACTACAGTTTTTCTCTTAGTAAAACCGTTATCTTATCTGGATTATACGTAAAGAAACATCTAAAACAGGTTATTACTTTTTTAAAAGCGATCAAATATTGTCAGCATCGAAAGTCATCAGTAGGCTTCGGAATGTTTGTCTGCCCGCGTGTAAAACTGCGTAAGAGTATCCCGCGTTCCCGCGGCGGAATGGCGTACTACTGCGCATACGCGGGTTTTGGAGCGTTTTCGGGAAATGCCGTATGTAGCACGGGCAAGAAATACACGCGTATATAATGTACAAGGCGCTTAAAAAATACGGTTGGCACTTTCATTATCACATAGTTTTATAGTTCCGAGCCCTGCGTTGCCCCACACATTTCCGTACCCTAGTCATCAATAGAGTTTGGAAATCGCGGCTTACCGCATGTAATGTTCCCGCATAAGAACAGCGCCCAAACGCGCAGACTAGTCCCGGGATATTGGGAAGAATCACCATACACCCACTGTTTGAAAGTTCCTTAAATTCTGATAATATTTGTACAACAGTATTAATTTTTCTTTTTTCTTCTGATATGATTACTGTTTGTCAAATTCTGCATCTAGTAAACCAAAATAGAGGTATGTCGATTGTGTGAAAAAATATCGCTAAAAAGTAAAACTGCAATGTTTTTCTAAAATTGTGAATAACTCGAAAATATTAAATTCTTTTCAAAGTTCTTCGACTCATATTAAAGAAAAATCTTCATAGGATACTCTGAAGATATATGACTAACTCAGCCAATTTGAAAAAAAAATCCTATACTTGAAAAAGCTCTCAAGAACCAAAAATATCATAAAAACTCTGTATTTTATTAAAATTAAACGAAAACTATAGTCAGCATGGAATTTTGAATTTTTATGATATTTTTGGTACAACTTTTTGGTACAAATTTTTCATGTCTAGAAAATGTTTTTTCAAAATGGTTGACTTAGTCAAATAGTTACTCTAAAAATTCCAAGAACTTTGAGAAGGATTTAATATTTTCATAGTTTTCCACGTTTTTTATTTAAACATTAGCAGCAGTAATTTGACTTTTTTAATAATATTTTTTTACATTATCGACATATCACTTTCAACTTGGGTTTATTACACAGAATTTCACAAGCTGTAATTCTATTAGAAGCAAAAAAACATACTGTAGTACAAAAATTATCAGAATTGAAGCAAGCTTCAAAAAAAGGGGGTTATGATGATTTAATATTACAAACATGACAAATTCTGTTCGATACAAGGTACCTACCTATATACATCTGGAAGTGAAATTTTTTTTGATAATATGTATATTTGCCTTCCAAAGGATTCGACAGATATGCGTTTGATTTTGGGGTTTGAGAGTAGGCCGAGAAAGTGCAACTCAATGCAATGTCGTTTTAACTATTTTTATCGGAAACTCGATTTTTCACAATGAATTGTTTCTAGTGTCTATAGAGAATTTTCCAGAAAAGTTTGCAAAAATTCAAGCAACTATTTTATAGAACATTAATATCACTAGTTTCGTTTTAAATTAAAATCGGTATTTTCAATAGTACCTAATCAATAAAAAAAGGACACATGTTTTTATTATGTAATAGTTTTGATCAAAAGAAGCAACCCATTAACTTTCCTTGTCTGTTATAATTTACTGATTTGTACGCAACGAATCTCTAAAAACAACATCAACAAAAAGACGAATGTTTAAGCACTAATTTTATCCCCTTAGACCGAATACCGCAGTAAAAAAATACATAAAAGCGTAATATATCGCTCCACATAATTGTTTGAGTTTCCGGGTTGGGATCTTCCCTTATAAGGAAGAAACCACTCCGTTGGTCAACGGCCTGAAACACTCCTATAACAATTTCTATCCTATGAAACTAGACCAACACTAATCCGCTTAAACGCTCTCGTAAACAATCGATTTGCCCAATTCTCTGTCGATTTAACGCCAACTATTTGCTTGCAGGGTTGTTTTCCTACTCCCACATGGACTTCGAGGCGGACCGAGACCCCGGACCGACGGGAGACCCCTCCCTGGCCGACATGACACGTTCGGCGCTCTCCGTCCTCCTCAAAAACCCCAAGGGGTTCTTCCTGGTTGTGGAAGGTCAGTAACCCGCTTCATTTGCATGCTTTTATTCCGGTTGATTCAGAAGGGACACGGTTCCCGGATGGGAAGGGGATGCGGCGGACCTCCGCCAAGGGTAAACGAGAGATTCTGGTGTGAAATTTTAATCGCCTAATTTGTGTGACGGCGTACGCGGTGACGAATACGAAAAACGTAGGAAATATGCGAGAATTGACACTGGTGTGCGTGAAAAAATAATATCACGCACGAATTCAGTCAAAACCTCCTAAAAAGACTGAAATATGTTTTTAATAATAACTAAATTTTTGTCACCAAGCTGCTGTGAAGCGAGGAAGATTCCTCGTTCATCAATATCCGCCAAAAAAGCCACGTATCCATATTTCGATCTTATTAGGTCTCGTCAGTGTGACATATGTGATGGCGAATGACGAAGAACGCACGTATCCGATGTATTTTGAACAGGAAAGTATACATTGACGAGATCTATGTGTGGACCGGATGTGACCTTTACTTGTTATTACACCTTTCACACTACGTTGTCTTCCAAAAATAAAAGAACAGTGATCATATTAGGAATAATTCTGTTTAAACATTCTCTAATGTTTGATATGAAGCTGAGCAGATAATATTCGTAAAAGAATACACATTATTATCGAACAAATTATTACTATTGAATTTAAAATATGTAATGCAATAATAAAATGCCCTTAAAACAGGGGCGGGGGAAAAAAATCTTAAATTGGAAGAGGTGGCATGCAACACCTCATTTGAAAGGAATTTTTATGGGGAGTATCACGGTGTATAATTTTTTATTATTAGGCTAACGGTTTGTGAAATAATATACTTCGAAGTTTTATTTTCCCTAACAATACTCACCGTTTACAAGTAAGTTAAAATTAAAGATTACTCACCTTTTGTAGCGAGATTTCCATTTCTGCTTTATTATTAATGCAGCAGTTGTTCGAAATGTTCGCCTTGTACCTCCTGACAAATGTAGAGTCGATGTTTAATCGCCTCCTTACCCTACCAAAGGTTTCCACCGAAATGCTTCTACAGCCATCTATTATTTTTTGGCGGAGATCGGCTAAATTTTGCGGTTTTTAGATTTTAAACCTGAGATTTTAGGTACCCCCATAAAATAAACTAAGGGGGTGAGGTCCGGAGACCGGCGGGCCACTCAGTTCGGCCTCTTCGTCCTATCCATCTATTCCGATAATGATGGTCCAGAAACGCTCTCACCGGCCGTGTGTAATGTGGTGGTGCACCATCTTGTTGAAACACAATGTCTTCTGTGAACTCATCAGGATGGGCTTCTGCGATCTCTCCTATAAGAGGGTGTATTAAGTCCTCTAGCATATCTAGGTACTGTTGGCCGTTGAGATTGCCTTCGATAAATAGAGGTCCCACGATATGGTTACCCATAATGCCAGCCCACACGTTAAGCTTCTCTGGGTACTGTTAGTGCCCTTCCCGAAATACATGAGGATTCACATCTGACTAGTATCACATATTATGCCTATTGACTTCCCCGTTGGATAAAATGTGCTTTCGGCCGAAAAACACACATGGGTTAAATAAGATGGGTTATTATCAATTCTGTTGGTCATAAGTTCACAAAACTCTATGCGTCTATCGGGATCATCCTCAGTCAAACATTTTGTAAGGGTGGAATTTCTGTTTACGCAGTAGTCTTTTTACCGTAGTAGCTGAAACACCACAGGCCCTAGCTACGCTTTCTGTTGTCTGTTGGGGTGTGAAAACCATTTCGGCCACAATTTGGACTTGGGTGTCCTCACCGATAGTTGGTAGTAGGCGGCCACTACGCGGTTTATCGCCTACGCTCCCAGTGGTGCTAAATTTGGAAAGTAGCTGTTGAATGTATTTTCTAGGAATAAGTCTGTCCGGAAACCGGTCATTGAAAATCCTTTCGGCTTCATGGTAATTCCGGCCGGCTTCAGCCCAAATGAATATAGCTTCTGTTTTTTCATTTAAAGTACGTTTATCCATAATTTAAGGAAAAACAGTGCAAAGCCACACTTTAAAGTCGAGATTAAACTGTAACTGTAAAGCAACTACAAAAAAATTGTATTCAGTTCGCAAGTAACACAAATAGTCCAGGAACGTTATTAATTAATGAGTTTATAGTAGCCTTATAAAAGAAACTAAAGAGGTGAGGTGTAGAAACCTAAACCCAAATCTAAACCATGATTCAATAAATTGTGGCCACTACCACTGTTGACCGCTTGGAATATCTTTTAAACGTCCTTGGACAATTTGTGTTACTTGCGGACTAAATACAATTTTTTGGTAATTTTTTTCAAGTTTTAAACATCGACTACATTTGTCAGGAACAAGGCGAACATGGGAGCAGAAGTGGGAATTTCGATACAAAAGGTGAGTAGTCTTTAATTTTAACTTTCTTGTAAACGGTGAGTATTTTTAGGAAAAATAAAACTTCGAAGTACATTATTTCACAAACCATTAGCCTAATAATAAAAAATAATACACTTCATTCATACAGGGTGTCTCACAAGAGCATAACAACACAAAGTTATATATTTTTTTATGAAACGCCCTGTATATTTTTGTATTTTCGGGTTCTCCACAAAATTTAATTTGGTTTTAATGTAACATGTCCTATACCTAAATTCTCAAGTGTTGTCGAGATATTGATATTATTGACATTGACAAAAATTGACATTGATGAGGACGGAAGTAATATATTGCAGTTGTTTTAGAGTTTTTTAGTAAAATTCAATGTTCTTTTGTTTTTTTCTTATGTTTCTAAGAGTAAAAGTTATTTTAAGTGTGTCTTATGTAAACAAACATTTCTTGTTTCTGTTTTTATTATTTTTAACTGTTTGTATCTTTTTACATAGAGTTTATATTTAAATAACCATTGTAAATAATCCCAAAGTATGTCAGATATATTTTTGAAAAGCTCTTGTATTTGAAAATTGTCATTAAATATTGAAAATTGAAAAATAAGCGTGAACAGTGTCAAATATCGAATATCAATATCTCGAAAACAGTTGAATTTAGGTATAGGACATAGGACATAGAAAACCCTTAAGTTTTTGGAGGATTCGAAAATACAAAAATTTACAGGGTGTTTCATTAAACAAACTTTGTATTACATGCTCGTCTGAGACACCCTGTATAAATTATTAAGTGTTATAATATTAATTTATTAATATTATACACTTAATAATTAATTTATAATTATTAAGTGTTCACCTTTCAGGTACCCGCCTCTGCACCAAACTTTATTTTGTTAGTTAACAAAAAACTTGTTAAAAAAGTTAAACTTTCACTGTACAATATCTCTACATAAATTAAACTGAAATATGAGTTCCGTTTGTGCTTTAGATCACATAATTCATTGTGTGATAAATTATTGTCGGATGCAACCCTTATATAATATTTAAGATTTAAGGACTATCAATCGCCCATGTCAGAAAATAAGATCGCATTATAGTTTTTGGCAGGGTAACGCGATGTCGAGCTGACGGGCTCGTTTACCGAGTTGCGAGATTATCGCGGCCAAATGTCTTAATAAAACGGGGGAACATTTCATGAATATGAAATGAGAAGAAAAGATCCAAACATTGCGCCTGTATTATACATGAGCGCGTGTAAAGGTAACAAATCTCGCTGATATTGGTGTATGTACGATGTAAGGCAGTTTATTTTAAAGACCTATGTACTGTTATTAAACCGGTACACATATACTCGAAGAGAAACAGACTTCAGACCCTATTGTTCGTTAATTTATATTATAAATTACGTATAAATTACGTTATACTCGTATAGCGTATTTTCATTTTTGGAAATAAACCCGGTTTTTGTTTCTTTTATGCAACCATAAAACCTATGTTGTGGCGGTATATTTTATTTACTAGATCTTCATAGTGGAATAGAACTTTTGTTTTGTTCCTTTCAGAATTCGTTTACCCATTTCGAACTCGTTGGAAATAGGCCTGAAGTGTTCTGAAATGGTCAGATTTTAAAGCAACAAAAAAATATTCTAGTCTTTTTTCTCTCTGACGAGCTCAGCCGACTTACCAGGCGGCTCCTAACTAAATTCAGACACTTACACACTAACTCTTCAGTAATCAGACTCTACCTTCCTCGAAGACGAGGTGGGAGAGGTCTATTGACCACAAAAAATCAATGCCTTAACCAAGAAGCTTCCTTAAGAAGAAAACTGCTAACCAACAGGGATACGCTAATCGCAGCAGTAGCAAGAGACAATACACGCCGTTGAGCCTAGAACGTGAAATTCTTCCAATCCACATACGAACAGAACAGGAGCTCCAGACACCGTGGATGGAACATGCTTTACAGCGATGTTTTTCAAAAATTTTACAGCCAGACTACATCGACAACTATAATTCAGTAAATTGGTTTACCGACGGCTATCTGTACCCCGAAGGCTTCTTGACAGCTATTCAGGACAGAGTTATAGAAACAGGGAATTACCAGAAGCATATCCTGAGGGACGACGTCGAAGACTTGTGTAGGAAATCTGGATCTTCCAGCGAAAATATAGAACACATAATAGGAGGGTGACCCGCGCTAGCAGAGTCAGCGTATCTCGGTAGGTACAATCTATTTACGAAGATGGTCCGCCAACAACTTTCAGTCAAGCATGGCCTGTTAGCGACGGCTCCACCATACTACAAATATACCCCGGAAGCTGTGCTGGAATCAGAAATGGCAGTGATGTACTGGGATAGGCCAATCATCACCAACCAAACAGTGGAGTTCGGACAACCGACCAGATATTGTGCTGATAAACAATCAACAACGAAGATGGACCATCATAGATATCGCAATGCCACTTACCCACAACACTCAGAAGACTGAACTGGAGAAGATCGCGACATACGAATACCTATCGATCGAGCTCAAGCGCCTGATGAAGATTGGAGAAGGTGGAGACGTACACCCTAGTAATATCGATAGATGGAGTGATGACGACTAGATTGACCAAGAATCTAATACCTATTTTCTTTTAACATAATATTAATTCTAACATTTATAATAACATAATTAGAAATGGCCAGAAGGCACTATTATTACAAACTTGCCATATTGTACGGCGGAGATGAACCAACTCATCACTGTCCTGATAACTCCTGTCACGGCAGCAGGAGTGGGTGAATGTTTCCCAATGTTTACGCTGAAAAGTGTGACTATAAAGTCGGCGAACAAATAATAACAAAGGTGTTTATTTCACTTTAGTGTAATTTCAACTACTGTAACCAGCGTACCCTGGTATATACATTGTCCAAAGGGTTAAAACCTTGTTATTCTGGTTATCACAACACAAACCTGTTATCAAAATTGGTGTCCATCTGTACCTCCAGTTGAAATTGCTTTAAATATTTAAAAATGTCGAGCAATTTATTTACTAGAAATTATTTAATATTTCTATCTTCGAAGAATTACTCTGAAATTGAAATCCCATTGTTGCGCCTCTGGTTGGCGAAATGGCGAAATATATCGTTCAGATCAACAAAACTGCACAGGAAATTGTTTCAACGACAGCTGCCGAATTTAGCTAATCTAATTCGCTGGGATTGACCCTTGACCGTCATAATTAGGATGTGAGATTGACCAATGACCAGAATACCAGTGGCGGATCGAGGAAATTTGTCACGGCGAGCCATTCGGCGTTGTAGTGTCTGCGAAGATGAATTCCAACATCATCAATCTTTTTAAGAATGATCACAACAAACAAGGTACAGCGAAAAATATCCAGTTTTTTTTTTCAAAATCGATTTAAATTCTTCAACCGTCGCCGATGAGTCCCTGGACCCTAGCCGGGAGGGACGTCTTGGCGGTAATACCGGTTCTAATATATGAATTTAACTAAAATAAGAAAAAAACAATATTCACAAAATAATGTTGACTCACTTCCAAAAAAATGTTTGAACCTGAAGGGCTTTAGATACAAAAATAAATCGTGGATAGAATTAAGAGGCAGATCCAGTGTAGGTATTAATCCTTCTGCAAATTGAAAATCTATTAAGGGGGAAATGCAATTAGAAGGGAAAAAAACGCATTTTTGGGGATTTTTTTTATGAGGAAGTTTTTATTGAAATAAAAAAATATTAAAGGATTATTAATGTACCCATGTAGTACATGAATACAATTTTTTTATTTTAAACAAAATGGCGGCTGTACAATGGCGCATAAAAAGTCCTTGGATTTCGTTGGCGGGCGCTCTGTACGCCGTAATTTTTATCTGAAAAAGTCGGGCAAAAAAAATTGCGTTAAGCATATTTAAAGTTAGGCGATGAATTAAAGAAAAGTGAATAAAAAAATTTTTCGACATTTGGCACAAATTTTTCGAAAATATCGGTATTTTTGCCGCCATTTTATCAAAAAATTTTACGTTTAGCAATAAAAAATTGCAAAAATGTTCAATTCATCTAGAGGCTAATATTACAAAAAAATAAATCGTGTAAGTTTCAGCTCAATCGGATAATTAGTTTTTGAGTTATCACGCCCGCCAACTCAAAAAGTGCTGTTATGAGAAAAACACGTTTAAAGTTTGGACTAGCGAAAAATCGTACTCACATATATAGGTATATATACACACCTATATATAGATATATATATTGGTACATAACATACTCAGGTATATAAATCCGTCCCTAAAGATATTTCAAAACAAGACACAATAGAAAAAAGGTCCCCTCGATCTACTGCCTCTTTATACCTGCTACGCAGGGAAAAGGCGTCTTCGGAAAACGATGAAAATAAATAAAAGGACTTCGAATTTCAAAATGGGAGTTTCGGGAGCGTATCCTACAGGAAATTTACTAACTTTTTAAGCAAAAAAAAAACGATTTTTTTGTCATTCTAATTGTATTTCCCCCTTAAGTCGATCTTGAGTTATTTGAAAACTTCGTCACAGACATTAATTCAGTCAGAAGTAAGTATTTTCTTTTTCTGCAGAAATAACCAATCAAAGGTGAAGATATTTTTTTTTCCACACATGTTTTTTACACCAATTTCGACATAACATGTTTTTTAATACGTCACTCTGGGGTCACAGGTTCAAGAATATTTTTTTTACCAGTCGCATACCCGGGTGGAGTCTATTAGTGGGTGTTTATTTCTAAATGCGGCCGATTGCTTATCTGTAGATGGCGCAACAAATACGCGTGAGTTTGAGCTGAGCGGACCTGAAAAAAAATGCTTCAACAAAAGTCATGCCCTAAACTTTTTTATCTGAAGGGCTGTAGATACAAATTTGAAAAATGGGTACATTACAAGGCGTTTAAAAAATACTGTTCATACTTTAATTATCACAGAGTTGTATGTGCCGACCCTGCGTTTTGGCACACGTTTCCGGATCCTACATAACATAGTTTAACGACGTGGCTCTAACATAACACCTATCATCACAAGAAATAAATCGGATAAACATTAATTATTTATTACAAATCAGTGAGAACATCCACAAGTGATTATTTAATTATTTACTTGTATATGTTTTAATAATTTTCTATACTTTTGAGGACACATCTTAATGTGAAGTAAATTTGAATATCACAGTTTTAACGTACACTCACTGGATTCTTTGAAATCCAAACTAGAAAAATATTGAAAAATTGGACTTGGAAAATGTGATCCTGAGTTTTTTTTACTGTATCGACGGGAATAATGTTATTTAGTGAATAGCTGTCAGATAGCATATCAGGCAAACTTCGTTTATAAATCACTTGAAGCGTGCATTTCCATAACGGTGTAAGTGCCAAATTACAAACTTTTCAGGAGGAAGGAAAAACATGTTTATACAAAAAGTGTTTATATTTGTTACTTTAAAAATTGAAATATAATAGCTTTAGGGATATTATATGATAATAACATATCGTAAAGCTATAAGTAACAAAGGGTACGTTAAAAAAAAAATAGAAACTTAAGTATAATGCCAAAACTTTGTAACTGCCAAAGGAGATGCAAGTGAAAACGTTGTATGTGCCAGATTTTTAACAACTACTTTCTAGTAGAAATTCGACCCGCATGTGTTAATTTTTCTTCAAAGTACTGCTTCGCTTCAAGGGGAAGTTATGGGAGCATTTTTCCACATCGGCTTTGAATTATTTATTTCAAAATGCAACAACCATCACGAAAATAAAAAGAACCGACACACTGAAGCGTCTGCACGTAACAGAGTTGCACTGCGGAACTTACAACGTTATGACTTGCACAACTACTATGGCCCCACTTTTCCCACTATCGGTAAGGGATTGAGAGCAAAGTAAATTTTATGATATAAAACATGGCACTTACAATTGATTTATCAAGAAAAATCCATATGGGGCATATTAGCACTTACAACGTTATGGAAATGCACGCTTCACTTAAGATTTTTAGGTTTCATCAATTTACCATGTTTCCCATAGGTATATAAAAATTAATAATGAATATTTTACTATGTAAATATATAACTGATTGTAATATATGACGTATAGACCGACATCAAACCTAGAAATTCAGGTAAGAGAACGGCGGAACGTTTGTTATCCCCTTATTTGTGAGAAATGTCGGATAATAATCCAAGTGGCAAATCGCAGTCGGATTCCTATGACGGTCCGCAACGGCCGCGGCTGTCCGTTCGTTGAACACTATCTAAGCGATCGCCAGGTTGGTCGGCGCTCAGGTAAATTATGTTATGCGGTGCATTTGACGGGAACACCGACGTCCCTGTTACCCGCTAAAATTATCATTAATTACAGGCGGAGTGTCAGCGCGAGCGAAATTGCCGTCCCATTGTTTAAAATTGCATTAATCCAGCCTATACCGCCATTCCATTCCGTCTGCAATCAGGATAAAACAGTCTGGAAGCTATACCGGTAAAAAGTTTTACCATTTTGTAAGGATTTAATGTAAGGTATTAAAAAAAACGTCCTCGAATAATATGCCGAGGAATAGATCCCGCATGGCCTGAATTATTACTCTTAGAACTGTCAAATTCTATTCTAATTTATTAAGAAATTTACACTACTGTCATTGTCATTGCTTAAGGCGGGAATCAACCTTGAAACCCTTCAAAATTACCCATATTCTGCAGGCTTATAACTTTTGATTCAGAGATCCGATTTTAAAAAGTATTACACCATTTAAAAAGAACACATTTCTCTTATTTCACATTATTCTTAATATAACGCAGGCTTTCACGGCTGTTGTCCAATGGTGAAGTTATTTCTTCCGGGTTTTGCCGCGGTCGTCTAAATTGACTTGACGTTTCGCTGATCATGCTGTCAGCTTCTTCAGAAGGTTTCTAAAGACTGGTGTTGTCGTCTTTTGCTCCTCGTTATATACCTTGGCTCTGATATGGTTGGCTGCACATACGTCGAGCTCGATTGACCATGACATTCCAGGTCACTGGTTCTTGGTGTCGCTAATCTCCATGTATTACTCAGTCGATACCCGTCCTCCCTATTAAAATTATTATTATTTTTCATGATCTCCAGGGATTCTGTAATTATTCTTGGGTAATATCTTGTAGTTTTGTCTAACACTCTGATGTTCTCATAATCGATTTTATGGTTCTCGTTGGTATGAAGATGTTCCGCTATTGCTGACTTGTCTGTATTCCCCAGTCTGGTGTGTCGTTGATGTTCTTTGATCCTACATTGTATACTTCTTCCCGTCTGTCCAATGTAGCTTTTTCCACAGGTACATTTTAACTCGTAGACACCTTTAGTTAAAAGTATGGGAACCGGATCCTTGTTTGAGGGAATCACTTGCTGTATTTTCTTTACTGTGCGAAATCGTACACCAATATTCTTTTTCGACAGTGTTTTCTTGATTTTATCTGTCACTCCTGAGACATAGGGGAAAACCCGGAAGAAATAACTTCACCACATTTTTCTTATTCAAAACTGTTTTTTTTTTTTTAATTTCAATAACGATAGATTACACAAGAAAACATAGGCATACAAAATAGTATAATTTTGACTTCATTGCATTGCGCGTCACAAAATTCAAGAATGGTTTGATTTACAACTTTATAACTTTGCATGTTTACATAGCCTATCATGATAACTAAAAATACCGGATATAATTAATCTAAAGACCTCAGGAGCGCTGTTACAAAATAACAAAATTTTACAACATATTTTATAGAAATTCCTAAACTTAAAAACTAATTTAAAAAAAATGGATCAAAATTTTAGAAAACCCACCGGTATTATTAAAGATTAAGGTGTTCTAAATATTTGGTGCAAATTTGAATATAATCCATTCAGTAGTTTATGAAAAACACTGCGCGCAAGCTCAAACACTCATGAGCACTTGGGGGAGGTGTTAATTTCCTGAAATTTATTGGTAATTCTTGCTAGTAGGTATTCAGCAATTTTCGCAAGGTGTTATAAAAACCGAGTATTTAATGTGAGTTAGTATGAGTTAGTGTGAATTAGTAGTGTGTAATAAAAAGAAATGTTGTAAAACATGGCGTGAGACTGCATGACCGTGGTGTCCACTTAACTGGCATATTATGACTAATGATTCGATCTTTGAAAAATGTTTCCTAAAAATTAACGTCATAAGAATTATTGGTGTGCGGTCCTACCGGAAGTAGCCATCGTCTAATGTGTTTATTTTCTAAAA
The DNA here is from genome assembly GCA_029963805.1 of Aromia moschata. Taxonomy (NCBI): domain Eukaryota; kingdom Metazoa; phylum Arthropoda; class Insecta; order Coleoptera; family Cerambycidae; genus Aromia; species Aromia moschata. The sequence goes on from JAPWTK010000004.1 coordinate 748,836, forward strand.
TTTCATTACGGTATCGCCTCTAATTGCAGGTCCCTTAAAAAAATCGGTCCAATTAATAACCGAATTCTTTCCGATATGGCCGCCCACACGAATACCGAGGCTTCAATTTAAAGAAATGTGGATTTTCAGAGCTCCACATTCTCATTTGTTGAGAATTAACATAACCAGAAAGGTGAAATCGTGCCCCGACTGTAAAAAAGTTTTTTTCAAAGATGTTTTTATTATTATGCAAATTACCCATAAACCACTTTGAAAAATCACTCTGCATTCGTTGTAGCTGGTCGTTTGGTAAAGTTTATTGAGCTTAGATGATAAGCATGCGATGCAGGTCACATTTCAGGATTGTATTGCAGGCTCCGTAGGATACATTTATAACACTTGCTGGCTTAAATGCTAGGGGTTTGTCATTAAACAATTTTCCTCACTTCTTCAGCTTTTTGTGCAGTACGACCTTTATGTCTCGTTTCTATTCACACTTTATGTTTCTCCATACAAAGCCACCGATCCAGTCAAAACTTGGCGAAACTGGTCGAAATCCATGACTAAGTGTGGAAATTCTGTTTGAAAATCATGAAAGACGTCCTGTGTTGAATAAACCCACTGACCATCAACCCTTCTAACATCTCTAAAGTAAAATTCGATCATAATAGACATTTGTTCTGCAATGATTACCGTATTTAATTTTCTTAATAATAAAAACTTCAGAACTTGACTTCAGGATGTATGAAGAACAGGACACATTATTTGCCTATGCCCGTCTTTGACTGTTGGGAAAGCTCTACTTAACTACTCCATATATCTGTAACCTAGTTAAAGTCTTCATCAGGTTCTTCTACAAATTCTTTTATCCAAAATACTGAGTTCGTGTTGAAATACTTTCTTCAAATTGTGCTCTACTGAAATACCAAAGCATGGCTACGTGAGAGCAACAACATACCGAGCACTGACCTATTTTGCACCCACATGTATGATCAATTATTTAATAATTGTAGGATTTATATCTTGCTTCGATTTACTTACAGGTAAGTATAAAAATACGTCCGTAAAGCAAAATTCTAAGAATATATTTCAATACGAGCTCGGTTTTTGGACAACTATTTCAACACTGAATCTTGAAGGAGAACTGAACAAATGGTAGAGGAATGATGTAGAAATGGATTAATAATATCTGAAAACTGAACTGAAAATATGTTAGTTTTCGGATATTTTTTTTTATCTTTCCTCATTTTCTCATAATTTTCATGCGAAATAGAGTACATTTTACTCTATAATACATACGTATTTTACGGAAAAAAGTCTACTAGAAACCGCTTCGATCTCTCTTTTCCAACGTTAGTCCAAAATTAGCCATCCTCCTTTCAATTAGCCATCCATTTTAACATCCTCCTTTCTAGTATAAAACTATTAAAGTGTCTCGAGAATACAAAAGTCTCTTCTGGAGACTTTTGAATTTTGGATTTTAGAAAAAAATAGTTTTATGGATTTTCATCAAGGAGTGAATCCAAATTAGCCTCAATGGATTATCCTATACAATATGACTTGAAATAGAGAAACAATAAAAAAGTCAGGATGTTCCAGGTACCTCGAATCCAAAGTATGAGGTGCCAATATCTAGATGATTGCTTGCTGACCAAGTCTGTTTCAGAGAATCATTCTTAAATAATTCGTCATCAATATGAGTTATTTAATTAGGTAATTCCAAGAAACTGCAGGAAAAATGGTTTCAAGCCAGAGTAAACCAAACTATATCACACATATATCATAGATATCCTTCAAACTAACTCACACATATTTGACAAGCAATGTAAACCTACTGGCTGTTGATTCTTAGTTAGTAACATTTCAGCTCGCCAAATTAGTCGTCAAGTATTGTACAACATATTACATATTACGTACCTCTTATACCCAGAATAGTCAATCAAGGTGAACTGAACGCTCTCATTATTATATTGTCTGTTGAATCCACATCGACTGGGGGCTATATTTAATCAAGCTGGGGGGCCAGCTGTCCAATACTAATTAGGTTAATTCTGGAATAATGGGAGCGTTAATGAACTTGGACGCAGGAAATTTGAGGGTTCAATTTAACAATTATTTCTTGCGTAATAAGGTTGAATTTCAGCGTTATACGCACAACACACTTGAACCACAAATTTACACAGTGTGCGCTTCAAAATATGATGAAACACAAAATACTAGGAGTATCTTATTTCAATGGACAAGGGTAAGTTGAGTGTATCTAAAAGCGATTGCGGTTGGTGAAATTAGACATTTTCATATTTTCAACGGGGTAAATCACAATATATTTTAGGAAATGATTATGAGAATCAGTGACAACATTTCCATAACTTTGTTTTGTAATCGTCAAGTTAATACATAATACCCACTAATCATCAAATAGTACCTTTTAGCACCAAATTTAGGTGTAAACGATTGCATTGGATTAATAAATTTACATGTACATATATTTATAATAAATTTACATGTATATATATTTGAATGTTGAATGTCCAGGACCAAATATTATTGAGTTTTCAGTTACATGGATACGGTTAATAATTTTCAAAATAGCACCCTTGAGCAATACACCCTTGCCAGCGTATGTTCCAAGTTTATTATGTATCTTGAAAAGGAGCAAACTAAAATGTCCCTCTTGTCGCGGCTGTTTTCATTTTTATCCACGATCTTAAACGGTCTCCTTTCAAGCCACGTCAAACAGAAATAAGTCGATTGGAGTCAGATCAGGTCTGTGTGGTGGCTGAGGTAGCGGTGTCACTTTGCGATTGGCCTAAAACCTCACTTCCCTCACTTGAAATGATGTGTGGAAACCTTTTACAGAGCAAGCATCTAAGTACTCTATTTCACGAGTTTAGTCATTTCGCCTGATCGTCTGCAGACTCTAGCATTATGTGTTCGAAGCGTTTATGTCGTCGGCGTCGGTATTAAATTACATTAATAATAAAATGCAGGTGCAGATGCCAAAAAAGCTACCATTTGCTGACAAAGTGAATACAATCATTGATGATTTCAAGATTTATTTTATGATGATGCGACCGTAATATGTAGAGTCTGTAAGGAAAAACTGCTGTAGCAAACACGATTATAGCCGTCTAACAAACGCGATTGTAGCCGTCATATAAGTAGTGTGAAACAAAAATAAAAAAGAGGGTGTGCCCTTGAAAAATCAATTTATGTTCGACTTACTCGATAAACAACAATTTCGCGAGTTACGTCTACCAATCTACCAACAATATACCAATTGTACGTAGTGACTTACTAAAATGGATTAAAAGTGCATTAAAAAATACACGGCTGTGGTTATGTATTAACGAGACATTTCCAGCAAATAAAAGCTATTTTTGGTTACATTTCAATCCTGCTGAAGCTGCAGCTATTAAGGAGAGTCAGACTAAATATCAAGATGTGGCCGTTGAATCAGCTTTAAAAACTATTCATAGTGACTTTAAAGGTTTGTATGACGTCATACAAAAATTGCTATAGGTGACGCAATAAATGAGCCAGTTAAAAATAAGTTTGAAAGTGTATTAACTCTACTTATGATTCAACAATTATTCAACTTTTACTATTTCAATTTAAAACTTTTGATTTTATGCGCAGCAGAATATCGTGTGTTCTAACAACTTTACAGCCCCAAATGATAGCTAACGGTGATATACATTACATTATAAAACATAATTGATTCAAAGCCAATTCCAGAAGTTATTTATTACTTTTAACTACGACTGTGAGTGTTCAAACATATAAAATCACTGAATAGTCCTCTAAAAGCATTCTGGAATCTCCCAAGGACAGGCATATAATATCACCCATTAACTTATATGTAGTGCGCGCTCCCAAAATTCTTGACCCTCATAAAAGGAGCGGAGCCGCGTTGTTAATCTCTTTCATCTTTCCCCCTTGGTCGACCTTAATCATTCTCGTCTCCCTCAATTTATGGCCTTTGCTCATCCGTATGACCCGTCGCCGGCTTTAAGCTCTCTCGTCTGATCGTGCGACTCGTGTAATTTTTAATTAAGCCCGGATTGTGCGGAACTCGGATTTACCTCGCTTTTGTAAATGCCACGTATTGTAGGCTCTAATTCGAGTTCATTTCAGTGCTACGCTCGTCATAATTTGTATTTAACACGTAGTTTCGTGAGCAAATTAGAACGTTTGTGACGTGATTCGTACAAAGGTTGCTTGACGTACAGGGCAAATAATATAATTTACAAATTGAAGTACTGGTTTACCTCATAGACAGCAAAAAAAAAAATAACAGCCGTTCCAATCAATTTGATCTCAAGTTGACTGTGGAGAGGATGTCGATTTGTCCAGTCATTTTTTTTCCACTATGGCTGACATGTAACCAAATTTTAAAATAATAGCTTGAGCTATAGGGAATTTAGTGTGATGGTTAAGTTTTTGCATTTGAATCAGTGGAGTGAGTGCCCTGAGTTCGTCCCAGCAATTTAATACTGTTTCTTTCCTTTAATATTGGTTAATTAAAGGACGAAATGAGATAAAACTTGGAATTTTAATTTAAAAAACATTTTAAAATAAATTTTCGGGAGAATACGTCCATTGTCCTTCAACTTGCTGTCCCTATTGGAAGCAGAACTCTGTCATAAACATTTGTTGTTGTTGTATAATCAGTAATCACTATAATTTGTTTGGTTTGGAACTTTAACATTGACCAAAAAGCTTAACACCAAAAAGCCGTACTTCTTATTCGTAACTGACAGAACTCTTTTGGATCCAAGGACCATTAGCCAATAATATATGCATAAAAAAAGAAGAATTAGTTTAGTTAATTTTGTACAAAATGCATTTGTCTAGTTGTCCGACAATACATGCTGTCTATTTAAATAGTCTAAATAAATATATGCTTAGAAGATATTGCACACTTTTTCATTACTATTTGCTGCTACAGTTATTTAGTGTAACTTTCAGTTACAGTCCATTTCCAATTACAGTTATACTAAATTTTCCAATTACAGTTCCATGTATACAATTATCATAGTTGCTTCCTTAATTGTCATGTGACCAAATAATATAAATCATAAAACGAAAAAGGATTGGCTATATATCTTTAAGCAAATTGGATGAAAACGATTGACTATAAAAACAAAGATTGATGAATATGTAGTGGATTATGGAGAGCCAAGAAAGCTGTTGAAAGTTTATGCACTGGAAACTAAGGATGAGCAAATAAGTCAGACATGCAAATATTCATAATAAGTCATCACTTCATTACATTATTATCATAATTACATCCGGATTATAACAGTATTTTATAAGAATCAAATGAACAGCTGATCAATGGTTTGTTACCTTTTTCACATGAACGGTGCAACTTAAGATTGTCATGAAACATCGGTAATAATTTTCAAATGATTGTGATAATTGGTATCACGAAATTTTCAAAGTTGTGATAGAGTATTTTCTCAGACACATTGAAGTTTTCAGTTCCTGAGGACAGCAGTAAGATCCAAAGTGGTAGCGGTTAGAAAGTGGTGTATCTAGAAAATACTTTTTCTGCAAACTATCTTTTTTTATTAATATTAATTTAGTTTCCTAATTGCCACATCAATATTTCTTTTTTTTATAAAATCTGTAGATTAATAAGTTTCACAAGCACTGGTCATTAAGAACAAAACAATTGACTGCAACGACAGCAAACTTGCAGCTATTTGCATTCTATCAAATAACAATATCCTATCAGCTAATTAGGTATTCATTATTAGAGATGAATTATTCAACTAGGACATCATAGTTTCGAACTAGTTCGATAAAAACAACCTCATCGACCTAGTTAAAAGCGTCCCGAGGTATTTACACTGGCCATACCTAACCTTTGCTTCGGCGGAGCATTTTCTGTGCAAGAAAAACTCGGAATTTTTGCTGCATAATTATGCAAATTCATAATTCAATTCATGGACGCCGTCCCAATCTACTTTTCAAGTTTATGAAAGGGGATAAATTATGACTTCGTTTCTCATTGAATATTTCCATCTAATTTTTTCTTCAGTTTCGATCGTTGAATATTAAACGGGTGCATTAGGGAATGCTGGCAGCTCTGCCGTAAACAAACTGGGGAGATATCCGGGAGGACGTAATGAGATGAGGACAGCGGAAAATGGAGTATTCCACTTTTGCGATGAAGACTCCTTCTGTAGAAATTATAATATTTCGTCTTTATTATTCCAAAAAAAAAAAAAGATCAATGTATATTGAGGAAGACTAGGGAGCTGTTAGGTTGAATTAGATCATTCCTTCAATTGAATCATCATAACATAATAGGGGGTTAAATAAACAATAAAGTATTCATGCCAAATAATTAGTTGTTAGCTAAACAAAGAGGGTAATAAAAAATTACAGTTGTGCGGTTAGTTTTCTAAGGTTTTCTTTGAACTCCGAAAATTTATTATTAACGCTGTAAATGCACTGCTGTGAATAGAAATTGTACACCAAAATAACAGATAGATAATGAGATAAAAATGTAAAGGAACTCAACCGCACATTCACTGCCAGTTGATGCCATCTACCAGTTGATGCCACTCTTTGATGCCATCTACTGCAGGTCTTCGGGCCCGACGTCCATTATTAAGGTTGCCACTTACACCCACTCACCGTCGGTGTCGTCTGGAATTGTGTCAGATGTGACAAAATTGGGGCCAGGAATGGAAAAGTGTGGTGTTTTCCGCTGAGTTCACATGGCCATAATTTCTTCTATGTTCTTTTCCTGAGCCATAATGGATGGGTTTTCGTCGCCGGGGAGAACAGCATGAGGAGAGGTGTATTGTTATCCAACATACGGCACCGCAACGTGAAGCGATGGTGTGAGCTGCTATAAGTTACGAATCACGAAGCACTCTAATACGCATTCGAGGCACACTTACCGCTGAACGTTAACGTTAACGTGAAGCAGAATAACGCCTTATCACGCGTAGGACAACAATATCCCTCTATTGCTTTGGCCTGCCCGTTCACCTGACTTGTCACCAATCGAACATGTATGGAACCTGATCGGTCGGCTACTCCCCCGTCTTCCACATCCACCGACGACAGAGAATGACCTCTAGCGGCGTAAACCAGCGGTATGGATTGACATCTCCCAAGCCACCATCCAGGAGAAGATTCGCTCAATGTGTAACACTAGCTTGACGCAGTTATTCGGACATATGGGGATTATACAAGATATAAGAAGGTAAAATAAAGTAGAAAGTACAATGTTAAAGGATCGATCAAATATAATCGTAGGTAAGTATTAATTTGATTGCACAGCTTTGCAAAATTCTAAAATAAGCAGACGACGTTTGAAAGAAACTGGGATTATTAACTCTTTTACCTGATTCATGAGTAGTAGTCTGCAATAAATACATAGTAGTCTACAATAAATGAGTATTTTTGTATTAACTGTACAATAACATATCTTTCATTTTTAGATTATTGACTCATGTGCCTAAAAGTAAAAATCACTTCTGACAGTTTCTTGTCTGTCAAAAAACAATTGAAATTAGTAGAAGATATTCCAAGCCTTTTCCTAATATTTCACAGGATGTTGTTTTATGTTTGTTTTGTGCATTTAAGGGCTACTTCTTTCTTAAGGGATACTGCTTTTCATTGTTTCAACTTTAGTAATAAACAGCCCCATAAAGTATTCTGTTCATCAGACTAGATCATATATATTATCGCCATATATTTTTATTCGCTGAAACGAAATCTGACCTCAGTTTTACCCAGGATTTATTTCTACAGTCAAAAATACCCTAGAAAATTATTGAAATCGTATTGGTTACAACGTTCACAAATATTTAAGAATAAATGGTTTAGTCTGAACTACAGATTTTTTTGTGCCAGAGGCTGTGCCACAACCTCTTATACAACAATTATTCAGCGCATCAGACTAAGTTACGTCAGGTCAAGTTACGTTAGGTTAAGTTTATTTTTTTCCTATATAGTTTATATTTACCCCTACATATTTCTGTCAGCTGAAACCGGACCAAATTTGACCTTAGTTTTGTTCTTACACGTCATCATTTTCTACAGTCAAAAATTAGGTATTTTTGATATTTCATGGAATTTCTAGGATGTACACGTCCAAAAAAATTCTAATGTGAAGCAACTAAACTAAGGTCAAATTTGGTTTCAGAGTCTGATGCATAGAATACTTTTTTGTAGGGCTGTGTAATATTTGCAATCGTTGACTTTTTAGCATTTTCAGAATTTTCAAGCGCCTGAATCTTTCATCCATTTTGAAGACAAGCTTGTAATGTATCAATCATTCGTATTATGTATCTCAACGTATCAGTCACTCATATGTCAATCAAGAGCCTCATGTTATAGATTTCAATAAATTATTTGAAGTATATTACGCATTGTAAATGTAAGGGTATTAAACTTCAGCTAGGGAACTAGATTAATAAATATTTAACTACAAATTTAAGGCAAGAGGCTCCATTTAATTTATAGTTTACATTATTAAACAATTATAATTAGGCACTTATTTAAGATGTTTTGAAGTTTTAATATACCATGACTGTTTTTGAAGTTCATTTGGTTGTTTACATTCGTGCTGCCTTTATTGAGAATATACAGTATGCCAAATAAAGCTAACACAAAAACAAAGCTATATAAATTCTACCTCACAGTGAATTAAACTTAAAACGTTCTCCCTTTCATGCGACAAAACGTTTAATATCCCGCTTTGTAGATGTTCACTCACATATGAATATTACACAAAAAATATGAGACAAAAATGATTTCATTACTCTCTCGTAGTGAAAACAGCTGGTCATATTACTCGCCATTCAGTTATTTATAACGCACTTGGATATGAGCTCAATTGTCAGGATAATTTTTTTGTGGAAGAAAACATTTCGTGGTAGAACGTAAAAAATATAAAACACATATTAGTGTTTGATACATACGGTGTTTAATTACATAAATATTCGCACATAAAAATTCGGAATTCCATATTATTCGCAGTTATAAAAAATGAATGTATCATACTAAGATATTAATATTTAAAGAACAACTAATATTTATTAGTTATTATCTGTAATTAGTAATCAGAATCTGTACACATGAGAGAAAAAATGATAATTGATCCTGAATCCCTACCCCAAAGGCATTACGTTGAAATCCCAGTTTCTAATAACTATAACTAACCCCATCGTGAACCGTAGTTATGCCATTAGCAGCGCCATCAGCTCTACGAAATTCAGCTCGATACATTAGGATTATCCCGGACTTACCGTTTTCAATTTTCATCATTAAACATGGGAAATTTCGGCGCCATTTCAGAGACGGACTTGAAATTTAGTAAAATGTCGAAAACTACGCTACTGAACGATGTCAAAATTAAATCGTAATTAGGCATACAATTTGTTTCATACAGACTAAAAATGTTGATGTTAAAAATGTTTTATACCTATTTATGCAATAATTTTTTTGTCAAAAAGAAAATAATTCCACTCAACTACGTGGATATTGAAGTGAAACTTGTATCACTGGATTATTAAAATCCTTTTGTCAAATTTTGACATAGTTAAATGGCCGTTTTAACTTAATAGCGATAGTAACAAATAATTTATTTTATTTATTAGTGAATTATTTCTTTTTATTTCACTGGTTAGCCTAATGCATGTAACTGTTGACAGTATGTTGCAAGAAAATGCAAGAAAACTCGTACACAGATGTTTAGTTTTAGATTCAACTATAAATGGCGTCTGTCAACAACTTTTAATGCACCTACCCCAGAACGTCTAATAACCAGTGTTGTTATTGTACAGTGTCAATATAAATTGTACAAAAAATACCTATTTTGATATACAGAAAGTTAAAATTGGATAAAATATTGTTTAAAAATATGGTTGCTCAACACGCGTGTTGCCCAACACGCTTTTGACAACAACCATAGGATAGACATAAATAATTTAAAATTAATTAGAAATGTAACAAACAGTAGACAGTTGGATGATTTTGAAAGTTTAAAAATCATTAAGTGTAACAATAGTATGAATAAGGACAATGGTCCGATACCCACCAGTCCACTGTTTGCTCTGATAAATAAAGACAGTTACGGTTCAGTGAACCGTGGCAACAAATTTGGTATAAATAGTGTGTAGGCTTGATTTTAGTTTTAATCTTCTCCTGAAGATGCCAACTTGGTTGGCGAAACGCGCGTCGAGAAAAGTGTAGTAGTTCGGTGTTTCGTGGAAAGCGTCCAGTTTTGTATTAAAATAACACTTACTTAAAATACAATAAATATATTATTTTATTTGACAGTCGCTTTTGCTTATCCAGTAACCAAACATTTTTACGATTGTCCTGCGACCATTGAAACATGAAGGTAACAATTGACAAGAGCCGCTAGTCAAGATTATTTTTGTAATTTTTGTTTCAATATAAGGTGTCTGTTTGAGATGTAGGTCATCTTAAACTTTTTGTTTTGACCAAATAGAGAACTTATATTTATTATTTAACTTATATATTATTTAACAATATTAATTTACTTATTTTTTTAAAGCGTGTAAAAAAAAAGGAAACAGAGCAAATGTAATCTAAATTAATATGCTCAATTTCCCTAATAAAATTTTTCCACAGGAAAAAGCATATAGATGGTAATTTTTTACTTTTCTCATAATCCTTAATAAACTTAAATTAAAACTTGGCAAACTTTAATAAAACAACGCCCTCGATACTTTTTTAAATATGTTTGTTCTTCTTGTCAACTACCATTTTGCAACATATGTCATATTCTTATTTTCCTTATGTTTAAAATATGAAATTGATTTCTAGGTTATTGAATAAACAAAATCGTATAGCAAAAAAAAGTTTTTGCACTTCCATAATACAGACTTTTCTCTCCTTTTGTTGCAAACTTCTCGCGTGTTACCGTGCATCCCCTCAGTCCACCCCTGTCATCTACGTCACGGCGCACAGTGGGGCGAATGGCCTGTTTCGGTGAACAAAACCTCATAGTATTCACATTCAACAACAAAACATAATTTTTTTCAAAAATCGTCCGCCATATTGAGCGGCCATTTTGTATTTTGAAAATCTGATATCAAATTTGAAATCAGGGACCCAGAAAACCCCACTTTCAGCGCCATAACATATTTTTTTTCAAAAATCGTCCGCCATATTGTGCGGCCATTTTGTATTTTGAAAATCTAACATCAAATTTGAAATCAGCGACCCAGAAAACCCCATAGCACTCACTTTCAGCGCCATAACATAATTTTTTTCAAAAAATGTCCGCCGTATTGTGCGGCCATTTTGTATTTTGAAAATCTGACATAAAATTTGAAATCAGCGACCCCGAAATCCTCATAGTACCAAGTTTCAGTTCGACAAACTCATTTTTGGACTTTTTGTTCACCGAAACATGCGTTTCGCCCTACTGTGCGGCGCCCGAAATTCTATACATCGTTATACGTTATACAGGGTGAGTCAAACTTAACGCGACAAACGAAAGGTACGGATAGGGCATGTTATTCTAAGCAAAAAAGTTCTAATAAACATGTGTCCGGAAATGCTTCCTAAGAGCGCTACGGACGTTCAAAGATGACAGGCCCAAATTGATTTTCTTGCGTTTTATTTCAAAAACTGCTCGAAATGTCCACCGTCATTTTCAATGCAAAGTTGACATCTGCAAATGACTGATTGCGCGGCTGCACGACACTCCGCTAGTGGTATTTCTTGGGCAGCTTGCAAGATCCTCGCTCGGAGACTAGCTTCGTCGTTGACGGGCTCAGCATAAACTTTGCTCTTCATTCTGCCCCAAACATAAAAATCCATAGTGGTTAAGTCCGGGGAACGCGGAGGCCAAGGACGGGGACAGTCTCGACCGCGACCAATCCATCTTCCTGAAAAATGGTTGTGAAGCCATTGCCGCACTAGTAGAGTGTAATGGGCTGGACAACCGTCTAACTGGAACCACCTGTTTGCTCTATCAATTAGAGGCATGTCATCTAATATTGCTTCAAATTCATTTTCCAGGAAATGAAGAAAGGCCGGACCATTTAGTCTTGGAGGCAAGAAATATGGACCAATGAGTGTATCGTCGCATAACCCCATCCAAACGTTGCACGAAAATTCATGTTGAAAATGTTGTTCTTTTACAGCATGCGGGTTTTCATGGGCCCAAATATGCGCATTATGTTGGTTAAAGATACCACTACGGGTAAAAGTTGCCTCGTCCGTCCAAATCACCTTCCGATAGTAAGAAGCATCGTTTGTTATTTGTTCCAAGAACCACTCTGAAAATTCTCTTCTTCGAGGTAGGTCTTCAGGAAGCAAATTCTGAACTTTCTGCAAATGATAGGGGTGGCGACCATCTGCTTTCAGAGTTCGGTTCACAATGCTCTGGGAATAGCCTAATTGCAAAGAACATCTCCTCGTGCTACTTGAAGGTATTTGATCGAAGTGTTCTAGGATATTTTCTGTTCTTCGATTATTATGAAGGGGTGCAAAAATACCGTCTGCTCGCGATTTCGAAGAAGTTGTCCCAGTTTCTCTTAATCGTTGAAATGTTCTAGTAAATACCGCTTTGTCGGGCACTCTTCTCATTGGAAATCTTCGGGCGTACTCATTCACAGCAGCGCGCGCATTACCATCACAGTACCCGTAAACAAACACAATATCCGCATATTCACTTGTAGTGTAGGTATTTGGCATGTTTCCGCAATTTACTCATAAACTAGCTTAAAATTAGTGACAAATTGAATTCAATCGACACGTCAAACAAGGCTGTCAAACAAACACTTTCAATTGTTATGTATATAAGGCCTGTTTCTCTTTTTAATTAATAAGGCAGCGGAGTGAATTAATCAGTCATTCGCAGATGTCAACTTTGCATTGAAAATGATGGTGGACATTTCGAGCAGTTTTTGTAAAATTTTAGTTTGTTTTGTTACGTTAAACCAATTATTTTAAGCAGTTTTTGAAATAAAAGGCAAGAAAACCAATTTGGGCCGGCCATCTTTAAACGTCCGTAGCGTTCTTAGGAAGCATTTCCGGACACATGTTTATTAGAACTTTTTTTGCTTAGAATAACATGCCCTATCCGTACCTTTCGTTTGTCGCGTTAAGTTTGACTCACCCTGTATATTCTATTGCCTGTACATTATTGTGTCTCGTTGCAGGCGGACGTATCGACCACGCTCACCACTACAACAACGCTTACCGAGCCTTGGACGAGACTCTCGCCATGGAGACGGCGCTGCTGGCCGCCCTGGCCCTGGTGAACCCCACGGAGACCTTGATCATCGTAACCTCGGACCATTCCCACGTCCTGACGATGGGAGGACAGGCGACTCCTAGGGGACATCCGATCCTCGGTAAGATAAGACGTTTCGTGTCCCTAATGCGACCTCGCGGGATCATATTTTAATGTGCTCCTAGTCGCTTTACGAGGCACTAAATTAGTGCGAATCGAGCGCTGTCGGAGGCCGCGTCCCATCCTTAAAAATATCGTTCTCCAACATGCCACACGATAAAAACAGATTTATTGACTCGATGATGAGGATTTGTTTATCACGAGACTTATTTGTCAACTCCAAGCAATACTTTGCACGCAAAACAAATTCTATATAAAAGCTGTAGAGTTTTAAGAGGATCATATGGGGATGACATTGAACTGGTGGCTCAAATCTAGGGGAATTTGAAATTTACTTTTTCATATGGTAATCTTCTTTTTTATACCACTAAACAGATAAGGAAGTTCTGGGTTCGGACATGTAGGGGAAAGTGGGGGAACAGTCACTTAAGCCTCTTCACATATAATGGAAAAAATACTCAGTATTTGTAAAATGCATTTAGTGGAGAACGAAGTTAGAAGTATCTATTAGATTGTGCCACATCAAAAAATTAAAAAAACAAACAATGAAAAAGAATATATGCCCTACAATAATGTGTAATTTACCGGTATTTCCCCACAATGCGGGTAATGGCGGTCGGTTCACTTTTAATGCTTTTTAAACGGGGATATGTTGTACACGAAATATTTCTGTACAAAAATAAAGTAGGAGTCACGATGTTGTAATATAGAAAATATATTACTTTAACTCAACATTAAATGTTAAACATTTTTTTTCCTTTGGGGGAAACAATAGTTCCAGGATTTTGAACGGTTTTCATCAACATTGTATATTTGATTTGATAAAAAGTTCTTTTTTGACATCAATGATTCTAGCTGGATATAGAACTTGCCTATCTCTTCTCGGTTAAAAGCTGTTATCCTATTCAGGCTCGTTGCTTCCGGTTTGCGGACACTTATGGAGGTATTTACTTTTTCATATGGTAATCTTCTTTTTTTATACCACTAAACAGATAAGGAAGTTCTGGGTTCGGACATGTAGGGGAAAGTGGGGGAATGAAGGTCACTTAAGCCTCTTCACATATAATGGAAAAAATACTCAGTATTTGTAAAATGCATTTAGTGGAGAACGAAGTTAGAAGTATCTATTAGATTGTGCCACATCAAAAAATTAAAAAAACAAACAATGAAAAAGAATATATGCCCTACAATAATGTGTAATTTACCGGTATTTCCCCACAATGCGGGTAATGGCGGTCGGTTCACTTTTAATGCTTTTTAAACGGGGATATGTTGTACACGAAATATTTCTGTACAAAAATAAAGTAGGAGTCACGATGTTGTAATATAGAAAATATATTACTTTAACTCAACATTAAATGTTAAACATTTTTTTTTCCTTTGGTGGAAACAATAGTTCCAGGATTTTGAACGGTTTTCATCAACATTGTGTATTTGATTTGATAAAAAGTTCTTTTTTTGACATCAATGATTCTAGCTGGATATAGAACTTGCCTATCTCTTCTCGGTTAAAAGCTGTTATCCTATTCAGGCTCGTTGCTTCCGGTTTGCGGACACTTATGGAGGTATTTCTTCTCAAAAAGGCATACAACCAGTCTTTTCCTGTCATTTTGGATTCGTTAGTGGTTTAAAACACGTGCTTTATGTTATTACTCACAACAAATTCATAAGTAATTCTTCTGACTTCTTGAGGAGTGATAGCATAAAACAAATCCGACAAATATTTTATACGATCAGCTAATGCAGCTTCATCTCCCAATGGTATTGCACCTACCGGTCATGACCGGTATTGCACCTACTCTTTTGACCGGCATTACCCGAAAGCAATATGTTACCAATCCATAACCATAAAAAAGAGTATTTTCACTTAGAGCTTCTACAAATGTAAGATATCAAAGTACAAATGACCCTTGATAAGTAGCTCATAAGAGCATTAAAAAAAAATAATGCAAACAATTACTTACGTTAGTTACAGTTCTTGCATTGAACTCGTGGCCCAAATGTAGGGGCATTGGAAGTTTACTTTTTCATATGGTAATCTTCTTTTTTATACCACTAAACAGATAAGGAAGTTCTGGGTTCGGACATGTAGGGGAAAGTGGGGGAATGAAGGTCACTTAAGCCTCTTCACATATTATGGAAAAAATTCTCAGTATTTGTAAAATGCATTTAGTGGAGAACGAAGTTAGAAGTATCTATTAGATTGTGCCATAACAAAAGATTAAAAAAAACAAACAACGAAAAAAAAATGCACTACAATAATGTTTCATTGGGTGGTATTCCCCACAATGCGGGTAATGGCGGTCGGTTCACTTTTAATGCTTTTTAAACGGGGATATGTTGTGCACGAAATATTTCTGTACAAAAATAAAGTAGGAGTCACGATGTTGTAATATAGAAAATTAACTCAACTCAACATTATTAAATTTAACTCAACATTAAATGTTAAACATTTTTTTTCCTTTGGTGGCAACAATAGTTCCGGGATCTTGAACGGTTGCTATTGCGGTTTCATCAACATTGTATAGTTAAAGAAGCATGTTAGGAGAAGATTAAAACTGTTAAAACGTTTTAATCATTCTAGACTTCATATTATGTTGTTCATGACTTTCCTATTATGTTGTTCATATTGACTTCATATAGATAAGAGACTTCATTACATATTATAAAAATGCAAAAACGTCTTTCATATATAAGGTGTTTCTAAACTAGGTGATCAAAATTAGTGACTATGTAAAATGAACTGATTAATAAAACCTTAATGAAGATGTTTTTGGAAGGGAACTACACCTTGCTTCCTAAGGGAATTGCACCCCGTCAAAAAAACAAAATCGTCCAGAACGATTGACCACTGTGACGACAACTATGAAGGTTCAACCATTTGCTGCAGCTTAAGTACTCAAGAATGTTGACTGCTATACATTTAAGAGCAGTGTAATTAAATGATCAAATTTATATTTCGATATAGCGAAAGTAGATATATTGTAGATGTTTTCTTAACACTAAATATTATAAATAAGTGATGTAACAATTTAAGTTTGGTAAAAGTAAAGTATCATTCTCAATAAACATTGAAACGTTTAGAAAAATAGTATAGTATATCACTTTTTATAATAATTAAAACAAAATATTTATCTAGCTCTTACTGATGGGTGCATAAATTACACAGACACTTCCAATATAAAAGTTATCGGTGGAATTCACAGCTATTTTTATACAACCACATTTCTTTCGGAATGCGAAATAATCAACTGGATCGTACAATCGAAATCAGAGCGCATTTTTCTTGTTTTACCGCATTTCCGCCACCAAGATCTGGAAACTTTCCAAGAATATACGAGTCAACAACATTTCACAAATACGTTAATTCTCATCCAGAAGCAAACAGCCGTGACGTATGATGTCGCCGGTCATTATTATTTTAACTAATAAAAACACTCGTGTCAATACCGCCTGTATCACGCCATGTTAAAATCAGTGTTCCAGTTAAGATAATCCAGTGTAGAACAATATACAGCGAAAATATACGTTATAGCATCTGATATCAATGGTTTTCTTTACCTCTACATACAAGAGCTCAAAAGTAATTAGTAGCCTATTATTTTATTTGTCACCATCTGTCTATTTTTTAATACCTATATGTTAATTTATCAAATATCACACAATATTCAAATATATCAAATTGTTATAATTAATTGAGCCACTAGGATTAGTTAGTTCTACGTTTTTGTCATCCCACTCATAGTCTACTAATAATAAATCTGAGGTTTTTAACGTCCATTTCAGTGTTTTTATGTCAGTATCTGATCTGATGAAAATTGTGCAGTTCCATAGGATGGGAATTTTGACATGTCGTTTTGTTTCAGTGTTATTTATTAACACTGAGGTAACTTGCTTCCCAGTTATTGGTCACCATAGATTATTTATTCTTCTACCATATTCTAGGGATGAAAAGGCCACCAACTCTTTTTAGTTCAAGAAACTGTTCGTCAAGCATCTCGTCAAATCGGCAGACAATTGAGATCCATAATTTGCAATAACTTGAAACCGGTACATTTTATGTATAGAGAATGCTAGAAAATAAAGAAAGGAAGCCAAAGGAATCATGAAATATAGTATGTTCCATTTAAAATTTTATTAAGTTACTTAATTATTTATTTAGTTACTTTATTAAGTTACTTAATAAAGGACAAGTTTGTTCAAGTTTGACCCTGCATTTCGAGCACCCTGTACGTTTTCCCGTGTATCTAGAATTATTGACAGTAAGCTCAGCCATTCATACTTGGTAAAAAAATGAACCATAAAATTTCACATCTACGAAAATGATTAGTTTTTTTCTAAGAGTTTACAATTTCAATTATATATTTTTTTCAATTGAAATATCTCGAAAACCGTTCATTTTAGAGAAATACATCTAGTACTAAAGTGACTTTGAATAATGAGTAGAAACCAAATATGGCCTAAAACACACCTATAGCATGCCATTTAAAATAACGAAGTAAGTATTCACTTTTGGTATATTCAGAACTGCCAGAAAGTCGCAATCTTGGCTGTGTAGAGCATTCCCGAAAACTCTCAGATACAAATGTTCAGCTTCATATCATTTATAGTTCTCCCAAAACATTTAATAGACCATTTACCGTGAAACACCCTATATATTCCTAGGTGATTGAGCTGTTATGCCTACCTAATACCTAATTTATGGCTACTTTTTTCCTTTTATTATTCCAAGTGATTGATCATTTGGCAACAAACTTTTCGTTATGCTTTTTGCGATTTTTTCATCTTTTTAAATAAATGATATATTTACCAAAGAAAACACATTATTGATACGTTACACCTCTCTTATCTTATATTACATATTACATTATAGTGTTGGATAACAGTAGCATTGTGACAAGCGTAACCTCAACTTTTTCCTACTCAATCTGTGTATTTTTATCGTTACCGAGACAGTTTAGCAAATCACTCATATTTTACATCACTTGCATATTTACATTTACCATTAGGTTAATACATATTTAACTGGTATTTGGCGCAATAGTAAATGTAGACTAGGTACCAAAACACCTATCATTGGATAACACGAAAGTAGTTAACCCCAGCCGATTCTGTTCCACTTCAAGGTCACCAGTGGAAGAGTGCAATAGATAAATTTAAGTTAAGATCACGATTACTGTATAAAGTTATTCATCATCAGTGAGAGTTAAATTGACCAGAATCAGCTGAGGTTAACTAAACTATTGCAAACAATTAAGGGAGCAAAACAATAAATTGTAAATTTTTAGTGATTTTTGAAGGGCTGCATTTATGTGAAAAATGGTCGTATCGAGATGATAAAAAGCTCCAAGATTCTAGTTTTCAGGTCTTTTGACCGAACATTTTTAGGAACGACAGTTATCGAGCTTTTCTTTCTCGGTTCACGGGCTTGGAAAAATGTTTCACAGTGAAACCGTGGTATAGACCTGATAGCCTGTTTATTCAGCTTCAATTTGCTTTTTTAAATTTTTCTCTATGTTAATTTGTCCCGGAGATATCCCACTTTGAATGCAAAAGGATCCTTTTGGCTTTAACCATCGATATCTTACCAACTAGTCATCGGACAGAAAATTGAATGGCAGTTTCAGAATCTGGAATAAATTTCCTACAAGGCTATGTCATGTCTTTTGAAACAAAAAATTTTTCATCCTCAATATTAACCTAAAAAAGTGAAAAAAAGTGACTTTTTCACTTGTTTTGCTAAGTCGACCGCATCTTTGCGAATATTGATGGGGAGTCTAATGTTTGTACGAATTTTTATACCTCAGTGTACCCCCAAGAGTCCTGCAAATCGGCAGATCGATCTATCGAATGGTTTCCCCAGACCGTTTGATCAAAATTTCAGGAAAAATTAAAGGAGCAAAATTTACATTTCTGAGCACCCTGTAACTGACGTAAAAATAGAAAATTCAATTTTTTTTTCCACTTTTTTCACAATTGGGCATCTTTTACCCATTGAATTCGAAAAAGAAAAAACCGTTGTTTTTTTTAATTTTTGAAAAAAAAAACCGCCGGCATTTGCATCACCCAAAGCGTACCACGTGAAGATTGCACGGTCGGATTTACGCTTCTTTTGTGCTTACACACGTGTGTGTGAGAGAGAGAGAGAGATTATTTAGAAAAATTTTTCCTGATTTGTTAAAAATTGAAAAAAAAAGTAAATTTTCCAAAATTTTTCAAAAATTAAAAACAAATAAAAAAATTGTTTTTTTCTTTTTCAAATGCAATGGGTAAAATATGCCCAATTGTGAAAAAAGTGGAAAAAAACTGAATTTTCTATTTTTACGTCAGTTACAGGATGCTCAGGAATGTAAATTTTGCTCCTTTTTTTTCTGAAATCTTGATCAAACTGTCTGGGAAAACCATTCGACAGATCGATCTGCCGATTTGCAGGACCATTGGGGGTAAATTGAGGTATAAAAATTTGTACAAACATTAGACTCCCCATCAGTATTCGCGAAAAAGATGCGGTCGACTTAGCAAAACAAGTGAAAAAGTCACTTTTTTTCACTTTTTTTCACGTTAATATTGAGGATGATTTTTTTTTCCAAAAAGACATGACATAGCCTTGTAGGAAATTTATTCCAGATTCTGAAACTGCCATTCAATTTTCTGTCCGATGACTAGTTGCTGAGATATCGATGGTTAAAGCCAAAAGGATCATTTTGCATTCAAAGTCCGATATCTCCGGGACAAATTAACGTAGAGAAAAATTTAAAAAAGGAAATTGAAGCTGAATAAACAGGCTATCAGGTCTATACCATGGGTTAACTGTAAAAAAAGCCCGTGGACCGAGAAAGAAAATGCAAAAAATTTGCAAATTTTTTTTTTTTTCGTGTTATTAGAATTGCTCGATAACTGTCTCTCCTAAAAATTTTCGGCCAAGAGATCTGAAAACTAGAATCTTGGGGCTTTAAAATGCTTTTTTTAACATCTCGATACGACCATTTTTCACATAAATACAGCCCTTCAAAAATCACTAAAAAATCCACCATTTTTTTCTTGCTTCCTTAATTGTTTGCAGTTGTTTACTAATAAAATATATTTATCCAACCCCAATACTTTGTTCCAGGACCGGACAGCAAGGTGTCAGACGTGGACGGACAGCCGTACACCACGATCTTGTACGGTAACGGGCCTGGCTTCGCCACACCGCGCATCATTCCCATGAATACGACTTCTGCGGCCGAGGACAGGAATCAGGTTCACGCGTCGGCGGTTCCCAGACAGTGGGCCACCCATGGGGGCGAGGACGTCCCCGTCTACGCGCTGGGACCGCTGGCTACAACCCTTTTTTACAGGTACGTTGTGTCACGTTAAGTGACCCGACGACCCCGGCGTTCGCCTTTTTGCCGACTGCACGAAAAATGGCGCGTAAAACATTCATAATATGAATGGTGCAGAGATTTATGTATATTTACGTAACAGGGTGAGTCAGTTTTTTGTAAACTAACTTTAACAGAAGATAGAACACATGTTTTTAAAAAGAAAAGTTCCTATAAACATATGTCGTAGAAGGCTTCGTTTCCGAGATACAGGGTGGTGAATATAATTTTTTTCTCGAATTTTCGTTATAACTTATAAACGAATGCTTAGATTTTTTTGTTCATGTTTGGGGGAGAATGCCTATTAATTAAGGGGCATAAAAAAAGCGATAAGAATGTTCAAAAACTTGCACAGTGGCGGAGTGGAAGGGGTGCTTAACCCCTTTCTTAAACAGAACTTCTACGCCAATGACTATCTAAAAAAAACCGTTTTTTTCTGAAACAGAAAAACAGAAATTTTGGAATTTCTTAATTCAAAAGAATTATTTGAAATTCTTAAAACTGAAATTTTCATTATATGCATACAGTTTACAAAAAATAATGTCCCTTCTTCTGTTTAGAAATTCCTGTGCGTTTCCTAGTTATTTTGATTTTTAATGTTTGATGTGGTCCTAAATTAAGCAATTTATTTATTATCATTTATCGGCTAAATATTTAATTCTTTCAATGAAACCTACCTAAATATGGTTTGTTAAGGATTTAAAAAGCCGAAATCTCCTATTCTTTATCTCTTTCCAATATAGTCAAAATAAATATTTGTTATATCAAGCCATACACAAATACAAGACTTTTATAAGTTGAAATCTGTTTGGTACACTAATTTTAACAAGCCTTATTTATTATGTGCTGCGTAAATATTAATGTACTGCAACTAAATCACAAAAAAAAAACATTGAAGGAACATTGATGTTAATGTTTATGGAGAAAATTTCTGAATTTATAACAATATTTAATTAACAATTGTGGAATTAATAACAATTGTATTTGCTAGTTTTTTCGGTTATTATGTTCGGAAAAATTATATTCTGTTAAAGTTTACATAAAGGTTAAAGTCGTCTACAAAAAACTGACTCACCCTGGATACAGTGTGGGCGTAAAGTCGCGCATAAATTCGATAACAATTAAAGGATATTTGTTTTTAGAAAAACGCTCGGACACGTAAATTAAATTTTTCATTTGCCGATATTTTGACGTACTTCATTTGTTTTTTTAATAACAACTGTCAGATATGACATCGTCGATATTTTTTTTAAATGACAACATATGGCTTGCGATACATCACTTGAAAGCTCTTGCTTCACGCAGTGTGCTATTAAATTTTGGCGTAATTCTATCAAGCCAATTTAAAATGGTGACCGTTCAAAAATTAAAATTTGACTAAAAACGAAGGAAAGTTTATTTAAAAAAATACTCGAACACGAGATGTTCTACAGTTATTTGCTCGGCTAACACACTCTCAATAGTTATCCAAAATTCCAGAAATTGACAATAAATAACATAAAGCGCATTCTTAAATATTTTTATTTAACCTATTTATTAAAAACAGAACATTAAAATAAAAAAACATAATTAACTACCTACCTATCCCAAACTGGTCTTTAATAAATATCCAAACTTCTGCCCCGTTGACTTCTTGACAGACACCAAGTCGTGATTCAAATTCTTCAACCACGGTACGGATCATTTTAGCGAGTATTTTTTGAATTTCGTCTTTTCAGTCTTATCAGTATTAGTAGGCTTATTTACATACACGCTATGTTTTAAATAAAAAGAAATCAATAGGGGTAAAAATAATTGTATTATCTCAATAAACACTGTTATTTATTATTATTACATTATAATAATTTTTTGACAACTCCTGCTTTACCTAAGACATATCTCTTTAGAATAAGAAAAACTGTTTGCTACTGGGAAAACATAATTGCATATTTCAAATTAAACATGTAATAAAATAATTCGAATATCTATATTTAACATTAGTTAAAGTGTTGACCAACAATTATTTTAGATGGTAGGTACATACATATATTGAAAACAGATATCTATTCAAATCAGTAATTTATTACTTATTTGAAAAATAATATATCTTTAAATCGCTCTACTGTAAAATTCATGTATTATTAATTATTAAAATCCGTAATCATAGCAAGTTGCCTGGATCATATCTGTTTCTAAAAACAGCAACACAAATATTGTTTTTTAGCCACAATCATTTTATAAAGTAGCTGTATTTTATTTTCATTCAACTGTGTAAAGTGACATCCACTAGTGAATTAACCAACAGGAGCGCCTACCAAGTTGACACGACTTTTTAAAATGCCACTCGACGTGACAGTGAGTATATATTATTTATAAATTAAATTCAGATGATACTTGCTCTGATTGTGGATAAAACTTTGTATTACATTTGTTTTACATAGTTGTTTCATCCATTCAAGAAAATTAAACTCTCGAATTTCATTTTCGCGGGTAAACATCCTTTCATGAACAAAACACTTTCTAAAACACTTATTCAGTAAATTATTGTATGTAAATTATTTCATCGTTCCAATTCCACGGTCGATATTTATCAAAACTGATCACCACATATGTAACATATCTACATAAATAATAAGTTTAATGAAAAATAGCAAAAATATAAAGGAAAATAATACGACTTCGTATGGCAAATATTGGGATCGTGGGCACAAGGTGACCTCATGCGCAAAGCGGTACGCATTTCAACTGCCTAGATATCATACCTTCTATTTGTATACCGTGCTCGCGGCCCCCGCTGTAGTACCCACCCGCAAGCCACATGTACCTACGCGGCACCGATTATCCAACTCTAATTATAATGGAGCTACTGAATTTATTCCATTGGCTGTTCCACACTCTATACGAATTAGACTACCCACCAATATTAATATAGGAGAACTGGTAGATTTTCAGGAAGTAATCCTTCGTTGCAGGTACATTCGACCAGAGCTACATCCCGCACGCGATCGCCTACAGTGCATGCCTCGGGGAGCACCGGCTCCGCTGTCAGGGCCTAGACAACTACACCGCCCCTCCCGTAGCCAACTGCGTCGCGCCGGAAGTGTCTAGCGTTTCCGCTGCCGGGCAGCCGGTGGTCATAGCCAGCAGCGTTATGGCCGACGACGGACAGGCACGGGTCAAATCGTCAGCAGCGTCCACCTTCGCAGCGATCACGTCCTGCCTGTGTTCAGTGCTGCTCGTCAAGTTCGCAGGAACGTAATAGCTTGCGATCCTGAGAAACGGGGTGCCAGGGTAGGTCAAACGCACGAAACTCTAAAATCAAAGTGACTTGTACATAATTAACGTAATGTACTGTATAGTGTTTTAACCCATTCAAGAGTTATATGGCGGTCGGAGAGGAAGGCCTCCTTGTATAGTGTACATAATATATTCTCTATATTGACCAATCGGACTGATGTTTAGTTGTGGACTCGTTGCGGAACGTTGGAAGAGGAGTCGGGACGATTCGGAGCGGGAACGGTTCGGGGACTAATTGCACTTGAAAACTTATCACTGGTGTTTGTTGAACGTTCGAGCGTATTTGTCTGAAATTACTTAAGCGTTAGGGATGTTAATGGAACCTCTTAAACGTTCACTCGTTGTTTAACTCATACAACATAGATATGTGTTAATTTGAGATTGTATATTTACAATATAATTATAAATTATTACACGTGCACTGACTGGTTTTATTTATCGACGCAACAAAACGATTGCGTTTTAATTTTATAGGAACATTTTTGTCCCAGTTTCCCAAAAAATTTGTTTTTCATAATCTAGGAACAAATATAAGGTTTTTCGATTTGTTACAAAATATATTTTTTTTTTCAAAAAGTTATGGTCATTTTAATTTTGGGAAACAAAATGTTCCTATAAAATTAAAATGGCCATAACTTTTGAAAAGAAAATTTTATAACAAATCGAAAAACCTCTCCTTATATTTGTTTCTAGATTATAAAAAAAAAATATTTTGGGAAACTAAATGTTCCTATAAAATTAAAATTAAAATGGCCATAACTTTTTTGAAGAAAAAAAAAATTGTAACAAATCGAAAAAGCTCCTTATATTTGTTCGCAAACTTTGCTGACGGTTTTTTCACTATACATCCTTTCTGTAAGAGGTGTATAGTCATCACCTAAAAAGTGAAGTGGGTCCCATGCGTCGTTTTCAAGATATGGCTAACTGAAACATCACCAACTGCCACTGTAAAGGGCGTTGTTTAGGGTCCGGGAAAGGAACTGCTGACAACGTTGTTTTTCTGAATGTGGCTCATCATCAGTGCAGCACACTTAGTCCAGAAGATGTAGGAGAAGGTAAACATGAAACACAAGGATAGACAGTAACGCCTCGTCCAATTGCAGCTTCTTGTTTGTCACTTCAGTTTTGAAGCTTCACAGCAATCGCTGCGATAGAGTATTATAGACAGTATATATAGACGGTAGCAGCTACTCTCTACTCCTTAAGATTAGTCCTTATAAGGGTGAATTGCCAAAGGCGAAATTTTACAGGTGACAGTATTTCGCAAAACATAAAATGGGCATTCCTCACTAAAGAGGGTTTAATTTTTTTGTGTCTCAATCTAGAAATGTTTAAGATTATCTCTAAGTAAATGAATTTTGCATTCCGTTTTTTTTTTTGAAAATTGGAGGTTATTTGGAGTTGAAAACATTTTATAAATGGTTATAAAATGTTTATAAATCCGCTGAAAAGTTAAAATAAGTTGAACGTTTCGAGAGCATCACAAAGAGATAAAACAATCGCCGGAATGTCGCGCCAGACCGTGTAGAGCAATCATGTTAACTCCGCGACAAAAAAATTCGCCGTTATAACGACTAGGCTTTATCCACGTTTTCTTTACATTCTTACATGTTTCTTACTTGTAACCTTTACTCGTCATGCTTCCTTAGAGTAAAAAATTCAGCAGATTTTACAATTGTTTGTGTAAAATGGTTGGTTGGGTAAGATTGCAAAACTGAATAAAATAAGAAGTTAGTACTTATGTAGTTTAAAAATATTTTCTAAATGTGTAGCACTAAATTTATTAGCTATAAAAATTACATATACTTCCTATCTTTGTCTAACTTCATTCTTAGGTCTTGGTAATTAAAACTATCAGGTTTGCCTTCTTCATCATTGCATCCCTCAAACTTGGACGTATATTCTACACTCAACAAAATTTCGACAGAAAACGTTTATAATTTCATGTGTGATAAAAAAATTTTGTTTTATATCCTATGTATTCAATAAACCCCATATTATTGGTGAATGGCTAAAGGTAACTATAATCTGAGAAAAATATTATGTTCTTACCGTGAGAGACTAAAATTTGGCATGTATAAAAGAAAAACAACTGGTCTCATCAGCCATCGTAACGCTTCGAACAATTTTTTTTTTCCAGAAACTACGAGTTTTATGCAATCGTTGAAAAAAATTTTTTCTTTGGAGATTTTCTTTAAATAGGTATATTTTTTTAAAATTCCCATTTTTTAAAAGTTTTAATCCAATACGTGTAATTTGTATTACCTCATGTTGGAAAATATTTAAGAGTAGGATATACATTCCAATCTCCATAGTTTTCCAGGAAAAATGGATTGAAATGGGCTAAAACCATTAAAATAGAACACCCTCAAAAATAGTCGTATATATGAATTGGAGTCGTACATACATATGAGTAATTTTGGGTAACAATCTGTAAAAATATATTATTTTTAATGGTTTATCTTTTTTCACCACTTGGTCGAAAAATATGAAAGAAATGGAGATATTAAAATAGTAATTTCCAACGACGTTATAAAACTGGTATGTTTCTGAAAAATAAATACGCGAGGTGTCACGACGGCTGACGTAGTGCCATTTTTTTTTTTTTCACATATCAAATTCTAGTCTCTTGACGGTAGCAAGATAGTACTTTTCGTAGATTACAGTCCTTTACGAATGGTCGTTTGCAAATAAAATGGATTGGTCAAGGTGAAACAATCACCGTGTACATAGTGAATAAAGTGATAAATCAATAAATTAATATTTTCTCGTTTAGGCGTCTGTAACAATACATTTACAGAAGGTTTGTTAAAGAATGACATTAACAGAACAATTCTAGAGTTTTACTCGGTTCATCAAATATAAATTAATAGTAACAAATAATAATTGTGACAATTCAACAAAAACGTCAAAATTATGCAACAATAACTTTTCGAGAAATGATATAAAATATGAAAAGAATAATTAACAGTTTATAATATTTTTTCGATATACTATCCTACGGTGTTTCTACTGTTTTTTTCTTTGCAGGATCTGTTTCAGACTTGATTTGAGCGTCTATTTCAGAACATGTAACACATACGTCCGATCGAGGTCGACTAAATCTATAGTTATAGTTTTCGCGGAACTATTTCAGAAAAAAATGATAACTGACTTGGCATTTTAAATTTTTCATACCAATAAGCTCATTTTTGGCGTTGTTATAGATATCAGGATATTTTTTCTCTACAAATACTGCCTTCATTAAGCAAAACGCCGTATGTGAGAAAATGGCTGAACAGAGGACATGTAGGTTTTGTTTAAGCTCCTAGCCGTTGTAAGTTTAGAATCGGTGGTGGGCAATAGATACTGCATGTTTATAAAATTTAGTAAAGTAAAAAAAAACACTACAGCCATTTTTCTATTCCGTTCTTTAATAACATATTTATTACATAAAGAAAAAATGTTATTCTAATTGAAAAAAACTCAGATATATCATTAATGCATTAACAAAGTACTAGAAAACAAAAAAAGTTCCATCTCTGAAAACAGAAATCAATCAGAAGTTGGAATATTTAACCAAAACATTTTCCGGTTTTCTGGCAAAACCTCATTAAGATTTTTTAACAGCTGACTACAACAGCAACAACATGCGCAGACTGCACAGACTGTGTGAAAAAAGTAGACTAAAGTTTAGTATAAACGCGGCAAATAATCCATGCTTAAGAGAAACGCCGCATCGGGGGCTGAGTTGCCGCGGTTTTCCTAAGCTAGCAAGTTATGCCGCGTTATTTCTAAGTACGAATAGAAATTTGTTTCAGATACCGCAAAATAGTAACCAGTTTATTAATTCCTGGTAATGTTTGCGGCGTTTTAACTAAGATATAATGCTAGAGTTTGAAATAACATTAACGGAAATATCAATATTTCGTTTTTAAATAATTTTGCAGACGCCGCGTTTTCGCTAAGCACGGCATAATAGCTCGTACATTTTTAGCACGTCAATATCTGAAGACAAAAACGAATTTTTTCTCTCATTCGACCATAATGAGCAATATCAAATGGAAAGGATTTAATGTGGGTATCGATTTTGTGTATTATTCCAATCTTGCATGCTTGTCGTGGCGAATATTTTTGGGAATTTGACCTGTAGCTTTAGAAGCACAAATACGTCTTATTCTTTTAATTTACATCCCATGCAAACTAGCAAAAACCTCGCGGCATACGGTTTTCACTTTACTTCCCAAATGTATCTAAAATACAAATATTGAATATGTATATCAAGACTACAAATATAACACTTAATACTTCATAGCAATAACTTTGAGTAGGTACTCCTGCTTGGTCTTTTATTTCTGTTTGGACTAACAGCTTTAAATTTAACCAAGTTCAATAAATAAATATCTTGCTTTTCGCAACTACCCAATGGAATAAAAGTTTCTATCAAATGTTTTTCATCCTCTGTAATATCGATAAGGCACTTACGATTGCATCTATTGAAAATATATAGACCTGTATATTTTAAATATATCGATAACTACAAGTTTAGTAACCTAACCTGCATTTATAGCCTGTTGCCCTTACTGGTTTTAATAGACCTGGTTTGGTAGTATATTCTTGTCCCTCAGCTCGCAAACGTTTCAGTTTATTGTCTGTCTAGTTATCTTCATTTCTTTTTCTTTTTAATTTGATAATACTTGAATCAAGATCTTCCTGTGAGTTAGCCATTACTACAGTATATAAACAAACTGAAAAAGTAAGGTTAGAAAACCTTAGTACAAAATCACAAGTATAAAAAGACGTATTTACTCGGTGATTATGAAAAAAATATTTCCCAAATATTTTGCAAGACGTTTCCAAGATCTGCCCAGAGGCAGCCATTTTTTGAAAAAAAAATCGTAAGTTTTCCCTGAAGATGTTTTGCCTTTATAGCCTTCTAAAATTTTTTTTTGGCGGCTGTTTTTTTTTTGCTGCATCCAAAATGACCTTTTTTTTAAATGACTCTTGGGTGGTAGACAGCATTCCAGCAAAACGAAGCGTCCTAGGGCAAAAAACGAAAAAAGATTCTTCAAATACACATTACTGGCTATGGCACGACATAGGGGATTTTGAAAATTTTGATCAGAAAAAAATGGCGGCTATTTAAAAAAAAAATTCTAGTAAATTTTCGCACTAAATTGTTTATAAAAAAAATATGGCATGTATCAAAAAACGGCTACGCCATGCCATAGCGATACATTTTCTCTACAAAATCCGTTTTAAATCAGTTCAAAACTGTTTGAGTTATGTTGTCAACGAGGTCAAAAAATATGGTTTAGAGAAAAACGCATTTACGTTTTTAACTTGGAAAAACACGTAAATCAAAACTTTCGTCAAATAAACAAGAGCACGTTGTGTTCACTAAATTTAGGGTTATGTTTACCGCAATTCATTTATGCTGCCACGTAGGATTTTTTTTTGGAGCCAATATAAGCAAAGCAAGTGGGAGAATTTACCATCCACGCGCATAGTAGTAACGAAGCTCTTTTAAATGTGTGGCGCTCTTTTTAAATACTTAGAGTTCAAATTTTCACTCGAAACTTGAGATACATGTTCTTTGAGGTCTAAACTATTGATTTAGTAAAAAAAATCGATCTTTTGAAAATTGTATAGTGTTATAACCCCTTCATTGACAGAGTGACTACATGCAGAGCAAGTCGTGGAGATCATTTGCCTGATATTATTTTTCATCCGTAAATGGGAATGGGAATGTACCCTTTAGAACGATCTAAACATATGTGCCATAGCATGACAAGACAATTTTTTTTACCTGTTAAATCCGGCGTTCTTATTGAGACACTCTTTATAAAAAATAATCTACATGGTTGAGACTTTCACTGGAATATATTCGCTAGCGGGGTGGTGAATGATTTTTCAAAAAATTCCCGAGACACGTCAACTTTTAATTGTATTTACCTACATTTTGCAAGTAATATGAAAAATATAGCCCTTCAGGGGTGGCTGAAACCACCCTCGACATGATTTTTTCAAATGCAACCCTATGGCTTGTGACCCCTCATTGTAAAGCTGGTGTAAGGAGGAATCCAACGCACTGATCAAATTTTAATTTTTAGTATGTTTGTAGGGTTGCATACAATTAAAACGTAATTTTATAGTTTAATTTATTTTTAACGCAACAATTTCGTACTCAAAATGTGTGTTGTTTAGTTTTGGAATGTAAACCTTACTTTTCATATGTCCCCACAAAAAATTCCAAGCAATTTTTTGCCACAACTGATATTTGTTATTTTTTGCTAGTGTTTTTACACGGCCGCAAAGAGTAATTTAGTTTGTATGCTGTATTCAGAGTTTGAAACGAAGTGTTATTTCAAATTGGTGAAAATGTCTTATTTAACTGAATCACTAAAAATCGAAATTTTGATGATGATTGGATATGGTGATAGGGCGCGAACTCAATGCGAAGTTGTTCGCTTGTTTCGAGAAACGCACCCTGACTTGCCACCACTAAATCAAGGTACCATTAGTAAAATTGAGGCACAATATCGAGAGATGGGTCATGTCAGGAAAGTACCGAGTAAGAGGCAGGCTGTTGTTGATGACGACACGAAGTTGAATTTGTTGCTTGCTCTAGAAGAAAATCCAATCACTCCAGCCCGTCAACTGGCCCGTGATAGTAATCTTAATCACAAAACAGTTTTAAAACTACTTAAATATGAGAAAAAACGCCCATATAAAATGCAAGCTGTTCAAGAGCTACTTGAAGATGATCCAGATCGACGAGTGGAATTTTGCGATTTATTGATGACTTGTATTGATCAAAACCAGTTATCTTTGAAGAGAACCCCCATTGGATGAGGGAACTTCATACTCAGCGCCCACAGAAAACTAATGTGTGGGCCGGAATAATACAAGATAGCATTGTAGGACCATTTTTCTTTGATGACACTCTTAATGGAGCAAGATACTTGCGTTTACTCCAGCACGAACTAATGCCAGTGCTATGTCATTTATTTTCAAACCCCTTAAACCCTAACTTGACCGATGAGAGGTTATGGTTTCAGCAAGATGGGGCCCCACCACACTATGCTGCCATTGTTCGTCAGTATCTGGACAGAATTTTTCCCGGTAGGTGGATTGGGAGGCGAGCTAATATTGAGTGGCCAGCAAGATCTCCAGATCTTACACCACTGGATTTCTTTTTGTGGGGACATCTTAAAAGTAGGGTTTACATACAGAAACCCAACAACATAGCAGATCTGCAGGAAAGGATAAGAGAGGAAATCGGAAAAATAACACCGCAAAAGTTGCATAATGTAAGGGACGAAACCTACCACAGACTGGGATGCTGCCAACAAGTGAATGGTGCACATTTTGAACAATTGTTACGTTGAAAATAAATTTAATTTTTAAATTGTTTTAATTGTATGCAACCCTACAAACATACTAAAAATTAAAATTTGATCAATGCGTTGGATTCCTCTTTCCACCAGCTTTACAATGAGATGTCACAAGCCATAGGGTTGTCGAGGGTGGTTTCAGCCACCCCCGAAGGGCTATATTTTTCATATTACTTGCAAAATGTAGGTAAATACATTTAAAAGTTGACGTGTCTCGGAAAATTTTTGAAAAATCATTCACCACCCCGCTAGCGAATATATTCCAGTTAAAGTCTCCACCGTGTATATCCTAACACACGATAAAGTCTGAATCATGTAGTCAGAATTTATTCAATAAAAAGACAAAAACTCTTGTCTTAAATCTTGTATAACATTATTCTGTACACGCTGAGCCCTAATCAAAATCTCATTTTAAAAAAAACTCATTCTGCATGCTCAGACGGTAGAACACCTTACACGCAGTGTCGCCGATCGATTTCCGCCTTATCAGGAAGTATGTACCGGCATTATCGATGCGAAACGCCTTTAATCGCCCCATAACAGCAGTATCAAAGGTGAATAAATAATAAGATCAGGAAGGCATCTCGAACGTGCCGCGATTCCGAAGAGAATCTCATAATGCACGCCATGTTTAATTTCCTCCGGTTCAGCGTTTCCAGATAAGGATTAAATTAAATTTTAAGTTTTCTTAGATTACAGCCTTATCTGACGGCTGGGGGCTATATTAAACCGGAAGAGCGTAGAAAATGGGATAAGCGTTTTGTATAATCGATTATTGATAAAAAGTAGCGACGAGCTGTACCGAGCCTGACACTGATAGGCTTTTGGAATTGAGCAAGAATGTCCCTGTCTTGCAGAAAAATATCTACAGCCAATATCTTTCAATTGGCAACTATAGCCCATATCTCGCTCTGTATTTTTGTTTAAATCATTTAAAACTTTGTATTTGTGTCATTCCATGTCAAATCGACGAATGGTTGGATGATTGGTTAGAATTTGAGCCAAAAAATTCGATGTCGACGATAGATTTTTACGATTTTCCAAAATTCAAAATTTTTTCATAATCGTCATTTTTCAAAAAAAATTTTCCAAAATATTTTTTTTTTCTATAGCCCCAAGTATACCCTTAAAAACAAACTTTGAACCATTGTTGTAACCATAACAGTTTTCGAGATATTTAAAAACTAAACTTGGAAAATGGGAAAAATTGTGAAGTTTTGGCATCTTTTGAAAAAACATGTTAATTTTTTCCTTTGGTAGAACTTCGTGTTATCATAAGAACTTCGTTTTATCATAAGAGAAAACTTTTGACCAAAATTCGTCCAAATCGAAAGGTCGACCCCTTTCGATTTGGACGAATTTGGACAATTTTGGTCAAAAGTTTTCTCTTATGATAAAACGAAGTTCTACCAAGGGAAAAAATTAAAATTTTTTTTTCAAAAGGCCAAAATTTCACAATTTTTCCCATTTTCCAAGTTTAGTTTTTAAATATCTCGAAAACTGTTATGGTTACAACACTGGTTCAAAGTTTGTTTTTAAGGGGATACTTGGGGCTATAGAAAAAAAATATTTTAGAAAATTTTTTTTTGAAAAATGACGATTTTGAAAAATTTTGAATTTTGGGAAATCGTAAAAATCTATCGTCGACATCGAATTTTTGGCTCAAATTTTATAGAATACCTTAAACTAATCTTAAATTATCCTGAAATTTTCAGGAATGTGTTTTTTTTGGTTTCAAAGATATAAATTTTTGAAAGTTAAAAATTTTTTGCAATTTCTAAATTCAGTAATGCTAATCAAATATTTCCTTTTGCAATTTTTGGGTAATTAAAAATAAAATCTACAGCAAAAATAGTAACACTTTCAATTTTTCAATTTATTAGTATCATTTTTTCTTTTTTATTAGTGTCAAGAAAAACACAAACTGAACATATATTACATTACGTAAGTTTTTTTTTCAATCCTTTACCCGTCGTTGGTGCTCCAAGTTTTTTTCTTAATCTGGAAGAACATGTAATGATATTCTCGATATGAACTTGTCAAGAAAAATTTCATATAAATCAATTACTGATAGTAAAAATGAAAGTTTTTTACCTTGGTTCGATTCCAGGTTCATCTGTAAATTCGTACACATCAATACTTCTCAATTGAAAATCCTCTTCTTCTTCAGATGACGATACACATTTTATTTGTATCATTCTTTGAAATAGGAACAGTAACATGACAACTATGTATTCCTTTTACTGGTACAGCATCTTTAAATCTTTTGTTTAATTTCAGAAGTATTACTATTTTTGCTGTAGATTTTATTTTTAATTACCCAAAAATTGCAAAACTAAATATCTGAAACAAAAAAAAAAACACCCTCCTGAAAATTTCAGGATAATTTAAGATTTGTTTAAGATATATTTTTACGATTTTTTAAATTTCAAAATTTTGCAAAATCGTCAGTTTTCAAAAAATTCTTATTTCTTATAGCCCCAAGTATCTCCTTAAAAAACAAACTTTGAACGTGAAATTTTGAAATTTGCATCTTTTGGAAAATGTTTTTTTTTTTTTTTTCCTTTGGTGGAACTTCGTTTTATGATAAAAGAAAACTTCTGACCAAAATTCGTCCAAATCGAAAGGGATCGATTCCAACCATTCGTCGATTTGACATGGAATGACCCATTTATAAAAACTAATACACCCTCTAAAGTGCAATACAGAATACGAGGTGTGTAAATTAAGTAATGAGACTGTTTTTTTTAATTTTTTTTTTCGAATAGAATTATAATTCACAATTGTCTCCTTCAAAATAACTTCCTTGGGAAGCCACACAGCGCTGGAGACTGTTCTTCCATTCCTCATAGCAGTGCTGAGGTGCTGGTTATCAGAATACTGCGCCAGCGATTCGCCGAAGAAAGAATTACTTTGTAATATATCAATTAATGTTACCCATTCATGAGTTTAAAAGATATATTTTCTGGTTTATATGTTTGATCAATTACAATTGCAGAAATAAATGCAGAGTTATCGCCAGGTGTTCGCCAGGTGTTCGCCAGATGTTAAGAGGATTTCACCAGATCAAATCATTGACCGGTTGACCTTGTGCATGACATGTGTTCGCACATCATATTTCTTAACCCGTTTCGGCCGAAAACGCCATTCCCGGTACATCGCTCTTCAGCGCCTCATAACTAATGCTATTTGTGACAGAAAAAATTTGACAGGGACATATTTTTAAAAGTTAAGACGTGCCCTTTCCGATGTTGTCCATGAAATTCCTCCAAAAAAATATTAATTTTGAAAAAAAATCAGCTTTTTTTAAAAAAAACAAAAATGTGCAAAGAAATCGTGTTTATTTAAAAAAAAAAACTACTTTTGTTCATAATTAATAATTTTTTGAGGAATTTCATGGACACCATCGGAAAGGGCACGTCTTAAACTTCAAAAATATGTCCCTGTCGAATTTTTCTGTCGCAAATAGTATTAGTTATGAGGCGCTGAAGAGCGATGTACCGGGAGTAGCGTTTTCGGCCGAAACGGGTAGATAAATTTGTCAAGAAGGTTTTTTTTTTGATGCTCCAATAGGACCAAAACTTTTCTAAAAGCGTCTAAAACCACGTACATAAACATTCAGACGTAAATGGATAAATAGTAAGTGGTGAATGAACTGGTGGGCATACTTTCCAGATTATAGGCGAAGTAGTTCGTAAAAAAGCTCTCGCGCAAATTTATAGAAGACCCATTGAACCAAAATAGAAACTTTATAAAGATAATAGTAAGGTTAATAACAGTATACTGTTAATAAACAGACAGATCCGTGTACATGGTCTGGCAGAAGAAACAACATGTAGATTTTACTTGAAGGAAGGGAAAATCTCAATTTATGTGATATGTCCGTGTAAAGGCCTAAAAAGAATGATATTTCAAAATCTTAGGAAGGAAATTCCAAAGACTAATAGCTATACAAAAAAAACCTATCGAGGCTGCGGTGTCTGATAAAAAAGACCACGATGGATAAGGTGTTTTGAAACAATAAAACTGCTAGGACCTAAAAAACTACTAGACATTTAGGAAAAAATGGTCTCAGTGGCGATTAGGAAAATTTGACCAGCTCTGATTCATTTAATTTTAATCTTCTTTAAATGTACGGTTTTAACACTTGCAAGCATAGAAAACTGAAATGAAATTTTAAAATGAATAGCAAAAATCCAGAAGAGAAAATATTTGTTACCACATTTTCTTCACTAAATAAAAAGACACTGTAAAAGTATCTGTTAATTAACAAAATACTAATTAATGATATATCTGCAAATTTTAACACTACCAGAAACGTTCCTGTTTCTATTAAAAAAAAAACTCTCCATTGAGTATACTATGTCCAGATTATTTCAACTGAGATGTCTAATAAAATTATTGTTATAAATGTGTCACAAATGGAATATTAAAATTACTGCCGCTGCAGTAATTTTCTTTTTTGTCTCTACAGAAGGTAAACAATACATTTTCTTTTATTTATTATTCTTCCTTGCGGTGGCATTTTCTGTTTGATGTATTAATAGAATATCTACTTCAAATTATACAGCAGTACAGTACAGCAGTACTCCTCGAGGTAAGAAAAATTAGCTGAGTTAGCGACCGCCACTGTAGTTAAGACCGAAATTGATGCATAAAGAGCAAAGGGCCATAAGGGAAACATTTTACATTGTGACTCCGATTTCCAAAATGGTTTTTTTCTTCCATAACCCATGATGACCTACCACTAGCCCTAGAATATTATGGAAATCGACGCGGACAATTCTTTATAAAAAATTAAAATGTCAGATTCTTCAGCATTAGGTCTATGGTAGAAATTCGAATTTTGAGCCTCTTGATGACCACGTGGCTCATCGATATTGGACATGAAACTTTCAGGGCCGTAAGATATTGTCATAAGACATATTTTGGCAATACGGCAAGTTGTAACTAATTTTTTTCTGGCCGCTAGGGGGCGTCAAGCTTTTTTGTTACTTTTTGTTAAAATTCCGTTAAAAATGGGTTTCAATCGATGCATTAGGACGGAAATCATCGAATTAGCTGGATTCTAATGTTGCAAAATACAGTGAAAAAAACATTATTCTTAAAACATTTATTTGTTATTCGGTACTGAAAATGTATTTTGCAAAATAAAATTTATATTATTTACAAAGTGAATCACATTAGCTCGTCTTTTTTTTAATTTTCGTCCCAATGCATCGATTGAAACCCATTTTTAACGGAATTTTAACAAAAAGTAACCTTGACGCCCCCTGGCGGCCACAAAACAATTAGTTACAACTTGCCGTCTTGCCAAAATATGTCTTATGACAATATCTTTCGGCTCTGAAAGTTTCATATCCAATATCGATGAGCCACGTGGTCATCAAGAGGCTCAAAATTCGAATTTCTACCATAGACCTAATGCTGAAGAATCTGACATTTTAATTTTATATAAAAAATTGTACGCGTCGATTTCCATAATATTCTAGGGCTAGTGGCAGGTTATCATGGGTCATCGAAGAAAAATATCATTTTGAAAAATCGGAGTCTCAATGTAAAATTTTCCCTTATGGCCCTTTGCTCTTTAAATGGCTCACATAAATGGTCATCAAACTTAGCGCAACAGCGTTTTTGAATGAACGCCATTTCAGTTCCCTTCGGGCTAGAGATTTGAGGATTCGGCGGTAGCCTCTAGGGTGTATTTGAACGCCTCGAGGTCGGAATGGTGTTCAGCGTCGACACCCCAAAAATCAAATCAGTTCAGAGGATCCTGGCGGCAATTCAGAGACCTACAGGATGGACTGAGAAGAACGATGGCAGGTAAAATCTCTGTTCTGGCATACATTCGCACCTCCCCAACAAGTTCTGAGCATTTGATCGGTGTCCCATTCCTGTATCTCTTTCCCAGCATCCGTGAGCCATCCCTCTGCAGTTACGCTGGGTTTTGCATGCTCTTGCCTTTGCTGGGCGATTCCGTTGATCCTAATGCTGCCCAATGAACTTAGCTGTTGCCAAAAATAGGTTTGAGGTTTCCACAACAACATTTACAACTTTGACAATTCAAGCACCAAGTGTTACGCTAACGAGTTTATATGTTTTGATGAGTTGATGTAAAGTAATGTTTGTCTGATGGTTCTATTAATCCCCTAGTTGTAATTAGAAACGCATCAAATAGTATGGCGAAATGATCTTTGGGATTATATGGCAGAAGTTACGACGTTTTAAATGATATCACGTGTTTAATTAAATTTTGTAACTATGTTTCTTTGAGTTTGCGTGTCACGAGAATCGTACACTGAAGCGCATGTCTACAAGCCACATACTTAGAAATGCTTGCTTATGGACCATTTCAAAGTGACAGTAGGCTAGAGGAATCCAGTGACGTCTTGTGTCGAAATTTATGTTGTAATGTAACAACGCTTAGATGATCTTTGTAAATATTTGTAATAAATTAGACAATATGATCCCACGATTCATTCAGATACGTCGGTAGTACAGGTATTGGTGCTATTTAAAAGTCGCCATTATTGAGAAACCAGAATAAATCTAGATTTCTTTTACATTTGTTTTGATAACGACGATTTAAAATATTTAGACATCAGTTTAGAACAAGATTTTGAAACAGAGAACTACAAAACAGTGTTATTTAATAACATATGCGCGGAAATTCAGAAATTCTGCACAACTTAAGAATAGAACAGTTGTAAGTTGATCTGAACATCAACACATGAGGTCTGTTAGTTAGAAGTGAGATAATAAAACTGCTTGTTTTTAAAATGTTCCTACAGGTTTGCGTTGGGTTAAATTACATTTTCTGAATTTATATAAA
This sequence comes from Aromia moschata, assembly GCA_029963805.1. Classification (NCBI taxonomy): domain Eukaryota; kingdom Metazoa; phylum Arthropoda; class Insecta; order Coleoptera; family Cerambycidae; genus Aromia; species Aromia moschata. The sequence goes on from JAPWTK010000004.1 coordinate 787,029, forward strand.
AGTTAAATCATGAAAACACACATACACAAGTAACGAAATAGTCATAGGGAAGTTTTGCAGTTGTAGATGTATTATAATCAGAAGCAATTCAAATTAAAATAATAAGGAAAGAACTGTCTCTCGTTAAATTCTCATCAAAATTCTTTCGCGAACTACACAGCGAGGCTTCTACTTTGGAATCCAATATACTCTTTTATCATGCACAATATTTCACTTTATATTCGCAATATATCGTGTAACGACATTCCCTGCAAGTGAACCAATCCTCTACACGTTTGCCCCGACGCACTTGTTTTAATAAAACTAATATTTATACTCGTAGTAGCCCATTACAGAATAGCAATAAATCTATTTCAGTGTGTGCACAGTAGACCCAGATGCGCTAACCGTTGTCAAAAAATAAAAATTATAGGCTAATAAACACTTCAGAAGTTTCGCTCTATATGGTGATTAATGCCCTAACTTTATATCATTTTTGGTTGTTGTAAAATAGCTTCTTCGCTATGGTGGAAATTAATCTCTATATTTAGCGAATGACGTGTCAAAACGTCACCTCTCTTTTACCGAAACAGGTGCATAATAATTTCTAGGTAAATTATTGTAAGATACTTTCTGGTTGACGATAAATAAATTTGTTTTTAAAGCCAACTACAAAGCAGCAGATGGAAAATATTATTTTTGTTTGTTTTGTGATAATTTATTTCGTATTAAAAACGACTGTTCATCAATTCAGTCAAATATTTAGGAGGTATATCTTATATAGTTGATTTGTTTAATTAAATCTTATAATTATTTACATTAGTGTAAACCTTAGATGATATTAGTATGTAATATACAGCTTGGCTGAACAATGAATTTATTTTAAAGTATTCTATCTACATAAAAGAAAAAGAAGGCACAACAACATATGATAAAAAAACTGTACTGTAGAAATACTTGATATCTAATAATTAGTATAAACAAAAAATATTAGTAAGTGACATATGTAGTGAATTAATACTTTGCTAAAACTACCTGCACTTTCTTAATATACCTCATTTTTCCATAGGTTTATTTACTTGGGTAATAGAATAGTTATTTAAAATTAAAATATCAAGTAGTTGCTGACCTTGTCAGACCCTCTGGATACGTCGAATCCTATTTATGGATACCGGGGAGCAGTCCCTGTATATCACCGCTGTATTTTCCTGGCGAGAAAATAAGTCACTGATGAGACCTAATAAGGTCGAAATTTGGATCTATGATTTCTGATGACGTATGAACAGTGAACGGGAATTAATCTCATTACACTTTAGCTTAATGGACCTACCGATAGTGATGTGAAATCAGGAACGACATCTAGTGGTTGCTGACCTTGTCAGACCCGCTGGAACACATTGTATTTCAAATCAAGTAATAAAAATAATATTTAACATGTCTGGAAGTAAAATCATTATCTGACAGGAAAATCACTACTTTTTAATACGTACAGAAATGTTAGTCAGCTCATTTAAGCTATTTATTTACTTGTTTGATATTTTTAGGGCATTATCTAGGTGTTTTTTTGAGGTTAGAAAAAAATGCAATAACCAATAGGACAAAACGGACACCGGATTCATGATCAGCGGGTCTAAATGCATGGGGATAGATCTGCCTTCTAGCACTCGACTTTTTTTGTGTGCTTGTGTAATTGATTCTAGTATACATTTACCTTTGACTTTAACAGTAAATATATATTTATAGACTGTTTGATCTGTTGATATTTCTTATTCCTACAAATTCATTTTAATGAAACAGTTTAAACAGTTGTTACTTGTTTAAAAGGCAGGAACATGACATCAACCTAAACCAAAACGTCATATTACGATGATTACATTTTCCTTGGCATTGTTTGGCTCCGTCAGAACATAGCCTATACCCAACAATATTAAGTCACATCAGATTAACCTTGCCAGTTAACTTGTTTCACAAAGTTTTGTTCCGTTAACTCGTTTATTTGTCTCGGGAAATTACAAACTACGTTGAAGAGGTATTCATAAACTGAAAACTACAGCAACTAAATACAACTAAAGAAAAAGTAGGTACGTTATACACATGTTACAAATGTATATCACGAGTGCCTTCAGAATGTCTAGATTAGTTCTCTTATAAACAAACTCTTCAGTCTCTATAAGTTGCAAGATCTATTATAAAGTTTAACAGAATTATTTGATAAGTGTTAGAAATTAGTTTAGAAATTCTTTAGACAGGTAACTCACTCCAGTAAATTTCAGTAAGATACAATAGTGAAAATACTGAATAACAGGCTATCGTGAAAAGGCTATTGTGAAAAATGACAAATTCTACACTTCTCGTTCTAACGACTGAGGTAGTATGGTGAGAGGGCCGGTCTTATTCCCTCACTACCTTCGATGCGTATGCGGTTGCTTCTTATCTGTCTTCTCACTTCTGTTTGTCATTTTTCATAACTGGCGGATGTCAGCTTTACAAATACTGTATACATATTATTAGTTTAGGCACAATTACCATGACTGTCACTTGTTACTTTGAGATGATATGAGAGCTGAGGAGATATGAAACCAAAAAACATGTGGTGAATAGTCAATTATATTACACAATTGAATAAATAAAACGGCAACGTATTATACCCACTTACCTTAGAACGCTGTACTACAGCTAACGCGCATTTTGCCAACCGTGTTGGCATTATGGGACGATAAAAATAATAACCTTGGACTTTCTGATTCAGTTGGGTGCGCTGAGTCTACTCTACTGGACTTCTAGCGAATTTTTCCCAGTTAAAGTCCCCACCCGGTGTACGATCACATGGATAATTTGTAATAATATACAATTATTTTAGTTGACTGTTGTTAGAGGAATATCATCCACTCTAATATTAACCATAATTGCGATTGTAACGGCTCAAAAGTAATTTCTTCATTCTAATTTATCCTCCGAGTTTTTATTTTATATTTTATATTTGTATTTTGGATTAAACTTAAATTTTACTTAAAACTGAATATTAAGAAAATAAGCCTTGGAATTTTGTTGAAGAGAGAAATATTCCTCGTTCTTCATTACTCACGTCAAAAGCAACAGATCCGGATTTCGATCTTATTAGATCTCGTCAGCGTGACATATTTCACGACAAATAACGAAGAGCGAGCGTATCTGTTATATCATGTTTGGTATTCTATGGTAAAAAGAAAATGCATCATAAATAATTTCGAAGACCGAAGACGATCCGCGCCCCGGACGGCCCCAGCGTCAAAAACGGACGAAAACATTGAAAAAAATGGTAAATGAATCCGCGAAGATCGTCGTCTAAGCATCCGAGGGCTTGCTGAAATAACAGGAATGGACAAAGAATGTGTTCGCCAGATTTTGCATGAATCGTGCAACATGGGCAAAGTTTGCGCAAAAATTTTGCCAAAACTCCTCACTCTCGAGCGAAAGGAATCAAGATTGAACATTTGCGCTGACATTCTAAACAACGTTGACACTGATCCAGACTTGTTAGACACAGTGATTACTTGTGATGAATCGTGGTTTTTTACTTACGACCCCGAAATGGGCGGTTAAAAGCAAAAGTGACGGAGGTTCTGAACCAGCTGACAGAAGCGGACTTCCAGCACTGCTTTCAACAATGAAAAAGTCGTATGGAGCTGTGTAGAGATCGCCAAGGGGGAGTACACTGAAGTAGAAAAAGTTGCTACTGTAATTTGTATTTAATAGCCACACCTCGTATTTAAGACTTATATGACACGTTGCATAATTATGTACAGAATTCCACGAAAACAAAATACCAGTTGACTTAAGTTGTCGCCTTATATTTCGCACAGAATTCGGTACCTACATAATTATGCAACGTGCCATGTGAGCGTCATGTCATATGATATATATGTAGTAGATACGTTCCCACTGCCCCTTAGGATGTAAAATGCAATTACTTTTTTTGAACATAATAAATTTAAAGCTAATTATAAAGAGGTTAGCGGCGTATGATTTAAACGGAGTTTGGGGCCAAAAGAGGAGAATAATGTTCGTCCGATAAAGGGAATTATCTCGTGCTTAAAAGCACATTGTTCCTTTTGAATATTAATGCCCGAAGTGATTAGTGGGTTCAGCGTATACATCGTGACATCCTTATAAAACCTAATATTGTTTTGGGACGTAACAAAATTTATAGCGGGATTATTTCCCGGGATGAAATTATGCCCGTGAAAGTTAATCAAAGTGCGTGTCGTTCTCGATTACAAACATACAACTCTTCCGATACCGCGTTTTTATGAATGATGGGAAAATAATTTGGCCTAATGCCTCAATGAAGTGTTGCCGGAAAAGTGATAGGAATAAATACCATATTTTTTACCTCCTGTCTAATTCGGTGTATGTTCATTACTTCACTTTGGAAAGCAGTTGTGATAACTAAGGGAAGTTAAGGGGAAGGAAGTTAAACAAAAATGACTTGTTTTCGTCCACTTTTTTAGACTTAACGAATGTTAAACTATTTTGTATGCCAAATCCAAGAGAAAATTTAAGTTGGGCATTCACGTTGGAAGTTTTAGAGATATGAGATGTGAAAAAGAAGGCAGGTTCTAGATAGATGAGGTGATAGTGAAGGCTCTTCGTAATCCATGAAAGTATACGAAACTTTTCAAGTGTCCATACCAAGGAATAAAATACATATAGCGAGGTGAAACAACCGCTAAAAAGATCAGGTCATCCTTATAATCTTCATGGCCAATATGGGCTGTAAAACCGATAAGACCGTTATGACCTTTTTATGGCTCATAAGCACATTATGATCCGTATCACTCTTATAACCTAATGAACTTAATTAATGTCTTCTAAATGAACTTAATGACTGTGATATTTCTGACGATGATCTGAATAACCTGTATTACTAGTATGATTCGTTTTAGATATGACAATGGAAGTAAAAATGAGGGTAGAGGCTTAACAAAGTCAAAGTGACAATTCCTCACTATCCTACCTCAAAAATATATAGAACGATACGTCTACAAAACAACCGTCTCCTCCCCCTCTCGTGTCCAGCAAAAATACCACCAGCCAAATGAACATAAATTGAATATTTGGTTTTGCTACACATAAGTTTTCACAGTTTTTTTAATGTTTTCCCTATGTTTTATTATATCCTCCCTCCCGTAGTCAAATGGGTGGTGGGGGTAAATATTTTTATAGAGCAATTTCCACTGTGTGATTATTAATTTATGTCAAAAATATTTATTTTACATATTTTGAATGCTTACTTCTTTCAACACCCTCATCCACCCTACCTAGTAACTCAAAAATCTTTATATTTGCAGGCTCTGTTACGTTATACATATGACTGAAATTTGAAGTGGACATATAGCATCGTTTGCGAATTACCTATAGACAAGAAATTACTCCCATTTATCCCCCAACTCACTAACCGATAAAGCTCAAAATTTAATCAGCTACAGACCTCATCATAACACATAAAGGTGCTTTTTCATGCAGTCGCTAGTCGCTAGTTTTCAGCGACAAATGAGGTCAAGTTGTACCATTTTTAATTTTCCGCCACTTTAAGAATTGTAGCGAAAAATTGCGGCGTTTAGCATCAAATTTAAGCGACAAATGAAACATGTGTATCGAAAGGTATAGGTATACAATGGTGAAAAATAAATATGATACTTGTAAACTTGTATTAATAGAGAAAATCATGTCTAGTAAATATGATTATCAAATAATGTGGATTTATCAGTGTCAAGAAATTATCCGGCAGCGCAAATTAATAAGCTTCGAGGAAATAGGGTTATAACCACGCTTTTAGTTAATCATATTGCTATTCATAATAAACAAAAGCTATATAAAAAGAAAAGATTTTGGGTCCATCCATTATATAAATAGCGACTAAAATATGGATTTTTTTGAAGCTGTGTTCCCGACACTTTCTTCATACTCTTTCGATTGTTCGAATTACGTTGACGCTGGCAGACCCCGGCAGAGAAAAGCTAAACAAAATTTAGCTTTATCGCTACAATTCTTGAAGTGGTGGAAAATTCAAAATCGTACCACGTGACCTCATTTGTCGCTGAAAACAAGCGACTAGCGACTGCATGAAAATGTACCCTAAGTGTTCCAAAGTTCAAGTTCATTTAACGCGTTTTCGAGTTATCAGGTACACAAAAGACAGAGAGACAGACGGACCGACATACCTTTGTTCATGAATACTATAAACTGTCATGAATATCACTCCACTACGTGAATGTGGAAGTAAAATGGCCTCTGATTAGACTTCTAGAAACTATAATGATGATCTTCGACATGGAAATACATACTACATAATGATGTTCATATAACTTGTAGATGTTATGTAGGTCTATCTTTTAATTTGCGTATATCCCCAGTAAGTGAATTTATGTAAAATGTAGTGGCATATGGGCCATTCTATGGAACATACTCTCCATATTACGTGAGTTTCAGTCACGCGCTCTTCCTTTTGCAACACCACCCTGACTGGTACACATCACTTTCAACCCTTTGTATTTCTGGAACTGTGCCATGGCCTATGTTGAAATACCGGGATAAAGTTTCGCCTAGTAGTTATTTGCCACAAAGAAAAGTTTAAAACTCGAGGTCCAAAAAATGGGTAAAATGGTCTTTTTATTTCAACGAATAGATTTTTTTCTTACGAAATTGGAATAATGTTGATATATATTTATAAATATATAAGTGAGTTAAATAACTGTTTATTCACAAAAGGAAAGTTAATTTCTTCGAGTAAATAAACTCTATTTAACTCAATAGGTGTATACAAAGTTTTATCGAATTTTAACATTTTGTACACTAAAACAGGTATTTTTTGAATTCAATTTTGTATTTACTTACTATTTTTGACAAATCGGTTAACTAAGTAATTGTTAACTTGTTGACAGCCCCCATTTATAATTGGATCTAAAACCAAATATCTCTGTCCGAGTTTTCTTGCATTTAAAATTTTATGAATGCAATAAATTAAGTCAAAACTGGATGTATCAAATTTCTCAGGATATAGATATCAGACTGTCGACAGTTACATGGTATGTACACTAGGTTAACCAGTGAATTAAAAAAAACTCACTAGTGAATAAAACTTTATTTGTAACTGTTGTAATGGAGTTAATAATGTCGTTTTAATATGTCAAAATTGGATAAAAAAACAAATGAATAAGAGTCCTTTATTTTTATTACAGAGTTCGTTAAAAACAGTTAATAATTGTTTCTATACAAAATTAATTTTATATTCACTCTTTAATTAACCGTGATAACATCCCAAAAGGTCGTAAAAGTCCTCTCACCGTAATATTTCATTACACACTTCCATTTGAAATTAAAATATGAGTAATAAACTCGCCCTTCTGCTTTCATTCACGACGTAGATGAAGTTTTCGACAACTTTGTGCGATATGAAGTATTCCGTAGTCCCCATTTCCCATTATTTGCATTGAAGGGGTTTAAATAAGGCAGCATACAATCGAATATAAATTTATACAGAGGTCATTGTTTCTCACTTACGAATGTTATAAATTCCTACTTCAGTTTTTTTTTTTAAATTAAGTCTATTGTTTTTTAGAGCTTAATATAGAGGTATAGAGGTACTTAATATAGAGGTAAAAATACACTGTAGATTTCTTAGCTAGAGTTGCTCTAGCTAGAGCTGTCTAACTGAGATCTACGTGTGTAAACAACAGTGAGAGTTATGTTGTTAGAGCAAGTCTATGCTCTCGCAAGTGCGATCTCTACAATGTGTTCTCTACAGTGTATTTGTACCTTCAAAACCTAACAACAACGACAAATATATCAGATGATCTCTTTAGTTTGATTTATGTCCGTCCTCTAATTAAATTTATCTTTAGGTAAGTTGATTTGCTTGGATACAAGCAAATTAGCTACAATTATATCGGAGAATTTGATTTGAATTCTATTTGAATTTCTTTAAATTATCTACCCTCACTTCAAAGGTAATGACGGCAGTATGTACATCGTTTAAATCTTTATTATGGACGATTGAAAACAGGGAATACCCAAGCAGACAAAAAACTGATACGAATTAATTTAATATCCAATATATAGAATATAGTATGTTCTTCAGAAGATTGTGTATTTATGATTGATTATGTTATGTTTAGATACTTTTCGAGTAGGTACTTAGAGCAGTATGACAGTCCTGTATGATGATTATAGAAATGTTGTGAAAACTTTTTTGAAATTTGGGGCATTTATAAAGATGGTCATCTTCCGGATTCGCCGAAAATAGCATTAAATATTATGCCACCCTGTATATTTCTATATATTTGGATTATACGCGTCAGAGTACAAGCGTGTCAAATCAAGTGTCAAAACCGGTTTTGGTGGTGGATTTTTTTTTAATTTTTTTCATATTTTTTTAATCTTCTACATTCGTTTTAAAGGTAATGACGATAGTATAGACTAATCGTTTAAAGCCTTATTAAACGGACGAATGAAAACAGGGACGACCCACAATATGTTCCATTTGAACTAAATAAGTTTTCCTTAAAAAAAAAACAGACAAAAAGCTTAATATGAATTAATTTTATATCCAATAAAGTGAAAATATAGTAGTGGAATGTCGTCAGGGTTAGGCCACGGCGATTTCTCGTATATGACACGTGCTGCCATCTGTGCTTATATCGTGGAATTATTCTCGATTACAAAAAACGATGTCACCGCCAAAGTAAGTATATATTTCCATTATGGGGTTAACCATTAACAAGTTCCCAAAGGAAAAAATTTATTCCCGAAACTGTTTGTAGTGTTTAGCGATTGAAAAAACGCTTGTCGTCTAGGTTGGGCCACTCGTGCAGTCAGGGTTGGGCAACATCTTTTTTTCTGACAAGTAAAATAACAGTCTTGAGCTAGTTTTTCGCACCGCAGAACATTAAAATAATTCACTGCCGCAATAAAAGTAATGTTTTATCAAAAAAAAAAATAATAAGATATAAAAAAATAGTAATATAAGATTTTAAGAATAAATTAAAAAAACAAATTAAGTCCAACAGAATAAAAATCATAACAGCAAAATAATAATAGAATAAAAATAATAATAATAACAATAAAAATTAATAACAAAATAACAAATAACAATAACGAGCTCGCCCATTGAAAAAAAAAAACGCAAAAACAACCCTCTTCGGATGACAATGTAGATCAAGACTTCTGTATTATTTGTTTGGAACCGATGCCTTTGAAACTGAATCGCAACAATTCCATCGCGTGCATTGAATGTAAGAGAGACGTGCACTTGAAGTGCGTCAAACTCTCAAAAAGTTGTTTTATATGCCGAAATTGCGATTCCGATTAATGTTCTCATGAAGATTTCTCATCAAAATTATGTAGAATTGAATTAAAATCAATAAAAAGGAACATTTTTGTTCATTCAAAATTATTTTGGTATATATTTTGTCGATATTCACTAGTGGCCCAACCTAGACTACTATTTTATTTTTAGTTTTGTCAATAACTTTGTTTTTATAATGCGCAACAATTCGCCCTGATTAAAAGTTTCTTATGACTGTCCAAACTTTCAAATATTGCGTCAACATTGAGAATATTCGAATATAAACAAAAGATACAGGGCAATGTTAAAAAGTGGTCCAACCCTGATGACATTCTCCTATGTTCTTCAGAAGATTGTGTATTATGGATAATATAAGATACTTTTTGAGTAGGTACTTAGAGCAGGATCGCAGTCCTCTATGATGAATATAAAAAATTTGTAAAAAATTCCACTACCAAAATGACATTTGACACTTTGGTTGTATATTTTCTAACGCGTAGAATCCTTGCGAAAATAATCAAGAGGTCCCATTCAAAAAACTGAAAAAACTAGTCGGCTATCTTAGATTTTTCCGTCACTTGGTCGGAAATTAATTCTGGTATAAACTCCCCAAATTAAAAAAAAAAAGTTAATTAATTTTCAAGATATAAGCAAGGTTCCGACCTCCTGAGCCATTCGCTATACCTATTTTTACATCTCTGCTATTTGTATTGTCTGCTGATGTAAAATTACTTTTACTATAAGTAACTGAGCTATATGCCTTCTGGATTCTGGCAGCATTCTGGACAAATTACTGGATTTACCTTTACCGAGTAATAACTTAGAACTAGAAGCGTAAATTTACGTATCAGCCGAGGGTTTCTGTTACTCATCCCAGAATTATACGAAACGCTGACCGATAAATTGTATTAATCAGAAGTACACAGCCAGAACGCTAATTCAGGCCCGGAAGTACAGAACCGACCGGCATTTAATTCAGATTAAATACGATAGAAATTCTATAAAGCAGTGCGCTGCCGAACAGGGATCAGGTTGAGGCGTTAAGAATAATCTCGCACATTATTAAAACCAGGAAGGAGGGTAGTTGAACCGGAGCTTGTGGTTTCAATTACGCGGGGAGAGGGCGGGCTTAAATTATAATTATTCCTCGCTTCGACGTTCTCGCAAAATATTACCTAGCACCGCGGAAAGACCGTTCAGCAGCCGGGATATAAATTTGTTAAACTTTATGAAATACAAGTCATTAACGTGCTTTCAGAAACAGTAAGGTCATTGAGCCAGGCGTTGGCCTCCCAAAGGAAACGTAATTAGTCCTTGATTAACAGATTTAGTGCCAATGTCCAGTACACTGTACACACGATTTTTTTCTGAGAAACCGCGTTCAGTTAACTTGACATTTCAATAATGCAAATAGTATTAGGATCGTATATTCTTGGGCCGCGAGAATGGAATTCAGGTTTGAACACGTGCAACAACGAGCCATTTTACAACAGTAAAATGAGGGGTATAGATGCAAAACCCACATTATCCACTTTTTAAAATTTTTCAAGAATAATTAATAACTGATTTATCACTTTTCAAGTTACTTGACGCTCTGAATTTTTTTTATTTTTGTATTAGAACTTTACATTTGCTTCTCAATTGGTGAAATGACAGCACAACAATTTTTGACTCCAAGAAAGTGAATTAAAATTAGGATAATGTGAGTTTTGATACAACTTTTTGGATAATGGTCGTTTTGCTCCAAATTATTCTACATAATATTATTTTTTACACTAAAATTCATAAAGTTAAGCTAAGAAAAGGAACTTGGAAATAAACTCAATTGTACTATATCAATAAAATTTTTATGCAATAATATGATAGTTCATAATCAAATAAAAAGCTGCACAAAATACTTAGAATACGGATTTATTATCATCATTGACTGATGAAGTGAAATATTTTTGTAATTAACCTAAAATTGCAAAGTACAAAAAATGTTGACAGTAAAAAGTTTTAACATTCTCACATTCTCCTTAGGAGAATGTGAGTTTTGAAGCAATTCACAGATTCTACAATTTAAAATAAATACGAAAATGTGAGTTTTATACCACTTTTAGAATTTAAAATGGTGTTGTTCAACACGATGAACAAGATAGCACCAATAACTCTATTTCGAAAAATTATGGATAATGTTAGTTTTGCATCTGTACCCCTCAAATAGTAAAATGTCGCGCTAGAATATTTGAAATAATCTCTTTCGGTTCCAAAGAAACCACATGAGCAATTGCATATGCATATCTTGTATTATTTATATATGGTCTGTTAACATTAATATTTGTTTTGAGGCAACGTATTGTTACGTATTTCTCTTTAAATAACTCGCATTTTGAATTCAAACGTTTTTATTAACCTTTTACAACTCGTCGATCTTAACTCTGTAACATTCCAATCACAACTAACTATTTCTTAGCAACAGCACCACTATTTATAGCTTTTACATGTTCTAGAATATTCATTTGACTTCTAGAATCTTAATCTGTCATTCTATACAATTCTTTACTAACAGGTAGTGCATAAACTAAATAGACTCAGTATGTAAACTAACTTAAAAACTCTCAGCTATTACTAATGACACTTCACAAATATCATAGTATGTTCAGGATTATAATAAAAATATGTCTCTTATAGATCTATCTGTAAAGATATGTCTGTTATCTGAAAAAAAGTTGGCGTATTTTAATAGTGTGCAGGTGCACCATCTTGGAGGAATGTTATTTCGGAGTTACCAAATTCATCTGTAAATTCTCCAGATACCCTTAAACAATTAAGTTAGTACTTATTCAAATATACAGGCCCAACTATATGGCTTCTTAGAATAACTGCCCAAACATTTAATTTCTTGTGTTTTTCACGAAACATGTGAGGAATTGTGTCCCTCCAATACTTCACATTTTGAGTGATAACATTTCTATTTAGGTAGAAAGTACTTTCGTCAAACTAAAATCGTCGTGCTAAAACAAATTGTTATTGCATAGTCCAGATGTTAGCCAATTTTACTAGTCATATTTTCATAGAATTCCAGTCCTCAGTCGGGGTCGTCATCTGAAAGTTGATGTTTTTGATCACCCACACCATTTTTAATTTGTGTGGGTGAAATTTGTTTTTTGTCAACACCCTGTGTACTGTACTTTGACACTCAGGAACATGAAACCTGGACTGTGGAAGAAGTAGGATTTACTACCATTTCTGAAACTATATTTATATTTTTGTTATCAGAAATTTTTGGTCGACCAGATCGTTTGACATCATTAACACTACCTGTTGCTTCAAACTTATGAATAAGCTCCCTCAAATAAGTCCTCGAAATAGGGCGATAGGGGTACCTCTCATTAATAATAGGTTCCGCTGCATGCAAATTGTTTCCACTTTCACCAAGTATTAAAATAACTGCGACATTGTCAGCTAGAGCACGTACCATTTTGATTAGACACTTAAATGCATCATTAAACAATAACTATACTAAAAATTCAAGGTATAAACACCTCTAAAAATGTAGCAAAGTAAACGAAGTAAAAGAATTTTAAAAAATGCCATTTTTTTTAACAATTATCAAGATGCGGCCTTTGAATCAGTGTTAATTGCTGTGTAAAAGTGTTGATTTACTCTTTGGCCTGGAGACATAAACTCTTTGTGGACAGTTCTGTGGCTATCAAAAAAGCAAATTAGCATGCATTTGATCTTCGACTTGTTCGATTTTGCTTTTTTTGTGTCTTCGAGAGCTTGAAGTGTGCCATTCCATGCTTTGGCACTTAGTTTCCGGGTCGTACTCAAACACCCAAGTCTCATCACCAGTAATGACACGTTCCATAAAATGGGGATAATTTTCAATCGATTCTAAAAAGTCAAGACACCTTTCTCTCCTGATGTCCTTTTATTCCTGCGAGGGGTTTTAGGAACCATTTTTGTGCATTTTTTCATCCCCAATTCGTCAAAATCTGATGAACAGCGGTGTGATTCAAATTTAACTCTTCCCCGATCATTCCTGTCGTCAACCGACGAATTGAACGCACAAGCTCCCGTATTCTATCGACACTTTCATCGGTTCTTAAAGATGAAGGCCTTCCACTGCATGGTTCATCTTCAATTGACTTTCTTCCTTCTGAGAATCCCTTAAACCACCTATAAACCTGGGCTTTTAAAAAATACTGTCTCCGTAGGCATGTTGAAGTTTTGCAAAAGTATCTGTTGCGCTGATGTCCAAGTCTGAAGCAAAACCTGAAGCACACCATTGCTTAAAATTAAGGCCACTCATTTTTAAAACACACTAGAAAAAAATCAGTTTAAATACGAAAGCAGTTACAAAGAACAAACATATGACTAACAAGTTCAAACTTGTACTGAAGGTGCATTACATGTTAACTTCCAACCGCCCTTCCAAGTCCCATCTCCGCAGTGTTGCTATATCGGGCGCTACGTTGCCATTCTCATTACTTAATTTACACACCTCGTATTTAAAGTTATCACAGTAAAGTGGTCACAGTACAGATTTTGTACTGTAATTAGGTTACATTTGTACTGTTAGTAAGGATTCGAAGTGTCCAGAAACCAAAGAGTCTACAGTGATGGAATCAGTAACATATGGATTTTTGCTTAGTAACGAAAAATAAAAATAATAAACAATGTTCTAAATCTAATCTAATCTAAACTAAAGTCATCACCAATATGAAATAATATCAAATAACTATGTACATGTATATATTCATTATTTATTCCTTCGGCTAATATGTTAACAGTAGCGCACCAAAAATATTCACTCTTGTAACCTAACAATCGTCCCAAATGAACGTACGTTTGAAGTAGCTTAATTCAGCCCTGTTTAATTGCCGTCCAACCATATACATTCATGGCGTACGCGCTTAATTCAAATGACCCAGATACCTACACAAGAACATATTTAATTCAGTCATGAATATTCACGGGCCGAGGCAACTAAATTTAAAGTGGTTTTTATTATGTTTAACATAAAGCGCGATACATGTAATTGAAACAAACATTGGAGCGAAATCTATTAGGGTACGAATTAAACAGAAGTTTCGCTAATGACGAAAGTTTACGACAATGTGTTATTATTCTAGTTTCTGTTCCGATAAGAATGGCCTAACTCGCGGGAGATTAAACGCGCACACTTTCAAGTAATTAACATGAGCCCTTTGAAAATACGTTAAAATTAACATCCAGCTCAGGCTCAGACAAGAACAGACAAGAAGAAAAGACAGGTTGTTATTCGCTGAGACGTAACTGGAATATTTTCTAATCCGAATGGTATCTGTTTTATTCATTCGCTCTCTTAATATTCCTGTATTAAATTACTTTCATACTTCTTATCAAAGGCTAGAATATTATGTACCTGTACGCTGACTCTATCTCTTGTTTTTACAGTACAGTTGGCGCCATCCAAATGTGAACGGCAAAATGGTATGGTGTAATTTAAACTTTATATCATAGTCGCCGTAAATGCAATGACATGTGTCAAATACATAATCGCCGTTCTGTGTCGCCGTTAATGACATATCAAAATATTAATCATCGATAATAATATCAAACATCGTAACTTTAAACATGCCAAGGCATATAAGTGAAGCGCAAAGAGCAAGGGCTATAGCTAAATTAGAAGAAAACTGGTCGTTGAGTGAAGTGGCTGCTGAATTAAATGTAAGTAAAAGTTGCATATTTTCCATTAAAAAACGCTGGCAAGAAGAACAGCGATTACAAAGGCCTATCAGACAAGGTATAGGAAAGGTCTCCACTGAGAATGAAGATAATGCTCTGGTCGAATTTATCAGTCATAATCCATTCGAAACCGCTGTGAAGGCTCGAGAAGAAACATTTTTCCAGAGTCTCTCAGAACAACACAAAGGCGTCTAAAATAATGCGGCTTTAAGAACTGCGTTGCTGCACACAAAGTACATAAACAGAGGCGAGTTCAGTTTGCTAATGAATTTTTACAAGGAAATTAATTGAACTGTCGTGTTTTCTGACGAAAAGGCGTTCCAATCTTCCAAAAATGGAAGACTACGTGTTTATCGACTCAGGAATACAAGATTTGAAGAGAATTACACCTTGTGTACTACCATAGTGGCCGCTTTTCGGTCAATGTTTGGGCGTGGATAAGCGTTCACGGTCCTGGAGTGTGCTGGCAAATTGAAGGCCGATTAACATCCGCACACTATACAAATATTTTGGAGAACATAATGAGGCAAGTTTTTACTGAAAATTTTGTATTTCAGCATGTGAGAAATTTTACTTAGTAGGTATACTTTAAAAATGCAATAACTACACTTTCGTTACAGGATAATTCTCCAATTCATACTGGACGACTAGTAAGAGAATGGATAAATAACAACAACATCAATGTTTTGCCTTGGCCGGCAAAATGTCCAGATTTTAACCCCATTGAAAACGTATAGGGTTTCTTAGTAAAAAAGATATATAAAAGGGACTTCAGGTCGGCAAACCGCGACCAACTCTGGGAAAGTATTGAAAATGCTTGGGAAGAGCTGGTGGACTAATACGATATGAGAACGTTAAATCCATGCCAAGAAGATTAGAGAATATTGTAGCGTGCTGTGCAATAAACTATTGCAATAAAATGGCTGTGCAATAAACTATTAATATTTAAATCCACTTAAATATTAGATAAACTTTTTATTTTGTTAACGTTTTAAAGAACAGAAAATCGTTTCCTTCATTTTTACCTTGTTAATATTTTTTTAAAATTATACTAGTCTAGTAATTATTATACTAGTATGATATAGTTATTATAATACTACTCATGTAATTCATCTACTCATTATTCTAATATAAAATGATCAAAGTAATATGTCTGCCATTGTATATACTAAATGATCTGCCTTTCTGTTACGCTACTGAACAAAGTCCGATTTACTACGATAAAATTCAGGCATTATTTTCATGACTACCAAAAACCATTCACATTTGGATGGCGCCAACTGTACATGTTTCTTTCAAAAAAATAGTTCTTAGTAACCCTCAACTTTTAATGAAAATATTTTTCTCTAAAGCAGTCTCTTTATATCTGAAATAAACCTCTTAAAATATGTGTTGTGTCCCATCATTCCCAAGCTTTATTTTCGAACTATGAAGCATTCAAATTACACCAGCTGCTACTAGGTATAAGGAGTAACTCATTGACTTGCTGACTCAATGGATATTAATGAGCATTCCCGCTTTTCGGTTTCAAAAAATCGTTTTTTTGTTTTTCACTGAAATCCTTGCGTTATACATTCAAATTTATTGTCCTGAAATTTTAAAGTGATCCGAGTATTAGATTTCGAGTTACAGCCGGATTAGTGACGACGGTTACGGCGCTTGAAAAGAGTCGCGCACGGAAAATTAAGGTGGACACTGTAAAGTAGTGTTTCAACGATCATAAGAAAAGCGTAATGTAAAATATGCTCAGTATATTGGAGATCGGAGGCGATAAGGTAATGACTTCAAGGCGATTTTGGATCTGGACCCGTACAACAACGATCCGAAAGTAATGAAAAAGGAATGCGTCAGCCACGTGGAGAAACGCATGGGAACCAGGCTCCGTAATGCGAAGAAAACAAACAAGGAACTCGGGGGAAGAGGTCCAGGAAAACTGACCATCAAAGTAATAGGCGAATTGACAACGTATTCGGCGAAATGCGGATTCAGAGGAAAAAATTGCGTGACGCTATCTGACGTGAAGCTAAAATGAGGTCTACAAGGCAGAGGAGGGTGTTCTGTACGGGCCGGGAATTAATGACGGCATGTAAGTTAAAAAATTTCATAGTTAAATGAAAAAAAGACGAAAAAAAAACCTTAGACGCGTTTTTCTCAAAACAACGTTTTTGAAACTGGAATGAGATTTTTCTCGAGCACTAATTAACCGATTTTTATGATTTTGCTTTTAAAATGTTCTCTTCTATAGTGCTCAACATAGGATTTTTTTTGATATTGCAAAAATTCGATTTTTAATAACAAATTTGAATTTCAAAAATCCCCTATGATAAACACTAACAACAACCCTATATTTTATAAAAATATGTCATTTTTTGATTTCAGATAAATAGCGTCGTAGAAAATTCTCATTTACATGAGACATGTCCGCCTAAAGTAGCTACATTGGAACAAGGATCAACGGCCGCCATTTTGGTTAAAAAAAGTAAATAAACAAATAAATGTAACCTTCAGACCTCTATCGTTTAATTAAAAAAAATTGTCTCAATCCGTTTTATACTTTCTTAAAAAAAAAAATCCCAAAAAAAAAAAACTTTTTTTTTCAGCGAAAAAAGCGGGAAAACCCCCTTAATGATAATTTTATTATCACTGCAGTAAAATAACTTATTTAAATAAAGTTTTGTGTGCAAGGTTCTGTACTTTACCTACTCATCCAACAATATACCTACATATACTTACAAGGAATACAAAAAAATGTTTTCTTTTTTTATGGAATACCTTGGATTTTTTTTTTTGTAAATGGTTCAGGTTCTTGTTTTATTCTAATTACAAGAAGGATTATCGAAAAAAGTAAGCCGGACAAAAGGAAAATTTAGCATACCTATTTATGTATTATGTATGTCTAAACAGTGTGCCTACTTTTGTATCAGATTTTTTTTCTTATTGAATTTATATTCTCTATGTAATTTCTTCCAAGCTTACATGGCAGAAACGCGTCGAGCCACAGAGGCGTACGCATCATAAGTGCGAGTATAATACACGAGAACTAGTAGCATTCCGCACGTTTGCGCGATAGTTTATTATGGGATTATAAAGAGACATCCAATAAAAAATCATAAACTCCGGCTATGAATGAGAAAGATAGAAATAACGGTTATGTCGAAGATTTTCGGTTGTATCAAACTTTTGATAAGTGACTGTCACAATTGTAAAACAAATAATGGCTCTTACATAATGTGACAGCCCCGACAATTAAATTAGATTATAAATTTAAGATAGAATAGAAATACGTATGTTTTTGCTAGGCCAACTATGATGACGTTTTTTTTTTGATGTCTCGTTATCACACTATTCAACATATTATATATTATAGCGGAGGTAATACAACAGATCCAGCTGTCACGGGACTATTGAAATAAATACGAATTGAGTCGATCCCCGATCACATGCCATGCGAGCTACTTGTGTGTTGCGTTGCCGTATGCTAACTCTATTTATTAGATATTTAAAATCTATTTGATAAAGGAATTTAGTGATAACAAATTAAAATTATGTTGTGTTTAGCAGAAGTTAAGAACAAATAAAAATTGTTAAAAAAAGTGTTAAAAACCGCACTACCACAAAAAAAAATTGAACCTGCCATAGCAACTAATAAAATTCTTAGGTAATGTTAATTTGTCAAATTTTAGTCAATAAGTCATAAAAAATCATATTGTTTTAAATGTGGTATGTAATGCTATTTTCACTTACAATTAGTACCTAATACGAGTATTCGAGTAATTAATTAGAGTACTTAATACTAGTAATAATTAGTACCTAATTCGTATTTCAGTTTTTATTTGTTTATAAAAATATGTGATGATTCAGGATATAAAAAAAGACACTAAATTGTGAATGTATTTCTTTAAACTTGAGATTTGTATAGGTTCTAAATGAAACTCAGAACATATTTTCCTTAATGACATTTTTCAACATTTTCACAATAAAACGATGTTTCTGAATTTTAAATCTCTAATTTGATAAGTAACGAGATGGCTAGGACTCTCTATCTTACATGTCTTTTTTTTTAGTTTTAAATCACTGTATATCTTTAATCATACTAAAATTCTTAAATAAAAATTCATAAGGATCCTATTTCACAAAATATACAGTAAGTTTATTAACAAAATATAATTTTAAAAAAGCTCTGGAAAAATTATGAAACAAAAAAAATATATGTAAATACTGCTAAATTACTGCACATACTGCTAAAAACTGAAAGTCAAAAATAGTTTTATTTAAAGTATTTTTGTTTAGAACTAATTATATATAAATATTTGTGAATTAAAATTTCAAAAGTTTGTAATAAATCAAAATATACCAGTTTCAAAAACTTCTAATGATAGGTTCGCTTGGAAAATTCTTTAAACATTGGTCAAATATTCCTAGTAAATGTAGAAGTTACAAAATTTCCACGAGCAATAATAATTGGAAACGTTGCTCTGTTTCATATTGCTTGCACTTGGTGCGAGGCATCGTTAAAATTTCAGAGTCGCGTAAATAGAGTTTTAACGTGTGGATTACGCGATTTTGGCTAATACGAGCAAATTTAATCTACTTTATCTTTCTATTTACAGCGAAAACACTTTCACTTCGGAACTTAATTAAACTGTAATTTTATTTGCGGATGAGTGTTTAAGTTTATATTAGAGCCAGATTGTGCCCGGACACGTTTCATTGGACGCAAACAGATGTTGAATTTAATCCGTGGAGCAAATTATATCTCATTTAAAACTAGAAATATTTGAAAACTAGCTTTATATTTCCTATTTTATAAGAATACGATGTTTATTTGAATTTGTGCAAATTTGATTTTTTTTCTGTGGGTCCATTTTATCAACAATACACATCAAAACTGCAGAATTTTTTTTGGTAAAAATATTGTGACATGTATAACCAAACTTATCTTAGTCCAAAAGTTAATAGTACATAAGCAAGATACCTACAAGGTGACAAAGTCATAATTTTATTTTAGATTTTCCTGAATAACTTTCTAAAAGGTAATAAATATTTTAACACAAATTTCATATTTATTACGAAACTTGTTTCTTAGGGCGAGAAACTTTTATTTTGTTAATAATTTTGATAAAGACTGTAGAAGGTACTTTTTTGCGACATTCTGAGTAAGTAGATATAAAATTGCGTAACATTTTTGCATCTAAATACCGGCATAGACGCCGAATGGATGTTGCTAATAGTCTTATTTGCACAATTTTAAGTTGTCAATCAAGAAAGGGTGTCGTCCGTTTTAACGTGTTTCAACGCGTACTCAAAATATCAGCTCATGATATTTTGGTTAATAAACTGAAAGAGGATGATCCAACTGCTAACAGAGGTGTGGTAAAAAAAATAATTCTTAAGTAATTTCCGCATAGGAGATAGTCATTTTATTCCTACTGATTGACTGACTGTTTTGCAAGTAAACTGGTACGATTGTGGTCACTGTTATGTAGTCTTCCTCGACAACTCAAAACTGTGCAAGCAAGCCTGTTTGCAACATGGAGCGTCTAAGTCGACCTTTAGAGTATTTGTGTTTTTATTAGAAAACTATCAGTTTATTATCATTTTTTCACAAAAAATGATAAGATGAGCAACCGTTTTCATGTTATCTCCATTTTTAATTTTTCTGAATATGCTTTAAAAAACACGGTATAAAAGTAATAAACAGACAAAACCATTGGATCGTAAAAAATGGAGCATATAAACGCAAATAGTTGCAAATTTGATTTATCGAATTTTTGCGTTATGCCTTGTATTTGAACAGTTGTATTATTGTTTTGCCTTATATTTAGTTTACTCACCACGGGAATTTTAATGAAACTGACCAAATCCAATCTATCCAATTGTGTTTTGTGGACATTTTACAACATGGCAGTATTGATATCAAAAGTATTAAATATGTGACACAAAATATGTAAATCATACCGGTCAGCATACGGGGCGACTGGTGATAAAGTGTTCAAACGCTGGGTGGTGATTGTACACCTCAAATGCAACAAAACAGTTGCTCTTGACCATGGTCCGATTGTCAAGCATAAGGAAGAATTGTGTTTTTTTTTCCGGAAAAACATTATTTTTCGCCTAAAACTAACCATATCTCCTGAACTATTGGTTGTACAGCAAATAAAAAATAATTGAAAAGCTCATTACATTTTCTTGAAGGAAACATACTTAGCAAGATTCCCATTTAATTCTTGTAAGCATAGACAATTCTAAATTTAAAAAATATCTGAATTTTAACAAATTGGACTTGGATCAAACGATTATTTTTTGGCTTTCAAAAGTGTGCACATTTCACAAAAAACTTTCTTTTTTAACATGCTTTTCAACGGTATACCTACTCATTTTTTGAAGAATTCCATATCGGGTAGAAAAAATCGCATTTCAAATGTAAATAAACGTAGCCTAGATGGCAGGAGAAGAAAAAGGGGCAGAAGCAGGGAGCAGCAAAAAATATGAAAGAAAAGAGGGGGAACACAGACGTGCATAGAAGAGATGTGGAATCTGACGGTTTTCCAGGAAAGTTAAGGGGATAAATACAATTAGATGGTCAAAAAAATAGATTTTTTTCCCTAAAAAATTAGTTGTTCTCTAAAAGAATACGCTCGTCAAAGTTTCAGAGCGAAATTCGAACTACTTATATTTTTTTTCGTAATTTTTCGAGAACGCCTTTTTTCAGTGCGCAGCAGGTATACGAGAGCGGTCGGCCCTGTGAACGTTTTATCTATTGTATCTTGCTCACAAAGAACTTCAACAGATGAATAACAGCATGTACGAAGAGATTGAAGGCCTTTTGTACGCCCCTGGAATCGCTGACTGAGTCGTAAGTACCATTTTTCGGTATTCAAAACTTTAAACGAATTTTACTCAAAACAACATTTTCAAAATTGGCAACGACGATTACTCAAAAACTACTCTGCCGATTTGGCTGAAACTTTCAGGGTTTCTTCTTTATACTCTTAGCTTGTCTGTAAACCTAAATATTTTGGAATTTTATGTTGTAAAATTTAATTATTAATGCAAAAGTGCCTGAAAAAAAATACGGAAAATCACCGATTTTCTCGAAAAACTTCTGCCAAACGTAGATTTTTTTTTAATTTTTTGAGGTTTCCCCTGCTACCTAGGTTACGTTCATTTAAATTGAAATGTATATGTGTCGTAGTCACATCGTGAAATACGTCTTTTCATGAAAATCCTAGCCGTTTCATGCATTGTCGGCATTTAGTGTAAAACGTTCGATTTTATACTATTTGCCTAGTCTTTTCAGGAGAACACTAAATATATACTTAATTTAATATAAATTTTTATATTATAGTTAGTAATGTAAGCCTTTCAACGGGTTTCTCTATAATATTCTTCAAAAAGTTTCACGAAAATACTTTTGTGTTCGCTTATTTCCATTGCAATTTAATTAAATTATGATTGAACAAACCTAGTATCCCATCTACATCAAAAGCCTAGCAAATATTAAGGCAGATTGTGTACAATCAGCTGGCAAAACCAAATGACTGAGTAAATCAGCCTTTTCAAGAACTGCCTATGCAGATAGTATAGCATAAAGCATTGCATCATCAAGCATTGGCAAGCATTAAGCATTGACATCATCAGGAGATGATTAAAACCGAAACTGTTTCTACCCTGAAAGTTCCAATTCATAAATTCATAGTGTTAAAATGAGTGGAACACAACAAGAGTCAGAACATGACTGTCACATTTTTAGATACTATTCATTATTTTAACATTCTGTTAATGATGCTATTCTTTTCTTTGTTTGTATATGTACTCATATGTATTTATATGTATATGTATCTATTTCATTTCTTTAAGCACCCTATATCTAATTGGGAAATAATAAAACCATTATTGCAAAGCTTGAGGGTTCCGCTAACCACCATACCAATACCGATACTTTATTTTATAAAACCACCTTTACAGGTAGTTTAAAATGTTTTGGTGTTAATGAAAAAAATTAAAAAAAAAAAAACTCAAAGTAACTCATAAACGGTAAAAGATAGGTATAAGCAAATCTCACGAATATCTGCCGAAAAAATGTATATATTCGAAATGTGCAATAAAAAGGCACCATTCCATTAGGAAGTTGATGCTGATCTCCGAAATAACCGGAAGTGTAATCATCTTGAAAATATTTTTATTAAATTCCTCATAGGCCTATTTAGTCAAAGGCCAAATTTTAAAAATTAAATAATTTCTAGGAACCCTAATATTTTTAATGAATAGTTTCGATCAATCACCATATATCTATATAGATATTTATTATAATACCATTAATATGCTTAAATTTAATGTCTATACAAAAAATGAAAAACAATCATTTGTATTCAACCTGTGATACATTGTTGTTGGAAAGTTTACCTAATTAAAAGTATTACCTGATTCACGTCATACGTCACGGTCACTGTCACGGTTTCTATTTGGGTAAATAGAAGTCAATTAAAAATTCAATGTGTCTCACTAAAACCATTAATATACAGGCTGTCTGAGAAAAAACGCCGCGAGCCATAACTCCGTTATTTGTAGCCTGATGTTAAAAAACAAAAAACCAGATGGCACTAAAGGAACTATAAGTGAGACTACTGCAGTATTTTTCCACTTTTTTTTTCTGAAATGCGATAGTCAACTTTTTTTTCTTCAAATGGCAATATAGGATTTTTTTTTTGTAAATTATCATGCAAATTTGTTTTCTGAATCCAACGATGTATAACAAATTGACTTTTGTGAAACATTTATTGCAGAAAAAATGCCAAAATGTTTGTCATTATCGCAATTGGCGTCCTACCGGCTAACTGATACCAAATTTAGTTTGACTAATCTAATCACGTATGCCGTGGAAATAAAAAAATAATACAACAAAGCAAATAAATGTCATTTCAGCGTCCGCGTCCCAGTCTTTTTTCGCATTCTACTTTAAGTCATTTCTGCATTAGGTTATTTTTTGTGAAATAAGCTTAGCAGAAAAAAAATGTTTCACAAACGTCAATTTGTTATACATCGTTGGATTCAGAAAACAAATTTGCATTGTAATTTACAAAAAAAAATCCTATATTGCCATTTGAAAAAAAAAAGTTGACTCGCGTTTCAGAAAAAAAAAGTTGAAAAATACTGCAGTAGTCTCCCTTATAGTTCATTTAGAGCCATTTCATCTGTTTTTCTGTTTTTTAACATCAGGCTACAAATAACGGAGTTATGGCTCGCGGCGTTTTTTTATCAGACAGCCGGTATATACGTCTAGGAGTCCCGTATTTTGAAATATCTCTGATGAGGAAACAGGTACGTACTTGTGCTTTCATATAATAACTTTCATAAAAAAAATTCTGATACTGTATGAAGCAAAGAACGCAGTACTTTTTAAAAGATCTTTCAAGCAAACAAAACATATTTAGATGGCTACTTGGTACGTTGTTTGGGTGAAACAACGCGTCTGCAGGTTTTTAAATTAGAAAGTAAGGAACTGTATATTTTTTAATAACAAATTTTTAATGTTTTTAGAGCAGTCTAAGAAGGAAAGTTCAACGTAGCATTTAACGTAAATGTACAAAATTCGTTATGAAATCTAATTTGCTTTACCGCAGTATTAAAGGCGATAAAATAAATGTCTCAAGAAAAGTCCAAGAAGTATTTGGGTACTTCGTGCAGCATTCCCGAAGGCGACGTAATTCAAAGTACATTACTAACTGCTTTAATTTCAAAAGCTCTTACTAAGATTGGTTCAGTAATATACTGGAAGGCAGTTCATAACTTAAAACGTGCCTTTTACCTCCGCAGAAGCAATATCTCGGTTAGACACGGTGGAGACTTTAACTGGAATATATTCGCTAGCGGGGTGGTGAATGATTTTTCAAAAAAATCCCGAGACACGTCAACTTTTAAATGTATTTACCTACATTTTGCAAGTAATATGAAAAATATAGCCCTTCAGGGGTGGCTGAAACCACCCTCGACATAATTTTTTCAAATGCAACCCTATGGCTTGTGACCCCTCATTGTAAAGCTGGTGAAAAGAGGAATCCAACGCACTGATCAAATTTTAATTTTTAGTATCTTTGTAGGATTGCATACAATTAAAACACTTTAAAAATTAAATTTATTTTCAACGTAACAATTGTTCAAAATGTGCACCATTCACTTGTTGGCAGCATTCCAGTCTGTGGTAGGTTTCATCCCTTACATTATGCAACATTTGCGGTGTTATTTTTCCGATTTCCTCTCTTATCCTCTCCTGCAGATCTGCTATGTTGTTGGGTTTCTGAATGTAAACCCTACTTTTAAGATGTCCCCACAAAAAGAAATCCAGTGGTGTAAGATCTGGAGATCTTGCTGGCCCCTCAATATTACCTCGCCTCCCAATCCACCTACCGGGAAAAATTATGTCCAGATACTGACGAACAATGGCAGCATAGTGTGGTGGGGCCCCATCTTGCTGAAACCATAACCTCTCGTCGGTCAAGTTAGGGTTTAAGGGGTTTGGAAATAAATGACATAGCACTGGCATTAGTTCGTGCTGGAGTAAACGCAAGTATCTTGCTCCATTAAGAGTGTCATCAAAGAAAAATGGTCCTACAATTCTATCTTGTATTATTCCGGCCCACACATTAGTTTTCTGTGGGCGCTGAGTATCAAGTTCCCTCATCCAATGGGGGTTCTCTTCAGCCCAGTAACGACAATTTTGGCGATTTACGTGCCCATTTAATGTAAAAGTAGCCTCGTCAGAGAAAACTATCCACTCTAACGATAACTGGTTTTGATCAATACAAGTCATCAATAAATCGCAAAATTCCACTCGTCGATCTAGATCATCTTCAAGTAGCTCTTGAACAGCTTGCATTTTATATGGGCGTTTTTTCTCATATTTAAGTATTTTTAAAACTGTTTTATGATTAAGATTACTATCACGGGTTGACGGGCTGGAGTGATTGGATTTTCTTCTAGAGCAAGCAACAAATTCAACTTCGTGTCGTCATCAACAATAGCCTGCCTCTTACTCGGTACTTTCCTGACATGACCCATCTCTCGATATTGTGCCTCAATTTTACTAATGGTACCTTGACTTAGTGGTGGCAAGTCAGGATGCGTTTCTCGAAACAAGCGAACAACTTCGCATTGAGTTCGCGCCCTATCACCATATCCAATCATCATCAAAATTTCGATTTTTAGTGATTCAGTTAAACAAGACATTTTCACCAATTTGAAATAACACTTCGTTTCAAACTCTGAATACAGCATACAAACTAAATTACTCTTTGCGGCCGCGTAAAAACACTAGCAAAAAATAACAAATATCAGTTGTGGCAAAAAATTGCTTGGAATTTTTTGTGGGGACATATGACAAGTAAGGTTTACATTCCAAAACTAAACAACACACATTTTGAGTACGAAATTGTTGCGTTAAAAATAAATTAAACTATAAAATTACGCTTTAATTGTATGCAACCCTACAAACATACTAAGAATTAAAATTTGATCAGTGCGTTGGATTCCTCTTTCCACCAGCTTTACAATGAGGGGTCACAAGCCATAGGGTTGCATTTGAAAAAATCATGTCGAGGGTGGTTTCAGCCACCCCTGAAGGGCAATATTTTTCACATTACTTGCAAAATCTGGGTAAATACATTTAAAAGTTGACGAGTCTCGGGAATTTTTTTAAAAATTATTCACCACCCCGCTAGCGAATATATTCCAGTTAAAGTCTCCACCGTGTATATAGGTACATATATAAAAATTTATCAATGGGCAAGGAAAAATGAGTTTCAATTGAAAATCAAATATCACTTTTACACAAATCTGTAAAGACATATCGCTATACGACATATAACTCAAAATAACATATAACTCAAAAGTGAATGCCTTTAATCATCCTAGGTCCTGATCAGCATCATCATAATTCCAATTTGTGAGTTTCACTTGGGTACCTACTATCAATGACGTACATCGTTAGAGTACATTCTAAATTTACCTGATGATACATTTTAAAAAAGGGTCGCATAGTAATTCATATTTCAATAATCACATAATAAAAATTAATTTAGCAATAGAGTCCAAACACTTCACAGTCTCTTTAAAACATGTATTTAGGCAACTAGTTTCGGTATTTAACAATTAATAATTTAACAATTTTCATTAGGCTGGTTACAAATGGAGCCAAAAATTGGTTATAAATTTTACCTCTATAATAATTTTTAGTACCTTTTGTTATACGCAGTGATGGGCAAAAATGTGGATCCATGTAAATATATCTGAAATTAATATCCATATTGATATGAAATTTTAAATGTGAAAATTAGCATGAAAAAAGCAGTAACTTGAAATATACATAGTGTTGCAACAAATAATGACGTACAAAAGTTAATTATCTTGAAATGGAATGCCTTGTATATTTTCACATTTTCCGATACACTGATAGGCTGACTTTAACGAGCTACATAATTAGTATCCAAAGCGAATATTATGGGTGCTACAGACAAATGAAAATCATATTTTTTAAAGTTTTCAAATATATTTTATTAATGAAGACCACCAACTAACCAAGCATGAACAGTACGTTAGAGGAAATTTCGGCAGAAAATAGGAACTATTTTTTACGTTACTTTACGAAGTTTTAGCCTTCAGTTTAGTTTTCAGTTTTAATATTCTCCTGAAGATGCTAACTTAGTTGGTGAAACGCGCGTCCAGAGAAGTATAGTGGTTCGGTGTTTCGTGGAAAACGTCCGGTTTCTTTGTTTCTACGCCGAAGGTTCCAGTACGCACTCCGGGATATTTTTTTTTGTCCAATAACCTCAAACAATTCCTTGGCCAATTGTCGTTATTGGTCGCAAAATAATCCTTACTGAATGCAAAAAGCTCGTATGTGGCAGACTTCCTCTCTTGAACCAAAGTTGAATGTTCTGGTTAGTATTTACCGAAACCGAATCAAAAGGCGATTTCTTTAGATGAAAATTTAACTGGAGATAAACAAGAGAAATGTAAATAGCGGTTATGTCGAGGCTCTAAGTGAAACTTTGTTGTTGTCAAAATTTTGGCAAGTAGCTGTCACAATTGTGAAATAAATAATGGCTATCACATAATCTTAAACAATTAAATAAGGTTATAAATTTAATATTGAGATTAGAAATATTGTTTGCTTGACCACGTTTTTTTTTTCGATGGCTCGTTATTATTCGACATCGATTTAACCAAGACAAACTTCACAGGTGGATTAGATGAAGAAATTGGTGAACCTGATTGAGATATTGAGTGAATAATAGAGATGATTGATAATCATCTCTATTACAATAAAACGTCTACACAACAATATATATTTTAAATTTAAAAACTTCAGTTCTTTCAAAATTTATAACGGGCCAGATGGTGGATACAACATTTGTGACGATACCTAATGTTTTATTCAAAGTATCGTAAATCGCTTGCAACTACTTTTTCCCATCTTTCTGGTAACATACGGATACCGCGTCGGAAGAATGCTTCATCTTTTGAGGCTATCCACGAATCGACCTAATTTTTGGTATCTTTATATGATGTGAAGTGTTTCTCACACGATCATGCGCCATAGATCGAAACAAGTGGAAATAAAAAGGAGCAATGTCTGGTGAATACGGCGAGTGGGGTAAAATTTTCCAATTGAGTGTTTCCAAATAGGTTTTGACCGGCGCTGCAACATGTGGACAAGCATTATCATGCAGGAGAATAACTTTGTCCTGTCTGGAGTAGTAGTGGGCGCGCTTTTCCTTGAGTGCTCGACTCAATCTCAGTCGACTCAGTCTTCGTACACTTTCAGCCTACCGCTACGTTCTTAAGGCAGCCTCACTATCTGATTCTACAAGCAATCGATATGACTCAGCTGCAAATTTCTTCAAATTGAAGAAGTAAATCAAAAGTTCCTGCAAATGACGCTTATTGGGGTCAAAACTCGACATTTTCGCACACAAAAGAATATATTATACTGATAAAAATTTTTAAGGTTATGTTGTTGCCTGATGTTCAACCTTACGATAATGACGTTTACATCTGACAATTTTAACAATAGCTTACTGGTGGCACCAACTTTTGTCAAGCGGCGGAAACTTATTTGTACACCTTAAATCCCAAAACTACTTGTTAAAATACATGTTTTAAAGAGAAAGTTAGGTTTTTGGACTCTACGAGCACATACCTACTTAAAATAAATTGTAACTATAATAACTGGTTACATTTGCATTTTTTTACAAAGCAGTAGTAGACCATTTATAGTGATAGAGTTATATTTACATCTTTTCTAATCCGCAAATACTTCTGAAGGAAAATTTCATTTTTGAAGTCCATGATTACCTCATACCTTCTACAGAAGACATTCAGTTTTTTTATACAACATGTATAACGTGTTGTAAACCCTACCGACTATCTATCAATTTTAGTTTTTTTTATCTTTAAAATGAGGTCCAAATTTGGAGTGGAAACGTTGATTTGATAATCCTGCACCTACGCCAATGTTTCGGGTCAACGAACACTAGAGCAGTCGAACAAATTTGTCATTCTGACAATGTTGTCGACACAGCGGCTGCCTCGGGCGGACTTTATGGAAATGCCAGCAGCAGAGATACCTTCATCCTCCGTAAACCAGATAACGAACGAGATTAGGACTTTTTTTAAACTATCCACATTTCTAGAGGTCGAGAATTCTCGATAAGGGTGCACTAGGTTGACTTGGATTAATTCTTTCAATATCACAATATGTGGCAGTATTTAATATAAAGCAAGTGATAGGTTACTAAACTGTAGTTCATTTTAATTCTCAGCAGAAATTCACTTTAAGGCCTTCTAGTACAACCAAAAATGGTTATTTCAATAAGACGAGGGTAGATTCTTAGTCTTAGATAAAATATATCTTAGAGAATTAGACGTAGATAGAATGTATAGTGGGACTGTATCCTTGAGCGTAGAAATAAAAACCTAATAACTGAAATTAATTCTAAAAATGAGGAAATGACTAAAATTCAGTTTTAATAATGTCCTGATGATGTCAACGTGGTAGCCCAAATCGTTCATGTGTTTCGATGTTTGAAAAGTGGCTAGATTTTGTATGTAACATGGTTTTAATATCGTATCGACTAAATAGGCTTAAAATGTTCTGCAACGTCGAGATTTTGAGTTTAGGCGAAAACAATCTGTTTGTGTGTTGGAGATATAATGTATACCTTTTCTGCGGCATTTTTGAATCGTGCCCTTTAGCCTGGTAACATTTAAGAGGTGTGTAAATTAAGTAATGAGATAAATTAAGTAATGTTTTTTTTATTTCTTTTTTTATTCGAATAGAATTACAATTCAGTATTTTCTGCAACGCGCTGGAGACGGTTCTTTCATTCCTCATAGCAGAGCTGGAACTCATATACTGGAATAGCCTTCAGCTGGTCGGTTACACACAGGAATGTTTTTTACCGGCCAAAAACTCGTTTACTGAATTGGCTGTGTGACAAGGCGCATTATCTTGATGTTTGGTCTCGCACGCCATGACCCTTTTTCGAAGGTTTTCAAGAACCTCTCTGTAAAAGTGTTGGTTTACTGTATAGCCTGCAAGCACAAGCTCCTTGTGGACAAATTGGCTCTCTGGCTATCAAAAAAAGCAAATCACCACGCATTTGATCTTCGACTTGTTCCTTCTTGCTTGTTTGGGTCTTAGTTGGGTCTTAGAGAGCTTGAAGTGTGCCATACAATGGGGATCATTTTTAATCGATTCCAAAAAGTCAAGATATCTTTCCCTCCTGATGTCCTTTTGTGACTGCTAAAAGTTTTTTGGAACCATTTTTGCGCAGATTTTTTCTCCCCAATTCGTTAGTCAAAATCTAATGAACAGTGGTGTGATTCAAATTTAACTATTCCTCAATCATTCTTGTCAATCGACGATCTGAATGCACAAGATCCCATATTCTATCGACATTTTCATCGGTTCTTGAAAATGAAGGCCTTCCGTTACGTGGTTCATCTTCAATCGACTCTCTTCTTTCTGGGAATGCCTTAAATCATCTAAAAACCTGGGCTTTTGAAAAAACGCTGCCTCCGCAAGCGTGTCGAAGTTTTGCAAAAGTATCCGTTGCACTATGTCCAACTCTGAAGCAAAACCTGATAGCATACCGTTGCACAAAATGTCACTCATTTTTAAAACGCATTAGAAAAAACGGTTTACGAAAACGGTCACAAATAACAAACTAATAAGTTCAAACTTGTACTGAAGGTGCGTTAATGTTAACCTACCGCCTTTCCAGTTTCCGCAGTGTTGCTAGATCTGGCGCTACGTTGCCAGTCTCGCTACTTAATTTACACACCTCGTATATTCAACGTATTTCATCTTTTCAATTCTCTATGCCAATCTGTCGCCGTTAAAAACTTGGTCTGGTAACAGAACCGTAGAAACAAGGAAATCTACCTATGAAATCGACAGCACGCGTAACCCAGGAAAACACGACAAAACGCGAACAATTTCCAATACATAAAATCGTTGAGCGATCATTCAAATGGCCGTTTAAAAGATAGTACAGTAAATAAGCCGGAAATTACTGTAAAATCTGGAAAGGTTGATAAGCAGCTCCGATTTCAAAAATTTTTATTTTTTACGTGTTCTTTAGACCCTCAGGAACATTCATCACCACTAACATCTGCCTTGCTATGAAAAATGAAAAAATTAAGGTAGTTTTCCCACCCGAAAGCATCCTCAATAGTAAAAGTGATAAAAAAGTATAAACACTCAAAATTTGACCTCGGAAATCGTCTCTCGGGGGTTTTCGGGGTCGCTGATTACGAATCCAATGTGGTGTGTCAAAAATCGACACACCACATTGCCTCCCGCGGCTAACAGTTTCCGAGAACATTTGAAAAGAGTTTACTATCAAGTGCAGTCTTGGATAGGATTATTAGTAGATTCAGATCACAATATTGGGGTTGGAAAGTTATGGGCGGTGTCCTGCATCCCATAAGAATGACAGAACCACCCGCGCCAAAAAGTATTATGGATGCAATAACATGTGGATGTCAAACAGGTTGTGGTGCAGCTTGTGATTGCAGGAAAAATGGCGTATACTGCTCACAAACATGTAAATTTTGTTACGGATCTAACTGCACTAATTGCGAGCCACCTGCAACTACTGACATTACAGAGGATGAAGTTGTTTGTCCGGCTGAAATGATATAAGTGAAGTAGAACAAGATATAAGTGAAGATGAAGAGGAACCCACCAATACTGCATCAGCAATGCTCGAAAACGACTCTGATTACGATTGATGTCAATTATATTTGTAGATTGTAAGCTCATTTTATATACTCAGTTTTTTTTGAAATTTTTTTGAAAAAGAAAACCTGAAAAATGATTTTATTACACTCGTAATTTATATTTTCAATAATTAACCAAAATTATAAATAGAATAAACCATAAGAATAAACCAAAATTCGCGCGCATTGCATATTGAGAGTTTGAATTGTTGTAATAAACCTCGGATTCGTAATCAGCGACCCCGAAAACCCCCGAGAGACGATTTCTGAGGTGAAATTTTAAATTTTTTAAATTTCTCTTCTGTCACTTCTAGGGGTGGTCTTAATGGGGTGCAACCACCCTCACTCGATTTTTGAGATGAAATTTTGAAATTTTTAAATTTTTTATCACTTTTACTATTGGGGATGCTTTGAGGGTGGGAAAACTACCCTAATTTTTTCATTTTTCATAGCAAGACAGATGTTAGTGGTGATTAATGTTCCTGAAGGTCTAAAGAATACGTACAAACAAAATTTTTTGAAATCGGAGCTGCTTATCAACTTTTCCACATTTTCCGGCTTATTAAGTGGACTAAGAGGTATAAGAGAGTGGCTCCTCACCTCGCTTTATTATCGGCCGCAGTTAAAATACGCTACGCCGTAGCTAATTCACCCCTGCCTGAAAGGATTTCCAATCCCGATGGGGACGCCGACGCGCCAGTAAATAGAAGTGACTAAGATCAATTTTCTCGAATACGCCACTTACTCGGGATTGTTTCGTGTACCGCGATTTATACACGCTTCCAGCGTCCTTTCTGGAAACACGCGCGTCCGTTGACATTGCTTAGATTAATATTTGCGTTTGTTTGAAGCGGAACTGCTGAATACATTCGCATGACGGGACATATATTGTGTAAGCAGCTTACAGAAAAGCGTTTAAATCGACAACTTGAGTTACATCTTTCATAGCAATTACACAGGCACACTGAAAAAATTGCTGTTCGATAGTTCGATAGAAACGCGCGTCGAGAAAAGTGTAGTAGTTCGGTGTTTCGTGGAAGACGTCCAGTTTTTTTTTACCCTGTATATATGTTAGCGTAAATTAATAAAATAGCAAATCTGCTCATCCTATTACAACGATCAGTAAATACCAAATGTTTATTTTACATTCAACATCAGTTCATAAAATATAAGGTAAATTTTCACTAAACGGTATACTGGGAAGTTTTTTATTCAACGTGCTCGAATTATAAGCGCCTGCCGCTCGGATGTCGTTTTGCGATTTCAGCAAATCAGCAAATCTCGGGCATCCGACGGTGGCCTTGGACCCCTTGAGCAGTCATCAAAATTGTGGATGACTACACATGTAAACCCAAACATAAACATAGACTCCTTAACACAGCAAGGTCGTCTCCATGAGCACGTGACCATGTCTAGGTCGCTAGCATTTTACATGTCGCTTCAGCGTTAATATTTTATGAGACAGCTCCCATTTATAAGCGACCAGAAGTATTTTCAATACTAAAAATCCCATATGGTTCCAACTTTATGGCTGACACTGTAATTTTATAATAAGTCTATGTGGCAAGTTTATATGGCTATGTCTAATTTTATATGGCAAACTTGCCGAAGGCTACTTTACTTTCGTGTATTACACTTGCGTATGCCCCTACGACACGTCTCGTTTTCGCCAAGATTACTTAGCGAAATCGATGTAGAGCGTATTCATAGGTACGTGTACGTGTCGCATTCAGTGAACCAATCGACGAACGCCTGTGACCTCACCGCTGTCTTGATTAACTCTTAGACAGTGTAAATCAAGCCGGAAAAGTTACCCGATCGGAGTCGAACAAGTGAGCGCCGCGTGCGATTCACCAACAACTTGAAATTCAGTTTGTATCTTGATGCCGAAAAAAACGTGCCCGGAATCCTAGAAAGCGGAATAGTCCTCCGGGTGTGGACCGCGGAAGTCGGTCGCAGCGCAAATGGAACCGGGGGGGAATAGGGCGGAATAAATCCTGGCGGCGAAAAAATGAACTTATGTCCTTAATCTCGACAATTATTTCACTTTAATGTTTCGCCTTCTATTATAAAAAGCCTTGGTACACCTCAGTTTTAAGAACTTTATTTGAGATTAAATAAATGGTTTTGTTGGACTTATTTTAATTGTAATGGAATCAAAATAACGAGCGTTCGAATAAATTTGACCTCAAGTTCCAAGTTAGCTGTGAAAAAAACCGTCGTAGCCAATTGTTTTTCAAATACGGCTGACATAATCAAATTTGTCAGCTTGAGCTGTAGTCAATTTGGTTATGATTCAGTTATTTAAATCTGATGGGTTAGGTTTCCAGCAACTTCATATTCTTCTTTTTTGCTGTTAGTATGGTTTAGGTGAAAGACGAAGTGTGATTTTAGGCATTTTAATTGCATAAACATTTTACTACAGAGAGATTAAACATTTTACTACAAAAATTGTTGAAAATAATCGCCACGTTGTTCAAAGCACACCGAATAGAACCGAAAACAGCTTCTAGGAGATCAATAGTAGCGTTATTATCATTCATGTTTTCAGTC
The DNA here is from genome assembly GCA_029963805.1 of Aromia moschata. Taxonomy (NCBI): domain Eukaryota; kingdom Metazoa; phylum Arthropoda; class Insecta; order Coleoptera; family Cerambycidae; genus Aromia; species Aromia moschata. The sequence continues at coordinate 821,884 of JAPWTK010000004.1, forward strand.
GATTGTTATTAGAGTTATTGAGTTATTAATTGGAAAATTGTGTTCTTTTGGTATGGTACAAATACAAAAAAAAAAAAGAACATATGGTGTTATGTTACATATTATATAGCATTACCATTGTTTTATCCGCAATGTCAACTCTACCATCTTTTTGCAGGAGGTACATTGTAGCAATTTCATCGTCGGATAATGACGAAATAGGTAAACAATTATTACGCCTTTCGTAAATCAGTTGATCCGACTGATTTGAGTATGATAGAATTACGATGAATTACGATGCCAAATACCAACTTTTGGCACATGAAGATGGTCTTCTACAAAAAATTTGTCTAGTATACCTAGAACTTGAGACTTTATTAGACGTTAAAACTTTTAGACAGTTTAAAAGCTGCCAAAACCAGAACGCAAAACAGCAACATCAGGCCTGATCCTATCAAAGACATGCGTTTGGAATGGCAAAGTCAACTTTTGTTTAATATAAAAGTAAAACCAGATTGCAAACTGTTGCTGAAATTACTATATCTTAATTTCTTTTGAGATATGGATCTATCATTAAAATTTTAACATTTCAAGTGCCAAAATCTACTAAAATCTAATTAAAAGCTTTAAAACGTTACTTTCACGCTGCAAATTTACGCTTGTCAGTGTTACAGAAAATATTCAAAGATGTCGCCGTTTTCCTCCGTAAGCTTTTTTTTTACATTTTAATTGTCTTTTACACTATCGCTGCTTTGTCACCTTTAACACGACAGTTTCCAAGTAGTAAGGACATGAACAGGATCAGTGTCAGATATTCTTATATGATTTCATTTTACCACCGGTCAGAGGATAAGACGCCGGGTGAGAGAAGACAATTATTCCAACAGCTGTATCCGTGCAGGTTCGAGTCCGGCCTGTGCCAGTTGGCATCTCTCACAGCGATTAGATGTATGACTTACGTTTTTTCATATACTCTACCTCTAATATAGTCGAATTTATTCCAATGGGAAAAATGTCAATGTTTCTGCTATATGACATGGTACTAACGGCGTTACCTACATGGCATTGCCTCTAGTGCAGGATCTAATACAATTAAAATCTGGATCTGTGACTTTTTACGTTCAAGAGACAAAGAACGAGGAGTCTCTCGCTTCAACTGAACTTAATGGTTTTCCCGTTAGTGTGTTTTGGGAACGACATCTGACATTTGCCAACTTTGTCAGAACTCCGAAGTAGGTCTGGTCCCAAGGTAACGCCACAGTATGCTCTCCTGGTCAGAATATAACAGATACTCTCATTATTCTTTACTCACCGTCAAATATCTCACACTGACGAGATCTAGTAAGATCGAAAATACATATCTGTGAGTTTTGACGTGCGAGTGACAAAGAACGACGAATCTTTCTCGCTTCTGCGTGACATAATGTCACTATTGTTCGTGGAATAATATGAATGTTCTTCATGCATATTTTTTAGTCATTAGTGGGCACGAGTGCAGTAGGAATTATAAGCTATGAAACTATTATACTGTTGTATAGGGAAGGGCATGCTATTAAATTTAATTTGATGATTTTATGGAATTTTATGAAAAAAAAGAAGAATTTGAAAATTATGAACGACAGAGATGGAAATAGTAGTTATGTCGAAGCTCAAAACGAAGCATTCTTGTTGTCAAACTTTCGACATGTAGCTGTCACAACTATAAAATAAATAATGGCTGTCACATGATGTAACAACCTTGACAATTAAATAACGTTGTAAATTTAAGATAAGAATAGAAATATGTCCTTTTTTTTACTCGGCTAAAGATGACGTTTTGTTTTGATGGCTCGATATTTTTTATAAAGATATATAAATATGTAATAATATACACGATATTCCACTTAGAGGAACAGCGTGTAGAAAATATTATTTCAAATGTACTTAAGCTGACGTTTAATTGTGTTTCAGAATCCAATTTCCTGTGTGTTAATTGATTTTTTAAACTATCTACATATTTGTTTTTATTCCTTAAAGCACAAAGCACAAACTCCAAGCACAAGGTGTGAACATTCAGTTTTCAAGCTTTACACTCAACTTCGGGATAAAACATTTTAAACTAAGTCTGTCCCGCCGGTTGCCATTCATTTGGGTCCTGGAAAAACAAATTTTTTGCCATGTCCTCGACGTTCGCCAAGGTACACGTAGCCCCACACCGACACTAAATAAATTAAACGCAATTAAGCGTGAAAGCCAACGTGCTTATGTCAATTATCGATAAGTAGTGACTCTGACGCTTCGAATGTTCGCAATCAATATCTGGCAAAAAGTGTAACCGTAACCACTAATTAAATCCAGATCACAGCACGCCGTGCGCCAGTCTCCCGTCAAAAGCGTAGGGCGATGGGAGCATTGGCGTACATTACTTTTTTTAATGTCACTCAAAGAATCAGGGGATATGGAAAATGTAAATTTTCTGGTTCAGAACGTTTGGAGAATTTGTGAACTTTGTTACCTAATTTGAAGAAAGTGAAATTTTATTAATACATTAATTTAATCAGAAACATAATGTTCACATATACATAAACAAAACAATTTTTAATTATGTTGTCAATTTAATATGCCTAGATAAAACATAGGCATTTCCGTCGGAGGCGGTACCATCGTGGTATCGCTGCGCTAGTGCATTTTAATAGTCCGAGAAAGTCGGGAACTACTCAATATCCTTCCCAAAGGTCTAAAGGTAAAACCGTTAAACTTATATCGAGAAATATTCCTTGTTCATAGTTGTTCGCCATAAAAGGTCATAGATCCAGATTCTGATGTCAATAAATCTCATCAGGGTGATATATTTGATACCGAATGATGAAGAACTGGAATGTAACTTGTGTAGACAAGTCAGAAAAATATACGGTGGTATCACCTTTACGGTATCGCCATATCTTGAAAACGACGCATGGGACCCACTTCACTTTTTAGGTGATGACTATACACCTCTTACAGAAAGGATTTATAGTGAAAAAATCATCAGCAAAGTTTGCGAAAAAAATTTTCAAAAACACTGGAGCACTTCCTGGGTTCTCAGTAACGCTCTGTGGGATATTTGCAGTATATATTTTTTCATAATCTAGAAACAAATATAAGGAGACGTTTTTCGATTTGTTGCAAAATATTTTTTTTTCAAAAAGTTATGGCCATTTTAATTTTAATTTTATAGGAACATTTTGTTTCCCAAAATTAAAATGGCCATAACTTTTTGAAACAAAAATATTTTGTAACAAATCGAAAAACGTCTATTTATATTTGTTTCTAGATTATGAAAAAAATATACTGCAAATATTCCACAGAGCGTTACTGAGAACCCAGGGAGTGCTCCAGTGTTTTTGAAAATTTTTTCGCAAACTTTGCTGACGGTTTTTTCACTATAAATCCTTTCTGTAAGACGTGTATCATCATCACCTAAAAAAGTGAAGTGGGTCCAATGCGTCGTTTTCAAGATATGGCTAACTGAAATATCACGCACCGCCACTGGTACATGGTTAACACCGAATAAAATTAGAGGAATCATAACGAAAAGAACCTTACAGGTTTACGAGGACAAGACATTTTCAAGCTATCTGATGTAGCGGATTTTGGCAGTTTGACATTTTGGGGATCCCCAAGGTCACTCAAGGCCATATCTGAACGAAAACTTTTCCGCTCTCTCTACTTCCCGCGTCAAAAGTATGGAATCTCGTTTAAAAAAATTGCTTGACCTTCAAATGATCTTGAAGGTCGTGATCAAGATCACCATTAAATAGCCAAGAAAAAATCCTAAAACTTTTTTATTCAACATTTTCGCCTAAAATTCACACCCGCCGAGTTATTCTGCTGTACCGGGCCTTTTAGCTCACCTTGTATATCGGTAGAGAGTGACTGTAACATTGTGAAAAACGAACCCATAAAGAATGTTCAATTCAATGTAATTGGAGCTCTTGTTCTGTACTGCAGAATGTCGTGTCCTAAATTTAAAGGCCTATATCTATAACACAGCTCCACAAAAAAACAAAATAAAGATTGAAAAAAAATGCTGCCAGAAACCAAACCTACCTATGTTTTGGAAACCAAACCTACCTACCTTATGTTTTTGGGGTCGCTGAATCCGACTCCGGGGTTAATTTAACCCCATCACATCAGAATTTTCCATAACCTCAACTCGACCTCGACTTATCAAACAATTAACCAGCCACTTGTCAAAAGTTTGAGTACAACAAATTTTGGCTTCGAGCTTCGGCATAACCGCTATTTCCATCTCTCTCTACATAGCCAGAGTTGATGACGCTTTTTTTGAATGGCTCATTACAATTAACATAATAATTTAAGCATTTGCTTCAAATATGGACCATTTGTTTTTTTGTGAAGTCGAGAATAATTTCCACAAACTCATTTAAATTGAATGCCAGTTATATTTTCAAAGTAAGAAATGATAAAAACTCGAATATTCTGGAATACGCTTCATATTGGGGGTATTCAAAGTCACTAGGTATATACTAATAATGAAATTGCAGAGAAGCCCTAAAAGAATGGAATTCCATAGGACTGAATTTCCAGAAAATTCGGTCAGAAGCATTTTGTCCTTTGATATTAACACTGAATGCGTTCCTGTGAATAGAAGCGTATACAGACAGCACAGATAATTTGTCTATCTGGAGCCGTAAGGGGGAACAATGAATGCATGTCATGGAATTTTCATAAACAGAACCTTTTAGATGTAAGTGGCGGAAACGTATTGAAGCAAGACCAAAATAGAACGGTGCATAGCAACGGTTCGGTTGGGCTGGAGTTTGGGTCTCAGAATGTCATAAAAGAACAAGAGATTGAAAATTATTTTCTAAAAAATCAATGGTCAATCTGTAATCGGTTCAATTAATTTCTATGAGTCCTTAAATAGTAATACAAGGTAAGTTTTGTTCTCTGAATAAAGTACCTAATTTTGTATTAATTCCTTTCATACCGATGCATAACAAATTAAATTGACTTAATATTTTGCTGCACTTCCTTATCTTAAATAGATCTAACTGTCATTTTCGATATTTTAAATAGAATGCTCCCTTTATATAGTGTATTTACATTCTACACATTATTTTAGGTATATACTGGGTGTCTCAGCTTTTAGTTTACAGACTTTATCTGCTCACCCAGGATAGTTAGCAAAAAAAATTATATACAAAAGTTACTTGAATTCATGAGGCCTATAAAATGACATATTCCGTTTGACATGTGCTAGTGACCTTGAGGTTACGTCAGTGTCAATATAAGTTTATTAAATACAACACCCTGTATTTTTCGACATTTTTGTATTTACCGAACATATCTACACATATTTCATGTAACATACCCTATACCTATCTTCAACCGTTTTCGAGATTTTCAAAGTCAAACAGCTATTATTTCACAATACAAAGAATTTTCAGTTTGCCTTGTAAGTTTTGAAACAATTGAGAGGTATTGTTAAAAGTAATTTTAATCAGATCAATGGGATATTTCAGTAATTAAAAGCAATTAGTTTAATAAATTTTCAAATTGAGCTGGCAAACAAGGCAAACTGAAAATTCTTTGTATTGTAAAATAATAGCTGTTTGACTTTGAAAATCTCGAAAACGGTTGAAGATAGGTATAGGGTATGTTACATGAAATATGTGTAGAATTGTTCGGTAAATCCAAAAATGTCGAAAAATACAGGGTGTTGTATTTAAAAAACTTATATTGACACTGACATAACCTCAAGGTCCCTAGCACATGTCAAACGGAATATGTCATTTTATAGGCCTCATGAATTCAAGTAACTTTTGCATATACATTTTTTTTGCTAACTATCCTGGGTGAGCAAATAAAGTCTGTAAACTAAAAGCTGTATATTCTACACCCTGTATATTCATATACATATATTATTTTGTACCGTTTTAAAAAAATGGGTTTGAATGGTTTAAACTTGAGCTAAATGATAGTTCTTTTTTAAATATCGTGTACATTATTAACAAATAATAAACCCTTTGTTGCAAAACTTTAAGTTTCTACTAACCACAGTATCAGTACCACTACTTTTTTTATTTTTTAAAATGGTCGCCCAGATATTTTCAAATGTGGTGCTACTTAACAAAGCAAAAAAATCTAAATAACTCAAAAACAGCAAAATATAAGTATTGAGAAATCCGATGAAATTCTACATAAAACAAAGTTTATTCTACATAATATTCTATTGAATAAAAAGGCGACGTTTCAGAATCTTCGAGATACCACCTTCATTGATTAGAAATGAACAATATTTTGTTCATTGAGTGTATAGGAAATAATTTTCTTTTGTGCCTTGATATTAATTTAACGGCTGTCTTTTAAAATTCATCTGAATCCTGTCCTGGATGAAAACTTTGGGGGTGCACAAGAAAGGGACCGTGGAAATGTTAAACCTCTATTAAGGCCTATTATGCGTTAGACAACAGCAACGCTCATTTGATTATACAAAGGTGAGCAGAGAAACAAAGCTAATATTATAATTTGAAAGTTTCCTGGAGTGTCTGAAATTAATTAAATTACATTTTTACCCATAGTCCTTATTATAATAGTTCTTAGATAAAATCATAACGTAAAAATTATTCTAGGATTACATTACAAAAAATTACATATTTCCTTAGAATTATTAAAAATAATAATATTGGTGTTGATTGTTTGTGATATAGCTAGTGATTGTGATTGCTTTAAAATAATTGCGATCGCGATGAAACTAACACGATATTTTCATAGGTTAAATAAAAATCAGCATGCTCTATGCATACTGCATTTAAAATACCTCATTTTCTGTATAATATTGTATGAATTTCAAACAGAGCAGGTCATTGGTATTACTAGTAGTTCTTTATGTGCATTGTCTGAATTAAAACGTATGGGTATACATTATTTGGGTAAAATAAAACGAAAGCGGTAAGAATGTCAATTTTAGCTGTCCTGCTAATAAATGTAACAAACCTTGTGCATTTTGTCATCTTTGTAGTCATTAATGTTGTGCCGTCTGTGAATGTCCGGAAACAAATTTAAATAGGTTTTTAATAGTGTTTTCCTGTATGCCAATTGAACTTGTAGGCAAACATAATAATAATTATCATCCTTTTTAAGTGTTTTTACACATTAAATGCGAACAGTTATGGGTAAGGAACAGTTATGGGTAAGGTTTCTGACATCCCTTTCTTAAATTCGATTTCTGAGCTGGCACCTGTCATCGTGTGGGGGGTCGACCGCCCCCGGCGATAAGTCCACCCCCCGCCCTAGGTCAATTTTCACTAAACCTGAAGCTCTGTGAGCAAATCGAATTGTAGATGTGCTATAATACTCTTAATAAATCTCTTTAATGTTAATGTTAATGGTTCGGACGTGGTTTGTACAAAGCCGTTTGATTCTTATGTTGAAATCTGTTCCAGTATCACTTTTTTGAAACAGACAGAAATGTAAGACATGTTTCATTCAGCCATTATGTACTTATCCTCCACCACTGCACTTACACCCTACTCCCACTTTAATTAACCCCCAAACTTTGTAACGCGACTAATACGACCATCTTGATTGAATACATCGCCGTAGGACGTCCAGTAAAATATTGAAAGCAACAGGGGCGCAACTTACCTTAGATGAAAACAAGTGCAATAAAACTAACATAAAAAAATATATCGTAATATGATCCATAATCATATTATCATTTTTTAATTGCTTATACATAATGTTAAAAAGACTGTCCTATATAACTTAAATCGATGGTATGACTATAGGAAAATATTCAAACATTAGCTATAGTCACCTTTTTTATGCCCTAAAACAATGAAGTTGTTTAGTTTGCTATAGTCAAAACAATACACAACGTTTTGCGCGTTTTGTTAAAACTTTCTGAATTAATTCTCATAGAGCAGGAAGTTTTATTCTGCTTCATCATAACTTTAAGATTAAATTATGAATGTTAGTCCAGATTGTGAACATATATGTCGTGTATGCAAACAAGAAATGGTAGTTTTTTTTTTTTTTTAGGAAAATGAGGCCCACATATTGATACTAGTAGATCTCTACCGATTATGACCGAATTTGTTTAAAACTATTGTCTAAACCAAGAAGACTAGAACTAAGGAGACCGAACTCCGGCTTTTCGCTGTATAACGCGACGGGCTCAAATATGTCCGCCTCGAGAGGCGCTGTAAACAGTTGTGTACCCTGGTTGCTACGGTATATAAACAGATATCTATACGTATACTGCGGTTCTGTACTAAGCTGTGTGCGTTAGAGGTTAGAGTCCGTGTCAGTGTCCGTGGTGCAAATACATTTGACAGACGCTCGATATTTTTCATGTCAAAGGTCAACATCGTCCAAAAATTAAGATTTTCAAAGTCATTGCGTAATGTTTTAATACATTTTCACGGTCAGTACTGCGCAATAGTCTGAACTCGTATAAAAGGGTAAGGCAAATTTTAGGTACGTAAATGTGGAAATGCAATGTTATTGTGAAACCTTTACAGAGATACTTGTCTGAAAGAGCAAGGGAAATTTCACAGATACATGCGAAATGAAAAAATCACTATTTACGCGTTATTTTACCCACCCAGCACCTATTTGCTCCCTTTTCCAGTTAACTTGTGGGACTAATACTACTTTGCGCACGATTTTGGTGGTCAAACATAGTGTATATTAATGTTTTCTGGGTATCTGACGAAAAAAAAAAACCGCTAAAATTGCACAAGTGGCTTATCTGAACAATGACCCTCAAAATATTTCATGTTACGTGCTTCAACGTTAACAATACAACAAAGGAAAATATTTCGTTTCATACATACATCAGTATATAATTTGAAATAACGTCCGGTTATTCGTACCGCTTCTTATATCACACAATGCAACACAGCACTTTCGAACCATATTTATTTTGTATGTATTTTTGCTAAAGCCAAACGGCATGTAAGCTTTGACAGCTTAATGATAAATGTCATATAAAACCATAGCATGGTTTTCTATGATAATTTGAAAAACATTCAAATGTGGTCCGCCGCTCATCACGTGACATCGAGTACATTACTGTTTACAGCGCCTCCTGGAGGCGGACAGATTTGATCCCTAGATACCGAACGAGTTCGGTCTCCTTAGTTCTAGACTTCTTGGTCTAAACTTTACTATGGGACTATTCTAAACGCTATTTAAGAATTGTAAAACAGCCAGAATGGTAAGTATACTGTGTATCTATTTGGAAAAATAACTTATTCTTGGTCGACGATGCAAAAAGCATGCGAGGTCGAGAATATTGTTACGAATTTATCTCTGTTACGAATATTGTTACGATTTGTTTGACATCTAGAATATTTAATATGTCATTCCATACAATTCTTTACTAATAGCTAGTGAATAAACTAAATAAACTAAGTATGTAAACTATAAAACTCAATAAATGTCAGCTGTCACTAATGTCACATTTACAAATGTCACAATATGATTTTCCTACGAGGTGTACTTATTATTTTTTTCTGTAATCTAAAGTTAACAACAATAAATAAAAAATAAAATCAGGAAATTCGGCTATGAAAAGTATTTTCTACAAGTTATGGAGTGGCTCCTATTTCCTATATTCACGGTTTCGCGAGTGCATGGAATATGCCATTTCAAGAGTTCCATATGCCATGTTGTACACTATATGTAGGTACTTTCTCTAACAAGATTTTAGATATTTAAATAAAAACTGTTCTCAGCTCATGAAAGTCAAATGCAAAACCAAGAACAAATGTCAGCTGTAGCTAGCTGTATGTCATTAAAGTAGGCCGAGCAAAAAAATACGTATTTCTATTCTTAATCTTAAATTTATAATGTCATTTAATTGACAAGGCTGTCAGATTATGTCCCACCTTTTATTTTACAATTGTGACAGCCACTTGTCAAAGTTTGATAACAAATAAATTCCGCTTTGAACTTCGACATAACCATTTCTCTATAATCATTGAATGAAAATACTTAGTCGAAATCATCATTTCCTCGTATCGACATAATTTCCTATGTATTTTGAAGCACTGAAACCAAATTTGGCAAAAAAATGTTTTCTACCGCATCAGTTTTTTTTCTACACCCCCATATAACCCTCATAAACTCTAATACAGGAAATTTTTCGAAAACATTTTTTTTAACTATTTTTTATGGCCTTTATTTTGTTTTTTTTGTGTCGCTGATCACGAATCTGAAGTCCAGACTAAATTTCGACTTAATGACAGCTGTCAAATTTCACTAAAAAGTATAAAGTTGATATTAAATGCATATTCCTACGTTTTTTAGGATGCTCATTACTATTTTGTTGTAGATGTTGTTATATATGTGTATTTATATCTATTTTGTTCTTTTTCTTGTTTTGGTTTTTGTAACTGTTATACCATTTGGTGGATCATTTTTACCTTTAATAGGAAATAACTCGGCCGGTAATAAAAACAGTTGTATCCAGAGGTTGTGGGCAAGGAGGGAGAAGTACGACCGTACCCTTTTTGACCTCGAAGTTGACCTTGAGGGTTATTTGAAGGTCAAAACAACTTTTTTCAAATGGAAACAACTATTTTTGACCCCGGATTTGAAAAGAGCGGCAAATAGTTCGTCCAAAATGGTACTTGTCAACACGGTCATGGCAAGGTCGAATAAAAGTAAAATTTTCGAAAATTGTTAAATAACGAGGGCTATCTCGGGATAGAGATTGGAAAATTGTATTTTAAATGGGAAATCTTCACAAGCTGAGGGCGAGTACTTTGTAATAATGAAATACTGTAGGTATTTCCAACAAAATTTCGAGACGGGAGTGAAAAAAAAATAGTCGCAAAAAAGCACCCTAATAGACACATATTCAAAACAATGGCGTGGTATTCGCCGCTTTCTCCCCCTACCACCTACACCACCCTCTACGCCTCTGGGAGGCAGAGGGTAGCGCGCAATGATGCTATAAATTCCCGATCTCGGGCTCTGGCAACGCGAACTCGGCCAGCGCTTTTACTATACGTACTTTATGAGGCACGCTGAAGTACCCCAGGTATTACATCTATTTAGTCCCGTTTCATGCTCTAGTGGACGACTTATTTCCGGTCGTCTCACTGACACATTCCGTCCATTGGCTATACCACACTTGAAACTCATTCTGCTTTATTATGAGGACATCAAAAAGCACATTTTTCTTTTGGGAATTAACCACGTCCGGCTGAAGTGGAACGCCCTATAAATATGTACATACGAGGTGTGTCAATTAAGTAATGATACTCAATGTTTACAAGCTTTTATTTAACTTGCAATGTATGTTTGTATGTAAGTTCAGGTCAAATCTTTCAACTGAATTTTAAAGTAGTTGTCCTCAACCGATTGAGATGAAATTTTGAATACACGTTTAGTTTGGATGACAATGCATGGTTAGCTAAGTTATGTCATTCTAAATTCAAAATGGCGAACGGTCTAAGATGGCGGAATAGTTATTTTTTGCGCACTCCCATGGTATGGGTATCAAATGAAAGGGTTTTCTGAGAAGAAATAAGAAAATAAAATGAACTTACTCTAAATCCAATATAGCGGACCGCCCAAGATGGCGGATTAGTTATTTTTTGTGCACTCCCATGATATGGGTATCAAATGAAAGGGTTTGCTGGGAAGAAATAAGAAAATAAAATGTATTTACTCTAAATCCAATATGGCGGACCGCCCAAGATGGCGGATTAGTTATTTTTTTGTGCACTCCCATGATATGGGTATCAAATGAAAGGGTTTGATAAGAAGAATACGAATAAACTGACGTCTGCGTTCAACCCTTCGAGGAGATGGACTACTGTCCGGCTAAACATAAGACTTAGCGGGGTCGTGTCTTAACTAATATCAACCTATACCCTAGGCAAATTCTAGCGGCGGTGAAAAAAATTAAAATGGCGAAAAACAAGATGGCCACCATACCAATTTTAAAGAGTTATAACTTGGTATAGGTTAGGGAAAGTATGAACAGGTTGAGAAACATTTAGATACAAAAAACACGACGATAACTAAAAAATAAAAAATAAATTAATAATAAAAACAATTTTTTTAAAACAAGCTTTTATTTAAATGCTCTAAAAAGAAGAAAATAAACTTTAAATTGAATCAAACCCATCATTTTATTACATTACACAATGTATATGATATAAAAGCTTGTCACGAGATTTACTTCTGTAGATAAACAGGAATGTACAAATTATGTAACTTGATCTTGACATAAGAAAATCTAAGAAAAAAAGTATATATTTTATAAAATAGGTAAATACATCTACAAAAGTAAATCTCGTGACAAGCTTTTATATCATATAAATTGTGTAATGTAATAAATTGATGGGTTTGATTCAATTTAAAGTTTATTTTCTTCTTTTTTAGAGCATTTAAAAAAAAGCTTGTTGTTAATTTTTTTTTAATTATCAATTTATTTATTTTTTATTCGAATAGAATTAAAATTCAGTATTGTCTCCTTCAAAATAACTTCCTTGGGAAGCCACACAGCGCTGGAGATGGTTCTTCCATTTATCACGTCAGTGCTGGAGCTCATACACTGGAATAGCCTTCAGCTGGTCGGTTACAGCCATTTGAATGCTCTCTATGGTCCCAAAATGACGTCCCTTGAGGTGATTTTTTTAATCTCGGGAAGAGAAAAACGTCACAAGGATTCAAGTCAGGTGAATAAGGAGGCTGAGGAGTCACAGGAATATTTTTACTGGCTAAAAACTCGTTTACTGAAATGGCTGTGGGAAAGGCGCATTGTCGTGATGCAACATCCAGTTGTTCGAAACCTTTTTTTGAAATTTTTTCGAAAAGAAACTCTCTGTAAAAGTGTTGATTTACTGTTTATCCTGGAGACACAAACTCTTTGTGGACAACCCCCTGGCTATCAAAAAAATCCATAATTTTCAAGGTTCATCTTCAATCTACTCTCTTCTTTCTGAAAATGCTTTAAACCACCGAGAAACCTGGGCCCTTGAAGTTTTGCAAATGTAGCCATTGCGCTGTATCCAAATCTGAAGCAAAACCTGATAGCACATCATTACTCAAAATTAATGTCACTCATTATCATCAAACTCACATAGAACAAACAAATGACTCAAACAAGTTCAAACTTGTATTGAAGATGCATTACATGTTAACCTACCGCCTTCTAAGTCCCGTATCCACAGTGTTGCTAGATCGGGCGCTATGTTGCCAGTCTCATTACTTAATTTACGCACCTCGTATTTTAATATCAAATATGAAATTACACTATGCGAATGCTCGTTTAAGGATTAAAGGTCCAAACGCGCAAGGGGATCTAATGACATCCTTTTTGCCTTTATTTGTTTTAGTAACATTAAACAATTATTATTAGACCTTCTCAATTTCAGGCTACAAATAGAACCGGGTCCAATTCCTTATTACTACCAACCAATGATTGTAAGTTCATAATATATTGCTAATTATTCAAAATCAAAACATAAAAATGGCTACTACATCTACAAAAAGCCTTAACCGGTGATCAATTTGACAAGGTGTCTGACCCATTTGCAGACCGGTGCCCATAATGAAACTTTTGAACAATGTCTTTTTCTAGGGTGTCTGCATCAATACTGCAGTAAAAAATATTAATTTTAAATCTATACAGAATACATTGTAAACAGTGACGGAGAATGAAAGCTGGTCCTAAAATGGCTGACAATAATACACACCTACTATTTGTATAATATATTGTCATAAAACTCCAATGTCGGCATCGGTCTTCAAATGAGTCAGACACATTGTTTTTTTTTTAATTCGTACTTTTTAATTATGTCCATTTTAATAGTCTAATATCCAAAAGTATCAAAATCAAAATAGTTTAAAATCCTCATGGTATGCCGTGGAATCGATCCCGCATGTCTTGAATATTCCCGCATATTACTAACCTTGGCAGAAACGAGACTCGCCACAGAGGCTTATGTATCATAACTGTAATACACGAAAGTAACTAGTAACCTTTCGAAGGTTGTCATAGTTTGTTATAAAATATTATCACATTATTCAACATATTACATAGCGGAGGTTTTACAACAGCACTAGTTATCACGGGACTACTGGAATAAATACGAATTGAGGAGACACCCATCATGCTGCACGAGTTGCCTATGTGTTGCGTCGCTATATACCAACCTTAATTATTACTCTTAGAACTGTCTAAACAAGTTTCGAAGTTCTAAACTGTTTATTGTTAAGAGTAATAAATAATTCAAGACGGGTGGGATCGATTCCACAACATATTTTGAGGACGATTTTTTTATTTTAGATATGTGCACATAGTGGTTGGTAGTAATGTAATAGTAAGGACTTGACAGCCCGTGACTTGCAAGCTTTAAAAAATATTCGTATAAGTGTTTTAAATAAATTTTCATTTGTATCCTTGCTACTATAAATCCAATTATTGTCTTGTCTTTTGTTTTGTCCGATGTGAAACATTTCGTTCACATTCGCGTAGTCTTTCTCTTTTATTTCTTTATCAAATCTTCACTGTCCAGTGTAAGTGCTCGAAAATGAAACGGACTCATGGTGCACATTCATCATCGTTAACTTTTAAGTCGGAAATGTTATCATGAGACTACACGCTCTAACCACTGTTTCGTTCTTATTTTCTTTACTCTGAAACCGCAGTTCCATCGCGCAAGGTCGAGGAAAACAAGGTAAAAGATGAGATTTTAGTAAGTTTTCACATTCTAAATTCTATAAGAGACTCTGGGTTATCATAAAGTCAGGGATATATACTTTAAGTTCTTATACAGTTTTAAGAAATTGAAATGATTACAAAAACAAAATTGGAATCTAGTTACTAGGGTAATGGATTTTAGTATCTATGGAAAACAAAAGTTTCGTTATAACAACTACTGACACACGTGTTAAAATAAAACGATTGCAATTTAGTGAAGTATTCTTAATCTAAAACTGGTCTTAACGGAAATTTAAACCATTTGTACTTTAAAAATTGATCTGCAAACAGGCATAAATTTAGTGCAATGTTATTATGAATATGGTAGGTATTACACTGTTGGTTTACGAGAATTTCGTGCGAGAATGAGTTTGAGATAATCGTAATTTGATGAATTTGAATTTAAGCAAATATATTTTAATTTTGACATTGAAATTTCGTTCGATTTTTGGCTTTGGGGTTATGTATAAAAAATAGTATTTAAAAGACGACAAAGAACGCTGGAAGCTGGAAGAACTTTCAAAGCAGAGATAATTTTATAATTATTTTCTCACATCTTCAGTTTTATTCTATTGTAATACCAAATTTGTTGTTTGATTTATATTTCTCAATTCGTTTCATATAATCTCATTGTAGTTGTTACGTTTGTCAAAACAAACTTTAAAGATAATATCTTATGTCTAAAGAAATTATATAAAAAAATATTTAAAAAAAATAAAAATTACATCCATGATGTTTGAAATACTTACTTACACATATGTATAGGTACATAAATGTGGTGAAATACTTAACACATATAGGTAGATAAATCTGAAGAATTGATTAAGAGTCAATGTATTTTTTATTTCTATTTGACAATTTTTTTAAGTATAGATACGTTCCACGTATTTGAAAAAGTCTCGAACATAATTTTAGATTGCCACGCTTTAACTTACACAAATGATTTTCCCTACACGTCCTTCTATTTGTCGAATGTTGTAAGACTTCGACAGCAAATTCTTTTCGACTGCCGACTTGACATTGCACGTAGTGCAGAGCCAAGGTAACTAATCGCGTGACAAAGTTCCAGAATCTTATAAAATTAAGAGGGTACCTGAGAGTCGTTTGATTTAGAAATGCAATCACGGCAAAAGAGCGCAGAAAACGGAATTTATATTGGAGGGGCGAGCCAAATGGCCATTGGCTCTTGAGCACTGAAGTGCAACTGTCTACAAATGTGAGTAGTTTACAATATCAACCTTCAATGTTTCTAAGAAATTTACTATTAAAAAAGGCATCGCCGTTGCACCCTAAATTTGTGATATGAACACAGGTTGATGTAATGGTAGGAAATACAGCAGGTATTAATTTCTTTTAGTATTTAGGTATTTCTTCGGTGATGTTGCTCGAGGAGTTTGAGTTTGAAACTTAGTCGGTCAGCAATAGTCCCAAATTAGTCTATAATTAAATACATTTTTTTTTGTGTCTCACACTTAATGCACACTCACACCGATTAAAAATGCATATTTTAACTGCCGTATCAGTTTTCGATCGTCAACTGTTTTCCAGATTTAACGTCACCTTAAATTTTTTTTAAATAGCAATCCCCTAATGTTCTTATTTTAGTGACTAACTCGTTCGTGTACTGTATTTACATATTACCTGATTTTGTGTGGATTTGCTGCAATAATAGCACCATCTGTGAATAGACTTGAGATTGAGAATTACAAGGATTTTACAATAAACGGATCACATATTTTATGTAATCCTTGCAATCGTCGATATATATTTCTTCATAACCATAAGTGTAAGACATTTAGATTCGAATATCCATCAAACAAATTTACCTGCTAGGGTTAGAAAAGAGGAATTTTGGTTTGATTTGTGCATAATGCTTTGCACATGTAGCCTTGCGTGGAACGTGGTCGACAATATTTGCTTTAGACGTTTTTTTTGCCAAATATTTATCCGATTTTCCATTGCCTAGTAGCCATACATTGCGTAAAACATATTTACAGAAGACATACGTAATAAATTTTTGTGGCTGACAGTGGACGAAACAACAGATTTTGCGGTAATAAGGTCGTTAATGCCCCCGATATTGATAGCGAATAAACGGGTTTTGCAAAAAGCGGCTAAAAGTATAAAATAGTAGTAGGTATCACGTATGTTGTCTTGTATAGATGTTAAAAATAATAATGTACTGACAACAAAACACTGTTAGTAATACAAACAACTGTGCGAAATTCGTGAAAATAATATGTGTGTTTTGTCGTCCTCTGTCCATATGAACTAGTTTGAATGTGCGCCTTTAACTTCAGTAGATGTGGAATAATCATTTTCCCTTTACAACGATATATACAGGCCAAGTCGCTCACGTTTAACGAGAATAAATGCAAAAAGACTCGTGGCAACGTACGCGCAAGCAATGAGGACACTCGGTGGTTCTGAATGACACAAGCAATAGGTATGTACATACATACATTATTAACACATTTTTACTCCTGATCTCTCATATGTCATCTTCCGTCAATAACATGATGGATTACGAGTCCGACCCTGCGTTACAACACACGTTCGGAACCCTATATATAACATATGTATATGTAGTAGGGTGCTTTTTTTGGCGACTATTTTTTTATTTTCACTCCCGTCTCGAAATTTTGTTGGAAATACCTAAAAAAAATTCACTTAAAATATGAGCCTTTTTTTAAATCTCTATAACTCAGCGGCATTTTATGCTATTTCAACGTTTAAAAAATCAAATTAAAAAGTTGTAGCAAATTAAATTTCCTACAAAGAAGCTACTGTGAATCGAATCTCTATTATTGATATTTGTCGAGATAATGAGCTTTGATTTTTTATAACTTTATAACTCAAATCTTTAAATCTATTCATTTTTCATTTTGTTTCTCATACCATATTAGAGATATATTTCATATTTTTGAATTACTCATACATATATTATAAGTATACCCAACAAATTTATTTATAAAGGACTATTACATACATCGGTTTTTTTGAACTTCTATGACAAAGAAAAACTTTTCTTCGTATTAGCGTTTTCTTACATTACAGCTTAAATATTTTAGGTTACTTACCTTTTATTATCTTCCTAACTTTGGAAAAATAGATAATAACTCAAAAATGTGTGAAAAAATGAAAAATGAATAGATTTAGAGATTTGAGTCGCAAATTCAAGAAAACCGCAAGTTACAAAAAAATTATCTCGTGAAATATCAATAGAGATACAGTTCACAGGAGCTTTTTTTGAAGGAAATTTAATTTGCTACAACATTTTTCCTGTAGCTACAGCCATTTTTGAAATAACGAAAAATACGAAAATTCCTGAAAAAATTGAGTTTAGTGACCTGTACTGTCTCGCCGGTGTAAGTTACAGTTACGTGGCAATGGGCACTTTTATAGATCGTTTAATCCAGGGTAATTTGCTTTTTTAAACGTTGAAATAGCATAAAATGCCGCTGAGTTATAGAGATTTAAAAAAAAAAAACTCTAGTTTACGTGTATTTTAAATGGGACATCTTCACAAGCTGAGGGCGAGTACTTAATATTAATATTAAGGATTCATATTTTAAGGGAATTTTTTTTTAGGTATTTCCAACAAAATTTCGAGACGGGAGTGAAAAAAAAATAGTCGCCGAAAAAAAAAGCACCCTAAATGTAAGTAGTTACCAACATACTTGTAATATGAATTTTTGGAACGCTGGGTGGTGAAATATTTACGGAATTGTTTTAAATAATATTAAATTTACCGAAACAAAAAAATCACCAAAACTATAGTTATATATTGGATTAGATGGAGTTATAGATTATATTGCCATTTGAAAACATTGGGGATGACATCATCTTTCGAAAACGTCTTCATTTTTTAAATAATAAAAGAATCCATCGGCACCTGTTTTATTTTTGTCCTGAAAATATAATAAAATCTCCTTAACGCAGAGGTCAGCTTTTTGCCAGTAAGTCAGCCAATTAAAACGTCCCCCCCTGGCCTGGCAGCTACGTACCTGAGTTGCGAAAGGACACTCGGAAAATATTTACATTAACGAGCAGGTAACTCCTCTGTGTGTTTTTTACCGATGGAGAAAGAGAGAATCTGCGCCTATTCGGCAGTCCCGTCACGGCGTCGCATCGTTAAAACCGGTTATTTTTATCTTGTTTTTCTCCTCGCAAAAAGTTATATAAAGTTGAGCCCAGTATAACGCGTCGAAGCGTACGTCCTCATCGTCCTCATCCGGATTCTGACGACGTTTGACTTCGTCAATTGATGTCATCCGAATATACGGCTCGCCTGCGTGCCCCAAAAAATAGTCAACGCCAGTGGCGGAGTCAAGGACGCCATAAGAATCTTTTTATTTCAAACGTACACAAAACTTAGATATCTTAAAAAAACTCTGTATACATGTAGTATATTGCATTATCCTCTATTATTTTCTGTAACAAAGCTTTGTTTTTAATTTTTTTACGAAGGTTTATCAGGTTGGCCAGAGAGTTTTTTGGACTTTTTTGAAACTTTTTGTAGCGTACTCATTTATTACGTTAAATAAAAATGTATTTTCTTAACTTAGTATACTAAATGACAGTTCTCATTCTGACGAATCGACTGATGTACAACATGTATTGTTATATTCATTTGTTCTTTAATTGTATTGTTTTATCGATTTAAAAAAAATGGATGTTATAACTGGACGTTTAAAATTCGATTAACTCCTCGAACTGGGCCATACTGTGGCCAATAAAATGAAACTATTTGCAAATCAAAAGGTGGTGATACTGATTGATGATAATGCGAAGCGCCTGACAGCGTTTAATTAGTTCAGCAAGTTTAAAGATGAACTATGATATCTCCATAGACTCATTGAGTATAGGCTGCTTTTGGCATAGTGAAGATCATGATAGGGATGTGCTATAGTGGTCTATTTTTGTCACTCGACCAGCAATCAGACGAAAAGGAGACTACTGGACTACTGGTCTAAACAGCTTGTCTTCTCCTAATTATTGTAAATCTTCATGAATCGCATCAGTGGTCTATACTTACAAAGTCTATGGATCTTAGTGATAAATCAACATCCGCTAGCCGTTGATTCTTAAGTTGTTCACCAATATCTCCAATCTCTTGAAAATAACCCTGTCTCAAGTCAGCAGTAATTAGCTTTCAGCAGAATATGTGAAAGTTTTCATAAAAGTTTCGAGCATGAAAATCGCATTTGCTGGGATTATCTGCACAAGTAATATATTATCTAACCCGCGAGAGGTCGATAAGGAAATTATTCATAATAAAGGCATTGAAAAAAATATGAATTTTGACAGCAGCCACAGCAAAACATCATGCTTGGTGTGTTCTTTTTTTAAAGTAATAATATTTTTGACAAAAATAATCACGCACTTGCCCAATCCCAACACGGAAGTCAAAGTTACAAGAAATAAAAAATCTTAATGACGGGTAAGGACATTGTGACACCCACAAAAATTAAAAGGAAACTCTTGATTATCTTGTATCTTGAACATGAACCCGATCTTTACAAAACTTTATTCAAGGATTTCCGCGGTGTCGATTATGAATTGATTTTCCAAAAACAAAGTGGGGGACACACAATGGCAAGTGGATTTAACCTGCCATAACTTAAAAATTATTCTGATCATCACAGAATTTTTTAAAGTAGAGTGTTCGGGGTCGTTGATTGTTAGTTAAATATTTAATTTTTTGAAAACAAAATGGCGACCTCAAATGGTTGACAAATTTTCCGAAAATGCATCCGACCTACGAAAATTTTTATACTAAGATTTTCGCTGTTGGTGATTTTGAATTTTGTGAATATTCAACAACATTTTGAAAATATAAATAGATTGTGTTGAACTTACACTAACTACATAGTATCTACATACTACTAATTTATGTACTATATACAGTACATTTACTTTTCTCAAGGCTGGTGTCATTTTTGACAAAATCGTTCAGATGTTTTTTTATTTTTTCTTCGACCCCGCAAACCTGAAAAATACTGATTTTCGCAAGGGTGACGTCATTTTTAACAAAGTCTGTCGGCCGTTTTGTTTTTGATAATTTTGATTCGAATTTGTATTCCTTGACCTCGAAAACATTGGAATCCGAATTTTCAATTCGCTTATAAATCGATTTTTTGGCCAGCTTTTCAGGCATTTGGGACTTTGCGCCTGTGCAAAATGGATTCAATTATAATTTACGTATTAACATTAATTATCAATTGTAATATAAAAACTATTTTATTTTTTTTTGGGTTTGTAGATCTGCTTATTTCAAAATTTACTGATATATTTTTCAGATAGGTTTAAATTCACACATCTGATTTGATATCGGCTGAATCTGTTGAAAATTCTTTAGTAGTTTTTATATAAATCTGCCCAAAGACGTTTGGAACAAACAACATTACATTTTATGTCAGTTCATTAAGACATGACTTTCTATTTGATATTTTTTAAATACGTACGAGTGTACTACTTATTTAATAATTAATTCCCGACATTTTATATGACAATCAGTAGGTTTTTATAAATATTTACAAAAAAAAAATATTTCCATACATATATTTCATATCTTTATAGGTATGTGTGAAGATAATACCTGTCTGAGCTCCTTACTCGAAATAGACTTTCTAGAAAGAAACCGTAAGTATGCCACTGGTCAGCCCCTCGCGGAGTTTGTTGTAAGGGGCAATGAAAAATCCCGAGTCTTGCACACAATGTAAGTTGCTCTCCCCGGAATTTCGCCCCCATTATGTATTCCAGATTTGGAATCGCTGATACATGCCAAGCTTTTCGATGGGATAAAGTTTATTCCGGCATTGGGAGAGGAAGTTTTACCGGAACTTGCATATACCCAGAGCCGGCCCTAGGTGGCTGTTAAATAAAGTGGGGGTTTATTTGATGAGGTAGAAAAAATAAGAAAATACGACTGGTGCAATGAAAAAAGTACGTTGATTGCATTCACTTGTTGGTGTGCTATTTTAGATGTCCAACAATCGAAGACAGTACACCCAGAACAGTGTTGCCAGCGAATTGCGAACACATGACATACAATCTAGAATGACCATACCCGAGAAATATTATTAGAGTACAGGTTTACCAGCGATACGAGGATAGTCCCAGAAGTACCCGACCTAACGTATAGATGATTTTTGTTGTTTGAAAAGAATGAAAGAAAGAATGGTAGAAAGTGCCAACCTTATAAACGTTGAGATTGAAGTTTGGCGACATTACGTTGTTTAGCACTTGTTTGGCAGCCATCAATAGTGAACGCTTTCAGTGAGTTCGTCAGCATGGAAAAAATTGATCATCGTTAAGTGATTCAATACTTTCATTTAAAAGGCCTCAGTCCAACCAATATCAAAGTGGAGCTAGATTCAACTCTGGGAGAGTCTGTATGTGGCAGAGTTTAAACGAGACTGTAGAAACTGCCAAGATGAACATCACAGTGGTCGACCCAATGAGGTGACCACGAAAGAAATGATGAAGAAAGGCTACAAAATGGTATTGGAAGACCGCCGACTGAAACTGCGCAAGCTAGTAGGTAGTTCAAAAAGTGCTGTACATCGCATATTGATTGATCATTTGGACATGAGAAAGCTAAAAGCTGAAACATGCGCATGATGGATGCCGCGATTACTCAGATTGGAATAAGAACAGCGTCATGAGAATGTTTCAATCGAGTGTTTGGCAAAGTTTCATAACAATAAATCCAAGCTTTTGCGTCGGTTTATAACTATGGATGAAACGTGGGTTCGTCACTTTACATCTGAGATGAAGGAACAGTCAAAACAATGGACTGAGAGGCAAGAATCGGCTCCAAAGAAGGCGAAGACAGTTCCATCTCCAAGCAAGGTCATGGCGTCAGTTTTTTTGGGATGTGCGTGGGATAATTTTTATTGATTACACAGGCCGACAAAATTAGGCCGACCCTCTATGAATATATTCTCCCGAAGGTTTTTGATGCGCTGAATCCGAATCCGAGGTCCAAATCCCTCAATTGGCTCTGGTTTTCGAGATATCTTAACCTAAAAATGCAAAAAAGCGAGTTTGGCCTATATTTGGGGTTATGTAGCATCGCAAGTACATGCCTTGCCCTTTTTAATGACGTCGAGTTTACTCAAATATCTTTCTTTTTTCGCTGTGATATCGCATTTTGAAATTTTTACGTTTGTGAATTTCTCTATAATATTATAGAGGCCGACACGACTTTAACCCAGAAACCAGGACGTTCGAAATTCAATAACAGGTCAACGTTTTCTTATGTAAAAAGACTTGCTCGTTCAGAATCCAAGGTCAGATTTTCAAAATTTTCCTTGAAAAATATTGACCTGTTATTGAATTTCAAACATTTTCAGTGTTTTCTAATCAAAAAAACCAATCGACTATTTGATGTACACGCGATCTTTAATAGGTTTTCAATTATAGAGAAATTCACAAACTTAAAATGCGATATAGCAGCGACAAAAAAATTGAGTAAACTTGACGTCATTTAAAAGGGCATGTACTTTAAGATGTTCATAGTTTTTTGAAAAAAAAAATTACGATGCTACATAACCTCAAATATAGGCCAAAATCGCTTAAATCGCGCAAATACACCAGAGGGTAGGGCCGGTCCTGTATATACCTACACATCCTTCCCCCGTCTATACACTAGATTTATTTCCAAACTGATCGGTGTACAAGCTACGGATATTTTAAACGTCCAGGATATGGATGGCAAGGATTAATTTGTCACGCGTTTGGCAGGACTATTTGGGTGAAATGACGCGTGATTCGTTTAAATATCGTCCAAATTTTTTTGATGCATCGGAAAACGAGGGCGGCTTAATTGTCGACATTAATACATGCGAAGCGTGTTATGGATTATGGTTATGGATACCGGGATACGGTTAGAGTCTTTATGTTCATATTCTGTACTTTAAAAAATACTAAAAGCATTTTATACTGTGGACTTCTGATTTAATCAATGATTAATTAGTTCAAAATTATTACGATATCGGTTACGTAAGTTTAATCATCAGTGTCTATAACACTGTTCTGCAAGAAAAATCCTCCCCGCCAAACTAGTGTGTTATTTCGATAATTTCTACCTATGTAACCCTTACACTGACCTGTAAATTGTCGTATCACGTAGCAAAAATCTAGAGAACATCAACAACATGTTTTGGTCTTTCCTATAAACCCACCGAGTGGCGACTATTTATGAACACTTCAGAGACAGTTTTAATGTTTATTAGAAATGAACTGAATGTAGTTTTATTGTTTAATGGAAACGAACAACCATCTGTTCCCGGGGGTAACGCTGTAAATATGAAAGAAACATACGAGAGCAGGCGTATATTACTTCAAAGCATAAAATACGAAGATCATGAATGGAACATATGTGCCAATCTAAGAGTTGTCGCACTATTTACAGGACTGCAGAGTGGCTACACAAAATATTGTTGTTTTTTTTTTTATGCGAATGAGATAGCAGGGCCAGAAACCAACATTAAATAACGGCCGACACGTGAAAACATTGTGCCTGTCTGAAAAACGTCCTTAATGAAGCCTTAGCAGAGCAGCAGAAAATGTATTTACCTCCTCTGCACATAAAACTAGGGCTTATAAAAATTTTGTTAAAGCATTAAATAGAAGGAAATGCTTTTCTTTATTTGAGACGGAAAATCACGCGTATAAGTGAGGCAAAGCTTAAAGAAGGAATGTTCGTTGAGCCGCAAATACGATTTTTTTTACAAAAATATTGAAACTTTATAGAGTTCGAGAAAAGAAAATAGGTCGTGGACTGCCTTCAATAATGTATGTAGTAACATGAAATCGGAGCACTACAAAGTTCTACGAAGAAAACTTTACGAAATTAAGTTTAAAAATAACAGAATTTCCAAAAAAAAATTTTGTCTAATAGTACGGGGGGTTAGGAAATTAAAGGGGGTAAGTATTCAAAGTAGGTTAAATTTTTATATAAATCTTAGTAATTAGACAGTGGGCAGAGCTCTAAAAATGTGTCCTACTCTTCTTCGACACAGTCGTAAATCTTTCCCCATTTAATCTTTTTTCTAGCTCCTCTAGTTTCCGAGAACCCATTGCTAAACATCGATAAACACTCACCCTGTAGTTATTTTTTTTACATTGCAATATATATGTACAGTGCTGTAGAGTTTTCAGACTATACGTGTTTGGGTTACTTAAAAAAATTCAAAGGCTCTCCGAACACAGTATCCGTCGATTTCTTATAGAAAAAGAATATCTATAAAATCTCGCTAACCCCCGAGGTTCAGAGATACGAATTTTTATATGGAAATGAGGAAAAGCTTTTCTAAACTATAAAGAAACTTATTTTGCCTGCCTACATCACGTTCCTTATATAAAAGGAGCAGGATGTCGTCCTTATCTTGTAATTTAAAAAAAATACAAAAGCAAAATCAATCCACCGATATTAAACCTATTATTTTCAGATTTAAACATGCATTTTTATTCTACTAAATTTAACTAACTAATCTCGGTTCTTCATTGATGTAAAATTCAATGTGAACTATAGAATCTATTAATTTTAATTAATTTGTCATTATTTTATAAAATTCTGGAATGAACACCCCAGATTATTCATTTGTTTTTATTATCCAATTTATTTATTTACAATGTATTTATTTACATCTTAAACTTTTCTCTCTTCAACAGTTTTTTCGTTACTCATATGTATATCTCTTACAATGGGTCACAGTAAAGAAATCAAAAAAAGTACTATAAGTTCAATTTCAACCTTGAGTAACTTTTAAAAAATTGAATTTATCGAAAAATCATAAGAGAGCTTTTTTGTAGAGCGTTCAATTTCCTACAAAAATATGTGTCTCTCACCGCTGTATATTAACTTGCTCAGAAGAAAAAAAATTAAATATAAAACGTGTCGAAACCCCATGTTTTTTAAATGGGAAATATATCGTTTTTGTGGCAGAGTTTAATATGAATATTAAGGGCTTATGTGGGTCTGATTATTTTTTTTAGGTCATAAACTAAAAATTTAGGGGGCGCTGCGAAAAAAAAACAAGCTGGTAAATAACGGACACCCTAATAACTACTCACATAAACTAGCGACTTAATGAACGAGTTTAACTAAATTTAGGGGTTCTCATACTCGATGACCTTGAGGATAACCCAGGACCTTGTGTACATTATATTACGTGTCGTCCATATTGCAATAAAAATTTAAAAACCCACTTCCTATAGCCGAAAATACTAGTTCCCTCTAAGCCGACAGCAATATAGTGCAACACACGCGAACTGTTAGATGGTATAGCGGGTGAGAAATGCTAACGCATAAATACCGAGATAGTTCGAAACTGGGACGCAGCGTCTGACGCCTTCTTGATGAATATCTGACAGCTTCATGGGGAAAGGTTGCCGCACACACGGCCCGGATGCAACTTCACCCCCTCCCAGTGATATATACCGACGGGGTCGCGCAATTAATCACCACCAATTTTAGAAATTCGAGATGAACATCACGTGAAATGGGAATTATTACATTCTGAGATTATGTAGGAGCGACGACGTACCGTAATTTTGTTTATATGTTGCCCGTCCCCTATGATCTTTATTACGGTTCGTCTGTCGCCTCCTTGACGGATGGACGACTGGGACAGGTGATTATGTTGTCCAATAAAGGCGACGTTTAACATGTGGCAGTTTTGCGGCTATTGGGAAAGATTTAGTGGTTCTAACTACACTATCAGATAAAGTTCTGACTGCTTAGCAGTTTAGTTAATTATACTGCTGCCTGGCATACAGGGGTATTCTTTATCTCAACATTAAAAGTAAACGGATCAGGGACTGCGTGAATACTCGTAATATTTTGTAATAACGTCTTTGTCCGTCCTTGGATCTGCTTCCTATATGTCTTTTGTTGCATGTGCAATACGAGGTGTGGCGCGTTGAAAAAATGTAAAGTGTTCAGATGAAGCAACGGGTTAATCTCAAGTTTCTTGTTAAACTGGAGAAAACTTTTACAGAAGCTTATGAAATGTTAAAAGAAGTGTACGGGAATGAATGTTAATCCCGCACACAAGTTTTTGAATGGTTTATGAGAAACGACCGAAGACGATCCGCGCTCCGGACGGCCCTCAACGTCAAAAACGGACGAAAACATTGAAAAATTTGGTAAACCAATCCGCGAAGATCGTCGTCTAAGCATCCGATTGCTTGCTGAAATAACAGGAATCGATAAAGAATGTGTTCACCAGATATTGCATGAATCGTTCAAAATGAGCAAAGTTTGCGCAAAATGGTGCAAAAACTCCTCACTCCCGAGCAAAAGATATCAAGAATGAACATTTGCGCTGACATTCTAAACAACATTGACACTGCTCCAGGGTTGTTAGATACGGTGATGCAACTGAAAGGGACAAGATTCGAAAGTGTGAAAGCGGTTAAAGCAAAAGCGATAGAGATTCTGAACCAGCTGACAGAAGCGGAATTCCAGCACTGTTTTCAATAATGGAAAATACGTATGGAGCGGTGTAGAGGGGAGTACATTGGAAGAAAAATGTTGCTATTGTAATTAATAATGAATAAAAAGTGTTATGAAAGCAGTTCGGTTATTTAATAGGCACATCATTAACGAGTTGGTGATATTAACGAATTCGAATGGAAATAGATCCAATAGTAGACAAACATGCTTTGAGAAGACTATATGATTTTCATTAAAGTTCATAACTTCGACTTTCATCTTCCTCTGAAATAAACTTAAATTAAGTAAAAAAAAGTAAAAGTAAAAAAATTAAGTAAAATGAATGTACACAGTTTTTTGAAAAATGTTCATTAGGCTTACTTATTATTTTGAGTTTTTGTAAGCCCAATTTAGTAATTAATAATTAATATATAAATATATTACTCCATATATGTATTTGAGATTTATTTTCTGAGATCCCCCCATTTTTAAATCCTAGAACCGCCACTGTTAAAGTAGTGAACAGTTTGCCTCCAGCTAATTTGAATGACCAATCATAAATAATATTCGATATCAACAAATCAAATACGTGACATCGTGTCTGTTGGATATGGATAAAAACTAATAAATTCAGGAGGAGAATTAGAAACTTAATAGAGTTTATAATCGATGAAACTAAAAGCTGTAGAAACTCAGTTTATCATCAAATCCATCAATTAATTTTTCTAAAAGGTTATACATACATGTTGCCAAACATATATTTCACGTTTATTAATAATTTTGAGAAAGGCTAAACCCAAACTAGTTTTTATTTTGCTTCCTTTCATTAATATCACATAAACATATTGACTTTATCTCATATCCAAATAAATAAATGTGATCAGACAGCTCTTTCCACCATCGACACGGAAGACGCCGTGCCGATTAGATATGCCGTACGTGGATAGATGCGTCTTTAAACGGGGAATCGAATGGTGGGTCGCTCGTTTTTCTACGACGACGGGCAGCGGAGATATTCGCGACAGACTGGAGGGATGTTGTTTTCGCAAGTGTCGACAGAACCTCTTACGGCATCACGGTTCTCCGGCGGCGATTTTCACACCGAAGACGACCGATTTTTCGGAAAAACGCTCGTGCCTGACCCTAAGTTTGGCGCTAAAAAACCAAAACAAAGAGATGGTTCTTCCATTCCTCATAGCAGTGCTGGATCTCATATACTGAAATAGCGTTCAGCTGGTCGGTTATGCCTTAAACCACCGAAAAACCTGGACTCTTGAAAAAACAGTCTCCGTAGGCGTACTGAAGTTCTGAAAAAGTATCCGTTACGCTGTATCCAATGTTACATGTTAACCTATCGCCCTTCCAAGTCTCATCTCCTCAGTGTTGCTAGATCGGGCGCTAATTTACACACCTCGTATATTTGCAAAGAAACGCAGAATTATACGATTTTGTCGCAGTTCTGATATAGTGAGTTTACTTACTATGCAACTCACAACTGTGAAAACCAACATCCCTTGCTGCGAAATTGTGAAGCACTTTCGAGTCTTCTGTATAACGCAGAGACCTAATTTGCCTTTTTTTCCTTGCTTTCGTCAATCTGTCTTTGGATAAAATATGGTTCAGACTGAAAACAAAGACAAGAGATGATAGAGGGCCTGCATGCGTGCGCCAGATAAGAAACAGGGAATGAAAACGCGATATTTTAATGTATAAATTTCCGTTTCCGGTCAATTATGTATGCTGGCTGGGACCGCTCCGGCTCAGGGTAAGTATAATTTATTGCGCATCTTTTATACAATACACTCCTGACAGAAAAAAAATATAATGTTATTGTGTGTGTTATCTTGTTTACAGGCACAGGAAATAGGTTTGACAATATCGTCATCAATCTTCTTCGCATTCGTCCTGTTTATTATTGGATTTGAAAGACACTTCAGTTGTTCGAACTAATACGCTGGTCACTTTTAAGTAGATGACCAGTTTTGAGTAGGTACATTTAAAACTTATGATTTTTCCGAGATTTTTATATTTATCTATAAAAATAAAATTTTACTCTTTTATGCATTGAATTACCCACATAAAACATATTATGATGCTGCTGTTAATTTTTTTTAAATAGATCTTTTTGTTTGCCCAATATACTTTTGATCGCAATGTTTACAACTTATTTCGTATATTCCTGACTTTTCGTTATTGTCGATTTTGTCTTTGGGACAATAACGATGTATAAACAGTGCAAGTGTGCAGGTTAAAATTTAGTTTTAATCCCCTCCTGAAGATGCCAACTTGGTTGGCGAAACGCACGTCGAGAAAAAAGTATAGTACTTCGGTATTTCGTGGAAAACGTCAAGTTTGTTTCTACGCCGAAGGTACCAGTACCCACTCCAGGATCTGTATAGAATGTTAGGTTAATTGGTTCAACTCCAAAATATTATCCTTTGATGAAAATGTTGTCATTTTAAGATGATGAAGAGGAAATGTTACAGATTGAAATAATTGGTTTGGTTTGGTTTGGTTTTAAATGAGTCTAAAACTTAGCAATTAGTTATTGGTAGCCGTAGTGACCAGATCACTACTCTTAATGGCGTCAACTTGTTTCCTAGCGATTATTGTAAAAATTTAGGTGTGTACTTTGACAAAGAACTGAGATTCGCTAAACATGTTAACTATATGTTGCAGAAGTCGTATGTCAAGTTACGTGCCCTCTATTTCCATAAAGTAAACTACCGAAGTAAAACTATAATTATGTGACTCTTTAATTCTTAGTAGCATTGCCTACTGCGATATAACTTATTGTCCCGCCATTCTAAATAAAGATAAAGAAAGCCTTCAAAGAGTTCAAAATTCTTGTTTACGATTCTGTTACGGTTTACGTAAATTTGACTACTACAGTACTAAATTTAACGAATCCAAATGGTTCAACCTTGAGGAACGGTTTCAATTACACCTAGCTTGTCTAATTTTAATAATCAACAGTTCCAAGGTACCAAAATATCTCTATGATAAAATTCCAGAAGGTAGCGATGTACATGATCGTGCCACCCATCACAATGATCTTTATTCTGTACACAGACACAGTTCTGCTATGTTTCAGAGGTCCTTTACTTATAATGCTACTGTTTTATTTAATAGAATACCACATATTACATCTCTGCAGAATTTTACTGCATTTCGGAAACAAATCAAGGTCAGTATCATGGTGAATAGAACCTGTTAGTTTTCTACACTTTTTTGATTACATTACCAGGATGGTTAGATGGAAGAGCAACTCTGTTGAACCTCGCCATCCTCAATTATTATTATTTTTTGTCATTATTTTCAATGTTACAATAAAGACACATTTGATTTGATTTGAAATAGAGTTTGAATATTAATAATAAATGACTAAGACGAATAAAATCTGTTTTGATGGATAACCTGTTCTGAATTAAACAAAAATTAATGAATAATATCAGTACCATTATTTTTTTAAATAAATATTTGCAAAGAAAAATAAACGTGGCTTAAGCCTTCTGTGTACAGCACGCAAAAAAATTGAATATTTTTCTCTACCTCAAATGTGTTGTGGAAAGGAGTGCACATTTCAACAGTAACGCTGCCATTGGCTGCAGTAGAAAAAAAACCTTGAAATTGGGCTATTTTTTTTTTGTAGCTGCAGCCTTGAACGCTTCGAGAAATACAGTCTGTTAAAGTTTGTTTGTGGGTATATCTTCTACCTCTAGGGTATGATCGTACAACGGGAACTTGTTCGTTGTGCCCAATTTGCGGGCAAAGATATTCTGGTTGTACTCTTCGAAAAGATTGCTCTTATGAAAAACAGTCAAAACACCTTTTCTTGTAGGTAATCGTTATTAATCTACAAATTTGATAGGGGATATTTTCCCTCCAAAAAGTAACCGTTAACGAAATGAAAAATTATTTTTGACAACCTTCGGCCTCCCGTAATTTTTTTTTAATAATTAAATTAAAGTGTTTAAAGTACTTTTAGCATTATGTTTAGACCCACAATATCAAGGTTCGTACCAAAATCCAGCTTTCCAGGATCTTTTCCGCGGTTCGGCTCTTTTTATGTATAATTTCTCTGGACTATTAGAGTTCTAATCACGCGCGCAATAGGAAAAATGAGAGGGGCCATTATTGCACTATACGGGTCAGACGCGGAGGCTCATTACAGCTTCCTGTCTGTCGCCAGGCGGCAACATTGGCGTACCTATTTGCTCGAAATTAATTTTAGAGAAGATTATCCCCGAAATTATTTCAGCTGAGAGGTGTTATCGCCTGCGAAGCTGTGATATATTCAGGTTAGGTAAATTAGATTTTGTTTTAATAGAAAGCTGAGCTTTCGCGAAAAAAAAGAACTAGAGAAAAATTGAAGAACGCCGGCTGCCAAATAACCTGTGCAAGTATGTATCTTATAGTAAATCCATTTCTATTTAAATCGTTAGTTTTTTACATATACCAATTTTTTGCACAATAAATTGTATTTTTTTTTTTCAATAAATTGTCCAATTTACGTATTTATTTAAACTGTTAACACTTTGAACTGTTTGTAAAAATCTATAGAAAATTTATTATCGATTTATCAACTCATTTAGCCCAATCAGAACATTTAGCCCAATTAAAATGTTCAATGTTGGCGGTAGTGATGATGTCCGCAGGGGGGGGCGTACTGTCGCCTCTACTGTATGGGCCTGCGAACGTATGATTGGTAAGACATGGGGATTAAAACCAGCAATGGCACTTTGGATATACTCCAAAGTAATAATTCCCATAGTAACATATGGCTCCCTAATCTGGTGGCACAAAGCTAGAAAAAAGGCAGCCATAACAAAACTAGGCAAGCTGAAGCAACCGTATTTCAGGCAGAAATAACTGCAATATCCGCCTTTGTACATGAGATGATCAGGAAGTCTTACCAAATAAGAGGATCCAGATTATCTCTGATAGCCATCTGATAGCCAAGCAGCCAAGCACCAAACTTTATCGCAAAGAAAAGGGGGAGGTTCCACTAATAGGGCCTGAACCCACCTGCGGTCTGGACTACCGGACAGCCAGGAGGGCCATGAAATACCTATTAAGAGAAAAACATATTTCTCACTGGGCGAAAGTCTCAGGATTGAGACAATCGCGGATGTTCATTGGCGAACCATCCTGTAATAAGTCAATTATAAAGACCTTATAAAATTGAGTAGAAACCAGCTGAGATGGATAGTAGGACTGTTCACAGGACACTGCCCACTCATGCGACATCTCACCTACAATTGGGGTGAAAAATGATTCACATATTATGCGAATGTCCAGCACTGGCAGCTGTTAGGCATTCGAACTTTGGTCTACAACAATAGAACCAAAGAAGTAACAGACGCTCCATTAGAAACTGTTCTTTTTCTTAAGGAAACAGAACTAATGTAATTGGTAGTAGTGATTTGTTTTTGTCGTCACGTGGAGGTTATGTTTAAAACCCTTAAATTAATACTACTTTATTTAGAAATATACATGACTAAAAACTGTATTGGAATCAATACACTCTATGGAATACTTTTATGGAATAACTCTGTACACCACGCCGATGCCGTTCGGAACAATTTCGCACTGTTTTCGGATAATCAGAAGTAGTTATGGCGTGTATTAGCGCTATACATCAAGTATCTTGGATTGGTTGCTGTGGTTACGCCTGACTAATTTACAGTACAGTAACAGTAACATGTACAGTAACATGTACGTTTGCAATTAAATTTAATACTCAAATATGAAAACATGGCCTACTAGTCAATATTAAGTATTTTGAAAATTCCGCAATTTTTATCATTGTTATACGTTTGAAGTATAGCCATTTTTCATAAAAAAAGAATATGTTTTCTAAAGACGCAGACATAATAAGAAATCATAAACCCCTTTAAGGTACTTTACTCTTCATTATTATTTATTTTTTGCTATTTTTGGACACCCTGTATGTTATATTGAACAAACAACAAACTTTCTGGACGTTTCAAGACAAGCAAAACTTTTTATGAAGAATGATTTTTTTATCGAAAAATTAAATTTTTTGTCCATTTCACCTATAGGTAACTCAATACGGGGACACCCTGTATATTTTCACACATTTTTCAGACACCCCCGTAACATGCGGACCAGAATTACATAATACGCTTTAACGAAAAAAATAATTTAAAATCAATTCTACGAATCTTAGTTAGTAGGACGAATTAATCGCAAAAGACTCAAGCAAAAAACTCAGCCCCTCCAACTATACACGCTCCTGATATTCTTATTTGTAAATTAGACTTTATAATTCCAAATGAGCTAAGTAAAATGTTTTCCCAGTATATGTATGTATTACATACATACATTGACATGACTATTTCAAATAATTTAGTTATCATTTTTTTTTCATCATACACACAGTTTCGTTAACTGATGGCAACTATCAGGTATTTTTTATATATTATCAGTTCGCCAACAATTTAGAATACTCGTATATTCGAAACAGAATATCACATTTTAGAGTGGTACTTGAGAGGTATTTTAGAGAGGAATGAAATAGAAAGCTGTAATTACAAACTCATACATACAACCAAATGAAATTTCAGATGTTCCAAAAAGAGTAACTCTCACAAAACGAATTAGATTATTCTGACACAGTGAGACTGTAAATACATCATTTCACAGTAGATATCATTTTCTAAAAGGCACCATTTTTCGTTTTCCATAAACTTCCATTTATATCTGATCACCCCCGAAAATTAAATATAAACTGTATACTTAAATATACATTGCTTCTTGACTTTTAAATTTTAAATTCAAATTATAAATAGAAATATATTATTTATTTTTAATGCAACGTAAAATGTCCGATCTCACACCCTCTAAAAAGTCTACCACTGTGCTATTGACCTAGTGATACTATCTGAATGCACCAATGTTTTCCAATACATTAGCCACCGACTGTTTAACTTTATGTAACCCTATGTGTATATATGTGGCGGTTGAACTGAAAGTTTAGTATAACGTGAATCCGAATTAAACTTCTAGTTTACTGACATTGCAATGGCAAAAAGTAAGAAAAATTCATTGGACGGGGAGACAAACTGTACCACGTAAAGTTGAAATGGGTTACTTACCATTACGTTACTGTAGTATTCATAGTGAAATTATTGGTTAGACAGTTTTAGGTCGCTAATATAAAGAACGTGAATGAGACATGAGCAGCAAACAAATACAGATTGTATATGTCTAATATATTTAATTTATGTACATGTC
Source organism: Aromia moschata (assembly GCA_029963805.1). Lineage (NCBI taxonomy): Eukaryota > Metazoa > Arthropoda > Insecta > Coleoptera > Cerambycidae > Aromia > Aromia moschata. The sequence continues at coordinate 856,284 of JAPWTK010000004.1, forward strand.
CATACAATCAATTATATACCTATCTATTATATATAACTAATAAAATAATAATAGTTATATATAACTGAATAATAACTATCAATTATTATAAATGTTACGAATAGAACTTGTATTCAATGTTACAGTATTTGTAGCATTCTACCCTCTTAGCAAGATTGTTTTTTGCTTTTGATGAAATAGAATTAACCGTAGAAACATTCAAATTTAGTACTGCTGCTACACACTAAAACAATACAATGTGGAACAGCCAAATGGAATACATTCAGTAGCTCCATTATTATGCAATTTTTTTAGAAAATCCTGAGACACGTCAATTTCTAATTCTAAAATCACATCTTGCGACGTGAAAATGTCATCCCTAAATTTAAACCCCTTCAGGTGACAACTACAACCCCTAAATTTTAAAATTGGAAGATGGAGCTTGTGATACTTCATTTGAAAGGTCTTTTCATTCTCTATTCAAAACTGATATGGTTTTAAATTTTATTGCAGAAGTTAACAAGAACAAAAGATCAGTTTCTCCAGCGTAGGAAATTCGTTACATTAAAATAAAACTTTTATAAGTAAGTAACACTATTTGTCAATTTTAGATTTTGAAATGTTAATAATAACAAAAAATAAATGTCTGTAATTGCCGACATTCCCTACTATAAGATAAAAACTTACTAATAAATACTTACAATTCTTTGCTTGACAATCGAACGACAAAAACGAGCAAGCAGTAAAAAAAAAAACAAACCTGAAATTTAAGAAGTTGGCCATTATCAGTTTTAGTGAAATTACCTAGAAACGCTTTTGTCATTGTAACAGTAGTTAACAGTTATCAGTGTTAAACTTTTTGCTTTAGTTTTGCAGGCCGAACTTCATTTGCCGATATTTCAAGAAAAATATCCGGAGTTGCCGCCGATATCTCAAGTCAACGTCGCAAAATGTTATTTTAGAATTAGAAATTGACGTTCTCAGAATTTTCTAAAATAATACATAATCCACACTGTATGTATGTGAACCTACAATAAAAAGTGTTAGGTGAAAATTCCGTAATATTCTTGACACCCTAGAAACAGCTGGCTAAGGAACCACCAATTTTGCATTTCCGTTAAATTAAAAACAAAGGCGTTTCAAAGCATTATAGTAAAGTTGGCATATGGTATCACATAGGCAAGTCGCGTAGCATATGATTCTCAATTCGTATTCAATTTATTTCAGTAGTTTCGTGATAGTTGGTGCTGTTGAACAACATCCGCTATAAGTAATATGTCGAATAGTGTGATATAATTTCATTGTAAACTATGGCAAACCATAAAATTGTTTCGGACACAATTAATATACATAGATAAAAACAGAATAGTATTTTAAAGTCCAGTAGCATATGGAAGGATTTTTAATAAAATTGTCAAAATTGATAGTGCATCAATAAAATAACGAGAAGTGTTTTAATATCACTTCTAGCCTATTTACTTTATTATTTGGTATAGGTAGTGGTAGTGGTGGTAGTGGTTGCAGTTCCTTGTTTGATTTGAGACCCTTTTGGCGGGATAGGTGGAAACTGAGAGACAATTTCCACTTTACCACTCACAGCGGCTTCAATATCTATTAGCTACGAACGAAAATGGAGGATCGTTAGAAAGTTATCAAACCTGTAGACTTTTAGATAACTTAGTTTTTAAGGAAACACGCGTTCGAGTACACAGTAATGTCTCGATGCTAGGAAAACGTGTCTAGGTGCAGATATGAGCAACATAATAGTAGTTTGTTAGCGGTTAGAGTAAAGATATCCAAAATAAAAATTAAAATCGAATAACTCGTAAATGTAAACTCACCGTGAAAATTTCACATCTCTATATTCAAGCCATTGCTCTTATTTTTGACAGTTACTATGGCAACGATAAATCTGGAAATTTTCGTCCTGGAAAGAATGGTAGGACTAGGAGGACCAATAAAGCTGCTTTTTTTGCACAAGGCCGATTCACTTAATATAAAGTAAACACATAAACTGTGTTAGATTCATTCATCAAAATACCTCAAAATTCACCAAAAATTTTTTTCGATAGTCATTATTACGAGAAAAAGAAGCCTTTTGTTTTTGCTATTTTATGTGGGATTTTGATTTTGGGGATAAATGTCCTTTCACTTCACCCATTTACCGATGAGCCCCGGTCATCATACTTGCTCAAAAACTTTCCTTATATGTGCTCTATTAAATGTTAAAATATCATAGACAAATTCTTTTGCGAACAGTGTCAAATCAAGTATGGTATATAGCATAACAAATGCAGTTTGTTACATAAGCGCACTTCTACGATTTTCTAGGACGACATTTTTATAACATTAGGCTAGTTTGGTAACAATTTTGGACAAACTCATAAGGATTTAATTGAATAAAATTGGAGACTGTCGCATGGGATTGCTTTAAATTGAATTGGGTTGGGTTGAATTGGCAAATGGATTAAATCGAGTTGAGATAATTTGGCAAGTGAATTGGATCCAGTTAATGAATTGAGTTGATTTAATTTTCATTTAATTATTCCATTTCCATTTAATTATTATATATTAATTTTAATTATTATATAATTTCCATTTAATTATTCAATTTATCCATAAATAGTTATATTATTCTATTATGTAATAACATTGAAAAAAATAAATATTAGAGAGATTTTACTTTTATCAAGGCTTACTCAATATAAATTAAGCTGAAAGTTCTAGAAAGTCTACTGTAGAAAATTTTTTTAACGACCTGTAGAAAAAGTTGTACCGACACTAATATCTATTAGGTATACCCAGAATCTCGTAATTGTTGTATATGAACTTAATACTTGTACTTAATAGATGAGATCGTTGTCAAATAATATTGTATAATAGGCCTATTACCACTGTATCTTCCTTCTGTACCTCCTTGTAGTATCATATACTATTACGTACAAAAAGTACATGGAAATTCTAAAAAAAGCACATAAATTGTTATTTATTCATCAACATTTATTTTGTCCCCTTCAAAGTAGGCTCCATCGAGCGCAATATAGCTATGGCAACATTTAACCCAATCCTCCATACACCGCTCATAGGCCGCCCAAGGTATGGCATTCAGCTCCTTCAGCGAATTTTGTTTGATCTATTGTTTCAAAGCGGCGACCCCGCAGTGGCAATTTTAGTTTTGGAAATAAAAAAAATCACATGGAGCCATATCCGGTGAACACGGTGGTTGGTCGATCGTATTTATTGAGTTTTTGGCCTTATATTCGGTCACAATCGTAGCTCGGTGAGATGGCATGTTGGAAAATCCAATCGTGCAAAAATCCAAGCATTTTCTTTCCCCAATTCCGGTCGTTTCCGATGGATACTTTCGCGAAAACGCCTCAAAATGCCAAGGTAATACTCCTTATTAACTGTCTGTCCTTCTGGAAGGAATTTGGAATGTATTTGAATGACTTTGGCGCAGTTTTCTTGATTTCGGCTCATCATCATAGCGCCATTCCTATGATTGACGACTTGTTTGCATGTAGTACTCGTAGACCCATGTTTCATCTCCAGTTATGACGCGTTTCATGAAGTTTGGTTCACTATTGGCTCTGGAAACCATGTCAAGAGCAACCTGCTTCCGATGCTCTTTTTAAAGAATATTCAGCTCTTTAGGAAGTAGTCTCGCAGCGACGCGTTTCATGCTCAAAATATCACTGAAGGAATCGTGAGCTGACATTGTCCATATGTCACACTCTTGAGCCAGCTCTCCAGCGATTTTCAAGCACTGTTTTGATTTTGTCGATGTTATCGGTTGTCGTAGAGGTCGATGGCCGACTGGAGCGAGGCAAATATTACGACCTTTAGCCTGTGTTTTGGACATACACGACTCACCAAAGGCCTTATTTAACATTTTCAATGAACAGGTACACGAAATTTTGTATGAAGCACAAAATGTTAAACAAACGCGTTGTTCCACTATTTTTTCCAGTGTATCTACAATTTTATTGTACATGCCGAGCACACTTGAGGTCGTCTGTTACTGATAGCTGCTATGACAGAACACTCTCAGTGACAGATCGCGTTCTAAACAGGCTTGGTAATTAAGGAAGGGGCTACCAACCTGAAGAAAAAAAACATTTTACCGCTTCCTTTTAAGCGGTTCATTCAAATCCAAATTTCCGGGTACTTTTTGTACGTATGCATGGTAGTAAATAAAAATATACCACAGTAATAAACAAAACATCTATTGCAAAGCTGCTCAAATATTCGTTCATGATTTTTATATAGGTATTGTAAGAATTTGTGATCTCTATATTTGCATCTAGAGCCAAAATCTCATTACCTAGCCAGTTCCATTTATGTCACAAAATTGACTTTTATATACTCTAAACTTAATACAGCCTAACTACATTCAGTTAAGTAAAATGTTAAATATGCATTTTGGACTACAGCATTTCACGTTACCTGGTACTTAGTTCTTATTTTGTAACGCATTCATAGAGCCGCAGCAAAGAGTTGTTAATTATACCAACCGGTCGTATTTTTAGAAAATATGAACTTAAATTCCAATTTAGAGGGAATTAACTTTTGTTTATGAATAGCCCGCACTTCGTTTCGTTTGTTTTTAATGCCTTGTAAATTGGAGCCGTAAACAACGCTTTAATTTAATTTACTCCGTCACTCTTGGACGCCTATATATTTTGATTCAATAAAGTATTTGTAATTATCGGAAACTGCCTCGCCTGTAAGTTTTCCAGCATTAAGTCGTGTAACGTATTTAAGTTGGATTTTAGATACAGGGTATTTAATTATGAATACTTAGGCCGTTTTTAAGGACAATTTTCTTATCGCAAAGTAAACTAACTTTTAATTGAAAAATTAAGATATAAAATAAACATTTTCTCTAATTACACAGGTTTACAAAAAAAGGGTTGTCTGGATCTGGGGTCAGGCCAAATGTTTCTTATGCATTTTTCGTATATCATATCGCATTTTTATATACAGGGTTTGTCCGGAAGGTAATGTCAGTGAATTTTTTTTCCCAAGACTGTACGCGCCAGCCCGCGCTTTACGTGCTGGGATTGTGGTGGGGGGGATCTGGCAACAAGATCCAATAAGCGTCAGTTGGCTACCGGTCGTTGTAGCGGCCGCAGCACTCGTTCTTTGAGAGTCGTTACAGTGACCCGGTGCCAGAAAAAATGCAACGTTCGCTTGAGCAACGGATGGCGATCAAGTTTTGTGTGAAACTGGAGAAGAGTGCTGCGGAAACTATTCCAATGTTGAAGAAGGCTTTCGGCGTCGATTGTCTTTCGGACAGGCAAATTTTCCGGTGGCACAAGGCCTTCGCAGAAGGTCGGGAATATGTCAACGACGAGAACCGCGCTGGATGGCCATCAACCTCCAGTTCCGACGACAATGTGAAAGGTGTGCGTGACTTGTTGAACACTGACCGTCGTCTAAGTGTCCGTTTAATTTCCGAAACATTAGACATTACGAAAACCATTGTTTACGAAATTGTGTCGGAGTCTTTAGGAATGAGGAAGGTGTGCGCGAAGCTCGTGCCAAAAGTGCTAACGGACGATCAAAAAGCGTGGCGCGTCGAAACCTGCCAAGAACTTTTGGACACCTGCGAAGACAACCCCGCTTTCCTTGATGACGTGCATTACCGGGGACGAAAGTTGGGTCTTTGAATACGATCGGGAGACGAAGAGGAAAAGTGCGGAATGGCCCTGTCGAACTCCCCCTCGCCCCAAGAAGGCCAGGATGTCCAGGTCAAAGATCAAGACAATGCTGATTGTCTTTTTTGATTGCCGGGGATTGGTCCATCATGAGTTCGTTACGCAGGGGACAACCGTAACCGGAACGTTTTACGTCGAGGTGCTGAAGCGGCTGAAACGCAGGGTGAATCGCGTCTGCCCAGACATCTCAAAATCCTTAATCACCTCAAAAAGCTTCACCACGACAATGCGCCTTCGCACACCTGCTTCCTCGTGGCCGATTACCTCGTCAAGGCAGGTATCACCGTTGTTCCCCAGCCTCCCTACAGCCCCGATGTGCCCCCCCAGACTTTTTTCTGTTTCCGCGCCTCAAAACCCCAATGAAAGGACAGCATTTTGGGTCGGTGAAAATCATTCAGAAGGCTTGCACCGACGCTTTAAAGGCGATTCCGGAAAAGACTACCGTGCGGCCTTTGATGCGTGGAAGACCCGCTGGAACCGATGTGTGGACGCAGGAGGAATGTATTTTGAAAGTTTATAAAGATTTGTACACATAGAACCAATAAAAACTATTTTTCAAAGCTCACTGACATTACTTTCCGGACAAACCCTATATAACATAAAAGTGCAAAAATCACGTTTTTTTTTATATATTTGAGGTTATGTAGCTTCGAGAATTGTTTCCACAAAAATATTCTGTTTGATCTTAGAGTACAAATCTTAGCCTTTAAAATGCCGTTGAGTCTGCTCAAATATCTCTTTTTTTCGTCGAGATATTGCAATTTAAATAATGACCATAAGGTTTCCGTACTAATTAAATGTATTGGGAAAGATATGACATGAACAGAGAATTTTCAAAATTCGATATCTCGGCGAAAACAAAATATGTTTGAGCAAACTCGACGCTGTTTTAAAGAAAAAGATTTGTACTTTAAGATCCCACATATGGTTTTTCGAGAAAAAATTCTCAAATCTACATAACCTAAAATATGTCAAAAAAACGTGGCTTTTGCACTTTTAGGTTACGATATCTCAAAATTCTGACGTGATAGAGCAAAACTAAAAATAGAATAGAATTTAGCGTCGAAAAATACATGAGAAACGTACGAGTCCAGAATCATATCGTTTGGCCCACTGTTATTTTTTGGTAAGGTTTTTTAAACAAAGATTTCATACTATGGATACAACTATTATCCTTTATTGACAATTTGTAGGATAAACAATATAATAAATAATATGATAAATAATGTAATAAAGGATAATTGGCGTATCCATAGTATGATGTCTTTGTTTCAGAATTCTCACCAAAAATAACATTGGGCCAAACGATATGACACGTATAGTCTGACCCCAGATCCAAACAACTTTTAGTCACAGATTTGTGACTAAACACCGTCTGCATCTATCTCACTTAATGAACGTACCTCTTCAAGTTCCTCGGGAGTAAAATTCATTTCACACATGTTATTATAAACTTAGGTACAGCCTAACTATATTATGTTAAGTAAAGTGTTAAATATGCATAGACTACAGAATATTTCACCGCACCTGTTCAAAGGTCATTCGTATTTAGTTTGTAACGCATTTTAAGTCGCAACCAAAAAATGTTAATTACACCAGCCAGGCGTATTAAAAAAAATGAACTTAAATTCCAATTTAGAGGGAATTAATTAACTCTTCTGTTTATGTACATCCCGTAATTCGTTTCGTTTGTTTTTAATGCCTTGTAAATTAGCGCCGTAAACCATGTTTTAATTTAATTTGCTTCCGTGACTCTTGGCCTCCTGAATTTAGATTCAATAAAGCATTCGGAAATATCGGAAAATGGTGTATTTCATACAAAACAGAAGGTATTCATATATAAATGACGGTGTGGTGTTGATACCGGAGATCAGAAAATGTAATCCTAAAGTGGAGCTAATAGTATTTTTTCACGTCAATCCCTATTTCTCTACTTCACTTTACTTCAGTCCACTTCACATATACCCTCTATCTTACCTTCAACTTCAATAAATACAGTAAAACATATCACAAAACTATTTTAATCACATGACTGTGGATAGTTTTTATCTAAAAATGAGGTAAAAATATGCGATAATAGACGGTATAAGACCGAAGTACGTCCAAAATACTTTTGGAAAAACTGTAATGCTACTATTGTCAGATTTAATTATTTCCAAATTTAGTTTTACATTACATCAAAAATCACTGTATTTTCTTCTTGCGTTGAGCTAAAAATTAATAATAAACAATTTCTCCTCTATGACGTCCTTTATTTCTAATCAGTGTTCAAGAAGATTGTCGTTTTATGTAATTTGTATTGTCAATTTATACCAATTATTGATGAGTACTTAGGCCTTTCTGGGTCTGGAGAGAAAATAGACTTGTTGGCTAAACTAAGCCGACCATGCAGAAAGTCAGAAAAAAAATTCTGAAGCATTGAGACCAAACATCAAGAACAACTGGATGTTGCATCACGACAATGCGCTTTGTCACACAGCCATTTCAGTAAATGAGTTTTTGGCCAGTAAAAACATGTGGCTCCTCAGCCTCCGTATTCGCCTAACTTGAGTCCTTGTGATTTTTTCTCTTCCCGAGATTGAAAATCACTCAGGTCATTTTGAGACCATAGAAAACATTCAAACGGCTGTAACCGACCAGCTCAAGGCTATTCCAATATATGAGTTCCAGCACTGCTATGACGAATGGAAGAACGGCTCCAGCACTGTGTGGCTCCCCAAGGAAGTTGTTTTGAAGGAGACAATACTGAATTGTAATTTTATTCGAATAAAATAAATAAAAAAATCAGTCTCATTACTTAATTTACACACCTCGTATATATGAGAGTAACGTGTGTTTCCTGTACCTATATAGGAGCAGAAACACTTGACAAATTAAATAAAACCAAAATGAGCAAATTTTCGCAAAAAAAAAACAGGCCAAATTTTTATTACAAAAATGCGTATTTTGACTACCATATCACATTTCAGCCGCCAACTGTTTTCGAGAGATGACGCCATCCCCAATTTTTTCAAATAGCAATTCCATATTTTTGGTGTTGGTTTTGATAAACCTTGGTAAATTGCCAACCACTGACTTATTCACAATATCGCAAGTCTATCTACAAAGTCACTGATTACAAAGTGACATTTGACTAATTTCGCACCATATTATGTCCTTTAAATCCTCTAAATTATGTGGTCTGGTGGTATACGGAGTGTGTATTAAGTAATGAGACTGAAGATTTTTTATTCGAATAGAATTACAATTCAGTTTGTCTTCTTCAAAATAACTTCCTTGGGAAGCCACGTAGCGCAGGAGACGGTTCTTCCATTCCTCATAACAGTGCTGGAACTCATATACTGGAATAACCTACAGTTGGTCGGTTATAGCTGTTTTCTGTTTTCTGTTTGAAAGTTTTCTGTGGGCGAAAATGACGTCCTTTGAGGTAATTTTTTCAATCTTGTGAAGAGAAAAAAGTCACAAGGACTCAAGTCAGGCGATTAGGAGGCTGAGGAGACGCAAGAATGTCTTTACTGGCTAAAAACTCGTTTATTGAAATGGCTGTGTGACATGGCGCATTGTCGTGATGCAACATCCAGTTATTCTTGATGATTGGTCTCACACGCATGACCCTTTTTCAAAGTTTTTAAAGAACCTCTCTGTAAAAGTGTTAATTTACTGTTTGGCTTGGAGGCACAAACTTTTTGTGGACAATTGTGTGTTTTTGTGCGCTTGTTTCCGGTTCGTACTCAAACACCCAAGTCTCATTACCAGTAATGACACGCTTCATAAATGGGGAACATTTTCAAACGATTCCAAAAAGTCAAGACACCTTTCTCCCCTGATGTCCTTTTCTTCCTGAGAAAGGTTTTTTGGAACCATTTTTGCGCAGATTTTTCTCATCCTCAATTCATTAGTCAAAATCTGATAAACAGTGAACAGTGGTATGATTCAAATTTAACTCTTCCAAGATCATTCTTGTCGTCAACCGAGAATCTGAACACACAGTATCCCGTATTCTATCGACATTTTAATCGGTTCTTGAAAATGAGGGCCTTGCACTGCGTGGTTCATCTTCAATCGACTCTCTTCCTTCTGAGAATGCCTTAAACCACCGAAAAGCCTTTGTTCTTGAAAAAACACTGTCTCCGTAGGCATGTTGAGGTTTTGCAAAAGTATCCGTTGCGCTGTTTCCAAGTCTGAAGCAAAACCTGATAGAACGCCGTTGCTTAAAATTATTGTTACTTATTTTTAAAACGCATTAGAAAAAACCGGTTTACGAAAACAAGCCCAAAGAACAAACAAATCACTCTAACAAGTTCAAACTTGTACTGAAAGTGCATTACATGTTAGCCTACCGTGTCCGCGGTGTTGCTAGATCGGGCGCTACGTTGCCAGTCTCATTACTTAATTTACACACCTCGTAGTATTTTATCTTCAAATATCCCAGAAGGAAATAGTCCAGGGGCATAAGATCTGAAGATCTCGGCGGCCACTCTTATTTCCATTGGGATATTGGTTCTAATAAACAAATATTTATCTTAGTGTACATTTTATTCTTGCACCTTTCCACAGCAGTTATTTTTACATCTGCTGCTAATTTCCCTCACACGCAACCCATAAAGAAAGTAAATCCCACCGAGGGTCGGAGAACACAAAAAAGACGGATCCCGTAACAGATTCGGTTTACGAGCGGTCATAATGAAGGTGATATATATAATGACCTGTCTGTAGCAGCCGATTGCTCTCGATCGGAAATGGCAAACAATCGAACAGCATTGTATTCGGCCTTTTCGATTGAAGAGGGGTTGTCGAAAAATATTTTCAATCGAATTAAGCGTACCACAAATTCGCTCTTATTTTATTGCAGTGATCGCAATACGAAGTTAAGACTATAGTCTTTTTTCAAGTTTCAAGCTTTACCTGCATGTACTTTCATTTTAAGAGGTTTTGATAATAGAAAAACACTAAAGGTGTTCATAGAAATGTTTCAAAGGAGCCCAAAACTCTGGAGTTTTCCTCAATTAAGTTAATTTCTGTTAAGAAAATGGAAGAAGCATACTATTGACAGTAAATTTCAATGGTAATGGTGACATTTATAGGAAGCAAATATTAATATTTCGTTCAAAATTTCAATTAAAAGCATTCAATATTCAAATTTTGCAAGAAATTGCCTTGCTGTCACTGTTCAACCAATTATTTTGTTTTCCTTCTTCTTAATGTTTACTTGAAGATACCATTTTTTTCATCATATGTCATGCCAGGTGACAAAAAAACATTATTATTAACGTGCTAAATAATGACAACCGAGTAAAAAGGGGATATAAATGATAACAAGCTCTTTCTTTTGTATTAGTTGAATGCCACCAATATTATACGACTATGGTACCCACACTTCTAATTTCTGAACATTGTCCGTTGGGCTAATGACGGAGGAGTGTTCAAGGTTAAACGGGTCAGTATGAGAAAGCTGATATGTAGACATCTCACATAGAAAGGCATGTGAGTATTGGTTCATTTTCTTCTATTTAGCATTTTCTTTGGCTACCAATTTTATATCCAAATTTCAAGACGCATTTAATAAAAATATGTATAGGTACTGTGACGTTCATTCATTTAATGTAATGACTGACTTTTTGAGTAATAAGATTTCACTAGGTCAATTTCTTTCAACTTTGATAGTATACTTGGTATATTTGAGCATTCCCAATTTGTGTTTCTAACTTTCTCCACCTTGGAGTGTCCTGACACCCACAAGAAGGGCCAGCCCCCTGAAGCTCGACTTATTAATTGGAGCTCTAAAACTTCGGGAAACTTCCGGCGGCCTCCGTTAGAGAAACGGGACACAATAACTCACGGCTAAAACGACTTTTAGTCACACTTGCCACCGCGGCCCACCGAGATGTATTTGCTTAACTAACACGTCCTATTTGCGGTATCCGTTCTGCCGACACGACAACCGGATCCGATACGTTAGCGCCACAGCATTATTCCCGCTTATCCCTTGTAAAGCGTAAACAACGGAACGGGTCCACCTTCGGACATACAGGGAGACGCAAAACTCTGGAACAACATTCGGAATTTCTTCATGGCTGATTTAAAAAAAAATTCCAGGAAAGCGCGATATTAATTTTTCTCTTACCTCAACTTTTCGAGGAGAAATAAATAGTAGATTTTCTTCTAAATATGATCAGTATTTCCATGTAATATTTGCCGTTTATAAAATTAACCATTACGAATTAACAAAAATTTCTACGAATTTCTCATCAGTGTGATATCTCTGACTCGACTTTGAAAGGAGATTAAAGCGGTGATATATTAATATCATTTTATTGTTCATAATTGATTACAGTAAATATTCAGAATGCCTTCCATTGACTGAATTTGATAGTGGCCAATGCGCTGATTAAATTCTTTAATAATATTTTCAATTCCGTCTAGTATTATATTGTGAAGCTGTCATCTCGTAAGCGTTGTTTTAATCCCACTATTGTGTTAGGCCTATTCACATAAATAAATGAACTAAAAGAAGAACTTCTATAAATCTTCTATAAATCTGCTCTTCAGATATCCTCTCAAGAAACAGTCTAATGGAGTAAAATCTGGTGAACGTGGCGATCGCTCGACTAAACCCGCCACCTTCTACCCATAGATCTGACTGGTCACAACATCGTTTGTCAAATTACCTTCGACAATATAAGGACCCAATACTCTATTCCTATTTCCAATCATCTCTGGCCTAACGTTTACCTTCTGTGGTCGTTGTGTATGACCTTTTCACAAATTCTCTCATTTTTCCCAAAAATTCAGTTATGATGAAATTATGACATTTTTTCCAGTTTTGCCCTTCACTGTATACGAAGCCTACCTAGGGCAGGATACGCGACAAAGTCTATAATCTGTTATCGATGGATACACGATTGTCTCTAGCTACAAATTATAAATGATTATGCATAGTAAAGCGAGCCAACCCCCTATTTCGGCGGATTAACAAAAATAAATTTGACGAGATTAACAGAACAAAATTAGTTGACGACATAATTTGACGATGACACATGGATTATTTTATTTTTGACAATACGCAACACAATTATAACTTTTCACGATCAAGTATTAGAAAAAAAAACACTTAATAATTTCTTTTCTATTTTAATGTGTCCATCTAAATAACAATACATTCGTTTATATTAACTTGATTCAAGAATTTTAACGACACTTGAAAAAGCAATAATTTATATGTATCTTACAATATGTCCCATCTAAGTTGTTACTTATCTACATCTATGCAGTACGTATATCCGATGAAACTTATCTGTAAATAAATTAAAATGTCATCAAAAGGATGCCAAAAATAACCCTGTGCGATCCACTGAAATTTTACTCAGTAGAAGGCTACAAGATTTTTAATTTCAAACTTTTTTAGAAAAATAATCTTTTTGAAGTAAGTGGGAGGTGGGGAGAAGATTTTTTTTGTGGCCGTTTTTTTGTGCATTTTTTCATTTCCGTCTTTCCTGAAACAAGCGTTAGCTAAACTATTGAAACATTCACAAAAATTAAAAAAAGAAAAAACACGGCTTTATAAGACTTTCTTTCCATTTCCATTTCCAGCGAGGTTTGCTTCTGACCGAAGATTTTGACCGGGCGTGAATCAGAATTCCTCTATCACGTTACATTTTCTAGACATTCTAATGTAAAACTGCAAAAAAACTGTTTTTAGATATTTTCGAGGTTATCTAACTCGGTGAGGATTTTTTTTTTCGTTTTTCGCAATACTTTCCATCAGAATCTATTTTTAACTATTGGAAAATCTTTTCCTCTGAGAAATCGAGAGATTAATGTAACAAATGAGGCAACGTTACATCCAAGGTTATGATAAAGTTATCACAAAGGTAGAAGTACTGGTAGGTATTTGAAGTTCTTATACAGTTTTAAGAAGAAATTGAAATTATTGCACAAAGTAGTTGGAATCTAGTCGCCACAATAATGGAATTTTTAGTTTACCTATGAAACAAAAGTTTCGTTCTGTTATCTGATATGACAGACAGATTCTGATTCAGATTCAGATTCGTATTCGACGCGAAAAAAATGTGTAACAAATGACGGTTAGTATCACTGTTACTGACCCTTTATATCTTTGATTACTAATACTCTCTGATCTTTGTTTCCTGACCATCATAACTGATGATTTACGAGGTGTGTAAATAAAGTAATGATACTGACAACGTAGCGCCCGATCTAGCAACACTGCGGAGACTTGGAATAGTAGGCTAACATGTAGGTTAACATGTAGGTAGGCGGTAGGTTAACATGTAATGCAGCTTCAGTACAAGTTTGAACGTTCTTTCATTTGTTTATTCTTTGTGACTGTTTTCGTAAACCGTTTTTTTCTAGTGCGTTCTAAAAATTATGTCAAAATGACATTAATTTTGAGCAACAGTGTGCTATCAGGTTTTGCAAAACTTTAACACACCTACGGAGACGGTTTTTCTTCAAGAGAACAGGTTTTTGGGCGGTTTAAGGCATTTTCAGAAGGAAGAAAGTCATGAAAAACATGAGGTTGAGATTGCCACAAGGCTTTTGACAATTGTGAAATCGTATATAATGGGTTTTTTCATTGTTAAGATATAGGGAGTTTTTGGAAAACCATGTATTTAGATTTGAAAGTTTCGTTACAAAAATTCTCTGTGTTTTCATCCTTACTGGATTTGCGATATTTCGGCGAAAAAAAAAAGATATTTGATCAAACTCAACGGCATTTGAAAGAAGAAGACTTATACTATAAGATCCCACAGATGTTTTTTTTTTTGAAAAAAAAAATCCCATTGCTACATAACCTCAAATATGTCAAAAAACAGTGTTTTTTGCACTTTTGGTTAGAGTACCTCAAAAACCTGACGTAACAGAGCAATTGTGAGCCCGAATTTATTTTCAGCGGGAAAAATTACTTCGGAAACAACTATTCATTGTCCAGGAGCACAAAATATTCAAAATTTTGCAGGGTAGTGTAATCAATGAAATATTTCTAGAAGTAATTCATTTATTTTTTTCTGCCGCACCGTATTTTGTAAAAATTCATATTTCAATATAGTGTTATATTAAGGGTGTGAATGACTCAGCAACAACTCGCAAAATCAGAGAACAGGTTTTTGGGTGGTTTAAGGCATTTTCAGAAGGAAGAAAGTCGATTGAAGATGAAGCAAGCGGCGGAAGGCCTTCATCTTCAAGAACCGATGAAAATGTCGATCTTGTGCGTTCAGATCATCGGTTCACGACAAAAATGATCGGGGAATAGTTAAACTTGAATCACACCACTGTTCATCAGATTTTGACTAACGAATTGGGGATGAGAAAAATCTGTGCAAAAATGGTTCCAAAAGATTTTCACAGGAACAAACGGACATTAGGAGAGATAGGTGTCTTGACTTTTTTGAATCGATTGAAAATGATTCCCATTTTATGGAACGTGTCATTACTCGTGATGAGACTTGGGTGTTTGAGTACGACCCGGAAAAAACACTTCAAGCTCTCCAAGACACAAAAAAGCAAGAATGAGCAAATCGAAGATCAAATGCATGCTCATTTGCGTTTTTAATAGCCAGGGAATTATCCACAAGGGTTTTGCGCCTCCAGACCAAACAGTAAATCAATATTTTACAGAGAGGTTCTTGAAAAACTACGAAAAAGACTGTGACCTCACATCAAGAACAACTGGATGTTGCAGCTATTTCTGTAAACGATATTTTAACCAGTTAAAACATTCCTGTTGCTCCGCAGCCTCCTTATTCGACTGACTTGAGTCCTTGTGGCTTCCTTCTCTTCCCGAGATCGAAAAATCACCTCACGGGACGTCATTTTGGGACCATAGAAAACATTAAAACGGTTGTAACCGACCAGATCAAGGCTACTCCAGTGTATGAGTTCCACCACTGCTATGAGGAATGGAACCGTCTCCAGTGTTGTGTGGATTTCCCAAGGAAGTTATTTTGAAGGAGACAATAATTAATTTTTTTGAAAAATATTTAAACAAAATTGTCTCATTACTTAATTTACACACCTCGTAATTATGACACGTACAAATGACTACGAAACTGAGCGGATTTCAAAAGACCGCTGATAACTTATCACGTTTTAAACGTTTGCAAACGTTACGGCATCCATCTTAATATATACATTTCCGGAAACGACTACTCCAAATCCGCTTCGGCGGCGTAAATGAACGCATAACGTGCACGCATCGCGGCCACCCGCCGCAGAGGACGTAAAGCGGACGCCGTAAAGTCCCGCGGAAAAAGTCAACACGAAAAAGGCGTGTAAACTCGCGAGCTAGTGGAGGCATTAGGGGAAATAATGGGCGACGATAGAGCGAGAGCCGCAAAGGATAATAGCGAAATTTAACGAGAAAAATTATTGTTGTAGACGTAAAACGGATTTGCATGGTCTCCTTTCCCTTTTGAGTATCCCTTTGAGGGGTAATTTCTTTCATCGTTATCGTGTTAGCGTTTATGAGCTCTTTATTGAGATTACTTTCGCCGTGGCGTTCTAATTACGCGCGGGTATTCTCCCTCGCGCGGAGGAGCCCCTAAAGGATCAATAGTACTATTCTAGTTTCATTGCAAAGTCGAGTCTAGAAGATACTGTAACAGTCCAATATCCCACCGTGTGATTGCTGTCTTCATAATGCGTCGGAAATTAAAGATCGTTTATATGTAAACCCAAAGAGCCAAGGACGCGTCATTTATTCCGGCCACAGCTACCCGTAACACTACCCTGCATTATTTTGCCCCTGGACAATGAATAGTTGTTTCCGAAGTAATTTTTCCACTGAAAACAAATCCGGGAGAGTTTTTCAGATATTCTAACCTAAATGTGCAAAAAAAAACACTGTGTTTGACACATTTGAGGTCATGTAGCACCGGGATTTTTTTTTCTCAAAAAACTATGTGTGGGATCTTAAAGTACAAGTCTTCCTCTTTCAAATGCCTTTGAGTTTGCTCAAATATCTTTCTTTCTTTTTTTCGTTGAGATATCGTGTTTTCAAATTTTCATGTTTGTGATTTTCACTATACCTGAAAACTCATTAGGGACCGGTAAAGTGGACCGAATAAGTATTTAACGAATGAATTCGATGCAAAGCACAATACTCTAATGGGTCACTGGAAATCGTTGGCCGGTGTTAGCAAATAGCGAAGCGTTGCCGGCTGTTCAAAATTTTCTTGGAGTATAGTAATATACATAAAGTTGTTTTAATTTATAATTATTTTTTGTGATTTGGATTCAGCGCATCAAAATACACAAAAAACATACTAGATCTAGTTCGAAAAAAAATTTTTCGTTTTTATAACGTTTTCATAATTGTTTACGATTTTTAGCGGTTTTTTGCAATTTACTCTAAATTTGGAGGGTTGACAAGCTAACTCAACTTCAGATTCGGATTCAGCGCATCGAAATACATAATAAACATAATTGATCTAGTTCGTAAAAAAATGTATCGCTTTCATAACTGCATTTCTTTGCCATTTTTAGCGATTTTTAGCGTTTTTTTTGCAATTTACTCAAAATTTTGAGGGTTTACGGGTTAAACCGACCTCAAATTCAGATTCAGTGCATCGAAATACTCCAAGACACAAAAAAGCAAGAATGTGCAAATCGAAGATCAAATGCATGCTCATTTGCTTTTTTAATAGCCAGGAATTATCCACAAAGGTGTTGTGAATCCAGACCAAATAGTAAATCAATATTTTAGAGAGGTTCTTGAAAACTACGAAAAAGGGTCGTGCGTGTGAAACCAAACATGAAGAACAACTGGATGTTGCAGCCATTTCAGTAAACGACATTTAGCGTTTTTTTTGCAATTTACTCAAAATTTTGAGGGTATACGGGTTAAACCGACCTCAAATTCGGATTCAGTGCATCGAAATACATAACCCTAGACTCAGTTACGTTTACTGTGGCCCAAGCTATTACGAAGCCATGTAAGGGTCTTTCAAATTCCTAACATTAATCTTTACGCATCCTGATTACATCGATGTAATAGATTGGATAACTCTTCTGGCTCATTTACCTACAGAATACAGTGAGGGCCTAGGTGATAAGTATTTATTTTCGAGACTGCCATGCCACAGGGCAAGTCGTTGAGAGAACGGTGAAACTTGTAACCGAAGCTGCATCCAAAGTTTGTGGTCCAGAGAAGAGAGATAGCTTCAGTCGTACAACTCTCCAATCAAGGCAAAAAAAATGCCTTCCTTCGAAACTAAGAAGGACCTCAAATTTTGAGGATCCTTGGAAACCGATCCATTAAACAGCACTCATGGTTGGTTGGTTGGGTAGGGTGTGGGTGGAACTCAAATTGCAGCTACCTCCCCGTTGTGAGTTCTGGGTCGCTTCGAAAGTGAAAAGCGAGCTAAATGCTGCATGATAGTAAATACAAAAATCTTAAATGGCCGTTTTAACTCGAAACATCAAAACGCTAAATTTTTATCACAGAAACAAAGCTATGCCACCAAGCAAGTGTGCAGATCAGATACAAACAACAAATACACATATCATTACTTGTCACACAAATCACTAAAATGAGGAGTATTTCAGACAACTAAAGATGCAAAAAGAGCTTGTCTACAATGTTTTAAAACAAATGACGTTATTTGTGCCACAAAAAAAAACACGATAACGATAAAAAACATATTTTTTTAAAAATAATTTTTTTTCATGTTTTTTGACTAAAATTTGCAAACTTTGAGTTTCTTTCGGGGGCAAAAAAAGTTCACCAATCGTTTTCAAATTTTAACCAGTTGTTATTGAGGCCAAAAGGCAACTTTTCCCGCCCAAAACATTTCGATCAGACAATTATCGACTGTGACGCTCCACCCTACTGTACAGTCAATGGTGTTGTTAGATATTATGCATGCACAAGTATGCGATGGCTTTAAAAATAAAAATGACTTGTTTTCGATGATTTTTTGCAAATGCTAAAATAATTGTGCCATTTAAAAATCGCAATATCTCGATCTTGCTATTATAAATCGCTACAATGTTACTAAATTTCCAAATAGGTAGAACAACTATTTCATCTTAATTGTCAAATTTCCATTTGAGTGACGTACCTGTGTATATAATAAATTTAAAGGCTCAACAATTCGAGCGTATTTCCTTACTTAAACATTGTAAATAAACGTCTGATTCCGTCTCACGTATAAAACGCCAAAGGCAAAAGACTAACCAAAGCACAGAGCAACTGATCGCCTATACACGTCAGTACGGGTTTACCCACATGAGGTAATGTTTGAGTTTCGACATAATAAAGGGCTAATTGTTTACACTGACTGCTAATAAATAGCATGTTTCAGTAGGTTGATATTCCTACAAATTTTCCGTATTCAGGAGCATTAAAACCCAAACCATTATAACACAAATTAAAACAATTTATATATGAACAAAATTAAACCGTTCCAAAACTTTTTGTTTGAGCAGGGGATTTTGTCAACATTCGTTTAAAAGTTTCTTGTTTGAAAATTGTGTACTTCTGTACCTGATTAATAATACTCTTTGATTTTATTAAGAGGTGGGTGAACACTGAACATAACATCCCTCATTAAATATCTACATATATAATACTACTAAATCATATAACTACTCTAGAGACAACTGATCTATTCCCAAAATAAGAAAAAGGTTAGCATTCATTACATATGTAACGTATTTATATTTATTTGTTTATATTATTTATTTAGAGTTCAGTTGTAGCCAGGCTAATATTAATTAAGGAAAACTATATTTACTCTAAAAAATTTCCTGCTGTTCATCAGTATCATCGGTCTACAGTTTTATCCATTAATACATTCCATCCTCTTAATACAGTTAATATGGAGCTTTATATACCGGGTTGGCCCATGTTGACTTATAGCAAATATAACTGGTATAGCAAATATAACCAGCTAAATTATTATCTATATTCGGAAACCTCATTACTAGGGTCCGGAAAGTGTGCTACAATGTAAGGACACTATACAACTCTGTGAAAATTAAAGTATAAACCGTATTTTTAAAGGGAATTGTAAATTATGTACGCGTGCATTCCTTGCCCGTGCATACTTACACCACTGACCATGCCTATTAACGCACTAGGGACTATTCCGCTTCAAGTTCCAGGAAAAGGTATATGCAATTTGTCCATACAGCGTGGCGAGCGTTCCGTCGTCGAAATATAGCATTTAAATTAACTTGATGCGAGCGGACGAACGGTAGAACGCCAAGTTTAAAATAATTTTATGTCATGTATGGTTAATGTTAATAAACGTTTGTAGATACGTATTTTGCACCGTGTACGTATTTCTTTTAGAGTTCATCTAGTGTATTTACGTATTATCTGATTTTGTGTGGGTTTATGCAATCGTTACCATTTGTGAATATACTGAAAAATATAATTTAAAATTACGAGGATTTTACAACAGACTGATCATATATTTTACACATTCCTTGCAATCGTCGATATATATTTCGTAGACCCAGAGAAAGTGAAAGACATTTAGATTCGAATATCCTTCAACAAAATATTACTGGTACTGTTAAAATAGAGGAATTTTGGTTTTTATTTGTGCATAATGTTTTGCGCATGTAGCCAATTAGTGGAACGTGGTCGACAATATTCACGTTTTTTTTTTTAAATATGTACAAAAATTTCCATTACTTAGAACCCATACATTGCGTAAAACATATTTATAGAAGACATTTGTGGTGTGCCGTCCTCTGTCCATGTGAACTTTTTTGAATTTGCACCTTTAACGTCCGTATATGTGGAACGATCATTTTCCTTCTCCAACCATATGTACAGGCCAAATCAACTTAATAACGGTTTATACTTTAATTTTCACAGAGTTGTATAGTGTCCTTACATTGTAGCACACTTTCCGGACCCTAGTAATGAGGTTTCCGAATATAGATAATAATTTAGCTGGTTATATTTGCTATACCAGTTATATTTGCTATAAGTCAAATATGGATCAAAATTTTAGAAAACTCACTGGTATTATTAAACATTAAGGTGTTCTGAACAATTGGTGCAAATTTGAACATAATCCATTCAGTAGTTTATGAAAAACACTGCACGCAAGCTCAAAAAAAGAAGTTTTGAGAAAAATGACTTCAAAGTTTTAGTTACGGTCTGTCTAGTGAAAGAGGCATGTTGTACACTAATAACTAATAACCCCTAGGAACATCAGGGTCATCAGTCGCCCAGTGGGTTTCCCCCCACGTCTCTCATTCTCTACGAAATGAGAGTTCCTCTATAAGATAAGCACAAAAACTAAAAATCGAAAAATAAAACAGAGTTGATTTCACCCTTAACATATTTTGTTTTCCTGTGTATTTGGTCTCTCATATGTCCTTGCGTCAATGACGTGACGGATTACAAGGCGGAGTCCGACCTTGCGTTGTAACACACTTTCCGGACCCGTCTCTATAGTTTTCGTGAAAAAAAAAACAAAAACAAAACTTATGGATAGCATAAGTTTACGTGTAAAAATAAATAGTTTTTCTGATACGGCGTACAATGTAATCAGCGTCATCATTATTGGTGACCGAAAAATTAGAAAAATAGTTGTAGTACGTACAATAATCATTCAATTTTCACCAGAATGCACCTTGAATGACTTGTGTTTTGTTGGAATGAAAAAATTTTACGATATCGACATTGTTCCCCATGCAAAAATAAACCTTAACTAGATCTGTGAAACTGACATATGTCAATATTAAATATATATATATATATATATATATATATATATATATATATATATATATATATATATATATATATATAACAATATTACATTTATTAAGAAAGAGGAAGGATTTATTTAGAAGAAACAACGGGTCACCAACCCGTTGTTTCTATGATAATTATTGTTATTTTTAACATTTACTGATGAAATATTAACATAACACTGTGAATTATTAAAAGTGTATTTAGCGAACAACAATAGTCAGAAAATTGTAGGACACAACAAAAAAGTGCCAAGGGAAGGGGTACTTGCTATAAGAACTGTGGGCCTATTTCTCAAATTTTATTTTCCAAAATCAAATCCTAAATCATCCACTATTTTTATTTCAAAAATGCCGCACAACGAAACATTGTGTTCAAATTGAAAAGAAAACAACGCAATGAATTCATAAACAATAAACTTAACTGATATCGTGTGTCGCTATGTATTGTACGACTACACAATAACTTAAAAATGGGGATCCTAGCGTACCTTCGATTTCAATAAACACTTGAATGCTCGGTTTATCACGAGAATATTCAGGGTTACAACAACCCTTTTTAAACGAGCTACATTACCACGATGTAAAAGTTTCCATAGTTTTACGTCTCAACAAGTAAGTACGATTACATTATCTGCTCAAACGAGAGGTATTATTGTGCTATAATAGTTTTAATGCGCTTTATAAGGATCCTTGAAAGGGATCAATAATAGTTTAATGCGGCAACCAGGAATCTTTACGAGCGTGTTTGCACGTAAAATGAACAGTTACGGGTCGGTGTAAATAAAACATTTGTCTATAATTCCATAAGAAGCCTCAATAAACAGAGTAGAGTGTCTAAAACAGGACTGTATTTTTTATTTGTAAGGATCCAGGATAATCCACAATATTTTTTTTCTAGCCCCACCTTTTATTTGGTTCCATTTTCTTAAGCAGCCACTTTCACAAAAACAAAAACTCCATAATCTCCATGGAAAAATATTATTCCCTTTTTTTGTCAAATGTAGAGTTATTCCCGTCATATGGATACATCAGAACCAGTCATAGAACCAAAACAGGCAAAAAAGTACTAGATGGCAAAATATTGTAATAAAGACCATGATGTTTTTTGATCTTTCTTCAGCTATTATTTACAGTGTATCCATTGATGAAGTTTACGAGAGGAAAACTTTCTTTATTTTTGGGTTTGCGAAAAAAAGTTCTTCATAAAAACTCCTGACTATGCTCAAACTACCAAAACAAGAATCAGAATGTCAGATTTGTTTACAAAAGTGTAACTTGTAAATGTAAACTTATAAATGTCGATCCGTGCAACTGTTTTCTCATTATCTAGGTTTTAAAATACTCAGTGCAACCCATTTAAATCATGGTTACAATACAAATGAAGCGCTTTCAACTCAATTTCTGTCAAACTTTCTAGTGGATCTTCAGCGCTATGTCTGTTTTTAAAGGATTTTTGAGGAAACCAGGGGATTTCTAAAGGAATTTGTTAAAGTTAAGTTTGGTCAAAAACTCAATAAAAACAGACACAACGCTGACGAACGCTGAAAATGGATATGAAAAGTGCCACCTTTGTATTGTTTTACCTAAAGCCTACTATGCAAAATTATACATCTCATAATCTTGATTTGAATAGGTTGTTTTGAGCATTTTAAACACAAATATCTCGAAAATGATTCTTGAACCAACATATAAAAAGGTATACCTTTCTTGTGAAAAAATGATGAGGGAATTGACATTTGTAATAAAAACCTAAATACTTCAAGGCGTAAAAAAGATACACCATCAGTATCACTGGAAAATGGTTGACAGAAACGTTGGTTTTTTAAAAGTTGGATGAAAACCGAAAACATATTTACCACTTTGACACCTTACTTGATTAATATTAACTTATTAAAAGTGTCGGTGTTATGTGGAAAAGTGTTCAAGAACGAATTTGTTTCTACGCCGAAGATTCCACTTCTTCTCCTATATCTTGGACTAAGGTAAGTTAAGTTATATAGCAATATTTTGACTCAAAAATGTTGTAGTTCGTTATGTCCCATTATTAATGACACATCCTGTATGTCATGTTCAGTAAATCTTTTACATAGAGCAGTGAGTGTATAAATTTAAATATCCTTATTTCGTTATACCTACTTTTGAAATGATTTGCTTGAATGATTTACTTGCCTTACATATAGAAGGTGGCCATACTTGCCACCTGCGACAGCGACTGGTTTTAAAACGCTCTGAACTGTGGTGGAAAAGTGGCCAAAAGAAACAATGGGGTGCATTTTTGAGATGCGTCGCCAAAAAGCCTTCTCAGGCGGCCTAAGTGCATGGGTCTTCCCGCCCACTTTTCGTATTCATTCATTCATTCATAACTTAACTTACCTTAGTCCAAGATACAGGAGAAGAGGTGGAATCTTCGGCGTAGAGACAAATTCGTACTTGAACACTTTTCCACATAACACCGACACTTTTTTTCACTCAATGAGTGTTTCGCCAACCATATTGACTTCAAAAGTTAGTCCAGAAGTTAATATTAATCAAGTAAGGTGTCAAAGTTGTAAATATGTTTTCGGTTTTCATCCAACTTTTTAAATACCAACGTTTCTGTCAACCAATTGCCAGTGATACTGATGGTGTATCTTTTTTACGCCTTGAAGTATTTAGGTTTTTATTACAAATGTCAATTCCCTCATCATTTTTTCACAAGAAAGGTATACCTTTTATATGTTGCTTCAAGAATCATTTTTGAGATATTTGTGTTTAAAATGCTCAAAACAACCCATTCAAATCAAGATTATGAGATGTATAATTTTTCATAGTAGGCTTTAGGTAAAACAATACAAAGGTGGCGCATATCATCTCCATTTTCAGCGTTCGTCAGCGTTGTGTCTGTTTTTATTGAGTTTTTGACCAAACTTGACTTCCTTTAGAAATAACAAATTCCTTTAGAAATCCCCTGGTTTCCTCAAAAATCCTTTAAAAACAGACATAGCGCTGAAGGTCCACTAGAAAGCTTGACAGAAATTGAGTTGAAAGCGCTTCATTTGTATTGTAACCATGATTTAAATGGGTTGCACTGAGTATTTTAAAAGTAGATCATTAGAAAACTGTTACACGGATCAACATCTACAAGTTTACATTTACAAGTTACGGTTTTTTTTCCGCAAAAATAATGAGAATATTGATATTTTTAATAAAAACAAACGTACTCTTTTAAGCCCCAAAAGAGTACCTTCTACAATCTATATCAAAATTATTATTAAATTTAAATCCTTATTCTACCTGCGTTGTGGCACACTTTTTACTCAATAGATCTGTATTTTACTATGTAATGGGACATAGTATCCGTCCGTATCCGTATCCGTATCCGTATCCGTAGTAAGCTTTTGCCCTATTTTGTATACAGGGGGTCCCTTTAATACTGATTAAAGGGACCCCCTGTATACAAAATAGGGCAAAAGCTTTGTCAACTTTATGAAGTTGTCGTACGCCCTCAGAATATGAATGTTTACCTATGTATAAAAAAATAATTGTCAGTAATATTGTCCGTAAAACAGTATTGATCTATGAACATTCTGTTTGTAACACTTGATAGATTGTAACAGATGATATTCATCGTGCTTCGCAAAATTTCGCTTAACAATTTACAGCTAGAAATAGAACGTATTGATTACATCAAAGGGCTTTCCCTTAATACGGCTCCTTTCTCTTTCAGGGTGTAAAATTTATTAGCGCCGTTCTTTCTCAACGCGTCTCGTCGCCACAATTAATCTGGATATATCTTTCAGCCCAAACAGACAGAGAACAATTAAGGAAAGCTGAAAATTTATTTTGTATTTCACGTACTTGTCTTTGTGCGAATAAATATCTACTTTAAAGTTACTACAAGTTGATATTACAAATAACGAGCTTCTTCGAGATACTGCACAAAATTGAAGATTCTTAAAAAAAAGTCCTCAATAACATGAAAATTTGAAAAGAAACAACTTTTCTTAGTCAAACTATGGTAAAAAATAGACCCACTTTAATCGATTTTTTTAAAGACGTCAAATATGACAGGTACCGAAAGTAACGTGACATTGTGTTTGTTGATATTTGTTCCCACATGATGCGATCTTTATTAGATTCTTTGTCAATCACTTATTACTGCCACATCCAAGTGGTATAGTATTCATGAAAAAAATGTTTGAAAATTATTAGCTAAATAGGCCTAAAATGATCTGAAACGTCGAGATTTTAAGTTTAAGCGAAAAAAATCTGTCTGTCTGTCGGTCTGTTAACCTTTTTCGTGTACACGATAACTCGAGAATGCTTTGAGGCATTAACATCAAATTTGAAACGCATATTATGTATTCTGACGAGATCTGTTCGGATTGGTGAACGGAACTGTTTAGATTTTGAGCTTAATCGGTTAAGGGGCTGGGGGTTGGGGTTATCAATTTTAATACGTACACAACGGAGAAAGTTCTAAATTCTATTAATTGGAGTGTTGGGGTCTTGGGATCATTGGGATATGTGATCATTGGAGCCATGGAATCATTGGAGTCATGGGAACATTAGGGTTATGGAATTATTATGGGTCAAGGGAATCAATGAGATAATGAGACATTTGGGGTCAATGGGATCATTGAAGTCATGGCACCCTGCGTTACTGAGAGAACATTTATTACAAAAAGTTGTATTCAAATTAGATGAAATACTTTTTTAACATAAATTTTAGCAATTACACAGAGCATAGAGTTCTATGAAAATATACTCCCGCTCTTGAGGTATGAGAGGGGGAAAATTAAAATAGAATACTCATATTAGAAAAATATTAAAACGTTGTGAAAATTTATGTGTAGCAAACCAAATATTGAATTTATATTCATTTGGCTGCTATAATATCACATTATCAAGTCTCTACTCTCACTTTTTACTTCAATATAGTTCTAGATAAGTTATAAAAGGCATATCGCTCATGAAGATCCACATATCTCACTTTTAATAATGTTACAGTCTAATTACGAGTAAATATGGAAAAACTGGATGTGGAAGTAGTGATTCCATTGGCAACGTTTTTTTTAGCACCTGTCACAGATAGTTACCAGATAGTCCTCACTTCGAAGAATCTTGTTAGTTTTTTCTGTTTATTAAAACTTCTTGTACAATTTACTTTTTTCGTTTTTCTCGCTTTTGTGGTCCTTCGAACTGGATCCACTTTAACCAGATTTATAATATAGGGTGGGCCATCTATTGGTTTCTTTTTAAACTGGGTGTTATTTCTCCATTGCCGACACTGACGCGCTTGACATTTAACATATATGTGGTGTCTAACTCAGGAAGACTAGAACAATGAGACCGAGCTCGCGTAAAATAGGTACCGAGAGAACGGCACAAATGACGTCGAAATCCTCTAGGGTGTTAGCGGCGCTGCGAGCGCCTCATTTCTTAGCTTCGGGAGTTTCCTAAACAAAGCGTCTAACCCTGAATGTACCTTAATCTTGTACTTGTGCGCGCTACCGCTTTGCGCAGGTAATAGTCTGCCGCCATATTAAGTTTATCTTTCGACGTATTTTGTGCCGCCCAAAACACGCGAGCTCGGACTCCTTGCTCTAGTCCTCTTGGTCTAACCTCCGCTGTAAGAAATGGATGTGTGTGTGAAAACCCAAGAACCTCAACTCGTCACAGAGCACAACAACTTAATGTCAGTCGCACCTCTCTGAGGAGAATATTGCATAAAGACCTTGTATCCTTACTTTTAGGTCTTCTACATCTACTGGGACTGTTACATAAACTTTGTCTTTAAGTGACCCCCAAAGAAAGAAATCTAAGGGTGTCAAATCTGGTGATCGAGCGGGCCAGTCAATATTCAATAATATTGTCAAATTGTCCATGTAAGTATTGTTTTCCTTCTCGGGAATTATGTGCAGGTGCTCCGTATTACTGGAAGTATTTAATGTTAGTAGTAGTGTAGAAGTTAGAGTGTTTCTTAAAAAAATCCAAATACGTATTTGCATTCAAATTATTGTGGTAAAAATATGGACCAATTATTTTCCCACCTAAGTAAATTGTGAAGGAAAATGACCATCTTCTTCGTTACCGCTTCTCCGTGTGGGCTCTAAATGAGTTTGAAAATGACGCCAAATCATTTAAAAATATTCAACGATATAGTTTTTTAAAAATTTTAAAAAGAAACCATTTGATGGCCCAGCCTCTATATCGATTTCCCCACCGATTATTATCACTCAATCAGTCGAAATACTTTTCCTCACCCTATAGTCTTCCACTGAACGTTCAAAGCGCAAAGTGAAAGACGGCAGGAAATTCTAATTAATCCTACGCGAGTATCAAGACGGCGGCGCTAGACGCGCTGGATGGATGGTCCGGGCGCGGTAACTGCAACGGGAAGAGTAATGGAGAGGTGGGTGACGCACAGTCTCTCGGCGCGGACCCTTCCGTAATTACTATCGGAGAGTCCAGCTGTTCATCAAACTGTTCACGCACTGATTTACGGCGTTTGGGGACCCTCTTCCGCCCCCTGCGGATACCTAGGTCTGTGTCGTCACTGACCTGTCCTTACAATGATGACCTTCTCCATTACACCTATGCGTATGCAGGTGTTTGGTGCTCTCTGGAGCCTTAGGTGTGTTTTTATGTAGTTTGTATGCTCACGCTCCACAGAGCTACAGGTCTTCTGAATGAGGATATTTGCCTTCTGCCTTCATTTTTCGCGTATTAAACTGTTGTTATGTATAATGAAGCAAAAATTCACTAATGCAGCTTACTGTACATAAAAACTTAAAGAATTTAAAAGTGTATATTAAATAATGTGTTCAAAAAAATGATGTTAACAATGTCACAACTTGACAAAACACATAAAATGTAACAAAATAACTGGTAGCAACTAAATGTTGGTAAAAGCTGTTGCGCCGTCTTGTTGGAATATTATTTATTCCAATGTTGTCAGGGAAATTATTGTCAGGGTACTATGGGTCCTATTATACTGGGTCTCTATGTCCTCATACTGTCTCAAACCTTTAGCGGACATACTTCCCCAAATCTTATAAAAACTGAGCCCAGTCTGATGAATGTATTTTATACAACATTCGCGGGATAGCCTTTCTCATGTTTCAGAGTTCCATTGCGCTGTTATATCCCTTAAGGTGTTCCGTCGACTTTTTTTGCATTTTCACCAGCAACCTTTGGCTCCTTTCAGTAACAAGTCTGGGTCTTCCAGGACTTTTACCTTTTACATCCAAATTTCCAGTCGCGCGGTAATGCTTTAATATGTCCCCAACAATAGACTTTGCAAAGCATAATTCTTCCGCAATTTCGCGGATTTCTTTGCCGCTGCAGTATTTTTTTACAATGAGCTGCAGCAATTTTTGATCAGTCGCACGTCCACGGCCCATTCTTATTTAAAAATAACGAATATTCGCATAAACTACCAGAAACCAACTGTGAGACGTCTGATTGTAAAATTAATGGTTACCGCGGCAACAACAAATTATTTACTTTTTAGTGCAGGTTTCTCGATTTTCCGAACATTTAGTTGTCAGCATTTTTAGCGGATTTTGATATTTTTGGCCATAAATTCATAAGAAATCCAAGATAATAATAATTTTCAGCATATTATCTGCTGAAATGTATGTAATTTCATATATTTTAGGTTTTTAAAGCGTGGTTGTAGATTTTTACATGGCAGTGAATAATTTTTTTGAAAAAAATGCGTTTGTCCGAACATATAGTTGTTAGGGCTCATATTATAATGTTAAATGTACGGGATCTGGTCACATCGTTCTAATCACAACGTCACCTTTTAGAGGTTTCATTGTAGCATTACAAATTGGTTGTCTTTACTTTACTTATTTACTCGTACTTTATCAAGCTTGATCATTTTTATTAGACATCACATCACCAGGAGCTCGTTTATGTAGTATCTATTACTCTTGGAGTTTCCTTTCTGAGAATTTGTAACTGTTAGGCTGTAAGGCTGTTAGGCTGGCCACACACCGGTTAGTGAAGGCGAGACAAGACAGCTTTAGACAATATACACCGATTAGTCATTGCATTGCCATTCGATGTTTTATCTAAACCTGTCTTGTCTTGTGTCACCTTGACTAACCAGTGTGCGTCCAGGCTAACATTGTACATGAATAAGGTCTTTGTTGTCACAATTGGTCTTACTTAGCTTGGTGAGCACGGCTGCTCTTCGTCTGGTAGCCTGGGGTGGGAGGGACCTTTGCTTCCAAGACTCATTTTAACCTAATATTGTTATAGGGCGCTACTTTGTTAGGTCACAGGAAACTCAAAATCTCTGTGCAATAAAGTTACTAACTGAATCGTAAACTACTACTACTACTGGAGTGGATACTGGAACCTTCCTCGTAAAAACAAAAAAAACTGGACGTTTTCCACGAAACACCGAACTACTATACTTTTCTCGACGCGCGTTTCGTCAACTAAGTTGGCATCTTCAGGAGAATATTAAAACTACAACAGTTTTAATATTCCCCTGAAGAATAACACGGGTCGAGAAAAGTATAGTAGTTCGGTGTTTCGTGGAAAACGTCCAGTTTTTTTTTACTACTGCTACCACAACTGTTTATTCTTCCTCTTGGAACGTTAGGGTACTATGTCCCAGGACTCTGGCATTCTGTCCTAATGTGCAGACCCTACTATTACTATGTATTTTGACGTGCTAAAATCGTATTTCCGTTTTTGGGAAGCTATAGTTAAGTTGGGAAGCTGTAATTAATTATTACATTAGAATGGAAGGTAATTATCGCGTATCTGATGTCCAAATTGAAATTGATCTTAATGGCAGCTGTCAACATTCCAACAAGCTATCAAAATTACTAGAAAAGATAAAAAGTCGATATTTGGTGCATGTTATTGATGTGTATATTATTTTCGGGGTCGCTGATCTTGAATCTGGTGCCAAAACTGAATTTTGACAAAATTACAGCTAGCAGTAATCTGGAAAATTCTGAAAAAAGTGTTAAATTCAATTTTGACATATTCGTGATCAGCGACTCCAAAACTTAATAAAAAATGTATAAAAGATCCACTTTTTACCCGTTTCAAGATGTTTGACAGCTGTCTCTGTTAAATTTATTATACATTGAAATTATATAATAATAATAAAGCAAAATTCGAAATAATTCGTCATAAAATATTTAGATATTCCTCTTAATTTCTAGCTACTGTTCCGGTTTTACTCTTAACGCTCCCTTTGATCCTTTGATTAATATTAGTCGATATTCATGCTGAATTATTGATGTTTTACTATTACATATGAGAATTAAATTGACGATTTATTTGGTATTTTACTTTTTCCAAATATTCCATATCAAAATAAATAATCATAACATCGTATAAAACAAAGTGGCTCCCCCTGTCTGGCTGTCCCCATGTATGCTTAGATCTTTAAAACAACGCAACGGATTTTGATGCGGTTTTTTTAATAGATAGAGTGATTCAAGAGGAAGGTTTATATGTATAACACATGCATAATATAGTAGAGAAACACTGATAACTTTAGAGATTTCTAATGTGATGTCGTAAATAAACACATTTTTTTGCGCTTACATTGCAAAGGCTGGCTGAACCCTACGAGATAGATAAAAATAATGTATTACAGTATTGTACACCTTAAAAAGGTCTACAAAAAAAGTCCGCGTGCACCCGTGTGAAGCCGGGGCTGGTCGCTAATAGAAAATAAAAAATATAATAGAAACATAAAAAAATGGGGTTCAATTTAATAAAAAAGTATCGTTGTTGTGACTTTATAGTGTTGATCTGTTAATTCTGATAATCTTAAAACACAATATAGAACATTTAGTGTAACTTCTATATAATAATTCGTATAATAAACCCTCTAGGTAGGTGTCAAAATAGGGTAGAATGACCAATTTTTGGCACTTTTTTATAATAGTATGACTTTTTTTATTAAATATGATAAAGTATCAATTTCAGTAGGTCAAAATGTATTTGATATAAAATAATAATCGTTTAGTATGCCTACAAATAGTCAAAAATTAGTAAAATCTCATAAATTTCAATTTTCTTCATAAAACCCAGTTGTTGGCACTCAAATACTAATTATTGGCAGGGGAATATATGCTAGTTATTGGCATCCCATTTATTGTTGGCAGCCTAATTGTTGACATGGCAGACATTTAAGGGATTGATAATAAAATAAACAAAAAAGTAGGTACCTATTTTTATTTGCTACTTTTTTTATTATTAAATCGCAACTAAAAGATAATGCACGATTTACATATGAAAAATTCTTTGAATAACCCTTTATTTTCTAAACAAAGAGCGTGATATGTTCTGATATCATCTGAATACATTCTGATATATCCATCATCCATATCCATAATATATCCATCATCCATATATCCATCATCCATAGATTATATACATCATTCTGTGATACATTTCTGGCATCTAATTCCCGTATTACAGAAAGTTATAGTCCGTGTACAAATAAAACATAAACCTTGGTAAACTAAGAAGTTTTTTGATTCGTCATTTCTGCATCTCGTCATAGAATCATAGTTGCAAAATAATTTTCTTTTGTGACTTTCAGTGTTGGAATTGGTTTCTTTTATAATTACTTATGAAATCTAATCTAATAATATGAAACTAATATCAGCTTAACAAGTGAACTATTACCTTCAACTTTGCTATTTGTATTTGCCTCATTAATAAAGGTTTTTACTGTCATATTCATTCTCGTTTATGTCTGTTTCTAATATTTTATTTAGCGTTTCTGTCCTTTTTTTGCTTGTATTTATTTCCATGAAACATTCTTGTTTGTCTAAGATATTTTCATAGCCTTATATCTTGTTTTTGTTTCTTTGGCGAACTTTTTGTTATTTTGCTTTTTCTAGTAACTTTTCTTCTGTGCGTCTTGCTCTCTTTAACTTATTTTGCCCTTTTTTTCTCTCTTTTTCTCTTTTTGCCACTTCTTTTTCTTGAGGCTTTTTTATATGCTGATGAAACTAAGACAAATGATGTACTTTCCGAATTTCGGTTACCTTTCCTTTCAGGAGTTTTTGGTTTTTGAAGGAAGTCCAAGATACTTTTCTTTTCTTTTCTCTCCTCCTCAAAATCCTTTTTGTCTAGACTGAGGTGGTAGTGCAACTGAGGTTTCTTCCTCATGTTTCTCAGTTTCTGTTGCTTATTTTAATGTAACGTTTTGGACTATGTTTATTTTTCAGTGTTTCTTCACTATATCGCTTTTTGGAATTTTCTTTGGACGTATTTGTTGGCATCTAGAGAAAATAAGAAGTAAAGTACTTTGAAGGTGTTTTTGCTGAAAAAAAGTTATTCCTTTCCAGGTGTAACTTACTGGATAATAAAAATAATAAAACGTATAATTTTAATTGATAATTATATTTAATTCAGAAATCATAGAGTAACATGTTTAGTTGTTTTCTAGATAACTAGAATAACTCTAAATAACTGAGTCTAATATTTTTGTGTTCATTGCAATGATTGTTGTGTGAAAATTGATGTGTGCCAATAATTATTGTCATAATTAGTGCCATCTTATTTATTCAAATAAATCAAGTTGTTGGCATACGGGCCAATTATTGGAAATTAACGTTTTCGTCATACCAATTATTGGCACCCTAAAAAAACCTCACAATATTTGCACAATCTTGTATTTAACCTCTGAATAATACTTAATACAGATTTAATTTTAATTAAAGAAATACCTGCAACAGTCGCTTACTAGTTAAACTATAAAATGTCATAATTTTTGAGGTACACTTCTTACCGTTAAACGCTAAATTTCACACTTCTTGTGACACAGACACAAATGTATTACAATTTCATTTCAATCTTGGGCCTGCGCACTTGAACACTATATACGTACCGTAATGTGGAATTGTCTGTATCTTTTTTTAACAAAACATACTCAATACTTTGGCGGAATATTCAAAAAATTTAACAAAACCTACTAAGGTGCCAATCATGGGTCAGATGCCAACAATTGGGTATTTTACCCTACAAACGAAAACCTTATACGTCACACTTTTATGTTGGTAAAACATATTTAATGACGGATGAAGCAATTTCTAACTTCTGATTAATTTTCCATGAACGTAAATCCCATAATAATGGCTTTAAACAAAACGACTGATTTCAATCAAAACTGTATCATGTTGCCACTCAAGTGCATCAAGGAATGCTGGAGTAACGGAGATAAACGGGCTTTTTGTGTGTGTCTAACAAAGTTAAATATTCTCCGAACCGTAGAAAATCAATTAAGTATTTTATTCCTGAGGGAATCCAGGATGCTCTGATGTCTTACAGAGATAATCCGGTATCGAATTTAGTCGTGTAGCGTTGTGAGTTACTGAAAAGCTCTCCCGTGAATTCCACATGTACGCTAAGAGCATCTTGGGTATACGACAGGCCCTTAATCTCTAATCATTCCGTATAATACACGTAAACATTAAGTCGATAGCCTGCCTCAGATGTATATATTGTTATTCAAGATTATTATAGCGCTCGAAATTTCATGTACAAAATCTTTGCAACAAATTGGATAGTTTATAATTGTATTAGGTCTAATACATCGGCAAAAAAGTCACATGAATGCATTTTCAGGTTATCTTAGTCAACTTAGTCAACTTAGGAAATGTTCTCTACATGTTATTTTGGAATCTGTTTTTTGTGTCAAGTCTAGTAAATAAATGCGAGCAGTATAACACTTAAAAGCATCTAAATTAAAAGGCGTGCGAAATAGACACAAAATAACAAAACAATTGTCATGAACAAAATGCCATTTTTTAAAAAGATAAAAAGATTACGACTTGAGCTTTAATCACAGGATTTTGTACATCAACATTATTAGATCTTAATTTTATTAAAAATTGCTATTTCTGATAAAAAACTTCGGAACAGTTATTACGAGAAAACATTTGTCAGGCAAATTTAAGCAAGTATGCTAATTTTCAAATATATGTTCCGAAATTTAATGTTTTTTTAATTTGTCAAAAGTAAGCCAACCTTGGTAACCTTGGTAAACTTGATAAAACCTTGGTAACTTGGTAACTTCACTTCATTGATTTTTAAATTTGGATCTATTTTATATCAAAATGCTGCTATACTTTTTCCGATAAGCAAATAAACTCCAAATAATAATTTTCCTTCAAAACCGCATTCTTAGATTATATAAATATTTAAAATCTCAATTTTCTGCTAAAATTTTAGGACACTAATTTTCTTTATTAACAAACGTTTAACGGAAAAGCTAAATTATTATTTGAAATAAATATTATAAAAAATATCGAGTTGCGTGTTTGTGGAGAAAAATTAAAAAACTTATTGAAACACCATGTGTACATTCGCAGTACAATAAAAAATGTTTTCATATTTTTTATCAAAAATCGCAATCTTTTGTTTTAAATATCAGAGTTGACATTAAATCTATACCACAGGAGAACTCTATTTAGAAAAATAAAATACTTAAAACATCCAAACAAACTTAACACATCCAAAAATTAGATTGTAAAAGAAATCTAATATCTAATAATTTTTCCAACATGATGACTATCGTGTAGGTACATACAATTTTGTTGGTAGAAAATTTAAATTGAATACTAAAGTCATTACTAAAGCCGGCCGATCCGGGCGGCGGGCCATAATCGTACGCGTCATACTACTTACTACTTGTATATGCAAAAACAAAATTCATGAAATCAATAAACTGTTGCAATTTATAAAGATATGTGTTAATCTTACCCTGTTATTTACATTGAGATGTGTGAAAACTGTATGGGCCGTCGCGCTGTTTAGCCGGCTTTAGTCATTACTCATTACTTGCGGTAACTAACAAATAATTAAACGCAATTCTTTATACAGTTCCCATTCCTAAAGTTTCATTAGGATATAACTACTTGTATCTGTGTTTTTAAATAAAATGTTCTAAATAGCCTGATGTATTCAAACTTTTGTCCATGACTGATCCATGACTTTTGTCGGGGTCTTTAAAATAAATACTTGCGGCTCTCGTTTCGTAAAACGTACAGATATAAATTGTTGTATATAAATTAGTATTAGTGTTAGTCCGCAGTTTATTTCGTTACTATGTTTGCGTTAAATAAATTGTATTTTAAAAATGCGTGTTTAATTTTTCACACTAAAACGAACCCGAGTTTTACAAAACCGTTACAATATAACTGTATTTTCATAAGAATGCATGAGACTGGCATCATATTTTGGGGAGTGATTGCTATACATACGTAGCACGCTATAATAGCAAAAAACCTCAAGCGGAACAAAATCTTCAAGTGGGCACATATTTTTTTAAAATTTTTTTGTTTTCGCAATTTTAGTTTGAGGTTTATTTTCCTATTATGGTGTGCTACTTATGACTAATTACCCCATAAAATATGATGTCGGTTCCATTGTTACAATAGCCGCCATTGTACCAAACCAAGGAATTAGACTAAATTGTTTGTCTTACATCGCTTACAGATCCATAATATAACCTATATCACAATCCATCGTGAAGAACTAATCTCATATCTTTTTCGGTCATATTTCTGGTTGACTACACTTTTACAGTTCAGCGCTATTTTTTTTATTGTTACTATTACCTATCCACTTATTTTGTATCCCTTATTTCAAATTTGGGTTATCGTCCCTCATCTTTTAGTGTTTCTATTCCATCAACTCAGAAACAAAGGAAGGGCTGATGTATAGCATCCCTGTGTGAAAAAAGTTATTATGTTAAGAGGAATAAAAAGCAGAAGCGAAGAATAGAATAAAGGATTTCAAAAAACTCCTTACAACCTACATTTGAATGATAAACGAGATATAAATTCCACTTAGCTCGAGACGCAGTTTGCCTTTTATTATAATATGCCTCCTCACACGTTTATCTGCAGGAAAAACATCGTCCCTGAGCAGCGTATATTACATTACGTTCGGAATATTGCTATTGCATTGTGAAGACCGCACATTTGTAACGAGATATATCTCCGAATGTTTACCGATGCTCTTTAGGATCCCCTGAGTGAATATATTCTCGACAAGAATTGCGTCTTTCGTCGTTATTTATTTGCTCAAACGGAGATAAGAAAATTAGGCTTGCTGTTTCCCACTGCGCCGCAAAATTACTTTTGGACGAGTAAATGTGTGTAAAGAAGCGTAAAACTATTTATAATATTGTGGTTTACCTACTCCATGAGATTTATATTAATTCACAAGCTATTTATACGCAGTTCCATAAAATCTGTTGTAATAGTTGTAGTAGTTCCATAAAAACTTATAAAGATCAAATTGACTGGCTAGTTGGCTCCGACTAGTGCCATTAAATTGATACACACACACACACACACACACACACATACACACATACCAAATAAAGATCGATTACCAAGGGTATCAGTGAAAGAGATTTACAAATTAGAATGTACACGTGGAAGAGCACAACAGTGCTCAATGTAACATCTGGCGACATCGACAGTACGATCGGCAAAACCTCAAGAATGGAAATGCATTATACACAACAGTGCCTGGAAACCACTCAGTCATTGTACTTGTATTTTGTTTAGCATTTGTTGGCGCCATTAGCATTGTGTTGATGTTATAGCAGTAGTTCCCCAAGGATCAAAACCTAGACCAGTTCTATCTTCGTTCCTTATTAAAGATTTATTTTAAGATGTTAAGTGATAAAAAAAAACTATTAAGTATTTTTACTATCTCGTATTGACAAACGAGTAGTTTGTCATTAGAACAATTTAAATATCTCAAATTAAAACTAAATGCAAAATTATTAACATCTACTTATTTATCAAATCATGTTACAATGCTTAATGGACTTCGATTTAAAACCAAACCTGTCAAGCACTTATATACATTTTCTTGATATCCATATGTTGTTCTAGACCTTATTTTTTATATGCATAATGCTCGGTCCATGATTCGAATAAAAGCTCTTTTGTAAAAAAATTTAAATTATCATACAGGATAGAAAAAAGAACTGGACGTTTTCCACGAAACACCGAACTACTCTACTTTTCTCGAAGTGCGTTTCGCAAACTAAGTTGGCATCTTCAGGAGAAGATTAAAACTAGAGTTTCCTGAAGTCTCCTGAAGATGCCAACTTAGTTGGCGAAACGCGCGTCGAGAAAAGTATAGTAGTTCGGTGTTTCGTGGAAAACGTCCAGTTTTTTGTTTCTATGCCGAAGGTTCCAGTACCCACTCCAGGATCATACAGGACGTAGTGTAACATTTACACAACTGCGCCAGACTAGCTCTTAACCACAGAACGTTGGACCAGAATGTCTATGGTCCAGAGCCGATATATGCCAAATGGCAACCGAAATCCGAAGTAAGGAATGGCAAAACGTTGAGCACTAGACTGCTAATTAAATATAGCATGCAATAAAAATATTCGTTTAGTTACATGTGACTTTGTAACCTTACTGATCCAATCTTTTTTAAAATAGGCTTACAAAAATTGCACTTAGTGGCATACTTGCCGTTTATTTTTATTAAATCTAATTTAAAACCTTTAAATCTTTTGTTATACTTTTGACAAATTTCCATTTAAAACCACATTTTCGAAGGAATGATAGGAACTATAACTAATACGACAATCAACATCAAAATATCAATAAATAAACATAATATATATGACGATATATACATTGCAAGATCACCCAACTATCTTACGAGGTTTCGATTTTATCACTGCTTATTAACCTGCTGTCAAATACCCCTTAACTTCCTATATAAGTTTGATCGACTGCAGCCCCACAACAAGCGATTAATTCTGGGGTAAACTGTTGAGAAATATGAAAGATCCCCTCGGGTCGTAATTTTTATATCGGCCTACTAGATAAGGCAATTTAGCGGGAGAATTATCGTTCTCCTCTGGCTTTTGTTTAGCAATTACGGGCACCTCGGCGCCTTTGTTCGGTCGGCGCAGAAATATCGATGCTACAATGGCGAGAGGGCCCGAAGAAACGAGGAACGTTTGCCTTCCATCAAAAATTAATCTCAAGTTTTTAAAGGCGCGGCGCAGCAATAATTAGCCTCCCTTTTATTCGCGATATGCAAGGTGCTCCTTTTGTTTACTCGCCAAATTAAATCGATTCATCATGAAACTTTAATCTGGGGCCAAACGCGAGGGTGTAGCGAAGGTAAGTTAATCAGTTAATTTGGTAGTAGATGTACGGGAAGGAGGAGGGGAAGGGGAAGGCACTCGACGTTACTCAGTATTTTAAGGGCCGCCATTCATTTCGTTAAGAATGACGGAAACTGTCAGAGTTTGGTAATGGAATTTCCGAAATTATTTCAGCTGGAGCAATGACAAAAATAATATGACGTGAAACACAAAAA
Source organism: Aromia moschata (assembly GCA_029963805.1). Classification (NCBI taxonomy): domain Eukaryota; kingdom Metazoa; phylum Arthropoda; class Insecta; order Coleoptera; family Cerambycidae; genus Aromia; species Aromia moschata. Next base: position 895,073 of record JAPWTK010000004.1, read on the forward strand.
AATAGGTGGGTTAATTTTTAATCTTAAAATGTACTTGGTTCCAACAAATGCGCGCGTTTGGTCAGCCATCATTAGGAAATGATTAAAAATTTATATACAGTGCGCGCCTAAAGTATGGAATAAAATCAGGAAATGTGAAACAAAAAATCCTCCAACAGGTCGATTTTGTTAAATAAAAACACACATTTTTGAGGGAACGTCTATTTTCAGATGTCATTTGTTTTTGAGTAATTACCTCATCAACTTATTTTTTCAAATGACAACCACCATTTTATAAATTTAATTTGAGAGACCCTTTCATTGTTGATTTAACGGTATAAAAATGTTGCCACCTTACATAACAAAATTTTTGAGTAAATGACAATTGAATGTTACAAAATGAAAAATATATTTTTCACAATTAATAAATGAAAATTGCTGAAAAAACTGAACACAAATAAAACAGCAAAAAAGTACGTTGCTAAGCAAAAAACTTATCAGATTAAGTTTTTTGACGTATCCATGGTTTTTATTGTCAGTTAATTAGAAGATTTGTCATTAAATTGTGCGAAAAGTTAATATAACGTGTTAGTATTTATAAAAATTCCAATTTTAATATGGCATATTTAACTGTGACACAAAGATTTGAAATTTTGATTTTCATCGGATGAGGAAATAAGACCAGAACTCAGCAGGAGGTATGCAATTTATTTCATGCAAAATATCCAGATAACCATATCACCCAATCCACAGTTAGTAAGATTAAGTCCAAATTTAGAGAAACTGGTGATTCTAAAGATCTACCAAAATCAGAACGTCCAAAAATTACCCAAGATAAAACGATTCACATTGTGTTAAGTATGGAAGAGAACCCTCAGGGTACCTCTACACTGGTTGCCTCAGAAAATTAAGTTAGTCGGACGACAGTTCTACGTATCCTGAGGAAAGAAAACTATTAGCCCTATAAATTTCAGCTTGTGCAAGAACTCAACGAACACGACCCCGACCGGCGACTGCAATTCTGTGAAACTATGATGAATCTTTGTCAAACAAATCCAAATTTACACCAGCAAATACTTTTTTCCGATTTGCCACGTTTTGTCTAAACGGCACAGTGAACCGTCAAAATTGCAGGTGTTGGTTAGGCAGGCAGACGAATCCTCATTGGATCATCGAAGCACATACTCAACTTCCGCAGAAATTAAATGTGTGGGCCGGAATAGTCACAAACAGAATAATAGGGCCTTTCTTCTTTGAAGAAACTCTACAGGAGAAAGATATCTGGAGTTATTGCAAAATGATCTAGTTCCAGCGCTTGCAGTAATTTTCCCAAACGAGAATGATCATGACATTCTAGATAACACACTCTGGTTTCAGCAAGATGGAGCACCCCCGCATTATGCGCGCTCAGTTCGTGAATATTTAGACGTCATTTTTCCTCAGAGGTGGATTGGCAGACGAGGACCGATAGAATGGCCCGCGAGATCCCCAGATCTTACACCACTTGATTATTTTTTATGGGGTTATTTAAAATCAAAAGTTTAGTGCAGAAGACCAGACAATTTAGCTGAACTACGAGATCGCATTAGAGATGAAATGGGATCCATTACCCCGGAAGTCATTCAGAATGTACAAGAATAATTTGTACACAGGCTTGCATATTGCCAAGAAGTTGATGGACAGCATTTCGAACACTTAATTTAAAATTGTATTTGCCTATTAAAGAAATGTTCGTTTATTTATTGTGAAAAATATATTTTTCATTTTGTAACATTCAATTGTCATTTACTCAAAAAAATTTGTTACGTAAGGTGGCAACATTTTAATACCGTTAAATCGAAAATGAAAGTGTCTCTCAAATTAAATTAAAAAAATGGGGGGTTGCCATTTGAAAAATAAGTTTATGACGTCATTACTCAAAAACAAATGACATCTGAAAATAGACGTTCTCTCAAAAATGTGTTTTTATTAAACAAAATCGACCTGTTCGAGGATTTTTTCCAAAAAATTTTTTGTTTCACATTTACTGAATTTATTCCATAGTTTAGGCGCGCACTGTACAATAATTACAGTTATACTATATGCAGTATTCATGTTTCATGGTGAAGATCGTATAAATAGAGCTACTGCCGAAATTTTTAACGCCAAACATCCTGAAAAAAAATATTTCCCAAGCGACCGTCTGCAGTTAGTTACGGAAGTGAATCAAAAACTTATGTATTTATAAAATATAATTTTATAAAATTTTATAAAATAATATAAAATTTTTTGGATATCCAAATTTTTGCCCAAAATCAGCATATAGACGTAAAATGTCATTATGAACATAATTTCTTAGTGACATTTTTCGAAATATAACAATTTGGCCGTTTTCTAAAGATTTTTTTTGGAAAATCACAAATTTGAAAGGGTATCCCCCCATAAGCATGGTGAAATGCCCCCCCTTTTTTTTTATTTTCTTCGCATGATGAAAGTGTTTCTTAGGGCTAATTATGAAAGGTAGACCGAATTGAGGTCCAAAAAATTTTCCTCTCAGCTAGGTATGGAAAAAACCCTGTTTTTTACGTTTTATTTTTTTTCTCGGTTTTTAACTGTCGAAAAAATCTGATAAAATTCATGAGTACAGAAAATATGATTAATTTTATGTAAAAATTGTTTCAAGCTCATTCAAGGTCATTATGACCTCTAAAAAAATTATTAAAACTTTAAAAATCCCATATCTTTTAACCAAAAAAAAGCTTCAGGCTCAGATTTCTAATATGTTATATTTTTAACTGTTTTTTACTACCTCAAATTTTTTGAGATTTTTTTTGAGTGGTGGGTCATGCCCAAAAGTGCGAAAAATCAATTTTTTGTCCGTGAAACGACTTAAAACGGCTTAAAATCATCATCTTATAGTGTTCTGTTTTTTTCTTGCACTAAAAAGGACTCAAATGACTTCAAAGAATTAAAAAAAAATGTTCACTAATAATAGTAAGAAAAAAAATTCCACTTATCGAAACTAGTAGGTTTTATATTTTTTAATTGTTTGAAGTCATTTGAGTCCTTTTAGTGCAAGAAAAAAACATCAGGACACTATAAAATGATGATTTTAAGTCGTTTCACGGACAAAAAATTGATTTTTCGCACAAAATAGATTTTTCTTTCTTTCTTTTATCAGATTTTTTTCGACACTTAAAAACCGAGAAAAAAAATAAAACATAAAAAACAGGGTTTTTTCCATACCTAGCTGAGAGGAAAATTTTTTGGACCTAAAATTCGGTCTACCTTTCATAATTAGCCCTAAGAAACACTTTCATCATGCGAAGAAAATAAAAAAAAAGGGGGGCATTTCACCATACTTATGGGGGGATACCCTTTGCCAGATGTTAGCTGTCAACTTTGAATTGATGCATTTAAAGTTGTTTTGGAAGCAGAAGTGATTGTCACCAAAAGTTTTTATCAAACTGTAATATTTAAAAAAAATCCCATATGGTTCGAACTTTATGGCGGACACTTTGTAATTTTAATTATTATATATATATTTTCGTTCCTAAACTATTTTTGACTGGTACCACGTTTTTAAAATTACTGCGTTTTTATGCTTCTAGCACCTGTACAATATTATCTCATAAAAACTCGTCGCATATCATACCGTTCACCTCAAAAACACATCAGGAGTAATAACTACGTGGTACGTCATTCAATTACGCCCAGCATATCTAAACCGCAATCAGATTAACGGGGGGATATTAGATAGACGTGAATTTATTGCAGTTTCAGTTAACTCAACCAGATTAATCTTGTCATAATTAGGGCCACATACTAGCCTGTCGACCTGGAACACGCTGGATGCAATTAGATTATTTATTCCGTCTGAACATTTAAAAGCCTTACATACGGAGCGTCCCCGGATCGACGCACCAATAAGTGAAAATTCATAAAAATATTTATATATAAATATTTTTGAGTTGAAATTTCACCTTTTGGAATTCAGCACTGCTTCAACATAAACACATTTGTCATAATTTTAATGTATAAAAATTAAGGTGGAGTCTTGTAGAGAATTATTTTATGAATATGGCAGTACACTTATATTTCTTGGTTATGGAAAGATCCACATCGGTAGGGACTGAACCTGTCTGTTGTGATGTGGCTAAACCGACTCCAAATTCGGAACCAACGACCACGACAATATAGATTATGACTACTTTCTCTGACTACGGCTACATGGTCTCTGAAATCGCAATCAGAGTAAGTTATTGTGCTCAGAGTAACAGTAGCAGTGATCAGAGTAACTTTTGAATAAGCCGACAGTATGAACTGTGAAACGTCAAAAATGAAAGTTCATTATACACAGCAATACCCGGAAACCACCGAGTCATCAGACGACAGCCGCGAAAGCCTTCACTCTATAATAAAATAGTGTTAATGTACCAGACAATTTTTTAAAGCGTTAGCTATAAAATAAAAATTAAGTTTGCAAAAAAGACCGACAAACGAAAGAGTTATAGACAAACAAAATTGGGCGGTTAAATGGGCCATTCCTATTGCATGCGTTCAAAAACATAATTAGTTTGTACGAGCCAGTCTGTAAACAATTAGGGAATTAAATAGAAATAGAAGGATGTTCCCTCTCTTAAATTGAATTTTTCTGGAAAACACAATAAGGCGCAACTAAACTGAATTCGCGAAACAATTTTCATTATTGCATTACGGCCCATACGCGTCGGCAGTTGTTTACACAAACTTATGTTCCGGCACAGTTCATTTCCGTAACAAATTCTCTATGTTCGGGGAGTAAATAATAAGACGGGTCGGGTTGGCTGTGCGAAGTGTTTGAATTGTAAATAAGGTAAACACAAAAGAAATTGATAAAAAACATTTGACAGGTTACATGGGAGTCTACTCAAAGGCTTAGGCACCCGACGAAACACATGGAATGTTTACCGATTCCGTCCAATTTTTTCAATAACTTTAAAAAAAAATCTCCCGATATTCTAAAATCTCCCGATAATTTGAAATTGCATATACTGGGTGATACAGGGTCGCGGTATACTTTCTTCTTTATCCTACCACAATTATGGAACAGATAAATTCTAGATTACATAATTTTTATGTTAATGAAAATGTTGCTGGTACGTTTAAGGTACCCGCAACCCAGCAGGTAATAAAAACCAAAGTGCAGGCCACTGCAACCAAAGACAAATTCAGTCTGTAGGTGGCCAACCACCCCCACGTATTCACTTGGCGGGAAAACGGCTAGTTGTGCTGATTTCAGTGATCAGTCACATGTTTTATAATATTTATGTAAAATAAAGTTATTTTCCGGAATGCTTTTTTACTTTAAGAAGTACCGGCTTAATTCTGATGATAAGTAATCCTTTGGAGAGTTGATATTTAAAGAAAAGCAGTAGAAATTTTATTATTGTTTTTGTAACAATGGACTAACCTCAATAATTACATGTCAGAAATAAGGCCGAAGTAAAGCACTTCTACTTCTTAAAGTACAGTTAGGAAAGATAATTCATGGTACTCGTAACTCATGGTACTCGTAATATGCCGGAAATCCAGTGAAAGCGATATGAGGCTCTGTTTTTGCAGTACATAAGTCCACGAAGACTGCTTAGAATATACGTCCTCTGAGATGAAGACTGTAATTGTGTTTAATGTGAAGTCTAAGAGCTTACTTTTAGAATGTCCGAATTTTGTTTTAAGAGTACGTTAAATATTTGTGAAAACATTTATTTAAATAATTGTCCGTTTATTAAGTAGTCCTTTACTAAGCTTAAAAGATATAGTCTTTATTTCTGCGACTCAAAGAAATAAGGCCCATTTGCAATGTTTTTTTAAAAATATATTTTTTCGTTGTTTAATTTTAAATCATTTTTAGTTTTCATTTTTGATAGAGTATTAAATTGTTTTTGAATAAAGTAAATATAACTACACCTTTTCCCAACGCCGCGCGCCGTTTTAATTAAAAAAAATGTTTTGTATTAAGTGGGCCTTATTTGTCGCAGGATCTGACCAAATGGTTGTCGCCTTATCTGAAAGTGTATCATAATTTGTTTATACAGTGCGATTCTAAAGTACCCTACCACTCTCCCCCCTTTAACTTTTGAACGACAAGACGGAATCGAAAGAAATTTGGCACACGTAAAGTAAAGCTGAAATATTTATTTTTTATTAATAACTAGTGACATAATAGTTAAAGATGGCGTTGCGGTGCCATTTTTCTGCGGTCAAAAGTTTTTCTTTTAATAGCAGCAATTTGCATTTGACAGCTGCTTCAAATTGCGATTCAATCCTTTTTTTTAGTGGGTCAGTCTCTGTCAACCGGACCCCCCTACCTGTCCATTTCAGGTTTTGAGTAAAAGTGTTCTGTAGGGGCTTAAAATTTTCTACTTAAAGTGTCTACTTTTGAATGCCATGTGTCCCCTTTATAAATTCAAGATGGCTATCGCAATATGGCGACTTAAACGAGAACACTACCTAAAACAATTAATAAATTCAGAGATTAATGGTTTGTAAAATGAGTTTATTAAAATTAAGAGATGAATCCTTCAAAAACACTACTTAGGACGTACACATGTTCTGTAGCGGTCCAAGATTTTCCTTGAAGTGTCTACTTTATAATGACATGAGTCCTATTTAAAAACTCTAGAAGGCGATTCCAATATGGCGCTTTAAATGAGCGAATTCCCCAAAAAATGACACAGAGATAATTGAATTTAAAATTGAGTTATAAGGTCGTAAATTTATTCTGTTGGGCCTTTCATTTTTTTCTAGGTATCTTTCAAAAGTTCAAGTTGGCGCACAGTGAAAAAAAAAACCTTTTTTGGACAAAAATCTGCCGACAGTTCAAATCTTAATGAAAATCAAAGTTTCTTAGTGGGAAAGTTTCCTAGTAGTTTTTAATACCACTGCTTCTTTTTATTAAAACAAAAATATCCTAACGTAGAAATAAGGGATTAGTCTTTTTTTTTTTTTAATACCGGGACCGTCCGAGTCAAAGATGTTATATTTGGTCTCATTTTCGAATAAAACGAAAGCAAAAGTCTTTCCACTTTGCAAGGCATATTAACAGCTCTCTTCTAGCAACACCATGAAAATCCTGTCTACGTAAAGTGTTTCTTATTGTTTTGCAGTTAGTTGTACTGCACTTAACAGAGGAATAATCTTATTTTTGTTTGGGAAAAACAATAATTAATTCTACAATAAGTACCGACGATTGTTTCTTTCTAATGAAACCAATGACATAACATAGATTCAATTCGTTTAACATAGATTCAACATATTTAATATTACCAATATGAAACCAAACCAGTACGGTTCTTGTCTATCAAATAAATATTTCGAGTATTATTAAGCTTTTGCCACAATCGACTTCTTTTAAAGGACTTTTAAAGGAAAGGAACCATATCCCAAAAGTGAGTTACGGATTGGTGCCTTTTTGCATACAATTAGCATTCCGCGCTTAAAGAAAAGTAATTGAAATACAGTTTTCTTTAATTAACCGCCTTTAATAAATAATTAAAAAAAGAAAAAAGTTACCTTCAACGAATTAAAAGTAAGCCGTATTTGAAAAGAACGAGCTGCTCGGCATCTCAGATGTAATTAGAGCCTCTGTGATGCCTCCGACGTCGACGCCTTCTACAAAATCTGAAATTTGACCGTTGTGCCTCGCCACGGAATTATAAATCAAAACTTGTTAGCGTGTCTGAAGAGGCCGACGCCGAGTTTAGAGTCTGTGTCGTAGCTGTCTAGATTTCCTCTTATTAAATTACTCTCGACATTATGAGGTTTTCGTTTTTGTTCAACTGAAAAATTTAATTTATCCGCATTTAAAACATTTTTATTTTTTAAGTCTTGTCACCTTCAAAGCCTGTCTTCTTGTAGTATGAGATCCGACCGCATGATTCCTGTCGTTATAAAGAAATAGAGTGCGTCGGGATAGTGTGTCCCCAGATCGATACACCAGTAAGTGAAAATGTATAAGTATTTTTATGTTGACATTTCGTCTTTTAAATATTTAACCAGCAAGTTGTTCAAATGGAGTAACGGTGTAGTGGAAAATGGACCACAACCATGTTAGTGGACTACTACAAAATAAAAAATTTCAAAGCAGGACAATTCTATAAAATTATAATTAATTAATTTCGAAAACTCCAGTACTTACTCCAGTAAACTCCAGTAAATTTACAAATAACTAATTTTTCCTACTAGTAAAGAGCTCTGCTAAAGTTCCAAAAAAATGTTATCAATAAAATTTGTGACAAATTACCTATAAAAGTGTGTACTTGAAGGTTCCACTTGTCGTCCTGAATCTTATTATCTCATATTAACAATATAATAATTCACAACACATTCCAAACAAATACTCGTGTGGAACACTCGAAACAAATATGTGTTTTTGTTATCGAATGGTAATCATACGGTGGAAGTCTTTACGTTCTTTAATTTGTCTAGGACATACATACTCGTCGTATTGCTTCTCATAGAACTCCCCTGGCTTCCCAGGGAACATCAAATTTCATTTGTGGCTTCTTCTGCAACTGCTTGAAGCTCATGTTGTGGAACACTATTTAGTCGTTATTACTCAGAATTGTTAATAATTGCTACACTAAACACCAAACTTTAAACACTAATTAGAAGGAATACTATACTACAAAGCAGCAAGACTCAACTATTTAATATTTATTTGAGAGGACACTTGTCACAACATAGTCTATTAGAGAATTTAGTAAACATTGACGTTTGCATTTATGAGTCTGGAGTTCCTAATATGAACTAATTAGAATGAGAAAATTTGAGTTGTTAATATTACATCTATTGCCTTAATTTTTCTGTATTTTCCAACCATCTTATCTCCTTTTGGTGTTAATGCTTAGACTTGAAGTTTTAAGTTTTATTCACTCAAATACGATACTAAAATACTCCGTTATTCTCGGAAGAACGAAAAATTAGTTATCAGCTTTACTTTCCACGTACTGTACTCTTGAAAACAATGAGTACTTATCCACTTGACTAGATCACTTTATGAATGGTGCATTGAACTTGATAGAAAGACGTTATCAGCCAAGGCCCCAGTAAGGATAAGATTACTTTTAACAATTTTTTTTGTTGAGGAGTAACTTACAAAAGTTCGTTAAGACGGTAATTATAGATAAAATAAAATACATTGTTCTAATTGTAATTCACCAAAGTTTTTTCAAGAGCAGCCTATAATGCCTTTTGTATGTCTCATGTTGCAGTCTGTAAAAAAAAAGAGTACAAAATTAAGGAAAATGTTTGAAGTACCTCCTTAGTTTCATTTTTATAGTTCATTTTATTAAGTAAATGTTTTTTATATAATATAATTAAATTTCAACAATTTGTTGCATATATTGATAATTTGCAATAAATTGATAATTTCATAAAAATGCAACACTTAATACAAAATCAAGGTACAGTACACCAAGAATAGCTTTATGGACAAAGCGCATAGTAGGAGGTAGAACGGCCGTACTCGAGAGATACATATGAGATACTCACAAACAAATAAACTGCATTTTCACGAAGCATTCACGGCTGCAGCTACAAGAGAACTGACTACAATTTCAGGTTTGGTCTTCTGCGGCCAAAGGCAAAGCTACTTTTGGCGCGCTGTAACTCATTCTCTTGTATTTAATTTAATAAATATTGCACTGAAAGGGAAATTACTTTTGCCTGTCACAATTTCGATGGTTATACGTGACATAGGATCATAGGGCGGCATACGAAGTGTGGCTATTAAATAACCGAACTGCTATCATAACACATTTTATTCGTTACCAATTACAGTAGCAACTTTTTTCTCCTTCAATGTACACCACTTGGCGATCTCTACACCGCTCCATACGACTTTTCCATTGTTGAAAGCAGTGCTGAAAGTCCGCTTCTGTCAGCTGCTTCAGAACCTCCGTCGCTTTTGCTTTAACCGCTTCCACATTTTCGAATCTTGTCCCCTTTAGTTTGTCACTATGTATAACAAGCCTGGATCAGTGTCAATGTTGTTTAGAATGTCAGCGCAAATGTTCATTATTGATTCCTATTGCTGGAGAGTGAGGAGTTTTGGCACCATTTTTGCGCAAACTTTGCGCATGTTGGACGATTCATGCAAAATCTGGCGAACACATTCTTTGTCGATTCCTGTTATTTCAGCAAGCCCTTGGATGCTTAGGCGACGATCTTTGGGGGTTGATTTACCCATTTTTTCATTGTTTTCGTCCGTTTTTGGAAGTTGAGGGCTGTCCGGGGCACGGATCGTCTTCGGTAGTTTCATGTCCCTCTTTAAACTTTTTAAACGATTTAAAAACGTGTGTACGGGATAAACATTATATTCCGTACACTTCTTTTAACATTGCATAAGCTTCTGTAAAAGTTTTTCCCAGTTTAACAAGAAACTTGAGATTACTCGTTGCTCCATCTGAACATAACATTTTCTCGACGCTTCGCTGATGCGTAGACTAATTCAAAGGACTGCTACAGTCAAACTGAGCGACCCACTGGCTTGTCCAGCGAGCTCAGGGTGGGGAAAGTATCACCAGACACAGTTCTGTTCAAACTCGTCGCTCGCTGCACGCTGGTAGCAGCATCAGTTCGGTTATTTAATAGCCACACCTCGTAAACTAATTAATTCAGTATATGTGATACAACTTGTGAAAAGGTACCAGGTGTCGTAAAAGTGAATTTTGCACTACAGCCCAGAACGTAGTTTCAAGTCGAAAAATACAAATTCTGGATTTCAACGGATATAGGTGCTAGACATATCTGGCAACCATGTACAGTAGAAATAAGTCGTTGGATTGGAGCAATAGAAGACGAGATATCGATTTTTTAGTGTACAGTTCTGTTCCAAAACTTTAAATGTGTTTTTCTCAAAATTACGATATTACATATTGAAACTTTACCTGCTTTCAGTTCGAGCTATATCAGCGCTAGGGATTTCATTTTTTTTTAAATGAAGCGAAATTTATGCTCTATCAAAATCTGACCCCCATCCGAAAACAGTTTTTCCGACGTCTGGTACCTTTTCACAGGTTGCATCACATATTTCCATTATTTAAATTATTTGTAAAAGATATCAAAGTTCATAGTTCAGTTAATTTAAATATAAAATTATATAGGTTCTTATTTAAGTATCTGAAGATTTCAATTAAATTTTAAACTACTCACATAAAACTTTACTAGTAATTATCAATTCAAATAACAATTGTAAATCATATGATAAAAAAATATTATGTGTCTGATAGGTTCAAGGTGTTTTTTTCGCTGTTAACTAGAGCAGTTAGAGAGACGGTTAATTATGTAGGAAGAGATTTGCAGTTCTATGAGAGCAATTTAAACCATTGTTTGGTTTTCTAAAAAAAATCATAGCTATCTACACTATTAAAAAAATATATACTACTATATTTAAAAAAAAAAAAGGAAACTGTTTTAGATAACTGTATTCTGTGCAAAAAAATACACTCATCAAAGCTTAAATATAATTTCATAGTTCATCGTCCCAATTACAAGTGGTTTAAAAAGCATTTTCATAATATGCCATAATTCCCCTCCAATGAAAAAATACGGCTTTTAAATAGAAATTAAAAAAAATGCAAATTAATTGTTTACCCTTTTCTTTGCAATTTGCTAAAATATACATATATATATATATACATATTTCTCAAACTCCCCATTGGTTGTTAAAATTGAGCGAGACCACCCTTATATAACCACAAAGTTCTACACGGAGTATTTTATCACGTGTGTGCCTATTCACGGTGCCGAAATCACAGATTGCATCCTTCACCACAAATTTGTAGCAATTTTGCATCCGCGGCAACCCCATTCTGCTTCAACTGCGAAATGAGACTATCTAGGTTTAATTACGTTAGCATCAGGAAGTAGCAGATGTAACTACAAGTAACTATCTCTGCTCCTAAGTAAATTATTTCGTAAAACGTTGGGGGCACGGGCTCCCGGATTGCATAGACTGCGGTGAGTTTGACGAAACAATTTTCAAGGTAGCGGTGAGGGGTTTGTTCTGGATTATAATCAGACGCGGGTCGCGATTATATTCTTAGGTTAATTTAATTAGTTCCATATCCACGCAGTGAAGAGGAAAAACTTTCAAGGTCTTTCAAACTCTGTTATAAATAATTCCTGTTTAATAACAGTGGCACACAATCATTCATTTTGACCCGCTTAACACAAATCAGATGTCTATTTTGTCCGATTGGCTCTTGCATTTTTCCTAACCTCAAAAAACACCTTAAGAATGCCCGAAAAATTTCAAACAAGTAAATAAAAAGTTTAACCATTTCCATACGAATCTGAGGTCAGAATTGGCCGATCAGTTAAAAATTCTGATATAAATCTCAAACAAAGTTAAATGAGCTTATCTTACCACAATGTCTATACGTAATTTGAGGCCCTGAAACTTGAGGCAAGGAGGGTTATGAGGTTAATGAGGACAACAAAGACACGGACGGTAAGGAGGACAAGGAAGGCAATAAGAGGTTAAGAGGACAAGAAGGTTAAGGAGGACAAAAGGAGGTTAATGAGGATAAGGGCAGTAAAACGACAAAGGAGAACAGAAAGATGACAAACAGACCACGACGGTAAGAGAAACGAAAGACAAATGGAGAACAAAGGAAGGACAAAAGTAGGACAAAAGGAGGCCAAAGAGAAGACAGCAGGAGGACAAAATGAGGACAAATGGAGACGAAAAACAAAATTCTGACGGGATAGAGCAAAACTAAAGATAGATTCGAATTCAGTGTCGAAAAATACATAAGAAACGTATGGTCTGACCCCTAATCTAGACAACTTTTTTTTTTATAAACCTGTGAAAAAAGTTGTCTGGATCTGGGGTCAGACCAAACGTTTCTTATGTATTTTTCGACGCTGAATTCGAATCTATTTTTAGTTTGCTTTATCACTTGAGGATTTTGAGATATCCTAACCTAAAAGTGCTAAAAACATTTTTTTTGACATATTTGAGGTTATGTAACTGCGATTTTTTTTCTCGAAAAGACATATGCGGTCTTAAAGTCCAAATTTTCCTCTTTAAAATGCCGTTGAGTTTGCTCAAATATTTTTTTTTTTTCACCGAGATATCGAATTTTGAAAATTGTCTGTTCATATTATCTTTCCCAATACATTTAATTAGTACGGAAACCTTATGGTTATTATTTAAATTGCAATATTTCGGCAAAAAAAAGATATTTGAGCAAACTCAACGACATTTGAAAGGTGAAGATTTGTACTTTAAGACATGATTTTTGAGAAAAAAATCTCGAGGCTACATAACCTCAAATATATCAAAAACCGTGTTTTTTGCACTTTTAGGTTATGCTATCTCAAAATCCTGACGAGATAGAGCAAAACTAAAAATAGATTCGAATTCAGCGTCAAAAAATACATAACAAACGTATGGGTCTGACCCCAGATCCAGACAACTTTTTTTTTGTAAACCTGTGTAATTTTTCACAACTTCGATGCTTCAGAAGACGGTTCGTTAGCCAATAAAGATTTTTAAAAATCACTTCTTTCAGAGAATATGTAGAAGTAGAATTGTTCTCATTATGTTACTCAAGTTGTAGAGATCTGTTTCACCTAATAATCAAATGCGTTGGGGACAACGGGACTTCTGTTGCAATAAATTATAACCGAGAAACCAGCGAGCAAGCAGCTTTCCCTCCCCCCACCCCACTTGTCTTCTATTGGAAAGGACAGAGCCGCGCGGGAAATGAAATATGTGCAATTAAGATGACAGATTGGAAAATGAGAAAAATCATTACCATGGAAATTGATGATACCGCACTTTCGAATTGTGTCGGACCATTTTTCAATATTAAGGAGAATTCGGGGACCCTTGTTTCAGCCTGAATATTCGTGTTTTTATTGATGACGGTGTAGACATCTTCTAATCAGTACTGGGGAGGAGAAAATTTGTGGAAACCTGCACCGATAGAAATAAATCTTATGAAAATCTTGATGTAGAATAACTGCATTCAAAAATAGATTTCTTTTCGTATCGTTTCAGTAAAAATTTCCTATCCCATTTCAATTAAGACATAATTAAGACTTTTTTGAGGTAAAACTAAATAGAAGTTCACCCTTAATTTTGTGTCGCAGTGTATTAAGACCTACTAAATCCCCTCATCATATTTTCATTTGTCAAGCTAATCAACACAGCTATATGTCCCCGTTATTTTCGCTGCTATGTCACTCGTTAAGGAAAAACACTTTTCCACGTTGTCGACCCTGTTAACGTGACAAGAATGGGGCCGGGTTGTGTGGGCAACGCTCGACACTTGATTATATCGTATTAGTTTTCAGGATCTGTTTTTCAGCGCAATATCCCCCGGCTCACAATGGCTCCCGCTGAAAGCTGTCTATGCGATACCGTGAAATATGTCCGCTGCGAATATTAGTCTTAGAAAGTCGGGCCGTATCGAAAGTTCCCGTCCCCGGCTAATGGATGACGCAATTAAGTATCGCCCGTCTCTTTCTAATCGATCTTGAAGGTAGTTAATTATTTACGTTTCACTCGTAAAATGTTTGGTAATTTTTACGGCGCCAAACGCAAATCTCCTCGGTAATGTTATATTAATATTTTATGGTAAATAGCCCTCCGTCTAACTTTTAAACTGAGTAAGATACTAAAGCCGTGGAGAAACCATTTGGATTATATTAGTGATATTTACGTCACTTGATCAACCATAAAAAGGGCGCTGTCATCGCATTTTTTTTTCAAATAGAAGGAAGGTCTTATGACACCTCCTGGAGTGGGTACTGGAACCTTCGGCGTAGAAACAAAAAATTGGACGTTTTCCACGAAACACCGAACTACTACACTTTTCTCGACTCGCGTTTCGCCAACCAAGTTGGCATCTTCAGGAGAAGATTAAAACTAAATTCTAGCCTACACAATTGCACCATTTATACCAAATTTGTTGCCACGGTTCACTGAACCGTAACTGTCTTTGTTTATCAGAGCAAACAGTGGACTGGTGGGTATCGGACCGTTGTCCTTATTCATACTATTGTTACACTTAATGATTTCTAAACTTTCAAAAGCATCCAACTGTCTACTGTCTGTTACATTTCTAATTAATTTTAAATTATTTATATCTATCCTATGGTTGTTGTCAAAAGCGTGTTGGGCAACACAAGATTTTTCTGTTCTGCCATATTTCAAATGAGCCATGTGTTCTTTAAATCTAGTCAATATAGATCTTTTTGTTTGCCCAATATACTTTTGATCACAATCTTTACAACTTATTTCGTATATTCCTGACTTTTCGTTATTGTTGATTTTGTCTTTGGCGTTACCCAAAAGCGTCTGTAGTTTATTTTTAGAATTATAAACCAAACTGATATTAATATTTTTAAAAATTTTATCTAGTCCGCGGGTGAATTTAGGTTCATATGGTAACGAAGCAAATTTCGAATTGTCAGTATCTCTACGAAAAGTCGTGGAATTGTACAGGGTTCTTTTAAATGTATGCTTCCTTATTAACTTATCTATTAAATGGACTGAGTAACCTCATTTGAAATATATTTCAAATCGTTCTTCAACACAGCTCTATTTTTTTAAAATTGGTCCAGCGGTTCCAAAATAAGATGTTGTTTTTGTATTATAAATTTTAATCTTATTTCCACATAAATACAAATTATTTTGTGAACCTGATAAGCTATCCACGTTTTTATCAATAAAAACCCGGAATACCGAAGAAAATTTGAACCCCATAAGCAGTCTACGTTTTTATGAATACAAACCAGAACTCATGTCATATTGCTTTTGACCTATTATCAAGTTTTTTTTTTCAGTTTCAGTTTCAAGCTGTTTGATAAGCTGAAGCACGTCCTAATTTGCATGCAGCTGAAAGAATTTTTAACAACCGCGTTTCTCTCCTTTCCATTTTCGTTTATTGGATCGTTGATTGGTATGACGTCTGCCTTAGTTTGAGCATTGGTCTGGTTAACGTCTTTTGGCTTAATGGTGACAGAGCATTTAGAACACGCCACATGAGAGTAGAGTAGTACACCTTTCCATGACCGAGCGGGGTATTTACCCCAGATGCGGTTTCTTTTTAATAACTTTTCATTTTTTAAATTTTCTTCCCTCTAGGTAATACTAAAAAATATATTACCAAGCTCTTTTTTAATAAAAGTTATCAATTTAATTTCACAAAGTTACACATAGTTACCCCATACGCATACGGCCTGTAATGTATCTTTTTGTAGCACGGTTCCAGAAAGGTTAATAATACCAGCTTTAACTTGTAAAAATAGATATTCGATATTATGTATCAGGCTGTTAACTTTTTCTTCAATTATATTTTTTATGTAATTTTCAGAATCATTTTTATGCTAACACATTTATCGCAGTACCAAAATAAACCTGTTTTTATATATTTTAAAACTTCATTGGGAATTCCAACTATGGTAGTAATTGCACTTACATGGCATTGGAAATCTAAACAGTTGGAAAGCTAACATTGGAAATTAAAACTGAGTTTTAATCTTCTCTTGAAGGTGCCAACTTAGTTGGCGAAGCGCGTCTAGAAAAGTGTAGTAGTTCGGTGTTTCGTGGAAAACGTCCAGTTTTTTTTTTAATCCAGTTTACTCTTAATAAGTCAAAAAAGTTTGCCAGCATGAATAATTATTCATTTAATTGGATATAATAAGGTATAATAAGGTAAGCAAATTTTCGAATCGATTTTGCTCAAATAATAAAATTATTATTCCATTCTAAAACATTAAAAGTTTAATGTGAGTACTAAATTTAGTGATTTTATGTATAAATAATAGTTTTGAAGACATTTAGGAAAAAAAAACGTCTTTAGGGGTACAATTCTGACGGAGTATAATTCTCTTAGGAAGCATTTTACAAATAAAAGATTTATTGAGATATTCGACATTATTTCGCTTACTCTATAGGTTTGTTCTCACAGCTGTAAGAAACAAGTTTCAGACAAAGAGTCATGCGCAATTGGGTAAATCGCATTCGCACAGAGATTTCTGATTGATTTCAAACCAAAAGTACGCTGTTCTCACTAAAATTTCTGAGTGTCATCTGATAGTCAGACCTGTTTTCGGATCTTTTCCCAGTAAATTGTCCGGCGCATGCGTACTGCGAATCGACATGATGATGAATCGACAAACCATAATAAGGGTTCCAAGTTGTTGATGTAGGTTGTTTTTTGGTATTTCAAAGAAATAGTAAGATGCGTAATTTCGAATCGTCGGAAGAATCTGAAGTGTCTGAATTTTCTGATTCGGATACCGATACAGATTTAGAAAATTTAATTGAGAAACGGATCAGACCCAAAAATGAAAACTATATAGATGAAACATGAAACTGTGGTTCAGTTCAATAGAGAAGTATTTAAAGAACATTTTAGAGTCAGTCGTGAAGTAGAAAACGATATTTCTCAAAGATTTGCAGTTAGTGAATACTATAAACAACAAGCGGGTCCCTATGGAAAATTAACCGCATTACAGTATACATATATATTTTTATGGTATGCGGAACATATATACAAAATGTACTGTTCGTACAGACGGTTTGAAATCGAAAAGAAATTGGAAAAGTTTACACCTGCGCATTAACACCGGTTTGGAAACAGTCATAAACCTGTTGGATATTTGCTGTGAGAACAAACCTTATATGTCCCCTAGATTTTGATTACCCATTTCCTAAATACCTTGTATATAAATACGTATCGCCCTATTTAATAATTATTGTTAATTAATATTTATTTATAACGCACTATTAGCATCTATATAGTGTATTTAATCATTTATCACAATAGATTGGTGGTTATTACCATATATCTGGTGAGGTATTACCAATATATGCATATACATATACTATAATCGACTAATAGACTGTTTATTTGTGCTAAATGATACGTGCAGAATTGTTATATGTAACAACACGTAGGTAAAATAATTACTATATTATTGATGGGTCTTTACGCCATGATTTGTAATAAATATGAAAACCATATTAGTTATTCTGCTAAATTTATGTTCATTGTTATACAGGGTGTCCTAGAAATGAGAGTATAAAAAGTATTTGAGTGTATAACTCAAATACTGTTACATTTAACAGTAGAAATTCCTCGACTCAAAAGAAAACGATTTAGGCCAATTTTTTAATAATGTACTTCGTTTAGTTGCTAGTGGGCGTTTGAGTATTAGATGCATTTTTTACAGCAGAAAATAAGTTGTAAATGTTTAAATGACAGCTGGATTAAATGGCAAAATAAGGGCCTGCTTATATTTCTGGGTACCACTGGGTTGATTGGGTTGACTGGGAGTCTGAACTCGTAGTAATTTGAAAACTATTTTTTTCTTGGCTAAACCGCTCTTCTAGTTCAGGACTCTCTCCTATTACATTGTACACTCTTCTCCGAGCCACTTTTAATATAAAAGTTACTAATCAAGACAAGATTATCATAAGTATATAATTGATAGAATTAATAATGAGTCTTCTATATTTAACTAAACAGAACCAGGTCAAATATTCCAACTAATCTGTTTATAAAGATGTTTTTTATATATAAAAAAGTTTACAGAGAAAATGGTGTAAAGTCACGTATATTTTATTTCAACAACCCATTTTCTCATCTGAATATTAAACGGTATGTAGGGCACTCCATTTAAATAAAATACACGTTTCTTTGATATAAAATGTTCTAACACGTCAAGAGACTGATCGTCTCTACAATTGCTGTTTCTGTTTAATTGGGTTAATAAAGCTTACTAAAATCTGCACTATACTGATCAATTTTCAGATCTTTGTAGGAAGAGTACATTTGGGTGAAAATGTTTATTTTACAATTAATGTTTATTATATAGAATCTTATAAACATGCCTTAAAAATACATAGAAACATCACTTTTATTCTACCTTTCAATTTAATGGATCAATTTTGTGGATCAATTAACTATTATTCTTTAGAAATATGTGGGTATATTAACAGTGAATTTTTCTTAGATCTTTTCAAACACCTTTGATTGTGTAAAACTTTTCTATAGCAGCTTTTATTGTAATTCTTATTGTTCGGGTAATGTTGATAATTATTGTGATCCTCAAATTTAATTTAATTCCTTTCTTTCTTTCTCATCCGTTTCCATTCAGATTTGGCGTTGTTCAGTTTCAGTTGCTACTCGACCTTTAACTCATTAGTAAAACAAATTAACCAACAGATTATTTAATTCAGATATCAATTTTTTAACACCACATGGACTTAACAGAAAAAGATGTGTTACCATCAATTCTAGATGTTCGTCCTTGGGATAAACAATAAGTTGTTTATCTTTTTCGGTAGTAATCATTCGACGAACATGAGAAGCGTTACTCAATGTCAACACAATGTTCCGTATCTGCCTGGAAAAATGATGGGCTTTGATCGGAGCGTCCAGCTCCGCGATCTATTAAAATAAATTAGTACAGCAGCAACAACAGCGGCAGCGCAGCGCACTGGCACAATGCAATAACAGACTGGGATGTTATTTTCCATATGTTTCCAATCATCTAATTGGGAACGTGTCAGGGGCTTAATTCTGTTTGCCTGGCCCTTTTGTTCCATCAGTGGGCGTATTTATGGCTCCAGCAGGAGCTCATGTTACCAAACTGCAAATAAATGGCTACACGAAGCATTGTATAGGCTTCCGAACAACAGTTAATAACTGTTCAAATAAGCAAGTGCTAATATCTATGAAAATATTGTAAATATAGCAGGTTGGAGATTTTGAGTGAAATAAAAATAATTGTTAGTTTTGTATAAAAAAGTTTAATTGATAAAGTTCGATGCCAAATTTTAACTATGTCACATTCAGTCTTTATGCAATAATATTCTCATTGAACATGACAGTATTGATACTTGTTACAGGCATGTGATACAACCCTGCAACTTGTATGTCTTTAAGTTGGTTGTAACTAGCCACTAAAAAAAACTACACTTACAACTACTGTTAGTATAATGTTTATCTTCTGACAAATAAATCAGCTAAATAAAATTACCATGTTTCTTGAAATTAAATTGTTGTAGTTTACTTTCAATAAAAAGGCCACAAAAAATCATTTATATTATTCCAATCATAAAATAAAGAAATCTCCAAAATAATTCCAACTTTGCCCTTACGCAAAACGAGGTAACCACAATACATCTGAAATATCTCAGAATTGCGTTTGTTAGCTATGATAATTAAAAATAATGAGGAATCACTCCTGCAAGTTATTACTCCCACTATGTACAAACAAAGTATCAACAATATATCTGAAAGATCTTTGAATAAAACAATTTGTTAGTCAGAATAATTAAAAGCAATAAAGAAAAAACCGTCGCTAATAGAGTCACTAATTCCAATTTTTCCACATTTAATTAGACTTCAAGATATAACGTTTGGATATATGTAAATGTTATGATCAATATTACTTTTATAAATTATATGGTACAAATGACCTAAATCAATTTAACGGCCTTTATAACTTTTATAAAATTTCAAGTTGATATCTTAACGTGCTCTCGAGTTATCGTGCACACAAAAAAAAAGGTTAACAGACAGACATATCGATAGACCGATAGCCAGATTTTTTTCTCTTAAACTTAAAATCTTGCTTTTCAGGACATTTTCAACCTATTTAGTCAATACATTTTTTTTTAATCTTTTTTCATGAACTCTATACTTCCACTCCACTTTGTGGATGTCGAAGCAACAAATAGAACAGACGAATAAAAAATTTTGAAAGTGACCTGTGGCAGTTGCCATAAATCTTGGAATGGACCAACCGCAAGAACTTTTAAAAAAAGATGATGGAACAAAAGAAGTTTTCTGCACAAAAAAAAAAACATAATTCATCATAATCATTCCATTTAGTACAAGAAAATAATTCATATTATATTCACATTGTATTAATTTCTATTATTAAAAAACGATAAATTAAAAGAATAGATTTGTTATTGGATGATCAAAGGGAAATTTATGATTACCCATTACTCAGTTTATTCAATAGCCACTGCACGCCACCGCACCGATTCAGTACGTGATCAAGCTGAAATATGGAATTGTATCAAAATTAAAATTTATTGATTATTGAACACGACAAACAAATTGTAAATACCATCTGATCTTAGACTGTGTAGGTGAAAAAAATATGTTATAATAAACAACTGAACTTCTACCAGTTATTTTTCTTACATCAACATTGCTTTTCATCAAGTAAAAGTCGAATTTGTAAAACGTCAAAAGACAGACGAGCAGGACACAATATTTTTACTGCAAACTTAAAATATCAGTGTTTTAAAAGGCAGTATTGTTACATTTTTTGGTTGTTGTTTACCTGTACAAGGTGTCCAATTTTGAGCACTTTTGCTGGATAACTCAGTTGTCTTAAAGATTCTATCCTACGTTTTTGTGAAATGAGAGATGCAGTAAACAAAATTTTCACAGCCCTTTAGAAACTGAAAATTTGCAATTTTCGGACACCACTCACTCTTCTTTTATCTGATTGCAAATGTAAAAACGGACTTCCATACATTTTTTTATGTAGAATATACTGGCATAGTCAGTTCTTGCCTCCCATTGTCCGTTTTGTCAGAATAAAGCAAATATACTTTCTTTTAAATGGAACACCCTGTATATTATTATTTGGCTGAATTAAGTATTTTCTAAGCATCACCATTAGTAAATTTTCTTAATAATAAGCTCACAAACTGCTAATTTAAATGAAAAATGCATTTTTTGTAAGTAGACCATGACGTTGCTAACGAACACAAAATTTTTTGTTTGGAGTTATCAAATTTGTATTAGATGTTTGCAGTATTTCAAAAATTATTATATCTCAAAAACTAAAATGGCTATGACAATTGAGGACCCTGCTGCAAGAACAATGCAGCTCCATTTTCAACGCGTGGCGATGTTAGCTGCTTATAATTTCGATAAAAATATTAGGCGTTATTTAACGCAAATTCCACACATCTCAGTGCATGGAGTATACATACTGGCATATGCTGAGCTGCGTCGAATTTGCGTTAAATAACGTCTAATGTTTTTATCGAAATTATAAGCAGCTAACCTCGTCACGCGTTGAAAATGGAGCTGCATCGTTCTTGCAGCAAGCTCCTCAATTATGTTCACTGCATCTTTCATTTCCCAAAAAATAATAGGAACGGACAAACCGCAACTCTCTAATTCAATGGGGGTTTCAACCATGAAAGAGCTCCTAAATAAGGAGTTCGAAAAGTCATGGCAAGAAGCCCCGGGTATGAGGCAGGCGAAGACCCATATTATTGGGCCTTCGCTCAAATTAACTCAAAGTCTCCTAGGTATGAACCGAAGAGACATTAGAACGGTGACAGGACTCCTTACAGGCCACTGTCACCTTAAAAGGCACCTCCACATGATAAGGGTCATAGATGATCCTGAACGTGGATGGTGCATGGAGGATGAGGAGACTGCATCTCACATCCTCACAGAATGCCCTGCAATTGCAAGGGTCAGAGAACGGCACTTTGGGAGCTGTGTTCTGAACCCAGAGGATGTTAAGAGAATTCACCCCAGGAAAATATGCGCCTTTGCTAGAGAGGTCGGCATACCTGGGTGAATACTCATGGAATGTGGGTGCACAATGGGCCCGTCAGGCTGCCTAAGTGCATGGGTTTTCCCGCCCACTTTTCTTATTCTTTCATTCATTCATTCATTCACCCTGTATTTTTACTTCACTACGTGGATATGGAGCCTACTCAAATTCTTTTCCAATTCAAAAATTGTCACTGCTGTTGCTTCACGTAAATAGAACGTCTACATACACACCCGTGATATATGTATGTACGTATTTATTTTCTACTCGCCCGTCAAGTTCCAACTATTCCGGCAATGGATTTCTTGAGAGCAATAAATCTACAGCAGGCGATATTTCACTTGATTACTCAATTAATTTTCCCTCAAAGCCTCACTGTCGCTCAGTTTGCCATAAAGAAACAGATAAATCGCAGACGTTATTCTGGGCGAGATAGAATCCGTCAACATAGGTTTAAAAAAAAAAGTGATAGCGAGGCGTCTCTTCTATCCAATAAACAATTAATTTGATATTTCTTTACTCGGATAGACACTAAACATATTTAAGAGACGGTTGAGTAATAAACAATTTGAACCGATGTAGCGTCCTATTTTGAGCAAAATATTCTACAGAAACCATTAGTTCAAACAAAATATTTAGCAATATAGAACCAAAAGGTTTGTACTTGGGAACCAATTCATTCTCTATACTCCTTATAGTAATTTTATTAAACTTTCATGTCTAAGCAGTTACTATGAATTAATTCATTATTAAATACGTAGCTACTAAGTGTATACACAGGGTGTCTACTTTTATCTGTGTACAGATCCATATAATCCTCTTTTTTTGTCAAGAAATCGATAAAACATTTTTTTGTTTTAAACATCGAAAACTGCTTCTTCCGGCCTTATCGTTGCTTTAAGATTCAGTCCTATGGCTTGCTCCGATTTTTATACACCCGAATTTAGAGATTTTTTATTGAATATGTCTAAATACATAGCGTTCACTAGGACTGCTCTCTCTATAATCCCCATGTGAAATTTAACTAAAAAATGTCCAAGGTGTTTTTTCCTATACGACCTTAATGTTGCGGAAAACATCGAATTTGAAAACCGGTTGGTGAGTAAAGTGTGGATGGAACAATGTCAAGACAGTTAATATTATTTGGAACAACTTATTTTAAAATTAATTTCTGAATATTTTCCTTTCGTGCGCCAAGAAATGTTCAAATACTTTTCTGTATCACAAGGTGTTGGTATGGGTCGACATTTTGCTGTAATTTAATTCCAAAGAATTAGTTAATAAACCGACTATTAATAAGAATACCCCTTGAATATTTTTTTTCAAATTTGGCAAATGGGGTTTTGAGAAGTGATTAACTCTATGGATTCAGATTTTTTTTTTAAATCCCTAAACGGTCATATTGGATTTCGGGAGTATAAAAAAGACCATGAGGCTTCATCTCAAAGCGAGAGTTGTAGCTGTCCTTTAAAACACAAAACATAAAAATGGAGTTACACTCGAACCCCTCTTAAGTCACCTTCGCTTAATTCACATCCCCTCTTATTTCACCACGTTTTCCCCTATTATGTCACGAAACCATCCCATTAAGTCGCCGCCTGTAAAAATTTTAGAAATACGTTTGGAAATTGGATTCTCGCATGAATACAATTTTTATTGAAAAAAATGATTGTGTAATACATTAAATATGAACACCTAACCTTTAAAATAGGTTAGGTGTCTTTTAAAAATATTTGACCTTTAAAATACTCATTCAAGTGAAAAATGGAACTTTGTCACGCACGACTGGGTATACTTACGTTGATTTTTTCGTTCAGTTGGCTCATTTTTTCTTATAACAAGTGCTGTGGTATATCTCTAAATATTTCTTTTTGCAGCTAAAACACGAAAAAGTTGAGGTTATGATCGCGACTTAAGAGAGACTAAATTTCGCGACTTAAGCGAGACGATGATGCACGGATTTGGTGACTTAAGAAGGGTTCGAGTGTAATCGATTATCTTGAAAAATGGACTTATTGGACACAAATAAAAGTAGACACCCTATATAATATGTAGCTAAAATATTTTTTCATGTAATAAAATAACTTTGTTAAATTATGGATTAGGCATTTAATGCTCTGAATATATTTGAATGAAGGAATATTTAATAACGAATTTGTTTCAATATTTAAACGATATATTTTTTAAATGGCTGTTCCATCGACCAAATCAACGGAAAAAATTTTCAATTAATTATATATTTTATCACGAATTCATATGACACTATTTTCTTAAATTAAATAGTGCATTTTAGCTCAGTGGATTGCAGTTTTTAATTACACGGGTTTACAAGAAAAAAAGTTGTCTGAATCTGGGATCAGGGATCATCCGTTTACAATGTATTTTTCGGCGCTGAAGTCGAATCTATTTTTAGTTTTGCTCTATCACTTTAAGATTTTGAGATAGCGTAACCTAAAAGTACAAAAAAAAAACACCGGGTTTTTGACATATTTGAGGTTATGTAGCTTCGAGAATTTTTTTTCTCAAAAAATCATGTGTGGCATCTTACTGACGTGATGATACGAACTGATTTTGATTCAAAATATTATTATGTTCTAAATAACCTGTTATTTGTAATTTCAAAATCACCTCAAATATTTTTGCAAAAATTGGTATCAAAGATATTGGTCTATAGTTTTCAGGATTATCAGTAGACTCTTTTTTTATGGATAGGTATAACTTTGGAAATTTTTAGAGCATTAGGAAAAACATTAGTCATTACGCACTGATTTATTAACTTCGTTAAAGGCACTAATATAATGTACTAATAGACATAATACAACACAATAGCGTGTTATTTACTTATAAAAAAAGGTAACTCTTCAAATACATACGTACAAACATACATAATCAGTTCAAAGTTTAAGATGGTTTAAAGGATTTTTTTATTTTTGTTTGTTTTTTGTTACTTTCCATCATTTAAGTTCTGTATTTTTCATAAACTGAGTCTTATATCTGAAGTGGTGAGTCTCATACCCGAGTTTTTTTTCAATGTATTCGGATAAGTCCGGACTGTTTCTGGCGATTTTGAGTCTTATACGCCTATAAGACTCAAAATCGCCAGAAACAGTATATAGAAACGCGGATATAAGGTTCAGTCGCCGACTGAACCTTATATCAGTCTTATAAGCGGCGTCCACTGTATGTAAAATGTAGATACTCAATGAAAAATCTAAATTTTCAAATGTTTAGTTATTTCTACAAATTATGTTAACTGGGCATCAAATTTTTACAGTTTATACTGGCGTTTTTTATTTTTCTGACAAAACAGTATTTAGAACAACATTTGATGAAAAAAAATCATCTAAAAGATAAGTCTGGTATACAAGAATAATTGTGTATTGATTTGGTAACATTTGAAATACCCAGAAATGTATAGTACAAAAAAAAGTTGGAAAAATAGAATTTGTATTAGACATTTAAAAATTGGTAATAAAACAATAAGGCCATATTTTGTAATTTTTTGAGAAAAATGTCAAATTTACATGTTAAAAGATGGAATCAAAATGAAAATTTTCCTTAACCGATTAGGAAAAAAATTTCCCATGTCATGTAAACTTTATGTGTGACATGTGGATGTGATTTTTCTTTTATGAGGTCCTTATCTGATGAAATCATTTTGTCTCTAGTATTGGTATTTCTGTCGCTGTCATATAATCAAATATTGTCTGAGCTATAATTTAATTCCCAAACCATGGACTCCATTAGATCTGGTTTTTCTAGTCACAATTGGTATATGTTATGGGTAAGGTTATGTCAGTTGTTCGTTTAATTGGAAAACAAATGAATATAACTCCAAAGTCACTGTACGAAAACAAAAGAGCCCAACTGGTTGAACACGTCCCTAACCTACAAAAAAAGAACACGTTCAGTTTTATATCTACCAAACGCGCAAACATACGATCCACAAAAAAGGCCTGCAACACATCAAACAAATTGTAATTCCGCGTGTACCCTAATGGCCTGCATATTATGGTTTTAATCTAGGATCTTGGCTCGGCGTACAGTGGCCGTTTTTAACATGGAACTAATAAATAGAGGCATGCAATTGTGCCGATTTCAGGAGCGTTACAGTAGGGGACAAGCCTGCTAATAATTACACGATTATACACGGTAGATCGAGGTATTTCCAATAGTTTTCGAAATATTTAAAAATTTGGATCAAAAATGACATTTTGTAAACTTGAGAAAATTGTCGATACTGTATTATAACGAGTTTGTGTAAAATCGTACAAAATTCTTTACTTATTTTAGTAAAATTCGCACATCCATTACTGCAAATAATACTACTACAAAAAATGTGTAAGTTCTAATGCACAAAATGTATTTGTTTGATTGAAACCGCCTATATTTTTACCGTATTTGTAATCAACTGTAATAATAAAGACAACTTTATGTTCGATACTTAAAACCTATCGTTTCTTTTTTACTTTCAAATAAAATATTTTCTTTACTTGATATGCTGTCTTTGTTATATTTGAATATCTAAATTGCCAAAAAACAATCAAATTCTTTTTGGAAATCATGCTTTTCTGACATATTGATCAATTGATTATATTATTTTACATTACGCTGCATCCTTGTTTACAATACAACGCTATGGCGGCCAACGTTTAGTGGAGTACAGAATACTTTTATTGATTTTTAAGCGGTTTGTAATGGTGCCTCCACATTATGCCGTTAAATACTGTCGGCAAGATCAGCGACAAAGCCAAAATGAGATAAGAAGCGACCACATCTGCGTTGGCTTTTAGTCTCACAATGTTCCTCGAGGAGGATTTACAATAAAACGTTATCGTTGGCATACAAATTCGTAAAACTGGACGTTTTCCACGAAACACCGAACTACTACACTTTTCTCGACGCGCGTTTCGCCAACTTGGTTTTTTCCAAAAACCAAGTTGGCCAAGTTTTTCGCCAAAAACGTCCAGTTTTTTGTTTCTACGCCGAAGGTTCCAGTACCCACTCCAGGATACAAATTCGTGCCGGCAAAAACCGGAAATCGGTGTAAATAAAGTATCCGTCTACTTCAAAGAAAACCAATAATGAAAACAATAGGTATTGACGCGCCAACGGCTTCACGTGGCTTGACATAAAAAATCCGTAAAAATATTACAAAGGGAAACCTCAAAAAGAGACACGAACCGAATCCGAATACACAACGAAAATTCCATAAAAACAAAGTCACAAATTAAGGTACAGAAACGGGACCTTAAGATGAGCGGTGTAATTCAGGATGTTCGTCTCTTGTGATCGCTTTTTTGCACTTCTTTAAACGTTCCATATAGCACACACGCAAGGTAAACTAGCGCATTGTCTAAATACAATGGGACGCATAATACATTCTAGTTAATTTGTGTGTCTTGGACTTATAATAAAAAATATATTTGTATGTGTGTATGTGTAAAGTAGTTAATATAAGAAAATAAGTTGGAAAGTTGTGGAACAAATAAGCTTAAGCATATTGCTCTGTTTTGATTTTAATTGAATTATACCGAGACCATCCTGTTTTGTGGGACTGAAACAATACAAAAACAAATACAAAAAAATATGCTGTAATGACAAATGACGTTATTTTGCTAATTGTGAGCGACTAAGTCGATAGAAAAATTAAGAACGAAGTGTGCAATTTTTTGCGCAAAAAAATACAGTACAGTGTAAAATGTAATTCCGGTGCGAGAAGTAATCATGTTTACAAAAGTATCTAAATAGTTTTGCTTCGACAGTATGTTGCCGCTAAAAGCTGCGAAAGTGATTGCCAACAGTATTCAACGGCATAATGTGGACGCAGCAAAAGACTTCAGTATCGAGCAAATTTGCGCTCGCCGGTTTTAGCCGAAGACAATTGTCGTCCACCCGTGAACTACGTTTCGCGAGGTGGACAAACTGCGCATCTCTACTAACAGTCCTTTATCCACTCCACGATTCGCGCATAAATCACGAGTTTTTTTGCCTCTCTGTCGATCCCGGCCAGATGCAGTTTGCGCGCTTTGATCTCTCTAATGCATTACCATCCTCGAATTGTTTCCTAAGGCCACTTCCCATACAAAGGGATTTTCTACAATATTATACGATAGTTGCAACTGTCAATGGGATCACTAATCAAAATGTTCAATTAATAAGTGAATTGTAACATGAAGTAAAAAGTCTATCGTCTATATCAAGTTTTGTTTAGAATACACTTAGGCTTAATTATTTTAGGGAAAGACGGCAATAGAGTAATTAGGTACTTTCAGGTATTTTATTTGTATAAATATTTTGCTTCATATTCAATAATATCATAATATCATAATTAATTTAGGATTAATAAAGCAAATTAATATTACTACATGTAAAAGTAAATAACAATTTGTAAATGTAAATTATGACATTTTTGAGGGTATTCTGTGTAAATATACATTTACCAAAAATATATAATCTATATGCTTCCACTGCTGGTTGTACTCGCCAATGGCACAGTCCCGGTATCCACAGGTATTTCTAAACTGTTGCTTGGACCTTAAAATTAAAAATAAATAAAGAATAATAGGTTACCAGTTTTCGATAATATTTTGAGCAGTATAAATGGCTAACGTCAATAATAATAGTAAATTAATAAACAATGAATAATAAATGAAAATTTAGTATTGTTGGTCATTATTATTACTCAAAAGTTAAAATGAAAACTAAAAAAAATATTGCAATCTGAAGGAAGAAATGCTACAATATTTTTTTTTAGTTACAATGAAAGATTTACCTGCTAAGCTTCCACTGTTACAAATTCTAAAATTAAAAATAAGAAACCAAATAAAGTTTTTGATGTAGACACAAAGATAAGCAAAAAAATTAAAAAATATGTATACGTACATATACTATCTCTATATCTCAAAAACTGAAGCATTCATAATTTTTGTTTTATGAAAACCAATCCTACTTAAAAATGTGTTTTAGAAAAGTATTTGTCGAAACCTAAATACCTATTGATATTAAATTAAAAATTCAAACATTTTGATACATAACGCATATCTACACAAGTAGGAAATGATTTTGTTTAAACGTATTCGTTACCTTCTACACATGTAGATGTTGGGACATGTAAAAATTTTGTAGGGAAAGCTTGCTCAAATATACGTTTACGAGTTGCACCTCTAGAAATATATTTCTCTTCGAAGTGTTCCTCGCACACATAATAATTTTTTTGTAATACGTCTGGATTTATATTACATAAATCATCCCTATTACACGCTTTGTGCTATTGCACAGCAGCCCTAAAAATATAAATTTCTTATAATTCATATTTTCTTATAGGTAAATACATTTTTGTAGTCTCCAACTTTACATACTTTTGGGGATCCATTGGAAACGAAAAAAGAAACTTGTATTTCCATCACTGGGAAAAGCATGGACGATAGGCACACCTATTTTTTTTAACTTTCTTGGCAGAATCCATTCTCATTGATAAGTTTTGTTGGATGTTGGATGTAGATACCCAATCGCGATCGTAAAAACGATCAATACTTTCACCGGCACTGGCTAAGTGATTATAATATAAATAGTGGTCACTAATCTGAGTAATTACAAAAACTGTACTATATTTGAAAATAGTTCAAAATCAACACAAAATTAAAATTTAAAAGAACTTATTTTTTGACAGAACAAAAAGTAAACATTTAAACGTCAACTGAAGATAAAATTACAGTGACGTTACTGCCATTTATTAAATGGCCGCCACAGGTCCCGAGGTCAAATATTCCGGTCCCTCGAAATCGTCTAGCTGTCGCTTCTGTATGGGTAGGTATTCTGTGGTTCGGTCAATTGATCAGGGGTTTAGGGATAATGGCAAAATTGACTTTATATGCATTATGGCAAACAAAACACAAAAAATGTTCAAAGCGATTAAATAATCATTCAGTTGTGAGAATTTGATTGCGTAATCTTTTATGTTTTGCCTTTACGGGACTATTTTAATAACTACAACAAAAATACTTTCTATCAAATATCGTTTTACTGGATTTTCGAAAGGCGCTTGTAACATTTCTTTTTTTTGCTCTTCAATTTTGCCTCATATTAAGAGGAGACTAACTTTTTCTTATGTATTTTGTGCCCCTGAATCCGAATTCGTCATAAAAAAATAGGGTTTCCGCAGCTAATTTTGAAGATAACCTGAAAAAAACTGTCGAAAACGACGTGTTTCGGTGGTAAAAGATTGAGAAGAACAAAAAAAATATTTACGTCCCATCAAAAATACTTTGTTTCTACGTATTTTGGCCTGCTGAATCCGAATTTGCTATGAAAAAAGAGGTTTGGCCAACAGATTTTGGAGATAACCTCAAAAACTGCTGAAAACTACGTTTTTTTGTAATAAAAGCTTGAAAGAAATGGGAATATGATTCGCGTCACATAAAAAATACCATATTCCTATGTATCTTAATTTCTTAAACCCGAATGTGCTATGAAAAATTTGGTTTAACAAGTGAATTTCAAAGATCATCCTCAAGAATATGTAAAAAAATGCGTTTTAACGGTAACATCTTGAATAACGTGGATTGAATCGATCTACAATCTAGACTAAGTGGAAAGTCTTTAGTAATCACATGAACATACGAGTGAGTACTTGCGTTTGACTGTCTGGAATTCAGACTACGAAAATAACTTGAAACAACAGCATGCTGCAGACAAATCTGAAGATTGTTGAATCTCTGAGAGCGGAAATCTGGGAATATTCTGGGATTCAGCGGCACAAAATACATAAGAAAAAGTCAGTCTCCATCCCAGAACCAGATACTTTTTTGTGGGCATTTTTTTTGGTCTTCTCAAGCTTTTACAACCGAAACACGTCGTTTACAACAGTTTTTTGAGGTTATCTTCAAAATTAGCTGCGGAACCCCTATTTTTTTATGAAGAATTCAGATTCAGCGGCATAAAATACATAATAAAAAGTTAGTCTCCATCCCAGAACCAGACACTTTTTTGTGTGGGCATTTTTTTTGGTCTTCTCAAGATTTTACAACCAAAACACGTCGTTTTCGACAGTTTTTTGAGGTTATCTTCAAAATTAGCCGCGGAACCCCTATTTTTATGATGAATTCAGATTCAGCGGCACAAAATACATAAGAAAAAGTTAGTCTCCATCCCAGAACCAGACACTTTTTTTGTGGGCCTGTGTTATAATTAAATCGGAATTGGATAGGCAACACAATGTACTAGATTCATATCTCTTCTGGTAGGACTTCTTTCAAATTACATTTATTAGATGGCACCGCTAGTAAATTCCTAGTAGGCGTACGCAACTAAGATTTTGGAAGGGGTCTTCTCTTTTTTTTTTTTTTAAAAAAAAGCCAGATTTCCTGGGTACGACACGAAGTGAGTCAGGGACTGTTTGCCGAATCGCTTTAGAGAAAAGTCAGAAAGATTTTGACAAGTGGAGATGGGCAACGAACATCAGAGTGCAAAACACCAATACACAGTCTTGATACGTACACGCACTTGACAAGACACCAATACACAGTATATATGTATATGAATTAACATACAATAAGAAATCTTAAAAAAAGTACTGTTTGACCAGCTAAAGAAGTCTGACGGAAAATATGTAGGTTCATATCTCACATCGTAAAGAGCAGAATAATAAAATTTAAGTATGAAAATGAGCATAGTTTTGTACAAATATATGCAGCCACTTACATTATATTACACCATATAAACCACTATGTTAGACCAAATGGGATCTGCTTGTCTGTGAATGACGTTTTAGTTATTATATGAAAGTGAATAAGAACTGTATATATACTATATTGAGTTTTAGTTTTGTGAACAGTTGTTAAGTGTATATATATATATTTATAAGTGTATATATATATATATATTTTTTTATATTTTATAAGTATAATATAGGAGTAGTATATGCTTAATTTAGTACTTACATATTTTTTAATGAATAATCTGAAGAGACAAGTTTAATACTCTCCAGCATTATTTGTCAGTGTTTATACATTTTACAATTTCTATATATACATAATAAAAATTTTAGGCCACTATTATTGCAAGTGCCATCTATTGGAATGTACTTCAACTAAATTACAGTTTTTCTGTATCTAAACCGCTGTAAGAGTGCACCGTCTGAAGGTTGTCTGTGGTCATTCCATGCAATTCTTTACTAACAGCTAGTGTATAAATTAAATAGACTAAGTATGTAAACTATAAAACTTAATAAATGTCACTAATGTCACTTTTACAAATATCACAATATTATTTAAGGGGTCTTCCTGGTAAATCACTTAAAAAAATGATTTTTTTATTTTATTTTTTTTGAGAATCTTTTTATTCAACATAAAATTATTGCATATGGAAAGGACACATCTTCGACTATCTCTCAGATTTTTTTTGTTGACATGCATGCTGCAAGAAGACGCCGAGTCGAGTTCTCATTTCGAAAACGCAAATTTGCTGCCAGTGTAGCTCTGCTCCTGTTGAATATATCGTCAAAAAACGAAATTCAAATTAAGGTAGACACGAACTTTTTTAAACAAAGTTGAAAATATGTCTTTTTTTCGACATTGGGGCTCTCTCTAGAAGCCAATTTTTGCAATCTAAGGTCAAATAGTAAATAGTTCAGTTCATGGGAAATTTATTTAGGAACAAAATGCCGAAAAATTTAGATCGATCGGAGGTATAGATTTTTGTTAGCGATGGTAGGAAATTTTGAAATTGCAGTTTTGAGAAAAACACATTTAAAGTTTTGGGTGATATTATTTTCATTATAAAAGTACATATACAAAATGCTCTACATATATCTCGAGTTCTGTTATTAATATCGATCTAAAATTTTAATTACGCATTTTTGAGAAATCGTTAGAAAATTAGGTCCTTTTGTTTGGTCTGTAATTGCGATGGAAAATTATTCATTTTATCATACTTGTGATTATTTTAATTGAGACTATCAAAATTCATTGGAAATTATAAGACAATGAGCACTTATTTATAATCTTTCTATCATATAGATACGTGGAAAAAGATTAAAAAAAATTCCTACTTATGTATGGTCAGAGTTTCCAAAATCAAAAAAAAAAGAAGAAAACAGTATAAGGCTTTTTTTTTCAACCTAATAGACGTTATTTACAACTTCCGGTTTAACTGGAAATTCACCAAACTTTCTTATTTTAAATACAATTGGGTAATTTTTTCCACAACCTCCTAAGAAAATACGCATAACAATTGAAAAGAGTAGGCGTTAGGCGAAAACAGACGCTAACACACACGTGTTAGGATTTATTAGCTGTAAGTAAGGAAAGTAAGTAAGAAAAGTAAGGAGTAAGTAAGAAAAGTAAGGATTTACTAACGCAAATTTTAATAATTTTAATAAATAATTTTAGTAAATTTTAATAATTAATTTTTTTAATAACTACCATTTAAATAGCTTACTATGCTCCCGATATATAATGTTTATTATTACTCTCAAAAATAAAAATATTCTTACCGTAAATAAATAACATTTTTAGACTTAATTAACTGTCAGTAATGACAGTTCTAGAGCACTAACTAATACGTGTGATTTACGCACTCTGCTGACGTCACACTTGTATGTTATATGCGACAAATACTCTATATTATATGAGTTAATATACTATTAACTCATCTTATCCCCTTTAAAATTCTCTGTTCAACCATCTGGGTCATGGTGGCATTTGTTCCTGTAATGACAGTTAAAAAGCATTTTATTAAAAAAAGTGTAGGCGCCCCTGACACCATGTGCAAAATCTTTTGAGGTTTAGTGGGCTGTGAAATTGAAAAACAACTAGTAAGCTGTTATAATAATAATATAATAATATAATAACGTTTATTGTATATAAAATAAATTCATATATATAAGGAAGAGGTTAGCATAAGCTCTTATGTATATTAAATTAACAATCAGAGGCATCAAGAAAACTAAATTTGAAATCAAATCAGATATTCTTAAAATGAAATAAATTTTACGATTATAAAATGCTGAACAGGCAAGAAGTACAACTAGGGAGTTCTAATAGTTGAATGTGGTTTATTACTCCATTTTTATTTGCACTAGATGTCCTCAATGGTGTGAAATTTAGAAATTGACCTTTCTACTAGTTTGATCATATTTTTATGGTGATGTTTTGGTAGACCAAATAAGATTTTGGGAATCGGCCATAACTTTTAAAATAATGAAAATAAAAAATAGATATACAAATAAATACATCAAAATCAAAAACTTTTACGAATTATAAAGACGGTATATTACTAAAAAAAAATCGAGGTGTTGCGATGCTTAACTTAGTTAAGTAGAAGCTTCTGGCTTTAGTAAAGGCAAGTACATTAATATATTCTTTACACAAATTGTATTCATTTAGCTAGCAGGTCATTAGAAAAACAGATAGTACACTAAATAAAATACAAAATAATGTTAAAAAAGAGAAAGAACTCAGAACTAATATACCTCAGTTATGGTAACGTGAAAAAGTAGGTTTCTTACTGAAAATCTTACAAAAACGAGACATTTTTTTTATGTTTGCCTTAATTTTGTGTGAAGGTGTGTAAAAGTGGTTTACTTACTTTTCACAAATACCCCAGATTTTGCCCCTTCAGGTTAGGCAAACCATCTTTACCAAGCGTGACGTGACGCAAAACCATGACGCAGATCGCAATATTTTCCAGGGGCAATCCCATAATAAAGACCCATGACGTCATGCGTCACATACATGATGCTCGATAGAGTTTTTCCCTACCCCAGATTTTGCCCCTTCAGGTTAGGCAAATCATCTTTACCAAGCGTGACGTGACGCAAAACCATGACGCAGATCGCAATATTTTCCAGGGACAATCCCATAATAAAGACATAGAATGTCAAAATTAATTTCTCCGTTTCTGAGAAAACCCCACTTCCTGTACTTAATACTCTGCACTCTAGATAAACAGTAGTATAAAATGGCAAATTCCTACTACCGCAATTCAGTGTCATATTAGAAGTCACAAATGATCGCTCTTACGAAATTGATCCTGGTTGGCTTGTTGGCTGTAGCAGCGGATGCTAAGCCTTCAGTAAGTAATACCAATAATATTTATATAAGCTTGTATATAACAGTTGTTTCTATAAACAGTAATCAAAAGAAGTTTTAAGAGTTAACGTTTCAAATAGCCTACGACTAGATCTTTCAAATAGTCTAGTAAATTTGTATTACTAGATTTGACTAATCTGCACTACATCTGTTTTCTAATTTTTCGTAATTATTTACCCTTATTTAAATCTGGCAGTATTATATAAAATCATAACCTAAGTACGCTTGGTTATCAATCTGCTGCTGGACAAAAATATTATAACAGGTACTTAATAAGACGGAGTTTACTTATACATAATATATGCAGTCATGGACAAAAGTGTGCATACTGCAAACTATTTTAAATAAATTACTTAAAAACTCAAACAAAAAACAGTTGAATCGTAAGGAATTCATAGTAAACGGAATCTTTATATCAGGTTATACATTTTATAGGCAAATGATCTCTATACATCAGACAGCTACCAAATAAATCTGGTTACATATCTCAAAGGTTGAGAAATGGTTGGTTAAAAGTTTGCATACAGCTGTAACAAATAACCTAAAGAAAACAAATATATAATACGTATTGACACTATATATCTATCTATTGTGTGAAAAAAAGATGTACAGTGTAAAGAGTCTAATAATTCGAAATGTCCCCAGGAGGGAAGAAAACAGTTTAAATAATTGGCCCTACTGTATTCGCATTGGATGCCCAAAAAAACTTTCACCACGGATAAACGTAAATTTTGGCAAAGTAAAACTAAATTCAAAAATTACTTATTGTCAAGTTGCAAAAGAATTACAAGACCAAATGAAATAGAAATTAGTCCACAAACGGTTCACCGTACGACTAATAATTGTTGTGTGCAGGGTGTCACTGTCGAATAGCAGGACAGAAACATTTTAATATCCAAGGGCAATCACAAAAAAAATGACTTACTAAAATATATTAAATTTACTTCCATCAGACCATAATCCTGTCTCCTAAAAATCCATATTTTCTGATTGACAAAAAAATTCCTATTTTTTTCTGATTGACCTTGAATAATAAAGTTTTCGTCTTGCTGTTCATTACGACTCAACTATTTTTTATTGTGTTTTATTTAAAACAGTTTACTGTCTGCAAACTTTTGTCCACGACTGTAAGTACAATATGTTTTCTTGTGTATGGATTTAACATACAAGTCACCATAATATTAAATAATCTTTTTCGCAGATCGACCAAAGGATAGTTGGTGGTTTTGAAGCTAGAGATAAGCTATTTCCTTATGCAGCTGCTCTTTTTATCAACAAGGGAGAATCTGATGAAAACTTTTGTGGAGGTTCCATTATCTCAGAAAACTATATTCTGACTGCTGCCCATTGCGCGGTGATGTAAGTACAATGACTAATATGTACATTGATTTATGTTACCTGGAATAAATTTCAAGGTAATTCAATTAATGTAATCTTCTCGATGAAATTTAGACCGTCAGGTGTTTGCAGTAGATTGCATGTTTGATGATTTTTTTTTGCTTAAGTAGATTAAACCAGATTCAAATTATTATTCAGTCTTTTCCTCTTGGGGTTATCTTTGCAAGCTCCACATATAAAAATTTAATATTGTTAGCAACTGAACCACTGTAGTTGTTGACCGACTGCCTCATCAAGTTTCTTCATAATGGTGCTTAAGTAAATTGTTCTGATTTTTTATAGAGCTAGGGAAATTACAGTGGTAATGGGAACTGTCGAGCTGGATACCGAAGTAGAAACACAAGTAATAATGAACGCAAGCGACATCATAATTCCCGATGACTACAATGCTTCTCTTTATGACTGGGATCTAGCTCTCTTGAAACTTCCCGAACCACTGGAACTGACTGAATATATTCAACCTATAAAGCTGGCTGAAGGAGATTACTCCTATGCTGGAGAACTGTCAGTAGTGTTGGGTTGGGGATTCCAATGGGGGGGTCAGACGACCTACGAGGAACACCTCAGATTCGTGGAAAATATAATTTTATCCAACAACCAGTGTACTAAAGACGACCCGACATACAAGGAAATTGTTAAGGACTCCCAAATCTGTCAGTCCACTCTTGCTGGCAGAGGCTCTTGTCATGGAGATTCTGGAGGACCATTGGTCGTAGATGGCGACACACAAGTTGGAATTGTATCTTTAGGTTCCATAAATTGTTTCCTCGAGAAGCCAGTAGTGTTCACTAGAATTACTTCTTACAGACAATGGATAAAAGAGAAGTCTGGAATTTGAGATTTTATGGTATATTCTTGTCTATGAACATTTAATATAATTTTGAAGATTAGAAAGTGTGTTTTTATGATTTTTTTCCTTTCTTTTTAATGTTTCAAAGAAAGTGACATTATTTATTTCAAATGTTTCTGCTGTTATTTTTATTATTTGTACTACCGTTTTATGTTCATTACTTACCAAGTATTAACACTTTTATGTCGAACTGAATTTCAGTTCGACA
This sequence comes from Aromia moschata, assembly GCA_029963805.1. Classification (NCBI taxonomy): domain Eukaryota; kingdom Metazoa; phylum Arthropoda; class Insecta; order Coleoptera; family Cerambycidae; genus Aromia; species Aromia moschata. The sequence continues at coordinate 933,186 of JAPWTK010000004.1, forward strand.
TAAAAATTCAAAGTAACAGCCAGTTATCTCTTAAAACGCATTTTACACGACTCATTTTTTTTGAGTAACTAAGTTTTGCCACTAAAAAAATGTGAGAGAGTGAGCAAGACCAAAGAGAGAGTCAGTTTATTTTATTTACAACACAATAAGCTACAAACAACTTTTAGCAGATATGCCAATTTCCTGACATACACACATACCTTCTCTTTATTTAGAAACAAATATGGTTCAGTAACGCGTGGTAGTCCTATTCAATCACAATATAGACTTAGCAATCATTTTTGGTGTCATATTTTCTGTGGAATGAAAGCTTGATACATTATTTTTTACTTCTTATTGTAATTATATATTACATTGTACCCCTTTCTTATTGTTGACGTATCTAATAAGTAAGTTTTTTGTTTTTTTTTTTCGACCATTTCATCTGCAACCTACTGATCCCATAAAGAATGCGGTATTCTCGCAAACGATGATGCTGTGTATGTATTTCGTATGCATCTGAAATTTTCTTCTAAAGAAAAAAAATAGCTGGTTCCTGGTAGGTCGTCATTATAGGAATTTAAAGATATACAATATGTGTAAAGTGTAAAGCCGCATCGGTCCATTATGAAAAAGGACAAACAGACGTGAGACAACAGATAAGATAAAATACCGCCAAAATCTTTGATTTTAAAGAAAATAACTATTAATATTCCAGAATAAAAATTCACATTTTAAGTAATAGGGTATCTAATCCTAGTTTAAAAATAAATTTTACCAGCTTCACAAATAAAAACAATTTTTATTAAAAATAAAAATTTGATCTAATAAATCTGAAATTAAAATTTATTATTAAATTAACTGTATCTAAAAAACACAAGTAGTATTGTTTGTATAACTGCGGCTGCTGGCACAAACTTAGCCAACATTAAAATTTATTTCTAAATCCAATTCTCGAGCAGAATTCATTTTTTTCAAATGGAACCATATTGGTACCGTAGTACCATTTATTATTACTATTAATAAGCAATTTATTCTTATGTCGTATTAATATGTGCGATGAATACAAACAAAATTACAGCTAAAAGCGTTTAAGAAAATACAAATTTATTCTAAACAAATGTTAAGAAGTAACTAAGGTGGCTTTGAAAACAATGAAATATTTAGCTTGTCAAACATTTATTGGTTTACCGGTGTTTTCATTGTGTCTTTAAAAATTGTTTAAAGTTCTTGTTATGTTGTGTTCAAAATGCCGCAAATTTATACAAGAGATGAAAAAATGGACATGTTAATGGTTTATGGGGAATGCCGTAGCGGATAGACACCTTTATGCCGAACAATATCCTGAGAGACAATGTCCAGCGAGAAATTATTTTAAACGTCTTGAAAATCTAATCCGAAGAGAACCCAACAATGATCCTGAAGAAAATTTCATTCATGACGCAGAAACAGAAAGTAATGATTTGGCTCGAATAGAAGTTGATAAGACTGTTTCTTTAAAGAAAATTGGGTTTGAATTGGAAATCAGTCACCAAACAGTAAGCCGAAATTTGCACAAATTCAACTATAAATCTCTTAAATACCAATTGCACCAGCACTTGTGCAAATGATTACGAACATAGGCTGGAATATTGCAATTGGATTTTGCAGAATAACGTACAGCCAAACAATTATTTTTTGGGAATTATTTTATTTTCGGACGAGTCTAGTTTTACAAAGAACTATGCCCAGTTTGGGCCATGAAAGTGCAGTGACGAGTTATATATCGATCGATAGGAGCACGTTTGCTGAGTAAAAAAATAGGGATTTTGATGCGCTCCTGGACGTCCCGTATGAATGAGAGGTCTAAAACGCTTCTGGTTCTCCTCATCGGAGCTTTGCAGCATTATAAATATATCTGTGGCTGCCCCCGATGGTGCACGGATTTCATCTTTAAGGTGTCGAGCGTAGCTGGAATAATTAATTGTACTAAATACAGTGCAAAACACTGTATTTAGTACCATACGTTACCGCCGTCACAGCGGGGAGGTGCCCCTAGACGCAGAGAACTCAAGACAAATCTATGAAAACAGGGGCAAACTTAGAGCGCTCCAGCACCTATAGGACTGATTTAACAGAGTTGTGCCCGTAGAACTTTTTGATCCTCTACTGATGCCCTACAATCCTAGACAGGTTTCATACCTGCACTTCGATGGCCCATGTTTCATAAAAAATTGGGCATAATTCTTTGGAATTATTTAACCGACAAAATACTAGATATTGGTCACAAGAAAATCAAAATTTATTACGAGAGGGTAACTTTTAAGTGCGGTTCGGTTTCAATGTTTGGCTTGGAATAATCGGTAGTAGAATCATTGGTCCAATAATATTTGAAGGACCCCTGACTGGTTGAGGGGAGTACTTGAGATTGGGTTGAGGGAGACTACTTGAGATTCTTGCAAAATGAAATTGAGGACATTTTAGATGAGTTACCTTTGAATTTATGACACGGAATGTATTTCCAACAAGATGGCGCTCCTCCCCATAATTCAAGGATAGTAATTGATTACCTTCAACAGAGATTCGGAGAAAACGTAATTTCGACGAATGGTCCTGTGAGGTGGCCTCCAAGGTCACCTGATTTAACACCCCTTGATTTTTTTGTTTGGGGTCATTTAAAAAATATTAAACACGCGCAATTAATAGTATAACGGCCCAGCAATTGGCGAACGTTCTTCGAGAAACAGCTATGCGAGTTCAGAAGTGCATTAACGTTAATGGACAGCATGTTGAAAAACTGTTACAGTGTTTTGTGTTTATTGTTTGTATTCCAAAGCCACCTTCATGTAGGTATAAGAAGATAATAAAACAAAATTGTATTTTCTTAATTTCTCTTAGCTGTAATTTTGTTTGTATTTATCGCACATATTAATACGACATAAGAATAAATTACTTATTAATAGTAATAATAAATGGTACTACGGTACCAATACGGTTCCATTTGAAAAAAATTGAGTTCTGCCCCAAAAACCATTTTTTGTGAATTTTATTTGCGCATAAATCATATAATTTTGTATTTTTCACAGGATTTCGATTTTTGTAGCAATACATGGGTCATTTAGAATAAATCTGAACCGTCACGGCCCACTTAAATAGAAAAATACAAATTATAGTTGTAAAAAATATTGACATTTGAAATGTCACTTATTTAATATCGTTGGATTCAGAAAATTATGCTGAATTCAAAAATGCAATAATACACAGGGTGTTCCATTTAAAAATCGAAAGTTAGTGGCACTTTCGGCGAAACCGGAAGTGAAAAAAAATCACTTGTATGTCAGACAGTGCCGCTTATTATGTATTTAGGTTATCCCAAATTTCAATCAATTATGTTGAAAACTAAAGGAGGAATGGGGAGGTGCACCATCATTCTGTTACACCCGGTATATGGCTGTAGAGGAAAACATCATTCCACATCTACTGAAGGTAACGATGCTAATTCAAAGTAGTTCACATGGACAGGGGACGACACAACGCGCACCATATTTTCACGAATTTCGTACAGTTATTTGTATTACTAACAGTTTTTTGTTGTCACTAACATCAGTACATTATTATTTTTTACATCTATAGAGGACAATATATGTGTTACTACTATGTCTATGCTTGTAGCCGCTGTTTGCAAAATTCGTTTATTAGCTATCAATATGGGGCATTAACAACTTTATTACCGCAAAATTTGTTGTTTCGTCCACTGTCAGCCACAGAAATTTATTACATAGGTCTTCTTTGTTATTTCCCATAACACGTTGATATGCCTTCTGTGTTACGCAATGGATGGCTACTAGGCAATGGAAAATCGGATACATATTTGGCAAAAAAAACACGTCTAAAACGAATATTGTCGACCACGTTCCACGCAAGACTACACGCGCAAAACATTATGCACAAATCATACCAAAATTCTCCTTTTCTAACCTTACCAGGTATATTTTTTTTGATGGATATTCGAATATAAAATGTCTTTTACACTCTCGACGATCACGAAATATATATTGACGATTGCAAGAAATACATGAAATATGTGATCTGTCTATTGTAAAGTTCTTGAAGTAAATCAGATAATATGTAAATACAGTACACGGACGAGTTAGTAACTCGTGACAAACAATTGTTTTCAAAGCGGCGGTCGACGGTCGCTATCGGAATAGTCCAGTAAATAAGGCGGAAAATACTGTAAAATATGGAAAAGTTGATAAGCAGCCCCGATTTCAAAAATGTTTGTTTGTCATCACCACTAACATCTGCCTTGCTATGAAAAATGAAAAAAATATGTTAGTTTTCCCACCCCCAAAGCTTCCCCAATAGTAAAAGTGATAAAACATTTTTAAAAAATTCAAAATTTCACCTCGGAAATCGTCTCTCGTGGTTTTCGAGGTCACTGATTACGAATCCGCGGTCAACAATCGAGTGAGGGTGGTTGCACTCCATCAAAACCACCCCTAGAAGTGACAGAGATAAAAAAAATTAAATTCAAAATCTCTCTCGGGGGTTTTCAGGGTCGCTGGTCAAGAATCTTAAGTTCAATTACAAAAATTTAAACGTGTAATGCAATGGAGCAATATAATTCCACTTTCAAGTTTTCGATAGCTGATTCGTTTGTAAGCTGTAGGATTTTACTGTTAAGTATGAGGTTTTCGCCGTGAAAAAAATCAATATTTATGTTTCAAAATTCCCCCTTCATCTGTACCATCCTCTACAGTTGGTACTTTGAAATTCCCTCTTCATCTGTTTACCTTCCTTTGCAGTCGGTAACGTAATTCTTGCTTATGAAAGGGGAGCTATATGCATACTTGCAACTGCTTTTATACTTTCCCGCGGTATTATAGTATGCCTTTTTCCATTGCAATCTAGAGGGCCGCGGTTCAAATCCCGGCTCCGAACACTTTGGCACCTCTATGGTTTTTTCATATGTGCCTATCACTGTAAAGTAGCTCCTCGTCAGTATGATGTAATGCTTACCGGTTGAATTGTTGTAATTAGACCTCGGATTCGTAATCAGCGACACCGAAAACTCCCGACAGACGATTTCCGAGGTGAAATTTTAAATTTAAAAATTTGGGGTGGTTTTAATGGGGTGAAACCACCCTCACTCGATTTTTTATCTCGGATTCGTAATCAGCGACTCAGAAAACCCCCGAGAGACGATTTCCGAGGCAAAATTTTGAATTCACAAGTTTGGGGTGGTTTTAATGTGGTGCAACCACTTTCACTCGATTATTGACCGCGGATTCGTAATCAGCGACCCCGAAAACCCCCGAGAGACGATTTCCGAGGTGAAATTTTTAATTTTTAAAATGTTTTATTACTTTTACTATTGGGGAAGCTTTGAGGGTGGGAAAACTACCATAACTTTCATTTTTCATAGCAAGGCAGATGTTAGTGTGATGAATGTTCCTGAGGGTCTAAAGAACACGTACAAACAAAAATTTTTGAAATCGGAGCTGCTTATCAACTTTTCCACATTTTCCGGCTTATTAATTGGACTATAGCTTAGAAAGTGTATTACGAAATCCCGGGTTCCTGCGAATACTTCGTTCAGGATAACATTCTATGCACGAACAGTGGTGTATGTATACAGGGGCAAGAAATATGCGCTTAAAAATACTGTTTATACTTTAATTATGATAGAGTTGTATAATGCCTACTCTGCGTGGACAGCATACTTTCCCGGACCTTAATTATTGTGTTTCTACGCTGAAGGTTCTAAAAAGGGTGTTTTCCATGATTAAAAAGTCGATCTAAATTGCTCATTAATATACACCATAGGAAAGTGCAAGATTTCAAAGCCGAGCATTAATAAATAAGAAAAGAATAAACTCTTCAAATAAAGGGAACTGACAGAGAAATATTATATCCTTAGTTGCCAGACTGATATGTTGTTTTAAAGCTGTTATAATTTATTCTCTGTCTCTTCTTCTCTTTTATTGTCTGTCTCTGTGTTTACATCAATAGGGAACCAATAAAATTATGTAGGCGGGACGCACCGCCCATAAATTATAATGCACACTTGTGAATTGTATTCTTCTCTAGACTCTAACAATAAGTACAATAATCGAAATAAGGAATCAGTTTAGCCGTGTTTGCGTAAATAGAATGTGTGGTTTCAACGAGACGGCTGCCCGGTCCACAACAGCCGACAAGTAACAAATTTCTTGGAAACCACATTTCCTGGGCGACTTATTAGTACTACGGGCACAATTAAATGGCCACCCAGATCCCCCGATTTATCGCCCAACGACTTCTTCCTTTGGGGATATTTAAAACAAACTATTTACGGACATGAACATGAAATACCACGAAATTTAAATGATTTACGGGCCAGAATTGTACAAGTCCTAAATAATATTTCCCCTGAAGTGTTAGAACGCGTAAGAACTGAGTTTTATGATAGACTAGGTTTTTGCGAAGCACAAAGGGGCGACATTTTTGAACCACTTATTCAATAGGCATTTTTTCTTTCTTTCGTATTATAACCGGGTTGATTTAAATTTTTATTTTTTTTATTTTTTATAGAACTTCAATTTTATTTTCTTGCAGACCGGTTAATTAAGGAATACAAATATTTGAAAATAAATACAATTATGTTCGTACACTTCTTTTAAGTGTATGGGATAATTGTAAAAGTCAGAATTACGGAAGAATTTCGTTTCATACGGCTAAGTCAATGTGCACGCCAATAGCGGCGAAAAAGTACTGAGTTCCACTCCACTCAAATTCAACGAAAGGCGTGTAGGCAATATCCCACCCCACAACCTGTTAGGTTATACGTTTCTAATAGGTGCACAAGCGTGAACCACTGTAGCATCTAACTGTCTTTGTCTGTCCTTACTGGTGTCTTTTAACTTATTCTCTTCTACACATGTATCGCCAATATGTAATGGTGCAATTTCCTACCCTAGTATAGTAAATCGTATATGTGAAACTCTAAGTGCATACATATTAATTATATCACAAGTTTTTTGTCATTATTTAATAAACGAAGTCGCCTAATATTCAAATTACCAAGGCATTTTGAAAACCCCACCTGATTGGTTGGGGGTGTTTGACGTCACTACTCATATATATGGCGGATTGTTTATGTTATATTTGTGGTATTAGCTGTGAGTTTGTATATTAAAAAATAATAAATTGTGTTATAATTGAGTTTGTAACTCCAATTAGCACTATCATAAATACAGGTATAAATTAGCTACAATTAGCACGAAATTTCATGATATTTTCATTGATATCATGAAATCATTGATTTCATGATATTTCATAAATATAATGAAATCAATGATTTCATTATATTTATGGAAGTGCGAGAAGGGTGCAATTTAATTTATTGTGAAAGAAACAGGGTGCAACAGTTATTGTGAAAGAAAAGTAAGTCAACTAAGTTCAGTTAAATCTAGTTATTTGACCCCCAAGAATCTATGATAGCTTCATGTACATGGAATATTGAACACTTTGATTATAGAAGTAACAATTAGCATATTACTTAAAATATGCAACTTCCGCTTTAACATTCAAAATTTAGATTTAAGAATTTTAATATCCTCGTCTATCATTCAAAAAGATTTAAGTACTTTTCAATAAACTGAGTATATTAAAATAGATGCTTTACTAGACTACTAGACTACTAGTTTCTTATTTTAATCTTTGTGATCTACTCAAGTATATTTTTTTATAACGTAGTGGATCCACAAAATTTTGAAGTTAAGCTACCCTTTTTAGTTTTTACTTTAACATGATCCTCGCAACAGAAGAACGTTGACTCTGATTTAGGAATATCACGTCTGGCTGCTTTAAACCATTTAACTTTACGTGATAATTCTCAGGAACACTATTTGGCGCACTTCTGGAGGTATTTTTGCACCCCGGTACAAAATACCACTTATTTTGTGATCCATACATGTCTTAATGTTTGAAAAGTGCGAAAATAAACTAAATGAAGCAATACTTATAACAAAATAATAAAAACAATACCAATAACGGGAATAACAATGCCAAAGAAACACGGTCTACTTTGTTGATATGAGGTATTACGTCACAGCTGGTATAGGCAACCAACTATAATACTAAAATGGTGTTTTCGGCGGCACATATTTGGTTTGAATTTATATCTATTTTAAAATGGTTATGGAGTCTTTTTTTAACAAAAAAAATTAATACTATATGTCGTATGTACTTTCCATTTCTTGTCTGTTTAAAAAAATGTGAAAATAACCTATTCTCCTCCAGTACTGTATAAATTAATTATGCGGGTCTACAAAAGTTTGACTGAGAGCTACCGACATGCCGTAAGTACATTAAAAATACAACTCTACAAATACGAACTTTTACGGCCTCTCCCTATTAGTTAGATATTTATTTACTAAACTAAAAAAAGCATGCGTCGTTGACGTATGGAGCCCCGGGGTGGGATTAGACCGAAAATACATAATATTCCCGTTAAGGCCTCCCCTTTCCGGCATATTTCGCATATTCCCAGCGAGTGCGGAACTCTCCACACTTTGTCCTAAATCGATCTAATATATATCTTTCCGTTCACATTCTGCTTGCTCAAGTACCTGTAAAAATTGCTTCTTCATGCAAATTTCGCTAAATAAGCAAATAAATTTCCGGAAATTCCTCTATCGTTTTCGAAGCAAACGTGAGCAAAAAAGAATCCAGCTGACAGTTCTCGGAAAACTGGTCCCATGTGACCTCCCAGTTTTTTTTTTTACACAAAGACGAACTCAAGTACGGGTGATTTTTTTAATCAGCTTATAAAGTGAATCTATATGGACTTAAATTTTAGCATATAAAAAAGTCTCGAAATCGTATAGAAAATAGGACACCTACAGTAATCCTAATACCTTTTCCCGACTAAATAACTTTTATTTAAAAACAATGAATTACTTGTTATACTAGTTCCTTATTTCTATTACCGAATAAGCCTACCTGTTTTTTTTTTCATATTAAGCAAAACATAGCATATTAAACAAAAAGGCAACGAAAAATTAGAACCGTCGACGTTGATAAAGAACAAATTTACACTTTTCCACTTAATGCCGCAGGTGGTTACTTGGAATAAATGGATGGAATTTAGCGTAAAAGGTACAATTTTACACTATGTGTAACTAACAAAGTCCAGGGTGCGAAATCAACAGAAACCTGGAGAACTCAGCAAAGAATTGCCAGTATCTCTACGAAATGTCGTGGAATTGTACAGGGTTCTCTTAAATTTATGCTTCCTTATTAACGTATCTATTAAATGGACTTAGTAACCGTTATTCTTAACTATATTCTTAATTAATAGACCTAGAATAGAGATAGAATTAATAGAATAGAATTAATTAATCTCATGTTCAAACATCTCTTTCCTGAGAGGGAAATTTAATAAACGGTGAATTAGAAAATTAAAACTTGCCATTTTATGTTGAAAAGGATGGTGTGAATCGTTGGGAATATATCTAAGAGTCGCGGTTTCTTTCCTATATACATCAAGCTCTAATTTATTTTCACTAGTTCTAATAACTAATACATCTAAAAATTGTAGCTGTTCATTGTGTTCCATTTCATATGTAAATTTTATGATAGGGAAACGGTTATTTAATTTAGCAACAAAATTATCTAAACTACTTGCTTTTGTATCAAATACCGCGAAGATATCGTCCACATACCTGAACCAGACTCTAGGGAAATACTAGAATTTATTAATAAATTTACTCGTAAAAAGATTTGCAATGAAAGGTGACAAGGAGTTACCCATTGCCGTTCCCTCATGTTGTTGAAAATATTCACCATTATACTAAAAACAATTTTGATTCATACAAATACTAGTAATCCGAATATATTAATAATTTTATCGTCTAAACGATTTAATTCGAGTAATTCCCTGAGGTAGTCCAAAGTTTGCGGGATTGTTACACTTGGAAACAATGAGCATACATCAAACGAGACCAAAATTTCACCTTCTTGCAATTGTATATTTTTAATATTGTCAATGAACTCACTAGAATTTTTAACTTTTTACATTCCCACATAGTCAAAGACGATGAGTTTTTACATTCCCACATAGTCAGAAACGAAAGAGTTTCTCGCAAAGAAAGGGGCTGCAAATATGGCCTTCCCCTGATAAGGCCAGAACTCACATGTGCTTTGTACTACCAGCCAACTAAGAGGGTCATAAAGGACCTATTAAGACAAAAACATATTTCTCACTGGGCGGAAGTCCCCGGGTTGAGAAAATTGAATGTTCATTGGCGAACCATCCTGGAATAAGACAAAGGATCTTATAACTTGGTAGAAATCAGCTGAGATGGACAGTGGGAGTCTATTCACAGGGCACTGTCCGCTCATGTAACATCTCACCACAATCGGGGTGAAAAATGATCCCGATTGTATGAGGTATGGAGAGGAGGAAGAAACCCCCTTCCACATATTATGCGAATGCCCAACATTGGTAGCTGTTAGGCATTCGAACTTTGAGGCTACAACAGAACCAAAAGAGGTACAGACGCTCCGCTAGAAACTGTCCTTAAATTACTTAAGGAAACAGGATAATGGAATGAACAGCCTGTGGGGGCACAATAAGTATCGGCTTAGTTGCACAGGGCTTGTACTTACCCCATAATAATAAAAAATATAAATGTACGAGGCGCGTTCATAAACTAAGGGCCGTTTGCTTATATATAAATATTGGCGCTTCGAAGCACAGTTTTACTACTGCAGCACCATCTACTGACTCATTGCGAAGCTACAGCGTCATTTGTTTTGATTCTGAAGTCGTATTGTTGTCCGTGAATGCAAAGAACAATGGCCGCGAAAATCGTTGATCCCGCCAACTGTGAAGTGCGTTCTGTGATTCGTTCCTTATGTGCAAAAGGATCGTCGGCTGCTGAAATTCATCGGGAGTTATGACTGGTTTACGGACCTACAGTTATGAGTGAAGGAAAGGTTAGACAATGGTGCCGTGATTTTAAAAATGGCCGAACAAATGTCCATGACGAAGAGCGGAGTGGCAGGCCCAGTATCCAGACCGATGAAATCGTTTCACAAGTGGACCAAACACTGCGATCTGATCGTCGATTGACGATTAGTGGCCTGGCTAACAAATTTCCTCAACTTGGACGCACTACTGTTTACAATATTGTCACAGAAAACCTCGCATACCGCAAATTATGTGCAAGGTGGGTACCAAAAATGCTCACCGACCACCACAAAGAGCAAAGAATGTCTAGTGGACGAAAGTTGTTGGCCCGTTATCAACAAGATGGAGATGATTTGTTTTCTCACATTGTTACTGGGGACGAGACGTGGGTATCCTACGCCAACCCAGAAACAAAACTGCAATCGATGCAGTGGCGACACTCATCTTCACCAAAACCTAAAAAGTTTAAGCAAACTCAGTACACAAGTCGAAAATTGATGGCTACAGTTTTTTGGGACAAAGACGGTGTTCTTTTGGTTGATTTCATGGAACGTGGGACAACAATTACAGCTGACGTGTACTGCGAAACGCTCAAAAAATTGAGACGTGCGATCCAAAACAAACGCCGCGGGAAACTGTCATCTGGCATAATCCTCCTCCACGATAACGCGCGTCCTCACACTGCTGCCAAAACCAATGAGAAAATTCAAGATTTTCGTTGGGAACTTTTTGACCACCCACCGTACAGTCCCGACCTTGCACCTAGCGACTACTTCCTCTTCTTGCATTTTAAACAGTGGCTCGGTGGACAACGTTTTGAAACCGAAGAGGGACTCAAAAACGCCGTTGTCAACTGGTTCAACTCTCAGGCGGCAAGCTTCTATGCAGAGGGGTTAAAGAAGCTGGTGCAGCGGTACGAAAAATGCTTAGAAGTGAACGGCGATTATGTAGAGAAGTAAAGTAAGATTGTACCTAACTAAATATGACAATAAAATTTGTTTCTTATGAGTCCATTTTTTTCTGTGACCAAACGGCCCTTACTTTATGAACGCGCCTCGTAAATGATGTGTAATAGTAGCATGAATAAAGATAAATAATTATTCAACACCTTACCTCAACAGTCCACTATTCTGGTTAGTATACAAGGATAAAAGTTACGGCTCACCGAACTCGGCTCACTTCGGTGGTAAGCGGTTGACAATGTTCAAGTGTGATTTTGTTACTACCCCGAAGGTTTCCGTTCTCCTATCGTATTCCATATGGTATCACTAGACTAAAATTGATATCCTTACAATTTGGTATACTGTTTTCACCACTTTTCAATTTCTGCTCTATACATTTTCCTTTTAACTCAATTTTGATGACTTAAAACATCTTTTACAACCATGAATTAATTAATTTTAATCATCAAATTTGTAGAGTATGTCGGTAGTTAGATTAAATAAGTGGGTTTTTACATATTATATAAATTTGAAAAAAAAAAATAATTAAACCTTTACCGACGCTTAACATATTATAACAGTTTCAGGCTATTATAAAACATGGAATGGGATCACATGTTTAGTTAAAACGGTCCACTAAAAAAAATACAGTAGTAATAGCGTTCCATAACGTTCAAAAAGGCTTGTCGAGTTTCATGAATCAATTAAAACTGATCATTAACTTTGAACCGTTGCTACTTCAAACGAGATCTGTGCATCAGAGACGCCATTACGGACCAATCTCGTGCATATTGGAATACGCGGGTAATTAATATTCCCGTAATAGTCTCCGCAATTTTATGCCAACCGGGATATTAAAACCGTAGCATGATATTGGAATTGTTCGAATTATTTGGGGATGGTGTGCATTAGCTTGCAATTATAATTTTACTGTATAATACCGGAATGAATACGATAATGGGCAATACCGGAAATGAAAAGAGAATATGTTTAAGCAGCGAAAAACCGTTCTGTATGACAAATAAAAATAATTAAAATTGTACATACAATACAGGTACTATTTTCCATAATTTCAAAAGTTATTGCGAGTTAGAGTCAGACGAAAGTTATAGATTTCTTGTTATTTTTTTTTTTATATAACTATGGAAAAAACAACTGAATTTCAGAAACCATGAAACTGAAACAAAATTTGGATGTTTGAGTAGAAAACGAAATGCACAGTTGTTTATCCATCTCCTTGTGTTAGACAATGCACTAGTTTTCCTAGTTTTCCTTTACCACGATTTAAAAAAGTTACAGTCCATTTCTATATCAAACATATAAAAACAGTAAAAGAATATATTTCAAGCTGATTTTAAAATATTAATATAGTATAGTATTTCTAATTTGAATATGAAGACATGAAAAAAGGAAGGTTGTCAGATATATTTTCTAAAATTGCTAAGTTCACTATACAAATGTTATATTCATACTTCAGTAAACTGGTAGTTCGTGACGTTCTTAGAAAGCTAGATTGGAATATTAAAAAAAATACTATATAATATAGATATAAATTTATTAGCATTAAAATAAGGCATTTAAAATTGCTGTAAAAAATAATTAGTTAAAACAACTTTATGTAGGTACATTACTATACTTAAGGAAATTTTGAAGAGCCGGCAACATGCAGCATTCACGCTGTGAGCTACAGTGACCCAATTAGAGTATTTTGCATTGCATCGAATACGTTGGTTAGCTTTTCATGCGGTTCACTGTGTCGTTAAAATGATTTACGATATTAGCCCTCTTGTTTCCGCCAGTGACGTGTTTGTATTTGATTTCAGCTAGGCAGACAATTTTTTCAGATCGTCTGTCTAAATGAGCAATATTTACTGAAAATTATATTACAAATATTATGAGTTTTGTATGCAGGCTAATTTTAATCTCCTATATTGATTTTAATGAAAAACATTATTTCACAGTTTTCGAATTTATAAAAGATATATGCACGCCATTGGGCGGCGTTAGCCATCAAAGGAATTAAAAATATATCTCTTAACATTCACTTTAGAAGGACTATAACATCAAACACTAAAGCTGGAAGTAACTAAATAAGTAGACGTGCCCCTTCTTTTAGTACAAATGCGGGTGTCTTAAAACTCATTTTTGAGTCAATATAAATTTCCGGCATGTTGCACATTTTCTCAGAATAATTCATACTAGCGCCCCTGCCAAACTGCCTGGCCCATTTGAAAGAAATAAAATAAATCCCCCGGGATATATTACCATCCAGAAACGATAGCAATTTATAACACATTTTTATTGATACCTGGCGCGGAATCCAAAACAGACGGGCGCCATAGATATCTAAATCAACACACTTTTTCTTCCAACTCATTTTCAAATCGTAAAGGGCAGTTTATCAGGTAACGTTACTTGTATACCTACTAAACTGATCGCTATTTTGCTCGCTTGATTAATAGGCCAAATAGTGACATCTAGTGATATCTAGCAGATGTAGAGAGCGTCATCTCATATTCGTTATCAGTAGGCATATGCGAGATCTCGAAAATCTCGAAATCTCAATCCTCGAGACGAGAAACAAAAATCGAGACGAGACGAGACTCTCGGTCAGTCGAGATTTCTCGATATCTCGAGATTTCTCCAGATACCGAGATTTCTCGAGATCCGAGACTTCTTCAGATTTCGAGATTACTTGAGATCCCGAGATTTCTCGAGATTCCGAGATTTCTTGAGATCTCGAGATTATTTGAGATCCCGAGATTTCTCTGAATTCCGAGATTTCTTGAGATCTTCTTGATTTTTAAAAATACCGAGATTACTCAAATCCCAAAATTCATTTACTATTTAAAATTTGAAAAAAGAATCTAATATTTAAAGAAAGGAAAATATCTGAGACAATCTTTAAATTAGGAACTGTTACGTCTCGTAACGTAATTTTTACATACGCATCGAGCTTTACACCGACGTTTGATCCATACAAATTAAAATCGAACTCAGCATTTTGAATCGATGACCGATTTCCTAAATGCTGAGTTATACCAAAATGTTAAACAAAAGTGTAATAAGTTTTTTTTATTTAATGTGTTTTGCTAGCTGAACTCTTAAATTTAAACAACTGTAAGTATTAATACATTAATTTCACCCATTTCTCGAGAAATTTCAATGTATCAAGAAATCTCGGGATTTCGAAAAATCTCAACTGACTGAGAATCTCGTCCCGTCTCGTCTGGAAAAAATGACTTCTCGCCTCGTCTCGAAAATTTGAAATCTCGCACATGCCTAGTTATCAGTTATCAGCAGATTTGAGAGTCACCTAATAGAGGATGGGTATGTTTTTCTGCCATCTGTATATGAGGAGCTTTGGAGCAAAACCAAATAAATCCACTTTTTATGAAAATTGAGTTAGCGGCGGATTTCAACTGAGTTTGTTAAATTGCACCTTATAAACTACCTGTTCCAAATCAAAACAGAATAAACCCTTCTAAAATTCAGTGTTTAAATCGATGTTTTCGAGCAACAACGAATAAATCCACTTTTAGCCCAAAACCGAATGAATCCAGAAAATTTGTAACTTCTATGTAAAATAATAGGTGGCACCAGGGTTATCTTAGGAGAATAAAAATATGCAAGGTCTTTATTGCCTTCGCCGTCGGGCGGCATCGTATCTTCTCTACGTGCTTGGAAAAGAGTGGGAAATGGAAAAACAGTTTCGAAAAGAGTGGGAAAGTGACCAAAATTGTGAATGATACAGGAAGCTGCTATGTAAAGACGAAAGTGAAAGTAATGAGGAAATAACTCAGGAAGAGGATGGTATAAGAAATTAATACGAGAATACTTTGATGAAGAATGTGCGCTCATACCTATTTAGGTTTTGTTAATGTGTTGTTTTATTTTTTTTTTTTAAACCTTTCATGTTCTTCTATGAAAAAGTTTTTGCTATCATTACACAATACAGGATTTTAAACATTTTAAGTTTATATTTTATTTTATTTTATTTCTTTGGAAAATAAAGCTTTGGTGTTCCTCTATGAAAAAGTGTTTTTTATCCTTATGTTTTTAATGTGGCAAGTACAGGTTTTTAATATTTTTCGTTTTTTATTTTTTTTATTTTATTTTATTTTTTATTTTTGGAAAACAAGGCTTTTATATTAAAACAGTGTTTTCATTGCTGTTTCTTATTAAAATTTTGAGCAAAACCAAATAAATACATTAGTTTTGAGCAAAACCGAATAAATCCATTTCTGTTTGTTATATTTCAAAAAATAATGATTTTTCAAAATTATAATTGCGAAGGATGTATTATTAATGACGTCTCCAATAGTATTTTTTAACAAAACAAAAAGAAAAATCTAAAACTTTTTGCGGTTTAGAAAACCGGCTTTATCTCGAAACCATTTATAATGATTTATTCGGTTTTGCTTTTAAGCTCCTCATATGTGCACCCTAATTTCTCTAATGTAGATATAATATATGTATCAGGTTACATCTACAATTAAATATTCACCGTATGATTTCTTCTTGACCTAAACAAAACACAAGACGGCACTTTTGATGGCACAATGATGTCTGATAATGTTTTAATGGGCACTTTTGTTTTCGAAATATATCATACTAGTGGAACAATATATGCTATATTCGCAAAGCATTTAGTTGCACCTAGATGAAATTATGCAATACAATAAATATCGAATAAACGTGTTTTGAATATTGGACACGAAAGAAAATTGAAATCTCAGAAACGCAATGTTTGTATGAAAAGACGTATTTACTTGATGATTTAGGAAAAAAAATGTTTTTCTCAGATTTCCTGGGGATTCAAGATTCATTTGAAGTGTTTTTGCAATTCCTGCCTTTCACTTGGATCTAGTAACAAACCCCTAAAATCTATGTCCCATGCTTCCTTACAAAAATATCTTCAGATTTCATTTTACTTGCCTCTGTACCTACATACATACAGACATATGTATATAATAATAATAATAATAATAATAATAATAATAATAATAATAAATAAGTTTATTGAAAAGGCAAAACAGTACAAGTACAGTATCCCTTTTTCAAAAGGAATGTGTGTCAACATAGTTGATTTACAACACTTCCACGAATTCTTATATAAAAACAGACTAAATTAGCTATGAGATATAATATGTGATATTACAAATATAATATGTTATATTACAAACGGTTATGTACTAATAACAGAAAACAAATGGTTAAATAACAGATTTATTAGAACATACCCATATCAATATATTCCAGATTAGAAGAAAGTATGTCGTCTTTTAATTTTTGTTTTACTGTTTCCACTAACAAATTGCGATAGCGAGTTGGTAGAGTGTTAAGAACATATGCAGCCATGTACGAAAAAGAAGATTTGAACAATTCATTTTTATATGGAGGAATGGAAACCTTACTTCCTATCTGTCTTAAATCCCTGCTGTGAATGTCAGAACGCCAGTTAATTTTTTTATATAAATATTCAGGTCTTTTGGTCTTTACAATATTTAGAACAAAACCAACAAAGTGTATAAATCTCCTTTCAGACATGTTCAATAAATTGAAATTACGTAAATAAGGAGTAATATGTCCAAACTGTGGCACGACTGTAAGATATCTTACACAACTGTTTTGTATTTTCTGTAGACGATATTTATCCTCTTGCACGAGACAAGGACCATATATTACGTCTGCGTAATTTAAATAAGAAAGAACCATGGTTTCAGTGAGCAAAATTTTTGTATTACTATCTAAATATTGTTTAAATGAGTATAACTGCTTTAAAGAAATAAATGCTTTTTTACATATGTTGCTTATGTGACCAGAAAATCTTAATGTCGGATCAAATGACACCCCAAGGTTTTTTACAACAACGCTTGAACTAATTACCTCATTATTAATTTCAATATTTATGTCTTCAATATTACGTAATTGAAAAGATGTCCCAAATATTATATTCTGACTTTTATTTGCATTAATCACTAAAGTATTTTTGATGGTCCAATCATGAATGAGTTTTAAATCGTTATTTATCTGTAAACTTTTTCGTTTTCTGACAATGAACAAGATTTGCGGAATTTCGGAATAGGGAAGTGAAAGTGGTACTAATCAAAAATATAATGCACATCATGAGAATGAAACGAAGCTGACTTAGAACTAAAATACCTATATTTTATTTAAGAATAATCCTAATTTAATGTGTGCAGTACGAATACATCTGAATATATACATATGAATATACATATTTGCTTTACTTGTTGCATACGTAAAATTGCACAATTAGTTAACGCGTAAAATAAACTGCTCGGCAAAATTGAGGGGTACTTGAGTTATCAAAGGGTGAAAGCAGTGGCGGCCGGTGGAATTTGACATGCTCGTATTTCCGTACGGAGGTGTAGGGACCCACACCATATTTTTAGGGGGTGGTTACTATATGACGCCACTGGTTATTGCACCCCACAAGGGAATCGCCCAAGAGAGGTCAAGAGATGCAAAACCCAGCGTAACTGCAGAGGTTGGCAAATGGTTGAAGGGATAAGATAGTGACCAAATTTTTTTTCCGAGTTTTTATCCGACCTTTCTCAGTCCATCCTGTAGGTCTCTGAAATTGTCATCAAAATATTGTGAATTCAAATTTCAACATGGGAGTTGTAAACTAAACCAACCCTATAGCCTACTAAAATATAAAAACCGCAAGTCTCTAACCTGAATAGAACGCAAACGGCACTATTCTAAGGTGTTACGCTAATTTTAACGAATATTTAATATAATATTTAATTCTCTAATTCACGAGGTTTACCTAAAAATATGAGTATGTAATGTATGTATTATGACACTATAATTAAAAATATAACTAACTACTTGTTTTCTATTCTGATTTTTTATATAAGATATCCAATACTTTCGGCTTAATTTCGACACTTAATTTCACAGAGAAAGACTTTCCCTTTATAACGTAATTAATAAACTTAATTTAGCGAGCGTCTACTTTGAGAACACCGTAAGGCAGCTGTTTAATTGCCTATTAATTATTAATTACATTTTGAGTTATATCCCTTCCATCTATTTTTAGGTTAACGCGTTTACAACACCGTCAACAGCGTGGCTCAAATTCAGTAAAAAGAAAAGAATATACCTTATATTTCTGTATATCTATGAAGAAATAAACTATTCGCACAGCTTTAAAAAAATCAAAACATATTTTAACACGGTACGTAGTAATAATAATCAAGACATTTTCAAGCATTTTTGAGTTATCGTGAATATAAAAAAAGAGAGCTGTATATGGAAGATAAAAATGTGTTCCCTTCAAATATAAAATCTGAAGAATAATTTAAACCCATTAGAGCCAAAGAACCTCACCTACATCATGCTTTCACTGCACTATATATATGAACACGATAATAATTTGTAACGCTATGTAAGTAGTAATTTTAAGCTGACATTTTAGTAGGTTCCACTGCAATGTAAAGTTAACAAACACCTCAAATATTTTCGTGCATCCATTCATTCAGATTCCCCTATAATCTGAGCGTAAAGCATTTTTATCGGTTTACTTTTCCGTCCCAGCGATTTAAACACTTCTTGGTAGATTTAACTGATCAGATCAGCTCAGCACACCACACCCCATCTTGTTTTATAGCGGCGAAGATTATGTAAAAGACTAAGGTGATAAGTAGATATCCATCGCTGCTATTCACCTATAAAAAATAAAAAGTTTTACACGAATGTCATATGTTATTGAAATAACCAACTTTTCGCTGTTGACGGTAATTTATTTCTTATTTCTATGTTTATTCTGCTTTAATGTATCTGAGCTCGCAGGTTCGCTAGCAAATACAGACATAATCGCAATTTTGATAAATAGACTCATTTCAAGCCACTTCCAAATGGCTCATCACAAGGGCGTAGGGGGGGGGCGATGGGGGGCAATCGCCCCTATTTGATTTATATTATCAAATAATTATACATTAATTAACAATTTTCAAAATTAATATTATTTTAAAACAACAACAAAACAAACCTTAACAATAAAACAGAAATTAATTTTATTTGTTTACTGTTGACAACAGTAAACATTCATAAATACAATAATTGTCAATTCATTTATGTTTTATTGTTAAGGTTTGTTTTGTTGTTGTTTTAAAATAATATTAATTTTGAAAATTGTTAATGTATAAATATAGTAAGTTAATTATTTGATAAATAAAAATCAACAATATTTTTCTGTAATAAATTAATTGATTTTTTTTCTCCTATTCTGCGGTCTGTAACTTCGTTTCTGTTGAGTTTAGAAAAAAAAAACATAAGAGCAATTCTGTAGAGAATTAAATTTCCTATGAGACGGTAAGAACCAAAATTTGAAAAAAAAAGTTTTTCGTGTAGTTATTTCAAAAATAAAAAAAAATAAAAAATCCCCATGCATTTTAAATGGGAAAGCCCCCCCCCCCCCCCCAATGCGCCAGCTCAATTTTTGAGATATTGGGAGAATTCATTCAATTTTTGGGAGATTTTTTTTTATATCGAACTAACTTTAGAGATATTTAATCGAAAAACATAAAAAAAAGTTTTTTGACACAGTATATACGTTAGTCGCTAGAACGAGAAGTGTAGAATTTGTCCTTTTTCACAACTGGCCGATGTCGGCTTTACACATACCTACTGTATTAATGATATGCGAAATAGCAAGGGAAATCCGCGGTTGTTCATAACGCATAGGTTTTCTATGGGTGTCCTCTTCAGGTTAAGTCAATGAGGTGTTGCGAACAACATATAGTTGAACACGGTCGTTCCCATGCGCTGACTCCGTAGGGAGATGTTGTTACGCAATAATATTGATAAAATGCAATAATTGAAGGCGACAATAATTAATATATAAGATATGTAAGATCCTTGGTCACAGTCTATCTATCTAGTAAAACCTTAGTCATTAGTAAGTTCGTTTGGGGCATGTGGAATTTAGTTATCGGGCTGTCAGCACGAGGCCGATTGGCCAACCGAGAAAAAAGCCTAACGTCTTAGTCCGCCTCTGGGTGTCTATGTGGACGTAAGACTCATTTCTCTATTTGAAATAGTAAGAGTTAAGTTAAGTTAGACGCTTTTTAGAAAATACCGAGCTTATACAGTAAATTGAGTGACACACTCAAAGTATTCAGTTATTTTCTTCAGATCGATCGTTGCTGAATTTAGCCGTAATGTCTGCTAATTAATATCTTCAAGATTGAGTTTTAATTGTGTCATAGATATAATTGGGCCCCTTTTGTGTCTATGTCGATATTAAGCAACTTGAACCATTAATTAGCTATTTTCAGAATCTAGACGTGTGGCCGTAGGTTGATTCCGCTTCTGCCGATTCCGACGCTGCTTCTAGTGACTGGTGTGTGTAATAAAAGCCATATCCTCCTTGCAAGGCTGGCGTTTTATTGTCTCACCCTCAAACACCTGACTGATTCGAGCACAGCATCGAACTTCGCGTGCTGATTAAGCATTATTTTTGCGCAAAAAAAAAACATTACCGAAGAATAAAAATTTGTGAAATGTGTCACGGATTTTCCAAGTATTTAGAACTTTGGAATGAATTGGCGCATTTCAAAGTACCTGATGGTACTCTGTCTAAAATTTTTTCGAAAAAAAAAAATTGTTATAAAAGTTATGAACAAATGAAATTTTATAATAATAATAATATATAATAATAAGATATTTATTTACATTTTAAGCTTTTGCGATTAAAAAGAAAATTTTTATCTCGAAATCGAAGAATTTTATGGGACAACTTTTTTTCGAAAGACATTGTGCTTTTTGGAAACAAATTGTTAGAACCTTAAAAATGGTTAAACAAATAAAAAATGTATTGTTTATAATAAAAAATGCTGAGAATTCAATTTTTATGAAGAATTTTTATGAAAAATGCTGAGAATTTATTTATCAAATAAAGTTAATTATTTGATAAATAAAAATCAACAATATTTTTCTGTAATAAATTAATTGATTTTTTTTCTCCTATTCTGCGCTCTGTAACTTCGTTTCTGTTGAGTTTAGAAAAAAAAAAACATAAGAGCAATTTTGTAGAGAATTAAATTTCCTATGAGACGGTAAGAACCAAAATTTGAAAAAAAAAAAAAGTTTTTCGTGTAGTTATTTCAAAAATGAGACAAAATAAATTTTCCCATGTATTTTATATGGGAAAGGGGACCCTCCAATGCGCCAGCTCAATTTTTAAGATATTGAGCTCAATTTTTGGGAGAATTGTTTTTTTATATCGAACTAACTTTAGAGACACATTTAATCGAAAAAAAAAATAAAAAAGTTTTTTTGACACAATCTACTAACTTAGTGTGGTGAGAGGGCCGGTCTTATTCCCCTCACTACCTTCGATGCGTATACGGGCGCTTCTTATCTGTTGTCTAACTTCTGTTTCTCCTTTTTCATAACTAGCTGATGTCGACTTTACACACGGTATACAGTAAGCAACGAAAGTTATCATACACCCACTTTTTGAAGTTTGCTTAAATTCTGATAATTTTTGTATTACAGCATTGATTTTTTTTGCTTCTGACATGAATATAGCTTGTGATATTCTGCGTCTAATAAGCCGAAGTTGAAGGTGGTATGTCGATTGTGTGAAAAGATATCGCTAAAAAAGTAAAATTTCAATGTTTTCAAAGAAACGTAAATAACTTCGAAAATAGTAAATCCCTTTCGAAGTTGTTGGACTCGTATTAAAGGGAAATCTTCAGTGTATCTATTTGACTAACTGAGTCATTTTGAAAAAAAATTTTCCTAGACATGAACAAAATCTAAAGTTGAACCAAAAATATCACGAATATTCAAAATTCTACCATCCTTAGTATCGTTTTCGTAAAAATCACTGTTCCTGAAATTTTAATAAAACACAGAGAGATCTAGAGAGATATTAATCCTAAATTTTTGTTGGAGCAATGTGTTGCGTACAGGGCTTTTTTTGAATTTTAGTGATATTTTTGGTTCAACTTCTTCAATTATCTTTTCACAGAATCGACATACCGCCTTCAACTTCGGCTTATTAGACGCAGAATATCACAAGCTATAATCCTGTCAGAATAAAAAAAATCAATGCTGTAATACAAAAATTATCAGAATTTAAGCAAACTTAAAAAAGTGAGTGTATGATATCTTTCGTTGCTTACTGTATGTACATAATAGCTTTCTATTTGTCTGGCCGAGTCATACTTCGATATCACATTAATTCGCCTACAGTGATCTTTTCCGAAATTCTTTTGACACGGTCCTGTCTTAGTTCAGGCATATGCTCTGCTTTCTAACTCGCTTGCCCTGGCCGCCGAACCTACGCCGGGGGGTGAACGCCTTTTGTATTGCTAAACATTTGAACAAAATCAATTTAGACGAATAATATGTCCAACTCGACATTAACAATTCGTCACGGTTCGAAACAAGTCTATTTACTTAGAGACACCAAAAAGATTTCGGATATTTTAAAGGACCTGATGAACAAAATTTATGATACAGTCTACCAGGCGAACATATGTGTGGTCGTCCGCCGATACTTCTATCCTTACATACATTTTAGGCCGAAATATGGATGATTTCATACATGACATATATTACTCAAGTGTTACCAGCGATATCTACAATCAGCGACAAAAACATTTCAAGCAAGCAAAGTATAATTTACCTGCCTCTTATTTATTATCCTAGCTTACAAATTAATTGGTTATTTTTATAGATTTACACACTTAAATGTCCTAATAAGCTCGGAGAATATGTTTGCTTGTTCTTACAAAATTTTCTTTCTTATAAGGTTTTCGCAGAGATACCCACAAACAAATATTATTCAATAGACTATACTTTTCGAAACGTTTGCGTCTGCAGCTAAAAAAGAAATTAGCTTTGGACACAATTTTTGTCACAGACACGCATTGTTTGGACACAGGTCTTGTCTACTGCGCATCTATCAACCTACTACGCCAACCGGAAACTTATTTATAAAAATAAATGCAGGCAGACACAACTTGAACTTGAAGATATTATTCAATTACTGTACCTTTTCTATTTGAAAAAGGGAGTTAGTAGGTTTGACCTTTTTTATGAATCAATTCCAGGGAATTTTTTTGTGTCCCACTGCCACAACCTGGCTCGCGATTGGTTCAACCTTTCTCTCATATTCGAATCGCGTCTATTTGAGAGAGCAGTGAACTTATTAATCCACCTTTGTTTTATTGTAGTACCGTAATTATTGTAAAATAATACACTATATATTTCTATACAGTGTACTAAATATTTCTTTAAGCCCCTAAGAACCCCCTTCTATGCAGAAATACTTGTTCCTTATGCCAACGGAAGACTTCCTATTACAGTTAACGACTTAACATCGTTACGAGTTACGAAACAATCTTTTCCGCCACTTTCGGAGGACAAGTTAAAACCGTAAGCGGCACACAGAGCACGATCCACCATTTGTAGTGATATATAATCTAAGGATTAAAAAAAATGGGGACCACGGCGCATCAATCTTGTAAAAAGCCGGTCACGGCGTGATGACAACAGATTTTTTCGACTAGCTTGCCTCCGGATAAAATATCGTCCCTCATGTAACAATTCTGATGTATTAATATTTGGCACTGGCGCTGGGCACAATTTCCGGCGGAGTCATGGATTAGATAACGGAAAATCTCATTTATACAAAGTTAAAAACGTCGGTTGCCAATGAATTTTGGAATTCTATTAAATATACAGAGAGTGGCAAAAGCATTTCACAAATTCAATTAAACCGAAACAAGTTTTCTCAAAAAAATCGAAAGAAGTCAAATTTTAAATACAAAAATGAGTATTTTACTGTTATACCACCTTTCGATCATCAACCGTTTTCGAGAGATGATGTCATTCTCAATTTTTTCAAATCGAAATTTTGGTGTGGGAAACCTTTGGTGTGGTTTTGGTAAATCTAGTATTATTTATGACTGCATACAAATTTTACTGCCTTAAATTAGAACATTTGATTGAGCAGATGATGTTTCAATCATAATTTCACATCCTGATTCTACCTTATTAAATAATTAATGTAACAATATATTGAAAACCATTATTAATTTCTTTAATGAACATCAAATGCATTTAAATACTGAAAAAACTCAAATAGTACATTTTCATAACAGACAAAAAGAGTGTAATAACTTAAATCTTTTTGTTAATGATAAGACTTTAAATACTGGTACTAACGCAAAATTCTTGGGTACAAATTTAGACGCAAATTTAAGTTTTAAGGAACATTGCGATTTTCTCATTGCGAGGATGTCGTCTCTTGTATTTTTATTTAAAAACATGAAATCGGTGTTAACAGAAAACCAATTAATAATTATGTATTACGGTTTGGTTAAATCGAGACTGAGATATGGCATAGAATTGTGGGGTAACTCTACCCTAGCAAGTAAAATTTTTAAGCTGCAAAAACGTATTTTACGTACTATAGCAGGGACTTTAAATACATCTACGTGTGTGCCTCTATTTAAAAAATATAATATTTTAACCTTACCGAGTTTATATATTTTTTTCTCTTTGTATTTATGTTTTTGCAAATAAACACAAATTTACATATAGCTACGATATTGACAACAAAATCACCAGGAATATGAATATGTTTTATATACCATTTACAAAATTAGAATGTGTAAAAAAAGTCACCTAATTATTTTGGTCTTAAGTTGTATAATCAGTTACCTAATGATATAAGACAATGTGATAATATTAGTAGCTTTAAGGACAAATTAAAATCTTTTTTATTATTTAAATGTTTCTACTCTGTGTCTGAATTTTTACAATAAGAATGTCTTTTGTGTCTCTACTTTTTTTATATTTTAGTTTTAAGTAATTTATTGACTATTCCTATACAATTATTGATTATTGTCAAAGAAGGAAAATAAATTATCTATCTATCTATCTATTTTAGTCGAAATTTGAAATGAAAATTATGAGACACAAATTTTTCCAATCGAGCGCCCAGGGAAAAATTCACTCAAGGGAATCTCGAACAGATCATGCAAAAATGGCCAATAGAGGGACCTCCAAGATCACCAAATCTTACGCCTCTGAACTATCTGAACTATTTCATTTGATGATATTTGAAGGCAAAAGTCTATACTATCACCACAAAATTTAGAGAATTTAAAGAACAGAATAAGTCATTCACAATATACTCAATGAATTTTTAGTAGACTTGCTTATTGTCCAGTCAATGGTTGGCAATTTGTAATAGGCAATTGGCAGTAAAAAAACTGTGCCTTGTAATTATTTCCACTTCAAATTTTCTCTAAAATTTTCCAAGGCAAGGTGGAAGCTTTCTAATAAATACCAGATTTGCCAAAACTAACACCAAAAATAGAGTATGGCCATTTGAGCAAATTGAGGATGACTGAGGATGGAAATAATTGACTATGGAAAGATGATATGGTAGTCAAAATATCCACTTTGTCATTAAAATTTGACCTGTTTCGTTTTTGTGTAATTTGTACAGTTTTTGCCACTCTAGATATTACATATCCCACTGGAATTGTTCCCGCATGTCGCAACAAAAAACTTTTATGACCGGAAATTACTTTTAGTAGTACCGTTAAAAATGGTAGAAAGGTTGATGGCTAGTGGGTTTATTCAACAAGGGACACCTTTCAGGATTTTCAAATAGAATTTCCACATATTTTCAAATGGAATTTCCAGTCATGGATTTCGACCAGTTTCGTCAAGTTCGGACTAGATCTGTGGCTTTGTATGGAGAAACAGATAGTATGAATAGAAAGAAAGGTAGTGGGAGACCTAAAGTTCGCACTGAACAAAAAGTTGAAAAAGTGAAGCAAATTGTTAATAAACACCCACAAATAACCTATTCAACGTTTAACCCAGTAAGTAAATTTATCCTACAGAACCTGAAATACAATCCTGTATATGTACGCTTATCGTCAAAGCTCTGTTTAAAAATTGTTCTAAAATGATCAGCCGCAGAGATTGCAATTTTCAGAGTGGTTTATGGGTAATTTACATAATAATGAAAACGTCTTTGCAAAAAAACGTTTTTGCTAACAATCCATGGTATAATCTCTGTGGTTATGTTAATTCTCAACAAATGGGAATGTGTAGATCTCAAAAGGCACATTTTTATGAGAAGCCGCTGCAGTCTCAGAAAGTTGACGTGTGGACGGCCATAACTTAAAGAAGACTAATTTTAAGGACTGATTTTTTACTTTTAGAAAATTTTGTAAACCCATGAGACGATGAGGAGATGCGACAAAGCTGTTTACAGCAGGACGGCGCGCTTCGTACAAATTTACGTAACTCTTAATAATTCAATTTTTTTGGATGAATTTTCCGATGAGTGAATCATTAGTCGTATTATACCAGTTAGGTGACCACCACGGCCCTGCAATTTCACGCCGTGCAATCTTTTTATGGCCACATATTAAAAACCCTATTGAAAACAGCAGCCAATCGAATCACTACTTCCACATCTTATTTTAAACATTTAATTAGACTAAACCGCTAAAACAATCAGGTTGTATTCTTAAAAAGGTTATTATATTATGTATTGGGTATGACCTTTATGACAATTATGGTGTCTATGACCCTTATTACCTTTATGGCCAATATGGCCTGTATAACTGATATGACCGTTATGACCTTTATATCTCATAACCTAGATGAACTCAATGATCTCTATGACATTTATGACTTTGATGACCTGAATGACTTTCGTGACCCATGTGACCATTATAATCAATATGACCTTTACAACCTATGTGTCAGCAATGACCTACATGAACTTAATGACATTTATGACCAGTATGATTTATTTTGGATATGAGCATGTAAGTAAAAATGTGAGTAGAGACTTAATAATATGATATTTGAATTCTCATATCTCAAAAACCTATAAAACGACATGTTATGTTGAATATATTTATTAATTCACATCAGCATACAACAAAATAATTGTCTCCTCCCCTCCTGTGTACAACAAAAACATAGTCAGCCAAATGAAAATAAATCCATTGTTTAGATTGGCTATACAAGGTGTGGTTATTAAATAACAAAACTGCTGCCATAACACTTTTCATTCATTACCAATTCATTACCAATTACAGTAACTTTTTCGCCTTCAACGTTCTCCCCTTGGCGATCCCTACACCGCTTCATACGACTTTTTCATTGTTAAAAGCAGTGCTGGAAGTCCGCTTCTGTCAGCTGGTTCAGAAACTCCGTCGCTTTTGCTTTAACTGCTTCCACACTTTCGAATCTTGTCCCCTTCAGTGTCACCGTGTCTAACAAGCATGGATCAGTGTCAATATTGTTTAAAACGTCAGCGGAAATGTTCATTCTTGATTCTTTTTGCTCGAGAGTGAGGAGTTTCGGCACCATTTTTTGCGCAAACTTTGAGCACGTTGAAAGATTCATGCAAAATTCGAACACATTCTTTGTCGACTCCTGTGATTACCAATTTTTTTCGCCCGTTTTTGACGTTGAAGGCCGTCCGGGGCGCGGATCGTCTTCTGTCGTTTCACGTCCCTCTTTAAACCATTTAAACCATTCAAAAATGTGTGTTCAGGATAAACATTCATTCCCGTACACTTCATTTTAACATTGCACAAGCTTCTGAAAAAGTCTTCCCCAGTTTAACAAGAAACTTGAGATTAACCCGTTGCTCCATCTGAACACTTAACATGTTTTTGGTCACTAGTACGTAGACTTATTCAAACGGCTGCTACAGTCAAACTGAGCGACCTACTGGCTTGTTCAGCCAGCTCAAGGTGGGGAAAGTATCACCAGACACAGTTCTGTTCAAACTTATTGCGACACGCTCGTAGCATGCTGGTAGCAGCATCAGTTTGGTGATTTAATAGCCACACCTCGTACATACGTTTTCACAATGTTTTAATGTTTTCCTTATATTTTATTTTATCCTCCTTCCCGTACTCAAAGGGAGTGTGGAGAGAAGAAGAGTAGGGAACTTTTATCTCTTTCACTGTTAAATATTTTCACTGTGTAGTTATTAAACAGTATGTTAAAGACATGTTTCATGCTATGACAATGATAGTGACGTAATTTTCTTAACAATAAAAACCTGTAGATTCTAAGAGTAGTAATTCAAAACATGTCCGCCTGTCTCAATTGTTTAATTCTTAGTTTATTGTATATATTACGTATTTGACTTATCCTACGTCATGTGTATGGTCTTTTGGGATGTACCTATACGTGGTTACACAGGTACAACGTTTTATTCAGTGAAATTGTGAAATTAAAATTGAAAACCTGTTTTTAAAACAAAATAAC
The DNA here is from genome assembly GCA_029963805.1 of Aromia moschata. Lineage (NCBI taxonomy): Eukaryota > Metazoa > Arthropoda > Insecta > Coleoptera > Cerambycidae > Aromia > Aromia moschata. The sequence goes on from JAPWTK010000004.1 coordinate 962,355, forward strand.
TGTTTAAATTTGTGAATAAATTAAGTACATTATAAAACATTTCGTACAATTAAATCAAACACTGTCCATCAAACAATACTTCTTCGCTCCTTACAATATTCCGTTTCATTCCTCTGGGATCGAATCGAGAAAATTATTATGCTCGGATATCAAAATAAGGCCCGAAATAAATTTTCGGTAGGAAAATCCAACGTCGCTCTTAATATAAACCGGCAAGAGATCGCGACAGCGCCACTCAGAGGGCTAGAGGAAGTATTGAATGGAAACAAGGTAAAAACAAAATTGTTATTATTACGATAAACGGTGAATTTAACTTGACGCCTTCGCGAATTTTTTTCTCGTCAGTTGGAGGAGGAAAATGGGACGGGATTAAGGCCGCCTTGGGCTTAAGATTGGAGAGGAAACATCGCTTTAAAAAATTACAATAAACATATTTTTAATCCACCCTCATATTTATATAAACTATGTATACAAGGTGTCCCAGAATGACTTACGATACAAATCATAACTTCTACTGGGATCTCACAAAGTAGTAAACATTAAAATATCCCCGTCGTCTGCTACTTTGCTTTGGCATTGAAACCCGATCCTCTTTTTATAACATAAAAGATACGCTGTGTATGTTTCGCTATGAATGATACGCTATGAAATAAATTTCCTCCACATTATAAAAGTTCATAAAAAAGATAATTTTTATGTAATAAATTATGGGGAATAGGAACAGGAAATAATTTAAATTCACCAATTCCCAGTCAAAAAAATGCTTTTTAGAGCGAAATGTTGATCAATTAAAAGCACGGAAAATTCCTTTTAAAAGTCAAAGAAGTTACCTCAAAAATAAAAGTGTGTTCCTTAAATTTTAATTAAAAAAGATTATGTTGCTGGTCAACAACGTCCAGTGAAATATTACGTTAGATATTAAATTAACTCTTTACATACATATGTACATACTCGTATGTATGTATGTATGTATATTAGACTATGCATTTACAAATAATATGTTTTTGTGGTTACAAGTGCAGTGTCAAAGAACGTTTTATAAGCTATGTTTTTATATTTTAACTTATCGGTACAAGTGAACTTGACCTGAACTTGAAACTGAAGAAGTGGACTATGACTTAGCGGTCAGTGAATTTTTTTCCCGAGACTGTACGCGCCAGCCCGCGCTTTACGTGCTGGGATTGTGGTGGGGGGGATCTGGCAACAAGATCCAATAAGCGTCAATTGGCTACCGGTGGTTGTAGCGGTCGCATCACTCGTTCTTTGAGAGTCGTTACAGTGACCCGGTGCAAGAAAAAATGCAACGTTCGCTTGAGCAACGGATGGCGATCAATTTTTTGTGTGAAACTATAGAAGAGTGCTGCGGAAACTATTCCAATGTTGAAGAAGGCTTTTGGCGTCGATTGTCTTTCGGACAGGCAAATTTTCCGGTGACACAAGGCCTTCGCAGAAGGTCGGGAAGATGTCAACGACGAGAACCACCCTGGACGGCCATCAACCTCCAGTTCTGACGACAATGTGAAACGTGTTCGTGACTTGTTGAACACTGACCGTCGTCTAAGTGTCCGTTTAATTTCCGAAACATAAAACATTACGAAAACCATTGTTCACGAAATTGAGTCTTTAGGAATGAGGAAGGTGTGCGCGAAGCTCGTGCCAAAAGTGCTAACGGACGATCAAAAAGCGAGGCGCGTCGAAACGTGCCAAGAACTTTTGGACACCTGCGAAGACAACCCCGCTTTCCTTGATGACGTGCATTACCGGGGACGAAAGTTGGGTCTTTGAATACGATCCGGAGACGAAGAGACAAAGTGCGGAATGGCACACGTCCAACTCCCTCGCCCCAAGAAGGCCAGGATGTCCAGGTCAAAGATCAAGACAATGCTGATTGTCTTTTTTGATTGCCGGGGATTGGTCCATCATGAGTTCGTTCCGCAGGGGACAACCGTAACCGGAAAGTTTTACGTCGAGGTGCTGAAGCGGCTGAAACGCAGACTTTTTTCTGTTTCCGCGCCTCAAAACCCCAATGAAAGGACAGCATTTTGGGTTGGTGAAAAACATTCAGAAGACTTGCACGGACGCTTTAAAGGCGATTCCGGAAAACGACTACCGTGCGGCTTTTGATGCGTGGAAGACCCGCTGGAACCGATGTGCGGACGCAGGAGGAATGTATTTTGAAAGTTTATAAAGATTTGTACACATAGAACCAATAAAAACCATTTTTCAAAGCTCACTGACATTACTTTACGGACAAACCCTGTATGTAATAATGTGTATATGTACACACAATTTTTATCAGCTCTCCATTAATTTCGTACTGTTTTGAGTACTGATAGAGTTTTAAGGGGTTAGGGATTTGGGGTTAGATTTTGAGGTTGGGGTCCTAGGGTTCTAATGAGTAGTCTTTAGTCTTTTCCATCCATATCTCGAAAACTGTTCATGGCAGAGGCTCAGGCCTGTGGCAACTTTTGATCAGGAAGTCAAGAACTACATTATACTAAATATTCAACCAATTCGACAGTGAGCTAATTTCCATAAGGTTTCTGCGGGGTGGTAGACCTGATATTATAATTAATACATGTTACATAATATGATGGATATGGAATGGAATTTTGAAGTAATGAATTCATTTTCTTTTGAGTTTCCCCATGTTCATTCCGAGAACATCTGACACTGTATTTTCAGCTCAAGAGAAATGTTACCACACGCGGACAAATTTAATAAATCACTGACGGATTCCCTGTCCGCAGCTCCAGTTTTGATACCGGACTAGTTAGAACTACGAGCATCGTGGATCCGTATTACTATAGATCATCGCGGTAGTGATGATTAACGAGCTTTTAGTCAATTAGACCCGACCGGACGACATTAACTCATTTGGATAATAGTATGACAATGCATGTTTTATGAATCATGAAACTCGCAGGAATTGATACACCGCTCCAGTGCTATCGCCTATTAATACGGGTATTGTTACAAAAGTGATTGATTGTGCCTTTCAGGTGTGGTTCCTGCGAGATAGTCCCGGGTTTACTTCGTCTATTATTTCTATAAATTGATGACGGTTCGCAGACCGGCAGTGTTCCGTTCCTAGAGCTCTATACTTAGTTAGAGCAAGCGCGCACGAGAGGTTTTTTAACCGTGCGATTGTTTAACCGCAGAGGTTAAGGGGGCTTTCCCGCTTTTCGGTTTCAAAAAATCATTTTTTTTTTTACTGAAATCGATGCGTTGTACATTCAAATTTATTTTCCTGAAATTTTAAAGTGATCCGTGTATTAGATTTCGAGTTACAGCCGGATTAGTGACGACGGTCCAGGCGCTTGAAAAGAGTCACGCAGGGAAAATGGAGGTGGACAGTGTAAAGGAAGTGTTTCAACGATCCGAGACGACTTTGGATTTGAACCCGTACAACAACGATCCGAAAGTAATGAAAAAGGAACGCGTCGGTCACGTGGAGAAAAACGCATGGGAACCAGGCTCCGTAATGCGAAGAAAACAAACAAGGGACTCGGGGGAAGAGGTACAGGAACACTGACCATCAAGGTAATAGGCGAATTGACAACTTATTACGGCCTGTTACTTATTATCCGTATTCGGCGAAATACGGATTCAGTGGAAAAAATGCGTGACGCTATCTGACGTGAAGCCACAATGAGGTCTACAAGGCAGAGGAGGGTGTCCTGTACGGGCCCCGAATGATGACGAACTGTAAGTAAAAAAAAATTTATAACTATATGAAAAAAAAAAAACGTAAGAAAAACTTCGAAAAAACGCATTTTTCTCAAAACAATGTTTTTGAAACTGGAATGAGATTTTTCTCGGACACTAATTAACCGATTTTAATGATTTTTCTTTTAAAATGTTCACAAATGATGCCATTAGAGGTCAAGATAGGATTTTTTTTGATATTGCAAAAATTCGATTTTTAATAACAATTTAAAGGTAGAAATTTAAGGTGAAAATCGAACTTTTTTTTTAAAGTTGCACCAAATCGCGTAAAATTTGAATTTCAAAAACCCCTATGATAAACACTAACAACAACCCTATATTTTATAAAAATGTTTCATTTTTTGATTTCAGACGAATAGCGTCGTATAAAAATCTCATTAACATGAGACATGTCCGCCTGAAGTAGCTGCATTGGAACAAGGATCGACGGCCGCCATTTTGGTTTAAAAAATAAATAAAAAACTAGATGTAACCTACATACCTGTATCTTTTAATAAAAAAAAAAAATTGTCTCAATCCGTTTTATACTTTTCTCAAAAAAAATTCCCAAAAAAAACTTTTTTTTTCCAGCGAAAAAGCGGGAAAGCCCTTTTAAGAGGGGAAAAGGGTCTGAGATACAAAAACAAAATGCATATTTTTGTGATTTTTTTTCAGATCACCTTGTTTGTTAATATTTTTAATTTTTTTTACATTATTAAGCAATATTCAAAGAATATTCTGCTAAAGTTTCATAAAAAAATATTGAAAAATATGCCAGTGGTAGTGATGAGAATCGAGTCACCTCAAAAAAAGAGTCCATGCGGTAGTCAGGATAACTCATGATTGCTTCATCCGAAATTAAAAAACCAAAAAGATTTCTTTATTACATAAGTTTATCTTGGATTTGAACGAAGGAATTAACAAAACATAAATTTTTGAATTTTTGGTACAAGTTCAATAAAAAAACTGATTTTTGTCAAAAATTTCTCTTTTTTAGTTGTAATTGAAAAAAAAAAGAAATCCGTCGTTCAGAACCGAGTATTTAGTAGGTATGTAAAAGAAGTGTGCAAAGTTTAGGCGAAATCGGTCCAAAGGTTTTCGAGAAATTTTGACTACCGACTTAAGAAAAAAATTTGAGAAAAACGCGATTAAAGTTTGATACATGAATAATGATGCCAACGATGCCAAACTAACTCTGTTTAATCTTTCAAAAAGACCCTTTTAAAATCAGGTGTATTTTTAAAAATATAACAACAAACGAGTCTATGCATGCCTATAGAAATTAGAAAGAGAGAAACAGAAAACAGCAGCTGCTACAAACCACTTGCCGCCTCGAGCGTAAAGCCCGCTACAGGCGTGCCGATAAATCGCAACGATTTAACTGTACAGTTCAAACTGCACAGATTTGTCGAACGTGTGTATGACAAATCGTTGTAAAGTTTGTAATGCGCAGTTGGTCGTTGAACAGGTTGAACTTGCCGTTCGATTAATTGGTGTCGATCATATCAGTGCAGTTTTTTCGTCGTGTGTGTACCGGTCGTTCGACCGATTGTTCAGTTATTTAATTCAGTTTTAATAATAAATAATAACAGACCATGGATGAGCCTGAGGAAGAAAGTCAAAGCAGTGGACACCGAGAACTTTTAGAAGATTTCATTGAAGCATATAGCAATGAACCTTGTCTGTGGCAGACAAAAAACAAAGTTATAGCATCTCTCATAATAGTGTCTTTTTTCTTTATAAATGGAGTTACCAGTGCTAAAAAGTTTAAATAAGTTTCTTCATCCATTCTCAAATAGTTATACCAATCTTTCGGAGCGAATTTTAACTCATTTCAAAGATTCACATGCGAATATTTGGTTCTCCTTAAAAGCCACTTCTTACACCATACACTGCAGGGTTTACGATTTGTCTTCTTCAAACACAATGTTAATCCTAATACCGCCAGTGCGTCCTCGTCATTCATCATCTTCTTCGCTGTACTACTGAACTGACAATCGACGCAGTTTTATCATTCCGTGTAGCAACACTAGGGATATTCGATTTAACGGTACAGTTATAATCGTTACGATTTATCGTCCAATTTATCGGCACGTCTGTAGCGGGCTTAATGCTAGTCAAGGGAGACCGAACGCCCGGAGACTCAATTGTCTATAACTCGAAAAGTTTTGCTCCCAACGACTTCAAATTTTCTGACAATATTTCTTATAAGTTGTAGTATCAGAAAAATAAATAAAAAAGTCGGTTTTTCGACCTTTTTCCCTCCTTAAATAACCGCTAAATAGCGGTGAAATAAACGCAAAAAAGAAAAGCTTGTGCATAGACAGTAGTGACACTGTGATATTTGGCAATGAAATGGGGTACATCCATTAGTAGATCAGAGGTTACTAAAAGGTTTCATAAAATATGTACTGTCCTACGCAATTTTCCCAAAACATTTTTTTTGTTATTAACTAGGTAGTATCTGTCAACCGATCTTATTACAAAGTTGATGTATTTGGAACACTACTGGCAAGTTCACAAATTCGCAATTTCACAAGTTATTCCCTCTTAAACCTGCAAGTGCACGATTCAAAAACAACACGTCTAGCGGATTTTTTTACGGCCATGGGCGCTATGTGATTATTACAGTTCAGAAATTAGTGCTACAACGCAGGGCTCGACACTATAAAACTCTATGATAATTAAAGTATAAACCGTATTTTTAAGTGCCTTGTAAATTATAAACGCGTGTATTTCTTACACCTGCATACCCACGCCACTGACCAATTCCTCCCAGGTCCCAGGACGCACGTCTACGCTATAGTACGCCGATTTCATGGGGAACGCCGGATAAGTAAATGCAGTTTTACATGTGATAAGCTAGGATTTCTGAACTGGTTATAAACCTTATACATATTTCAACCGCCATGCTCTCAAAGTAGAACAAGTTATGTTTTTAAAATCTTGACGGCTAAACAACCGCTAATGTCCCATTTACAAAAAAAATATATATTTTTTATATCTATAACTTTTTCATAACGTATATGAAAAAGAAAAGTTTCATTGTAAACGTTTGGTTGTTATGGAGACCAACTTATTAACCCATTATTAAAATTTAAATTCTTTGTTTCTCGCTCAAGCGATCCATTATTTATTTATAACTCGTAAAAACGCAAAAGAAATAAGAAATTATTGTAGACAAATACAGAAAATAAAAAATCTGTTATGACAAATAGTTGTCAATGTTGCTGTTAGTTTCAAAGGGTTAGTTTCAAAACTTTGAACGTGTTTTTTTGCGAAATGTTCTTTATGTAACCATATCGATCATTTTTAGTGTACAGTAAAAAGAAAAGGCTGCTCCTTCAGATATTGAGAGAAAACCAACGGATTGTCTTTAACATCAGATTGAGACATGCTAGTTCTGCGCCCAAATTCAGCATGCTCCACTGTACTGGATAGTCTTGTAAGTGCAAATTCGGCAAAAATGGACATAGGCTAGTTCTGCATTCAATGAACGATATATATGTATAAAATTTAATTTATACCTATTATTGATTAATAAATTAAGTTATTAGAAAGTGCGTTTGTAACAGCCCTTACCGTTTAAATTTCTTTTCCCGGTTTTCTTTTTTTTTTTGTAAATCACATTGAAAGTGGGGACTTGAGGATATGAAACACATAGTATGGAGACAGGGGGATGACTAATTCTGATTACAAACGCAAACGCATTATTATTATAATTATATAAAAGCTTCATGGTCGAATGTTCACTGGGCAGTGCGCGGTTCATTATTTCCATCAGTTCAAATTCATATCCTCTTTGCTGGCGTCAATCTCCTGGATATTCCCCTTAAATGCAAACCAAAATTAACAATTAGTATTTACTGAAATGGCAAACACGATCGGTGAAATCTGATATTCGGTTCGATTATCATTGGATGATGGTTAGCTGCATAATATTCCTATAAACCAAACCGTTACTACAATTATTAGTTTAAATGTTGCGTGTAAATACACGTGGTGAACGCATCGTTGAAAGTTGTATGTTAAACGTTAAATACGTGAACTAATATGTATTTGTACAGTGTGGAACAGCCAAATGGATAAATTCAGTAGCTCCATTATTTGCATTTTTTTTTTAGAAAGTCCTGAGACACGTCAATTTCTAATTCTAAAATGACATCTTGCGACGTAAAAATGTCATCCCTAAATTCAACCCCCTTCAGGTGACAGCTACGACCCCTAAATTTTCAAATTGGAAGTAGGGGCTTGTGATACTTAATTTGAAAGGTCTTTTCATTCTCTATTCAAAACTGCTATGGTTTTAAATGTTATTGCAGAAATTAACAAGAAAAAAAGATAGGTTTCTCCAGCGTAGGAAATTCGTTACATTAAAATAAAACTTCTATAAGTAACATTATTTGTCAATTTTAGGTTCTGAAATATTAATAATAACAAAAAATAAATGTCTGTAATTGCCGACATTCCCTACTATAAGATAAAAACTTACAGACAGAAAATCAGATGCACCCATATAAACTGGTACCAACTAAGGAGCTCGCGGAAGACGATTTTGATAGACGAATTCTCTTTTGTTAACAAATGATGCAAATGATAGATGACAATACCTTACAAATTGAAAATGTTTTATTTTAGGATAAATCTACATTTACACTTCACAGCCATGTTAATCCCCAAAACTCAGATGCACCCATATAAACTGGTACCAACTAAGGAGCTCGCGGAAGACGATTTTGATAGACGAATTCTCTTTTGTGAACAAACGATGCAAATGATAGATGACAATACCTTACAAATAGGAAATGTTTTATTTTAGGATAAATCTACATTTACACTTCACAGCCATGTTAATCCCCAAAACTCAGATGCACCCATATAAACTGGTACCAACTAAGGAGCTCGCGGAAGACGATTTTGATAGACGAATTATCTTTTGTGAACAAATGATGCAAATGATAGATGACAATACCTTACAAATAGAAAATGTTTTATTTTAGGATGAATCTACATTTACACTTCACAGCCATGTTAATCCCCAAAACTGTCGTTACTGGTCGAGAGAAAATCCTCAGTGGATGAGGGAACTACACACGCAAAACCCTGAGAAAGTTAATGTTTGGGCAGGAATAATTGGAGAAAATATCATTGGTCCTTTCTTCATTGACGGTAATTTGAATGGAGAAACTTATTTAGTGCTGCTCGCATTACGAAGTCAATGTCTGGCAATATCTCCACACAATATTGCCAAATCGCTGGATAGGGAGACGTGGTTCTGTGGAATGGCCTGCACGATCGCCTGATCTCACGCCGTTAGACTTCTTCCTATGGGGATATGTAAAAAGTATGGTTTACAAAATGAAACCCGACGATTTAGCTGCCTTAGGAAAAGAATAACACTTGCAATTAGGTCGATTACCCCGCAGATGTTAACTAACGTTAGAAGACATTTCTATTTACGGAGAAACTTTTTTTTCTTGTTAATTTATGCAATAAAACTTAAAACCATAGCAGTTTTGAATAGAGAATGAAAAGACCTTTCAAATGAAGATCACAAGCCCCTACTTTCAATTTGAAAATTTAGGGGTTGTAGCTGTCACCTTAATGGGGGTTGAATTTAGGGATGACATTTTTACGTCGCAAGATGTCATTTTAGAATTAGAAATTGACGTGTCTCAGGATTTTCTAAAAAAAATGCATAATAATGGAGCTACTGAATTTATTCCATTTGGCTGTTCCACACTGTATAGAGTGAGCTAATACAAGATCTATTCAAATCGGAAAAAAAATCAGTAACGAAAATTATTTATTTACTTTATCTTGTTTAAGTCAGACGTATGTTTTTACCCATACGGATAAAAAACTCATGAAACAATGGCGCGATATTTAAATTCAAGGTGTTATAAGTTTGAGAATTTCTAAAATTAAAAGTTAAGATCCTGTTAAGTTAAGGATACTTTCAAGGATCAATAGTTCTTTAAGGGCGGTTCTTTTTTCTCTTCTGTCTTTTCGATCATACATATTTTGTTTCGTACTTTTAAGGGATTTGTCGTGAGTTGTATAGACGGGGAAGCAGTGGGCAACAAAAACCTACCTTATTTAAATTGAAGAGGAATTCGTTTCCTATAAGGCGCAAAAAGACATATCGAATATCACGAAATTAAATCCGCATGCCTCACGACAACGCGCAGGAGACATAGGAGTGAATTAATCAAGTAATAATAATGATTGACAAACCGCAGTAAATGTTACGCTTTTCTCAATTATTTTTTGTTTTGGGGCAATAGCTACAGCTGCCTGAAGATGTCAGAGGTCTCTAAGAGATAAGAGGCTATTTTTATGTGCCCAATTTTTGGGAATATCAATTTTCGTTTTATTTTTCATAATTGTTAAAATTATGAATAAAATATTTTTCATTATTATCAAGTATTTTCATACAGTCAGTTTATTAGGCAACACTTATAAAAATTAGCTGGTACTTAAGGTGATGAAAATTGTTTGTTGGGTTGTTTAGTAAAATATATTGCAATATTTTAGTAGCTACCTCTATAAAGGTTTTTGAAAACACAGTTGTTTTTTTTTCCAATCTGTTTGTAGTATTTTTCGTAATTCTATTTATTTTTATTATTTCTTTAATTTGTTAATGTTTAGCTTAATTAAGGATTAAATGGAAAAATTCTGGATACAGAGTTTGTAAATAAATGTTATTTCACTTGAAATTTTTATTTTCACTTGCTTTGTGAAATGTTTACAGGGTGATTTTTCTGAAGGTGTCAGGTAGTAAAATTTTATAAAGCTAGGCCCGGATAGTGAACAAATTATAGTAAAAATATGTATGAACAAAAATACGTATGTAGTACTTCAGTTAGTGTTCACTTTGTCAATAAATTGTATCATTAAAAAAAATACCATTAAAATGTATTATGTGTCCTTCATTTTGAATATTCCATCAACACTGACTTTTAATTAAAAATTAAGTAAAAATGTGACAAAAATTCCACATACATAAATGAAATTGCCCTCCCGCTTAATTTCTTTAACGCCGGTCCTGGAATTTCTCCAGATGCATTGAGTGCTAGACTGTAGTATTATTTTACCAAAGTATGATCCAACCTGACTGAGCCGTTTAAAAATTACAACCATAAGAAGACAAAGATTCATAAAACATTGTGTATATTGTTAATGAAGGAGAGCAGACACTTTTTAATGGCCATTCGTTATTCCCCAGAGTGAGATCCTTATGTGACAGAAGTATGTAAAATTATTCACTCTGTATAATTCATGACTTATTCTCAACTAATTGTTTAACAGGTTGAGCGCCGCGGTGGAATTTGGTAAAATGTCTCCATGGACCAACATGAAATTTGCATACAACGAGTATCCTTATGTATTAAAAAGGTCATAATTTTGAAAATACGTATTACTGATTATAATTTGTGACAAAATTGCGCGGCGGGCACACGTGACGGCCACGGTAGGGTAAGGTAAGGCCAAAATAACACGAAGATATTGTCGCAAATGTTATAAAAGAAAACAGAGGACTGAAATAACCAAAAACTTGGTGAAGAAGGTATCCACATTTTGTGCTGACTGTGTTGACTATCCACATATGTGCCTTGATTGTTCTAATCGTAAACATCATAAAAAGTAACTAAGTTAGCCCCTTACTGTTTTGTAACAAGTTCTTTATGTTCCTTTATTTAAATGAATATGTAAAAACTAAATAAAACTAATATTTAGGAAAAGTAGTGGTAAAGTGGAAAAGGCGTGTAGTGGTTATTTTCCAAATAAAGATTTTTGAGACCCAGTGCTGATTATACAATCTATGGGACCATAGCGCGACATACATAATATAGCTTGCTTTGCGCCGCACAGTGGGCGAAAACGGCAATTTTTTTTTCAAAATAAGATAACTCCTCACTCAAGAAAACTCCGATCATTGTGATTTTTTTTATTTTACAGGTTTTGGACAGTAGATTAAAGTAAAATTGGCCCGACACACGTTTGAGGCTTAAAGAGGGGGGATAGACACCCCATAAGGGACCCCATATCCCAGTAACTTTATAATTAAAGCTATTAAGCTCCAATAACCGCATACCTCCAACTTTTAAACCCCCATGACCTTATAACATAAGCTTTCAAAACTCCTTGACCCCATAACTTGGAATTTTATACCCCCATAACCCCATAACCTCAGTTTTCAAACTTTAGAACCCTATAACCAATGGTTTTATACGCCTACAAAGAAAATCTCCTAAATCCAATCTAAAGGTTCAAAACTGAGGTTATGGGGTTATAGGGGTTTAACATCTTAAGTTATGGGGTTATGAAGATTAAAAACTTAGGTTATATAGATATTGGGCCATAAGAGTTTCAGATTTAGGGTTGTCCGGCTCGAAAAATTGAGTTTTGCGTACATGAGGATCTAAAAGTTGAGGTTATGGGGTTATGGGGGGTATAAAATTTTAAGTTATGGGGTCACGGGGTTTTGAAAGCTTGTGTTATAAGGTCAGGGGTGTTTAAAAGTTGGAGATATGCGGTTATTGGAGCTTAAAATCCTTAAAAGATCTTAAAATGGGATATGGGGTCCCTTATATGGTGTCTCCCCCCCCTCTATAAACCTCAAACGTGTGTCGGACCAATTTTCCTTTAATCTACATCCAAAACCTGTAAAAAAAATCACAATGATCGGAGTTTTTTGGGGGGAGTTACCTTATTTTGAGAAAAATTTTGCCGTTTTCGCCCACTGTGCACCGTCTCGACTCATAAGACTTTTCGGCTTTTACGAGAAGCTGGAAAATAAACAGCGTAAAATACATATGAATGAAAATGGTTTCGTAATCGACCGAAAATTATCGAGTGAAACATTGCCAATATTGTGAATGAAATCAGATTTTACGGGCTAGTTGACTGCTAATTAGATTAGCTAAATAATAATTTGATATAACGTTAATAAATAGAAATTCATTTCAAAAAAGTAATAATATATAGTTTATTTAGATTATTAGAGATTGGGAATGAAGGGCTTTATTTTCTTTGCTTGAAGGCAAGGGAAACTGTGCTTCCCTAGCTTCCATGGAGAACACGCCTTTGGCACCAGTTGATAAGTATACGCTTAAGCCGCACTCAGACGACTGGTGTACTTGACAAATACACCAATATTGGTGTATTTGTCAGGTGTGCCAGCTCGCGAAGGCCATTAACAAGTAAGGCGTTCTCACGACCTGTGCAAGTATTAGCCAACAAATTGGTACAATGTTGGTGGAGTGAATAGACGAGTGTTGACCATCATGGATAGCGGTCGTTCTGAAAATATAGTGGCAGCTTTTGTAATTATGAGTAGGTGCTATTTAAAATTAAACAAAAAACAAACACTACTTATTGTAACTTATTTGACTAACATTACTTACCTATTTGACCACCACATTTGATTTTGTTTAATTAATTATTAATTATATATATTAATTAATTACTTATTGTTACAGACTGAATAGTAGCGAAGCAAGGTTGCACAAGTATACACAACTCGTGTGAGTGCTACCACAAGTATAAGCAAGTATGGACTCGTCAAGTGTACCAATAATTGTAATGCCTTTGACTTGTGTCGTTTTTACCGACAGACAGTGGGAAACTAGTCAGTACTCACCAGTGACCAATGTTTGTACAAGTTAACCACTCACATGACTTGGCAAGTATGCGCTAATAGCAAATATTGGCCAAGTACACCAGTCGTCTGAGTCCGGCTTTAGCCTTCAGTGGTACGAAGAAACCAGCGAATGGACAAAAGAAACTATGAAAAAAGAACCGGAAAAAAAGAAACTATGAAGCACAGATTTTCAAAAAAAGGCTGCGGCTAAATGGTATACTGTTGATATATTCAATTACTTTTTTGAAAACTACTGAAATTTATGAGTAAAAATAATGATGAAGATTTCCAGATTTAATTTTACTTGTAATGTTTTTTTTTAATAAAAGGATTTTAAAAACGTAGTGAGCAAAAACTGTAAGCAACGATTTTACTGTAAGCAACGAAAGGATTTTAAAAACGTAGTGAGCAAGAACTACAGAAGTTCGAGAAAAAATGAATCGGCGCTTACCTGAAAGGGCTTGTTTAGAAACTAGGTTATGAATAAATAATGGAACAAAGCCCTCTCCTTCATATCGGTAAACATATGTGAGGCCCATCTGCATACAAAGTAGATCTACGAGAATTTTATTGGCTGCCGGCTATTTTTCCGCTCTCGGAGCAGTTTAATAAAACTGAGGAAACAGGTACAAATTTATTTCCTCCTTTTTATGACGTGCTTCCATGCGGCTTGTATTTTTTAAAATATTTTCTACAAACGGGCTGCCCTTAACCGGACATTAACCTTATTTATCCAGGTTAGCTAACTTTCAAATTTACTGCTATGAAGTAGAATGAATAAAAAAAGAACACTTATATTTATTTGACTGATTTTCGTCGGTATATGATAGAAGTGGATGTGAATAATCGACATTACAGCAAATACCTAAAGTCTAAAAAAGGATTCCATCCCGAAATTGATGTTACAACAACAAAACAAAACTGGTAAACAAAATGTGTTTACCAGTTAACATATCCATGTGGAAAGAGCTATCTATATTGGTCAAACAGGACGCACTAAGTAGTGCAGAATCAAGGAACACCAAAGGCATATCAGACTTGGAGACGCAGATAAGTCGGCAGTGGAAGAACATGTGCTTAATAATCAAAACAACAAATCTATATAACATTACAAACTTGACAAATGTACCCACTATTATCCACGTATCATAAAAAATCTCTGGAGCGATCGAGCAGAATAAGGATCATTTCTCGAGGATATCGACTGAGCAACACTTGAAAACTCGCTTCACCAGGTACGGTGGTCTGGAGCGGAGTGCGCATAAATGGACAAGAATATCACAGTCAACAGAAGACAACACTGAGCACCAGTTGTCGACGTTTCGCTTTATTTTTAAAACTTCTTCGGGGCTAACGTTGCTTATCTTTAGAGAAGTCAATATACTTTGTAAATACGAGGTCAGTGTCAGTAAAACAAAAAACCAATTCATTAAATGTAATATCTGAGTATTAATATTTAATAACTAGTTTTTAAACATAATTTTTCATATACTGTTTTCTCAAAAAAAAAATGTATTTTCTTTTGATAAGGGAATAGCTTAAGACATTAAGAATATGGCATATATGTTCAATGATTTTAAATAGTACTATAAATATATAATGTTTAAAATAATTGATCTAAGAATTTTATTTATTAAAACCTTATTACTACTTTTGTTTTAACATTGATCGTATATAAATTTGTCATTTAAAGCAGTTTTTATTATTCAAAAATATAATACTGTTTTAAAGAATTAAATAAAATAACAAAAACGGTAAATAATGTTTTTCAAAACGCCATATACAGTAAGCGGCAGCCTAATGCGTATATAGGTGGATATTAAATACATATTAAATGATATATTTTTATGTCATAGTTAGGCGAATTTTCTTGGGCTGGGAGGCTTGGTTGTACATAAAGCTAAGAGGGGGTCAGCGGAAATCTACCTCAAACAGCCCTACCGACAAACCGGATGCCTTTCATACGCCTGGGCTAGTGATTGGATCGCGATTGGTTCTCACCTCATCTACTTAACAAAGAAGTTAAATTATCAATTGCCCTTCATTCGACTATATACGCATTAGGGTGCCGCTTACTGTATATTCTAATTCAATGGAATTATTAATTTAAAATATAAATTGAACGACAGAAGGCTATGAATAAATAAGAAATAAACCTTTTGAAACGTCAAAACGTTAGCTTGTCCAGAAGTTGCAGTTTTGAGTACTTTATTTTGAAAGTTCAAAAACAACAATTCCGCAGAAAACTCTTACAAAATAATTATATAACATAATAATAACATATTTTTTAACGACTTCCACCAAAAACAGTAAGCCATGAAAGAGCTAATGCTTGTGATATCCAAAATCCGACAGTGGAACAGTTCAACATGGTACAAATCCGTTTGTCTTAAAATTTTAAATCATAACAATATATAATAATGAGCACCCAAGGAAAATACATACATATTTGCAAATGCATTAAATATGTGTTTCATCAATTTCCTCTCATAATCTTACTCTAATGTAAGTATTTGTTTACCCCTTCAGTCAAACCTAAAGTGACTGTTATCTTTAAAAACAATAAATTATATCAATTAAGGGGTAGGGTTAATTCGGGCAAAAAAGACACATTTTTGTGATTTTTTTTTGACGACACAGTTAAAATCTATTTATTAAAACCAATGGCACATTAAAGTATAGCATTCGAAGAATATCGTGTAAAGTTTTCATGAAAAAATATTAAAAAAATACGGCAATGACAGCAATTATTCGGAAGCGTCTCGGAAAAAAAGTACAATTGCGGTGTTCATCATAACTAGGTGCTGGATCATCTGAAATAAAAAATCAAAGTTCTTTCGTTAGATAATCGTTTTCCCCAGGTAACGCTGGGAGGGTTTTTCGAAATTTCTATTTTTCACTTTTTGGGAAACCTTTGAAGTGAAAAACGCGATTTTTGCGAAAAAAAATCGGCTAATTTGTTACTGTAAAATAAAAAATATTAAGAAATTTGAAAAAACTCTCCAGCGTTACCTCGTAAATTATGTGCAGAAATAGTGTTCAAAATTTCAAAAGGATCGGTGCAGTAGTTTTGAAGTTATGAGGTACACCGACTTTAAAAACGCGAGTTGTGGGAAAAAACGCTGTAAAGTTTCGAACACTAAAAAATTTGGAATAAAACGTTCGTTCATAAGCGAGTTTTATCGGCTTACCCCACACTGAATCATCGATGCCAGGTCCATAAAGGATGTTGCTATCATCGATGATGTCTAAAGCATCCTTTTGCTCCTGTCTACGACGAATCCTGCCTTGCGAAGCAGCTGTCAGATAAGTCATGTCTGCTGAGTCATGTATGAGGCGCGGTTGCTTAAACCGCTGTATCTTCGTTAGTTTTGCTCCGATTCATCTCAAATTTTCACACAATATTCTTAAAAGGTTCTCCATTCAAAATAAAAAAATGCAAAAAACAAAAGTTTAAAAACCCTACCCCCACCCCCCTTAACCAAGTGACAAATGGCTGAAGAACATTTTGGTATAGGGTATCCAGAAGAGAAACGACCAATTTATTAATATGTACAAATATGTTAATAATATAATAATAACTAACAGATACAATAAATACATATTTATAATCAGATCATCTGCCGTTTTAACTTCAGTTAGTATTAAAGTTACTTGTACTTACTAATTAATATGCAAATATTCAAAATAAACTGCACGTCAAAATTAACGTAACACTTTTTAGAATAGCACCATTTGCGTTATATTGGTAAAAACCAAACCCCCCAAAAGCCCAATCCCATGTCGAAATATGAATTCGCAAGATTTTGACGGAAATTCATGGGATTGACTACAAAAGACGCTCTCGGGTAAAAACTCCATCCTGGCATACAGTAAGACCTCCTCAATAAATTCTGGGTTTTTGGTCGCAGTCCCACCTCTTCAACCCATTTCCAGACCCCGTAAGCCAACCCTCTGTATTTACGTTGGGTTTTGCGTGGTTTGACCTTTGTTAGACGAATCTATTGCTCTTAATGCTGCCTAATAAATTGGTGTGGGGTGCCACAACTCACTTTCACCCTTTGACAACTCAAGCACACGTTTAGGCCACATCCACACCGACCCCCCACTCACCCCATGTCGTTTTGTCTCGAATTCATGTCATGGCATTACTTGAAGGCTGTCGAAGTTGGCGGAACACACTGCAGACGACCGATTGAGCGCCAAAAGTGATATTAGAACTCCAACCCACCCCCTGAAAATTTGCCGGGTTGTAAGAAGGTCTTGATGTGTGGGGTAACTCAGAAAGCTTTCTCGAAAACGCACTCTTTTTGGCACACCCTGAGTCGTCCGTCCCCTTCAAATCCTCTTTTGTGTCCCATCGCCTCCTCCCCATTGACCTCCTTTTTTGAGTGCATGGAAAAATTCCTGAAAAAGAGCTCATTAGACAGACGGAACCTTTCTCTGTACTTGTGTGAATCAACAATTGCCAAATTCGTAAGATATGATTCGAGGTAGGCCGAGTAATGCCACGACATGAATTCAAGACAAATATACACCCCACAGAGTCGGCAGGGGCGGAACCAGTGGGGTGGGTGGACGGTGTGGCTTGGAGGGGGTACTTTGGTTGTCAAAGGCTGAAAATGAGTTGTGGCAACCCCCTAAAACCCCCAAAGTAAAAAGTCTTTAACTCGAATAGAACGCAAATGGCGCTAATTTAAAAGTGTCACGTTAATTTTGACGAGCAGTTTACTTAGTAGCCGACGCGAAAATTTCATGCATATTTCATATTTAACAGATACTACAACCAATTGAATAACCATTTCTCTATGCTTACTTATTTCTCTCCAATTAAACCGAAACCCCAAAATGTCTACAATCCCGGCGCATCCGGCAAACTAAAGGGGTTTCCGCACGAACTCGTGTGTGAATTTTAAAGATAATACCCATTTCCACAGTGATGCGGGACTAATGAGTTATCTTTGTGTTTGGGATTAATCAACTACATTGTGAGCCGCGAGGGGACCAAACGCGGCGATATTGTGTGCACCGAGCTATCGTCCGTCATTGTTTGCAAGTAAACTTTATATTCTAATTATTTCGCCGACTTTATTGAATTAACAGTATCTATCGCTGCGGAACTGCTCTGGTAACTCTATTGTTTCCCAGTTGCGATCGTAAATTGAAACGGCAAATAACGGCACAAGTGCACAGCCAAGTGTTGCACGTATGTAGAAACACTGTGGCGAATTCGTGGCGTGTTTTATGGAGACAATGGGACTGGGAAAACTTCTTAATAAAAATTAGGTCAGGTTAAGTCAGGTTGGGTTATTTCATTCGAAACACATTCTCATTGTTTGGATAAATGAGACTACTACATACACATTTTTCAACTACAATTCTACTCGGAAAAGAGAACGAAATCTTTCGTTACCAAAAGTAAATTTTAGACTGTGTACTTTTACACTCTTACTACTTTTAGTGCGTTGGCGCTGTTTACAGAAAATAGGGACAATTTTTCTTTTTTCAAAAACAAGTTTAGGTTTAAGTCTGGAACTTAAATACACCTTTAGGCTTTAAATGTGTATTTGTGGAGTGTTTTTACTTTTCACAGAAATCAAGACTTTATTTAAACCTGATTTCCTTACAAAAAGAGTTGGGTTAGGTTACTTTTACATCAAATCCTCGTTATTGCATTTGGAGAAAATGGGAATATATTTGTTCCTCAATCAAAATTTGGTTTAGGTTAGCATAAGTAGGTACTCGTGTGTATTTGAAGTGTACAGGATAAGACTTTCTACACATCATTTAATTATGACAAAGCGTTTCTATGCATATTTTACGCCCCTAAAGCCCCATCTGGGTTGCTAACTAACTTACAAAATGGCTACTATTGAAATTAGCCAAAAAAAGGGGGGTTATTCTACTACATATCTATTAGTATACAGATCAGTGATCTGACGCCGGGTTGTGCTTATTCCGGCAGTAGTGGTCAAGACGTGGCCCATCCCATGCCGTCTTCTCTTGCACATAGATTTTTTTTAGCTGGTAATATTTTTGCTATCCGCAAGACTACGAGGTCTCCATTGGTTATCTAATGTTGGTTCAGGTTATCTTTTGCTTTTAACTTTGGCATCCCCATTTAATAAAATTGAAAACATTTAAACACTGAAAATGAAAACTGTCAACAAAGTCAACATAAATTAATTTTTTCACGTCTACTTTGACCCAGACTGAAACATTTTAATAAATTTCATGCACTCTAGATTAAAACAGGTAAATAAAAAAATAATGACATTACATGTCAAAAATTGATAAATGGGGTGCCATTGTGCTGAGAATTGCATTTTAAATTAAAATAAGTGAATAAACTGACGTGCCATAAAAATTCGGAAGTTAGGTCGAGGCATTTCCGGTTAAACCGAAGGTGAATAAAATAATCTGACGACTATGTCAACAAATGCAAATTTATGTGTAACAAAGGGACTATCAAACATGTTACAAATCAATTTCAGTTGAATTTAGTTGAAGGGTAGTATCTTCTCAGTATGTGAGTGGCTAATTTACGTACAGGCGACAGGCCTTAGTTTTCGAGTAAAATATTTTCAAAATTTGAGCACCACTCATTGGTCTTTTATATAAGTTTCAGGGTTATGGGTAATATCTCAGTGTGTAAGGTCCTCAGCAGATGAATACTCTTAGGCTGCTGGCTCTGGTTCACGCCCAAATCTTTTTTTAAAGCAAATTTTATTATATTATTTACTAGCAACCCGCCCCGGCTTCGCACGGTTTACGACATCATATTAGAAACCTCTAAAATTATCAGTGTTTCTCTACTATATTATGCATGTATTATACATATAAACCTTCCTCTTGAATCACTCTATCTATTAAAAAAAAACCGCATCAAAATCCGTTGCGTAGTTTTAAAGATCTAAGCATACATAGGTAAGGACAGACAGCGGGAAGCGACTTTGTTTTATACTATGTTATGATTAACTATTTTCCTATGAATAATTAAAATAAAATATTAATTGATATTATATTTAAAAAAAAAACAACACATTTATTATATCGTCGGTTTAAATGTGAAATGCATTAACTAACATCAAGCCACTTATTAAGAAACCTGCGATTTAATATAAACAAGAGACGAATATGTTTCAAGAGGTTCCAAAGAAGTTATACGACTTTTTAACAGCTACTTAAAAAAACATATGACCCATATTATTGGGACCCATTTTTGAGAATCGCCCTATTTTCGATTACACTGACCTATTTTCGATAATCATCCGGTATACAGTGAGCTCGTAAAGTTTGGACTAAATTCTATATCTTTTTTTGGGAATTTTTTTACAAATATAACGCGGACAGATCGATTTCGTTTTTCAGAAAGACAAATTTTTCAGTCAATGTAATCTTTGGATCGTCTTTTGTTTTCGAAAGACATCATCGATAATGTTTTATTTCTTTTTTGACTAGATTCGAAGAAAATCTATGATTTCTGAAGTGTAAAAACCATGAATGTTGAGAAGGAATATTTTCCAGATATGTGACCGAAAGTTTTTTATATTTATATAAGATTCAGGTACATATGATAACTTATTTTAGATTGACAAAAGGGTCATCATTATTTCAAAATCAACAAGAATTTTACGGTCACTAACTCAAGCACATGAGAGATTCGGTAAGATAATTTCACATTTAACTATAACTAAGAAATACTTGTTGACGTTTTTAGTAGAAAATATAATATGAATTGAATTGCGAAGTAGGTTGGGCATGCTGACAGAAAAGTTTTGTAATATGTATGTGACATTTATTGCGCATTTTAACTGTAATTTTATTACATCTGTAATTTGATACAACACATGAAAAAATATACATTTTTTTTCTTGCTAGAATTTGGTTATTTCCCTAAACAATATCATATTTACAAATTAAGCTCATATAAACATAAAACACTAGTAGTCAGACATCAGTCAATCAGACGTTGCGACAACGTTTGACAGAAAAAATTACAGCGTAAATTTGCCTATGGTACCCAGCGGGACAAATATTTCCAGATTTTTTTCTCGTTGGCACGATAAAAACATTCGATTTGTTTGAAGATAATATTTTTGATGACAAAAATTTTACCTATGTAAAATTTTCACTCAAATTATCTTATCCAGTAAAAATTTAGAGGGGTGTTCTGGATCAAAATGGCACACACTGTATATCGAAAAATCGCTATCGCTCACCAAACCGTAGATCGAACATAAATAACAACGAAGCGGATCTGTCGATAGAACGAATTTCTCGTTGAGCCCATTCGACTCACGAACGTCTTCCATTCGCTCTGGCATCGTCCTCGTGCGAGGTGGTTAAATATAATCGCACCCCCGCAGCCGCGAGGGTGGGCGGTCAGCGCTCTCAGATCGATCCTCGCCAGGATTCAAGTGGTCCTAGGGGATGGGCCCCGCGGCGATCGGAAAACCCACCGCCGTGCCGGCGAGGGCTCGTACAAGTAGTTTTATTTAATTTTCAACTTTTTCGGGGCCGACGGCACCGACGCTCTCCGCAGCGGCGGCCTCTACAACTTAAATTACCGTTTAGTGGAGAGCTCTCTCAAACAGGATAAGAGAAACTCAGAAGAAGAAGAAGAAAAAATCAGAGAGGATAAGAGTGTTGTATAGTTGGAAACAAAAAACTGGAGGTTTTCCACGAAACACCGAACTACTACACTTCTCTCGACGCGCGTTTCGCCAACCAAGTTGGCATCTTCAGGAGAAGATTAAAACTAAATCCTATCCTACACACTTGCACTATTTATACCAAATTTGTTGCCACGGTTCACTGAACCGTAACTGTCTTTGTTTATCAGAGCAAACAGTGGACTGGTGGGTATCGGACCATTGTCCTTATTCATACTATTGTTATACGTATTGATTTCTAAAGTTTCAAAAGCATACATTGTTGTCAAAAGCGTGTTGGGCAATACAAGATTTTTCTGTCCTGCCATACTTCAAATGAGTCATGCGTTCTTTAAATCTAGTCAAAATAGGTCTTTTTGTTTGCCCAATATACTTTTGATCACAATCTTTACAGCTTATTTCGTATATTCCTGTCTTTTCGTTATTGTTGATTTTGTCTTTGGGGTTACCCAAAAGCGTCTGTAGTTTATTTTTAGAATTATGAACCAAATTGATATTAATATTTTTAAAAATGTTATCTAGTCCGCGGGTGAATTTAGGTTCATATGGTAACAAAGCAAATTTCGAATTGTCACTATCTACGAAAAGTCGTGGAATTGTACAGAGTTCTCTTAAATTTATGCTGCCTTATTAACGTATCTATCAAATGGACTGAATAACCGTTACTCTTAGCTATATTCTTAATTAATATTGTTTCTCATGTTCAAACCTCTCTTTACTGAGGGGAAAATTTAACAAACGGTGAATTATAAAATTAAAACTGGCCATTTTATGTTGAAAAAGGTGGTGTGATTCGTTGGGAATATATCTAAGAGTCGCGGTTTCTTTCCTATATACATCAAACTCTAACTAATTGTCACTATTTCTAATAACTAATACATCTAAAAATGGTAGCTGTTCATTATGTTCCACTTCATATGTAAATTTTATGGTAGGGAAACGGTTATTTAATTTGGCAACAAAATTATCTAAATTAATTGCTTTTGTATCAAATACAGCGAAGATATCGTCCACATACCTGAACCAAACTATTAACTTATTATTACTTTTACTCAAACTTATGAGTAAATTTGAGACAGAAGTAAAATATAAATTCGAGTATTTCCCTAGAGTTTGGTTCAAGTATGTGGACGATATCTTCGCGGTATTTGATACAACAGCAATTAATTTAGATAATTGTGTTACCAAATTAAATAACCGTTTCCCTACCATAAAATTTACATATGAAGTGGAACACAGTGAACAGCTACCATTTTTAGATGTATTAGTTATTAGAAATAGTTAAATAAGTTAGAGTTTCGTATATATAGGAAAGAAACCGCGACATTAGATATATTCCCAACGATTCACACCACCCTTTTCAACATAAAATGGCAAGTTTTAATTTTCTAATTCGCCGTTTGTTAAATTTCCCCCTCAGTAAAGAGAGGTTTGAACATGAGAAACGATTAATTAAGAATATAGCTAAGAGTAACGGTTATTCAGTCCATTTAATAGAAAAGTTAATAAGGAAGCATAAATTTAAGAGAACTCTGTACAATTCCACGACTTTTCGTAAAGATACTGACAATTCGAAATTTGCTTCGTTACCATATGAACCTAAATTCACTAGATAAATATAAATGAACCTAGATACAAATTTTAAAAATATTAATATCAATTTGGTTTATAATTCTAAAAATAAACTACAGACGCTTTTGGGCAACCCCAAAGACAAAATCAACAATAACGAAAAGTCAGGAATATACGAAATAAGTTGTAAAGATTGTGATCAAAAGTATATTGGGCAAACAAAAAGATCTATTTTGACTAGATTTAAGGAAAACATGGCTCATTTGAAGTATGGCAGAACAGAAAAATCTTGTGTTGCCCAAAACGCTTCTGACAACAACCATAGGATGGACATAGATAATTTAATATTAATTAGAAATGTAACAAACAGTAGACACTTGGATGCTTTTGAAAGTTTAGAAATCATTAAGTGTAACAATACTAACAATAGTATGAATAAGGACAATGGTCCGATACCCACCAGTCCACTGTTTGCTCTGATAAACAAAGACAGTTACGGTTCAGTGAACCGTGGCAACAAATTTTGTATAAATAGTGCAAGTGTGTAGACTAGAATTTAGTTTTAAAAATCTTCTCCTGAAGATGCCAACTTGGTTGGCGAAACGCGCGTCGAGAAAAGTGTAGTAGTTCGGTGTTTCGTGGAAAACGTCCAGTTTTTTGTTTCTACGCCGAAAGTTCCAGTACTCACTCCAGGATTGTATAGTTGGGCCGGTCAATAGATATAGTAATATAAAAGCGTGGTAACCAGGGGGGCGCAAAGCGTTAGACCAATTATTTGAAAATATCGATCATTAAAATAAATTTGATCACCAATTCCAATTGACTGTGGAAAAAAAAACGTGTATTGAAAAGCACACGCCAGTCAAGCAGTACGAATATTTGTACCACGTAAGAGCACTTTCAACAAATGTTTACAAAAAATATACCTATTAAAAACGATTTAAAAACAGTTTAATTTTTATGGAAATGTTTTCAACTGTGAACGTAACTTAAAATTATTTATAAATAAAGATCATAAAAAAAGAGTTGCGGACACAATAGATAATTTAATCCTATTAAGTTTATAATATGAATGAATGAAGAAAATATCGAAAATTATCGTTTTAATCGTGTAGACTGAAAAAAGGCTAAGGTTTTGAGAAAAATGCGTTTAAAGTTGCCATTATCGGCGGGTCAAGGCGTGGTCTGTTCCCTTCTACATCGAATCTTTCAACTGAAAATGTTTATCCCAAAGTCACGTTCCATATCTGTATGTATATGCTGTTGGTAGAAAAGGTCCCAAACAGAGTTGGGCAAATTTTAGTCGATTGATGATTAATGACTAATTTAGTCATTATTCATAAACAAAAGCGACTAATGACTAAATTAATCATTAGTCACGGAAATCACTCATGAATAAATTAGTCATTCATTAGTCACGACTAACCGTCAATCAGTAGCCATTAATCATGAGTAATTATCAATCATTAGTTGTTATCTGTCATGACTAATCAAAAAAATAAAAAAAAAATTGGAAATGAAATAAAGTGTAACGAACGAATTCTACCACCTGAATGATTATTAAAATTAACTACGATCCTGGACAAATTGCCAGATGCTTTCTTTGCTCTTTATACACAGTCTGCGTCGCGCTATACTTATTTTGAGTACATAGCGGGGCAGAAAGGTTATTTTGGACAGTTTAATCAATTGCCCAATTGTCACAATAATGAGTTCAAAACTTCTTGATTGTTAACACACTTACTTTGAATTATTATTTTAAGTAAAACAATCATAAAAAAATCACTTGGTTTTGAAAAAATTATCTTAGGAAACAAATAGTGTTAATTTTATCATCTTCCAATCGACTTCTTACAGAGCTACAAATGTAACCAGCTGCCGAGAAGGCCGTTTCTGCTTCTACTCGTACAATAGTCGGTTTTATTGTCAATAAATTCATGTTTTATGTATTTTTCTTTAATTTACCGGATCCGGTGACCGGATCCGGCAAACTGGTGCCGGATCCGATAGATGTCTTATGATGCCGCATCCGCTGGATTACCGGATCCGGTTTTCCGGATTGCAATCCCTAGAACCTACCATGTATCTAAGCATATCCAATGTTCGATTATGTGTATATTATTTGACCGTAACTGTTATGAGCCCTATGAAATCTAGTACTAAGGAACTTTTTTTTAACTTTTTCCTTTACCACCTGAATGATTATTAAAATTAACTACGATCCTGGACAAATTGCCAGATGCTTTCTTTGCTCTTTATACACAGTCTGCGTCGCGCTGTACTTATTTTGAGTATATAGCGGGGCAGAAAGGTTATTTTGGACTTGGGAATGCTTTTTAACAGACGGAGAAAAAACACGTCGGCTCTTTTAGAATGGGAGCAGATAGATGATTTATTAAATCCGTGTAAACAGATTTTTAACTTATTCAGAAAAAAAACGGTGGAGCGGTGGAGCAGCATTTCATTAATCATCTAATCCAAGGATATCACTTACATTTTTTATGCAGAGCTATTTTACAAGGACGAAGTCTACATTGTGACATGGATTCAGGAGGCCAAAAGCTTATAAATTAGAGGTATTTACGTGGAATATATATTTTGCAAATGTTCGCAATAAACATGTTTAACATTATTATTAGGGTATTAAAACGGTCCGCAAAATAAAAGCAGCGCTCTTACATTTCGTCAACAATTCTGCTGTGTTCCTCAGAAGCCAAAGTTTACCTTAACTTACAGAGCGAAACCTGTAACTTAACTGTTCTATTGGATAAATTAATCCAACAGATTTTTTTGAGAGTGTTGCGTGCTGTCAGACTGTAAACGATGTACATTTTGAATTAAAATTATGTAGTTATCTTTGTCAAACTATTTTCATTTCTAGTCAACTTTGCTTTTGAGCATTCAAATCGGTTTTTGGATAACCTATTGACGATTCCTATACGCGAAATAAGTGCTCTTTAAAATTCTGTCACACAAAATAGGGGCCGTTATTAAAAATAAAATCGATTACTTCTAGATTAAGTGCTTAAAAATTTCAAGAAACATATCAGAAAATAGTAGTTTATGTGTATTTTTTGACGTGTCCAAGCGATTTTGTCGAAAAAAATTCGTGCCAATTTTATCCACTACGTTACGAAAGCACTGTATATTATTTTTGCTGTATATTATTATTTTTGTATACATTTTTGTATATTATTGCACGTATTAGTACGTTATTATTTTTTCCAAAATTCGAAAATTTAATCGTTTTCGTTGAAATTAAAGGTGTCTGGCGTTTTTATAATCGTTTAGTTTTTCGATAAGAGATGGCTACGGAAAATAAAAACTTCTGATTAATTCATGGACGGTAGATAGGTACCTATCAATTTGACAGAAAAAGTCAAAAATTATTAGCAGCGTTTTTAAAAGAAATAGTTTGGTGCTAGGCTAAAAGGCTTTGAAAATAGGTAGCTTCGCAGGGACCACAGGGATACATATCTGTATATCGTACGTGTAAATCAGACATCAGTCAGTTATGAAAAAGGACTTCTATTTAGAAGTGAGACGATTGATGAAAAGCAACAGCGTACGCATTGAAGGTAGTGAGGGAATAAGACCGGCCCTCTCATCACCTATGCTGGTTATTAGAAAGAAAACTGTAGAACTTCTCCTTTTCTACAACTGGCAGATGTCGGTTCATACGATATACATAGTTTGATAGATGTAAAAATACGTAGATATGTCCCTGATAATTATACACATATTTCCAGTGAACCCCCCAACTAGGGATTGCAATCCGGAAAACCGGATTCGGTAATCCGGCGGATCCGGCATCATAATACATCTATCGGATCCGGCACCAATTTGCCGGATCCGGTCACCGGATCCGGTAAATTAAAAAAAAAATACATTAAACATGAATTTATTGACAATAAAACCGATTATTGTACGAGTAGAAGCAGAAAGGGCCTTCTCGGCCGCTGGTTACATTTGTAGCTCTGTAAGAAGTCGATTGGAAGATGATAAAATTAACACTACTTGTTTCCTAAGATAATTTTTTCAAAACCAAGTGATTTTTTTATTATTGTTTTACTTAAAATAATAATTGAAAGTATGTTAAAAAAACAAGATATGAACTCATTATTGTGACAATTGGGCCATTGATTAAACTGATTTTTGATGACTGTCATAATTATAAGAATGAAACTGCCTAAATTACCTAATTATTGTGATCTCAGTTGGTAAGATTGATTTTAGTTTATTTAATATAGGTTACTTATAATGAGCCATCAAGAAAAAGTCATCAAAGTTGGACGAGCAAAAAAAGGCGTATTTCTATTTTTAACCTCATAACCTTATTGAATTGTCAAGGCTGTTACATTATGTGACAGTCATTATTTATTTTACAACTCTGACAGCTACTTGTCAAAAGACAAATTTTCATTTTGAGCTTCAACATAACCGCTATTTCCATCTCTCTCGTTAATAGCCAGATTTGACGCCATTTTTTTATGGATGTATAATGTAATGTAAGTTACATTACAAGATATCATTGATGTTATTTGTGAAATCTGAAGTGAAGCTGAACTTAACCGCCCGTCATTATTTAATTATTACTAAACTAATATAAAAATTACAATTAAACTAGTTACACTATAACTTTAATCTTATTACGCATCTTCTCCACTGTCTAAGTATATTTAAAACACAAAAAAGAAATTGAAAGAAAAGAAAAACCCAAAACCCTTGCATTCGGAGGCAGTCAGTTACCGTTCGACTACCAGGCTGTTAAGTGATGCATTCCGACACAGCTGTGTAAAGAAGAAACGTAATGCATTGAAGTGTCTTCTTTTCAAAAGAAGATCATTATTACGTTGATTATAAAATATTGCATTGTCATCAGAGATTAATATGTGTGCGAAATATGTTATCAAACTGACAGGAAAATCACAAGTGGGTAAAAATTAGTTTGCCAGATTTGTTACATACATACAGGGCAAGGGTGTCCCAAAATTTACACGAGATTTGAATTAAATAGAAAACACAGTTTTTTTTTTCAATTGTATTTTTTTTTAATCTCCTCCTTCAATGCACGGGTGGAGGTGGGCATGTTAATATAGACCTAGGACTTCAAATAACCCCATGAAAGAAATCCAATGGTGTTAAATCACATGACGTACACAACCAGGAGATGTCTCATGCAGTAATCGGGTTGTTTCACGGGCTGTGTGGCATGTCGCACCGTACATATTTGCCCAATCAACGGGGAGAAAACCGGTCACTAATTGTTGTCAGCAAACAAAAAATATGGTCGTATAGAGAAAAAAATTCTAAGGAAGATAGCGTGTTTTGCTACTCGAGTTTTAATGGCGAACATAACCAAAAAAATTCGCAAAAGTCAAAAGTTGTAGATATTAAAAATGCGCGTCGAATGAAATTTTCATAAACATGAAAACGAAAAAAAATCGGTTCATAAACATTTGAGAAAAATTTTAAAAAAATGTCAAAAATCGCGTTTTCGTATTTTTTGCTGTATAAATTCCAATTTTGTTTGAACAGACTTCTTGTTAACTACAAATATAGCCCAAGACAGTTATTTTAGTTTTAGTTATTTTAATACAAGTTAATTATTTTAATAGTTTTATAACTGCTATTTGACAGCCTGTTAATAGCTGCCAATTGTCGAATTATTGTATTCACATCATACATGAACTGAGTTACCTAAACAGCATAAACTCATAACATAAAAATAAGATTTTCACTTTGTTAAGGCACTTTGACAGCTAATTGACAGCTGTAGCTGTCAAGTGTTAATTTGGACAATTTGACATCGAATTTTTGAATTCATTAACCTCAAAAACATAAACCTAGACATTAAAATCGAAAATATAAGTTATTTAAAAATCTATAAAGACTGCACGAATAAATAAATCTGTGGTGGAGCTTTGGAGCTTTCAAGCTCCGTAGCAGCCAAAGTGTTGATTTTCTAGTTTTGTGCCCATTGAGACTTTTGCTTGGGATGACGAAACCTAAAGCATATCCAAAATTCAGACGATTTGACCGAAATTCAATTTCCATAAGATTATTGCGGGGTCCTTTGAGGGCTGTAGCAGCAAAACTTTCATTATTTTTGAAATATTGTTCAACAATGAAAACACGTTGTTCTATCAGGTAGTGCTCCATTTTTACTAACCCTAAACTGTCAGCTGTCAAACTGTTTTAATTTTTTGGTTGCCAACAATTTACCGCACAAATGGCGACAATTCAAATCTTGCGAGAATTATGGGACACCCTATATAAGCATGTTGAAATATAAACAAACTTTTTACTGACGGATTTCAATTTACATCTACTGAAACACATTCAGTCAAATGCACATTTGTTTTTTTCCAAAATTTGAATCCACAACTAGAATATCCTCTGTCCAAATTGAAAACCGGAATACCCGGTATAATTTGAGCGTAGGTGTTATACATATAACGGACTGACAGCGAGAACAAAGTTTATCGACTGTACAGTAAAGGTAAACACGAAACGCAGTTCATTCATTTTGAAAAATGAACGTGTTCAGCTGGCGCATTAAAAATATTATTAAAAAGCACACGTCAGCCATTTATCAGGGCGGAATTCGGATGATTATGCAGATGCGGGGGCGCCCGCCTATTTATTACGGAATCCTGCAGCCTCCACTTTTGTGGACGATGCTGTAACGGAAACTTTTAAATTTACAACCCGCGATTTTTCAAACGGTATCTGCACTCTATCGAAGTGTTTACATGGTAAATAACACTCGATAAATAATTTATGTATGCCATTTATTGTTGTATAGATGCCAACAAAATTATGGGTGGAAGACAACTCAAAAGAATAGGCTTTTTTTCGTTTTACAAATGACTGAACCCCTGGTCTCAACTTGCTATTTCAGAGACGAATTTTATATGAAGTGAAATATTTGTATGGATGCAATATTTGTATGAAGTGGTTCAGATTTTATTTTCTTTGTAGTGCATCAATATGTTATATTTATAAAGAAATAGTTACAATATGCATGCAACTGCAATTACTCTAGGACACTCAGTCCCATATTCAGAGCTGGAAAAGATACTGTCTGAAGATACTTAAGAAAAAGTATTTAAATTAGTTGATTATTTATCCAAATGATTTATAAAACCTATTATGAAAAATATCTTTGAAAAAAGTCTTCATCTATAATTTTTTTTAGTTACCTTTTTGTATCAAAATAGTTTTTAAAGATACAATTTATATATACTTTAAGTTTCAAGATATTAAAGTCTCAAGATAGATAAAATACTACAGACAGTATTATATATATATATATATATATATATATATATATATATATATATATATATATTTAATTAATTCAGATGTCACATGGAGTGTCACCTTAAAACTATGACAACTCCACGTTCTAATACTATTCAGTGGCTGTCAATCTTAAAGAATAAGCACCCAAATAAAATATTTATACCTACTGATATGTTATTGTATACCAGATTAACCCAAATTTGGTTGAATTTAGGTAAATAAACAAATTAGAATAAAATAAATACAAGTAATATTTAACATACACAACACAATTAAAACGAAAAATTATATTTCTACAAAACTATAAAACTCATCGACAAATGCAATATGGCGCCTAAAATCAAAGTCTTAATTTATATAGGTAAATAGGTTTTACTTACTGCTAATAGTTTTCTTCCATCAGTATTTTATAACAAGCCTATTATTAGAAGCAAACAAATCAATAATGACTATTTTATATTTTACTTCCACATCCGCATAGTGGAGTGTGGATTTATGTGGAGAGTTTTCATTGTCACTATTAATTACAGCATTATTGGAATTAAACGTCATATATTAGCACTATTGATAGAAACAAAATTGATCTAAAAAGTGTTAACCAGGATAAAATCTTATACCTGTACAACTTGAACACTTAAGTTGGCTTTTTAAACTTGGCGCATCCGCCAATTTATATAGTAAATATTATATACAAAAAATAATATAGGTTAGCATCATAAACATAGGCCACCAGTTAAACACAAGGACAAGGGTTTTTCATTTGTAACCTAAATAAGTCCTACAGAGATTTCTAAAAAAAAAAAACGATTATTTTTTTCACCAAAAATTGAAGATTCTTTACACACAGATGTAATTTTGTTGTGAAATATCTGGAAATAATAATTACACAGGCACACAAAAAAAATAAAAGTTGAGTGTTAGAAGGCAGGCCTATGTATTTCCATGCATTTTGACCTACCGAACACGAATCCGTTTTGTCCGATTGGCTCTTGCATTTTTCCTAACCTCAAAAAACATCTTGATAGTGTCCGAAAAATCACAAACAAGTAAAAAATAAAAAGCTTAAATGAGCTGACCACCATTTCCATGCGCATTTTGGGGCGCTGAGGCCGAATCTGAGGTCAGTATTGGCCGGTCAGTTAGAAATTCTGACATAACCTCAACAAACACCTTAAAAAAAGCCCGAAAAATCCGAAACAAGTAATTAAAAAGGATAAATTAGTTCATCACTATATCTACACGTAATTTGGGGCACTGAAACTGAATTTGAGGTCAGAATTAGCCGATCAGTAAGGATTTTCGACATAACCTTAAGAAACACCTAAAAAATGCCCAAAAATCCAAAACAATTAGATTCAAATCTTTAAGCAAACATTTTAAACCTAATATAACCTAAGAGCTTTACATCAAGAACTTTAAACTAAGAATTCTAACGTAAGCTGAGACAAGAACTTTAAATGAAAAAACATGAACCTATTATATTAAGACGAGAACTGTTAAGTTCCTAAGGCAAAAACTATTAAGGTTTAGAGTTCTTTGTGTAAATTTACTGTCTTAGAATATATTACATTTTATATAGTAAGAAATAGTTTTTATTTTATCGTTGATATTTTTTCTGTATTTCGGGACATCGAATTTATTAAATACAAGGCAATAATTTTACACAAAGTTTAAACCAAGAACGCTAGATTTAACAAAACTTAAGACAACAACTTTGCACCATGAACTCCAAACCTTAATAGTTCTTGCGTTAGGAATTTAACAGTTCTTGTCTCAATTCATAATACTTTTAAGTTTTTGGTGAAAAGTTCTTGTCTCAGGTTATGTTAGGTTCAAAATTTTTGGTTTAGGCTTTTAATTAATTTGTTTTGGATTTTTCAGCATTTTGTAGGTGTTTTTTTTGGGTTATGTCAAAATTCGTAACTGATCAGCTAATTCTGACCTCATATTCCGTTTCAGCGCCTCAAATTATGTATAGATATCGTGATCAGCTCATTTAACTTTTTTATTTACTTGTTTGGGATTTTTCATCTATTTTTAAGGTGTTTTTTTGAGATCATGTCAAAATTCCTAACTGATCTGCCAATTCTTACATCAGATTTGGTCTCAGCGCCCCAAAATGCGTATGGAAATGGTGGTCAGCTCATTTAAGCTTTTTATTTACTTGTTCGAGATTTTTCGGGCATTCTTAAGGGGTTTTTTGAGGTTAGAAAAAATGAAAGAGCCAATCGGACAAAACAACATCGGATTTGTGTTCAATGGATCAAAATTTATAGCAATATACAGGTCTGCCTTGTCGCACTCGACATTTATTTTTTTTGCCTGTGTTATTAGAGGTTTGGACATTTGGACTTCGGCGGCTTTTGACGTTTTGAAAGCTGTACATTTTTCTTAAGATTCCTATTTAGTATCACATGTCTATTGTAATTTGCTTTCGACCTATTCTTAAAAAATATTGACAATTTAAAAACGTCCATAGGTAATCAATTAACCAATTTACTATAGCCAGTACATAAACAAAAACGGTATTCGGACAATGCTGAATAATTTTATGTTAATCAGCACATATACGGGTACTTTTGTCGAGTGCTGCTGGAATATCACAAGGTTCATAAACTTTGGAATGTTCAGTTTAAATACGGATTTATTTCCGTGTCGCTATAATAGAACAAACGGTAAAGAGGAATGCAATGCTAACAATGTGTAGGGGAATCTCCTTCAATATGTAGTTAATTTTCCAATTTGCTCAGGGACTTAGTCTCTTTGTTTCTAAATGAAGTCATTTGGATCTTTGTAGACAAGCAACGAAGTATACATACAGCCCTTTGTAATCAAGGCGGTAACAGCATAATTGGAATTTCTCATAACTTTTTAATTTCATGTTTACTCACACAGTCTGCCTAGCAAGAGCGTGTACGTTATATTTTGTGGGAAAACGTATTGATTGTTTTTTTTAAGTAAATCGAACATGAATATTGTCTTCTTAAATGCACACTTACTAAGAGGTGGTTCAGTCTCCGCCATGTCGATTATAAAATTAATTATTATAAAAAGAAAATAAAAAACAGCAAGTATCTAACTTGAACAGAACGCAAATGGCGCTAATCTAAAAAGTGTTAACGCTAATTTTGACGAGCAGTTTAGCTTGGCACCTTCGAAGCATGTTTACCACGAGATTTTCGGCATATTGCTTCGAAAGTGACTTCCATGCTTCACAAATCTGCCGAGAATCCAAAGTGACTATGCCAGTTTCTGCATTTCACTCGCTGCAGATTTCACTTCAGTGTATTGAGTAATAATTGTCTTCTTCAAGGATCAAAATTATTGCTGTCACTACCAAACCAGCGTTTCGTACCAGATGGGTACCAAATTAACTGACCCACGACCCGGAAAATCATTGACATTTTATGACTCCGAATGTCTTAACACTCACCTGCTACCGACCGATTTCAACCTCGTGTACTTTCCTCTTGAAGAAAAGGGAAAAAGGCGGGGTGAAAAAAAAACTTATAAAAGTCCGAACAAAAAAATATAATAAACCGAAAGTTAATGTTGAATTTCATATTAGTTAGAAGCTATAATTAAATATTTTTTGTACATTTATACGGTTATTTCTTAAAATTAAATTAAACTTCCTCTAGGAAAATTCCTTATAACATTAAAAACAGAAGAAAGAAAATGTAAGACGTCTACTCTTGGAATGTCAATTAATTCGTTAACTCGTCCTCGTAAATTCTTAAAAACGCCGGAATTTTCTAAAACCTGAAATTTATTAAATATTTTACGTTTTTGTATGCTAAGAAAGATGACTGTTGACAGATCGATTTACGTATAAAAAAGGAAAAAATAATAAGGCAATAAAGAAAAACGATAAAAAAATGTCTCAGCAAATAAATATTCCTAAGTACTTCTACATATAACTGGGATTTATATTTGGAACGTCCCACGTCAACTGGACACCCTCTTTGTCGCAAATCGAGTGTGCGAGGGCTCTAAATTTTCATTAGGACATAAACTTTCGAAAACGGAATGGCATTTTGGGAAACTGATAGTTTTCGAGGATAGTGAAGCCAGAGAAAAATAATTTGATGTCCAATTGGACGGTCCACGTCAGGTGCCTATGGGACGTCAAAATATTTTTTTTTCGACCTCGAAAACGCCCCAAATAGAAGTTTTGAAACCAACTGAAAATAATGCGAATTTTTGGAAGATCATTACATCTAATCACGGGTATATTTGTCACATTACGGGACAGTAAGAGTAGATATAATATCGATTTCCAAAAAGCCCGTTAGGCTTTCTATATCTATATTTTAACGAACATTTTGAGTTCTCGCACATAAACGATTTGATTGCATCAATTTTTCAACAGGAGGGTGGGGTATTCAGTTGATCAAAAATAGATCTAAATACTTTGTACATTTCTTTGCTGATAAGCTTTTTGCGTTAATTTTTTTATGTCAATTTTCGTTATTATTTTATGTTATTGTTTTCCTTTATTGACCGATTCTTGATTTGATTTTTTTTTTATATATGAATTTCTCTTAAAATGTAACTTGTGCCAACCCTGCATTATGTCTTATAATTTTAAAAGCTCTGCTTCTCGTTTGATGCCATAAGCATTATCTGTCGTCTGATTTATTTAATACTTAAGAGTTAATGGTTAAGATAATAAAGCTTTTGTATGGCCGTGATGTAATTCCCTGTGAAACGTGGAACCCTTAACGGAAATAACACATTTTCTGTCAGTTTTATGTCACCCCAATGTGCCATATAATTTTAATGAAACATTTTGTTCCCATCCTATCGCGAGAGTTACTGACTCATTAAGCCGGGTCTTCATAAAAAGGTTTATAAAGCAATAAAGGGGTAAATAAAAGCGTTATTTTTTTGTCGCTTTTTCATACATTTATAATGTCTCATTTTTACCAGCGTAACATCGAAAAGAAATGTGGGGAAAAATCATTTTAAAAACAACATGAAGGTTGTTTTCTTGTTTCCAGTTTGCATATTTTCAGATAAATATTGCACCGTGATTTAACATGGCAAGGTGAAAAGCCCATAAGAGTATTTATAGTACCCACAAAACAATGTTTTTTTATGATGGCTAATCAAAATGTATACATGTTAGTCAGCAATTTTTATTTTTTTTATAATTAATTTTCTTCTAGAAATTAACTAGAAACATACATATCCAAGAAAAAAATATTGTCGCACTTCTGAGTCACTTTTTTATTTGTAAACAATTTGGTGTACATAATGGTAAGGCCTTTGAATCTGAGTTTAAATCTCAGCAACTTCATCTTTTTTTTATTGTTTGTCTTTATCTTTTTTCAGGTTACAGGTTTTCCTCTTTTAATGAAGTTTACAATTTAAAATGATTAAAATGATTGGTGTTGTTTTAAATTTCAATGTTCTTCCACATCCTGTGGTCAAACTAAATGAAAATTGGTACGACCCAGTTATATAATCTTTCGTATGAAAAAAGGACTCCTAGTTGGCCACGAATTTACTCCACAGGATGCGTGGAGCACACATTCAATGCTGGATTTTAGAAGGGTGGATAGACGATTAAGTGGCGATACACCGAAAATAAAAATACAATACCTTCATCTTTTGTTCGAATAGTTGTCACAAATCTTAAAGGAGACAGAGACAATCACCCGGTACTGCAGCACATTCACAAATCATTGAAACAAAAAAGAGTTCATCTCAGTATCATTTGAGTATTATCATTTTCTTTTAAGTACTCAGTTAAGTTAGGGGTTTCAACCCCCATTTTCCAAAAAACGAATGAAGTTAGGGATTTGATAATTGGCTAAAAATTATTTTCAACAACTAGCAATATAATAAATGTCAACAAAGACGCCAGTGCAAATTTCATATGGAAACCCGGTGAGACCCTTTATCCACCGCACTACGAATAGTCCTCTCGGTAGGACGATTATGGCGACTGTAAAATGGGGGAAGCGCGCGGAACGTTACACCCATTTTGATAAAACAAATTTATCATTTGCACGTGTTATTGAAAGCTATATCCGTCCATCGTGATTTGGCGAAAGAGACTGAATAAATGACAGCCAATTCGACAGATGTAGCTTCAACAATATGGCCGCTATCAACTGTCAAAGTTCGGAACTCCCTATTGGAAGACCGTTTATTTAGACCGTTTATTTATAACAGCACGAGAACCCGTACGATTCCCTGGCCAGCGTGTCCGGCCGAGCCGAACAAACTTAATTTTGGTGAATTATGCCCCCGCTGGGAAGCCTATTAAGAATAATTCACTAGCGCCCATCCTTTTAAATCCTTAAAAGCCATTTGCGAAATTGAATAATTCAAGGTATCTCTCCCGGATTACTACCCTCACCTTAATTTCATTTAACCCCGGAAATATTCAGTTACCCGCCGTAATTGCGGATTCTACGCACCTCTGGTTGCCTATCGTGCAGCGAAACGTCAAAGGGAATTGTCAACAGCGCCGTCGAGTTTCTTCTAATGGCCCCCGCTCTGCGTCTAGTTTGTCTTGTTTACATGCATATTTATTAGTCTCGTTATGTTTAACTTACATACTAAAGTTCCCGTACAATTTCTTGCTTACTTTTACCAGCTGATAACGTGATGAGATCATGAAGAATATTTTGCCAAATGTACAAGGTACTCTCGTAAATTTTACACAATGGCAATTTTGTAATTATGCGTAAATTTTTCACAAATACATTTTGCAATTCAACACAAAATAAACGCCCCACAATCACTTTGGCAATTTTAGCTTTGTTGAAAGATATACTTATTTGTAAAACAAAAAGAGAGATTTTTTGTTTATTTATTTTTTAAGCAATTAAAAAAAAAACTAACAAAAACTTAATACTTTATTCTCGGGTACAAAGTTTTATAAAATATGTCCAAAGAGGACTAAAAAATAGTTATGTTCTTAACGTTTCTCTTTTTGGTAATTATAACATCCCAAAACATTATTTCCATAACAACTTAAAGCAGACATTAACATACAATAAATAAAAAAATATATAGTATTGAAAAAGTAGCAAATAAATGAAAACATGTAGTCATTACAAGTAACATTTGCAAATGCTTCATGCACGTGCCTCCATCTTGGTTCATTACAACTAGCACAACATATAAGTTAATAGTATACAGTGCGTCCATAAAGTGACGCATAAATTCATTATTAGCTAAATGAACAATATTATTGAAAATTCCCGAGACAGGTCAATTTTTGATTGCGATTTACTATTTTGTCACATAATAATTTAATATACAGGGTGTCCCACCTTCGAGTAATGACGCCACCACCGATTTTTTTTAAATGGAATACTACATTTTTTTTTCAAGTTTCGGATGACCCTGGCCGAGCTGAGTCCAAAAATGTATCACAAGTTGCTTCTATCTATTACAGGGTGGACAACAATACATAAAGTGTTTATGAAAAATTTCATTAGAAAGTTATACGTTTCTGTATTTTTAGAAAAG
This sequence comes from Aromia moschata, assembly GCA_029963805.1. Lineage (NCBI taxonomy): Eukaryota > Metazoa > Arthropoda > Insecta > Coleoptera > Cerambycidae > Aromia > Aromia moschata. The sequence continues at coordinate 1,000,755 of JAPWTK010000004.1, forward strand.
TCACAATAAATGCTCAAATTGTTCTCCGTTGACTGCTAAACAATGACCGAATCGGGCAATACATTCGCTTCTGACATTTTGTAACATAGCAGGTGTTATGTTTAACGTTTCTTGCCTGATTCGATCTTTGAGCTCACGGATGTTCTCGGGTCTATTAGTATAAACTTTAGATTTCAAATAACCCCATAAAAAGAAATCTAGTGGAGTAAGATCAGGTGATCTAGGGGGCCATTCCACTGATCCTCTTCTTCCTATCCACCGATCTGGAAAGGTTCTGTGTAAAAACTCGCGCACAGCTATAGCAAAATGTGGTGGTGCACCATCCTGTTGAAACCAAATTCTGCCGTCTAAAGTATTGGCTATTTCAATATCAGGAAATAGCCGGGTCAAGTCAGGAATTAATGTATATTGTAAAAAATTCAGATACAATGCTCCTGTCAAATTTTCATCAAAAAAAGTATGGACCAACAATTCTATTTCTCACAATACCAGCCCACACATTGACCTTTTGTGGATGTTGCGTATGGTATTCTTGCATCCAGTGTGGATTTTCCTGAGACCAGTAGCGGGTGTTTTGCCGATTAACATGCCCGTTCAAAAAAAACGTTGCCTCGTCAGAAAATAAAATATTAGCAATGAAACCGTTATTTTGATTATTGTGGTCCATCATGTACTCGCAGAATTCAGTTCTTCGGTCAAAGTCGTCTTCAGCCAATTCATGGATGAGGCGTACTCTATAGGGATGGTATTTTACCTTTTTAAAAATATTCGATACTGAAGACTTTCCAATATTCAAATCCCTAGATACTTGCCGTACTGTACAATGTGGATTTTCTAGTGCCGACAAAATTACGTCTTGTTGAACATTTTCATTAATTTTAGGTCTACCTTGCCTTGGTGCATCCCTCACGTGTCCTAATTCTCTGTATTTTCGCTCTATTCTGCTTACTGTAGATTGTGAAACAGGTTCACGATCTGGGTGCATTTCATGGAATAATCTACACACCTCTTGTTGAGTCCGCATTCTGTCGCCAACACCAATCATCATTAGAATTTCAATCCTATCCCTTTCATTTAAAGGCATTTTCAACAAAACGTTTTAAATAAATTAGATTTAGGTTTCACTTAAAGTACCTACTTTGAAGCGTTAACAATACAAAAGTGAACTCTAAATAGCCGTTTTTAATATGGCAAAAAATGACAATGACAATCAAAAAACAAATGACAAAAAAATAACGAACCACGTATCGCGCCTCGCGTCATTCGCGCGTCTTGTCCAAACTGGTGTTTATTAAAGTAGTTGTATTTTTGTATCACAATAACGTTAATTTAATTTTTTTAGTGCGTTTAATCAGCAATACATAATTTGTAATTTTTGTACTCTTGTCCACCCTGTAATAGATAGAAGCAACTTGTGATACATTTTTGGACTCAGCTCGGCCAGGGTCATCCGAAAATTGAAAAAAAAATGTAGTGTTCCATTTAAAAAAAATCGGTGGTGGCGTCATTACTCGAAGGTGGGACACCCTGTATATTAAATTAGTATGTGACAAAATAGTAAATCGCAATCAAAAATTGACCTGTCTCGGGAATTTTCAATAATATTGTTCATTTAGCTAATAATGAATTTATGCGTCACTTTATGGACGCACTGTATAACTGCTAACCCTGTATCTGGGAAGCTTCAAAATTTGGGTTGCTGTCAACCATAATGACAGCAACCCAAATTGACCAACCTTGAAATTAGCTCTCTTGGTGTATACATTAGTTTGACACGCTGGAAATACTCCTGCAACATCAAATGTTAGTGTCACCTCTATGTAGGTACGTAGGTTCCTGGTGAAAAGAAACCTGGCGAGACCACTCGGCGGATGCGGTTTCTCCGGGTGTAATTTAAAATATGTACCAAGACTACATGATTTCGCTGTTTTGTTATTTTAACATTACACTGAACAAAGGGACAAACATATTAAAGTAACCTGGTATTATATATGTACATTGTCCGTAATTAATTTGTCATGTAATATACTGAATTTAAGTATTGTATGTGACTACGTTTATTAACACTGTTTTTATTCATTCTTATTTCTATCATTTCTAAAAGTAATCTTTTTTTTAGGTTTGGTTCTGTTCTTAAAATTTTACAATTTTCAAAATTGAAACTGTGTTCTGACAAGTTAACTGCTCTTAAAGTTAAGTTCTTTATGATATGAAGTTTTTGTTTAAAACTATGGTTGGAGTAAAAATTCACATACCTTTCGGAATTTGTAGGTATCATATACCAGTCAGTTGTTATTTTGTTGTTTTCATTGTTAATTAGCAAAACATCTAGAAATGGTAGAGTCTCATCTTGAGATTCATTCTCCAATGTGAATTCTCCAATATTTCCGTAAGGAGGCATGGGACCTACACTATATTTTAGGTGGTGGTTACTAGACCTAAGAAAAAGGCTATAATGGCAAAAAATCTTCAGGGAAAACTTGCGAAATTTTTTTTCCAAAAATGGCAGATCTTTTTACAGATCTCAAAATGTCAAGAAAATCATAAATATAAAAACTGTATTTACTCGGTTATTATAAAAAAAAATATTTCGCAAATATTTTGCAAGCCGTTTCCAAGATCTGCCCGGCGGCAGCCAAGTTTTCCCTGAAGATTTTTTGCCATTATAGCCTTCTAGTTAGGTCTAGTAATCACCCCCTAAATTATGGTGTGGGTCCCATGCCTCCTTACGAATATACGAGCATGTCAAATTCCACAGGCCGCCACTGGTAAGTACAATTTACAATTGCTATTTTATAACGATTAATATCTACATGTTATGTCACCTACATAATTACAGTAAGCAACGAAAATCATCATATACCCACTTTTTGAAGTTTGCTTACCTAAATTCTGATAATATTTGTATTACAGCATTGATTTGCTTCTGATAGGATTACAGCTTGTGAGATTCTGCGTCTAATAAGCCGAAGTTGACGGCATGCCGATTGTGTGAAAAGATATCGATAAAAAAGTAATTTCGATGTTTCCAAAGAAACGTAAATAACTCCGAAAATAGTAAATCCCTTTCGAAGTTGTGGGACTCGTATTAAAGGGAAATCTTCAGTGTATATATTTGACTAACTGAGTCATTTTGTAAAAAAAAATTCCTAGACATGAAAAAAATCTAAAGTAAAGAACAAAAAACATCATAAAAATTAAAAATTCTACCATCCTTACCGTCGTTTTCGTAAAAATCACTGTTCCTGAAATTTTAATAAAACATGGAGGGTTCTAGAGGGATATTAATCCTTAATTTTTATTGGAGTAATGTGCGTACAGAGCTTTTTTTGGATGAACACTCTATCAGAGTTTCAGTCTAATCAATAATTAGGTCCTATACTCGTTTGCTGCTAACGAGACGACTTGTAATAGTGAAAAATTCTTTTTTAGATATTCCAAATGTTTGAAAATTTCACTTGAGGTAATTGAAAATGCTAAATTATTTAAATGAATTTTTATTCCTTCCCAGCAAAAAATACCTATCAGACACCTACATTATAATATTTGACAACATGAAACTACACCTAATCTCATTAAATTCCGTGGTGGCTGAAGAAATATTTGAGTATACAGCACAAGTTTATAGTTTCCCTGGCATCCTGGAATATCCTAATTAAATTTCAGCAGGAACAGAATATTCCAGTCCCTCGTAAACTGAAGTTGTACATCGTTTAGAACGTATGTATATATATATGTATAAATTGGGGCTCTAACGAATCCTATTTTGTGTACATTGGCCCTACACCTGCATTTGTTACTAATATGTGACATAGATGGCACTCCTGTTTATTTTATAAATTATAGCTAAAAACGGCATGAATAAACCACGAAAGGGGACCACTAGGGCAAATACTAAACTAAAACATCAAATTTTTCCCGCATAAAGAAATATTATTTTCTTATACATTTTTTATTAGGCTGTTATAATAAATACAGGAGCGTATATTAACTAAAAACCAAAACACAATCGGGAATGTCCACTACATACATATACTACCTCTGAAGTAGAGTTCTTAAAAAAATTAATATCAATATTTGAATCGACTCAAAAACTTCAAATTCTCAAAAATTGTCCTAGTTAATATATCTCCTGTAATAACGGAAACAATGGATATTTGCAGTTCACATATATTACATGTACATATATATTTTTGTTTTCGATTTAAACAATGGTATAACTAATATTACAAAGATAATGGCAGCAAAAAATTATAATTGATGTCACTGAGTTAATAAATAAAATCTGCTCATATTGTTACAGTTTTATTGCATTGTTTTAGAGTATTAAGCGTGTATTAACATTGGCAAAATAAATTATATTACAAAGATAATAAATAAAGGTACGTTCTATTAAATTATATTTTAAAATGCGTTGTATAGGTGTCAATAAATTATATGTATCAAAAGAAATTTAAATCTACAGAATCTAATTTTTTCGAAATCATTTTGTTTGCTATTATTCTCGCATCAATTTAATACTGAAAAAAAAATCCAATAAATTTTTACATTCTGGGCGGTATTACAACTTCATAACATATACAACGCTTTTAAATGCATCAAACATAATAGCATTTAAAACATTATTTTATTATTCTCTTAGAAAATATAGTTTTAATAGATAAATAGATGTTGTAACAAATAGTTTATGTAAATAGTTAATAATAATATTGAATAGTTTTATTTTATATGTTCGATGTGTTTAATTTTACTTACACATCCATGTAGTGATATCGATGAAAAATTAGAGTAGTATCAATGAATAATTAAAAAAAAATTGGCTAAATAATGGAGTTTTTCTTTTACTAAATAAGCTTAAAATCTTCCGAAACATCGAAAAAAATCTCCGTCAGTCTGTCTGTCTATTAACCTTTTTTGTTTGCACGATAACTCAAGAACGCTTTAAAATATCAACTTGAAATTTGAAGGATGGGGGTTGAGGGGATTGAAGGAGGTAACTAGTCAAAATAGATCAAGTAAACGTTTTAACATTAATTTTTGGAACTCTTCGAAAATTAATTTTCTACTCTTCTTCGATCGACACCCCAGTACGGTTGTATATAAAACAAAATATAATGAATTATTAAAAATTTGTGAAAACGCGAATGTATAACCAAGCTTAATTATAAATTTGTTTTGATTTGGCTGATGGTGTTATTGTCCCACGGTAGGAGTAGGAGCAAGGCGGTTGTAACTTCATGTGTATTAAGAAAGATATTCATATGACGTGTCGTTCTAAAGATTTTGAGGTAGATGAATTCAAATATCACATTAATTATCTCTATTCTCATATTTACTACTATTCCCATTTCCAATACATTAATTATTATGATCTCTATATGATATATACAAAGAAGGTCATTGGTCACAAAAGTCATATATGTCAAATTGGTCGTAAGGGTCAAATTGGCTACATGGGTCATAAGGCTCAAACGTCATTAACGTTTCGAAGTTCATAAAGATCATAAAGGCGTTAATCAGAATGGTAATATGGCACAAACGTCTATAAGATCTTCCTTAGTAAAACTTGTTGAAATTGCAACAAATTGTTGAAATCTAAAACAAAACATTTTCAGCGATGTTTTGAAAAACACGTCCAATGTGATAGGTATCGAAAATCACTTGACCCCGTTCGAGTAGGTCACATTTCATTGTTTTTAAACCATAAGTTAGAACCAAAGTTGCATTTCAAAAAAAGTCATTAATAAACATGTTTCCTATATGAAGCGCACTTTATGAAGTACACTGTATAGAGGCATAGAGGCTTATAAAGAAGTAAGTATTCTCATTTTTACAACTAACCCCTGAATTATGTACAGTGTGTATCCACGGAACCACCCTCTTATGGAGTGTGTTAATAGAACCACCTTCTTAATTGATGGGGGTTGGCCGATTTGGGGGTGTTTCCATCTCAAAGGGCACACACTGTATACAGGTATACTGTCCGGTATACCTGTATAAAGAAATTTAGCAAAAATGTTATCTTGTTGGACTGCTAAAAAGTCTTAAATAACTGAAAGTGAAGTGAAACCATTTCCACTTGAAGGTGTAGACATGGTTGTCATTTTTTTCTTAAAAGATCAAAAATTGAGAAAATAAAGAGGGGGGGGAGCTCAAACATCATAAATTTTATGAGGTTTGAGCTCCAAGGTGAGATTTATACATATACATCAATTATGAAGAATAAAAATGGGGTGTAAGTATGCGATCAGTTTCTATTTATTTTGATCGCAGTGGCCATGTTTTGATTTTGATGACCCAATTTTAGTGAAGTAGTATATGAATGTTAAGTGATCAAGTTGATTAGGGATTAGGTACTGATCACTGTTAATACTTGGACCATCAGAGAATGCTGCAACCTGCAAAATAAGAATAGGTAAGTCGTTATTCTGTTTGCTTGCAATAGGAGTGGGGATTTATTTTAAAATTGCTGGAAAGTATTGTTATGAGGTTTGTTTCAAAAATGTAGAATAAAAATGGGGTGTAAGTATGCGATCAGTTTCTATTTATTTTGATCACAGTGGCGATGTTTTGATTTTGATGACCCAATTTTAGTGAAGTAGTATATGAATGTTAAGTGATCAAGTTGATTAGGGATTAGGTACTCATCACTGTTAATACTTGGACCATCAGAGAATGCTGCAACCTGCAAAATAAGAATAGGTACGTCATTATTCTATTTGCTTGCAATAGGAGTGGGGATTTATTTTAAAATTGCTGGAAAGTATTGTTATAAGGTTTGTTTCAAAATTCATGCTGACATTTTAGGTCTGAAACTTTTGTGAAAATATGTATAAAAATATGATAAGTCCAAAAACTGATCCTTGTATTTTTTTATGGGTAAAATCTGCATCCAATAATGCTTTGACGATAGTTATCTGAATAATACTGGTATGAAGAATGAGGAATAAATAACAAAGCATTGGTACTCATGCGTATAATACATTATTTACCCACATTAATAATGACTGCCATAACTACTGTAAAACTATGTTTTACTCATTGCGATAAGTCTTTATTGATCAGGATATTATTTGTTTATATTTACATTTTTAACGGAGGAAGTAACTACTAAAAGTAGACCCTTGCATCACAACCGTTACTTTTATTGTACATTTTTATCAGTCAGAATAACCGCCTGCCTACCTGCTCGCATTAAAACTCATAATTTCATCGACTGCGAAGCCTCGTCAAACAATGTTTCGCACGTATGTTCCTATTTAGTACTTAATTATTTATTATCGAAGATAAAACTTATCTCTACTTCAGCATAATGTACATTTTACATTATCAGTTTTTATGTACGCCGGGTTGCTACATGTCTGTTTTCAAATGTAACTGCAGAAGTTAAATACCTAATTAATTACGCAGGTAAGTTAATTTTTTAATTAACCAATTGACTAGGTTTGTATTTTTAATTGGGATGTTCTTAGCCGTGAGGTCCTACAGTGTGAACCGAAGTATAAAGATTAATGTACAATACTATTTATCACTTTTATTTATACCTACGAGTATATCTATTTAATTAGCTATAAATAAATACAGTGAATTTGCGCTTTGTTTAGATAAAAGTGTAGTACTTAATTTGTAAAAAGTGTAGTGTGTAATTTAAATTTATTGAGAAATATAAAAAATGTATTGAAAGAGTAGAAAGGCTTCTCAAAACATATAATACAGTACTACAGATTATATACGAGTATATGGAATTTTAAACATTATCTGCATGCGTTAATTTTTTATAACATTTTATTTACGCAAATATGTATTTATTATGTAGCGTGTCTTAGATAAAAGTTATAAATTTAGTTACAGATAAAAAAGGTATATAAAAAACATGTGGGAAAGCACACATAATTTCGCTAAATTCAATACCATCATTATAATTTGGAGAAGTGATTAAAAAGATAAAATAAGTACCTACTTGTATAGCTTACAAAAGTCATGTTGAAAAGGCTGCCAATTTAGCGATTAGACTTTACTACTGTAAAGTATGTGTAAAGTAAATTACTGAATTGTCAAGGCTGTCAGCCATTATTTATTGTGTGCCATAACGCCTGGTCGGCACTATAAAACTCTATGTCAATGAAAGTATAAACCGTATTTTTTAACCGCCTTGTAAATTATATACGCGTGTATTTCTTGTCCCTGTACGTACTCCACTGACCGATCCTGCCAAGGCGCCAGAACCCGCGTATGCACAGTAGTACGCCATCCCGGTGCGGGAGGGCAGGATAGTCTAACGCAGTTTAACACGCGAGAAGGCAGTTTAACATTCTGAACCCTACTCATTACATTGTATTACTCACAATAGCACATTTTAATGTCAAATATCTACTATATTATATTTCTGTATCTTTTTATTATTTTTGTTATTACATATACACATGATATAAAATTGTAGCCTGTGTGAATTAACATTCTACTGATTAAACTAGAACTTATCTATGACCCCTCGTATTGCTTTATTATCCTAATTAATCATCTTTGTTTTAATTTCTGTACACATGTCCCACTGAGTGTACGTTTTTTCGCAATAATGGAAATGATAATAAATATGTTAATGAAACAATAACAAACTGACTGTAATCCGTATTTTTACTGGTTTTGTTTTCGTTTATACACACATGTGTTGATTTCTTACTCCGTGCAATTTCAGCGTCAGTTCGGTTATCTGTTCCGATAGTGATAGCCCCGACATTTTTGGTAATGCTATTTTGCGGAATTTTTATAATAACGAATAATGTATGATGACCTAAGAACTGAATATATAGCTCAAATAGGTGCGTGATTTTCCTTAGTAGTGAATTAACATTGTTATAAAAAATGATTAACTCGAGAGTTTCGCAAATTTCAATAGTCAGTAAGCATAGAGATATTAATAAAATGTATTTACTTAAAATATATGTATTTACATTATTTATCTCCTTTGAATAGCAGTTATCGGCAATTTAATTACTTGAATTAAATTTTCATAATGCTTATCTAAACATTTACTTTAGACTACGACAGAATTAATTGAAAAAAAATGATGTTTTTAGGAAATATAATATTTCCTAGTTCAATAATCAATATTTCAAGTAGTTTTAATCGATACATGTACATTAATACTTGTGTACCACTACATTGTTACACTTACTATTATATAAGTGAACACAAATATATTTTGTTTTATCATTTTATGTTGTTATTTTGTTTATATTAGCTAGTTAACCATAAATTAAATTAATTCTAATGTTTGAGACACATTAATATTACATCTACATTTATATATCAGACGTTGCTGAACACAATATTTGAGGATTTCAGTCTTCAATTATATGACAAGGTAGTTATCGCTTCAGCTCAATGTAATTCCTTATAAAATAAGAGTATTTCTAGAAAGTCTCTCTAGACAACCAAAAAAAGGCAAATAGCCTTCAGACAAAGCTACTTGAACGACTTTCTGTACCTCCATAAGTAGATATTTATAAAATCGGAGTATTTCTAGAAAAGCTCTCTAGAGAACCAAAAAAAAGGCAAATTACCTTGAGACAAAGCTACTTGAATATTTATATGCAACTACCCTCTTGGCGGGGTAGTTTAACCTTCTAAAGTGGCTCCACTTGTCAGTCGAGATGATAATGTCACCAATCATTCTGTATTTTTCGATTTCCTGTTTGATTTTTAATAATTTGAATATGGTTTGTATGAAATATTTAATTTGTATGAATTTTTTTTACAAACTAGATGTTGTTGTCACATAAATAATTTTATACTGCTCTGTTGTATGTAATAGTTTTCATAAAGATTATTATGATACTCCTATATTCCTAAGAAGAATATTTTTTTTACTTCTAGGCCCAAAATGGTCATCTACTTATGCCCAGCCGACAGGAAATATGCCTGTTCGTGGGAGGGTCACTCCAGCGACATCTTGGATCACTTCGAGAAAGAACACGACGACCTTTTGTTCTTCACAAACTCAGTGGACGTGGATCTCAAAACACACTCTGAAAACAGATTATTCTTCATCGATGAAGAAATATATTTGGCACAGACTAAAATAAACGATAAAACTTTGTCCATATTTCTGAGATATTTGGGCCCAGAAAAGTTAGCCTTAAAAATAAGTTATAATGTCATCCTGAAAATAAAAAGTGCACCTGTTAAACAAGAATATATCTCGACATCAGAATGCGGCAGCTTTGAAGTGAAGTTGGAATTGCTAGAACAAAACTATGGCGAGTTGGAATACATGGAGTGTATCTTCAACATAACCAAAGATTTTGGGAGCAACAGCTCAGACGACGGCGTTTTTCTAGAAGAGGATATTCATCAAGATCACTTGGACTACCTTCATATGCCTATTCCTAGAAAGAGGAGTTTAGACGAAGGTAAGCGACCTCGGACATCGTCAACTGACGAAAGAGAAAACAGATGTAACGAGGTATCTTTAACCCGTTCCAAAACCATAAACTTCGAGGAGATCAAAAGACGAAACGTAGTGAAGCGATGCAATAGCACGATCAGCTTGGGCGCAATCCAAGAGAACGATTCAGGTCTGAACTGCACCAACTGCGGGATCATCCTAATACCCCCCTATATTCCTCTGCCCTTGCGGTCATAGTTTCTGCCTGAAGTGCCAGAATGGAGTGTGCAAGATATGCATGGACAAAATCACCGACGAAAGAAACACCGACTTGGAAGAGAAGTACAACCGGTACCTGCACCCCTGCAAGTACAAAAAAATGGGGTGCCCCCAAAAGCTGATATACACCGATTTGCACCAACACGAGATCAGCTGCCCTTTTTGCGAGTACAGGTGCCCCGTGGACGAGTGCAGTTACGAGGGGCAGTTCAAAGGGCTGAGCAAGCACCTGAAGCTAATCCACGGGAGTACGAAAATTCTCGAGGTATTCATCCTGGTCTTTCAGAATATATCAGAGGCATTCTTGGTCAATGAGGAAAAGGGCATATTCTACTGCTACTCGAAGTACCTCCACGATAGCGTGTTGTGGGAGGCGAAATTTTGCGGACCTAAGGAGAGGAGGTTCTTCTGCGAGTTGAAATTTAAAGACGGCAAACTCAAGAAACCCCTGCTGTTGAGGAAGATAGAGAACACCTACAGTGTTATAATGAGCCACCAGGAGTTGAAACGACTGAAGTTGAAGGCGAAGAACGCAATCTTAACCATAACTAGTTAAAGTTACGCACGTCTCGGTGTTAATGTTTGTTGTGATATTGAAAAGTATTTTGTGTCCCTAGTATTTATTAAAACCACATTTTAGTTATGTAGGTATTTGTGTAAATAAGCATGCTGTACAACAAATAAAGAATATTATACATAATTAATTAGTGACACTAGATTAGTAAGTAACTGGTAGGCAACCAGTTATACATAAGCGCGCGACTGTGTGACTAAAGCGCTATCAGTAGAAAAGGATTAAGTGGAATAAAATGCCAGGAATGCTGTAATCAATTGCTTATCTCTGGTATTAAGCATTGTTAAAATACACACACTTGTACCGAATACTTTTGCGGTGCGATATTTATCCAGAGTTGATTTAAAGCAATAAAAAAAAATGTAGACGCTATGTACACAACAGAAGATTTATAAAATTAATGGGACGGCAATAAAGAATTAGAGCGATCTGAGATTTCTGGTTATTTTCAATCTTAAATTGACATCAGGATTGACGAAATCTCCGAAATCTCCATTTATTTATTAAAGTCTGAAATCGTTGGCGACTTTTTTTAGACGGGGCTTTTACTATATTAAAATGTAATTTACGACGTCTCTATATTGGCGAATCAAATGAGCTCGCTAAATTATGGTTGTCATCGCGGGCTATTAGAAGTGAAATATTTAACGATTCCTGTATTTAATGGTATTTATGTGATATTGTAACTCAAAAAGATGATGTAGCAAGGTGCACATTAACTTATGGCAACGACTATACATATCTTACGGTTTACAAGTGTATAATTCTTTTGCATTTTATATGATTGAATTAAATAGTGATTTTTTTTTGACTTTATACTCATACACTCAACATCCACATATCCGAACTCCAAATTTCCGAACTCACGATATTTCCGAACTTTTTCTCACGATATTTCCGAACTTGTACTTCCACACAACCGACCTTGTCGCTGATTGGTTGACGACAAAAAACCGCGAAATTTGAAATGAGAAAAAAATGTAAACACAATAATGCTTTTGTTAAACATTTCGATAAATAACAATTGTTATCAAACATTTCGATTGTCACAGAATTCAGCAAAGAGGAAATCGCCCTCCCTCAGCAGCACACCTGAGGCAGGTTCTACACGAGTTCTTCTTTGTACAAACCAGTGGAAAACACTTATTTCAAATGGCGTATCATAAGTACCGGTGCACTTTTTTGTGTCAATCCGTCCACTCAATTTTCGTCTTTTTTCAACTTCCGACAAGTAAATTTCTTTTTTCCCAAGAATTTCTGCCAGTGACGATTTACAAATATTGTACATTTTATATAGATCAAAGTTTTTAACACCATTTTTTGCGTGATTTCAGATCTAGCTTTTGCTCTTAGCAGGCTCTTTTCTCTGCAAATAAACAGTACAATAATGTTTGTTTTGTATCACGGTTTTCTTAAAAATACATATTTTCTCATCATTTTTCATTTCAGTTTTAAATTATTATAGGTTACGTCAACAAAATGTTCAATAAAACAAAACTTTACTTTGAATTACAAAATAATTACCTGCATCACTCTCTCCTTTGCACCTGACATTTTTTTTTTTTGTTTAAAAAAACGTTCTTTTATTAACATGTACACATGTATGTATGTATTACATTTGCATAAAAACCTCGAAAAACAAAGAAAAGTACTAGAATGAGCCAGAAAAACCCTTTGCGCATGCGCCAGCAGTTCGGTTATCCCGAGGTGACGAGAGTTCGGAAATGTGGAAGTTTGCGGAACGGAAAAGTTCGGATATGTGGATGTTGAGTGTAATAATTTAATTAAGTCAGACGTTAAGTTAGGAATAAAATATATATTTTGTAGGGATATTGTTAGAAATTTGAACATCTACAGGGTACTTCACGATAAGTGGCTTATTAAACGTTTTGGGAGAACTACAGAATAGTCTGGGCTGAAAGTTTGTACCTGAGGGTTTTCGGAGATGCTCTACACATCTGAAATAATGGCGATCAGACACTCCTGGATGTACCTCAAGGCGAAGTGAATAAGTTTAAAAGGCATGCTTAGTTTTTCATGCCATATTTAGTTTCTATTTATTAATTTAACGTCATTTTGAGTTATATTACATTATATATATATAACATAGAGTATTTTATAATATGGTTTGCTTCCTTTTTTTATCTTCTTTCTACATTTTCTACATATACTGGTATTACTACCTATTTATGTTTTTATATACTGGTATTGTTTGTCGAGAAAATAAAAATTTTAAATTTTGTATTTTAAATTTAATATAATGAATAATAAAAACAGACGGAGTTTGCAATTTTTGTAAAGCCAAGTTAAAAAACACAACGTTAAAAAAGTGCAACAAGGTTATAAAATCACAGGTTTGATAACTAAACTAATATTTTTATTGCACGGCATATTTAAAGTCTAGTGCCCAATGTTTTGCCATTCCTTGCTTTAGATTTTGGTTATTATTTGGGATATTATCGGCTCTGGGCTATAGACATTCCGATCCAATGTTCTGTGGTTATGAGCTAGCTTTTCGCAGCAATGTAAGTATTGGTCGTTGATAGACCACTGATGTGAAAATTATAGGTACGATTATTGTAATTTTTTTTTGCAATTACATGAAACTTATATTTTTTTATAATTATTCGTTTCCATTGGTGGATAGGTAACATTTATTAACAGTATTAGTACTTTGTTCATTAGATGAATTCTGGAAATATTTTTAAGTAGTGTATTGTTGACATTGTCGACATTGTATACATTCTTGATGTATTAAAAACTGTCTACCTGGATATTAAAGTCGACTCGTCTAAAATACAATTGACAACATTGACAACATTGTTGACGTCGCTTATCTCTGGTTATAATACATTTGTTGTCCGTGGCACATTGTACTACATGTAACCCTTGCTTTAATCATTTTGATTAAATTTTTAATCAAGTACCTTGGATAACTCAAAAACTGTATAACTGCAAATAATAAATCTGTTTAAATTTGGTCCTGTAACGACTATCACAAATAATTTAATATAACTCAAAAACCGTGCATTTTAGGTATATGCAATGCTAATAAGCCTTAAAAAAGAAAGCGAAAGGAATCTTAAAATATGGTATGTTCTATTCAAAATAAGAGACTCAATAAAGAACAAAGTTGTTCATGTTTGATCCTCTATTTTGAGCACTCTGTAGGTTTCATCATATGTCTAGAACTCTTGACAGCAATCTTAACCAAATGGTAAAAAATTAACCATAGAGTTTTACCACAGCAAAAAGTTTTTTCAAGTGGTTTTTAATGAAGTAGCTCAAAAACCGTTCATTTTAGAGATAGGCAATGGTTTTTAAAGTAATTATAGATTAATGAGGAGAAACTTTTCTATGCCACGTATGGGATAAATTGCTTAACTTAAAATTTTTAAATGTATTTAAATTTGAGGTCTATTCCTCTATGTTCAATTCTGGTGAAGTGTCAGCTCATGATAATGAAGTTCATAGAAATCTGTTTTTAACAAAACACTTACTAAAACCTTTTTGTAGGTGCTGTTTTAACATAACTTCTCAAATAGTCTCTTTTGTCCCATGTATTCCATAAAAATAGTTTAGTCCTTTTTAATATAAAGAGTATATATTGACAGAGAGAATAGAATATAACAGTATAGTTACGCTTTGGGAAACAGTGTAAAAAAATATTTTTAATTTCATATATCGTAAATTGTTGAAAAATAGTTATAGATCCATCCCCCTCATAAAAATTCCTTCCGTTCATAAATGACAGTTCAGTTTTTTTCAGTTGTCAAATAGTTCAGATTGCTGTAAACTAGTTATGGAACTATTTTCGATAAAACGGTATAATCGAAGTTTTACCACCACTGAAGCATAATCGATGATGAATTTCGTCAGGCATTAATAGATCACAAACTTTTAATACGTAGAGGTGTGAAAAATTCACCTATTAGTGATCAATGCAAATTCTGAAATAAACTGGAATGTATGTACATAATACGTATTTTTAATGGCGAATACCCTAACGTTTCCTCTTGATAGTTAGTTAGTTTCTCCAACACAGTTTGTTCATTTTCACAATACTGTCATCCTTAGTCAGTGTGTCCTAGGTATTTAATTTTTTTCATATTTTCTGTCTTTTATATGTACCTATTTGAACCTCGGCATGTTTTCTATTGGGCATCTTAACTTAAATGTACCTGTAATATTCATTTGTCGTAATTTCAGAACATGAAATTATACGAAACGAGAATACACAAGTATACAAAGCGAGAATAATGTCCCGTTCATTGTCAATCACAAATTCGTATTTCGATCTTATTAAATCTCTAATTACTATATCAGTGTGATATATCTGAAGGCGAATGATGACGAACGCGCGTGTCGGCTTGTGTCCTGACTAGGACATATACGGTGTGGTTATGTATTAGGTATCGCACTCTATTAAGTGAATATACGTGGAATTAGACGTTTTAAAGTGTATCCAACAAAATTGGTTCCTTCAACAACCGTAATGTTTCCCCAGTACACGCTAACGACAAATTCGTTAAAATTTCATGATGCGTGAATGGTTCCTCGTTTATTGTCATTCGCTATTAGAAAACTTCTAAACTAAATCCGGATTTAGTTGACTGTGATTGCTATGACGGGCTTAAAAATAAATTAATATTTCCGCTTCTTCTGTCAGTGGAATTACAGAAGAAACTGAAACTGAACTCCAACAACTGCCTCCACGCACGATGTCATCGCTGACCATTAATTGAACATGTACTACTACATATTCCGTGTAGTGCCCCTGTGTATTGTAATAATCGGCGGCGTGTTTTCGGCTTTAAATTGAAGTATTGATTCGGTTTAATCCAAGAGCATGAAGCGTGTGTTGTTGAAACGTAATAGGAAGCCGTGCCCACGTAATTTTCACGGAATAGTTTATCTGACGGGCGAAAAATACTTAATACATATAACAAATTAAAACCGAAAATTGTTACTAACTGAAAATGTGTTCACACGGTGATTGTTTTCTATGTATAACCATTCTTGGATAGAACTTGTACTACCTAAGAACTACCATCTTGAAGCTAGAACTTGGCATGCATAAATGAAAGAAAATTGCACTCTTTCCTTTAGTGTTTATTTAATTTCTTTTGCAGTTTATTTTCCGAATACATTTTTTTGATACATCCGTTTTTAAAAAAGTTATTACCCAGAGAGTACATTCTGTGTAAGGGTAATAATATTTCACATTTGTACATTTAATTAAGTTAATCCTACCGATGATTAAAAACGTAAAATATATAAAAGTGTATAAAATCGATAAAAACATGGGTTCGTTTTATAAATGAATGCCCACCTGTGGAAATGTTGGAAAGACAACAAAGTGATATGTCTTCTTTCTACTTTTACTGGAGAAACTATAAGAGACTTTTCCAAAGACTGCAATAGCTCGTTTTGCCAGAAAATTGAAACGATACATTGAAACAGAATGTCCAGATTCTATCACCCACTAGAACCGTCACATGCAATTCGTGTATTTAATAGGCAGCCCAATTGGCCGTTACGACATTCGTATTCGTTCAAAGAAATAGTATGTTAGACTATATTACAATTTACTGGATCAACTAGTTCTGAATGCTTGGTTGCTTTACAAAAGTAACCGAGTAGCACTTCAAAGAGGTGATAAATATATGAAGCTCGCGAACTTCAGTGCTGCTATAACATGTTGTTTATACAAAATTGGCGTAAAAACTTTCACATAAATGAATGCAAACTCACGAAGCACGTGAGGCCATGGAACATTCTATGTCTTTGGACCCATGACGTCATGCGTCTCATACACGATGCTCGATAGAGTTTTTCCCTATCCCAAATTTTGCCCCTTCAGGTTAGGCAAACCATCTTTACCAAGCGTGACGTGACGCAAAACCATGACGCAGATCGCAATATTTTCCAGGGGCAATCCCATAATAAAGACATAGAATGTCAAAAATCTGATCTTCGAGACTGGAAAATGAAATAAGAAATAAAAACAACGTTCAGCTACAACTGCAACTACACTGGGTGGCTCAGGAGGTCGGAGTGACCTGATATCTTGATAACTAACTGATGGATTTGTTTTTATTTAGGGAGTTTATACTAGAATTAATTTCCGACCAAATGACGGAAATATCCAAGATGGCCGACTTCCGATTTTGCCGAAAACGGCACAGGAGCAGTTTTTTAAATGGGATTCTCTGTATACTTCGAGTCAGAAAACGCACTACCCAAGTGTCAAATGTCATTCTGTTAGTGGGAATTTTTTTTTCTAAATTTTTATATTCATCATTGAGGGCTGCGATACTGCTAGAGTACCTACTCAAAAAAGTATCTGATATTATCCATAAAACAATATTCTTAAAAACACATTCTATTTTCATTATATTTCATTTTATACAGGTATATCAGCTTTTTACCTGTTTTTTAAAGAAAACTCAATTAGTTCAAATGGAGAATCTAGTGGGCCATCCCTGTTTTTAATTTTTCATTTGATAAGGATTTAAAGGATATGCATACTGTCGTATTACCTTTGAAGTAAATGTAGACAATTTAAAGAAATTTTATGAAAAACAAATTTAAAAAAAATCCACCACCAAAACGAGATTTTTGACTTGGGTGCGTGTACCGAGTGTGTGAAAATACTGAGTAGTTAATAAGTAAGAAATTAAATAAGAAGTGAATAGCAAATGTAATATTATCTTAGTAATAACTAAGATAATATTACATTTTAATTACATTTTTTTTGCCCTACTTTTAAATGCCTACTAAATAATAAACTGCCTGAACTACTGCTGTAGATACTGAATAAACAATTCTAGTTATCTAAATGTAAAACGAATTTTCGTTTGAATTTTTTGTGAACTTCGACTCTCGGGGCAAGAAAACAAATTTACATTTTTTTTATATATTTTGCATTTCTAACTTCAGACGGTTGCTGAAACTGCGACTATATATAAATTATCTTTAACGGCTCCGCTTCATGCTAAAGTGCTCTTTGATCAGCTACACGGAAAAAAAATTAATTAGCCGCTGTCGTAAGTAGACTTCTAGACTCATTTACGAAGACGTTATACTTGAAAGAAATTAATAACGTCCAGATGTCGGCCGTCACGGCCACAAACATTATTCCAAGATCAATTAATCGCTACGGAAATTTGGGCGAATTTTGTAAGCTATACGCCTAAACGAGAAACAAATGAAATTCTTCTGAAGACGCTGTGTAGCGAATGTATTTTAATTTTTCGAATAATAAAATTTTGCTGTAATTTTTAAGAGGAAAAATTCCTTTAAACTTCCAAATGTTTCCGTTGTGAGCCAAGTCTTGAAGAATGACTCAAGCTATTTGAAAACGAATGAATTAAACTTTTTATTACGATAATTCGCAGTTTATAAATATTAATATTAATATAAACGTAATGGGATTTTCAAAGTCAACTTTCTAATACTACACTAGGTCATATTCTGACTCAACCAAGCAAAATATTGCATGATATTTTGTGCAAATTAAATAAAACGAAGAGGGTTAATGAGGCCGTTTTTTCTTCAAACTACGACAGGTTCACTCATCAAGCATAGGGGTCCCCTATTCAATGGGGGTTTCAACCATGAAAGAACTCCTAAATAAGGAGTTCGAAAAGTCATGGCAAGAAGCCCCCGGTATGAGGCAGGCGCAGACCCATATTATTTGGCCTTCGCTCAAATTAACTCAAAGTCTCCTAGGTATGAACCGAAGAGACATTAGAGCGGTGACAGAACTCCTTACAGGCCACTGTCACCTTAAAAGGCACCTCCACATGATAAGGGTCATAGATGATCCTGAATGTGGATGGTGCATGGAGGATGAGGAGACTGCATCTTATATCCTCACAGAATGCCCTGCAATTGCAAGGGTCAGAGAACGGCACTTTGGGAGCTGTGTTCTGAACCCAGAGGATGTTAAGAAAATTCACCCCAGGAAAATATGCGCGTTTGCTAGAGAGGTATACGGCATACCTGGGTGAATACTCATGGAATGTGGGTGTACAATGGGCCGTCAGGCGGCCTATGTGCATAGGTTTTCTCGCCCACTTTTCTTATTCATTCATTCATTCATCTACATAAGCCTTACAATTTAGAGTCAACTCAACTCAACTCAGTCAACTCTACTCAACTCAATCAGTTCTATTACATCCATTCACTCACTCAAAAGGCACATTTTATTTGTTATTCGGTTTGAAATGATTACAATTTAATAATTGTGTTCATGTAATTCCGAGTAAATCTGATTCAGTTCAACTCAGTTCACTAATTCGATTGTGTTGCATTCTATTTAAATCAAATCTATTCACTTGCAGTATCAGTTCATTCGATTCGACCCTTCCGCCAATTCAGTTCAACTCGATCCAATTTGTTTGCCAATTCAACTTAAAACAACAGTTCAAAGCACGTCAGTCAATTTCAAACAACACCAAGTATTTAACCCCTTAACGATCGTACCCGAGATAACTCGGATGAGGTCACCGTTTCAATGTTCCTGTACCCGAAATAACTCGGGCGTCAGAGATTTTTGTAGGTATAGAACGCTCACACTCGAGATATGTGAGTATATGAGACACCTTACCCACCATATTATTAGTCGTTCCTATGACTATGTCAGCTTTTTCAGTGGTTGTACATAAGTTACTTTCAATTGCAGCTAGCCACTAATAAAAGTTTTTTTTTTTTCAAAAACAAATGTATTTTTTTTGTAATTCATAGTACTAAATAAATTAGTTGTACACAGTTTTAAAGGATGAAGTTAAAAAAAATCGGGCATTGTGAACCTAAATTTGGCCGTTAAGCGGTTAAGGGAAAAATACGCATGTGGTTTTATTAAACATTTTGTTCCTCTAAAGAAAAACTTGGTCCATTAAGAGCGCGATTTTAACGAATTTGTTTACCAAGGCATCCCTATTAAGTTGAAGGGGACCGGGTGGTAATCGCATCCAACCCCCCAACTCTCTCCCTCGCTAAACTTAGTGATCTTACATAAGCCTAGTCTGCTTGAGCTGCACTTCACAATACTCGTGTTGCAATTCTGCAACGGATCTCCATATCTCGTTCCAGATCTGCGTACTTCACTTCCTCGCAATTTATTTTTATTTCATATTTCCCTTCCGGTACAAAAAAATAAGAGAACACTTCTGAATGTAAAACATCGTTTTGAAATTCGTTATACTTGTACTTACTGTAAATAATATCAAAAGAAATGCCTAGAGTTCGGGCTCTTATACAATGTAACCAACAGATATTCATATTTATGTACATATTTAGAACAAAAACAAGTTACTTTGTTCAAGTTCTTGGTAGATCTAAGGATTTATATATTCTAGATTTCACTTGGTAGATGGAAGGTTTGATAAACATAACGTAGTAAATCGTTGGTACAACAAAAGTCCCAGGTTACTTAAAAATAATTTATATTGCAGCGTTCATTGGTTGCCTTATTTAGAGGCCGCCAAAGTGGGGATCATTACAGAGTCGTACTGTAACAAAACGATGGAATTGTTAAAAAAAAGGCATTAATAGTTTCTTTTGTAGAATAATGTATTTAGGAGAAAGCGTTGCAGAGAGGCCTCACGGGATATTTTATTATTATTATGTATCACGTAAATTTAGTTTATCCGGTCAATTTTAGTATCTTCAGAGGCGTTTATTAAATATATTGTTTAGGCCGTGACGAATGGGTTTGCTAGATATTTTTCTAAATTCTTCCATTCGAGAAAATAGCTCATAGTTTGATACTTATATCACATTTGGCGAACATAAGGGGCTAGGCGAATGGACAGCGAGGCCTAGGCTAGGGACGAACTAGAATTAAAACTCGCGGGGCGGTTACGGCAGTCGAGATAAGTTATACGGAGAAAATGATTAAGTGAAAATGGTATGGAAACTATATGTGGGAGATCAGGTTGCTAAAACCATAAAGTTATGTAAACCCTGGGTTACACTGTCTATCGCGGAGTGACAAAAATTAATTTACGGATGGTCAGCTCGGGACCGTTGAAAAGTCTAACGTCTCCTCCGCCACTGGGTGGAGACGTAGAGGTTTAGGAATATACCGAGTTCATAAAACAGGGGAATAGACCCGAAAAGGTTAGTTCTTTTCCTCCGCTCGAGGAATACTTACATATGTTTTCGTGTTGGTTTTAATTGATGCTTGAAGTTTGTATTTGTTTACTATTGTATTAAACTATTGTATTTGTTCAGGAATATTTTTGCTGTTGTGTTGACCAAAGCGACTAAAGAATTAATTAATTATCGTCGGGAATAAGGCTTGTGACCGGGGGTTGGTTGGCGGTATTTGTACTGTTTGTCTTGTCTAAAACCCATTAACGCCCACTGGCAGGATTTCGACATTGAAGTTCGAGTTGATGCCGTTCAATGAATTTGAGAAAAACAAAGTTCCAAACTACCTTTTCCTATGTTTTTGAGGGTGCTCTTTCAAATGGTGATGGTTAAAAAAATTCTTAAAAAATATTTAACCATGGAAAATTTAAAATTAATCCAAGAAAACGTAATTTTTCGCTTGCATTTTTTTTAATGACTTTTCGTTCCCTTTTCATTTTTTTTTATGACTTAAACCTATTCAGATCGTGGCCTCGATGTTTAAACTTAAAATAAATATAGTTAGTAAGGTCTAAAAAATTATTACTAAAACAAAATGGCGGCCTAATTGAAAATTTTTTGATGTACAATATAACAAAGTATCCAAATGTAAAGATTTTTAGCTTAATAGGGTGTGGAGTTGAGGAGGCTGAAAGGGGTAATTATCAAAATAGGTCAAATACAATTTTTATCATACATTTTTGTAATTACACAGTGGATAAAGCTCTGAAAAAAATCATTTCGATTTTCGATCATCTTCGACTCGTCTACAGTAGAGTAAAGCTTGCAAAACTCGTAAAAGACATATAGCTCATAAAGAACATAAAGGTTATATGCAAATCTCATACTTATCTTATAACCCAATGTTTTTAAAGATTTTTATTAGCCTAATTAAAAAATCAAATTCTTTCAAGTTTCAAATATTAGAATGAGGTATGCAATGAACAAGGTTTGTATATTTGGCAATGCCAAATAATTTGTCAATCTGGAAAGTGAATTTTTGGCATCGATAAGTTATTCTCCTCCTTCAGAAATAATAATTTACTCTAGGCGTAATATACAATACGTACTCAGATAAGCAAAGTTTTCATTTTCATAGCGCATTCCTTCATTAACAATTTTTCCACATCACCGAAAACGTTTGAGTTTCCTCAACCGCGAACCAAGTCTGGGCTAATTTCGATAAATCGAAAAGAGCGAGATGTGTAGAGGTTCTACAACCGCATCCGAGAATTCGCATCCGAGTGGAAATCGCATAATATAAATATAGATTAATGACCGCCTTATTCGGGAAAATAGTTCGGATAGTTGCAAAGCTCTCGAAGGAAAAATACCCTTGTAATTCATTAAGTAGAAATCGATTTCTGGGGTATTTCATCATCTGGTCGTGGTACTTGGAGATGCCGTTGTTTCTCTCTCGTTTTTTTTTTTCGATTTAATACATTTAAGAGTGCCCCCAGGGAAAGCCAATTCCCTTAACGTCGCGACGAGAATTCAGAAAGTAATGTAGCATTTATTCCTGTATAATTCACTTTTGAGAAAGTCTAAAATGTGGAGTGAAAACTTCATAAATTTTAATTAAAACAAGGCACTTAATGGTGTTCATGATTTAAAGCTCTTCGCAGTTCGCAAAGGAGAAGTCAGTTATTTTATGATTTACATAACTTAACAAACTGTTTATTTTTAGAAACTATGGTCGCTTCTATTATCTCCATTATCTTAGAGTTGTTGAATAGAACACTTTTTACCTCCATTGCATGAGGCCGTAGCACGGCTATAAGAAGGGGGGAAAATGCCTTTACATGAATGATTTTTTTTTTATATTTAATAATTTTTTTCTCTATTGCTGTGGAGCTATTGTTACTACAACAGAAGGGTACCAGAGTCACCAGCGACATTTTTTAAATTATTGGTGCATGACAAATACATAAAAAATGAAAAAAAAATGCATATTAAAAATAAGTACAGGGTTTGTCCGGAAAGTAATGTCAGTGAGCTTTGAAAAGTGGCTTTTATTGGTTCTATGTGTACAAATCTTTAGAAACTTTCAAAATACATTCCTCCTGCGTCCACACATCGGTTCCAATGGGTCTTCCACGCATCAAAAGCCACATGGTAGTCGTTTTCTGGAATCGCCTTTAAAGCGTCGGTACAAGCCTTCTGAATGTTTTTCACCGACCCAAAATGCTGTCCTTTCATTGGGGTTTTGAGGCGTGGAAACAGAAAAAAGTCTGGGGGGGGGGGGCACATTGGGGCTGTAGGGAGGCTGGGGAACAACGGTGATGCCTGCCTTGACGAGGTAATCGGCCACGAGGAAGTAGGTGTGCGAAGGCGCATTGTCGTGGTGAAGCTTCCAGGATTTTGAGATGTCTGGGAAGACGCAATTCGCCCTGCGTTTCAGCCGCTTCAGCACCTCGACGTAAAACTTTCTGGTTACGGTTGTCCCCTGCGGAACGAACTCATGATGGACCAATCCCCGACAATCAAAAAAGACAATCAGCATTGTCTTGATCTTTGACCTGGACATCCTGGCCTTCTTGGGGCGAGGGGATTTCGACGTGTGCCATTCCGCACTTTGCCTCTTCGTCTCCGGATCGTATTCAAAGACCCAACTTTCGTCCCCGGTAATGACGTCATCAAGGAAAGCGGGGTTGTCTTCGCAGGTGACCAAAAGTTCTTAGCAGGTTTCGACGCGCCCTCGCTTTTTGATCGTCCGTTAGCACTTTTGGCACGAGCTTCGCGCACACCTTCCTCATTCCTAAAGACTCCGACACCATTTCGTGAACAATGGTTTTCGTAATGTCTAATGTTTCGGAAATTAAACGGACACTTAGACGACTGTGAGTGTTCAACAAGTCACGCACACGTTTCACATTGTCGTCGGAACTGGAGGTTGATGGCCGTCTAGCGCGGTTCTCGTCGTTGACATCTTCCCGACCTTCTGCGAAGGCCTTGTGCCGCCGGAAAATTTGCCTGTCCGAAAGACAATCGACGCCGAAAGCCTTCTTCAATATTGGTGTGGTTTCCACAGCACTCTTCTCCAGTTTCACACAAAACTGGATCACCATCCGTTGCTCAAGCGAACATTGCATTTTTTCTTGCACCGGGTCACTGTAACGACTCTCAAAGAACGAGAGATGCGACCGCTACAACGACCGGTAGCCAACTGACGCTTGTTGGATCTTGTTGCCAGATCCCCCACCACAATCCTAGCACGTAAAGCGCGGGCTGGCGCGTACAGTCTCGGGAAAAAAAATTCACTGACATTACTTTCCGGACAAACCCTGTATGTATCTTATAGTCTAGGGGAAATGACCAATTTTTTATCAAACATTCCTTGTATATGCCTGTACAATAATATATAAATATTCGCGAAATATAAACATAAATCTAAATTCATTCAAAGGCACATTTCGTCTTCTTTACCCGGCTATTGCCTTTGCTGTTTTGAATTTCGCCTTTGTGAATAGCTATTTTCGATCATGAGAGTATTGCTCGTCTAACTGGATTTTTTAAGAGAAAGGGGGAAAAAAGTTTTGTCCTAGTTTGTAGGTATATTTATTTACATCTAGAGAGTTCGCCAAAAACTCTGCCCATTGAAGGAATTGTTTCATTTTACATAGTTTCACCACAAAGTACCAATATTATTTTAAACATAAATTCTTATAAGAAAAAAATGCATTCGTGTGAAATAAAATATTACGTTAAATTAAAAGCTTAAATACGAATTTTCAACCAAAAATTATTTTTGTTTTTTTGTTCTTTTTTGGAAAAATATGAAATTTTGGAAAAATTAGTTTTTACATTTTAGTTGTGTAATGAAGTATATATGTATTTATGTCACTAACATAATACTTTATTTTTAGGTATCTTACAATCTATAAGGCAATCTTGGACTATTGCCAAATTTCAGAATTTTTGTTGTGAAATATTTAACTCTCATTTCATGAAAAAATTTCAAAATATAACGTTTTATTTAATTTTAAAAAGATCTGAATTTAAGAAACATATACATAACTTTTTTTCCACCCATTCTTTCTGTTAGTTACAAATTAAATATTTTCATATTATTTCCTCAAATATGCATCGGATATTCTACGACAAAAATTTGGAAATTTAAAAACATAATCAATCAAGATTTTACAGATTTTCATTCCAAATTCAATGCAATTCTACTTATCCATGTAGTTAGTGCAAACGTCGAAATTCTGAGTTAAGGCGAAAAAGGAAAAAAGAAAAAAACGAAAGAAGAAGGAGAAGAAGAAGCTAAAGAAAAAAATATGTCTATCTGCCTGCCTGTCTGTCGGTCTGTCAGTTTGTCTGTTAACCTTCCTTGTATACACTATAACTCGAGAACGTTTTATGTATCATAACGAGATCTGGAGCTGATTAGATTTCGAACTTAATTGGTTAAGAGTTAGGGGATAAATGGGATTAATACACATTCTCTCTGTTAAGCCTCTACTCTCATTTCTTCTACAATGCCTGCTCATAATGCAATAATTGATTAATATTAAATTAATAAACGATGTATATGACTAAAGTATAATACACAAAAGTAAATACTATATTTTCGCATGTGTGCCATATTTTATTATGAAACTATATCACCGCTCTATATTGTACGTGAACTGAAACTATATCAACGTATTGCGTATCGCGGAGAATGTACAACAGTTCCAGTTGTCACAGAACTACTGCAAACAAATAAAATTGAGGCAACCCCCATCACATGCAGTTTGACTTGCCTATGTGTTGGCAACTTTATATATGCCAACTTTATATATGATATAGGTTATAAAAGTTACATGTACCATAAAGGTCATACAGGCCACAAACATCATATACATCATATAGGTCACAATAGTCATAATGGTAATATCGTTCATAAAGGTTATAAAAATAATAAGGTTTAAACGTGTCATAAAGGTCATATAGGCCATAATTGAAGAAGTGATTCCTTAGGAAGATTTTTTTTTCTAATAATGTAGCTGAAAGGAGGAAATGTTCTGGGGAAAGAAAAAAGTTAAAATCCGGTGTAAATAAACATAACCGTTGTAGATCTGTGTAATTCATCAACTTCATGCTGAGTAGGTACATCTCTATATGGATAAACTTTGATAATATTTCTTGGGGACGACTGCGTAACTGATAATAAAAAAATAATGGAAACACTTAATAAAATACAACTTCTTGTATTACCCCATTACGGTCTCCTGAAATATGTATGCGAAGGGGAAACGAAGACAATTCAAAGCCAGCATTAATGCAAAGGTTCCCTGAACACCGACAAAATAAAAAAAGCACACAAATATTTCATTTCGCTACGGTAACAATTTATAACGTTAATTTTCCTGGAGGAACTAACGCTGCATAGTTAAATCACACCTGCGAAAACATAAATATAGTCCTAACTACATAGTGTAGTTTATTTAACGAAAATTTTACAATGCCTTTAAGGAGAGAACAGTTTCCAAGATGAAGTACGGCAGAGATGTTTAAAACTTTAATCGTTCTACTTTGTACGCTAATCTGGAAAATGAAAGGTACCATTTTAGGCTACACCTGTTCACCTAACCTATTATGATAGTGTAGTCGTTACATGACTTAATCATATTGTAAATAGATGTATTAGTGTGTATATAAAAATATTCGAAAACAAAGAAAAATCTATTTCTTTTCATATTCTTAAGTACTCTTGTTAACTGCAAATTATACAGTTTTTAACATTTTAATTCAGAACTTGTACATTTATACTGACTGTTATTACCAATTCTGAGAGTTAATACTATATCATAAAAAACATTCGATTCAATTATCTTATCTTCAGCAAATATGACACATGTTATATAAATAGTGTTGAATTTTCAAAGTGAGCACACGAAAATATTCATTGACCCTGGCTTCTATATCAAAATAATATGAAAAGAATGTACATAGCGATACACGATAACCCAAAAATATTCGTTTTTAGGTTATAAGCTCAACTATTAGAATGTATAAAAGTATTGTTATTATAGAGTATGTGTACATCAGACATCGGCCTGTTCTGAAAAAGTACAAACTTCTCATTCTAACGACTAGTATAAGTGGTGAGAGGGTCGGTCTTATTCACCCACTACCTTCGCTGCGTAGAGGTGGTTTCTTCGTATTTGTCGTCTCACTTCTGTTTATCGTTTTTTATAACTGGTCTACGTCTGATGTACATATACTGTATACGAGTACGTAATATGTACACATAAACTAATGGAAAAAATTAAAGGGTCAAAAAAAATTTCCGAATTTTTTAGTGATTTTTCAGAATGCTGTATCTCAGTGAAAAATGGTCGTATCGAGGTCTAAAAAAAGCATTTTGAAGCTTCAAGTTTCTAGTTTTGAGATATTTTGACAAACAAATTTTTAAAGCTACATGTTTCGCGCAATTTTAGGAAGAATTTAGGAAGAAATTTCCTAAAATTGCGCTAAACTAGAAACTAAAAAGAAACTTGAAAGAAAAAATTAAAAATCTAGAAACTTGAAGCTTCAAAATGCTTTTTTTAGACTTCGATAAAACCATTTTTCACTGAGATACAGCATTCTGAAAAATCACTAAAAATTCGGAAAATTTGTTTGACCCTTTAATTTTTCCATTAGTGTATAATGTTAAGTATATTAAACCTATGAACATATTCTATGAACATAATGCAATTTTATTACGAATTTGTCTAGTATATAGTTTACTCTATGATATTATTGTAATCAAATTTAAATACTTGGAAATTTCTGCGATATAGTAATGAACTTTCTATGTATCTTAAGCATCATCCACAGTATGCAATAACTTATTATAAAACTCTTTACATAGTCATATTTCTATATTCCAGTTGTAATCTTCGTGTGATACACAATTTTACGAAAATGCAATAAACTATGTCTTCGTCTTGTCTTCGTCTTGTCTTCGTCTTGTCTTCGTCTTGCCTTCGTCTTGTCTTCGTATTGTCTTCGTCTTGTCTTCGTCTTGTCTTTGTCTTGTCTTTGTCTTGTCTTCGTCTTGTCTTCGTCTTGTCTTCGTCTTGTCTTCGTCTTGTCTTCGTCTTGTCTTCGTCTTGTCTTCGTCTTGTCTTCGTCTTGTCTTCGTCTTGTCTTCGTCTTGTCTTCGTCTTGTCTTCGTCTTGTCTTCGTCTTGTAAGAAACTTAGTCTTTGAAACACAGAATATTTAAGCCATATGTGCGTTTTTGTCAAATGCAAAAAAAAGAGTATAAAGCAATATTTTTATAAGTTTTGATTTATAATAAACATATTGTGTCAAAATCACGATTGTGTATTTTCATGGTTCATCAGAAAAACAAACGGCCGTTCAGTATTACCTTGACGCATATTACTGAAAATTGGGGAGAGAGAGAGAAAGAGAGAGAGGGAGAAAGAGAGATTAGAAATATTTTTGTTGATTGTTATCGAAGTTCTACTACATGCCATTACGCTATACGTCGCTGTAGTTCGCTGTACAGCGAAGTCACATAGCAAGTGTGAACGCACCTTTCCGAATACTTATTTGTTTACTTATTTATCTCTTTCACTAATCACCGGTTTCCTGCGACTCCGAAATCACCGCGCCGTATAGTTGCCCGAACGAAACGTCACAAGACTGACAATGCGATAACGCTAAAGCATCCGACTGATAACGAAATAATTAAGGTTTAAATTTTCACGCCGCACATTCAGTTCTAGCCGCGATGCTCCAAATTCCGCAGTACGTATTAGAAAATTTAAAATGCGCGGTGTGCGACGGCTACCTCAGCACCCAGCCGCTGATGATCAAGCCCGAGGGCGAGCAGGTGTGCGGCAAGTGCTTCAGGATCATCTCCAGCGAGGAGAAGGAGAAGTGTCTCCGGGAAGTCGGTTTGGAGACGTTGGCGCAGCTCTTCCTCTTTCCCTGCAGGTACAACAGACAGGGCTGCAACTACACTTTTGCGTGGGGTAACGATACCAATCACGAGGAAGTCTGCCTGTACAGGTATAAGACCTCCCTACCCTCCACACCTTCTAGACTTTCGTACGGATCCGACTATTACAAAAATTGGCAACCGCCTATATTGGAAACGAAAAGTGAACCGGAAGATGGCAGTCAGCACTCTAGTTACTACAATTTAAAGCAAATTCCGAAGTGCGATTCCGATGACGCATCGTCTCGTCTCAGCTACGAACTTAAAGACAGTAAGTGTTCTCAGCAGTGTAGAAACCTAACTTACATTTTAAACATTCAAGGAAACTACGGGAAGCCTTCGGTTACCAAAAACGAGAGCGCCAGTGAGTTACAGAATAATATCAACTTATCGATAGAAGGGGCCGTGTCTCTGCAAACCAGTTCAGAAAAGGGGGATGGAGTTTTTAGCACTATTAGGATACAGTCCACTCCAGGAGAGAATCTGTACGATTCACCGATCGACAGGCAACTAACAAAACGTTGCTCTACTTGTAAGATAGTCGTCCGAGAAGACGCTTACACTTGCCTCTTCGGTCATGTGTCCTGCGGGAGCTGCAAAAGTAGCATGTGTAAAGTGTGTATCAATCTACTCGAAAAAGAGTCCAAAACGATGTGCACGAATTACAAGAAGGGTTGCAAAAGCGTATTCATGCAGTCCGAAATCGCCAAGCACCAGAGCAACTGCCCCTACAACGATCACAGATGCCCCCTGGAACCCTGCAGGTTCAAGGGCGTCCTGGGCCGCCTCAAGCTTCACCTGAAACAGTCCCACCTGGATAAAGTATACGCGACGAGCGAAGCAACTAAGTGCTTCCAGAATAAAGACGAGACTATTGTGCTTCTCTGCTACGACAGCGTGTTCAAGTGCGTGTACTTCTATTATAAGACCTTCGTCGAGTTTTTTGTTACCTACATAGGCAGCAGCGAGGAGGCGTTGGATTATTCGTATGAGATATGGGCGCAGCCCAACGCGAACTCGTTAAGGAGGCAATCCAGATGCTCCAGCTGGAACGACTCGATGCTCGAGAAGGGTATTACGTTCGACAAGAAGGAGCTTGTTAACAATAATGAGAAAAAATTAAATTTCGAAATACGGCTGAGGATACTACACCTGAAGTGACGTTTGGGCGAATTATCGATTGCGAATAGCTGAATGCTATACATATGTGTATGGCGGGATGTGCGTAAGACTGTTATACAGTGTCATCGTTTTAAAATTGCCACATGGTCGTCAATTAAGTACGTTTAAAGAAAAACTGGACAAGTTTTCCGACAAAAAAATGCTATAATTTTCTTGATACTACCTAATTTCACCAAATTGAGGTTTTAAATCAATGATGCTGCATGACTAAAATTATGAAAGTATTCACAGACGAAGTAAGTAAATTTTAAAACATTTTCTTCGTAACTATCAGACTAATTTCATTTTTTAGTTTTATTAAAGATATTACACAAATTGTTCTAAAGTGGTTTATCTAACAGAGTTGTCTAAATACAGTAAAAGCTCGATAGGGTGAACACAAAAGTACCAATGGTCGTTTATATTAAACGGAGTTGTTGATGGAATGCTGATTACTAAAATTTAATTAACTAAATTACCAAAATTTAATTACCTAAAATTGTAATAATAAGTACATTGACACCTCTTAATTCGAACACCTTCTTGCCAGACCCTGTTCGCACTATCGAATCATTCAGATTAATGAATATTCAACAACAGTGGAGTTTTTGGTAGATTATTTTCTTAGCAGAAAATTTCTCATTAGTGGGTTATTTTTTTAAGAATGCCATAATGACGCAACTGTAGAATTTGACGTTTATTTGATTAATGTAAATTTTGTCCGTTATAAAAATTAATTTGACTGTAGTGTATTTAAGAATGAGATTTTTTTGTTTGTATTTTCTCCGTCTTCACTTTTGGCATCTGAAAATTGACACAAAAGATTTGTCGTACGTCGTGAAGTGTTCAGTTTTCACCAGAATGGACGAGACTCAAGATCTGAATATAATTCAACCTGTAGAAGTGTTATTACGTCAATAAGACCTGGATTAAAAGTAATAATGAAAGTTGAAATGAAACATGTTATGAGAGTAACTTTGTTCCCCATTTTAAAAATCAACCTATGTCAGATCTGTCAGGTTGATATTATTAATTATTGCACTTTATAACATTTATTGATCTAACATTATTAACAAGGTGTTCCTTAAAACTGTGAATTATTAAATATTTATTTGGTGAAAAACAATAGTCAGAAAGTCGTAGGTATACGACATTTTCCAACTCCAGCAATAATGACCGAGTAAATACATTTTAGGTCATACCTATTAGAAAAAACTATTCATTTTAACACTTTGGAACTTTGAACATATTTAGCGGATTTCTAACGAATTTAGTGGATTTTAAATATGGATCTGACGAAAAACGATAATCAATTATTCACAATATTCAATATTTGGAAAACAGACTATAACTTAATGATTCGGTCGTTCGAATTAGCGTCCGTTCATATTAAAGAGGCTACACTGTATATGCAAAATGCATTTAAAAACGTTGCAAGATTGTAACAATTTAATCATAAGCAGCTTGAATATCAGAACCAAAAAAAAACAGAACAATACGATGTTGTTCTTAAAATACGTATTTGGGGAGTATGTAAACTATTGTCTATTACTTCAAATATGGTTCGCTTTTTCTTTTCTGTTGAAATACTTGATTTTTATATTTACATAATATTTTTTGGTTTGCTCTGTAAGTCTCTGTAAGGTTTTCGTTTTCTTCTAATATTTCTAGATTTTTTCTTACAGCGTTTAACATTTACTTTTCGTTTTGGTCATAACGCATTACTTACCACTAATGTAAGTAGACCGATTGAGCAATGAATGAAGTCTGCTTGTATTTGAATTACACTAACAAAAACTAACATAATTTCGGTTTATATAATGGATGTTCACGTTATCGATGGGTCACCTCTTTTCTTTCACGTTAACCAGCTATTCAAATTAACGACTCTTCATGTTAGCGAGCTTTTAATGTATCATCTTTGTTTAATGCGAAATTAAAATAACCTTTAATTTCACCTAAAAAATCTTCTATAATAAAACTGTTTCACCACAACTGTTTCAACACTGATTCCTCCAGTATTCTCTATTTTTTTTATGAAAACACGTCACTTATTTTAGTGTGGCAACAAGACAAAATTCCAGTTTTTGTTATAGCTTCAGTTGAAAATTAAAAATGGAATATACCAACTTGTACTGAACTCTATGATATATCACATAAGTAGGTAAAACAATGTGATACTTTGCTTTATAGCAAACAATAATAACAGAACATATTTTTATAAAAGAACAAACAAAACACTATTCTCAATTATCGGTTATTTGCAATATAAGTGTATTTGCTTTTTTGAATGTAGAATATTAATAAAACAATTGTATTTGAAAATTAAAAGTAACTGTTCATTTTCTATGAAATTGTACTTGTTTCATTTTGCATCTGACTCCATATTTGATTTTTTTTTTCAATATAAATTATGTAGATACCTCAACATAGTATTTATTTAATAGGAGTATTACCTTTATAACTAATTAATTATTATTATTTATTTATGATTTGAGTCGCAGAAACTATGATACATACCTATGTATGACATTCATGCAGTTTATTTCTTAATAGCATTTCTTTTATTCGACAATATTTTGTTCTCAAAAAAAATAATCACAGAGAGCACATAGCAGAAAGGCACAAAAGTTCGTTGCCCCATACTAAGATAGCATCAGTTATTGTTGGTTAATTATTTCATACATTAGTGTTTACCAATTTTGTAAAGCTGCTCCTTGACAACATCAAACAATGTTCCTCGATAGTTGCTAATGACTATCCATTTAAATTATTTCATATTTATTTTACTCACAATACAGTGTTCTTCAGGAAAATATTAAATTAGATAGTATTGTTATAATAGCCAGAAAATTTTAAAAGTGGTAAAAAGAAATTTGCATTATATTTTTTAAATGACTACAATATTGTCGACATGTATACATCATGTTTTGAAAAACTTTTTGTGCGAGAGTCATATGTTAAATGATATAAATTATCATTATTATTAAAATTATTCAATCAATTATTCAAAACAATTAAAAATATCATAATTATCTTAACCATTAGTTAAAACCTAATGATTTGTTGATTTGGTTTTTGAAGTTGCTTATGTTTTCTTTAAAAACAACGTTTGAAATTTGTTTCTTCTGTAAACTTCCTGGTAATCTCAAAATGTTATCGAAAAGTTTATTTATTGTAATTATTGAGTGCAATTATTAAAAAAGAACTCACACTTTCGCACAGTTCCAGTAGAATTATCTTTTGTTTGTTTAATATTTCATTAATTTAAATAAACAGTTGATACATTTACTTCTTAAGAAAGTCCGATATTTGAAATAAAAAACTAGATAAAGAGTCTGATAAATGATATTGCAAAGCATGTATCAGTACCCTTCTCACTTTTTTATGTGCTGTCCTCTCATATTTACTGAATACAATTTTTGATAATATTCCTTATCCTTAATCTAGTTACAGACATACATAAAAAGGTACATAAAAATGTAATAATAATCACTAAATATTGTTTACCAACTCACAGTGGCTGTTCAGGAGAGTTCACATATTTAACCGACTTTTTTTATATTTGCACAAGCTTAGGCACACTTGGGAATTATTTATCAAAATCATATATGCATCAATCAAAATACTATATATGCATAGTATTTACATTTGAGAGACAGATAAACCTTGCTTATAATTTGCTATCCTGGAAGAAATTTTATCATTTTTCAATAATATATGAGCAAACTGATTTTGAGCCATAGGGATTTAGTAAATCCAGTTTTAATATATTAGTAGTGCACATTTGTGTTAAATACTCGTATAATAATTTTGATGGATGAGAATGTGTCGTATTTTATTTATCAGCAACCTTATATGGACTGAATTTTAATTTATAGACGTTAGATCTATATCTGTAGAAATCAGTTCCGGTAGCATTATGGCATTCTGTATATGTACGTGTTTGGTACCTAAAGATGCGCGATTGGTTACCTCAAATTGACAGCGAATCAGAGCCAAATTCAGGAGCAGAATGCCATGATATGCGAAACTTGTATACTATTTCTAATGTGAATGTGAAGACATAAAAAAAGTAAGGTTGTCAGATATATTTTCTAAAATTGCTAATCTCACTATACAAGTATACTTCATACTTCAGTAAACTGTTAGTTCGTGACGTTCTTAGAAAGCTAGTTTGGAAATATTAAAAAAAATACATAGATATACATTTATTAGTTAGCATTAAAATAAGGAGTTTAAAATTGCTGGAAAAAATAATTATAAATTAAAACAACTGTATGTGTATTATAACTTTTGAATTTTGAAGAGCCGGCAATGCTTAACACCGGCCGACGATCCATTAGGCTATTGCGCTTTGCATCTAATACGTTCGTTAAATACTTATTCGGTCCACTGTGTCATAAAATGTTTTACGACGTCGTTAAAATGATTTACTACATTAGGAATTCTTACTTGTTTCCGCCAGTGACGTGTATTTCAGCTAGGTTTATTAAAACAGACAATTTTTTGAGATTGTCTGGCTAAATGAGCATTATTTACAGAAAATTATATTACAAATATTAAGAGTTCTGTATGCAGGCTAATTTTAATCTCCTAATTGATTTGAATGAAAAAAAATATTTCACAATTTTCGAATTTATAAAAGATATATGCACGCCATTGGGCGGTGTTAACCATCAAAGGAAATAAAAATAATATCTCTTCACATTGAGTTCAGAAGGACTATATACAGAATTATCTTTCATGTGCGTGAGATATTAGGTAGAGCATACATAATTATTAGGTAGAACTATTGAAATATTTACGAGGTGTGGCTATTAAATCGCTATTCGTTACCAATTACAGTAGCAACGTTTTCGCCTTCAATGTACTCCCCTTGGCGATCTTTACACCGCTCCATACGACTTTTCCATTGTTGAAAGCAGTGCTGGAAGTCCACTTCTGTCAGCTGGTTCAGAACCTCCGTCGCTTTTGCTTTAACCGCTTCCTCATTTCCACACCGAATATTGTCCCCTTCAGCCCCGATTTAACTTTGCGAAATAAAAGAGTCACAATGGGCAAGGTCGGGCGAGTATGGTGGATGTTTCAACACAGTAATGCCGCATTTTGCAAAAAACGCCTTCACAGACAAAACAGAATGGGCCTTCCTTCCTTCACTGTCTTGGTGAATCTTCCATGATTTCGTCTTCCACAAATTGGCTCTTCGTTTTCTCACACGCTCACGAAGGGCCGTCAGAACCTCGATATAATAATGTTGATTGACCGTCTGACCCTCAGGGACCCAGTGAACGTAAACAATGCTTCGAATGTCAAAAAAGACGTTCATCATCGCTTTGAATTTGGATTTGCTTGGCGAGTTCGGGCTCTTCCAATGCATGGATTGGCGCTTTGGTTCGGGGTCGTAAGTAAAAAAAAAGATTCATCACAAGTAATCACCGTGTTTAGACACGTGCGTAGACTTGTTAGCAAGCCTGTATCAGTGTCAATATTGTTTAGAATGCCAATGCAAATGTTCAGTCTTGATTACTTTTGCTCGGGAGTAAGGAGTTTTGGCACCATTTTTGCGCAAACTTTGCGCATGTTGAACGATTCATGCAAAATCTGGCGAACACATTCTTTGTCGATTCCTATTATTTATTTCAGCAAGCCCTCGGATGCTTAGACAACGATCTTAGCGGATTAATTTACCAATGTTTTCAATGTTTTCGTCCGTTTTTGACGTACACTTCTTTTAATATTGCATAGACTTCTGTAAAAGTTAACCCGTTGCTTCATTTCACTTAATATTTTTTTCGACGCATCACTGGTGTGTAGACTAATTCAAACGTGTGCTACAAGCTGAGCGACCCACTGGCTTGTCCGGCGAGCTCAGGGTGGGGAGAGTATCACTAGACATAGTTCTTGTCAAACTGGTCACGACACACTCGCAGCGCGCTGGTAGCAGCATCAGTTTGGTTATTTAATAGCCACACCTCTTATATATACAAGATGTAATTCATTAAAACAAAACAAAAAATCAATACATCCACGTTTTTTGTAATTACATAAGTAGAAGAACAAATATTAATCCGGAATTTGCATTGAAGTTCAGAAATGTGATAGAGAATACTCAGAAGTATTGGTTGCGTCTTTAGTAAGATTAAGTCTTAAGCAAGCTTCTGTCTTTAGTGCATTCTAACATCCTAAGTAATTATTAGGACATAACTGTCATTTTGCAAAATTAGCGCCTGTGTCCTATTAAAAATAATTTACCATCGAACTACAAACATGTTTAATTGTTGATGACGTTGATAACACTGTAAGCGCTATTCATAAAAACAACTTTATATTAAAAAATTGATCCGCTAATGGAGAATTTTTCAATTTTCATCAATTGTTCTCACTTCATTAAGTACGTGGATGTAAGGTAAAACAAGTAAATAAATAAAAAGCGGGATTATCGTCAAATATATCTACTCAAATAATGAACGTTACTTTGGTTTCTTATTTTTAAGTTTCCATTTGTTGATGTTAATGATGAATGGTCGTCTATCCATTTCATAATATTATCTCTTTGAAAAGATTAACTCTGATTATCACCATTTATTTGTACCTGTTTGTAGTCCGATGGTAAATACCTTTTTAACAGAGCGCATGCTACACAGCATGGAATACATTTACTAACTTTACAAAAAGACATTTATGCATTTAAGATATTAGATTGCACAAGACAGAAGAAAGTTTTTCACGCAAGTAGTAGATCAGAGTAATCTGTATCGCATTTTTCACCCAAGCTCATAATAACATCATTCAAAATCTGCATTCATTATCCTCATATTATGTCAATAGCGGCTGTTTACGCACAATATGAAAGAGCATTCTGTATATAAGTTTCGCACTGTCTGGCATTTTGAGTTTGCGAATCAGAGGTAGTCTGATAGGCTATACAATTTAAAAATAATCAATCATTCAATCTTAGGTGCTAAATGCATATACAGACTGCCATAATGCATCCCGATATTTAAAATCTTTTTACATATTTTTTACAATGTGGTTTATCTTTTCTTTGACTAGCTTATAGCATCCGTCTCCTGCTAGAAATTTTAAACAATTTAAATTATAATTAGGAGTTCTGAAGGACACTATCTGATAAATAAACACCATATCCTATTTAAAGAGAGTTTGGCTTTAGAATAAAGGCTGTTATGAAATGCTATCTGATGATTTTTTTGTTTTTTATTTTGTTTAACTTATATGTATTAAGTAGTTTTATTTAATATTCTAGTTATAAAATAAAGTACTTAACAAAAAGTCAAATATAGAATGTAGGTATAATGTGCAACAAAGTTCTTGTGATATTTTGAATAAAAATATAAATATGTTTGTGTGTTATTATTTATTCCTTGACATTTTTTATATGTTTAAGCGAAGTATTTATTATGTATTTAAGTGACATGCATACACCAACAGATATTTCACAAAAAAAAATTAAAAAATGCCAAATTCATAAATATGATACCATTACCATTCATATGGTCCTGATTATTCCATCTAATTAAACTGATTCATACATATATTAAAACAACAATAATTCTCATATCCAAAAAATGCAAAATAAATAATAGTATGATTTGTTGTCTCATATTTTTGAACATTTTTTATTAGAATTGTCACAAGCATTTCTATTGATCTCATTTGTTATTAAATAACAAATGAGATCAATAGAAATTATTTGATTTGAGAAAAATATATGATTTTATTTGGCTATTTGTTATTTGTTAGGCGTAATTACAGCACTTTATAATAAACTTTAATATGGTATCATTAGTCATTACATTCACTCTCCGACGTTTCGTCTTCATGGGACCATCATCAACTTATCTTTTCTTAAATATGGACCGGTATTGTTTATTAAAAAAGTACTTTTTATTCTGAATCCAGCCCTGTATCACATACAATATGTTTTTGCTAGATCATAATTAGAGAAATTTTCTCTTATTATAGAAATCATAATTAGAGAAAATTTTCTCTAATTATGATCTAGCAAAAACATATTTTATGTGATACATGGCTGGATTCAGAATAAAAAGTACTTTTTTTAATAAACAATACCGGTCCATATTTAAAAAAAGATAAGTTAATGATGGTCCCATGAAGACGAAACGTCGGAGAGTGAGTGTAATGACTAATGATACCATATTAAAGTTTATTATAAAGTGCTGTAATAACGCCTAACAAATAACAAATAGCCACCTAAAATCATATATTTTTCTCCATTTAATCAAATTTGTATCTCTTACCGTTTGCAAGATACCCATGCAAGGTATCCTTATCTTGGACACATGGTATATAGGTGTATCCCACATTGATTTAAGGATAACAAATATTACCAGCTAAAAAAATAGTAAACAAATAATCCGCGCACCTGTACCGCCCATAAAGTGCCCACCTGCTACGAGCCACGAGGAGTGATCTGGGAATGAGAACGATGTGTACGACGCAGATAGGGCTTTACGGGATGAGCATATGCGCAGAAACGCCTTGTCGTTTAAAGACATAGAAAGTCTTCTGTATAAATCAGCTACATAAAAAATGTAAATTTTGTTGTAAAATTATCATTATATTTTACCATAAAAGTATATTTTCAAGAAACACTTTGCATGTTGTCTTGAACGAATAAGCCAACAACCATTTAAAATTTGCCATTTGGAGTTCTACTAAAAACAACATTTACCAATGAAGTCTTCACAATGAAGTTTCTAGACACTTTTCATCAAATTCTACCGACTGAAATTACAGGACAAATCAGACTTCGCGTTGTCAAATTACTGACAACTTTTACGAATGGTTTGCCAACTTATTACTGAAACTTCATGAAAATAAAAATTGGAAATGTGCTTTTCAAATAGTCGTAAATAAAATAAGTAATTAATAGCAGACTGATTTAATTTTCATCAGTACTTTTGGCAGCAAACATTTTTTTCTGGAGAATATACTCCTGACCCACCCTGTACATGTCATGTAGAATTATAATTTATCTAAATATTCTGGATAAGCTTAAATATTCGCGTATTAAAAATTATTAGGGTCCGAAAAAGTATGCTGTCACGCAAAGCCGGCACTGTACAATTATCTATGTTAATTAAGGTTTCAAAAGTATTTTTTAAGCGCATATGTCTTGCCCCTTTATACCCACGCCACTGTCCGCGCGTAAAATTGTATCCCGAACGAAGGCTCCCCGGGAACCCAGGACTTCGTAATACACTTCCTCCGTAAGACAGCGCGCTATTCCGATAATGTCGAATATACCTGTAGAATCCAATGCCGGTGTCTACGGCAGTTTGCCACCTGCTGTAGGTATAAACGAGTCGACCGCCGCATTGAAAACAATTTTTTGTGGCGAGTGACTAACTCTACGTGACCTACTCTACCTGTGTGACCTTGTACGGAGTTTGATCGTTGATATTGAGTGGACTGTATGTATGTTGTTTGAAGATGATGGAAACACATGATATTGGGACACTACTTTATTTTCCTAATTACACTTAAAACTGACTTAAAAACTAAATAACGAAGAGCGTGACAATGTTTGCGTTGCGCTTACGCAACGCAAACTCAAGTCTCTCGCCCCCGCGGGGTTGCCAAGATTTTACACCTTGTCGCTAACGCACGGAGGTAAAGACGTTGCCGTTTCATCAAGGAGGGAATATTGTTTAGAGCATCTCGGTCTCAAACAGACCTCTACCTGAGTGACCTACTCTACTGTTTTTACATATTACCTACATGATTTTGTATGGATTTCTGCAATAATGGCACAGTCATTACCATTTGTTAATAGACTGAGAAATGCAATCACATATTTTAAGTATTCCTTGCAATCGTCGATTATATTTCGTAATCACCGAGAGTGTAAAATACATTTATATTCGAATATCCATCAAAAAAAATATACCTGGCACTGTTACTAAAGAAGAATTTTGGTTTGATTTGTGCATAATGTTTTGCGCATGTAGCCTTTCGTGGAATGTGGTCGACATACAGTGGCGGTGCGTGATATTTCAGTTAGCCATATCTTGAAAACGACGCATGGGACCCACTTCACTTTTTTAGGTGATGACTATACACCTCTTACTGAAAGGATTTATAGTGAAAAAACCGTCAGCAAAGTTTGCGAAAAAATTTTCAAAAACACTGGAGCACTCCCTGGGTTCTCAGTAACGCTCTGTGGAATATTTGCAGTATATTTTTTTTCATAATCTAGAAACAAATATAAGGAGACGTTTTTCGATTTGCTACAAAATATTTTTGTTTCAAAAAAGTTATGGCCATTTTAATTTTGGGAAACAAAATGTTCCTATAAAATTAAAATTAAAATGGCCATAACTTTTGAAAAAAAAAAAACATTTTGCAACAAATCTAAAAACGTCTACTTATATTTGTTTCTAGATTATGAAAAAAAATATATACTGCAAATATCCCACAGAGCGTTACTGAGAACCCAGGGAGTGCTCCAGTGTTTTTGAAAATTTTTTCGCAAACTTTGCTGACGATTTTTTCACTATAAATCCTTTCTGTAAGAGGTGTATAGTCATCACCTAAAAAGTGAAGTGGGTCCCATGCGTCGTTTTCAAGATATGGCTAACTGAAATATCACGGACCGCCACTGCTTTAGACCTTTTTTTGGCAAATGTGTATACAATTTTCCATTGCCTACTAATGATACGTTACGTAAGACATATTTACAGAAGTCATATCAACGTGGAAATATTAAAAAATACATACGCAATTAATATGTGTATGTGGCTGACAGTGGACGCTATAACAGATTTTCGCGCTAATAAGGTCGTTAATGTTCTGATACGAATTTTAGAGGTTTCAGATTTCACCCCCCGATTTTGATAGTTAGTAAACGAGTTTTGCAAACAACGGCTAAACGTATAGAAATAGTAGTAACACGCAACATTATCCTCTGTAAATGTAAAATATAATAATGTACAGATGTTAGTGCCAACAAACTGTTAGTGATACAAACAACTGTGCGAAATTAGTGAAAATAATGTTCGTGGTGTGTCGTCCTCTGTCCATTAAACTATTTGGAATCTGCACTTTTAACTTGTAGACAGAACAGTAGATGTGAAACGATCATTTTCCCTCTACAAACGTATATAACGGACAAATCGCTCACGTTTAATGAGAATAAATGCAGGAAGACTACTGGTCGTGGCAATGTACGCTCAGGCAATGAGGGCAGTTGGTGTTTCTGAATGACAAAAGCAATAGGTACATACATATGTACCTGGGGCATTTCACGCCAACGAAGTGAAGTCAACAAAAATTATGTTTGATACATATCACAATCGATAGTACTTGCTAAAAAACTAATTTCCTTAAAATTTTAGATTTTTTGAGCCGCAAGGAAAGGGATGGTGAGGGTCAGAAAATTTTCGTTTCGACTCTAAAATTTCGATCTTCCTCGGTAAGAAAATGAAAAAAATTAAAAAGAAGGTTGCAATGGTTTTCGATGTGTTTTTTGCGTAGAGTACGATATATATATTTTCAAAATTATTGTAGTTTTCACCCTTATTTTGAGGATTGAAAGTTTAAAATCGAAATTTCGAAAGGTATGACACGATTTTTTTTCAATTTTTTTTTATTTCTTTCTTTTTTTTTGTACTTTCGATTAATTTTTAATTCATAATGGGCGTCGACCAGGAACTAGCCCAAAAAACGGCCCAAAAGTGAAAAAACGTGGTTTTAGAGTATTTTCTCATCCTGAGATAGTAAATGGCAAGTGAATAATATATTCCAAGGTTTTTGGGGTCGCTGATTACGAATCTAACGTCAGATTTTCAAAAAACAAAATGGCGGATCCAGTATGGTAGTCAACTTTTAAAAAATGGCTAAATTTTGAAATTTAAAAAATACCATCGTATTCTACAGGAAATTTTCTACGTTAGATTCGTAATCAGCGACCCCAAAAACCTTGGAATATATTATACACTTGCCATTTACTATCTCACAGGATGAGAAAATACGCTAAAACCACGTTTTTTCACCTTTGGGCCGTTTTTTTGGGCCAGTTCCTGGTCGACGCCCATTATGAACTAAAAATTAATCGAAAGTATAAAAAAAAAGAAAGAAATTAACAAAAAAATTGAAAAAAAAATCGTGTCATACTTTTAAAAATTTCGATTTTAAACTTTCAATCCTCAAAATAAGGGTGAAAACTACCCCCAATAATTTTGAAAATATTTTTATCGTATTCTACGCAAAAAAAACATCGAAAACAATTGCAAACTTCTTTTTAATTTTTTTAATTTTTTTTATTGAGAAAGATTGAAATTTTAGAGTCGAAACTAAAATTTGTATTTTCTCACCCTCACCATCCCTCTCCTTGTGGCTCAAAAAATTAAAAATTTTAGGGAAGTTAGTTTTTTAGCAAGTACTATCGATTGTGATATGTTTCAAACAGAAATTTTTTGGACCTCACTTAGTT
This sequence comes from Aromia moschata, assembly GCA_029963805.1. Taxonomy (NCBI): domain Eukaryota; kingdom Metazoa; phylum Arthropoda; class Insecta; order Coleoptera; family Cerambycidae; genus Aromia; species Aromia moschata. The sequence continues at coordinate 1,043,697 of JAPWTK010000004.1, forward strand.
GGCTTGAAATGCCCCACCTACATTATTAACACATTTTTACTCCTGTCTTTTTGAACTCTCATATGTTATCTTCCGTCAATAACATGACGGATTATGAGTCCGGCCCTGCTTTACAGCACACGCTCCGAATCCTACAGATTATACATTTTTTGTCATTTTCCTTTTGAACAGTAAAAAATACGAAGTATTTTTTACGTTGTGGTGTTTATTTTCAAGTCGAAGGATTAGGTACGTTGTTTTTATGAAATCTTTATCGAAGAAGGATCGATACAACTTGTTAGGAATATAATATCATTTTATTTTTAAACGAGTGGGTAAAAATATCAAATACCCTGTAGGCCATACAAAAAAACCCGGAATATATAAATACAACTGGGAGTGTAGGAGGTAAACCGTGTAACTGAGATCTAATTAGATTTTTTCGACCTCGCTTTAATTCGATGAACCGAAATAATTCCGAATTATTTTTTACTTCAAAAGGGAGTTGACGGAGTGCCATCAAAAAAAAATGCCAGAAATCGCAATGATAAATGAATTTCAAAAGGCCAATGAAAATCGGATTTGTCACGGACCAAATTATCGAAACCTCTTGCCCAGGGGCGTGTTCTCCATGGAAGTTAGGTTATCACGGCTTCCTTTGCCTCCAAGTAAAAAAAAATCATATCCAATTATCTCTATGATATAAAGTGCGTATAAAAAATGCTTTTTTTTTAATTCATTATATACCTACTAATATATCAAATTATTATTCCACTTATCAAATTAGCACTCAAACTTCCCGTAAAATGTAATATATTTCATTATATTATCAATGTTTCCATGTTTCCTCGCATTTCTCCGAGTATTTTATGCTGTTTACTCTTCAGCTTCAAGTAGTTGCCTACTGAGACCAGTTGGCAGGCGCGCCGCTGCGTTTGTTGTGCCGTATGAGCTGTTTCATGTATGTCACGGTTATACATATTAGCATTAAATTAGTACGTACGTTTGTTTTCAATGTGGTGGCGTATATGATTTAATACCTAAGGGTACGTTTCCATTGCACGCTATGCGATGCTATGCTATGCCATGCGAGGCGATGCGTTGCTATATTTCTTGCGTTTTTAATCAGACGTGTTTACATACACCGCTATCCGGCTATCAGTGAGTTTTTGTGCTTCGTTGCGATCGGTCATGAATACTAGTGATTATCTGATCGAAAACTCTGTATTAAAATACTACATGATTATGAAGAAAAAAAATATATAAAAAGAGTCGGAAAAAGAAACCTCTGGATGCATACAATTAATAAAGGTAGAAGACGATTTGGAGAGTTTCACCATCTATTTAAAGAACTTGAAAAGGATCCCAACAAACATGAGTATTTTCGCATGTATTCAGAAACATTTCAATATATACTGAATGGCATCTCAAGGCAACCTATTTCCTATATAATCACTAGCTTATCTATTTTTAGGTCATGAGAACTGCATAGTACACACTACACAGAAATATAATGTTAAAATAAATAAAAATTGATAAATAAAATAAAACATGTTAAAATAAAGATACAAACAAAGATTAACATGCATTTACTTACTTGGAAACGTCATTTCCCTTGCCACTTCGTCCCATAGTTTGTTGGTAACATCTCTGTTGTGATATTGTTTGGATCGCTGATCCCATAATGGAGATCGAAATCTTAATATTAATTTTTCAGCGTCCACGCGTGCAATAGGTACAAACGGCTTCACGATACTGTCTACTTTGGGCTAATTAGCGCGATAAAATCAAACAAATTTTATTTTCAAACACACGCTCGCACTCGGCGCTACTAGCATTGCGTCGCATCGCTCTGTATAGCACGCTGTCGGAACATTTAGATAAATATTCATATGTTTATTTTACTAGCATCGCCTCCCATGGCATAGCATCGCATCGCATAGCGTGCAATAGAAACGTACCCTAAAACTAAAGATAATGTGGGTGTTTCTCATTACAAAACTACGAGTTTAATGTTAATAATCCTGATATTTTGTTATAATTATAGAATTACTATTGAAACAGTGCCGATGTCCGTATAAGCTGTGGCTGGATCCGCGTACATGTGCTTTAATAGTCATGGATCTGTAGACCTCAGGGATATGACGAAGCTTGTGAATGAGGAGCAGGACGAAATATGAAAGATGGATGCGTATACGTGAGGCGGATTCTAAAAGTGAGTATATAAAGAGCCATAAAAAAGTCCTCAAATATGGCTATGAACGAGAGAGATGGAAATAGCGGTTATTTCGAAGCTCAATGAGATACCTTTAAAAAAGTCATCATATTTGGCCAATAAAAAAAGACGTTTTCCTATTTTATCTTAAATTTATAATATTATTTAATTGTCAAGGGTGTTACACTATGTGACAGTCATTATTTATTTTACAGTTATTGTGGCAGCCACTTGTAAAAAATTTGATGACAACAAATTTTACTTCGAACTTCGACATAGCCGCTATTTCCTTCTCTTTCGTTCATAGCCAGATTTGATTATGTTTTTTTAATGGTTCTTTATATTCATAGTATATTCTAAATGTTACACTAATTCTGCACTGTCTTATTTTCATTTCCCATATGTGCGTTTGATTTGAAAAATTAAATACATTGATAGTGAACTAGCAAAATGTTACTTCATCGTCCAATTCACAAACTTGTGAAAAGTCGATAAAAGGTCAAATCAGTGCAGAATAGAATATTTGTTTATTAGCTACGACAATTAAAATGCATAGCGTTTGAAACTCACAGCTAGCTCTGAAAATAAGTAGTGACATTAAATTGAGGCTTTGTTTTTAAATATTCTGTGGCATGTGGAACAACCACATGTGGAATAAAAATGGATTCTAATTAATAGGTTAGTACTTATGTGGAATTACCTGGCAATAAAATTCGTATTTACCTGTTTCTTATCACAGATAAGGATTACGGAATGTAAATACACAAAGATATCACGGCGTATGGCCTAGATATCGTAAAAGTATCATGGTTTCCTAGATTACTGGCAATTATCCGAAAGTAATCAACCGGCTCCTCTAATCTACGACATTTCGGATTTGTCGCACCTGATTATTCGTTAAACTGAAGTAAATAAAACTTGAACTAGTGACTATGCTGATATGCAAGTTTCTGTTTATTAAAATGCATTCACCAATTCAGTTTATCGCATTTTGTTTTTAATTCAGATCCAAAATATAAATATTATTGGCTCCGAAAAATATATAAATGTAAAAAGGAATAAATACCACATTAATACGTCACATACGTTTAAAAGTAAAATATTCTTTGTCAACAATATTAATTCAGTAATCTTCTTTTAAGTGAGAAGATTTGAGATTTACTTGTTTAAAGACCTATTATTTATGGCTAAATTTGTGTGGTTCCTCACTGAAAAGTTTTGAAAAGAATCGGGATATTGTGACAAGCAGCTAGTTTAAAATATGTAGATTCAAAATTGTTGTCTCACATACATATGATTGTTATTGGCAATTATTAGATTTTGGACACTAATACTATTTAATATTAGCAGTTATGATAATTGTATATTGTACGATAAATAATGAATTTCTATAATAAACTCTATTTCTGCATCTATTTTTTTTTTTCAGCATTTATGGCTAATAGAAATACTATAATACAATAACCCAATAACCCCACAGCCACATAACCACATAGCCACATAATTACATAACCCTATAACTCGATGCTGTAATCATGTAACGCAATCTCTCACAATGAAACTGATTTTACAGTTCTCAAGCAAATATACACCATAAAAAAAATCATAAATAAATAAATCTGTAAATAAGTTAATGAATCTGTGTATGTGCCCTAATCCAACGTAATGTACAACCATTGGGTTATTGTATTATAGGATTATGACGTTTCGGAGCCATAGTGTTTGTGGTTTTAACGGATATAGCAAATTTGAGGGTGGTTTTTGAGGTTATGGCCGAACCCAGACGTGCTTGGATGAAACTGACCCCGGATTCGGATTCAGCAATCCCAAAAACATATAGTACAGATAGTCAGCCCCCACATCAGAAATTTTTTACCGTGTTTTAGGGTTATGGGGTTATGTGATTATGGGGTTATGTGGTTATGGGATTATGTGGTTATGCAGATATTAGGTTGTGGTGTCATTTGGTTATTGTGTTATAGGATTATGAGGTTTCGGAGCCATATGGTTTGTGGTTTTAATGGATATATCAAATATGAGGGTTTTTTAAGGTTATGGCCGAACTTAGACGTGTTGGGATGAAACTGATTCGGATTCAGCGACCTCAAAAACATATAGTACACATAGCGAGACCCCCAGGTCAGAAACTTTTTTTTGTGTGTGTGGCTGCGTTATGAAACTTGTTTAGTTCAAATGGAACACCCTGCATTTTTTCGGCCCAAGTTGTCTATCTTTCAATTCTTTTTTTGCTCGCACATTCTGGGGGTTAAAGTAATAAACTTCGGAGATATTTTCGATTTTCTTTGGTTTTTGGGATTTGGATTTTTTTTTTGGGATGTTATATAAATAGCCACGAAAAGAAACAGAGTACTTCTAATATCTAGTAACGTGTTCATACTAGAAAAAAACAAGTAATATTGATTTAAAATTGGCAAAACATAATTAAGCTGAACACTAGGTATAGCATTTTAGAATTTGTCATTTGCATAGTACGTATAGACAATTTATTTAATTTGGGTGTAGGTTATGGCACATGTTTTCGACTCAACAGTGTGTGCTCTTTCCAAATTTGTAAAAATATATAGGGTGTTCCATCTAAAATACGACAGTGAGTCGACGTCCAGAAGAATATGAACACCCTGTATGTTCGATAATATTTAAAAAACGTGACAAAAAAAGGATGCAAATAACCTCACATGTTTCATTTTTGCATTTTTTAAGAATTAACGATAGAAAAAATACGGACTGAAAACTCACCCTGTATATTGATCTATTAAACTTAAAATCCTGACATGTCAGAAAATGTTAAGCCCAGTTAAGCAATACAATTTTTTTTTTAAATCTTTGAGTCATCATCTTTTTTGTTACTATGCTTTAACCACTATGTGGATGTGACCTATCTGTGCAAGTGCCCTATCTACTAGAATTAGGTAATAGTACGATATGTCTACTAGAATAAGCTGCCAGAATAAAAACGGCTCTACAAGATTATCTGCTAATAATTCTGGAATTCACCTTTTAGTATGTTGATACTTCACTTGAATGAATTCGCTTGAGAACGATGTTTAGTTTCTCAATTACCCGCAATACAAGTAAATGCTTTTAAGTAGGCATTTCTCTACGCCTTATATTAAATGATTTCCGACACGTCTCCAAGCATTATCGAAGCACCACCAGGCATAACGTTTACTTCCAAAGTTGAGTTAATAATTTCTCAATAAAACTTCGATCAACGAAAAGTTTGTTACGGCCGCTCGACGACCCTTCGTCGTCTTTAGAGAGCCTTTTGTTGTAGTCAAACACAATTACGGGGATTAAACATAAAGCAAATATTTTCCCTCGAGTTTTTAACTTTGAAGTTTTGAGTCGTGGGAGAACCAAGAGAGGGAGAGAAAGAGAATTGACGTATCGATACCAATGATTTTTCGTGCATTTTCGCGTTTTCGAGCCCTAGAAAAGTCCCTCGGAATAAAGGGAATTACCAGACGTAGGGGAGGGTCATGAGTTTTATAGACGGGAAAGCAGTGGACATCAAAAACATTCATTATATAAATTGGAGGACAATACATCTCCTATGCACGAAGAACACAGAAGGCAATGCCTTCTATGCACGAAATTAAATAATTTTTTTATGACAAAAAGTGAAATTTTTGTAACTGGTTTTGTAAAAAAGTGTAATTTTTATGTTTCATCGTATTTTGCAATCATGCCGATGTAATTTCCTTTATTTCAAGAACTTTTAGACTCATTGTGACACTCTGAAACCATATTCACGCTCTCCAAGGAAACGCCCCATGTTTTCTTGGAGAGCATGAATTTATAAACCTATATAATTCTCAATTTTTTTGGATATTGAGAAATGTATAATTCATGACTTATTCTCAGCTGATTGTCTAAAGCATGCTCTAATCTAAATTTACCAAAGGGTTTTTCCTCAATGATCGTCCAAATGGATTTGTCAAAATTAATGTGTTTTCATTAATTTATGAACATTAGTATTTAAATAAAAAATCTATATTACTTTTTTTTCATTAAAAAAGAAAATAGATATGGCTAACAAAAATCGCAACAAAATAAAAGATATTTTGTCGCAGCCCCAGTTAACCATTCGCACTGTTTATAATTTTCAGTTGGAAAATCCCTCACATGATTTTAAATTTGGTAAACGTGAAGTCAGCCTACTTGAATATAACCTTCTATTTTTTTTCCGGAATTAAAATACGAGCATTTGAAATTAATGAAAAATAATAGGCGGAGTCGGAAGTTGGAAGCAGAATCAAATTAGCAAAATGTCAGATTTTAGTTTTCGGCTTTATAGTTAACACAATCGAGTTTAAACACACTTTAAATAAATCTACTGAACTGAGGCGGCATGAATAAGTAAATGTATAGTATATTCTGCAACAAATTGGGTATGTGATGTAGATTATATTTTCTTTAACAAATTGTGATACAAAAAAAAAAAACAAATTGGAACACAAAAACGTAAAAACCTAATGGCAGAACCGTGCCAGACCACTAACGATCAAAGTTTTCGTTCGTGTGGAATATGGGTCATTCCGTAACATTTAGAATATACTATGAATATAAAGAACCATTAAAAAAACATAATCAAATCTGGCTATGAACGAAAGAGAAGGAAATAGCGGCTATGTCGAAGTTCGAAGTAAAATTTGTTGTCATCAAATTTTTTACCGATTTTTTACCGATTTACCGAATTTTTTAGTGCCGATGTCCGTATAAGCTGTGGCTGGATCCGCGTACATGTGCTTTAATAGTCATGGATCTGTAGACCTCAGGGATATGACGAAGCTTGTGAATGAGGAGCAGGACGAAATATGAAAGATGGATGCGTATACGTGAGGCGGATTCTAAAAGTGAGTATATAAAGAGCCATAAAAAAAGTCCTCAAATATGGCTATGAACGAGAGAGATGGAAATAGCGGTTATTTCGAAGCTCAATGAGATACCTTTAAAAAAGTCATCATATTTGGCCAATAAAAAAGACGTTTTCCTATTTTATCTTAAATTTATAATATTATTTAATTGTCAAGGGTGTTACACTATGTGACAGTCATTATTTATTTTACAGTTATTGTGGCAGCCACTTGTAAAAAATTTGATGACAACAAATTTTACTTCGAACTTCGACATAGCCGCTATTTCCTTCTCTTTCGTTCATAGCCAGATTTGATTATGTTTTTTTAATGGTTCTTTATATTCATAGTATATTCTAAATGTTACGGAATGACCCATATTCCACACGAACGAAAACTTTGATCGTTAGTGGTCTGGCACGGTTCTGCCATTAGGTTTTTACGTTTTTGTGTTCCAATTTGTTTTTTTTTTTGTATCACAATTTGTTAAAGAAAATATAATCTACATCACATACCCAATTTGTTGCAGAATATACTATACATTTACTTATTCATGCCGCCTCAGTTCAGTAGATTTATTTAAAGTGTGTTTAAACTCGATTGTGTTAACTATAAAGCCGAAAACTAAAATCTGACATTTTGCTAATTTGATTCTGCTTCCAACTTCCGACTCCGCCTATTATTTTTCATTAATTTCAAATGCTCGTATTTTAATTCCGGAAAAAAATAGAAGGTTATATTCAAGTAGGCTGACTTCACGTTTACCAAATTTAAAATCATGTGAGGGATTTTCCAACTGAAAATTATAAACAGTGCGAATGGTTAACTGGGGCTGCGACAAAATATCTTTTATTTTGTTGCGATTTTTTGTTAGCCATATCTATTTTCTTTTTAATGAAAAAAAAGTAATATAGATTTTTTATTTAAATACTAATGTTCATAAATTAATGAAAACACATTAATTTTGACAAATCCATTTGGACGATCATTGAGGAAAAACCCTTTGGTAAATTTAGATTAGAGCATGCTTTAGACAATCAGCTGAGAATAAGTCATGAATTATACATTTCTCAATATCCAAAAAAATTGAGAATTATATAGGTTTATAAATTCATGCTCTCCAAGAAAACATGGGGCGTTTCCTTGGAGAGCGTGAATATGGTTTCAGAGTGTCACAATGAGTCTAAAAGTTCTTGAAATAAAGGAAATTACATCGGCATGATTGCAAAATACGATGAAACATAAAAATTACACTTTTTTACAAAACCAGTTACAAAAATTTCACTTTTTGTCATAAAAAATTATTTAATTTCGTGCATAGAAGGCATTGCCTTCTGTGTTCTTCGTGCATAGGAGATGTATTGTCCTCCAATTTATATAATGAATGTTTTTGATGTCCACTGCTTTCCCGTCTATAAAACTCATGACCCTCCCCTACGTCTGGTAATTCCCTTTATTCCGAGGGACTTTTCTAGGGCTCGAAAACGCGAAAATGCACGAAAAATCATTGGTATCGATACGTCAATTCTCTTTCTCTCCCTCTCTTGGTTCTCCCACGACTCAAAACTTCAAAGTTAAAAACTCGAGGGAAAATATTTGCTTTATGTTTAATCCCCGTAATTGTGTTTGACTACAACAAAAGGCTCTCTAAAGACGACGAAGGGTCGTCGAGCGGCCGTAACAAACTTTTCGTTGATCGAAGTTTTATTGAGAAATTATTAACTCAACTTTGGAAGTAAACGTTATGCCTGGTGGTGCTTCGATAATGCTTGGAGACGTGTCGGAAATCATTTAATATAAGGCGTAGAGAAATGCCTACTTAAAAGCATTTACTTGTATTGCGGGTAATTGAGAAACTAAACATCGTTCTCAAGCGAATTCATTCAAGTGAAGTATCAACATACTAAAAGGTGAATTCCAGAATTATTAGCAGATAATCTTGTAGAGCCGTTTTTATTCTGGCAGCTTATTCTAGTAGACATATCGTACTATTACCTAATTCTAGTAGATAGGGCACTTGCACAGATAGGTCACATCCACATAGTGGTTAAAGCATAGTAACAAAAAAGATGATGACTCAAAGATTTAAAAAAAATTGTATTGCTTAACTGGGCTTAACATTTTCTGACATGTCAGGATTTTAAGTTTAATAGATCAATATACAGGGTGAGTTTTCAGTCCGTATTTTTTTCTATCGTTAATTCTTAAAAAATGCAAAAATGAAACATGTGAGGTTATTTGCATCCTTTTTTTGTCACGTTTTTTAAATATTATCGAACATACAGGGTGTTCATATTCTTCTGGACGTCGACTCACTGTCGTATTTTAGATGGAACACCCTATATATTTTTACAAATTTGGAAAGAGCACACACTGTTGAGTCGAAAACATGTGCCATAACCTACACCCAAATTAAATAAATTGTCTATACGTACTATGCAAATGACAAATTCTAAAATGCTATACCTAGTGTTCAGCTTAATTATGTTTTGCCAATTTTAAATCAATATTACTTGTTTTTTTCTAGTATGAACACGTTACTAGATATTAGAAGTACTCTGTTTCTTTTCGTGGCTATTTATATAACATCCCAAAAAAAAAATCCAAATCCCAAAAAACCAAAGAAAATCGAAAATATCTCCGAAGTTTATTACTTTAACCCCCAGAATGTGCGAGCAAAAAAAGAATTGAAAGATAGACAACTTGGGCCGAAAAAAATGCAGGGTGTTCCATTTGAACTAAACAAGTTTCATAACGCAGCCACACACACAAAAAAAAGTTTCTGACCTGGGGGTCTCGCTATGTGTACTATATGTTTTTGAGGTCGCTGAATCCGAATCAGTTTCATCCCAACACGTCTAAGTTCGGCCATAACCTTAAAAAAGCCCCTCATATTTGATATATCCATTAAAACCACAAACCATATGGCTCCGAAACCTCATAATCCTATAACACAATAACCAAATGACACCACAACCTAATATCTGCATAACCACATAATCCCATAACCACATAACCCCATAATCACATAACCCCATAACCCTAAAACACGGTAAAAAAATTTCTGATGTGGGGGCTGACTATCTGTACTATATGTTTTTGGGATTGCTGAATCCGAATCCGGGGTCAGTTTCATCCAAGCACGTCTGGGTTCGGCCATAACCTCAAAAAACCACCCTCAAATTTGCTATATCCGTTAAAACCACAAACACTATGGCTCCGAAACGTCATAATCCTATAATACAATAACCCAATGGTTGTACATTACGTTGGATTAGGCACATACACAGATTCATTAACTTATTTACAGATTTATTTATTTATGATTTTTTTATGGTGTATATTTGCTTGAGAACTGTAAAATCAGTTTCATTGTGAGAGATTGCGTTACATGATTACAGCATCGAGTTATAGGGTTATGTAATTATGTGGCTATGTGGTTATGTGGCTGTGGGGTTATTGGGTTATTGTATTATAGTATTTCTATTAGCCATAAATGCTGAAAAAAAAATAGATGCAGAAATAGAGTTTATTATAGAAATTCGTTATTTATCGTACAATATACAATTATCATAACTGCTAATATTAAATAGTATTAGTGTCCAAAATCTAATAATTGCCAATAACAATCATATGTATGTGAGACAACAATTTTGAATCTACATATTTTAAACTAGCTGCTTGTCACAATATCCCGATTCTTTTCAAAACTTTTCAGTGAGGAACCACACAAATTTAGCCATAAATAATAGGTCTTTAAACAAGTAAATCTCAAATCTTCTCACTTAAAAGAAGATTACTGAATTAATATTGTTGACAAAGAATATTTTACTTTTAAACGTATGTGACGTATTAATGTGGTATTTATTCCTTTTTTACATTTATATATTTTTCGGAGCCAATAATATTTATATTTTGGATCTGAATTAAAAACAAAATGCGATAAACTGAATTGGTGAATGCATTTTAATAAACAGAAACTTGCATATCAGCATAGTCACTAGTTCAAGTTTTATTTACTTCAGTTTAACGAATAATCAGGTGCGACAAATCCGATAATGTCGTAGATTAGAGGAGCCGGTTGATTACTTTCGGATAACTGCCAGTAATCTAGGAAACCATGATACTTTTACGATATCTAGGCCATACGCCGTGATATCTTTGTGTATTTACATTCCGTAATCCTTATCTGTGATAAGAAACAGGTAAATACGAATTTTATTGCCAGGTAATTCCACATAAGTACTAACCTATTAATTAGAATCCATTTTTATTCCACATGTGGTTGTTCCACATGCCACAGAATATTTAAAAACAAAGCCTCAATTTAATGTCACTACTTATTTTCAGAGCTAGCTGTGAGTTTCAAACGCTATGCATTTTAATTGTCGTAGCTAATAAACAAATATTCTATTCTGCACTGATTTGACCTTTTATCGACTTTTCACAAGTTTGTGAATTGGACGATGAAGTAACATTTTGCTAGTTCACTATCAATGTATTTAATTTTTCAAATCAAACGCACATATGGGAAATGAAAATAAGACAGTGCAGCAGGTACATCATTTTTGAAATTATTAATCCAGATTATTGAAATGTGCAAGCACGTAAATGTGAGTCGTAAGTTCAAATTTCATTGAGTATTAATGATGTAGGTAGTAACATTCTCTTAGTTATTGTAGATCATTTCAGTAGTGTAAACTAAGTAGGTGAAACAATTTTTTATAAATACCGGTGTGCTAGTCAACAACACACAGTGGCAACGAACCTTCCCGAAGAAGGAGTTGTATTAGGAAAACGGGCATTATTCCTATTATTCAAGTCCCACGACGATGATTAGACCAATATTATATTACAATGTTTTTCAGGTTAATAGTAAACGTATTGCTAAAGTCAAAGATATCTATTTTCTCATCAATGTTCCATATTAATGTGAAGATTAAGCTACTCCAATTAATTGTCAATTTCTGTACCAACCGTACATCGTATTATGACCGAAAATCCTCAAAATGAGGAAATTTACAAGTATAGTAACTATTGGCACAGTTTATCGACAAAGAAGACTGTGATTTAAGAGAGATGGCCTAGGTTCCCACGGATCAATTCTTGTTAAGGCAACATCCAATCTTATTAAGGGGACTAGGGAGGGTTGAAAATGTAAAAATAGGCTCGTGTTTAATGGTTTATAACAAGGCCGCGAATAAATATAAATATGTTTTATTGTTAAGGGTATTAATTATAACATTATAAAATGAGAAAATAATATCGGCGTCCCAATGTAATAAGGAAAACTGTGGGATCCACCGTTTTACCACGATTTCAGTCGAACGGATAAAGGTTTTGGCAAATTCCAAAAAATTTCTTCTCCTTAGGCTTCCCTCAATTGATTATATCTAAACAATTAAAAACAAAAATAAAACTAACAAAATGACGTCCAGAAAACAAAAAAAATTGGAAAAATTCGAGTTATTTGTTATTATAAAATTGTAGCAATATTTTTTTTCAATCTGATATTCGAAGTTATAATTCATGCGTCATAGTGTTTTACAACTGTTGTATAAATTTCAAGTTGATATATTTCGGGGTTCTCGAGATATCGTGGTAAAATCATCAAAAAATGTAGTTTCGAGAAAATGGCATTCAAAGTTTTGGTACAATATTTGTCTTAGAATAGTCGTACGGAAACAGAAACGTTTCGACTTTATTATTAGGTCGTCTTTAGTGTGTCGTTACAAGTTAAAACTTAATTCTACTCTCTATATTGCATAGGGAACCCTAGAAATTAGAATAATGCTCAGACCGTTCGGGCGGGACCGACCGCGCGAATATCTGCGTTTGGCCGGCCGCGCGCCACAGTACGTTTTACGCTCTCTTGACCCCAATTTTGGGAATTCTTCAAAAAAACAAACGGGAAGATATTCCTAAAGGATCACAGTATCGGATTATGCAAAAAAACGAAAATCGATTTTTTCGAAATTTCAACCCTCCCTAGTCCCCTTAAAGATGAAAATGAAACTCCTGCAGAATGGGCAATCAAAATATTCACGCGTGGTTTAAATAAAAAAAGAAGTAGCAGGCTGTGAGACATGTACACTCGGGAAACCTGCATCGTCGATCTACATACGTGCCATACATACATACATACATACATACATACATACATACATACATACATACCTGTACATACCTAAATATGCCACCACGCTACAAACCGAGTTGGCAGAAATACTGGAATAACCATTGACAGATACCTAACAGGCAAAACGATGATCAAAATCGACACGGAGAGTAGACAGTCGCTACTATCTCTACAGAACAGAGGCAGTACAGGAACATCATCACAAACAATCTTTTTGCTTGTTGAGTGGAAAGCCGTACACAGTACAGAGATAACAAGAAAGCTAATGGGCTTCCTTTGTCCACTACCTATCACAGCAATAAATCAACAAATTAAAGAATTTTCCCATGTGATATTTAATGAGCTGTGGGATGAAACGGGCAGCTGACTACTTGCTAATGTCCATTTAAAGCATCCCGACAAAGAGAGAGCAATAGTAGACCTTGCAATGACCAGGAAAAATCTTCGTTTTGTAATAGATATTCTCGCTGGACAATTTCATTTAAGAAAACACATCCACAATGTGAAGCTAAATGAAACACCGTTTTGTTTGTCAGCGAGAAGAGAAAACCTAGACCATCTTTGGCCAACATGACCATATCTGATCACAAATTTGACCACATCTTTGGTCTCTTATGCTTCCAGATTAAAATCAATAAATGGGAGATATTCTGCCGACCACTTAAAATCGATCTCTCGATTCTAATTTAACTCCCCAGTTTACAGTCACGAATTTCTGATAAAATCAATAGTCACTGTAGATTTCGAAGATAATATATTTGACATTTCTACGAGGAGACAAAAGGTAATACAAATTAATAAAAGGTAATACGTAGCGACACCTTCAATTTCTGTCTACCATGTTACAAAGTTTTTCCAGAAGACATTATCAATGACACTTTTTCAGCATGACCTCATCAACGCATCTTAGTTTTTCCTCACCAAAAATGAATACATTGGCTTAGAACCAGCCCCCACATTTTTCAGATATTAGGTCTATTGCTCTTGCTATATTTTCTCAAGCACATTAGAAGTTCAATATGGAAAGTGTCGAAAGAATATTGCTGAGGTGCATGCGAGAATTGAAGGGAATGTGGCCGGAGAATATGTTCATAAAAAACAGGGAGTGTATTGTAGTTATGTGTAAGTACTTACACATAACATCAATATTACGCGCTTAGTTTTCGTAATACATACAAAACAACATACGTGACAACAAAAAAGTATCACGCGGTAACTATCGTAGTATCTTCGACCGCTTCTACGTATACGTAAACCACTTAAAAATGAAACAAGCTCTACGTTGACAATTATCGGACCGTTTTTAAACAATCTCTGAATAAAAAATAAAGCGTTCGATAGAAAATATCATGCGCGTTGGCTAGCCCCACGATACCGCACTCCGTCATCTTAATATTTAATTAAATCCATAACGGTATCATCAATAGACATTTCCAACCTGCGGTTGAAGGAATTCGAAATAGAGACGACAGCCCAATATGGCCAGTGACATAATTGAGTTCTACAGGGAGAAGACGGTGCTGGTGACGGGCGGTACGGGATTTTTGGGCAAAATGCTCACGGAGAAGTTACTGAGAACATGCGCGGTGGACAGAGTTTACTTGATAGTAAGGCCGAAAAAAGGGCTCAGCCCCGAGGAAAGAGTGCAAAGCTTATTCGAGGAACCGGTAAGTACAGGCTGATCCAACGTTTTTTGTTTCAGTAGTGTTTACTTCAGGCAACACACTGCAAGGGTTTTGTTTAAATTTTGGCACCTACCTACATAGTTTATTATACCAGATAATATGTAAGAAAACTTCTTACATAAACGGGCTCTACATTCGATCTAGAGCCCGATAATAGTCCAATATAATTAACTTTAAATTTAAATAATTTGCAAACTGGTGATATAAATGTAAATAAAGTGTAACCACATTTTTTATATCAGGAGGAAGAGTTCTTAAAGAAAAGGATAAACAGGCCGTTTTCGTTATTTTCTTTAGGACTCTGCTAGGTTTCAGTTAATACATTAATAATATTTATCCACTTTATTTATTTTTATTTATTTGTTATTCAGTTATTTGTTATTCAAAATCGGTGCTAATGACTAGGGTTCGGAAATGTGTGCCATAACGCCTGGTCGGCACCATAAAACTCTAAAAAATAAACCGTATTTTTAAGCGCCTTGTAAATTATATACTGGTCCCTGCGTACGTACGCCACTGACCGATCCTGCCAAAGCGCCAGCGTATGTGCAGTACTACGTCATCCCGGTGTGGGAGGGCAGGATAGTCTAATGCAGTTTAACACGCGAGAAGGCAAATATTCCGAATCCTACGAATAACTTTTATCTCACCATTTGGTATTATCAGTAATCAAATATTTGGAAACTTATTGTAGGTATTCGAAAAGCTTAAGGAAAAAAATCCTAGTTGCATCAAAAAGGTACTAGCTATTGAAGGTGACCTTTCGAAGAAAGAGCTCGGGCTGAGAGAAGATGACAAGGAGCTAATAAAGACCAAAGTAAGTTCTTCTATTTAATCTGTTAAAACTTATCAATTACATACCAATACATCAGGTGCGTAAAAACATTATGTACAGTATCGTGGTCATTCATTGTCGCTTAATAGTAATACTACCATTCTAAATTGATAATTAAATTATTTATCAAAAATTTTCTAGAATGTGTTAAGTAAACGTACAATTATTATTTGGGTATTATTCTGACTAACAGATTTGTAAAATATAATAGAAACGGAACGGGCCACAGCGGTGTATACATCATAAGTGTAACACATGAAACTAGTAGCCATTCACACGTTTGCCGTATTTTATTATGAAATATACTATAGATATATACATATATCATACTAATCAATGTATTGCATATAATGCAGATTATACAATACCAGCTGACATGAGACTACTGCAATAAAATTAAATTGGAGTAACCCCTATTACATGTTACGCGAATTGCCTGTGTCGCGTCGCCGTATGACAACTTTAGTAATAAATAATTTTCGTATGAATAGGGACCATGAGTCCTCTCTAGGATCTTCGCGTGGAAGGGATGGCTAATATTATTATTATTTGCCATAGCCAAATAGTTGATTTCTTTACTACTGGCTAAATTTATCTGAAAGATACGAGGTGTGTAAAATAAGTAATGAGACTGGCAAAGTAGCGCCCGATCTAGCAACATTGCGGGAACGGGACTTGGGTTAAGGGAGGTGGGTTAACATGTAATGCACCTTAAGTACAAGTTTTAACTTGTGTCAGAGTCATTTGTTTGTTCTTTGTTACTGTTTTCGTAAACCGGTTTTTCTAGTGCCCTTTAAAAATGAGTGACATTAATTTAGAGCCAACGGTGTGCAATCAGGTTTTGCTTCAGAGTTGGACACGGTGCAACGATTATTTTTGCAAAACTTCAACATGCCTACGGAGACAGTGTTTTTTTCAAAAATCCAGGTTGGAGTCGATTGAAGATGCACCAAGCAGCGGAAAGCCTTCATCTTCAAGAACCGATGAAAATTTTGATAGAATACGGGATCTTGTGCGTTCGTCATGATAGTGATCGTCAGTTGATGACAAGAATGATCAGATAAGACTTAAATTTGAATCACGTCACATCAGATTTTGACTAACAAATTAGGGATGAGAAAAATCTGCGCAAAAATGGTTCCAAAAAAACTTTCGCAGAGACAAGAGGACATCAGGAGGGAAAAGGTGTCTTCACTTTTTGGAATCCATTGAAAATTATTCCAATTTTATGGAACGTGTCATTACTGGTGATGGGACTTGGGTGTTTTAATACGGCCCAGAAACCAAGCGCCAAAACATGGAATGTCACACTTCAAGCTCTCCTAGACCCAAAAAAGCAAGAATCAGCAAGTCAAAAATCAAATGTATGCTGATTTGCTTTGATAGCCAGGGAATTGTCCACAAAGAGTTTGTGCCTCCAGGCCAAACAGTAAATCAACACTTTTACAGAGAGGTTCTTGAAAAACTTCGAAAAAGAGTAATGCGTGTGAGACCAAACATAAAGAACAACTGGATGTTGCATCACGACAATGCGCCTTGTCACACAGACATTTCATTAAACGTGTTTTTAGCCAGTAATTTTCCCGAGATTGAAAAATCTCCTCAAGGGACGTCATTTTTGGACCATAGAAAACATTTAAATGGCTTCAACCGACTAGCTGTTATATGAGCAATGGAAGAACTATCTGCAGTACTGTGTGGCTACCCACGGAAGTTATTTTGAAGTCGATAATTGAATCGATAACTGAATTTTAATTCTATTTGAATAAAAAAAATCTCATTACTTAATTTACACACCTCGTAAGTTCTTTGGATACGAGAAAATCCGCCACTGATATCAGCTAATTTCATTGTTACCATAAATGTATGGACTAAATAGCACTAACAGGAGATGAGAAGATGAGAAGTCGGAAATAGCGAACAGAGATTTTCTTTACGTTCACGGCCAGACAAAGTTATAGGTATAGACTTCAGCAAAGAGATTTAGTTACCCATTTTTCGTATTTTCTTTCAAATAGGAATACGTAAAAATAGATTTTAAGAAAAGGATTTTATAACGAGTATAATTTCCGTTCACCGATATTCCTCATCAGAAATCACAGATGTGGATTTCGACCTTACTACTAGGTCTTATTAGTCATTAGTGTTAAAATATATAACACTAAAATTTAAGGTGTTAAAATATATAACACAAATGACTAATATGACCTAGTGGTAAGGTCAAAATGCACATCTGTGATTTCTGATGCGACGAATAACCCTGAACGGGAGTCTCGGCTTATTTCCTTTCCATAGAATGTAGGTTGGTAGGTCTCACAAAGTCTGGAAACCTATGGATCTGTGGATTTAACGGGGATTTTTCTCTTTCTACTTTAAGTTAACGTATCTACTGCTGCCGGGAAAGACATCCAGTGGTTGCTGATCTTGTCAGACCCACTGGAACAGTTTGAGTCCAATATAGGCGCCCTAAAGGGCAGTTCCCCATGTCACCGCTTTAAAAAAATTGTATTTACCAATTTATATTTTACCAGAGAAAATGAAATATCTGAAATTCCGGTTAGTGAACATCCTTTATTAAATACGAACATAATATCGTCCTTCCAACCTTTGTGTTTATGCTTGATAGTATAATATAAAGAGAACCTGATAACAAATATAATTAAATAAGAACACGAAAGAAGCAGAAATCCTTCCGTGAGACGGTGACGCTTTTTATTACTTCAAGAATATCCAGCGCTCGTCTAGAACTTAAGGAGCGTTAAAATTGGGACACTCCGCTGTTTAACTCCCCTTAAACAACTCCATTATTTCGCGCTTAATTGGCTCATAAAGTGACAAGAAAAATTAATCACATTTTAATATTTATGTCAAAATAGGGCCGAGAGTGTTTAATGTCTTCTAAGGGTGAAGAAAGAAAAGTGCCGACGAGGGAGAGAGGGAGTCAGAGTTTTAATTTCGTTTAAGTTCGACGGTCATTTTTAATATGTCCCCCTTTCTCGCAGCAATATGGCTCAAGGATCGACGAGATGAAAATTCTACTCCCTTGGTGTCGATTTTTTTTTAAATTATCCACAAGCTTGAAAAACCTAACGTGCTTTCCAGTGAAATTAAAAAGTAGAATTATTTTGACGTTTATTTTAACAAAAAAGAGATATTGATTGAGGTTCAAATTTTCAGTTACTTTACGATCCTTTCAGAAGGATAACTTTTTTGCAATGAAACTGAAAACTTTTTACAACAGCTTCATTTGACGCTTTAGTCTATTCTGCTTGAATACCGAAGCACGCAGAAAGAAATATCTAATAAAAATACATAACATAACATTGGTCATAACAATCCTACGTTAAGTTACGATGTAAAATTACATGGAATATGTAATAATTACTTTCTACAAAATATATTATGTAAACATACGTTCCTAGTTGTGTAATTCCTTACATAGTACGATATGTATCGAATATCTGATAATTTATGTATCTGTATTTTCACCCCGATCTATTCATTCTAATTTTCCATAACCTAACGTAGTAGCTTTGTGGCCAACGTTATGTTATGCATTTTTACAGATATTTTTGTTCTATTCAATCTTAATATACCACTTTTAATAAAAAGAACCCATGAATCATTTATCTGCAGCCTGTCCCAGAGTTAGTTGTTAGGACCTCAAGTGGCTCAAATTTTCTCGATATCTCGCAGAGACATCTCCTGATGGGATGTACAAAAACAGACATATCCTGATGGGGATGTACAAAAACTAAAAAGACAGCCTACTTTGATCAGTAGTCGCCTCTTCGTCTGACTGTGCTGTAGTGGGCGAATGGTGATTCCGTTTCTACCACTCGGCCATTTTTCCTACAGTGCTTGTCAACCCAAATACAGCAGTCAGATAAAGAGGAGGCTACTCTTAAGAGTCTGTCTTTTTCTAAATGTTGCACATCCCATTCATCGCATCGGCAGTCTATTCTTACTAATTCTATGATTGCGCTAATCAGGAATTTATATGCAACTCTCAATACACCAGATACCAATCCAAACGTGCATACCAAGCCAATACGTTACCAAAACAATCTTAAGTCGCTTCCAGTGCACCTTGGCGCATAATTTGTGGGGAATTTGGCGTGCACATAATTTGTGGGGAATTTCCCCTATTTGTGGGGAATTTGGCGACCTTCTTCTCTGTTAATTTTTTGGTTAGTTGGATTAGGTCCAGCAATAAATAACAAACTATTCGATTTTTGCCAACGTTTCGGAGCTTTATTTCTCCTTCATCAGGGCTCAATTAATGTTGTTATTGCTGTCATGTAAGGTAGTAAATTACGAACATTGGCGGTACTATCTATATACATATGTAACAAATCTACAAAGATAAAAACAAAAACTATTTTCAATACAACACACTTTAAAAATTACTATAGTAATGATTTAAGAATTACTATAATCAATAATTTAATTCATTATTATAGTAATTTTTAAAGTGTGTTGTCTTTTGTACATTCGATCCATATGTATATAGATTTACCACCTTACATGACAGCAATAACAACATTGATTGAGCCCTGATGAAGGAGAAATAAAGCTCCGAAACGTTGGCAAAAATCGAATAGTTTGTTATGTATTGCTGGACCTAATCCAACTAACCAAAAAACTAATACTAGCTATCCATTCCCCGTACAAATCCTATCAGAAACCTTAAAGAATGGCCTTCGAAATAATTATAGAATAAATTTAATACAATTTTAAAAGTGATGTCAATGAAAAAAAAATCGATTTGAAATTCAAGTCAAGTTCCATTTTGGTTTTCATTCTTGTCACAGTCTGACTTACTGGTTTGGCAATCTTTTAAACGAGATATTTATGCTGCACAAGATACCGAAACATTTTGATAGTTATTTAGGAAAAGAAATGTGGTTGTGCAGAAATTAAGGACAGTTCAGTCTGAAGAGGAGTAAATTTTCAACATGACACAGGTGAAGTTTTAAACATACAATTTGATAGTACAAAAGTGGTTCCGCTTATATGTATGTATATTGTATAGTAATAATTTTTTAATATTCAGGCATCTATCTGTATTAGTATTTAGAAATTAAGGACAGTTCAGTCTGAAGAGGAGTAAATTTTCAACATGACACAGGTGAAGTTTTAAACATACAATTTGATAGTACAAAAGTGGTTCCGCTTATATGTATGTATATTGTATAGTAATAATTTTTTAATATTCAGGCATCTATCTGTATGTAGAAAAAACGAATATGGATGTTGCGATTCTTTACGCAGTAGCTTTCTATCTTTATATTTTGTTTACGTTTTTCGGTCTTGTAAAATCAGTAACTTTGTTTACTGAAGTCGGACTCTGTAATAATCTGCCCTAAGACAATGAAGCTCTCTGAGAAGATAAAAATAAATCTATCTAGATAATCTCAAAACCATTTCGGCATTAAAAACAAAACTGTCAATCTGCGTGATATCTAATTGTAAGACAATATCTATATACATATATAAGAATCTGTTTCTAATGACTGAATTTCTAATAACATTCAAATCTATTGAATATCCCAGCCTTTTCTAGAGAATGTCAGTAGTTTGAACCACTTACATACACACTTAAGTAGTGTCATATTTCTCAAATGTAACAATTATATATTACAATATGTGCAGGCAGTGCTTTACTTCACCTGGCACCTAGTTAAAGCCATTTTAGGACGCCTACATCTTCTTCATAATATTTGAAATTAAACTGAGTAGTACACGAAAAAAAGTATTTTAAAAAGGTTAGACCTTTTGAATCACAGCTAGGGCAATTCCAACAGTGCCCATAAAATAACACTGTCGGCGACTATGGTTTCTCGACCAAAAGTCAAGCCAGCACATTCGCACTGTGGTTGTCTTCAACTTTTCTGTAAAATATCTTGCGTGATAAATGTTCGCATCTGTCGACCAGAAATTGAATTTTTATTCCACCGCACTAGAATCCAACAAAGAACATAATTGCAGGTCAACGTTGTGTTCCACTGCGGCGCCTCCTTAAATATGGACTCGAAGCTGAAAGACGCGGTGATCACGAACGTTAGGGGGAACATCGGAAATATTGGAGATTATGAGGGAGGCGAGGAATTTGCATGCATTTATTCTAGTGTCTACGGCGTACTCGAATTGTTATGAGAAATACATCGAGGAGAAGTTTTACGAGACTCCCATCGATCCGGAACTGTTAATTAAAATAACCGAGGAGCTGAAGCCGAATATTTTAAATAGTGTGAGCTCGGGGTGAGTTATTCAAATTACTTCGATGACAGCGCATCGGCTAGAGAATATACACAATACAATTTTATGTTAGATACACTGATATCTAAATAGTGAACATCCTAGACAGTGTGGAAAAACCAAATGGAATAAATTCAGTAGCTCCATTAGACATCTTGCGATGTCAAAATGTCATCCCTAAATTCAACCCCCTTCAGGTGACAGCTACAACCCCTAAATTTTCAAATTGGAAGTAGGGGCGTGTGATACTTCATTTGGAAGGTCTTTTCATTCTCTATCCAAAACTGCTACGGTTTTAAATTTTATTGCAGAAATTAACATTAAGAAAAAGAAAGTTTCTCCAGCGTAGGAAATTCGTTACATTAAAATAAAAAACAAATCATTATTAATGCAGCAGATCTTCGTAGCATCCTAGACGTACATGGAAATGTCTGCTAATGTTAGTTAACATCTGCTTGGTAATCGACCTAATTGCAAGTGTTATTCTTCTTCTTAAGTCAGATAAATCATCGGGTTTGGTTTTGTAGACCATACTTTTTACATATTCCCATAGGAAGAAGTCTAACGGCGTGAGATCAGGTGATCGTGCGTGCCATTCTACAGAACCACGTTTCCCTATCCAGCGGTTTGAAAAGATTGTGTGAAGATATTGCCGGACATTGACTTCGTAATGTGCTGGTGCACCATCCTGCTGGAATCATATTGCATTACCTGGAAGTTGTGGGTTTCTTTCAGTTGTATACAAGTTTGCCATCGTCGGTACAACATTATTTTGGAGCAGCGCTAAATAAGTTTCTTCATTTCTTCATTCAAATTGCCGTCAATGAAGAAGGGACCAATTATATTTTCTCCAATTATTCCTGCCCAAACATTAACTTTCTCAGGGTTTTGCCTGTGCAGTTCCCTCATCCAGTGAGAATTTTCTCTCGACCAGTAATGACAGTTTTGGATATTAACATAGCCGTGTGTAATAATAATAACGTAATGTAGATTAATCCGAAAATAAAATATTTTCTATTTGTAAAGTATTGTCATCTAGCATTTGCATCATTTGTTCGTCTATCTAGAGAATTCGTCTATAAAAATCGTCTTCCGCGAGCTCATTAGTTGGTACCAGTTAATAAGAGTGCATCTGATTTTCTGACAATACGCGGAGAATCGAGGAATCGCTAATATTTAATGCTGAAGCTGTTTGACGACTACACGTATGTGGATTTTCTTTATTTATTAGTAAGTTTTTATCTCAGAGTAGGGAATGTCGGCAATTACAGACATTAATTTTTTTGTTATTATTAACATTTCAGAACCTAAAATTGACAAATAGTGTTACTTATAAAAGTTTTATTGTAATGTAACGAATTTTCTACGCTGGAGAAACATCTTTTTTCTCGTTAATTTTCGCAATAAAATTTAAAACCATAGAAGTTTTGAATAGAGAATGAAAAGACCTTTCAAATGAAGTATCACAAGGTCCTATTTCCAATTTGAAAATTTAGGGGTTATAGCTGTCACCTGAAGGAGGTTGAATTTAGGGATGACATTTTTACGTCGCAAGATGTCATTTTAGAATTAGAAATTGACGTGTTTCAGAATTTTCTAAAAAAAATGCATAATAATGGAGCTACTGAATTTATTCGATTTGGCTGTTCCACACTATTCGAATGTATCATCCAATTTTCAGGTTGATAGGAATATGGCCAAATCCTTACGTTTTCTCTAAGGCAGTTGCAGAAAATCTGTTGTTAACCAAAGGCAATCATCTACCAGTAGCCCTGTTTAGACCAACAATAGGTAAGAGGAGTCCAAACAATCTTTAATAAGCAAAATGTAGGTTTGGTGATGCCACCACAACAAGAGAAAATACACTGACGTAATTCCGATGCAAAACCTTCGGAAGTGACCTACAAGTAAAATGCACCAATGTAAAATTCACATAATGTGAAACATGCACGGCACTTAGACGAAAGGGAGTAATTTATAAATTGCCCCCAGTGACGTCTGCTGCCTCAGAACCCCTTCCAGGATGGTCGGACAATCTCTATGGTCCGCTAGGAATTTTGCTCTCTTCTCATTGCGGCATTCTACGGGTAGTCAGAGCAAACGGAAATATCAAATCTCATACAGTTCCTGGTGATATGTGCATCAACGCAATGCTGTGTTTTGCTTGGGATACGAACAACAAGTGGTATGTAATTCCTTCTAGGCCAGTCAATAGACCTTTTTGACATGACACGATTGTTACCTGAAATCCGACTACGGGATACTTTTAAGTTCAGTCCTTAGATGAAAACGTATATGAATTGGACTAGGAAATAGTTGCACTTTTTTGTTTTAATTACAAATTAGTGAAAAAAATGGAGTTTTTTCAGTTTTTTGCTTATAGAAGGAAAGCTATTGAAGCAATCACATCACATTCATGAAATGAAAAAAAATCAAGTCAATCGGTACATTTTTCGCTGAGAAAACTCGGAAAAAACGCAAAAAATTACCTTTTCTTAATAAATTCGTAATTCGAGTATTTTTTGCATTAGAAGAGTCAATCTTGTGGGAAAATGTAGGTAAAATCACGAAGAATGAGTGGGCAAAAACTGGATTATGTCCGATGAACAGTTTTTGCACAATAGTCGAATAAAGTTTTTTATGGACGAATTGTAGTTTACACTCTGTAGTTTCCGAATCCGTCGAGAAAATGTTATTTAATCTATCGCTCGACGTGTTATGGAATATTCAAAATACGATATAACAAACTTTATTCGACTATTCTGCAAAAACTATTCATCGGACATAATCCAGTTTTTGCACACTCATTCTTCGTGATATTACCTACATTTTCCCACAAGATTGACTCTTCTAATGCAAAAATACTCGAATTACGAATTTATTAAGAAAAGGTAATTTTTTTGCGTTTTTTCCGAGTTTTCTCAGGGAAAAATGTACCGATTGACTTGATTTTTTTTTCATTTTAAAGGTTTTTGAATTCTCTACAACTTTCCTATTGGATGTGATGTAGTTGCTTCAATAGCTTTCCCTCTATAGGCAAAAAACTGAAAAAACTCCATTTTTATTCACTAATTTGTTATTAAAAAAAAAGTACAACTATTTCCTAGTCCAATTCATATACGTTTTCATCTTAGGACTGAACTTAAAAGTATGCCGTAGTCGGATTTCAGGTATCAATCGTGTCATAAACTCACCCCTTTTCGAGCTCTATTGACTGTATTCTCTTCTTTTATAAATTCATTTACAATATATTATGCATATATGAATATTTAAAACACATTCTTGAAGCTTGATGAAACAAAGTCTTGTCTTATAGTAGACTTCGATTCATTGGTTCATCAAATCATGTGATTCGTTGGAAATAATTTGTTGTTAATATAATCAAATTACGAATGAAACTGAAACAACTGACTTTTTATTAGGAAATCTGCCCCTAGTGCTGAAGAGAACTTTCTTCCCCCAGTACTGAATTTCTCCGGAAGAAATAGTAAATTATTAATTCCCATGAAGCAGTACGTAGACTTTAGCAGGATAGAATTCCCGCCTTTCAAAAGGGCCATGTGGCATCAAATATTATTTCTAGTGGAAGGTGAATACGCTTACAGAATGGCAAAGTTTGTCTTGCATACTATACCCGCCTACCTGATAGATAGTTTATTGGTGGTTTCGTACAAAAAAACCAAGGTAATAACTCAAACACTACGGAAAGTGTCCATAAAGGTTGATCCTTTTTACGTTTATTTAATCATACTTGCGTGAATATTACACGTTTACATAAGAGCTGAACTTTTTGGAAATAAGTGGATATAACGTTAAATATTTCATTGTTTCCAATTAAATTTATATGCAGTATTACTTTATTGCTCCAGAATGAAGAGACTTTATGCCAAACTAGACAAAACTTCTGACGTTCTTCGGTACTTCCTCTTAAACGAATGGGATATCGATAATGAAAACGTCCTCAACCTTTGGCAAAAACTAAATGATAATGATAAGGCCGCGTTCAACTTCGACATCAACACGATAGATGTGAATACCTATTTCAAGAATTTAATAATAGGTCTGAAGAAGTATATTCTCAAAGAAGACATGACGAAAGCGAAGTTCCACAGGCAGAGATATAAAAGGTAGTTATTTAATTAAATATAATATATTAAATATTTGCAATTACATTATTTTATGCAGGTACGTTCACTTTCTTTTACGTTGAATAAATTAACGATTACTCTATAGGTATAATATGCAGATCCATAGTCTACCAACACTACACCTCACAGAGCGGTAACTTTTGCCAGCAACACTGTCATCATCAGAAGATGACTAAATCTTCATTCCCTCTCTAGGAGCACTTGAATTGGTTTAAATTCGTTAATAATGAAGTCACTAAAGGAAATTTAAATCTTGCCTTTGTTTTAACTATTTGTGAATGAACTAGTTTTGGCACACTTAAATAATTTTATAATATTTCAGGTGTCAACTTAAATATTATTACAAAATTGTTACAAAAATGATTAATAAAACAATATAATTAACAATTATTTGTATAATACAATCATAATGACAATAATAACAATGAGGAGAACCCACAAAAGTACAACAAAGATATTCTATGTTCTGGACTGCATAATAACTATAAATTAATTGCCTGAAAAATTAAATAGCTTCAAAACAAAAAACACACAAGAAACACACTCAAAATTTTAAAAAAGTTTCAGTCACGCCGCTCTTCCTATCGTTATATTAGGGATTTTATGGACTTATCTATCTTCTCTTTCGGTCCTAATGGACTGGTATCTACGTTATCGTTGCGGAGACATTGCTAGTTTTCAATAAAAAAAACTTGTATTTGATTAAAAATTCGTTTAAATAAAAATTTCCAACAGTTTTTGATCATCCCTCACGTTCTATCGTCTTGTTTAGGAATTTGTGATTTTATAACTTCTTTTTCGGCCCTAGTTTACTGGTTTTCACTTTATCGTTGCAGGGGCACTATTAGTTTAAAAAAAAAACATTTTTTTAACCCGTGTAATAAAAATGTATTACCTTAATTTTTTTAAGTTTCGGTCACCCCACTCTTTATATTATTCTATTAGGGATTTTATGAATAATTAGACGAATTCAATCAACAAAAAATGTTGTTGCGACAAAAAAGACAATTAAAAGTGATAAAAAAATTTAAAACGAAACACTTTATGATATTGGTTCCCATCTAAGAATCAAGCTATGCATGATTTGTCAAACTGACATTATGTACACTTGATTTTATAGTAAAGTGATTAAAAAAGTAAATGATGACCCTCTGTTACTACCTATAATAATTATTGTTACTTTTAATGTTTGTTGATGTAATTTTATTAAGAGGGCATTTCATAAAACTACGAATCACTAAATGTTTATTTGGTGTACAAAAATAATCAGTACGTCGTACACACCATTTTCTAACTCCAACAATGATGAAGAAAATTTACTTTATGTCCATATAAAAAAAAAAACTATTTATTTTAACACTTTGAGCCCACGGAGATTTCAATCGGTTGGGCATGGAAAACAAAATACCAAAAATTTAGCCAATTTTTCCGAGGGGTACCTACTTCCCGTGCAGGGCCCTTTAAAATCTACTACATATGTATGTTTAGATAAAAATATGTTTAATTCCGAAAACATTGTAAATCCGCATGTATTCAAATACTCAAGCTGACTGTATTAACAGCATAATTGCACGAGCACTGCCATAGAAGCTGGCATATTTTATACAGGGTGTATTTAAATGAATGGGCACAAATGATATCAAAGATTCATTAGGTGTAAGTAAGCTGATATAAACTAACATACCTATATATGTACCAAGTCGCATAATAAAAAAGATACGGGTGTCAAAGTGAAAAATAAAAAATGGTTTTTCCTTGATGATTTCTAAAGTTTTAATCAGGCATGTTTCAAATTTTCTAGCTGGAGATTTTTTTAGGGTGGTGAAAATTATATAACAGTCACTTTTGGCTGTCGCGTGCGGGGCGCCCTCTGCAGGCAATGTTATGCATTAAATATGTAATAACTATTATGTCAGCCCTCGTATACAGCTTTTAGTAACAAAATATGAAATATTGGACTTTTTCGAACAAAAAAGGTATACTTATTGGAAATGGCTCAATTCAACCGTTGGGGAGATATTTTTGATTTTACAAAATAGTATCTATTTCGGTTTTAATATCTCCAGGAATATTAACGTCCGAAACGGACATTTTTGTTAATAAATTCAGAACTCATTGCCTCACAGCATTTATAGTTCCATATTTTAAAATTACGTGTCTAAATGTGATCAAAAGGGGAACAAGGATCAACTGGGACAACATTTATTTTTCTTGTATTCAATTTACTCTTTTGGTATATTAAACAAAGGCATGTGTTTAAATTACATTTATTTGCACCTACTATTTTCATTAAGCCTTTAATTTCCAGAAAAACACATGATGGTGTATTTTTGAGTTTATTTAAATACTGTGCAGGAGTACCTTACTGAGTACGAAAAACCCATTTTGACATTATATGTCTTTATTATGGGATTGCCCCTGGAAAATATTGCGTCATGCGTCACGTCACGCACCCAACCACCCCCCCACCCGGCCTGGGCCTGGATGAGAGCTATCCTTCATTTAAACCTTCATCTCGGCCCTCATTTAATGGCCTTCTCGGCCTTCATATAATTCCTCATTCGTTCCCTAATTCCAGGCCTCATACAATTCTCCTCATTTTGGACTTCTCTCTGTCGGGCGGGAGCTCCGGCCCCAAGTTGGCCAATTTCGGCCGAACCCCCTCCCCCCGGCCTGGGCCTGTATGAGTGGTATCCCTATTTAAACCTTCATCTCGGCCCTCATTTAACTCTATCGAGCATCATGTATGTGACGCATGACGTCATGGGTCCAAAGACATTGAATGTTTCATGGCCTCACGTGCGTAGCTTCGTGAGTTTCAATCTTTTTTATTTTTCAATTTGACACCCTGTATCTTTTTTATTATGCGACTTGAGATATAGGTATGTTACGTTATCAACTTATTTTCACCTAAAAAATCTGGTATCATTGGCGCCCATTCATTTAAATACACCCTGTATATCTATTTTCGTTTGACTCCGTCCCACTATTTCTGATTTTAACGCTCATGTTTAGCCTATATTTCCGTTTAATATTTCCAACCATTTTACGGAATAATCCGCGCTGAAACCGTCCTTGTAGAGCGCGGTGTTCCTTTCAGAGAGGGAAAAATCACACGCTCTGTTCCAACGTCATAACAATTTCGTCTGACAATAGGAGCGGAAGTGGGAGCGCACTTCGGCGGTTTCATTCGATTCCGTTTATAACTGTTCCATTATGCAGCCCCTGGAAAACCGCCATTGCCGGCTCCTTTCACGGACGTGCGAACGGCGAATAATGCCGGCCGGCCCGAAGTGTTTCTCCCATTCCGCTAAAAGCAACAGCGTTACTTTTTTGCCGTTATTTCACGAGGACGCTGTCCTTCCCTTTGCTTTTCCGTAAACGCGCAGAAAGCTTTGCATAACAAAAGCGTAGGACGTAAAGCGGCTGTAATCAGGGACTACACTTAGAAGCAAAACTAAAGTAAACTGGTTTGTCGATTTTATTTATGTTTAGTAGCGAAGTACTTTCTTCACTAGCAATAATTGGGCTTGTTCCTGGAAAACAATAAATAAATACTAAAAAATACATATGTATATGAGGTGTGTAAATTAAGTAATGAGACTGACTGTTCTAATTTTTTTTGTTCGAATAGAATCACAATTCAGTATTGTCTCCTTCAAAATAACTTCATTTAGAACAAGATCCCCACATAAGTCGACCTCCCCTCATCGTTTTTCCTAATTAAATATATATTTTATACAATAAAATATATAAATCAACACGATGTGCTAGGGTTGCCGCGCAATATCCGCGCAAGGCTAAGGTTTTTCCTAATCAATTATATATAAAAATGTAGTTAATTTTATTGCGGATATGATGGTATAGGGTTGCCTTTGCGAAAGTGCACGAAGTCTAGGGTTGCCGTAATTTAAAGTATGAATAATTGAGTAAGAGATAAGGCGCGACAGAGAGCACTACACGTATTTATATATGTGATAGAGGACACAGAATAACATCCACTCATTTCTCTGTGTTCTGGAGTAAATAATTAACAACAATCGTAATAAAAAAAATGATAATAATAATAACAAATCGGTAGAGGGAGTGATGACGACCAGATTCACCAAGAACATCGCGGCATTACGACAGTCTTATAATATTACTAGCGACCCGCCCCGGCTTCGCACGGGTGCACGCGGACTTTTTTGTAGACCTTTTTAAGGTGTACAATACTGTAGTAAATTATTTTGATCTATCTCGTAGGGTTCAGCCAGCGTTTTCAATGTAAGCGTAAAAAATGTGTTTATTTACGACATCACATTAGAAACCTCTAAAATTATCAGTGTTTCTCTACTATATTATGCATGTATTATACATATAAACCTTCCTCTTGAATCTATTAAAAATCTATTAAAAATCTATTAAAAAAAACGCATTAAAATCCGTTGCGTAGTTTTAAAGATCTAAGCATACATAGGGACAGACAGACAACGGGAAGCGACTTTGTTTTATACTATGTTATGATTAGAAGTGGCCAGAAGGCAGTTGTACTACAAAAGTGTCACATTGTTAGAAAGATTTTGGGACAGGATGAATTTCCTCCCCTCGCCTGAGTGTAATTCCTGCTGGAGGCGGAGATGGGATATCAAGCCATCACTGCAGCAGGAATGGGTGAATGTTTCCCAGCGTTTACGCTGAGAAGTGTGAATATAAATTAATAATAATGAAATAATAATATTTAAAAGGCGATAAAAGAGATGCAATATTTCAACCGAAAATCTGCTATATATAAATAACAAACTAAATAAAATAGATAAACAACAACAACAATATTAATAGTAACAAAAATAACAATAATAATAATTTTAATAATATATATGAGAACGAGTTTGTTGCATTTGTATGTTTCCTTTTTTTTTTTTTCGGTTTAACGCATGCAGAACTTCTGCTAGGTATATAAGTATATAGTAAATTAACAATATATAAGTAAAACACACTAATATATTTTTATTTATAAAACAGGGTCAATAAATGAAAATCATTTTGAATACAATTAATACATTTATTGTTACAAAAAAATATTTTTTATTAGGCAGTTACAAATTGTTGTTTAATATTGAAATAGTTATTCAGTATCTGATTCGTCTGAACTTGCGACATAAAAATCTAATTCTGTAGGATTGTCATCATTATTATTCATGTCTGCAACCTGCAAAAAACCTGCTTAAACTTGTAAGGGCGTTGAGCCTCCAAGGAACCCAATTGGCTTTAAATAGCCATCCATGTACCATCCGCAAGCTTCAGGCTGAAGTTTTACACAACAAGGTTCGGTTGCATTAAGCCACACGCGTAATTCTCTGTTCAATACATTAACGTGCAGTGCTCTCTGTCGCGCCTTATCTCTGACGCAATTATTCATACTTTAAATCGCGGCAACCCTAGACTCTGCGCACTTTCGCAAAGGCAACCATCATATTTTTCATTTATCATATATCATTTTATCATATCAGCAATTCAATTAATTACATTTTCATATATAATTGATTAGGGAAAACGATGAGGGTAATTTACTAATAACAGCTCACCTGTTTACACCTGGCAACCCCGTATTACGGCGGCAAAAATGGTAGGAAACCTTACTTTGACGTTTTATGTCCATATTTGGTTTTCGAATGGTACTATTTTTTTTTTTTTTAAGAAAAGGAATGACCGTAATGACCACAAAAAATTGCATTGAATAATTTGTCATTAAAAACAGCCTTGCGCGGATATGGCGCGGCAACCCTAGCACATTGTGTTTATTTACACATTTTATTGTATAAAATATATATTTAATTAGGAAATAGGATGAGGGGAGGTCGACTTCAATCGGGATCTTAGACTACTTGGGAAGCCACCCACACAGCACTGGAGACGGTTCTTCCATTCCTCATAGCAGTGCTGGAACTCATATACTGGAATAACCTTTAACGGGTCAATTACAGCCGTTTGAATGTTTTCTATGGTCCCAAAATAACGTCCCTTGAGGTGATTATTCAATTTCAAGGGGAAGAGAAAAAAGTCATAAGGTGAATAAGGAGGCTGAGGATCCACAGGAATGTTTTTACTGGCTAAACACTCGTTTACTAAAATGGCTGTGCGACAACGCGCATTGTCGTGTTGCAACATCCAGTTGTTCTTGATATTTGGTCTCACACGCAGGACTCTCTTTCGAAGTTATTCAAGAACCGACAATATGAGCGCACAAGATCCCGTATTGTATCAACATTTTTATAGGTTCTTGAAGATGAAGGCCTTCCGCTGCGTGGTTCATCTTCAATCGACTCTCTTCCTTCTGAGAATGCCTTAAACCACCGGAAAACCTGGGCTCTTGAAAAAACACTGTCACCGTAAGCGTGTTGAAGTTTTGCAAAAGTATTCCGTTGCGCTGTGTCCAAGTCTGAAACAAAAACTGATAGCACACCGCTGCTCAAAATTAATGTCACTAATATTTAAAAGGCACTAGAAAAAAAAAAACGATTTACGGAAACAGTCACACAGAACAAACAAATGACTCTTAACAAGTTCACACTTGTACTGAAGGTGCATTGCATGTTAACCTATCGCCCTTCCAAGTCCCTTTTGCGCAGTGTTGTTAGATCGGACGCTACCTCGCCAGTCTCATTATTTAATTTACCTCGTATACTTTTTTTTACGTCTGGAAATCGACATTTTGCAGCGTCCATATATGTCAGAAAAATGTAATTTTTGAACGATCACAGAAAAAGGACCTTTAGGCTTCATTTTTTCACGAAGTACGAGATAGAACGACTATATCCGAGAGCTGTAAGAAAATACGAGGCTGTACTTCTAGAAGCATTCACGGCCACAGGTATGAAATAAATGAGAGCAATTTCAGGTTTTGTCTCCGGCGGCCAAGGGCAAAACAACTGTTAGTGCGCTGTACTTGCCTATTTAGAAAAAATCGAGTCAACTGTTTGTTTCTAACGTCAACGCATGCATCTCAGCATTTGAGTTTCAAATAAAAGATGATTTATAGTGACTATAATTCCAGCATTTGGTTCTCTGATGTCAGTTTTCTTTATACAGGGTCCGGAAAAAGTCTGGAATAATCCCGTTATATTTTAAACCATTTATTTTACACGAAACATTTTCAAACAAAAACTTTTTTGTTTGACTTATTTTTGCATGTTATGACGGTCTTTATTTTTTATTTGATCAATTTTGTTGAAATCAGCTAATATTCTGCGTACGATTATGTAAAATATTCATGACTTTACATAACGAGTATATTGAGAAGAGTAAAATGAATAAAATTGTCCCAATTTTTAATTTGATAAATCGCCCAATAGATTACCAATAAATTAATATTTGATGACAACCCACACTAAAAACTAGTAAATACCACGAAAAGTATCTTGTCTCCGAAATCTGAAACTGACACATTATAACCGACCCAATCCTCTTGCTATACTTGACAAACTCTAGATACCGTGTTAACAATCGAACTATAAATCAGGCTTAAACCAAAATACCTAAAATCCAGACATCACTATATCTCGGAAACAAAATAGCTTTGAGACGTACTCAGTATTGTTCTAGGTTGACGTTCTTGCATTACACCCTTAAATACACCCTCTTAGGACTGGCGACGTATCCATTATATCGAGGCGTAACGCGGCTACTGTTTCCGAAGAAAAAGTAGCCCGTCGATCAAGGCCAGCTGCGACAGAATGGGATGAAATGGCAACGAAAAAATACGTCGTTAAGGTTACATTGTGAATAGGAGGACTGAGATGTGAATAGGCTCTGGCAAACGTGTTATGTGATTAACACCTACTTGTATGAGCAATTTGACACCTCGATGATTTGTATGTGTTTCACCTTTGTATCCTGATTATAAATATGTATATGAATCATTTTAAATAAACGGATATGTGTTTTTTTGTTAAAAATTAAGTGTGCTGTAAATATTTCATAATATCAAATATCAGTTAACAATATTCTAATGTAAAATACGATACGACATGGGAATTTAAGTAAGCGGCTGCTATGTTCACTTCTATCTAACCTTTTGTTAATTTTATACACCTTAAATAATTAATTTAGGTGTTTTGTGATTTAAGGTCTTATGACGCATTGCATAGTTCTGTACAGAATTCTATGCGAAATGCAAGGCGACAACTTAAATTAAATTTGTTCTCGTTCCATTTTTAGTATGAGTCAACAAAGTAACAGTTATCGCCTTGCATTTCGCATCGAATTCTGTACAGAATTATGCACCGTGTCAAAATATAACCTACCGGGTGTCAACGGAATCACTTCCGGGCTATCATTGGCTTAATTTCAAAGAAATTCTAATGAAATTTGGTGTGTCATATTTGCTATAAATGCCAAGTGATTTGCAAAGTTACAAATGCCAAGTCTACATAGCACATTTGTGCAACTTCCGGTATCATCGGAAATGCATGCAACTTTTGATTTTTAAATAGGACTCCCTGGATATTTTTACATTTTTGGAATCTACAGGGCTCGTTTAGTGAAAACGATTGTTTTTTTTAACCGAATTTCATTAAAGTATCTTTAAGATTAAAAAAGTGACAGCACAAAAGTGATTCCGTTGCCACCCGGTATATAAGCCATACAAACAGTTTGATCATGGGAAGCTAATGTACAGTAACCCCTTTGAAATAATAATGGCAGTAAAACGGTGTTTTATCAATATTTAACATAAAATGTTATTACAATAACGTTTATTTGTTCAAATTCCTGAAAACGGCCATGGTCAGTAAAGTCGGAGGAAATGCAAAAATTATTACTTTTAGATGTTTTCGAGGTTGCTAAATCCAAATCCGTTGATCATTTACTCATGTATCTAATCTCTGAAAAAACTCAAACCTAAAATAATATCGATAACCTTAAAATTACAAAAACACTAACGACAAAAATTTATTAAAATAGGCATGTGTTTAAATCGAGTTTCGACGTCGATCTTAATATACATTGTGGAACAGCCAAATGGAATAAATTCAGTAGCTCCATTATTATCCATTTTTTTATAAAATCCTGAGACACGTCAATTTCTAATTCTAAAATGATATCTTGCGACGTAAACATTTCATCCTTAAATTCAACCCCCTTCAGGTGACAGCTACAACCCCTAAATTTTCAAATTGGAATTAGGGGCTTGTGATACTTCATTTGAAAGGTCTTTTCATTCTCTATTCAAAACTGCTATGGTTTTAAATTTTATTGCAGAAATTAACAAGAAAAAAAGGATAATTTTCTCCACCGTGGGAAATTCGTTACATTAAAATAAAACTTTTATAAGTAACACTATTTGTCAATTTTAGGTTCTGAAATGTTAATAATAACAAAAAATAAATGTTTTTAATTGCCGACATTCCCTACTATAAGATAAAAACTTAATAATGAATACGTACAATTTTTGCTTGACAATCGAACGACAAAAACGAGCAAGCAACAAAAAAACAAATCTGAAATTTAAGAAGTTGGCCATTATCAGCTTTAGTGAAATTACCTAGAAACGTGTAAGTAGACTTTTTCCTACATATTGCAGCTGCCATTGTTCGGCTTTAAATACTGTAGTTCGGCTTTAAATACTGTAAAATCCACATGGATCATAAAAGCCGTACAGGCCAACAAGAATATTGATCATAAAAATTATAAAGACCATGACAGTCATTTAGCCATAAACACCATATATGTCTTAGCAGTCAGCTTATGAATGTGGAAGTAGTGATTCCTTTGACGTTTTTTTTTTCATTTTTCTTTTTTTTGTAATGTAATGGATGGTGGCAGGATGAATGATTGAGTTAAAAGCAGCGAATCGAGGAGTTTGAGTCGTTTAGATTCAAAGTGTGCAATCTCCATCAAGTCCATTGAACAAGAAACTCAAAAAAACTGATATCTGATGTTAAAAATTTTAAATTATTTTAACTTTGAAATGTGAATTATTATGATGTTCTACAAAAATAAAAACCAATTCAAACAAAAAAATATATAGTTATTTTATTAAGGAATTAATTTGGGATATTGCCCAGTTTGCAACTGTATACCGGATTTTGTTTATTGTGAAACTAATTGGGTATCTAATTATTTCAGTAAATATGTGAATATTTATATATAAAATAAAAATTAATAATAGCAATGAAAATAATATTGTAAAAAAAATATTGCGCATATCACGTGACTAAAATACCAGCGTCTTTTTGACTAAGTGGATATTGCACATTTTGAAACCAACGTGACGTTGGAGATTGCATATTTTGAATCTAACCTGGAACTTCAGCATTGATTTTAGTCGTGATATTGCACGATTTGAGCCAATACGACTTTACAGCATGAAAAAACGGAAATTCTCTATGAGAACACATAGCTAACTCATTTTTAGTAAAAACTGGATATTGCACTGTCTGAATATAGACGACTCATTTGCGAGTAGATATGCTATTCAGCTTTAATGTGTCAACATGAATATTGTACAAAAATATTGCGCATATCACGTTACTAATATACCAGCATCTTATTGATTGAGTGGATATTGTACATTTTGAAACCAACTTGACGTTGGATATTGCATATTTAGATTCAAAATATGCAATATCCAACCTTGAACTTCAGCATTGATTTTAGTCGTGATATTGCACGATATGAGCCAATACGACTTTAGAGCATGAAAAAAAAAAGGAAATTCTCTATGAGAACACATAGCTAATTCATTTTTGGTAAAAAAACTGGATATTGTACTGTTTGAATATAGACGACTCATTTGCAAGTAGATATGCTATTCAGCTTTAATATGTCAACATGAAAAGGGCAGTTTTCATTATTTTTCATTTCATTGAGGTTATGTACGAATTGTGCCATACTAATGTTATGTGGTTTAGTCTAAGGGAAGGGTAACTTTTCTTCAATGTGCTTGTGAAATCGTCCATAAAACATTATATCAAAGCCATTTAACTGTCTATTTGCTCTTCGAGTGGGTAATACTTTTTTTATTATCTATTTTCGTCTCTGGCGTACCGCCCTATAAGCGTTATTGCCGCCTGCTCCTTGCGATCTGGGATATCAGCGAGGCGATAAAACAATGTAACAATGGCGAACGGAAGGCAGTTTCTGCGTTTGAACGTGATCGGAATGGGAACATTTACAAGGGCGACATTAGCAAAAATGTACGTGTGCACCAGTTCCTTTACATATAGAGATAGATAAGCGGCCGTGGCAACAGTCCAGATACACTGCTGGCGAGATCCTATCTAGGAGTGGCTATTATAGTTCCTAGGGTCCCAGAGACGGTCGAATGATTTAACATTCGATTTATGGCGTCCGTTCCCTGGGGACGGAGAACTGCCGTCGGTCGGTTGGCTAGATTTCGAAGATTCCACTTGTGCCGAGCCATCGGCGCCTCCCGAGGGTAAAATTAGGACCTACCCCTATCTCCCTACATACTAGGGTGATTTTTTTCCAATTTTTTTTTGTTTTTCAGTCCCCACTTGAAATTTTGTTGAATATGTCGAAAAAAAAATTCCTGAAAGTTACAGCCCTTAGTACAAAGTCATCGAAGCAAAGTTTGCTTCGATAAACAGTAAAAATTTTGTACTACTCATAAGTTAAAGTCTAATATCTCAAGAAATATTAATCTCAGCAAATTTGGTATATTTAGGACCTTTTTTGTAGTAAATTAAACTTTCAATAAATTTTTCATTTACATTTTTTTGGTAAAATTAATAATTTTGGAGATAACAGCAATAAAACGAGAATTTTGGGTAAAAATCAACTTCAGCGACCCGTACCAACTCACCAGTACAAGTTGCATTTTCGCACTTTTGTAGAGTGTTTTATTCTGAGTAAATCGAGACTAAGACCAATGTAATAGCATAAAATGCGACTGAGTTATAGCAATTTGAAAAAAAAATCGATTTACATGTATTTTAAATGGAAAATATTTTCACGCTTTGGGAAAGTACTTAAAATTAATAGTAAGGGCTATAACTTTCAGGGATTTTGTTTTCGACATATTCAACAAAATTTCAAGTGAGTGAAAAACAAAAAATTAGTTGAAAAAAAATCACCCTAATACATACTACAGGGTAGCCAACTATATAAAGGAAATAAATAAATAAAAAAAATAGGTTACGAGCCAAAACCAACTATAAAAAAAGTAATCAGTCGGATGATCAAAAAAAAAAAAAACGTATTCTTATGGATTTGTCAAGGCTTTTCACATTATGTGATGAGTACTTTCACGGGGTATATCAAAAAAAATAAAAAACTTTATCAAAAAGTTGAAACTCACAAAGCTACGCACGTGAGGTCATGGAACATTCTGTCTTTGGACCCATGACTTTGAATGAGGGCTGGAATGAGGAATTATATGAGAGTTAAATGAGGGCCGAGATGAAGGTTTAAATGAGGGATAACTCTCATTAAGGCCCAGGCCGGGTAGGGGGGGGGTCCAAGCGTGACGTGACGCATGAAGCAATATTTTCCAGGGGCAATCCCATAATAAAGACATAGAATGTCAAAAGGAACTATATTTTCGAAAATGACAAAATGACACAATTGAAGAAAATGACGACCGCCCATATTTAGACACACTTGAGCTTTTACGAGGGGGTTCCCCAAAATAACCGGAACAGCATTGCCGTGGGCGGAGATTGTGTAATACGCATTTCTGCCGCTAGGCGGGTATAGCGCAACTCATGGCCAGTTCAGTGCCGCCTGTGTTGTCGACCTGGCTTGTTCTGTCCATCTGCAGTGATCGTTTTTGCTAGCGCTGTTTTGTTCTTGTTTCGTTTTTTTTTTTATGGCAAGTTTAAGTGAACAACGTGCAGCTGTGAAATTTTGTTTTCTACTCGGTAAAAATGCTGCTGAAACTGTTTTGATGTTGAAAACAGCTTACAAAGATGACGCTATGGGAAAAACTCAAGTGTACGAGTGATTTGCTCGGTTTAATAATGGCGACATGTCGATTGATGACAAACCTAGTTCTGGCAGTTGATGGACTGCCCGAAATGACGAAAATGTTGAATAAATTCGAGAGCTTGTGCTCACAGACCGTCGACAGACAATTGACCAACTGTCAGAGATTAGTGGGTTATCTTGGAGCTCGGTTCAGCGAATTTTAACCGAAGATTTGGGAATGAAAAGGGTTGCTGCCAAGTTTGTTCCTCGGGCTCTAACTGACAATCAAAAAGAATGTCGAGTTGAAACATGTCGTGCTTTGAAACAACAGCTTGAAACTGATCCAGATTTTCTGTCAAAGGTTATTTTATTACCAACACCATGACTCATCACCATTACTGGTGATGAGTCACGGTGTTATGGTTACGACTCATCACCATTACTGGTGATGAGTCATGGTGTTATGGTTACGACCCAGAAAAGAAGCAACAGACAAGCCAATGGAAAAGGCCATTGTCACCCACCCCGTCCAAAAAAATTTCGTCAAGTCAAATCAAACATCAAAACAATGCAGATTTGATTTTTTGATGCCAAGGGCGTAGTTCATTCAGAGTTTGTTCCCCCTGGTTCTTTCACCACGACAATGCACCTGCACACACAGCCATCTCTGTTTGCCAGTTTTTGACTAAAAGTGGCATGGTGCCGCTGCCCCCACGCACATTACTCGCCTAACCTGGCTCCGTGCGACTTTTTTCTTATTTCCACGCATGAAAAGGGGCATGAAAGGACACCGATTTGACAACATTGAAGAGATCAAGAAAAAAACAGGGAGGAGCTGTCAGCCAATTCTAAAGATG
This sequence comes from Aromia moschata, assembly GCA_029963805.1. Taxonomy (NCBI): domain Eukaryota; kingdom Metazoa; phylum Arthropoda; class Insecta; order Coleoptera; family Cerambycidae; genus Aromia; species Aromia moschata. The sequence continues at coordinate 1,083,602 of JAPWTK010000004.1, forward strand.
GCTACAAAAAATGTTTCGAGCAGTGGAAGCACCGGTGGGACAAATGTATTAGTTGTAATGGAGAGTATTTTGAAGGGGATAAGGTTGATTTGTAAAAAATTTGAAAATATATAGCTTTTAAAAAATAATTCCAGTTATTTTTGGGTACCCCCTCGTATTTTAACTGAGTCAGTTATGCTGGAGGTGCTGCAGTATCCACGGGGTTCCATTACTTTCTTCAATTTTATTGGCAATGCGTTACTGAAGGTCTTTTGTATCGCGAAATGGATATTCAAAAAATTGAATTTTTAACTAGGCCATAAAAAAATCACGAGGGGTTAAATCGCAAGATCTAAGGGGAATTTGGTCTGCGTGTTCTAACTAATTATACGATCTTGTAAACTTCTTGCAATTCGTCACCAAATTTGTTTTGAAAAACATTTGTAAACGGTACCTCCCTGCATTCAGTATTCTGTTAAAAAAATAGGTCCAAATAATCCTCACCCTGTTGACAGCTGCCTAGACTCCAATATATAGTGTGGTATAGTGAAGTTTCAATATAAAAGTGAAGTTTATCTGCACTCCAATGTCTCTTATTCTAGAATTTAACATAGCCAGAAAGACGAAACCAAACCCCATCACTTTTTCGAAGACAGCATCGTTATTGTTAAAATGGTTAAGGAACCATTGGCAGAACTCTAGTCTTAGAGGTTCGTACACTCTGAGAATTTCATATGTGGATTCAGACGATTTGGATGGAGTTACAAACCATTTTTCAAAATTCATTGACACGTTGTATAGGGCAGATTCACTTGTTGGCTCAGATAGCTAACTGATGTTCTTGGACTGTCCGTTATCACTTGCCCAACCATTTCAACGTTTTCTTCTGTCCTTACTCTGGATCTGCCACTTCCTTGTTTTCAATTGACACTTTCAATTTTCCGGTACAAATTTAAGAAATGTTTTACTGACCGGCTAAAATGGTCGAAATAAATAACTGCATCTGGAAAAACTTCCCTAAAGTCCTTATATGCAGGTCTCATCGAATATATCCAGTTTCCATTAATTCTCCTGCCATTTCTAAAATAAATTTCAAATGAAATACGCCTCTGTTCTTCATTAAAAGTAAATTCCATTATTTATCTTAAATTGTGGGCCATTTAAAAATTTTGAACAAAATTTCGCTTCTACAAGACAGCGATGCGAGTATGTAATCGGGAAGACAGCATTGTAGACATCGTGCCATCGCAGGCATCGTAACAACTCATTAGTAATTGCATTAGCAGGTACCAAAAAAGTTGGGGTCCAAACTGCAATATATTTTTATGAATCCTTCTTTAATAAATTAGGAAATTATTTTTTTGTTGACACCTATTTTTTAAATTTAGAATATACGTCATAACTATGCTGGTTCATTTGTATTTGTTTCCTAAATATTTAACTGATTTCCTAAGTAATTTCCTAAATGTTAGTAATCACATCACAGATACCAGAAAGTTGGTGAAAGATTCTTCTTTAACAACTTTGAAAATAATGTTTTGTTCACTTCTTTCTTCTTTCACAGATTCTAAATTTAAAACATACCTCATGATAATGCTGGTTTATTTATATTTATTTCCTAAATAATACGGATGCCGACTATTGATTGTAACGATGCTACGATTCTGAATAATACTCGTCACGTATACTCACACGATTATACGATTCAAAATAAGCATCATTGTAACTGTCAAATGAGCATTCAAACCTATATTCGTTAAACCCAAAAGAAAAATCAAAGTTAACAGCATTAAATAAGAAAGAAATTACAACACAAATAATTTGATAACGCCAACGTAAGTATCTTAAAAAGTGTCGTAACAATGTACTTATTAAATATCGTAATCATATTATATAGAGACATCCAAAAAAAACGTCATCAAAGTTGGCCAAGATAAAAAAGACGTATTTCTATTCTTAGTCGAATTTATAACCTTATTTACTTGTCACTGTCACATCATATGACAGCTATTGTTTATGTTACAAATTGTGACAGTCACTTGTCAAAAGTTTAACATAACCGAAAAGCTTAGACGTGACCGCTATTTCTATCTCTCTCGTTCATAGCCAGAGTTGATGACGTTTTTTTTTTGGGATGTCTCTATATTATTAAACAGGTATAGAACTATGGTAACTACTATAAGTACAGTGCACCAAAAGTAGCTTTGTTCCTAGCCGCAGTAGACAAAACCTGAAATTGTGCTCATTTATTATGTAACTGAAACTGTGAACGCTTTGAGAAGTACAGTATGTCATTGTTTGTTTGTGGGTACCTCATATGTATGTAAATCTATTGGGTATGGTTGTTCGTTGTGGGCAATTTGCGTGCAAAGCTACTCTTGGTGTACTATACATAATTATAATTGTAATGGTTTATCATGATTATGATGATAAAAGTAATCAAGCGTGAAAAGTAAACTCTTTACATATGTATATATAATTATTAATTTACAATTTAAAATTATGTTAAAACTTCTTTCTAGACATTATGCATTCTATACGTTTGTTTGTTTTTTTTTTGGGTTATTTGGCCGTCCTGTATCTGCATAAGAATCTATATACATATATGCAAGTATAACAAATTGAAGATGCTAAATAAATAAACCATTTCAACACGCTTCTTGGATTCAGTCACATCCACTTATTGAATCATTTTTCTCTGAATTGGCTGTGGCACCAGAGGTTGTTTAACACTGAAGATATTGTACGTAAGATTAATTGTCGTTTTACTGTAAACTTGTGGTGTCGATGACGATGCGTCACATAAACATAAGACGGAGTTAAACGCACCAATTAATCTGGTCACTATTTAGAGTGCAGCTGCATAATAAGTAATAACGCAGTAGCGGAGATATAACACGCAATTAGATATACCGTAGACAAGAGGTCAAATTAAATATTATAAGTGGAAGGACATGTGAATTTTATAAATGTTACGAACTTATCTATTTAGCTGTTACAATTAGGGTAAACAAAAAAACCTGGCTGATTATTCAACTAAAGCAATCATGCCGTAACAAAAGTAGGTCCATTTCATATTATACATACATATATACGAATAATAAAGAAACATAAACACAATTGAACGGTTCGGGTGTAAACAATAGTAACTGATATTTTTGTTACTTTTGAATTATTAGATGTAAATAGTGGTATCTGTTTTCCCGCGTTTATTTATAATGGTTAGTTCAATTATATACCATTAAAGGCGCTGCGGTACCTACTGAAAGTTATGGTAAGTGGAAGCGAGGCGCATGTAAATAATGGTATGTGCAAATAAGATGGCGGTAAGGCGTGTATCGGATTTTTCAATTCCCGCACGATCACCTGTTTCATCAACTGAAAATAAAACAGATGACGAAAATAGGGATCCAACGTTTGACCCTTCATATCCAGAGAAGAAATCATTGGCCCAACGACTAATATTTTTGCAAAATACGGTAAGGAAAACATTCTAACCTAAAAAACTTATTTGCATGTAAACAAAGGTATTTGCAGTAGAGACCGTTATATACTTGCTGAGATTTGGTACATACCATTATTTACATGCGAAGCTGTAAATATGATTTTGTGCACATACCACTGTTCATTTATCCTTGCAGGAAACTTCAAATGGAGATGTTGATGAACTAAATAAGAGTTCGACGTCGGAAGAAGATTTATCGCTGGAAGAAATGGATGAGAACGAAAATGAATTACAGAACACTTCAAAAGGGAAGAAGCGAAAGAAAACTATTAATAAACAGGCACGGAATGAAGCATTGCGAAATAAGGGGCTTGCATATCAGCAAAAGAGAGGCAAAGGCACCCAAAGTGAAGCTGCACTTCCACGTCTAAATTGCAACTGCAAGAGTAAATGTTAAAAAAATAAAAACGAGTATTTTGAAAAATTTCGAATACGGGAAGCTGTTAAATTAGAATTTCGATTAGAAGAGCACGACAAACTATTTTATTCTAATTATTACACGGGACCCCATACAGCCGTTTCTTTGAAAAAAAGAGGTCGAAATGAAAGTTTTTTGAACGGTTTTGATGCAGATCTTCCAAGAAGCAGCCAAGGCCTGTTGAAAAAAGCAAACTGGATGCAGTTAAGTCATGCCTAGAATGGATACCAACAGTGGTATCATGAATATTATAATAATTTGGTTCAAGAACCTGTAGTTTGTGTTTTTACTCATTTTTTGCTAATAAAATTTTGTCGTTATCTGTGTTGTTTAGAACTTAATGTTACAATGGTAACTGTATGGTATCTCCCAGTAACATAACATGTAGCAGGAAAAATATGGTATCTACATGACCTTCAAATCGAAGAAAATAGATATACAAGCAAATAAGAAATATTTTAACTAATAATCGCTTTTAGATCATTCTAAGAATTTTATGGCAGGTTTTTGTATAAATTTCAGTATAAATTGTATTCAAAATAGGATTCAGAATTACGTCAAATATTTAGGTGCTATTAACTCCAAACATGAAAAATGTCAGTTACCATTATTTACGCCCTAACCCTTCAATTGCAATATGTATGTCTTCAAACGCAGTGTGACTAACTACTGGACTAGCTTACAGTTTGCAACAGTTCCGAAAAACAATGACATATAAATAGGTATTTTGGTCATAGTAAAGTAATTCTTATACTTGCTAAAAAAAATATACATTTCAAATTGTCCTATATATATGCTAAATATAAGCGTCCCTTGTACGAAATATGAAAATATATCTTTCAAGTTGCATCCCCGTTCTTGTTTTATTGAAGTAACAGATTTCCTCCCACTAAACTACTTTACAAAACCCTAGAATTTATACAATTCGCATGATCGTTTAAACAGGCATTTTTCTGCTACAAATCTACCCTATACGCCTTTCCCGCAGGTGGAAGCTCGCATTTGTGGAATACATTTCTCGATCCTATCTAAAAGAGAGGCGTCCTGTGATGCAGGGTTCCCATATCCCGAATAGGAATATAACGCATATAAACCCGCCTCCGCTATAAGCGCCTTGAGGCAGCAGCCGCCGGGTTCAAGTAGCGAACTACATACATACATACATATTTCGTGAAGCAAGTGCCGCCGAACAATTTCGTTCGGGATATAAAGTTAATGCTGTTTTAATAAAACGTCCATCTACTGTGCGCGAAGTCAGTTTTGTGCGTGTGAAAAAAAGTGCGACCCACGCGGACGATGAGATATCGTTATGAGTGTGTTCCTGTTTTAGTGGCAGTATGAATGCATATTATTTAAATTCAATGTATCTAATTTGATTCATTTATGGGCTGAGTAAGTAACAGGTAAATTTTAGTCAATTTAATTTTACGTTACTGAGTACACAAGCTATGCTATACCTTAGGTACATAAATGTATTTTTCCTTGTGCTATTTTTTTGACTTAAGGCCTAATGTCACACTAAAATTGGTTTTAAAAAAATCGCCATTTTGAATTTCATTCTTTTAATTAACCTTAAACTTTGTAAGATAATATTAAGGTCAGATATAAGGTACCTACATGGTACTAGTTCGTTTGTGACATTTTGTTGGGTAATCCAAGATACAAGATCACACCAAAGTCTTTAACAACTTTACATACATAGGGGGAAGGAGGCAAATATCGACCACTTAAGCAAAAACATTTCTAGTGACTTTCCATTTACAGTTTTGAAGTGACTCTTTTGCAGGATTATGGAAAAAAAGACTTAATAAATTAGCTAACGGATATGTACTTTCTTTAATGTTTCTTTTGTTAGAAGAAAAAAATCAAAAACATTATTTTGGCGGACAATATCGACCAGGCGGCAAAAAATCGACTTAGCGGTCGGCTAATGTCGACCAGGTGTTTCTACAAAATATTTATTAAAAAAACAATGTATAAAATATTTTTGTATTAAAAAAATACAAAGGGAGATGAAAACAGTATTCTAACATTGGTTACAAATATAACACTGGACACAAAAAAAAGTGTTCATTACTTTTGACCAGACCCATCTAGGGTTATGTATTTCGATGCGCTGAATCCGAATTTGAGGTCAGTTTAACCCGTACACCCTCAAAATTTTGAGTAAATTGCAAAAAAACGCTAAAAATAGAAAAATGCAGTTATGCAGGCGAGAAAATTTTTTACGAACTAGATCAAGGATGTTTATTATGTATTTCGATGCGCTGAATCCGAATCTGACGTTGATATAGCTCGTCAACCCTCCCAATTTAGAATAAATTGCAAGAAACCGCTGAAAATCGCTAAAAATCGTGAAAATTGAAGTTATGAAAATTGTTTTTCGAACTAGATCATGTATGTTTTTTTATGTATTTTGATGCGTTGAATCCAAATCACAAGTTGATTTAGCTGATAGACCCTCCAAAGTTAGAGTAAATTGCGAATAACCTTTGAAAATTGCTAAAAAATCGTGAAAAATTGCAATTATGCAAAGGAAAAAAATGTCTTAAACTAAATCAAGTATTTTTCTTATGTATTTTGATTCGCTGAATTCAAATCCGAAGTTGGTTTGGCTTGTACACCTTTACTTGTACACCCAACTTTAAATAAATTGCGAAAAAACGCTAAAAATAGCAAATAATCGTAAAAAACAGTCATGAAGTAGTAGATAATATCAAAAAATAGTATTGTTCTTCCTCACAGTAGTAAACAAACCATGATTCCTTTCAAATTATACTATAATATCTATAGATTGTAATTAGAATTAAAAAAACGACCTTCCTTGATTTTACACTGTTCTTCGCTTGTATCGAACTCTTTTTTCTTTGAATGTTCTATGCAGTAGGTTTCTCTTTCGTTTTCTATTTTCTCTCGTTATTTCTCTCTTTAAAGTCCAGCAAAAATCGGCCATCATGTTGACATTCCATCTTCCTTGATAGCAATTCTTCATTTTACTTATGTCTTGATGAAATCGTTCTCCTTATTCTTCACTGTAGTCGATACAAGCGAAGAACAGTGTAAAATCAAGGAAGGTCGTTTTTTTTTAATATAAATTACAATATATTGATGTTATAGTATAATTTGAAAGGAATCAAGGTTTGTTTATTACTGTGAGTAAGAACAATACTATTTTTTGATATTATCAAATTATATTATCGACCTTAAATTCGGATTCAGTGCATCGAAATACATAACCCTAGATGGGTCTGGTCAAAAGTAATGACCACTTTTTTTTGTGTGCCGGTGAATTATCAGCTTTTTAAATGTCCTTACAATCAGTATGAGTCCGACGTCCGTGGCAGCGACACCTCCACCAAAGTATATTGTTTTTTACAAAATCCTGACATATTAAATCTTCGCCACACATCTTTTTTTCTTGGCCGAGACACCGTTTAACTTTTTTCTTGGACTTGTTCTTCATTTTCTTATATTCTTCCTTCTTTTCCAATTTTTCTTTGGCTTGTGTTGAGGTCATAATAACTGAGTGGGTTCTATGAGTTTGACTTCTATCCGCAAAACTTATGTTCCCTTTCTTGGGTTGCACAGTCTTGTCTCCATTGTCAGTCACTTCGTTTTCTAAAACTTCTTCTAGATCTAAACCTCAAGAATAAGCTGATTCTGTCGAGGAAGAAGATTTACGGAGGCGTTTAAGATTATATTTATGAATAAATTGCTCTGGCACTGGTAAAGGTAGTCTAGAACTAGATGGTATGATAGATAGAAGAACGAGATGGTATTTGAACAGCTGGGAACAATATCGACCGGAGTGGTCGATTTTAGCCGAGGATTGAAACAAATTTTGTTTATTAACATGAAACTAGGCTAGAAAACAACGACTATTCTATTATAAAATTAAAGTAGTTAGGTATGTCATAAGTAAACTGTAGTAAAAACATTAAACACAGGTAAAATATATACCCTTACAACCTTAACATGAATACTCAAAATTTAATAAGAAAACACCGTAAAGTAAACTAGCATCTGCACTTCGGACAACTACTGTTGAATAAATGACAGCCTGAGATTTTCGGCGAAGTTAATAGTTTGAACGAATTGGTCGATATTTGCCTCCTTTCCCAATCGTGGAAGTTATCTTCAAATCGTTTATGAGTTTCTTTTAACAATTAAGCCCACACATGTCCAATCAGAGAGGGTATTCTCTCTGGTATGCTCTCTGCACAAAATTCAGATCCTCACTTGCTGACGATACGTTAGATAAAATTTCCAGTATGAGGTCATTTTTGGAAAACAAAAATGCGAAAATACGTTCCTGTGAACGTATATCGCAAGATCAAAAAAAGTCCTCAGAGTATGCAGTGGAATCAATCCCGAGTATGTTGAATTATGTTACTCTTACAATTATTAGAACTGTCAAGTTCCATAGTTTTTATAGATTTAATAAGATAATTAAATATGGTACTCACGGCAAGTTACTTTAGAAATAGTAGAAGGGTTAGTGGCCAGTGGCTTCAAACAGTATCTCCACATATATGTATATAGTCATGGACTTAGACCAGTTTCGCCAAGTTTTGGCTAGATCTCTAGCTTTGTTTAGAGAAACAGGAAGTGTGAATAGAAAGGAAAGCAGTGGGAGATCTAAAAAGCGCCTTCAAAAGCGTCTATACAGAAAGTTGAAGAGATGAACATACACAAATTCCTATTCGGCGTTTAAGCCAGCGAGTAAATATATCCTGCAGAACCCACACTAGAATCCGAAAATATGACCTGCATATGTACGCTTGTCGTCTAAACTCAATCCAAGAATTGTTAACAGTCGTAGCGAATGCAATTTTCAGAGTTGTTTATGAGTAATTTGCCCCTTTGAGAAATCGTTTTTATTGACATGGCATGGTTTTACCTCTCTGATTATGTTAATTCTTAACAAATGAGAATGTGGAGTTGTGGAAATCCACATTTGTGTATTGAGAAGCATCTGCATTCTCGAAAAGTTGGAGTGCGGTGGAGCGTTTGCCATAAAAAAAAAGAAAGTTAACTAGACCGCTTTTTTAAGACTCACAATTCGGCGCGATATTATAATAAAATTTTATAAAGTCTTATAAACCCATTATACCAGTTAGGTGGCCGCCATCATCCTGTGATCTTAGACAGTGCGACTTCTTTTTAAAGTCTACAGGCTAGAATTACAAATTTTCAGAAGATTAACAACTCTTGAAAAGAAGGATGATAACATGTTTATAAAGTAGGTGAAAGTTTTATGTTGTTTCTTGAATGTTTTTTTTTAATTTTATATTATGGAATGACAATGAAAGTTATGTAATTTTTTGTTTTCATAATAACAAAAACTGCAGAAATTGAGGAAGTTCTAAGAGTAATAATTCAAGACATGCAGAAAGGATTCCACGGCATACTTTAAGGACATTTTTTATCATATATTTCACAGTTAATATCTTATTCTTGATTGGCCTATATTCATATTCATATTTCAATTCGACCTGCATAAAATAAGGAAATAGAACAAACAACAATATTCGACCTGCATACTTATGGTAATTGTGTTTCATAATACCACATAAATTGATATAATTCTTTAAAATTAAACAGTAAATCTATTAACAAGAGCTACATCAATTTAGGGGGTTAATTGCCAATTACAAATTGTGCCGTGTCGGTCATATTTCAAGACTATTGAACTATAAGCCGATTTACTGAAAATTACCCTTAATACCTCACTGAATAGCTCTGGAAAATTTAACTTCAGAATAATAACGGTTGATTTCAGCGTATAAATGGCAATAATTATGATTATGTTTATTCCATTCTATCACATATTTTTATACAGAAAAAATAAATATGACATCAACGTCCCTGAAAAATCTGTGAACATATTTATAATACTGAAATTTGAAAATTGATCTAGTTGTTAGGTTTGAAGAGACGAACTTAGTCATGACTTTTAACGTGACATTGACCGGGGACTTCAAGGTCATTTTAATATCAACTTGAAAACTTCAACTGGAAACACCCATTTTTGACAAAGTCCAAAGACATATTTATATTATGACTGATATTTATATCAAGACCAGTGTCGAGCTAATCACTAATTTCGACTTTCTCGTCCTAAAATAGAGAAAATGACTTATACAAAAGTTTTTTGGTTTTGAGAGACCAATTTAAACGTCACCTTTACCTTGCTGACCGTGATAATCAAGATCATTTAAAGGTCAACTTGAAAAAATGGAATCACCTATTCTGACCCCGGATTCGAAAAACCTTGAATATTTTGCATTCAAGGTCATTATCATACCATGAGGTCAAACTGTCCTACGGGCTAAAACTAAGGCCAATTTGGACCAATCATCAATTTTGCCGAAGTGGTGACCTGAAATCGGAAAAATTCATCATACACAACTTTGAGTTATAGAAACCTGACACTGACACAGACAGACATTTTAGCAATTTTGGCGATCCCAAGGTCTCTTTGATCGTGCATAAAGATACATTAGAATGTACAGATATATGTTCATTCTAAATTCGGGATAAAAAAAATGACTGTTCTCATTAGCAATTTGATTTTTATTTGACCTTCAAATAATCTTGATGGTCACGATCAAAAGTCGAGTTAAAGGAAATGATTAAGTTTGTCCCTCAAAACGAAACAACTTTTATATAAGACATTTTCCCGATTTCAGGTAACTACTGCAATAAAATCTACCAAATTGATGACTAGCTCAACTTTGGTTTAATTCTGTATGATCCTTTGATTCCTTGATGTGAATATACTTTTGCACGTAAAATATCACGTTGTGACGGAATCCGGGGTCAAAATGGGTATTAAATTTTCAAGGTGAACTCTAAATGACCTTGAAGGCTACAGTCAAGATCAAGTGAAATAGCATTAATAAGTTTATCTCTCAAAACCCAACAATTCTCATTATCAGTCACCCTGCAATTGTTTCATTATTCCCTCTTCTGGGTTCTAAGTCACATATTTTCCCCTTATTACAAATATGATAATATACATACGTATTTAAAGGCTCAGAGCTCTATTATAGACTAGTATTTAAGTCTGTTCTCAGCAGTAATTAAATTAGTTATACCACTATTAACCATGCACTGTTCATTTTCTAAAAACAGTCAATAACAATTAGTCTAAACCAGTTCTCAATTCAGAGTTTGAAGCAATAAAGTAACACTCATGAAACTGCGCGTATTTTAACCGAAGCTACATAACTCAAGCCCATTATATAGAATAAACATTATACATATGTCGAAATACAAACAGCGAAACCAAGCAAATTACGTGGATGCATTCAGCGTTTGGTTATATGCGAGCGAAATTTTAAATAAACTCTGTAGATGGGAATATCGCGAAGACGTCTTGCATGAGAGTTTATAATACGCTTTGAAATTGTAAATTGTATGCACAAACACACTGCGGGTGCAGGGTGTTGCGAGCTATTTGTGAGAAAATGGCCGTCGATCTCGTATTTCTCTCCTCAGAGGCGGATTCGAAAACTTCAAATAAAGATTTTTCCTCGTTATTTGTGACATATGTATTGTATTAAGGTGATAGTTATTTCAAACTTTTACAAGAACCCTAATTATGATTCATTATCCTTGAAATGTATGTGGGATATATTGGAATTTATGGAAAAACGAAATTACATTTGAAACACAGGTGCTCCTAGTAATTAGTAAGTATTTCTTAAAATGTATTTTAGTTTTCATGACTATTTTAATTGTTGTTCATACTCGAATGAAAAATTTGTGGCATATATTGCTCGAATATAATTAAATAAATATTTATAAAAGGAATTACATTTACCACTAATGCGTTAACAAAAGCTAAATATCAATGAATACCTATACAATTAGTGTAAATTTACCTTGATGTTTTTTTGCCGCGTTTCTTCTTATTTCTAGAATAATGAAATGAAATTTTGGACAAAAGCATCCTTGTTTATTGAAATTTATTAAAAATTAAACATTTTGCTCCTTTTGTAACTCCTTATTTATGCAAGAAAAATAATTGATGGAATTTTGATATGAATGTACTACTCAACGATAGCAGTAAAATAAAATAAGGATTTGCCAAAGCAATTTTATTTAGTACGTAGATATACGAATTTACAATTAGAGTAATTGTACCAACTATCTTATTTTTTTAAGAATCGACTGGTGGGTACAATGAATACCTAATAGTTTACTGAATATGAAGTGGGAGGTTACATCGTTACAGCTGGTAACAGTATTTCCATTAATTCTATTCTCTATCTCCACCTCACATGAGGACACTACTGAAAAACCTCATCATTTACACGACGATGGATACTATTTGGATACGCTGAATGAAGCTGAATTTGGCGATGGGTAAGTTCTAGAATAATAGATCTGTATTTCGAGTCATTAACGCAAGTATTTAAATTATAGTTAATTTCTTTTTCAGTCCACAAACTCTGGAATGTCCTTCCAGCAATGTTATAACCACTAGGTATAAGTGCAACGTTAACGGTAAGTGGGTGGATTGTACTAGGAGACATTGCTGCAAAGACTACATCTTCGTAGCTGGAAGGTAAGAAATCACAGTAGCTGATAAAATCAATTGCACAAGAGGGCAAACTTTGGGAATGATGCTTTCTGATATTTTTTTAAAGCAAATAATGTTCATTTGTAGCAAGCATAGTTGTAGAGAACCTGCCTTAATAATAAAAAATAAAAATATGAAAACCAAAATTTTCGTTGAAAATGCCCTCTATTTTAAAAAGAGTAACATGAAAAGAAAAAACTCAATCCTCTACAAATGGAACGAATTTGAGATTGGCTTAAAGGAAGCATTGGCTCAGTTTAAAAAAAAAAATGGTGAATTTTGTTTTAATTGAATTAAAGTCCTAAGATAGTACTTATTGTTACAGATCCATTTTCTATTTTTGAATTAAATGTAAAAAAAATCAGGGAAACATAAATCAGAGGTATTTTTTACGAAGACAATCATGTCCCAAGACAATCAACAATGGAAATACATACACTACCAGAACACATTGAATAAAACATTATTGAACCGTACTTACCAGCGAGAGGTCTTCTATATAAAATGATCCAGAAAATAGAGTAAAATTACTTTACTTACTTCACAATAAAATATTCATGAAACCGATGAATATATTATTGTGAAGTAAGAATTAGGTATAATTGCTTATTTTTTAAATCATGTTCAAAGCTAAGTACTTGTGGTTCCGGATATAATAAAAACCTTTACTACGAGCTAACCTTTGCACAAACGTAAAAAAAATTAATTTTGCGTGATTTTATATGTGTTTGTAAGTGATTTGATGGTAATTTTATAAACAAAATGAGATACGAGGTGTGTAGGAACAACTAGTTTGAACTTGTTAGAATCATCTGTTTGTTTTTTGTGATTATTTTCGTAAACCGGTTTTTTCTAGTGCGTGTTTAAAATGAGTGACATTAATTTTGAGCAACGGTGTGCTATAAGGTTTTGCTTCAGACTTGGACACAGCGCAACGGATACTTTTACGAAACTTCAACACGCCTACGGAGACAGTATTTTTTCAAGAGCCCAGGTTTTTCGGTAGATTAAGGCATTCTCAGAAGGAAGAGAGTCGATTGAAGATGAACCACGCAGCGGAAGGCATTCATCTTCAAGCACCGATGAAAAGGACGATAGAATACGGGATCATGTGCGTTCAGATCGTCGATTGCCGACAAGAATGATAGGGGAAGAGCTATATTTGAATCACACCAATATTCATCAGATTTTGACTAACGAATTGGGGATGAAAAAAATCTGCTCAAAAATGGTTCCAAAAAACCTTTCGCAGGAACAAAAGGTCATCAGAAGAGAAAGGTGTCTTGACTTTTTGGAATCGATTGAAAATATCTCTATTTTATGGAACGTGTCATTACTGGTGATGAGATTTGGGTGTTTGAATACGACCCGGAAACCAAGTGCCAAAGCATGGAATGGCACACTTCAAGCTCTCCTAGACCCAAAAAAGCAAATATGAGCAAGTCGAAGATCAAATGCATGCTGATTTGCTTTTTTGATAGCCAGGCAATTGTCCACAAAAGAGTTTGTGCCTCCAGGCCAAACAGTAAATCAACACTTTTACAGAGAGGTTCTTGAAAAACTTCAAAAAAGAATCATAAGTGTGAGACCAAACATCAAGAACTATTGTATGTTGCATCACGAGAATGCACCTTGTCACCCAGTTTTTAGCCAGCAAAAACATTCCTGTGGCTCCTCAGCCTCCTTATTTGCCTGACTTGAGTCCTTGTGACTTTCTTCTCTTCCCGAGATTGAAAAATCACCTGGGACGTCATTTTTGGACCATAGAAAACATTCAAACGGCTGTAACCGGCCAGCTAAAGGAAGTTATTTTGAAGGAGACAATACTGTATTGTAGTTCTATTTTAATATAATAATTTTAAAAAATCATCGTTACTCAATTTATACACCATGTATAAAATTATCCAGAAACTAGAGTAAAATTACTCTACTTAAAATACTACTCTCCTACTCACAATAAAATAGTCATTAAATAAAATATTCATTAAAATAATGAATATTTTATTGTGAAGTAAGAATTATAATTGCTTATTTCTTAAATCATATGTTCAAAGCTAAGTACCTGTGGTTCCGGATTTGATAAAAACCTTTACTACAGGCTAACCTTTACACAAACATAAAGAAAATTAATTTTTCTGACAAGCGATTTGATGGTAATTTTATAAACAAAATGAGATATTAATGACTAGCTTCCGGTGTATCCAATTAAAAAGCTTAATTGGATCCTTAACTCTTTTCTAAGGGCGTCATAATTGGAACGGTAGAAAACATCCCCTTAGTGTTTCAGTGGATAACCTCACTTAATTGGCTATACTTCCCAGTAAATAGCTGCAGTAAAGCTAAACTCAAGCACCTCTTCTACATAAATCCAAAGTCGGGGCGAGATTCACCCCTAGTCCCGGGCCATCGCTGATTACTTCCCTGTTTTATAAGCTTTATAATGCTGCCTAAGTCTAGAGTAACTATTATTCAATAATAATGGCCGTATTTAATTTTACTTTAAATACGGACATTACACTTGGAAACTTTCAATTACATTTTGCGCCAACCGATTACTCCTTAGAGCCGCAAAGTTTCCATCTAAATATTATTGAGAAGGCATTTTAGCTAAGAGGGTAATTTTCGGGACACATTCGTACACCGAGAAGCTCATAAAGGGAAACTTTGTCGGGCTAATAAATTATGTTTTCAATCTCTAAGGAGATCAATTTCCCGGGGAAATTAGAAAGGCACCTTTGAGTATTTCTTCACTGATCGACTAAAGGGCTTCGCTGATCGCACTTATTTGTTGTTGATTTGTGTAACATTTCAATTATGCAATATTTTTCTAAAATAGGTGGTCAAAATTAGATAAAGTTTTAGATGACGAGACGTTTAGACGAAAACCTTAATAAAGGTTTTCTGTGAAATGCTTCCAAATCGAGCTACACTCCATCACAGTGTAAAAAATGCTTCAAATTTTGTCTTTGAAATTTGATATACTTAATATTAATTTACATTTACTTGGGTATAAATAATAATAATTAAGTACATAATGCCAGTAAAATGCTGGTGTAAAAAAAATAATGAAGTGGTGTACCAAAACAGACGGGTAATCTTGGTAATAAATAAATATTATAAATATTCCTGATAATAGCAACATGTGCTGATCAATGGCGATTTACTCAAACTCAATAATGAATGTCAGGGCCGTCATGGCTGAGATATTGTACTGTAAAAAGAATATTTGGTTTTAAAAGTATAAAATTATCCTCAATGGAAAAATAAGGTGCTACAAAAGGACTTATGAAAAACCATACCTGAAGATGGTGTTTCTTAGAATTCAAAAATCATTGAAAGTAAATTTAGCATTCAGTATCAAGAAACTTGTCAGGAAATTGCAATGTAAAAGATAACAATATCCAGTTGATACATTAGTTTTAATAGAATAAATTAATATAGTAAACATAAGGAGTTATAAAGGTCCGGATATGAAATCTGACCATTTCCTAGTAGGTAAATTAAAGCAGGTTATTCCGACAAATAAAAACAACAAAAGGAAAAACCGAAAAGAGCTAATATGATTAAAAGAAGAAGAATACAGGAAGAAATAGTTGGAAAAAATAAATAGTGAGGGTAATGTCAACGAACTTTGGGAAGAAATAAAAACAGTAATGAAAGAATGTGCTGCAGTATGCCAAGAAAAAAAGGAAAAAGAAGGAAAGAATGGTTTGATGATAACTGTAAAGAAATATTGACCAGTAGAAATAAGGCAAGATTGAAGATGCTCAGTAATGATACAGAAGAAAACAGACAAAACTACTTAAAGGAAAGGCGAGAGTGTAAAAAGGTACTCAGAAATAAGAAGAGGAAACATCGAGAGCAAGTTGTAAGGGAACTGGACGAGAATTTCCAGAATAAGGGAAGTTAGAACACTGTATATGAGGTTAAGAAAAGAGAAATAATGACATAAACAGGAACCTATGTTCCTTAAAGGAGAAAATGGAGAACTAATAACTGACGAAGACAAAATAATAAAAAGATGGAAAGAGTACTTTGAAAAACTTTTAAATAGCGAAATGGAGAGTGAATATCTACAAAACAATGAAGACGAAGAAGAGCCACAACCTCGGAATGAAAACATAATAGAACCTCCGTCCCTAGAGGAAATAAGAGAAATAGTGAATAACCTTAAAAATAACAAAAGTACGTGGGGGACTACATAACGGCAAACATGTTAAAACATGGAGGAGAAAAGCTAATGACGACAATCAAAGCACTAATCGACAACATTTGGGAACAAGAACAGCTACCAAAGGAATGGAATGAGGCAATCGTGTGCCCAATACATAAACAAGGGGAAAGAGCAAGGTGCGAAAATTATCGAGGAATAGCACTTCTAAATGTGACATAAAATATTAGCCCAAAGTATAAAAAACAAAATGAAAAATGAAACGGACATAATAATAGGAGAGTATCAAACATGCTTTAGGAGTGGAAGAGGAATATTGGATCAAATATTTGCTCTGAGAGAAATTCAAGTAGAAAGATTTGAACACAGGAAGAAAACATATGTGTTGTTTATAGACTTTAAGCAAGCGTATGACAAAATAAAAAGAGAACAACTGATACGAGCATTGAAAGAAATGAACTTCCCAGACAAAATAATATCGATGATAAATCTAACGCTACAACGAGCTGAAACTAGAATAAAAATCAAGGGAAATATATCGGAAAAGTTCAATGTAGGAACTGGACTGAGATGTAGGATGTAGGGACAAGGAGATCCTTTATCACCGACTTTATTTAACTTGGCATTAGAAAAGGTAATAAGACAAGCCAATATTAACAGAGGTGGACTAGTTTATCATAAAAAACATCACTGTATAGCCTACGCAGACGATATAGCACTCATCACAAGGAGCGAAAAAAGAGATGCAAGAGTTGGTAAAGAAATTGGATAGAGCAGCAAAAATGATGGGATTAGAGATAAACGAAGCAGAAACGAAATACATGACCTGGACGGAAGAAGGATTTTGCCAAGGACGGTACTTAAAAATTAAAACGGACGATGGAAAACAATACAATTTCGAAGAACTAGAGGTTCAAGTATTTTGGAACAATATTTAAAAGACAACCTGGCGTAAGCGAAGAAATAAACTCAAGAATTACAGCAGGCAACAGATGCATAGGAGCTCTAAACGCAGTACTCAAAAACAAGGGAATATCGAGAAAGCTGAAAATGAGGATATATAAAACAGTAATTAGGCCAGTAGTAATTTTTGGAAGCGAAGTGTGGACGTTGAGGAAGGAAGAAGTACAGAGAATTGAAATATGAGAAAGTTTTAAGAAAGATATTCGGAGGAAAGACACAGGGTGGAAGGTGGGAAATAGAGAGATATATGAAATAGAGAGATGTATATGACCTTTTCAAAGATCCGAACATAATAGGAATAGTTAGAGCACAGAGAATGAGATGTATAGGTCACGTAGTGAGAATGAAGGACCATATAATACCAAAAATGGTACCAATACATGAAGTAGGAGGAGGGAAACGCCTAGGAAGACCAAGACAAATATGGAAGAAAGCAGTGGAGGATGGCATAAGAAAGCTAAACATTGGAAATTGGAAGGAAAAAGATAAAGGAAGCAGTGGAAAAATATTGTGGACCAAGCCATGGGCCAACTAGGCTCGTAGTGCTTTTCTATATATATACAAGTATATATGCATTAGTTTTCAGCCATTCCCTCGAAATGCTTGGAATTTTCTGGACAAGTCTAGAGAGTGGCCGCGTATGATGCGATAACGCGATAGCAACATGCAAAAGATAGCGCTCGATATGGCAACTACAGCATCGACGATAAACCACGATCTGGTGGGCCACTTCATCTGGATATCGAGCGCTTGCGTAGTACGATTGTCGAAGCAGACCCGAATAGAACCACATAAGAGATGACACGGCAGCTCGGCTGTAGCCAGGCCACGGCAGTACGTGGACTCAAAGTGTCACAGCATCGGAATACCATTTTCACACAACTTCTTTCCCGCAGTCGTCGTTTTGACTGGTTGAACAATCTTGATACAGGGGATGAAAAGTGGGTGCTTCATGAAAATCACAGCCATAAGCGCCAGTGGGTAGACGCAGATGCTCCAGCACAATCGGTAGCTAAACCTGACGTCCACCCGAGAAAGGTGATTTTGTCAGTTTGGTGAGGCCTCCGCGGCAGGAAACTCTTGAAGGACAATACAACGGTCACCACTGCTGTCTATTGTGCTCAACTCCGCAATTTGCACAATAATGTGCATCCCCATGTAGCAAAACAGACACGCTGTGAACGCTTGCAGTTAGGTTTTGACGTTTTACCCCATCCACCGTATTTGCCAGACCTTAACCCCGTTTGTTCTGTGCCCTCAGCAAACATTTAATAAATAAGTAAATCATTTGACGATCGTCACCATCTACAAATAGTCATACACAACTATCTCCTCGTTTCACTATCGCGTGAGTTCTGGGAATGTGGTATCCGCAGTCTGCCTACTGTGGGCGACAAGTTATAGTCGGATGGCGTTAGATTCTAAATTAAATTCCTCCTGTTTATTATTTACATTGCTTGCTGATATTGAACATATTAGCAAGGCTCTATACCTTTAACCGGATTCTGTATATAAAATGAAACTATAAAAAACGTATGATGCTTTCTTTAGATACTTGCGTAGTAGAACATAATATAGGTCACATCTAAGAATATATTCACCAATCACAACGTATAACATATAAATTGGGGACATACGTCATTCAGGAATAAATATGGAGTCGACACCGTAAGCATATATACAAATCATGGGGCTCACGCGTCTCCAAGAGACGGTAATATGCAGAGGGAAAAAAAATAAAAAACCTTAAATCTAAAAAAATCTTTAAAAACCTAAGCAGAAAATAACTGCACACTTATATAATGAAAAGTATAATAAAGTAATATATTATATAGTCATTACTTATTACTCATCCAAAATTAAAAAATAAAAACTACAGCATCCTAAAATTTCTTGTAACATTATTTGTTACATTATTTTTTTATTTCCATGCAAGATTATAAAATCGTTTAAATCTAGAATTTTAGATCAGAAGTTTAGCTAAATTAGTGAATATAGAAACAAGTTTCATAATAATAAGATTTTATCACAATTCATCTTTAAAAAAGTTTTATCTGTGTAAAAACTTTTTAATCACTATTTTTATTTGCCTGTAGATACAAAACCATATTCACTTTAGATACCAAGTATGCTGGTTTGTTAAAATCGGCTCATCAAATAGTATCAGAAAATATACAGGGCATTCAGTTAAATAAAACGACTTTGATATGTCAACAATTTTTTGAACACTCGGTATGTATGTACATATATTGCAAGCTGAGTTCAAGTTAAGGTTTTTTAACGCTAATTTTTACATTTAAAATTTCGTATGCATGTATACATACCTATATACGAGTAACTTTTTGTTCTCCAATATATTTTCTAATCAAATGAATGAATCAGTATATTTTGTTCATAAAAGAGGAACCGTTCTTTTACAATAGAAGCAGTTCAAGTACAAAAGTATGTAATTAGAGTATCCGTTAAAGAAAATTGTTTCGTTACAAAAAGGAAAATTAATACAAGGATCGGCGTGTCGAAAGCCAAAAAAAAAAAGCAATTTATTTATTTATGTGTTCACCGAAAAATGTTCAAGGCAGTTCAGAGGGCTAAAATATTATTTTCCGACTGTTTATGTCAAATAAGGTATAAGTAAAGACGACGTAGGGCGAAGAATTTCGAAATTAATTTGTTTTTATGCTGCGGCCTTTGTAGGATTTGAATTGGGGGGAAGTTGATGGAGAAAAGTTAATAAAATATTTATCTTAGGGTAATATGAGCCATTGACCTAATGAGACACACATCACCGAATGTAAAATGTAGCAATGGAAAGGTTAGAACAAGTCAGAAATCGCAATGCTGCAAGCGTTGAATCGCAAAATGATATGAAAATATAATTGACGCCTACTTGGATAGAGCTGTAAAGTCAATGAGAACAATGATAACACATCAACACATTATTTACAAATCATCCCAAAAACTGTACTCTTTCACGTTAGTGGTTGTGGAGTAAAAAATTCAATATTTTCTCAGTTATCGACTTTTCCCATTATCGGCCATTTCTAATAATATTATAAGACAGTCCTAATGCCGCGATGTTCTTGGCGAATCTGGTCGTCATCACTCCCTCTACCGATATTACTAGGGCATACGTCTCCACTTTCTCCAGTTTCCATAGGCGCTTCAGCTCAATTGACAGATTTTCGTATTTCGCGATCTTCTCCCGTTCAGTCTTCTGAATGTTGTGGGTAAGTGGCACTGCGATGTCTATGATGATCCCTCTTCGTTGTTCCTTATTGATCAGTTCATCACTGCTGCTTCTGATTCCAGCACAGCTTCCGAGTATATTTGTAGTACTGCGCAGCCGTCGCTAACAGGCCATACTTAAGTTCCAGTTGTTGGTGGACCATCTTCGCAAGTTGGTTGTGCCTGCCGAGATATGCTGACTCTGCTGACGCGGGACACCCTCCTATTATGTGTTCTGTAGTTTCGCTTGCAAATCCACACTTTCTACATATGTATGTCTTCGACATTGTCTCTCAGGATATGCTTCTGGTAGTTTCTTGTTTTTATAACTCTGTCCTGAATGGCAGTCAAGAAATCTTCGGTTTCGGGGTACATATAGCCGTCGGTAAGCCATTTTATTGAAATTTATTTATTTTTTATCGATTTTTATCATTATTTTTTTTTTTTGACAAAATGGCTTTCAGTCCACAATGCCGTTTTTTCCTAAGGATAGACTAGAAAAAGTTATTATTTAAGAAATAGACAAGTAGTAGGAGGGCCGGAAAATGATGTACAATCATTCAACAGCCTCCTCATAACACACTTTAATAAGTTTACTGCAGAATAATTATTCTGTGATTACTGGTGTCCTTGAAATATTCTTGAGGGTGACATTTGCGACATATATGACTATTTTCTTCATAGTCAGCGCAACAAAAAACGTAGGTATCCCAACTTTGGGCCCAAAATATTAAAAAAAGACCATGAAATGGCGATTTCCAGGGCCAAGGATGCCTCCAGGGTTTTTTCACTATTTTTCCCGTATTCAGCGCATCAAATTACGTAGGGAAAACACTCTCAAACCTTCGTGCCAAATTTTTTACATTGGAATTTACCTTGCCGCACCGGCGGGGCTGGTCAATATATCGATCAGGAGTCAGGTTGGAGACTCCATATAAGAAATTCATTAAAGGACAATGTTAAAAATAGCCGATTTTTGGCTGCTCGGGGGGAACGTATGTAACCCAGAAAAAATTATTGATTGCTGTCAAAAAACATGAAATATTACCCCTGAATACTTCAAATGGCTGGGGAAATGTCAACTTCACCCCTAAAACTGTAAAAACCACCCCAAAACTGCTAAAGATAGATAATTTTCGGTTTTGGTCAGATAGTTGTTTTTATTTTTTAGGGGTGAAAAGAGGCAATTTTCCAGTCAGATTGATGTACTGAATACTTCTTTTACTATTTTTGAACCAATTTTAATCATTTTACCTGGGTCATAAAAGTCCTTCTATTGAAGTCAAAAGATATGGGCTATATCAGTTTACAAGTTTTTTATTTATATATTTAGGGGTGACATAGACTTTCCCCTAAACATGTGATATATTAAGGAGTAATTTCATATATTTCTTGACCATATTCAATCATTTTTTCTGGGTTTCAAGCGTTCCCAAGATACACCCGAGATCAGCAATTATTAGGAATCGGAAATAAGACATTTGAGGGTAGTTTTTATATTTTATATTGTTATTGCTAACATTTATTGATGTAATATCATTAGCAAGGTGTTCCATAAAACTGTGAATGTTTAAATGTTTCTTTGGCGAACAGCACCACAGTAACAAAACTGTAGATACTTATTTTATTCGGATTATACCGATTTTATTCGGAAAAAATATATTTTAAGAGTGGATCAAAAGTCATCGTGAGTTGATAATGAACAGCAAAAAATCAAAAACTCATCGAGGGGCACTTCCTACAAGAAATGTGCGGAATCCAACTTGCTGAGAATAATTTGTACCTCGCGAACTAGCCAGCTTGTATAATCACGAGCCGCCACTGATTGATATACCCTTGACACGATAACCAGACAAATAACGTACTTATCCGCATTTCCACACGTTCGACGTTCCTCTCATTTCTCACGTCCATCAGCGGGCGTCGAGGTTCCTCCTCGCGCGAAATATAAACACGACGTAATTTAAAAGTGACACACACATGTTCGACGAATGTTTACTTTTCCGTTTCAGATGTATTTCCAAAGAGCAGGACCCCTGCTCGATGGGCCTGTGCGAGCAACACTGCACCGTGTACCTGCAGAGAGTGATATGCACTTGCTTCGACGGATACCTCTTCAGCCCGGAGAACCAGCGGAAAGGCGTGAAGCCGGTATGTGTAGGTGAGTGTTAGATATTTTTAGAGATCACGTAAAATAATATTAATTAAATAAATAGTAGGCCAGTTAATGAGTACCCTAAGAATCACTAAAATCGCAAACTAACGTGTAGTTCTGAATTTTTGGTATGTTGTTAGGACCAGTACCAGTAGTGTAAATCCAAGTTTGCAGCTTCGAAAGACCTGTGCTATCTTCGTGGCACTTAAAAAACCGCTAAATTTTCGGACTTTTTTTGTTTTTTTGATCATATCTCCTAAACTATGCGTTACATGGAAACGGCCATTCTAAGCTTTTGTAAAGCAGATTAAATTTGCTACAATTTGAGACCTAAACCAGCTCTGCATGTCAAATAGTACTCAAGATACAGTAAGTTGGAAGTTGGCCATTTTTTTCAAAAAAGTGAATTTTTAACTTTTCGTCAACTTCCGGCTTAAATATCGGGGGAAATACTTATCCTACGATGAAGCTCGTACCAATAGAAGTTTTAGTAAATTTTATTAGCTTAATTTAAGTGCAGAACGACGCAGTGAAAAAAAAATGGCAAATTTCCAACCTGCTGTATCTTGAGTATTATTTGACGTACAGAGCTGGTTCTGGTCCCAAATTGGAGCAAATTTAATCTGCTCTAAAAAAGCTTAGACTGACCATTTCCATCTAACGCATAGTTTAGGAGATATGATCAAAAAAAACAAAAAAAGTCCGAAAATTTAGCGGTTTTTTAAGTGCCACGAAGATAGCACAGGTCTTTCGAAGCTACAAACTTGGATTTACACTACTGGTACTGATCCTAACAACATACCAAAAATTCAAAACTACACGTTAGTTTGCGATTTTAATGGACTCATTGACAGGCCTATAGGCTAATAGGTAAAATATAAAATAGGTATATTGGACCAAATACAACGTATGTGCGAACATCTTGACTAGTTATACGGAATAATCCTTCGCTGAATCAGTAACTTCCTTCTTGTAGATGTTTATATTCTCCTCGCTGCGGCCGGCACTACTAACCCAAACATAGGCACCTTGGTGGGTTCCGATGCCTCCGCTAACATGAGTGATTTTTATTTCCTAAATTTTCCAGTTTTTGCGGAGGCGAGGTTGACCCTTTTTGGTGACCTGCCACCTACCTCCAATACAGTAGTTACACACCCGTATTTTAACAACGCCACAAAGTCTATTAGGTTAGCCATACACGTAGAGGTGTATCACAGAGGTTTACCTATATTGTCCGCCTCAAAAAGTAAACCTCGACGTGTGTGCCACTTCGTGCGATGAAACTCCAAAGGCCAACAGACCTCTGGATTCGAACCAGGCGGAATTGAAAAGTTATATTTTCTACCGCTAGAGGTGACCAGACCTCCGCGTGTGTGTGGGTCGTGTGAGGTTTACCTCCGGTCAGTTGTAATCAGACGAGCGCAGAAAGAGGGTGTCTTTTGTGTTTTCCTCTGTTTTAAATTGCGCGAATGTTTTTATTTGCATTCAGTTTATTTCTTTTAAAGTGATTTTGTTTAATGTATGACCGCCCTGTTGCAAGGAATCTTAAGATAGATGTTAACCTTTCGTGCGGAGAAATTGCAGTCCTCATAACTGTATAGCGCTTTTGGATGAGAGGAGTCACCAATGTAAGCAATTTTTGGTACAATGTTTCATCCATTCTCAACTCTTGTAACAAATTGACATGACAGTACCGATTTCTTTTTAATAACCAATCTTTATTCCATGTTTTACGGCATTTCCTTTTATTCTTAACACTAGTAGCTAACACTAAATCGACAGCTGAGATCGCGTCGTCTACTCGTGTAGAAGCCATGAGTTCAACTGACAGCAGAGGCAGACAGCTGCGTGTGTGAACTCTTCGCCTCAAGAGGTAAACCTCTGCTGTTCGTCTCTGGTGTGTACTTCTGCGGTACACCTCTACGTGTATGGCCAGCCTTAGGCGGCGACTCAAACCCACTGACATAATGATCAGTGTATACTTTGTACAAAATAAAAGCCTATGTACGTCACCGGTGAACGGTATTAAGGGGGGAAAACCCTTTACAATTTTCAAAAAATTGATTTTTTGTTTTTTTTTCTTATTTCGAAAGTATAATATACTACTTAAAACGAATATAGAGACACTTACAAAATTTTAAATAAGTTTCTTAATTTGAGATTGGGATTTGGGATTGTTTTCCTGAAGGATTTCTATTTCAAATGATACTAATTTTATTAAACTTTGCAATTAGATTTTCTTAAAAACCAAAGGAAATAGAAAATACATAATTTACGAAAATAATGGATATCTGTATTTAGAGGAGGAATACACTAATTAATAACGAATATGACCACCTCTTGCTCTAAGCACCTCAGCACATCTCTGGGCATACTTTGAATAAGATTGCTTACAGTATCTTGAGGCAATTATTGCTCCCACTCTTCTAAGAGTACATTTTCTAAGATATCCAGGTTTTGTATTGGATAATGTTGCCTGAATCTTACACCGTGTCTGTCCCAAAGATGCTCAATTGGGTTCAAGTCAGGACTATTGGCTGGCCACTGCATAACCTGAATATAATGGTCATTCAGGTAGTTTCTGACTATTCCAGCTATGTGTGGTCTTGCATTATCGTGCTGAAAAATGAAATCTCCACCCATATTCAAAGCAAATGGAACGTCATGGAGTTCCAAAACCTCGTATCTATAACGTGCCGCTGTTAAGGAGCCATTCCTTATGACCACAAGTTCCGTACGTCCATTTAAAGTGAGACCTGCCCAAACCATTATTGACCCTCCACTAAAAGGAGTAACTTCTTGAACTGTACTGTCTAAAAACGCTCTCCAATGCGTCTCCATACACGAGCTCGTTCGTCGTTATTGGAAAGACAGAACCTGGACTCATCTGAGAACATTACATTGCTCCATTGTTCCATAGTCCAATTTATATGTTGTTGTGCGAACATCCGTCTCGTTCTCCTATGAATTGGAGTTAATCTGGGACACCTAGCTGGTCTTCTAGAGTGTAATCCAACTTCTCTAAGTCCATTGCGGATAGTTTAATAAAATATTCTTGATCCTGTGGCTGTAGCTAATTGGTTTTGAACCGATCTTGCACTAACTGTGCGATCCCGTATTGTCCAAATCCGCATTAAATGGTCTTCGCGGACCGTAGTAATTCTCGGTCGATGATGATATGGTTGCGTTACCGTAATACCATGCATTAAGTGTTTATTCCATGCCCTAGTGATAGAGAAATGGCTTACATTCAATCCACTTCTCTTCTAGAGTTTCCAGCTTCAATTAATCAAATTGCTCTTGCTATTTGTAAAGCGTCTAAATATACCCTAGGAGTTCTCCTTCTTCCCAAAACATCAACAATCATTTTTGCACCCACTTAACAAACAAAATCGAACTAAACCGAATTCATGTGAAATGCGCTAAAGAACCATTCACAGTTTTTTTGCCAGTAAAGATAAAAACGAAGACTGTTGGAGGGGATACCTGACCAGTGTTTGTATTAAACTATCTACAGTATGTCCTAAGAATTTCAGATGATTCAAATGAAAATAACAGAAGTTGTAACGAAATAATTAAGTGTCTCCTTTTTCATTTTGAGTAGTTTATTTAAAGAGTATACTGGAAAGAGGAAAAATCTAAATTATAAATATTAACGGAGTTATCGCACATATTCGAGATCGCCGATGCTCTACCTCATACCACATACCGTAAACTAGCGAGTCAGATAGCCGTAGCGCTTGGGGTGAAGTAACATTTCTTTCATAATACATTTTGTGAAGGAATCGAGGAGGCTGAAGGTTTATTATATGCACCTGAAATCGCTGATTGATCTTTTAAGTCACTAAAACTGATAGTTTTAATGTATTGAAACTTTGAACGCGATTATCTCGGAACTGTATTTTCAAAAACTCCTCGTGCTGTAACCCAAAAAGTTATTGATCGATTTGGCTGAAATTTTGAGAAATTTTTTTCTATATTATTATCGGAAGGATGTACCAAAAGTTTTAAATATATCGCGTAATTACATTACTTTTTTTGGGATAAAAATTGTCAAAAAAATAGTCGACATTTTAAACATTTAATTAAACAGCCTACTTCATTTCTGGTTTTATACTTTTTTTATAATATAGGTTTATTCTTCCCCTGCACGTGTCAATAAATGATTTTTTTTTGGTTTCCGATCAATAGAAAAAGTATGACAAATGCAGCACTTTTCGATGTCATTCCAAAGACGCCTGAAGGAATACCCTTTAATGCCGCCATTTTGTTTAAAAAAAAGGAAAATGTTTTTTCTACTCTTCAAAGTTTTAATAAAATGATGTTAAAACTTTAAAATGGTGTGATTATTTTATCACCTTAAAAAAAAACTTAAAAAAAATTACCAAAGCTTTCTGGCGTTTTTATGTATGCAAGTTTGTGGATCGTGGTCGTGAAAAATATGTCAAAATTCATAAATTTTATTATCTGTGTATTGACTATATAGATAAATATTCTGGAGTTATTACATTATAAGTATTCTGGACTTATACTATAAATTGTATAATAAACGATTGTTATTTTTCATCATAAACCGTAATCTTATATCGATATTTCTAATGATTCCCTCTCGTTAAAAAAATAACCCATGTAAAAGTTTACGCGTTAAAAGGGTAACTTGACCACAAAAAGTTATCACAAAAATTAATCCAGAGAAAACCAAAATAGAGGGCTGCTACCGAGAATCGACTTTAGTTTCAATTTACTTGTCATGATTATAACCTGTAATTTATCACCTCACTTAATCGATAAACAACCATTTGGAATGAACATAATCCCGTGTTGAAGTTGCCAACTACGAAAACGCCACGTAAGCATGTTCCATCTGTGCGTGAAAATGTGGAAAAGAAAATCAAATCTAAATAAAAAAAATCAGTGACTTTGACGTATGTGTTGACGAAATAACAGATTTAGTCCAATAGGCAGGGAGCTAAAATCATCAAAAACTGTTCTTGAAAGATATGGGGCTAGTTTTGACGGTCTCCTGTGTATTTTTTTGCGTAAAACACAATGCGCAGGGTCCGTAGAGCTGAAACCGTCCGCTTCAGTTAATTTTTTAAATTAACAATTTGTGAAAAAAAAAGTCTTTTTTTTCAAATTTGCGCTTATATATCTGTTCCTTGGCATATTTTATATAGCATACAGGGTTTGTCCGGAAGGTAATGTCAGTGAATTTTTTTTCCCGACACTGTACGCGCCAGCCCGCGATTTACGTGCTGGGATTGTGGTGGGGGGGATCTGGCAACAAGATCCAACAAGCGTCAGTTGGCTACCGGTCGTTGTAGTGGTCGCATCACTCGTTCTTTGAGAGTCGTTACAGTGACCCGGTGCAAGAAAAAATGTAACGTTCGCTTGAGCAACGGATGGCGATCAAGTTTTGTGTGAAACTGGAGAAGAGTGCTGCGGAAACCATTCCAATGTTGAAGAAGGCTTTCGGCGTCGATTGTCTTTCGGACAAGCAAATTTTCCGGTGGCACAAGGCCTTCGCAGAAGGTCGGGAAGATGTCAGCGACGAGAACCGCGCTGGACGGCCATCAACCTCCAGTTCCGACGACAATGTGAAACGTGTGCGTGACTTGTTGAACACTGACCGTCGTCTAAGTGTCCGTTTAATTTCCGAAATATTAGACATTACGAAAACCATTGTTCACTAAATTGTGTCGGAGTCTTTAGGAATGAGGAAGGTATGCGCGAAGCTCGTGCCAAAAGTGCTAACGGACGATCAAAAAGCGAGGCGCGTCGAAACCTGCCAAAAACTTTTGGACACCTGCGGAGACAACCCCGCTATCCTTGATGACGTCATTACCGGGGACGAAAGTTGGGTCTTTGAATACGAGCCGGAGACGAAGAGGCAAAGTGCGGAATGGCACACGTCGAACTCCCCTCGCCCCAAGAAAGCCAGGATGTCCAGGTCAAAGATCCGCAGGGGACAACCGTAACCGAAAAGTTTTACGGCGAGGTGCTGAAGCGGCTGAAACGCAGGGTGAATCGCGTCCGCCCAGACATCTCAAAATCCTGGAAGCTTCACCACGACAATGCGCCTTCGCACACTTGCTTCCTCGTGGCCGATTACCTCGTCAAGGCAGACATCACTGATGTTCCCCAGTTTCCCTACAGCCCCGATGTGCCCCCCCCAGACTTTTTTCTGTTTCCGCGCTTCAAAACCCCAATGAAAGAACAGCATTTTGGGTGGGTGAAAAACATTCAGAAGGCTTGCACCGACGCTTTAAAGGCGATTCCGGAAAACGACTACCGTGCCGCTTTTGATGCGTGGAAGACCCGCTGGAACCGATGTGTGGACGCAGGAGGAATGTATTTTGAAAGTTTCTAAAGATTTGTACATATAGAACCAATAAAAACCATTTTTCAAAGCTCACTGACATTACTTTCCGGACAAACCCTGTATGCATATAAGAAGTTACAACTTCTTATATTGAATTTCCAAAATTTTAAGCCCAACCAGAAGTCCCAAAGTTCTATTGTTAACTTGCAAATGACTGCTGATGTTGAAAAACTGAAATGATCATGAAATTTCTTAGAGGGACTGTTGTTTGTAGTATGAAGTTACAAAAAAATTTCAACTCGATCCGTTAATAACTTTTCGAGTAATTAACGATCGCATTTTTTTTGCAAGTCTGTGATGATGCATCGACCAATCCAGTGGTCGGCAAACTCATTAGGTAAAAGAGCCAAATATCAAAAGTACAACGATTGAGATATCCATTGCGAGACTAATTTAAACTTAAATTATATAGGTAGGTACTTTGTTTATTAACTTAAACTATAAAGTAAATTGTAAGTAAAGTATCTATAACATTTAATTATGACAATCACTGACAAACCCTTAATGTGAACAATGGCCTTGCATCTCCGAAAGTTTGGATAAGTTAGGTTTGTAGGTTCTCATCAGTAAGACGACTTCTTAATTTACACTTGATGAGGTTCACGGTCGGAAAAGATTGTTTCGCATGAATATGTAGAGCCGAAAAGGTAAAGAACACCAAACCCATAGGAAAGCCAACATAGCGTACGCACTTCATTAAGTAAAGTTCATGCGCTATTTTAGTATGCTATACACGATATTAACCACCATTAGCGCCCACACGTGGTCTTTTGCGGCAGAGCAACGGTTTGCCGACCACTGAACCAATCCATACCGACAGACGTGAAAACAATGCGTCCACTTCTTATGTTTGGTAATTATAATGCAGCTATCCAAGCTACCTGATAACTAGAGTTCGTGCGAGCGCGGAGTGTAACAGGACCGTAGTCAGTTTTCGAATGAAAATGTTAATATGTTCACAGAAACTATGTTGCATCATATTATTACTTATTACCAATCGCGAATGTCACATGCACCGACACTGTGCATGTCCTGCCCTTGACTCGTTGGCCTTCACAGCTCACAGCTAACTTGCATTACGAAAACTGCGCTAGCTATTTTAGTTATTTATGGAACGCTGTAACAGGCAGTCGCCGGTATTGCGTCGCGTCGATACGTTTCGTTTTTTACGTATTCGCCGTGTGTTTAAATAGCTTTATAAATATTAATAATTATTAGTTGAGGGGAGAAGTGAATAAAGTGAGGTACCATACCAAAGGTGAAAAGAAATAGACGGGAAGTATTTCAAACATGGTTTGACAGTGATCCCGAGGGTTTTAGGGACATACGTAGTCAAGGAAATGACCTTTTTTATACTGTGTGTGAACGCATTAAATATTGGAGTCACATGAACTCTCCCTACAGGAGCAATTTGAAATAATGAGTGATGTACAAAAAAATATATACGACGCCAATAACATACGCCCAGTCAGTAATACAATAAAAGAAAAAATGCAAAGCGTGTTAAAAGAAATCCAGGATATTTCAATTTGGAAAACATATGTAAAGTTTTAGTTGGTACATATCAAGAGTTACCAGAAAATATATTATTATATAATTCATGCCTCAACAATTTCTCATACTGTCCATTGTCAACAGTAGACGTTGAACGCTCCTTTTCCATACACACGTTAATATTAAGTGATAAACGTCGCCGTTTCACTCCAGAACACTTAACAAAGCACATAATAATATGTTTTAACCAACGCTAACCTGTCATGGGAACCTTGTCTCAACGCTGACGTTTGTCGGGTATGTGTTGCCATTGTTACGTGTTAATTTATATAGGTATTTTATCCTTGACTTAACCGTACTATTTGGTGAAAATAGTACTATGTTACTACATAATTTATGTAAACATATTAATATTTTCATTCGTTAACTCACTACGGTCCTGTTACACTCCGCGCTCGCACAAACTCTACTGATAACGCTGCTAAAGACGGTTAGCGTTTCAGTGTTTCACAACTTTGTATGCATTGTAACAGGTTAATTATTTCATTAAAATATATTTTTATTAGTATTACTTTCTGTTACTGCCTTACTGATAAGTAAGTTATTAACACGTTGACTGCCGACTACGAGATAACTCGTAGATTGCGTTCTTTTCTAGGACGCCAACTACGAGTTATCTCCGTTGTTTACTTGCCATTTTTGTGCAGCTACGATTAAACTCGGAATATATCAGTGCTAATATCGATAGATGGCTTCTGGGAAAAGAACAAAAAAAATCAATGCTGGCTTGCATGAACAGAAAATTTATTAAAAAACGAACAAAAAACATAATTATAAAAAATTAATTCAAATTCAAGATATAAAATAATATTTTATTGATTGTGGAACTTCTTAAAACAATCTTCCACACAAAGGGCTGGCTTCTTTTTACAGGCTGGACAGAAATAACGCGTTTCTCGGCGTTTTTTTGCTTGGATACATATACGACATGGCTTTGTCGGACGCTGTTTTTTTCTTTTTCAAGAAATACGTAAATGTGATGCACTCGACAATTTCTGAGATACTACTGACGAATATGGACGCGTATCTATGCGACAGGTCGAAGCGTGTCTGCGTGCGAATTAACTCGTAGTTGGCTTCCGCGAAGAGATTTCTGTTACAGAAGCCAACTACGAGAAAATGACTATTTAAAAAAACGCATTTTTTTTAATTTTATTTTGCCTTTGATTTTTACGGGGGCGAAGTTCGCCCTCGCGAGGTAACCCTCGGCGCTCTTCCACTTAACCCCCGATACACTCCTCACACAGTAACACCCATGTCCTAATAGAGTTTCCAAGTCTATTAGGCGGGACTCGAACCCACTGACAGAGGTTCAGCAGATGGCTCAAATTGCCACCTCTGATACCACCCGCTAGATGCCACTGTCCGACAAATTTTCACAGAGCAGATATGGTCACCCATCCAACACGCAACCCGACCGAGCGTTGCTGCACTCGAATTATCGGAGTTTGGCGTTCAGACGAATTACCATATGTTGCTCTTTTGATGATAACCATGCACTAGAATTAGAGTTTTCAAATATTATAATGTGATTAAATCAAATTGTCGTGTTAGGCCAGATTTCTGAAAATTGCCGTGGCAGTCAACGTATTAAAGGTAAATAACACATCGAAGCTGTGCTTACTAGATGTTAAAAATGTGATTTGCAGGATACTCAAGCCCCACGTTGGGCGCCATACATTTCAGAATCTAGCATGACGCGTTCACCCAGACAGGAAAACAAACGATGACCTTGAACTGTACGCGTGCCGCGAGCTATGAGAAACGCTCCGTTGCGGAACGCAACGCCGCCCCCACGCGTCGTGTATATGAAATATATTAATATCTCCGCGTGCTCAGGCAAGCAGAAAGCCATTATCAAAACAACGGCGAGAAAGGTTATATTAATCAATAGGCGGGAGAAAAGGGCCCTGGCTCTTAACGCCGTAACCTTATTAACGCACGGGCGGGCACTTGCGGTTCGACGGAGGCGGCGGCAAGAAGCTAAGAAATGCCGGAGACGCCGGGCCCGCCGCAAGATGTTCCGGCAAAGGTCGCAGACGTAATGAAGAGATCAAACGTTGACACCGAAATAAAGTTAGTCGCTTCTTAACTCTATTATTGCGGCGAAAGGTCGCTAAAAAAGTTTTATTTCATCAATATCGCGTTTCCGGCATTTTGGGCAAACAAAAATAATTTAGCGCTTTTAACAACATATTTGTCTAAAATACAGAACTTGGAAAAAGTCGCAGAGGTAAAACTACTACTTCTTGCTATCTTTGATGTCCATTATCAAAAGGAAAATGAAATTACCACTGCTGAAATCATCACTCCTACTAAATGTTTTTATTCTATTCCAAAAAAGTGCCAGAAATATTAAAACAACGTGGAGAACATTTTAACAATTTTCGTAATAACATTTTATTTGGAAATGTTTTTTAAATTAAAATTCCCATTTTTTATCTCATCTCTCAAGACCACGGTAAAGGAAAAAAATCATAAACCCACATTAAAGGCAAAAAATAATAATCAAAGCAAGTAGAGTTGCTGGGATTTGAACCCAAACCATCAAATTCAATGGCAAAAAATTACAATAACCATTACACCAAATTGCCAGTAGCTCACGCTGTCAAAAATTTGTTTATGTATCAGCCGTATTTGAAAAAAAAATGGCGATTTTTTCCAGAGCCAACATGATTTCTTTATTTGAACGGTCGTTATTATTTATGTACATAAATAACGTCTTTCTAACGAGCAACTCACGTCTAATTGTTATCATAATTTTAATTCCCTGCATCCTTTTCTTTTGCTTTTTTTGTTTTTCTTTTTCCACATCCACAGTTACGCTCAAATTATTGTTCTTTAAGTCCGATCGTATATTCTGTTCAGTCTGTTGTTGCAAACAAGAATACCTACGATTTACTGTGAATATTATAAAATGTTGCTGAAAACGAAAACTGAAACGGTTAGTAATGAAAATCCTTCAGGCCATGTGTATATTGAGCTCGTCTACAAGAAAGCGGATCGACAGGCGACAGATGGGCATAATCTGATTCGGTAAAAACTGCGAGCAGGGACACTTCTAATATCACATCACTACGACAGATTCACAGTTCGATTGGCTTGACCTGTAATGGTGGGCAGGAACGGAAAATGTTCTAAATAAGACAATAAAAATTAACACTTTGTGAAAAAAAAGCAGGTGGCTATTCAGCCAATAATTTGATGTTTAAAAATATTGGGGGTATAAAGTAAAAACTATAAAAAAAACGTATACCTACTAAAAAATAAAATACAAAATACAAAAATGAAAATAAATAATAAAATAAAAATAACAAAAAATGTAGTTGTAATGATTTGATGTTATAAAAAAATAGTATAAGGTGAAATATACCAAATAATTAAGGAAAGGGAATTAAATAAAAGAGGAAAGGGAAATTCAGGTAAAGAAAAGAAAATTCAGTGTTTCACAAAATGAAAACGATTGTGCCCAACGAAAAAATTTAAATAAAACTGTTTTACTAGCAAATACAGTGTAACTATAGCAGACGATGCACAGTGCCTTGCGGTTAAAGAAAATAAAACTCTATATTTAAAAAAAAATAGAAAGCAGCTGAGCAATTTACGAATATCGAAAACGAAAACGGCAAAATTTTTCTCAAAATAAGATAACTCCCCACAGAAAACTCCAATCATTGTGATTTTTTTTATTTTACGAGTTTTGGACAGTATATTAAAGGAAAATTGGTCCGACATACGTTTGAGGTTTAAAGAGGGGGGAGGCACCCCATAAGGGACCCCATATCCCAGTATCTTTACAATTAAAGCTTTTAAGCTCCAATAAATGCATACCTCCAACTTTTAAACCCCCCTGACCTTACAACATAAACTTTCAAAACCCCGTGACCACATAACTTGAAATTTTATGCCCCCATAACCCCATAACCTCAACTTTTAGACCCCCATTTACGCAAAAATCAATTTTTCGAGCCCGACAACTCTAAAACTGAAGCTCTTATGCCCAACATCTCTATAAACTAAGCTTTCAATCCACATAACTCAAACTGTAGAATCCCCAAAACCATTGGTTATAGGGTTCTAAAAGTTCAAAACTGAGGTTATGGAGTTATAGCGGATTAACAGCTTAAGTTAAAAGTTGAGGTCTTAAAGTTGAGGTTATGGGGTTATGGGGATGTAAAAGTTCAAGATGGGGTTATAGGGATTGAAATCTTAGGTTATAGAGATATTGGGGCATAAGAGCTTTAGTGTTCAGGGTGGTGTTCAAGGGTGGTCGGGCTCGAAAAATTTAGTTTTGCGTACATGGGGTCTAAAAGTTGAGGTTATGGGGTTATGGAGGTTCGACAGTTTGAGTTATGGTGGTCATGTGGATTGAAAGCCTAGGTTATAGAGATATTGGGCATAAGAGCTTCAGTTTTAGAGTTGTCGGGCTCGAAAAATTGATTTTTGCGTAGATGGGTGTCTAAAAGTTGAGGTTATGGGGTTATAGGGGGTATAAAATTTCAAGTTATGTGGTCACGGGGTTTTTAAAGCTTATGTTATAAGGTCAAGGAGGTTTAAAAGTTGGAGGTATGCGGTTATTGAAGCTTAAAAGCTTTAATTGTTAAGTTACTGGAATATGGGGTCCCTTATGGGGTGTCTCCCCTCCTCTTTAAACCTCAAACGTGTGTCGGACCAATTTTCCTTTAATCTACTGTCGAAAACCTGTAAAATAAAAAAAATCACAACGATTGGAGTTTTCTGTGCGGAGTTATCTTATTTTGAGAAAAATTATGCCGTTTTCCGCCTACTGTGGGGCGTGTTTGAGTTTTACAGACTTGGAAGCAGTGGGCATCAAAATCCTACTTTATTTAAATTGAAGAGGGATTCGCCTTCTACATACGAAATAAATAGGAGCCAATTTCATGTAATTTCCTTTGTTTGAAGAATTTTCAGGTTCATTGTGATTCCTGAAACCAAGTTCATACTCTTCAAGGAAACACACCACATCTAGATACAAACCCTTTTATTGCTTCTCAATTTTTTCGATCTTGAGAATTATATAATTCATGACTCATTCTCAGCTGATTGTCTAAAGCGTGCCCTATTTTAATGTTGGCAAAGATTTTGCTTAATAATCGACTGCAAATGGATTTGACTCATCTTGAGTGTCTTTATTGATTTATGAAGATTATTTGAAACAGAACATCGATATCCGTTACATTTTTTTTCAGTCCAAAAAGGTAGACAAGGGCAACAAAATAAGAAATTTTGTTGCACAACTAGTTAACCATCCGTACCGTTTATAATTATCAGTTTGAAAACAGCCTACATACATATTAATATAGTCTTCTTTTTTACGACGAGAGTCCTTTTAAAATTAGATCATAAATGACACAACTAATCCATTTATCTATACCAAACACTGTGCTGTCAGCTGCGCCATTGTCTCCAAGAAAAATCCAAACCAAAGCATTAGATGGCCTTACTTCCAACAACAGTTTGTTCTAAAAACTGCACACCTATACCTACCTCATCAGTGTGCTGAAATTTTCCAATTTACCCTTTCATATTTACCCTTTATTCTTCGATTCAGAAGACTGCACACCTATACCGATCTCATTTTACCTCATCAGTGCGCTGCAATTTCCCAATTTCCTCTTAATTTTTCTCACGTCACTATAACGACGGGACACGCCCCTTATTTATTAAATTTGATTTGCATTTTTATTATGACGACGCGACGTATAGAAACGCCGTAAAGCGAATGGTTTGAACGCGTTCATTAAATATTCGCAATCATCGCCATGGAAAATAGAGGGAACACATAGAGGGGATGATGTAATGTCGACCGCAGAATGCATGTAAATTCGATTCGATGTTGATTTAATTTATTAATACGGATTCCATGGTCCGCGACTGAAAATACTGATAGGCATTTGATTAGGCCGGCTGCCACCAGATCATCAAATAATGGTTTAAGTAAGAAAATAAATAATACAACATGAACATAAATGGAAATATTTGTTGCAACGGACAATATAATTTTCGTTCATAATTATCATTTGTCGAAGGCGCAGTTTTCTTAAACATACAAAATTGCATGGATGGGTTGGAAAGTCAGTAACCGACTGTAAGCCAGGAACACTGGTGATATACTTGATGGGGCACGGGTAGCCGAGTGGGTTAAAGCACCGTCTTTCCAGTCGCGATACCTCTGTGCGCGTTGTTCGAGTCCCGGCCGGGGAAAAGGATTTTTAATGGTCTCGCTTTCTCTGTCAGGACTTGATATGCAACCACTAATACACTAGTATAGGTGTGTATGCATAGATGCCAATCCAACCGCACATGCCCTAGATTTCGTAATGTTCTGAGTTTTCTTGGTTTCCTCAGAACTGTAAAGCAAATGCGTTACCGAAATAATCTTAAGTCGCTCCCAGTGCGCCATGGCAAATAATAATAATAGCCACTCCTTCCCGCACAGATCCCTGAGAGGACCTAAGGGGTTACTCTTCAGAGTAATTATAGGGTGAGTATTATTATTATTGTTATACTGACAGATCTGAGACTGACAACCGAACATGAGCTGTAGTCTATGATATTATCCCAAATACAATGGATCAGAATCACTGGAGAAATTTTCCACTGTATTTCATTCTGATATTCATGGAATTGAGATGTGTCTGCGAGAAAACATCGTGAATGGATATGCATTATCATGACGAACAAATCATCATGAAGGCAAAAAAGATTCTCTTCTCTTCCCATCCTTCCGATCTCTTTCAGATCGATTTGGATCCTTCCACTCCGATAATCAAGCGGCAATAAAGACTCATATTATAATAAGACTATTTCAAAATTAGTCTGAATTCTCTAAATTGTATAAATATATTATCAGCAGAACACATTAGGGTAATTTTCAAGGGGTGCCAGGACACAGGGGAATTCATGAAGAATGAAAAATAAGACCTAAAACCAAGATCAAACGAATTCAGGATTACTTACTGGACAGTGCACTATTTGGACAGAGATGTATTATTTCCACTAATTCACTGTACCTATCTATAATCATTGGAAATTTATTTTTTCTTAGCTAAACCGCTCATCCATTCATCATTTTGCAAGAGATAAAAAAAGCTTCGCAACCAAGTAGGCGATTCGATAATAACAGAAATCGTTTTCCACGCAACAACAAAATTGCAAACCGCGTTTTAGAGTTATTAATACTAATACTAATAATAACGAGGCATCCAAAAAAACGTAATCAAAGTTGGCCTAGTACAAATAGTAAAAAAATATGGAGACATCCAAAAAAAAAACGTCATCAACTCTGGCTATGAACGAGAGAGATAGAAATAGCAGTCATGTCTAAGCTTTTCGGTTGTGTCAAACTTTTTACAGGTAACTGTCACAATTTATAAAATAAACAATGGCTGTCATATTATGTGACAGTTTTGACAAGTAAATAAGGTTATAAATTCGAATAAGAATAGAAATACGTCTTTTTTTCTTGGCCAACTTTGATGACGTTTTTTTTTTGGATGTCTATATATATTTTTATTCTAACTTAAATTTATAATCGTATTTAATTGTCAAGGCTGTCACATTACGTGAGAGCCATTATTTGTTTTACAATTGTGACAGCTATTTGTCAAAAGTTTGACAACAACAAAATTTTGAGCTTCGACATAACCACCATTTCCATCTCTTGTTGGTAGCCAGATTTGATGAGAGTTTTTTTATCTCTATATGTAATTTTTTTTTTATCTCTAAGAGAAACTACTTTTTTTCGAAATATTGAGGCCCGCTACGAACGAAGCAACTTTGGCTGTATGCAAATTGGCTTAAGTCGTTTCCTTTTGGGGTCAAAGAATCTGTGGTTTTACTTTATACACTATTCCCCGACATCCTGTATATCATTTTCTTCTGCGAAGAAAGCACGCAGGAGATACAACCTCATGGGGGCCACAAATGTGAAAGACGCTTTCCTGAGTAAGAGTTTAATTATAGTTAATAGGCTGCTGAAACATATAAATCTATTTGCATAATGTAGTAGAGCTGGTGATACAATAAGCAATAAGCCAAGAGGCTTATGTGTTGGGGCCAATTTAAACATATACCTGCACTAGAAATAAAAATCAAATTAAAATATATATACATATACATATAACAGAAAAACATTAA
This sequence comes from Aromia moschata, assembly GCA_029963805.1. Taxonomy (NCBI): domain Eukaryota; kingdom Metazoa; phylum Arthropoda; class Insecta; order Coleoptera; family Cerambycidae; genus Aromia; species Aromia moschata. The sequence continues at coordinate 1,122,704 of JAPWTK010000004.1, forward strand.
CCTCTTGTACCATTTATACAAGAAATGCCTGCCTGTGACTCAAGGCTGATGTCTTTGAATGCCTCCTTGAGTGACTTTGTATGAATGTTTCAAAAGTCCTTTGTAACTGGTATGACATTGCCCTACCTTTTAAATGTAGGGAAGTGTTATCAAAAATTGTAAACCAAAAAGTAACATAAACCATCTAAACTACTATTTACTAAGGTAGCAAAGTACTTACTTATTCGTCCGAGGTGGTTCAAAATTGGTTTTTGCTTTATAACTATTTCGGATATTTTTATCAAAAACTCGATATTTCACAAAATTTTGTTTCAAATGTGAAATTTGATATACAAGCGTTCTGGCCCCTAAATATAATTTTGAACAAAATAACATGTTTATGACTTGCAGTAACATATCCTATAATTAAATTATCAAAACAAATAATAACTTTTTTTCGCCACCAAATATAATACTTTCGTGAACAGACTGTAGAAAAATCGGTTAAAACCTGAAGAGAATTTAAATTCTGAGTTTATGTTTTGTGGGTTAAGATACGGTAGACCTTAATTTGAGGAGATCTTAATATGAAATATAAAATAAAATATTCATGATATACTTAATAGTTTTATAGGTATTTAAGATGGAAGCGGCAGTGTATTTGACTTCGATAAATATTCTTATATCAATTTTTAAATCGAATTCCCCTTAACAACTGGCTTATTAAAGCTTAATCTCCAGCAGCCTTTGTGTCTACCACACCAAACCTACCGTTTCCGTTTGCTTTTGCCCGGCCTCCCCCACTATATCAATAAAGATTCAGAAAAACACTAAAATAATATTTGCAGCGGAAAACTTCCAAGGATCACTTATTAAAAGCGTTAATCGCGTTAAGCGTTTAATTAAACAAAAAAAGATCGCTGAAGTCGTAGCGTGTATCTCCGTTTTGCTGAAACCCTTGCAACAAGTTTGTAAAAGAAGGCTTTGAAAAAAAACGCAAAACACTCCCGACGAATCACGCCGGAGTTTATTTAATACATAAATTGGGATTTGCTGCGCGAGCAAGGATTTTAATTATGAAAACTCGGGGCGGTTTCTCTTTTAAAAGCTAATTATATAGTTTAGTTTCAACGCGCGCATATGGATTTAACGTTTTAATGAAACCCGTGCAACTAAAATCTCGAAAATAAAATTATTTTGTCTGTTTCCGGACTAACACGCGAAAAGTTCCAACTGCATATGACCTATTTTGGTACTTCTGGAATTGAAAGAGTACTATTAAACATCATTTTTCCGTATAAAGGGTTACAAACTCTATATTATTAAAATATTTGTGGTGAATAGTTTAGTTCTATTAACATTTCGAAAGTCGTGAGGGTTAGAAGAAAAGCAGTTAAAGAAGAAAATGTTAGACCGTGTACTATGTTGTGTATATTTATCAACAACTATACAACTTTTTGTATTCTCTTGCTCTCTTCTTACCTTATACTTTTCGAGAGAAAAAATATTTAGGGTTTCCTTTTTTTACTCCCCCTAAATCAAAAAAACTTTTTTCAAGATATTTTAATAAAGTACATAATTGAAAAGTTATAATTGAGCCAGAAACGCTTAAATTGGTCAAAAGAGCACGGAAGTTATTTAATTCCTACAATTACCTACTTTTGAATTGTTTTGGTTAATCAATTTTATTTGTAACACAAAATTTACAAAATCCTTAAAAATGTTTTTGGGCACACATTTTAGTCTTTTTATTTAATTGTTTTTTAATATCTGATAATGGAAAACATTAATTATTTTTTAATTCTATTTTAGGTTTGAGAATTTCGAAAATATCCGAAAAAAATTCGAAATTACGAAAAGTTTTTTTTACGTTCCATTTTTGAAATTTCCAATTTTTGAAAACACACAAATTTTATAAAATTCAAAGACAAGTTAGAACTTCAGAAATACCTAAATGAGTCCCGGAAACATCTCTCAAACGCTATGCCAACGTTTTCCTTTTTTTACTCTTTCTGTGTAGTTTTAAACTCGCTGTATACGCATCTGAAAGGTAAATGCCATAAGGCGTTCAAACATCATTCCACACCTTTCAGTAATCCGAAAAATAAACAACGTGAAGTGCTTTCATGCGAAATTGCCACCGCAACTCCGTCAGAAAGGCATACTATTTGCCTTTTTAAACTAATTTTAAAACGTCACGAGGTCAAGCATCGACCGTTACGTCCTTAGAAGACAATGTTACCTTTCAGGGTTTGCTTCACAAAGTAAAGTGATTTTATCGAATATTATAAAATACGGCGATATTATAAACTTAATTAAAAGTTAATTTTGTCTAAATCACAATCTCTCACACTTAGATTCCCCGGGAGGCGGGAACAATTTTTTTTATAATAAAATTCAACTGTTATGAAGTTATTTTATAATAAAATTCAACTGTTGCGTGAACTTATTAACGTCACAAACTTCCCTATACAATATACTTCCTTACTTTACAAAATATTTTAATATACGTATAAACCCCAGTATTCCTTTATACAAAAATTAATATAGCAGTACGTTTAACTGACACAAATGGTAAAAACGACTAATGACAATGCGAACGTAGCAGAAGAAAAGCATGCGTCAGCGATGATGTGTCGCGCTGCTTTGTTTAAACAATAATGTAATTTATACAGGATTAAACAACACAATTATGTTAAAACTTTTAAAGAGTGTGTTGTACAGGTGGTTTTGAAAAGTGTTTCATATAAACTTTTTCATATAGACCCCTCCCTGCAAAGTTATTCGCGCATATGTACAAGGCGAGTCGAAAACTTGTTTTTAATTTTTTCTCAATAACGAAATAACGTAAGAATTTGAGATTTGGTGTATGTCTTTTTACTAACAGAAGGACATCTGGGGAAAAAAATTGTATTCTCCCTCTGCACCTCTGCACATGGGGTTGAAACAAACAACCCTTATTTATTTTTGTGTCACTTTTCTGTGGGCCGATTTTTGACACTGCAAGAATATACACGATATATCACACCTCTTTTGAAATTTTTTTTACCTCTCTAATTTTTCGAATATACATTGGATACCAAGGGAAAGAATTAAACTCGTTTTATTATCCTATTTACATTAAACTCTGAATATGAATTAGTAAAAACACATATTATGCATGTGTCACTTTAATGTTTCTTTTGATTGCACTTTGCAAAGTAGTTGGCGTTTGTCCGAAGTTATTAGTAAGTTAGTTGTGTGTAGCCATATTAATGCCTAATATGTATTTTTACAAATTTACGGTCACAGTTAATACAATGCAATAACACAATAGGACAATGAAACGAGTTTTCAAGAGAACTGTGCTATATTGTGCATATTTTTGTAATGTTAAAAATCAACCCCCAAAGAAGTTATGACACAAACATAAATATGGGTAGCTTGTTTCAACCCCATCTACGCCCAGAAGGTAAATTTAACCCAAGAATCCTTCTGTTAGTAAAAGACACACACCAAATCTTAAATTCTTAGGTTATTCCGTTATTGAGATTTATGTGTATAATTAAAAATGTATTTTTGGCTCCTCTTGTAGGTGCCAAAAATTTTATAGAAAGACCCTCTTCAAAATCACCTGTACAATACACCCTTTAATAGTTTCAACATAATATGGGACACCCTGTATATTCACGTGCACAATATACAGGGTGTCTCAGCTTTTTAGTTTACAGACTTTATTTGCTCACCCAGGATAGTTAGCAAAAAATGTATATACAAAAGTTACTTGAATTTATGAGGCCTATAAAATGACATATTCCGTTTGACATGTGCTAGTGACCTTGAGGTTATGTCAGTGTCAATATAAGTTTTTTAAATACAACACCCTATATTTTTCGACATTTTTGGATTTACCGAACAATTCTACACATATTTCACGTAACATACCCTATACCTATCTTCAACCGTTTTCGAGATTTTCAAAGTCAAACAGCTACTATTTTACAATACAAAGAATTTTCAGTTTGCCTTGTTTGCCAGCTCAATTTGAAAATTTATTAAACTAATTGCTTATAATTACTGAAATATCTCATTGATCTGATTAAAATTACTTTTAACAATACCTCTCAATTGTTTCAAAACTGACAAGGCAACTTTCCTCGGTGAGCAGATAAAGTCTGTAAACTAAAAGCTGAGACACAGAGTATACAGGGTGCGTCCAAAAAAGTAATGTGACCAATTTTTTTCTGACGCGACTGTACGCCGAAGCGCCGCCGCGCTGGGCGGGAATGATGGAGGGGGTCTAAGCATCAAGCGGAACCATGAGTAGCACGAGCAATCCCGTACACCTCTGCAAAGCGTCGCGTCGAAGCCTACGATGGAGAAAAGTATGGAGCAACGCTACGCTATTTTAAGTTTTGTTTCAAACTCGGCAAGTCGGCTTCGGAGACCTATCCAATTCTTCAGCAGGCCTATGGTAATGAGTGCTTGTCCAAATCTCAAGTTTACCGCTGGCACAAAGCTTTTAAGTAGGGCCGGGAAGACATCGAAGACGAGGCCCAGTCTGGGTTGTCCACCGAGGGCGGTTGTCCACCACGAGTTCGTACCTACTGGGAAAACGTCGTCGTCGGCGACTACCTGAACTGGAACAACGTGACAGTGGTCCCCCAGCCACCGTACAGTCCCGACGTGTCCCCGCCTGACTTTTTTTTGTTTCCTCGCATCAAAAGGACGCTGAAAGGTCGACATTTGGACTCGATTCAAATCAAATTTCAGTTCAATAATTTTTTTTCTGGACTTGGTCGCATTACTTTTGGACGCACCCCGTATATTTTTTAATTCAAGAAATGAAGTCCAAAGAAACGGTGATTCAAATACTCTTTTCTCTATGTAGTTTCAGTACGAATGCAAAAATGTTATAAAAACTGTTTTATTTCAATTTTAATTTTCATACTAACTCTAAATCAGCTGCCGACCGCTGATTTAGAGTTATCCGCGGACCGTCAACCTATTTTCTGCGGCCCGCAAGGAAAAATAAAATATTTCGAAATGTATTTCTTTTTTAATCCATTAAATCCCAAATGTTCTTTTTGCAGTTTGCAAAGTTTTCAGGTGCTGAAAAAACTCGATCAGGTTAATTCCGACATAAAAATTTCATGCATGTTCAGCACATGGCCTTAGAATTTTTCAAAAAGTTGATTTTAAAAAAGTTAAAACAGTTTTGGACAAAATTACGATTACTCGGCAACAAAAAAAAATACACCTGACCTGAATATCTTTATGAAACAGGTAATCCTTCTAAGGCTCTATACTAGAAAAAATCGCGTACTCGAGACCTAACCTTAAAATAAATTACTTAATTTTTTAAAATTTCTGGTAAAACAAAATGGCGGCCGAAACAAAAATATTTCTGTATAAACTTCATTTTTTTTTTGACTTTTGGTAAAAATGTTCTAGGAACAAAAATGTCTTAGAATGAATCGAAAAATACTCAAGATTTTTTAAGACATTTCGATTTTGTGGTTTTGGAACAATCAAAAATCGTCTTAAAAAACCTGAAAAAAAAAGATTATTTTTCAAAAAATTCTGACATTTTTGTTCTTGAGAAATTTTTACAAAAAAATTATAGTTTTCGAGAAAAAAATTACAATTTGATATATTTTTTAGGATTTCTAGACGACTTGATTGTTCCAAAAATCACGAAATACAAATTTCCAAAAATGTCGAAAAATTTGCATTGATTTTTATTTTTAGAACATTTTTTACCAAAGTTCGTAGTTTTTGAGAAAAAAAAATGAAGCTTATACAGAAATATTTTTTGTATCTTTAAATAATGTGTAATCGTTAAAAAAATCAGGACATTTGAGGCTTAATGGGTTAAAATATTTAATGAATTATTTCTTTGCCCATTTTATTTCAAATTCATTATGATAGGTTTCGGTTATCTACAATTAAATGTTATATTTACCATACTGTTTCATTAATCTAATATGACGTGATGATGATGGTTTTCAATTTTCGGATGACATGCGGTCCGCATTATATTCGTTGTACCACCAAATGGCCCTTCTATAGAAAAAGGTTGCCGACCCCTGCTCTAAATGAATCCAAAACAATGGTTTACGATTGTACTAAAGTGCACAGCAATTGTAGTAAAAAAAAACTCGATGCTCGTCGCGGCGCGTTACGGAAGATCCCTAGTTTCTAATCTCGCGCTCAAAGTGTTCCATTTCCGCAAGCCCAGAAGTATGCAAACAGTGCATCGGCCACTTCCAGTTTCGAGTATATAAACTTGAGATAACTTTACGTACAGCCCGCCCCTATCTTTTGTTTTCGTAATATCGGCCATTAAAATTAGGGCCAGGCTCATTTTCTCCGCGGCTGAGTGTTTAGTGAGACTACGCGGGTTTATTATACTCCTTAGCTCTATCGCAATGAAGGGGATTCAGATAAGGCCCGCGAGTATACATACGAGTGTCTTTCTGTTCCGTTGATCACTGATCAGTAGAGATTTTTAAAGACTCTAGAGTCGGGAGATGAACAGGTCCGGATTTCGTTCACTAACATGAATTCTACCGCACGCACAGAGCTGAATTAAATATGTAATTTAGCTATTTCGACATGTCAGTACTAAATAATGTCTTACGTAACAAAACAACTTACTTTTTACATTTTCATGTCGGTTAAGAGTCATCCTCAGAATGGCGGTGTTCGTATATTGTCACTAACACTTGTTCTGTTAGCTGCTGTAAAATTTCGACGCCTATCACTTGAATATCAATTTATATATTGAAAATGAGCGTTCAACGTCTACTGATGCTGCTGATTGCACAATGTTGGAAGGTAACTCATGATAGGTGTCATCTAGATAGTTGCATATATTTTCTAAAATATGGTATCCAGGATTATTTTGAGACTTGAAGCAATTTGTCGTTTATCGTAGTGCTGACATAACTTGTGGTGGCAGTAGTAATCTTATTTTGAACATCATGCAGGATGGTCACATAACGATAATCCATGTTTCCAACTTTTGTATAGCATTAATTAAGTTACTGTAGTTGCTACTAATGTATTGTATATCTTCGCGAATACTCTGGTCTTTCATCAGGTCTTGTACTATACCTTTGTACCTCTTTATACCTCTTGTTTGATACCTATAGCAGTACAGTCTGAGGAGTCGAAACGGCCTATCATGACAGTTTTCATATTTTCGAAATGTTCATCGTAATATGTTACGGCTGTCAACCAAGTACCCCATCGGGTTACAACCGATTCAAGAGACAAAGGTGTGTCTCCCAAAATCTCTTTAAAAAGGTCTCTTCTTGTAGGTGCTTTGACAATTTTTTTCATATTTGATATCAACTTTTGACCATCGGAAAAGAGTCTCGAATGGTTTTACCTTGTGGAGTGCGTGAACCGCACATGGAAAGTGCACCGTGCAAGAATATTTGTGAGATGAAGTCTTTCCTGCTTTTATCATATATGATGCTGCATCAGTCAACATTATCAGCACTTTATCGGAATTATCTTGATTTGGCCATACGTAACCAAAACACTCACTGACAAACTGTACAATTGTTTCATGATTGGTTTTATCTTGTATCTTAGAGGCCAGTAAATGACTTTGTAATGTGGCAAATAAAAAATTGCCAACAGCACGTCCACATGCATCAGCGGCTTCGTCTATGTTGCGGTCCTGTTACACTCCGCGACTTAGAGTCTTTACTGATCAAAGTCGAGCTACATCGAGGATTATGCGAGGGAAGTTAAGAAGTCGAACAGTTTCAGAGCGAAGTGGCGTCAGATTTGTTTACTCGTATTTGTGTTTTTACACCTTCAATGGCTTGTACAAAGCAGACGATTAGGTAAATTCTATTGTAGTAGAGAAGGAAATAGAAATAAAACGATTCAACGAAGAGCATTTTCCCATGAAAGAGTCGAAAACACCAATAGAATGTTTTACTCGTCTTTGGTAAAACTTAATTTGGCAATATGTCTTGAACCATCCATTGCAACACTGTAGTGGTTTGTACTATACAAGAACTTCTTGTAGAAGAAATAATATTCATACGTTTTTTTTTAAACAACGAACAGTTTTGTTCACATGCACGAATTAGTACATAAGTACATCAATGTTTTCCCTGTCTTGGTTTTATTTACTAAGAAAAACGACACTTGAGTCGATTTTTAGTTTTAACGACAAGCAATATTTCTTTATATCTAAAGATTTTATTAAAAAAAAAAGAATTTTGCTTTTTTTGTTTTTATCGATATACATTTAACATAGTACGTATACGAACGTAAGTATTTCATTGAGCTAAAAATCCTTTAAAAAATAAAAAGAATGCCTTTAGCCGATCGGACTCGACAGGTGTATACTGGGACTTTTTGCACAAATGAGACTTTGAGCGCAATAAATCGCCCTTTTTTTACTAATCAGAGGCGCAACATTAGAGTTTCAATTTTAACTAAACAATTATGTAAAATATATAACTAAAGTAAAACATATTAAAACAATTTATATCCAATGAACATTTCGACATTTATAAATTTTGAAAGCAATTTTTAACAAACGCGTTTTACATATTTTTACTTAACATAGTTCTATATAAAACATAATCAAAATCCAGGTCAGAATTAAAAAATGCCATTCTCAGTTTCATAAATCGGTTATGATGGCATTTTAAAGGTGATTGATTGCCACTTGGCTTATTTCTTTTCACTCTGATTTTTTGTTTTTTTAGGAAATCGATAATATATAAAATGTCTCTCAAATATAGAGCAGTTATAAATATTGGTTGATTTATATTTATCCAACACCAGGGGGTTTTCCCAACAACAAGTGCCGTTAGAACTATCAATATTTGATAAATAAACCAGCAGTGTGGCTTCTATTCAAAGTTAACGTATGCGCATTTCCCTACCCTGAAACACCCTATATACGTCACCAATAAATTAATAATTATAGTGTATATAGGAGTTTGAGAATTTAGAATATATCCTGAAAACAGAAAAAAGAGTAATCTAACCAACAAATATAAATTGTAGTTCAACAAATACTATTTTATAAAAAATGTCCAATTCCTTTCTGGTACAGACGGTTGCTCACTCCTTAATATACATACATATTTATTCTATAAGTGATTTAATGTTACGAAATATTTTGTTGTGGAAGCTAGTCCACAATTCAATCTTACAGTATTCCAATTCTATTCGCAGCATGAAGCAGTTTCTGTAATTGTATATTATTTTACCTAAACAACTAGTTTTAAACCCTTTTTTAGAATTCTGAAAATAAATTTATAGTGGCATAGGTAAGGAATAGTACAACATAAGTAAGGAACCACATTACCCATATTTATATTAATTTTTTTTTCAGTGGTGATTAAATAACCTTTTAATGTATTAGTAAAATATAGGATACAACAAAAAGTCAATACGATAAAGACTGCACAATACCTTCCAGAAGAACCTGTGCATCCCAAATTCTCTTCAAATCAGCTACCCCATCTGCCCATTTCATTTTTGCGAAAAAAATACTATTCCGGGTACCAAAATTTTCGCCATGAACTGTACTTTTTAATGCCGTCTCGTGTTTTGCCGAAGTGGTCAAACATAACCTCAAAACGGCGGTCCTTAGCAAGTCGTCGCACAAAAAAATACAATTTTTTCACACAAATTGCTAAAAAAAATAAAGAAACATATGTTTTTTTGACCAGACCAACATACTCTATGGTATTTTGACTCGCTGAATCCGAATCCAACGTCAGAATTGATACCTATATCAAGTCTAAAAAACCAGTCAGAAATCTTGATGATTTGTAAAAAATTAATAGATTTATGCAAATTTTGGTATATGGGGATTTTTCACGTTACTGATCACGAATCTGAAGTAACATTTTTTTTAATTTTCAAAATTCAACGAGATTCTCACAAAATCAATGCATTAATGGCAAATTTGGTATAAGGGGTTTTTGTGGACTTTGATTATGAATATGTCACCAGAGTTCTGAAATTGCAACATGGCGTCGGCATACGGTGCACGCGCTCTGACAAAATCAATGTAAACTTGATTAATTGCCCTGAGCTTTCTTACTCGGGAATTTTTGAGATCGCCGATTATGAATCTGTCATAGCATTTCTAAAGATGGCGGCCCAGTACGGCGCATGCGCGTTTAAAAATCGATATAAAAATATAGAAAATAAAAGTATTTGAACCGTTACGACATACATAGATAAAAGGTAATTAAGAATAGTCCAATAATTATTTTTGCCTTTGTTCGTTATTGTTTCTTTGAACGTACGATATGTTCTAAATTCAAAATTATGAATATACCATGGTTTATATATCCCCTGAACTGACACGATCAAAGCTTTCTTGTTAAAATTTTTGGATAAAAGAAGAATTTACTGAAAAGATATATGTTAAAAAAAATCTAGTTTTGCCCTAGATTATAATTAAAACACCTTAAATTAAATTCCGCCCAGTGCCATCAATAAATCGTCACCTCGGTTAAGTCCTTGATATTCGGCGGGCCAATTTGGAACGTTGCCATTCTGAATCGGTTCCGTTTTGCAGACGTGGACGAGTGCCTGGACCATAACGGCGATTGCGAGCACAAATGCATAAACGAAGTGGGTAGCCACCGCTGCACGTGCCATCCCGGTTACAAACTGAGGGCAGACAACAGGACGTGCGAATCAGTGGACGTGCAAGGAGGATCACAATTGGCCGCTCACCTCGTCGACCGGTGCTACGCCAACTGCGATAGCCTGGTGCGGCTCAACAATAAGCTGAAGACGCTACAGGAGAAGGTGAGCGTTAATTTTCAGAAGTGGGATCGCTTAGATTTTTGTGTGACGCGATGTTTCTGTGGAAAAATAAGTAGATATATATATTTTTTTCATGTATTTGTATTGTAGTTCAACGTAACGTAACAATACCACCTTAGGAAAAGATTGCCAAAATAGGTCCAATTTTTCAAAAAATTCCTCGAGCTTTAAAAAAATACTGATAATTAAATTTGATAAAAAAATTTGAGTGCACTAGTTTTGGATCAAATCGGTTTGTAGGAATATAAAAAACTGGACGTTTTCCACGAAACACCGAACTACTACACTTTTCTCGACGCGCGTTTCGCCAACCAAGTTAGCATCTTCAGGAGAAGATTAAAACTCAGTTTTAATCTAGGCGCGTCGAGAAAAGTGTAGTAGTTCGGTGTTTCGTGGAAAACGTCCAGTTTTTTGTTTCTACGCCGAAGGTTCCAGTACCCACTCCAGGATTGTAGGAATATAACCAAAAAAAAATTCATAAACGTGTGAAAAACCGGTTTTTTTCACTTTTTAAGTAGGTACCAAAAAAAATTATTTCAGAAAAACAAAATATAGCACGTTATAGCGCTTAAAAATACGAAAGAAAATCAGTTTTTAAAAATTAAAATCGGTTCATAACTTTTTGCAGAAAAAAATAAAAACCTTTGAAAATTGCCCTTTTTTTACTATCTAATTACTCGGCCTACGAAAGTCGTAGGGACTTCCTGGACCGAATTGTAGCTCTTTTTGGCGGCTACTCACAGTAAAAATGTTATCAAAAAATATTCATAACTTTTGGCGCAATACGAGAAAATGTAAAAAAAGGTGTTTTCAAAAAAATGGCCCGACAATTGTGAATAGATGCTCTACAATCATACAATGGACCAAGTTTGTCAAATTTGAGGAAGTATCTCCAAAAACGACATTGAAAACCGGGCTGTTTTGCGTTTCGGGCGCTCGAGCGAAGGGGAAAGGCCGCATGGTGGGGGAACTATCTCAATTCGAGCGCACGAAAACAGTCGCGCCAAGCAGTAGAGAGTTCCCCCACCATTCGGCCTTTCCCTTCGTTCGAGCGCCCGAGCGCTCGAAACGCAAAACAACCCGGTTTTCAATGTCGTTTTTGAGATACTTCCTCAAATTTGACAAACTTGGTCCCCTGTATGATTGTAGAGCACTTCTTCACGAACCAAACGCACTTTGAAAAATTACCGTAGGACTGTTATTGACAATTGCCGGGCCATTTTTTGAAAACACCTTTTTTTGACATTTTTTCGAATTGCGCCAAAAGTTATTAGTATTTTTTTGATAAATTTTTACTGTATGTAGCCGCCGAAAAGAGCTACAATTTGGTCACTCGCGGAAGTCCCTATGACTTTCTTAGGCCCAGTAATTAGATAGTAAATAAAGGGCAATTTTCGAAGGCTTTTTATTTTTATTTTTTTTTGCAAAAAGTTGTGAACCGATTTTAATTTTTAAAAACTGATTTTCTTCGTATTTTTAAGCGCTATAACGTGCATTTTTTGATTTTTCTGAAATAATTTTTTTTGGTACTTAAAAAAGTGAAAAAACCTGTTTTTCACACGTTTATGAATTTTTTTGGTCATGTTCCTACAAACCGATTTGATCCAAAACTAGTGCACTCAAATTGCACAATTTTTTACCTAATTATCAATTTCTTTTTAACGCTTGAAGAATTTTTTGAAAAAAATCTTTCCTAGGCTATACACTATTCAATCGATTATTCCAAACACACTTGTGTAATAGTAACTGCTGTCAAGAAACGCTAATATTTTTTTATGTTATATAGTTGTATACAGTATCAGTTACTATTATTTAGCAGAAAACAACAGTAGAAAAGATAGACATGTATTTAGAACTGAGACCACTGTATTTTCCACGTAGTGCCCCATTAGTGAAAGGACACAGACACAATTTTCTGGGCCAAAATATTGCAATGTAACGAAATTTACCTTAGTCCAAAAGCTAATATATATCAAGACAGGGTGTCAAAGATATCATTTTATTTTCGATTTTCATAAACAACCTTTTTGAAAACCAATTTTTTTTTTATCAAATAGCATTATTTTCCAACTCTTTATTCATGGTTGAGGGTAATGGCCATCACATTTTTCTTAATCGGCAGAATTCATTATAGTAGATATTCTAAATACTATACAAATCCCTCTATAATCCAGTAACTACCAAATGCACTGACAGTTTGTTCTATTTAATTTTAGTCTTTAGATTTGAAACATATTTTAGTAATAGTATGAACCTACCAATAGTTAAACAAAATTAATGTAAAATATATAATATATTCTTATACAGTGTGTGTTAAATGTTCCAGGACGGCTGGATAACTCGAGAAATACGCCTCCTAGAGAAAAATGGGATGCATAAAAGCTATAGGATTTTTCTCTGGCAATTCAATTGTGAGCTTGATTTTAACCTTGGGCATGATCTTAAAGGGTCAAGTCCGTTTTATCAAACAGAACCCCCTATTTTTGACACAGGAAATGAGAAAAGCGGAAAATTTTACAATTGATTATGACCTTGACCAATTCTTGGGATTTGACCTTCAAAGCTATTCCAATTTCAAATACAAGACGAATGCGATGTGCATACTAGACGAATCATGAATTCATCCCATGAATCATGATGTCATCCCAGCAGCGTATTTCATGAAAGCAATCAACAGTTTTTATAATCGATTGGCTTACTGTCAAGAGATTAACGGAGCACAGTTTGATCTCTTAATGTAATAATTAAGACTGTTTGGACGATTCTTGCCTTAGCCGGCTGGACAATACAGTCTTACGTTAACTGGCATGAAAGTAAAGATTCTTGCCTTCGATGGCTAGATAGGTCTTTATCTTGGTCAACTTTTTTCCATGATGCGTATTTATTAAGCCTCAATTGTATTAACCTTTTAATAGCCTTGAAGGTCAATCCCAAGAGTTGGTCAAGGTTATAATCGATTGTAAGATTTTCTGCTCTTTTCATTTCCGGTGTCAAAAATAGGGGTCCTATTTGATAATGGGACATGGTCAAGGTCAAATTCAAGGTCACTATTTAATTGCCAGGGAAAAAATCCTACAACTTTTATGAAGGTCATTTTTCTCGGGAAGGCGTATTTCTCAATTTATCCAGCCGTCCCGGAACTTTTGACACGCACTGTATCAATATTCTTCTGAAGAACAGTTTCTTTACTTTAAAATGGATTATTTTTATAGATAATCTACGAGATTATAAACTACGGAACATTTTTATTCGAAATTAACAACGACTTTTTTTACGCGACGATTTTATTTTAAACAGTCCTTCATTTTGCACAACTATGATTTGTTGTCTTTTTAATGTTTGCTTCACTCACTTTCCTTTTAACCCACATTTTCAGATCGAAATTTCGGCCACAAATCAGCGCTTCATCCCTAATCGTTTGCAAATTAGAACCTATATTAATATTCAAATAGCCATACCTCACTGATTGAGGTGAATGGAATTTTTTATTTGCTCGGTCTTAACAAATTTTCCGTCGACATCAAAAGGAATGAGGAGGAACCGCTTAAATGCTAAGCCCAAGTAAATCGGGTGGGTTAACGGCCTTTCAACCGGGACGAGGGGCAAAATCGAAAAGGAAATTCTCCATTTTTGAAATTAGAACCGGCTTTTGCGACCCTCCTTTATTGCCCTTTCTTTATAATAACGATTATATAAATACAATGAGCGTCAAATTGGTTCAAGACCCAGTTTATAGAAAGCTCCAAGGAAGGACAAAAGAAAAGCGTTACAATTTGGGAGTAATTAGTTTTTCATTAGGAAGAAGTAAAAATAATATTCTCAGTTCAAATAAAATAAAATATAGTTAAAGTAAAATTATCATGTTTAGGACTCCAAATAGATATTATGGTAGAATCACTAGAATTATTGTCAGACAGCCAAAAGGAAACTAAATTTTGAGACACAAGTTCAAAACCAAATCGTCACAAGTGATATTTAAAAATTATAAACAGTTGTGACCTTTATGGCCTTTATGAACTGTGTGACCCATATGACTTTTATGACCAATATGGCCTGTATGACCTATACGACTGTTATGACCTTTATGTTACCTTATGATCTATTTTCAATATGGGAGGTAGAAGAGTAGGCAGGCAGGCAGACAGGCAAATAGATAGAACATTTTCTATCACTTGAACTTAAAATCTGGATTTGTCAGAACATTGTAGGCGAATTTAATTCATAGAAATTCTCATAAAAATGTTCAAGAAGCTATACTTCCACTTCACTTCGTGGATGTGGAAATAAAACGTATTGTGGATATTATATGAAGTTAGTGATTTGGAAATTGTATCAATATTATAGTCAATTAAATAACAAAGTACATTATCATCGAACTTAACACGAATTTAAGAATGTACAGTATGTATACTGTATGTATATTATGTATATGTTCCTCTACCGGATGTACCTATTAGAATTTTTTGACAAGTTTTCATCAATGTTTGTTTTTATTGCATAACAATTTTATTTCTTTGACCAAGTACAGCCATGGTCGTATCAAATAATGAACTAATGCATTTCAGGAACAAAATCCAACAGTACTTTTTTATAATTTCAGTGTCCATGGTGAAAGAACCAATTAAAATGTTTATCTCTTGCCATAAATATTTAATTTCAAATATTTTCGCGCATACTAAAGTTAAGTATGTAAAAAAAAATACAAAAAGTTTTCAGAACTATTTAAAAATATTTAAAAAACTCACAAAGAAAAAAAATTCAGAATTTTATGGCACGGCAAAAGAGTGTGTGATTATTTAAGTACCATTTTTCCCAACAGGTCGAAGATGAGCGCAAACAGAGTGTCCAGCAAAGTATCCTGATTTGAGTCTCTTTGATTATTTCTGTTGCGGTTATCTTAAGTCTAAGGTAATAACAACACTGATGCTTTGAAAGAGTCAGAATGAAAATTCGGAATGAAGTGAAACTATTTTGTCCTTAGTTCCTGTTAGGTGCTGTTATGCCCTTATATTTTGCCCTTAGTAAATGATAATCGTTTGACCATTTGATTAAATCCTAAATTATAATTGATTGCATTGTTAAAAGTATTAAAATTTAATGTATACTCGTATAATCAATTGGCTCTAACTCATAAAAGAATCACTTTCAATAACTTAAACTTTAAATCACTGTCACTTAAAATAACTGCCTGTAGCCATGTGCCCCAACGAGTCACAATAGGTTACGCTGGTAGTGGTGTCCTTGATAGAACGTCCGAAAGCATTTTTTTCTTCTGGATGTTGCTTTCACAAATATCTGTATCCCATTCACTTGTATCATATTCAAAACTGTCAACACTAGAGTAACAGTTTCGACAATTCGGTGAAGCATTATGTCATTGAAGCATTCAAATGCACATTCATTGCTTTTGCCTCATTCAGTCCCTCAACCACTAAGCTAGGTATGTTCTGTCCTTTAACATCCGTTATTTCGTCAACGCTAAGCCATACTATCGGTTTATCGTGCAATAAAATTCTGAGACGATATTTTTTTATGTCCTCACACCAGTGGCGGTTGGTGATATTTCAGTTAGCCCTATCTTGAAAACGACGCATGGGACCCACTTCACTTTTTTAGGTGATGACTATATACCTCTTACAGAAAGGATTTATAGTGAAAAAACCGTCAACAAAGTTTGCGAAAAAATTTTCAAAAAACCTGGAGCACTCCCTGGGATCTCAGTAACGCTCTGTGGAATATTTGCAGTAATTTTTTTTTATAATCTAGAAACAAATATAAGGAGAGGTTTTTCGATTTGTTACAAAATATTTTTTTTTTCAAAAAGTTATGGTTATTTTAATTTTGGGAAACAAAATGTTCATATAAAATTTAAATTAAAATGGCCATAACATTTTGAAAAAAAAAATATTTTGTAACAAATCGAAAAACCTCTCCTTATATTTGTTTCTAGATTATGAAAACAAAATTACTGCAAATATTCCACAGAGCGTTACTGAGATCCCAGGCAGTGCTCCAGGTTTTTTGAAAATTTTTTCGCAAACTTTGTCGACGGTTTTTTCACTATAAATCCTTTCTGTAAGAGGTGTATAGATAGTCTTCACCTAAAAAGTGAAGTGGGTCCCATGCGTCGTTTTCAAGAAATGGCTAACTGAAATATCACCAACTGCCACTGCCTCACACAATAGTGTTATATAAAATCGTCTAACAGTTGTTTCTGCGGTAAACTAACTTCGCGTACTTTCCACTCAGCGTTCTGGACAACTTGAACTGAACTCGGGATGATTTAATTTGGCGAATGGAATATTACACGCTACCATCATTTTGACAAAATCCAAGTAAAATCGTCTCTGTCTATCTCGCGCACTCATACCACAATTTACACGAGCTTTATGTTTGTCTGTAGCAACATTCTGAAAAACATGTTTTTACGTCCTCACTATACTTACTAATATTAGGTGAATAACCATATATTATACTTCTCAGAAGTGCATGTTCTCTATTAGCTGAACTAAAGACTTGGCGAACACTAAATAAACTTAGGTAGCTCGGCGTGTTCTAACTACTTCGATATCCTGATTAAAACATAAACTGTATACACAATATGCACAAGTTGTGAACATACGCCAATTGCCATCGAGCTGATCAATATTTTAAGCTCCAAATAGTCACTACGGATTATACAATTTTCGTGTCGTTGAATATAACGCCGCTGTTATTAGTAACAGCAAATGCACCTCGAAAACTGAATAGATGTTAATATACAGAGTTTAGCTGGAAATTCATTTCAACATTTTGTTATATCACATTTTAATATATCACATTTTTTTTTATATGAAGGTGAATATATCTTAAGGATCTTCAGTATATATCCCAAACCTTTCGAATTGACTAATAAGAGGATTCTTATGTCAACTTTGATTCAAATCTTTTTAACTTTCCTTAATCAGTAAAAGAGAAGTTATTTTCGAAAAAGTTGCATTTCCGGTGCTATCTATTTACGATTTTTAAAGCGTACGTATCATAAGTGTAATACACGAAAGTAACGTGTATCCTTTCGAAGGTTGCCATAGCTTATTATGAAATTATACCACACCATTACATATTACATATAGCGGAGTTTTGTAGTACATTGTATTACACTACATTACAGTACATTGTATACTAGCACCAGCTATCACGGGACTACTGCAGTAAATACTAATTGAGGCGACCCCCATCACATGCTAAGCGAGTTACCTGTGTGTTGCGTCGCTGTATGCCATCTTTAAACATAACCCAACAACAATAGGTGCATAAATAACACTAAAACATACAACTAACTACAAGTAACTAGTAACTAAAGCAATCGATCTAAATTTGTAACAATGTATTGTATACAGCGGAGATTGTACAACAGCACCAGATGACACAGGACTACTGCAATCGAATCAATCCCTTCAAATGTCAATATACCGAAGAGTTCGTCACATGTTACGCAAGTTGCCTATGTGTTGCGTTGCTAAGCCGTATGCTAGTAGGTAACTGACATTAAAACGAGTAAGTCGTTTCAAATTCTGCACAAACGCCAAGACTTTCTATCTCAATTAACCGAAAAACTGTTCAAACTTATATCGAGATTTCGCGTTAAGAGCATTACACCAAATAAATCTAATCTACATACATACAAGTATATGAACATTTGTTATTGCAGAATACAATTTATTATATTAACATAATCACTTATAGACAACAGCAATTTCTGTAAATTCAGTACCTAACTGAAGTGATTCAAAGATAGCTTGATTCAGTAATATACTCGTAACTCATTAATAGCAGTTACCCTTCTCTCCCCTATACGTTAGAATACGACAAAAACTTACTTTTACACTTGACTCCGTCAAAAACTTCCAGGTCTCCGCTTTGAGTACGGCGATCGGATTGTCGAGTCATGCCTCCGGCCCCTCCGGGTCCCCAGGGGCCCCCAGGACCGCCAGGACCTCCAGGACCTCGAGGATTTTCCGGTAAGACTTCCACTTCCCTTGATTGAAAACGTCGTTTCTTTTGCTAAATAAGAACAAAAACTAACCAAGCTCTCATTTATTTTGTTATTTAGGTCTCTAAGGACTAAAAATAAAAATGTATTAAAAATTAGTAACCAGACGATACGTACTACATGAATACGTACATAAATATCGAACCATCAAAAAAAAAAACGTTATCAAAGTTGGTAGAGTAAAATGTATAACCTTATTTAATTGTCAAAGCTGTCACCTTATATGACAGTCATTATTTATTGTACAATTGTGACAGTCATTTGTCAAAAGTTTGACATAACTGAAAAGCTTCGACATGACCGCTATTTCTATCGCTCTCGTTCATAGCCAGATTTGATGACGTTTTTTTTATCACAATACACAACAAATATGTATACAACACTATAATTAAACAGAGGTACGGTGTGTCTATTTTTATGTACTTTTTACTATTTTGCAAGATAATCGATGAAACTTTTTTTTTTGTTTTAAGAGGCATGGAAACTGCTTCATCGAAAATCAGATCTGTATAGTAAATCAGTATAGTAATCCGTATCATAACTAATAAAGTATTTTTAAGGCTGTCTGCCATGTAAATTTGTCAACAAAATAACTTTTGCATTAAACTTGACAGTTCTGGTAGCTATTAATTATTTATTGTTGGCTGTTTCTGTAGAAATTGTAGTAGACAATTGTAGTACAAGAAAAGTACAAGAAATTGTAGTACAAGAAAACATTTATAATAGACAATAGAATATTTTTTGGGTCACTACAGTTAAGTTAAAATTATGTTTAAGTGATTCCAGAATCAACTGTCTCGACATAATTCCATCTTGCACAGTTGACGCGTCTAGCGGCTTTCTCTTTCGATATTTTGCTAAACATTTAAATTTATAGAAAGAAATACCTTGTATTTTTGTACCCTGTAAAGGGTATAATAACATTTATAGTGCACTGAAGATAATATTAAAGTCGAAACGTAGGTTTAAAAAATATTTCTTTTACAAATCTCGTTTTCATTATCTTACATTTTTGCATTTCATAGATACAATTAGATTAAGAAAGGTAATCAAAAAGCTATGAAATAAATTAAATACTACTTAAACGTTAGTGTCCTTGAATGGTTATATTTAGATATCAAAATGTCTAAATGTAAAATTTCTAAAACAATGTAATCAAACCTTTAAGAAATCTCAAAGTTTTAATTTGATTAGAACATAAGAGGTGTGTAAATTAAGTAATGAGACTGATTTTTTTTTTATTCGAATAGGATTACAATTCAGTATTGTCTCCTTCAAAATAACTTCCTTGGGAATCCACACAGCGTTCGAGACGGTTCTTATATTCTTCATAGCAGTGCTGGAACTCATATACTCGAATAGCCTTCAGCTGGTCGGGTACAGCCGTTTGAATATTTTCTATGGTCCTAAAATGACGTCCCTTCATTTTGAACTCTGGTGATTTTTCAATCTCGGGAAGAGAAAAAAGTCACAAGGACTCAAGTCAGGCTCAACAAAAATGTTTATTGACTAAAAACTCGTTTACTGAAATGGCTGTGACAAGATATATTTTTCTCATCCCCAATTTAACTCTTCCCCATTCATTCTTGTCCTCAACCGACGATATAAACTCACAAGATCCCGTATTCTATCCACATTTTCATCGGTTCTTCGAAGATTGAAGAAGCCTTCCGCTGCGTGGTTCATCTTCAATCGACTCTCTTCTGAAAATGCCTTAAACCACCGAAAAACCTGGACTGAGTTGAAAAAGTAGGTGTATTGAAGTTTTGCAAATGTATCCGTTGCGGTGTGTCCAAGTCTGAAGCAAAACCTGATAGCACACCGTTGCTCAAAATTAGTGTCACTCATTTTTAAAATGCACTAGAAAAAAACCGGTTTACGAAAACAGTCACAAAGAACAAATAAATGAATCTAACAAGTTCAAACTTGTACTGAAGGTGCATTACATATTAACCTACCGCCCTTCCAAGTTCCGTCTCCGCAGCATTGCTAGATCGGGCGCTACGCGTTGCCAGTCTCATTACTTAATTTACACACCTCGTATATATCTATCAATAATTCTAATGGTTTGCCAAAACCGTAACCAGATAGAACGAAGCTGCTCAATTAAAAAATAACCTTTTTTAAATATCACTCACTAATTCCATTTAACAACACATAATCCCCGATTGCGGCGGTTAAAAAAAATGAAATTTGTATTAAACTGAACTTTTTATTATGTTTTTGGAGTGCCAAACAATGAAAAATACATTTTTTTAATATTTGTACAGCACACTTTATTTTCAAACCACATTTTCAGTTATTGCATTCACACAGCAGTGACATCGATTGCTAATAAATAACTTTTATATTCATTTCAGTACGCAAATATTCAGGATATCCGAAAATATTATTGTAGCGATGATTTGTTCGTAACATTTTAAATAAAATAAAATAGAACTGATAGAATAAATGATGTTTTTAGATTACAAAATGAAATAGGTAATTCTTAAATTTCATTTACAAAAATAATTCTATTGCCAAGTGTATTCTACATTTTTAAAATTCTGAAGTAAAACATACACCACCGATATTAGATGATATTATTTAGTAGGTACTATTAAACCCCCTCTTTCGAAAAAAAAAGTACATTAAAAATTAAACGAAATATAAAAACAGAAAAAGAAACATCCATAAAACACTACAGTTTCCTGAGACCACCTTATTGCTTCAACCAAGAATCAAACTCTATGAAGTAGTAAATTGAAATACTGCATGAAATTATTAAAAATAATTGTTTCGTGGAGTATATTTACTACGCAGTATCACAACATGTACGTAACAACCAAGATCTGTTTGTTAACAAGACCTGTTTATATACAAGTTTATTAACAAGGTCCGCTTCAGTCAACCCTCTGCTCCGCTGCTAACTTAACTTGTTCAGAACTTAGTTTAGCACCAACCAAATGCTAAACCTCACCCTTATCGCAAAGACTGACCGGATTAGCTTCGTTTCAAGCAATACAGCATACAACAAAACGTTATTAAAGAAATGTAAAATAATTAAATGATTGGGAAAAAACTTATAAGCCATTAAGCGATAGAAACGCAAAAAGTAAACAGTTTATATAATTGATTTTTACTGGTTTACATTTACATGGCAGTTTGACCAACATAGATGTTCTTTCAATGTGGAAGTAAATTACCTTCTAAAATATAAAAATACTAAATCTAAAACCAAACGAAGACATAAACACTACCTGACAATATTATATGGAGACATCCAAAAAAAAGTCATCAACTCTGGCAATGTCTAAGCTTTTCGGTTATGTCAAACTTTTGACAAGTGACTGTCACAATTTGTAAAATAAACAATGGCTGTTATATGATGTGACAGTCTTGACAAGTAAATAAGGTTATAAATTCGATCAAGAATAGAAATACGCCTTTTTTTTTCTCGGCCAACTTTGATGACGTTTTTTTTGGATGTCTCCATATAAACATGTATGTGTCATAGACGTATTTATTTTTTACTGTTGGTTATATGTATATTATTCATCCGTGACTCTCTTATGAACCTTTGGTGCAAATTTTTGACGGATAACACTGCGCTAGGTAAATCCCATTGTGGTACATAGGATTTGAGCAATAGGTATTTGAAATAATATTCAGAAAATTAAAATTTGTGGCTGAAATTATTGCTCAAAATTGCTCATTTTGAGCTATAATTTCAACCACAAATGCGAGCAGCAGATGCGAGAAATGTTATTTTTAATAATAAAATCGGTTTTATCAAGACAAAAAACGGAAGTCAGAAGTCAGAAGTCAAAAGTTTCCTAACGATTCTTTTTTTACCTATGTTACAAAATTTTGAGGCCATTTTCACCCAAACAATGCAATTTACGGGAAGCCTAGGTCTGATGGGACAAAACGGACTCCAAAATCGGATTTAGAAACTCAAGAAACTCCACCCAGATACATATATTCTTGTCCCAGTAAATTCTGATTTTTTCTGACCAGTGTTATTCTACCTAACTAATCATTTGCTTTTAACAGGTGCCGATTTTACACCGACAACCCTATCGAACTCCAATCCGGACTACACGTACTCCATGTTGGATGCCTTCGTGCCGCTGCCTGGAGACGACAACACCCAGTGCAGATGCAAGAGGGGGCGCAAGTAAGTTATTCACAGGCGGCGCGGCGGTCTAATTTCCGGAATAATAGTTTAGAACTGTCAAACAGAGACTGAAGGTGTATAGTGTGCGGAAGTTTAGCTGATGTTTAGGCATTTGGGACTGGGTGGCTTTGAGAAAATTAATGGATCCATGATTGTGTACAAGATACATACAAAAACAATGTCAACAGTTCAAATAGATATTTTAGTATGAAAAAAAAGTATTTTGTATTCTAAACAAGCGTTCCTGTATTTTAAAGAAGTACATTATGTCTAAACTGAAAAATACAGTGCGCGCCTAAAGTATGGAATAAATTCAGTAAATGTGAAACAAAAAATGAAAAAAATCCTCGAACAGATTTTGTTTAATAAAGACACACATTTTTGAGAGAACGTCTATTTTCAGATGTCATTTGTTTTTGAGTAATGACGTCATCAACTTATTTTTCAAATGGCAACCCCCAGTTTTTTAATTTAATTTGAGAGACCCTTTCATTGTCGATTTAACGGTATAAAAATGTTGCCACCTTACATAACAAAATTTTTAAGTAAATGACAATTGAATGTTACAAAATGAAAAATTGTATTTTTCACAATAAATACAATTTTAAATTAAGTGTTAGAAATGCCGTCCATCAACTTCTTGGCAATATGCAAGCCTGTGTACAAATTCTTCTTGTACAATCTGAATTACTTCCGGGGTAATGGATCCCATTTCATCTCTAATGCGATCTCGTAGTTCGGTTAAATTGCGTGGTCTTCTGCAGTAAACTTTTGATTTCAAATAACCGCATAAAAATAATCAAGTGGTGTAAGATCTGGGGATCTCGCGGGCCATTCTCTCGGTCCTCGTCTGCCAATCCACCTTTGAGGAAAGATAACGTCTAAATATTCACGAACTGAGGCCGCATAATGCAGGGGTGCTCCGTCTTGCTGAAACCAGAGTGTGTTATCTGGAATGTCAGGATCATTCTCGTTTTGGAAAATTACTGCAAGCGCTGGAACTAGATCATTTTGCAAGAACTCCAGATATATTTCTCCTGTGAGAGTTTCTTCAAAGAAGAAATGCCATATTAATCTATTTGCGACTATTCTGGCCAGATATTTAATTTCTGCGGATGTTGAGTATGTGCTTCGATGAGGATTCAATGAGGATCCAATGAGGATTCGTCCGATTCCAATACCGGCAATTTTGACGGTTCACTGTGCCGTTCAGACAAAACGTGGCTTCATCGGAAAAAAGTATTTGCTGGTGTAAATTTGGATTTGTTTGACAAAGATTCATCAAAGTTTCACAGAATTGCAATCGGGTCGGGGTCGTCTTCATTAAGTTCTTGCACAAGCTGAAATTGGTAAGGATGATAGTTTTCTTTCCTCAGGATACGTAGGACTGTCGTCTGACTAACTAGCAACGTACTTTTTTTGCAATGTTTTATTTGTGTTCAGTTTTTTTTTCAGAAATTTTCGTTTATTTATTATGAAAAATATATTTTTCATTTTGTAACATTCAATTGTCATTTACTCCAAAATTTTGTTATGTAAGGTGGCAACATTTTTATACCGTTAAATCGACAATGAAAGGGTCTCTCAAATTAAATTAAAAAAATGGGGAGTTGCCATTTGAAAAATAAGTTGATGACGTCATTAATCAACTTGACTTACTTAAATCGTCGTTACTTAAACAAAACGACCTGTTCGAGGATTTTGTCCAAAAATTTTTTGTTTCACGTTTACTGAATTTATTCCATACTTTAGGTGCGCACTGTATATTCATTAGACTCAGTAAATTTTATCATCAGAATTATCATTATCAGGATCATTATTTAAAATCAGGCATCAGTTCTTTTGGACGCCCATTTTTTTGGATCTATATAGATAGATGCGTGCATATAACAAACTGTTACGAATTTTATCTACGATTTATGATACAAGAGCATTTAATACTAATTTTAGCCTCCAGCTAACTCATACCCGTATACCGGGTGACAAAGGGGATATGTAACAGTCTCTAATTTCTTTATTTATTAATATAAAATTTTGAAATTTATAGGAGTTATGTGACTATTGATAAGGCTTTTTTATAACCTATGACATTATTTACAACTTCCAGTTTGGTCGGAAGTCAACCCAACTTTTTTTTAAATAGAACCGTGCATAGTGTTGTCTTAATCTTAATAGTCTTAAAATTATCTATTCAACCATGTACATACAACATGGTGGCATATGACACACATTGACACACATTGTTCCTTTGCTGAGAGTTAAAATATATTGTATTTAAAAAAAAGTGTAGACGCCCATGATATTACGTCCAAAATCTCTTGAAGCTCAGTTGGCTGTGAAATGCAAAAGCAGCCAGTAAGCTGTTATGAACAACATAATATATCTTTAAACCCAGTTCATTCCTGCTTCTCATATATATTTTTTTTAATTTAAAAAAAATTGACACACAAATCATTATATTTTAAAAACGCCGTATTTTTATTTTAAGCGGTTGTAAAGTAATTAATTTTTTTCCATGTAGAATTGGCATGCACTCGTCATTTCAAAAGGGTATTAGTCCGAAATTTTACAAGATTATTGCAATATACGAAGAGTTTTATTTTATTTTATAAAATGAAGAGAACATGCTAATTCTACGTGGCAAGAATGTTATTTGTGGTTTTTTATAAAAACTGAAAAACAAAAACATTTATGACTAGCAGGACATAACGGCTTAGTAGATGTTTTTTCGATTTCACGGCCCAACAAAAGTTTTGAGATAATATCAAAAATGGTTCACAATCCTGAAACTAATACCTAGGTACCTTTATTCTAGCGGGACCCATTTCCTATACCTACTTGTTACATATAGTTTCAGTACTTATGTTACTATTATTTTCTAAAAAAAAAAAAATGTCCCAAAGCTTTTGGTCGGTAGCATATATGGGATCTTTTTCTACATCTAACTTAATACCACTGCTAGTGAAACCGGAAGGTGTATAAATATCATGTATATGTCCAAAGCTAACATATGTTATGAATACAAGGCGAAAAAAGGGGCGTATACTGTGTCCTGTGTCACTCGGTATAAGCGCCCAGAAGTATTTTCATTACCAAAAATGTTGTTCAAGACATGACTTCTGTTTTCTCTTTGACTGAATCTAAACCTGCGTTTCCCCGGAACAGAGAGAAGTTGTTTAGGGTATTTGAAAGCCATATTATAGCCTGCATACTCCCGCGTTTGCTTTCCTACCGTTCACCCGGAACCCAAAATCATCCCCTTGGCATTCCGCGCTCGTCCGAATTGATTTAGAAGACGCGTCACTCCGGTCCCGTACTGCCTTTCTTAACGCTCTGAGAGAATTGGCTACCCCTACAAAATAAAATAAACAGGAGGGGAGCGGGCCGCCACCTTAGCGCCCTTTGTCGCGATATCAGGTGACGAATTCAATTCTAACGTCAAATACCATTGTCACAGGGCGAAGTCGGAGCTACGGGACCTCGGGGCCCCAAGGGCGAGCAGGGGCGCGCGGACCGCGCGGGCCTAGGGCGAGCGGGGCTCCTTCGATTTCCTCATGCTGGTGCTGGCCGACATCAAGCACGACATCGCTCATTTGCAGAACAAGGTGTTTGTCAACGGGGAAAAGTAAGTATGTTAATCTGTCATAAAAAAGGCAATTTTATTGAAAATATAAAACTAATCTTTAAATGAAAATACAGGGTGTTTTATAGCAGTGTCTTTTGCAGTAGGGTTTTTAACAAGTGATAAAACTTTTGAAATACAAAAAGTTTATGTAAACGGGGATCGTCAAAGGCTTAGTTTTCGAGATATGTACAAGATATTTAAATTAAATTTTAAGAATAGATATTTTTGAATATCGTAAACATTTTTCAACGCAGCAAAAAACCTACCATGAACACACTATTTTACTGTATCCCTCTAAAAGGCGCTCTGTATTATACTCTACAGATTAAAATTGTCATAAATTTTTTTTAGTATGATTTTTTTAATTAAATTCGTATTTAATGTTATTTTCTAATCAAAAAATTTGTATACTTGTCAAAATCCGCTACAGTTTGTCGTTTTTTAGATATTAGAATTTTTATCGTTCTATGCAACCTAGTTTATCTTTATTGTTTTTAAGCAGTAATTTATTGTTTTTAAATTTTAAAACAATCACAATATTTGTGATGTGGCCATGGAAACAAAAAAAAATTGAATGTCACATTAGTATTATATCGAGCCATCCAAAAAAAAAGTCATCAAAGTTGGCCTAGCAAAAAAAAGACGTGTTTCTAAATTTATAACCTTATTTAATTGTCAAAGCTATTGCATTATATGACAGCCATTATTTATTTTACAATTGTGACAGTCACTTGTCAAAAGTGTGACATAAACGAAAAACTTCGACATCACCTTTATTTCTATCTCTCTCGTGCATAGATAGATTTGATGACCTTTTTTTTGGAGGTCTCTTTGTATGTTTTTTTATTTTACTTTTACTTTCATTGACGACAGTGAACGTTTTTTTCTTTACAAGTTTCAGTTCTACAGTCTTCTGAAACCACCTCGAGTAGTAAATTTCCAGAAAGAACTCAGTCTCAACATCTGGATAGGTATTTGTAACAATTCCAATTTTGGACCTATTTTTTTACAAAAACGGGTGAATGCTACAACCTTCTTGGAATTTTTAAAAAGAGAATATGTGAATATGTGGGAGGATATTCCTTTTAATTTAAGAAGAACAGCTTGTTTCCATGGCTTGATGGTTGTCCAGTCCATTATGGGAGAATCGTAAGAGACTGGATGGACAATCATCATCCAGAAAGATAGATCGGTCGTGGAGGGCCAGTTGCGTGGCATCCACCACGATTCACTGACCTAAATCCGTTAGACTTTTTTTGTGTGGGGATATTTAAAAGAAAAAGTGTATGTGACACTTGTTCAAACATTTATAAATAGGATTGGAGATGCCTGTAATGAAATAAGAGCCTCTTTAAATAACATTCCACATTAAATTATTCAACGATGCCAATTCTGAAGAAAAAAATGCTTCACATTTTGAACAATTTCTTTAAATATGTTTTTTGTTTCGTTACTACTATAAGATTTATTTAATCAATTGCTTGTTGAAAACGAATGTTTGATTTTTATAGAAATTCTAAATCGTTTTGAGTATCATCCTGTACATTCTTAAAAAAAAACGTTAACTTCTAAAGCATGTAGTAAAATATTACAACCATAAATTGTTACAACAATTGAGTAGATGTTAAAGTTCAAAGGATTATAATAAAACATATGAAATATTAGGTTGCATCGACCGATAACAATCCAACTATCTCAAAAACGACCAACACTAACGGATTTTGACAGTGTACCTTTTTTGTTTGGAAAAATGCGGGAAACAAGACTTTTTAAATAAGCCATAAAAGTACATTAAGAAAAATATTATGCTCATTAATCTGTAAAGACTAATGCAGAGCGCCCTCTAGAGGCTACGGTGTTCATAGTAGGTTTTCTCATACCAACCCCCCCCCCCATATACCAACTTTATATGCAATACGTTGAAAAATGTTTACGATATTTAAGAAAATCTGTCTTTTAAAATTAAATTTGAATACCCTGCATCTTGAAAACCGTAGCCTTTGAAGACCTATGCTTACATAAGCTTTGTGTATTAATTTTAAGAGTTCTATCAGGCGTTCAAGCCCTGCGAAAAAGTGAAACACCCTGTACAAATGTTGATTGTCCTTTACTTAACCCTACGTTACCCAATTCTTTATTTGCCAAAAAATTTATCTTATGTAGTATCTGCTTTTTGGGTAAAATAACGAAAAGCGCTGACTTTGTATGCTTTGTTACCCAAAATTATGCATATTTGTAAAATATTTCTAATCATGCAAGGTGCTCTATTTCATGTGACCGCTTCACATGAAATAGAGCACCCTGTATGATTAGAAATATTGACTAACGTACGAGGGGTACCCAAAAATAACCGGTATTATTATTTAAAAGCTATATATTTTCAAAATTTTTACAAAACAACCTTATCTCCTTCAAAATACTCTCCATTACAACTAATACATTTGTCCCACCGGTGCTTCCACTATTCGAAACATTTTTTTTAGTCACCTTTCGAAACGGCTGACAGCTCCTCCCTGTTTTTTTCTTGACCTCCCTCAATGTTGTCAAATCGATATCCTTTCATGCCCTTTTTCATGAGTGGAAATAAGAAAAAGTCGCATGGAGCCAGATCAGGCGAGTAAGGTGTGTGGGGCAGCGGAACCATGCCATTTTTAATCAAAAACTGAGATGGCTGCGTGACACCGAGATGGCTGTGTGTGCAGGCGCATTGTCGTGGTAGAAGAACTAGTCTCCTGTCTGCCACAAATCGGGTCTTTTTTGACGAACACTGTTGCGCAATCTTCTTAAAATTTCCAAATAAAATGTATGATTAAGGTCTGACCTGGGGGAACAAACTCTGAATGAACTACGCCCTTGGCATCAAAAAAGCAAATCAGAATTGTTTTGATGTTTGATTTGACTTGACATTTTTTTGGACGGGGTGACAATGGCCTTTTCCATTGGCGACTGTTGCTTTGTTTCTGGGTCGTAACCATAGCACCGTGACTCGTCACCAGTAATGAATCACCTTTGACAAAAAATCTGGATCAGTTTCAAGCTATTGTTTCAAAGCACGACATGTTTCAACTCGATATTCTTTTTGATTGTCAGTCAGAGCCCGAGGAACAAACTTGGCAGCAACCCTTTGCACCCAAATCTTCGGTTTAAATTCGCTGAACCGACTTCCAAGATAACCCACTAATCTCCTGACAGTTGATCAATTGTCTGTTAACGGTCTGTCAGCACAAGCTCTCGAATTTTTTCAACATTTTCGTCGTTTAGGGCAGTCGATGGACGTCTAGAACGAGGTTTGTCATCAATCGACATGTCGCCATTTTTGAACCGAGCAAACCACTCGTACACTTGAGTTTTTCCCATAGCGTCATCTTTGTAGGCTGTTTTCAACATTAAAACAGTTTCAGCAGCATTTTTACCGAGTAGAAAACAAAATTTCACAGCTGCACGTTATTCACTTAAACTTGCCATAAAAAAAAACGAAACAAGAACAAAACAGCGCTAGCAAAAACAATCGCTGCAGATGAACAGAACAAGCCACGTCGACAACACAGGCGGCACTGAACTGGCAATGAGTTGCGCTATACCCGCCTAGCAGCAGAAATGCGTACTACACAAGCTCCGCCCACGGCAATGCTGTTCCGGATATTTTTGGTTCCCCCTCGTAAACAACTTCATTATTTTAAATGGAACACCTGTATATTTGTACATTTTTGGATACCCAATACCCGACTAAATTTTAGGTCGACTTTACTAACAATAAAATGTAAAACGGTACCTGAAACGCACCGTTTTGGAGATATTCAACTGTTTTTGAAAAATATAAGGTTGAAAGGGCTCTAAATATTTCTAAATAACGTCTAAACCAAAAAAGTTATGGACTTGGAACTTCGTCATGAATCACAACTATCATTTTCATTGTTGCAAAGTGTTGCACATTATTCAGTGTCACAAATACTGGAATCTATACCTGACAATGGTTCAAACAGCAATCACTCTTTTTCCAAATTCTTATTTTTCTTAGGCCTCCAAAATTCGACCTCGAAGCTGCCATGCAGAAGAAGCGCATAAAGCAGAAACACAGATTTCTCCACCAGCAAAAAATCCTTCAGGGGTTCGTGAACCCCTCTGTGGAAACGAGAGACGTTGACGGTGAGACGACAACTCAACAGATAACGACCGAATCGGAAGACATAGATGAACTGCGTGATTTGGATTTTCAAATTTCTGAGGAAACGTTGGAGAATTACGACGACTTTTCTGGAGAGATGTCCTACGAGGACTACCTCTGAAAATCGTTTGCTAGATTCATTTCTGGTTGGCTGTTTCGACGAATCTAAACTTACAGTGTTTGAAATGAAATACCCCTAGTTTTGCATCGTCAAATAATGTGATAGAAACGGTGGATACTTTAAATAACAGATTATTAGGGAGTAAATAAAATATATTTTTTATTGAAAAATAGAGCAATATTTTAGTAGTAAGTATTAAACATAAAACCATTAATACCGTTAAAATTTGACAAAATCTAGTATTAGCATGTAATATTTTCAATTGTATTTTTAACAGTAATAAATAAAAATGAAAATACAGAAACTTGTAGGTAAAATAATAATAATATATTTTTAATTATATTATCATGCTGCGTTTTATTCCTTCATACAGTGTTAGAAATAAATAATTGGTAATGGGCCCCAATTTTAAGGCCCAAAGTTTTTAAATTAAGGTTCAAATATTATTTAATATATATTATTATATAGCTATATATTAATAATATATAGCTTTTGTGTCGTATTTTCGTTTTAGAATATCTTGAACATGTAAAAAATTAGAGAATGAATTTTGAAATCTGTTTTTTTGTGCACCTGGGCTCAGTTTTTCTTTCTTCAGTTCTCAGTTCTTAGAATTTGGGATGACTGGACCATCCGTGACTATTTTTGCTTTAACTAACGCTGTAAAGAATTGAAGGTAACTGGGGCCTTTTCTGTGAATTATGTAGAAACGATTTAATAGGTTTTTCCCAAAATAAAACCATAAATTTTCGCTTTCCTCAGTTTAAGAGGGAGGGACAGGTCATCCCCTAACCTATTTGACTACGCCCATGTTACCCAGTAACATTAGAGTGACTGTACAGAAATAAAAACATATTTTAAATGAAATGTATCCTAACACATTATTACATCCTTGAAATTTTAATATCTTTATTAAATTATCTGAAAATACGACACAGTATTTTAGCCCATGCAACCATTAAAACGTTACAAAGGTTTTTTTGGCTATCTAACGACAAGTAATCAGTTATTTATTTATTATTTTATTATTTATGGATTTGAACTTATAACCAAATAAAATATTCTGATAACCTTTTGCTATTAGAATAAGCACATATAATTCAAATTATTCATGTTTATCGTATTTTACAACAAAAATGAATCGAAGAATCAATATGGTGAGTAAATAAAAATATAGGTCCAAAATTCAAAACTGTAATTCACGTAATTAATTTATTTTAGTCTCTTGCCATTGTCTTCGTGAATTTGTGTGCGATATTTCAAATAATGACGGTGCAGAGCCAAGACATAGAGCTCATCAACAAGTGTTCATATAGCGCCGTGAGAAGAATCTTAAATTGCGTAGAACTCGACAACTCAAATACAAATGTCGCGCTTTTTATAACGCCAGGAACTCAGATGTTATTCCTCCGAGGTACGAAAAATTTAACATTTCGCATCAACCACCATGCCAATTTTAGCTACCAAAATCTGGTCGCCTATCAGATACTCAATAGTGAATATTTCCTTGTGCACCCTGGAGCATTTTTGGGATTGTCAAACCTTCAGTACATGGAATTTCATGGAAACAAGTGGGATAATATAGAAGACAATACGTTTGTTGGATTAAGGAAATTGACCGTTTTGAACCTCTCAGACAACCAAATAAAGGCGCTCAATACATACTCTTTCAATCATCTAAATAAATTGATCAGTTTGGATTTGTCACAGAACTCTCTGGAGGTTATCCCGTCGCATGTTTTTGAGGGACTTAACGATTTGGAAACGTTGTACATCAACAACAACTTGTTGAAAACCATAGAAAAAGATGCTTTCCTTGGACTTCCAAAGCTGAACATGTTGTTTTTGACCAACAACTCTTTAGAGGAGATGGATGCTAAAGAATTTAATAAATTAGGAAGCCTTGCTCACTTAAATCTGAACTTTAATAAGATTAATGCCATAAAAGGAAAGTTAAGCCTTCCTCAGCTAAAATTTTTACAGATATCTAATAATATGCTTAGTCGTTTGGAGAATGATGTTTTGAAAAAGTGTGTGGAATTATTATCAATTGACTTGTCACGAAACCCACTACAACATCTCACTGAGAAACCATTCTTAAGTTTGCAAAAATTAAGACATCTTAACCTGTTTAATATCGCTATCGATATGTCTAAATTTGATATACTTAAAGAAGCCACTACTATTATTCACAGTTAAACAATGACAATAAGGCAGACATTTCTTAGTGCAGTAAATTAACAATTAATAATTACCTAGTTTATCTCAGCAAAAGGGTACAAATGAAATAATTATTAATAAAACTTTAACCTACATTATAATATAATGCATTACTTGGGTATATGTTTGTATGATTTTAGTACATAAGTGATCATGTATGTATCAGTGTAATGTGACAATAAAATAAAATTAACTTAAACGTGTTTCTGTGTAATGATTTTGCACAAGGTATGCAGATATTAAAAGAAAAATAATAATCAATTTTATAATATTTTATAGATTTTTTCCTATTTACATATATCTGAAATTTAGATTATGTTAGAAAATATTTTTAAAGCTTTATGAATATCCTATTGTCAACATGAAATTCATAAAGCTATGATGACAATTTTCGTTAATCTTCTCAAATTTTCATTCTGAAAATACTACTGACGTTATAAGATTTTACATCATTGAATGGTCACAGAAGTCTTTCGTAAAAAAAGAGGCTCTGCTGAACACAATTTTTAGGTTTATAATGTTGGTGTTTAGAAATCAACTAAAATTTTGACAAGTAAATAAAGTTGTAAAGAGGTACGATTTAATACTATTTTAGTTCATTGTACTGCTTAATTTTTTAAAACACTTTAGTTCTGCCCTTACAGTTTTTATTTCTCTTCATTTTTATTTAACATATATGTGACGATTATTAATATAATTGCAAACATAACCTCACTCCTTCGTGCTTTATTTACGCACCATACATTTTATAATTTCATTGATTTTTAGACATATATTATAAAATATCTAGATGAGGATACAGTAGGACTTAAAATGGATATAGCATCGACTCACGCGGTAGTTTTAGATGTACTTCAAAGGGCATCTAGTCAAAACCCAGAAATTTTAAAACCTGCAGAAGCAAAACTCAAAGAATGGGAGACACAACCCGGCTTTTACTCCATTTTATTCGTAAGTAATGATTCCCTAACTATAAATCTGTCTCCAGAGTTTATTATTTGTAGAATATAATTTCCAATCATTCCTTGGACGTTAATGTACGTTGGATAGCTGTTTTGTACATGAAAAACGGGTGGACAAGTATTGGAGAAAGAACGCTCCGAAGTAAGTCATTGGAAAATTTTTGCATGGGATTTTATAGATTATTCTTATTAAACATTGGGAGTATAAACAATTCATGTAAATTTCTTAAACGGAATTTATAGGGTCATAATAAAATTATGCTTCTACCAACTACATGAAAATTACACTAGATAATCCACCTAATTAGATCTCTGAGATAGAGAAAATACCATTTCCTACCTGTAATGTAATCACTGCCTTATATTCATTTTTTTGTGATTTACACAGGAGTACATATACAAAGTTTATGCAATAAAATAGGAGGGAAATTACCTCCTTTTAGTGAGCCTAATAGATACATTTTAGACATTTTTAAATAGTTTAAATTACTTAGAGGCATTATAAAAACCATGTATGTCTTCATATTATTGTTTTTGTAATGTCACTACATCTAAGTTACAATAAAACTTGTTTTAGTGCAATTTCTGAAGAAGAAAAGCAAAGTATTCGGCAGGGTCTGTTGTGTAATTTTAGTGAGCCAATTAGTCAAATTGCTGTTCAGAGGGCAGTTCTAGTCTCAAAAATTGCGAGAATCGACTGTCCGAAAGAATGGCCAGAGCTCTTTCCTACTCTTCTGCAAGCAGTAGAAAGTCCCGACAGTTTAATACAACATAGGTCACTATTGACATTGCATCATGTTGTAAAATCAATAGCTTCTAAGAGGCTGGCAGGTCTGTATGCTGTTTAACTTAATTTTACTAGAATAGTACATAAAATTTAGTGAATATATGAACTCATATAAAATTATTATCTTTATTTTCAGGTGATAGAAGACTGTTTCAAGAATTCACTTCCAACATTTATACATTTATTCTGAACTTGTGGAATAACTTCACTGAAGCTTTTGTTAGAGACATCATGCAGAATGCCAGTAGTGAAGTTATTACCACCAATTTAGAAAAGGCTCTTCTAACACTGAGAATTTTAAGAAAATTAACAGTTTTCGGCTTCTATAAACCACACGAGAACCAGAACTGCATGTCTTTTATGAAAGTTATTTTTGAAAAGGCAAAGACTGTATTACAGTGCCGTGAGTATATGATTTTTTTATAACTTGTTTTTATAATCTTATTAGAAACTATTTTTGGGTAGCAGTTTTCATTAACTTAAAAAATCAACAAATTATTCCTAAGGATCTCTGGTTTTGCTAAAAATAATAAACATATAAATAAAAAATATGTAGCAGTTGAAGTTAGTTTGTCATTTTTACATTTTTGTATAATTATTTCTATAAAATAAACTTACA
The DNA here is from genome assembly GCA_029963805.1 of Aromia moschata. NCBI lineage: Eukaryota > Metazoa > Arthropoda > Insecta > Coleoptera > Cerambycidae > Aromia > Aromia moschata. The sequence continues at coordinate 1,158,182 of JAPWTK010000004.1, forward strand.
AACACTTAATTTTTTAGAGGTTGATTACACAGGACCACAAAATTATTTTTTCATGTGCGGAATACTACAGTATGCCTACTATATGTTTTTTGGGTCGCCGATTACGAATCCGGGCTTACTTTTTGCTTGATCAGCTAACCTAACCTCAAAAAACGCTCAAAAACTCCTAAACTCGAGTTCATATATAGCACACCGTACCTGAATTTTTAAATTTGATAGCCCCTTCAACTGAACTCTTGGATCTCAAAATCTCCGAATCCAAATCTTCAAACTCCTAACCTCTTAATCTAACCTCAAAAACCCCCAAAAACTCAAAAAAACGAGTCTAAAAACTCAACAGCACACTTGACCTGAATTTTCAAACTTGATAGCCTCTTCAACTGAACTCTTGCACCTCAAAATCTTCAAACCCCAAGCCCCCTGACAACTTCAAAAACCCCCTGAAAAAGTGGTACCTCCACGTGGTTCAGGATGGGTAACGCTAAATCCACTTCAGCATATTACTGTTTTCAGGGTGGTGGAATTTCAGATTTAAGAGGTACTTTTTTCATAACGTCGCTAGTTACTGGCGAAGCAATATATCCTATTCACCAATTTATTGCTAGAAACGACGACTGAAGATACGTATCATCAACATCATTCAAGGACAAGAGGCTATGGGTTAGTGTTTGAAGGCTTCGTTTTGCATCAGTAAAATACATAAATTTAAAAGTCTATTGTTTTACAATATTTAGGTCCAGTGTGCTGTTGAGTTTTTAGACTCGTGTTTCTTAGTTTTTGGAGGTTTAGTTTTAGGGGTTTGAAGATGTGGATTCGGAGATTTTGATGTTCGAGAGTTCAGTTAAAAGGGCTATCAAGTTTAAATATTCAGGTGACATGTGCTGTTGAGTTTTTAGACTCGTTTTCTTTAGTTTTTGGGGGTTTTTGAGGTTAGGTTAAGAGGCTAGGAGTTTGAAAATTTGGATTTGGAGATTTTGAGATGCAAGAGTTCAGTTGAAGGGGCTATCAAGTTTAAAAATTCAGGTCCCGTGTGCTATTCAATTTATGAACTCGATTTTTTGAGTTTTTGAGCGTTTTTTGGTTGGTTGTGGTTAGGTTGGTTTTTAGGTTAGCTGATCAAGCAAAAGTAAGCCCGGATTCGTAATCAGCGACCCAAGAAACATATAGTAGGCATAGTGTAGTATTCCGCACATGAAAAAAAATTTTTGTGGTCCTGTGTTATTGTTTGTATGCTCATCCTATTTCTAGGTAAACAGATTAAAGGGAAAGGTGTATATCTTCTGGAGCAATGCGAAAAGTTTATAATCCACCTAACGAAGGTGCTACTCTCTGTATTGGACACGCATCCCTTTTCATTCATAGACTTTATCCAGCCAAGTCTAGAGTTCACTTTTTATTTTTTGTTCACCGACGAAGGTATTAACTTCCTATATGAGAGGTTTGTGATACAGTGCTTCAACCTTATAAAGAACATTCTTTTGTGCGTCGAGTACAGAGCAGCTAAAATACCCGAGATGACGAAACATGCCGAGACGTTGAGGGCACATCAGGTAAAGCAGACATTCTTTCAACCGCAGACGGTGTCTGACATGTGCAGGAAGCTAGTCATGCACTATTTCATTCTGACACAGGATGAACTGGACATGTGGGACACTGACCCCGAGGCATTTTCCAACGACGAATGCGGCGATAGCTGGAAATACAGTTTGAGGGTGAGTTTGTACTATTTTTTTTTAATACAAATGTAGTTTTTTTAATCTTTTATTTCATAGAAATTATTTTTAATAATTATCCACTACATATTTCGAGATATGTTTATTATAATAATTTTGCATTTATTATACTGTCACAAATATACTTACCCAAGTAGCACTATAAAAACATTTTGGGTTTATTGTGGTACCTAAATAAAAATATACTGGTTTTAAAGTTGCCTTGTTGATATCGTGCCCGAACTTAAAAACTGTTTAGCATTTACTACCAGTTTTAAAGAATCTAATAAAATTAGCAAATAAGATTAATTAGTCTTAAAAGTTTATTTGCCTCATTGTGGTTTTAAAACGGTTTAGTCTCGATTAACTTTAAAGCTATCCAGTTTTATAAAAAAAACTTGCGGGCTGTTTGGTTTTATTACTTTCTAGTTTGTGACGTTATTGTCTTTAAGCAGTTTTAAAGATAATCCTAATATAAATAATAACACCTATTATTAAATCTGCTTGATCTTAGGACTATTTTGTCAGTAATGAGTATGTCTTAAAACTATTTCAATAGCTAACTTTAAAACGGCTTTCTCAAATGCAATAAGATGGCTATATTAAAACTGAATGCTCTAAACTTAATCAAATTTGTTATCGTAAAGACTAACTGTACTTCTTGTTGGAAACAATAAAACTAAACTCATCCCCTCTTCTTTTATGTCCAAAATGGACATGAATGCATTTTGTTTAGAGTGAAACAGTGGTATAGTATATAATTTGTTACTTTTAGCAATTCTAAAAACAATTATAAAAACTGGAAGTAATATCAGTTAATATGGATTTAGACTTACATTAAAACTGATTGGCATTTATAACAGGCGCATTGAAACTAAAAAGTTTTAATTCCAAGGGCACCTTGCTTTTATCTAGGGTAAGTCCCTCTTGGAACGGTGTAAAAATGCAGACATATTAAATTAAATAAAACCATTTGATTTTAACATTTCTCTATCGATTGACTAAATGGTTTTATTTAATTTTCGGCCATTTTGCTTCCTTGAGACGCTGGAAGCCATGATGATCGAATAAAAATATTTAGGCTTGCATAAAAACGACAAATTATTAACTTTAAAGCTAAATCCGATTTATTTTAAAATCAAAAAATCTAAAAAAACCTAAAATGGTAGGTAAAATTATTTTCCCATCAATTTGGTTTTTTACGTTTTCAAAATTTTTTTATTTTTTTTTAATTGTAAAACCAAAAATTTTGAGGAGAGTGAGTTTTTTAAGACTTTCTTGTTAACATTTATCAATAAAGTAGAGTGCGCAAGTGTTTTTCTATTTTGACAGTCAGAAATAACCAACAAATTTTTCGTTACTTATAGTTACAGATAACGACGATAAGTACAGCATATAAACATTTGTTGGCCTTTAACGCGCTGATTGTTATCTTTAAACTGCTTTTATTTGCTAAAAAATGAGTATACATAGTTTTAAAAAACAATTTTCATTTACAGTTTATACTAACAATAAGATAAATTACTCACTGTTTTTTAAGTATTTGTCAAATATTGAACTCCGTGTTTTTAGTTTGTAAAATCAAAATGGACTCTCCAGATTTTTCTAAAAAATGTTTTTTTTTTGAATTATACAAGGATTTGCCGTATCTTTAGAAAGAAATATTGCGAGATTACTCTTTAACTCCTTTTACTTTACTTCAGTTTTATTTAGGCAAGTATGCAGTTTTTGTCTGTACAAGCCTGCTGTCTGTACGTGTATTTTACACTTACACTTTTCATTTTTATTTTTAAATTGCCTCACTATTCTGCTTACGACTATAAATTTTTGATGAGGTTGCCCAAGTATTTTGAGAAAATTAAGTTTATTTACAATTTGACCAGGCCGTGAAAAAAATTACAACAAAACATGAAAATTATTTGTTTTTTATTTGAAAAAAAAAAAATACTGGTTAACAAAATATAGACATTATTCCAGACTTTTGCCAGACCTTGTATTTTATCAGATATTGTGCCTTGTAAACCACTTAGGATTGTGTTGTTGCTTACAGCCTAGTATGGACACAGTATTCGTGACTATTTTTCATGAATACAAAGACATCCTTATACCCGTTGTTTTGGAATTAATTGCTGAAACTCATGTGCTGGTGTCACCTGAGGACATGCAGGGAATTCTGAAGAAAGATGCAGTTTATAATGCTGTGGGTCTTTGTGCTTTTGACTTGTATGATGAGGTAAAAATTCCATGGATATAAACTTTGTTAAACAGACCAAAAATCTATATCTTTATACTTGATGTAATTATTTTCTAGGTGGATTTTGACCAGTGGTTCATGAACACACTCCTTCAAGAGCTCAAAATAAAAGACAACAACTACAGGGTCATCAGGAGGCGGGTTAGCGCTCTCATTGGCCGGTGGACTGGTATCAAACTGTCCAGTGAGCTTAGGCCCACGTTATATGAGTGCATCATAGATTTATTGGGACCCGAGGAGGATATGGCTGTAAGACTGACTGCTGCATCTACTTTGCGTTTTGCAATAGATGACTTCGAATTTAACTGTGATCAGTTCAAGGATTATATGTTTTCCGCGTTTAATTTGTTGTTTAACCTTTTGAGAGAAGCTGTGGAGTGTGAAACTAAGGTAAATTTTTATAAGTAATCCTAAAGTTAACCCGCCAGTGGGTGCGCACCGTTTTACAAACCACAGCGGCATATATTATTGAATATTTCAATTGCTGTTGTAGCAAAAGTATGCATTTCCAGTTTAGCTCATAGATATCTATAAGATAGAGATCCGCATTTGCGTAAATATTCAAAATTTCATGTGCAGGCCTATATAAAGGTGTACCTGTTTCGCAAGTAGAAGTCTATGATTTAGAAAAGTATTATAACCTTACAAATGTGATGTCAGTGAAGAGATTACTCTCGACTCCCTCTTAAGTCACCTTCGCTTAATTCACATTTCCTCTTATGTCACGTTTCTTCCTTTTATGTCACGAAACTCTCTCTCTCTTAAGTCGCCGCCTGTAAAAGTTTTAGAACTATGTTTGGAAATTGGATTCTCGCACGAATACAATTTTTATTGAAAAAATGATTTTGTAATACATTTAATATAGACACCTAACCTTTAAAATAGGTTAGGTGTCTTTTAAAAATATTTAACCTTTAAAATATTCACTCAAGTGGAAAATTGAACTTTGTCACCCACGACTGTGTATACTTACGTTGATTTTTTCGTTCAGCTGGCTCATTTTTCATTATAACAAGTGTTGTGGTACATCTCTAAATATTTCTTTTTTGCAACTAAAAACACGAAAAAGTTGAGGTTATGATTGCTTTTAAACGTGACTTAAGAGAGAATAAATTTCGTGACTTAACCCTTTCAGGGGCACATTTTTCCTTAACACATTATAAAAATAAGAGTGACTACTAGGGTTTTTGGGGTCGCTGAATGAACAAATATTTAAATAAATTAATTATTCCAATTTTACGCCAAAATTTCATAAATTAGGTACCCAAGAGTCTAAAAAATACTTTTGTACCTATAGATAGGGCAAAAGATGTCAGAAATAGGAAAAAAATGAGTAAAAAATAGGTGGGACATATATGTCCCACTGCCCCTGAAAGGGTTGCGAGATGATGCATGGATTTGGTGACAAGAGGGAGTCGAGTGTAATTATATTGCCATTTTCATAAGTTGTAATCATTTACGGTCTGTGAGACCGTGCTCGCCCATTGGTGTTGTACTTTTATGTCATTGTGGTGGTTGATGTCAATTGTTTTTTGCTCGGAGCATAGATAAAGTATGGTTTCATGTTTTATTTTTTTTTTAACGGAATATGATATTAAAAAGAAAACATTGTTTTAAATTATTATCTTCTAGCATCTTTTAATTATATATCTTTTATATGTGGAACAAGTCTAAACAATATAATTCATTTATTTTTATATAAAGGTAAATCAATTAATTTACAAATATATCATTTTTTAATGAGCAAACAAATATTCTTAAAAATTATGATTGCTATTCGATGTGGTCCCACAGACCATGTGCGCTCTTTGATATGTCACAAAATATGACATGCCTACTCTAGGGTTAAGAAATGGAAAAATTTACAATCTTAGTCACCATCAAATTTTCATTGTTATTTCGTTATAGGTCTACTGAAAATTCCACCAAATGGGAAATATATTTTTTTTTATTTAATGGTTTTTATTTAAAGGTTTTTTCTTTTGATTGTTTGGAATTTCAAAATGTTTAAGAGACATTTTTATTTTCTTAAATTTCTGAAGGAAAAATTACTTGGTTTTTGTAATTATTTTAGAGTTCTTTTTACCACACAATTTAATTTATTATTACCTAGTTAAAAGTAATCGTTTCAAATAATAATATATAATAAAAATATATAAATGAAAAGAATAGAATAATGAAAATGACAAATAGTAGCACAACCTCCTCTATAGAAAGCCGTGCTCAGCGAAATCTGGCAACGTAGCTAGAAGTCATATTATATTTACTCAGTAACTCTTTCGATGTAAACAAAGTAGTTCGCGCCGGTTTTTTTCGGGTTAAAGTGTAGTGAAAAATCAATTGTTTGGTGTCAATTCGGTGATTACTGTTTATTAAATTGCATTAAACACGTGTTAGGATACAAAACGGGAATTTGATCCGCAAAAATTTGAATAAACGCTTGGGTAACTACAAAGTAAACATAACCTCGTCAACTCGTAACAGCGTCAATAATAAATACCGGGACATTGACCAACAACTACGGTAAATTCGTGTAAATCTAAAGTATTTTAAGTAAATTTAAAATAATATAACAATGCCTAGTAAATGCTGTGTACCCGGGTGCAAAAGCAATTACAATTTAAACTATAATAATGCTCAAAAGAAACGTTGTATTACCGTCTTCAAATATCTTATTATAGTTAGTATATTTATTAAGCCATCCTCGTTTGACACAGGATGCCGTTCCCTGCATTTTCCCTAATCTTCCCATTTATCAAAATTTATCAAAATTACATTTCTGGAAAAGTAACAATCGATCGACATCACAGACGGTTATTATGACCGAGTCTGTTCTATTTGAATCAGACTTCTTGTCGAACGGAATGCGACGTTGCCTTTTTCTCAGCACGGCTTTCTATAGAGGAGGTTGTGATAGTAGTCGTATACTTTGTGTGAAAATGCTATTCAATTCACTGTTGTTATTATTAGATGCAAGTGTTGAATGTAATGACTCTCCTCTTGGAACGAATGGGCAACATAATTCAACCGCAGTCCGAGTCTCTTGTCCAGTACCTGCCCCATCTGTGGCAGGAGTCCGAAGACCACAACATGCTGCGTTGTGCGATCGTCGCCACTCTGGTCCAATTAGTCAAGGCCATGGGTGGCGTGAAGTCCGAACTGAATCCCTTCCTCTTGCCCATCATCCAGCTAGGCACCGACACGACGCAAAATGCCATTGTGTACCTCCTGGAGGACTCCCTGGACCTATGGCTGACCGTATTGGAATATTCGACGTCTATGACAAATGAACTGATGCAGCTGTTTAATAATATGCTTTCTTTGTTGGGTGAGTGATTCTTCTTTGGCAGATGTTGCAAATTAGAAGCATGGAAAAGATTTCAAATTACATAATATGCAGGGTGTTTAGGAATTGAGTGTACAACAAAATACCAAAAATGCTTGGACTTAAAAGAAAAGGATTTATGCCAACTTGCATATAGCCTAAGTTGCTTTGTTTAGCTGCTAGAGGACCTCGAAGTTCCAGAAAAATTTTAGTTTAAGTTCTTTAATAACTCTTCATAACATAGTATAAAACAAAGTCGCTTCCCGCTGTCTGTCTGTCCCTATGTATGCTTACATCTTTAAAACTACCCAAAGTATTTTGATGGTTTTTTTTTTAATAGATAGAGTGATTCAAGAGGAAGGTTTATATGTATAATACATGCATAATATAGTAGAGAAACACTGATAATTTTAGAGGTTTCTAATGTGATGTTGTAAACCGTGCGAAGCCGGGCGGGTCGCTATATTTAATAACTAAAACACGGGTATCAGTTATGATCATTTTTGGTATACGGTTTTTGGCCTACGATTGACTTTTTTTAATGCTAGACAGGGTGCTTTCGAAGATATAGAAAGACATAATAATTACTGTCAGGCATAGTTTTCTGCTATATATTCCATTATTGCCTGAATAATGGCTACCAATTTGTTTTTTATTGAATAACTTACTTGGTTCTGAAGCATTTTACCTCTTGCAAAATGTTCAAAATAAATAATAATAATTTAATAAATAAAAAATAAATTTCAAATGATTTTCACTTAATACCCAGACACCCTACATGAATTTAATTAATAATCTAAAACAGTTAAAATCATTTGTATAAGTTAAAACAGTTAACCCTTTTTCGCACGGTGGCACTGTACGGTGCCACCTTTTTTTAAAACAAAAACTAAAAATTATCTGGAATGGGTTTTCGGGGTCACTGATTACGAATCTAACTTCAAATTTTGAAAATTCAAAATGGCGGGTCCAAGATGGCGGACGAAAATTTGAAATACAATCAGATTGCATTGAAAATTACTATATAGGGATTTACATAGTTGCTGGTTACGGACCTGACCTGAAATTTTGAAAATTAAAAATGGCGGATACATGATGATACCCAAAAATTTGATATAATACCGCATTAAAAAAAATTGCAATATACAAGGATTCGGACTTGCTGGTTACGAACCTGAACTCAAATTTTTGTGAAAAGAGATTTAGAATCGTCAGAAATTCGGGACAGTACAATCAAAAAAGAGAGCCGCTCTCAGCCCTAACACAGATACGAACAAGGACGGGGCGGTTATCATCTCCATTTTAGAATGATATCTGGTAATATTTGAAATCTTGGATCCGCCATTTGGTATTTTTAAAATCTGAAGTCAGATTCGTAATCAGCGACCCTGAAAACCACAATATAATATTTTTTAATGAAATCCGGTCATATTTGAAATTTTTGTTCGCCATCTTGGATCCGCCATTTTGAATTTCTAAATTCTGAGGTCAGATTCGTAATCAGCAACCCCAAAAACCCCTGAATACCAATTTTTATGAGACGCGGATTATATAAAAAATGTATGCCGCAAAAAGGTTAATAATCAAGACAGTTTAAAAAAAAAATTAAAACTCCTTTTATTAAAGGGTAATTTATTTAAAATTAACGGTACAAGATATTAATATTCAGTCTCTTCTTTTGTGTAATCCACGTCTTGAGGTATATAAAAAAATAAACTCTAAATATGGAAAATGGCGGCTCCACGGTGCCTGGACGGAAACAATATTTTTTTCCTCTGCGGCCAAAAACTTTTCTGCGATCTATGAGTATATTGTCATACAATTCAATCGAATTATGAAAATACATTAGACTTGCCAGATAAGTACATAGGATTGTTTCAAAATATAAATTTTTCGTAAAATTGTGTGATATCGAAGAAAAACATTTTTTTTTTTCATGAAAAAAATCAGCCTTAAAATCACTGAAATAATGAGAAATTAAAAAAAGTGTTCTGAAGCTACAGTTAAAATTTAGTCATTCAGTTAAAAGATTAATTAAACGAGCTGGTAAATGCAGTTTAAAAAAAATGTCAATAATAATGTTCTTCACCCAGTTACATGATCTTGCAGTGAAAGTAGTCAGCTGAGAGTGTGAATGGGACACAGCATGCTTTGATTTTGTGTCTTCAAGTTGTCTCTTTTGAGTTTCTTAGTGGTGTTACCCCTTAATAAGAAAATATTTCATCATAAATCATGAACATAACCTATGCTAACCTAATCTAACTTGATGTAACCAAGTTTAACTTAAGGGGCCCCACAGAGCAGCCCTCATCGTTGGAGGGCTTGTATTTCAATATTGTCAATATTTTGATGGGTGTAGAGGGCTTCTTCAATATATTGTTGAAAAATTGTCAATAGAACATGTTGACAATATTATTGATCATCTAAGGTTACTTTTTAAAGTCTAAAACTTTTGCGGTTTTTAGATTACTCTACAGAAAATCTCCGTCAGTGCCTAGTAATATGTCTGGTACACTTATTATTAGCACCAGAGCTTGTGATGCGTACACATGGCTCCCAAATCATACAGGTCTGTGATGGTCTTATGGCCGATTTAAAAAACGAGGGTATAGTCATGCTGATGAGGCTAGTAGAAACATTTATTAGGGCCGCGCCAGTTTTAGGAACCGAAACCGTCATGCCAATTTTGCCTAGGATATTCCAGTGAGTATAAGCAGTTTTGCAAATCCAATTTCAGTACTTCGAATACTTGAAAATGGTGTTTATTTCAACTCCTAGTTCAAACATTTTTCTCTGTCGCCTATGAGTATATTTTTATTAAAATATAAATATTTAATTGAAATATAGAATAAAAGTTAAGGCGTCTTTTTTTTTTAATTGTTTTGATAACTTCGTCATCATAACATAGTATAAAACAAAGTCGCTTCCCGCTGTCTGTCCCTACTTAGACATAGACATAGTGTATGCTTAGATTTTTAAAACTATGCAACGGATTTTGATGCGTTTTTTTTTAATAGATAGAGTGATTCAAGAGGAAGGTTTATATGTATAATACATCGAGGGCTTCATAACATAGGGGCATATCAACAAAATATTAATTTTACAGGAACCGAAAAAACTGTATTAAAAAATCTAGTTGTTATAAAGATTTTTGAAATTTGGTATGTTATACATCACATACCATTTGGTATGTTATACATCACATACCAAATTTCAAAAATCTTTTTAACAACTACAATTTTTAATACATTTTTTTTCGGTTCCTGTAAAATTAATATTTTGGTGATATGCCCCTATGTTATGAAGCCCTCGACATGCATAATATATAGACATCCAAAAAAAACGTCATCAACTCTGGCTATGAACGAGAGAGATGGAAATAGCGGTAATGTCCAAGCTTTTCGGTTATGTCACACTTTTGACAAGTAACTGTTACAATTTATAAAATAAACAATGGCTGTCATATGATGTGACAGTCTTGACAAGTAAATAAGGTTATAAATTCGATTAAGAATAGAAATACGTCTTTTTTTTCTTGGCCAACTTTGATGACGTTTTTTTTTGGATGTCTCTATAGTAGAGAAACTGATAATTTTAGAGGTTTCTAATGTGATGCCGTAAACCGTGCGGCCGGGGCGGGTCGCTAGTCATAAATAATTCATGGTGAGAGCAACTGTTGTATTTATTCACAGTTCCGCCTTTTCCCGCTAGAAGACATCCTCCAAAACAATAATGTATACAGAGTGTCTACTTTTATTTACGCACAAATCAATATAATCCTCATTTTTCCAGATTAAACTTTTTTTGGTTTTAAAGGTCATCGATAAATGTTTCTGTTGCTTTTAAGATGCACCCCCAAGCCTGCTATGATTTTTTTATACCTCCAAAATAGAATATGACCATTTAAAGATTTTTTAATTTAAAATCTGAATCCATAGCGTTAATCCTGACTCCTCAAAATATGCGAATTTTGAACAAAATATATACAAGGTGTTTATTTTTATACCATCTGAAAGTTGAGAAAAAAATTGAATATAAAAGCCGCTCGATGAGTCAGATGTGCTATCTGAAGTCATTTAAACTTAATTTTGATCTAACTGCAGTAGGTAAAAAAAAATGTTTACTACAGTTTGACAAAAATATATTTTTATTGTCTAAGTTGCAAATTAAATGAAATTCCATGGCACACTTGACTCGTCTAGCGGCTTCCAAATTCAGATTTTGCTCAGCTTGAGATCTTAAAAAAGCCTTGTATATTTTTTGTTAAAATTTCGCACTTGGTGGTTTTGAGGAGTCCTGATTCATTCGGTGGATGAAATTTTTAATTAAAAAAAAAAATGCTAAATAAATGGTCATATTGAATTTTGAGGATACAAAAAAAAATCATAGCAGGTCATGGGGCTGTTTATTAAAAATTATGGTAGGGTCAGAGAAAGCACATTTGGATGTAAAGTACAAAAAAGTTTAGTTGATTACCTTAACAAATGGTGATTATATGGATTTGTACGTAAGTAAAAGTGAACATACTGTGTTATACATACTTTTCAATAAAGAAAAACTTTATTTTTTATAACTGAATTTAAATAACTTTAAAAAATAACAAAAACTGGTGGCCTTCATTTGATTATATGTATATAAATTTTTTGTCCTCAAAAATAGTAATAGCGAAACATTCCAAATACATTGTCTCAATGCAAAATTTTTAGGAAAATATATGTGGGAGAGGATTATCCAATGGTAATGACGATGTATTTGTGTATTCTGTCGAGGGTTTTGTTATCTTCACATGACATTTTCACTAGAGTTTTGAATAATTTGGCGCAAGCTCACAACGAGACCGATGAGGCGACGCTCTCGAAGGTTATAGACGTGTGGCTGGATAAAATGAGGAATGTGTCGCAACTCGATCAGAGAAAATTATTGGGTATGTTCTGCTGTTTTGTTTATATCAATTGAGTTATATTTTATGTGGTTGATCGAATCTATTATATCAGTAACCTGTTAAACACCAACTTTCTGTTTTTAAGAGAACTAAAATAACTTAAAAAAAAAACATTACTGGACGAGTTTTGCACTATATGTATTATTCAACTCCCAATTGAATAGCTTTGAAAGCCCAACTCTTGACGGGTTTTATGCAGTAAATGTGGCAAATATCTTGGAAGAATAATAATTCGAATCTAACTCATTTTTTCTACATTTGACATTTTAACAGGTTTTTTGAAATAATGGATTGAATTATTTGTTTAATTATTACACAGTCAACATTTTTGAGTTGGATATTATATACAGGTGTTCCTAAAATGTATGTCATAAATTTAACAGCATATTCTCAGATCAAAAAAAAGTTCATTCTGTTTAATGCATGTTAAGCCCTTCAAGTTTCCATTTTTAATTTAACGTCATCAAATCTGGCTATGAACGAGAGACATGGAAATAGTGGTTATGTCGAAACTCAAAATGAAACGTCAAACTTTTGACAAGTAACTGTCACAATTGTAAAATAAATAATGACTGTCATATTATATAACACCTTTGACAATTAAATAAGGTTAAAAATGTAACATAGAACAGAAATACGCTTTTTTTTTTTGCTTAGCCGACTTTGATGACTTTTTTTTGGATGGTTCGTTATTTCCATCATGTGTAGAGATAAATTTTTCAAATTTGGCATGAGAGCTTATGAGGCAAATAAGCAGCTAGATTCTCATCTATCTCCCCTAAAACTGAAGGGTACTTAACCTGACTTGGCCCATAATTCTTAGACTATACAAAATATATTAAATCTAGTTACACCATATTGAAGATAATTAACAAATAAAAATCATCTTATTATTGTTCAAAATTTGAAAGATGTCTGGCTTTATTTTATCACCATTTAGTTTTTCGATAAGATATGGCTACAGAAAAAAAAGCCTATCTCTGATTAATTTATGGATGGTAGATGTCAATTTGACAGAAAAAGTAAAATTATTAGTTAATTAAAAAAACACTAGATGGCTTTGAAAATGGGTATGTAGCTCTATAGGGATGCATATTTGTATATTGGTAAATTGTATTAAATCAACATAATTGTAATCCGGAAACATGCTGTTAAATTTATGATATACCTTTTTGTGAACCCTGTATATGAATATTTTATATTTTTAATAAATCTTTAAGAGATGCGGAGCTTTTAAAATGATCTATATTTTCCAAAATCCGCCCTTGAATGATTGTAGAGATATAAGATGGCATTTGGTCTGGAAATATGTAAAAAAAGAAACACTTTTTAGGTCTGGCCTTAACGAATCTGCTGACCACTCAAAGTAAGCCAGTTCTCGAGCGATTCAGACTGATAATGTTGCACATATTGGAGTCACTGAATGACATCACTAAGTCAGAGGACAACGGAACCATGATAGACTCTCTGGTGTTGTCAGAGGGACAGAGTCCTAGCCACTTTGATGAAGACGGCGACGGATATTACGAAACTGACCACGATCAGAGGAAGAAGCAGCTCGTGTTGTCCGATCCTGTACATACTGTCGTACTTAAGGATTATTTACAGTCACAGGTGAGTTATTGAGAAAGTTAAATTAATTGGGAATATTTCCCAAAGTAAACCTTCAGTTGTACTGTTGAAACCGAAAGAAAAATTTTCCAAATTGGCCCCAAAATTCATAGATATTTTCCTACATAACTGAAAAATAGAAAAAAAAGTCTCACACTAATACCAAATCTAAAAAAATTATACTATAACTGCATTTGACTCGTTTAGCCTGTCAAATTGACATAATCGGGAGATGAGTTATTTCAGGAAACACCTGTACCTCTCTTATGTACTATTATATTTGTTTTTCTGTTCCTTTTTTTTCAGAACATCTTATTTCATGATTTTAGAGGTGGTAGGTATTTGGGAAGCTAATAAAAACCAAATCAAGCCAGATATAAAATATATATGTATAATATGATAATATGATATATATGATATATGATATGTAATATATATGTAAATAAAATACATATACATAAAGAAAAGTACACATCTTTCGGTTTTGGAATGTGTTGTATAAATGACATTACTCATGTGACTCCTTCATTACGGAGACAAATGAAATATACATATTTCAGAAGAGTACATAGAATTTGGGTTTGAATCAATGTGTTTTAAAAGTGATAGAATTTAAATGACTTAGATTAGGTGATTTTTTTTGACGAACATAGACAAGAAAGTGTATGGTTCCAACAGCCAACACATGTCATCGATCATTCGGAATTCTGAGATGAGTACTTCCTGAGTATGTTATCTCCTTACACGGTGACATCAGATGGCCCCCTCGATCTCCAGATTTGATCCCTTGTGATTTTTTTCTCTGGGTCTACCTGAAATCCCAGATATTAGTCCAGGCGGTGTAGATTATTTTTTAAAATAATTAGTTGCAGCACTTTCTCAACGTGATAATTGGAAAACCTCCCACACCAGCTTTTTAGTGGCATCCATCAGCTACAGTTTGAGTCAAAAAACGACCCGATCGGGGTAGATTTTTTGTTTTTACAAGCTTTTTTGCTGGACACTCGATTTTTCTCTGGCTTTCAATCAACTGGCTGGATTTTTCAATTAAACACTTCGGCACTTGATCGATTTTTTTTGGTTGCTTTTAATGTTGGTCGTAGCTCTGATCCGGTTGACACGGATTGTCCCATATATACTTGTATTTTTGAAAGTACACACAAGTCTGTTTTGGATCAATGTGTTTTGACGATCTTGGTATATAGTCTAGGCGAGAGCAAAAAACAAGTGATTTTTTAAAATAATTAGTTGTGGCACTTTCTCAACGTGATAATTAGGAGAAAAATCGTAGGAATCGAATGAAAATATTTTGGACAAAATCCTATTGTAGGATCTTTGCGAAAAAATTGCAAAAAGGAGCAAAAAAAAGGTTTTTTCGACTTTTAGGCACGAAAAAAATTGTTGAGTAAAAAACAATAAATATCACGTTATAGCGCTTGAAAAGACGAATAAAATGGTTTTTGGATCATTAAAATCGGTTGATAACTTTTTGCACAAAAAAATAAAAACCGCGAAAATTAGCGATTTTTCGATGTTAAATTACGCGGTCTTTAATTATCCTAGAAATGGGGCTCAAATTGTAGGGTTTTCCAACACCTATCTACAGTTAAATTTTCGCGCAAATTGCGAAAAAGTAAAAACAGGTACTTTAGGAAAACGGCTCCTATTTCCACAATAATTGTCGTAGAGCAATTTTGTATAAAGCTACGCGTTCTTGAAGACTTCATCTACAACCATATCAAATTTGAAGTCGATACGATAATAATAAGTACCTCAAAAGCAATTTTAGAGAGCGGCCGCGTGGACGTGGTGGTGGGGGAACGCGCGCGATCTTTTTCTAGGTGCCCGCTCCGCCCGCAGAAGAGAAAGTTCCCCCACCACCGCGCCACTTTTTAACTGTAGATAAGTGTTGGAAAACCCTACAATTTGAGGCCCCAAAGACAATTCTAGGGTAATTACAGACGGAGTAATTGAACATCGAAAAATCGCTAATTTTCGTGGTTTTTATTTCTTTGTGCAAAAAGTTATCAACCGATTTTAATGATCCAAAAATCCTTTTATTCGTCTTTTCAAGCGCTATAACGTGATATTTCTTGCTTTTTACTCAACTATTTGTTTCGTGCCTAAAAGTCGAAAAAACCTTTTTTTCGCTCCTTTTTTGCAATTTTTTCGCAATGATCCTACAATCGGATTTTGTCCAAAATTTATTCATTCGATTCGTACGATTTTTCTCCTAATTATCACGTTGAGAAAGTGCCGCAACTGATTATTTTAATAAATCACTTGTTTTTTGCTACCTCAACTAGACTATATACCAAGATCGACAAAAACACATTGATCCAAAACCGACTTGTGTGTACTTTCAGAAATATGGAGACATCCAAAAAAAAACGTCATCAAAGTTGGCCGAGGAAAAAAAGACGTATTTCTATTCTTGATCGAATTTATAACCTTATTTACTTGTCAAGACTGTCACATCATATGACAGCCATTGTTTATTTTACAAATTGTGACAGTCACTTGTTAAAAGTTTGACATAACCGAAAAGCTTAGACATGACCGCTATTTCCATCTCTCTCATTCATAGCCAGAGTTGATGACGTTTTTTTTTTTGGATGTCTCTATATATATGGGACAATCCGTGTCAACCGGATCAGAGCTACGACCAAAATTAGAATCAAAGATCAAGGGCTCATTTTAAAGCTTGGAGCGTCTACTTTCAAGTGCCGAGTGTTTAGTTGAAAAATCCAATATGGCGGCTCCAATACGGCGGCTGAGAGCCAGAGAAAAATCGAGTGTCCATCAGAAAAGCTTGTAAAAATAAAAAATCTACCCTGATCGGGTCGTTTTTTGGCTCAAATTGTAGCTGATGGATGCCCCTAAAAAGCTGGTGTGGTAGGTTGACAAAATTCAACATGGCGGATCGAATATGGCGGTCAAAATTCCATTATGATGGCCGAATTTTCGAAAATCAACTGCTTTGTACCAAATTTATTATACTGAAGATTTTGAGGTCACCGATTACGAATCCGAAGTTCGATTTTCAAAATCCAAGATGGCGGACCCAATATAGTGGATTGGGTTATCGAGTTTCCACTATATTGATTCCGCCATCTTGAATTTTACAAATCTGACTTGAAATTCGTGATCAGCAACCCCAAAAACCCGCGTATACCAAATTTGGTGCAAATCGGTTGATTTTCAAAAAATTTTGTCGAATTTTTGGATTTTTGACCGCCATGTTGGAGTTTGTGAACTTACCACACCAGCTTTTTAGGGGCATCCATCAGCTACAATTTGAGGCAGAAAACGACTCGATCCGTTGCGAATTTTTATTTTTACAAGCTTTTTTTGCTGGACACTCGATTTTTCTCCGACTTCCGGCCACCATATTGGAGCCGCCATTTGGATTTTTAAAAGGCGCACTCGGCATTTGAAAGTAGACGCTCTAAGCTTTAAAATGAATTCTTGGTCGATTTTTTGATCCGGTTGACGCGGATTGTCCTATATATAATTTTTATAACTTGTTTGGTTTTATTTTTATTAGGTTCCCAAATCGAAGAGGTCATTCTGTCACACTCTGTATTTCATTCTTTACTTTTATTTTAGATGTACCAGCTAAGGAATCAGGTGGGTCTGCAGCAATATCAACAACTCCTACAGTCTGTAGATGCAGATACGGTATCCCAGTTAAAGGATTATATAACTTTCTAACTTTATAAACACACGTGGGTATCACGGTTTCCATTAATTAAAACCTTACATACCTACGGAGATTCATATGTACTCTAATGCTGAAGTCAAGTTGTCCCTTGAAAATTATTATTTTTTTGAAGTTTTCTATTGATTTTAGCTGTTTGCTCAGCTAGAAAACACTTTTGGAATATTTATATATTTTCTATTTTAATATCATAACATTTATTAAACTTAAATTTTTAAATCTCTTAGTGATATGTTTATATCAAAGTACGGTCAAATAATCTGATCATGTCAAAATATGTTTTCCTAGTATTCAGATAACCATCCTAATTGTATTTACTTCATATAAGCATCTGAATATTAGTCAAACATGAATTCCAGATAATTCGTACTCGTCCTCATTCAATAATAACAAATAATGTAATAAGTGGTATCCCTTTTCTTTATACTTTTTAATCCAAAACCGATATTTTTGTAATGCTTTGTAGACATTACTATTAAACTTATCCTAATTGTAGTCTGTAACATATTGTTAATCCGAGATTGTTCTGGTATGCAACTTGAAAAGTATTTTTTATATTCTTTTAATTCATATGGAACAGTCATTTTTTTTGTCTGTATTTTACTTTTTATCATGTAAATTGAAACTGATGTATTTATTGTAATAATACAAATATATATATAGGCTGTTACAAAAAAGTTTGTTGTTTAAAAGCACTTAAAATTCCTAGATTTGTCGTCTTAAATCCGGCTCGAAGGACCATAATATCATTAATGCTCATATTGGATGAAATAAAACAAGCTGTCAGTTTAATATTACTGTTAGTTTATTTGCACAGCTTTATTTCGTTAGATGTATGTACATAATGTTATTTTATATTTTATAGTTTAACAATTAATACATTTACATACTTGAGAGAACAAAAAAATAATATTAAAATTCACAGGTTCGGTAAAATAATAATAATGAAAAAACATTTCGAGGTACAATTGTAAAAAAATATTTTATTGAAATGTAAAAAAATACTTATAAAAAATAAACACTTTTAAATAATAAAAAATTACACTTTAAGTAGATTGAATAAATAGGTATGTATAAAATGAGTATTTACAAAATTTAACACTACATTATTTTTTTATTTGCTAATATAGACACATGTTCCACATTTCAATAAAATTCGATTTTATATCTCATCCTTACATCTACAACAGATTCAGTACTTTTGAAGGTAACCATACAAATATATTACTAATACAAGGTTTCGGTTGTGCTGGGCAATTCATATCGTGAGTATTCTTTTTATGCGCTTGCGTCGTAGCCTATTTCGTATAAATATATTCAAGATTTGGCACAAAAAGTTCCAGCCACCATTTTGCGTTTATTATCTAACATTTAGAAGCTTCAAACTGCCTGAGAGCAAAATATTCCAATAACAAAGCACAACATCATAGAGTGAGTATGTAATTATAAATAGTATTCCGAATATAATAAATAGATTCCTTTAAGTGCGATAATCAAGGTGGCCCCACGTTGGGCGCCAAGTTAAGAGAAGTATAAAATATGAATGCAGTATTATAGCAGCCTCAACAAAACAAAAGTTGAGGTGTTCAGTTGCCTTGCCTTTTTTCCATTAGAAAGTAAAAGAAAATAACTAGTTACTCAATCTGTACTAGTGTTTATAACAAGCATATCAAGGATCGTTATCTTCAGTGTCGATTATTTTACTAAACAACAATTTAAAAAAATGGTTTATAATTTTGTAAGTTCATAAAACTTAAATACACATTTTGAGTCAGTTAAGTTTGATGTTGTTCAAAGAATTAAGTTCTGTGTGTTGATATTGTGCTATTGGAAAATTGATAATCTAGTTAAGAATAAGATAGGTTACAATAAAGGATAGTATGTTGCTATAATTTATAATTTTCAACACTCACAACGTCTTGGAGGAGTTCGCACGAAGCGATATATCTATTAAATGTGAGAAGTTGATATGAAAGCAACAGATTACTAGTTGTAATTAAAATATACATGATGTCGAACTTAAAAAGGTCAAATTATGTCTGGACGAAAAAATGGTTTGGATCTAATGCTGTCATGCATAATCTAAATTAAGTACCTCAGTGGAAGAATATAGATATGACATTAAGTAAGAGAGAGCGAATATTGCCTTGTCGCGTGTTCGAAACCTCCAATGCTAAAGAGGTTTCTTGTACCGTGATATGCGAAAGACTTGTACCGTCAAAATTAGTAATAGTTATTTTACTTCTTCGTGTATAAAAAATTAAGAAGTTTGTATTTCCATATATTACCTAAATCAAGTCTTGTTTGTATATCCTCATATACTCGTCGTACATTTCAGACTAGAAACAAATAGTGCACTTTCTCATAAAATCCACGTAATACTTCCGTAAAAAAATCTCTGATATTCTTCAAAAGAACACACAATGGAATGTCTCGATGGTTCACTTTTCGAAAAGTTTTCAAGTCAAAAAAAAAAGAGGGTCCCGAGCAAACTCAACACTTATAACGTAAAAGTCACTGAAGATCTCCTTTGGTATTAACAACAAAAAAAAATCGGCGAAAGAAGTCCATCGCTCCGTCACTCGTCGTCGTTTTTCCTTTTGTGTTTCATTTTGCGTTTCTTTTTGTTGGGCATCACGACACAACTGCAACCGCTCCGCACGCTGATGTAGTCCAGGGTGTAGGTGGCGCCACCGGAGCCGTGCGCTGGGAACGTGGGGAAGTTTTTGTTCCGGTGACTGGGGGTGTCTTTCACCAGCGCGTACGTGTAGCTGTGCTGCTGAACACACATTGACTGGTTGTGGAGTTTCTTGTCCATGAAACGGCATGGCTTGTTCAAGATATCTTTGTGGCAGGACAACTCGTAGAATCTTCAAGAGAAAATATATTAAGTATAAGCAGTACAAGGTCATATACAAGGTTTTCGACAAAAACTAAGACTGAAATTATTCATTGCTATAACTACAAAACGAAAGATCGCATAATAATATTTAAGGGGTTACGCACAGTCACGAGCTTACTCTGGACCTCATTTTTGACATTTTTATTCTCTGAGAGTATACAGTAAATTAAAACAACAACTAGTACGTTTAAATACTTTATTATTAAACTTCATTTGAGCATTTTCATGAACATATATAGTAAAAAATGGCGGAGTTATGGCTTCTCATCGGGAGCACGTTTTCGCGGTAGAGATGCTCGGTGGACACGATTTCTCGGCAACCGGTAAACAGAAGCAAACAGCAAAGTTGCGCGTTATTCTACATCGAATCGGCTACTGATTGAACGTTGGAAATTAATTTACGGTGATTATACGCAAAATGGCGACCGTTTGAAAAAAAGAGCTGTTTTTTGGCCTAAAATTCGACCCTTTTAACTATGGAGGGTAGAGGTAAGGAGGACACTCTCATATGGGGGAACAGTTGCAAAAGCACAAAACATATAGGATATGCAAAAGTGTCCGGCTGTAAGCCACAGCTGACTTTAAAGTCGGCTGTGTGTAAGCAGTAAATAATAGTTCCAAATCCCTCCAGAATGGCGCTAGAGTAGCAAATGGGTATGAAACGAATTTAGCATTTGTTGACGGAGTGAAGTGCGCTGAGTTGAAAAATTTTATTATTTTTGGTGACTAGAGTAGTTAATGAAACTGCAGTATATAAAACCTCAACTGTTTACGTCGTCCAAAATAATTTAGTAAATATAACCTATACAAACTGCTGTGAAATAACGTGGAGAGTGATTTAATTTACTTTTAAATTTTGTATATATAATTTTTTCATTTTCTTGTAAATGTCATTATTTATAATTAAAAAAAAAATAATAATTCCTCAGACGTTTGTTTATATCGGGATCACTTTCATTTACTATTTAATGCATAAGTAAACGTTTAAATTGCTACTTAAGAAAATTGATTATGTACCATATTATTTGTTGTTTATTGTTTTCCTATTTTACGTTTTATTTTTGAAAAGTGCGCCGTAACAAAGCGGATGTTTTTCTTTCCTTTTTTTACTTCTTTATCCTACTCTAATATTTTTTGGCGCTTTCTTTAAAATTTACCCACGCTACAGTAGCGCCACCCTAATTTAACGCTTTTCAACGGACACTTTTTGATACACAGACGGTTCTCCTTACCTCTACCCTCCATACTTTTACCCTTCAAAAAAAAATATATTAATTTTGATCAGAAATTAAAATCCTACGTTCAATCACGAGCCAATGTTATCGTCAACAATTCCAAAAAAATTCATTAAAATCCGTTAAGAAGTTTGTCTGTAATCCTGTCCACCGATTTGGAAAATGTCGTTTCGAGAAAAACGCGTTTAAAGTTCTTTAAAAATTCTTTAAAGTTCTTCTTTAAATATGAATAACATGATTTCAGATGGCACCACGGTGATACATAACACGTTTTTGCCCTTTTAAACAGGTCAGCAGGCTAGCACGAATAATAAGAGAGAGCACCTGGCGGGCTGGCAGCGAGCGCCGCGCGGCGGGGTGTAGTGTTCGCTTTGGCCACCGAACAGAAACTAGTCTAGTTTCTGTTCGGTGTTTTGGCAGTCGAGAAAAATAGGTTCCTATTCTAGTACCGACTTTAAACTTTGGAATTGAATAGTCCAAACTTTCGTACTGTGACATTTTCCAAACATCAATTTTTTCAAGTTTTATGACTGCAGGTAACCCATTAAGTAGGCTTCTTTTATTTTGCAAAATGACAATTCATGTGACCACTACACAACGTTATTTTATTGTAATATTTTTCAAGAACGGTTGCAAAACGGTGAGTCGAATTTGGTGGGGTCTCTAAAAATGTACAAATATACAGGGAGTTCCATTTAAAATAACGAAGCTGCATAGCGGTTACATGAAATAGAGCACCCTGTATCATTAGAATCAAATATAATATAAACAAATACAAATATTCAATGCATCTTAGTTGGAACACCCGGTAAGAAAATGACAAAGGTAATATTCCTGGAGTGGGTACTGGAACCGTCGGCGTAGAAACAAAAAACTGGACGTTTTCCACGAAACACCGAACTACTATAGTTTTCTCGACGCGCGTTTCGCCAACTAAGTTGGTATCTTCAGGAGAAGATTAAAACAGTTTTAATCTTATGAAAGTATAGTAGTTCGGTGTTTTGTGGAAAACGTCCAATTTTTTTTAAGATAGTGTTATTGAAAGACGAATAATTATTTTATAGCATTAGTCCTAGTCTTTGTTGAAAACCTCTCGTATACAAATAAAAGTTAGAAAACGTGAGAATCAAGTAAACGTTCAGTAGTAAATTTAGTCCAATTAATAAAAACACTCCACCTTGCATTAATTAGTGCAAATTATTTTTTTTGTAGGACTGTTTGTGTTTGGTATAATGTGGTAAGTGTAAAACTAAGTTTTCGACCTCGAAAGCCGGGGGGAGAACTTTTGGCAAGCGAAAAACCAAGAAATGTTCGTATTTTTTTTTAGTTTTTTTGCTTATATCTCCTAAGCGACTCATGTTACAGAAAATTTTATACGTTTCGAAATTGAAGTAGATAAAATGTTCTACAAAATGCATGGTCAAATTAATGTCGTGTGGTGTGTTTAATGGTTAATTGTATGTCGTGTGGTTCTCATTTTACGGAAGTTTGAAAATCGACGTTGATGCTGTTTCCTCATAAAAAGTAGATGCCGATGCCGCTTCCTTTAATGCAGGGTTGTTTCCAAGGAGAGCACATAATTTGGTGTTGCCATGTCCAAAAGGGAATGACGTTGTGTCACAACCGGAGAAGGCGTGAGCAAAAAGAATGTAGTCAGGATCATACTTATACAATGATGTTGAGGAGAATATGCCAGGTTTGCCACTCTTCCCTGGTTTCAGCATATATAAGTTCGTTTTGGTTGAACTAGGAATCCCAGTTAGCAACACAAGAACGTCAACATCTTCGCTGATTATAAATACACAATCGAAATTGGAAGATTGAGACAAAGCTGTTGTCACAATGAAAACATCAGCATCCTCTGCTGCCTGTAACATATTTATGCAATTCGCTTCGAAGTGTGTTTTCAACATCTGGATTAGATTGTTTTTGTTTTTCTCATTACCCAAAAATTTTTCTGGGACGCAGCAGGAGGAAGAGTTATTTCTTCGAAGGCGTACATCTACTGATGTGTTCATTTTGGAACGGCGAACCCATCTAAATTCGTCGATTTTCAAACTTTAAATTTAAAAAAAACTTTAAAATAAAAAAACATTAAATTCCTTTATAATTCATACGCCATTCTTAAAACTTATAATTTGCAATATCTGCTAATATCTGGGAATCTTTATAATTATTGAAATAACTGAACCAAATATTGTTTCACGTTACTAACTCAGAATTTTGGGAAAAATAAAAGAATACCTAGAACATGGATACGGTTAAAGGTGGTAGACAATTTATGAAACAACGTTGATTTTCAGGTTTTGTTAATCAGTGTTGACTTACCGCTGCCTATAATTGTGATCCCTATAGAGTTCTACGTAAATGCCGTCTTGGTTCTTGCCACCTTCCGGCTCGACCATCTCCAGGACCGTCGGGCAGCAGTCGGCCGCGCTCCTGGTCTTGGAAGTCTCTTGCCTCAAAAGAAGTTGGTTATCGCGCAGTGTGCGATACATTCCTGGATAAGATAGTGGAATGTTGTGATCGTAGCCGTCGTATCTGCAACGCAACGGGACTTTACAATGATTTGACAATAACACTTTCTAACATTTCTATGCAAATATCGAATTTATAATTATTAAAACCGAATAAAGACATTATTTCATTTGTAAGGATGACGACTATTTACATGTATGTTCCCAGGAATTTCTTAAAATATATCAATAGTTTTTTTCTTTGGAATTATTAGGCAAAAATAGTGTACAGCAAAACCACTTTAATCCAAATAATTTTAATCTGGACACACGCTAGTCTGAACGGCCATACATTAAGTTATAGTCCGAACTAGAGCTACCAACTGTTGAGCTTTCTATATACGAGCCCGATCGCATATGAACTGGACCACTAAAATTAATAACACAACTTTATATTTCGGGGTTAGTTGCTTTTGTTAAAAGTTACAATAAGTATTTAAAGTACTGGGGTTCTATTCAACTTTTGTCAATTTCTTCCAGTTTATATTATTATTATATTATAAAAAAATAATCCGCTAAAATGAAATTTACTGCTAAAAAAATTGTTAATCCGCCAAAAATGCCGCTGTTGTGTATTCACTGAACGATTCAATAATCCGAATAGGGTCTGGTAAAGAAGTGTTCGGATTACAGATAATTTATTTAACTATTTATGTATTTAATTATTTTAGAACATATTAAATATTAATTACAAAATATCTTTATATTAAATACAATATAATTACAAAGTAAATGTATGTCGTTTATGAAATCGTTAAATAAAAAAAAAGTTTACCTGCCCTCGTGGGAATGTCGCTTTCGGGAACTCCCTCTGAAGCGAGATTCGTGCAATGTGTCGTTAAAATGCTCGTAAGAACTGACTTGGTGAATAACAGCGGCTAAGCCAAGCACCTGTAAAATATGAAAAATAAAAATAAAAAACAAGCATTACTCCGTCCGTAATACAATTCATTTATTTCTAGTAAATGAAGTGCACAATTTATTTTTCAAGAACGTGCCTTTCAGGTGGGTATCAATTGTATATCGTATTATATTTGAGTTTCAATATTATGCAATAGGCACAATTTTAAATATACGTTGCCCGAGTATTCTGCGAATATTGTGTTTAAGTCCTTAAACAAAATACGTATGAATATTGAATATCCGTAACCTAAAGGGGCGTACAAACCTGCACACGCATGCGGTGAGAAGCTACGCATATGCGTGCGTACTCAATCCATTCGCGCTCAGAGCATTCGTTGAAACTTTTATCGCCGCATATGCGTGCGTGCTCAAATCGCTCCATCCATGCGTGGTAAAAATGTCTAAAGAGTTGGTTATGGTCAGTGCCGCATTTGTAGTCATTAGTAGTTTATTAAAAAAAGAAAAAAGATAAGAAAAACAGACGATGGTGGATGACGCATTTATTTAAAAGAAGAACTCGACATATGAGCTCCGATTGATTAGTAGATTTGGCTTTAGAACCAAATACCGGACAATTTCAAAACTTTGTACGTATGCCATTAGACTTTGAATACCTAATGTAATGAAAAAGATACAGTGTTAAGAAAGGCCATATCTGCTAAGGAGCGCCTAGCTATAACATTAAGTTTCCATATTTAATTATTTTGAAATTGTTTCCCATGTATCCTCATTCTTCGTTTTTGAACAATAGAACTTATTTTTTGGATCCCGTAATATAGGGATTTTTTCATATAGATGGAATAGTGTATGGAATTAATACGATTAATTCCATACACTGTTCATTTGACCACTCCATTTTCCAGCGTCCACAAATACATATAAATATGTCAACAACTCCGCACTAGTCTCGCTTTAAACTAGAACGGCACAAAAACCCGTCCAAATTGAGCGCGAACGCACACGTATGTTTCGTTGATGTGCGCCAAAAAAACCGACACCGGTCTGGCTCACGGTATGCGCGCTCAAGTCATTCGCGAGAGGTAACGCATGCGGCGAGAGGCCACGCAAACGCCGTCCAGATTTGCATACGTATGTGTATGCGTAGCTTCTCACCGCATGCGTGTGCAGGTTTGTACGCACCTTAACATGTGACTCAGTTTTAAGTAGGTTTTAAATTTCATAAATAGATTGACAAGAATTTATATTTTCAAATATTCAAATTTTTTAAAATGAATTTTGATGTCAAGTTAAAAGTTAACACTTATTTTTAAATCAACATTTTAAAACCAACTTCTCTGTTCGTGTGTGTTCATGTATGAACTGGATTTCCGGAACTTCTGCCATATAAATTAAAATACATATCTATAATTAATTAATATACTGTATGTAAATTAAATATATGTGAAGAGATAGTTTCATTAAGTGAGACAGAAACAGACGTTACCGTGACGTTACACAAACCAGAACAAACTGCTCCCACACCTGCCCTTGGTTTCCACGGTGCGGGGGTGCTCGGTTCTCATTGAAATAGAGAGGGTACAATATCGTCAACAAATCCGAATTGCCACACCACATAATCACTGACACGTCCGCAGAGACGTGCCACGTGCCTGATAGGTGTGGCAATTACATCTGTTTTATTCTATTCTATTAGGTATTACTTCCTTTCTTTTTTCTTGGCTGACTACTTCAGAATACATAATATGATATATGAATATCAGTTTTCTTTTTTGGTTAATTTGTTTCAGCTTACTTGGACTTAATAACACGGTTTAGTTTTAAGCGGTAAACAACTCTACCTCTATATAATTACTGTTACTGGGACTGCTGTAATCAAATCAATCGCGTAACTAGCTTTTTGTTAATTTGGTGTAAATTAAAACAACCCCCATGACATGCTTCGCGAGTTACATATGATGTGTCGCATCGCTCGCCATATGCCAGCATAAGTCATAATAAAGAAGACTAGAACCACAGTTTAAAGTAATCAGTTGTCACAAAGGTCGGTTCCCTTTCAAGTTTTGGCTCACAGTTTTATTTTTTATACTAGGGTAAGGTAACCTGCGCAGTAGCTAGTTTTACTGCCAGAAAGAGATACTGTGTTTGTTAAGTTTACTCCAAACGTGCACTGAACTTGAACACGGCGAAAATCGAATTATTAATTACCTACTTAAAATTGAAGTACCTGTATTAGAACTTCAAATACATATTTGTCTGTAACACACAAAGCAGGACTTCAAAGCAGGATAATAATCCAGACCTTTTCTTTTACTTGGAGGTACCAATATAGTTCGAGTTGGTAGCATAAAGAATTCTTTATGGTTTGTAGTATATTACTATATATATACTTTATCTATAAGGTAAGTTGCGCAGTACGGATATTTTAGGGCAGAATCAGATCATGCGCACTAAAAATTTGGAGACACGAGTGCAACAACTGATTCCTTTAAACTGTGCTAGAACTAAGGAGACCGAAGTCGTTCGGTGTCATGGTCTCATATCTGTACGTCTCCAGAAGGCGCTGTAAGCAGTGCTGTGCTCGACGTCACGTGATCTGCGAAAGTCACGTGATGAGATGAGCAGCGGACCACATGTGACTGTTTGTGAATGTAGGCTGTCCATGCGTATGCTTACATGCTGTTTGACTTTAATAAAAATAGGTACAATACGAATGTTAAATAAATATGGTTCGAAAGTGCTGTGTTGCATTGTGTGATACAAGAAGCGTTCCGAAGCGTCAGAATAACCGGATATTATTTCAAATTACTGATACGCACACAGATTAGTACAGAACGACACTGCTTACAGCGCCTCTGGAGGCGGACATATTCGAGCCCCTCGCGTTTTACAGCGAAAAGCCGCAGCTCTGTCTCCTTAGTTGTAGTCTTCTTGGTCATAAGTTATGACTCAAAACTTATGCGGAGGGAAACAAACAAATTTTTAGAAAGAATCCATTGCAAATTCTTATAAGAAGATATTACTAGATAGGTCAGTACATGTATTGCGAAATTAAGAATCGTATTTCAATCGTTCGTTAAGTTAAGGATCTTTATTTAGTTCCCAAAATCTTAAAAAATTACTTAAACTGTTCACATTTTTCAATTTAAAGCAAATTTTATATACAGTTGTCTAAACTTCACTTCTGTAACAATCTGATGTTTATGATGGTTTATAATAAATCCGAAAACGGTAACGCTCTGTGTATCATACTTGCTTCTCTTAAGCAGTACTTATTTGTCATTTTATTTCGGTAACAAAAAAAGCGGGAAAAATGAGACGCGTTTCGCGTCCAGTTTTTTTCCAGCATCCTTCACGTTGATTAATTCGAAACTCGAGCGGGTTGTCGGCGTGGAAGCATCCCGCGGATACTCGACTTGGGAACCAGAAAAAATAAATGTACGGCGCATCAGAGTGCACTTTATCCTGTCAAGATGCGAGATATATAAATTTTGCGATTGTTCCCTTTGACAACTTAATATCAAGTTGGCGGGCCGAAGCGAACGGAGCCGAGTTGCGCACGTGAGAGAAGATAAAATGTGAACCGAAAACGTTCTACAGAGAGCGGAAAAAGTATTGTACAATTTCAACAAAACCGAAGCGAGCAAGTTTTCATAAAAAAAAACAAACAAAACGGGTCAAATTTGAATTACAAAAATGCATATCTGCAATATCGCCTTTCGATTGTCGTTTTCTGAATGATGTTGATTGTTGAAAACAATCGGCACTCAACATCATCCTCAATGTTTTCAAATTACGATACCGTATTTTTGATCTTGGTTTTGGCTAATCTAATCTCATTTAAAACGGCTACATATAAATTTCACCACATTGCGTTAGAAAATATTAGAGAAAATTCGAAACGACACTGGATGTGAAATGACAAAATTATGACACACAAATTTGATTATTAAAAATTAGGCATAACATCAGATCAATTGGTTCATTGTAAGATCAGATCAATTGGTTTTCAAATTTCCAGCCATTGATTTCTGTCAATAGGCGAGTCCGTCTATCAGTGGCGGCTCGTGACTTTTTCTTTGGGGGAGGCAAACCAATTTTATAAAAATTATAAGATGCAGTGAAATAATATAGGGATTTTTGCCCTGACTGCGTGAATTTCGATTTGACGGGCTGAATTGATCACATTCCTAATATTTTGTTGGCCTAAAAGATGTAATTTACAAACACAACTAATATGTTCCTGACTTTTTGAATGTGTCAATTGAACGAGATAAATTTTTAAGATTATCAAATCAAGACTTTGTTCAAGCATCTTCTCCATGATTGAAAAATAATACACAGGACTACCATACAATAAGTTAAAGAACCACTAAGCCATTTGCATTTATCATACCACGTATTAACAAAACTACGAGCCGGCTTACCCTGATTAATTAAAATTTTACTTAGGTCTGGTCGTAGTAATCTTAAATCTTTAACAAATCATTTATCCTCATAAGACAGGCGACTAAATGTGTACTTTATAAGATACTCAACAATATCATTACAGGTTCGAATATTTATTTGAGTGTCATTACAACTCGTATTATTATTATGAAACAAACTGCTACACTTGCCAGTTACCTCCATTATAATTTTGTATAATCAATTAAATAAAACGTTCAATGTAAGTACTATGGTACACTTTCTATAAAATTATTATTACCCTCCTATACCACTCAAAGCACTCAAAAAAACTGGCAAGAATAAAAATACTTTCCAACGACAATTTCCAAAAAAGAGAACAATAAAACATAAATATTAAACTTTGTGGGTTAGGTTGTTAAGTTCATGAAATCAAATAACTCGCTTTCTCCGCTGTCACGTGTGAGAGGTGGAAGATGGGCGTGTTTGCCTCAGCTATGCAGTTTTTTAAATGACCTTTAATACCACTGAAGTTAAGAGTTAAATTTGTTAAGGCGCAGGTGGTTGCGAAGCGCGAAGCCCGCTACCCCGTGTAAATACATATGTGAAAACATTGGCATCGGAGGCTTGCCACCACGGCGATAGACTAGGCGCTGTGTCATTTATGTTGCAAATAATAGTGCAGGAACTCCTTTGGGCTATTTATGTTTATTACTATTTTTATTTTTAGAAACTAATTTTTTACCCGATATATGAATTTAAAAATGAAAGGTAAGTATTATAGGTAGGTAGGTTTACATAAAAAAACTTCTTTGGAATTTTCACAGAGGAGGCACTGCCTACGTAATTTGTCTAATTTAGCACTGTATCTTTGAATCCTCTAAATTTTGTTGTCTGGTGGAATAAACTTTTCCCTCAAATATCACCAAAGAAAATAGTCCAGGGGCATAAGATCTTGGGAGCTCAGAGGCCAGTCTATTGGCCCTCTTCTACTAATCTAACGCCCAGGAAAAAAATCGCTCAAGTAATCTCGAACAGCTTGAGCAAAGTGCAGTTCTACGCCATCTTGTTGAAACCACACAGCAGTGTTCGGTAAACCGTGTTCATTTTCATCGGAAAAAGTTCTACGAGGGCAGGAGCTAACTCATAACGAACAAACTTCTCCAAAAAAATTGGTAGAAGAGAGCCAATGACACTAATAAACCTTCAGAACTTGACAGTTCTAAAGGTAATAATTTAAGATATGCGGGATCTATTCCACGCCATACTTTGAGGACTTTTAATATCTTGTGATACTTTTACAGGTATACCTATAATTGATAAACCTGCTAATACTAACCTTACAAGTACTTACTAACGAAAATGAATTTCCTCCTCCTTACGTTTTTTTGTGTAGGACTAACCATATGATACACCACTTTATAAAAATTTTGCAAAACCTTAAGCCCTAAATGATTAGATCACTGCAATTATGGTTAAACTCATATTTAACAAGTATGTGCCATGCCACTTTCACAGTTTTTTATAGTTCAAAGCATCATCATCAAAGTAAAGTAAAGACTCACAGATCATTAGGAAAAAAACATATATTTAACACATGGTTAGACTATCACTACGATAGTCAAATATCAAACTAAAACAACTAAAACACTGCCATATAGCAACTAACGTTCATTTTCCATGATTTCTTTCTTTTCCGATGGTAAGGGTCAGCTTTCTGTACACGCAGCGTCTTATCCGACCTCAGCACACAGCAAACCTTTCAGCAAGCCACATATTTCCGAGTATTCCTTATCCAAACAGAATAATTTGGGTAATTCATTTTTATCCACGTAACCCGTCAATTAGCACTCCGGCATTGATGTCACTGTAAATCAACAAGGAAATATTTTCCCAGCATTTTTTTAAATAAAAACCTTTATCTCGACACAGAGGTGCACGGACGGTTCGGTTTTCCCACTGAGGCATGTTAATTGGTCCGTATGTGGATCCGAATGTGGTAACGTTTCAATGCAAACACGATAATTGGCTCGGTCAATATATCGGGCTCTAAAAAAAATTTAACACCGCTCTGTAAATTCGGAATCAATGGGCTATTAATAGCTGGCTTAATGAATCTTAGATATATGGCTTCGGTAAACGTCGAGCGATTTGTTTCCGTTCAACGAAAGGAAAATAAGGTCGATTGAGATGCGATGCTACAAGTGTACGGCATCGATTTTACACAAACCAAACATAGGTCATGGTCGTCAGCTGGTATTACGATTTAGGTTTTTCTGTCAGCTGTACTTTTTTTGAGTATTTGTAATTGTGAACATTTTGTAGGATTACTTATTTGTGTATTATCCTGTTTGTTCATCCTGTAGAAAGTGTATATTTCACATTCACTGTGATCCAACATTGACCGGTTTTAAAAAAATATTCGCCTCCTTGGAAAAATTCGACGCTCCTGATAGTACATGCTACATGCATTATAATTTACTGCAGTTATACAGGGTTTTTAATGAAAAACGTAACGCTTTTGGAAGATAACTGTGGTTACTTTCTTTCATTGCACTTCTCCAAAAAAATAGGACGTATAAGATTGTTGTAAAACCTGAAGAAAATCCACTTGCGTAAAAATTATGATTTAAAAAGTGGCACGGAAGCCCCGTACGTACGCCACTGATTCTGTGATTAAAATGTGTCTTAATCGATGATTGAGATGATCTATGATTTCATTATACTACTTCATTTGTAAAATTGTAACCTGGTATCTCTTACCGTTATTGAGCAAACAGAAAACAAATCAAAAAAACATTGTTTCAAGAAAAGTTTTATCACCTTGTATATCATAAACTAAGCATTTCACGGCCTATGTTCATATATTTTTTTTCTTAGAAACACTTTTTCTTCAAAAGTTCTAGCCAGAAACTGGGACTCCCTGTATAATCGCACATTGATTATTTATTATGTAGCCTTACCAATCAAATCGAGCAGAAAAACAATAATACAGGTGGCCTTCCCGTGGAATGCCGTGGAGCCTTCAAAAAAATCGAACTTTAAAACCTCAATTACTTAATACCAATTAGAGCTGTTAGCGCATCGAGATAAAGACGCACCAGCTTAAGATGTTTATTTAATTTTATAATTTACCGTCGAAGGTTTAACGGTTGCGCCCACACGAGGGTTATACACTGTCTATGCGCACATATCTATGGAGCCAAAACTACTAATAGATATAGCTAATCCCAGAAATTAATGTGTCCCATTTCAGGCGCCGTCTTGAGCCGCATCACATTGACGGACACATAAACGGGTTCCCTCGAATCGACCATAAATATCTTATTCAGATGACATATCGCCGTGACTTATAACTAATAAAGAAAACGGGATCTTCGAAAGAGCATCAAGAAGGTCAATTTGGTCTTGGTAAACACAAAGGCAATTTTAAAAAAGAACTCATAATAACGTATGTCCTAAAAGTTTTGGCACAAAATTCATGAACTTAAATCTTAACAATAATGAAATAATATCAAGTCGCCTTTGGTAACAAAAGATTGTTTACTTTGTTGACTGTCAGTCGAGGGTTATTTATTTTGAAGTTTATGCTTTCAAATGTCGTATAAATTAGAAATAAGAAAAAGTATCTATAACTTTGTTGGGCGGGTACCCAAAGCTGAAATATTTCGAATATTCGAGAATGAAAATATTTCTCGCAGAACCATTTATCGAACAATAGCGGAGTGCGAGCAGGGAATACCTTGTTGGAACCTTCCAAAAAGTGGAAGACCACGAGTATTTACTGCACAGAGGGAAGAGCGGTTGGTAAGAAGAGCAAGAAACTAAGTTGGGATGTCATCAAGGAGACTGGCTCGTCAATATGACACTTCTAAGAGTACGGTATCGTTGACATTGAAGAGGAATGTTCTGAAATATCGAAAGACGTAAGTACCCCAAATACACTCAAGGGCAGCTTCTACGTATACCAAGATGCTGCCGTCAACTGAGACGGGTCTACTTTGCCGATGGCAAGAGCATTATTTTAGACGACGAAAAGTATTTCACTTTGGCTAAATCCGAAATGAAAGGAAATGATGGGTTTTATACAAATAACCTAGAGGAATGCCCTGACAATGTACAGTTTAAGACTAAAGCAAAATTTGCCGATAAAATCCTTGTCTGGTGCGCAATTTCTAACAGGGGCATATCCCGACCTTTTGTGGGAAGAGTGAGAGGCGAAGCTTTGAACAGTCAGGGGTATATTGAGAACTGTCTTTCCAAATTGCTCCAGTTTGTCCAAGAACATCATGCTGAGGATGATATCATGTTTTGGCCAGACTTAGCATCGTGTCATTACTCTAGAGATACCCAAAACTGGCTTCGTCAACACCGCATACCTTTTGTTCCTAAAAACCCTAATCCTCCTAACTTGCCTCAGGCTCGCCCAATAGAGGATTTTTAGGCTTTATTGTCGCGGAAAATTTGTGACAGAGGCTGGGAAGCCCAAAACGAACAGCAACTAAGACGTCGAATTTTTGAAAAATTGTGAGAAATTGACTTGAATTCCGTCCAGGGCCTCATGAGAGACATCCGAAGAGAGTTGCGTCTGGTAGAAGAGTATGGGCCGCTTCACATAATTTGATAGTATAGTTTAGTTAAGCATTATGATGTAGTTTATGATAAATAATTGATGTTTCAATAAATCTGTTCATTAAAAAAAAACTGCTATAAATATTTTGTGCCAGAACTTTAGGACATACGTTAGTACTGGTATACTGGAATAACATATACAGTAAGCCCCGAAAGTCACCATACAGAAAAGATATCGCTAAAAAAATTAAATTTCAAAGTTTTCAAAGAAACGTAAATAACTTACAAAATAGTAAATCCCTTCGAAGTTGTTGGACTCGTATTAAAGGGAAATCTTCAGTGTATCTATTTGACTAACTGAGTCATTTTGTAAAAATATTTCCTAGACATGAAAAAAATCTAAAGTTGAACCACAAATATCACGAAAATTCAAAAAAGCCCTGTACGCCACACATTACTCCATCAAAAATTATGGATTAATATCCCTCTAGAACCCCCCTGTGTTTTATTAAATTTTCAGGAACAGTGATTTTTACGAAAACGATAGTAAGGGTGGTAGAATTTAGATTTTTTATGATATTTTTTGGTTCAACTTTAGATTTTTTTCATGCCTATGAAACATTTTTACAAAATGACTGAGTCAAATAGATGCACTGAAAATTTCCCTTTAATACTAGTCCAACAACTTCGAAAGGGATTTACTTTGAAAACATCGAAATTATAATTTTTTAGCGAGTGGGTGTATTGATGACTTTCGTTGCTTACTGTACGTGTACTGCTGATCCAAATACAGTTTTACAATTTTTTTTCACTTCCCCAGCAATTTAAAATATCAATGTATCTATGATTTTCAAACTCTTGATCTGAATTTCTCGAATCAATGTTTTTAGGAACTCAATAATATGAAAAAAGTTAAATCAACCTAAGTAATTATGGGTATTACTAGGTTGTCCCATAAGTTCTCGGACACTTGCGACCAAAAAATCATTTTACAATGATATTTATAATCAAACAATAAATATTCTTCAAAATAAATGCCATCGCTTTCTATAGTTTTTCATTGTCCATGGTTGATGGGCGGCCGTACCTGGGTTGATCTCCAGAGCTGGACCATTCCCTCCCTCGTCTTCCACTTCCACGCAAATTTCCTTGGCTGCCGCCATTACACTCAGCCCCTTTTTCCAACAGTGCCGCAGAAGTACGCGATTTGCAATTTTTTCTTCAGTCATTTGAGACCGTAAAAAGTTACATTTTTCAATTACAACTATAAAACAGTATTCTAAAGTATTTTAAAGAGAAATAAAAGTGCTACAAAATGATTGGCCATGTTTGGTACATGAACCGATTTGGATTAAATACCATGGACAAATTTAATGTCAAAAATTCCAGCTTCAATTCTCCGGGAACTTATATATAGTGGGAACCAGTATATAGTGACTCGTAGAAAATTTGCAACAAACGAGAACAGTATTGTTATTAGTTATTAGATCAGAGATATCTGTATCGACATTTTACAATTATTGTTTAATTGATATTTAAACGTGCAGGTTTTTACGGCTGTTGTCAATTATAGAAACTTCTTCCGGGTTATCGATGTTTCCTTAACGTATCACTGCTTATAGTCTTAGCTTCTTCAGAAGGCTGTCTAAAGCTAAAGGCTGACTTTAGATAAACTTCAGAAGAAGCTGAGAGTAGCAAAACATTCCTAAAAATTTTTTTCAGAGGCAGAGCCGTTTTTGTTTTAAAGTATTGTTAGAAATATTCTTCAATTTGGAGCTTTTGGAGAATTTGGTTAACAATTTTGTGTGGTCAAAATGTTTTGTAAAAAATGTTTGTATGATTTTTTAGAGTATTTAAACGAATTTAAAAAACTACTCCGAATAAAAAAAAACATCCTGTATTGTTCTACTTAAAAAATATTATCCCTAGTTTTCTGGTCACAAAAATGTGATTATTATATTTTCTTATCTACGATTACTTCAACTTTTCGAGATATATCGAGACAATATAT
Organism: Aromia moschata; assembly: GCA_029963805.1. Taxonomy (NCBI): domain Eukaryota; kingdom Metazoa; phylum Arthropoda; class Insecta; order Coleoptera; family Cerambycidae; genus Aromia; species Aromia moschata. The sequence continues at coordinate 1,194,251 of JAPWTK010000004.1, forward strand.
CTTGTTTCGGTACTTGTGCATATTGATATGTATCTCTCTTGATTTTTAATATTGTGTTGACTCGAAAATATATATTAAATACATAACAATATATACCGGTACCTATATCTTGAAAAAAGTTGAAGTAATCATACAATAACCATAAATTTACCCTTACAATTTTAAGGGTAAACTTATAGGAATTTTTTTTAAATTGAAGTGTTCTAAGACCACAAAAAATAGTGTATAACCCTTTTTTTGAATTTTGCGATCCGATGAAAATTAAGAGAAATAAAAGGAGTGTCAATTTTAGGTGGCTATTTAAGGATAAATGGAGATAGATAATATTTATTTGGATTTTTAGTAGAATAATGACCTTGTAAAGCATCTGAGGATATCCAAAATGATTATATTTATACATTTTGAAACTCAGTATTTCAAAAAATTATGTGGCGTTAGAATTATAAAAGCAGTTCAGTTTGACGTACGTTTGCCTCAATACTATAAAATATAATTGTCAAAATTACAAAAATAACTTTTTCTCCTTGTATTTTTTGTTTGATAATCGAAGATGAATAAAATTGAATTCCACGCTTTACTCCTGGCAACGCGACTTAAAACGATCATGAAAAAATACCATTATCGTTCCTCTACGGAAATCACATTAATATTCATGACCCATTGAATTGATTTTTTCAAGCACGGCAATTAAAAAATCAAGTAGGTAATGCGGTACTACAGCGTCGTAAATTAAGCCGCCTTCGTCATTGTGAACGTGTGGGTCTCTCGGCGCCTGGGGAAGGATTTATAACGAAAGATAATTCCAATAATTACTTTATAAATTAGTGTCATTTATGGAACTACGTACTTTTCGGTTTTAAGAGCGTTTAATCTAATTTTTATTGATGAGCGCAAAAATGAAGCAGTAGGGTGCGGGTTATTTACTAAAAAAGTATGTTACTCTCAGATTTTGATACATACCTACATACATTATGTACGTTTTGTTTTAGTGTATATATGTAAACATTCAAAATGAATTCAAAGTTTATTTTGTAATTGCGTAGGTACGACAAAAGTTGTAGACATACGATTACTACTAATCAGTGAACGTGGAAGTAAAGATAGTTCTGTGTGCAGTACTTAAGATTTACTTTGCAATACAGTGGCGTAGCTGAAGGGATATGGTATGGATTTTTTATGTAAACGTAGTACATTTTTATTACTACTTGATATTCAATCCATTCACTATATGTTCCAGAAATAATTCCAAAATAATACTATGTAGTTATCACTTATCTGTTCTGTTTAAAATTGGTGCGGGCTTCTAATAATTTGATAATTGACAGCGAAAGGAAATTCCTCATAGTCCTTGAAGAAGTTGAATCCAAACCAAGAAGTAAATTGTGGATTCACGACCAATTCTTATGGCTTCAAAATACTCCACCTTTATTTAACAATCTGTATCCAGTCTTTGAGCAACTGGTTTTTATTTTATTACTTAACTATTTCGTTACACAATCAGATACTCTTTTTATTTTCGATTTATTACAAGGACATATTCAACACATAATAAACAAAGCAACCGAATAAAAGATGTGTTTGTTTCACTTTCAAACTAATTAGAAAGAAACGAACAACGCGAACTATTTTTTTATGTATGTGGAGAGAAAAAAACCAATAGACAAATTAACCCGGAACAGCAACAAACTTGAAATGTCATGATGCAGCAGCAATCTTGGAATAGCATGATGCACCGCGTGTCGCAAGGACAAAGTGAATTATATGTATCAAATATTAATCTAGTTTTCTTCGGTGGTTACGCATAGTTCATAACAAAAAAAATAATATTTTCCCGTTCAGTATGTTTTCTTTCAATACTTTAAAAGTATACGCTGAACATCATAAATTAAGTCACACCCATTAGTTTGAGCGTACGTAGTCTCGACGCCAAAGGAACGATTTACAACAAAAAGTAATACCGGTATAATTACTTTTTACAAACTGATATTGCTTATATAACCACATTGTTTTGTATTTCATTTTTATAGTTTTATCTGATGCGTAAAACATAAATAACAATATACGATTGCGAGGTATCATGGCAGTGTTGCATTTTGTTGTGCAATATCGATCGGAAAAAATGAAGGTCTAATGGAGCAAGATCTGCAGAATATGGTGCATGGGATGTGCAGCATATTCTTTGGCGCTTTCACCATATTCTTTGGTGCTTTGGTTCTTTTTTAACGGAGCTTTTGAGTACGTAATCGTGATAGAAGATGTTTTGTAATGTTAACCGTATGTGGTTGGGCAACGTTGAGAAATATTGAAAAATTATTCCCAAAGTGAAGTTGCAGAAACAGTGAGAAAATTGAGAACAATTTTTGGTCGAAATGAAGCTCCGTCAGCGCCTGGTGCAAGAAAGTTCTTAAGGAAAGTTCCTGAAATTGGCATGCTTATGAATAACATAAATCATCCACGTGCTCATCCGGTGCGCACAGCTGAAATAATTGCTGCTGTTGCCCAAAGTGTGCGTGAAAACCCAAGAACCTCAACTCGTCACAGAGCACAACAAATTAATGTCAGTCGCACTTCTCTGAGGAGAATATAGCATAAAGACCACGGATTATTTGCTTACAGTTTCAACTTACTCAAGAGATAAAGTAAAATGACCATCCACTTCGTTATCGTTTCTCCTTGTGCGCTTTAAATGAGTTTGAAAATGAAGCCGATTTCAATAGAAAAATCATTTTTTCGGACGAAGCTCATTTTCATCTTGGAAGACATGTTAATAAACAGAACTGTAGGATTTGGGGTTCAGAAAATCCACACGTAGTCATAGAGAAGCCTATGCAACCTGCAAGAGTGACTGTTTGGTGTGGGTTTTGGAGTGGTGGCATCATTGGTCCGTACTTCTTTCAAAATTAAGATGGTAACAGCGTTACAGTAAATGGAATGCGTTACAGATACATGTTAACTGATTTTCTGTGGCCGCGATTGGACGATTTGGACTTGGACGAGCTTTGGTTCCAGCAGGATAGAGCATCGTGTCACACAAGCCGTGAAACAATCGATCTTTTGCACACTAAATTCGGTAACCGTGTTATCAGCCGTTTTGGAGACTTTAATTGCCCATCGCGCAACTGCGATTTAACACCGTTGGACTATTTTTTATGGGGACATGTTAAGGCCCGTTGTTACTCCAACGATCCACAAACAATTGACGCACTGAAGGAAAACATCAATAGAGTTATTCGTGCAATAGAGCCACAAATAATCGAAAATGTACTGCAAAATTGAGTAAAAAAGAATGAACTACTGCCAGGCCAGCCGTAGCGGCCATTTAACTGAAATTGTTTTTCATAAATAATGGGAAAGCATACTTTCTTGAATAAAGCAACAATCATTTAAAAATATTCAACGATGTAGTTTTAATAGCAATTTTAAAAAGAAACCATCTGATGGCCCATACTTTATTTTCGTTACTTTATACCTACTTAATATTGAGGTTTTAGGAATCTGAAAGATTCCAGATGTCACTAAATTCTAATTATATGACATTGAAATCAAGTTTCTATATTTCAATTAAGGTAAACGTGCTAGTCATCGTCAGTGCTCCAGTATTCGTCATATTTTACAAATTGCAATTAATATTAAGAATCTAGAGACATCTAGCGTTAAACTATCGAATCAGCCTCAAAGTTGAATACCTACGCATTCTTGATCATATAGATTCTGTGGCATAGATTTGGCGGGACGATTGTAAGAAGTTCGCGCGATCGCATGTGTCACCATATCTCATGCTTAGTTGTGTTAAGTTAGTGATCCTGTTAAAGAAAATGACATTTATTACACCCGCGCTGCGTTGACACCGGCTAGTTTTCTGACATTTACTTGATTTCGCTGGATAATTAGGTACGTTCTTAAGTTGATAATAATAAAAGTTTGAGGTTAATTTGTTTGAAACAACGTAATTTTGGTATGACGAATACTGATTACGCTCAAGAGGGTGACTGCACCAGTAGTCGTCACAACTGACGATTACTGATACAAATGCTGTTAAATATCAAAATTGCTTAGCTCTGGTATCCCGTATTGCATGATCAAGACGCTATACAATTTTGTTTAGTTAAAGCTGAATGTCTTTGTTAACCAGTGATCGTCATATAACTTTGGGAACAAAACTGCTGTTATAAATTTCGTAATTGCTATGACGAACACAGGGGCAAATACGTGACGGATACTGATATTTTCAGGATAATTGCTGAAAATGAGTAAAGGAAGGTTCAATTATACTGAGGAAGAAATGGAACGCGCCCTTTTGGCCGTTCAAAATGGAATTTCGATATAATCGGCCGCCAAGTCCTTCAAGGTACCGAGGATGACACTGTCCGATAAGGTAAATGGAAGAACGCCGATTCCAAGGAAGATGGGTCCACCTTCTATTCTGTCTAAGGAGGAGGAAATGTTGTTGGAGAAATGGATTCTCCATCTGGCATCATTACGCTTTCCGGTTGGTTAAAAGACTTGCAGAAAAACCAGCAGAAGCTACAAATACTCCCGAAATTAGCACCATTACAGATGATGAGAATTCAGCTTGCACAGATAATGCTGCCTCTGCTCCTGTCGTCCTTACATCTTCAGAGCTCAGTCAAGATCAAAATACTAATTATGTGTGGTTGGACGCTTTTTTGAAAGATAAAGCGGTTGAAACATATGAGGTGACAACGACTGTAGAAAAGTGCCGTAGTAGGCACTGTCGAGTCGAACTCTCAGCCTGAAATGAACGAAAGTATTCTGGATGGCGATGAAAAGAGCTACTACGATCCTAACTTAAAGGAACCTAATAACAATTTAATGTCAAAGGTTTCAATGGAAAAGGAAAATCAGAAACAGGAAACATTTTCTAAAGACTCAGAAGATTGTATTCCATCTACATCTAACCAGAACGAAATGGATATAGAAACGCTTCAAGATATGTAGACTATCAGGTGTCAATCACCAGCTCCAGAAGCCATAATTGGAGTAAAAGAAACATTTCCCACGCCCCTTAAAAATTCGCTATTCTGGCCTAACACGCCAACTTCTACAAGTAAAAAAGGAAAGTCGAAAGAAAAAGTTCCTGCAGTTGCTAAGTTGCTAAGTTGCTTAAAAATTAAGAAGATTGAGGAAAATAAGAGAAAACGGGAAAAAAGAGCTCAGGCAGAAAAAGAAAATATACAGTCCAAAAAGCAGAAAAAATGTGTGGCAGAGATGAAAATGTAAGCAGTTGGTACTGTAAAATTTGTGAGGAAGAAATACAACAGGACATGATACAGTGCTTGTAGTGCAAGTGTTGGGTTCACGAAAAGTGTAGCGGCGTGTCCAAGACTGCAAAAATGTTTTATTGTTCTTCTTGTGTCACAGAATAAATTAATAAACAAATAAAATAATATAATTATATAATGTTGTGTGTACTTGCTTTCTAAATCATTATAATCAGCATGTATGACGAATATTAGATCATTCTTATGACGAACAGTGGAGCTGGTCAAATTTAGGTGTGACGATTACAGGGTCAAATGGCAGTTACTTATTATTTTATTTATTATTTCTAAATTGGAATACAGTAACATAACGGTTTTCTATCCATAAGAGGCAATATGCTTCAACAAATGCATTACTATAAATATGCAATAATAATAATGTGAAAACACGTAATATAGCTAAGACAAAGTTACACTTTTTCTTAAGCTGACGAATACTGGTACATTTACCTTAAATTAGTTTCTATCGCATAAGAGCGAAAAAAACAACTCTGCGATTTTTTTAACGAACGGATCTCATCGGATAGATGATGATAGATAGGATTCCCGTCTCCTACGCCACTGCGCTCGTGTGATATCTCCATTATGCACTTTGAAGATATTCGCATCGATCTGCAGGGGCGTTATTAACGATCGATGGTGCCGAGATACGGCGTTTGACTTAATTATTACGCGTTGTTCTCGCATGATTAATATGCAAAAGCAGAAAGAGACATGCCCTTGCGCGATTATATCGTTTGCGGGCGTTATTTATCGCCGACGATTTCGTACAGCTCAGAACCGAACGAGTCTATTAAAAGGAAAATTATACGACGGCGCTCGTTTGTTATACATATGGAAATAGGTACATACTAGGGATGTTACGGAGGTGGTTTTATCGGAACCGAAGTCGGAGTTTTTAAATTTGGTTTATCGGAGTCGGAACCGGAATCGGAGTCGGAGTCGGAGGTGGTGGTAGAAGACAAATATGTTAAGAGAAGGATTGAAATTTTGGATTTCCATTCACTTTCCACCACAATAAGGGATCGTCACTGATAGGAATACGTTTTTCTTTATTGTACTCGTTAAGTAAAGCTTTCAATATAAGAAATTTGTCCAAAACTGTATGTTCATCGAATATGGTATTATTATCATCATCATCACTACTCAACAATATATTTGATAAAATTGTTTGGACATTTGTTTGCCCCATTCCATCAACATATTATTTTTTTCTTGAATTAGGTCTCCTGCATGTCTTCCGTCGAATGCATGGCATTTTAAAATAACTTTTAGCCTTTTAAAATCGTCAGTTACGCCGTGCTCTGTTAAACTTAATAACGATACATTCGAACTTGGTTCGCTCCAAATGTCTGTTGTGAATGAGATTTTCTCAAATTGTTTCAGCAAATCATTTATTTTTTTGCTAATTTTGCATATAACTCACCACAAATATAGTAAGTAAAAAACTGCCTTCTCCTTAACACCTTAACTGATAATTCGGTGCAATAAACTGTACAAGTCGTCGAAATCCAATACCTTCCACGAAATTGAAGGGAAGATCTTGCAAAGCAATCATTTCAGAAATCAGTCTGTCTAGTTCCATTGACTTAACATTAGAAGTACACCATTTTTGATTCTTTATCAGTTTCTTTGAGAGTAATTTGTTTTTTGACCTCTTGAAAAGGCGTTGTAGTTGAACACTGTGCAGTATTTTTCTTTTCAGTTTCTAATTAGATTAATTCTTCGTATTCAGTAGCATGCACAGACTTTAAATGACCTTTTAACGAAGTAGTCGTACCTTCCTTTCGTGAATATGTCTTTTCACAAAGTTTACACTTTACCGTATTTGCACAAACTTCAATGAAATAGTTCCAAATAATACTTGATTTAGACTTCATTGTTTAAATAAAAGAATAATTTTATTGAAACCGCACAAAACAAAACATCCACATTGCGTAACAACAAGACAAGTGAAAGAATAATCGACGAGAGAAAGCACGGAGCGGGGCGGGATTCCTCGTGTGACATGTTGAACCTGTTCGTACACGTTGACCGCGGCCACCTCTCGCGGCCCGCCGCTATCCTTCGATTTCCGATTAAAACCTCCGATTTAAAAACGTCGGAGCCGAAGTCGGAACCGGAGGTGTAATATCAATCGGAAGTTCCGACTTATCGGAATCGGAGACGAAGCTTCGTATCATCCCTAGTACATACATACATACATACATACATACATACATAATATGTACAGGGTGCTGTGTTTGATAATAATATTTGATTACCCTCTATCTTCTTTCTTACTTGCGTGAAAAATTGCGGAAAAAACGAAGCTATTGTAATTTTTATATTCATAAACTGCTCATCAAGATTAGCGTAATACTTTTTAGATCAGCGCCATTTGCGTTCTATTCGGGTTAAGAGACTTGCGATTTTTAATTTTCGGTAGTCTATGTAAACGTTTCGTCGTCCACACCCCAAAAAATCAACCCCGTGTCGAAATTTGAATTCGCAATATTTTGATGCCAATTTCAGAGACATACATCGACTAAGAAGGACGCTGTCAAGTAAAAACTCCATCCCAGCACACATTAAGACCTCCTCAATAAGTTTTGTGTATTTGGTCGCTGTCCCGTCTCTTCAACTCACTTCCAGACCCTTAAGCCACCCCTTTGCATTTACGCAGGGTTTTGCGTGGTTTGACCTCTGTTGGGCGCATCCATTCATCCTAATACTGCCTAATAATTCTGTCCCTGTAGAAGGCTGCGTGGGATGTCGTTGTGTCTCGAATTCATGTCATTGCTTGAAGGCTCTCGAAGTTGGCGGAACGCACTGCGAACGGCCGATTGAGTGCCTAAAGTGATATTCCAATTCCAACCCACCCCCTTGAAAATTTGCCGCCCTAAGAGGTTGAAAGCAGGTGCTGATGCGTGGGGTGACTGAGAAAGCCCTCCTGAGGATGCATGAACTCTTTTTGGCACACCCCGAGTCGTCCGTCTCCTTCAAATCCTCTTTTGCGTCCCACTACCCTCTTTTTTGACCAACTTCAAAAAATTTTTGAATGGATGAAAAGTCCTGACAGAGGACTCGCTGGGTAGGCGGTACCTTCCTTTACACTTGTGAATCGACAATTTCAAATTCGCGAGAGATGCTTGGTATGCGCGATACGTGTTCACTGTGACTTGGGCTTATGAACCCTCAACTGCGCTATCTACGAAGCAGACCACCCAAACAGCACCTTTTTCCACTAGTTTTACGAGCGAGAGTTTTTTTGGGTGGCCTACCTATCCAAGCAATATTGTAGGTATGTTAATTTACGTTAATATACTACAGTGCATTTTTTTAAATTGTACTGTTTATTATTTCCACGGCCACGTGGTATATCTAATAACATAACATCACACTTTTAAGAATGTAACGTGTTTTAAGCCCTACTTCAATCTAATTGAATGAAGAAAAATTGGACGTGGAAGTTGTGATTTCTTAGGTACATAGCGTTTTTTTTTCTATCATTAGTTCTATCATTATATTCAGTCTGCTATCGTTTTTAGATTTTTTGAACAACCTTTTGTTTTGTTGTCATCTATTGTATTTTGGAAATATGTATGAAAAAAGTTTGCAGAAACGGAACACGTCACAGGCGTACGCATCATAGATATAATACACGAAAGTAACTAGTATGCTTGCGTATAGCGAAGGTTGTAGAACTGCTCCAGCTGTCACAGAACTGCTGCAAGCAAATTGAGGCAAGCCCCATCACACCCTACGAGAGTTGCCTATGTGTTGCGTTGTTGTATGCCAACTTTTGATGATTAAAAGAGTTTTTTTTTATATACTTACGGTATAATTTTTGAAACTGTGAATAAAATTAACATATTCAGCTGCGATAAAAAAACTTTATACTGGACGCTTATGCAAGTGCAGCCTTGGTTGGGATTTGGTGGATTTTTTTGGGATCTTTAAAATCTCAAAAATATTTAATAACAATAAATACCAAAATTCCAGATAAATTTTACTACGTTACTTGGCATTAAATTTCAATTTAGCTGATAAATGTTTTTAAAACGGATAAATATCAAGATCATATGAACGGCAATAAATAATTCTAGTTAATTCCCAGAGATATCGATGATAATTTGTATATTTAATAGATCCATGTTTTCAGTTGATAATGTAGTATTTGCAAATAATGCTGGTACTTTCCATAAAAAATACAAGGGAATACATATGTACATATATTCAGTCGAAATAGATTAAAATAAGTGGACTAAAGTATTAATATAAAGTACGTATAATATTGTCTTAATTTCACTGAAAAATAATAAAGAATATGTTACAAGGGAACACACATGGGTACACACATGTAAATATATTTTACTGTATTTATATGTATGTATTTTATACTGTATTTTACACACTTGCCGCTTCCCCTTCCCCTGTCACTAGAGGAAGGAGATAAAATAAGTCTATATACAAGCCAAAATATTAAATACCAACAAAACCTGTAGATACAAGCAATAATTATATAAAACTAGCTGACCCGGCGAACTTCGTACCGCCTCAGAATTAAAAAATGGTTCAATAATTAAAAATCAGCAAAAAACAGCAAAGCAAGTTTAGTCGCAAAATTAATTTCTGAACGTACCCTATTTGACAGGCACGAACAGTTTGTATGGGAAAATAAAATTGTTGTTTTTACTATTTTCCTTGCAATTTCTTCATATTTTCTGACCTTTTGAACCTTCGTTGGAGTTCTACAAATATTTCAAAACCAAAATTAGCCAAATCGGTCCAGCCGTTCTCGAGTTTTAGTGAGACTAACAAACGTCAATTCATTTATATATACATATATAGATGATAATCTATTTTTTAGTAGCACTGAGTGAAAATGTTCGTGTGAATTCAAGAAATGTTGATTAGAAAAATTTAAATCTCACACCTGATAAGGGTGTGTTACATACATATGTATAGGGTTTTTCCGTATATATTTTTCCTTTATAATTTGCCACCCCTTTAAGAAGTTTATTTCTTATGTTAGAAAAAAAATATAAAAACAAAAGTTGCAACATTTTTCCAAAAAAATGTTTAATATGTAACTAGAAAAACCAAAGACGATCGCGAAAAAAGTTAACTTATGTTATTTTCTAAGTGAATGACCCTGTAAATATTCACATTTTTGGAATCTACTTAATTTCCACATTACAAACACATAGGTAGAACATATGTTATATGTAAACAATTGGTCTTATCAATTGTATTAACCTTGAACCTTTTGTTAACTTTTTTTATAGTTACATACATATATTTTTAGAATGTGGAAATTCAGTTGGCTTCAGAAATATATCATTGTATAGGGTGTTCCATTTAACAAATAACCTAAGGTTACTTTTTTTTTATTTTCCGATCGTCTATTGTATATACTTTTTTTGATTTCGAGGAATAAACTGTTTAATGGGGTGGCAAATTAGAATGAAAAACCCTGTATATCACTATTCCAATAACTGTAATGTGATTGGATGTTGAAAGCGGTTTGTTTCATATTTTATTGTTACACCCTGTGCATGCAGCAATGACGGTTACTGCGAAAACACCTTACAATTTATTTAGCATACCGGATATATTAAAATTTCAACGTAAATTCCAATCGATTTTTATGCAGTATAGCGAAAACAGGCACACTATACATTTTTTATTGGAATAGTTATATCCTTGGTGAAACGTGATGAATTGCAGACGCAAGTGCTTAACAAAAAAGTGGTAACTGCGGCCAGCATGTAAATAAGACCCTTCTACTTGTGGACATGATTGTGCGCCGCATACGGACTTCGAAATAAACAGCTTGAAAAGTACATATTCATTCTTGTATGTAAATTTTGTAGCGCTGCGTCCGAAGTCTATTGGTTCTAAAATGCAGTGGTCGTTACTATGGAACAGACGTCAAATTCTTCCTGTTAAAGGTTCGTATCCGTGGAATACGTACCGCCAAACACACCACAAAAATAACCTAACATTTTTTCCAGCATTGTATGTAGGGGAGCGAGAGGTACATTGATACACGAGGCGCATTGATACGCATTTAAAATTTCGCGGCAGAAGAAGTCCATTTGTTTCAACCTATTACCTCAAAGATGGCACTAGTGTGGGCTACTTGTCATAAAAATTTAGTAACGCAAAAACGAGTGAGAGTAAAGTTACATGTGTTTAGTTTATTTTGGCGCGAGATTTTGGCGCGAGAAATTTTCAATGCCTTTTTACATGTGTTTGTTTTTACCAACGTGGTAGCAATAGAGTGCTGCTTGTGTCACCATTCCTAAACGTAAGTATTATTTAAACATTGTTTGCAACCAAGTGTATGCACTGTAAGGTTAAATATGTCACTAGTGATTATTTCTGTCAGAGTGCATTTGGGGTACATTGATACACATGTATGAGAGGTACATTGATGCAGTATATCAATGTGCCTCTACGGTGTATCAATGTACCTCTGTAATTTACTAATGTACTATTTTATTCGTATAAACAAGATTCAGTAAGTTATACGAGGACATGTTACTTGTTTCAGGTTAATGAACATGGTACGTACTTATCACAAAGAGCATTCATTGACGAAGGAGCTATAAAGACTGCAATAACCGATGTTATTAAAAATCACAAATCAATTAGAGTTTCAGCTGCTGATCATGGTTTAAAACCCTCTACACTTCAACATAGAATCGAAAAGTATAAAAAAAATCATAAAAACGGGAATCCAGTGGTTTCAGATGAATCTGGGCACGAAGAAGAAGCTGCGGACGTAAACCAAATCAGAATATATCACTCAAAATATAGAAGTTATACAAACAACTAGGCAGAGGCGAGAAAGTCTCGTATTTACACCACAACACCAGAAAAAGCACGATTAGAGGACATCGCTAAGAAAAGAAATATGAAAAAAATTAAGCAAGTAACCAAGAAGGTGAAATTTAATATTAAAGAAACGGTCCGAAATGTTCCAAGTTCATCTGAAAGTGAGTGCAGTGGAAATGACTCAATTAACGATGTCAGTGATGAAGAACCTACCATTGTTGTGTGATGATGAATTAAATGTAGGCGATTTTGTTGTCGTCAAGTTATTAACAAGGAAAACAGCCGTACACTTTGTTGGACAAATTGTCACGATTTATAATGACCATGAAATAGAGGTCACTTTTTTACGGAAAAGAAAAACTGGCATAAGACTTTTCCTTGATGTTGAGGACATCAGTTTAGTGCTTCGAGGAGATGTCGTATTCAAACTGCCCAAATCCATTATTGCTGGTGGTACACTTCGCCAAAATAGATCTTTTTATTTTCCAACAGTTTCTAATCTTATCATTCAGTAAATATTGAACTACAATATTACTTTTTTTCTCTAGTGTATTGTATGTGTATCAATTTCCCCAGCACTGTATCAATTTACCCCACCAGAGAGGTAGTTTGACGCAAATGTAGACATTACAAAAAAGTTGCAAAAACTCCAAACTTGTTTTTATTTTTCCTTTAAATAGAGTAACATATGAAAGACAAATACATAGCCTGTAAACCTAAAATAAGAAGATGGCGACAAGTATTTTGTCTTGGACAAAATCATAACCACGACAAAAATTGTATCATTGTGCCTCCCTCTCCCCTACTTGTTCCATACAGTGTGGAAGAGCCAAATGTAATAAATGCAGTACCTATTTCAATTATTGTGGATATTTATAAAAAATCCCGAGACACATCAATTTTGAATTCTGAAATCACATCCTACAATAAACAATATTATCCCTAAATTCAACCCCTCCGGGTAATAGTTTTAACTACTCTATATTTAAATTTGAAGTAGGGGTTTGCAATACCTCATTTGACTAATGATGACTAACTAATAGCTAATGTAATAAAATAAAAAAAATATCAATCTCAATAAAGGAGATTCTTTAAAATTCATGCCTCGAACGTCTTGGCAGCATCTTAATCGTAAATAAAAATATATTTTAATGTTTAATCGCAAGCGTTAATATTTTCCTTAAGTCAGCTAGATCCCGTGGTTTAGTATATATCATACTTTTGACATATCCCCATAAGGAGAAGTATAATGACGTAATATCACGTTATCGTACTGGCCATTCTAACGATCATCACCTCTCTACCCACCGAATTGGAAATATCACGTTGAGATACTGCCGCAGTTCTGCCGAGCATTGATTTGGTAATGTGGTGGTGCTCCATCCTGCTGGAATCATATCGCATTAACTGGAACTTTGTAGGTTTGCTTCAGCATGATGATGAACTTTATGAACTTTACTATTTTGGAACAGTGCTAAATAATTATCTGAATTCAAATTTTGTTTTGTGCGCGTAATTCTCTCGTTCAGTGAGGATTTTCTTTAGACCAGTAGCAACAGTTTTGACGATTAACATGGCTGTGAAGTGTAAGAATGGACTCATTAGAAAACAAAACATTTTTTCACAAGTTGGATAACATTGTTATCTAATCTTCAATGGTTCACGTGGTATATCTATCAAAATCATCTTCAGTGAGCTCCTTAGTTAGTATCGGTTTCCAGGAATACATTTTATTTTCGTTTAATACGCGAAGAATCAAGAAGTGACTTAAGATGCAATGCTGAAGTTGCTTGTCGACTCGAATTAAGTAGGTGTTCTTCAAACTCAAGCATTATATCCAGTTTGGTAGATATAGTTATTTGGAGCACCTGAAGGTTCCTTTTTTATCTGCCGTACGTGTTTACATTCGCGAAACCACTTTTCACTTTTAGTAATTATACGTTGAGATTTTTCTTTCTGGAAATAGGTGAGCAACTTCAGTCTGTGATCGTGTTCTATCTACGTCATCAGCCATCTGTAGAATTGTTATTTTATGCATTTCTGTTAAACCATGTTACCATGTTTTTGAATTGTAGTCAGCAAAACTCTAACTACAAGTACAACACCGACAACTATTTAACGTTTTCAACAAAACTAACAATGAGCAACTATGAAGAATGTCGATAAGTTTTTAAGGGGGGAGATAAAATTAGAAGGTCCAAAAATTCGATTATTTTTTTGCGTAAAAAGGTAGAAAATTTCCCGTAGAATACGATGGTGAAAACCCGGAATCTAAATTCGAAGTCATTCCATCTTTTTTCGACGGTTTTCAAAAACAACTTTCGGAGCGCGCAGCAGGTATATTCTAACGGTCGACGACAGGCAGAACAAACGTTCCCTCTCATCCACCAAGGAAGCCCGGAAAGCCCGAAAGGACTTAAAGGCCAAAGAAAATCAGTTTTTTGGAGAGACTGAAGGCCTTATATACGCTCCTGGAGTCGCTGATTAGAAGTTACATATCATTTTTCGGTAATCAAAACTTTAAACGCGTTTTTCTCAAAACAGCATTTTTGAAATTTGCGGGAAAGATATCTCAAAAAGTTCTCAACCGATCTTGACGAAACTCTCAGGATTTCTTGTCTATATAACTAGTTTCTATGTGAACCAAAATTTTATACAATTCGACTTTTCAAAATATGAAAATTATTGCAAAAAATTCGAACATTTTTGGTAAATCCTCGATTTTTTTCGAAAAACTTGCGCCATTTCCTCAGTTTCCGAATTTTTTTTGATTCACATAGAAACTATAACATTAGTTTACTCAAATTTTTTTATTGGACTGTTTCAAATGAAAATTACGGCCTCCAGAACGCCCGCAAGTCGATGCCTCATTCTTGGACGTGCTGCCAATGACCGCTTATAAATCCGCCATTTTGAAATAAAAAAATAAAAAATACGTATTCTTTAAACATGTACATCATGCCAAATTTCAATAAAATTCAATAATTCGTTCATAGTTAAAAAAAAGTTTGAAAAATGCTTGACTTTTGGCCTTCTAATTGTATCTCCCCCCTTAAGTCTTCTTTTGATACTGACGAAATAAGTCACTGAAATTGTTTCTGCTCGCCTTCTGATTATCAAGAATGAAACGGTGTTAGTTATTAGGTTTTTATAAAGAAAAAAAGGGGGCATTTGCCATAAATATTTCCTACTTTTACTAACACTACTAACCAGTTTCTTTTATCGCCACTCTCCACACCCCATTCTCCCCTATAGTACTTAGCACTTCGTTCATAAATGAGAATTAGACTTATTACCCGTATTATTATTACCCGCCTTATCATAGTGGAAGATTATAAAAACATAAACAACTTTCCAGGTACGACTATGTTCCCAAGTGATATTAAATAATGTGTGTCATAGAAAATTTGATCTTTCGAGGTAATATTTTCGAACGAGACGCTTAAATTTCGTAATAAGCCGCAAATTTCATCAGATGAGTGTCAAGCTTAAGTCCACATTCTCAATCAAGCATTGTACTGTCTCTGGATCAAAGGTTGTAAATATATAAGGTATACCAAATGATATCGTTAAATATGACAAAATATGGTATGTATCCGTTGTTCTATGAATTTTTTTCTATTTGTTTACTTATTGTTTTTTCTATTGAGTTTTGTAAAGTTAGGATGACTCTTTAAATAAATTAATAATAAATTTAAAAAAAAAACGCTTTTATTTAAATGCTCTAAAAAAGAAGAAAATAAATTTTAAATCGAATTAAACCCATCAATTTATTACATTAAACAATTTATAAGATATAAAAGCTTGTCACGAGATTTACTTGTGTAGATGTATTACACAAGTTATGTATGTTACCTATTTTATAAAATACACACTTTTTTTTCTTAGATTTTCTTATGTCAAGATCAAGTTACATAATTATTACATTCTTGTTTATCTACACAAGTAAATCTCGTGACAAGCGTTTATATCATATAAATTGTGTACTGTAATAAATTGATGGATTTGATTCAATTTAAAGTTTATTTTCTTCTTTTTAGAGCATTTCAATAAAAGCTTGTTTTTAAATTTTTCTTTATTATTAATTTATTTTTTATTTTTTAGTTATCTTCGTGTTTTTGTATCTAAATTTTTATCAACCTGTTCATACTATCCCTAACCTATACCAAGTTATAACTCTTTAAAATTGGTATGGTGGCCATCTTGTTTTTTGCCATTTTGAATTTTTTTTACCGCCGCTAGAATTTGCCTAGGGTTTAGGTTGATATTAGTTAAGACACGACCCCGCTAAGTCTTACTGTTTAGCCGGGCAGTAGTACACCATCTCCTCGAAGGGTTGAACGCAGACGTCAGCTTATTCGTATTCTTCTTATCAAACCCTTTCATTTGATACCCACATTATGGGAGTGCTTAAAAATAACTAGTCCGCCATCTTGGGCGGTCCACCATATTGGATTTAGAGTAGTGTCATGTTATTATTTTTTTCGTATTCTTCTCAACAAACCCTTTCATTTGATACCCATATCATGGGAGTGCACAAAAAAATAACTAGTCCGCCATGTTGGGCGGTCCGCCATATTGGATTTAGAGTAAATTCATTTCATTTTCTTATTTCTTCTCAGCATACCCTTTCATATGATACCCATATCATGGGAGTGCACAAAAAATAACTAGTCCGCCATCTTAGACCGTCCGCCATTTTGAATTTAGAATGACATAACTTAGCTAACCATGCATTGTCCTTCAAACTAAACGTGTATGCAAAATTTCATCTCAATCGGTTGCGGATAACTACTTTAAAATTCAGTTTAAATATTTGACCCGAACATACATACAAACAAACAAACATACATTGCAAGTTAAATAAAAGCTTGTAAAAAATGCATGTCATGGTGAGAATTCCTTGAGATGACGAGGGTATTTAGTGGTTTTTAAATCACATCACAGCCTGAATCGTCGTTCTAGACTGACGGTCCGAAGAAAGCTTTTTGTTAAACTGCAAATTTGAGAGTTTTAACTTTTTGGCTTAGAGTGGCCTTATTTTTTACGACATTCTTTTTAGGTAGGGTATTTGATTTCACATTAGTGTAAATGATGACAATAATTTACAATCATTGGTACTGTCAATTTCTGAAATTAGTTTTGTTCGGAAATCAGTAAGTCATCTTATTTAAAATATCATTTTATGTGGATTAATAACACATGATATTTCTTACATTTAATATTAAACACAAAATAACAGTGGTACTGCACGAAATATTTTAATGAATCCAATATTTCATAACAGGAATAGGTGATCTAAAAACCTCAAAAAATTCATGGATTAAGACCACTGGATTACTACCATAAGTAAACAAAGACAAATCCCGTTTGTATTTCAGAGTAAAAATGTGTACAAGTGACGCAATTTTTTGTGTAAATTGTCGTAAAAGTTGTAATCCATTTTAAAATCCCATCAGAGTGAGTAGCTTATCTGAGTTTAAGTCTACGTTTTAGGATGGTGTCTATCTATAACTTCAAAAGACGTCTGTCTACGTATATACTAGTATGTATTGATATTAACAACTGCATAATACATTACTTACTGCTTATTACTTACCTATACATTAAATACTGTTAACCGTTGTCAAAATTACTTTTACTAACTTAAACTTTACAATATCTCATATTGTTTGTTATAAATGTAATAGACTGGTTCGTAGTGGACTGTATCTCAATAGTAATTGTTGACAATATACAAACGACAAAATAGGTGCGCGCATTCGCAATGTCTTTCGCAAACTGAAACTTGTCAACTTGTCTCTTTTTTACTCGAGTCTGTGGTTATGGTGGCGCAGTGTTGCCACTTATTACACAAAATATTAGATTATGATAAATATTAATAAATATATATAACAGTATAACAGTAGATATAAAAAAAAAAACATAAAGAATATTAATTCTAACACATATACTTTTGGAAATTTTAATTCCACAACAAATTACTGCAATATTTTTTGGATGGAAATTGGATTTAAATATTTAAGATAAAATACAACAACGGAAAAATTCAGTTTTGTTTATATATAATAAAATTCACCATAAAGATAAATATTTGTTACAATTAGCTCCTTACTGTGCGTTTAAGACACATACAGGTAGAATCGTCCAGTATTTTAATATTAGTTTAATTCAATCTACATTTTCCCTGTTTATATAAAATCTAATTTTATTAACATCAACAATAAAAATATTTTGAATATGTCCAATCTTCTTACTAGTGACGCATATGATAGTGATGATATGTATACTAGAAATAGTGATAATTTTTCAAAAATAAGAGTAAGTTTTTAGAAGTACATTCTCAAAAAAAATTAAGGGAACAAAAAAAATGTACTAAAATTTTTGGTGATTTTTGAAAAGCTGTATCTTAGTGAAAAATGGTCGTATTAAGATTCTAAAAAAAAAAAAACAATGTTTTGACATCTTTTGGCAAGGATTATTTATGACCTACGGTTATTACGCAATGATAAGAAATATCGCGAGAAAAAAATGTTTTTAATTAAATCAATACATGGGCAAAAAAATGTTGCTCTTTTCTCTTTTCCTTAAATCAATTTTGAGGGCGATTTTTTTTTTCAAAAAATCGTGAAAGAATCTTGTAGGGCGTTTTTTCCAGTTTTTGAAACTGCCCTTATATTCTCTATGCGGTAATTGGTTGCTGAGATATCGATGATCAAAGACAAAGGATCCTTTTTCATTAAAAGTCAGATATATCCGCGGCAAATTGACTCGAGATTATGAAAAATGTAAATTGAAGCTAAATAAATAAGCTATCCATGCATCGATTTAATTTAAAAAAAGTCCGTGGATAAAAAAAAATAAACAAATTACATGTTTTTTCTCGCGCTATTTCTTAGCATTGCATAATAACCGTAGGACACAAACATTTTTTAGAAACATGAGGCTTGAAAAGGTTTTTTTTTTTAGAATCTAGGTACGATCATTTTTCATCCAGAAGTCACCAAAAAATTTAGGAATTTTTTTGGTTCTCTTTTTTTTTTTGAGAAGTGTATATTGCTATCAGAGTTAAGATAGTTATAGCTACATATCAATAAAGTAATTATGCTAAATTCAAACGAAGTGGATTTCGGTACTGACTATACATAAAATAAAAAAAGAAACTAACACTATCGGAATTAAAAATTAAATTGTTATAGTATTTCTCATGTGAATGTGAAGACATGAAAAAAAAGCAAGGTTGTCAGATATATTTTCTAAAATTGCTAAGCTCACTATACAAGTATACTTCATACTTCAGTAAACTGTTAGTTCGTGACGTTCTTAGAAAGCTAGTTTGGAAATATTAAAAAAAAATACATAGATATAAATTTATTAGTTAGCATTAAAATAAAGCGTTTAAAATTGCTGGAAAAAATAATTAATTAAAACAACTTTATGTATATTACTATACTTAAGAAAATTTTTAAGAGCCGGCAACATGTAGCATTCACGCTACAACCATAAGTGAGCTACAGTGACCCAATTAGAGTATTTTGCATTGCATTGAATACGTTGGTTAGCTATTCATGCGGTCCACTGTGTCGTTAAAATGATTTACGATATTAGTAATTTCCGCCAGTGAAGTGTTTGATTTCAGCAAGTTTTATAAATATAATTTATTAGTAATTAATTAGTATGGCGCTTTGGAGACCATTTGAAACGACAGTTCGAGATGATCTATCGCGTGAATCTAATAATTTGGTGCCACAGTCAAATGAATTGGTAATAAATGATACTGATGATAGGTCCGAATTTAAAAACAAAGATTTACATGTTCAGTGTGAGCGCGTTGTTTTAAATATATACGCATTCCTGGCAAGAAAAGTTCTTACCTCCACGTGGTTCTTGCTGGGCAGACAATTTTTCAGATCGTCTGGCTAAATGAGCATTATTTGCAGAAGATTATATTACAAATATTATGAGTTTTGTATGCAGGCTAATTTTAATCTCTTATTTTGATTTGAATAAAAAAATGTTTTCACAATTTTCGAATTTATAAAACATATATGCACGCCATTGGGCGGCGTTAACCATCAAAGGAATTAAAAATATATCTCTTCACATTCACATTAGAAGTCCTATACCTATTAGGCATGAACCGATCTTTTTCGAAATCTCTATCTCTATACTTTGATTCATTATTTTGAAACCAAGATTAGTTTGGTAAGGTTAGGAATTAATACCATACAATAAACATACAGCTCATACGCCAACAATAGTTTCATTTTAAAAAATTCATAATTAAGTAAGCAATTACATTTTTTTACCAAAATTAACTTCGAACTTGTTTTTTTGCGAAAATTTCTTTATATAATAAATTTCTTTATATAATATCAAATTTTTAGTAGTCAGTAAAGATAAAAAGCTACTCTTTAAGATATTGAGAGAAAACCTAAGATATCGAAAGAACATGGCAAATAAACTGATGGAAAATTTTTATTCAGGCCATTTCTTCATATACTTACAAGGTTATTAAATGTTTATAGGCATTATGCGTGACTTTTTTTTGTCATGATGTATATATGTACCAAAGCAGAACTGTGGAAGTTATATATTTCATCCCTATTGTTTCGTGCTAAGAGGATAACGACAAGGCTAATATCCACTCCCATTGCATGCATCAGTGCCTCCACCATTTCTTCGAGGAATACAAAAACCACGCGCTATATCTTAATGACTGAAAGCGAAATGGATTATCCCGATTAAATTATCAGACCCGAGAATGTGGGTATGTTTTGTCTACATCTCGACCTTATGGGCCGCAACTTTAATGGTATTATTTGCGGACAAGTATACTTTGATACCCCGTAACACAATAGTGTGGGTGTACATTACGAGTAGAAACTGATGCGGATACAGGCAAAATATCGTGTCTTTTCTATCACAAGGTACGTAAGATAACAGTGTGGTTCAATAGAATTAGATGTAGCTTATCCTGAGGATGCAAAAGTGAGGATAGAGAAACTAGTCTACAAAAATTACACGTCAATCTTTTTCTATAAATATTTTTGGACACATGTACAAAAAGACAACATAAAGTATTCATGCTATCAGTAAACAAGAGTTAGAAGTTAGAATACAAATTGTTTCTCACTCTCAGTGCATTAAATTATTACTTGGGTCGTTTTCCACAGTCTGAATTCACAATTAAACAATTTCTGTAGCTGACGGTGAGAGTTAATTTGACAGTCGTTCATTCTCTAGCTAATTATGTAGATTTCGTATAAGCAATTGACTTTACTTTTTAGGAATAAAAGCATAACGACGACTAAATGCTCTTGATGCTATAATCTCGTAAATTGTAAAGATGATATTTTACAGCACCCTTAAAAACTTAAATAACAAATAAACTGATAAACATAGACGGAATGGACGGAGCAGTATTTGGTATTTTAATAAGGATCATATGGAAACTTAGTTATGTAGCTACAGGCACAAAGGACAGAAAGTTTTTAAGCGAATATTGCAACATTATAGATTACTTGATCGATAGAAGTCTTGAAGTTTAATACTTCAGCAATATACAATTACAACTCTTGAACCTGGTATAATTATTACTCCATCACATGCATGAGTAAGACCCGGTGACCACGAAGGCATTAAGAACCACTAATGAGTAGAAATGATTCGTTCTTAATGAACTGACACCATTGAACAGAGTCCATTCCAATAATCAGCTGCTGGCTGCTAGTTTCATGTCTGTCTCATAATATGTATGTATTAAAAAATACTGCTGTCTTATTTTTGTCTTCCCATTTCAAGTTTTGTTTTAGTCTACACAAAATATCAAATGCATACCCATTAATAAACTCTTAACAGCAATATTCAACTGTCAACGTCGATCATCGAAGTAGGGTTGCCACCTCGGACCTATTTCTTGCCCGGAGATTTTTAGTCAGTGGGCAGAGAGGGGGGGGGAGGGTAAGCGGGATATTTAAACTCCGTAATTTTAAAAAAGTGTAAAAAGCTGACATAAGTTTGTTTGATGCAATGGTTTTTCCTGTTTTTTTTATGATTCTCACTATTTGAATGTTTTTTAACTGCTTTTTCACCGTCATATTTGAGTGTAAATGTAACACTATATTTCGTGCACGTTGGTTAACCATGACTTATTATTAGGATCCTGTAACCATCTGTCATGAAAACTACAGAGGTAGGATTTTTTTCTTTGCAGACGGTTCAAAGTGCGGTATTGTGTCATTTTTAATTTCCTGAAAATATTTTTAAGCACAATTAAAGAAAATATCTGTAAATCCCCTTGGCCTGGAGAAATTTGCGTAAGGCCGGAGACCCGGAGATCGTCTCCAAGGCCCGGAAACTCGGGGCGAGGGGCGGAGAGGTGGCAACCCTACATCGAAGCCATTTTTATTAGGTTATCACTGTATGTGTTTTATTGTTTGGGTATTTCAAAAATTCAACAACGAATGAAGATTTTTTTTCTTTTGCGTTTTATTTGGTTTAAATTGGTTTAAACTGGAGCTTGGAAATAAGATAAGAAATTCGTCAAGCATAGAATTTTCCCGAATATTTGAACTACCAAAAGTACGAGTAAATTATCGTCTTCAATGGAATTTAAGTTTAATGCCTTCCAGTGTGGGTATATGTTTATTACTTTTGCGTTTTTTGAGACAGTGACTCCCTAGAAAACTATGTTGATGTGTGTATATCGGAAAAACAATAAAATGGAGAAAAAACTATTTATATTGGCGATTTTTTCTAATTTTAATTGCTCGCAAACAGTGCTCGATCTAGAACGTGGGCCGTGAGTTTTATTAATTTTTTTTATTGGTTTATTTTCCCAACTGGCGTACACAGCATGACTTACTACCCAAAGAATTTGTTATGAAAATATTGCACTCAAGTTCAAAACCGGTTTTGCGTCGGCAAATTAATCAGCGTCGATAATTTGTAGAAATGAATTAATTTTAATTTTCCAGGAAAACCCGATAATTTTCCTGATATAAAAACTTATTAACGCATAGCTTGATGTATGTAGGTAACGCACGAATAGATTTTATGGTTCAATTTAAACGTAATAAAATCGGTTTACATATAGAATCAAATATTTAAATCAGTTACATATTTATACTTTACCTACACCATAGCTATTTGTGTGATAATTCTGATCCGAAAATCTAGTCCAACTAATGAACCGTGTTTATTTGTTTCATGATTATTTTAAAAATAGCTTCAGTTGGCTATACAGGGTTTTCCAACTTAAGTCGGCACTATTGCTAAGTTCGTTATTATACTAGCTACAAAGTCGGTTAAATAGGCAAACTAGTAGTATTTTTTTCCACTGATTACTGGTATGAAAATGGAACAAAAATCGAACATCGCGTTCACGAGTTGTGGCACAAAGTTCAATTTTTTCAAATGGTACATTCAGTATACAATATTCTCAATCGATAGGAAATTTAATTCTGAACAGAATTTGTCCTATGACCTTTCATGTCAAAGTCAAAGATGACAAGGTTATTGATGATTTTTCAAGTTTGTCGACGTGGCTGTGTTAGTTGTTGTAACTTTATCTTCCCGTAAAGTATAAAGTAAGAGGAATATCCATGATGTGAAAATAAATAGTATCGTTTATTTTAAATTATTAGGTATGGATGATGATCCATACATAACTTGGTTATTCTTGCTGTCTCCAGAGAGGATCATGATGGGTTTCTTTTCTGAAAGTAATTCGAAGCAAAGTATTTTCCTCATTGGCAACAAAATAGAATTTCCCGACGATGCTTTCGTGGGGCACCCAGATAGTGTTACATATGTATGTATCGATTCATATTAAAATGCTGATTTTTTATCTTCAATCAATTTGTTCTCGAGAAAGTTGATGAAAGATAGGTAACTGACAAAGTGGCACAACACTGCTTGCTGTGTTCAGCCATACGGTGTGAGATTCAACAAAACTTTGTGATAGCCAAACGGCAGGAGATGTTAGTGAATGGTCGAGTTATTCCAGGCGAAAGACCCCGCTATTTAACGGACACGATCTTCGCTTTCTCTTTTATATAGTGAAGAATTTCCTCACAGTCACTGGTTGATGATCGGCTGATCTTCTTCTTGATCTTTTATCTTTGAAATCCGCTATCTTCGACATCAGAATGATCAAAGTTTGACTAAGTGTTGAAACTACTTCTTCTTTGCATGCATTTTTAACGTGGGCTACGTGAGAAATGTGTTGTCATAGTTAAACGTTAATGTAAATCGACAAAATATTAAGTTGATGCCCAAGATAAAATAAATTCAACCTTGCTTAATTGTATTTTAATTAGTTATTTTGAGAAATGGCCTAAAATCACACTTGTTGCTAATTAAGGCCAAGTGTAACCTTTGACCAAATTCCGAACAAACAAAGTTTTAATTGCCTCCGACGGTTTATACTACTATTAGGTAGATTTAATTACATTTTGTTAACACTATTGATTTTATGATTTTAATTTATTTGTATTTAAATATTTGTAATTGTGTTGGTCAGTTAACCAATAGAATAAATAATTTTGTACTCTGTCGAATAATTAACAGCGACAGTAAATAAATATTAATAAGTTTCTAATGTAATTCAGTTTGTTTTGATATTTTATAAGTTTTAAACAAATTTCCGTGGTTATTTTTATTATGTAAGGCAAATGATAAGCAAAACGTTTCTGAAGAAGAATGTTTCTATAAAATGACTCCTAAAAGAATTATACTCAATCGAATGGGTTCTCCTAAACATAGAGCACACTTGAGATTTTTTTATGTTTGTGCTTATTGTGTAGTTTAATTACAATTAATTGTTAATATCAGGACACACTTTTGTTCATAGTATGATTTTAAAGAATTAAAAGAGTAAAGAAATTATTTGTAAATTATTCCATTACGAGTGGAGGCTGGTGGAATTTGAAAATCTCATATTTTCGTAAAATTACCCCAGATTAAAAGACCCCAGATCCTAGGGGGTTATTGCTATACCCAATAGAAACTCACTCGAAAGATATAATAGCAAAAAAAAACTTTTTTCAAAAACCTGGCATACCTACCCCCAGAAAATCTTGGAAACGGGCAGCAAAATATTTATGTTTTATTTAATTTTTATTTATGTCTTTTTTTTTATGATTACCTTGTGATTATTAAAACTGTACTTATTTTTCACATAATTTTCAGTAGTTATAGCTATTATAAAATATTGGAAACGAAATTCTGGTGTGAAATAAAAATTCAAATTTCCTTTGACAGATCTCAAAAAAGACACAAGAATAAAAGAACTGTATATAGCTTATGATTAAAACAAAAAAAAAATCAGAAAAAATCTTGGCAGTTCCATTGAAATTTTTTCGCTATACTAACCTTCCACTTGGGTCTAGTAATAACTCTCTAAAAAGCGTGTGTCCAACGCTTCCTTACGAAAATACGACAATTTCAAAGTCCACTAATCGCCAGTGATTGCGATATATTTTAGAGTAATTTTACAAGTAAACTCTCAAATCAAATGTTACTCGAAGAACGTGTATCCTATACAAATTTAATAACAGTAGGCACCATTAAATTGAACAAAATTCTATAATTTCACAGCACCTGGTCAGAAATAGTCAGAAAACGACCCAAATTCGCCCTCACTCCCAGTGTTTTATATTACAATTTCAAAATAAGGTACTTACTTAATTATTGTTAAACTTCAAACGTTTTATGACGGCACTGAATTTCGAGAGTTTGTGCTCAAAACATTTCAAGATATCGAAGGAAGACGATAGGAAACATGTTACAAAAAAAAAAAAAACTAAAGGTTTTTGTGACCGTTTCATTTGCCTTTCCTTTTTTCAATTCATGTTTCAATTGCCTATTCCAATTTTGACTACCTGTTTATAAACCCCTTGTATGTACAATCATTATTATTTGTTGTTGCGCCGCACAGTGGGGTAAAATTCTAATCTACGAGTGCAAAAGTCGAAAAACGAAACACATATCTTTGCTACTATTTTTAATGTCAATATAAATGTTCAAAGGAGATATACAAAGGAGACCTACATTTTTAGTTTTGAAATTTATTATTTTAAAGCAAGGCAGGCGATGGAAACTGTTAGGTTAGGTAAAGGGGATGCAACTTTTGTCTGAATTATATTAACTCCCTTTTTTCGTAACTGAAACTATCTGAGTACGGACCTAATTTTGCACTCCTAAAAAACCACTTTGCCCCACTGTGCGCCGGTTCGATATTGAACAAGTACAATAATCGGATGCTAATCATGTCTCCATCAGGTCTCCAATCCAATTAATTTCCTAAAGATGTATTTACTCGCCGTCTGTCGGCTAGTCACCCCACGGTTTGATATACGGAAGTCTGACGGTGGTCCTTGTCGATACAAAACATTACAAGGGCCTTCCCTGATTTACACTTGTATCGGTTTCGACACCAAAGGTGACGATAAGCCGGTAACAAAGTCGTTAATGGGATCGGTACCGAAAAACCAGTTGGGCGGGATCACAGAAGGGTTGGTTTAATGGCCCTATTAAAGTTAGAAGGCACGTCTTGTGACACTGAATAATTCTGATCCTTGTCTGTTAATTAAAATAGGAATAAATTAATGCTTCCGTAATTTGGGGGTAAATGAGGACAAATGATCAAAAGATAAGTGTTAACAATGTACAGGTAGGTAATGATATGTAAATTAGATGTGGTTACAGGTAGTTCATTACGTGTGACGTCAAGATTAACACAAGGGTAGTGAAGGAGTGAAAATCGACTGATTATTTATTTACATAAATCAATTAGGCACATATCAGTAATTATTTATATTGAATGATTGAAGAATTTGAATAATTTTCGACAAGGTACACATATAATATATGGTATCCAAAAAATACGACGTAATAAGAAGGTAATAATGATCCATTTGTTAACATTTGTCGGCATTACTAAATTATGGTATGAGTCTTCAGAAGTTGAGATATATTTTTAACAATAGATCATTGTTATGTTTTTGTAGTGTTCTCAATATCTGCATCGTACAAAAAAATATTTTAAAAAACATTTCTACTGGCTGATGAGTTTCGTTATGATATGATATGTTTGTACGAGCAAATAGAACCGTCAAGATTTATCTGTCTATAAAGATAAGACGTGTGAATGGACATGAGAATGATACAAAAGAAATAAGAGTTAAATGCATCAGGTGTGTTAAGTTAAGCAAGAGTTAAACACATCAGCAGTGGAGTACCGCATGTGGGTAACTATGTAACTAATAACCATTCAATGCGATGCCTTTCTTATATTCAAATGTATAAGAAAAATGTGGTTGCTATAAATCTAGTTTATAGTGCTAGTAACCTAGTTGGTGGTGTTTTCACACGAAATAATCAAAGTTGTCGTACTCACCGCAATGAGGGCTCGGATACAGTGTGCAATTCGCATAGTAGCCAGTGCTGGCGTGGGTAAGATTTCGAGGGTTAAGGGCAACACCAACCCTCGCACCTCGGCCCTGCTTTACTGCCCACTACTCTTCGGGATACTGGTAGCACCACACGCCCAAATGAAGCACCATATTGGGTATGTTGAGGGGGTGGAAGTGTCTCTCGATTCTTCTGCAACAACACACGACTACGGTACTGATATTGTCTAAACAACGTGAATAAATCATAAGTTGAAGCGATGACCGCAAAAATGATATATGTCCATACGGTTTAATTTGCCAAAGCGAGCAGTACTAGGAGCAACCTAGCAAATTTCCGAGAAAATTTACTTTCACCGTCGTCATTGTTGGTGATCCCAAAAGTGGAACAAACAGATTTGTAGTACATCAATAAATATTATTCAGTTTCCACCAGAATGTACCAGAATTACGTTTTGGATATAATTCAATGCGTAGGGCGCTAAGACGTGGATTACAAGTAATAATAAAAGTTGAAAAGAAAACTAAACCATACAAGAAAAAACTAAACTGCATTTATTATAGCCTAAAAGAGGAAATAACCAGAATGTCTTATGCCCAGTTGTTTCCGCATCTCAATGTATTTAGACAATGCGCAAGTTTACCCTACTTGTATGCCGTAAGAAACGTTTGAGAAGGGCAAAATGGCGAGCAGCCCGATTTACACCGTTCATCGTAATATCCCTTTGTAGTAGGTACTTTAATTTGTAACTTTATTTTTATGGAGTTTACGCTGTTTAACTCCAATTGTGTTCATTTTTTTTGTGTTTTTGCGGAATTTTTTTATGTCTACTATAAGTCTGTGGTCAACTGTGCACTGTAAAATTTATTGAACAGATTCTTTTACATAGTGGTATTTTGTGGTCGAGGATGTAAAATTTGTTATCTTTTACGTGATTTCAGAGATGGCATATTGTTATTTGTTTAATGTTTTTTTGGTTGTAAGTATGTTTTTGAGTTACTATCCTATACTGCCTAGAAGTAGATTAAAAAATATTCAATATTTCATGCAAAGAGCGGTATTTTAAGGAAAATTCAAGTGATAATTCCTTTTTAGATACACATGGAATTAGACATTTATCTGGAAATGTCCAGATTTTTTCATTAAATATTTTCCTTGATACTGTTTGCAGAAAATATAATACGTGTTCATAATAAACTTTACATTTAATTTTAAAAATAAATAAACCTATAATAAACACTGTATATACCCACGTTTTATGAGGAACATTTCTATACTGCATAAAATATTTTATACGCATGTTTACAAATATATTTTTTATACTTTATTACAGATTCATAAAATATTTGATACAAGCACTCGTGGTAAATAAAAGAATAAAAATATCGAACTCCCACATTCCCATGAAATTTTATTTAAAACATCTCTTCATTATTGTTTGAAATATTCGTGCGTCAATATACGAGGTGTGGATATTAAATAACCGAACTGATGCTGCTAAGCTTCAAGACAAGTTTGAAATGACCGAAGACAATCCCCGGACGGCCCTAAAAGACAAAAATGGACGAAAACATTGAAAAAATTGGTAAATGAATCCGCAAAGATCGTCATCTGAGCATTTCTAGGGCTTGCTGAAATAATAGGAATGGACAAAGAATATGTTTGCCAGATTTTGCATGAATCGTTCAACATGCAAAAAGCGCCAATCCATGCATTGGAAGAGCCCGAACTCGCCAAGGCAAAAAAAAGCCAGGATGAGCAAATCCAAATTCAAAGAGATGATTATCGTCTTTTTTGACATTCGAGGCATTATTTACATACACTTGTCCCTGAAGGTCAACCGGTCAATCGGTCAATTACATAAAGGTTCTAACGGCCCTTCGTGAGCGTGTGAGAAAGCAAAGACCCGATTTGTGGAAGACCAAATCATGGAGGATTCACCAAGATAATGCACCGGTCCATTCTGCTTTTTCTGTGAAGGCGTTTTTGCAAAATACGACATTACTGTGTTGGAACATCCACAATACTCGCTCGACCTTGCCCCCTGTGATATTTTTTTAATTTTTTTATTTTTATTTATTAAGGTCAAATCGACGCTGAAGGGTACAAGATTCGAAAGTGTGGAAGCAGTTAGAGCAAAAGCGACGGAGATACCAAACCAGCTGACAGAAGCGGATTTCCAGCACTGCTTTCAACAATGGAAAAATCGTATGGAGCGGTGTAGAGATCGCCAAGGGGAGTACATTGAAGGCGAAAAAAGTTGCTACTGTAATTGGTAACGAGTAAAAAGTGTTATGACAGCAGTTCGGTTATTTAATAGCCACACCTCGTATTATCTAACTTCAAATGGATTTCATATACTACAAACCTCTGTTCCATATTGCTTAAAATTGGTGCTCGGTATCTCAGTAATTGATTATATATCTATTAGATAACAACGATTACTCAAGAATTTTTCGAATCCTTATCTTACAAATAGACACACTTCTTAGTATGGATAACTAAGAAATGTGTGACTTAGGGGCTGGAGTCAATAAATCTGCGGTATGTATGTTTATTTACTTCACAATTTTCGAGAGTATGACTCACGTTATTACAGTTATCGTCAATATAGAGGTTCTGATTTTTTGTCATTATTCGGGTGATATTAAATAGTAATAAAGTAAACATTATGACGTGTATTGTCGTCTAGACAAGAAGTACGCTACAGTTGAATGTGTAATAATGTGGACTCTAGAACATGACAAAATGCTCATCATTATACCATAGATACATATATTTACTATTAACGGTGATCTTTATGAGGTTATTTTTAAAAAAAGCAGGTCTCTAAAAATACCTCTTTGTACATGACGGATTGAAATTCTTTTCAAAACTGATGTACATACCTGAGGTGAAGTAAAATAGAAATGAGCAGTGATTAATTAGGTATTAAAAACTGAACTCAATCTAAGGCAAGTAGGTATGTAGGTGTAGGTATGCTAAATTTCTAAATTTACACAAAGAAGAAAAACATAATGGTAAAGTGTAATGAGGTAAGTCAAGATACTTCGAGAACTACTAAAATGAATGAATACAATACAGTAAATATAAATAAAATAAATATTATGTATAACGTGGTTTATTTGTCACGTAATTTATGTTATCGTATTTAGATGACACGACTAAAATATTTATTGCAAATATTTGAAATTTATATCTAACTCTATATGTATAGATACGTAGATGGAAACAATTTGATAATATCAGTAAACACTTTAAATACTGTTACCGAAATAACAACACAATACAAGTCGCACTTACTGCGTTAATCATACTGTAACATTTTTATAAGCACCAACATAATTCTAAACAAATCCTTAATACAACAATTATTGTCATGATTTTGTCAAAAATATATCTCTTATCGTTACGAAACTTATCCGGGGGTTTACGTACAAAATACATATATATTATGTATATGTACATGCAATTGTTTAGGTTATGAAGCACTTATTTTTATACATACAAAACGTGTCCACAGTTGTTTATATGCGGATACAACAAATGATTGGTAATTTCTGTTTTAAAAAAGACAAGCGGGTTGTACTGGGGATACCAGTTCTTAAGGGGCCACACTGTATAATGTATACATAACGGATTTTTAAACTTTACAAATATATAATACATACCTCAATCGATAACTTTTATATAAAACAAATGAAGCTGGGTTTTTTTCTAAAGTGCCAAAAAAAACTGCACCTCTGGTAATTTGTTTAAAGAGCGATTTTTGGAAATATCTGCAAAGTTCTACCAAACATACCATGTTAGCGTGTGTATTGCGCATTTTTTGATTGCTATAAATTGAAGCAGTTTGAGGAAAATATATTTTTTTATTTTCCGATTTTCTATTATATCTTCGTTAAAGTTAATAATTTAACGTTAGTATTTTGCCAGATTAACCGGTACCATAAAAAGAACATGTCTTAAAAATCCAAAAAATTGGTGCCTAGGCACTTCAGCCTTATTTATCCGGCTATACCATTTATATTTATTTTTTTATTATTTAATATGAATATTGTTTCTGTAATTGGGAGACAAATACAACCTCGTGTCTATTGATTTTTGCAAAATTTGTGTTATCTTTAAAGTTTTACGAATGTGTATAATTTCATATTTTTGATATACCATCCTGCTTTACCTTTAGTAGATAATAAAATTGTAATTTTATGATTTATGAGAGCATAAAAACCGTGCTTTTGCATTCATCATTTTGTATAAAAATATTTAAACTTTAACACCTGCGTACCTAGTCTACCATCTGAGCTTCCTAATTACTACTCAAAATATGGTTTGGGTCTCCAGTCTCATTTTTATGACAAGGACATTCCACCTATCACCACCGTATACGTCACTAAAACACAAGCCTGAATTTTTTATATTTTTTTCTTATACCCGGAAAACTTTTTTTCGGGCATACTCGAGATCACAGGACGAGTGTGGCAGCCGATTTTTAAATTAGTTGACACATGGAAGTGATGAAAAAAGTTTTGGTTTTCCAATACAAATATGTTTCTTCCCATACAGTGACATGTGTTTGCCGCTCACTATGTATTGGTCAAAATTTTAAATAATGCCTGTTAACTGAATAATTCTGTGTCAAAAAAATTGTTTTTTTTGGTTCTAAGGAAATACTAACCATAGTTAGGGTTTCCATACGTCCGGATTATCCGGACATGTTTGGGTTTTTAAGGTATCCGGGCAAGTCCGGCCGGAATTTGAAAAATGTCCGGGAAACAACTTTGTTGAATATGTATTTTAATCGCTACGACGCCACATCTCTAGTATAATGCCGACGCATGTTCGAACGTACGCATCTCTATACACTGGCGTCACGCCAAGGTCAAACTTTTCGTTTTTCGCGCAGTCGTGAATTCTTCCGTCTTCATTTGTCGGTATCGGTAAATCCCAAAGTTCATTTGTGTTATGTGTAGGCTTTGCCGCTCTCCGTGCAACGTAGAATATTAAATTTACCAATAAAATTAAATATTTAATAACAGTGTGTTGTAACAGAAGAAATGCTCAAAGTCTTCCCTTGTTTTCAAAAGGAAAATCCAATTCCGACGTCATTTGTAACTTACCTATGCAATACAAATCTTAGTGTTGCTCAAAAAGGCAAAAAAAGACATTGAAGATCATCAGAAGACTGAAAAACATATTAGACATTTGAAAAGCCAAGTAAGTTAGTAAATTATTTATACAATGCAATGCCACCACAAGCATAGATTTATGTATTTTTTGCGTTAAAACGTATTTTTTAATAAAATAAATAAATTATTAACTGTTTATAATTTTATTTGACCTTTTTAAGTACATAAGTAAATTTATGGCGTATTTTTCGGCAAAGTCCGGATTTTGTCCGGATTTCAGGGCTCACTTGTCCTGAATTTCAAAAACCCTTTATGGAAACCCTAAATATAGTAACAATGCAGTATTAATATTTAAAGTTATTTTTATTCGCGGCTTTCTTTGTACAATACTCTTATTTTTTTGTCCATGTTTAATATCCAGTGGAATTTATTATGTATTTATATCTTATTTTTTATTATGGGCGTTTTTTTCCTTTAGAGAGTAGTATTATAAACTAAAAATATATATTTAATTTTTTAAATGTGCTGCACATTAAATGCTATGAAAAAACTTAATTTTTTAGTTAATCAAGTTAATTAATAATATCACTTCACTCTTATTTTTTTGACCACTACTGTATGTACATGATTTAAAATATTTAACTAATTATTCAAAAAAGATTTTTTAAATTTTAATAAAGGAAATATAAACTGCTCGTCAAAATTAGCGCGACACTTTTTAGATTAGCGCCAATTGCGTTCTATTCGAGTTAGAGACTTTTTAATTTTCGGTAGCTCATAGGATTGGTTTGAATGCCACGAAGGCGCTACGTTGTGACTTAAACGAATCACCGTCTACACCCCAATAAACAACCCCATGTCGAAATGTGAATTGTTGTAAGCAGGTCTTGATCCTGAGGATGCATTAGCTTTGTGGCACACCCCGAGTCACCAGTCTCCTCCAAATCCTCTTTTTGTCATTAAAATCAACCCTATATGCTACCGAAAATTAAAAATCGCAAGTCTCTAACTGAATAGAACGCAAATGGCGCTAATCTAAAAGTGTTACGCTAATTGAAACGCGCAGTTTATTTATAATGTAAGTTTAGAAAACCCTTTATGAAAACCCTAACCATAGTCCAATATCAAAAAGTCCTATATTCACATCGTAAGTTAAGCAAATAGATAAGTAGGTACCTGATATACATCGATATATATTTTTTTTATCCCATAACGGTAATCTCCTGCAAAATCCACTAAATTCGCCTTGCGCACCGCAAACAGCTGATCGGGCGGTGAACGAAAACAAGCAGCAACAAGTCGAATCACTGTCCCACTTCGCGGTCGCAGTAGGCCTCGAGATGTGATTTTAATCGTTGACAGTGCCGGGCACAACTAACACTAATTGTTAAGTGGCGCACATGCGATGGCTTATTCGGGAATTAGTGATCGGTGTTATCGGCTGGTAAGTTTCGTCGCCTAGCTATTATCCCTTCTCGTAACGCCAGTCTGGAAGCGAGTAAATAAATAATAGAAATAGGAAGTCCGCACGCAAAGTCGCGGTGGCCGTCCCTACGTACGTACGTTCATACATACGTGAACTTGCGCGCTCGAGCGATAAGCGATAACAATAAATACTTACGGTTAATAATTACTTAATTCCGAAAAGGATTAGCTGACTGCGAATGTAAGCGCCTGCCCGAATGTTCGGGCGGCAATCAGGTGTTTTTTTTTTGTTATGAATTCGGACGTCGGGAAAACGGATTTCACGCCAGGGGCGGACTTAAAATAATTCTACACAGATATGAAATAGCGACAGATGACGCAACGGGACGGAAGCGCAACATTAGCGGAGGGTCAGAGACCGACTAAACCCAGTCATACCGTTAAATCGATAAAGCCAAGTGGAAGTCCAGAACGAGACCCTGATTCGTAGACTCATTTAGTTCGTATTTTTTTCCGGGTGAACTTCTCTCGTTGTTTAACAATTTTTCTTTTTTATAAGACGATAAATCATAATTATAGAATAGTGTGTTATAGTGGTGTTGCAAATGCAAATTATATGGGTGATTCTACAAAAATTGGGTAACTCGATGTCTTCAGTCAATAGATAAAACATTTTATTAACTTTCGTATATACGTCATTAAATTATAAAACAACTAAGCCCCCCTTATGTGTCCACCCAATTTAAATCATTTACTCCAAAAGAAAGTTTGTAAAATAACAAAATATATACTCAAAACGTCAGTCCTTTGGCGTGCCACAATCCTAAAAACTCGCAATCAAGTGATATAATTTTAAAATGTTTTTAATTTATTACAAATCTTATTATTTCACTACAATGTCTAATATATTTAATAATGTATTTGGCAAATCTTACCATAGAATCTGCAACTAGATATTTTTAAAAAAATTAACAAACTTTGTGTTCACTTTCACCCATCAGTCCGTTGTGCAATGTTAAAATTTGAAATTCCTTCAAAATATTATTAAATCAACGTCAAATCCCAGTATGTACCCAGTGCATGTACCAATCCAGTCAAAATTTCAGGACTGTGGTAAGTCATTTCATTACTTACCAGTATTTTATTTTGATGTATACATAGTTGACTATGATATCTTAAAATTTATCATTCTAATAAGTAAAAATACCGATACAAATTTTAATTTCGATTGTAATCTCAAATTTATGTCCTATTCATCAGTACCCTGTCGTCAGTCCCCTGTTTGGTATTGCGGTAGAGGACTGACGCGTCAGCTTCATTGCTAGCTAACACTGATGTTTATTTCAGATCCTTTTTGTCTCAAGTGCTGTAGCGAGTTGGAAATGTTGAAATTGGCCAATAATGATTTGAATATGTTCAAAGTAACAATAAATCTTATGCTTTCCTATGAAATTGTTTATTTAATCACTACCATGTTACCCTAGTCAGTCCCATGGAAGTGAAATTTAGGAAAATCCAAATAACTCACAAACTATTTAAAACAGTGACTGGCCCAATCTAGAACAGTATTTTATATTATATAATATTATATAACAGTATTTACATTATATTACCGATCGCCTCATACCGAAATACATATAAATTATATTTAAAAACTATATAAACAGAATAAGGTCAAATGTTACCCAACTTTGGTAGAATCACCCATATGTGACTTTTATTAAATATTTATTTCTTTAAGTAGGTAAAACATAATTTAATAAATTGTCTATACGATTGTGACTTCTGATTCGTATAGTTTCGTAATTCCAGAGTAGGTTTACAGTTTATTTATAGAAGTAGAGTAACTGTCATGAGAAACAGTAGGTAAGTACCAAGTTTTCCACCAATGGCAACACTTACCCGACAAACGTCAGTGTTGAGACAAGGTTCCCATGGCAGGTTAGCGGTGGTTAAAACATATTATTATGTGATTTTCTAAGTGTTCTGGAGTGAAACGGCGACGTTTATCACTTAATATTAACTTGTGTATGGAAAAGGAAAACGCCCACAAGCATCGGTAGCTTCGTTTATAATAAAATACACGAAATTTGGCATGGTACCTCACTTTATTCACTCCTCCCTTCAACTAACAATTATTAATATTTACAAAGTTATTTAAACACACGGCGAATACGTAGAAACGAAACGTATCAACGCGATGCAATACGAGCGACTGTCTGTTACAGCGTGCCATAAATAACTAAAATTGCTAGCGCAGTTTTCGTAATGCAAGTCAGCTGTGAGTTGTGAAGGCCAACGAGTCAAGGGCAGGACATGCACAGTGTCGGCCCTGTGACATTCGCGCTTGGTAATACGTAATAATATTTAATAATGTACTATGATGCAACATAGTTTCTATGAACATATTAACATTTTCATTCGTAAACTGATTACGGTCCTGTTACACTCCGCGCTCGCACGAACTCTATTGATAATTAATGAAAACTCGAGTAGCACTACGGACACGTTATATATGTACACTATGGTTCCTTTGCCGATTCGTTGGACTACAACAATCTTTATCAAATATATAAGGTACCTGTTTAACATTGCGTAGCGTTGCTGATAGTGACATCCTGTAGCCGCCCCTGGTAAAGGTATTATTATCTATTATTAACATCCAAGTAATGTTTATGTCCATCTAGTAATGTTTATGTCCAGTTTCTCTCATACAAATTGTGTGATGTCACACATATATATGCCTAGTACGAGAGAGAAGCGACTCCTTTCGTTTTTTTTTATGTTTCGGAAAAGGTTTTTTATTTCTTTATAATATCTTCAATATTTTCAATCGAATATTTTCAATAAATCCAATCAGTTTCTTAACAGACAGTTGACAGCAAGTAACCCAAAATTTCCAATTTCATTATTTAATTAAATATAATGAATGTGCATCTGTTAGAATTTTACATTACTTTCTGGGAATATACATAACATAGGTAGGTATATAACAGAAATAATAATAAGTGCAATGCTTTTTTATTAAAAAAAAAACAAAACAAAACATAACTCGTGACTGTAAGTTAATATCGTTTCGTCCATAAAATACCTTTGCCACTATTAAATTAAGATTTTTTTTCATTTAAATTGTATCATATTATCTTAGTTATAAACAGGTATTACCCTAGGTATGTAAATGTTATGAGTTCATCCACAAGATTATATGCACATATAACTGTTATATATTGTATATGATTAGATTTCAATAAAATCTTAATCTAAACAGTTCTAGTAACTATTAGTGTAATTTGTACGTACCACAATATTACGTAAGCTCTGTGTATTATGCGGATTAAACTGTATTTGGTAAAAAGAATTAGTTAATAATTAAAAACATGTCAATGTAATCGCTTTAAATTTTTGCTAAGCCAGATTAAAATATAGCACATATTTAGTAATTCCGTGTTCCTTTTTTCGAATAATAATTAACAGATGGAAGTAGAATTACAAATATTACAAAGCAAAATACGACATACAGTGTTAAATAACAGTAACTAACAGGATAACCATATAGCTGATCTAATACATATATTATTATGGTTTATGGTATTGTTAACTTATTGGTTTTATATTCTTTTTATTAACTTGTAACTTCATAAACTGTATACAAAAAGGAATTAGATAGTTCACTAATCTTTTCATTTGTAGAATTATACAGTCGTACCTACATATGTAAAGTACACTAAAGATCTAAGTGCTTAAATGTTCTACTAATCGTCTACATTATTAGAATTCAGCAACGTGTTCCATAACAATGAAAAATTGTAAATAATAAGCGGTTGACAAGTAATAAATTCGTAAAATAATAGCTACCGAACTTTCTTTTCCTAGTAGGTACCCAGTATTAATATTTTCATTCTTATCTAAGCATAATTGAAAAATTCCGTGACGAGGAATGCGTACTTGAAAAAGATCTCCGCTCTATTAAACCTCATAATTTGTCAATTAGTGACTTAAGTATTATGTAGTGACGAGAAATTCACGTATCGCAACAGGACTGGATTCAAGTTAATTACACAGCCACGCAAAAAAAATAACTTTCGGGTTTGGGTGTCAGACCATGTTTACTAGATGTTTTTGGGGTCGCTGAATCCGAATCTGGGGTCAGAATAACCCCATCGGGCTAGGGTTTCCCAGAACCTCAAAAAAAACATTTTTGAGCTATATACCGTTAAACCCTTCATATCAAACCCCTTAACCCCTTGAAACCATAAGACAATAACCCCATGATTTAATTAAATATTAATTAAATCATTAATTAAATATAACCCCATGATACCTCGAAACCATAACTCCATAATCATATAACCCCATAACACCATAACCCCATAACTCCATTGCCCCCAATTCAAACGAAAACAGTTCGCCGCAATCCAGGGACTCAGCCGGATAACGGGCTCACTCCGTTGCCTGCCGTCACCGCAAGATGCCCTGGATGCAGACGCACGCAATTTTGGGAAAAGCTTATCAACAAACCCTATTTATTAGTAATAAAAGGTTTCTAACTGATACGAGGTGTGTAAATTAAGTAATGAGACTGGCAACGTAACGCTCGATCTAGCAACATGGCGGTCACGGGACTTGGAAGGGCGGTGGGTTAACATGTAAATGCACCTTCAGTAGTTCACAAGTTTGAACTTGTTAGTCATTTGTTTGTTCTTTGCGACTGTTTTCGTAAACCGGTTTTTTTCTAGTGCGTTTTAAATATGAGTGACATTAATTTTCAGCAACGGTGTACTATCAGGTTTTGCTTCACATTTGGACACGGATACTTTTGCAAAACTTCAACATGCCTACGGAGATTGTTTTTTTCAAGAGCCCATGTTTTTCGGTGGTTTAAGGCATTCTCAGGAAGAGAGTCGATTAAAGATGAATCACGCAACGGAAGGCCTTCATCTCGAAGAACCGATGAAAATGTCGGGGAAGAGTTAAATTTGAATCACACCACCGTTTATCAGATTTTGACTAACGAATTGGGGATGAGAAAAAATTGCGCACAAATGGTTCCAAAAAACCTTTCGCAGGAACAAAAGGAGAGAGACACGTCTGGAGAAGAAAGGTGTCTTGACTTTTTTGAATCGATTGAAAATGTTTCCCATTTTATGGAACGTGTCATTACTGGTGATGAGACTTGGATGTTTGAGTACGACTTGGAAACGCCAAAGCATGAAATGGCACACTTCAAGATGTCCAATTCCTAAAAAAAAAACAAGAATGAACAAGTCGAAGATCAATTGATGCATGCTGATTTGCTTTTTTGAAGGCCAGGGAATTGTCCACAAAGAGTTTGTGCCTCCAGTTCAAACAGTAAATCAACAGCTTTACAGAGAGGTTCTTGAAAAACTTCGAAAAAGGGTGATGCGTGTGAGAGCAAACATCAAGAACAACTGGCTGTTGCATCACGACAATGCACCTTGTCACACAGCCATTTCAGTAAACGAGTTTTTAGCCAGTAAAAACATTTTTGTGGCTCCTCAGCCTCCTTATTCGCCTGACTTGAGTTCTTGTGACTTTTTTCTCTTCCAGAGATTGAAAAATCACCTCAAGGGACGTCATTTTGGGACCATAGAAAACATTCAAATGGCTCTAACCGACCAGCTGAAGGCTATTGCAGTATATGAGTTCCAGCACTGCTATGAGGAGTGGAAGGACCGTCTCCAGCGCTATGTGGCTTTTCAAGGAAGTTATGTTGAAGAATACAACACTGAATTGTAATTCTATTCTAAAAAAAAAAAAATTAAAAAAACAGTCTCATTACTTAATTTACAGATGTCGTATATTATTTACAGATCAGCGCCGATTGTAAACAGTGATTTGTCTAGGTAATGTGTTTTTTTTCTTTTTATTTTCTCAAGATAAAAGACAAACATTGATTCTGATCATTGATCAGTGATCAGTCAACAGCACTTTCTGCAAAGAAAATGTCATTTTGAAGTTCATTTTTATAAAGAGGTATTCGACAATATTGTGACGTCTTTTTAGATAAGGTCAATCGTTATATATTTTCCTTTTGGCATTTTTATCTATAAAACATGATGATTATTTGGCGCACCACTACCAGGAAATTGCGTCATTTTAAGTTTCTTTTAAATTTATATGGACCGGTACAGTAAATTCAAATTAGGTAAGTATATATAGAATTAAAAAAATACCTTGACAACAGAATTCGTTTCTGAGTCTGATAGTTGTTTGAAATCAACATCATTAAAGATATTAATGGGTAGGTAAATCCGGTTAATAAAAAAATCCCAAAACGAAAAGCCTTTATCGAAATTAAAGACAATTTAATCACATACAATTAGATAATTATTATGAGGGTTAGACCAATACGTGTATAATCAACTTTAATATAATGTACCTTAAACTATAACTACTCCAAAATTTAGAAGAGACGTCTTGAATTTTGATTTTTCGTTCTATTTCTTGTTAGTTTAGTACATTAGCATAATCAGTTCTGTTTAGACTTAAAGAGAAATTGATTTGAACTTCAATAGAAAATGCAATCTTCAAATAAAGACATGTTTTTTAATTGATTGAATTATTTTATTTAATTGATGTGTGTTGATTTTTGCTGTTTCGTTTCCAATTCTCGATAAATATGTTTTTTTTGCAAAATGTTTTTCTCTGATCTTTCAAACAAACCTTGCTTTGCATTTGGAAACGTAGAATCAGTTTGTTTTCATCATTGTTTTTTCTTTGCATTTTTTGCTTCGTTCACTTGCTGTTCAATGTTTACTTAAGTACAATATGAGTATATTATCCGGACAACCGATGTAGGTATGAACATTTTAAGGCAATTTTATTTGCAGATACAAACTGATGTAACAACTGTAAACGTAATCCACAAACACGTTAAAATACATTAAATATTATGTGTCTGTTATTGTTATTATCATTGTAATTTTTTTTATTATCTAAGAAGTTACGCCTTATATGGAAACATTTGCATATACGAGTTGCAATGAATTAATAAATGGTACGTTAAAAAATGTATTTTCTGAATTTGTAAAATCTTCAAATTATGATTTTTTATGTTTGGTAGAAAAATTAAATAACTTCTACCCTTATCTTACCCTTTATTGATGTTAGAAATAAAGGTACTTTTAAAATGCACGTTTTTTTGACTTAAAGTTATAGTAATTATTAATTATTTACATATATTATCCCTTTTAGCAATAACCACTATGATCAGTTATTGGAAGAAATGTCAAAAAAGTAGATATTTGTATATTTGTTTATTACCACTGTTTTCCTAGTGATAAGTTGACGTTTACAAATGAGTAGATAACTTACATAACACTTAGTTTATGTATGTATTTATTTATTTCTTTAAAACAACATGGATGGAGGTAAATGAAAACACTTGCAAAATATTTAACATTTCTTGCTTACTATGGTTAATTTTAATGGCATTAACGATATGGCAGGGTTTTTGATCTATGACAATTTTTACGTAAAATGCAATCACAAAAATAAGATACACACAGAGTAACTTGATGTGAATATAAAAAAAAAACACCACATTTTTTGCCTGTCGGAGAATTTATATGGATTAGGAAAAAAAAATTCGAAGAACACCACCAACATAAAACGAAAATTTATGGAACATATGCATTTCCATTTCCACAAAACTCTAAATAATGAAATACACTGTGAATTTATTGAAAAGTACAGAAGCACAGAAAAAAATAGGTTGACATGTGCTAAGGGACAAACGTTTTACGTCGCACATTTACAATCAACTATAGGTATTAGGGTGGTCCAAAAAAAATTTGTTCTTCCGGCCCTAGGCTTAAATCATAGTATTTGATTAGTCATTAGATAGTCAGAAGATTAGCTCATTTAATTAAGTTTTAGAGGTCGCTCATTGGTGTTTTATTTTCCCATTTAAATTACGTTCAACGCTGCAATTAGGATAACAAATTCCAACAGAATACAAAGAGACCTACATTACCGACACTGAAAATGTTTTATACGATCCCCGACTACCAAAAAAATAATATTAGATGCCATAAATTTATTTAATTGTTCTCGAAACGGCACCACGAACGAATAATTACGCATTTCCCATGTAATTTGAATGGGAAAATAAAACACCAATGAGCGACCTCTAAAACTTAATTAAATGAGCTAATCTTCTGGAATTAGTAACAACTAATCAAATACCATGATTTAAGCCTAGGGCCGGAAGAACAAATTTTTTTGGACCACCCTAATTAGGTATGTTATGAAATTTTATTGTCACATAACAGAGAATGTTAAATAAAGACAAATTAAATATCTAGCTCACATGGGTCTCCTTTTTCGAGGTCTATTTTGGTCATGTTTAGGAATATTAGCAATTCGCATAATGAATTCCTTATAAGCATCAAAAATAATTTTAGCCAAAATTTCTAATTCCTGTTAAGTCAAAGGTCTTATTAAGTGACATGCGTGTGACGTGATAATAAAAAAAATGTGTAACGGGGGTTAAATCTGACCCTGTACGTAAAAAAAGAACAAATCAGAGCACCCAGGTCACTGATAAGAGTAAATAAATCCTCTCATAACCGAGAAGGAATAACTGGTATACGACTAGGGATTGCAATCCGGAAAACCGGATCCGGTAATCCGGCGGATCCGGCATCATAAGACATCTATCGGATCCGGCACTAATTTGCCAGATCCGGTCACCGGATCCGGTAAATTCAATAAAATACATGAAACATGAATTTGTTGAAAAACCGACTAGTGTACGAGTAAAAGCAGAAAGTGCCTTCTCAGCCGCTGGTTACATTTGTAGCTCTGTAAGAAGTCGACTGGAAGAAGATAAAATTAACACTATTTGTTTTCAAAGATAATTTTTTCAAAACCAAGTGATTTTTTTATGATTGTTTTACTTAAAATAATAATTTAAAGTAAGTATGTTAAAACAAGAAGTTTATCCACTCATTATTGTGACAATTGTACCATTGATTAAACATATTTTTGGTGACTGTCATAATTATAAGATTGAAACTGCCTGGCGTCCCTAAATTACCTAATTATTGTGATCTTAGTTGATAAGCTTGATTTTAGTCATCAAAGTTGGACGAGCAAAAAAAGACGTATTTCTATTTTTAATCTTATAACCTTATTGAATCGTCAAGGATGTTACATTATGTGACAGTAATTAGTTATTTTACAATTCTGACAGCTACTTGTCAAATGTTTGACAACAACAAAGTTTCATTTTAAGCTTCAACATAAGCGCTATTTCCATCTCTCTCGTTCAGAGCCAGATTTGACGACATTTTTTATGGATTTATAATGTAATGTAAGTTACATTACAAGATATAATTGATGTTATTTGTGAAATCTAGTAAGTGAAACTGAACTTAACCGCCCGTCATTTCTAATTATTACTAAACTAATATAACAATTACAATCTAACTAGTTACACTATATCTACTAAAGTTTTATTGCTGATTCATTCGTAAATGTTGATTAACTATAAGTGTAAATAAAGTTTATGTCATATGTAAGAAATATAAGTTTTTTTTTTTATATATACTTTGTAATACATTTACTTTATCATCTTTTATACAGTTGATTTTGGAT
Source organism: Aromia moschata (assembly GCA_029963805.1). Taxonomy (NCBI): domain Eukaryota; kingdom Metazoa; phylum Arthropoda; class Insecta; order Coleoptera; family Cerambycidae; genus Aromia; species Aromia moschata. The sequence goes on from JAPWTK010000004.1 coordinate 1,237,950, forward strand.
TGAAAAAGCAAAATCAGTTTGATGGAACCAATACGGCCGGATCCGGCCGGATCGATGGAAATTCGGCCGGATCCGATCGGATTGAAATTGGTGCCGGATTGCAATCCCTATATACGATTTTCGCGTTTTCCCACAAATTGGAAGTGACCCTATGAAAAGTGGAAACCCTTTTCATAGGGTCAAATTTGATAAAACTGGGTGTAGCTTACTAAATTTTATTGGTAATTAAGGGGGTATCCTGGTGTAGCGGCTTCAAAAAATCGATTTTATTTTCTTTGTCTTAAATGATAGTATACCACTTGTAGAATATGCTCTCAAAGCCCCAAGTATGAGTTTGTATTTTAGCGGATAAAAATGAGGTCGAGAAGTACGCATGCCCGAGCGCACTGTACAGCAAAACTAGAGAGGGAGCCACGCAACGGCTTTTACTAGTACACTCAACATCCACATATCCGAACTCCATATTTCCGAACTTACAACATATTTCCGAACTTTTTCTCACGATATTTCCGAACTTGTACTTCCATACAACCGAACTTGTCGCTGATTGGTTGACGACAAAAAACCGCAAAATTTGAAAAAAAAAATGTAAACACAATAATGCGATTGTTATCAAACATTTCGATTGTCACAGAATTCAGCAGAGGAAATCGCCCTCCCTCAGCAGCACACCTGAGACACAGGTTCTACAAGAGTTCTTCTTTGTACAAACTAGTGGAAAAACACTTATTTCTTATTTCAAATGGCGTACCATAAGTACCGGTCCACTTTTTTTGTGTCAATCCGTCCACTCAATTTTCGTTTTTTTTTCAACTTCCAACAAGTAAATTTTTTTCCCAAGAATTTCTGCCACTGACGATTTACAAATATTGTACATCTTACATAGATCAACATTTTGAACACCATTTTTTGCGTGATTTATCAGATCCAGTTTTTGCTCCAAGGTTAGCCTCTTAGCAGGCTAACTTAGCAGGCTAGGTTTTCTCTGCAAATAAACAGTACAATAATGTTTGTTTTGTATCACGGTTTTCTTAAAAATACATATTTTCTCATCATTTTTCATTTCAGTTTTAAATTATTATAGGTTACATCAACAAAATGTTCAATAAAACAAACCTTTACTTTGAATTACAAAATAATTACCTGCATCACTCTCTCCTTTGCACCTGACATTTTTTTGTTTAGAAAACCGTTCTTTTATTAACATGTACACACGTATGTATGTATTAAATTTGCATAAAAACCTCGAAAAACAAAGAAAGGTACTAGAATGAGCCAGAAAAACCCTTTGCGCATGCGCCAGCAGTTCGGTTATCCCGAGGTGACGAGAGTTCGGAAATGTGGAAATTTGTGGAACGGAAAAGTTCGGATATGTGGATGTTGAGTGTATACTTAGTCAGCTAGTGTTTGTAAGGGCATTGTATACATTCAAATAAGTTGTATGAGGAAGCTGAGGAGATTTTCTATGGTCCAGGGATAGCAGATTAATAAAAAACTACAGGTAAAGTCGGAAACTTTAAATGCATTTTTCTCAAAACCATGTTTTTTGAAACGCGTATGCAAGATAACTCCGAATTTTACAGATGGATTCATATGATTTTTTTTTTTAAATGAAATGTTATTTAATTTGCCACTTGATGAATGTATTCTTAGAAGTAAATATTTTGTTTATAAAAAGTTATAAACAAAAATAAGTTGCTAATTTTCGCAAAAAAACAGGACTTTTTTTTAATCGCGTTGTTTATAATTTTTTTTAATACCATAAATATTCATCAATTGACCACTCTTAAACTAAAGAAAAACATGTTTGATTTTTTTTTCAGATCATCCAACGAGGCTCGACGTCTTTTATTTATAACTTGGTTGTTTATGTATAAAATTTAATAAAAAAAATAATTTGAACACTTCTATGTATGCACAATAAATGATCAAATTCGCAAAAATATATATTAAATAGTTTAAAAAAAAATCGGCCTTTTTTGGCCTTCTACACCAGGATAAAGAGGATTAAATCTAATCAGCTCCTACTGATATTAAATGAATCTTAGTTTCAAGCAGTACATCATGATTCCAGTTACAGCTTTCGAGAGCTCACGCTCCCACAAAAGCTCCGGTTATATCCGCAAGCGTAAAAAAGCCTTGCCCATGCAACAACAATTGATTATTTACCAATGAATTAGCCTGTGAACGAATCCTATTCAACTAAAATCCCCTCGTCGGCACTTAGAAACTGACAAACAGTCGTCGTCATTTGAGGCGGTCTAATTAACTAGAGCTTTTCAATGAGGCTTCGGCTAATATAGCGTAGTAGTACGTACTTGCACACCTACGAGGTGACGTCGCGATTGGCCCGATCGACGCCCACTTGTTGCGGCGCTCTCCGCGATTAGTGGGGCGTCGGGGGTGGGTGGGCGACGCCTCTGACACGGTGGCGACTCCGGCGAGGCGCCGACGCGGCTACTGGGAGGGTGCGTACGTTCCCCCCGAGGATTTTGCGCCCGACGAAAGAGGATTTACAGGCGTATACCCGAATAGAAGTCTTTAACCGACGTGGTCGGAAAAGGTCTCCCCCATTAATAATGGTGATATGCCCTTAATTTTTTTTATTTATTGGTGAAAAACAGAAATAAAATGAAGGGTCAGCCGGGCCTAGACCCCAAATATTTTTTTGGGGCCTTAGGGACGTTTTTTTACGTTTTATTTTTTTTCCCGCGTTCTGATCATTGGATTGACTTGAAAAAATTCATGGACATACTTTGGATAACTGTCTATGAGTAGGATTTTTTACAGAAAAATCGAAGTTCAACATAACCTCAAAAAAAATTCTTTTAACTTTTAAATACGATTTTGACCATGTTCTAATTTTCAAACGGTCAATGTCTTCATTGCATTTTGTAGAACAGAAAAAAATACATCAAACATGAATTTTTTCAGATTTTTTCTAATGGTGGGCCTACCGAAAAAAGCGAAAAACCGATATATATCCTGTTTGTAGCTGTTTTGAGCAGGTTGCAATGTTCAAATGGTCAATATTGATGTTGCATCTTGTTGCAAAATATTCAAAATTTATTTTTGCTTATTTTTACTAATGGTGGGCTCTATCGAAATATGCGAAAAAGCGATAAATAACCTATTTTTTGCATGAAAATGATGTTTTTCAAGTTATTTTTTTTATCGCGTTCTGGTCATCGGATTGACTTGAAAAACAAACATTTTCATGCAAAAAATTGGTTATTTATCGGTTTTTCGATAGAGCCCACCATTAGTAAAAATAAGCAAAAACACATTTTAAGTGTATTTTTTTTGTAGAAACAAGATTCAACATCAATTTTGACCGTTTGAACATTGCAACCTGGTCAAAACAGCTAAAAACAGGATATAATATATATCGGTTTTTCGCCTTTTTCGGTCTGCTCACCATTAGAAAAAAATCTGAAAAAATACATTTTTTTCTGTTCTACAAGATGCAATGAAGACATTGACCGTTTGAAAATTAGACAGTTAGAAAATTAACATGGTCAAAATAGTATTTAAAAGTTAAAAGAATATTTTTTGAGTTTATGTCGACCTTCGATTTTTTTAGTAAAAAAATCCTACTCATTGACAGTTACCCAAAGTATATCCACGAATTTTTGAAGTCAATCCAATGATCAGAACGCAAGAAAAAATTAAAACGTAAGAAACACATTTTTTGGGTCCATAGGGCCCCAAAAAATGTTTGGGGTCTAGGACCCGGCTGACCCTTCATTTAATTCCCCAACAAACAGTTTTTCACCAAAAAAATAAAAAAAAATTGAGGGCATTTCACCATTGTTAAGTTCACCCTTTTTAACCCTCAATACATTGTGAAGTCCCTGGAACACCAAAATAGAAAAACTGTTTTTTTTTTTAAATTAATGATTTTTCTTTATTGTGTACGTGACCAAATACATATAGGTAAACAAACTTTTATATTTACAACCCAACTTAACAAATTAAAGCAAAAAAACTAAAAAACATGTTAACAATAATGAACAGCGTTTCTTTGATTCTTATCTTGCCGAAGGAGAATTTTATTTTAACCTTCGGTGTAGAAACAAATTCAAAAAGTGTTTCGGTGTTGTGTGAAAATAAGTGTGAATATTTTATTTTGCAAAAAAAATACTTTTTGTTATTAAACGTGTTTGGGAAAGTCTGAATTACAAGAAAAAAAAAGAGAATATATTAACTTAATTACATGAACTAAATACATTTACATTAATTAAAACTGTCAAAAAAATTTCAAGGCATTGCACACACCACAATTTTCTAGAACGTTACATAAATTGTTTTTTTTTTTTTTTTTGCATTGAACGACCTGTTTTTCTTTATAATTTCATGTACCAGATAGAACATACTTCGTGTGATTTCTAGGCAAAACGTCTTGAGCATCAGCTGGTGCCCAGGTGCATCTTAAAAATTCTCAGGAACATAATCTTGAATTGAAAGCCCCGAATTACTTTCCTTAAACCATAGCAAAAATTCCTCAAAGTTTAGATCCACAGATTATTCGGATTCTCAGACATAGCCCCAAATTGGAAGTATTATGATATTACATTACCTGTGTCGTGGAGTCCAACATACTCTAACAAGACAGTTATTATACACACTTGCCTTGACATTAGATTGAAGTCATCTGACCAAGTAATCCATAAACAGACATTAAGTTATTAAACATATCATATTTGCTGGGGTATAAGGAACCTATAAGGTTAGTTAAGGGTTAAGGGTGCCAGTCATGGTCTCAACATTAATGATATAAATTAATACGGTCTTCATGTTCTGAAATCTCCGAAAATATCGCGTAAGTAATAAAAAGGTCATGTGTCTGGTTACTCATTCCAAACATTTACGTTGTTTATTACTGGAATTTTATTGCCCAGGGAAATATTTTATTTAATCATCTTCGACTAACAAATACCACAAATTTTGGCAATTGTTTCCATTAATGTAAACACAAAAGTAAACAATTTCACATATATAGCAATGCGTATGTAGGGGGAAAGTTTGATACAATCGTATCCCTAGATATGTAAAACAATACGAGTATGTCATACATAGAAATATATTAATTGGTTTCAATTACCTTCGCTGTGCCATCCTTTCAATGGGACTAAAGTTTGGTGAAGCTGAAGGCCAAGGAATCGTTTCCATATGCTTCAAAAAATTCCTTATAAACTCAGAATGCATTATCCTACTGCAGCCTCCATATGTCCGTATTCAAAACTTTTGCTGTTTCAACAAAAATGCCATTTAAAACATCACAATAATTTACGCTGTTGGCGATCGCAATGATATCACTCTCCAAACCACCACTTTTGTAGGAAATTCCAAAATTTTTGTTGCAGGGCGGTCTTTCTTCCATTCTGGAAGCATGCGAGAGCGTCCTTTACACTTAGATACCATTAGGCTTCTTGTACTTCCTCCCTTGGGAGTTCAGACCATCTAAGCCCTCAGCCGTCTTAAAGTTATAAAAAAGGCGAAGATGTTGCTTAGAGGAATCTCTCTTATGTTGTTTAAGGACGGCCAATTTTCACCTAGTATGGATTATCTTGATGAGACTGTACATGTTGCGACATGAGACCGTGCGGGTCTCTTCTTCTTGCTGAGAGCCTCTATAAAACTGTGTTCTGTTTACCTACAAGTTGTGTAGGTATTTTCTTAACTGATATTGTCCAGTGAGAAGACTTTAATTAAGACATTACAAGACGAATATTCTTCCTGGTCATCGCTAGATATACCATTACCGTTTCTTTACTGGAGTACCTTATGCTTAAGATCCTTAGCAAATTTGCAGTTGTTTGTTTCATCCCATAATTCGTTAAATTTCGCACGGGTATCTTTTTTTGTTGAGTTATTGCTGAGGTAGTGATAAGTATCAAGCTAGGAGTTATTTTGTGCCGTCGTTATTTTGTGGTTCTGTAGGACTAATAGCTATTTGTGTAGATTTTAATCTCTAAACCAGTTATCTGCCTGCAGGTAATCTCTTTTTGTCCTTTATCCATTGTATCCTGCATGTCGAAGTTGTAACCAAGTTGAATTCCAACCAAGATTCTGATTGTCCCTTTTACGGTGGTTTCATTCTCACCATTAATAATAAAACTGGAACCTATTATCACCAAGCTGGAAACAACTTCTAATCTAATGTAAACTTATCTTCGCTGTATTTGTACGGGCGTTGTGAGAGGAAATTTTATTGGTTTTCTAGACCGAAATCCTCCCTTTTTAGCGTTCTTCTCACAATTTCTGGAAACCTGTAACCCTTTAAAATTTTTCGGGCACAGACCCATGTGCCATTTCTTCGCCGGTCCTGATCCGCTGCAATACTTCATATACTGCACTCCTTCCTACTTCCTAGGCCGACTATAACTCATATATTATGGAAGTGTCACTGTGTCAGCAAAATGTAACAGTAACTCTGCCTCTTTATTTGTTGAATGAGCAACATGAATTGAGCCTCACAACATTGCCCCAATCCATTCAGTAAGAATAAATAAATGAGGATGAATGGAGTAACAGCAGACGTATTTGATTCAATTAGAGGCTGTGTACGATGAATTCATCAATTTCCTTTGTATACTACTTTATTCTGAACTAACGTGAGGAATTTAAAATAAATAACAGTCTACTAGATATGTATTTTAAAGGAAGTTGTATTTATACTTAATTTTATAAAAGAACGCCCTAAAATTCCAAACCTACTGATTCATTTAGTTCCTCAAATACTTTTTTATAGTAATCTGTGACATTAAATTATGCAAAATGGATATAAAACCAATAATTTATGTGAGAGACAACCTGATGTTGCCCTAGGTACCTAACTCAAACCAAAATAATAAAAACGAGTAAAAAAGCTCGTTGAACTCTAGGTTATAGTCTATAAAACAGTCCTTATCTTGTACGTTTCGATCTTAACGCGAATAGCCTGGACGAAGAGCAGCTGATGGCATTGAATGGGACTGTTTATAAGTAATATATTTAGAAATAATGTGGGAAAAGGTAAATATTATGGTTAGGTGTGTAGTACAGGAACGTTCTTAACAGAAGAAAGTTCGTGTGCACAAACCATATAGGAAAAGTACTGAAAATGTATAAGGTGTTTCCAAGCCTATTATATTGTAAATACATTTGTACCAATTTTTTTTTTTTCTTTTTGATAGATTCCCTGTTAAAAATTGGATGGAAGAAGCCTGTTTTTTATTCGTATCCAGTTCTCATGATGAAGATTTATTGAACTCTCAAAGTTCTACTGTGCCTTGAGATGATGTAGAAGTTGAAGCACGGCCATACGTAGGATGTTCCATATATTTTGTCCTACAGAACTTGTATTTATATTTATTCAAAATATAGGAAATACACGCCATAATATTCTCCATACGAAAGAACTTCACTCTACACCATTGTCCCCACTGTTATTTCGATAAGCAACTTAATTCTTCATTGAAGGGTCACAAACAAAGTCCTTTCATGAGGAGTTTTACGTAAGGGATCAATCCTTAATCTCATGGCGCAAGATCTTGACAGGGAAGAAGATCTATCACTTTCAGTTTTTGGCTCTCTAAATACTTATCGTAGCCCTGTCAATCGTAGAATGACCCTTAAAAATTAAGGTTGCGTTAGTCCACAAAAATATTTCTTGAGTGTTTGTGTTGCATATATCGAAATGGGGTACATTTACCTCCTCGCCATCTCGCTCGCGATTGGTTTACCCCCCACTCTCATATTTGGTTACCGTTTTTCTGAGAGATAAGCTCACTTATTAGCCTCTCGATTCCGTAATATTCCTAATACATTAATACATGCAGTGTCTGTAGTTTGATGAAGTTTTGCATTTATCAAGAACAAAAACACTTCTACCTTTATTTTTATTTCATTCAATTATTTTGGATAACGGTCGTTTCGGAAACAAATGAGAATTGCCGCAGAACCTGCAGTTACACCCGAAGCAGAAAATTAATTTCAGAAACACAAAAATCTACATAAATGACGTAAATGTTTCAATGTTTAGCAGACAAGTTTCGACGTACCACATAAGAGTAAGTGCTCTCTTCTGTTACAGAAAAACGGTTTTTACTGACCTACGTTTGGAGACGAATACCACCACCATTTGTTTGCTTACACGTCTCGATTTTTGAACTCTTTGATAATATTTTTGAACTGTTTTGACAGTTATAGTGCCATGCAACCCCAGACAGCGAGGACTTGGAAATGAAATGCTGGTACGTATTCATATCTCATCTCTATCCTCAAAGTTTCTTCACTCCATGTTTCCCTCCTTTTCCTGACCTCTATGACTCCTCGCTGTGTGATAGTGTCGGTCATTCTCGCTTACCCTCAGGCCGGACTATTTCGGTGTGCGAAATTTTCACCACCTCGAAAATATTTCGATACATTATATTAATATGAATCATATCAAAAAAATCTCTTAAATTATTTACAGCAGTTAATAACGGTATCCGAACCACCTCAAAAGTTGTTTATTTTCGTTGTGCGTTGAACACGACCCGTGATGCTATACTTATTATTATCTTCCCAATGCTGTTTATCGCAATCTGACGTATTCGCTATTTAACAAAATAAAGACATTACGATAAACAAACAATGGGGAGCTAGTACGTGATCAAACAAAGGAGGGCATCACGCCCGCATGGTTTGCTCATGGTTTGATTGTTAGTAGTTTACGTGTAACATAATGCGAAGATAAGTCATTAATATTTCCATGTTCATGAAGACATGTAAGTTCATACATGCTTGACATATAAGTAGCTATAGAAAAAGAATCACGTATTTTTTTACTTTGTTTCCAAAATCTACATCTGAATTTTATGAACTTGAATTTCTTCTTCATTATAGTGTATACTACTACTATATACAAGGTAGCCGAGTGGGTTAAAGCACCGTCTTTCCAGTCGCGATACCTCTGTGCGCGTTGTTCAAGTCCCGGCCAGGGTAGCGATTTTTAATTGTCTCGCTTTCTCCGTCAGGGCTTGATATGCAACCACTAATACACTAGTGTATAGGTGTGGATGCATAGATGCCAATCCAACCGCACATGCCCTAGATTTGGTAATGTTCTGAGTTTTCTGGGTTTCCTCAGAACTGTAAAGCAAATGCGTTATCGAAATAATCTTAAGTCGCTCCCAGTGCGCCATGGCAAATAATAATAATAGCCACTCCTTCCCGCACAGATCCCTGAGAGGACCTAAGGGGTTACTCTTCGGAGTAATTATAGTGTGAGTATTATTATTATTATTATTATTATTATTATTATTATTATTATTATTATTATTATTATTATTATTATCTCATGATTTTAAAAATCATTTTGTATGATCAATTAAACTTATATTCTTCTCCGGGTAGGTATTTTTTAAAAAATATGTTTTTGTGGTGCTGACAACTAAATTTCTTCAAAATATTTTTCGAGAACATTTTCATTCTTCATATTCTCAAAATTCTTTATTGCAAGGTATTAAAAACAGAGCATTTTGGAAGTCCAATTAAACTTATAGTCTTCTATGGGCATTTAAAAAAAAATGTTTTGTCGTGCTGATAACTAAAGTTTAGAAATAATTTGCTATTTTCATTTCGTACATTTTGACTGTAAGATTAGTATAGTCATAAAATAGGTTGTAAAGCATATATTTAAAAAAAAAATGGTGGTAGAAAGAATATATGTATATACTCACTAGCCCTAAGACAATGCACGTGTTACTACTATGTGCCATTATTGCAAAAGTCCATACAAAATCAAATAACATGTAAATACACTACACGAACTCTAAAAGAAATGTGTACACGGCGCAAAATACGTATGTACACACGTTTATTAGTTAACCACTCACGACACATAACATTATTTTAAACTCGGCGTTCTACCGTTCGGCCGTCGCGCGTCGGGCTAACGCGTGTCGTGCGTGTTACCAGGCACTGTCAGTGGCGTACAAATGCACGGGCAAGAAATACACGCGTACATAATATACAAGGCACTTAAAAAATAGGTTTATAGAGTTGTATAGTGCCGACCATGCGTTGTAGTACACTTGCCGGACCCTAGTATTCATTACCAATCTCAGTGTAAAAAAGAAGTGATTTTCTTTTTCCCTAAAAAAAATTGAAAGTTATAATGTCGCTTGTCCACGTTGACGTCAGGGCTTGACAACGTGGACTGCTTCAACTAATAAGGAGCATTATAGCCACTTATGTTTTTGAGGCAAAGAGAGCAAAAAAAGGAAACGGCAAAGCTTTGTAGCAATTTGTAACTTATATTTTGAATTTTATTGTACTTAAACGGTACCTGTGACGGTATAAATTTTACAAGTGCTTACCCATTTTTGGAACCATACACGAAGAGTACATAAATTGAAAAATTGCATCGAAAATGCCAATACATAAGTTTATTCACACTGAATATTTACCTTTATTAATCTTTCACGTTCATTTTTCATTAAATCTAATACGTTTTTCGATATATTTTTTTGTACCGATTTGTAATTCTTTCCCACTCAAATCATGAACGTAATCAGAGATTATTCTGTTTTAACGTCATGACAAATTAAAAGATACTGTTTGGCACGTTGCTCATCTCTCAACACTTAAAAATATTTTTGCGTATAAATTTCTTCGGATCAATCCGTTCGTCCTACAGCTGAATATTACTAGGAATTTTTTATTTTCGTTCAGATAGTATCCTTCCTCCCACTCTACCGTCAGGGAAACAGTTACTAACGTCCTTTTGCTCGTCCAGAGATTCCAATAATTCAATCTTCACATCATCATCATAAGACTAAGAAATTTCAAAGGTGAACCGATATTTTCCAAATTTAAATATATCTATCAATCACCTGCTTAATACACATACACATGTAGAGGAGCACAGGTCTCGACCAAAATATAATCTAATTATTTTAGATATTTATTACGTTAAGTTTATTAATAGAGGAGAATGTACGGAATTAACTACAGGAAAGCGGTCGTTCCAACGAGCTCCCGCGGAAAATAGCGTTGTTTAAGTCGAACGGAAGATTTTTATTTACACAGAGGTCCGTTCGAATCCCCTGTACAGGGTGATACACATCGAAGTGTCCACACATTAAACAGAAATAGAGTTCAACGACTAAAGTTCCGAGTTATCCAGAGAGGTCAACGACTTTTTTTAGTTTTCAAAATATCAAGGGAAAAAGTTCGTGCCTTAGGTCCCAAGAAGTAGAACAATGAGGCATGTATGTTCGTTGTTTCGGGATATTGCACTTCATCTGTCGAATACGGTCTAAACAAGATGGAAAAAGGAGGAAAATAAAAGATGAACACAAAATGGTGGACTTTTTTTGTTCTATAAAATATGAAAAAAAAAATAATGCGTAATTTATTATTCGCTTTTGATTAAACCTTTTAAATCTAACAAAGAATGCATGCACCAAGTGAATCAGACTAAACACCCAGTATATTTTATATGTTGTGTATTTATATGTTGTATATTGTTAATTTCAATTATGAATATACAGCCCCGTTTACAGATGTCTTAAAATTTTGATATACACATACAAACAATTTGTAACAGTTGCTGACAGAATATTTTAGATGAAAAATAAACTGAAAAACCTCTGTCCAAGAAATTCACTTCTTTCTGATCCGCTTTATTTCTAGACTAGACTAAGCCATATAGAAAAACTGAAGAAGCCAAATCAAAATATCGTTTTTAGCAAGTTTATATTTTTAAAAGCGAAAAATTATGGGTAAATGCATAGTGGTGTGTGATCTTTAACCAAGCATTTATTTCTTTAATCGACTAAAAATAGAATTTAATAAATAAAAAAAATTATAAAAATTTAATAAACGGCTACCGTTTATGTGCCCTTGATCGCGTTGCTACTGAATAGCGGTAAAATTATGGATTCTTATTAAGTTAAAGTAGCTAATTTAAAAACTATTGACTAATCTAACGTATTTTATTTTCTAACTGACATGTTTCTATGTTTTTCTACGTGTTTCAATGTAAAACGTCCGCATTTCTTTTTGTAGCTACAGCTGTGAACAGTCTATTATTGTTTGTGGGTATTTTATATATATATATATGTATATCTCGGGTATGATCGTTATACCTCGTACTACGTTGTGCTCAGTTCGCGGGGAAAGCTATTCTGGATGTACTGTACTATTTTATGTGTTTCATCCTGATCCACTCTGTACATCACGAAGTAGCCATAAGCTATGTAGAATTATGGTTTTAATATCTAACCTGTGTGTGTTATGGGCGCTAAAAATAGGCCCCTAATTAATGGGCCCTGTCCGCGTGGGCGGCGGTCTGTTTTGAATTTTTTTCTCTTTCAGTTTGTTAATTCAGCGAGCCACGAGGGGCGTAACGACGGAAAAATGTAATCAAATAGTTTTGGAAGCCGAAACACCTGATAAGTGTTAAAGCGGAGGCCGTGACCTTGCGCACCTGCTCCGTTTTTTGTATACAAGGTTGTCCCAAAGAAAAAAACTAGACACGTTTTCCGTACACTGAAACTCTACACTATACAAGGTGATTGCTTGAAAAAGCCCTCACCTCTCTATTTCGGTTAATATTTGAGATAAATATATGGAAAAAATCGAGATGAAATGGGAGTAAGTTTACTTTGTTATTAAATCTGTTATACAGGGTGTTCATCCCTACGATATCATTCTACTTCACCCCAAATACAACGATACAACGATACAACGATCCATTTGGAGATATATGCTGTGTTTCTTTTACCCAACATTTCATTTCAATTTGAGTTTGGTCAAGTGAAATAAACTGAAATGAAATGAAAACTAAGAAACACCTAAAAAAGTTAAGATGATTTTTTTATTTTAGTTATAGATTATATAGAAAATTACAAATTAGAAGAGAAAACTATGCAATGCCAATCATTGTGAAGATATTTGGTATATTTTCACATAAAACTAATGACTAGAGAATGAACTTTCTTCCGATAAAATCGTACATGAGACAGCTAACACCGAAGAAAATTGTAGATATCCATTGTGGAGCCCAAATTATACTGCTATGAACTCTCAGAAATTTGGAAAACTACGTTTTGATTAACTTTTTTTACAAACCTAACAACTGTAACCTCACTTTTATCACAGTCTTAAGTGGAACGATAAACTGATCATGGTATTTTTAATTTCAGTAGGAACTGATATCCTCAAAATGAGATGGCATAAAGAAACACCCATTTTTGAATTGAAATGAAATAAACTGATATAAACTGATATTTCAGGTAAAAGAAACACAGCAATAATCAATCAAAACCTGAAGATATTTTAAATATTCCACTAGTAATAAAAGTTAATTAAAGGATTATTAATTAGTGATAAATTTTATTTGACTTGTGATTATCATAGTACTTATTATATATTTTTTATATTTCTGGTTTAATTTTGTCTAAATACATATACTGTGCCTTCAAATATACTCTACCTTAAAATACATTCCTAATTAGGGCAGGCTGGAATATTGTTCTGAAGTTGGCCACATCCAATTTCTAATGACAAATCAGCAGTGACACTTTATTGCATTATCAAATTTTGCATTTCGCATTTCGCATTATTGGATATCTGCTTTAAATAAAAAAAAATGCGAAAAATCAAATTTATGATAAGCAGTGGCGACTGGTGGAATTTGAGATTATCGTATTTTCGGAAAGAAGCATGGGGTCCACGTCATATTTTAATGGAGGTAATTAGTAGGCCTAAGTAGTATATTTTTTATATATTTGGATTAATTCTGTCTAAATAAATATACTGTGCCTTCAAATATACTCTGCCTTAAAATATGTATATGTGATATGGTCTGTGAAAAGGTACCATATGTCGGAAAAGTGAATTTTGCGCTACAGCCCAAAACGCAGTTTCAAGTCGAAAAATACTAATTCCGGATTTCAACGGATATACTTAGGTGCTAGACATATCTGGCCACCATGTACAGTAGAAGTAAGTCGTCTACGACGTGATATTTCAAGTGTACGAACGATTTTTTCGTGTACAGTTCTATTCCAAAACTTTACATGTGTTTTTTTTCAAAATTACGATTTTACATATTGAAACTTTACCTGCTTCCAGTTCGAACTATATTAACGCTAGAGACTTAATTTTTTTTTTAAATGAAGCGAAATTTATGCTCTATCGAAATCTGACCCCCATCCGGAAACAGTTTTTCCGACATCTGGTACCTTTTCACAGACCGCATCACATATTCTTAATTAGGGTAGGATGGAATTTTGTTCTGAAGTTGACAACATTCAATTTATAAATGTGAGACTTGACAACACAATACAGTTGTTTAATTTGATTGTGACATAAAAATGTGCAAAAGAAACGCAACATTAAAACATACACATTTGTTCTTAGAGCTCTTGTTAAATGATCAAAATGTTAGTTTGAATGCACAAACGACCTTGGCGCTTCATGTTGTCAGATGCGTTTTCCAATTATTGGAGGGTTATCTTATCACAAACTTTTTTCTGTGAGACTAATTGTCTCAAAGTTCTTTTTGTGTTTTTGAGGTGTGAATAAGCAAAATTGTCTACAGTTTAAGTTTTAAGATCTGGAGACCTTGCAAATCCACCAATCAGGTACTAGAAAGCAGAAACTTCTTCTAAATAAGCAATACTTATTAAATGAATGGTATGTGTTGTAACATAACCCTTCTGCAATTTTATCGTCATGTACCGTTACAGTTTGCTTAACAAATGTAGGGCTGATAATTCTCTCCTCGGAACCGCCAGCCAAACACCATTTTTATGGATGTAAAGGAGTAAAAGAAATGTAAAAGAGTTTACAAAAAATCACGGGTATTTTTTGCGGACCATGTTCTCATGTTTGGTTGATTATGTCTTCGTCAAAAAGCACACTTATCGAGAATATCGTACTGTTAAAGTTTTCCAAAAATCATTGACTATACGCTGCTCTTCTTCCAAAATCTATGTATCCAAAATGTAATATATGGCGGAAAAAACATTTCTTTAATAAAATTCTTCAATATATCATATGTTCCTATGGATAACTGAATTTCTTGTGACAGTTTCGCAATCAATTTGTTGGGTGAGTTTTTACATTCGGCATTGGACATTTGCGATACAATCAGTATTTCTATTTTTCTAAGCGCTCAGTTTCCTATAAACCAAGCAGGGAAGCTGATTCATTTTCATGAAATTTGTGAACACAAGCATGAATTTGATTTATTGGTGTGTAAGTTGTTACATGGTTAGGAAACTGACGGAAACGGAACTCTTATATGCACTGAATCGATGTAAATTTTAAGCAGGCTTTTATTGAAAATCTATTTTTTTTACATTTCTGTGGAAACAAAGTGATATCATCACTGTAATTCATCACATCTTATTTCATCATTTAAAGAAAACCCTCATTCCTATAAATAAACTTCGGTTACAGGCTAATAGACTTGATGTTTCCAGGAAATCAGTTAGATTTAAACAATTAAGAACTTTCATAAATACCACTTGCAAAAGACCAAATGAACTACATAAATCAGAGGTTGATTGACCATCAGAGCGTGAATATGTATGTAATTTTTATATCAATCTTACTTTACCCAGTTGCTACAGCGCATGCAATAACTTCATTTGTAGGAATGAGAAATTTTATGAAGCTTTATTAATATAAACTAACTAAAAATACGAATAATATACACGTATATACAATGACATAGCTAAGACCGAAAACATGTGTAGGGTGTAAAAAGACTTTTTGGTTTAATTGCAATAATCTGTAAAACTATTAGGGACATTTTTAATGCATCGATCATTATTAGTTATTTTTATTATCTTATTTTGGCTACACATTTATCACTTTAACATAAATCTAAATTATGCTTTTTAAATAAATTTGTAGTATAAAGAATTTCGATATTTCTAAATATATTTCTAAAAGACTTTTAGTAATTGCCTAGCTATATTGATTGCTCCAATCAACGAAATTATTTCGATGCGATGACATTCGTTTCATTGATTCATCTGAAAAAAATCTGCTGAAAGTAGTTCTAGTCCGATTTACATTTTAAATAAATTATTCGTTGATTAATTTATACTGAGGCCATAAAAAAGGCAATGAGGATTAATCAATGAGCACTGCGAGCGGTCTTAAATGTTTTTTTCTACTCAATGACACCTGTGCCCGTTCATCACTTGTAATATCTCCCGACAAAAAAATTAATTTGTATACATTTCATTCAGCACAATTAATCTCCTTAAACCAGATATTTTGACCGCTAATTTTGATTAAATCAGACATAAATCACGTTGATGAATGAGTGCATACGTAAGTCACGAGAAATACATATTGTATGTCGTAATTTAGAGGTATGAACCCAAAATACGTAAAAAAACGCAGTCATAAACTTCAGCTCAACACATCACATTACCTTTGCCATATTTCTTGTTAGGTATTTAAGAATATTGGCGCATGTAAGTACTTACATTACGTCAGTACGAGTAGGCAAAAAAATGCGAATTTTAGATATTATAAAAACTATGATCGAAGTGATGAAATACATACATATACACGTATGCATGTATGTACAGACATATATGATTCAAAAAGAAAATTTCTTCCCCCTGGTTAACGAGTTATATAAAATTATACAGTGTCCACGAAAGTTGGTACCATATGGAAAACTTTATTATAAGATTTTTTGACAAGCTAATTTTGAGATATGCTAGTACATGTTTTAAGTATATTATTTTGCCCGACGCACAGTGGGGCAAATAGCTCATTTTTTGGACAAACGATAATTCCCAAGCCTGGAATTAATGAACCTTAATTTTTTTTGTTTTAAACTATTCGTTATAAAATTTCCCTTAATTCTATCGAATCCGAATTTTGAAATTTCAAAATTAAAGATGGCTAATCCAATATGCCGGACATAAATTTTGTAAGTACCTACATTAAAATTTTATGAAAAGATTGTTAAAAATTATAAGAAATCGTTACTTGGGGGTTTTATTGGTTTCTAATCTCATTTCTGATCCCTGAATTTTGCGATTCAAAAAACCAAGATAGCGGATCCAATATGGCGGCCATAATATTTTTTTTAAATGAAATGTACATGCGGAAACTGTTAAAAATTGTTACTTAGGACTTTTAAGGGTTTCTGATCGAGAATCTGAAGTCTAAATTACGTAATATCGTAATCCAAAATGGCGAATCCAATATGGCGGCTATAATATTTTTTTAATTGACACGTAAATGCGCAAATTTTTAAAAAGTGTTACTTAGGGGTTTTAGAGATTGCTGAACATGAATCTGAAGTCCAAATTACGTAATATCGAAATCCAAGATGGCGGATCCAATATGATGTGCGTGTTGAAACTTGCCACCAAAATTTTCAAAAAATGTGCCGCACCAGAAGATTTTGCAAACGACTTGCAAAGTATTTGCAAAAATATATATATTTTTCAGAATTACAAGGTGAATATAAGAACGTTTTATTCTTGTGTTTTTTTTGCAAAAAATCATTTTGCTTAAAGATCCAGCTATGAAAAATAAAGCCAAAAAACGATTTATTTGGTCCGAATTATTATGTATATCAATAAATTCAGCTAAATAAAAATGTAGTTTTTGTTACTTACAGTAATCTTTCTCTAGAAAATCACACTATTCGACATAAAATATGGAGACATCCAAAAAAACGTCATCAACTCTGGCTATGAACGAGAGAGATGGAAATAGCGGTCATGTCTAAGCTTTTCGGTTATGTCAAACTTTTGACAAGTGACTGTCACAATTTGTAAAATAGACAATGGCTGACATGTGATGTGACAGTCTTATAAATAAGGTTATAAATTCGATCAAGAATAGAAATACGTATTTTTTTTCTCGGCCAACTTTGATGACGTTTTTTTTTGGATGTCTCTATAGTAATGTAATAAAGTAAACTAAAGCACTGGAGCGGGTGCAACAAACAGAGAGCCAGGGTAATCAGCATAAACTTGGGGAACTCAGCAACCGTATTTCAGGCAAAAATAACTGCAATATCCGCACAAGCGTGCACAGGAGATGATCAGGAGGTCCTACACTAATAAGAGGATCCAGATTATCTCTGATAGCCAAGCAGCACTCAAAGCCCTGGGAGCAGTAGAAATACATTCCCAGGTAGATAAAAACTGTATGGATTTGCTAATATAACTAGCGGAACACAACAGTATCACTCTTAAGTGGGTGAGAGGTGAGATGACACCAAGGCCACGAAGGGAACGAAATAGCGGACTTTCTCGCAATGAAAGGGGCTCAGGTTCCACTGATAGGGCCTAACCTACCGGACAACCATCGCTAATGTTCATTGACGAACCATCCTGGAATTAGACAAAATATCTTATAAAACTGGGTAGAAATCAACCGAGATGGATAGTGGGATTGTTCACAGGACACTGTCCACTCATGCGACATCTCATCACAATTGGGGTGAAAAATTATCCGGATCCCTCCACAGGAGGTGTGGAGAGGGAGGAAAAAGCCACTTCCACATATTATGCGAATGCCCAGCAATGGCAGCTGTTAGGTATTAGAACTTTGGGGCTGCAACAATAGAACCAAGAGAAGTACTATTACTTCTCTTGGACGCTCCACTAGAAACTGTCCTTAAATTTGTTAAGGAAACAGGTCTAATGGAATGACTAGCCTATGGGGGCACATTACAACCTACCCCATACCTAATTGTAAATAAAGAAAGCTAAAAAAAAACAAATTTGGCAATTTGACGGATGGATTTTGATTTAAATCACTTTGAAGTGATAATGTTTATCATACACGTTCATCGTAATAACTAAAAATATGCGTTTTTTGACTTGTCACTTTTAAAGCAAGAGTGTGGGATATAGGCATACCTTTAATTGCCATATCGCTTTATATTTCTTTTATGAAGACAGTGGGATCTTGAATTATACTTATAAAGTGGCATTTGTATCCATCAAAAAGTCAAACTAGTTCACTAAAGAGTTAAAATTATATTATTTCGTATCCCTTTTATGATCTGATTTCATACACTTATGCGCCCCAAGACAAGATTTACAAGTTGTCAACTTTAACGTTGTTAATTTGTTGTCCCATTTGGCAATCGTCAAAGCCGACAAGTGCCGGGTCTTCAGTGAAGCATCCTCACATACCGCTCCGCATCCTAAAAAAGGCTCCCTCGAGCACCAATTATTAGCATATATAAATTCCACTGCCACTCCGCTTCACCATAAATCATCGTCGAGATCTCTATTTATCGTATTACCGCACTTTTCTATTGGCACTCAATGAAGCTGGACTTTCAGTTGAATTTACATGCTGTAAATTCTGTGTAAATAGAGGGGCACGAGGCATGTTCGCACGTAATATAATTGAGTGGATTATATTGTGTGTTTATCAGACGGAGCGGATCGCAAAGCTATTGTCGGATCGAAAAGGTGGGCAAACGACGGCCCTATTGCCAAAGGTGGGCATTGGCGCCGTATAACTGCCCACTTGTTGCTGCGTTTGTCGCGGTTCGGCTTAGATGTAGTGTCGCCCTTGTGTTTGGCATGCCCTTTGGAAGGGATGAGTACAATTGATGGGTTTGTTGACACCCCACGGTGTTTGCTGAATATCAGTGGCGGTGCGTGATATTTCAGTTAGCCATATCTTGAAAACGACGCATGGGACCCACTTCACTTTTTAGGTGATGACTATACACCTCTTACAGAAAGGATTTAAAGTGAAAAAACCGTCAGCAAAGTTTGCGAAAATTTTTTCAAAAACACTGGAGCACTCCCTGGGTTCTCAGTAACGCTCTGTGGAATATTTGCAGTATATATTTTTTCATAATCTAGAAACAAATATAAGGAGACGTTTTTCGATTTGTTACAAAATATTTTTGTTTCAAAAAGTTATGGCCATTTTAATTTTGGGAACAAAAATGTTTCTATAAAATTATTTTATTAAGTAAATCCACAGGCGACTTTCGTACAATCCGTATATCGAGGTGTCTCCACCCCGGTCTATCGTCTGACTGCCTTCACATCTGCGAGCATTCATATTTCATATTCACTTCTATTCCATAAAAACTAAACTAATAAAAATAAACATATCGGGACCATGCAGCCGTCCGCCGGTGTCGTAGGTTCTTGAGGGCATAATTTACTGGGTAAGGGTCTCGGGTTACGTAAACAATGTCGGAGACGGCACAACCCAATTCCGTCGATCGCTCACATGTATATGCATTGTGCGTTAAAAAAAAAGAAGTCAAAGACGGTGACGGTAATGAGAACATAGAACGTAGCGCGTAACTTCATTGTTGACTGTTGTTGAATATTTATTGAAATATTTCCTTAATTATCTAGGTTTTTTTTCAGCTGCGTTCTTTTTTGTAGTTAATAATGAGGTTTTTCAGGGAAATTTGACGAAAAATACGAAATGTTTATTGTAAAAAACTCATTTGCATGCCATCTCATTAAATACATTTCTTTTTATATAGGCTCAAACGGATGGACGGTCCCACTTAAGAAGAGGTCATCAAAACTTCCAGTCGCGCTCTACTGATGAACTTTAATACTATTGGTTCCAGTCTGATTCCTGATTTTCCTCCTTTTTGTTGATGCCTGGTCTAATTTTCTAACTTTAAAATTCCGAAATCATTCCGAAAATACGGCGATAGAAGTCCGGGTTTCGAAAATGTGACATCGAGTGACAAGTGTCAAGTCCTCTATGAATCCTCTATAAATGGGGTGGCTGTCATGGGTTGCGACAGACTGGAGTGAGACAGCATATTTTTAAATGACTTCTTGATTTATTTCCTTCGCAATCATGTCTTGCTTTAAAATATTCTGTTGTAACTAAATTCTCTGTATTCTCAATAAATTATGCTCAAATATCATTGTGATTTCTTTATCAGCTTGTTATGGATATTTAATCTTAATCCTTGCTTCTAATATTCAAACATAGGCTATCATCACGTCTCATATCTTTATGTTATGCATGTATGCTATGAAGGTAAAGGTATTAAAATAATGTAATTGTGGAATTCAGAAATAGAGGAGTTGATACAAAGCACCAACTTAAGAAAAACAAACATGCTCAAGGTGCTTTGTATAACGCTTTTGAAAAGTGTCATTAAACATTAAAGTAGTTACAAAATTTACCTAATTCCAGAAAAAAAAAGTTTGGGATACTGTAAGGATAATTTAAGGTATCTATTAAGAGAATTTTCGATATCCTCAATCCTTTTCAAAAGTGTATGCCCTCATACAATGCAATTTTAAAGAGAGAATCTACACTCTAAGATTTACACCAGGATACATATGGCAAGTAGATCAATCACCCATGTACCTATAGACATGGTTAGAGGCAGTTTACTTTTTTATTACTTAACTTTTTATTAGTTACTTTATAAACATTAACATTTGGTGTACTATCAAATCCATTTAATTACTAATGATCATTGCATGATCGAATCAGCATCGAGTTTTAGAGGCTGGAATTTCCAAAGAGGGGAACACGTAACATTCTATTACTGTTATAACGAAAATAGACAGGTACACTGACAGTGCTTTAATTAACACTGTAACCTTGGTAACTTTGCTTGTGTTTCTATAACAAAAGGAATTCTTAGTCGGGAAACTTAGAACAAATACACCGTTGTCTTAAATTTATTGCCCTTTATATTCGCACTGTCAGTCTCATTTAACGGTCTCGAGTCTTGTGTCGCATTTAATTTTATAACGCGTCGGACGCGGTGGCTTGCCAAAAATCTATTAGATGGCTTGCTTTAGTTTATTACTGTGACATTTACACCTATGTTTAATGTGTATTAACATATTTATTTGTATGAATGTTTCAGATGTAAGACCGTTCTACTTCCTGAGGATATTTATCGGTCGCTATTTGTTGCTGTCTTGCAAGAGCGTCGCGTCGTCCCGAAGTCGACATTCTTCCACTTAAAAGTCTGCAGAGCGAGAATTTGACATAACATCGACTTGATGACATTTTAGGTGACCCAAAATTATGTTGAGGAAATGACAAAACTTTCGTTGAGGAAATAACGATAATAATAATAATGTTTTTACACTTAATAAAATAGAAATATTTTTAATGGGTTCAGATTGGCTAACGAGCCAAATTGCATAAAGATGCATTAAAAGTTGAGTGTACTCATGGCCGTCTAATTTTGATTCCACCAAAATATATCTAGAGTGCGTGAAAGACGTACATATATGCGATGAAGCATTACTTGAAGCAATCTTTCAACAAAGTAACACTATTATTTCGACAAAAACATATGTGTACTATACTTTATTTGACACCACTGAAATACGATATTGATGATATGATTTGCGTGCATATAAAAATGTTCAAGCTGACTTATTTTGGCATTTTTTTACAATTTTAAGGACAATTTATAATGTTTACAATTGTGAAGTGCTACATTGCTATCACAAGGAAAAACCTGATGATGGCTGAATAAAGCCGAAACGTTAGGAAAAAAACACTAACTTTTGTTTTTATAAACTGACCGATAATCCCACAAGTTTATCGAGTTAAGGAAAAAACAACAATTTAATAAATTCTTGTTAAACTGTGACGGTGACGATATGCAGAATATAATTTTGCAGACATTGTTGCTGCAACTACTGATGGTTAAAATGTAATGAAAACATTTGGTAGTGAAAATCCTACTGAAATGATGCTCTGCACAAATCATAACATCCATCTAGCTGTTATAGATGCATTCATTGTAAGTCTAAGTTGGCAGAAACGGAACGCGTCACGGAGGCGTGCGCATCATAAGTATAATGCACGAAAATATCTAGTATCTTTTCAAAAAATAAATGGACAAATCTTCATTATCCAAACATCGTACCGTTTTAAGGCGTTTTGAGGGATTTTAACTAGGATAATAATATGTACAGACTAAGTGCACTAGAGTTTCCTTTACACTAATTAAAAAATGTATAAAAATGAAATTAAAGATTCAAATTTGTGGGATAGGAACTTTTCCACTAAACCTCTCAAATGTGGGGTGAGTTTATTCTAATTGCATTATGTTAAGTGTTGTAGCTGTCTAAGCATTGTACCTATATTTTCTACCGCGACTTTTACTTCAGAATATTCAGATGATTCATATTTGTCTGATCAAGCCTCTTCAAGTGAACTAAAAACAAAGTATTTATATACTTTAAGATTATTTAGTTTTTTTTTATGTACTTGTTTTGTTTAAGAAATAAAACAAGGTATACATAAATATTACATAAATATGTAGTCCTGTTTAATACAAAAAGAACTCCTTTTTCGAGATAACTCGGGATCTGTAGTTTCTGATGGTGAATGACGATAAACGGGGAATCATGCATTTTATCCGGTTCACATTCACTTTAAGGAACATTTTAAGTAAATATGAAGGTTTCTATTTTTGTACTTTTATAAACAAATAGTAAATAGTATTTGCGAGGATTAGTTATTAGATAATTAATTTAAATGAATATTTATTTAACTTCATTATCTAATACCTAATTCTCGCAAATACTATTTCCAGCCTCTCGACATGAGGACACTGATTGCCTATTGTGTAATGCGATTTATCCCTGCGTTTGTGCTGTTCCCAGTCGCATTTTACGGCATCAAGGTTCAGTTTGCGAATTAATTAGATCCGTAAATCAAAGTAAGCAGGTGTCAACCGGTGGCGCCACCTTTCCCACGTTAGTCAGCCCTCGGGGTGGATTTGAACACATTATAGCCTATCGGTTGCAACTGATTTGCATTCACTTTTCATAAATATCCGTTTAATTGAAAAGTCGATGCATAAAATTAATTCGTATTCATTCTGCGTGCGACATTATCTCCCTAGTAAAACGGGCGGCTAGCTTCCTACCGATAACATCGTTTATAATAATAAATATTACGCTGTCAGAATGCCTTCTAATTAATTCTGCGGACAACTTTTGATTTGCGATGCACTTATTTATTATTTACCGTCTATTTACAATGCATTAGAGTTGCTTCAATGCATTCAGTGACTTCGATTATTAACTTCGAAGATAATTAACTTCGACTTATCAGAACTCACTACAAGTTGTGATAAGAAAAGCTTGAACGATTCCCACTATGATTCCCTGTTCATCTTCATTCACTATCAGAAACTACCCGATTTCGATAGGAGAGTATGTTCTATTGGTCAAGATATAATCCGAACGCTCGTTCTTCGTCATTCGCCGTGAGATATGTCACACTGATCTAACTAGATCGAAATCCAGGTCTGTGATTTCTGATGGGGAATGATGGACGAGGAATTATTTCAGTTACGATACATTTATTTATCATTTACTGTCTGCAATGCAATGACAACTCTTTGGCTTGTAGTTATGGTAAGCCAAATACAAACTCACTATATCTGACAGTTGAAATTCTGTGAAAACTTTGAGAAAAAATTTTAAGTGAACATAAAGCGAGAATGATTCCCGTTCATCGCCATTCACCATCAATAACTACAGAACCAGATTAGTAGAGTATACTGTCCTGGTCAAGAAGCCAACACGCTTGTTCTTTGTCGTTCGCCGTCAGACATACCACACTGATGAGACCTAACAAGGTCGAAATCCGGATCTGTGACTCCCGATGAAGAATGAGAGTGAACGGGAGTTATTCCCATTCTACTTTAGGTTAACGGATTTACCGTTAGAGGCATGCTCGGGGAACTACATCTAGTGATTGCTAACCTTGTCAGACTCACCGAAACACAGACTCACCGGAACACGTCGAGTTCCATTTAGCCACAACAAAGGGCAGCCCTCCATGTTAGCGATGTATTCTCCTGGCGGAGAAGTAAATCAAGACTCATTGATTATTATTCGTCGTCAGATATACCACACTGATGTAACCTAATAAGTCGAAATCAGGATCTGTGGTTTTTGATAACGAATGACCAAGAATTATTATCATTCTGTGTCATACTTAGGTTAGATTTTTTAAGTCAATTCCTCTTCTTTTTTAATTAAATCTCAGGATGAATATCATTTGAAGGGGTTAGAATAAAAAGGGTATAAGGAACATTTTCATTGTTTGAAGATATTTAAGCTTAAAGTTAAGTAACTATATAAAAGTAAGGAAAACATTTAGGTAAAATCTAATTTTATTTTGATTAATTAAAAAATGGCAGAATTTTCAGCTCAAAAGTTGTTTAGGATAATACTCATATTTTTCAAAAAAAAAGCACTTACACCCTTTTTATTCCAAACATTTTATTTAATAAAGTAAAAATAAAACAAGAATATGTGCTAAAACAAACTTTATTCCCAAAATTAAGAAAACAAATCTATTCACTACTGTCAGAATCAGAGTTCAGTATAGGTATGTCATCCACTTCGTCGTCAAACTCAGAATCCGTATCACCGAAATAAGCATCATTCTGTGTATTTTTTGACGTAGAAGCAGTGGTTTTGGAAGTTTTATTTCTTTTTTTCTTGCCTTTGGTTTTAGTTTTCTTACTTCCATGCTTCAGATCTTTATAAAAGCTATGATATACAGGTGGTATATATTCTAGAAGTGTTAAATTTTAGTAAGTACAAGTGAAATTTTTCCATTTTTCTACTGAAATATTAATAGGATTTTCATTCAACTTTGAGCAAAATATTTTCTGCAAATCTCTTCGTGATCGGCCATTACCCAAAAAAGGGCACTCGCATGTTGTAAAAGGAAAATCATCATCAATAGTAATCTTAAACTAGAAAGCATATGTCTCGGAAGTTTATCTTCAGTTTTGTTTCTCTGTGTCCTTTTTTGGATCGCCTATTGCGGCATTGAGATGAGCAAATGAATAAAAATCTTCTTTTCTCGTATCATCTTATTTTCTCGTATCTTGAAGCGTTTAGAAGCTGATCCTATTACATTACTCCAATCTTGTGGTGTAAATACTTGCGGAAATTTCCTTTTACTTTTTTCTATTAGTCCAAATGACCTGTTACACTCCATGTATGTGTGGCCCGGCTCCAAAATTTATGGTGTATTTCTTCGAGTTGAGTAACTTTTTTTTTTAAATTTAGCGTTCATCAGATTTTATTGGTATTTATTATAACATAATAATATATATGACTTAGCAACTTACCTTCAGCACTTTATATTTCTTCATCACTTTCCATTACGTGTTTATATAGCACAAAACAGAAAAGAATAAATAGATATTATTGGATCGGTTGAAATTACAATTGCATTTGTATCCTTTTTTATGCCAACAAAATATGTACTTTCGTTTACCAGATTTTGCTACTACGCAATATATGCCGATAAATGTGTTTAAAATCACTTGCACCATTTTTATTCCAATAAATAGGCATCTCACCTATAAGAAAACGCAGTTATCCTATAATTTTAAAAAATTGTACTTATAGCGTTTCTATTCTAACCCCTTCATTTGTGTTACAGGTTAATTATAATTTTCATACTTTATAAATGCAAGGCAAATCTTTGTAATGTTGTTCTCGGAATTGAACTCTTGATTTATGTAAAATGCAGTAACAAACCACTTATAGATAACGCCTACATATACCTCTTGTAAATATGAAATCATTTCGATGTCATAAAAAATATCGCCGCGCTATTGGTCACTGAAAGTGACGACCAGTGTTACGGCATCCAATAACAAAGTTGTAAAATCTTCCCACACACGCGATATTTTTCCTTATTATTCCCGGTTCAAAAATGTCGATCTTCGTAAAAGGAAAGGACGGATTCGTTTTAAAGTATTCTTAAACGTCACAATAAAGAGATCGAATAAATAATTGATTTGTTATAAGTGAAGAAAGGTGACCCACGAATCAATAAAACCTATCGATTTACGACCAAGTAGGCGAGAATCAGGAATCCTAATCATTTATCATACTTAGTACCACGCATGGAGATTAAAAATCACAACATGTCCAACTTTACGTAAGCCTAGATAGCCATGCGGATCAGAGCAATAAAAGATACTGATTTATTGAGACAAATAAGATCTAGAAGCCTCCTCAAATGTTGTCGTTGGCGTCATTCTTTTCACGTCTTGTAAAGTAAACTGACACCCGTCATCGTGTAATTATAATCGATAATGCCATTATTACCTGGAATAATAAAACGAAATAGAGACGTTAAACATGGGTTCGGCCTTATGGGCAAGGATTTTATTTTTATCTTGTTTTATTGGTTTTGAAACTCTGTTGCACTGTGATATTATGAATACTGAGCTCTTGAAAGTAGCCCATACAACTGTAAGAAGATTGTGGGAGCTTAATTTATGAGCTATCTTTCTTTTTGTTGATACTTCATCGATTTAGAAGTGTGTTGTCGGTCAAGTTTTTGTTGTGCTAAACAAACAGAGTACGCTAAAGGTCTTTACATCAGAATGATAATTTAATATGAAAACGGACACGTGGTAAGTAATAATTGTTGGATACATTATAAAGTGTATCAAACAGACCATAAATATTATACGATTTTGATGAGTAAAAGTGCTGTCCAAAGGTTATAGCCGGGTAAGGGGTTAAATCGGCCCTTGGACCATTCGAGGTTCTGGTTCGGCATGTCGGAAGTATAAATAAAAAAGACTCCTTTAGCTAGATTTTCAGACCTCCAGGTCGCGTCTAGAAGCTCCTAACCTCAACAGTGCGATTTTTGATTTTTTCTCGATTTTGGTCGCAATTTTCGACCAAATGTTTTGAAAAAAATCACAGTGATCATAATCCGCTGAATCCGAAAAAAATAGTAACTTTTCGATCAAATGTAGTCCAAGCCAAATAAATGCAAAAAACTGCCTAGCAAACTGTTTTATGGCTTTTTCACGATGTTCCACCACCTGAAATTAAATTTAAGCAGCACCACGTGAAAGAGCGCAAAGAAATACAAAAAAAAACATGGACTTAAAAGTTGGCCAATGTAAAGCGTCCTAATGTAATATTGATTGAAATATTCAATAATTTTTTCTGAGCGCCATTTGGAATAAAAAATTCAACAAAAATTGAGCATATTTGTAACAGAAACATGCAACTCTGTGATTTTGTTCAAAACATTTGGTTGAAAATTGCGCCCAGAATCGAGAAAAAACGAAAAATCACACTGTTGAGGTTAGGAGCTTCTAGAGACGACCTGGAGGTCTGAAAATATAGCTAAAGGAGTCTTTCTATTTATACTTTCGACATGCCAAACCAGAACCTCGATTAGTTCAAGGGCCAATTTGACCCCTTACCCGCTATAGCCTTTGTTGAATGGATATTCTAATTATTGGGTTCAAGTTAAGTCATTTGAGTTACAGTCTTTGTTTAACGAAAATTTAGACTAAGCTAAAATTTTGTTCAGACTTTGAAGTTTGAATTATGTTGTGAAATACTTACACAATTCGAGGGCAGTTGATGTAAAGTACGTAAGTAACAATCTGTCTAGTTTCAACTCAATTTTGGAGGTAGCTTTTGATATAGTTTTCTTTATCTTGCTGAGAGACTAACAGTGATCATGTTCCACTACTATAAAAAATATCCTCTGTGTATGCTGCTAGGAATTAACCTGAATTTTTATTTACATTGTACCTAGATTATGCTGGTCAGACTCCAGAGTATTATCCACGTTTTATGATACGTCTTAATATCACTGTGGCGCTAATCTTGAGGACTGTCATACAAATCAATTTTTATATATCATATTCTTCTGATAATCCCATCGACGATACTGAATATGGAGCGATTTGTTCGCCAACTGGTTCCGATAACTCCTTGACCCACTTGGTACAATTCAGTTTGGTAATATAATTAATGCAAATCGAAGATGGCAGAGATCGTGCGTGCAGACATGTGTTGTGTTCTTATTTAGACCCACTAAATTAATTAGATATATCTATTTGTAAAATGATGGACACTTAACATTTCTATCCGTGCGGTAAATGACAGAAGCGCAAAAGAAATTTCGAGGATTAATTAACTTTTATCGCCTTTAGCGATAGACGAGGGAGTGTAATTGCCTTACATCTAATTCACGTAACGATATGTTGGATGCTGGAAAGTATCCTGTGTCATTCCTAATGTTTTGCCATCGGCTTCTATATTTTGTGCGAATATAATAATTATCTAACGCAATAAGATTGCTGAAACCGCTTAAGGAGTGCTAACTACATTCAGATAGTAGGAAAATCTAATTTTGTCACAGAAAAATGTTAAACAGTTTCATTTACAATTAAACGGTGAATGATTGATTTTTTCATCAAATTTTATGAAATCATAGCACATCATTTGTAATTAATTAATAATCAAATATCAAAAAAACCAGTGTCTACTTACCAGTGGAAGCGATAAGAATATTTACAACTTTCTAAACCTCAAAATTAAAACAATTTAATTATGTAATCTTTCTCCAGATGTAGGCTCCTAAATCTCCTCCATCCACCACAGATCAATACGGTTTATACTTTTTCATAACCTAAAAATCCCGACATTTTAGAACATCGCGAACAACTGAATATTTTTTTTTTCATTATACGTCCACTCCACTATGCGTATGCGAAATAAAAATTATGTAAAATTATTCCCAAGGCAAAGCTTAAAAAAATAATAATAACAAAACTTTATTCTATACAAACCTATCCATTTTCTCATATTTGAGGGGTACTCAAAACTCACATTATCCATAATTTTTCGAAATAGAGTTAGTGGCGCTACCTTGTTCATCGTGTTGAACTACACCATTTTAAATCTTAAAAGTGGTATAAAACACATTTTCGTATTTATTTTAAATTGCGGAATCTGTAAATTGTTTCAAAACTCACATTCTCCTAAGGAGAATGTGAGAATGTTGGAACTTTTTACTGCCAACATTTTTTGTACTTTGCAATTTTAGGTTCATTATAAAAATATTTCACTTCATCAGTCAATGATGATAATAAACCGTATTCTAAGTATTTTGTGCAGCTTTTTATTTTGATTATTAACTACCATATTACATAAAATTTTTATTGATATACCATTGAGTTTGTTTCCAAGTTCCTTTTCTTAGCTTAACTTCATTAATTTTAGTGTAAAATATAATATTATGTAGAATAATTTGGAGCAAGACTACCGTTATCCAAAAAGTTGTATGAAAACTCACATTATCCAAATTTTAATTCACTTTCTTGGAGTCAAATATTGTTGTGCCGTTATTTCACCAATTGAGAAGAAAAATTTAAAGTTCTAATGCAAATACTAACACAAATTCAGTGCCTTAGTCACTTAAAAAAGTGAGAAAGCAGTTATTCTTTCTTCCTGAACAATTTTAAAAAAGTGGATAATGTGAGTTTTGCATCTATACCCTCATTTTTAAAAATACTAATTGTTGATAGCATTTTTTAAGGAACAACGTTACATAAACTGATATTAAAATGATAAAAATGATGTTTTCCATATTTGATATTTTTTAGTTGTAAGTTCAATTCAGTCAATATAGAACTAAATAAATACATTCATAAATTATTTATTTGTCCAATAGTATACCTATAATACCAATTAAAGGAGAAAGTGTTTTAATGTTATGTGAAAAATGTATCAGTGCGCAAATACACAGTATAACAATGGTTCATACCAATTACATTACAGTTCCAAATTACTGACAATCCTAAAGTTATTAAATAATGAACAAGTGGTACAATTAAAAATATCACATAGTCGGCAGATGGAATTGTAATTCATTATAAAAATTACATCACCGAAAAAATTGGCGTGAATAATTTTAAAGAAAAAAAGGACATTATCTAAGTCACTTGTCATCAGAGACTACAAAATGTATGTTACCAAATGTGAGAATTCAATTAAAAACGATCCCAAACGGTTACGGGGTCCCATAAATGATAAAAGAGGTCAAACAAGAATTTCTAGCTTATTATCAAAACACGGAGTTAAATGATTCGCAGTCAATAGTTGACGTTTTTGCCTTTTTCCACCCAGTTGCGATATTGATTTAAATGATGACTTTGCATTAATGGCATTGACATCAATATATGTACCTCAGTTGAGTATTGTTGAGTTGTCAGGGGAGGAAGTAATTCTCTCAATTAGACATCTAAAAAAACAGAGTGACAAATGGTCCTGATCGGTGACCTAGTATCTTGGTTAAAGATTGTGCAACAGTATTGGCGGAACCATTAACGATTATTACTTACTTATCTTACGAACTTATTACTAATACGAGGCACTTTTCCTGAAATCTGTAAGTCTACTAGTGTCTGTCCAATTTTAAAACAAGGCGACCCCTCCAGTTGCAATTGGTTTTCCACAGAATCAGTGATTATACCGATTTGTCTACAATTAAATTTAGACTATTTCAAGTCCAAAATAGCCCATATCTATCTTTGTCAAAATTTAACATATCTTAAATATAGTCTAAATATGTAAATTATGAGCATATATGTATGTACTCTTGTGTTTAAGTTTAAATAAATACAATGGGTTAAATTCAGTGGCGGCTGGTGATA
The DNA here is from genome assembly GCA_029963805.1 of Aromia moschata. NCBI lineage: Eukaryota > Metazoa > Arthropoda > Insecta > Coleoptera > Cerambycidae > Aromia > Aromia moschata. The sequence continues at coordinate 1,269,427 of JAPWTK010000004.1, forward strand.
AAGGGCATAGGGGCACGTGCCCAGCCCAAATAGAAAATATTTCTTTTGTGTTAATTTGCTATAAATTACTATTACTATAATATCAATTAATTGTATACGACAAACTATTCATATTCTAATTATTATTCCTTTTGTACCACAAATAATTATTTTTATCACATACCTATATATGACAGACTATCGATCGAGCACCGAGCCACCGTAGTTGCATTTCGCGCGCGTGGGCGAGGGCTACAGTTCCCAGCCCTCGTTTTTAATCGGGCTTTTTGGGGACCATTGCAGACAAAACGTCGTTAAATCGTTCGAAAATCAGCTGAACGGGTCACACTTGTTGAGTGACCGCTTTTAGTTTTATTGTTTATTTTCTTCGCTGAGAAGTGTGCTTTTACTGTTTTTGATTGTCAAACGTTTCATTGTCAAACGAATTCGGTGGACTTTTATTGACTAATAAAAATATTACATACGAGATCCGAACGGAAATTAAACGGTTAGGAAGGCCGATACCCGATTTGATTATTTCCAAAACAGACGTAGGAAAATCGCGAAATTGTTCACGAAATTTTAATAATAGTGTCTACGACAGATTTAAGTGGTTATGTGGGTGTCCTAAAAGAAACAAACTGTTTTGTTTTATTTGTTTAGTGATGGGTGGTAACCAAAGTGCATGGACTCAAGAAGGGGTGAGTGATTTAAACATTTAAATGAACGAGCTAAGAAACATGCTAGCTACAATGAAAACATTTACATAACATCTTAGATTTTAGTGTGTTGGGAAAGGTAGACATAAGGCAACAGCTTGATAGTGCTTATCGTGAAAATATAAGACGCCACAATGAAAATGTGGATAAAAACATATTTTAAACCAAATAATTAATTGTATTAAATTTTTCGAAACGAATCCGGGACTTTAATGAAAATGCGATTAACATTTTTGTGAACAATGACAGGCTAGCTGATTTCCTCTACAAATAACAGTAAGATACCTATATTAAAATTTTTTCACATGTTGCCACCCATTATTTTAATATATTTAAGCCCTCAATATTCGTGACTAAATATTATTTCAAAAAGCTACCAAATCCCAAAAATTATTCTTGTGAAAGTCTATATTTTTGTATAAAAGAATTTTTCATTGAAATTCTGAAGTGTCAGTAAAACGCATGACCTTGAAAATTTTAAAAATTTTGGTCTGGGCGCCATTGGTGGCTAATGAGTAATCCTACTGACACCCTGTACCCACCCATGTAACACACCCACGATACGCCACTGGTTAAACTTATATTTGTATCCCATTTCTCCGCTGCAGAACTTCTTTACCGCACCTTGCTATGTGAAGATGCTAAACATTCATGTCTTAAAAGTGGTGATCAACCTGTAAATGGAGTCTGTAAGTAGCGTGATTGGACATTGTACGCCAAACGTATGTTAAGGGATAAGTCGCCGCTCTATCATTATACTGAGGATGGAGAAGATGCAACTATACACAACTAGGAGCCTCGTTAGTGCTTTCACAGCCGCAGTTACATTTATATTTATTTTGTCTGGGGTGTGCATAAATGTATTTTATTTGCAAACACACTTTTATAACAATTTATCTACTATTAGAGTTGAAAAAAAATCGCAACATTTTCCGTGATTACCGATTTATTGTAAAGGATTCGACTTGCGCTTCACTTTTCACATCGGCATCATCAGGCGATGACTAAAACTCTAATATTAATTTCAGCTATTGGAACTGAAACACAATAGGGGTAGTACATTTAAAAAAGTATACCTACATACATACATATGTAGGTATTTCTGGAAGAACTCATATTTTAATTAAAACATCTGGTCATACATATTATGGCGCCTGGAAATTTCTCTTTGTTAAAAATACCATTACCAAGTCAATAATATCCATATAATATAATTTTCCAGTAAAAACTTTTTTTTTAATATTACTTTCACTGAAATTTGAAAATGTTTACAAATTGTTAACTGTTAAAAACAAAAATACCTTGAAATACTTCACTGTTCTATAAAACATTTTGTCACAGTAGGTATTTCTTAAATAAAAATAATTTTCATCATATTTAATACATACTGTATCGTGATATAATGTTCCTGGAATAACTTTATTCAATCATTGGTCAAATCCTCTTTTCAAAATAATTGTATGTGTAAAATTAATAATTATATCATTAAGCACATATATAATGAGTCCGGAAAGTATGCCATAACGCAGGGTAAACTGCGTTCAAATATCCAGAGCTCCCGCATGGGACGGGCGTACTATGATATACAACGAGTCCCATCGCGTTACCAGGCACGGTCAGTGACCTACGTATGCACGGGCAAAAAATACGCGCATATATAATTTACAAGGCGCTTAAAAATATACATACTCAAAATACATATACGGTTTATATTTTAATTATCATAGAGTTGTATAGTGCCGACCCCGCGTTATGGAACACAGTTCCGGACCCTAAATTAATGAATGCTTTTTAAAATTACTGTGATATACCTTCAAATTGTGTTGCTAGATCTACAAATCATTTTTATCCCAGTATTCACTAACACCTCCACTGTTCGCTTCAAAGTCCTGGTTAGAAAAAAAAAACACAAAAAAATGTACGTACAGTAATTATAAATTCACTTCCACACACCAACGATAATCAGCAACAACTAAAAGGCGATTAGAGTGAGAATAAGGTATTTCAATATTTTGATATAATTCTTTGTACACACAAACAAATTGTTTAGACCAGCAAGTTAAATATTTGTGAGAAATACACTTACTCTACTATAGTGCACTTACGCTGCTTACTCTGCCATAGTAATTATTCCCAAGGTGTAGCTGATACCAGTTTTGTTTTCTCATTGAAACATATGCGGTTTTGGTGATTCTTAAATTATGTAATTAACAAATATGTCCAACATAAACACATTAATTAAATAATTTAAATTTATTAATACCTACAGAGTTTTGTGCTTAAAATATTATTTTGCTGTTTTCTTGATAAAGTTTTGAGAAAAGTACTTAAAAATCTTTTGATTTTATTAGATTAATATGTAGGTACAGTTAAAAAATATTTTCAAAACAATGTATGCATATTGTTAGAGCCTGCCTATTAAACGTTTTCATCTTCATACAAATTCATAATAGAATAATTCTGTAACAACAATTTTTTGTGACGTATGAGAAATATCTAGAAATATTATAAAATACACCGTGGTCTATCTAACTTATGTACATCAAACTGTCGTAAAATATACGATTTCGGTTAAATTAGTAGAGAACTGTAGTTTTTTGTACTGAATTATGTATACATGAATGTAATAAAAAGGAACAATTAAACGATAGTGTTAAATTATATCGACACAAATATATTGTATATACCGGATGATTCAGTTTGGTATTCGCGGACCTATATATTTTTTATCTGCAGGAAAAACTGCAGCATACTATATACATATATGTATATTTGAAAACTGTTTGAAAGGCTCTGTCCAATGGCAATTTCAACATCTACGACGACATGCAAGAAATACGATATTCAATTTTTTTTTCAAATGAAATGGTGCTGGTTTTCTTGCCGATTCTGGTAGAGAATTTATTTCTGCGTACAGAAATGTAAAGAAACCATCCCCTTTTTGAAATGAAAAAAAAAAAACTTTCTTCATTTGAATTCGTTTCAAATGATTACAAAAATAAATAGCTACTGTTATTAATTTCTTACTTTACTGTTATTAAGTTCTAATAAAAACTATTTTTAATAATTTGAAACATCACTCAAAATAAACCCTTAATGTATCACATTTGGGTAGCTTTGAAAACAATCATGTTGGTATTGTCATTTACATAAAATGAATTATATGATACTGTTCAAGGCCAACTGGGTTCTGCATAAATAAACGAATTACACCATGATTAAATTAAATAAAAAACAAAATAAAATAAATAACAAACAAACTCACTGCATGAATAATTTCTAGATTTGTTTTTATATACTTTTTTGAGTTTAAAATTGATAGTTTCTTTATATTGGCATTCATAGAAACAAATTCACTACAAGAGTCATCAAGAAAAGGAGCACCATTTTATTTGAAAAAAAAAAGTTGAATATCGTATTTTTATGTGTGTTGTCATAGACGTTATTTAAAATTACCATTCGATGGAGATTTTCAAATAATTTTAAATATATACATATATGGTATGTTGGAGTTATACAAATTAAAAAAATCAGGGCCTCGAATACCAAACTGAATCACCCGGTATATATATTTTTAAATTGAGTATCCTATTTACTCCTACAGAGGATTATAATTTTTATCATAGTGTAGCATGAACGCTATTAGCTTTTCAGCCAGATGAAAGAAAATGCAGTACTTAGTTTTAAAGTTATAAATAGTTGAATTCGCCGCTGAATTTCATTGGTATAAATTCCATCCTCTGCATCTGTCTGGATTTTGGATTCCTGAGCTAATGGAGTGTAAATGGATTCTGTGACTCAGAAGGTCACAGCACTTATTGGGTAACTTGTGCATCCTCCCTGAGCTAGCCGCTCGAGCTATGACTCCAATCACCAAATTCTTGGAAAAAGGTGGTGATGTTACACAAGGGGAGATCCCTCAATATCACCATGGAAGGTCAGCAGGCTCTTCTAATATGGATTCTGTCATAGATGAGACAGCTGAGATGATGAGTTGAATAATCACAGAGTAGATGGTCTGTCTCGTCTTCCTGTTCACACTCTACAAAGGGGTGTTTCACTTAGCCTCACATTGTGTAAGCCCTTCCGTAGCCGACAATGTACTATCAGGATAGAAGACGTGAGTTTTTCTGGTCATAGCTTAATACGTCTTTACGACGTCCTCGCTAGGGTATTGTATAAATTCCCTAACAAACCGACAGCCAGTTGTTTCATCCCACTCTTTCCTGAATTTATTTCATCCTGAGTGTTTTATTTGATCATTTGTATCATTGCTGCATATGGCAGGGTTTTTCTGGGAGCTGGTCCAAAAATACAGTATTGTTTACTTTACACTTGTCTACTGTCTGCGTCTGTAGATTCACTACCTTAGATACGAAATTCGTGTACAAACAAGGTTTGTATTTTTTCTGGTGTCGAAGAAAATAGTTGAGCTCCTGTGTTGTGTGATATCCAAATAAAATAAAATGTAAATAAACGTACTTTAAGACAATTTTCAAGACAAGGACACTTTTGTTGGGCCTCCAATGAAAATTACATTTTGATCCTTGGATGCTCTAGCGACCAGCTTACGTCTAGCTACTAGCTTTTTTACAATTTTTATTAACCATCTTTAACGCAGCAAATAGGCACCTATGCGTTTTAAAAATGAGTGACATTCATTTTGAGCAACGGTGTGCTTTTGTCGGTCAGGTTTTGCTTCTGACTTGGATATAGCGCAACGGTTACTTTTGCAAAATTTCAACACGCCTACGGAGATATAGTGTTTTTTCATGAGCCCAGGTTTTTCGGTGGTTTAAGGCATTCTCAGAAGGAAGAGAGTCGATTGAAAATGAACCACGCAGCGGAAGGCTTCAAGAACCGATGAAAATGTCGATAAACTACGGGATCTTGTGCATTCAGATTTCGGTTGACAATCGGCTTTTTTGATAGCCAGGAAATTGTCCACAAAGAGTTTATGCCTCCGGCCCAAACAGTAAATCAACACTTTTACAGAGAGGTTCTTGAAAATTTTCGAAAAAGGGTCATGCTGTGAGACCAAACATCAAGAACAACTGGCTATTCCAGTATAAGAGTTCTAGCACTGCTATGAGCAATAGAAGAATGGTTGAAGCGCTCTGTAGCTTCTCAAGGAAATTATTTTGAAGGAGACAATACTGAATTGTAATTCTATTCGAATAAAAAAAATATAAAAACCTGTCTCACTACTTAATTTACACACCTCGTATATTGGCAATTACTTTAGTTTAGATTAAAATATCATTTCGAAACAATTTTTTTTCTTGGAAAAAAATATACATTGTTGGGAGCAATTTAAGATAAAAAAAGCCCAGACCACAATGAACAATGTTCGTAGGCGACAGCGCGGAATTCCAGACTGGAAAATCAGGCTAGCGTCTTGCGCTACTGGTGTCAAACTGAACTTTCACAATTACAATGTTTGTCAACAAGTAGCCCGTACTCTAACAGCCGCATTCGTAAGGTAAATATTAGTTATTTCCATATAAGAACGCAAGAGTGACAAGTCACGTTGGATTTTCTTTCCTTAAGTTGACACGTGATGCGTGACATTAGAATTCCCACGCTTGAAAAATTTTATTTTTATTTAAATTGAAATTTATCTATTAGCATATTAATGTGAACGCTGTCTGTGGCTAAAATGTCCCGGCTGCGAGCTGAAGAGATGGCTTTACCGGTGTAAGGAATTGATAGTTAATGCAGCTCATTTAATGAAATATGTTGGCTTGGCTGCTTTATATACAGGGTGTTCCGAGGAGTAGAGTTGAGAAAGCTGAGAAGCGAATACGAATATTGCAAGGGTAATAATGGTCGATGAGGTCATCAGGTAATATCTACGCAATATTCCAATCATTTCGGTCTATTTTGATAATTTTGAGACAGGCTGTTTGTCTACAATATTATCATAAAGTTAGGAATATACATTAAGTTCTTATACAATTTTATGAAGGACTGACACAAGTGTCAAGACAAAGCGATTGCAATTTAGTGAATTGATTCCAAAATGAAACTGAACTTGACATAAAATAAAATGATTTGAACTAAAAAATTGGATATACAAACAAGAATAAGTTGAGTACAATATATTAGGTTGGCCGGAAAGTCTTGCGCCAAAAAAAAAATATTATTTTTCTTATAACCTTATTAATAACAACTAAAATTAGACAATATATTCGCCATGGATAACCTACAGGGTTTGTCCGGAAAGTAATTCTAAATAAATGTCAGTGAGCTTTGAAAAATGATTTTTATTGGTTCTATATGTACAAATCTTTAGAAACTTTCAAAATACATTCGTCCTGCGTCCGCACATCGGTTCCAGCGGGTCTTCCACGCATCAAAAGCCGCACGGTAGTCGTTTTCCGGAATCGTCTTTAAAGCGTCGGTGCAAGCCTACTGAATGTTTTTCACTGACCCAAAATGCTGTCCTTTCATTGGGGTTTTGAGGCGCGGAAACAGAAAATAGTCTGGGGGGGCCACATCGGGGATGTAGGGAGGCTGGGGAACAACGGTGATGCCTGCCTTGACGAGGTAATCGGCCACGAGGAAGCAGGTTTGCGAAGGCGCATTGTCATGGTGAAGCTTCCAGGATTTTGAGATGTCTGTGCGGACGCGATTCACCCTGCGTTTCAGCGGCTTCAGCACCTCGACGTAAAACTTTCCGATTACTGTTGTCCCCTGTGGAACGAACTTATGATGGACCAATCCCCGGTAATCAAAAAAGACAATCAGCATTGTCTTGATCTTTGACCTGGACATCCTGGCCTTCTTGGGGCGAGGGGAGTTCGACGTGTGCCATTCCGCACTTTGCCTCTTCGTCTCCGGATCGTATTCAAAGACCCAATTTTCGTCCCCGGTAATGACGTCATCGAGGAAAGCGGGGTTGTCTTCGCAGGTGTCCAAAAGTTCTTGGCAGGTTTCGACGCGCCTCGCTTTTTGATCGTCTGTTAGCACTTTTGGCACGAGCTTCGCGCACACCTTCCTCATTCCTAAAGACTCCGACACAATTTCGTAAACAATGATTTTCGTAATGTCTAATGTTTCGGAAATTAAACGGACAGTGTTCAACGACGACTTAGACGACGGTCAGTGTTCAACAAGTCACGCACACGTTTCACATTGTCGTCGGAACTGGAGGTTGATGGCCGTCCAGCACGGTTCTCGTCGTTGACATCTTCCCGACCTTCACCGGAAAATTTGCCTGTCCGAAAGACAATCGACGCCGAAAGCCTTCTTCTCTTCCTTCCTTCTTCAACATTGGAATGGTTTCCGCAGCACTCTTCTCCAGTTTCACACAAAACTTGATCGCCATACGTTGCTCAAGCGAACGTTGCATTTTTTCTTGCACCGGGTCACTGTAACGACTCTCAAAGAACGAGTGATGCGACCGCTACAACGACCGGTAGCCAACTGACGCTTGTTGGATCTTGTTGCCAGATCCCCCCACCACAATCCCTGCACGTAAAGCGCGGGCTGGCGCGTACAGTCTCGGGAAAAAAATTCACTGACATTACTTTCCGGACAAACCCTGTATAACCTTCGCCGATCTGTTAGGTAAATCACTGATGCCCTTTTACCAGAATTCAGGGAGCTGCATTAAGCAAAAGTTGTCGACCGCTGTTTTGAGGTCTCCATAAGTGTCGAATTTTTCCCGCTCAAATGTTGCTTTAGCGGGCGGAACAAATGGTAATCCGACGGCACAAGGTCCAGTGAATACGACGGATGGGCAACTGGATGCCAGCCGAGGTCTGCGATTTTTTTGGCGTGTGTCTGAAGCGACATGCGGCCGTGCATTGTCATGCAATAGGTGGACGGTAGAATAGTATAGTAGAATTAGAATTTTCCAAAAAAGTAACTGACACTTCACCAAAAAAAAATTGCTTTTTTGTAGAGGAGGCTGAAAATATTAAATATCGTTTTTTTGGCAACAATTTAAAATTATTGCTACATTGTTTTAATCATTCGCAAAGGTGCAAAAATCAGGTTTTTTTGAAATACAAAGAGAACCGTAAACTATACAAAAAAATGTTTCAGATAAAAAATGTAACTAGTAAAAAACCCTATAAAACCCATCAATTGAAATTTGATTGAAAGAAATTTGCAAATAGGTTAATTTGTTTATCTGCAAAATTGAAAAAAACCGTCAAAATGGCCCCTTATTTCAATTGTTCATAACTAATTATAAAGTAAGCCTTCTGACTTTAAAAGTATTGGAAAATGTAGGTATCGGTGTACTTAAAAAACGCTGAAAATTTCAAATCGATATATTTTATCGATACATATAGAAGTTTTTGCAAAAAGTAAATTGTTTATTAAAAAGGTGCTTTCGTAAAACAGCCCTTAATTTTTTTAACATCATAGTAACGATTCAAAATGGATTCTCTTCTTGTTGAGTCACGAATACACAGGTACGAATGGGTATCCTATGTTTTATAGAAAGATTTTTCATTTTTCATAAAAAATTGGATTCAGAACAAAAACCTTCAAATACTTATTTAAGCGTTTTTCAATGGGATAAGTTTTGCTTCATCCGCTAGTTTTTTTTTATGTACAATTTAACTTCAGCACCTTCATTACTTCTTTTATTATTTTTCAATATACCTAATGAAAGGATCGTACGTTGTACCCGTCATTCTGTTATATCAAAAGTCGTTAATTCTAAAATCTACTTCATTAAGAAGTACCTAAATATTAATTTACTAATGCCCTAATAAGTTGATGAAGTTTATTACAACGTTCCGGTTTCTTTTATTAACTTGTCTGTTATTCGAACCATTCAATATTTTACTTCGTATCCTTTCATCGGTTTCTACAAAAGTTCTTTACAACTGTCAAGAAACCATAAGTAGAAAGACGGCTAATAAAGTATTCCAAACCTTCTTTCCAGTTGAAACTAGCATCTTTAGTTTTACTGTTTATGTTGGAGATATTTTATTGATCACAACTAGACTAAATTACGACACGATTGAAACTGAAAGAGGATAGGATATACCTGCCAACAACTGAATCTGGTACATGTATTAATTTTTTTTTCTTTTTGTATAAATATTTTTAGAGGCTTTTAAGAACTCAGGTACTGGTATAATAAAACTAAATACTGGCAGCTATGTTATATATGTTATATACAAGCCGGAACTGGATTATAGCTGGAAGCAACTGTAACGACGCTTTTCTATAGAAAAAATATTTCTTTGAAGGCGATAAATGTTCTTGCGTGAAAAGAATGTTTATTATAACCATTCCTGTATTATTAGAAACAGTACGTGTACTCGTATGTTTATATTAAAATGAAGTAATAATTCATTAAATTCAAAGGAACTCTATGTGCATATTCAAACTGCACATCGACAGGGTCAGTTAAATAAATATATTTAAATATATTTAAATCTATATAATTGCTAATCATGTATTTTATGAATGGCTAATTTAAAATATTTAATTGTATCCAGTTAATAGTATTTTTTATCCGCCTAGGTAATGAATATTTTTTTTTATTTTTATTACATGTGATATCTCAACTAGGTCAGAAACTAAAAATCGAATTAGAAAGAATTATGAGAGTTAAAAATAAGACGCTGTTGTTAAGCTAAGCTGTTGTTGTTAAGTTAAAGTTGTTAAGCTTTGACAAAGATCTTTTATCAAATCTTTTATAAAATATGTTGGTTTATTTCACAAAACATATTTTATGAAATAAATACTTTATAAAAGAATCATCATTACACTGTCACCTATTTTTTAAAAGATCTTTGTCAAAGATGTTTTATCATTTTTTTTATAAAATATAGCGATCTGTTGGTTTATTTGATGAACATCTGTTATGAAATAAATATTTTATAAATGAATCATCACTACACTGTCATATATTTTATAAAATATCTTTGTCAAAGATCTTTTATAGTCTATTACCGTTTTATTTGCTAGCCTTAGGTAAGTGATATGAAACGGACAGTTGCAACTGAAAAAAACATAGGTATACCATACCCTCTACATATACTTATGTTGAAATTGGAAGTATATCTATACAAGTTTGTAAGATTTGGACATATCTATTAATTATTCACGAGTTATTGGGAAATATAATTCATAAAACGATTTTTAGAGACTCCCTACCACTTGTAAACACTTCTTTAATACATTCTTGCGCATATGAATAAAACATTTCCATTTGTACCATGCGCTACCATTTTTGGTTCATTACATACATATACAGTACTGACAAATTATGAATAAATGAATGATATACCAAGGCGACTCCCTCCAGCAAAAACTGGAAGACACTGCATCAATTAGAGATTGACATAAGACTGAATTATTTTATTATATCCACTCGTTCCCTCACAGCAATTGCAAGTTATAATCCAGGACCGTCATTCGTATTACACATGTTCTCCCTCCCTTGGCGACCTCTACACCGCTTCATACGACTTTTCTATTGTTGAAAGCAGTGCTGGAAGTCTACTTCTGTCAACTGGTTCATAACCTCCGTCGCTTTTGCTTTAACCGCTTCCACACTTTCGACTCTTGTCATCATAAGTAATCACCGTGTCTAACAAGCCTGGATCAGTGTCAATGTTGTTTAGAATGTCAGCGCAAATGTTCATTATTGATTCCTTTGATTTGGCATCATTTTTGCGCAAACTTTGTGCATGTTGAACGATTCATGCAAAATCTGGCGAACACATTCTATGTCGATTCCTGTTATTTCAGCAAGCCCTCGGGTGCTTAGACGACGATCTTCGCGGATTAATTTACCAATATTTTCAATGTTTTCGTCCGTTTTTGACGTTGAGGGCCGTCCGGGGCGCGGATCGTCTTTGGTCGTTTCACATCTATCTTTAAACCGTTTAAACCACTCAAAAACTTGTGTGCCGGATAAACATTCATTACCGTACACCTCTTTTAACATTGCATAAGCTTCCGTTGCTCCATCTGAACACTTAACATTTTTCTCGACGCGTCATTGGTGCGTAGTAGCAGAATCAGTGCGGTTATTTAATAGCCACCCTCGTACCTATTAAGACTATGTTTCTGATTTTTTGTAAAATGTGATACTTGTCAGAATCAATAGGTGTTAGAAATTCCAAAGAAAGGGATGTTTTTTATGTTAACGTAAAACAAAAATTTAATTCTCAGATCTGCCACTATAGAATTGTAAATACATATTTTCTGAACTAGATAATGTTAATAATGTTCAATAGGTTTTTGAGTTTTGTATTCTTCAGGTAATATACTACTGATGTTAAAATGAACTATAGTAAGTTTATTTTTGTAAAATATTTCCCACTACTACATGCTGTGCTTAAAAGTAATATTTTGAATGCGGTATAAAAAAAGATTTCGACACAAGAAGAGGAAAGATTCAAAATATCTACAAGTTAGTCATTTAAAATTGACAAAACTTTTTATTGTATGATTTTTTAGAATACCTAAACAAAATCAAAAAACGCCTCAGACTGTAAGGGCGCGAAAAAATATACCTGGTGATTCTCAAGAGTGGCTCTAGAAAACTTTGTTGTTTTCAAAGTAATGGAATTTTGGAATTGGACATCAGACAAAAATATGCATTATAGGTACCGATGTGACGGTTTGACCGGAAATGAATAACATTATTTTCACTTGTTTTGACTCTAAATGTCATTCTGGGCACAATGATACGTTATTTGTCATTTTTTTGACACATCATGTCAATTATTTTTTTATTTACATCTTTTGATCTAGAGTGCTTAGAGTTAATTTAAGATAAAGTTAGATTAAAACGTTTCAGCTTAAGTCAAGTAAACATTGAAACGGTAGAAACGTGGTTTTATCTTTTTTCGTTGACAGTTTTTATTTTTTAAATGACAAGATGTGTCAAAAAGTGACAAATGACATACCATTGTGCTCAGAATGACATAAATTAGGATCAAGACAAGTGAAAATAAATATGACATGCCACTATAAAGATTCGGATAAAGTTCAATCAAAACAGATCAAAATTGTAAGCATTGTCAATAAATGCAGATTTATGTGTAATATCCAATTCTGTTTTTTTTTTTACTTTTACTAAAAAAATACAGGGCGTTCTATTAAAAAAAAATGCATCTTTACAATTTGAAAAGTTTTTTAAGTTTGTTTAACCATTTTGAATATTAATAAAAAACAGTGTAAAACCCTTTTTTGAATTTTTAGAGTCGATAAAAGTTAAGAGAAATAAAGAGGGTGTCAATTTCAGGTGAACAACCCTGTATACCTGTTAGAGAACGTTAAAAATATTAACGTTAAAAATATTTTATTTGTCTTTTTTTTTGTTATTTTTATTAAATTTATTCATTTGAGTTTTATGGAAATTTCGCAGATACGATCCTGTCGAGATAGGTTTACGTATCAAAAACCGGTATTTTATTTGTGCCGTATAAGAGATTGCAATACTTACAATTTTTCCAGATGTAATCAAACGGCGCAACGCCTTAATCCGATTATACGAGATTAAAGATAAAACGAATACAAGATTTATGGTTAGATTCTCGCATCGCTGCGATTTCCAAAGAATAACAGTTGTAAAAGTTGGATTAGTAGAAGTGCAACGATTGGGATAAAGTAAAAATTAACAGGAAGAACGGTTTTATTGCTAGCATTAGTATCGACGCCACGGTACGTAAAAGATTTCCCTTTACTTTTCCGTGAAAAAGTCGAGAATAATCCTCTTACAGGCACTCGTAATTTTGTGGCTTTCTAACTTTTTTTTGAAGACATTCTAACTGGAGAAAACATTATTTTTATCATGATATTGGCCAAAAAAACAAAATACTGGACGTTTTCCACTAAATACCGAACTACTATACTTTCCTCGACGTGCGTTTCGCCAACTAAGTTAAAGTATCTCAGTAAATGCATCCCCAGGAGAAGATTAAAACTAAATTCTAACCTACACACTTGCTCTATTTATAAGATATTGCAAGATATGTCTTTGTTTATCAGGACAAACAGTGGACTGTTGGGTATTGGATCTTATTCATACAACTGTTACATTTGGTGATTTCTAAAGTCTAATTTTAAATTATTTTTGTCTATCCTATAGTTGTTGTCAAAAGCATTTTGGGAAACACAAGATTTTTCAGTTCTGCCATATTTTAAATGAGCCATGAGTTCTTTAAATCTAGTCGAAATAGATCTTTTTGTTTGCCCAATATGCTTTTGATCACAGTCTTATTACTTTTGATTATAACTTATTTCGTATATTCCTGACTTTTAGTTATTGTCCATTTTAGCTTTGGGGTTGCCCAAAAGCGTTTGTAGTTCATTTTTAGAATCATAAACCAAATTGATATCAAGATTTTTAAAAACTTTATCTAGTCCGCTGGTGAACTTAGGGTCATAAGGTAATGAAACTAATTTCGAAGTGTTAGTATTTCTGCGAAAAGTCGTGGAATTGTACAGGGTTCTCTTAAATGTATGCTACCTTGTTAACGTATCTATTAAATGGACTGAGTTATTGAGGGAGAAACTTAACAAATGGTAAATTAGAAATCACCAAATTATTAGATATATCCCTAACGATTCACACCACCCTTTTCAACATAAAATGGCAAGTTTTAATTTTCTAATTCACGTATAAATAGAACAAGTATAAACAGAGCACGTTAGAATTTAGTTTTAATGTTCTCCTGAGGATGTCAACTTAGTTGGCGAAACGCGCGTCGAGAAGAATATAGTAGTTCGGTATTTCGTGGAAGACGTCCAGTTTTTTTTTTTTTTGTTTCTACGCCGAAGATTCCAGTACCCATTCCAAGATGATATTGACCAGTGACAGGTAAGACTTTCAAGAAGGTAGCACACTTTAACGAGCTTTCTAGGACAGATTAGATAAAACTAAAATACGCCAATAATACTTTAGCAGCTTGTAAACATTATACTAAGTAATATTTTAGAATGACACTGTGGTCTACACACAGATTTCCTGTGCATGTTGTACCCGATACATCTTTGTCGTGTCGAATAATTTTAATTTTATGTACATTCTTTAGTTTTAGTTTCTTGTCTTTAGAATTATATGCAATGTATTATTTCCACATTTTGTCGTTAAATTGTAGAACTCAGTTTATAATATAATACGGTATTGTGTGGTTTTATTAATTAAAATATGTTATTATTTACGAGGAGTGTGTGAAATGTGTTATGATTAAATTGTTGACATATTTAAATAAGGCTCATGATTTAGTAGAATTTTTTATAGATTTGAGCAAAACAAAACCTTTATTTAAAGTAGGTACTGAGTATAAATTTCAAACCGTTCTTCAACGCAGCTCTATTTTTAAAATCGGTCCAGCGGTTTCCCAATCAAATGCATTTTTTTTCTTTGAAATTTTAATATCCCATTTTCACACAAAAACAGAAACGGAAAACTCCAAAAAAAACATCCAAAAAAAACGTCATCAACTCTGGCTATGAACGAGAGAGATGGAAATAGCGGTCATGTCTAAGCTTTTCGGTTATGTCAAACTTTTGACAAGTGACTGTCACAATTTGTAAAATAAACAATGGCTATCATATGATGTGACAGTCTTGACAAGTAAATAAGGTTATAAATTCGATTAAGAATAGAAATACGTATTTTTTTTCTCGGCCAACTTTGATGACGTTTTTTTTGGATGTCTCTATATTAATAAAAGAGTATATTTTGAAATTCTTTCAGATTGTTGTAAGTTGCTGTTGCTATGTGAAGTTGCTGTTGCTGTTGATTTGATTGAAATTGTCTAATTTTGTGATACCTACTTTAAAATTGAGGTAACCCCACAGAATGTGAGTCTCAGTCTTAGGGTGACATATCGGGTGATCAAGCAGGTCCAAATGCATTCAAAAAGCCTACATCCATCTATGGGGCTTACCAATAACAACTAGAGTTCGTGCGAGCGCGGAGTGTAACAGGACCGTAGTCTGTTTACGAATGAAAATGTTCACAGAAACTATGTTGCATCATAGTACATTATTAAATATTATTACTTATTACCAAGCGCGAATGTCACAGGGCCGACAATGTGCATGTCCTGCCCTTGACTCGTTGGCCTTCACAGCTCACAGCTGACTTGCATTACGAAAAGTGGGCTAGCAATTTTAGTTATTTATGGCACGCTGTAACAGACAGTCGCCGGTATTGCATCGCGTTGATACGTTTCGTTTTTACGTATTCGCCGTGTGTTGTATTCGCCGTGTGTTTAAATAACTTTATAAATATTAATAATTATTAGTTGAGGGGAGAAGTGAATAAAGTGAGGTACCATGCCAAAGGTGTAAAGTATTTCTTTACACCTTTGGTCGGGAATTATTTCAAACGTGGTTTGACAGCGATCCCGAGGGTTTTAGGGACATACGTATTTAAGGTGTAAAGTATTTCTTCACACCTTTGGTCGGGAATTATTTCAAACGTGGTTTGTCAGCGATTCCGGGGGTATTAGGGACATACGTATTTAAGGAAATGACCTTTTTTGTACTGTGTGTGAACGCATTATAAATTCTTCAGATAAAACTAAAGTAACAAGACATCTGAAAAGCCATGCCTCGCCCAGCGCCGACGACTCCGTATTTTTCTATGAACTTACAGAAGCCTTTGTTGCAAGCAATATTCCATTAAACAAACTAGAGAACCCCAAGTTACGTACGTTTTTAGAAAAATATATGGACCGAAAAATTCCTCGTGAAAGTACGTTAAGACATATGTCGATCGGGTTTACGACAATGTAGTGAGACATCAATGTAGTACATGCAAAGTGTGTTAAAAAAAATCGAGGATATTTCATTTTGGAAAACATATGTAAAGTTTTAGTTGGTACATATCAGAAGTTACCAGAAAATATATTATTATATAGTTCATGCCTCAACAATTTCTCATACTGTTCATTGTCAACAGTAGACGTTGAATGGTCCTTTTCCATACACAAGTTAATATCAAGTGATAAACGTCGCCGTTTCACTCCAGAACACTTAGAAAAGCGCATAATGTTTTAACCACCGCCAACCTGCCATGGGAACCTTGTCTCAACACTGACGTTTGTCGGGTAATTGTCATTGTTACGTGTTATCTTAATTTATATAGGTATTTTATCCTTGATTTAACCGTACTATTCGGTAAAAATAGTACTATATTGCTATATAATTTATGTAAACATATTTTCATTCGTTAACTGACTACGGTCCTGTTACACTCCGCGCCGCACGAACTCTAATAATAACAAATTAGATTACCAGGAAAACGGTCGTTAAAAATTCTGGAGGCAGCATGTAAATTACGACATACTTCAACTGCATGTTAAAACAGCTTCTTTTACAGAGGGCAAACACAAACCATTTTAAGAGAGAATTAAAAAAACTTGATAATACGTCGAAAATGCGTTTTTATTAATAAAAGTTGGATATCTTACCGGACCGACAAAATATTTTTTGTACTACGTGTTTTTATTCACAAAAACGTGGACAGCTTATCATGTTCACAAAAGAAATTGTTTTTATGAAGAAATGGGGTATTGAAATTTCAAAAAACAAAAATGACTTGGGAACCTCTGAACATATTTTAAAAAATATATTGTTGAAGAAAGATTTGAAATATTTTTCAAACGAGATGTCACAAAGCACACCTTCCCTTCCAGTGCCGTCTGTGTGTTGGATCAAGTGACGTACGTCACTTGTAGTTAGTCACTGTTAAAAACTAGTAAAAGTAGAACGAATTCATCTGGTTTTTGCGCGCCGTTAATGTTTTGCTCCTTTCAAAAGTTAGAGGGAGAGTTCCGAGCCACACTCACATCAAAGAAACACTTTTTTCAGTGTATTTAATTGGGGACATTTAAATTTTGATTAATTTCAAAGCCATAAAAAGTTTTCCCTATTTTATTGGTGTGAAGATTGTTTATTAGTTGGAATTTGATTAATCATAATCACATTGTCTTCGCTCGTAGAGATGTTCTTGGAAACGTATTTATTCATGCAATTATTATAATTACTACGCTTTTAGTACTTGAGCGTTAATATTGAGCTGTCTGCTAAGTCCATCTGAATAGGTATTCCTCATAAAAATAGATATCTTCCATTTAAAATTATCATTAATTATAAACTCCAATTTATTTGGCTCTAATTGGTTAAAGCGGTGAAAATTTTTCTTTCAGTCCATATTTAGGCTATAGGACAAATTGTTGTAATTATCTCGTATCACTTTAAGGATATATCAGCTCTTTTACCAAGCCGTCAATAAAATAAGTAAACATCGTTCCTCTATAGAAAAAACGAAAATATATTTACCGTGTTAAAAACCCAAGAAATGATCTTAATTAATTAAGTACATAGATCGGGTTAATTTCATAAAACAACTTTGGAATATTATTACAAAGTATAAAATAGTTCCTGGAGTGGGTACTGGAAGGTTCCAGTACCCACTCCAGGAACTTTCGGCGTAGAAACAAAAAACTGGACGTTTTCTACGAAACACCGAACTACTACACTTTTCTCGACGCGCGTTTCACCAACCAAGTTGGCATCTTCAGGAGAAGATTAAAACTTCAACAGTTTTAATATTTTACTGATTTTTTTTTTTTTTTTTTTTTATAAAATTGTTGGAAAATATTTATTTAGTAGGTACATGTTATTTTCAATAACTTTGTTTATGAAAAAATGTCCTGAATAAAAATTTTTCATCAGCTTATTTGCCATGTTTCTGATTACACGAAATAATTTTGTCTTTTCGAGATTGGTTTTTATGAAGACTAATTTTATTTGTTTTTTTTTTTTTAGTGACAACTCGCAAGTTTTCACAACATCTGAAATAACAGCCTTTTCTTTTCTGGTAGTTATTAGTTACGTCCATAAAATATAAGTTGACAAAGATATTGTTTTGGGGATGTTGAACAGATAAAGAAGCACCAATTTTTTGCCGACATTTCGTCCAATGTACTTACACTTCTTCAGGGCTCAATTAGTGTTTTTTTTTTTTATAACGGTCTAAATCAGTTGAATGATTGATCTTTTTCTTTACCTGCAGGTACATCTGTTTATATATCCTAATAATTTTGTAGTATTTATTTATTTTGCTTGTATAATGCCTCCACAATGAACGAATAATTGCCTAGGCTCAACTCAATTTCATTGAAAGCGAGTAGAGCCTAGGCAATTATTCGTTCATACAACTGGTAGAGTCAAGGGTTCCTCTAAAACAGGCAGATCTAGAACTGCAACCGGAGGGAAATTCAAGTAAAAAAATGATGAACTGTTGAAGTTGTGTAATAAGTTGAAATATATCTATTTCTTTATGATAACTTTATATTTATTCAATTTAATTAAATGTTTTACTTTGTTTAAATTTTTTTTGTGCGGAAGAAATACTCCTCCTATATTATAACTTTCGTATTTTTCCGCTAGGTGGCGTTCCAAAAAGCATTTTTTTTTTAGTGACCGAAATACTTAAGACATATACACTTAATAGACAGTGTATATGTAAATATGACATATACACTTAAGTGGACTAGCAAATTTCATCGAAATTTATAATTATTACTAACTTTCACAATTGTTCAATACTTAATCCATAACAAAACTATGTTTGCATATTTAAATAAAATCTCACATGTCCAGAGGCAAATGAGTGAAACTAACGATTTTAATTTATAATTCACGAAGTTGTAATTTTTACCACTAGTTGGATTTTTCTTTCAATCAATTATGGTGGCAGCAATCATGCAAACATGCGAAACTGACATTTAGATTTTCAATAAAAAATGATAGAAAGTAAAGATCAGGCACTTGTTAAGTGTTGTTTTTGAAATGACCATAAAGTACCGTGTCAGATAACGTTTACATCACTGTATAAATAGTAGGCGTTGATATAGGTAGGTACCTACCCAGGAGGTAGATTAACGTAATTGGTTACGACTGCAAAACGATTATTTAGTCTAGAATTGTTTTTACACCGCTGTAACACATAAGCATACATTGCAATGTATAGTCTTTTCATAAGTAAGTACACTAAACTAGATAGAGTACCTCAAGAATCCATACTTGACCCGCTTATCGTCTGTTACGTGTGGTGAACCACTTTTGGTCCTTATGTACATTCTACAATGTCATCTAGAAATTAGGTAAGGCACCATCGTTTCTTAGAAATCAGGTAAATTGCTGTAAGTAACAATTTTAATTCACACGTCAAAAAGTATTTCGCTCATTTTAATTGACCATATGTGCATCATAGATGGAAAAAGAAGTAATCTAGAGGGCGGGAGTCAGAGGTACATTCCAGGATCGCATTTAAATAAATAACGTAATTCAAAATTCGACACAGTAAGAAGTGTAATAAACTAATTAATAACAAGGTAACGTTATATAGGGTGGGCGATTTATTGGTTTCTTTTTTAAACTGGGTGTTATTTCTACATTGCCGACACTAACGCGCTTGATATTTGACACGTATGTGGTGTCTAAACTCCGCAGTAACAAATGGATCATTTTACGCTTGAACAACATTGGGAAATATTGAAAAATGATTTCCAAAGTGAATGCTGTGTTGCAGAAACAGTGAGAAAATTGAGGACAATTTTTAGTCGAAATGAAGCTCCGTCAGCGCCTGATGTAAGAAAGTTCTTAAGAACAGTTAGTGAAACTTACATGCTTAAGGATAACAGAAGTCATCCACGTGCTCGTCCGGTGCGTACAGCTGAAAGAATTGCTGCGATTGGACGATTTGGACTTGGATGAGCTTTGGTTCCAGTAGGATGGAGCAACGTGTCACACAAGTGGTGAAACAATCGATCTTTTACGCACTAAATTCGGTAAAAGTGTTATCAGCTGTTTTGGAAACATTAATTGGCCATCGCGCAGCTGCGATTTAACACCGTTGGAGTATTTTTTTATGGGGACATGTTAAGGACCGTTGTTACTCCAACGATCCACAAACAACTGACGCACTAAAGGTAAACATCAACCGAGTTATTCGTGCAATAGAGCCACAAATAATCAAAAATGTACTGCAAAATTGGGTGGAAAAACTGCTGCCAAGCCAGCCGCGGCGGTCATTTAACTGAAATTGTTTTTCATAAATAATGGGAAGGCATACTTTCTTCAATCATATAAAAATATTCAACGATGTAGTTTTAATAGCAATTTTAAAAAGAAACCATCTGATGGCCCACCCTATGTATGT
This sequence comes from Aromia moschata, assembly GCA_029963805.1. Lineage (NCBI taxonomy): Eukaryota > Metazoa > Arthropoda > Insecta > Coleoptera > Cerambycidae > Aromia > Aromia moschata. Next base: position 1,290,295 of record JAPWTK010000004.1, read on the forward strand.
ATAAAAACGAGTTCCCGCGTCTCTGCGATTAGAATGTTAGGCGACCTTGATGATGAAGCGCATTGAGTTTTGCACGGAAACTATTTTAGTTATATCGTAAGGTCGCAGAGAGAGGGTCGATATATCGGGTCGGTTTATTTTTATTACTTGTGTTCTATTACATAAATATGTACCAGCTACTTCTGTCACGGGACTCTGTTGAAAGATGGATAAGAGATTTACCGGACCTCAGTGGCGGTGCGTGATATTTCAGTTAGCCATATCTTGAAAACGACGCATGGGACCCACTTCACTTTTTAGGTGATGACTATACACCTCTTACAGAAAGGATTTATAGTGAAAAAACCGTCAGCAAAGTTTGCGAAAAAAAATTTTCAAAAACACTGGAGCACTCCCTGGGTTCTCAGTAACACTCTGTGGGATATTTGCAGTATATATTTTTTCATAATCTAGAAACAAATATAAGGGAGACGTTTTTCGATTTATTGCAAAATATTTTTTTTTCAAAAAGTTATGGCCATTTTAATTTTAATTTTATAGGAACATTTTGTTTCCCAAAATTAAAATGGCCATAACTTTTTGAAACAAAAATATTTTGTAACAAATCGAAAAAAGTCTGCTTATATTTGTTTCTAGATTATGAAAAAAAAATATACTGCAAATATTCCACAGAGCGTTACTGAGAACCCAGGAGTGCTCCAGTGTTTTTGAAAATTTTTTCGCAAACTTTGCTGACGGTTTTTTCACTATAAATCCTTTCTGTAAGAGGTGTATAGTCATCACTTAAAAAGTGAAGTGGGTCCCATGCGTCGTTTTCAAGATATGGCTAACTGAAGTATCACGCACCGCCACTGTGTCACGGAATACTGTTGAAAGATGGATAAGAGACTTACCGGAGCTAGAAATTGACAGTATTCTACTTCGATGCAAAATTTATAATGTAGTAGTTACCGTAAGACATGAAATCACATGACCCAATACGGTAAATCAAACAACGTCAAGAATATTTTTTTCCTGTATTCCACTAACATTAAATTAATGTACATAACTTTAAATTAGATAAAATAACCGTCAGCGCAACTTTCAAATTATATAGAGACATCCAAAAAAAACGTCATCAAAGTTGGCCAAGAAAAAAAAGACGTATTTCTATTCTTATTCGAATTTATAACCTTATTTATTTGCCAAAACTGTCACATCATATGACAGCCATTGTTTATTTTATAAATTGTGACAGTTACTTGTCAAAAGTTTGACACAACCGAAAAGCTTAGACATGACTGCTATTTCTATCTCTCTCGTTCATAACCAGAGTTGATGACGTTTTTTTTGGATGTCTCCATAGCTATAGTCATAGTAAGCGCAGCTACTAATAACCTCAAATAAAAATAACCATTGACGGTCAGGTGCCTCCGTTATTTCTAGTCAAATAACGTATTCCGGTAAATGTTAAACGTTCTGATAATATCCACGTTTACGTTTAACGGAAGACAATAACCTAATATTTGTCATCGAATTGCAGTGAAATTCAGACTTCAATTTTCAATGAAATGCAGGATAAACATTTAGGTGTAGATGTTGAAAGCTCCTTTTCAATGTATAAATGTATTTTCTGAGACAGACGTCAAACATTAAAACCTGAACATAACTGATATTAGTAATTACTTTCATTTTAATTCTCAGTGCGAACATTGAACAGTCAGTCTGTGCGATATGTTTTATAAGCCTGCAATATTTCTTCTGGATAAAGTGTTTTTTAGTGAGTTCCAGTTTCTCTGTACTTGTTTGATTCGCGTGTGAAAAAAAATCAAAACTGGATTCATTATGTCCTAGATCCTTTCCTGGTATTGGCGTCATGTACCTCTGACTCCCGCCCTTTAGTTTTCACTAATGGTAGAATACTTAACTCTTAAATACATCACGAGGTATGCATTTCAGATGACCAAGACATTACTAAGTGGCGTTTAATTTTTCAGGAGTTAATCCCCTTAAGAGGCCCCATATATCTGGAAGGATATCTAAATGCTCGTTATAAAAAGTGATCCCACATCTCGCATATCATTTCGGGTTGTGCTTGATTCGGATCGCTTCACTCTCATTTTGCCGTCAATGGACGCGGTTTTAAGACCGAGGTTTTGAGCATGACGCTGCATTCTGATTATACCTAATGGTTTATTTTGTAATCGTTCGAAACCGGGTGTGACACGTTGCACCGTAATTATCCACTTGAACGATAATGGGTTTATGTCTGAAAATTCGTTTTACGTATTATCTTTGTACACACACTAAATATCACCTACTCCGTGGACTATCAGGAGAGATCATCACAACTTGTAACGCCTCGTGTAAATGACATGTAGGAAGGTATTTATTACAGACATATTTAAGATCCCTTGCAAGATACAAAGAAGATACAAAAAATATTGTGTAATTGTTTAAATGTTGTGTAATTGCAACATGGTGCAACATAACAAATCTTCAATCAAAGTGTATTGTTGGAAATAATATGAAATATGGAAACTAGTTAGTAGAAGTTGACAGAATCAATTTTGTACATTCAAACAGTGATATATCGTGCTTTCAAATAAAAAAGTCAAGTGTTTTATGAACATTTGAAGACACGCCTTTTCTTGTGCGGGTGCTTTTTGTACACTTTTGTCACTATCAGGGATCAGTTATCTGTTTTTCTATAATTAGGTCATTTTCATCAATTTGCAACTATGATTGCAATTGATCCATAATAGTTGGAATTATTCATATGCGAAAAATATATTTTCTCAAAAACAAAAAACCGTTATGTTCCCTTCTAAGGAAAGAAGGCCAAGAAAACGCATTTCCAAGTTAGTAGAAAACAGCCGACAACTTGTGAAAAATGCTCCAAGAACTTCTGTTCGTGTTGTTTCACAATTAACTGATATATCTCTTGGTATTTGCGACACCGTTTTAAAAAAAGACTTGCACTTCTTCCCATTTAGTTTGGCACTTCTAGAAGTTCTAATCTTCTAGAAGATACGCTCTAATACATTCTTTTTTCTGAGGAAGCCTGGTTTTACCTGAATGGGTTCGTGAACTCTCAAAATATGAGAATGTGAAGTCGGTGAAGCCCGAAATTTTTTTTGTGGAAGCCCCTCTACATCCACAGATAAAACAGCCACACAAAAAAATTTCCGACCTGGAGGTCTCACTATGTGTACTATATGTTTTTGGGGTCGCTGAATCCGAATCCGGGGTCAGTTTTATCCCAGCACGTTAGAGTTCGGCCATAACCTCAAAAAACACTCTGAAATTCACCATATCCGTAAAACCACAAATCCTGTGGCTGTTAATCCTCATGATACTATAATACAATAACCCAATAACCTCACAGCCACATAACCACATAGCCACATAATTACATAACCCTATAACTCGATGCTGTAATCATGTAACGCAATCTCTCACAATGAAAATGATTTTACAGTTCTCAAGCAAATATACACCATAAAAAAAAATCTATAAATAAATAAATCTGTAAATAAATTAATGAACCTGGGAATGTCAGAACTCCGACTGTATATGTACATGTACATTCCGTAATGCAACGTACACCATTGGGTTATTGTATTATAGGATTATGAGGTTTCGGAGCCATAGTGCTTGTGGTTTTAACGGATATAGCAAATTTGAGGGTGGTTTTTGAGGTTATGGCCGAACCCAGACGTGCTGGGATGAAACTGACCCCGGATTCGGATTCAGCGACCTCAAAAACATATAGTACACATAGTGAGACTCCCAGGTCAGAAACTTTTTTTTTGTGTGGCTGTGTAATCGATGTTTGTTGTGCTAACAGTAGAACAAGAATTTTTGGGCCATTTTTTTTAATGATACTCTCAGTGGACAAAGGTATAGGAGGGAAATTTTACCACCTTTTCTTAACCAGTTTGATACCAACTTTGAAGTTTTACCAACTTTTCTTGACCAGTACCACAACAAGAATATGTTCAACAAAAAGGCGATAGAGCTCATATTGTACAGAAACTGTAAAGTTTTTGAAGGAATTTTTTTAAGATAGATTAATTAGTTTAAATGTCAACTATTAATCCCCACTATGTAATTCTCATTAATCGCCACTATGTATAGCCTCATCTTAAAAATATTTTTCAAATTAATATTCCTGATTTAGTGCATCTCCAAACTAGGATTATAGAAAAAAAATAATGAAATAAATGATCATCCTCATTCCTATTTTCAACTCGATCAGAAAGACATGCCTTAGATCACTTCTTCAAATTAAAGTAATTAAACAATTACATTGAAACAATAATAAATAATCTGTTGCCTTAATAGGTTGGAAGTAAATTAATGTATTCAGCTCTATGAAAGTTACTTCGAGTAAGTATTGATTCAGTTATATGTAGACAATACATCAAATAAAACAACAATGACCTTTTTTGGTGATATATTACCCTACTAAATTGCATATTTTGTAACTTAAGCTGCTGAAATATGTAGTATTTCTCCTCGGCGTTTCATTAACATTTTGTATGTCTTCAATATTTTCTTTTCAAGATAATCATGGTAGATATTAACTGGCATTTAGGGCTCCAAGGAAAGGTCAGAGACCACTATCATTATGTAAACAGATAAACTATCCTCTACTTAGAAGATCGACATAACTGAAAAAAAATAAAACCGGTCACACCAAATTATCGGATATTAAGAGGTAAACGCATGCGAAAATATCGAGGTTGGGCCAGATTAAACCATTCGAAAAATCAACTCAAATTGGCTTAGGGAAGAGAGGGACTCCAGGCAGGGGAGTAGGAACTACTTCAAGGAGACTTAGTAGTTAACTAGCATTTCTGCACTTACTAATTGCTTTATTCAGGACGAAGCAAAATATACTTCGATGATTAAACAATAATAGCTGAATATTACTACTTTACTGAACGAAGGCTGTAATTGTAAGTTTTTTTTTTTTTTTAGAAATTATGAAAAGGTACAAGCGAGGGCTAGAACCAAAAAGTACTAAATGTGCAACTATGTGCAACTACATATGTGCAAAATGTGTAACTACGTCTTGATTTTGGCCCTTATTTTGCCAGATGATCTTAAATACGTGTTGAAAAGTCAATTAATTATACATATAGTGTCCGTATCCTTGCCATAGACCACAAGTCCCTGATTACATCACGGGAAGATCGCCACATACTCGCAATCCTAGAGAAATATTCTAAGAGAATTATTTGGCGACATCATTAAGTTATACAAAGCACCAGTTGAGCCAAACCCTAGTACAAGTAACCTTAATCGGAGGGGTAGTAACCGAATCAGATAGATACTGTCTTTCGGCAAAACAGAAACCAGTCAAACGGTGGCATTGACCAGACAACACATGACAAATAATGTTGTTAATAGATATTTGACAGATAAGGTAAAACGGGTAGGTATATTGTGGAATGTGAATAATTATTTTTAATCAGTCAGATACGTATTTATTGTAGGAAACCACTCTTGGTGAGAGAGAGAATGTGGAAGAGTGAGAAATATGAAATGGATTCACAAAAATTGACCGACGTTCCGGTCTCCCCCTAGCTCAATGGGTGGTCACGAAACGTCACTTGAACGGCCACGCTGCTATTATTAACCTTTATTTCTTTTTATTGGACGAAGAATTTTAACATGTTATAATTATATGCAAATTTCCGAATAAAGATATTAGAGTGCTTAAAACAAAATTTATGCTGAAAATTTAGCTGTCTGCTGTTAGAGATTAGTAATATTTTACTATTATATATATTATATAACATATTACTATAATATACTAGCTGACCCGGCAAACGTTGTTCTGCCATATAAATTATTTCTCTAAAAAAAACGATTAAAAAGTGGGAGGGTGGAGGTAGGACTGTGAAAATTTGGGGTTATAGGTATTTTTTGATGCCAAATCAAAAAAAAAAATACAAAAAAAATTGTCAAAAAAATAAAAAAAAATATTTCTGGATAGGGACACCCTAATCACCTAGCGGTATAAAATATACTTTAAGACCTATTCTCATACCTACATTACCTACCATATATACATAAAAAATTTCATAAAAATCGGTCAAGCCGTTTCGGAGGAGTGCGACCACAAACACCGTGACACGAGATTGTTATATATTACATTTTAAGATATAACGAGTGATTCAAAAAAATCATCAAAGTTGTCCGAACAAAAGAATACGAATTTCTATTCTTAATCATACGTTTATAATTTTATTTAATTGTCAAGGCTGTCACATTATGTGATGGGTACTTTTACCGGGTATATACAAAACATAAATAAAAAAGTGTATCAAAAAGAAACTATGTGTTTGAGAAAATAAGATACTATTAAAAAACCTGACCACCGCCCATATTTATCCACACTTGAACTTTTATTTTAAGGGAGTCAATAATGTGTTGCAGTATCCACAGTGTTCCATTAATTTCTTCGTGTTACGTGTTCAAACTAATAGTACGATCTTCGAAAAATTCACCTATATAGTGAATTGTTTCCATAGTAGTATGCATATCATCTTCATATTCTTCTTGTATCATATAACCTTTTTGCAATTCGTCGCCATGCAACATTTGCACAAAAAGTGTTAAGATTTTTAAACTATACTTCTTTATAATAATAATAATAATAATATTATAATAATTTATTTTCCTTTGAGACGTGATACAAGTACGTATAGGAATAGTCACAAGTCTTAAACTAAGATCTACAAAAATAGTCTTTTACCGAGTAAAAACATTCATCCAGTAAATACTCCTTCAATTTGGTCTTGAATAAATGATCTTTTTTTATACATTTTATTTCATTGGGCAGACAGTTAAACATCTTTGGTCCTATATAATTAGGAGAGGTAGCAGTTAATTTTAGTCTAGCAAAGGGAATGTGCATGAGATATTTTTGTCTTGTATTTACCTCGTGGTATTCATTGTTTATAATAAATTTTTTATAATTCTTGTAAACATATGTACAAATTTCAAAGATATATAAACTAGGTAAGGTAAGGAGCTGATATTTCTTAAAAATATTCTTACAAGAGACAGTGCTTGGAATATTAGCTATACATCTTAAAATACGTTTCTGAGCTACAAAAAACATGACTAGAAAATGAGGAGTTTCCCCAGAAACAGACACCGTAGCGTAGTCTTGATTCCACCTGTGCGTAATATAAACAGATAAGTTGATCTGTTCTAAGAACTGTTCGTATATTTCTGAACAGGTAAGTAATAGATGATAACTTAGATACCATAGCGTCACACTGCATTACCATAGCGTCACTTTGCATTCAGTGTTCCATTAAAAAAAAAATAGGCCCAACAATCTTCCTTCTGCTCACAGTTGCCCACACTCCTTCCATTTTTGTAGGTGTAGTGGAGTTTCAATATAAAAGTGAGGTTTGTTGCACTCCAAAGTCTCATATTCTGAGAGTTAACACAGTCTGAAATATATGGAACCACGCCTATTCCGTAAAAAAAAATTTTTCGACACAGACAAGGCAGCATCGTTATTGTTAGAATGGTTAAATAAACCATTGACAGAATTGTAGTCTTAGAGATTCATCCGGTCTGAGAATTTCATGGATGGATTGCAAACGATATGGATGGATCCCAAGGTCATTTTTCAAAATTCGTTGACATGTTTTATAGGTCAGAGTTACTTCTTGGCTCAGATGGCTAACTGATGTTCTTGGATTGTCCGGTATCACTTGTTTAACCGTTTCGATGTTTTCTTCTTTCCTTATTCTGGGTAATCAGATTTGAGGTAATTTTTTTTAATGGCTTGTTATACATATGTACATATATATATACTTCACAAATAGCGTTACTACCTACGGCTCCATATACCTGAAAAATCAGAGAGTTCAGATAATAGAAGGAAGGGGAGCTCTCATATAATGTGGTTTCTTACCAATAGTTTTTATAGTTAATATAGTCTTTATAATTGAAATCAGAATGTTCTTCATTCAAACAGAATAACAAATATAAATGTTAAGACATGCCTTCCTACATACCGACAGATTTTGAATTGATTTTAGTTAATTTTACTTCTTGTAATAAACTAATTCTGAATTAAGATTTAAACTCTTTTTCTAAATTTTATATTGTTTGACTTGATGAAAAATCTAAATTTTATATTGTTTGGGGTAAGATTAAGCAGTTTTCATACATGTTTAGTGATTTAAAATATAATTAAATGAAATTCTGCATTTTTTATATATTCAAAATTATTACTCAACTCACATACATAAGTCTAGAGATACTACATGAACTCTACCATAAACGTCTTTTTGTTTTGTTTTAGTAGTTTGTGTTTTAGTAGTAAGCAGTGGCGGTGCGTGATATTTCAGTTAGCCATATCTTGAAAACGACGCATGGGACCCACTTCACTTTTTAGGTGATGACTATACACCTCTTACAGAAAGGATTTATACTGAAAAAATCGTCAGCAAAGTTTGCGAAAAAAATTTTCAAAAACACTGGAGCACTCCTGGGTTCTCATTAACGCTCTGTGGGATATTTGCAGTATATTTTTTTCATAATCTAGAAACAAATATAAGGAGACGTTTTTCGATTTGTTGCAAAATATTTTTTTTTTCAAAAAGTTATGGCCATTTTAATTTTAATTTTATAGGAACATTTTGTTTCCCAAAATTAAAATGGCCATAACTTTTTGAAACAAATCGAAAAACGTCTCCTTATATTTGTTTCTATATTATGAAAAAAAATATACTGCAAATATTCCACAGAGCGTTACTGAGAACCTCATCACCTAAATAGTCATCACCTAAAAAGTGAGAAGTGGGTCCCATTCGTCGTTTTCAAGATATGGTTAACTGAAATATCACGCACCGCCACTGGTAGTAAGTATCATTTTAAGGAGTTTTTCGTAGAATCTGCACAAGCTGTTTTGTTTTAGAACTTCAACCTTGTCAAACGGCATCTTGCAGAACAGCAACTTTGAGCGTGAATCCATGAAAGGTACATACATTGATTTAAATTAGCAATGTCCAGTTTGAATTCCTGTATTCTAATTGCTGTAATTCCTGAATCCAATATTCCTCTCAATTAACTGGATGAGCAGTCACCATATGCTGCAAATTAGATATTGTTAGAATTTCGTCGATGCATTTTAGGTGAAGTATTCACTTTAACTTGCCATGAAACGAGAAACAGATATAATATTTTTCGTATTATATGGATCTGACGATACTGTACTAAAGTAAGCATATTAACAAATGCGATGAAACAACTGTGAATAATATCTAATTATACACCAAATAGCACGCATTTGTATACCAATGTTATAAATTAAAGTGAGAAAAATAGGAAATAAAATGAAGATTAATGTAATAATATTCAGAAGAAGTACTTTACTTCGATAAATATTAAAGTATATTCATTAACTGAACCAAAAAATGTGACAAGAATAGTTAACAACCATTCTATTTATTTCACATCTATTAATATTAACAGACTGGCCCTTTAAAATACCAAGATTTTTTCGTCACTAAGGGACAAAAACGAAAACGAACACACAATTTGGAATCGCCAATTAAGAAACGCCCACTGATTGACTTATTTATTTCCCACTAATTAACTGTCTCATTTACCTTAATTCAAGTTTTTGCATTGAACTAAAAACAAGCCTCTGTTTATAAAACATTGTTAATTAGTAGAGGATATCCTAAGATTTCGTATCGCCTTACCGTTTGAATATACCTACAAAGTTTTTTTATCACAGGATTTGTTTTTCCTATACTAAATCGAGTCACTGAATATCACAAAATACCTACATTCTCAATTTAAAAGCATTTTATACGAGTAAAAAAATAAAGAGACACAGCAGGTAAATTTAGGACTAGGTATCTACTTGTATTGAAAGTTTTTTTTTATTGTTTTCGGTGTTGTTTCAAAACAATACGACACACTATATGTTGTTGCATATTTGGTTTTCTCATAATTTTCTGAATTCAATATATAAGTGAGTTCATTTTCAGTCAATTGAGTCAATTTTCAACTTCAATGTCTAGCCCAATTATTCTGCTCTAATAATATTAGTGACCCTATTAAAAATTTATTGATGGTAGAAACCGGAAAATGGATATGCAAACAATAATAACTTTAGTAACGTTATTATGAATGTGGTAGAAATTACATAGTTGGTTTACGAATATTTCGTACAATAATGGGTTTGAGAGTAGGCTCCTGTAAAATTACCTAGTACCGCAATTTGATTAGAAAATTTAAAAGAACAGTGTAGGTAATCGACTTTCCGAGATCAGAAAGACCGATACTAATGCGCTAGCATCACGAGTATTAACGCAATTAAAAAAGTTAATGTGATTTTAATGCAATTAAAACGACTGTTAATGCAATTAAGTCGAGTGCAAATGCCATATACCACGGTTTAGAAAATTTTACGCGAAATTCTCAAAATGCTGCAATAAACGTTTGATTTGTAGGAGGTACATTTGGCAATCAGGTACTTTATGATCAGATGAGACTCGTTTTTCCATTAATGGTGGAGTCGATCCTCAAAACTGTCCAGTATGGTCAATACTACGAGCACTCATTCAGAAAAGTCATTATGACAAGAAAATTACTGCTTAGTGACAAGTTTAGAGGATCAGTTGTAAAGACTTAAACGACATTTTAAAGACTTGTTAACTGCTGTTTTTCAAGGTCGTATATAAGCAGACATTTTGAAACCTGACCTGAACCCCAGCAGATCTTTGTTTGGGTTATTTAAAAAAATTGCTGTTAGAATATGACCAGCAACGCTGGAAGAATTAAGAGAGTCACGTATGTCTCAATCCAATTCAAAAGTTTTGGCACAAAATACATACGTATGTGCGCCAAATCAGTTAGCTCGAATATCGATAATTGAAAAACAATGCAATGTATCAAAAGAGTCAGCTAGGAGAATTTTAAAAAAAGCATGGCTACAAACGATTTCCGGAGGCGTCTACAATATTGCCAATGGTTAATTGATAACTAAATGGACAATTCGAATTTCGTCAGGAATATTTTATTCTCAGATGAATCAAGATTCACAAATCTTGGATTATTCAACCGCAATAACCTAAGATATTGGGCCATTGACAATCCGAGGCAGATTGTAATAAGAGAGAGCAGATACCATGAACGTTTCGGTTTCAATGTATGGTTGGGCTTGCTGGGTAACCTATAAAGAATTATAGGACCAATAATATTCGATGGCATACTAACTGGGGAACGTTACCTAGGTTTCCTTCAAAATCAAATTGATTATGTTTTGGAAAATTTACCTCTTTGATTGAAAGAAATATCATATTCCAGCAAGATGGAGCTCTCCCCCCCCCACAATGCGAGAATGGTAACCAATTATTTGACTCAGCGATTTGGAAATTGGATTGGTACTAACGGTCCGATCAGGTGGCCAGCAAGGTCATCTGACCTGACACCACTAGATTTTTTATGTGGGGATACTTGAAAAATCAACTTTATGCCGTGCCAGCCACTACCCAGGAAAATTTAGAAACGAGAGTGGGAACGGCAATTAATGCTATCACGTCAGTCCAATTAAAAAACGTGGTACAAGGTATAATTGAAAGGAGTAATCTCTGCATTAATCAAAATGGACAGCATATTGAACAGTTTTAAGGTTTCATAGTATTTACAATTGTTGTTTTAATTTATCAGTTGAAAATAAATTCTGTATAAAAGTTGATATTGAAATATGACAGTGTGTTTCAAACTTGTAATATCAAAAATGGATATTGCCATTTGTAAAAACGTAATAATGGCCCTTTCTTTTTTGGAAAAATGAAATTTTCTAAAATTCTGCATAAAGATAAAGATATTCTACGTAAATTTACATCCAACTTCAGTTTACAACAATATTAGCATTGTATCTTTTTTTTGTAAATTCCATGGCTTACTTGTTAAGAAAGCAAGCGCTTAATATTTGATTCATAGCCGCCTTCATAAAATATAAATAATGTATATTTGCCTTTTTTTAACTGATTTTTCTGTTTAACAGATAAATAATTAGATACTCTAGCCGAATCGCATAAAAAAATGGTGGTTGCCATTTGAAAAAAAAAGTTGATATCACTTCCGATTAGGGCGGAAATAGGAAATATCTACCCTATAGGTTAAAAGTTGAGCTTCAAGGATCCATTTACGTATGTAAAATTTCAAATTCCTACTACAAAAAATGGATTATACATTCACATAATTTGGAGGAAAGTTTGGCGCGAACTGGAGGTCATATTGAACAGTTACGGCAACCAGTTTTGGACATAAGATATTATTATTCAAGGAATTAAGTTTATATTGATTTTTTGTTGGTGGCTTAATTTGTTGAAGCCGTAAAATAGGTTGAAATACTCGTATATCCCTTACTTTATGATACCCTGGTATTACTAAAACAGAGTCGCTTGTTTTTCGACTACCTGACCAAACATACAGAGTACAAAGTGTATATATATGTATATATAACTATATTTCACTAGCTAATAGTATATTTATAAATCCCTAAATCCGAAGGCGTTGGAAATTCCCTTTCAGACCTAAAATTAAACCACGGTTTTTGGTAAAATAAACAAAATTTAATTTAGATGCGTTATATTTCCCGATATACCCATGCGAACAGAACAAATAAATCGATTAAGTATACGTAACGGCTGCGTACTGCACTCAATATTCGGAGGTTTCTAAAAGATTGTATATTTTTTCAATCGGCATAAACATTCACAATGAGTGTTCGCCGTCTAGGAGAAATCAACTGGATACTTGGAGAGAAAACAAATACTTTTTACTACTTTCGTGCTCCGATAACAAATTCGTAAAGTGTAGTAAATACCTGGACGTAGGTAAACATCTAAAGTCTAATATAGGCCCTCTGGTTTACTTGCATTTGCTTTTTGGAGAAGGAGAAATTTTGTATGATAAGTGACAAATGGATTTGCAACGTCAACTTAAAAAAAATAAAAAAAATGGTACTTCAATTGAAAACTGAAACTTTGAAAATTGAAAACTGGAAACTCTTACCTAGGGTATAATTAGAAGTAGCAATGACGTCACCACTACTTTGTACATGACGCCATTGATCTTTTTTTTAAATAGAATATAATTTTCAACACTACAATTTCTATAACTGAAAATCAAATAACAAAAAAAAATAACTCTAGACCACATACTTTTGGAATTGGCTGTTACTGGATAATCTAAAAGTAGAAAAAACAATTATATATTATATAATTTGGTGTTGTATAAAATGCCAATGACGTCATATACAAAAAAAAAATAGCGACATCAAATAAACTGCAAATTATAGCGGGGATCTAGTAAGGAAATTATGACACTCTGTATATAACCACATTAAATTAAAAAATGCTGTTACCATTTCTTTATTATGATGTCGTCGATATATTTTTGGTGGTCTAAAGTAGAAACAACAATATATACGGTATACCCACAGGTATACCGGGTGTCCCAACTCTATATTACGGGCACGGGTAGCCGAGTGGGTTAAAGCGCCGTCTTTCCAGTCGCGATACCTCTGTGCGCGTTGTTCAAGTCCCAGCCGGGGTAGCGATTTTTAATTGTCTCGCTTTCTCCGTCAGGGCTTGATATGCAACCACTAATACACTAGTGTATAGGTGTGGATGCATAGATGCCAATCCAACCGCACATGCCCTAGATTTGGTAATGTTCTGAGTTTTCTGGGTTTCCTCAGAACTGTAAAGCAAATGCGTTACCGAAATAATCTTAAGTCGCTCCCAGTGCGCCATGGCAAATAATAATAATAGCCACTCCTTCCCGCACAGGTCCCTGAGAGGACCTAAGGGGTTACTCTTCGGAGTAATTATAGGGTGAGTATTATTATTATTATTATTATTATATAGACAAGCATCATCTCGGAACCGGTTTGACAGAGAAACGAATTTTAAATAGGAAAGTTATTCAGTTTAAAAAGGTGTGTTTAACCATTTGATTTACTTATGTACGGGATGTCATTTCCTAAAAAAAACAAACACGATTTTTGAGATTACATTATTTTTATCGATGCAATAATACCAACTGGTTTATAATGTTACAAAATCCCGTGGAAGGGGCAACTGATTTCTTTTTTAAGAAACAGCCTGTAAGTTTTCCCACAAACCGATTCTACATACTATCGTTTTTGTGAATAAAGTGATATAAAACTTTGCAGGGTTACCTCTAAAGGGGCGTACAAACGTGCACACGCATGCGGTGAGAAGCTACGCATATGCGTGCGTACTCAATCCATTCGCGCTCAGAGCATTCGTTGAAACTTTTATCGCCGCATATGCGTGCGTGCTCAAATCGCTCCATCCATGCGTGGTAAAAATATCTAAAGAGTTGGTTATGGTCAGTGCCGCATTTGTAGTCATTAGTAGTTTATTAAAAAAAGAAAAAGATAAGAAAAAATAGACGATGGTGGATGACGCATTTATTTAAAAGAAGAACTCGACATGTGAGCTCCGATTTATTAGTAGATTTGGCTTTAGAACCAAATACCGGACAATTTCAAAACTTTGTACGTATGCCATTAGAAGACTTTGAATACCTAATGTAATGAAAAAGATACAGTGTTAAGAAAGGCCATATCTGCTAAAGAGCGCCTAGCTATAACATTAAGTTTCCATATTTAATTCTTTTGAAATTGTTTCCCATGTATCCTCTTTCTTCGTTTTTGAACAATATAACTTATTTTTTTGGATCCCGTAATATAGGGATTTTTTTCATATAGATCTATTAATTCCAAACACTGTTCATTTGACCACTCCATTTTCCAGCGTCCAGCCACAAATACATATAAATATGTCAACAACTCCGCACTAGTCTCGCTTTAAACTAGAACGGCACAAAAACCCGTCCAAATTGAGCGCGAACGCACACGTATGTTTCGTTGATGTGCGCCAAAAAACCGACACCAGTCTGGCTCACGGTATGCGCGCTCAAGTCATTCGCGAGAGGTAACGCATGCGGCGAGAGGCCACGCAAACGCCGTCTAGATTTGCATACGTATGTGTATGCGTAGCTTCTCACCGCATGAGTGTGCAGGTTTGTACGCACCTTAACAGTTTTTTTAAATATATTTACTTGAAAATAGTAATACCTACAGTTAGGTTTAGTTATCATGTCATGGTCGAAAGCCGTAATTGTATCATACACCGTTTTCATAATTCCAAAGTTGGGCATAATCCCAACGAAGCAGCAGGTTCTACAAAATTAGCTTAACAAGCATTTTGTACGATTTGGCACTTTCGCTAAGGTAAGAATAAGAATAGAAGATCCCCAAAGGGAATAATGATAATGTTGACACACCGTATATTCGGAATAATGGTCAACCAGCAACCACAATGATTTAAACTATTTCGGCGTCTTCATCTCCATGGGACATTGTCACACGGTACCGTTAGTCCATTCGACGTATATTGTTTACTATTATGGGAGGTGTAAATCACGCTATAGTCACCCCACACTTGAGACGCTTTCGTTAATTTAAACGCTGGGTCCATTTCTTTCACCGGTTATTTATGGAGGTACTTGACCCAGTGACGTTCCTATAAAATAAATAGGGCTAGTTTAATGCAGACAGCTTTGAGGGAAGGTCCGGGTTCAAGAGGTTATAAATTTATATATTACGACTATGAGTTATGGGACGTAACGTAAGTAAATTAGCTGTTTGTGAAGGAAACTGAGGACTGTCCAGGCGTATGTTACGAAATACACAGAACAATTATCTTAGTCTGATGTCATGAGACATAGTGACATTTAGAATGAGAATTTCATTATCGTTCCTAGGAGTATTAAGACAGTTGCATATAAAACACGCCATTTACCTTCAGGAATTTTAATACATTGTACGCTAGGCGCAGAAATTAAGAGATATAAAAATAATACTAAAATTTTAGGTGATTTTCAAAAAGCTGTAACTTGGGGAAAAATAATCCTAGGGGAAAGAAAAAAGTAAATTGAAGCTCCAAGTTAGTAGTTTTAGGATATTAAGTTTAAAATTTTTAGCAACAGCAGTTTTTGAGTAATCAGAAGAAGAGTAATCATCGAAAAAACAAATTTTCGAAATTTTTGTTTGTCTTTTAAAAGGTCCATGGACCTCAATAAATTTGTTTCGATATGTTCATCATAAAAATCTTTTAGATAATTGAATTATCCTTAATTTGACCTGTTATTGAGCCCTGTACGATGATTTTTCGCTGAGTTATTGCCGTTCAATGCAAATGCCGTTCATTGTTGACTTTGATAATCAATTACTCACCACAGGAAACAAAAAGGAAAAAATCTAAGGGCGTCATATCCGGAGATCTGGCAGGCCACTCAATAGATCCTCTTCTGCCGATCCACCTGTTTCGAAAAACATGATTTAAGTACTCTATAACATGTACCGCAAATTGTGGAGGAGCTCCATCTTGTTGGAAGAAAATTATATTGTCAATATTTCCATTTTCACCCGGGAATAAGGCTGTGATCGCAGGTATGACCTGAGTTTGTAGCAGTTGAAGATATCGATCAGCGGTAAAGGTTTCATCAAGAAAAAATGAGCCTATGATATGTCCTCTTATAACGCCTGCTCACACATTTACTTTTTGCGGATATTGTGTGTGTGTGCTTCTTGCACCCAGTGTGGGTTCGCTCTCGCCCAATACCGACAATTATGTCGATTTAATGTGCCGTTTAGCATAAAGGTCGCTTCAGCTGAGAATACAATATTTGAAGCAAAATTCTCATCTGCATTCCATCGTTCCATCGTGTACTCACAGAAATCCATCCGTCTATCAAAATCAGAATCAGAAACATGGCTAATTTCTAAATTGTTTGCGACTTTCAGACTCGTTGACACTTGTGGCGTTTCTTCAATTGTCAACAGAACATTTGACGCTTTTTCCTCACTTGTTGCCGATTTTGGTCTGCCAGTTCTTTTCACGTCTTTAACGTTACCAGTTTCTCGAAATTTTTTAATTAGTTGACAGACTGTTCCTTGAGATACAGCAGTATCTGGGTAAATTCCGTTGAATACAGTACACACTTCGCTATGAGTCCTCTTCCTATTTCCGTACCCATAAATCATTAATATTTCAATACGTTGTCTCTCACTCAAATGTGCCATGTCTTCAAATTTAATAATTTGCAAGAATGTCTAATAAAAACTTTGCTTTAAACCGTCAATAATTATTTATTCTTTGTTTGTATTAATTTAAATGTCAAATTTACATAGCATTATTTAGCAAAAGTAATGTTTCTGTTTTAAAACTGCATGACTTTTTCCCTTATTAGAGGTGACGAGTGAATAGTAATAAATAATTTTTTTCTCGCTTTTTTTTCAAAAATTGCAAAATGACTGAATAGAGAAAAATATGCTTTTTTCATAACGAAAAAAAAGTATGGATGCCATTTAAAAAAAATATTTGCCATAGGAACAAAACAAAAGAAGATATCAACAAACTAAAAAACGTAATACATTTTTTTTACTTTGCAAATAACAAAGTTAAAGCCATTATTTCATACTTTTGTACCACCATGTATAGTAGTTGTTAAAAAAGTATATGTTTAAACAATATATTGCTTGACTGAAAATATTCCTTCAACACAATCAGTACCAAAAGATAATATGCTACAAAATAAGCCACTGTTAGATTACAACTGCAGAAAATAATAAATTCATTTGCTAATATAGATATAAAGGGAATGTGTTTATTGTTTGCAAGATTTATTTTAATAGTATTACATACTCAAGAACAGGTTTATAATATTATACCAATTTACCATATACCTACAGCAATGTTCACTATCGGTTAACTTTATTTCCGCATAGGTGAACAATTTGCACCTCGTAGAACCTTTCTAACGATGCGATTGAGTCAATTCATATGTAAAATATTTATCGAGGAGCCGGCGCCTTATTTGGATGTGCCTATTTTTTCATGTAAATTAAATTTCCTTCATGATTCCATCGCCACGCGAGATAATAATAAGCATAAGCACCAAAGTAACCAATTTGCGACACCACCCACTGCCAAAAAAAAAAAATTAAAACTGTAGTACACTACATACAAAAATTACCAGATTTAGCCACCCTCAAAAAGTGGATGTATGATGACTTTTGTTGCTGACTGTACATATACGATCAGCATTACCACGTTTGAATGTTCTCTTATTCTACCTTTATCTAAGCTGCTCGACTAAATTTTTAGGCCTAATTTTGAACCGGTGTAATTCAACGAATAATTGATCGATTTTGATGTCCTTGACAACAAGGAAAACAAGGCAAATTTTCTTTCAGTTTATACTGCTGAAAGGAATTTGGAGAATATTAAAAAGACTAACACTAAGTATAACTCTAACGACATACAGGGTAAACAAGCAAATGATGTAAAACATCGGAATTTTTTTTTAATGACAGTTTTGATATCAGAATAGATCCACAAGATTTGAACACGGATTATTGAAGCTTTATATCATATTTTCATACGTAATTCTCACAATTTTGATATCTTGTTTTTTAATATAGATCTTCCATTTTTTTTACTTTCATTGATTTTTTTTTTACTTCCCTTTGAAGGAAGTTAGACAAAAGTAAACATACCGATTGTGTCAGTTTTCACCACAAGCTTATTCGAGCAGTTAATGACTAAGTTTTCATTAAAATTAATCTAAAACTTATCAATTTTTATACACGGTGGACTGATTAAAAAAAATTATATCGTTCAATTTGCGTTTTTTTTTTAATTTTTTTTTAATGTAAAAATTTGTGCGCTCTTGATTAATTTTGATATTTTTATGCATTCAGTAATACTACCTATTTTGTTTTAATTTAATTGCTATAGTTTTGATGTTCTTAAATTGTTCATCCAAACTGTGTGGTTAATAGTGGACACATATACATTCGTAGTTAACAGCGCGTACGGAAAGTTAAATAAAGCTGATACTTCATTCTTAAATTTGTTAACGTTACTAATTTTTATTAACTAGTCTGCTCCATACTGTAAAAAAATTGTAAAAAAGATTTAAAACTAGTTAAGAAACTTATTCATTCGCTACTGCCTTGGTAAATATGATGAAAACTGAACCAATCGGTACCTTTACTGTTGTATATTTTCCTTCAATTGATGATTGATGAATCAAAAGCAAAAATGGAGAAATCCTCCACTAAAAAACAAAATATCAAACTATTGACAAATATTGTTGGAGATATAATAAGAAGCTTCAATTTATCCATGTTCAAAACTTGAACATGAATCTCTTCTGACATCAAGATTGTCACTAGACAAAATTTCTGATGTTTTATTCTTTGCTTGTTCACCCTGTATATCATTTGCATCCTTTACTGTGTATAACATATCGTTTTTAATATCATCTAAATAAATACATTTTATGTTGCTTAAACAGTTGCCGCGAATAAAAAAAATCACCAACTTCCATTATAAATGAGAAGTGATATCAGTGATATGTATACCACCACAAAAGGATATACCGGGTGTACGAAAAAACCTTCAAAGATTCCGGTGGGTAATTTCTTAGGTCAAAATAATAAAAAATGTATCCGGGAGCGATTCCTAAAGGAACTAGAGGCCAAAATGTAAAGCCCAAAAGGTCTTCTTTTTCAAATATGTCAGTAACTGGTTGAGACAAATTTACTAAAATTTGCATCCGGGGTAATTTTTTAGTGCTGTATCTACTGGGGATATCAAAAACCATGTACCTTAATTTGGATGGGGAGGCACTGTGGTAGGTGTCCTTAAGCCGTAAAATTTTACTTTGGGAGTAGATTTTTTTAATATGTTTTATGAAGATTCAAATGTCCTCATCCATTTTCTTTAGAAACTGTACCTTGTGTTATTTTTTTACAACGCGCCGTTTTCGAGAAAAACTGGGATTTTTTAAACCGTGCATCGATTAATTCCGAAGTCAAAAATTGTGTAGACTGTGAAAACCAAAAGAGCAACGAATCATCATTCGAAACCACTAAAAAAAATCCGGATACCCTTTATATAGCAGATACCATATGGGTGGTATCTACTTACAAATTTAAGCCAACATTTAAACATTACATTAAACTGAGTGTAGAATAGTAAAATGAAAATAAAAAACTGTCGTTTCTTAAATAAAAATAAAAATAAAATAAAAAAGTGTTTTGTTTGTTCTATATCCGAATGCCATGAAAATAACATAAAAACCTTTCTGGAATTGTTCGCTGTAAGTTATCAGCCGTGTCATCACTAACTCAGATACTTGATTTTAGAGATACCCACACAGTGCTTTTACTGAGTACAGGTTATCCGAAATACAAATCAAGAATCTACATTCGCTTTTAACGCTCATCATCATTGGTAAATTTAAAAAATTAACATAATACAGGTACGTACATAAACACAATTAACATAATTCTACAATATCTAGACAATACTCGGGCAATCATAAGTTGTCAACATTAAGTCAATAATTAGACGGTTTGAATATCTATAAGGACGTAAATCGACGTCGCCTGTTTAATATACCGACATTACGTTTTGCATAATTGATGAAGGCCCGTAGAGGTTCGATACCGATAGCACTTAGAGATAATTCATTCGTATTAAATAAATCAGATGCAGAAGGTATGTTAACATATCTCAGTTGATAGACCATGTATGTACAGCCACTCTTAAAGAGAACGGATTCTAGATTCTAGATGGATGTGACAATTAACTTGTCTAGATAAGTTTATACTACCATCACCACTATCATGACCGATTTTGGTTAACGACCTATGCTTATTTGCCTGTTTTGCCTGTATTCGCTTAGCAATCACATTAGTTTTGTGATGTATTTAGCTACAGATTTTTTAAACAAGTACGAGTAATTAAATTCTCAATTAGTATTTTCCTTATCTATGTATTTCTATCTATATGTATCCCCCTTATCTATAGCATCTCAAAAAGCAAAAAAAATATTTATGTTTGGATAGAATAGTTTATAAATTAAAAGATTATTTTACAAAATTGTCGCCTAAACTAAAATTAGTTTGTTGACCAGCTAATTTTTCTTAAAACAACGAAGTTTTCAACTGGGTAACATGGTTGATACAGTATCAGTAAAATAATCAGTAATCCAGTAGGTATGAATTCAGTGGCGATTGGTGCTAATTTTTCAGTTTGCGCACTTCCAAAAAATCATAAATAAAGCCATTTTAATTTTTAAATTTCAATCGTAATAAAAGTAGCTCATTTAGTGACAATATACATATTTGTCGCTATACGTCATATATTTGTATACTAATCGTAGCTAACAACACCACTGACTGTACTATTCCACCCGTTTAGGAATCAACAGACATTACATTACTGTATTCAATAATCATGTTATGAAAGTTGTACGCCGGAAACCAACGTACGGTCTATGTATTCACGCCTGCGCCTTAGCCAATGTTTTCATTCAGTAAAGAGGTCGTTAATAACCATTCTGCAGGTTGCATTCCTAGCGCCAACTGTTTATTATTTCATCCAGTTTTCGTTCGGCCACGACATCAGAGAGTATCGCTTGTGTAATTCGGTACAAAGTTTAATAGCAGAGTATATCTGTTGCCGATCTGGTTTTATTAAGTTATGAATAATATATTAACGTAAGATAATGTAAACAGTACGTATATAAATATTTTTTGTAGCCTTAAATTTCTTTCTTCTTTAAAAAAACTTTCAGATTCGACTCTGAAACATTTTCATAAGTTTCCACTTGCAACTTCCACATTTTTAAAATATATCTACATTGATACGTGTTTGCTAAATTTTTGGTTAATGTGAAAATAATACAAAAATATGTATTACTTACTAAAAAAATATAATTGTTTTCTAAACAAACAAATAAATTTAAATTCATACAATGATTAATTAGTTTTCCAGTCCAGTCAAAAAAAAAATGAAATAAAAATAATAGTTAATAAATAAATCTAAATAACACTGACGTGTCGCTAAATTCATGTTTGATGCAGATTTACTGTATAAATATAAAAATAAATTAGTGTTATTCATAAACATTTTATTTATTGAATTATTATGCTGTGATTCAATTTTAAATTTTGTATACTTAATTATGATGGTTCGTCAGTGCCTAAAAGTTTAGATTGTACACCAGCGCATTCGCCATATTTTCTAATATTTTGAATATTTCCCAAAGATCATAATGTGATATCCTGTCATACTTTATAGACTTTTAGATTTAGTATGGTCATTATCAACTTCATATTTGATGTTCTTAATAAGCAGTAATGTAATAATGAATTAAGTATTAAGGGGCTGTACCAGTGTGACACTTTTAAGAAATCGATTTTTTTGTTGACTTTTTCGACAGTTTATACCCTCAAGAATATCCTGTTAAAATTTCAAGGTTGTATCGTAAGTTATTAATAGTTTATCAGAATTAATTATACTAATAATTCGGATGAACCTTAATAATAATATTAATTATACTATGGATTAGAAATTACCAAACATCAAGATAATGCTGATGAAATGTATTAGAAAATTTGGGGTACATTTTATCATTTGTGTTCGACAGACAAAAACACAAGAGGAAAAGGAGGGTCCCTTGTATGGGCTATAAGTTAAGTATAGTAAATTATCATTTTTTATGGTAAATAACATTTTATCATGGAGAAATCGAGAGTTCGAACTTTGAACGCGTTTTTCTCAAAACGTTATTTTTCAAATTTACTGCAGTTCTAACTCAAAGACCAAATATCCGATGGACTCGAAATTTTAACTGAGTGTTCTGAAATATGTTTATTCTTCAATGACGTAGGATATTTTTGATTGGATAAAAAATTTGGCATTGGAGAAACCACCATCGTTTTTAGGATTTTCTTTTTAAATTCTGCCATATTGTCAGATTTTAATATTTTTCAAATATCCTACGTCATTGTACGGAGAATACCTTCTAGTTTAACGTTATGTTTGTTTTTTTTTTTAATATCAGGCGCTCTAGCGACAGGAATCACTGCAGCAGTGGAACCGAAGACAGCGCATGCGTCGTTCACATTTTATTATACTTTTCTTTAAAAAAAATTCCCAAAAATAACCTAAATGTTTAGTGTTCACAATGGTTAAGGGACTATCCCTTAAGTACTGTTTTATATTTATTGTAGTTATCACACAAGTTATTTTCAACAGAATAATTTTCCTAGATTTATTAATGTCCATTATTTTATCCCAAGCATTAACAATAATCATAAAAACTAATAAGAAGTTGAGATTGAAATTGGTGGAAGAATACGAAAGAAACACATAGAAAAGACGATTCTGTAAATTTAACCACTCACTGTTTTCCGGTATACCCAGTCACAAAAATAATTATGTAAAAAGTAATTTTTTTTGGACTAAAGATAGACCAAATGTTATAGAAAATTAGGAAAATAATGCAGACTGTCACCTTATTCTTATTCAAATGGATATGAAATGGTTACATCAGTCTCTTGATAATCAATAAGAAAGCATCGGCATTGTTATTGGATAAAACAAACATATGCCATGAGGCAACTTCGTATTTCATAAAAAAATTCCTTCCATTATTTTGTGTGCATATCAAAGTAAACAGCTTATTTTCTACATGGTTTAACATATTTAAAACGTTAATTTGTATAAATTTCCTATAATTGCCTCGGTATTTATTAACATCGACGTCCTTTGACGCGCTTGCTCAATGGAGAAGAGGCAAGGTTATTTTTTTTAATTATGCGCAATGATAATGAATGAAAGAGGCGTGTTTTATAAAGTTAACATCCAGCCGCAATTTGCATACGTAATGATCGTTTAAGATTTGATTTATAACCTCGTAATCAATAAATTTGTCCACAAGCATCTCCAGAATGGGCTCCGTTTATTTATTGCAAATAGCAAAGTTCACAACGAGTCAATAAGGTAAGACACTACAGAAGTGACTGTGAAAATTAGTATATAACTGATAAGTTGCTTCGTTATATAAATTATTGTGCAAAGTTCATTCAGGCTTATTACCAACGACATCCTGGTTCTACCTATGTTAGTGTCTACATAAATAAATAATTATTTTTTTTCCAAATATTGTACAAATACTAATTTTGATTTTGATAGTATCGTTACATTTTGCTAAATGGAATAATGTCATATGGAATAATAATCAAAAACTAATTTGATTTTGCACTAATGACGTAATATATCAGCATACAGGCTGTTTCACGACGACTGTGAGTTATCCAGATCTGAGAATTGACTCGGATGATTTTTATATAATTTAGTGTGTTTTGAAATATTGATGCATTTAATTAAAATATTTTGTCTGTCTGAAAGTCTGAAGCACTTCCGATTATAAAAATCGAGAATTACTAATTTTATTTTGAAAGAAAAAACTACGATACTGAAAAATATATAAAATTATTTATGCATAATTCACAAAATTAATATTTAACGCGTGTTCACAGCGTTAAGCATGCGTTACTTATTACAATATATATTCTTCAAATTTTTATACAGGGTATTGTCTACAACTTTTCAGAATTATTCATCTTTGAATTTTATAAGCTTTGTTAATTCATAATAAACACCCTGTAAATTGTCTTTTGTCAGTTGAAACAAATATCTAAGTATCTATCGATTGTATTGACATATTCCTATACCTACCTGTATATCTGATAGTTTCTATAATATTTACATTTATTATAGTAAGTAAACTGCTCGTAAAAATTAGCGTAACACAACAGTTCGATTTTTGGTAGCCTGTAGGGTTAGTTTTAATGTTCCGAAGTCACTACGTAGTGACTTAAACAGTTAGCTGTCCACACCCCAACAACAAAACCACACACTGTGCCCACAAACAAAATTCTAGTCGTTTTTCATTGTCGCCTGGTTCCAAAGTATGAATAAACTTGGGTTTATCTTGTTTTTTTTTCTACATTTTTTTCATTTTCCGCAAAATTAATTTTTCCAGTACGATCAAAATTACCATCTAATATAAGAAAATAATTCCAGAAATAAAAAACTATAATTAGAAACTAGAAAACAGTTATCGAATTGGACAGGAGATTAAACGAAACATAATTCAAACAAATATAATTTATTTTTCTATGGGCCCTTTCCGGTTTAAAAAAAAACCCACCGGTAATCGCAACACTGGTGATAATGATTTAGTCACACCTTTTTTTAAAAACAAACTTTTTTTCACAAAAAATTGGTACAAACCCATTTGATTTAAATCCAATTCTTAATGGGTCACTCTGTACATACATACATACCTGAAATGTGTCCAATCCATAATAATAGTAACTAAAATGACTCCATAAAAGTCTTGGTAACGCAATCACTTGTTTTTTTTTTTAATAGTCTGCCATAAATATCCAATTTTATTGATATTCGGTGTAACTTGAATGCTCCTTAGATAAGAACTATTAATTCACAAATCGAAAATTAGTTTCCAGTTATCACAGAGGTATTAAAATTAATGTACGATCTCAGCACCCGGCTTAATTGGAATCAATTAACATTGAATTAGTTGCTAATTTGTCAAG
This sequence comes from Aromia moschata, assembly GCA_029963805.1. Classification (NCBI taxonomy): domain Eukaryota; kingdom Metazoa; phylum Arthropoda; class Insecta; order Coleoptera; family Cerambycidae; genus Aromia; species Aromia moschata. Next base: position 1,315,856 of record JAPWTK010000004.1, read on the forward strand.
GAGTTTCTTTTTAGACAACAAATTAAACGTGTTCGGTTCCATCAGAAATAGAACAGAACGCGATGACATTCCATGATGTAACATTGACGTTCGTTCGTTAATCATTGCTGGATCCTCCGCCATTTATAAGTTGGTGATTTGCATACCTAATTCTCATGATAAATGACTAATTGCTGAACTTTTTACATAACCACACCTTGTATTGCCGACATTATCATGTGTATAAACTTTTTTCTGCTAATTTCGTGATTTGTAATAACTATAAAGAGACAATGTTATTTTGCAAGTACATATTAGGTATTTATTGACATAATATATAAGTCTAGCCAAGCAAGGCTATACACCCTAATAAGGTTATACGCCCTCTGTTGTAGAAACCCATAAAATCAGCTTAGAAAACAATGGTGGATATAAATATGCGTCTATTGGTGAAATATGTGAACTACTATAACCAAACGAATTGTAAGTAGGTACATAATAAATGGCCCACATTTATTATTGTGATTTAATTTGTTAGAATTTGATTTAATTCATTGAATTAATTATTATGCGTCATTTTTTAATGACGCTTTTGCATAAAATTAAGATATTACTACAGCGTAGATAATTTCACTAAAAATGAGTGTTCTGATTTTTTGATACTAACAAAGACGGAGTCAGATGAATAATAGGTATAAGTATTCAACTCGTAAGAAATAACGTAATACCAAGTGCTCCACTAAAAATCTGATATGTTAAAACAATCAACATTCAGTTCTTTAAACAGTTCACCATTAAAGGGTATCCCCCCATAAGTATGGTGAAATGCCCCCTTTTTTTTATTTTCTTCGCATGATGAAAGTGTTTCTTAGGGCTAATTATGAAATGTAGACCGAATTTTAGGTCCAAAAAATTTTCCTCTCAGCTAGGTATGGAAAAAACCCTGTTTTTTACGTTTTATTTTTTTTCTCGGTTTTTTAACTGTCGAAAAAATCTGAAAAAATTCGTGAACAAAAAAATAAGATTAATTTTATGTAAAAAAAATTTCAAGCACATTCAAGGTCATTATGACCTCTAAAAAATTATTAAAACATTAAAAATCCCATATCTTTTAACCAAAAAAAAGCTTCAGGCTCAGATTTTTAATATGTTATATTTTTAATTGTTTTTTATTACCTCAAATTTTTTCAGATTTTTTTTGAGTGGTGGGTCGTGCCCAAAAGTGCGAAAAATCAATTTTTTGTCCGTGAAATGACTTAAAACAGCTTAAAATTATCATTTTATAGTGTCCTGATTTTTTTCTTGCACTAAAAGGACTCAAATGACTTCAAACAATTAAAAAATATAAAAAACTACTAGTTTCGATAAGTGGAATTTTTTTTCTTACTATTTTTAGTGAACATATTTTTAATTGTTTGAAGTCATTTGAGTCCTTTTAGTGCAGAAAAAAAATCACGACACTATAAAGTGATGATTTTAAGCCGTTTTAAGTCGTTTCACGGACAAAAAATTGATTTTTCGCACTTTTGGGCATGATCCACCACTCAAAAAAATCTCAAAAAATTTGAGGTAGTAAAAAACAGTTAAAAATATAACATCTTAAAAATCTGAGCCTAAAGCTTTTTTTGGTTAAATGATATGGGATTTTTTAAAGTTTTAATAATTTTTTTTAGAGGTCATAATGACCTTGAATGAGCTTGAAAAACTTTTTACATAAAACTAATCGTATTTTCGGTACTCATGATTTTTTTAGATTTTTTCGACAGTTAAAAACCGAGAAAAAAAATAAAACTTTTTTTTGAACCTAATATTCGGTCTACCTTTCATAATTAGCCCTAACAAACACTTTCATCATGCGAGGAAAATAAAAAAAGGGGGGCATTTCACCATACTTATGGGGGGATACCCTTTACTTTAAATATATGTTCTGTGTAAAACAGAGACGTATACAAAAGAATTCAACGTTAGGTTATTCAAGTTTCAGCTAATAATTTCAACGTCATAACGAATGTATGATATTAAAAGTTGCAACATCTATGCAGTGATAATGAAAATGAATTTACATTTTAACTAAAAGAATATGAATAAACGAAAATGCATACATAACAAAAGTATACATATATTTTAAATAATTCCACACTTAAGTCCTAATTCTCAATCTCTAGTTATCAAGATCAATGAGTTGATAGAATTTCACGGTTGTTAATTAGCATGACTAATTAAGGAGTGAAAAACCAAGTTTTATTAGTAATTTGCAAGTAGCATATACGTTGTCAAGAAATTTTTAGAAATAGTTTTTCATGGTATATATTTATTTTTTGATCAGTTCTACGGTGTCATTTCACTAAAAATCAATGATACTGATTTTGATACTACCAAAGATGAAGTCAGATGAATAATATGCATACGTGCTTAACTAATTGAGGTAATACCAAGTGCTCCACTAAAAAACTGGAATTATAAAATACTCTACATTCAGTACTTTAAACATGTCACCTTTAAATTGACTTTTAGAATATTTTCCGTGTGAATGTTTGAAAGAAGAACTGAAGAAATGTCATGATTCCTTAACTCACGTTGCTGCAACTCATTTTTTGGTTTGGTCAGGAACATCTGCACCACACTGACTGCTTTATTTATGTAGGTACTAATTAAGTTTCTTTATTCTACAGGAAATAAGAAACAGTGAAAGGTAATAATTATGAAAATCAAAGATAACATGAGTTCTACTAGAAATGCGGATTTTACTACGTGAGTTAATTAAAACTATGAAATTTGTAATTAGTTAGCGATCATAAATGAAATGAGTCAATTAGGATTCTCAATTACAACATATCTAGTTTTAAGGTTTTTTTTGCTGGTCACATAATCTCTCATTTGATTTCTATTTTGCAATTATTGTAATTTTACAGTTTTATGAGCCATCGTTATGTTTACAGAGTGAACATATTGGTCAATCTAATATTATAATTGCTACCGCGTGTTAAAATTTAATTTGCGTGTATAAATCAGTCCGTTGACGTTGCAGTAGGCGTAAGTGTCATGGTTCGAATGGGTATCACGTGGAGAACTTGTCAACTCTCCGGATTTACACCTTCCCGTGAACATAGGCTGCCCGTTTTAATACCAGCATGCATTGCGAGCCATTACGGCAAATTAGGGGTACCCCACTGGTCGCTAAATGCCAATGTGCCGTTACCCACTATAATTTTATCCGTAATAATAAAGTAATACTATAGCAGCACAGTTCTTATTTGCATCAGCGGCAATTGGTAGCTCCAAACGTATACATCTGATTACATGATTAACGTCTAGTCTCGGTGCTACTATATTTCTTAAATATTTATATTTATGATAATTTCTTGGTAGGCTGAATCGTCGGCATAGAAATTAAGAGCCGTTTTACACGCAACACCTAAGTACCATACTTTACTAATTAGGAACGACTCCAAACAAGTTGGTATAGCCAATGAGTATGTAACTAAAACTGCATTCTTAGATATTTGGTTAAGCAACACTAAGATCGATTACTTTTTGAATGTATTGCTAAGATACGCTCTGTTAAAATATCATCAGTGGCATCTGGTGGACAGTAGAAGAGTGTAGCTACATGATACAATCAACTTAACTTTAAATCCCGTCTAATAAACTTTAAATGTATTGGAAGTTAGGTGGAGGAACAGAGAAAAAAAGACAAAATGGCATAGAGAACTATGTTAAATTCTTATTAACTCCAGTTTTGATTAATAAATACCGCTAGGGAAGGTCTCCCCAACGGTTATTTACTATAAGAAGCGAGATTTGTTTTCATACGAGTTTTCAATATTTAATACACCAAGTTCAAGTCTTAATACACCAGATGGACGTGAACAAGTCTGGAAGAGGCCAAAAGAGAGGGCCTCCGTGGATCCCATTTTTTTGGTCGATCTGTTGATGTTCTGAGAAGGAATTTGTTAAGATTGGTCGCACGCATTTGGTTCCTATACGAAAGAAATTCTTGATTGTATATTTCATCGTAGAAAATATGATACCATTTGTTCCATTTATCGGAGACTATTTAACATTTATTCAGGATAACGCTAGGCACCACGTTGCTAGAGAGGTAATGAACTACCTTGTATTCATGGATATTCCAACTATCAATTGATCCAAGTATGAACTACATCGATCATCTCTGGAGTGCACTAACGCGATTAAAGCGATTTATTAGGCGCCACCGACGTGCTTCTATGAACCTTAGAAAAGTCGTTCTTGTTAAATGGGAAAATATTCCCAAGAAAATCATTCACAATATGATCAATAACATGCCTAGACGAATAGAAGCAGGAACAAGAGTTAGAAGAGGACATAGGCGCTGCTGAATTCAAATTCTTATTACCTAATTTCACTTTGCACTTTTTTATATTTTTTTTGGACACCATTTTCATTGCATTTCACATTATTTTTCTTCTCTGTTATTTATTCATTATATCATGTAGATGATGATGAACATCCGAAAAAATAAAAGTAATAATGGAAATTGGAAAAATTATAACAGCACATACATATAAGATAATTAAATAATATTTAAATAATAATAAAAAAGAATCCTAGATATTATTTTTGTTTTCAAAAACGATGCCCATTAAGTAGGTAATGAAATAGCCCAAAATGTATATTTAGACATGTCGTCAAATAAATAGGTACCGAATGCGAGCCGTCCACTTTACGGATGCGACCTGTTATTTATAGTCTCATCGGCCTATTAATAATGATAATTAATCCATTTATAAGCGTGATTTAAAAAAAGGGAAGAACGAGATCGTGTTTTGGATTATTTACTTCGATTCCGAGATAAAACGGTGCACAAAATGTCACGGCCAACTAGACTCTTAAACTCTGAAATATAAAATCACAGTAGTTTCTTGTTTTTCATTAATTATCGCCGATATTAGGAAGATTGAATGGTCGCTTTAAATTACCATTGGAGCGGAATATTCCAACTTAGGATGGCGACAAATTAGCAAATTATAGCGAAAACTATAAATACATAGCTGAATAAATAACTCGGTTATGTAATTAGATTAAAAGACGTGCAATGTTATTGATTTTAAGAAACGCTGCAGTAGATGGCAGGCCTACTAACGATAATGATTATACAGTGAGAGGCAAAAGCTTAGAATAAAATTCGTAACTTCGATTACTGACTTTTTGAAAACACGTCGAGACGTCGAGACAATATTCAATATTTTTACAAAAGCTATGCAGTGATACCAAAGTTTTGCACCCTCCCCAACTTCCTGTGGGGAGAGTAGTTGTAAATTTTAAATCTCAAATGGGAACCCACATTTTTTATTCTAGATTTGGATCTCCAGAAAAAAAATCACTTGTTCTAAGATTGATGTCATTTTTTTCACAAATGGTACAACAAATAATAAAAATCTAAAAGAGGTACGAATATTTTGAAAAGGTAGAATATCTCGTGAAGCGAACTTTGAATCGAGAAATAAAACAGTACGTGTTCAATAGTCTTAAAAAATATATCTAATTATGCCAAATTGGACCATCCTCCCTCAACCCATGGAGGTGAGGAACTTTCCAGTCTCAAATGGGAAACTCTACTTTTCCTTATAGATTCATATATAAAAAAAATTGTACATGAACAGGTATTTCTATAGTTTTTTGGCGCTCGGTAGGTAGGTACATCCTTAATAATATTTGTTGCCTCTAAAATAAACGTTAACAAATTAATAGAAACAGAAAATACTTTTATTTGCGAATTTCTTTTGTAAAATTCATGAAAAGAAATGAAACATGCATTATTATAGGAAAATTAAATTTATTTTAACTTTAATGACAATGATTACTTCAATTTTCGTTTTTTTAAATTGGGTAAATTAAATATAGCCTTAAAGCAAAAGAAATAGCCTCACCAGTCAACAATTAACATTGATGAATTAAAATGATTGACAAGTTTAACTATTCAACTTACTTTTTGCTTCTTGTCAAATTGTCCTTGTCTTGCTCTTTCTTTTGAAAAAAACATTTGTTCTTGTCAATGATACATATAGCGGATATTCGATTTAATTTAACAGTCTATTATACTATTTGCACCTATTATTTTTTTTGAATTATCTTGAATCGAACTGAATTTGAATTATTAATGTAAGCAAAAAAATAAATATACGAGGGCAAGTCAAATATAAACCGGAATTTTCCAAAATTTGTATTGAGATAAAATTTAAAAACTAACATTTCATTTTTCTATATAGTCTCCTTCAACCGAAAAACATTTTTCCCATTGAATCGGCAACTTTTTGATTCCGTCGTCATAACAAGTGACAGGTTGTGCCAGCAGCCAATTGTGCACGAACTGTTCAACTTCTGTTCTTGTCGTGGATTATTGAATGAATACTCCCATGATTAATTTCCACTGATCCAGCAATTTCTTCAAGTGTAAGTTGACGGTCACCCTCCAAAACCTCACGTACTGCACAGATGTTGTCTTTCGTGATGGAGGTTCGAAGACGACGATCATGTGGTTCATTTTCCGCGCTTTCTCGTCCCGCTGAAATACATATTTACCACTTGCGTTTTAGAAAGGGTTTCATCCCCGAATTGGGTCTGAAGACGCGTCAAAATTTCAGAAGGTCGCACATCTTCAATAGACAGAAATTTTATAATAATGCGTTGCGCAACAGAAGAAGGAACTACCTGCTCACTCACTGTTCCATGATCAACTGAATGCAAACAAGAAGAGGTGTCGAGCAGTGGCGGCTCGTGGGTGTGTTACATGGGTGGGCACAGGGTGTGTCAGTAGGATTACTCATTAGCTACCAATGGCGCCGCAGGCGAAAATTTTTAAAATTTTCACGTTTTACTGACACTTCAGAATTTCAATGAATAATTATAGACTTTCACAAGAATGTTAATCGCCTTTTCATTAAAGTCCCGGATTTGTTTCACAAAAGTTAATACAACTAATTAGTTGGTTTAAAATATGTCTGTTTTTATCCACATTTTTATTGTGACGTCTTATATTTTCACGATAAGCACTATCAAGCTGTTGCCTTATGTCTACCTTTCCCAACACACTAAAATGTAAGATGTTATGTAAATGTTTTTCATTGTAGCTAGCATGTTTCTTAGTTCGTTCATTTAAATGTTTTAAATTACTCGCCCCTTCTTGAGTTTTGAAACGTTTCACAATCAAAAACACACTTCTCAGCGAAGAAAATAAACAATAAAACTAAAAGCGGTCACTCAACAAGTGTGACCCGTTCAGCTGATTTTCGAACGATTTAACGACGTTTTGTCTGCAATGGTCGCCAAACTTTACCAGTCACCGAAAAAAACCGATTAAAAACGAGGGCTGGGAAACTGTGTGCCCTCGCCCACGCGCGCGATATGCGACTACGGTGGCTCGATGCGAATTCAGACTACGGTGGCTCGGTGATTGATCGATAGTGTGTCATATATATGTGATAAAAATCATTATTTGTGGTATAAAAGGAATAATAATTAGAATATGAATAGTTTGTCGTATACAATTAATTGATATTATTGTAACAGTAATTTATAGTAAATTAACACAAAAGAAATATTTTCTATTGAAATTTGGGCTGGGCACGTGCCCCTGTGCCCTTTATCACCAGCCGCCACTGGTGTCGCGTGTCAGGAGGTGTCTAGCTATCCCTACGGAATTCGTGGAATAGCGGCGGCACCCTTCGAAATTCCGGTTTATATTTGACTTGCCCTCGTATGTGACAAGTAAAGTTATGCGACATTTTACAAGAAATTGATTTCTTCCACTGGTCTGAATTGATTTCTTCCACTTTTTGCAGTTAGTATTAGTAGTTATTCAAGTATTTTGTCATTTTTATTTTATTTATTTCTTTTGTAATTTAGGTACTGTCAAAGAGGTTAGGTGCTTGCTATTTTCTTTAATTTAAATTCGTTCCGTATTGACTTTTATAACCAAATAAAATATTTAACACTAATAAACAATACCTTCGCATTTCACTTTTCACTGCGAAACATTCGATTGTTTCATGAATATTGATTAACTTAGTTTGTTCAGCTGTTTCGAGGCACGTCGTTCCAAGTAAAACATTTGCGGTTAGCACAGAAGGAACTTAATAAAATAATTTGACACTGTTTACCGCTCTTCGTATGCTAATCGACCAGTTGGGAAAAATGGCTAAACTCGATTGGCTACATAAATACCGAAGAAGTAAACCGACTTAATGGGAAGCTTACAGTTATGCCGCTCGCGTGTTGCCATCGCTGCAATGATTTACGCACATCGAAAGACGTCAGTAGCGTGTCGATGGGGGACGGATGTCCTGAAATTCAAGGGGGTTAAGAGGGGTAAATACAATTAGGTGGTCAAAAAAATCGATTTTTTTTTCTAATAAGTTTCCTAACAAATTAGAGAGTAGAATACGCTCGTATTAGAGTAGAATACGCTCGTGAAAGTTTCAGAGCGAAATTCGAAATCCTTTATATTTTTTTCGTCATTTTTCGAGAACGCCTTCTTCAGCGCGCAGCAGAAGCGAAGAAGAGAGCGGTCGGCCCTAATGAAAGCTTTATCTATTGTATCTTACTTACAAAGAACTACAACAGATGAATAACGGCATGTACGAAGAGACTGAAGGCCTTTTGTACGCCCCTGGAATCGCTGACTGATTGTGAGTCGTAAATACCATTTTTCGGTATTCAAAACTTTAAACGAATTTTACTCAAAACAAATTTTCAAAATTGGCAACCACGATTACTCAAAAACTACTCGGCCGATTTGGCTGAAACTTTCAGGGTTTCTTCTTTATACTCTTAGCTTGTCTGTAAACCTAAAGTCTGTCTAAAGTTTTGGAATTTTATGTAGCAAAATTTAATTATTAATGCAAAAGTGTGTGAAAAAAATACGGAAAATCACCGATTTTCTCGAAAAAATTCTGCCAAACGTAGAATTTTAATTTAATTAAAATAATAAAAAAAATTATTCATTCTTATCTTAACAAACATACAAAGTTTTGTAATGATTAAATAAAACCTTCTTGGTAAAAATAAATGTTTTTAATGCGTAACTTTAGCCCGTCTAATTGTATTTACCCCCTTAAAGACTTTTAAAAGAAGTTTATCCTAAAAGTTTACATTGTACTGATTACACAGGACCACAAAGTTTTTCCAATGCACGGAAGTACAGATCCGGTATACTTTATATTTTTTGGAGACGCTGAACACGAACCAAACCTCGGTTTTCCTCGTTTACCGCTAGTTTTTTTAACCTCAAAAAACACGTTTTACACGGTAGTCTGATGACACTGGCACACAAACACAAAACCTGAGAATACTATTCCTATTCCTATTCCTATACCATCAAAATCAGAGGTTAGAAAACATTTACGATCAGTTTCGCCTAGGAACAAAAATCCCTATGAAAAACAGTGAATCAGACACCGTGTCATATACTTGACGAGATGGTGATTGTAATGTTACTGGGGTAATCTAACAATAACCTTAAGCCTCATAAATATTCATCCCTACGACCCACATACTCAAAACTCATAACCTCTAAACTCTTAACCTCAAAAAAAACTATATCTGTGTTCTGCAATTGCTAGGCCGCAACAAATGATGAAAAAGCATAAATATGATCCAATGATGACTCTCAACTTCATAGTCGTATAATTTCAAAGCTTAGTAATCCCACAACCTCATAACCTCTAAACCCTTAACCTCAAAAACCTTATAAGTAGGTCCTGCGGAATATGAGATGCAATAACGTGACGAAAAGGCATGAATATGATCCAATCACGACTCTCAAACCCATTGACCTGAAATCCCATCGCTCTGAAATTCCATAACCTCAACCATTATTCTCGAAACCTCTATATCAAGGACCTGTGAAGAACTTTGCCCAATTTCTCATGGAAAATGGGCCACGATAGAGACAGTTCAAAACATAGCTAGAATTTTAGGGCATTAAGAGGAGAAACTTCATGGTTACAATGTTCTAATTCAGGTCCCTTAGGTCTTTGAGCGTTCCAAAGATTCCTATTGCATATTCAATTTTTCTGCGCTCTGGGCACCTTCCCGCGGTGAATGTGGTAACGGATATTACCAGAATATTTTCAAATAACGTATTTTGGATCTGTTTGGTGCATTCTGGAAGTGCACCCTGGAAGTATTTGATGCCGTCATGGCAGAAAAATTCGGATATTCTTATCATGACAGCGATGCTTCAGGAGTCCGCCTTGGGGGAAAGACGAACGAGCGGCGGATGTACCAGCCCTCACCTCGAAGAAAATTCTGGCCGAAATGTAAATCACTGTGGATAAATCGTACGAGCTATTATGTACACGTTTTGATAGAGCATGGAGGTGAGTGATGGAAATATGTTAAAGAATACTACTGTACTTGTAAGAACGGTTGTCGTACCGTTGGGTGTTGTGTTCAATGTCATGACGGTCGTGTGGTATCTGGGGTATAGGCAACAGTTAATAGAAGACGTGCGAGCACCTACAGAATTTACTCAAAACATATTCTTGGTATTAGAAATTTCTGATGAAGAGCAAGAAGCTGAAGTATAATAACGCATTTTCTTTCTCATACACCTAATAGGCGCAAGTGAATCCTTTCGTTTTAGACTCAGATAGTATCCCCTAAGGACTGATATATCAACTTAATGAACCAGGCATGGATATGATCCAGTCATATCTCTCAACCCTATAGTCCCGAAACTCCAGCGCGTTGAAAAACGTAGAATGTTACGGAATTACAAACGGAAAATGTAGACTGTACATCCGCGCATTGGAAACATTTTTGTGGTCCTGTGTTATAATCATCTCCTGATGACGCCAATGTAGTTGACGAAACACTAGAGTTGAGCGAAAGCGCATTTAGGTATGGTGGTAATCCAGTGTCTAGTTTTTATATAGTATGCCGAAGATTTCAGTCCAGGATCCACAAGGTAAAACAACTGAATGCTGATTCAGGTTATAATGACCAATATATGTACATACAAGGTTATCGTAAAGTAAAGTATAAGATATACTTCAACTTATTGTATAACTTCAACAAATTAAGCCGATGACAAACAGCAATAGAAACTGAATTCTTTGAATAATAGAATTTCGTATGTCTAGCACTGGTTACCGGAAGTGTTCAATATGACATTCATTTTGGTAGTATGAAAGCACCAACTTCTCTAAATTATACAACATTTCTGATTGGAAGCTGCAGCTGGAACTTGCTCTTTAATAGTTTTTTTAATTCCTCCAGCATTCCTCTTCTAAACACTAGATTTTTAAAATAACCTTAAAGCCAAAAATTCTCTGGGTTCAAATCGGGCGATCTTGGGGGCCATGAATTTTCAAAATGTCTATTTATAAAATGACTCTAAAACAGCAGTTAACAAGACTTTAACTGGCCGGGAAATGTGCGGGGTGCCTCATCCTGCATAAAAATTTTCCTCATATTTTCAATTACGTCCTCGTTTTGCAGGCGTGGAAATGCACAATATATTAAGATTTGTAGGTTAGTTCATCAGTAGCAATTACAGTTACGACCTCGCTATTCTGTATTTCCTCGAAAAAATATAGACCAATGATAAAATTAGCTGTGAAACAGTGACCACACCAAACAGTGATTTTTCTTGTCATGAAGACCTTTCTGTATGATTGCAAGTAGATTTTCTGTTTATCATACTCAATAGTTTTGAATACCTCTTGACTCCACCATTAAGAGAAAAATTAACCTTATATATTCATAGAATACAGGATAACCATTCGGATTCAATTTAAATTGTAATGTAGGATTTTGTTTGACATGTTTCCCTTGTAACTGTAGTTAACTAGTGGGATGAGGTCAAATGTTTCCAAAAAAAAAAAACTAATTTTCACTTAGTTGACGTTTCGCAAAATTTATTTGCATCCTCAGGACTATTGAATTAGCTTTTGTTTGTCGTTTGTAAAAATAAATATGAATGAAACACACAGACGTCTATACACTGAACACATTGAAACACACAATATGAATGAAACACACAGATCGGCTATATAGCCGATGCACGTCTGTGTGACAGTACGTTGTACCTTATTATTTATAGATTATCAATGTTTCATTAATATTTATTTTTACAAACGACAACAAAAAGCTAATTCAATTAGTCCTGAGGATGCAAATACATTTTGCGAAACGTCGACTAAGTGAAAATTAGTTTTTTTGGGAAACATTTGACCTCATCCCACTAGTTAACTACTGTTTCCAATTTCAATCTAAGCCAATATTCGCAAAGAAAAATAACTGATTGCCAAATCTGTCCCCTTCAAATCAAACAGTCGTTGTAGTTTATAAGGCAACATTTTTTAGGATTTTTTAAAAGTTTCCAAATTGTACTAATGCATATCCCTGACTTTATATTACGAGGGATGATCAAATATAAACGAGACTTTGCTTATACAAACTGTTTTATTCATAGTAACAAAAAAAACTGTATGTATCATTTTTCTACATAATCCCCCCATTTATTGATGCATTTTTCCCACCGTATTGGAAGTTTTGTGATGCCTTCATTGTAAAAAGAAGATGGACGTGTCTGCAGCCAATTGCGCACGTACACTTCTACTGCTGCATTATTGTCAAATCGGTGGCCTCCCAGTGCCTCTTTGAGTGGTCCGAAGAGGTGAAAATCTCAGGGCGAAAGGTCAGGGCTGTATGGAGGGTGTTCAAGAGTTTCCCAACCCAAATCCTCCAATTTGTTGCGAGTGAGTATTGCAGTATGGGGTCGAGCGTTGTCGTGAAGCAAAATGACTTTTCGCATCGGCATTGCACGTCTTTTTCAGCGATAATCAAGTCTAACCTTACTCAGAAGGTCACAGTAGTACTCTGCATTGACAGTGCGACGATCGTGTAAAAAGTCTATGTGCAAAACACCATACCGATCAAAAAACACAGGCGCAAGCACTTTGCCAGCTGAAAGCCGGGACTTGGCTTTCACTGGGGCTGCCTCCTCCTTTCTTCGCCACTCCATACTGGCTTGCTTGCACTCTGGCGTATAGTGGTGGACCCAAGTTTCATCACAGGTGATAATGTGATTTAAAAATGAGTCACCTTCTTTTGTAAACCGTGCGGATAGCCGCTCACAAATCTGCAAGCGTGTCAACTTCTGCTCGGCGGTCAAAAGACGAGGGACCCACCTGGCACACACTTTACAAAACCCTAGTTGGTCTGTGATAATGGCTTGAGCACTCCCATAACTTATTCCTACCACGGAAGAAATTTCGGCAACCGTTAAACGTCGGTCTCCTTCCACGAGTTGACGAATGGCACGAATGTTGTCCTCCGTGATGCTCGTCCGAGGGCGACGATTGTGAGCCTCATTCTCAACTTTTTCACGACCTTGGCCAAACTCCTTATGCCAGGCAAAGGCACGGGGTCTTGACAGTGTTTCATCACCGAATTGTGCTGTCAATCTACGCAAGATTTTAGCAGGCTTGATGCCTTCCCGACTAAGAAATTTAATTATTATGCGTTGCGCAACGGAGGATGGTACTTTTTTCTCCGACATCGCGCAACAGACTACTCAAGCGATCGGCGAAGTTTGGCCGACTGATACCCCTTCTCCTGACATTCCCACGCAACGTTACCTGAAGCCGCCCCGCCATCCCGTGACTGTGAAACGCTCAGAACGAAAAGTCTCGTTTATATTCGATCCACCTCGTAAATTACCTTGTATATCAAACAAAATAAAGCTTTATGTTTCAATAAGATCCATGCCATTAAATTGCTTTCCTTCCCTTTTCCAGTTAACCCTTCCCCAAAGACTAAAAACCAAGTACGCCACTGAAAGAAACCATTGGGTTATTAGTCCTTTTCGCCGTTTTTATTAGCTACCGTCCAACAGTAAAATCGCGTCCATTCTATTGTTTTGAACCGCGAGCAAATGAAAGGAAATAAATCATAGTTTCCCGTGTCCTAGAGCTGCATTGGTAGTAACTTATGTCACGCCTATTCTCCTCTCTCTATTTGCATCCGATTTTAATTACAACTCGAACAGGCTTTCGCTCGTTGGTTTTACTAGCGCGTGCGCTCGTATTTATCTATGCGTAAATTTTGCAATCGTGGGATGCAAGATTATCTTGTTAAATTTGAGAAGTTACCAGACCCGGTGCAAAAAAATGCAACGTTGGCTTGAGCAACGGATGGCTATCAAGTTTTGTGTGAAACTGCAGAAGAGTGCTGCGGAAACCATTCCAATGTTAAAGAAGGCTTTCGGCATCGATTGTCTTTCGGACAGGCAAATTTTTCGGTGGTACAAGGCCTTCGCAGAAGGTCGGGAAGATGTCAACGACGAGAACCGTGCTGGACGGCCGTCAACCTCCAGTTCCGACGACAATGTGAAACGTGTGCGTGACTTGTTGAACACTGACCGTCGTCTAAGTGTCCGTTTAATTTCCTAAACATTAGACATTACGAAAACCATTGTTCACGAAATTGTGTCTGAGTCTTGAATGAAGAAGGAAGGTGTGAAGGAATGAGGAAGGTGTGCGCGAAGCTCGTGCCAAAAGTGCTAACGGACGATCAAAAAGCGAGGCGCGTCGAAACCTGCCAAGAACTTTTGGACACCTGCGAAGACAACCCCGCTTTCCTTGATGACGTCATTACCAGGGACGAAAATTGGGTCTTTGAATATGATCCGGAGACGAAGAGGCAAAGTGCGGAATGGCACACGTCGAACTCCCCTCGCCCCAAGAAGGCCAGGATGTCCAGGTCAAAGATCAAGACAATGCTGATTGTCTTTTTTGATTGCCGGGGATTGGTCCATCATGAGTTCGTTCCGCAGGGGACAACCGTAACCGGAAAGTTTTACGTCGAGGTGCTGAAGCGGCTGAAACGCAGGGTGAATCGCGTCCTCCCAGACATCTCAAAATCCTGGAAGCTTCACCACGACAATGCGCTTTCGCACACCTGCTTCCTCGTGGCCGATTACATCGTCAAGGCAGGCATCATCGTTGTTCCCCAGCCTCCCTACAGCCCCGATGTGCCCCCCCCCCCAGGCTTTTTCTGTTTCCGCGCCTCAAAACCCCAATGAAAGGACAGAATTTTGGGTCGGTGAAAAACATTCAGAAGGCTTGCACCGACGCTTTAAAGGCGATTCCGGAAAACGACTACCGTGCGGCTTTTGATGCGTGGAAGACCCGCTGGAACCGATGTGTGGACGCAGGAGGAATGTATTTTGAAAGTTTCTAAAGATTTGTACACATAGAACCAATAAAAACCATTTTTCAAAGCTCACTGACATTATTTTCCGGACAAACCCTGTATATTGATCAGAATAATTTGAACAAGGTCGTGGAAATGATCAAACTAACTAAATTTATCAATACACTGCAATAACACAGGCATACAAAAAAAATCTAGTGTCCGAGAAACTGCACTATAATATCCTTACGTATTTTCACGTGCTGAATCCGTGCTGGTCAAAATGCCAGACTTGCTCCATCACAACCATAGTTTTCACCTAGATAAACTATTAAGACATGTAACGTAACTATTAACTAAGTAAGTAACTATTGAGGGATGAGTATCATCATGCTCCAAAATCTTCTAAAAGAAACCATTAATATAACGAGACATCCAAAAAAAAATTAAACGTCATCAAATCTGGCTATGAATGAGAGAGATGGAAATAGCGGTTATGTCGAAGCGAAACTTCGTTTTTGTCAAACTTTAGTCACAGTTGTAAAAATAATGGAATTTTCATAATGATTGCAGCATGCTACAAAAAAAAAACATCAAGCTCCTAAACATCACTTTCGTGACTGTTAAAAATGTCTGCATACAACAGGACACAAACAAACTTGGGCCCTATAGTAAGTGCATGTACAGCGACTGCTTTCTCGGAAAATATTATCCACTTATTTATGCTACATGAAAAACGCGAAAACATTACCTACACATCAGATCACAGTGAGACGTGCAGATATTTTACGATAAATAAACATTACATCCACATATTATTTGCATACATCTCGGTTGATTTACATCTAGAACGTTGTTTTTTTTTCCATCTCCGCATAATCCGTAAATCATGATTATGTGGAAAATGCTTAGAATAATCTCTAGCTAATTAATGATTGGTTTGAGTAGACTGGCGCAATAATTTTCGAGATAAGCATGATGGATACGGTCCATTCCTTTTCGAATGAGGATGCAAAAAGGCGTATCGTTACCAGCCGTGAGTAATGAGCGAGATGATGTAAATTATATGTTATTAATGCACTCAAAGGTTTAGGTGTTAATTTTATCATTTTGTATAGGCCGAGCGTTTCATCATCAATCATAACTTTAAACTGATGCTTTTTTCGCCGCCCTGACTGATTACAGAGTGTGATGCCAGACACAATCCTGTCCATGTTAATTGTCCTAAATTATCGGAGATTAGCTGCAAATGGTAATTTCCTTGGTTGCTTCTTCTAAAAGAAGTTTTCCTTCTCAAACTCATTCATTTATGCCACCAATGACGACTTGTGCTAAAATAATGTGGGAGTTGAAAATGAATACTTATGAGAAATATGGAGCAACTGATTTTTCTTTTAATTTTTCAGTCGAATTTGAAAATTAGAAATAAGGCACTTAAAATATTTAACGTACTTATGTACTGTTTAAATTTACTTGTTATGTTATGCATAATGATGTTTGGTATAGTAGCCTGTAGAAGCGTATTATTATTCTATTGAAAGAGACCACGTGACAACACGCGGTCACATGTGTTCGCATGACACATCTTTGTTTCATCTGCAATTATAGATAAATAGTAGGCTTCTTCAATATTTTTTACAAATTTCTTCTTAGCATACACTAAAATTGTAACATTTTATCTTGTATTATTTTTTATGTACCCCTTGAAAATACTTGAATTTTCCAAACAGCTTTTTAGATCAACGTCTAATTCAACACTAAAGTTAATTAACCCTCGAAAAACTCCAGAATTAAAAGAAAATGTGAACCATTCGTGTCATGTCCTCTCAATGTAAATTCAATCGCACCACAAAAACGCACATAATTAACTATACGCACATATGTATATGAAAAATGTAGCGATTGTGCCTCATTGTGCAGTTCATTATTTCTTCGATGTATAGCGTTCAGCTGAGCTACAAGGTTTACACCAATTAGCAATACTCTCTACACCGCCTGCCGAACGACAACTGGCTAAAGTGCGTGGTGTCTTTAAATAGCCCAAACAGCACCAGCGATTGGCAAAAATATATTCGCCAACGCGCAGATGTGTATATGTAAAACGTAGTTTGCTATCCTAAGAGATTTTTTAGTGAGTTAATTTACTTCATAAAAAAAATTGGGCGTTTTCCACGAAACACCGAACTACTATACTTTCTCGACGCGCGTTTCGCCAAGTATGGTGGCATCTTCAGGAGAAGATTAAAAACTTACAGACTTGCACTATTTATACTTAATTTGTCGCCACGGTTCACTGAACCACAACATCTGTCTATGTTTATCAGAGCACAGAACAGCGGACTGGTGGGTATTAGACCATTGTCCTTATTCATACTACTGTTACATTTAATGATTTCTAAACTTTCAAAAGCATCCAACTGTCTACTGTTTGTTACATTTCTAATTAATTTTAATGTATTTATGTCTATCCTATGATTGCTAACAAAAGCATGTTGGGCAACACAAGATTTTTCCGTTCTGCCATATTTCAAATGAGCCATATGCTCTTTAAATCTAGTCAAAATAGATCTTTTTATTTGGCCAATATACTTTAATCACAGTCTTTACAACTTATTTCGTATATTCCTGACTTTTCGTTATTGCCCAAAAGCGTCTGTAGTTTATTTTTAGAATTATAAGCCAGATTGATATTAATATTTTTGAAAACTTTATCTAGTCCGCGGGTGAATTTAGTTTCATATGGTGTTTACGAAAGCAGGTAAAAATTATAGTTTCCTTCTAAATAAATTGGTAAATTCGTAAATCCATGGCTAGAGGTCTCTAGAAATGTGTTTGCCGAATACATTGGCAAAGAACCTAGGACACTTTTTATATATATAAACAAAGGTATTAGCATTTTTGTAAGAAATATATAATTAGAATAGATAGTTTTAAAAATTTTAGTGGTTATCTAGTAACTAGTTATTTGATATACTATTGATTTATTGCAAACGTAACATACGATTGGTTTTTTCGTAACAATTACAGTCCATATTTTATTGTTTTTTTGATTAATCTAAATACCAGCCAGTGTTGGTTTAATAATCAACATATTATACATATGGTAACGAAACAAATTTCGAATTGTCAGTATCTCTACAAAAAGTCGTGGCGTTTTATATAAAAAATGGAGAGTTACATATATTCGAAAGCTAGTGATGACACCATGGCTCGAAACATTGTGGTAATATTTTTGCCAAATCCATAATGAGGATAAAGGAATTCTTAAATGATAAGTTGAAATCATATATTTCAAATATTATTGAATATTTTTTCAGAGACTTTTCGGATACACTATACTTAGATCAACATGTCAGTGTCTCATTAGTCATCATTTACTGTCGACGAACTTATAATTCTCTACACCACTCTAACTTACAAATGAAAAAATCTCGAAAACCTTCGGAAATTCCCTCTAGTCAGATCGATGTTGGTAATTTCTGTCATGTCGCCACATTTCCAGCCTTAGTCGCATTGTTGTCTCCAGTACATTGTTACTACAAGTCCTGCCTTTTACTAATAATGAACTTAATTTAAAATGTAAAACATTTATTCGTATTCTTGTATCTAGAACGGATATATATCAACGTGACCTACATCTCGCGAATCACATCGTAAAACAATCCGAGCCAAAGGAATATCGTGAGTAACGATGTCTAGCGATTTGCGACATATGACGAATGTGTCTACCCGATGGTGGCAGACAATGAGTTCTAAATCATCTTAAACCCTTTTCGCAGGTGGGGCGTGTGCATAATAGTGTGCATAATGCAAGGATATTAATGCAAGCGTCCTTCGCTTGAAGGAAATCACTGCGAGGTAAAGATCCTGCATTACCATGAATAGTAAAGATTACTACCGACGGCGATGCATTAAATTGTGTGCAGCAGAAGAACCAACTGAAAATGTAAGGTGTGGCTTAATGTGGGAATTTTTTGTCATGTCAAACTTATAAAATAATGGTTCTGCATTATACAAGGTGTGTAATTTATGTAATGAGAAGTACTTTTTTTATTCTAATAGAATTACAGTTCAGTACTGTCTCCTTCAAAATAATTTCCTTGGGAAGCCACACAGCGCTGGAGACAGTTCCTCCATTCCTTATAGCAGTGCTAGAACTCATATACTGGAATAGCCTTCAGCTGGTCGGTTACAGCCGTTTGAATGTTTTCTATGGTCTATGAATTACGTCCTACGAATTACTATGAATGACGTCCCTTGAGGTGATTTTTCAATCTCGGGAAGAGAAAAAGTCACAAGGCTAAAAACTCGTTTACTGAAATGGCTGTGTGACAAGGCGCATTGACGTGATGCAACATCCAGTTGTTCATGATGTTTGGTCTCACACGCAAGTTTTTCAAGAACCTCTCTGTAAAAGCGTTGATTTACTGTTTGGCCTGGACCCACAAACTCTTTGTGGACAATTCCCTGGCTATCAAAAAAGCAAATCAACATCCGTGTGTGTTGAAACATGTGACAACCAAGCTACTGTCCTTAGGGATGCTCATCGATCGATATGTCCACCAGTCCTCTTCTAGGAGGTGTTTCGAGACGCCCCAAAAAGTGACGAACAGCGCCTGTGAACCCCAACCCACACTGTATAGCATACGCAACCTTATTAAACGTTTTAATTGTTTCTTAAAAATACCCCTGAATGAATTTTCGGTGATTTTACCATTTGTTTTCTATTGGCGCTATCTCAATTGTAGACAGTGTATTTATGTGTGCTTCATACACGGAGTGATTGATTGAGAATTGACTAGCTACTAATGACCTTTTTTTTTTTATTTAAGAGAAGGAAAAATCTTTCAAAGACACCGCTATCTTGGAAGATGATGGTCGGTAGTGTGAGATTTCCACCCACTAAAAAAACCTCCTCTCCCCCTTTGCTTATCACACAGTCACAGCGCTTATGCCTCATTGGCCACTTTGGCATCCTCCCTGATGTAGCCGTCCGAGCTATGAGTCCAACTACCCAATTATTTCGAAAAAGGTGATGATGTCACTCAAGGGAATATCCCTCTATATGGCCATGAAATGAACAATCATAAAATAGAAACGACTGTCTCCTCCTCATATTCACATGCTCTTCAAACAGTATTTCCGTTAGCCTCATATTGTATAAGTGTTTCCGTAGCAGATAGTGTCTGTTCAGGATTCCTATTACAAGGCGTAAGTTTTTCCTTGTCCTCATTAAATATGTGTTTGTGACGTCCTCGCATTGATTATACAGCTCCAGAAAAAAAAATTCGTTTGCAAGGGTCTGACTATGTATACTATGTATTTTTTGGGTCGCTGAAACCGAATCCGAAGTTATGTTATAAACAAAACTAGAGGGGTTAACTAGCTAAAAAAAGAAATTACCGGTAAGAACATTACAAGCAATATTGACCCTGAAACGGCAGGTAGTGTCAGAATGGGAAAGTCATCAAGTCCAAATTGCTCCATCAGATCCGGTTCTTTTCCTAACCTCAAAAGGCACGCCTAAAACCATGGAATTCAAGCTAAAAATTATATAATTTAATAAACACCCAAACGAAATCCCATAACTAATGATATATTTCAATTCCATAACCATATAATCTCAAAACTCCATAACCTTAGGCCCCGTAACCTCAAAAATCCCAGTACCACTTGGTAAAACTGGTTTATAACGTTTTTCAATCACGAGGTTATGGGATTTTTGAGGTTATGAGGTTTTAGGATCACGCGGTTTTGAGGTTAAGTGGTACTGGGATTGAAGGGGACATCCGTTTCAAACATATCTATTTACACTGCTTAAGCGCGTACAAGTCTATTTTTTACTGAGTTATGGGGTTTTAGAATCATAAGGTTATTGGGTTTTTGAGGTTATGGGGCCTAAGGTTATGGAGTTTTGAGATTATATGGTTATCGAATTTATGAAATATATGATTAGTTATGGGATTTTGTTTGGGTGTTTATCAAATTATATAATTTTTAGCTTGAATTTCGCAGTGTTAGGCCTGTCTATTGAGGTTAGGAAAATAACCGGATCTGATGGAGCAATTTGGACTTGATGACTTTCCCATTCTGACACTACCTGCCGTTTCAGGGTCAATATTGCTTGTAATGTTCTTACCGGTAATTTCTTTTTTAGCTAGTTAACCCCTCTAGTTTTGTTTATAACATACCGACACGATGTGACCATAGTATTCCACTTCGTTTGAATTCCCTCCTGAAATATTAAGTAAATACCGCAGCCTGCGCCATTCTTTACTTTTGATTCATCTGTGAAGATATTTGTCCCTGACTGAATTATCAGAGTTGGTATGGGTTGCATAGGATTTGTAAAAGACAAAGCAAGGGGAGCTTACGGCTGCACTAGCCTGCAATAGAATAGTATTAGCTATAGAGTGTTTCTTTTATGTAGGTACGTTATCTTACTTACGTTTTTTATCTATTTTGAACCGAATTAACATAAATTAGTTAATGACGACTCGTCACATCAGTGATGCAGAGAAATGCATAAACATTTAATGTCCTTTTTAAAGTTTCTTTTTTTTTTTAGAAGAACGTGAAGCAGTTCGTTACACTTGTTACGAATATACCTTAGATACTCTCACATACAGTATACCAATTTATTTTAATAAATCATTGCGTTGTAACGATAATTCTATTTTAATTGCTGCAATTTAAATGTACTTATTAAATATGCACTCCTATAAATTGAAATTGGATTAGAAAATAAATTACAATAAATTGTAATAAAAAAAATCTATAATATCCTGTATTATTTATATACCACCTTGACGAACCGCTACTGAAGTGAGGCTTTAGTATTGGCGCCTTGGTTTCAATTATTTTTTTTAATATATACATATGCACGAATTCCACTTTCACGCATTTCTCACGACGGAAGTTTAGTTTCCTACTAGTTTGTACTTCAACGGTAGCTGTATGTCTTCAAAAACAGTAAAACGGCTACCAATTTGTTTCCATTTTTGGCATGCAAGTAATTACTTATTATTTACATTGCGTACACCACGTACATACAAATATGCACCTCAACATCAATTAATACGGAAGTGTTAACACACAAAGAATCGAGTGAGCCAAAAATGGATGTGTTCAATGTGTGCTTGAGCGATTTTTGATGTCTGTCCGACACAGACTTGTGCTCATTTTGGTTCCTGAACGAATAGGAATGAGACATATGTATATGTCACGTTACTGGATCAGTTATTGAGCAACCAAATGGACATATTTATAGTGATACAAAAGCCACCGAGATATGAATGATGATGTATTAAGATAAATATTCATATTTGAAACTTGGTGTTAATAACATCAGCCACACAAACAATTTTTTTTTTGGGCCCAGGGGTCTGACTATGTTTACTGTATGTTGTCGGGGTCGCTGAATCCGAATCCAAGGTCAGATTGACCCCATCACGTCAGGATTTCACCACAACCTCAAAAAAAACCTAAAACCCCATAATCAACGCTGTTTAGACCTGTAACGTTGTTATTCAAGCTTTAAACTAAAAAAACAATTTGTTAATCCACATAAACCCATAACCCTATAACCCCATAATACCATAACCACTAACCCTACAACCCCATAACCCCGATACTAAAGAAAATAAATGAACAAAGTCAATCTGCGTTATATCAATGGTACAAAATAATAACCCATAACCCTATAACTCCATATTTCCATAACCACTAACGATATAACCCCGTAACCCCAAAACCACGTAACCCCATAACCATTAACCCTATAATCCCGTAACCTCATAACCATGTTACTAAAATCGTCATACTCAATCTCTCACAGCAAAACAACTATCGTGGCATGGATTCCACAAAACTAAAGCTGTTAAACCCTATAACCTCATAACCTGATAAATTCTAATTAAAAATGCCGTATCCCTAAAGTATCGGACTCAATTGTAAATCTATTTAATATTTGTAAAACTGTCAGCATCAATGTTATCCGATGTACACCGCGAGTAGGTGCGTGAAAAAAGCAAACCTATAAAAGCTGTTATGGAGTTATTGGGGTTATGGGGTTATTTGGTTTAATGAAATGGGTTTACAGAATCTTCAACACCTGAGAAATTGGCATAATGCAGATTGCCTGTGATGATTTATTTATTTTTCTGGTTACAGGGTTATGGAGTTATGGGGTTACGGGGTTATGGGGTTATAGGGTTAGTGGTTATGGAGTTATGGAGTTACAGGGTTATGGGTTCTTGTTTTGTAACATTGATACAATGCAGATTGACTTTGATGATTTATTTTCTTTAGTATCGGAGTTATGAGGTTATGGGGTTACGGGGTTATAGGGTTAGTGGTTATGGGTTTATGTGGATTAACAGATTGGTTTTTAGTTTAAAGCTTGAGTAACAATGTTACAGGACTAAACAGCATTGATTATGGGTTTTTTTGAGGTTATGGCGAAATCCTGACGTGATGGGGTTAATCTGATGGGGAAATCCTTGGATTCGGATTCAGCAACCCCGAAAACATACAGTAAAAATAGACCGACCCCTGGGCCAAAAAATTATTTTTTTTGTGTGGCTGTGTAATTTGTACAGTTTTGAGACAATTTGGCTCTTGCAAAAATGGTTGTGCAGTTGACTGTTGTTCCTCTAGCTGTTATCTGGAATTTAGCTGACCAAGTATCTTGACTCTGACATACAACTTCCAGCATAAAATGCTGAACCGAATTATACATTATGTTTAGAAAAGTTAAATGAGCAACAGCTTTATTTGACATTTTTACTTATATTTTTATTCCTATGAATATTATGAGTCACTTTCATCGTAATCATCTAGTCGAAGCATAAAGGAAGATAAAATATAAGTAAGATATACCTGTACATACACGTGTAGTCAGTGGCGGTGCGTGATATTTCAGTTAGCCACATCTTGAAAACCACGCATGGGACCCACTTCACTTTTTAGGTGATGACTATACACCTCTTACAGAAAGGATTTATAGTGAAAAAACCGTCAGCAAAGTTTGCGAAAAATTTTTTCAAAAAACACTGGAGCACTCCCTGGGTTCTCAGTAACGCTCTGTGGAATATTTGCAGTATATTTTTTTTCATAATCTAGAAACAAATATAAGGAGACGTTTTTCGATTTGTTACAAAATATTTTTGTTTCAAAAAAGTTATGGCCATTTTAATTTTGGGAAACAAAATGTTCCAATAAAATTAAAATTAAAATGGCCATAACTTTTTTGAAAAAAAAAATATTTTGCAACAAATCGAAAAACGTCTCCTTATATTTGTTTCTAGATTATGAAAAAAAAATATACTGCAAATATCCCACAGAGCGTTACTGAGAACCCAGAGAGTGCTCCAGTGTTTTTGAAATTTTTTTCGCAAACTTTGCTGACGATTTTTTCACTATAAATGCTTTCTGTAAGAGGTGTATAGTCATCACCTAAAAAGTGAAGTGGGTCCCATGCGTCGTTTTCAAGATATGGCTAACTGAAATATCACGCACCGCCACTGCGTGTAGTGTTTGATTATTTTCATCACTGGAACGATTCATTTTGCAAAATAATTTGAAACAAGAAATTGACACCTACTGATTGGTACTAACCATGATGGACTTCCATCATGGCCTAAAAGGTAATTAGATATTTTTTGAATATTGTAATCTCCGTATCAATTATAAATTATAGTGAGAATGGATAGTATATTATTAAATAAATAAAGAAAAACGGCCTTCATAGCCACCAGGCAATATCCGTCAACTGATGAAGACTAGCGTACAACAAAGCCGAACTAATTTATTTATAGTGTTTTATGTAATTGAATAAAATTGTTGTTGCAAATTATTCTAAACAAGTGTGAAATACAAATTGCCTGTTAAAACTGCTAATTGTTGCGTGCAAATACCACAGCAGTCAATGTTGTCGAAGGTCAAGTTAAAATTACAAAGCAAATATAAACAGGAAATATAAAATACATAGAGAGTTAAGTATTTACTTTCAGTTTCTTTCGGTAAAATATTTGGTAAAACGTCTTTCATCATTCTAGAAATGATAACCAACAGGATAACACTGTCCTTTTTAACTGAAAAATGTGAAAAATGTATTCACTGTCCAACAATTTGCCCTCATTATCTTTCAGATTTTTTTCTGATATGTATACGTCTTCCGTAAAAATGCGTGATATCTGATACTTTTATGGAACAACCTTTTACCGCCCTGTTAAATACCAAAAATATTGTCGGTATCGGACATTAAAATCTTATCAGACACTATCTGTTACTAAAACCCTTGTCGGCAGGCCTTGTAACTGAAGAAACAACTTGTGAACAACTCTGAAAATATTTTATTGCTTTCAAAAGTATACTGTTTCGGTTTGGTAGTAAAACTTGTATTACATAGGTTATAATTCACACGCAGTAGGTATACTTGTTACCTATACTCAACAATTTCTGAATACTTATCTATTAAAAGTCGGAACATTACCATATTCACACGGCTGGGACCATCTCATCTGCAGATCTTTTGGTCAATGCAACGAAAATAATTATACAAATGGTGGTTGAAGCTACATAAAATAACTTGTAGCGACTGATGGAATTTTAAATCCTCGTATGTCTGTAAGGGAGCATGGAATCATCATTTGATGTGGTGAGTTCCTTGATGTAAATAAAAGAAATAAATTCATTGTCCACGAGCCACTGTACCTTATAGTATATGAAGCAGAAATTCTATATTGAATATAAACTGTCATTATTAGCATTGTAAATTATTATTTTATTTAAATAAACTTGCATGTAATAATGAATTGTTGTATTACTTGCTTCAAGAAATGAAATTAAGTGCCTTATTTACGGAAATGCATTCAGCTTCGATATTAATAAAAACAATAAGCGTACCTGAATACCTCGGTCGTTTCTTACATAAGGATACATTAATAAAAATCCAATGTATGTATATGTGCAAATATTAATAATACATTCCCATGGTGGTACAATGACATCGATAGCCATTAGTAAAAATTAAAATGCAATTTAAAAATACCATTGTTAAATCCCGAACGGCATTATAAACGAATTGGGAATTAGTCTTGAGTAATAAAAGTCGCGGTAAAAAGTATGGGGTTGTGTCCACATAATCTCTTTGTCCTGTCAGATATCATGAAGTGATGTCACACCTCAAACTGTTCGATATTTGACGCCCTCAGATATATTGTTGTACAACTGTAGGGGAAAGAGGCTGTTTTTTTTTATTTCGTGCTTTAACTGGTTATCTTTCTGAATACTCAGATATCATGTATTTTACCTATGATGATTGCCAAAAACTGGCAGGCCATAGAATTTTATTTGCATTTATTTTATGTATAAAATAAATGCTTTGCAGTTTTGTACCTTTATTACTGAGTCCAAAAACAGTTTTCACAAAAAGTATGATGTCTATGATATAAATGGTGAAGCAACTGTTGTGATATATCATGGATCAAAGCTTGGAAAGGCAGGCAATACCTACGTTTCCAACGCTGAAAAACTGTATGTTATTATGTAGACACACGTGATCTTTCCACTAATAAAGTAGAAAAATAAATTTGACCCTTTTTTCTCAGAATATTTTATGTGATTATTCTGTCTTGCGACCGTATAATGAACGTGATGTAAGTCCTTCACTAAACGTTTAGTTACAAACTAACAAAGATATTTGTGTTACGTTAAAATCTAGGTTAAGTAACAAAAAATAAACCAAACAACGAAGAATGGCCAAGCAGAAGTGTCATCTCGTATTTCATGTATGGTCACCAAAAGTAAGAAAGTATGTAGATCAAATATGGATATGGATCAGATAAAACATATTAAATTAATCATAATGCGTTGAATGCTTAGTAGGATCCAATAAAATAAAGAATTGGATCATGAAATTAACCAAAATAAAAACAAGATCAATGAAATATTGCAATTAATTTGTTCCATCCTAAATTCCGTAAAGAAATGATTTGATGAGCATTTGGTCAGCTATTAGTAAATATAATACTTGGTAAAGTGCAAATTAACATGTTGGTTCTAATAAAATTATTATTTCAAATTTTATTTAATATCTTAATTAATTGTTCAGGTGCGACCTATACATTCTAATGATCTCAAATTATTTGAATTGAAGTACATACCTACATAATATGTAGGTACCTACTAAATACACCAGGTGGCCCATTTTAAAACATCCACATGAATAACTCTGTAGAAAAGCCGCAAATCCAAAAATGACTTTAACAAAATTTGTTTGGTTTGGAGGGGGTCATCTGACCATCTGCTCCAGCACCTTATCCGGCATCCTGATACGGCCCTAAGGCACCCAATTTTTTTTAATGGGAACCCCCAATTTTCATTGCAGAATCTGATTCTACGGGAAAAATACGCCCAAAATAAAATTGTCTGGTTCTGGAATGGAGACTAACTTATTTACTACTACTTTTCTTATGTATTTTGAGCCGCTGAATCCGAATTCATCATAAAAAATAGGGGTTCCGCAACTGATTTTGAAGATAACTTCAAAAAACTGTCGAAAACGACGTGTTTCGGTTGTAAAAGCTTGAGAAGACCAAAAAAATGCCCACAAAAAAAGTATCTGGTTCTGGGATGAAGACTGAAGATTCTGGGATGAAGATGGGATGAAGATCCGCTGAATCCGAATTCTTATTTTATATGTGACGCGAATCATATTCCCATTTCTTTCAAGCTTTTATTACAAAAAACGTCGTTTTCAGCAGTTTTCTCCAAAATCCGTTGGTCAAACCTCTTTTTTCATAGCAAATTCGGATTCAGCAGGCCAAAATACGTAGAAACAAAGTGTTTTTGATGTGAAGCAAATATTTTTTTTTGTTCTTCTCAAGCTTTTACAACCGAAACACGTCGTTTTCGACAGTTTTTTGAGGTTATCTTCAAAATTAGCTGCGGAACCCCTATTTTTTATGATGAATTCAGTCAGCGGCACAAAATACATAAGAAAAAGTTAGTCTCCATCCCAGAACCACACACTTTTTTGTGGTCCTGTGTAATATTTCATTGTTATGTTTGTATGTATTATTTATTTGTAGTAACATCGATTCTCAATGCCAACTAATCTGCGAACACTTGTTAGATAACAATGAAAAAGTGTGAGGAGAGAACTGAAACCGGGCTTTGCAATATCCCTTTCATTTCACCCGTACACTTGCACGCCTCTCCCCTACCGTCTTTTATGGCGCAAAATAAATGAGTTATGTTGTCTGCGGATTACCCATTCATACTTCATTGTTGCCTGGAAATGAATGGCCGGCCTTTCGCGTTCGTATTTTCATTCACAAGTCAATCATGGCGATTTGGAAAAATTAAAATCTCCCTTATACGCCCACTGCGCTTTAGTGAACGCGCTGCGCTTTTGTTTCATTTAATTCGCCTCCGTCGATCGTCGTACCGTAGGTTTTTTTTCTCAGAAATGACTGAGGTTTTTTTTAGTCTATAATGTTTCCTGTTTTTTTACCGACTCCCGCACAAAACAGGGTATTATTATAAATATGGTGGAACACGAAATTCCGAGGATTGACGTCATTAGATGCAAACTAGAAATTTATTTCGCTAAGGCTTCACTAAATCACGTTTTATTACGTTATTTATATTGCAGATACAAGTATTTGACGAATTATAAACAGGGACGGCTTAGGTTGAAATACGTAATGAAAAAATGTACTGATCTCAATTTCTTCTCACAAAATAAGAAATTCAATATTTTACGATTAATGTGTTTCATTTTAATTTTAAATCGTGATATGAAACTAGATGCAGTATTTCCTATGTAAAAATAAATTGTATACTCTCTTTTTAATATTTTTTTTAATTCGTTTCGGAGTCATTCATAGAAAATAAAATATCATAATAGGCATGTAAATAAATTTCATGACTAAATAAGTCTATTAAATAATACTTTTTATTTACTTCCTTCAGTTTATAGATCTTTGTTCTATATAAAGGATATAAAGGAAATCTAAGGATAATGTTAGAAATAGCCGATTTTTAGCTGCTCGGGGGGAAGGCATGTAGCCCAGAAAAAATTATTGATTCCTGTCAAAAAATATGAAATATGACCCCTGAATACTTAAAATGACTGGGGAAATGTCAACTTCACCCCCTAAAACTGTAAAAACCAACCCAAAACCGCTAAAAATAGATATTTTTCGGTTTTGGTCAGATAACTCTTATAAAACACAAATAACAGTTGGAGATGGTTTAAAAATAATAATATTAAGTCTTCAAAATATGAAATCGATGAGAAAATGTCGCTTTCACCCTTAAAAAATAAAAAACTTCCAAATGTCTTATTTCCGATTCCTAAAAATTGCTGATCTCGGGTGTATCTTGAGAATGCTTGAAACCCAGAAAAAATGATTTAATATGGTCAAAAAATATATGAAATTACTCCTTAATATATCACATGTTTGGGGGAAAGTCTATTTCACCCCTAAATATAAAAAAAATTGTAAACTGCTATATAGCCCATATCTTTTGACCTTAATAGAAAGACTTTTTTGCCCCAGGTAAAATGATTAAAACTGGTTCAAAAATAGTAAAAGAAGTATTCAGTTCATCAATTTGACTGAAAAATTGTATCTTTTCACCCCAAACAAATAAAAACAACCCTTAAATTGCTAAAAATAGCTAATTTTTGTCTTCTGCCTGAAAATACTTAGGTATAAACTAGAAAAAATGAGATTCGGGATGGTTTAAAATTAACATATATTTTTAAAATATCAAGTGACCAAGTTAATGTCAATTTCACCCTTAAAGTCTTAAGAAAAAACAATTTTTTTTTCTTTCATTGGGTAATGTTTAGTAAGGGTTCAAAAATTAGAGAAAAACGTTTCGGGCTGATTTGAAATTAAAATAACCGGACTTTAAAGTATCCATTGTCTAGGGGAATATGGAATTCACCCTTGAAAATATAAACGCAACCCTTAAACTAATAAAAATAGCTGTTTTTACTTCTATCATCTATTAAGAGTTTCATAATCTTATGAAAAGATTGTATCCATAATTATATTGGGCTCTATAACAATTGCCCTGTAAAGAAATAATATTTTTTAAGGGTGAGCGCGACATTTTCTCATCGATTTCGTATTTTGAAGACGTAATGTTATTATTTTTAAACTATCCCCAACTGTTATTTATGGTTTATATGAATTATCTGACCAAAACCGAAAATGATCTATTTTCAGCGGTTTTGGGGTGGTTTTTACAGTTTTAGGGGTGAAGCTGACATTTCCCCAGCCATTTGAAGTATTCAAATGGCTGGGTCATATTTCATGTTTTTTGAGTGCAATCAATAATTTTTTCTGGGCTACATGCGTTCCCCCCGAGCAGCCAAAAATCAGCTATTTTTAACATTGTCCTTTACTTAAACATAATGTGTTAATTTCAGTATAAACAAAATCTAAAACCCCCCTTACAAGATCCTTCCCTAACGTCCTAATTAGGAAGTCACGCCCACCACGGTCACAAAGGAAGTCGGTAAGAAACATGTGTAGGTGGCAAGGAAGCAGAAACCTGGTTAGGATCCTAAATCGGAATAAGGAAGGTCCGAACCTCCCTAGTTTCCTGAGTCGACGCTTCCCCCACTCTTCCTTCCTGACTGAAAGAACGCCTATAATGGGATTCCTTTCAACGCTTCCTTTCCTGCATGTCTGTTGCCCTCTGCCTTTTGTTTTCATCGAGTTTATTCATGTTTATACAAATTACGACCTCTTGTGGGACACTCCAATCCCGAGTACTTCAGCAAAGACGCTCAGAACGAAACATCGTAAACCGATTTTTCAACAAAATTTTTATTAAACAAAGGAAGAACTAAGCAGGACATACGCGTACAAACGCTGGAAAAAGCAGGAACGTCTGTAGGGTCACTTTGTAAATAGGAAGTAGTGAGGCCGGTGGGCGTGGCTTCCTAATTAGGACGTTATGAAAGGATTATGTAAAAGGGGCTTACCAAAATAAAAAAACCTGATATCTATACTGAAAAAAAAAATACTGGGAAGATTCCTGATAGCCCAACAATGAAATACGGCGTTCAATTTCCTTGGCCATTATCGAGTCAAACATTAAAAACCCTGTCTCGCTTTCCGATTCGTCCTTGTTGATAAACGCAGTCTCAATGATACGGA
The DNA here is from genome assembly GCA_029963805.1 of Aromia moschata. Lineage (NCBI taxonomy): Eukaryota > Metazoa > Arthropoda > Insecta > Coleoptera > Cerambycidae > Aromia > Aromia moschata. Next base: position 1,347,205 of record JAPWTK010000004.1, read on the forward strand.
GCGATATTTTTTACAGACAGAAATAATTCACACTTTTTAGTGTTTTAATATTCACGATGGCTGCCGAAGATAACGTTATAGGACGTACGTTTTTCTGTTAATGAAGACACCAGATGCACATGGAACCGTACCGTCACACAGTGCATATATATCAGCCATTTTATTGGCAGGTACTCAATCTGCATATGTATATATTTCATTCTAATTAAAGAACGAAAAAATATACATATTTTTCTTAGAATTATTAATAAATAATTGGCTGAAGTAGAATTAGAAGAAACATTAGAAGTAATAGAATTTGAAGAAGAGTCTAAATTTGTATGGTTAGTAATTTATAACAATGGTTTAAAGTGAATGAATACTTTTCCGAAAAATATTATAGAGCCGTCAGAAAAGCCTTGAGCAACCTGATTATTGTTCTTGTGTAAAAATGGACTACGGAATCTTTTAAAGTTCATAACATATTGGCACTTTGAGAGTGCGTCGCTGTTTTGAACTCATCAGTTTTGAGGCGGCGTCGGCGGGCATAACTGTGTCAACCAAAACAATGTTTAAAACTTCAAAAGATCCCAGGGTTCTCCTAAAGAATGTATTTTCAATTGTCAAAAAAGTTCGAATGCTTCAAAAAGGTTCTTTTACAGGTAAAAAAAAGCCTGGTTGCTCAAGACTTTTTTTAGGGTTCTATAGAGTTTTGAAGAATCACTTTCTATTGCACAAAAGGCTGGATTACAAAATTATTGTATAAAAACTATTAGACTGATTGGGATGAAATTTGATTGTTGTTTTATTATAGTTTTATCATCAAGTTTTTTTAACCATTCCGAAGGTCGTACGTATAATCTAAGTGGTCGAAAAAAAAATAGGAAAACACTTTTTTGCAGTTGAAAAAAAGGTAGAAGAAATCAAATATCACAAACATATTCATATGTATTAAAAATATTAAAGTAAGGAAATAACTGTTTCCAATATTTCTGTAGTTAACTCTATTTATCTGACTAAAGATTAAACTAAGGGGCTAATTGAAAATACGTATGTATCATCAAAATCAATGGTCATTGACAATGAGTGCCCTATGCTTTATTCTTTAATCAGATAAAAACAAGAACTGCGAGTTCACTACACAAAGATTAAAAACATACATTTATAATCGCCCTTCTTTTTACAAGCTTTTACACTCGAACCCCTCTTATTTCACATTCGCTTAATTCACATCCTCTCTTATTTCACCACGTTTCCCCCTTTTATGTCACGAAACCGTCCCGCTTAAGTCGCCGCCTGTAAAAGTTGTAGAACTACGTTTGGAAATTGGATTCTCGCACGAATATGTACAATTTTTATTGGAAAAAATGATTTGACTGAGAAAATGAATGACCTTTAAAATATTCATTAAAGTGGAAAATTGAACTTTGTCACACATTCTGGGTATACTTACGTTGATTTTTTCGTTCAGTTGGCTCATTTTTCGTTATAACAAGTGTTGTGGTATATCTCTAAATTTTTCTTTTTTGCAGCTAAAACACGAAAAAGTTGAGGTTATGATCGCGACTTAAGCGAGGCGATGATGCACGGATTTGGTGAATTAAGAGGGGTTCGAGTGTATTTAACTTGTAATGTATGTGTTTGTATGTATGTTCGGGTCAAATCTTGCAACTGAATTTTAAAGTAGTTATCCTCAACCGAATGTGATGAAATTTTGCATACACGTTTAGTTTGGATGACAATGCATAGTTAGCTAAGTCATGTCATTCTAAATTCAAAATGGCGGACAGTCTATGATGGCGGAATAGTTAATCTTTGCGCACTCCCATGATATAGGTTTGAAGAGTTTGCTGAGAAGATTACGAAAAATTACCACTCTAAATGCAATATGGCGGACCGCCCAAGATGGCGGACTAGTTATTTTTAAGCACTCCCATAATGTGGGTATCAAATGAAAGGGTTTGCTAAGAAGAATACGAATAAACTGACGTCTGCGTTCAACCCTTCGAAGAGATGATGTACTACTGCCCGGCTAAACAGTAAGACTTAGCGGGGTCGTGTCTTAACTGATATCAACCTATACCCTAAGCAAATTCTAGCGGCGGTGAAAAAAATTCAAAATGGCGAAAATCAAGATGGCCACCATACCAATTTTACCATACCAATAAGAGTTATAACTTGGTAAAGGTTAAGGATAGTATGAACAGGTTGAGAAACATTTAGATACAAAAACACGAACTATAACTAAAAAATTAAAAACAAATTAATAATAAAAAAAAATCGAGAAACATTTACAAGAGATACAAAAACACGACGATAACTAAAAAATTAAAAATAAATTAATAATATTTTTTTTAAAAAACAAGCTTTTATTAAAATGCTCTAAAAAAGAAGAAAATAAATTTTAAATTGAATCAAACCCATCAATTTATTACATTACACAATTTATATGATATAAAAGCTTGTCAAGAGATTTACTTTTGTCAATGTATTTACCTATTTTATAAAATAGGTACATACTTTTTTTCTTAGATTTTCTTATGTCAAGATCAAGTTACATAATTATTACATTCTTGTTTATCTACACAAGTAAATCTCGTGACAAGCTTTTATATCATATAAATTATGTAATGTAATAAATTGATAGGTTTGATTGAATTTAACGTTTAATTTTTTCATTTTAGAGCATTTTAATAAAAGCTTGTTTTAAAAAAAATGTATTATTAATTTATTAATGAACAAAAGTTAATTTTAAAAAATCATGGTATGGAAAATCGTATTTTTTAAGTTTCTTGTATAATATTTTACAATGTTACCCCTTGAGTATTCGGGATGTTGAGTGACAGTTTTCAAGATCTACAAAGAAGTGATTTTTAAACATCTAAATTTAAAACGAAGATTGGTATGAAATTTTAAACCGACAGGGCAATCAGAAGTGGTTGAAAATTGAGTTTCCTTATAGGAGCTGATATAAGCGCGTTCAAAATGTGTGGCCCGCCAGCCAATCCGACTTGTAGATCGAGCCGCGTCCGATGTGGGAAAAAACGGTCCCTGTAAATCAAACAGTGGTGGTCCGGCCGCGAGGCTTGGTCGCTAAACACCAGGTAATTTGTGTGGGAAAATCACCGCCCGATATGGTGGAGCAGTGGATGTTTGTGGAGGCCACACCACTCCCATTTCACACTTGACTTAGAGACAATAACGCCGTATTTTTTAAGTACGGCGATGAAAAGAAACAATACCAGATCGGCAGTTCTTGTGGCCATCACCCGATGATGCAGCGACTATGCGGGTTTTGTGTAAATACGATAGCAGTGACATCAATGATACTGGAGATGCTGAAGGACGTATAGCATGCTTAATTTGCCACAGTTTCATGTAAAAAATTGTAAAAAATCCGACTATAGTGAGAGAAGATTCAAATAAAAAAAAAGCTTTTCAACTACATTCACTTGCAAAATTAACCGAACACTCGTCATTTCGAGATCTCCCTCTAGTTGTGTTAAATTTCACTGTTTGATAACTGAATACATTTATCAGAAAAAAGTAGCTTTTTTCTGATAAATGGACACGATTTTGATATCCTTTTTTGGATAATTTCCTGATATTTGATGATCATGAGAAAAAAATACACTTAGAATACCTTTTTATTTTAGTTTTTGATTGTTGTCATATTAATACTTTGGAACCTCCTCGTAAAAAATATTTTTATTGAAATTCCAGTTTTTGATATGTTTCTGCACTATCCTTAAATACACAGTGTCCGGTTAATTTTGTGGAGAGATTATCTTAGTACCAGTCTTGAGAATGACGGACACAATAAGTTATCAGACCTGAAAAACAAGCACACCAGTCAAGTCAGATTTGAATTTCATCGTCCATTTTTTCCATTTTCTCTGTTTACGATATTAGGATAGTAGGACTGCTAGGTAAGAACAAAATGAAATAATCATGATGCACTAGTCCCTGATGCTGACCTGAAAATGGCATACTAACATTGTTAGAGAAACAATACTAATAAGTCGCCTTGTTAATAAAAATCTTGTTCTATATACGCTACGCCTCAGAAGAAATTGCAAATAAGACCGCCTACTAAGTGCTTTTGCACGTTACACTAAAGCTTCTCATATTATATTGACTCGTGCTAGATTGACCACCGACAGCGTGGTATTCCAGAAACCTGCACAAATATGTTGTTAAGCAATGAAGCAATGCTGTGAAGCAATGTTAAGCAATGAATGTTAATATTGCCATACAATATTTTTTAAATCATTTGGCTAAGGTTCAATCATTTTTAATTGTATGGCTGTATGGTTAAAAATGATTGGATCAATTGACGTGACTGGAAACAAGTGACATTTTCTGTGGGTTTTTGAGAGTATCCAATAATCCTACTATTTTGTACAATCTATTAGCCTTAGACAATTTAGTATTACGGGATATTGTGGACTAAAATTACAATTAATAAATTAATACCTTCCAAATGCGTGGAAAAATAGTAGTAAACAGTTTAACAGAAACTTTCTGCAAAATGTTAAAGGCTATTGAATATTCTCTTCATATAGATCTTTAAATGATAGTTAAATAATTTTAAATTTTCTGGAAATATTTAGTGGATTCGAAAGAAGACCAAATTTATATCCTCCCCGTTGAAAGTGAGTTAATCCTAGGCAAGTATTGGTTCACTAGAGCCTTGAAGAAGTCTAAGTAAATTGGACGAAACGTCGGCAAAAAATTAATGCTTTTTTGAACAAATTTATATTTTTTAGTGTTGTGTTATTTTTGTTTTTTCAAAAAACAAAACTATTTTTAATGAAAACTGCTACTAAAAAAGATGTTTACCTTATTTCGTCAACTATCGTCTATAACGTGGAGTTTCTCACATTCATCAAAATTGTCCATAATCTGAAAAAGAAACAAGAAATTATTAAATACATCTTTCAAAACGCGGCAAATTATGTCTATTAGTAATTTTAGCAAAAATATAGCATTAATATATGAAGATATGAAGTTCGCAGCATAACCTTCCACTACGCCACTGGCTTATAAAACGTATTTCAATTTCTTACTCACAGTCCGTTTACTTTGGACGTCCTCCAGTTTCAATAAGATAAATGCTTGTTTATAAAATTAAGCAGATATGAACTTTCGGCAAAACATTGCTGGCTTTCACTAAGTAAATTCATACGAATACAGTTAATCATAAAATAATGTAGAAGTATGCATATATCAAGCATACTGGTAGTGGTACAAACACATACAGATGTCATGTATGAATATACAAAAATTACTCCATGAATTGAGCTTATTCTTGGATTAATACCAATTATTTCATATATAATTATTGAATTTTTTAAATTGTTTATTGGAATAGAATTACAATTCAGTATTGTATCCTCCAAAATAACTTCCTTGGGAAGCTACACAGCGCTGGAGACGGTTCTTCGACTCCTCATAGCAGTGCTGGAACTCATATACTGGAATAGCATTCAGCTGGTCGGTTACAGCCGTTTGAATGTTTTTTATGGTCCCAAAATGACGTCCCTTGAGATGATTTGTCAAACTCGGGAAGAAAAAAAGTCACAAGGACTCAAGTCAGGCGAATAAGGAGGCTGAGGAGCTACATGAATGTTTTTACTGGCTAAAAACTCGTTTACTGAAATGGCTGTGTGACAAGGCGCATCATCGTGATGCAACATCCAGTCATTCTTGATGTTCTCTCTGGTCTCACACGCATTACCTTTTTTCAATGTTTTTCAAGAACCTCTCTGTAAAAGTGTTGATTTACTATTTGGCTTGGAGGCACAAACTCTTTATGGACAATTCCCTGGCTATCAAAAAAGCAAATCAGCATGCATTTGAGCTTAAAGTGTGCCATTTCATGCTTTGGCGCTTGTTTTCCGGGTCGTACTCAAACACCCAAGTCTCATCACCAGTAATGACACATTCCATAAAATGGAGATCATTTTCAATCGATTCCAAAATGTCAAGACACCTTTCTTTCCTGATATCCTTTTGTTCCTGCGAAAAGCTTTTTTGGAACCATTTTTGCGCAGATTTTTCTCATCCCCAATTTATTAGTCAAAAGGTTCAATTCAGCTGATTCAAATTTAACTCTTCCCCGATCATTTTTGTCATCAACCGACGATCTGAACGCACAAGATCCCGTATTCTATCGACATTTTCATCGGTTCCTTCCGCTGCGTGGTTCATCTTCAATCAACTCTCTTCCTTCTGAGAATGCCACCGAAAAGACTGGGCTCTTGAGAAAACACTGTCTCCGTAGGCGTGGTGAAGTTTTGCAAAAGTATCCGTTACACTGTGTCCAAGTCAGAAGCAAAACCTGATAGTACACCGTTGCTCAAAATTAATGTCACTCATTTTTAAAGCGCACTATAAAAAAAAACGGTTTACGAAAACAGTCACAAAGAACAAACAAATGATTCTAACAAGTTCAAACTTGTACTGAAGGTACATTACATGTTAACCGTTCCAAGTCCCGTCTTCGCAGTGTTGCTAGGTAGGGCGCTACGTTGCCAGTCTCATTACTTAATTTACACACCTCGTATTATCTAGATACACCTATTTAAATTAAACACAATTAAAATTCATACAACAAGCAGTTGATTTTTTCCACTAGATCCGGAATTACTGAACCTTGTACAACTTTAACATATTTCAAATAAAATAATTTATTTGCTAAGAATAATTTATTTCCTAACAAAGCCAACTCTAATAAATAAGGCTTGTCACTAATAACTAGGTAGGCTGCAACCTCAACAATCGTAAAACAAAGATGTAAATAATAACATTCATGAAAATATTATTTCGCTATGCCACAACTGTCTTATCAATCTGTATCGTCTGCATTACTTAGTTTTGGTCCACCCAGTTCTTTAATGGAGACAGCTCATGATATGACTTGCATATCGAAGCAGGAAGCCAACCTATACTAAAACTATCGATATATGGTCCCCTGTGGAGTTTTATTGTATGTAGATAAACGGATTGCGTATTTACATAAACGAGATATAAGTTTCAGGGGATTTTTGTAATCGAACCAGATCTGATTGTGTGTATCACGAATGGGCAGAGCGGCAGAGTAAGCGCCTCATGAATAAAAGGTCATTGGATTGCAGACGCTGAAGTTGCAAATGTTGTGTTGGTGTTCCAGCTGATAATATAGCAATAATTCCCGCTTAGTGAGTCGTGTGTGCTACATTATTTTTATTGAAATGAGAAGGTATTTTTTAGTTAAACAGGATTAACCGAGTGACATGTTACATTACGTAAATAGATACACGGCATAGTACTGTTAACAGGGGTGTGGTAGTTCTGAAGTTTTTAAGTACAAAAAAGCTCAAAGTTGCACGTTGTAATATAATATAAACACATGTATTCAGGTCATTGTGATATTTTGATTTTAAAGCCACTCGTCTTGATAATCAGTACGTCGTTACACATGCAACTTATTTTGAAACTATTAATGTCATTGAATACATAGTTGCATCAATAAATTCAATGCCAGTACGAAATCTTGCCAAATTCTTTACAAACATTAAGTGGCTTACAAATGTTAGCTTCTTACACAGTATTTAAAAATAAAACACTTTGCCTACATTTCTCAAAAAAGACAAACAATTAAAAATCGATTAAGGCACTATTCTAAAAAAATATGCTTACTAAAAGTAGATTACGACTAGTCTATAAATGTAACCATTATCAAAAGTAATATAAATGAACTAAAGCGTATTTATTATATTTTATTTATACTAATTAATAGCAGGATATCATTACGTATTGTAGTAAACTAAATAAATTCAAATCTTTTAGGTACTCATTTACCTTTTGTAACAGTAACGATGGATTAATATTGCGTCATGCTAAAAACATTTTTCGAAAGAACAGTATTGTTCATAAAGCGAACAATTAATTTTCTACTCTTTTAACTTAAGCGAGGTTTTTTAAGAATTACTTGTCTACTTTCAAAATATTGCATCCCACACTAGTTTTAAATGACAACTTTTAAACAATACAACTTCTTTAAATTTGATTTCGGCAAGAATATCATACAACAAAAATTTTTTTCTCATATATTTTTTTATCTTATTTCTCTTACATGTTCTTCTATATTTCTTGATCAGAATTGGCATTTACATATATATTAGCATTCAAAAGGATGTTTATTACATGTTTCTTATGTCACCATGTTACGAATTATTGCCTAGTAGAATTAAAGATTTATGACTTTCTTTTATTATTGGTAGTGGTGTCTTTGCTTAGATAGTAGAGTAAATATTTCTCTTTTTGACGATTAGTTGTTGTATTGGTCGTTATATCTCACATAAATTAGTATTATTATTAAGAAGGAATTTTGTAAACTACATTTAGAGTAGGTAGATACTCTTATTTCCTGTATTTAGGATTGTATAGTAATTGTAAATCCCGGAAAAATAAATCAAATCAAGGTAGTATCATCTGTATTTCCAAATATTTCAAAATTGCCACTTTTGTAAATTTACATAGTTTTGGAAATTCAGATGATACTGCCATGAGTTGAATTTTTTTCTTGCATCACCCGAGACCCGTTTTTCTTAGCAAATTTAACGTATAATTCAACAGTATCCTCAAATTAATTGTAGCGTTCGATATGACGATGTTATAAAGGTCCATACATCGTAAAATTTTGAAAAATCCTTAAAATCGAAATATTTATCTCAAAAACGGTAAGAAATCGAACCATGTTGAAGGGGACATTTTTTGTTCAGCGTCAAATTTCCTATGCAATCTCAAAGTTTGTAATACGAGTAGCCAAACACCCTGTATACTACTGTCATACTCCGCAAAGTTTTTGTACCATCATTTCAGTTTAATTTTATGACTAAAGTAGATGCATAAATCGAGCCTTCTTAATAACAGAAAAGTCATTGATATACAGGCTGTTAAAGGGTCAAAGCGAAACTACGGATTCTTTGGGTAAAAATATTAGGATGTAACTAAACTTCCCTTGGTCTAAAAGTTATTGATAACCAAGATACAGGGCACAGTGTGCTTGAAGGTGGAAAGATTATGATGAAAATGAGTCCAAACTCGGTTTGCGCAGGCTGATTCTAGATTAACAGTAGATTCATAATTTATAAAATTTAAAATCATAGCTGATCCTTTTCTCCTTTTATCCACATTTTTGGATTTTAACCCTTTGCAATACAGTAAGTTGTATACATCAACTTTTTCTTCGAGCACTTAGCACTTTTAGAAATAAAACTATCGTAAATAAGTTTATTATATCTGGTAAATACAGTTCTTTAATTCAAAAAACTTACTCGACAATATTCCATTACTTAAAATTAAAATTAATTTGTTATGAAACACTTGGAAATTATCAAAATTCAAAAATTCTTTTTCCCAATCCCATTTTCTCGTACAAACATAAATTTTCAACTTATTTTTTAAGAATGTATAAAAGCTCATAATAAATCTCGCTTTGAATTTAGTCAAATTTAAAATGTAATTTTAAAATCATAAATTATTTTTATTTGAATAAATTGAATACTTTAAACCACTTTTAGCTTACCCAGGGTTAAAGACGAGGACGTAGTGGTGATATAACCCCCTTTTTTTTGTATTCTTTGTATATTTTTATTTTTGTTTGTGTTTTTTGTTTTTTTTTGTATTTTTATTGTGTTTTGTATTTTTAAGTATTCAAATATATTACACGTTCAAATAAGTAATAAATTAAATTAGAGGTGTAAGGACTAAATTTGCTTTTTGCAATCTTGGTCCATAAGATACATCATGAAAATAATTTATTTTATAGGATTCCCAGGTTTTTAAAAATTTGCGATGAACAGCTTTGCCACTTCGCCACAGGAACTGGTCCAAGCATTAAGAAGCATTGAAAATATTTCGGAGACTTTAAAAATTCACGTGATTCTTGCACATGTAAAGGAAAGTTTGCAATATATAGAAAATGGTTTCGGTTTAGGGTTTTGGTCAGAACAAAGTGGCGAAGCTGTTCATCGCAAATTTTTAAAAACCTGGGAATCCTATAAAATAAATAATGTTCATGATGATTGCAAAAATCAGTTACTGCATTTTCATCCTTACACCCCTAATTTAGTTTATTATTATCTCATTACTTATTTAAACGTGTAAAAAAAATTAAAAACAATAAATACAAAAAAAATCAAATATATACAAAGAATACAAAAAAAATAAAAACAGGGATATATAAAAAAAAAAAAAAAAACAAACAATACATACAAACAATACATACAAAAATAAAAATATACAAAGAATACAAAAGAACATGAGGTTATATTACCACTACGTCCTCGTCGTTAACCCTGGGGTAAGCTAAAAGTGGTTTAAAATATTCAATTTTTTTCAAATAAAAATAATTTATGATTTTAAAATCACATTTTAAATTTGAATAACTTCAAAGCGATATTTATTATGATCTTTTATACTTTCTTAAAAAAATAATTTGAAAATTTATGTTTGTACGAGAAAATACAATTTTTGGATTTCGATAATTTCCAAGTGTTTTATAACAAATTAATTTTAATTTTTAGTAAGGGAATATTGTCGAGTAAGTTGTTTTAATTAAAGAACTGTATTTACAAGATATAATAAACTTATTTACGATAGTTTTATTTCTAAAAGTGCTAAGTGCTCGAATAAAAAGTTGATGTACGTATACGACTCTATTGGAAAGGGTAAAAATCCAAAAATGGATAAGACGCGAAAGGGATCAGCTACGATTTTAAATTTTATAAATTTTGAATCTACTTTTAATCTAGAATCATCCTGCGCAAACCGATTTTGGACTCATTTTCATCATAGTTTTCCCACCTTCAAGCACACTGTGGTTGAAAGTTGTATGTTATTAGACAGCAGTAGTTATTTAGACAGCTTTTTTAGAAGCCAGCAACTCTGGGAGGAATTTCCCTATCAATTTATCAAAGGTGTTCCCCTTCATATATCATTCTATAAATACATAGTCTCCGGTAAAAAAAATCGAATTACGCAGCCAACTATGTATGTATGTATGTATGTATATCAGTAATTAGTGTCGCCTGCAGAGTGCAAACAAGTCGCGAATTGTTGGCATTCCGCAGACAAAACGCCGGCGCTCGTCACACCTCCTTATGGGAAAATTTTAATTGCAGGCCGGCGGTCTTGCGGCTCTGCTATCTCCCGCCCAGATCATCTTTAGCTGGAAATTTAAACCGAGGACGTTCGCAGCCGACTGTCATATCGTAGATAGCTTGAAGTGCATAGATTGGAAGTCAAATAAAAAATAAAATTGGACGTTATTATATTTTACTGCCACAATTTATCATGGAAATCGTGATACAAAAAGATAAGGTTTGCCTTTTAGTTGATCGAGTTCATTATACATTTTCCAATTTAATCAACTGTTGTTAAAGAAATTGGAAAACTACAAGCTCACCCAAAGGTCACTCTCATGGTTCAGAAAATATTTAACCAATCGCCGTCAAGTCGTTAAGGTTCAGAACAATTACTCATCAGTAGAGTTCGTGTGAGCGCGGAGTGTAACAGGCCCGTAGTCAGTTTACGAATGAAAATGTTAATATATTCACAGAAACTATGTTGCATCATAGTACATTATTAAATATTATTACTTATTACCAAGGGCGAATGTCACAGGGCCGACACTGTGCATGTCCTGCCCTTGACTCGTTGGCCTCCACAGCTCACAGATGACTTGCATTACGAAAACTGCGCTAGCAATTTTAGTTATTTAAGGCACGCTGTAACAGACAGTCGCCGGTATTGCATCGCGTTGATATGTACGTTTCGTTTTTACGTATTCGCCGTGTGTTTAAATACCTTTATAAATATTAATAATTATTAGTTGAGGGGAGAAGTGAATAAAGTGAGGTACCACGCCAAAGGTGAAAAGAAATAGACTGGTATTTCAAACGTGGTTTGACAGTGTTACCGAGGGTTTTAGGGACATACGTATTCAAGGAACCTTTTTTCAACCTTTCTTGTATTGTGTGTGAACGCATTATAAATTTTTCAGATAAAACTAAAATAACAAGACATCTGAAAAGTCATGCCTCGTCCAGCGCCGACGACTCCGTATTTTTCTACGAACTTACAGAAGCCTTTGTTGCAAGCAATATTCCATTAAACAAACTAGAGAACCCCAAGTTACGTACGTTTTTAGAAAAATATATAGACCGAAAAATTCCTCATGAAAGTACGTTAAGACTTGCATATGTCGATCGGGTTTACAACAATGTAGTTACATAAATACGCGAAGACATTGCGGACAATTGCGTGTATTTTATTATAGACGAAGCTACCGATGCTTGCGGGCGTTCAGTAGCTAATTTTTTAATTGGTGCGTTAAAAAGTGACACCGCTAGTGACAGCCACCTACTAGCTTCTAAGGTTCTGATAAAACTAATCACGAAACGGGGAACCTTGTCTCAACACTGACGTTTGTCGGGTAAGTGTTGCCATTGTTACGTGTTATCTTAATTTATATAGGTATTTTATCCTTGACTTAACCGTACTATTTGGTAAAAATAGTACTATGTTGCTACATAATTTATGTAAACATATTAGTATTTTCATTCGTTAACTGACTACGGTTCTGTTACACTCCCCGCTCGCACGAACTCTACTCATCAGAGATCAACATTAACCAGGGAGTACCGCAAGCAAGCATATTAAGACCTATTCTATTTAGATTATTTACCTCTGGCATGCCTAATATATTAACTCCTAAATGCTAAATTAATTCACCTTTATAAATTTAAAAACTCACTGTCTTGTAATCTGAAATGGAAGCTTTCAAACTCTCTAATTTTTTCTCACTTTGACTATTGTTGTAGCGTGTATTTTTGGTTTCTAACGAATAAGTTTCAGAATAAAATTCAGATTATACAAAATTCCTGCTTCACATTTTCTTTCAATGTCCTCTAGAAGCGAACATATTACTCGCTACTATAACGAAAATGAAATCCTCAAAATGCAAGGCAGATGTATATTACTATATGTAACTCTACTGTTTAAAATTGTAAATAATCAGATACCACATTAGTTATATAGTTTATTACAATTTCGATCCAGTATGCATTATCTGAATTTGAAAAATGTATATAGTCTAGATATTCCACATCATCATTCCTCCTTATTTAAATCATCTTTTTGTCATATAGCTTCAGTTTTGTATAACAAATACATATATTAGGCCGATTAATGCTTCCACACTGAATACAGTTACATCTTTTTGTACAAATCAGTTGTTATCAATTCAAAATGTGTGAACTATTTACTGTAACATATTTATTTCTTGTCAATTTTGTTTTACCGTTTTTCTACATATTGAATTATTTTATTTTATTGATCATTTATTTGTAATAATATGTGTTAACTTGTAATTAAAAAGGGGGGGGGGGGGGGTGTTGAAAAACGACTTTGTTGATTCCCTTTTCCTTTTGAATATTTTATATTGTATATTATATTCAATAAAGTATTTCTATTCTCTTATATTCTATATGTACAAGATGTCGCATTTAACCTGACAAATCGTAATATCTATAAAGTGGGTGCTAAAAGTTCGTCTACACTTCAAATTCTACGCCACAAAATACGTAGGTTTTGTCCGACACTTTTTTTTCGATTCGTGATAGATGCCGTTGTAAACGCAAGAGACAATTTATTTCGAAATTCTTAGCACAAACACATCGAATAAAAAAGACAAAAAAAACGTGTTTAATATTTTCGTGGGGTTTGTGTGGTATTAATATTTGTGTGGGGTTTGTGTGGTTTTTATGTGTTAAATAAGTTTTAATTGAATCAATTTTTTTTCATTCGTGATAGATAGCGTTTAATTTTTCTATGATACTACTTTTAGCGTCACCCGGGAATAACGACGAGGACATAGTAATTTCCTGTTCCCTTCGGGGTGCTTGTTTTATGTCCCTTCGCCTCTCCCCATTTAATTAAATTAAATGTTCAAAATGATGAACTCGAACTTCAATGCATTTCATAAGCATGTCTGGTGTAATTATTGTGGTGCATCATTGGATAGCTTTTAGCATCACTGGATAGTTTTTTTTTGAAAATAGTAAACACTTGCTTTTTGTCTTTTTCCTGAGTTAAGAAAAAATGTTTTCTTGGGATTACAGCATCATCTATCATGAATAAAAAAAAGTTTCAAACAAAACCTACGTATTTGTGGTGTAGAATCCGAATGTGTAATAAAAAATGGGGGTTCCCATTTGAAATTTCAAAGTTGCACCAGCCTCACCCCAGAGGGTGGGGGTGGGGATCTAGTTTAATATCATTAGATGCCCCCCTTCAAGAAAAACAAATTTCATTGTTTTTCTTTTTCAACTTCACTTTTTTTTATTCGATGTGTAAATGTGTTTATTCGATGTGTGTTTTTGTATTCGATGTTTTTTGATGATGTTTTCGAAATATTACGATTTGCCAGGTTAAATGGGACATCCTGCATACAGTTTCCTTCATAAAGTGCGTTTCATATGGGAACATTTTTATCCCATATTTATTTATTTAGGAGTTTTTTTTTAATTTAACTAAGGCTAAATTGTGCTTTAAAAACGATGAAAATTGACCTACTCGAACGGAGTAACGTGACTTTCGGTACCTATCAAATGTGACATTCTTCCAAAAAAGATTCGCTCAAAATGGACCAAGTTGCAGTTTGAATAACCAAATTGCAAATAAAGTGTTTTTTCCATGTCCGAAGTGTTTAATTTTTCTGGATAGTTTGGTAGATATTAATGTTCTACTAGAGTACTAGAACGTTCATATTTGGCATGTTTAAGTAACATTTGGAAAGAAACAACTTTTCTTAGTAAAACTTCCTGAGATTGCAACAAATAAGCCTCGAGCGATTTTTCTTATCAACAATACACTAAAAAGTGAAACGACTATTAGCACCACAATGTCGATGATTATACAGGTTGCCTCTTAATAATGGGATGGGACATAACAGCACTGTACATTTTTTGAGTAAAAATTTACCTTAGTCCAAAAGTTAATAGTAAATAACATTACTTTGATATCATAGGGTGTCAATGTTAAGGATTTTCGTTAGTAGAAATTTATTATTTGCTCAAGTATTAGGTACCGTTGGAACGAGAAAATGGAGTAAGTTCGAAACAACACATCTAATATGGTTGCCATATTGGATACTTTGTTATTTGTCACAAGAGAAAAAGTTCATGATGGTTTCAGTAAATCGAAACGTCCGACGTTCCGACCTTAATTCAATTAAGGAACTGAAATGTTTTCAAAAAGTTGCTTTGATGTATCCATGTATTTTAAAAATTTATAAAAATAAATGAGTTATAGAAGATTTTCAGAAACTCATGATTTCGATTTTTCCAAAATATCTCAAAAACCAAGGGGTTGAGGCATTATCTAAGCGGCGTCAGGTTACTCATAAATGTGTCTACTTTCTCACTTAACTGTTTTCCTATCTCTTATTAGTCGGAGAGCTAGTGACGCACGTTTCGTGAAGTGTTTGATGCACCTTGAAATTTTGTGAAATAGTATCTACTGGATAGATGAGGTAAACATGTGTTGGCTTGACCTACCTGGGAACACTACTGCGCATAAGGGAAAGGTGTAAAAAAATATGCGACAAAAAAAGTGTTTGATTCAGAGGCCAACAAACACTAATCGAAATTTAAGATAATTTAAAACACAAAAATAAATAAGGCAGACACTTTTGAGGGGGTTAACAGGTAAAAAAAAACACCCCAAAGTTATTTTTTTAAAAAATACAAAATGAAGTGTTTGATTCACGCTGAAATTTTAACAGCGTCTTAGTTACATATAATAAAAAAATAATTACAAAAAGTCGACACTTTTTCTGGGGTTTAATTATCGGCAAACATGAAAATAAATGTTGCTTATAATAGAAAGAGATAGGCAGCTCATGGTCGTAGACATGAGTGAGAGCACTGATCATCGGCGTAGCTACGGTCTTTCACTGCGCTCTCATTGGCTGTTGGTCACGTGTTCTTGTACAGCTGTACCTGCTATACATTTTAAATTCATATTTTGGAGTAAAATTTAAAAAAAAATGTTTATATGGATCATAACGTATTTGTAAACTTCTAATATCTCAAGATAGTAGAATCGTACAATAATAAAGTAAATTATAATGAAAATATTTAATTCATAGTTTATTGGATTAAAAAAAAATGACCGCTTAAGGTTATCATTAAAAATCTTATGATTATTATTGATGAGAAATTTTATTAATTCATTATTATTATTATAAAAAATATAGGTTAGGTATACGTATACTTGATTAAAAATTTAAGTGTATTTTTAATTTTTGCCGTCATCGCTGTCCTCTGATTCTTCTCCTGTATAATCGTCGCTTAAAAAGAAAAAGAGAATATTAAAACAAGTGGTTACAACAACGCAGTACACAACTAGTAGAGTAAACTGGCTCCGAAATATGAATTGAAAATGTATAGCCGGTACAGCTGTACAATAACACGAGACCAGCAGCCAATGAGAGCGCATAGAAAGACCTTGCCGATGCTATGCCGATGATCAGTGCTCTCACTCATGTCTACGACCATGAGCTGCCTATCTCTTTCTATTATAAGCAACATTCATTTTCATGTTTGCCGATAATTAAACCCCAGAAAAAGTGTCTGACTTTTTGTAATTATTTTTTATTATATGTAACTAAGACGCTGTTAAAATTTCAGCGTGAATAAAACACTTCATTTTGTATTTTTTTTAAAAATAACTTTGGGGTGTTTTTTTTACCTGTTAACCCCCTCAAAAGTGTCTGCCTTATTTATTTTTGTGTTTAAAATTATCTTAAATTTCGATTAGTGTTTGTTGGCCTCTGAATCAAACACTTTTTTGGCCCATATTTTTGTACACCTTTCCCTTATGCGCAGTACCTGGTGTCCCCAGGTAGGTCAAGCCAACACATGTTTACCTGCTCATCTATCCAGTAGATACTATTTCACAAAATTTCAAGGTGCATCAAACACTTCATGAAACGTGCGTCACTAGCTCTTGGACTATATGGTTTCCAAGATAGCAATATATCCATCAGCAATTATAGACACACTTTATAATAATTATGAGTTTTTTTTGTATTCGCTTTGACATGTTTAGGTTACCGGTATCGGAATAATAAAGACATAAGCATATAAGTGCCAGTCGGGAATTCAAATACTTATATATAGTTTCGAGTACCTACGTAATCAATCAAGTAGAGAATACTTGTTCTAGCATTAAAATCTCCGATGACTGTGTTTGCGTCGCACTCGACGTTATGGACTTTACGTGCTAAAATGCGATTCCTGTGAAGGCCTCCGGCATTTTTCGTCAATAGGGGAGTTCGCAATTGGCATAAATACCTTTTTTCACCACTTAACTTAATGTTGGCAATATGATGAGCATGATTAAAACCCAAAAGAATAAACAGCAGTTTTATCATCTCCTGATGATGCCAACACAGTTGACGAAACGCGCGTTGAGTACAAAAAAGTGTTTCTGGTGTTAGTGGCGAAAAGTGCTGATGTGTGAATTAGTTTCTACGCCGAGGTTCCGATTCTCCTTCTGAATAAATACAATGTTCACTTCTAACCATTGTAATTTCATATTCAAGGTGTTCAATATGACTTAATATTTTTGCTTCTCTGCAAATATAGCTACTGTTTAAGATGGGGTGGGGTATACAGTGTGTCCCGCTTTTCATACGTCCACCCTAATTTCTGTTTTATTAATAACTAGCGACCCGCCCCGGCTTCGCACGGTTTACGACATCACATTAGAAACCTCTAAAATTATCAGTGTTTCTCTACTATATTATGCATGTATTATACATATAAACCTTCCTCTTGAATCACTCTATCTATTAAAAAACGCATCAAAATCCGTTGCATAGTTTTAAAGATCTAAGCACACATAGGTAGGGACAGACAGCGGGAACCGACTTTGTTTTATACTACGTTATGATGCGATTTTCTGCAAATTTGAGTTGTAAGTCTATGTTGAAAAAATAAAAAAAAATTGGCGTAGTTAAAATTTATTTTTATCACAAGCGTGCTCTTTTAGAGCGATGAAAGGAGGTCAGTTTTCGAGAAAGTATTACGGCTTATTCCAAATAATTTTTGTTGTCAAATTTAGATTCAGAATCCCCAAAAACCCCGTAAACCCTCTCTTGAATTTTTCAAGAATTGACTAATCTTGAATAAAACGTGAATAACTTGTTTATTTCATTAACAAACATTAGTTAACAAATTAAAAAAATGCAGTTTTTTTTTTGTTCAAATTCTGGTCTACTCAAAATATCTACCTTCCAATACGATACACTTTTCAATTCTTAACTGCTCCCTTACTTTTCTTAGAGTTTAGTGACTAATTCCTTAACACGCTTGTCTAACGGTGCTTTAAAGCTTGTACCAATTTTTAAGATTTTTTTAATTACTGTCTACCGTGTTGAAAAATGACAAACAAAGAAAAAAGGGGAACTTGGATAAGCATTTCTGGATAATTACCCATTTCACCACCTTATTTAGAACACGAAAGAACAGAAAACCAGATAGTATTATAGTATAATATGAAGGAACTACTCAGTCACAAAAATTTAAAGACACAAATTTACTAAGAATGCATAATGATACAAAGGCGTGTTATACTTAAAATGTCAACTGTGAAAGGTGTCCAAAAATAGTCCATCTAGAAATACAACGGTGACTGAAGTTGAATTTGACCCAATAAAATGAATTCTTTGGCGAATAATCGATAATAATAATGAAGTATCAATCAAATTTCGAGAACCTCAAATTTTTCGACGGGCGAATTTGAAAAAATAAAACATAAGATTATTTTATTCCAGATTATCCAAGGATTCTAATTCCTCAAATGTAAAGAGAGAGGTTCATTAAGTGAGAGAGACGCAGACATTGCTGTGGCATTACACAAATCAGAGCAAATTGCTCCCACCACTGCAAAACTTTGGCTTCCTTATTCTATCTTGGCAGTCTTAGAATAACTTCCTGCTTACTTCCTTTCCTTTTTCTTGGTTGGCTACTAATTTTAAAATACATACGGTATATACAGGGTGTTAGAAAAGTACTAGAATAGCAGAATAACTCGCCAGGAGTGCATTTTTTGGAAAAAAATGTTTTTTACCAAAGTTTTAGGATTTTTCCACGGCTATCCATTTGTGACCTTGAATTTGACCTCGGAATCGAAAACAGTGGGAACATTACAGTCGGATCGACTTTGACTACCCTCATTTCAAATTGTGGTCACCACCGTCGTTGGTCAATTTTGTACGTTTGACTTAGAAGTGACCTTCTGATGAGAAGATGACTTTATTGTCTCGAATTTTTCCCATCAATTTCGGGCTCAAGAATATGCAGTTCTACGTTTATAAAAATGACCTTGACCTTGAAATGATTTTGAGGGACATGGTCGAGGTCAAATTCGAGGTTATCAATGGATAACCAGGAATAAACCTTTTGTGACATTGTCTTTCTTGTTTGCGAAGAATAATTTCCCACAATATTATGAGATTGACTTCAGGGTGGTGACCTCCACAATTTGAAATGAGGGTAATCAAGATCGAATCCGACTGTAATTTTTTCCGCTCTTTTCGATTCAGGGATCAAAAATAGGTGTTCCCATTTGAAAAAACGACTTTGACCCTCAAATGACCTTGAAGGTCATGCTCAAGGTCAAATTCAGGGTCACCACTGCATAGCCGTTTTTTCCAAATATGCACTCCTGGCGAGTTATTCTGCTGTTCCGGTACTTTTCTGACACCCTGTACAAACCGAGCTGACAGGAATAATCATTGTGGCTAAATAGAATAAACTAAGCCAGATAGCTGATAAAATGATCAAAATCTACACAGATAGTACTACAAAATTACCAAAGGGGCAGTAAAAAACTACCATTGTTGAATCTAAATGAAACACCTCTTGAACATAAGGGAGATTCTCCTAAGACATGTTGAAAACACCCTTTTTTAAAACATTGCGAGGGCTGATGGCTTACATGGGTTGAATTCCCAAAGGAGGAAGCAAAAATGTGCCCGATGGGGCCTAAGTTCCGCGACCTTCCCAAGGTCGTCCATCGACGCTTTTGCAGAATCCAGAATCTAGCAAAAAAGCAGTAACTATTTGTATAACAAAGTTCTCTTGGCCGAAAATGAAGAGTCTTGGTGGTTATAAGGACTGATGGGTACTAGCATTGTGAGGGCTTTGATAATGAATATAACAGAAGCTAATCAAGAAACTAGTATTGACGAAGTATTAGCCTTTATGTAAGAATAAAGATTAATGTGGAGAACGCTGAGACAGTATAGTCAGGAATCAGTAATATTTATGTTATTGGGAAGAAGAGTTAACTAGTAATTGTAAACATACAATAAACCACCAAGTGGCTACGTATTGATATTAGGACTGTAAAATTGAAATTGAAATTGTAGATAATGGAACAAGTGAATAGAGTTTGTGAGTGACGATAATGTTTCGGATAACAGAAGACAGACATCCTGAAGATTTGTATAAAAATTATTTTTATAGTAATCATAATGAACATAAGCTATCTAATATTATGTAAACTTTTTTTAGAAGATATGGGTATAAAACCAGTAGAAACGTGGCCCACAAAAAATAGTAGGTTTAAGGGTCAGTTTAAAAACGGTTCACAAATTAAATACAAAACCTATGACACAAAAAAATAAAGACTTACGAAGCAAAAAAAATAGTTTATAGAATTATTTCGGAATATAATTTGAAAGAAATATATCTTTTTAAGTACACCTATCTCATCTCTAAAAACGCATAGTGTAAGACTCTTCAAATTATACACTGGTAAGTACTACAACGAGCAAAATAAGTATTTAATTGGTTATGACGATGCTCCTTCGAGACGACCAGATGACAGCCTACATCCGCTCCGGGACGGATTCGCCTCACCTGAAATCTCCGTACCGCAACTCCGACCGACACTTTACATTCCCATTACGTCTAACAAGGACGGCAAACAAATGTTAGATGTTATCTAATCCTTATAATGCGCCTTGTCGTCGGCGGACGGATCGAATTTCCGAAGGCGTCCGATCGGATCGAACGCAACGTATCATTTGACGATGAAATTTGCATCTTCGCATTTTTGCGGTGGGGTCGGATAGGGGTAATTGAATACTGGCCGTAAAGCAACGTAAGCGGCGAATTAATAGCCAATAAGGAACGCCACCCAGGCTTGCCTCGTGCACACGCCTAGAATTAGTGTATTACGGAAAATACCGATGTGTGCTAATAAATACAGTGGGCGCGGAAATTAAGTGGACGCTAAAGATTTTATAAACACAAACAATGTCACATATACAGAAAATGTTATTTTTAGGACAACAAAAATTAACAGAAACAAAAATTGCCATAATGAAAAAAGTCACAAATGTACTTAAAGGTTGAATAAATTAGCGATCTAAAATCATGCTGCCAGACTTTAACTCATTCCACGCTGTACTAGAGTGGTAATCATTCGCTTTAACCTTTAGACTGGCGGCTGGCTCATATATGGGACAGTAATAAAATAATAGTTTTAGTGATGAATACAGATATTATAGTGAATGTTTCCCATTTAATAGGCTCTCTGATCTCTAAAGGATACAACTGCAATTCTTTCTAGTCGATCAAGGTACCCAAACTACCCCTAGCGAGGGGGTGAAATACTTAAAAACTCGTTATTGAACTTGTATTCGTTATTGAACTTTTTACTGAATTTTTTTAGTAAATAGCCTGTAAAATCTGTAAAATGTACCCTAAAATTTTCCGCAATTGATTGAGATGCCGAAACCACCCCTAGCGAAAGGGGTGATATTTTCAAAATTCTTTATTGAACGGTTATTGACTTTTTATCGGTTATTTAAAATTAATTTTTTTTTACATAGAATAATTATTAGTTTTTTACTTGAATTACTGTATTTAGGATAAATCATATTTTTTTTGCGAGACTTGAATATAATGTGTTCGATTGAATTCGAATGTAAAACATTGAATTTCTACCTATAACTATATAAATATATAAGTATAAAAATATATACGTATGAAAATATGTAAGTAAATATGATATGATATGATATGATATGATATGATATGATATGATATGATATGATATGTAAGAAAAATATTATTTCAGTGTAACTGATCGCTTTTTTCACGTT
This sequence comes from Aromia moschata, assembly GCA_029963805.1. Classification (NCBI taxonomy): domain Eukaryota; kingdom Metazoa; phylum Arthropoda; class Insecta; order Coleoptera; family Cerambycidae; genus Aromia; species Aromia moschata. The sequence continues at coordinate 1,369,418 of JAPWTK010000004.1, forward strand.
CTTGAGTGGTTTTATTGGTGACTAAATATATTTTAGAGTGTTTTTGGTTGCTTATTACATTATAATATCAAGCACACTCGGTTAAAAATAAATATATAGTAATTTACACAATCTGAAAATTTTTAACATGGGCCCGACCGTTGCCAGCCGGCCTGGCTCATATATGAGCCACCCGTGACCTCGGCGTCTACTCTAGATGTATTAGATGTTTATATATATAAACTTTGCCCATCAAAAATATCCATTTATAAGGGAAAAATGCCGGCAGTCTAAAGGTTAATAACAGATTGTAGGCATTCTGTAGACGAACAAGCTGTTCTCTCTCTAATTTTGGGCTCTATTCTTGGCTCTAATTTTGTTCAATTCAGCTGATCAATGCCTTCTCAAATGCGCTTCAAGATAGCAGTAAAGGCTGGTTTAGATTTTCTTTCAGTAATGGAGATATTGCGATGTAAATGATCCCAAAGATGTTCGTTGAACTTTAGTCAGGGTCTCTGGGGAGGCCAAGGTAGTAATTTAATGTTACTGTCGATAAAATACTGCTTAGTGGCCCTCGAGGTGTGCTTAAAGCCGTTATCATATTATCCCTTAGAATGTTGACATAACCTTGTCCTGTATTCCATCTATTATCGGCTACTCTTTCCGACTCCAGATGCCCGGACACATCACCATACAAGAATCTCACACACCTCCGTGTTTGACTCGTTTTAAACGTTGACGAAAGAAACAGCACTCCCTGTAACGGCCAAACCATACGATGGCTGCGTGAACGCAGTACCTCAAACAGTCAAACAGACGTGACATTTTCAAATTTGATTCATTTGATAAATAAGTGTTAAAACAGTAGCGACAGTTCTAAGAATAGTATATTCTACAACAAGTTATGGAATAGACCATATTCCGCACGAGCGGAAAAAAAGGCATAGACTACGGTTTTGTGAGTGTGGAATATGCCATTTCGAATGTGTGACTATACTTTCTCTATACCTCTATAACAAGATTGTAGAAATCATACAAAATACTACTCTGAACTTATAAAAGTGGCACGCAAAACCAGGAGTAAATATCAGCTGTCAATATTATCTTATTTATCAGATTTGTCAGATGTAACTACAGCAACCAAAGTAGGTACTTGATATACCGCGCTGTTTGGTCAAAAACTCGAGTGTGTTGGAATGACATTAATTCCAATATAGTTTTTAGTTATGAAATGTGTACGTTTCTAAAATAGTCCTAGAGAAAGACATATCCTATAATGTTGGGAAACTATAGCTAGAATCTAAAAAATAGTTTGCAAACGTTAAATCTGTTTTAAATCTCTAAAGGAATAAAAATGTTCTCTGTATCTAGTTCAGAAGGAACAACCAGTTTGACTTATACGATGAGAGTCGAGAGTTGATGTTCCTAGCAATCAGAATACACGGTTTTGGGGTGAAAATCGTTCACTGTTGCCGAACGCTATGTTGTGGACTAAAAAAACAAGATATACAACAAAACTTTATACAGCAAAAATCATTGAAACTCCCTGCAGTATATCTTCCATAACAAACGCAAGCGAAATTGATAGCAACCCTGGAGTAGCAGTTAAGAAAAGAAGTGAAGAGGTTTATCAAAATTTTGTAAATAATGCTAATAATTGTAAAAAAAAACTGAATGTTTTTCCACGAAACACCGAACCACTATACTTTTCTCGACGCGCGTTTGGCTATTCGTTTTCGAAATCCTCTCCTGAAGATGCCAACTTAGTTGGCGAAACGCGCGTCGAGAAAACTATACTAGTTCGGTGTTTCGCGTAAAACGTCCAGTTTTTTGTTTCTACGCCGAAGGTTCCAGTACCCACTCCAGGATTAATAATTGTAGGTAACAACTTCACTATAAATTTTCATATACAGTGTGGATACCACTTACGAAATGCAATTATTTTTGGCGTTATTTTATAACATAAAATAAAATTAAGTAACTTATATATACATAAATACACACACTGCTAGCAGTAGTCAAAAAAAAAAAAAAAAAGAAGCTTTAATAAACCAGTATAACCGTCATGTTGACTTTTAGACCATCAGAAATATGAGTTAGTGTATGAAAATATGACAATGATGTATTGGTGTAATAATAACATAATAACATAATCTACTTCAATAATAATTATTTTAGATTTAATTGATTATTGTTGAGAAGCTGGAATACTTGTGTTTTAAATTGTCTGAAAGTTGGGCTATTAACATCTAGAGGTATATTATTTAAAATGTTAACAACATTATAAGAGAACGATTTTTTAAATTGCGTAAGTCTGTGCCGTGGGATTTCTATCTTATTTTTACATCTTGTATCAATGGAATGAATATTATGCCGATGTTTAATTTTCATATACAAATAGGAGGGCGATTTGTTAGTTATTATTTTGTAAAACAGACAGGCGCTATGCAAATATCTCCTTTCCTTCATAGGTAAAATAAAAAGAGATTACTAAAAAACTCAATTAATTTCCTTGAGCTTTGCAGAAATGTGAGCGAAACGGGGAAGGCCATAAATTAATCTTACACATGAATATTGAATTTTTTGTAACCGATTCATATCATAGACTGTTATGCACGGACCGTATACTGCATCACCATAATTTAAATGTGAAAGAATAAGCGCTTCAAATAAAATGTTCTTACTTTGTGGGTTCAATAGTTTTCTACAGCCGTATAATAATTTTAGATTGCTAAATGATTTCTTAATTATATGATTAACGTGATGTGTAAAACTAAGGTTTTGGTGAACATACAGCCCTAGATTCCTCACATGATCTACTATTGATAAAGTGTCACCTATCGCTATCTTGATATATTCAGAAGCAACCCGTCGATTACTTTTATATGAGTGTATCCGAGCTGTGAGGCCATCGCCGTCGAGTCGTTGGCAATAATGGAATTCGCACGCAGTACTGACCGACCGACCGAAAGGTGAGTGGACTTCCAGACATCGGACAGACTGACTGACGCGCCCGCCGGCTCGTCTGGTCCACGAAACACACGCGGCCGCCGACAAATTATCAGGTTATCACAATTACCCGATTATGTCGGTTGCTATTAAAATGATTCCACATTATTACAAGTCATATATTTCATGGAACTGCCGGTCTCACCTGAAGTCATACTTTGTTTACGCGTAAATGACGAGACATACTCTGTCGTGTATTGCTTGCCGTTTTCGTTCCGAAATCTGTCACGAACAAAGTTCCTTCTTTTTCGAGTAGATACGCTGGTTGGCCAGCTTAATTTTTACCCAACATTCTACAATATATTCTTAAAAATCGTCATTGCTAGAAGGATGCGATTTATGTTTTTTAAATCTAGTTAATATTTTTCTTTTTTGTTTGCCCAATATGCTCTTGCTAACGATTCGTATATTGTGTCTGGGTCTGCTCAAAAACTTATTGAGGCAGGATAGAATAACTTGTTTATTTCATTAATAAGCAGCATTTCTTTTTTTTAAATCATGTGTTGTTTAACATGTCCCCTTTCCAACAAGATACACTTTTCAAAATCATTGTATTTAGGGAAAAGTTTATATCACACCTTTGCTTTAAAAATCCATTTTCTATCAAAATTAATTTCAATTTCGTCCATTGTAGGAAACCGTTTAACTTCATATTAACCACTTACATAATCTTACTCGTGGTTTCGGTGGCAATAAATAAGACCTTTAAACGTCTATATAGTAACCTCTTAAGCTTTACGGCTTGTTGTTTTAATTTTGTTACTTAATGATCAATATAAGTCCTCTTAAGTCACCTGGATATACTTAAAAATCCCTTTACGATACTAGCTCTAAGCTCCTGAATGCTTAGGGAGATGTAGAAGGAGTAGAAAAATAGTAAAAGCGAAATAAAGATCTGATTTACGATGATATGCATTATCACTGTAAAAGGTGAAGATGACGTTTATGTCCAGAATTATACTGTAAGAGTATAAAATAATAATAACTTGTTCGGCTTGTTTTATTGTGCTGGGAGTGCGTTCCTCTCGCTGGGGTTAATAAAATTGTGGCCATAGTCAAGCGTTATTTCTTTGTATTGTTGATGTCAAAGATGATTTGAAGTTAGTTAAGTTACTCGCATCTATAGGTATATATATTCAACTATATTAAGTTTCTTCATTATTGGCGTAATGGATACGAAATTGTCGATTTATTGTACCTAATTTAGTCGAAACTAAAGTATATATTGCAGCATTTAATTTTTTCATCACAAAACCTGATAATGACACTAAAAAATAACACACATAGGCATTACATGGAACCTACTTGTAAAAGGAGTTTTAAATACGTTTTATTAACCCATTATATTTCTGACACTTATAATTATATTAATCGTATTATATTAAACAAATATTAAGTCAAATAACAATTTCGCTTCTGTTTTTTTTTGTCGACAGACGAGTCCATCGCCTACCCTGACCCTCAGTGACATGTATAAACGTAAAATATGTTCAAGAACGAATGAGAATGGACGAGCAATAGCGTGGGAAAATTATAGTATTCCTAGACAAACCCGTAAAAATGTAAACCTTTGCATCCGAGCAGCCACCTACAGATTACTCTAGGTGGCCAGACAACCCGTAGGTGAGAATATCGATAGATGTTCGGAGAAAAAACAAAACGCCTTGTACCTATTCTTCCTGCTATCGAACATTAATTTAGCAAGCGAGGCGATCATTATCATCGTACAGAACAAAAGATACAAGCGATTAACTACAAATATACCGTCGTCCGATAAGCAATGCCTTTTTACGAATTGAACAATGGGCAGTTACATGGCTCGTGTCATGTTTTCACTTCTAGCGGAGCTATCAGCGTCCGTATATCGTTGACCATTTATTTTCGAGTATAGAGATATCTTCGACTGCTGTATCACAATATTAAAAGACTTGTTGCCAACTTTAAATAAATTGCGAAAAAAACGCTAAAAATAGCAAAAAATCGTAAAAAAACAGTCATGAAGTAGTAGATAATATCAAAAAATAGTATTGTTCTTACTCACATTAATAAACAAACCATGACTCCTTTCAAATTATACTATAATATAGCTAGATTGTAATTAGAATTAAAAAAAAACGACCTTCCTTGATTTTACACTGTTCTTCGCTTGTATCGAACTCTTTTTTCTTCGAATGTTCTATGCAGTAGGTTTCTCTTTCGTTTTCTATTTTCTCTCGTTATTTATCTCTTTAAAGTCCAGCAAAAAATCGGCCATCATATTGACATTCCATATTCCTTGATACCAATTCTCCATTTCACTTATGTCTTGATGATATCGTTCTTATTCTTCACTGTAGTCGATACAAGCGAAGAACAGTGTAAAATCAAGGTAGGTCGTTTTTTTAATTTAAATAACAATCTATTGATGTTATAGTATAATTTGAAAGGAATCATGGTTTGTTTATTACTGTGAGTAAGAACAATATTATTTTTTGATATTATCTACTACTTCATGACTATTTTTTACGATTTTGGCTATTTTTAAAGTTTTTTCACAATTTATTTAAAGTTGGAAGGTGTACAAGCCAAACCGACTTCGGATTTGAATTCAGCGCATCAGAATACATAAGAAAAATTCTTGATTTAGTTTAACATTTTTTTTTTCGTTTGCATAATTGCAATTTTTCACGATTTCTTAGCAATTTTCAGCGGTTATTCGCAATTTACTCTAACTTTGAAGGGTCTACCAGCTAAATCAACTTGTGATTTGGATTCAGCGCATCAAAATACACAAAAAAACATACTAGATCTAGTTCGAAAAAAAATTTTTCGTTTTCATAACGTTTTCATACATTTTTACGATTTTTAGCGGTTTTTTGCAATTTACTCTAAATTTGAAGGGTTGACAAGCTAACTTAACTTCAGATTAGGATTCAGCGCATCGAAACACATAATAAACATACTTGATCTAGTTCGTAAAAACATTTATCGCTTGCATAACTGCATTTTTTTGCCATTTTTTGCGATTTTTAGCGTTTTTTTGAACTCAAAATTTTGAGGGTGTACGGGTTAAACCGACCTCAAATTCGCATTCAGTGCATCGAAATACATAACCCTAGATGGGTCTGGTCAAAAGTAATGACCACTTTTTTTTTGTGTGCCGGTGTATTCAACCGGTTTTTTGTGGAGATGAAAGCTAAAAGTGTCAAAAGGCTATTTATTGAATAGTTTACGGTCTCATTCATTTGATCCACAAGCTGCTCTCATTGAAGCAAAACAAGAAGCTCACAGAGCTTCAACATCACATAACACCGGCAATTTTCAACCGATTGATTTGAAGTTTTAACTACAGCTTCTCCGATTTTTTACGATTGATGTACAATTATGGTTTTTATAAACAATTGGTCGTTTTTTTGCGATTGAGTTCAAAATGTTGTCAAATTCGCAAAAATTAACCTATTTTAAAAATCACGTGTGCATCACTAGCAAAACTAATGCAGATAAAAAAAAATTTTTTCTTCTACGCGCTCACCCATAAAAGTTCTGTGTTCGCCCGAAGAACGGCTGCAAATAAGAAGTAGTGATGAATGAGCCGCCACATTGTATTTTTTTTTTTTTTGTAAAAAAAATTGTACGACGAATATATTGAGAACAAGCACTCGAAAGATCGTTTTGATTGCTTTTTTCTTATTCCCAAGAAAAAAGTTCAAAAAAGGGTTATGATTCGCTTAGCCTGATGAAACCCCAATTCAGTTTTTGTTATTTATTTTTGCAAACGATTGCCCCACTTCCACCTATTTTTTTTTTTCAAATTTTGCATTTTACATATTGGGTCGACCCGTGTTGACTTAGGTCTAGCAAATATTACCAGCTAAAAAGCTAAAAATTTATATTTTTTTTCAGAATTATAAAATGAATATAAAAACTTTATATTGATTTGTTTTTGCCAAATGCTCATTCTGTTGCAAGATACAGTTATTTTAAAATTTCAAAGGCGGAATGCTGGGATGAAATAAAAAGTTTATCCAACCATCACTTTTATAGATCTCGTAATTTCGAAAAAAATCGAAAGTATAAAAAGATTTTGTATTTACTTGGTGATACTGAAAAAAAAAAATATTTCGCAAATATTTTGCACGCCATTTCCAAGATAATCTGGTGAGGCCGAGGTTTTTTAATTTTTTGTTATAAGGGCTTAGGTCTAGCAAACACCCCAAAAATACAAGATGATTCCTTACGAAAGTACAAGAATCTCAAATTCCACCAGCCGCCAATGCTCTAATTCACTATTTATTTTATTGAGTGATTTAAGCACTGTTTTCAAACACTTTTTAGTAGCTCAACAGCTAATCGTATTTTTTACAGTGTCGTATCATTTTTCTATTTCACGTAATTGCACTAGTCACATGACATAAAAATAGGTTTTTAGGTATTCTGACATGCAAAAATAATTAGTTATAAATTTTTTTACTATATCTGAATATAAAACTTTTTCTCACATGCTTTGGCGTATTCTGACCAAAACTTATCATTACGCATAAGCTAAATCCTAATACAGTATATCCAAAATTTTTCTTTGTTTGCCTTCTAACTTTTACAATCTCACCCATTTCAGCCTAAATCTAATCACTTCCAGACTTTGTTATGGCGTGCCGTATGTATTGTTTAACGTTTAAGGTATTAAATTGCCAGTTATCTTAAAGCTTTTAAGCGTCATAACTGCCATTGTGTAAATAACAACAAAAAGATGATAAAGTTTAATATCGTATTTTCAAGTTTTAAAATAAGAATATACTGCCTCAATATAACTATAATTACTAAGTTCATAAATGAATTATTCTCACTTAACAAATTGCTATTCATTACTAAGGCTGGCGTCACAGAAGCGTACGCGCCGTAGGTATACCTAATACACGAAAATAATAAGTAAGTATAATAAACTATTGCCATGGAACTAAAAATAAATGTCAATTAGTCAAAGACAAAAAGAGAGGATACACGTTCTGAACTTTTGTCCTAAAAAAATTAATGGAACTAGCAAAAAATGTAATAGATTGTTGACATTACAAATTGAAACAAAACGTTAAACAAAAATGTATTAAACATTTTATTATATGTAAATCTAAATTAAATCGCAGTAGCTTCGTTAAATTTAGAAATACCTGCCTTATTTAATTTTTTTCTTAGAATACTCATTTTCATCATTTGTTACACAAATAAAATGGTTAAGTTTCAAATAACCACCCTTTAGGGCGGTAATTTAAAAATTTAATAAAACAATAAAATTCCACATCCGTTTTATATTTTCAGGGGTGTTATCCTGAAAAACGGAACACACTGTATATATACCGGATGGCCGATAATTAATGGATAACCCCATAACTGTTTATGGGACACCTCAAGTAAAATGTATGTGTTTTTAATAAAATCCCATGGCTTTCGAAATTTTTGGATTTGTTTCACTTTTATTTTTAAATTGGGCCTCTCAAAATTTGCCAATCTAATACTAATTCTAAAATAGTATAACGGATGTTATTTATTTCTATCTACTGAAATGCAATTTTACAAGGGTAAATCAAATTTTCCGGAATTTTCATTTTTAAATTTATTGGTACAATATACAACCATGAAAATATATACTATTTTTGTACGTAATCTCCTGCTTTTGTTTTGTATTTTTCCCAACGGATTGGAAATTTTTTAATGCTATCATCATAAAAAAGAACGGCGGCGTGTTTCCAGCCAGTTGCGCACGAAAACCTCAACACCAGCGTCATCGAAGAATCGCTCACCTCCTAGTGCTTCTTCCAGTGGCCTAAACATCTGATAATCACATGGAGATAAGTCAGGACAATTGGGAGTGTGTTCCAGTGTTGTCCAATGAACTTCCTCCAACTTTTCGCGTGTGAAATTGGCTATGTGGGGGCGGGCATTGCCTTGATGCAGAATCACGTTTCTGATCTGAAACTGATCTGAAGCGTCTTTTTCTGAAATTTTTCGAAACCCCAGTTCATCTGTAATTACTCCCGAACCGTTAAACGGCGGTCATCCTCCAGAAGGCGCCGAACAGTGGCAATCTTTCGCTCATTCACACTGATTCGAGAACGAGGCACATGAAGTTCATTGTGAACTTATGTTTGTCTTTCCAAAATTTGTTTGTGCCATTCATACACTTAGACAAGTCTCCCCAAACTGTGCTTCAAATGTTCGAACCATTTCGGCTGGTTGGACGCCTTCAAATGTGAGAAATTTTATAATAATGCATTACTCGACCTGAAGGTGAACCTCTTGCGTACTGATTGAGATGCCAACTAAAAAACGGAGAGACCGGAACTGACTTCAGTACACGAAGTCACGTGACATCCCTTCCTACCACGACCAGCAGTACGAGCCTCCTCCCTACGCCTTAGCGGACACATGAAAGAAATTCCTGTTCATATTTGACACCCTCGTATTCAAAATCGGCTTATTACCTGATTTGGTTGAAGATATCATGTACATTATTTTTATCAAACGAGCACACTGGTTCCTAGAAAAGCTTGGCTTGTTGATTTTGTGATTACGTACTTTTAACTTATAAATAAAATAAAATAAAATTAAGGTCCGAACATATAAAACCATGGAACTTTTACTAGACACGAAAGATTGTTTTCTGCACTGGCTTGAAATCCTCCACCAGCAGTTAAATGGTTGTCCATTACTTACCAGACACCTGGTATATATTCTGTCAGAAAATATACAATGCGCGCCTAAAGTATGGAATAAATTCAGTAAATGTGAAACAAAACATTTTTGGAAAAAAATCCTCGAACAGGTCGATTTTGTTTAATAAAAACACACATTTTTGACGTCTATTTTCAGATGTCATTTGTTTTTGAGTAATGACGTCATCAACTTATTTTTCAAATGGCAACCCCCCATTTTTTTTGTTTTATTTGAGAGACCCTTTCATTGTCGATTTAACGGTATAAAAATGTTGCCACCTTACATAACAACATTTTTGATTAAATGACAATTGTATGTTACAAAACGAAAAATATATTTTTCACAATAAATAAACGAAAATTTCTGAAAAAAACTGAACACAAATAAAACACTGCAAAAAACTACGTTGCTAAGCAAAAAAAATTATCAGATTAATTTTTTTGCCGTATCCATGGTTTTTACTGTCAGTTAATCAGAAGTTAATGTAACGTGTTAGTATTTATAAAAAATTCCAATTTTAAAATGGTACATTTAACTGTGACACAAGGAAATTTTGATTTTCATCGGATGTGGAAATAAGACCAGAACTCAGCAGGAGGTATGCAATTTATTTAATGCAAAATATCCAGATAACCCTATCACCCAATCCACAGTTAGTAAGATTGAGTCCAAATTTAGAGAAACTGGTGATGTTAAAGATCTACCAAAATCAGGACGTCCAAAAATTACCCAAGATAAAAAGATTGACATTGTGTTAAGTATGGAAGAGAACCCTCAGAGTACCTCAACACTAGTTGCCTTAGAAAATGAAGTTAGTCAGACCACAGTTCTACGTATCCTGAGGAAAGAAAACTATCATCCCTACAAATTTCAGCTTGTGCAAGAACTCAACGAAGACGACCCCGACCGGCGACTGCAATTATGTGAAACTATGATGAACATTTGTCAAACAAATCCAAATTTACACCAGCAAATACTGTTTTCCGATGAAGCTACGTTTTGTCTAAACGGCACAGTGAACCGTCAAAATTGCAGGTATTGGAGTCGGACGGATCCTCATTGGATCATCGAATATACTCAATATCCCCAGAAATTAAATGTGTGGGCCGGAATAGTCGTAAACAGAATAATAGGGCCTTTCTTATTTGAAGAAACCCTCACAGGAGAAAGATATCTGGAGTTCTTGCAAAATGATCTAGCTCCAGCGCTTGCAGTAATTTTCCCAAACGAGAATGATTCTGACATTCCAGATATCACACTCTGGTTTCAGCAAGACGGAGCACCCCCGCATTATGCGCGCTCAGTTCGTGAATATTTAGACGTCATCTTTCCTCACACGGTGGATTGGCAGACGAGGACCGATAGAATGGCCAGCGAGATCCCCAGATCTTACACCACTTGATTATTTTTCTAGGGTTATTTAAAATCAAAAGTTTACTGCAGAAGACCACACAATTTGGCCGAACTACGAGATCGCATTAGAGATGAAATGGGATCAATTACCCCAGAAGTCATTCAGAATGTAGAAGAAAAATTTGTACACAGGCTTGCATATTGCCAAGAAGTTGATGGACGGCATTTCGAACAGTTAATTTAAAATTGCATTTGCTTATTAAAGAAATTTTCGTTTATTTATTGTGAAAAATATATTTTTCATTTTGTAACATTCAATTGTCATTTACTCAAAAATTTTATTATGTAAGGTGGCAACATTTTTATACCGTTAAATCGACAATGAAAGGGTCTCTCAAATTAAATTAAAAAATGGGGGGAGGGGTGTCAAAAAAACAAATGACGTCTGAAAATTGTGTTTTTATTAAACAAAATCGACCTGTTCGAGGATTTTTTCCAAAAAATTTTTTGTTTCACATTTACTGGATTTATTGCATACTTTAGGCGTGCACTGTATTTTGATATTACTAATAATTATTATTATATTTATTATGCACGGTTTTTCAGAATATAATATTCAACGTTTGTCAGCCACGAAATCCGCTATCATTGTTACAAAAAAAGTGAATTAATATGAGCGACAGTTAAAAATAATGTGAGAACAATCTGCGGTCTTTAAATAGAAATTAGTCTCGCCATCGCGCTGACGCTTATACGGTCATTAATTAAGGTATTAAGAGGATGATGAAATGTACCGACTTTTATTGTTTTCCACATAATGGTCTGCCACGGATTAGGAGTCGCGTCAGAATTAACCCGGTGCAGCGTTCATCAAAGGCGTTAGTGGTTGTCGAAGTTCGACGTTTCGGAAGTCGTTTTTTATCGCGTCAATACCCGCTGACCGGGAATTAATTAATCACTGGTACGACTAATAGCGGTGCGTGTGCTTCACTTCCGTCTTTAACAGATCAGCCGATCTGTTAACAGTAAATGTAAATTTGCATGAATGAATACTAATTAATACTACGATGTCGTGGACTGAAAATGGATATATTATTTCAGTGTTCAACACATATTCCGCAAAACGATTACATGTAGTCATAAAATGCAACAATGTAATTTTACGTTCCTTTGGTTGAAACGATTAGAATCAATTTCGTCCATTCAATAGCGCAAACAAAGAATATGTAGTCAAACAAAAAATCAACCACATAATTACACTACCCTGCAAGATTTTGCCCCTGGACAATGAATAGTTGTTTCCGAAGTAATTTTCCCGCTGAAAACAAATCCGGGTTCAGATTTGCTCTATTACGTCAGTTATTCTATTAATCTACATATGCTGCCTGGACTGACAACGTTTTCAAAATTTTGCAGGGTAGCGTTATTAATTTTATGACATGAGAAGGCAATTTTACGTGAATTTTATATTCGTATACACAGCAAACAGTGTTCAGCATTTCTCACCAATAGAAATAATTTAAAGGGTATCCCCCTATAAGTATGGTGAAATGCCCCCCTTTTTTTATTTTCTTCGCATGATGAAAGTGTTTCTTAGAGCTAATTATGAAAGGTAGACCGAATTTTAGGTCCAAAAAATTTTCCTCTCAGCTAGGTATTTAAAAAACCTTTTTTTCATTTTTTTTCGGTTTATAACTGTCGAAAAAATGTGAAAAAAAAATCATGAGTACAGAAAATATGATTAATTTTATGAAAAATTTTTTTCAAGCTCATTCATTTCACCCGTCACAAGTTTTGCTTGCAAAAAAAAAATGCAAAAAACAATACATCCACAAATCTCTTACAATTATCAGAAATGAAGATCATTTATCTCTCTACTTAGCTATTCGTTTTGTTGCAAAAACTTCTAATTTAGCTGAACTCTGATGTTTAGCATATTTTGCAACAAGGTAGCATATTTTGCAAAAGTACAAGTAACACCCGTCACAGGGCTTAAACCTATTATTGCATTTAAATGCCTGTGTAAATCCTAATACGTTTTTGTTTTAATTAAAGTATCATGGGAATGAAGTGAATTATACTCAAAATGCAGACAATTTTGTTCTAATTTAGGAATTATAACAGTTAGAATGCGTACAAATGTAACACCCGTCACCGCGGAATGGCCCTTATCACAACTAGTAGTTTTTATATTTTTTAATTGTTTGAAGTCATTTGAGGCCATTTAGTGCAAGAAAAAAATCAGGACACTATAAAATTATGATTTTAAGCCGTTTTAAGTCGTTTCACGGACAAAAAACTTGATTTTTCGCACTTTTGGGCATGACCCACCACTCAAAAAAATCTGAAAAAATTTGAGGTAGTAAAAAACAGTTAAAAATATAACATATTAAAAATCTGAGCCTGAAGCTTTTTTTTTGGTTAAAAGATATGGGATTTTTAAAGTTTGAATAATTTTTTTAGAGGTCATAATGACCTTGAAATTTTTTTACATAAAACTAATCATATTTTCTATATTTATGAATTTTTTCAGATTTTTTCGACAGTTAAAACCCGAGAAAAAAAAATAAAACGTAAAAAAAAGGGTTTTTTCCATACCTAGCTGAGAGGAAAATTTTTTGGACCTAAAATTCGGTCTACCTTTCATAATTAGCCCTAAGAAACACTTTCATCATGCGAAGAAAATAAAAAAAAAAGGGGGGCATTTCACCATACTTATGGGGGGATACCCTTTGTCGCACAACGAGGTTGTTTTGAACTGTGGTTGTTGAGACAGTTTCTTCACTGATTTGTCATACATTCTTCTTTTTCATTAAATCTTTTTGGCCCTTCCGTGTACTGATTATTTTATGATTTCAACATCACTAGTTTGGTTTCATGGAATAACGTTTTGTTGAAATAACGAAATTTTTTTCTCAATTAAAATAGAAGGAATTGGAATCTAGTTGCCACAATAATGTATAAAAGATCGTAGATTTTTGTGTATGTATGAAAAACAAAAGCTTCGTTATGACTACTGATACAAAACGAAGATTGAAATTTATACTATTGAAATATAGTGATTTAATTAATACAATGTTATTATGAATGTGGTAGAAATAACACTGTTGATTTACGAATATTTCGTATGAGAATGGGTTTGAGTCAAGCAGGCCACTGAAAAATGAAAGCGTAACGTAATTTCTCAACGCATTTGATGACGTAACACTTTTTTCGAGGTCGTGTAATAAGCAGACATTTGAAAATTCATGGCCACCAAGATCGCCTGATCTGAACCCAGACGATTTTTGGCTTTCGAGTTATTTAAAAAAATGTGCTGGGAATACGATCAACAGCGCTGGAATAATTAAAAGATAACATCAGGAAGCAAGTCAATAAAAAATGTATAACACTGTGTATAATTTGGAGGAAAGGTTGGTGCTCTAACACCACCAAAATGGAGATCATATTGAACAGTTACACTAAGCACTGTTGAACGTAAGAAATCCTATAATTCACTTTTCAATCAAGGAATTTTTGTCACACTTTTCACTATTGATTTCTGTTACTGGCCTAATTTGCTGAAGTAGTAATAAGTTGAAATATATCCCGTACTTTATGATAACCGTGTAGTTCATATACAATATACGCCTAACGTGATTAATCAGAACTCTTAACATCTCCAAACAACTGACGATCGTAATGACTGCCATGCATCAAGTGGATTAATTAGAACGCCGTCCGAGACGGCTATCCCTGGCACTCTTCAAAATTAATGTAATTTTAAGGATGTGTAAATATCATCAAAAGAAACTTAATGAATTTCCCACCGCGTCCTTTGACGAGACCATCAGTCAAAATTAATCGTCAGCGCTAAAGAATGAACCATATTCAAAGATATCAACGGATTTTTTTCTAACGGGGCTCGGGCCTGGACCCATGACAATACAAATCGTCATGTCAAATTAAAATAACACAGAAAATTTCGGGTTAAAGGGGACGCGGCAGAATAATCTCGAAAGCAGTAGCGGTTCGTGACTATTTAAAACGAGATCCCAGATTAATTAAAACAAACCTAAAACAATACTGTTCTAAAATTCTTCAGTCTGGACCTTAAATTGCCTTCTTGGTGTGTTTAACTTGTTTTCAAGGGTTGCTGCTTTCCCGCTTTCTGTGTGTTGGGTGTTTTACGCATAGAAACGTATTGGTAAAATGTGAGTAGGATATTGAAGGAAATGAACAGATTAATGTTAGTTATATGAGCCAATAAGAAAACCTGGAAAGATTACAATCATATTTTTACTTCAATACTCGAAGAATTTTTAAATGTCAACAGAAAATAACAGCGTGAACAGTATTTATTAAGAAAGTTACTTCGTCAATAATATAGATAAAACACATAAGCCGCTCGATCAGTTTAGTGGGGGTTAATGAGGTTCAATTATTGAGTTAATAAAGCTTAATAATTATTTTTTATATGACATCAGCATTTGGATGTCATTAATAACTTTTTTTAAATTAAACAATAGCAAAATTGTTAACATTAGACAAAAAATAAAATCAGGAATATACATTAAGTTCTAATAGAGATTAAGGAAACTGAAAGAATTGCAAAAAAGGAATTGGAGTCTAGTGTTACAATCAAGAAGTCTAGAACTAAGGAGACCGAACTGCGGCTTTTCGCTGTATAACGCGACGGGCTCGAATATGTCCGCCTCCAGAGGCGCTGTAAACAGTTGTGTACTCTGGTTGCTACGGTATATAAACAGATATCTATACGTATACCGTGGTTCTGTACTAATCTGTGTGTATTAGAGGTTAGAGTCCGTGTGAATGTCCGTAGTGCGAATACATTTGACAGACGCTCGATATTTTTCGTTAATTTGTTGTTGTTGAATATTATATTGAATCTACACAAGTAATGTCTTTGCAATTACAAATTTTCGCAATGATCAATATGAAAATGTACTCAAACTATTTCATGTTACGTGCTTCAACGTTAACAATACAACAAAGGAAAATATTTCGTTTCATACATACATCAGTAATTTGAAATAATGTCCTTTTATTCGGACCGCTTCTTAAATCACACAATGCAACACAGCACTTTTGAACCATTTTTGTATATATTATTGTTAAAGCCAAACGGCATGTAAGCACCCGCTTTGACAGCTTAATGATAAACGTCATATAAAACCATCCATAGCATGGTTTTCTATGATAAACATTTACATGTGGACCGCTGACCGCTGATCATCACGTGACTCGAGTACATTACAGTTTACAGCGCCTCCTGGAGGCGGACAGATTTGATTCGTAGATACCGAACGAGTTCGGTCTCCTTAGTTCTAGTCTTCTTGATTATCAATAAAAAATATCAACTAGTCAAATTTGATTATCAAATTTGAAAGAACATGGTTTGTAATCGACCTTCCAAGATCAGAAATACCAAAGATTAATGACTGTCCGAGTTTCTGCAAGCTTCAGGAAACCCAAAACGTAGCCAATATTAATCGGTCAGTGTTAATGCAATACCAAAACAACTACAAATGCTATATACTACGGTTTATAAATTTACCCAAAATACAAAAAATGTATCCTTATAAACTGCAACGACTTTCTCATTTGAAGGAGGCAGATTATGGAATCATGATGATAATAAACTCAAATGGTTATCCAGTATTTTATGAACAGATTTCCAAGTTTTCAATAGTGTAGTCAATACTCAAAACAGTCGAATATCGTTACCAGAAAATCCACAAGCACATTCAGAAAGATCTTCATGACAAGAAAGCCACTGTTTGATGCTGTTTCACAGCTAATTTTATCACTGGTCCATGTTTATTCGAGGAAATACAGAATTACGAGGTCTTGTAACTGTAACTACTACTGGTAGAAAATACTTCCAATTGTTAATTAATTGTATACATAATTATATTGTGTATATACACTCGAACCCCTCTTAATTCACCTTCGCTTAATTAACATACTCTCTTATTTCACCACGTCTCCCCCTATTATGTCGCGAAACCGTCCCGGTTAAGTCGCTGCCTGTAAAAGTTTTAGAACTACGTTTGGAAATTGGATTCTCGCATGAATACAATTTTTATTGAAAAAAATGATTGTGTAATACATTAAATATGGACACCTAACCTTTAAAATAGGTTAGGTGTCTTTTTAAAAATATTTAACCTTTAAAATATTCATTCAAGTGGAAAATTGAACTTTGTCACGCACGACTGGGTATACTTACGTTTATTTTTTTGTTCAGTTAGCTCATTTTTCGTTATAACAAGTGCTGTGGTATATCTCTAAATATTTCTTTTTGCAGCTAAAACACGAAAAAGTTGACGTCATGATCGCGACTTAAGCGAGACTAAATTTCGCTTCTTAAGCGATGTGATGATGCACGGATTTGGTGAATTAAGAGGGGTTCGAGTGTAGTTGTTAGTAGTAGATAGTGGAGAAAACAACGTAAAAAATATTATAACAGTAGTATCACCTTTGTTTTTTCATGTATAAGGGGTTGCATAAGCTTGAGTTTATCCCCCCCTTTTAAATACCCGCTACTGACCTAATCCCGCTCTTAATTCAGCATGATAGGGCGCAATGAAGTAGTTAACATTCTAGCTATTCAAACGGTTTTTGTTTGTAGCTAGACGATGTTTTTCTTAGTGGACGTTTTCGAGTGTTTCTTGTTTATTAGACCCTCGTCACTCGGAGCCTAGTACCTTGGCGAGTATAGTACTCCACTTGCCGCAAGAATGCCACAAGAATAATTTAAATACGCTGGATTGTTGTCGACCGTAGGTACCCAGGTAATTCCGTAAAATAACATTACCTGATAAACGAGTCGAGATAAAGCTGCGTACTCGAAAAAAACACTCTCAGAAAAGGCAATTTTGCGTAAACGGAAATATTACATATTTATCTACTTGACAAAAATTGTAATGAAAGTAAAAAAAATCGCCAGTGGTGGGCTTGGTGGCATTTGATTTTGTCATGTTTTGAAAAGAGCGCCAATTTATATTTTGGAGGAAATTTTTAAAAGCAGTATTACGATAACATTTTTAGCCACTTTTACTCAGTTTTCCTCTGCATATGTGACTCAGATACATTTTTTTGTATGATATTTGGCTTCAACATATTAAAAAAACAATGGGAAAAACTTGCATGACGCCTTACCCTACCACCATGTCCCAGAATCGTCTCCAGTGGATATAGGATAGAATAATACTTTTTTGTCACTCAAAATCATCTTTTACGCAAAATATACACAGTGGATGTGTTTCTTAATATCAAGTTCAATTTCAGCATGCAAAAATACATGGAAATTGAAGGGTTCTATCCAAAAGACTCGACATTTTTTTATTTTGTCGGCCAATGTTGTGAATGGGTAGAGAAGAAAATTTAAAAAGAAAGATGACTTTGATTCAATGGTAACTAAAAACATTACATTAATCATTTAAAAAACTATGATTTTACATTTTAATATAACATCAAGATCATTATTTTCTGACATTGACTTTCCCCCATTGACTATAATTTTCCAAATATTTCCTAAAAGCTTCCCAACGTTAGATTACCTAACTAGAGAGCATATCCGGATTTATATAAATGTAAAATTAATGTAATAATATAATAAAAATACAAGTATCAGAGGACTGATAAAACAAATTAGTTCTATAAATTGGAAAGTAATAACTAATAAAAATGCCCACACTGACCACAAATTAAATTTTATTATTATTATCACCACCATTCGTTTACGTAAAATGTGTTTGCCGATAACTTAGTAATTTGAGACATAGACATGTTTCGTAATCTCGTGTCTTTTTAGTGGTTCAACTCCATTTAACACTTATATTTATTTCATTACTTTATATAATTCCCGTGTAACTAAACTGAAACAGAAAATGAAAATCGCTTTTGAGAGTGATACTTACTAGAGACTAACATAAACTAACCTTGGTTAGTTCATAAGTGTCAGTAATATTGATACTGGCAAGGTGATAATTTATTGTTTTTTTACTGTGTTTTAAGTGGCAATAATGATTCGATTTTACTGACAACATACAAATAGGCTCTACACATTTTATAAATAAAACAAGATATGTGACCAAATGGATACAAAGAAAATAAAACCTCGTCCGAAGGAAAGTTCAAAATTTGTTTCAGAGCTTTTCAGTGTGAATACAATAATCAGAGAAGAATGACTTGTCATAATATAATGACAAAACATACCCAGTAAAACGAAAAATCTTCTTAAAGCTCCTCATTCAATAACTATTTTTGTTTATAACGGCAAAACTCAACAAACAAGTCATTTCTCTAGAGAAACGTGGCGCCTAAGCGTGCTTAACAAGCAAATAGCTTATATTACACCTCAGCTGATATGATACTAATACAAAAAAAAAAAAAGACTTGAATACTGCCCTTATATATAGGCCTAAGCTGAAGATAAAGAATCTTCAGACTTTTTTTATTCATGGAAGAATATTTTGAAATTTGAGACGTAAGCATGCTAGACGTAAATAAGTGATCTTATTTGGATATCTTAGCAACCTTCCGGTTTCACTGGAAATGTAACTAACTTCGAATTTGTAAATGGAGCACCCTGTATATTGTTATTTTATTTCATGAACCTACAACCTAACCTACAAAATTTATTATTACCGTTTTTATTGTTCCGTGTTTTGGAAATTTTCGTTGAAAAGTGCCGTAATTCTTGTAGGGATTTTTGAGTGATTTGAGTGGTATAGGAAGGTAATGATAATTATTGAATGTGTACCATATTACTAACGTAAGTCACTATTTGAACGTTTTATTTAATTAATTAATTATACAAAATTATAATGGAGGTAACTGGCGAGTGTAGCAGTTTGTTTCATAATAATAATAATACGAGTTGTAATGACACTCAAATGAGGAGCCTGTCTTATGAGGATAAATTATTTGTTAAAGATTTAAGAGTACCACGGCCAAATCTAAGTAAAACTTTAATTAGCCATGGTAATCCGGCTGATAGTATTATTAATAGGTGGTATGATAAATGCAAACGACTAAGTTATTCTTTAACTTCAAATAAATTATTGTGTTGGCCCTGTGTATTATTTTCAAATCGTGGAGAAGATGCTTGGACAAAGTCTGGATTTGATAATCTTAAAAATTTATCTCGTTCAATTGACACATTCAGAAAGTCAGGAACATATTAGTTGTGTTTGCAAATTACACCTTTTAGGTAAACAAAATATTATGAATGTTATCAATTCAGCCCGTCAAATCGAAATTGACGCACTGCTTCTTTTAATTGTAAAATAATTTGATGGAAACTCTACACCTTCCTGATGATTTTGCTGAACCATATATTAAGTACATTAGACAAATGTATTTAATATATTTTATTGCCCAAGTAGAGGTCCTTCTCCTAGGTATACGGTATATTACTAACCCTCCGTTTGTAAAGGTGGGTCATTCGTGTCCCAGGCAAAATTACTTTCCCAAAATTACTTCCAAAAAAAAAATTAAAAAAAAACTGTTAAAAATCTTATTCTCACTAATATGATTATTATTTCATCAAGTACAAGGCTTAAAGAGGTAGCATGAATTTCATCAGATTTTTCTACCATAATAAGTTGAGGAAAAAACGGTGGGACACGAATGACCCAGCTTTACGGACGGGAGGTGCCAAAAAAAAACATTACAGACGAAGGGCAATGTTTAACCTTTACTTGCAATGTAAACCTTTTAATTGCAAAAATTTAAGAAAACAAAAATTTTTATACAATTTGTTTGCCTCCCAAAAAAAAATGTCACGAGCCGCCACTGCTGCTGGTAATATCTTTCCACTACACGGATGTGGAAGTAATATAATCGTCGAAATTGACAAACGCTGCAACCGGTCAAACGTACACAAAGACCACAGAAGAAGATTTTACAAGAAGATAATGAGAAGATGAGCACGCTAACGGTTCGGGTAACATTGGAACTGTCATCGAAGCGTTTGTCGCGCCCGAACTTGACAACGCTTGACACATTTAGCGTGGCGCCAATCAAAACATATTAATGACAATAATAACAGTATCTGGCGATTGCTCAAACGTGGATCGCCGAGGATATTGGAGAGGCGCGCGAACTGCGCACAATGAGTACTTAATTACGAGCACAGAGTGCCTTTCACGCGCTGTTATGCCGTTATTACGGAATGCGGAGACGCGATTGGTGTTTGCCTTGTAATTGTGGGGATTGTGAAAATACTGTGCGGTAAGTGCGTTTAAGTGATGGACGCGACCGATGGAGCAGACGCGGAAACTGAAAAAAAGGACGAAACAAAGATTGCCGCTTAGAATTTTGGCGCCAGTCAAATACGCACTTGGTTGTCTATGCGATATATTGAGGTGCGGTTACCATACACACACTTTCAAGCTATAGTTACTCCTATACCTGATGGCAATCAGGTATAGGAGTAGCCTGATCACAACCTGATCACAACCATGTATCAGCTTTTTAACTTTTTAGGATGAATAATTAGTGAATAATCTGATGAAACTTAGCGAAACATCGATGCAATTTTGGTAAGAAAGCTTCAATTGACTGGTTTTTAGTCCAGGAATTTGCCGTTCGGTCGATTACAATTAGTTGTGACGTTTTTGATTTTGTCGCCGTCGTTGAACATTTTTTATTAATTAACTAGTGAATAGTATGATGAAACATAGCGAAACATCGATGCAACTTTGGTAAGAAAGCTTCAAATGACTGGTTTTTAGTCCAGGAATTTGCCGTTGGGTCGATTACAATTAGTTGTGACGTTTTTGATTTTGTCGCCGTCGTTGAACATTTTTTATTAATTAACTAGTGAATAGTATGATGAAACATAGCGAAACATCGATGCAACTTTGGTAAGAAAGCTTCAAATGACTGGTTTTTAGTCCAGGAATTTGCCGTTCTGTCGATTACAATTAGTTGTGGCATTTTTGATTTTGTCGCCGTCGTTGAACATTTTTTATTAATTATTTTCTGAATTATTCGATGAAACTTAGCGGATTTTACATTGAGCTAGGATTTTTAAAATTTGTGTTTATAAGTAAACTATTACAGTATGAGTGTTTACACAACTAATTAGCGACAAAATCAACTAACAAATTTCACGTATGACGTTTTGAAAACAAACAATTTTTACTACTGTGTTTCGCTATCTTTATATAAAGTTAGCGAAGCACCTAGTTTTTTTTTAAATCAAAATTACATTTTCTCATTAACACAACTAATTAACGACAAAATCAACGTACAATTTCCATATATCAATTGTTGTAAACGGACAATTCTTGTAAATGTGTTTCGCTAACTTCATATAAAGTTAGCGAAACATAGTTTTTTTTTTTAATCGAAACGACAAAATCGCCATTAGCACAACTAATTAGCGACAAAAAAACGGCAAATTATCAGCCTATACTCAATATCATTATCTAAAAGTGTTTCGCTAACTTTATATGCATAAAATTTAGAAATATAGAAAGTGGGCTTATTATGACCAGACTGCCGGTCCCTTTGAAGTTTTGTCTTACAGTTTTATTTTTTATACTAGTGCAGGGGAACCTGCACAAAAAGCTATTTTACTAGCAGAGACATACTATCTTCGTTAAGTTAGTACCTTACACTATTTACTCTAAATAGTGTACTGAACTTAACACCCGGCGATTTATTGAATTATTTAACTACTTAAAATTGAACTATACCGTTCTTCATTTCTAGGAAATCTAAAGAAACTTAGATTACTACTGTCTCTAGAATTATTAGGATACACAAAGCAATAATCCACAGACATTTTCTTGTTCTTCTATGGTATCAACATAGTTCGTGTAGGTAGTATATAACTGAAAAACTATTGTCACACATTTGTTAATCTAATCACCACAATAGTTAACTAACCAAAGAGGAAATAAATACACAACACTGAAAACACTCGAAAAAATGCTGGATATACGAGTGCAACAACTGATTACATTAAACTGTGGTTTAACCAGGAATTGTCCCAACTTCTGAACTTCAGAATTTTATTGGCTCCTCCTATTTATATTCACATGTTTTGATTTAATATGTCAGTTTGAGCACAGAAATACTCCATTTGTCACCTTTGACACTGCCAATTATTATTATTTTTTTATTTACTTCTTTCTGATCTAAAGTGCTTAGAGTTTGTATGAACGTTTCAATAGAAATCAATGAGACGTAGAAAAATTAGTTTATCTTATTTTTGTTGACAGTTTTAATCAACCAGTTTAAATATTATAAAGAGTTTGATATCATAGACTCATATTATTTTCTAGAGTTTATCAAGGAAACCACAATAAGCCATCAAATACCTGGAAATCTTAACACAATTATTTTAAAATTTTTAAAGAAGGGATTTTTAAAATTTCTTCATTTTATTAAAAAAAAAAAGTTATGTGGTGAGCCATTAAAAAGAAAACCATAATCTTGGGAAATATCAGTTTGCTAACCTGCAACTGTAAGAATTTGAGTTACAAAATGATTCAAGGACACCGTTGTGAGAGTCAAGTTTTTTTGGAAGAACCCAACGGCACCAAATATTGGAAATAGTATGGTATAGTAAATTACAGTGGACGCCGCTTATAAGACTCACTTTGGGACCAGCAAAAAAGTGAGTCTAATAAGCGGATGAACCTTATAAGCGAAGGGGAAAACAAGATTTTTAGAATGTATGTAATACACAAACTTTATTTTACCTGTGAATAGACATAATACAACACAATAGCGTGTTATTTACTTATAAAAAATAGGTAACTTTTCAAATACATACGTACAAACATACATAATCAATTCAAAGTTTAAGATGATTTAAAGAATTTTTTTAATTTTTTTTTGTTTTTTGTTACTTTCCAGCATTTCAGTTATGTATTTTTCATAAACTGAGTCTTATATCCGAAGTGATGAGTCTTATTTTTTTCAATATATTCGGATACGTCCGGACTGTTTCTGGCGATTTTGAGTCTTATAAGCGACTGAACCTTATATCCGTGAGTCTTATAAGCGGCGTCCACTGTATATTTGATATTATGATGGATCATACATCTAGATCTAGATAAATACAGGTATGCATTGTTAACTGTGGAATAAAAAATTTGTTGTGCATTTTTTACAGAAGGTACATAATAAAATTCTTATTATTTTTGCCACTGCTCATTAACGTTGTTTTCTAATTTGAATGCAGGCTGGTAAAGAAATACTTGCTCAGTGCAATACGATATTAATTTTTGACAACAGACTTCCGGTCCCTTAAATTCAAGACTTACTCAGAAAGTTGTCTGGTGCCAAGTTATGGCCCCAGCCGAAGGTCAAACAATAGAAACACTCTACTCTCGGTTGAAAAAATGTAGTTATCGGTGAAAATACCGAGTGACGGCACAATGTTGCAATTACGCTTTTGAGAAACATATGGATCGTCTAGACAAGACGCGGTAATGCTAAGTATCCGAAGTAGTTTGTTTGTTGGCATTCAAAAACGTTAACGGCAGATCATTGACTAAGAATTTATTGAGACTACGTATTTTAAGAAAGCGAGCATTCCTGAGTTTAGACACATCTTAGTGGTTTTAGTAAATATTTTGTGTTTCCATGGCTTTACATCAGCGCCTTAGTCGCATAAATTATATTATTTGTCCTCATTGGAAATTTCGTCATTTTGGACACTTTCTCAACTTTGATCAATTACAATCAACCAATACTTAATTTCATTCTTAAATATAAAGTTATAAAAAATATAATAGGTATGAATTTGTCCAAAAAAATCGTTTCTACAAAAATATAGTAGGTATATTTTAAATTTCATATTACATTTTCTTTATTCCCAGTTAGGTTTCCAATTAAGATATCGACATTTTTTTAACGACAATTCTATTTTGATATTAACAACGGTGGTAAAAAAGAACCTAAGAACTCTTAGGAAGAAATTTGTGAAAATAGTAAAGTCTACTCGAGATTTTCTTCAACTTAGGTTTCAGGTTCTTGCGATCGAAGTATTTAGTATCCACGATTTCCATGTCTCTCTGTAGTCACCAAAAGAAGTCCCCAATGGACTTTTCTTAGTGTTTTTACACATTTGTAGACCTGTTAAGTTTTAGATTCCAGGGCCTCGTTTAATAATTTTTTATGTGGAGTACCGTAGTGTTTTTGATATTTCGAAATTTGAAAGTTATTTTTCACTCTGCTTCCGCCAATATGGCACCCTGCACGGCCGTCATGTTGAATGATTGTGAGCCAAGGGGCGTCTCGATAAGACGCCTACTTTGGGGGGGGGGGAAGTGACGTGGAAAGTTCCGCTTATATTTTCATAACAGGATAATTCGTAGTTTCCCGAAAGTAATTTTTTACTAAAGAAATACAGTCTGTATTTCTTTAGTAAAAAATTAGCTGTTTCTAAATTCTGAGGACAAGACTTTTCGTGCCACGAATCAATATTTTTTTCTCAATTAATCTTATTGGTGAATTAGTTCGTGCGGCGTCTGAAAAATGAGAAATTCACTGGAATCGGAAAAAGGACCATTTTCTGCGTACAGCAGTGTAGAAAAGTATATGTGGAAAAGGATTTTCGAGATATTTGACTTTTAAAAATAATATCCTATCTATTTTAGATTGGCAAAATAAAAAAGAATTTGTCCTGAAACAAACATTGTTCAGACAAAATGTACTGCCAGAACATAAGAACTTATAATCAAAACAGTAAAAACAATGAACTATAAAAACATATGATGAATAATGAGTTATAAAGAAATAAATCTAAGAATAAGACTTTCAAAAGTGATCTTGATGTACCTTTTTGGTAAGGTACATTTCAGGATGACTGTGTTATCTGTGAATATCATTACGTATAATTTACTCAAGAGCGATTAGTTTGTTCAAATAGGTTTGGTTTCTTACATAAACCCGTAATAATTATTAGTCATTTAATGGTTCCCTTGCAGACATATCATAATTTGGGTAAAGCATTGGGCAAGGAACACTTCATCGCTAAAAAATTAGGGTACTAAAAAATAGGGTTGTCATTTTAAGGTAATCGTCGATGACGTCATACCTGGAAAACGAAAGACCATCAGAAATGGCAGTTATTAAATAGTGTATCTTTGAAAAACACGATTGACGTGTCCGACAATTTTTTGCAAACATTTTTGAAACAAAAAATACCGTTGTTTCGGTTTTATTTTGCATAATTTCATACACACACATTTCCATTTTTTATATTTGTTGATAAAAGCTGATGCAGTCTCAGAAATATTTACTGTACTTAAATGTACTCTACTTAAAGTGCTAAAAATATAATACATGGAATTACCGATGTTGTAACAGACGAAGAAAAAAACAATTTCAAATAAATAGACGAAGAAAAAGCAATTTAGAGTAAACAAACAGAGACGGTTGGGAGTAATTCTTGGAATAATTTTATGTGCATCGAAACTGCTTTGTGAACAATTTGAATTTTAGCAGGTACTTTAAAAGGGCAGGTAATTTCTTACTGACGGGGTGGTAGGTACCTAATACGATGAAGTTCTAGCTGGTCACTGGTCAAGAATATAGCGAATACACAACATTACTACTATATTAATTTCATATTAATTAAGTCAAATTCAGTTAAACATTAATTTCCTTGAATAACTGTATTTTTACATGATGATTTGGTATTAACACATGATTATTATCTGAACGTATATACAGTATGTGCTCTTTGAAACGGAACCACCCACTTATTTGGAGGGGGGTTGACCAATTTTCCAGTTTTTTCTTTTTTTGAAAATATATTTTAAAATTTGATCAGTCTGGCGGCGTTTTCTGATTGGCTATTGGGTGTGGAAAACTGGGTTTGACTAGACAATTTTTCTCAAAAAAAATGAATAGCG
Source organism: Aromia moschata (assembly GCA_029963805.1). NCBI lineage: Eukaryota > Metazoa > Arthropoda > Insecta > Coleoptera > Cerambycidae > Aromia > Aromia moschata. The sequence goes on from JAPWTK010000004.1 coordinate 1,396,333, forward strand.
ACTTTTTATTTAGCAATGTCTCAAATACATCCATACATAATTTTATTAACATCTTATATAAGCGTATTCAGCACAAATAAACTTTGATTTAAATACACTTTTGACCACAGTTTTTCTTCAAAATGAATATATTTTTGATTGATATTTTTGAAAAAAAGTTTTCCACACCCAATAGCCAATCAGAATAAACCGCCAAACTCACCAAATTTTAAAATCATTTATGTAGCAAATATAAAAATGTAACTAAAGTAATAAAACGTTTTTTTCTTTCCGGTTCCATTTAGCACGGTTTTTGCCGTTTATGAGATATCCACTAATATAAAAATAATATTTAAATTATCTAAAGCAGTTTAAATGGAATACACACTGGAAATAAATGTAACAATGGTGACTATTCAGGTTATCACAATATGCGTATCGTAATACGACTCTTTAATTGTTTTTTGTTATAAACTGATACACTTCAAGGAAACGACGAATATTTTCCGAACCCCCATTCACTTTTGCTTGTTCTTGGTAATTGCTTTTGAAAAACCATTGATAACTTTGATTCGTAAAACTTGTTTTCCACTTAAACAGTACCGTTTCCAATGGAAATTCTAATTATGTATGCAGTGATAATAACATCATATGTACTCGTCTGTAATTTTGAATTAAAAGTCGTCATTATTTACCGTGAGACCATGTATTTGCATAATATTATTGTTATAATAAATATAAATCGTCTGATTAATCATAGACCTAGCGCCAGTTTGAATACAAATCTAGAAATTACCCAAAATACGCTAAATTCCTTGTTAATACACTTTGGAAATAGTTTAAAGTTGTTTGCATTGGGAATGAACCTTAGAGTCAACGGTTCGAAATTGACCAATGAGGTGAATTACTTTATTTTTAGGAGGCCACACGTCCAGTTCTTTAATGGAATTCGGTTCATTGGGTATAAAAAGCAAGGGGCTTACCAAGGGTTTATCCAACAAAAAATTTTACAAATTTTTTAAAAAGAAAAACTCTTCCATTGTGTCCTAGAAATTATTGGATGAGGAATACATTAAGGTGACAAAGTATTTTTTAATATGCCAAAAAACAGACAAAAATATTAAATAATATATGTATAATGTTTAGGGTCCGGAACTGTGTGCTGCTACGCAAGGCTTGGCACTATAAAACTCTATGATAATAAAAGTATAAACTGTATTTTTAAGCGCCTTGTAAATTATATACGCGTGTATTTCTTGCCCGTGCTACGTACGACATTGACCCTTCCCCTATAATGCTCCAGAACCCGCGTATGCGCAGTAGTACGCCATCCCGGCGCGGGAGAGCGGGATAGTCTAACGCAGTTTAATACCCGTGACAGCAAATTTTCCGAACCTCAATAATCTTGCAGGAGAAGAATTGGAACGTAGAAAGAAATTTATACTTGAACACTTTTACACGTAACACCGAAACCCTTTCGCACGTAAAACTAAAAATTTTAATCATCTCCTAATAGTGCCACCACGGTTTAGAATCGCGCGTTGAGTTAAAAAAAAGTGATGTTCAAGAATAGAAAAAGGTTCAAGTGTGAATATTAATAAAAGTATAGTAAAAAGTATAGTAAAATTGTATTATATGAATAATAATAAAAGCATTGAATAAAAGTGATGACTGAATCAATGTCATTTTTTTCGCGTCTTAGAAAATAATTTCTGAAAATAGTCGTTTTCAACTAGAATCAGAATCAGAATACAGGATGTCCCATAAATATATTAAAACTTTGGTCGGTAGAGGTAACGGTTGTAACGATGATTTTAAAAGGGGTCTTTTATATAAACTTTTTCGGTAAGAACCCTCGCTGCCATCGGGGCAGGCCCCCCCCCCCCTGTACCTCTAGCCCCACTGAAGGATTATAAGATTCTAATAAAAAAAATTCTAACAAAAAAACTGCGTATAAAAAAAGTAGTACTATCTGATATCACTTATATTTTTCAGAGGATAATCTTATTTTATTTAAGTATGTAGAAGAGCGTGCAGTCCTTGCCTATTAAAACTTTTTTTTCATACACATGTTGCGATATCTGGTAAAAAAATCATCGAAGTGTAACTTAAACGCCACACTCAATAGAGACAACACACGTTGGTTCTGAAATCGGCTCGTAGATGTCGTTTATTTTTAGGAGATCGGAGATCGATCGATCAAAATAAAATTACAAAATAAAGGATCATTTTTTTCAGTTAGATTTTGAGTGTTCAGCGGATTTCATTGAGCAATACCGTGAAATTTTGAATATTAATACTTCTACCTTAAGGGCAAAAATGACCGTTTAAAAAAATTGTGTTCTCCAATTTAAGGAAACCGCCGTCGGTCATGATTCTATCAAAAAACAAATAACAGAATCAGCAAAAACATATCCAAACGTCTACCAACTTTTTAAAGTTGCGATTATGCCTATTTCCAAGTGCGACGTGCGAAGGGGCTTTTTCTGCCATTAGGAGGATTTTTAATTGGTTGAGAACGACCATGACTCTAGACAGACATTCAGATTTGTCTTTGTCGTTCATAGAAAAAGATGTTGATGTCGACTTGGACAGTGTTGTAGATTCTTTCAGTCAACAGCGTAGAAAACTTCTCTTGTAAATAATCAGTACTTTTAATATTAATCGCTATGTTTATAAGTTAATACATGTATTAGTTATGTTGAAATGCCCCCCCCCCTGAAAACTGAGGCTAGCTACGCCGATGCTCGCTGCAAAGTTATTAGCACATATAAGGAGAGCCAAAAATACATTTTTATTTTTTATTTATTTATTTTTTTGGTTGTGTGGTTCAAATGAGTTATTAATTTTCTTAAAAATGGTTGCACATCACAGAAACTTAAATTGAACTGTAGATAACTAACTTACTAACAAACAAAGTGTACGCATATCCTAATCTACGCCCAGAAAAACTGACCAGAAAAGACCAAAGAAAATATATACCTGAAGAAAATGCATAACAAAATTTTACATCGAGTAATCCAGTTGTTTCATAAGGGAAACAAAAAGGGCCAAAACATCAATCACAGGTCATTTATCCACTATTGCCGTCAAGGGGAGGCAATCCCCGGTCACGAACACACTACACAGGTCATCTTACACGTGACTAAAAACATATCCTCGCCCCTAGCAGTTGGAAAGAGAAAAAAAACACTATCACTCCAACAACCGCGACTATTCTCGACGACAACGCGATTCCGATGCTGGACGGTCTAGCGTGCCGTGAATAGCGCGACTCGGCACTTTCGGTTGTTTCTGCAATGCACTATGCCACACAACAAGCTACTAGATACTAGCAGCGATGTAAAAGAGTCCTCCGACACTTCGGAGTAAGGTGCCCTGGGGCGATCATCGGTAAACAACTGGTCGTTGTAAACGCACGTCGCTTCCAGGGGGGCAATAAATTAAGGCAGACAAATTTGGCGTGGCCGACAGGGTTTTTTTCGGCATTACGGAGAGTGGCCATAATTTTCGGGTAAGTAGCACACGCGAGCCGCGGCCTGTGCGGCTCTCTTGGACTCTTAAGGAAACTCCGTGAGGTAAAAAGATGAGTTACGAGTGTAATACCCTGGTATTTCGTCGACTGTTCGGCGGCATTCGCTTCAGATGTTCGCATAAAGGCGGCAGCATTTTTGTTACCCACTCATTCATGTTACTTGTTATAGAAAAATACAAGAGTGGGTTCCGGAACCTTCGGCGTAGAAACAAAAAACTGGACGTTTTTCATAAAAGACCGAACTACTACACTTTTCTCGACGCGCGTTTCGCCAACTAAGTTGGCATCTTCAGGTGAAGATTAAGGGGTTACACCTATTTGAATTCTTTTTTTTTTTTTTTTTTTATTGGCTTAAATGACGTAAAAACGACCCAAAAAATGACATCCTGTAGCAGCCATGGTCCAAATTTTTTTTTAATGACCTTTTAAAGCTAAATTTCTGAATTAACTTCTGATGCTCCGAAACGCTTTTGAACGTTTGGCGCGTTTATAGTAGCAGTTTGGAGTCGCTTAGCTCAGTCAGTACTTTAATAAATGTTACTCATACTAAGTATAGATGGCGCTGGTACAGGTGTACTCAAATTTAATCGAGCGGTCAGTCTATACCTGCATAACCTTTATACCTTTCAAAACTTTAAACGCGATTATCTCAAAACCATGTTTTTCAACACGGCCTTACAAATAACTTCTCCAATTTTCATCCGATCGACTTGAAATTTTAACTGTAGCTTCTTAGATAGATTTTAAAGAGAAGTACACACGATTATTAAGATTGTTTTATAAACGTTTAAAAGCCGTTTTTTATAAACGGTTAGATGTCAATTTTGTGTTAAAAAAACAAAAAAAATCAAATTCACGTCAATTTGCGAGAAATGATTTTTTTAATAATAGTGTGTACTTCTCTACTAAATTTAAGAAAAAAATTTTTGTCTTAGGTGCAAATGGAAAAGTTTTATTCATAAGGCCGCACACCTCCTAAAAAAAGACGTGCTGCTTCAGACGTCTGTACTGCCGTTATTTTGGAAGAAAAAATTAAATAAAAATTGTTTTATGCACCTCTTGATATGTTTAATAAACCCTGAAAGTTCTATTTTGATTGTTCAATTGAATCATTAAAAAAAATCCAAAAAAAAAGTTTAATGTTAGACCAATCAAATAGGTGTAACCCCTTAAAACTCCACACTTGCACTATTTATACTTAATTTGTTGCCACAGTTTATCAGAGCAAACAGTGGACTGGTGGCTATCGGACCATTATCTTTATTCGTACTACTGTTACATTTAATGATTTCTAAACTTTCAAAAGCATCCAACTTTCTACTGTTTATTACATTTCTAATTAATTTTAAATTATTTATGTATATCCTATGGTTGTCAAAAGCATGTTGGGCAACACAAGATTTTTCGGTTCTGCCATATTTCAAATGAGCCATGTGTTCTTTAAATCTAGTCAAAATAGATCTTTTTATTTGCCCAATATACTTTTGATCAGTCTTTACAACTTATTTCGTATATTCCTGACTTTTCGTTATTGTCGACTTTATCTTTGGGGTTGCACAAAAGCGTCTGTAGTTTATTTTAAGAATTATAAACCAAATTGATATTAGTATTTTTAAAAACTTTGTGTAGTCCGCGGGTGAATTTCTTTTCATATGGTAACGAAACAAATTTCGAATTGTCAGCATATCTACGAAAACTTCGACTTGTACAGGGTTTTCTTAAATATATGCTTCCGTATCTATTAAATGGACTGAATAACCGTTATTCTTAGCTATATCCTTAATTAAATTTTTCTCATGTTCAAACCTCTCTTTACTGAGGGGGAAACTTAACAAACGGTCAATTAGAAAATTAAAACTTGCCATTTTATGTTGAAAAGGGTGGTGTGAATCGTTGGGAATATATCTAAGAGTCGCGTTTTTTCATATATGTATCAAACTCTAACTTATTCTATTAAATTCTAACTATTTTTTAATATAAAAATATGTTTACCGTAAGTACATATATGATATGAAAAAACCACTGCCTAAGGGATCAATATTTCCATATCTAATTTTTCGGAACCTTCGGCGTAGAAACAAAAAACTGGACGTTTTCCACGAAACACCGAACTACTACACTTTTTCTCGACGCGCGTTTCGCCAACCAAGTTGGCATCTTCTCCTGAAGATGCCAACTTGGGCATCTTCAGGAGAAGATTAAAACTGAGTTTTAATCTTCTCCGGAAAACGTCGTTTTTTTTTAATGTGAATTTACAACCTTTACGACGCTTGTGACTTTTATGGTCTTTATGAGCTATATGGCCTTTAGGACCAGTGTGACCTTTATGACCTGTATAACCTTCACGGTCTATTTTTGATATAATATGCATTTGTGGCCTATTAAAACTTTATGACCCATATGACCTTTATGGCTTGTATGACCAATATTGCCCCTATGAACTTTATGACCCATGTGACTAACTCATTATGATCTACATGACCTGTCATATAGGTCATAATTATTGTACTAGAAATGGAATTGTAGTAAAAATGAGATTAGAGGCTTATTAATGTGATTTCTGAATTTTCCTATTTCAGAAACCTGTAAAACGATACGTTACATGAATATCTTTCTTAATTCACATTAAAATACAGCCCCCCTCACCACCTTAGTCTCCCGTGGGATAACAAATAACAATACCAGACAAATGAAAACAAATTCATAATTTCACTTAGCCATATATAGAAGTTTTCATAACTTATTATTACTTAATATTTCTCTTATATTTTATTTTAGTTACGTTCAGTTTAGTAGTTATCATTAGGGTCCGGAAATGTGTGCCATAATGTCTGGTATCATAGCACTCCATGATAATGAAAGTATAAACCGTACTTTCTTAAGCGCCTAGTAAATTATATACGCGTGTACTTCTTGCCCGTGCTGCGTACGGCATTGACTCTGCCCAACAATGCGCCAGGACCCACGTATGCGCAGTAGTACGCCATCCCGGTGCGGGAGAGCAGGATAGTTTAACGCAGTTTAACACGCGTGATGAGAAATATCTCGAACCGTAGTTATTATTTCATTTTAAAAAGAGTTCGAATTTTTTAGAGCTCTGTCAACTCTATAGTTACTGAAATTTATGTTAAAGATTTTACCCATTTTGAATATTTATCTCCCTTCAACCCCCTCAACCTCCACCCCTTAAACTAAAACCCTTATATTTACAGATTCTATTATGTGCATAATTTTTTCGATTACGAATTATTCTCGTAGAAAAAGAAAAAGTGTGTTGTCCCCATTTATCCCCAAACCCTCAATCAGTCAAGCTCAAAATATAATATGACCTCCAGATCTCGACAAGAAACGTAAGTAAAGCTGGCTTACGGCGACGGGACACATAGGCAACTCGTGTAGCATGTGATGGGGGTTGCGTTAATTTAATTTGATTGTTGTAGTTCCGTGTCAGTTTGTGCTGTTGTACCACCTGCGCTATATGCAATACGTTGAATAGTGTGGTATAATTTTATAATAAAATATGGCAAACGTGTGAAAAGCTACTAGTTACTCACGTGTATTGCATTTATGATGCGAAAGCCCCTTTGACGCGTCATGTTTCTGCCAGCTTTGTGTTTCAGATTTCAAGTTGGTATTTCTAAGCGTTCTTGATCATATAAATACACAAAAAAGTTTATAGACATAATTTTTTTTACTCAAACTTAAAATCCTGACGTTTCAAAATGTTTTAAGCCTACGTAGGCCTACAAGGGGTAAAAACTTAATAAACGCAAATATTTCAGAAAGAATTAGCAAAACTGTACATCTTTCTACTTCACTACGTAGATGTGGAAGTGATATACTCAACATACGACAAATCCACTGTATGCCTTGTTGCCGTAATTCACAACTAATCCTGTTTCACAATTACTTGATTACAGATTTCTGTGATACTTTCTCACCGAAAAAACTGAACCATAATGGTATAAAAAAATTGTACAACAAATTGCATTATATTTAAAATAAAAAAAATCTACAAATTACAAGTTATATTCGTAATCCATATGCGAAGCAGCATTTGTTGGTATTCTCTTCTAACTTTCATTTAACTCAAACTGCAAAAATTCCAAATTGAACAATCATCCATAACGAGGATTCGAAAACGAATAGGTTGTCATTATTAGGATTACTTAAAGCCGTCATCAATTTAACGTCTTTATCTCGAAGTATTGGTGTCAGAGGCAGTCGATGACGTGAGGCCTTCCTGCAGCTGCTGCTAGGTAAGTAATAAGATTCCTAATTTAATAGATATCATCTGCCAGTCGTCCAATAAATGGACGTATACATAAATTATGAATTTACTTTAGACATAGCTTTGACTCGTGTGCTGATTTCTCCCATTATAACAGAGAGTCAACCAGGAGTTCGTTTGAATGAAAAGAAAAATCGGAAGATTGTATTGTTATCTCAGAAGGAAGTGAGTAATCGAGTGCAGACGTCAATGCTCCGCCATCATGGCTCCTACTGGGTGCAAAACAGATAAGCAAATGGTAAAAGGCACCATCAAGGTACTTTAGGACAACACACGCACATAAAATAATATGTTGTCTGTATTAGAGCCAGAATTTGCCTCTAACCTCAAAAAATATTTCAAATTCACTAAAATATCATTTATGTTCGTAGAAAATAGAACCCGTCCACATATTCATACATTTTCTTGACCAATCAATCTAAATAGCTCAATGGTCACGTCAGAACCAGAAAATATCACCTCAATACAATACTCAATACTATCACCTCACTGCTAATACAATAAAACCGCCAAAATAGCCCACCTAAAAGCTGGGCTAGCTTTTAGTTGGAAAATGGTACCTTCAATATGCAAGTAAACATGATATTGGTATAATTTAGTATATTTAGTATGACCTCATCGCGACAGATATGGCTTCTAACCTTAAAAAAAAATCAAAATTTACCTCAATCGTCCTCTTACTCGTAAAAATACAACCCGGCAACATGCTCATTAGATTTTGGGGCCACGGAATCCAAATATCTTTTTGTTTATCCTACTAGGTTAACATAAGCTATTTTTATGTTTTCGATTCGGTGAGCCCAAATCTGGAGTCCACAGAGCCTATTAAACTCACAGATTGTTCCTAACCTTAAAAAAATGCTTTTCTCTTATAGCGTACCCTTTTGCTTCCGAAAACGTAAGTACGAGGTGTGACTATTAAATAGCCGAACTGATGCTGCTATCAACGCGCTGCGAGCGTGTCGTGATAAGTTTGAACAGAACTGTGTCAGGTGATACTTTTCCCACCCTGAGCTTGTTGGCTCAGTTTGACTCAGACTGACGTCGTCGCTCAGTTTGACTAACAGTTGTTTGAATTGGTCTACGCATCAGGGCGCGTCGAAAAAATGTTAAATGTTCAGATGGAGCAACGGGTTAATCTAAAGTTTCTTGTTAAGCTGGGGAAAACTTTTACAGAAGCTTATGCAATGTTAAAAGAAGTGTAGGGGAATGATGTTTATTCCGCACACAAGTTTTTGAACGATTTAAATGGTTTAAAGAGGGACGTGAAACGACCGAAGTCAAAAACGGCCGAAAACATTGAAAAAAATTGGTAAATTAATGTGGGAAGATCGTCATCTAAGCATCCGAGGGCTTGCTGAAATAACAGGAATCGACAAAGAATGTGTTCGCTAGATTTTGCATGAATCGTTCAACATATGCAAAGTTTGCGCCAGAAAATGGTGACAAAACTCCTCACTCTCGAGCAAAAGGAATCAAAAGGAATCCAAGCGTTGTTACACGGTGGCATTGAAGGAGACAAGATTCGAAAGTGTGGAAGCAAAAGCGACGGAGGTTCTGAACCAGCTGAAACAAGCGGACTTCGAGCACTGCTTTCAACAATGGAAAACTCGTATGGAGCGGTATAGAGATCGCCAAGGGCAGTACATTGAAGACGTAAAAGTTGCTACTGTAATTGGTAACGAATAAAAAAGTGTTATGACAGCAGTTCTGTTATTTAATAACCATACCTCGTATATGTGGACGGGTTCTATTTTTGCTGAACAAAAAAGGGCTATTTTAGTTATTTTAAGGTGTATTTTGAGGTCATGGACACATTATGACTTGATGAGGTTAAAGGGACCCCGGATTCAGCGACCTCAAATACACTAACATGGTCTCGTATCAGTACAAACATATTTTGTTTGTGAGCTTGTGCAGTCTTTCCTCATGTTCTGCTATTGACTCATTTTGTATCGTGTATTATTTTCTAGTTTTTATCGTAGATTTCATTCCATTTTAACAATATTTTGTTAAAAATAGGTTAATAAAATTATATATCACAAAATAAAATAATATTCGTAGTACGGTTCAAGTATTCTGGGCCTAACTGGTATCAACACAAATACGAAATTTCATTTTTCTATATAGTCACCGTTTATTTCAATACATTTCTCACAACGGTGAATTATACCTTCTAATCCTTTAAAAAGGTATTCTTCTGGTTTATCAGAAAAATGGTGCAAAACGGCTTGCTGTACTTCCTCATCGGTTGAAACTTTTCGCCTCCTCAGGTCAGCCTTAAGTTTGGAGAATAAAAATAAGTCACTCGGGGCTAGGTCGGGACTGTATGGCGGATGGTCCAATGCTGTGAAGCCGCATTCTCGAATAGCCGCCTGTGAAACAGCAGCGGCATGAACGGGTGCATTGTTGTGCAGGATCCGGACGCCCTGGGTGATTTTTCCTCGACATTTCTCAATAATTGCTCGACGTACTTTAGAATGTCTAATTCACCGTTGTGAGAAATGTATTGAAATAAATGGTGACTATATAGAAACATGAAATTTCGTATTTGTGTTGATACCAGTTAGGCCGAGAGTACTAGGACCGTACTACGTATAATTTATTAATTATTATTTTAATAATACCGTGTCCCATTTTAATATTTCCAGCTCAATATTTTGTTGGGGAAGCCTCAAATCGAAAAATAACCTCTACAAAAGTTGTAGGGTTTGAAGGGGGACATCGTTTGTTGACTTGAAATTTGACTTTGACGATGTCCTTTAAGGTTATTTGAGGGTCAAATCGATTTTTTTTAATGGGATCCTCAATTTTAGACAACGTATTCAGAAAGAGCATAAAATTTTACGTAGGAATATGCTCTTGCGGTATTTTTTATGACCTTTAGAGGTCATTTCAAAGTCAAAATCGAAATAACCCGAAATTTAAAGGTAAAACTCATAGATATCGTTGGTTTCATAGATATAGTTGGTCAAACCAAATTAAAACCAGGCAGGCTGAAGGTCTGTGTTTCCAACTCTAATCTCCAAAACTGCAAACTTTTAAATAAAAAAGAAAAAGAGAGAAAGACTGACTGCCGCGTTTCTCTCCTTTTTTAGTTTTTTTAATTTTTAATAAAATAATAAAGGAGAGAATGACTGACTGCCGCGTCTCTCTCCTTTTTAGATGAATTAGTTGTTATAAAAAAGAAAAAAGAGAGACAGACTAACTGCTGCGTTTCTCTCCTTTGTTTGATTAATTTTTAATCAATTAAAGGATAAAAAGAGTAAAAGACTGCCGCGTTGTGTTTATGGAATATGGCGGCCTAGTCTAGAGCGACTAGCCGTGGACAAGGCAGGAGTTCAATCACTTACGCGGTTAATAACGATTCAGCAAAATTACAAAGAACAAAACTTGATTTAATATCTCAAACTAATTAAACAAAACTTGATTTTATATCACAAACCGGATAATGTTAAATCCGGAGAAAGGTGTTAAACGCGGCAGTCAGTCTTTCTCCCTTTTTCTTTTTTATTTAAAAGTTTGCAGTTTTGGAGATGAGAGTTGGAAACATAGACCTTCAGCCTGCCTGGTTTCAATTTGGTTTGACATTGACTTTCAATATCAAAGTCAATGTGTTTTAATCAACATTAAAGTCATTTAATGTTTTCTTATGAAACCAACAATTTCTATGAGTTTTTATCTTTAAATTTCGGGTAATTTCGATTTTGACTTTGAAATGACCTCTAAAGGTAAAAAAAATACCGCAAGAGCATATTCCTGCGTAAAATTTGTGCTCTTTCTGAATCCGTTGTCAAAAATAGGGATTACTATTTAAAACATCGATATGACCTTCAAATAACCTTGAAGGACATCGTCAAGGTCAAATTTGAGGTCACCAAACGACTCAACTACAACATCAAGCCCTACAACTTTTGTAAAGGTCATTTTTCGATTTGGGGCTTCCCCGACGAAATATTGAGCTGGAAAGATTAAAATGGGACACGGTGTATATCATAAAATAAAATTAATGTATTTTATGCTATGTTTGTATCATAAAAGCGCATTGCTTTTAACACAGTTTATCATCTTCGTTGGTAAAAACGGAAATTAATTATAGGACTTACGGTTGCTCGTGCCACAGCTTTTTCATCAATACCAATAACAAGTTAATATCGGACTTCGAGGAAGCTAATTTACGCAACGTTTTCCTTCTACATACGGATGAAAACACTTAAACAAGGAGCGACAAAAAAAGAGCCCGTTTATAGAATTTATTTAATTCCTGGCAATAAATGTGCAGTTAATCTACTCTTACAAATCGGTAGATGGCATTTTCCAAATTAAAACGCTACGCCTACTAGCAATCAGCGTCTCATAACGACTCTGACGGCCTTTTTTTGCGTGTGCACCTATTCATGGGAAAGGTTGTTTTCCATTCAACATTAATCTTATTCATAAATGCACGACTCTAAACAATGAGTTTAATAACGTTTTTGTATACTGTGATCGCTGCTCATGAGATGAATGCGGTTGATAGCTTTTACAGGAAGTCAGACCAGCTTACAGAAGTAGTACTCGTTTACTATGCATACTTTCTAACAGGGTAATATTGTCAGTACTAAAGCCCCCGGCACACGATCAAGTTGTTACTAAGGCAGGTCCCTTATAATGTAAATGTATAAATAGGGTAAACCCTGCATGGGGAAAAACATTTTTAGGTCGCCTACATTACAATCAGAGTAGCTTTGCCCGTGAATTGCACACAATGAACTAGACCGACCATACCCGAGAAATGTTGGTGAATAGATGCTGGACCGGAGACCTCATGTGTTACCAGCGATGCCCATAAAAAATAATTGAGGCGTGTATTTTAGAAATAACATGTCCAAAATTTACGAAAATAAGATTTTGGCGCCATCATGTAACAGACACTGAACTCTATCACTTCTAATTCTTCCAAAAACATAACATGTCTCCAGATATTTGCAACTAAAATATCCGTATTTCTGTAAAGACGACATATGTTTTATTCGTTTCTTTTTAAAAAACTGCACAAGTCCACGTACTAGTGTTGTTTTTAAAAGAAACTAGGCAGGCAGAGACTTGTCAAAAGTAGCGTTCTTGTCTTATTACGGGTCGGTTTTGTTTTTAGTCTCGTGTTGTATTTTAAGTAGTTTGTTCAGTTTTGCACTAACTTTTATACATATAAATATGGAGAATGAAGTAGCAAGTGGTAGTGAGCACAGTACGCGCCTGAGCGCAAATTAAAGAAAACACCAAAAGCCAGTATAATAAAAATGGCCAAAGTAAAAGGCGATGAGCATATTAATCATAAAGGAAAGGAAAAACTGATAACAAAACGCACTATTGGAAGAAACTGCAGGTAAATAATAGCTTTTACGTAAATATCGAATATTTGTCTTACAAAAATATTTTTTTCTCTAGATGTAAACGGCTCAAGTGTGAAGAAAATATTAGTAGGGAAGCAAAAATGGTTTCATTCCAACAGTTTTATAATATGAACAATAGAAATGAACAAGACTCTCATTTTTCTGGCCTAATAACTATAACAGAAATAAATAGACGCCGTCCGATAAATAGAAATGTGGGTACCACATTCTGCAAGATATGCATTTAAAGTAAGATATGAAGGCAAGGAAATAGAAGTCTGTAAAGAGGCATTTTTTGGGCATTCATGGTATAACTGTGGGCAAACTTAGACGCATTCAAAACCACTTGGTCTCACGAGGTACATCGCCAAGGGATCTAAGAGGAAAAGACAAGCAAAGGTCAACTGATTATTGAGACATTTTAATTTATTTAATTAAGGACCACATTAAGTCTTTTAAACCAAGGCAATCCCCATTACTCACGACGCAAAAACCCTCTTCGTTTTTATCTGTCTGAAGGTTTAACCATAAAGGACATGCATTCCATTCAAAAAAAACGTCATATAGAAAGAGTAGAGACACCTAAAGAGTGGGATAAAGTGATATTGTCAGCACGAAGTAAACCCTCTAAATTTCCCTTAGTCAAAATGGACCCCTCAAAGTTTTTTGACATAAAGTTAGCCACCGATCAATATTTTCTGAAAATAGCTAATTTCTCTAAAACAAATTCGCATGTTCGAAATTACTGCACAGACTGCTGTAGTGAAGTTAAGATAGAGATCCTCTATTGTCAGAAGTAAAATAGCAATAACTGCTTTAATAAAACTCACACCAGGTTATTTGCAAGCTGTGCCAATATCATCAGCCAAACTAAAAATTCTAAAGGATCTCTTACAGTATTTAGGAAATGCAAAAAATCGAAAATTTTATGACAGCATTTTTTCAGAAGATCTGCAGAGCAATGACGCCTTAGAAATCTATGAAGACAACAGTAGTGGTTGCGATGAATCCTAATTATTTTTTGTAACTTAAAATTTATTAAAAGCTACATTTATAATAAGTATCCCTTTTATTTTATTTTTTCTTTCTTTTTAAAAACAACGTCAGTCCAAGTTGTTTTATTTTTTTATTAAAATCATGATATTTCTTAAAGATATTAGTCAGAAAATCTTTATTGAACTTATATTCATCACTCTATGATTTAAAAGTTTTTTAAAAAAATGGTAATAAACTCGATAGTGCGTTTTTTTCATCTCCTGAAAAATTAACATTTTGGACATATGTTGTTTCTAAAATAAACGCTCATTAGAAAGCATGTACTTAAACTAGATTCATTTCAAGCAATTTTGTCACAAACTTGATATGGTACAACTATGTAACTTTAGTATTTATTGACAAAGGAATTGTTTTTTGGGACTAGGATTTAGGCCCAATTCACTTTCAATGTATGTATTTAGTATTTATTGAGCAAGGTTTTTAGAATAGCTAGATATTTCTTATTATATTTTTGTTTCTTAGCAAGGCAGCTGGGGCCTTTAATAAAATAATTTCCATCTGTTTGACCAGGTACATACCATCGGAAACCCTGTCTGTGCAGTTTTGACCTTCACAGGCCTGCTATTGTAAAAAACCTGGCAGGGCTTAAGAAACAGACTTCATTACAAATGCGATATTTATTCCTCTCTTCCTATATAGAGAGTGTTTCGACATTTAATGTAATAAGGAAACTCTTGCTACGGCAGTAACTTGCAGCCAGTCCACCATTTAAAGCCAGAAGGTGGACCAAAACATATGAATTTTTCTTATTTAGATGCGCTGAAATAGACTAACGAATTAGATTTGGCATAATCAGTTTCTGACTGGGTATTTCAAGAAAAAAGATCACATCAGGGGCTAACGAAAAATCAAACTAGTTTTGATCATGTCTTGATGATGCCAACGGTATTGGCGAAACGCACGTCGAGTGTAAAAAAGTGTATTGCTTCTCTGAAATCGACTAAAATAGAAGAGGAAATATCAAATCCTCAAAAAACCCTTGTAAAAATCTATACTTATTTTTCTACAATGTTATCAACATTTAAAATAATATGTCTACGATTGTCAGTTTCATTATTTTTTTACTTCTCATATCACTCTCCGTGGACCATCTATTTCCAATAAATCACTTCAACTCCACAGTAAAATTTAATGGTGAAATTCACATAATCGCGCGATAAAACGAAAGTCAATTTAAGCGGATTAGAGACGAAAAGCAGTTGAGGTAACTCCGTAGGTGTGGGGATTATAATAATTTGTATTATGTAGCTTTAAATAACATCGTAAAAATGTCTCTCTTATTGGGCCAGATTATAGTTACAGTTTCTTAAAGGCTATTTACATAAATTTGGCTAGTTTTGAAGAAAAAATCAATGGATTATTTAAAAAATATTGGTTGCCTGGCAATCAATTTAAAATAACCGGATTTGTCGTTACAGTAAAAAAAACTGTTTATAATTCATTGTTTGCACATTTCCTATCTGCACGGTCTTATATGAACACACTGTAGATAGCCATAAACTTATCGATAAATCAGTATTTCCAAGTTGCTAATTATTTAGAATCATCTGGAAACATATTTAGCGTTTTTGATAAATTCTAAGAGGGTCCAAAGTAAACACTGTCGTCAATTAATCTTCCACTTCGTCTGCGTCTAGCTTTGGTCGTGTTTACCTACACCCCTGTTTAGTTATATTTATGCTTTCTGAGAAAACCGATATGAGGACACTAGTGGAACAGTTTAGGTTCGTAAGATTTTTAAATTACCCAATAACATACAGAATATATCGTTTATAACGACGTTGAAAATGGTTTAAAACACTTTACTCAAAAATGGTCTTTATTCATAAGAGAAAAGAGTACACTTAAACATACATGGGTACAAAAAGCTGAAACAACAATCATATATTTTAATAGTAGGTACTTACAAATTGATTCTACAAACAACTTAAGCTAATTTTAATTAAATCTTAACCAAAAGATCTGTTATTTTAGTTTGTTTTTGTAATTATTTGTTTTCTAAAAAAGTTTCTTTGGATAACTATTTCAAAGCAGAATCTATTTTAGACTAACTTAGATATTGATTAAATCTGAAAAAAATGTTGAACCGTTTGAATCGCTGAAAATGCATCGTTTATTGAAGGTGGTTGAAAATCGAATTTTTGACTCCAGATTTAAATCTGAGCCAGCTAAAATTTCATCTTCGGTTATAGGATCCACCGTTTCGAGTTATTCATCAATATTTGAAACGTGTTCCCAACTTTCTTGAATTGTTAACTACAGGTAAAGTGCTAACCCATTGAGCTAGAGGTAGATTGTCTTCATCCTTATCATTTTGTAGTTGAAGCTATTCTGCTAGTGGTAGTAAATCATCTGTGTCAAAAGAGTTTTCTGTCGCGTTTAATTGAATCCAGCATGTGTAAAACAATTGGCTATTGTGCTCTGAGAAACACGATCCCAAGCTTTTGAAATTAGAGAAATGGTTTCAAGGATAACTAGTTTTTGTGGAATACCTTTTTCTTCAGTGTTTTTAGAGACTGAATTGGTCACTGGTTCTATTGATTGCAGAACTGACGTGGTATTTGATGGAAGGAAAACACGTTTTATAGCTTTTAAATTCTGAATATTAAACTCTTGCTTCAAAAATACGAACGAACGAAAGGCACAACCCAAAAGCAGATCGCGCGCTAGCTAGGTCGAGAACACTTGCCGGTGCTTTATTTCCGGAAGCAATTTATCATTCCGAGAAACCTCGGAGGGTGTATTCCTGATGTATTTACTCAGTCCTTTAAAATAGCATTGAGCTGCTACTTGTTTGTTAACATCGTCAGAAGCACTCGTTCCAGGTATTTTACAACGCCAATAAATACCCTAAAGGAGGCGGCTATTTTGCATTTATTATAGAGGGATATAAGACCAGTTCTATACTGAGATGATAACTACACAAATTATAATTTGCATTTATTAAATAATGAATGCAATAAACAAAATCATATAGCGATGTTGGTTTTATAACAGTAAAATTTATAAGAAGGAGAAGTTTACAGGAAAAAGTTAATTCTCTTCAGGAGTTACGGAAGAGAATACAAGAAGACGCGAATACATTTAAAAATAATAGTGAAATGTTGTCTCTGAAACATTCAGACATTTAAGGTGTATTCTAAAATGTATTGAGGAAGGTGGTAGGCACTTACAACATTTGATTTGAAGTTTGCCATTATCACTATTACCAATAATACTTTATGTACTGTAGCTTTTATTGCTTCTCCATACATATTCATCTTTTAAGAATAAAACAAGTAACAGAATACATTGAACCTTTTAAATGTAAATAACTCAAAATCCGATGGACTTAGACGACCTGGAACAAGAGTGCCTTTTCTCTGTAGAATTGAGCGTTATTTGTCTTGTTTTCCGCATGGCTCAACACATAAAAAAATATAAAAAAATAAAATGTTAATTTACCTAAATAATACGGTGAAACTGGCGCCTTCTATGAGCAACGTCAAAATAAGCTTAAATTTCGTAATTCTCATACCAAAAAAACATAAAATTACCAATTTTCAGATTTATACTATAAAATTGTCTCAATTATTGAGAAATTTCAGAATATAATTAAAACTTTTAAACACGCTGCATCTCTTAAACCAGCGACATTGGTATGAGGCATGTTGAGCTCAATCATAATATTTTGCTGTCTAGTATCTCCAGTTTAGTATTGGCTCGTTATTTCTCACTCACCCTGTATATAAAAGACAAATAGAGAAAAAAAAAACAATATACAATAATGAATTATTTGTGTAAGTACATGATTTAAATCCGGTGAAATTAGAGCATTATAGGGCAGAAATATAAAACTATTATCCTGCTTATAAAAACAAATTCAATAAAGTTATCAATTCCTGGCGGGAAAATAAGCCGATACTTTCGTTCAGTGCTATTTATCACTTATCACATATATAGTACTGATGACACCCGATAAATCAGGAATATGCCTCGAATCTCATTTAGGCATACTAGAGGGTTTACCCTATGTCACTGCTGGTTTATACATGTCCAAAGTTAGGCTGAGCGCACACTGGTTAGCCGAGACAAAACTGTGTATGTCATTACGTCACGGAAAGTCCGCGACATCTTTCCAATCCCAGGGCAATATTCTAGAGGAGTTATCTGGTGATATCGTCAAGTTGCACAAATTTACGTTTGGTTAGAACATCATATATTATTACTACGTCGCCGTCTTTATAGTCACATTTCCTAGCTTAAGCGCTGGGACACATTCACCCATTGACAGAGAATTTGGCATTGCTCACCACTCTTTCTGCCGATACTAGAGCGTATATCTCTACTTTATCTAGTCTTTAAAGGCGCTTCAGCTCGATTCTGAATATTGTGGGTAGAGCCAATGCGATGTCTATGATGGTGTTCCTTGTTTATCATCACAGTATCTGGTCAGTTGAAGTCCACTGTTCGATTGGTGATAACTAGTCTATCCTAGTACATCACTGCTACTTCTGATTCCAACATAGCATCAGAAAAATCTATGTAGTAAGTTGTTGATAGACAAGCTTTACAAGTTAATTGTGCCTGCCGAGATGTGCTGACTCTGCTATCATAGAACACCCCTGTTGTGTATTCTATAGTTTCGCCTGGAGATCCGCATTTCCTGCATACATCTTGGACGTCATCCCTCAAGATTTTTTATTATTGGTATTAAATAGTTACATAACTACTGTCGAATGTCAAACTAAAGATACGCCTACTTCAAAAAGTCCATTATTCAATGGCAACCGAGACGCACCTCTTCGTAGTTAAAAAAAAGACGTTTATAACCAACCAGCAAAATAAATTACGTTTGAAACATTGCACTTCTCTTCTAATATGAATATCCGTAATAATTGTGATGTATAGCGTACTTTCACGCAAAAAAAACAATCGTCAATTCCATTCCCGAGATGGCTAAATTATTCCTTGCCAATAAAACTCTGATCAATGGAGGCGGTCGTAAAATTCATCAATCCCATGCGAAAAGGACGATCATAAAACGAGGATCGTATTTCTTGTATTGGATGGTGCTTATCATCCCATCACGGGTTTTTCTACAAACTGACTGACATGGTACTTAAAGCCGATTATAATTCTAACGGATCGACCATTTCGTCGTATTAAAATAATAAATTTTATTGCCGTACAAGTAATTAAAATGATGGATGCGCATGCGAAATCGAGAAGTCAAATCGTCTTAAATATAAGCTGAGTTTTTCGTATAAGGATGCAGTGCAGGGGCTTAAAGTTCAATAATGACTTTTTAGAGTGACAGTTACAATATGAAACAAATTTACATGTTGAAAGAAAGCGAACTGGTATCAGATTAGAGCCATAAAGGTATGCGGATATTTAGAAGTTATACGAGGTGAGTAAATTAAGTAATGAGACTGGCAACGTAGCGCCCGATCTAACAACCCTGCGAAGACGGGACTTGGAAGGACGGTAGGTTAACACGTAGTGCAACTTCAGCACAAGTTTGAACTTGTTAGATTCATTTGTTTGTTCTTTGTGACTATTTCGTAAACCGATTTTTTTCTAGTGCGTTTTAAAAATGAGTGACATTAATTTTGAGCAACGTTGTGCTATCAGGTTTTGCTTCAGACTTGGACACAGTGCAACGGATACTTTTGCAAAACTTCAAAACGCCTACGGAGACAGCGGACGGTCTTCATCTTCGTGCTCTTGTGCGTTCAAATCATCGGCTGACGACAAGAATGGTCGGGGAAGAGTTTAATTTGAATCACACCACTGTTCATCCGATTTTGACTAACTAATTGGGGATGCGAAAAAATCTGCGCAAAAATGGTTCCAAAAAACCTATCGCAGGAACAAAAGGACATCAGAGAGAAAGGTGTCGATTGAAAATGATCCCCATTTTATGGAACATGGCATTACTTGTGATAAGACTTGGTTGTTCGAGTACGAGCTGGAAACAAGCGTCAAAGCATGGAATGGCACACTTCAAGCTGTCCAATACCCAAAAAGCAAAAATGAGCAAGTCGAAGATCAAATGAATGCTGATTTGCTGTTTTGATAGCCAGGGAATTGTCCACGAAGAGTTTGTGCCTTCAGGCCAAACAGTAAATCAACACTTTTTCAGAGAGGTTCTTGAAAAACTTTAAAAAGGGTCATGCGTGTGAGATCAAACATCAAGAACAACTGGATGTTGTATCATGACAATGCGCCTTGTCACACAGCCATTTCAGTATACAAGTTTTTAATCAGTAAAAACATTCCTGTGGCTTCTCAACCTCCTTATTCGCCTGACTTGAGTCGTTGTGACTTTTTTCTCTTCCGAAAATGAAAAATCACCTCAAGGGACGCCATTTTGGGACCATAGAAAACGTTCAAACGGCTGTAACCGACCAGCTGAAGGTTATTCCAGTATATGAGTTCCAGCACTGCTATGAGAAATGGAAGAACCTTCTACAGCTCTTTGTGGTTTCCCAAGGAAGTTATTTTGAAGGAAACAGTACTGAATTGTAATTATATTCGAATAAAGAATTTAAAAAAAAATCAGTCTCATTACATAATTTACACACCTCGGATTTATTAATTCAACTGTTGTGAACTAACGAATAAGGGAACAGTGTCATCGAGTAAATGAAATATCTGTAGTATGTGGTAGGGTTTTAACCAACAACCACTTTGTGCAGTAAAATCACTAGATACAGTGCAGCAACAGTAACTTTACCCTTGGCCGCGCTAGACAAAACCTAAATTTGTGCATATTTCCTTGTACGCATTTATCGCGCAATGCTATACTGGTTGTACTATAATTCGCTTAACAAGTCAGTGAACATCATCACCTTAAACATAAAAGAAAACGAAACAAGACAGTTCATGTGCCAGAGTCAGAGATAGCGATATCTAGTAGCTGCTCTAGCAGTCTGGCAATATGAGCCTTCTACTGAAAAATTCTCTACTCTGTTGGTGCATGAATGTATATAAGTGTAAATCCAGCCGTTTCGGGGATTTTTTGATTTTTTTTTGAAAAATGTCAACTTTTTTTGAGTAGTCGACTCCCATTTAATTTTTGACATGGCATAAATACATAAGATGCTTTGTACTCTTCATTATTCTAATTAAAATACCAGGTTCAATTTATTGTTACATTTTGCCAAATTCAAATCCAGATAATTTGGTTAGTTCAAATGAAACTGCATATATTTTTCCGGCCCACACTGTCTAGATCATTTCCAATTTCTCTTTACTCATGCACATCATGGAGGTTGAAATAACAAATTTCGAGATATTTTCGATATTCTTCGGTTAAGGATTTTTGTTAAAAGTTGCCATCAAACTGGCCACGAATGGAAACTGAAGACCTACTGAACAGACCTAACCCCTAAACCTATTAAACAGGTCCTAACATCTGGCAATAAACAATTTCGTATTAGTAATTATCGGTTTATACTAAGCAATATTAATATTACTTATAAGTACTACAAAATACATTATATGTAAATAACATATGTACCTAACTAGCAAGGGTCATAGACAACGTTCGTATAATTAAAACGCGGTACTACTGTGACCACCTGGTGTGCTAACAGAACTGATAGCGTCCGAGTAATAGAGGCATTAGAACTGGTACCATAAAGGTAGCAATCGACATAAATTTCATTCAAATGTGCACTTAAATTATCTAGCGTTTCTTAAGGCATAATTGTAATTGTTTAGAGATCTACAGGTGAACATGTTAAACATCAACCTACATGCGGTATTATTAGTGTTAATGGAAACTACATTTATGATTCTTAACATTTTAAAAGTTAATAGTTTGAAGTACGTACCTACAATAATATCATTAATGAGGTACATCATACGAATGCATAAGGAAGTACAAATACAAGTCAGCTACAAAGAAATTCCTTGAATTCGATATAAATTCTGTAGAAATAACCTAAAACAATAACACAGGACCACAAAAGTTTTTCCAATGCGCGGAAGTACAGACCCGGTCTGCTACATGTTTTTGGTTTTCCTCAGTTTTCCTCGTTTACCGCTAGTTTGTTTTCTAACCTCAAAACATATTTTACACGCTTGATTACACAGTCACACAAACATAAAGCCAGAGAAGACCATTCTCCTTATACGTTTTTCAACGCGCTGAATCAAACCCTGAGGTCAGGATGCACTTAGTTGTATGGTTATGGAAGTCAGACAGCCCTGTGGTACGTGGTTATGGAAGTTTACATATCTAGAGTATAAAGTTCCGGGGTTATATGGCTTAAGACTTCTGGAATTGAAGATCATGATTGAATAATATACATGCTCTTCATCATTTGCTGCGCTATAATACTTGCAGAACGCATAGGGTTTTTTGAGGTTAAGGTTTTAAAGGGTTGAAAGTTTCTGAGGCTTAGGGTTGTTATCCCCGTAACATTACAGTTTCTAATTTAGTATTTTTCATAGGGATTTTTGTTTCTAAAGGAAGAATTCTGGCTTTGTGTGCCTGTATAATCAAGCCATCGTGTAAAAGGTGTTTTTTGAGGTTAAAAAAAACTAGCGGTAAACGAGGAAAACTGAGTGTATGTATGTATGAGTCGTGTTTAACCCAAAAACATAAAGTAGACCAGGTCTGTATTTCCGCACATTGGAAAAACTTTTGTGGTCCTGTGTAATTTAAGACCTTTTGGAAGTTGAAGTAGCTGAGGAAGCAGAACCCTGCTAAAGAGCAAAAGTGTTGCGTGAGAAAAAAGTCGGAAACTCAAACAATCCAGTAAAGATTGATGCACAACATGTGATAAATAAATATTAATTAGTTAAATTAATAAATATTTTCTATGCTTTCTATAATTCTCATTAGAGGTAGATGTATGTTCAGTTTTTTTTTTCACTTGTTTGTCTTGGACGTCAATATCAAAATTACACAAACCTTATGCGGAATCTTAAATGCTCCATGGTATGTGAGAAATATACAGGTTGATTCACGGTGCGTGGCCTATTAAACATTTTGCGAAACCTCTAAATGATATAGAGTTGAAAATGTATATGTAGGGGGTTTTCGGGGATCTCCTACACATCTAAAATAATAGTGACTTTCTTGACACTTCCGGGTATACCGGAAGTGAATACTAACTTCTTTCTTTTAAATGCCATGCTATATTTTTATGTCATATTTGGTTTGTTCTCTGTAATTTAAAGTCATTTTAATAGACAATGTCCATCTGTAAAACGAACGGTTTTCGAGATATTCCAATTTTAAGAACAAAAAAATTGAAAATGTAAAGCCGTAGAAAAATATTAGTAACTTTCGCTGCAGTAAAATTCTATGGTAATTGTTTGAAAGGTTGAGATATTGATGTGCTGTCAAACATACTACATAAAATGTACAGGGTGCTCAAAATACAGAGTAAAACTTGAACAACTTTGTGCTTTATTTCCTCTATGGTCAGCGAAGAAATCAAAGGGTTAGCCAAAAAGCATGAAGACCAGCCAACGACATTGCTGAGTGAACTTTAGAAATATTTTCAAGTATTGCTCTCAGAATTCCAATCATCCATCAATCTTCAGCAAAATGCTGAAGAATCTTCAGAAAAATGAAGAAATTTTCCTAATGAGCTGCACTTTATGTGTGATATATAGTTTCTGAAGTATTTTTGTCCACTAAACACGGATCCGGTATCAGAATTGCACCATCTATCTTCAATCTTCAGCAAAGTGCTGAATACATTCATTTCTCTGAAGATTCTTCAGCATTTTGCTGAAGATTGAAGGGTGATGGAGCAATTCTGACGCCGGATTCGTGTTCAGCGGGAAAAAATACTTTGGAAACCTTATAACGCGTGTACATTTCAGACAACATTTTGTGTGTGACGGTGTTATTAGTGTGATTCTTAAGATATGATTTAATTGGATAAAACTCCAATGGCGTTTAGTGAAAAGAAAACTGTTTGTCCTGGAAAGAAAGCTAAATAAACGACGTTGTAAACATGCAATTCTCCATACTGTTTCAATAGCGCGAAAAGGAAATGTAAGAGAATGTATCTTCATGTATCACAAGTCAACCTACGTCCTGAAGGCGGTTGAGGTAATTATTACGTATTTATTACATTATTATATGTTTCCAATTACGAATTACTCTGACCTTCTGTGACCGATCTTTCACGCTGGAGGATGCAGAATAATTACTATCCCGTTAAAATGTGTAAATTGGATTTGCGTTTTTAGTGGCGCCAATAGTTTAATTGAATCAGCTGAAGCAATGACTGTTGTCTCTATTTATTATAAGTGTAAGGGGGACGTAAAGACTATAATATCGTATTAGTAAGGGTTAATACAATTATCACTTGAATATTAATTAATTTGATTAAAATTTCATATGTTAGTAATTCATAGAACACGTGAGACGATATTGTTTAACCTTTTGATATTTTATGCATGGATCAAGATAAATACGAAAATGCTCAATCTGTATTTGTTTCAGTGTTGAAGCTTTAGTCTTCAAGAAAATTATTTTTTACACACCTGAGAGATATTACTCAGATGTTACCAGCAACATGTACAATCAGCGACAGAAGCATTTAAATCAGGAAAAGTATAATTCATACCTCCTATTTATTATAAAGTGACCAGACGTCCGTCATTCAGAAAGCTTGTCCGTCTTCAAGAGCAGTCCGTGAAACTGTCCGTCATTGAATTTTTTTATTAAAATGTCCGTAATTACGTCTTCTAGGTTAATCTGAAGACGTATCGACGTATCGTATCGATCGTGATTAGATATTAGTATTTCAAAAGGCATCAAATTCCAAAAAGTATCCTTGTGAAAGTTTATATTTTTATGTAAATGTATTTTTTCATTGAAATTCTGAAGTGTCAGGAAAACGCGTGACCTTGAAAGTTTTAAAATTTTCGCCTGCGACGCTATTTGGCCCGCGCCTCACGGCGCGAAAAATTAACTCTAGCTTCGTCAATGTGAACCAGCTGAACATGTACGTCTTTGGCAAAATCAAAATCTGATCACTTTAATTTATTACGCTAGTTTATATATTAATTGGTTGCTTTTAAAGATTTATTAATCCAAATGACCCGATAAACTTAAAGACTGTGACTAGTATAATCTGCTAATCCTCGTTCACTATTCTTGTAAAAGATTTTCTCATTTAAATAATACTTAAATCCCTTGTAGATTAAACCATTAATATTAAAAGTACGTATTACTGACGCCATTAAGTATGTGTAATAATTAGTAATGGTATTTCTCATTAGCTTTGAATTTGAGAAACTCTTTCGAATAAGGCAAAAATTCTAGTACGCTAGAATTACGCAGTGATAATCATACGAATTTGATATATTTTGATATAGATACTACACAATTCACCAATAATATGCAGTACTTCTATATTGTTTAAAACACGCATATAGCGTATATCAGTTTATTCGCAAAGATACTCACAAATATATACCTAATTATTGACCAGACTGTACTTCTTGAAGCGTTACAGCTACAAAGAAATGAGCTGTGGACACAATATCAGGTTTTTACTACTTCGCATCCTGCCGCCTAGGGTAAAGCTACTATTGATACACTAGTAAGCGGCAGCCTAATGCATACATAGGTGGATATTAACAATATATTAAATGATATATTTTTATGTCATTTTGTCGAATTTACTTGGGCCGGGAGGGCACAGCGCAACAAGGCAGAACCAACGGTCCAATGCGTCGGCTTTGGCGTACAAAATTTCGGCGAATCGTAGCTCAGGTCAGAGTCGGGCTCAGGTCACTAGGGTATTATTGCAAAGCGATACACAGAAAATACATCAGAATACATTAGTGAATATTCGAATAAACGTACTAGGAAGCGTACTATTACACGACGATATTTAGGTGTGGTAATGTGGTCACGAAAAATGAAACTTAAAAGGACTTACCCATTAAAACTCATAAATTGTTTAATACAAAAAGTAACATTACTTTTTAACTACCGTATAATATTTTGCAGGACATATTTTTGCAACTTTTTCGTCTTTTGGTAAACAGTTATGTGTCACTTAATTAATTTTACCTTTAATCTGACGAAATATTAGAGTCTTCCTTGTCTCAAAACAGGAATTATGGGAGCAGGAATTTGGAACAGGTATACCCTGGAAAAACGAGTCTTCCTTCAAAGGCAGACCTGTTCCAAATATCCGTTTAGCAGGTATAAAAATTTGGCAAGTAAGACTCGAATATTTTGTCGGTTTAAAGGTAAAATTAATGAAGCAAATTCTAATCAATTGTCTATCAAGAGATGAAGAACGCAATAGTGTACTGCTATCATGGCAACAACATGGATCCTGTATTACCCACTTTTATAACTGATCAACAGAAATCATCTAACTGTCATAATAACTTTATAACTTGTGAATCAAATTTCTTCGAATTTTAGGTCGAAATTTTATGAGCTTCGTGATTAAGTTCTTATAAGTGCCATGTTTCGGGACCACTAACATTACCACACCTAAATACGGCTCCATTTTGTAATAGTTAGCCCCTTAGTACGTTGTAATTTTGTGTGAACTATCGTTTTGTAATAATAATTACCCGAGTCCGCATCTGTTGAGATTCGCCGAAATCTGACGTAATCACCATGTTCATGCTAGTAGCATCTGCGCATGTCAAATTCAAACTGCGCCAGCGCTCGGGGACTATTGGGAAATTTTTCGTTAAAAATGGCTTTAATATCCCTTAAAGACCGACCACCAAAATACCATTTAATTATTTGAACTTTTTCGTCAATGTGATAAATATCCATTTTTATTTTTATGAATATATGTAGTGTTTCTACAATACGCTCGTAACAACGCACTTTTATAATCAGGCACTAGACCAGAATAAAATATAAAATGGTATTTCAAATTTTCAAACACAAACAGCCCGACCGACAAACCGGATGGCTTTCATACGCCTGCGTTAGCGACTAGATCGCGATTGGTTCTCACCTTACGTTTACATCTGCTTAATAAAGAAGTTAAACTATCAATTGCCCTTCATTCGGCTATGTACGCATTAGGGTGCCGCTTACGTATACAATTACAGTTACTAGAAAGTCGACTTATTTTTTATTCGACTTATAATTTAAAAAACGAAAAAACCTAACCAAACTTCTCTTATGTTTTGTAACAAGGAAGTATGAAACCCAAATTCATATAATGAAACTTGAACACCTGATGAAATACGTTTTCATGGATAACGTGGGTTTTACAATGCAGAGATAACACAGAACTCTGAGGGATTGGTAAAAGAACACGATGATCAGAAGAAACGCTCTCGAACTCTTCTATAATTTGTTTATTTTGCTTGTTTTCAACGTACGGCAGTATTAGTATGCTTTCTGAATATTTTTTCACCGTCAAAAACACCTACTTGGTCACTGCTATATGACGTTTTTCAGCGTTACATATGTTACGACCGCTATATGATGGAATTAGTGCCGTAGGAAACCAAAACTTTAGGGATAGCAAATATAAACAGCTAAAATATTCGGTATGGAAAGAAGACCGGTGTGGAATAGATCACGTAAATGTTCCGCTGTCGACCACCTGAGCCCAGATTTTGAGCATGCTGACACACGTGTGCGACACAGGTGGGGTTTATGGGAGGAACATATGTGCAGGAAAGCTTTGTCTTTCAAAGTTGTAGAATTTCCAATATTGTATAATGTCTTATAACTTTATAATGTATGTAACTTGTATAATAACTGTATAATGTCTTGTAACACGTACTATGTAATGTTCTATATAATGTATTGATTAAACTATAACTAAAATAAATTTTTACTTCGTGAGAAGAAATCTTCATAAACTGCGTAAATGCAAAGGGGTGGACAATAATGTTGGATGGCATACACATATCGAAAATCTATCGAAAAAACTATCATCAATTTGCTTTTTGTTTATATCGCATGAAACAAGTGTGTAACAGAGAAGTTATGTTATCCTATTACTATGGACAGATATACTCTCAACTTATTTTGGGGTTGTTCCAGCCTTTCTGTCAGAGTTTTTAAGTTGCAAAAAAAGAGCTATTAGATCAATTATAAATGTGTCAAAATTATCGTCATGTAGACCATACTTTAAAGAATTAAAAACTCTTACATTACCCTGTATATATATTTTAGAAATCATGTTATTTGTAAGGCAAAATCAAGAAAAATTTACAAGGAATAACTCTTTTCATGAATACAATACTCGAACAGCGGATTTGTTTTGTTATCTACATCATAATTTATCTTTAGCTGAACAAAATCCTGTATATATGGGTGTACGTCTTTATAATAAATTACCAAATAAGTTTAAATGTATCAATAATTGTAATGCTTTCAAAAAAAATGTTAAAGAGTTTCTAATTGAGAAAAGTTTTTATAGCATCTCAGAATATCTTACGAGTAGTTTTGTTTAAGGTTTAGTTATATATGTATATGTTTCCGTTTGTGTAAACAATATTTACTTACAATATTTAAATTTTACAATATTTGCCTAATTCAATATGTTATTTAATATTCTTGTGATTTCGTCGCATTTAACTTTTAATTTTTTTTCTACTTCTTTGTTTATTGTTTATTGTATGTATTTGACTTATCCTATGCCATATATGTGGTCTTTTGGGATGAATAGAGATTATTATTATTATTTCGCCGACTTTATAGTCACACTTCTCAGCGTAAACGCTGGGAAACATTCACCCATTCCTGCTACAGACAGTGATGGCTTGATATCTCATCCCCGCCTCCAGCAGAAATTAGGCTCAGGCGAGGGGAGGAAATTCATCCTATCCCAAAACCTTTCTTACAATGTGGCAAGTTTGTAACAATATTGCCTTTTGGCCATTTCTAATGACATTAAAAGATAGTCCTAATGCCGCGATGTTCTTGGCGAATCTCGTCGTCATTACTCCCTCTGCCGATATTACTAGGGCGTACGTCTCCACTTTCTCCAGCCTTCATAGGCCCTTCAGCTCGATTGACAAATTTTCGTACTTCGCGATCTTCTCCCGTTCAGTCTTCTGAATGTTGTGGGTAAGTGGCACAGCGATGTCTATGATGATCCCTCTTCGTTGTTCCTTGTTGATCAGCACAATATCTGGTCGGTTGAAGTCTACTGTTCGATCGGTGATGATTAGCCTATCCCAGTACATCACGGCAACTTCCGATTCCAGCACAGCTTCCGGGACATATTTGTAGTATGGCGGAGCAGTCGCTAACAGGCCATACTTGAGCGCCAGTTATTATTATTATTATTATTATTATTATTAAGGGGGTCTGGAAATGGCTTGAAGAGATGAGACAGCGACCAATTACATAGAACTTATCGAGGAGGTCTTAATGTGTGCCGAGATGTAGATTTCAAGATCAAGATTTCAGTCAAAATATTGAGTATTCAAATTTCGATATGGGGTTGCCTTTTGGGATATGGATGGGGAACTATTTAAGTCACAACATAGCTACTTCGGTGCATTAAAACCAACTCTATAGGCTACCGAAAATTAAAAACCGCAAGTCTCTAATTCGAATATAAATGCAAATGGCGCTAATCTAAAAAATGTTATGCTAATTTTAACGAGCAGTTTATGTACATTACAGTTTTGTAGATCTAAACACCTTAAAAGTAGTATTTAATACAATCAGTGTTATATTAATGAAGGAAATAATTATTTTTTTCTTTTTAAAATTAAAATTTTTCTTTTTCCAGTCTCTGCTGAATTTTCGAAACCCATTATTAATTTCCATTTACAATTTCAAAAACAAAGTAATAAATTATCAGCCGCTTACTACTGTTCTAACACCTCTAAAAAATTGATTTACACCACGCCTAGGGACAAAATCCGAACGTTTTATTTTATTAATAAACAATATGATTTATACTTTATGCAACCCAGTTGAAGGAAGAAAAAATAATTTAATTATCCTACGTTAGATACAATTTACACTACGTCTAATAATTACTAATTCCAGCCTTGTACGACCTTCTCGCATCGAAGGCATTTATCAAATGCCATATAAGTATTTTAAAGCCGCATACTGACGCCTACTGGAGTTATTAGAACATAACTATAATTATTATCAATAAATAAGGTGTCGCCTGATTTGCATCGTTTAATTAGAAAACAGTGGAAACCGCGGTAATGCGAGGGGAATTTCGTAAATTAGTCGAGACCGTCGAGTTTCAAAATTACCTCAGGTCCTTTGAGAACTAAATGAATCGGAACATTATGCTAGAGACATGAATAAAACAATAGCGGTAGTTGATGCTATTTTAATGCTTATGTTCCTACTACGAGTAGCAGAGGCGTAGATATTTAGAACTTACATGTTGAATACATCAGTGCGATGTGTTTATCAGGTTGGTGATGTATAAGGTTAGATCCTTGATTTGAAGAAAATAAGAAAAAAAAGTAACAATTTTTTATTAATACAAAGTTGTAATAGACTATAAAAATATACGTAATAATAATGTACGTAAGTTAAAATAAGAAGATTGGAGTTATAAAAAACATCGTAAGATTAAAAAAAAAACGTCCTCGAAGTATGCCGATTTGATCTGGCATCAATGCGCTTTAAGTTTTAGAAGCACTGATGCCAGATTGTTAAGGGTGGTTCAAAAAAAAGTTTTATTTTTTTTCTTTGCTCTTACCCTCTCAAATGTTTCTATTTGATGTAAAAAAAAATCTCACCAAAGATGAGCGCTGTAGCTGAACTCTAAGAGGTCGTTTTTTTTATTTTAGTTTCCCATTTGATTAACATGGAAAAATTTTGATTTTTATTCAAATTGAAATTACATGTAATCAACTAAATTTTTTCAATGGACCATATGGAACATATTATTAGACCATATGTTCTAATTATCATAAGTGCTGCCATCTAGACTAGTTGGTAGTAAGAAATATAGTCTTTTTCAGATAGCTTTAAATGATCTTCTAATTGTGATAAATATACGTTTTGGAAACTTTCCAAAACTGTATAATAACGTACTATTATCACAATTAGAAGACCCGTTAAAGCCATCTGAAAAAGACTATATTTCTTACTACGGGGAAATTGTTTTCAGTATTTTTTTTTATATAATTTATTATAAGTTTCATTGTTATTGGTGGTCTAGAGTGTATTTTTATGTTTTAACAGTTTTAAAAATGTTTGTCGGAAACTAGTCTAGATGACAGCACTTATGATAATTAGAACAGAAGGTCTAATAATATGTTCCATATGGTAAGACCAAAGAAAAAAATTTTTTGAACCACCCTACTATTCAGTATTTAAAAAATAATTTTGACTAGTATATGGATGGATTATTTGTGTTCGTTTATTGTTAAATAACATATTTTTTCGACATTAACAACAAAGAGAAATAATTCTAAAAATGTATGTATTTTAAAAGAAATTGATTGGTGCATAAATATGCAAGTACAAAAAACAGCACAAAAAATTGGTAGTAAAAGTTAGTATATGTTTTTTTTTTCTAATGGGAAGAAAAATTGGTAGAAAAAGGCACGAGGAAATTTTGCAATTTTTAAAAAATAAATAAAAAAATTAAATCTTTTCTCACAAACACCATTCGGTTGCAAGTGTAGTTTTTTATACATAAATATCAATTATTATAAATGTTACGAATAGCACTTGTATTCAATACTCCAGGATTTGTAATCCTCTTAGAAGGTTTACGCTTTTTAGGTGATTTAGTTTAGGGCTGCTACATGCTAAAACAATATATTGGACTGTAGTTTTAATTAATGTTTTAATTTTATATTTAAATTACCTTTTTTAATAGCTGCTAAGGGTAGCAATGGACCATTATTGTTTAGTTTTTTTTTTTTCAAAATAAAGCTATACAGATGCTACTAACTCTTAGCAGCAACTGTTTAACTATTTTGGCATTTCGTAAATAGAAATCTGACAACTATAACACTTTAATTGTTCTGAAAATAATAGTTTTTAACGTAAGTTAAAAGTGTGAGGTTCAAAAAAGACACAAACCACTGTGACATTGACAATGCCTACAAATTTTAGTCAAATGTAAGAAGTCCCATTAAAAATTCTACCCGGAATTCAAAATTCGGTATTCTGAAAATCCAACCGAACCATGGATATAGTCGGACCAAGTCCATTTCCTAATATCATCTTGGATAAATTATACTGAAAACAATGACTGTCCTCATATGACATTGTAGTGTCCCTGATATTTAATATTTATACAAAATCTTTTAGTAGAAAAACATCATTTTTCAACAAAATTTGACACATAGCAAGTCAGAACTTCACCCGAAATTTAAAATCAATACCATATTGGTACTCTAAATATGGAATAACCAATGCAGGAAAATTTAGCATGCGAATTCATTTTTTTAAATTTATCATTAAATGAATTTAATATTAAATTAACTGATTACTTTTACTCATTTCCAGAGAAAGACAATGTTTACCATTTTTCCCTTGAGAAATATGTGCCAAAATGATATCCTCTTTTCGTAGATTTGAGAGAATCCTTGGGGTACATCATTGTACCAAACCAATTCTCGCATAGATATTGATTCATATGTTTACATGCATGTTTTACAACTTCCCGTACGTATATTATAATATTGTTCAAATAATGTAACTCAAGCCTATAATTTACTGGCATCGTGTTATGGAAGCGCAATTTATTATTATTCCCGGTTAGTTTGTAGTAGTTTCTTTGGTCTAGACATAGCTATATTTTATATTCGCATACTTAAGTGAACAATCAAATTTATTGCAGGAAACAATAATTCCAGTACATGGGATGTAATAAATTATGGTATATTGTGTTACAAATTCAATATTTTATATCACGTTGATCTGTAACTTCTCTATACGTACCATGAACCATATGCATATGTGCATGTGATAAATACTTGTATCGTGTACTGTTATGTTGTGAGTGAATATACCTATATTAAAATGAAAATTTCACATAGTATAGCCCTTCTAATTTTAATTGAAAATGATAAATACACCTGGGGAACAAAAAAAGCGGTGCCACTTTATGATTCCATAGGCGTGCATATATCTTTTATAAATTCGAAAGTTGTGAAATATTTTTTTCATTGAAATCAATATAAGAGATTAAAATTAGCCTGCATACAAAACTCTTAATATTTGCAATATAATTTGCTGTAAATAATGTTCATTTAGCC
Organism: Aromia moschata; assembly: GCA_029963805.1. Taxonomy (NCBI): domain Eukaryota; kingdom Metazoa; phylum Arthropoda; class Insecta; order Coleoptera; family Cerambycidae; genus Aromia; species Aromia moschata. The sequence goes on from JAPWTK010000004.1 coordinate 1,429,730, forward strand.
AGATCATCTCAAAAAATTGTCCGTGTTAATAAACCTAGTGCCGTGTATTTCAGATACACGGCACTGGCGTCTTAATCTCTCTTAATCAAGTAGAATTCCTAAAGTCGTAAATCATTTTAACGACGTCGTAAAATTTTATGGCACGTGGACCGAACAAGTATTTAAGGAATGTATTAGATACAAAGCAATCCAATAGTATAATGGTCGGCATTCGCTGCTGCATCCCGCGGCATCGCCTTGCCGGCTCTTCAAAATTCTCTTAAGTATAGTAATATACATAAAGTTGTTTTAATTTATAATTATTTTTTCCAGCAATTTTAAATGCTTTATTTTAATGCAAGTAATAAATTTATATCCATGTATTTTTTTTTAAATATTTCCAAACTAGCTTTCTATGAACGTCAAGAACTAACAGTTTACTGAAGTATGAAGTATACTTGTATAGTGAGCTTAGCAATTTTAGAAAATATATCTGACAACTTTGCTTTTTTCTACCTATTTTCAATTTAAAATGGAAATTGTATACATCTTTAAATTACAACATTTAAGACCTCTAAACAATTTTCGGTAATAACTCACGAATGCACGCTTGTGAAAATTACACGTCTTCATGGTTGATACCCAACTTAAAATGTTCTTTGAAAGTTTCTTTAAATTTTCTTATCGAAAATTACCTAACTTGTTTGGAAGGTGGATGTTCCACAACGCATAACATTAGAGTGCATAGTTGTAAAACATTGACCTAAGTGAACATCAAACTGAAAAATATATCCGAACATTTCTTCTTTTTATACTTGAATTGATTCCAGTTACCATCAACTTGCACAAGTGTGTGTAGACATTTCCAAAACAGAAAGGGGACAAAAATAAAAGAAAAAACAGAAAAATAAAAGATATATAAGTTGTATAACTTCAGATTATGGTTTCTTCTTTCATACAATTGGAAAGCCATTCTAATTATGTAGTTACTCCCCTCCAGTTTCTCGTGAATCATTTCTTTGTTCTGTATCCTATTACAAAGATCTTCAGATCACACCAAATTATAGAACCGTATCATATGTAATATTTGACTTGCTGATAGTCAACATATTTCTCTTTTAGACGCTTTCTAAAGAATGACTGTAAGCTAAAAACAGTAATTGCTTCTTGACAGCCTATTAGGTAATTAATAATGTATAAACAAGTGTTCAATTATTGCAGAACCAATATACATATTTGGAATAACAGCAAGAACGACGAGTTCCGAATAAGGAAAAAGGGAACCCGCTGGTCGCAGCAATCGCAGATTTATTGCCTAGCGCTTCAGGACATCTAAATTTCGATGAACTTTATACCGTGGCGGTGGCCGGTATCAAAAGGAGTCGTTTCTCACCGCCCACCCGTATGCATTAGTTTAAATCAATGTCGGCAGATCTGGAAGAGTGCGGTCATTGAATAGATCCACAGATCGAATGGGACAAACAATTTACTGGGACGTTTATGGTCCTGGCGCATGCGATTGTGTGGCAGGCGCATTGTTGCTTAATCGTGAGTTAGGTATAGTAGGAGAACGAATTTCAATGACCTTTAGGGCGATCGGGAGTATCCACCTTTGCAAAATTGATAGTTTTCTATGAATCTGTATGGACGGAAAAAAGACTAAGAGACAGAGAAATCCGAACACATAGAAATGATGGTCCAAAAAATCTACTTGGTTGTTTGTTGAAACAATCTTTGTTGCTCAGATAATTTTGAAACTCAACACAGCTTCTCGATACTTAAATTAATTAACCCATTTTACAAATTGGTGAATTGTGGATGGTCCGACTACTGACATGTGTTTGAGAAATTGCCAAACAGGTTAGAGATAGGTTTGTTAAGGGGTTGGAACATTTCCATTCACATTATCCACTTTTTAAAAATTTTCAGGAAGAAGGAATAACTGATTTCTCACTTTTCAAGTGACTTAAGGCACTGGATTTTTTTTTTTTGGTATTTGTATTAGAACTTTAACTTTGCTTCTCAATTGGTAAAATAACAGCACAACAATATAATACTCCAATAAAGTGAATTAAAATTTGGATAATGTGAGTAGTCTTGCTCCAAATTATTCTACATAATATTATTTTTTACACTAAAATTCATGAAGTTAGCTAAGAAAATGAACTTGAAAACAAACTCAATGGTATATCAATAAAAATTTTATGTAATATGGTAGTTCATAATCAAAATACTTAGAATACGGTTTTACTATCATCATTGACTGATGAAGTGAAATATTTTTATAATGAACCTAAAATTGAAAAGTACAAAAAATGTTCACAGTAAAAAGTTCCAACATTCTCACATTCTTCTTAGGAGAATGTGAGTTTTGAAACAATTCACAGATTCCGCAATTTAAAATAAATACGAAAATGTGAGTTTTATACCACTTTTAAGATTTAAAATGGCGTAGTTCAACACGATGAACAAGATAGCGCCACTAACTCTATTTCGAAAAATTATGGATAATGTGTTTTGCATCTGGACCCCTCATTTGGTCATCTGGAGACCGAGAAGATGGTTATAGAGGCAAGTGGAGGATAATGGGCAACAAATCAGAGCGCAACAGCATCTTTTTGTGGTTGTAACTTCGAAGAAGATAAGACATTGTTCATTTCAACAAAACATTACATATTTCAAACAAACATAATGATGATCATAATACATATTAATGGTATACCAAAGCATCTAAACTACATAACTAGTAAAGTGTACAAGTAGAAAAACATATTGTTCAACATAACTAAATGTTATTACAAAGCATCAACGGCAGTGTGGAGCTACAGACGCCGAGAGAGACACACAATCTAGTGGTAAGTCTTCGAGGAAAATGATTTTCCTCCTTAATGATTTTATTTAGGTTTTTGGTTGGTATATAAGATATTCGCTTTTGAGATAGACCTTTGAGGAACCTCAACAAAAGCAAAACACTGGCCTGGAGTTTCAAAGAGCATAACACACTCTGGGAAACATATCGCCTTCCTCTTTTGACTGATTTTATGAATCCATTGATCCCTGTCGTCCTATTCTTTAACTACTCATTCAAAGCCGCTTTTATTAATGTTATGTCTGAAAATATGACGGTCATATCTATCTAAAATGGCGATTACTAACTATTATCAATTTTTTCAAAAAAGAGTTTTTAGAATAAAGGAGATTTGTGTGAAAGAGTCCTTACTAAGACCAATTCTCCAAACACCGATTACTCTACCTGTTGTTTGCTCGTATCTGACAGCATTTTATTAAACTTGACTTTTAATGATTCACAAACAAATATTGTATTCATATTATTATGGATTTTCATAGTTTAATTTCTTTTTTTTATACCTGTCAAACACGCGCGTTAGGTATAATTGAGGCAAGTCAAAACATTTCATAACGCATATCGTTACGGTTCTTTTTTCGAAATTATGTTTGTGTACCTATCATGGTGTCAATCATCAGCATATTTCATAGCGCTTTTAAGCTCGCGTGCTTTAATTAAGTACATCAACAGAGTTTTTTTTATCGGCATATCATCTAACTGTAGTTAATCTATGCATCGTAGCGTACCGTGTTAGACAACGAGAGTGCTCTACAAAATCCTTTTAAACACGCATTTGTAATGGGATCACCCAAATCGTTTGAGGCTTTGAAAATAATTAATGGACTCCAGTTAATGGGCTGTTGTAAATTGTCACCACGAAGTAATTAATTTGACATTTCTCTAAATGGAACAGAAACGTATTAATAAGAAATTATATGTTAAGAATTAAGGTTATCGGTTATTTTTCAATTTATTGACATTTCAGATTTGTTGTCTCTACTAACATGCATTCTGGAAATACAATTAATTTATCTTTAACTTCTAAAATTATAATTTTATTAAAAAATGGTAACTTGCTAATTTATGTATGATACACTTTTATTAAGCTTCCCCTTTGGTAAAGAGAGGTTTGAATGTGAGAAAAAAAAATTGAGGATATAACTTTGAGTAGCACTGAGGTTACTCAGAAAAACTATTAAACAGATTAATTAGAAAATATATATTTAAGAAAGATATTACAATTCCACGACTTTTCGCAGAGTTCAAAAACAAAATTCACCCGCAAGTAAGGTAAAATCTATAAAAAAATATGATTTTGGTAAATACTTCAAACAATAAATTACAAAAACTTCTAAGCAATCCGTAAGATAAAACAAATATCAAGGAAAAGTCGGTTATTTATGAAATATGTTGCAAATATTATGAACACAAGTATATTGGGCAAACAAAAGAAATCGATCTTGAAACAGGATTCAAAGATCATGTAGCTGACTTAAAATATGGTAGAAGAGAGAAATGTTGGGTACCCCAATGTGCTTTTGACAATAATGATAGGATAGACGGTAGATGTTAGTAGCTTAAAACAATAAGTCATGTAATAGACAGTGGACAGTTATATGCATTTGAAAGTACATACGGTGTTAAATGTAATACTAGCATGAATAAAGATAATGGGCTAATACCTAGCAGTCTACTGTTCTGGTTAATAGACAATGACAAAAACAAAACAAGTTGTAAAGATTGTGAATAAAAGTATACTGAGCAAACAAAAAGATCAATCTTAACTGGATTCGATATCGGAAGAACATATGGCTCACTTAAAAAACTTTAGTGGCTTAAAATTAATAAGACTGTAATAAACTAATAATAATGTAACATACAATAGACAGCTTGGTAGACAGATGCATACGAAAGTATACAAGTTTTTAAATGTAATAATAACATGAATAAATATAATGGCCTAATATCTAACAGTCTACTGTTCTGATTAATAAATAAGGACATAAGTTACGGCTCACCGAACCGAAATATTCACAGGTCGACGAATCGCAATGAGAATTAGATTTAACTTTAGTTCTAATCATCTCCTGATAATGCCAACGCAGTTAGCGAATCGCGCATTGAGTGCAAAAAAGTGTTTCGGTGATAAGTGGTTAAAAATATTTAAGTGTGATATTGTTTCTACGCCGAAGGTTCCAATTCTCCTGTATGTAACCACATTTGTATATTAGAATAATTTGAAAACTGTTTGGTTTCAGAGAACTACAAACTCTGGATTCATGGTCACCTTTTCCTTTGAAACCGGACTGCGGGGTTGCATAAGATGCTCATATTTGTAAATATTGTTCAATAACAAAGATTTTAAATCTACTTCATATGTGATTTTTATATAAAAATGTTTATTTACAAATTTACACTGGAAAACATAAATAAGAGGTAACATGAGGTAAAAAAACTGAATGCCACATTAAATCCCCACTTAAAGAATATACAAACACATACTCTGATCGAATTTGACACAGACTGGTCCATTTAATCCGCGCGCGTAAACCGAATTGGTAAAAATATTTTCCTATGTTGGTACAATCTTCGTTGACATTCTCGTGAAGTTTGAGCGGGATATGTCAATTAGTGTGTGTTTGGCAACCATTTGTTTACAACGCGAAAAGTTTGTCTGGCGATTTTTACAATGGAAAAAATAATTAAACAACGAGTTTGCTTGAAATTTTGCGTTTCCAATGGAATTACGGCTACGGAATCGTTGAAAATGTTGCATTTGGAATTCCACTGGAAACGCAAAATTTCAAGCAAACTTCAAGTAAAACTCGCCAGACAAACTTTTCGCGTTGTAAACAAATGACTGCCAAACACACACTAATTGACATATCTCACTCAAAATTCACACAAATGTCAAAGAAGGTTGTACCAACCTAGGAAAAAAAATTACCGATTCGGTTTACGCGCACGGTAATGGACCAGTCCGGGTCAAATTTTATATAAGCAAAATTACTTCTGATCTCTTTCTTGATATTGCCAAGGTTTCTATGTCAACTTTTTTATTACAACCATATTGAATATTGATTTATATACTTTAAAAATTCATAACCGAGTCTGTCTAACGGAAACGTCGCCCATAAACGGTGATAAAATATATCTCAGTAATTATTAATGTTACATGGCACCGATACAGGTGCGGTCCTGTCATATTTAACATCTAAAACATAGACTTGCTAATTCGTAACCAAATTTACGCACTTCATCGAACATCTCGGAATAAATTAGCAAAATGTGCGCTGTAAAAAAAATATGTAAGAAGGTAGAACGCAGTAAAAGATTAAGTTATACACTTTAAAGTAATGATCGAGAATCGACTCAAAAACCGTTTAAACGCTCGTTTATAATCGAGAAAAATGCTAATCGGACTGTGTTAATGAAATAGCAAAATCTCAGCAGGTCGTCGTCAGCCGACAGTTTCTGAATGGAGCTGGAAATGTACACCGAGAGCTATAAGATAACAGTTGACGCTACCTCGTTCTATAACAAGTTAGGATGTTGTGGATTCTACCCAGGAACGTGTTGAAACGTTTAATACAAATAACTGTAGATGCTAGGTGAAATTTATATCAACTTTACCGAGGCCTGTGAGGAGAGACGCGTGTTTATTTAAAGACGGTTAGTAGACTGTTTCTAAAGCAGAACATTATTTTTAGTTGCGTGAACCAAAAGAAGAATTTTGAAATCTAAATCCTAAAAATCGCGTGCAAATGAACCCCACGGACTCATCTGTTTTTCTGTTACTGATCATTGACAAGTGTTCTAATTGACAAAAATTGTTCATTGACCAAAGTTCTAGTGCTATAAAAATAAAGAATTCAATCATCACAAACCAAATTTGTCGTCTTACGCTGAGTGACATGTTTTTGTAATTCAAAGGCAAATGAACATTCTATTTATCGCAAAATTATCCGGCATTACTTCTTTTCCACACTTTGTAACAGTATATCTTTGGTATGTCGATTTTGCTATTGACATATTATACAGTATGTCACAAAAGTCATGAGCTTTTCGGAAAATGGCAATTTTTGGAAAAATCGCTGGTACAGGTCAATTTTGTGTTTTTGGGGCATTAACTTTGACTGAAGTTTTGAAGTTTTTGAAGTTCAATTCTCAGAAATGTAAGCAGTAGCGACAGGAGGGAGATAAGATTGTTTTTTTTTAATGGCAGCAACCTTTTTTATTGCACCGTATGAAAGCTTAGGTCTTTCTGATAATTAATCAGGTGTTCAACATTTAGAATGTTGCTAGTCAAAATTTTGAAGAAAATTCTTAAAAACCATAATATCCGAATTTCTCCCTTCCAATGAGACCTTATTCTATGCACCTGAACACAACCAATTTTTGTTGAAATAGCTCTTTTTGTTTGATTTCAATGGATCAAATGTTCAAATTGCTAACTATCTGCAGTTTGACAATGACCCAGGCTATCAACAAACTCTCTCTGTACATTCCTGATCGTTTCAGGTGATATTTATCCAATCACTTGGCGAATCAGTTTTCATTGTCGGGCTACACTGAAGACCTGAAGTCTCTGTCACGATACACTTTTTTTCAAGTATCCCAATCAGAAAAATTTAACTGGGGTTAAATCAGGAGACCTCGCAGGCCACTCAATTTTCCCTCTTCTGCCAATCCAACGATGTGAAAATTTATGGTTAAAGAGTTTCTTACCATGGCTGAGTAATGTGGTAGAGCTCCGTTATGTTGAAACCTTATTTCGTCAGGTTCTAGTCCTCTTAAACCCAAGTATTGTTTTTTTTTTAAGATACCTGCCCACACATTTAGCACTCCAGGATACTGCGTACTGGGTATCTCTTTCATCCAATGTGGATTGTGTCGTTTATACAAAACGTAGTCTCGTCGGAGATGATACTGGTAACGAAATTCTCGTCATCGTTACAGCGATTTTGCATTAATTCGCAAAATGCCATCGACTATCAATATCGTCCTCTGCTAATTTATGGGTCAGTCGCTTGTAGATATGGTATTTTTGTCTCTTAAGGATTCTGTGCATGGTACTATGGCAAACGTCAAGATCTCGTCCAACCTGTGGTGTTGTTGCATGAGGATTATCACCAGCGGCAAGAAGAACATCTAATTGAACATATTCCGGTACAGTGAACCTGTGTATCGCGTGATCAGGATAAATAGCATTATAAAGACCACGAATCTTTATTTCAGTTCGTTTCCAATCGCCGTACCCTATAATCCTGAGGATCTCAATCCTTTGTGTCTCTGTTAATTCTTATATTCGGAAAGTTTGCCTTTAAAACGACAGTCTTAAAGACAGACAAGTTATTGCAACACTTTAAAGAGAATATTTGGTTACGAGTCGAATATCGAAAACAGAGCAATTGTCGAACATACGAATGAGGTGTCGAATTGTCATAAAGGTTTGCTTATTTGAACACTCGTTGGTTCTATCTATCAGCGCATTTTATCGTGATAGCGAGGAATGATTTTGTCAAAACAAAAACAGGGACGTGCTGTGTACTTGTCACGAGAAAATGCTAAAGCGGCGTTTACATTGGTATAACTACTTGTACCAGCAACTGGTACAAGTAACCAAGCTACTAGTGAACTATTCCAAAAAGTTAAATGCAGAAATTACAGTTTTTTCCTTTTTACTTGTTGAACTACAAATTAATCAGAAATACCTAAGCTTTCATAGGATGGAATAAAAAAAAGTGTTTGCCCATAAAAAAAAAACATTTTCTCCCTCCCACCACCACTGGTTACGTTTTTGAGCATTCAACTTCCAGTTCATGCCCCAAAAAAAACAAAATTGACCTGTCCGAGGAATTTTTCCAAAAATTGCCATTTTCCAAAAATGCGCGTGACTTTTGAGAGGCACTGTATATGTAACTTATTTATGGTAAAAGATAATATAAATAATTTAATAAGTTAATTAACGTCTTAATAACAGTGAATGAATGTAACTTAACATAGATATTACTTACATACTTACACTTTTAGTCTTCATTTACGTAACCAGTACCGTAAAATTTTAATAAGATTAATATCCCCATTAGTGGGTGCTATGCAGTCACTTTATGTGCTCAACGGTTCTTTCTTGATGTTACCATGAGAAATTAAAGCGTGTTATATTAATCACAAGCTCAGGCGCTACCTCTAATAAACTTGGAAGTAAATTCCAAGAATGTTCAAAAAATTCTACCTAAGGAATCGATACTTCCACATATTTTTTTCATTCTCCCACTATTAAAACTAACTAAATTGCTGATACACATTTAACTATGTAATATTTTTGGAATAGTTGGATAAACTCAATTACTCAAATCTTAATCACTGGGGACACAATAAATGTATTTTAGTTTTGGCCAACGGTACATATAGGTTACGGTTTTGTATCCTTTAACGCTTTGACACTTTAATGCGTTTTAAATTAAAAAAAATAGGTAAATAAAAAAATCTATGTACCTAATTGTGGTACGTACTGAAATTGGGTTAAGTCTCTACTTCACATCTTTACCCAAATTCAAATAACCAAATCTAAAATAGGTTATACATGTCATGAAGGTCATATCAATCATAAAGGTTATATGGGACAAAAGGTCATTCATATCATAAAGGTTATATATCATAAAAGTCATATCAGTTGTTAAGAGCATATATGTATGTGTATATACATAATTAGTCAGTTGTAATCAGACAAGCGCAGAAAGAGGGTGTCTTTTGTGTTTTCCTCTGTTTTAATTTGCACGAATGTTTTTATTTGCCTTCACTTTATTTCTTTTTAAGTGGTTTTGTTTCACTTCACTTCAGTTTCTTTATGTTTAGTGGTTTTGTTTTTAATTTAATCAACATGTCATTGCGGAAACACAATAAAGTTTTGGAAAAACTTATTGAGTTAACTTAAGTTGAACTTAATTGAGCGATCGCGTCGTCTACTGGTGTAGAAGCCATGACTTCAACTGACGGCAGAGGCAGACAGCTGCGTGTGTGAAAGCGTCAATCGGAAACAAGGAAGTGTCAGTCGGAAACAAGAAAAGACCCAAAGTAAGGACAAAAGAAAACGTTGAAATAGTTAGTCAAGTGACAACGAACAATTCAAGAACATCAATCAGAAGCCATCTGAGCCAATGGCTGAATATGCCTTATACAACGTGTTGACGAAATTGGGAAAATGATTTGAAGCTCCATCCATATCGTATGCAATCCACACATTAAGTAATCAGGATGGACGAACCTCAGTTACAGTTTTGCCAATGGTTAATTAACCATTTTAACAATAACGATGCTGTCTCCGAAAAGTTTTTTTTTTAATGATGAGTCTTGGTTTCGTCTTTCGCGCTATGTTAACTCTAAGAATATGATAATTTGGGGTGCAGACAACCTTATAATATTTATATTGAAACTCCACTACACCCACAAACAATTTTTTACAGAAACACTGAATGCAGGGATGAGCCGTTTAGAAATCATAACACGTACATAACATAACAGGATGAAACTCGTGCGCATTCTACTAGGGAAACAATACATTTTGTAGGCGGATTTTACAAAGATCTTATAATTAGTTTGACAGACCATATTCCCTCCTAGATCTTGCGATTTGACACCCTATGATTATTTTCTCTGGCCTTATCTAAAAAATTCCATTTTTGAAACTCTCGTGGGCGATATGGATGACCTCTAAATTAATGGAACACCGTGGATATTGTAGAACGTTAATGACTTATAAGTTAAAATAAGTTATATGTGTTAATTATTTAAATAAGAGCTGAAGTGTGTATAAATATGGGCGGTCATCATTTAATAGTGTCTTATTTTTTCGAAAATCTTTCTACAGACGCCTTAGAAACGAACATTGTCATAAAGTTATTACGTACATTGTCATTATCGGCACCGGTCTGCGAATGAGCCAAATGCCGTATCAGATTGATAACCTGGGGGTGGACTTGGACTTCGATCGTGTTTGTAGCCCGCGGATTAAAAGGCTCATCACTGATGGTGCGCCTGATTCCTTCCGAATACCTTCTCCGCTCTATAGCGCGCGATTCGTGATGACTCATTTCATTATTTTTTACCTCTGATCCCATCGAGACGCGGCAGCAATGAGGAAAACGCATTGCCGGGATGTTTGCGCTCGTGCATCCAGTGACCGGGCTCGTTAATTCGGAACGCTCCAAGACGGACGAGTTTATTATTAAGTCCTCCAATTAGATTGCACAGGTGCTGCGTCGGAAACAATGCGAAGCATTTTTGCGTCGACGCCGCCGCTGTGTATACGCTTGGCTGCCGTTCCTGCTGTAACTAGACTGCGACTGGACGACGCGCGGGTTTCCGTGTCGGTTTTTAACACCTGGGGTATTTTTAGTGTGACGCGTGTCACTGACTAGTTTAAATAGACGGAGCGGTCAGTCGCACATTTTATAAATTAGCGTAAAATAGCGTCCTAAACTACACCCGATGTGAAATGTGCCAGCGGAAACTTCCTGCTTGATAAACAGCGCATTCTAATGGGAAATAACACTATAATAACAAAGTAATACAATTTCACGTAAGGTCCCACTAACATTACCACGAATATTCAGTAGAGCTATGCCAGAATCTTTAACCTCATAAGATATTCGAAATACAGAAATTACCGTGAGTAAATTCGAAATATTACAAATACTTATTTTAACCACGGAAACTTAAAATCTGAATTCTGGACCTCAAATTAAGAAATCGGGTTTCTAAGGAGGTATGTCCAATCCGGAAATGGTTCGTTAAGCGGTTAAATCCCTCCAAAGGTGGATGACAAAATGAGGTTTTAAATATGTTTCCTTACATTTCGAAAAAAATAAAGAAATTGGCAGAAATGTTGCCGTAACAGGAAGGGGGTTCTAAAATATATTTTTCCAATCGTTCCTTATCGTTACGAAGGGGTAAAGTAAACTACCCGTTTATTTTTTTATTGCAACTTTTTAACTAACTCGAATTCTATGGTTTAAATATCCATGTTGGGAACACATGCTCCTTTAGAAACTTTCTCAGTTGGTCAATATTTTTTGTAAAATTGATAGTTGTGAAGTAAATAAATCAAATATGTTATCATGTCACACACGGTTATTTGGGAAATAAAATTAAAAATGGCTGCTGTCATCTAATCTTATGCCATTTTATTATCCTTCCAAATTGAAAAAAAATAAAAACCTCATTTTATCGTCCATTTTTGGACGGACTTACTTTTCATGGGCACATTTTTCCTTAACACTTATTATACAAATAAGAATAACTACTAGGGTTTTGGGGTCGCTGATCCGATGTCAGATTTTCAAAATTTAAAATGGCGGATCCAATATGGCGGACAAAATTTTCAAAAAATAATAGATCAGGACCAAATATGGTTTACATAGGTTTTTGGGGTCGCTGATTACGAATCCGGTCAGATTTTCAAAATTCAAAATGGCGGATCCAATATGGCGGACAAAATTTTGACAGGAAATAATATTTTATGAAAATAATTTAAAAGTAATAAAAAAAGAAAAAACTGTGATAATAAAAAAATAATTTTTTACTGCAGCTCTTGTGCTTGTGACAGCACCAACACATTTATATCTAACATGATACAAGAGTCATATAGTTTTTATAAACAGTTATTACAAATTTAACATCAATATATTTTATAATTATTTAATTAGATAAACATTTTAATGTCAACGGTTATAATTCATAATAATTATAAATAAATAAAGTAATTAAAAAAAAAATACAAAAACGAACATTTTGAGATTTTTGCAATTTTAAGATTTTTTTTTAAAAAACTGAGCAACGAAAAATTTTGAAAAAAAAAGATATAAACCTATATATGGAGAATACGAAATAAAAATTTCAGAGCTGTAGGCATATGCGATACCGAGAAACTGATTTTTCAGTGAAAAAACAGCATTTTTTCATGTTAATTGTTTCTAACAAGTATTTAAATAAATTCATTATTGCAATTTTACGCCAATTTCATAAATTAGGTACATGAGGTTAAAAAATACTTTTGTACCTATAGATAAGGCAAAAGGTGTCAGAAGTATTAAAAACACGAGTAAAAAATAGGTGGGACAGGGAAGCGTTTCCGGACATACCTACATAGTTACATACATTACCTTTTTTTTATTAAGAGGTTCCGAATTCAGATTTGAAGTTTGGGAGGTTAATCCTGAAACACCCTGCAGAAAATAATTTAGTAGGATTAACATGTTGTTGACAAAAATATGTCAAAATTATGTTTTTTTACTCCATCCACACCATTCTAGACTTAAAACAAAAAATTGAAATTTTGAAAAATAAATATATAAATTATTTTGATGTCTTCATACTCAGAACGACGTGCAAATTGAAATTATAGAAAAATATACAGGGCGTTCCATTTAAAAACCCAAAGTTCCTATTTATTTCACAGATTATTATGAAAAAGCACGAAAAAAATCACGGGCCATTTTTCAAGAGTTATTGATATTATTATTATTGACACCTATATAATACATTGTTTTCATAGTCAGAGCCAGTGGGACTAAGGAATTAATTGTTTTTATAATGTTCTATATTTCTGTAATTACTACCTACATATACATGGTGTCTCGTAAATATGCGCCAACATTCTGAAAGCATAGAAGGAAGGTAAAAATAACACTAGCTCAAGGGAAGAGGCTAGAAATTTATATCTCTCTATTTAGATTCTAATACTCGTTGTGTTTTTTTTTTCTGTATATAATAAAAATTCATAAAACGATGATATTAAGGGACCTTTCAAATCATCACGAAAGCCAGAAATAGACGGACCCAAACACCAGAAGTTGAAATTCTTGAAGGACGTCAAACGTTGAACTCAAAACAAAATCATTTTTAGATCCCTTGGACATTTTACTAAAGAAAAGGTGTCTGCTTTTCATCAGTTTCGAAAAAATTAATGGTTTTTGAGATAATTGATAATAATTTTCATCTAAATAGTTTAAATAATAACTTTAATGTGAACAACTAAACCGTTATATTTCATATTCACCCCTAATTATTAATACGAAGATCTACCATTTTATTGTGGAAAACATCGTAGATGAAACGTCAATATTTTAAATTTGAGCGAAATTGTTCCTGTCTGCCATTTGTCGGTGTATCGTGTATAAGAAATTTGGGACGGTCCTTAAGCGATTTATTGAAACAGTTTTAATTATCTCCCGATGATGCAGATTTGAAGTTTATGTAGGTAAATATACAGTGGCTGATAATAATGTTGGTACATACACAAAGCTGTAATTTGTTTTAAAATAAAAAAGTGAAACTGTTTTCCTACTCTCTATGCCATTAACTTCGTTTAAGATGACCATAATATCTACCACCGTATCACCTGAGACATCGTTTGTTGCGAAAAGGAAGTTTACTACGTACTTTAAATAGCTCAGCTTCGAACAAGCCGACCAATAAATACCTGCATTGATAAAGGAACGAGAAGTATTTATTCCACATATGGCTAATTTAAATTTAGCCGAGGAATCTTGTATACTACACTTTTGAAGTCGATTGCGTATACTTTGTGCACGCAACGTGCATCGCGCCAAATGCTAATAAGGTGCATAGAATAATAGTAAACACATAACTTCTAGGCTACAAGCGTTTGTTTGTAACCATGTCACGTCCCGCGGTAATCAGCGGAACGCTCCTCTATCTGATCTTTAACTTCTTTGGTTGTATCTTATCATTATCATTACACCTCTAAATGCCCGCGGCTGATCTTCCCGCCTGGAGAACGCTTGATCTTCTTTTTTTGAGAGAATGAATTGCATAAGATTATTTTCCTGTTGCTTTTAATAAATGTAACGTTTAGAATAATTGTTATTTCAGTTCTCGACGTTCCTAATAGCTGTTTTGCACTTGTCAATTTTTCCGTCAATTAAACTGACGAATTTTTTTGCCACTAATTGAAGAAAATTTTCCATTTTCAACTAACCAAATTTCAAACCAGCGATCAATTTGAAATTTGAACTTATGCATGCAAGGTAGTCGTTTAACTTCTTGTTTTATGTTTGTGTGGATTGGGTGTGGGGTCTTCTAAAGTTTATAAAAAAACGGTTGCATTACACCTTACTTTCCCTCGTGTTTTACCAAGTTGGTATTACTGACTTGAAGAAGTCGAAGGAAAATTCATTCCAATATGCAATTCACTAAGATTATAACAAAGTAGTACATTAACATAAACTCTCTCACCTTTACATATTTTTAATGAAGGTCAAGCTCTTTCATATTAAAGTTCATATGAAAGAGCTTGACCTACATTTCAACAATCGCAAATCATATTCCAAGAGCATTAAGCTAAGAAAATTTAAAATATTACAAAATATCTTTCCTAAAGATTTCCTGTTACTAAATGGTCTTTATTTAGCAATGTAAACTATTGACGTAGAAGCAAATAAGAACGAGTACTTTAAAAATTTACTGAATGTGATATCGTTACATTCAGTAAATATTGACAAATTGGAAAGAAGCACCTACTGAGTAGAATGTTAAAAATGTGATAATCTTTTTTTTATAATAGACACTCTGGAATTAATAATTACATGTACATCGTAAGAAAAATGAAAAACTTGGTGTTATTTAAAAGACTCAGAGGGGTAATTTTATTGTTATGGTATTAATTTTAATCATCACATGAAATTTTTCATTCAATAAATTCCTGTTATGATGATGAAGGGACTGCCTCAATAGGACTTGACCTGTTCCAGTGAGTCGGAGGAGGTCAGCAACCACTAGATGTAGTTCCCGGCCGCATGATACCGTTTTATTCTCCTGATCCTGGTGAGAAAATAAGCCATATCTTTGAGTGTTGTTCGTCGTCAGATACCTGTCATAGTGATGCGACCTAATAAGGAGGAAATCCGGATCTATGATTTTTGATGATATATAACGGTAAACGGAAATTACTCTTATTATACATTCCTATTTTTTTAAATCTTCCAAAATATTTGATACATTTGCTAGTAACAAAATCACTGCCTGTCGTCGCTATACCTACTTATAAACATTGCTTTATCTGTGCATACAGTAAGTACTTCAGTTGTAACCTATAAGCTCCAAGAGTCAGATAACTCTTTTCAAACGGTTTGACGCGCCGATAATGCAAAGCCCTTCAGGTTACACATTCCGACATCGCTGTTAATTGCCACAACTAGCATTTTTCGCGTCAGCAACGATAAAGTTAATGGCTTCGAGAGCTGACTGCACTGAGGATTCAAGCGCAGACACGATAAAGTTCCGCGACATAATAAATATTGGTCGGTGTACTCTCGTACACATTTCAACAGAGACTCGATGTACAATACGCAGTTGGTTGACGTAGCTATAATAATATATTGACAGTGACTCATTGTCTCCTTAGGACTACTATCAGGAAACAGTAGAGCAGATTGCCACGTACGATATCCTTATTGTATCTCGTCATTGTATACTTACACAGTTTTGAAGATTAAGTACACCTAAGAATAAATAATAGCTAGTACGATAATGTAACAAACAAAAGTTTGAATGGTGTACTACTTAATATAACGCGATATCTACTGCATGTTATTTAAATGGATGATCTTCAGTTTATTCTATTGAGACAGTGAGTTATTATTATTTTTTCTATTTTCATTAAACGCCTTTGAGCACAATACGTCAATGGTCAAAGTCTTCACCAAAAAAAGACACATTAGAACATGATTCGTAAATGTATTAAAATTTATTTTCTTTTCAACAATGTGTTTGACATTGTTTGGTGTGCTGCCTTCACACTTTACGACTTTATTTTGTGTACTACTTAATATAACGCGATATCTACTGCATATTATTTAAATGGATGATCTTCAGTTTATTCTATTGAGACAGTGAGTTATTATTATTTTTTTCTATTTTCATTAAACGCCTTTGAGCACAATACGTCAATGGTCAAAGTCTTCACCAAAAAAAGACACATTAGAACATGATTCGTAAATGTATTAAAAATTATTTTCTTTTCAACAATGTGTTTGACATTGTTTGGTGTGCTGCCTTCACACAAGCAAACACTACAAACATTAACCCTTTCGCTACGACTTTATTTTGGAAAAACATGCTGCCATTTTACTGATGGGCTATAACTGTCCCAGTGGGGCAGGTGCAGCCAAATTACGACTTTTAGATTTTAATTTTTTTTTATATAGGTCCTATTATTTATCTCTTGACACATAAAATAAAACATATTACAATATAATATTAATTTTATTTAAGCGCAAATAGAAAATAAAAACCGGGACACATGTGTCCCAACAGTATGCGATAGTGGGACGAACGTGTCCCATCAGGAACGAAAGTATGAAATTTGAACTAAACTATTATATCTAAAAATAAAATGAAAATATTTATGTTGAAAAACAATTATTACACAGTGGAAGATCACATCCAGGACACATGGTTCTTGTTCGTTTTTCAGTTTTTCTTGATGCATAAGAATGGCATCTACGTCGAGTTTTTCTTTGAACTGGCAAACGATCTCCTACGTTAACTAGATTTCTCGATGAACTTGTAGCTCCTCCGGTACTACGTTTTCTATCTTCCCGGCATTTTTTCTTTCTAAATTAATTAGCGATTCAGCTAAATTTACCAAAAACACCAAGAAAAGAACGTCACGCTTGTGAGACTCTTTGAATAATATCCATGCATTTGTGGCCGCTGTTAGTAAGAGTTTGTAAAACACCTTTCTCCACCATTTCTGTGATTTTCGGTCGATGTCGTATAAAACAGATAATTACATACATAGAATATACATGTTTGAATTTACGGGTGGGACGTATATGTCCCGCTTAAAAATATACTAATCCTATTAAAAGTTTTTCACAAAAAAAACATGCAACTCTACATTGTTGGTTGTATGAACTAAAACTTACCTTGACATATCTTTAGTTCACTTTTACACACGAAAAACACTAGAAACTAGCAAAACAACAAGAGCGCCAAGTGCACCTGTTCACATATACATATTTACTATAATACCTTACCTCAAAATATAAGTTCTCGCGGAAGATGTTGGGCGACAAACTATAAATTACGATTGGGACAGCGGACAATATAAAAGTAATCCTGTTTTCGGCTAACAGTGATATACATGTTTCGTACGGGACATGTATGTCCCTACAGTAATCTTCGTATACTCCTGTCAGCAATAAATGCGTAATTTAAAAACCGCTGTTTTACTGGGACATATATCACTAGGGTGGACCTTAATATTTTTTTTTTTCGTTTTTTCTCAGCGGGCCGGGTGAAAATCAGTTCTAGGTACCTAAAAACTTGTGCGGAAACCAAAACTGCCGCGATCGGAACCTTTTTTTCCCGTGCCGCAAAGCGCCGGAAATTTCTTATGGGATTTATATGTTACCCGAACACGCGTTTTTGATTCGAACGCTCCAAGCGATCCGAGTGATTCGGACGTAAACACACGAATGTAAACAAACACTAAATTAATCTAAACCGTTTTTATTTGTACAATTTAGTAATTAAATCAATTGAATTGACTTAATTAAGTCAAATCCAACAAAATTCAATCGATGTACTTGTTAAACTGCACAAATAAGAATGGAATAAATTGATATCAGGTTATTTGTATTTGGCGCGCGCTCAGAGCGCTTCGGAGACCTCGGAGTGCTCGGATCAAAAAACGCGTGTTCGGGTGAACTGCTCAGATTGCTCGGATCGCTCCGAGGCGTATTCCCGATCTATTCAAACGACCACTTTACGACAGTCGCCAATTTCAATTCTTCTCTTCGAAACTTCTCTCTCGACTTCTCTTGAGGTTGGTAGTAATACGAAGAAATTTCCGCGGCTAATGTCAGAGCGAATGAAGCTACCAACTTTAAGAGAAAAACCTTATTTTTTTCGAGAATTCATTCTTCCGTTCTTTCGTTTGCTCAAGCTTGAATAACCCTTAAACTACTCCATTGTTGAGAAACAAGCACATAACATAGAGATTTGTATTATTACCCGATTATACCACGACGCAGCTCCCCAACTCCAAAGTATGATGCTAACGTTACAGGTACGTGTACGAACGTCGGACACTATAGTATGTTCCAATCCGAAATTCTCTTATAATCAATGTAAAATGACTTCAAGTTAAAGGTAATATTATATTAAGATGATGAATTATTCGTATGATATGGAGCATTTCATACTACCGTTAAATTATGTAAGTCGATGCAGAAGAATCAGGTTGAAAAAACAGAAAAATCGCCTTCCGCCATATACGCTTCTGAATTTTGCGTACAACTTGAAGTGATCGTAACTCCGGTTCAGACGCACCTACAGACTTCAACCTTGTAGGTTTTTACCTCTACTTTTGAATCATGATATGCTTAATACTCCTCAGAGTCAGGTACAATCACCATAATAAATTATTTCGTCTTTTTTTCAAATTTTTTAGTTTAATTTGGTGTTTTTTCGCAATTTTTCGCTCATAATTTTTTTTCACTCAACGAATAAACGAAATCTGACGATTCCATCTGATTCAGGAGGAAATAATACATGGAAATATATCCTTGCGACTATCAGATTTGATGTTTTTCATTGTTTTTTAGCGTATCGAACGTTTTCAGTGATTTTTAACATGTAAATCCCATAAGAAACTTCAGGCGCTTTGCGGCACGGGAAAAATGGTTCCGATTGCGGCAGTTTTGGTTTCCGCACAAGTTTTTAGGTACCCAGAACTGATTTTCACCCGGCCCGCTGAGAAAAACGAACAAAAAAATATTAAGGTCCACCCTAATATATCACCCGTCAGCACCGAAAGGGTTAAATAATGTCAGTGGACAACTTAGCAAATATACTAACGTTTATTAATGTTGCTGGTAGCCAGCATATTATTAAATATAGATATTTGAATCCACATGACTTTGGACAAATATATCATAGTAGTTCTTTTCACCATAAATTTAAATCCATAGCGCCCCCCAGGTGTGACAGCAACAAAATTAGCTGTCCTCTGTTGCAACCTACAAGAGTAATACTCATTCCTGACTAAACGACTCGCGTCAGCCGCCTATGCTACTAACGCCATATCATAAGCAGTTCTATTGTTAATCCAATTTAAATTCACTATAAATACCGCGACTATAACGCCGCACAACCGGAGTATATCATGTCCGTAGACGATTGAAGATTAACGGCGGCAGTCCGACGATGGTCTGGAAGCGTACGGCGGACCCACCACCGTCTGCGTTGGCACGATTAATTGAACCACCGTGTTGTGCGTCAAAAATATACGCGCGTTTACTGACAGCCGGCATACCGTCCGTTATTAATGATTAACGTTCGCGTTTCGTTTCGGGGGTGTGCGTTACACATCCTTCTAAAAGGAGTGCCGACGGCAAGACGAGTTAAAAATACGTTTTCTGTGAGGTTTAATTGAGTCAGACACCAGATTTTGATTTGCAATGAAGTCACGGTACATGGCCAATGTTCAACGATGACGTCTTCCAGATTATGTCATGTTTCTTTACCAGTCCAAAGAAGTTAATTAACTTTTGGTGAATTTTTAATATAATGTCAATAATTTTCGTCATTCTTTCTCCAACGTTCGGTCATTGGTCTGAAGTCAACAAAAAGCATCAGATGGGTCAACTTAATAGGTAGCTAAAGCCAACTCAGGACATCTTTTCATTTCTTATGATCATCTAGAGGTTTTTTATGGCTGGTTGGAGAGGGTGGATGTGGTTCTTTGAGAGCGAAATGCATCTGTGAGCCTGAAATGGTGAAAGTGATTGAGTTATTAGGTGAAGACGTTAGCTGAAGAGGTTATTGGATGATGACTTTAACGTATTAAAAATTGTGCTTTAGGCTTAGACTGTTGAATATTACAGAGTTATGAGTTCGAGGTATATAAGCTGAAAGGACCCTGAAACCTTCATTTCGAGCCGTAAAATAATCTACTACTGATCTTACAATGACCTCTATCAAACATTACAAGGTTACACGGGTTCTTGTTTCAATTCAACAGCCTCAAAAAGGGTTCAACTAACAACTCACATCTGGTTGAAGTTGATTTAAATCAACGATTCCAGATGCCTACATCTACTGTATGAAAATACAAAGCGTTCTTTAGCTCAATCTTGAAATTTTAAGTTCACCTTGAAACTACCTCTAGCTGATCCCCTGATTCAGCTACCTCAAAAACCTATACATAAAGTGATTCAAATTCATTACACGGTATTTTCTTCAGCTTCACGTCTAATTGACAGCAAGCCATTCAACAAAGCCTGAAATCGAATTTAGAGTTTAGAGTAAAATCGACTTATTATTGTTAGTAGACATTAAAAAAAAATGTTTTCTGATTTTTTCATCCAAAAATAATTTGGCGCAAAAACCGCCCAAATCCCAAATGCACCCTCCTCCTTTTATACACTCTTTTATTCTTTTATTCCACTGAGAAAATTAAATAAAATCATATTAGTAAAAATTATAATAAATTATAATTTTTACTTCAACTTACTTATTTTGCTTCAGACTTGGACACAGTGAAACGGATACTTTTGCAAAACTTCAATACGCCTACGGAGATAGTGTTTTTCGGAGATCCCAGGTTTTTCGGTGGTTTAGGACATTCTCAGAAGGAAGAGAGTCGATTGAAGATGAACCACGTAGCGGAAGGCCTTCATCTTCAAGAGCCGATGAAAATGTCAATAGAATACGGGATATTGTGCGTTCAGATCGTCGGTTGACGACAAGAATGATCGGGGTTAAGAAAAGTTAAATTTGAATTACACCACTGTTAGTCAGATTTTGACTAACGAATTTGACTAAAGACTTAGGTGTTTGAGTACGACCCGGAAACCAAGCGCCAAAGCATGGAATGGCACACTTCAACCTCTGCAAGACTCAAAAAAGGAAGAATGAGTCGAAGATCAAATGCATGCTGATTTGCTTTTTTGCTAGCCAGGGAATTGTCCACTAAGAGTTTGTGCCTCCAGGCCAAATAGTAAACACTTTTACACAGAGGCTCTTGATAAAATTCGGAAAAGGGTCATGCGTGTGAGACCAAATATCATGACCAACTGGAAGTTGCATCGCGACAATGCGCCTTGTCACACAGTAATTTCAGTAAACGAGTTTTTAGCCAGTAAAAACATTCATGTAGCTCATTAGCTTCCTTATTCGCCTGACTTGAGTTCTTGTGACTTTTTTTCTCTTCCCGAGATTGAAAAAATCACCTTAAGTTACGTTATTTTGGAACCATAGAAAACATTCAAACGACTGTAACTGACCAGCTGAAGGATATTCCATTATATGAGTTCCACCACTGCTATGAGGAATGGAAGAAAGGAAGAACCATCTCCAGCGCTGTGTGGCTTCCCAAGGAAGTTATATTGAAGGAGACAATACTGAATTGTAAATAAAAAATAAAAATAAAATATTCTATTTATTTTAGTCTCATTACTTAATTTACACACCTCGTAGTTATGTTGTATATCCAGTATCTCCAGTGCTCTGCAGGATCACTAGATTTATTTCTCATATTTGTATATTGTCCATAATATATATAAAATACCAAATGCCAACCAGACAAATGGGAGAAATGTTTTTTTACACGGGGATTCCATTGTTTTTTTGCTACAAAACAAGAATTTTTCAATAAATAACGTATAATTTGTCATTCGTAACTTTCTAAGCATTATGGAAGTATAAAAGTTGATTTAACAGATTTACTGGCTGACGTATTGTTTTATCACATACTATATCAATAAAATCTATATTCAAGGGTACAATCACACCCTGTAGTACACGGAATCAATTAAGCATAGAATTCGGTCAAGCAGTAAAATGTACGCATAATATTGTAAAACGACCGCACAATACGAATACACCTATATCTTAACGCTTATATGGTTAACTATAACAAAGTCCTGACTGACTAATAAACCATGAAATAACCACCCACATGATCGCGGGGTTCTTTTTATGAACCTACACGTTATTCTTTGGTTTCACGTCGCCGAAAGTAAATTTAATAAGCCATTACCGGAGAGGTACAACACGGTAAAAAAAGACAGGGCGATTCAAATTTGACTCCCACACATTTTTCGTCTAAATGGCGGTACTCTAAATCAGATTAGCAGAGCTTCAATTATTCGACGTCAGATTTACATATTTCATTAGTGATGTTAAGAGTCGCAGTGCCATTTTCTCTGATGAACTCATTCATTCACACAATTCTACTGATCTTTTCATTGCAAATTATCTATTTTTATGACTTTAAGAGCAATGGTGTAAAATTATATTTATATTTTATAATATTTTCAAAAATAGTGTGTTAGTATTAAATAGTGTGAAAATTATAAAAATAAGTCATATAAAGTAATTTCTGAATTCATTTTGAATTCTTTTAATTGGGATTCTGTATAACTTCGTGTCATGGAATCCTCATGGCACACTTAGCGTCACACGTGGGGCCAAATCCCAAAAACCTGGTCAAGAGTTAAAAAGTGTATGAATCGATCTGAAAATCTTTACTCGGAGGTGTTTGAGGCCGTTGATTACAAATACGTTATCAGATTTACAAAATTTCAAAATGGCGTAGAGATACCGCGCGTGCGCACATGGAAAATCAACAGAAAGTCAAGCAACTGCTCTGAATTTTGTTACTCGGGGGTTTTCGGTGTCGCTGATTACGAATTCAGTATCGGAATTTGAAAATTCCGTTGGCGAGTTCAATACGGCGGAAAATTTCAAGACGACAATTTAACCATTCTTCATTGTTTCCAAAAATGTTTCTGTTTGATTAGCTGAATGTCATTTGCCTCTAAGCCTAGAAATTAAGGAAGTAATATCTTTTTTAAAGTCATTCGGTATACAATATTTTGACCCACTTTTCGAGGAAAGATAATTTTCAATTTTTAGTAGCGGATTCTCATCCATATTATCTTTCATTATATAAATGAAATACTTATTTTCTTGTGACTTGTGATGGAAATATCGTGTGAACTACTATTATCTGCAAAAAAGCATTGCAATCTGTGAATAATAATAATTATTTATTAATATCAGATGAGTGAATATTGAAAAAAAAAATTTGAAAAAATAAAATCAGAAATCTGAAAAAATGCGAAAAATTTAAAAACTTTGAAATGGTGAAAAATTTGAATATTTCGCGTCTGAATATTTTCTATTATATTCAGGCCCAGTGTACTATACAGATTTACGTATGATCAAGTTTTTCAACATTTGTTGCATAGTACAACCCACACTATACCTACAGGAGATATTTCCGAAAAAAAAATTAAAAAACGCAGAGGGCCAGCTAGGGGCAGCTGAAATTTGTTCTATATAATAAGTTATAGTCTGATATACAATTCCCATTGAGTTTCATGGCGGTGTCGCACGGTGCCACGGACTTAACCAACAAATACGTGAGGTTTTTGTCTACTTTATCGTGTAAAAGTTTCATTCAATGATTATTCTCTTATAATTGTCCGATTTAATAATATAGATTACACAATATTTAATTATTTTCTACTCATCTTCAGAAGTGGAATTCATTTGTTTTATTTAAATCTGTCGTATTTTTAAGATTACTCAACTATTGAAACACTTGGGTTTGTTTTCTTTACAAGTACAGAATGTGTATGGCTTCAGAGAAGGCGAGTTTTCGAATGCTTTACCGGAGCCTATACAAGCAATAAATGACTAATAGTAGTGAATACATAAACTACAAGGGTCCCTATTATCAACTCAACAATAAAAAATTCAAAACTAGAAACTTTTTTTGTGGGGTTTTGGCCAGGTTTTTGGGAATTGGCCCCACTGTGCGTCATGGTGAAAAAACAAAAATTATTACGTAGTGAAATTTTTAGTCGTCTTGCGTTTCGGCAATAAGCATGCTGCCGTCTTCAGAGGCAATACAATTTTCAATCATTCCAGGAAAGTATTCTCTAAAAATTATAATTTGTCACCCTGTACGTATAAACGATGGAACGTTCGGTCAGACAAAGGACCAAGGGAATACATGTTCAGATGACGTTATTTATGGTCACAGATGGTGGATGCGTGAGTGCTTCTATGACTTTAAATATATAGTGTACAATGTAACATTACGTTAGATATCATGAGGATGAAATTAAGATGATATATTGGTGTTCCGACATATTTTAATTTATAGCGAACTACTGGAGAGAGCCCATGGTAAATAGCTGTCTAAGTCTTAAATCGTAACTTGTCTCAAAAGGCCATGTTATTCTCGAGAGAAGATATTGACCGTGTCGTTTTCTGTGTTTTTAAACAAACGGCGATAGTTACATTGATAAATAACATATGCGAGTATGTAATTACAAAAGTATAGACATCCAAAAAAAACGTCATCAAAGTTGGCCGAGAAAAAAATACGTATTTCTATTCTTAATCGAATTTATAACCTTATTTACTTGTCAAGACTGTCACATCATATGACAGCCATTGTTTATTTTACAAATTGTGACAGTCACTTGTCAAAAGTTTGACATAACCGAAAAGCTTAGACATGACCGCTATTTCCATCTCTCTCGTTCATAGCCAGAGTTGATGACGTTTTTTTTGGATGTCTCCATATAATATACTCTACGAACAAGATGTTTCAACTTTGATTAACCTTGGTAATAGCTAGTTCATAAATATGATATTGAAAAAAAACTTGGAAAATGCCTACAAGGGTGAACTCTTTTAAACTTCCAAAACACATTCTTCCTAAACATATTCTTCTCAAACTATCACTCCACGTGTAAGGGTAGTACTACGGCGTTCAACAGCTAGTTAAAAATTCCCTCTGAAACGTCTCACGCTTCTATGAGGAGCCCACAAACAGAATCAGGACTCGTCGCTAAATACCATATAGGTAATGCAATTATTGTACCCAGTGCATTGGTTACATTACACCATTCCAGCCTGCGAGTACTATGAATTGGAGTAAGAGATACATTAGAAATGTTGGGTAAGAACAAGTCCATGGGGTCTCATCCGTCTATAAATTTGTTTCCAAAAATTTACCACAGCTCGTGTTGTGGAAAATCTGTCTCTTACCGCCAATATTCACATGGCGTTCAGATGACGTTCTTCACGATTTGTAGTCCTTCTCCTTCCTGATTCAAAACATTTACTTTTGACATGAAAAATCACAACAAATACATTCATAACATTGAAACTTTCATGATCATTCTTTTGTTATATCGGAGAACATTTTACACATTTTTTAAATAAATTTGGTAGGCTATTTTTCACGCCTGATCAGGAATAGTAGGAACTTCCTTAATGTGAAAATTTTAAATAAATTGCTTAACTAATACCGGGTGTTGCGGGTTTTATTTATATCAGTATTTATATTTTGTAATTACTTTGTATCTGAAGGCGAAAATAAAATATGTACATGAGACAACGCGACACTACACAACAATTCGCCTACAAAAAATTACAAGGTATAATACAGAGAGAAACAGTAAAAAAGATATTAATTATCATACAATAATATCATTTATCATTTGTCCATTAAAAAAAATTAACAGTTTACACTAGAAGCCTCGGCGGAAATTACAGAAGTGTCATCTACATCAATAAAATTGCTTTCAAATACCACAGGAATGCAAGTAACTTATCTTATTAACAACCGCAAACGATTATTCAACCCAGATAAGACGGCATACAAGGAAGACGGACACCACACGGAATTTTTGCCTTCGTTGTGACACCAAGCCAGTAATTTTATTATAGATGTCGAGACAACTTCGTCAGGATAGTTGAGCGATATGGATACATGTTCTTTTAGAAGTAATTTATTAACTTAATCTCACATAAATATTAGTCCCAACACACTGGTAGAAGGTAGAGATTTAACATATTAATTAAGTAGAATGGCCCATCCGAAAGATCTTTTATTTCATTTTTTTTATTATCTGGTCGTTAATTTGGTTTTAGGTGTATTTTATGTTCTAAGGATTGTCCTGATGTTGAATTTACTACCTATCCATCTGAAAACGAGACTAGTAGAAATGTATTTTACAAAACTCCTTCTGGTTGTAGTAAAGTTTAAATCCACAGTTATATTTGCATAACTGCTTCATACAAAAGTAACATTTACTTACCACTACTGACATTTACTGACGGTTGCTTAGACGCTTTGAGGCAGCAGTTTGTTCGAAAAGACAATTGAATATGGAACATGGCAATGCCTAGACAAAATAACTGCTATAACCCCTGACTTTGGACATCAGGTTAGTTAGTTAGTATTCGGTAAGTTCATTTGACCTAATTATCTATGGGACATTCCACGCCAACTTCTCCACAAAAAAATAGATTTCTCTGAAACTTTGTATATATGTAAGTAGTATGTAATAAGAAAAGTTGATACCTACAATTTTAGAGCTCAATTCACATTACACTCTCATCGTGAACGGTCACAAAATTAGAGCTTTTTAGACAATCTTAAATTCGCGACTGTTGTAGGCAAATGAGCGCTAATAAAAAAATTTAAAAGAATAGTAAAAACATCGCATTTCTCCCGTAGATTGCGATAAAAATACTTTTGAATTCATTAAGGGTAGTTTTCACCCCTTTTCAGAGGATTAAAACTTTAAAATCAAAACTTGGAAAAGTATGGATTCTTAAAAAAAATTTTTTTTGCTTAAACAAAAGCTTGACAACTTTACTTTAGGATGGCTTTTGTCCCAGAATGGGATGAGCAACGGTATAACCGCTAGAAGGCTCGAAAGCTGAAAATTTACAATTTTTACGTTATATCTTACGTAAAAAAAAGAAAATGTATAAAAACCATGTTACAAGGTTTTTAGGGTTGCTGATTACGAATCTGGTGTCCGATTTAGAAAATTCGTACTTAATTCGTAAAATAAGATGAATTTCAAAATTTTACCAGTATTCTATATAAAATTTTGTGTTTTTACACGGCCGCAAAGAGTAATTTAGTTTGTATGCTGTCTTCAGAGTTTGAAACGAAGTGTTATTTCAAATTGGTGAAAATGTCTTATTTAACTGAATCACTAAAAATCGAAATTTTGATGATGATTGGATTTGGTGATAGGGCGCGAACTCAATGCGAAGTTGTTCGCTTGTTTCGAGAAACGCATCCTGACTTGCCACCACTAAATCAAGGTACCATTAGTAAAATTGAGGCACAATATCGAGAGATGGGTCATGTCAGGAAAGTACCGAGTAAGATGCAGGCTGTTGTTGATGACGACACGAAGTTGAATTTGTTGCTTGCTCTAGAAGAAAATCCAATCACTCCAGCCCGTCAACTGGCCCGTGATAGTAATCTTAATCACAAAACAGTTTTAAAAATACTTAAATATGAGAAAAAACGCCCATATAAAATGCAAGCTGTTCAAGAGCTACTTGAAGATGATCCAGATCGACGAATGGAATTTTGAGATTTATTGATGACTTGTATTGATCAAAACCAGTTATCTTTAGAGTGGATAGTTTTCTCTGACGAGGCTACTTTTACATTAAATGGGCACGTAAATCGCCAAAATTGTCATTACTGGGCTGAAGAGAACCCCCATTGCATGAGGGAACTTCATACTCAGCGCCCACAGAAAACTAATGTGTGGGCCGCAATAATACAAGATAGAATTGTAGGACCATTTTCTTCGATGACACTCTTAATGGAGCAAGATACTTGCGTTTACTCCAGCACGAACTAATGCCAGTGCTATGTCATTTATTTCCAAACCCCTTAAACCCTAACTTGACCGACGAGAGGTTATGGTTTCAGCAAGATGGGGCCCCACCACACTATGCTGCCATTGTTCGTCAGTATCTGGACATAATTTTTCCCGGTAGGTGGATTGGAAGGCGAGGTAATATTGAGTGGCCAGCAAGATCTCCAGATCTTACACCACTGGATTTCTTTTTGTGGGGACATCTTAAAAGTAGGGTTTACATTCAGAAACCCAACAACATAGCAGATCTGCAGGAAAGGATAAGAGAGGAAATCGGAAAAATAACACCGCAAATGTTGCATAATGTAAGGGACGAAACCTACCACAGACTGGGATGCTGCCAACAAGTGAATGGTGCACAATTTGAACAATTGTTACGTTGAAAATAAATTTAATTTTTAAATTGTTTTAATTGTATGCAACCCTACAAACATACTAAAATTTAAAATTTGATCAGTGCGTTGGATTCCTCTTTCCACCAGCTTTACAATGAAGGGTCACAAGCCATAGGGTTGCATTTGAAAAAATCATGTCGAGGGTGGTTTCAGGCACCCCCTGAAGGGCTATATTTTTCATATTGCTTGCAAAATGTAGGTAAATACATTTAAAAGTTGACGTGTCTCGGGAATTTTTTGAAAAATCATTCACCACCCCGCTAGCAAATATATTCCAGTTAAAGTCTCCACCGTGTATTTTTCCTGGATTGTAGGATACCAAATATTTTCGTTTTCCCAGGTGACTACAGAGTGCATCGTACGACGGTGGTTAGTCAATGTTTATTTTCAATTCATATTTAATTAAGCCGCTATCAATTTGCCGGCGCGGGCTTGCCATTTTGGCTCGCTAACGGCCCGAATATTTTCCAGATATATCGCGGCGAAGGTGTCTTATTTAGAGCGCGATAAAGCGCCGCGCTTTCGTACCGTCGCAGGTAGATCAAAATAAAGCCGACGCCCTCCTTCGGAGACGTTGTTTTGGCTAGGACAATTATTTTGGAAACGAGGTGCGGGAAGACGTTATGAGTTATGTGCTCGGGACGCTGGTGAATTCGAGGTGCGAGAGGAATACGGAAGAAGCTTCGCGGCGCACAGTAGTCCAAAATCCGTCTGTCCGTTTTTTTTGTGTCATTTGTAATGGTTTGTACCATACGAATGAAATGGATTACTTCTTTAAATTTTATTTAACACATTTTTAACAGTGGATAAGTTCACAAATCATCATCATCGAGCTGTGCAATCGTTAGCATTATGGCTAACGCCAAAACGTTTCTAAATTAATTACTTGAGGTGTATCATTCCTCTCGTTCCTTGGTGTTTACAGTTTCTTGATCCATCTTTGTGATGTTCTTCAACTGTTTTCTGTCTTTATATTTTCACCTCCAACCTCCAGTCTTTTGTTCCTAATGTTTTTGCATCTTCTTCCATAGCATATCCCCATCTTTTTCTTGGGGTTTCCCATCTCCTTCTGGATCCAACAGGTATCTACTATATCACCTTCCTTGTCATTTCTTTATGTGCGTGAACGTGCTGAAAATAATAAAAAAAAATATTTTCAGTAAAACACCCCCCGTACAGGGGTTAGTTTGATTTTGACGGACTCGGAATCGACATGGGAATTAGATGTTAGGTTGGTACGAATTATCTGTAGCACTGCAGAATTTGTTGCTCCTAAAATATGCGAGTAATCCGAAAAAATACAAATTTGTTCGATATTTATAGCAAAACACCCCCTATACAAGGGTTTGTTCATATTTTCCCGGCTCGGAAACGTCATGGGAATTTGTTGTTAGGTTGGTACCAATTAGTTGTAACATTGCAGAATTTGGTGCTCCTAAAATATGCGAGTAATTCGAAAAATACAAATTTCTTCGATATTTATAGCAAAACACCCCCTACACAAGGGTTGGTTCATGTTTTGCCGTCTCAGAAACGTCATGAGAATTTGTTGCTAGGTTCGTACGAATTAGTTGTAGAACTTCAGAATTTGTTGCTGTTAAAATATGCGGAAAATAGCGATAAAAATCATTTTTTAAAATTATTTTCAGCAAAACACCCCACATACAAGGATTGGTTCATATTTTCCCGACTCGGAAACGTCATGGGAATTTGTTGTTAGGTTGGTACGAATTAGTTGTAGCATTTCAGAGTATGTTGCTCCTAAAATATGCGGAAAATCGCGATAAATTTTTTTTTAATTATTTTCAGCAAAACACCCCCGTACAGGGGTTAGTTTGTTTTTTTACTCCCGATTTATTTTATTTATTTTTCATGATCGTGATTTGCTAACTTCATGTGAACTTAGCGAACTATTGCTTATTTAAAAAAAATATTTCAATGTTGCAATTACTACAACTAATTAGCAACAATCGTGTTTTGCTAACTTCATGTGAACTTAGCGAAACACCCCGTTTTTTTTAAATGTAGTGCAACAAATTCATCATTATTACAACTAATTAGCAACTTTTTAGCAACAAATTATGAGCTTGTTCCACATTCGATTATTTTAAAGTGTTTCGCTAAGTTCACGCACATAATTTCTGGGTTTCCTTCTCATAATATGGGTTGTTCATCGCAATCGCTGTGCTTTACAGGTTCACAGATACAGTTACGTTTATATGTTTTCTTTCGATAAATTGGCCAATACAATTCTGTTAAAATTTCACATTATTATTAATCTTGATTGTGCGATTATTATTAAAATGACGTTTTTACTTTAACCAGATCCTAAATCAAAAAAATGCCAAGAGACGTTTTTTTGGTAAGCACTAAATGGAGATTCAAAAAATTGATGAGTGACGGTTGGGTAGTGTTACTTGTCAGTATAAGCCCTTGAGGAACATTATTCTTTTAAACTCATGTTTTATTTGGAAACTTACATATTATAAAAAAGGAAATGATCAGGTAGAAACTAAATTTGGTTTTAGGTATAGACGCACAAATATATGCAGATAAATTGTTTGTAACGGATATCAACTCACTGCGTACTTTCTTTTATTGTTTTCTATGCGTCTATTTAAAATTAACCAGAATATGGTTAATGAAAGCATTTTTTTGTCAATTTTCTATCTAGTGCTAAAATCATGATCCGTACCTGATACCATCGACATCTCTGTATACAACAAAATCGCTGCATACAACGTCCGAGACCGCAGCCTTGTTTTCACCTACATATCGCCAACTAGATCTAAGTAACTACACGATATCTCGCCAGTTTCTTCGCCACGAATAATCATAGTCGTACGCCAACGAGCCGAGTTTCATGCAAATTTTCAAATTAACCCCATGACCCACACGTCGAACGGTATTCCAATTTATTACGGGTATAATAAACACGAATGCTTTAATTTTACTGCAGCAAATTGGGTTCTCCGGAATAATTATCATAGATGTAATAACACAGAGAGAGGTTAAGGTAGGATTGCCTATTAATTACTGCCCACTGGAATTTTTTATTTTGCCTATTCTGTCCTTTGGGTCAATGCCGGCTCCACATCAAAAGCTTTTTTAATTTCAATCCTCACTTTGCGCAGTTTGCCTCGATTATCGATGCAAATTATAATTTTTTCGGCATATGAAGTCAGGTTGTCTTAAGAAGGATTTACACTACGCAATATATCACTTCAAATTTAATGTGCAACACATTTCGGCTGTATTATTCCTACAATGAAGGTTTTCACGAGTTGTATGGAAAGACATACGTTCTAATTTGGTGCAATTTGTTGCATGCAGTTCTGATTACAGTTAGAGATTACTTAATTACAGTGCACCAACTGGATCTTTGCCCTTGGCCGCAGTAGACACAACATGAAACTGTGCTGATTTCTTTTGCAGCTGCAGCCGTGAACGCTTCGAGAAGTACAGTCTGTTAGCGTCTGTTAGTTGTCTGTTTTTATTCTAACAGAATTACAATTCAGTAGTGTCTTCTTCAAAATAACTTCCTTGGGAACCCACACATCGCTGGAGACGATTCTTCCATTCCTCATAGCAGTGCTGGAACTGGAATAGCCTTCAGCTTGTCGATTACAGCCGTTTGAATGTTTTCTATGGCTCCAAAATGACGTCTCTTGAGGTGATTTTTCAATCTCGGGAAGAAAAAAAGTCCCAAGGACTCAAGTCAGGCGAATAAGGAGGTTGATGAGCCATAGTAATGTTTTTACAGGCTAAAAACTCGTTTACTGAAACGGCTGTGTGATAAGGCACATTGTCGTGATGCTACATCCAGTTGTTCTTGATGTTTGCTCTCATACGTATGATCCTTTTTCGAAGTTTTTCAAGAACCTCTCTGTAAAAGTGTTGATCTACTGTTTGGCCTGGAGCCACAAACTCTTTGTGGACAATTTCCTGGCTGTCAAAAAAGCAAATCAGCATGCATTTGATCTTCGACTTGCTTATTCTTGCTTTTTTTGGGTCTTGGAGAGCTTGAAGTGTGTCATTCCATTCTTTGGCGCTTGGTTTCCGGGTCGTACTCAAACATCCAAGTCTCATCACCAGTAATGACACGTTCCATAAAATGGAGATCATGTTCAATCGATTCCAAAGAGTCACCTTTCTCTCCTGTCATTTTATTCCTGCGAAAGGTTTTTTGGAACCAGTTTTGCGCAGATTTTTCTCATCTCCAATTCGTTAGTTAAAATCTGATGAACAGTGGTGTGATTCAAATTTAACTCTTAACCCCGATCAGTCTTGTAGTCAATCGACGATCTGAATGCACAAGATCCCGTATTCTATTGACATTTTCATCGTTTCTTGAAGATGAAGGCCTTCCGCTGCGTGGTTCATCTGGCGCTGTGTCCAAGTCTAAAGCAAAACCTGATAGCACACCTTTGCTCAAAAATAATGTCATTCATTTAAAACGCCCTAAAAAAAACGGTTTACGAAAACAGTCACAAAGAACAAACAAATGATTATGAAAATAAAATTGTTACAATTTTTCGAAACGTCGGGTAGAAGTTACATTGTGGAATTTTTTAATAATATATATTTTAAGGGAAGTACAGTGCAATGATTCAATAATATCACTTCTTCTAATGGATATATCCCACTATTTAATTATAAAGTGTCAATTTTAATGCTTATTTTGATTCAACGAGTTTTCGCTGATATTTTTACTACCCAACTACCCACAGCGGGAAGAAAAATGGCTACTGTACATTGCTGCCACTTTGATAAGACATTTCATTTCAGTGTGAGTTTTTAGTTTGTGAGCGGTAGATTTCATGGGCAAGAAAAGGCAATAACCTACAAGTAAATTGTGTTACTATTGCATTTGATTACTATTTTGCTTGAATTAGAATATGTATATGTAGTTGTCCGAAAAAGTTTTGAAAAAGAAAATAGTTCTTAGGAGTGCATGTTTCAGCTTCAAATATCTGATACCGATCTGATATACTGATTCTTTTTTTTTTGCAGGAAAGATGCTGAAATTGTTAAAATATCCTAGTAAGTGTTATTTCTACATTACATTTTTTTTTATAATTTGCTATTATGAAAAATCTTATTGGAAAGGAAGAAAACCTCTAACCTAATTTGCAAAAATCTGTAATCCGGCTTATCGGACGATTTCCCGTTATTTGCCGCCAATTAAAGAATCATTTACAATTTCTAATCGATAATCCGAAAAAGAAAGTACCGAAGCTGCGTTCTAAACCATGCCAGCAATTAAAAGCCTTGACAAAAATCCCCTTTAATTACCCCATCCATCATATCGAATGTCACACGAAATAAGGAAGTATTGCCGTTTGCCGGCCGTCTAGCATGAAGCTATCGCCGCAAACGTTTTAATTACACGCATTTCCGAACGCGGCACCGACCGGGAGAAACGTCGTTCGGAATCGCCCCGAGACCACGGGCGTTCGTTAATTAATATTTCACGGAACGGAAATAAATATTGTGGCGCGTAATATATTTACATTGAGCATTATCCGTAATTAGTAGCCCCTGGCGACTTCCAGATGGACGACGGATACAATTTATCGGCTTAGAATTTTGCTGCGCGAGACAGTGGTGCACCTAAAGAGGTGGAATAAGGATCTTTTTACAACAAACATAACGATTAGTAAAGTTATCGTCCTTGATTTATGTTACGACTATGCTTCAGAATGTTTGCGTGCCCGCGTGTAAAACTCCATAAGTCTCCCGCGTTCCCGCGACGACGCGAATGGGAATAGCGTACTACTGTGCATACGCGGCTTTGGAGAGTGTTAGGGAAGGGGTCAATGCCATATGTAGCACGGGAACGAAATACAGGCGTACATATACAGGGTTGGAAAGTCCAAGATTTCAAAGCCGAGCATTAAAAGATAGAAAAGAATAAACTCTTCGAGTAAAGGGAACTGACAGAGAAATATTATATCCATAGTTGCCAGACTGTAGGCGGGACGCCCCGCCCCGCCCATAAATTATAATGCGCACGTGTGAATTGAATTATTATATCGTTATTGATCTACGGAAAATAAGCACTTGGGTATTCCTGTGCGTACGCACTACGCAGTATACCGAGAAGTTAAATGTTTGTGTTGGTATTTTAGGCGATTCCATCGTTGGGCCATTTTTATAGACGATTCCTTAAATTCCAACAAATATTTAACAAATAAAACAAACTGTTTACGGACATGAACATGAAAGACCACGAAATTTAAATGATTTACGAACCAGAATTGTACAAGTCCTAAATAATATTTCCCCTGGAAGTTCCACCACTTCAAGTTTTGAACCACTTATTCAATGGGCATTTTTTCTTTCTTTCGTCTTATAACCGGGTTGATTTATATTTTTATTTTTTTAATTTTTATAGAAGTTCAATTTTATTTTCTTGCAGACCGGTTAG
The DNA here is from genome assembly GCA_029963805.1 of Aromia moschata. Lineage (NCBI taxonomy): Eukaryota > Metazoa > Arthropoda > Insecta > Coleoptera > Cerambycidae > Aromia > Aromia moschata. The sequence continues at coordinate 1,465,133 of JAPWTK010000004.1, forward strand.
TTAAGGAATACAAAAATTCGAAAATAAATACAATTATGTTCGTACATTTCTTTTAAGTGTATGGGATAATTGTAAAAGTCAGAATTACGTAAGAATTTCGTTTCATACAGCTAAGTCGATGTACACATCCATAGCTGCGAAAAAAGTACACAAATTCGCTGATAGGCGTGTAGGTAACACCCCACACCAATTTATATTACGCGCAGGTCTCATACGTTTCTAATAAGTGCACAAGCGTGAAACAATGTGGCATCTAACTGTCTTTGTCTGTCCTTACTGGTGTCTTTGAACTTATTCTCTTCTACACATGTATGGCCAATATGTAAAGGTGGAATTTCCTAGGGTGTATAATGTACAAAGCGCTTAAAAAATACGGTTTATAGTTTCATTATCATAGAGTTGTATAGTGAAGAGTCCTGCGTTATCGGACATATTTTCAGACCCTACCTACTTATGATAGATAGTTATTGGGGTGGAGGGAGCACAAATCAGACAAGAATTTTTTTTAATGCCGATATTTCGAAGTCATATTGACGTCTTTTTTCAAGGCTATTTAAGTTAAAAAATCGTAATATGCCTGTTGATAACAATCATATATAAACCAAATATAAACCAGATATAAACCAAATTTGGTTTATAATTCTAAAAACAAACTACAGACGCTTTTAGGTAACCTCAAAGACAAAATCGACAATAAGGAAAAGAAGTCAGGAATATACGAAATAAGTTGTAAAGATTGTGATCAAAAGTATATTGGGCAAACAAAAAGATCTATTTTGACTAGATTTAGAGAACATGTGGCTCATTTGAAATATGGTAGACAGAAAAAGCTTGTGTAGCCCAACAGGCTTTTGACAATAACCATAGGATAGACATAAATAATTTAAAATTAATTAGAAATGTAACAAACAGTAGACAGTTGGATGCTTTTGAAAGTTTAGAAATCATTAAGTGTAACAGTAGTATGAATAAGGACAATGGTCCGATACACACCAGTCCACTGTTTGCTCTAATAAACAAATACAGTTACGGTTCAGTGAACCGTGGCAACAAATTTAGTATAAATAGTGCAAGTGTGTAGGCTAGAATTTTGTTTTAATCTTCTCCCTGAAGATGCCAACTTGGTTGGCGAAACGCGCGTCGAGAAAAGTGTAGTAGTTCGGTGTTTCGTGGAAAATGTCCAGTTTTTTGTTTCTACGCCGAAGGTTCCAGTACCCACTCCAGCATTATCACTTCTTACTGTATTATGTGTAATCTTCTTTTCTCTACTCCCACATGTGCGCTACTGATACCGAGATTGGACCCAAACCAAATAATTTATCGTTATCACTTCAGAGGAGCTGGACAACTTATTATGGCGACAGTATAGACGACATTAGCTTTGAAATATCGCGCGGTTGGTAAAATTAGAGCGACATAAAAGCGCTGCTTTCCTCCCCATAACTTCGAACCGCCGGTTTTCAGGAATCCGGACTGACAGGAACAAAACCGCCGGTCGTGACCTAAGATTAGAATAGAGTGCACAGCCTCCACTATATTATTATCAAGTGCACGAACTTGGAATTCAACATAATAGTCTTGTTAACAAATACTATTTACATATAACGACAAATTTTAGTGGTATAACATACGGCCAAGTTATAATACAGGCTGTCTGCTAAAAAAACGCCGCGAGCCATACCTCCGTTATTTGTAGCCTGATGTTAAAAAACAAAAAACCAGATGAAATGCGAATCTGAAACGCGATAATCAACTTTTTTTCTTCAAATGACAATATGGGATTTTTTTTGTTGATCATGCAAATTTGTTTTCTGAATCCAACGATGTATAACAAATTGACTTTTGTGAAACATTTATTGCAGAAAAAGTGCCAAAATGTTTGTCATTATCGCAATCGGTGTCCTACCGGCTAACTGATACCAAACGTAGTTTGACTAATCTAATCACGTATGTCGTGGAAAACAAAAAAATAATACAACAAAGCGAATAAATGTCAATTCAGCGTCCGCGTTCCAGTCTTTTTTCGCATTCTACTTACTTTATGTCATTTCTGCATTAGTCTTTTTTTTTGTGAAATAAGCATAGCAGAAAATAAAATGGACAATAATCAATTAACGGATATGATTCAGGTATATCTTGAGTGTAATAAAAATCGTGGTGCAGCAAGACTTGAAGAAAATTTAAGGAACTATGGAGCTTTTTAAGAAATCTAAACGAGAAAAAACGTCGATTTAATAAAACACCGAGCTCAACGTTCTTCTTAACGTTGAAGAAGACCCAAAAACTTCCATTCGAGAATTTTCAAATAATGTTAGGGCATCAAAGCAAACTGTACATGCAATATTGAAAAAGCACACATTCAATTCATACATACCCCGAAAAGTACAGGCAATAGAAGGAAACGATAGAGGACGAAGATAGCAATTTTTCCATTTTTTATTTAAATTCATTGCGACGAGATCCATTTTTTCATACTAGGATTATTTGGTCAGACGAATGTACATTCAGTGCAAATGGTATTTTAATAGAAATATTCACCGACATTGGAGCCAAGAGAACCCAAGGATTATCGTCGAAACTAATTTTTAGTGACGGTTTAGTGTTAATGTGTGGTGTGGAATTTTGGGTAATATGAAGACATCCAAAAAAAACGTTATCAAAGTTGGCCGAGAAAAAAAAGACGTACTTCTATTCTTGATCGAATTTATAACCTTATTTACTTGTCAAGACTGTCACATCATATGACAGCCATTGTTTATTTTACAATTGTGACAGTCACTTGTCAAAAGTTTGACATAACCGAAAAGCTTAGACATGACCGCTATTTCCATCTCTCTCGTTCATAGCCAGAGTTGATGACGTTTTTTTTTGGATGTCTCTATAGATTGATTGCACCATTTTTCATTGACGGCACCCTAAATCAAGAAAAATATTATCAGTTATTAAGGGAACAACTTCAAATTTTTTGAGATGAATTACCAATTCATATTGGTAATTCATACTGAATATAATTTATTTCCAGCAAGATGGGGCTCCCCCTCATAATGCCAGAATAAATACCAATTGGTTAAACACCACATTTAATGATAGGTAAATAGGAACTTATGGCCTATTCGATGGCCTGCCTGTTCTCCAGATCTTACTCCACTTGATTTCTAGTCGTGGGGTAAGGGTAGGTAATCAAGACCAAATTTATTTAAGACCGCCCGAATTTGAGCAGCACTTGTAGTAGTTTGAGCATAAGTTGTATAATATCATTCGCTTTGTTAATTTGTTTGTTTAGTTGTTGTTCAACTTTGTTGCACTTTGTTTAACATTATTTCGTGTTTAACGTTGTTCAATGTCGTATATTGACAAACATTTTGGCACTTTTTCAATATACGAATAATAATTGGCAATAAATATTTCACAGAAGTCAATTTGTTATACACCGTTGGATTCACCGTTGGATGAAAAAAATCTTATATTGCCATTTGAAAAAAAATTGACTATAGCGTATCAGAAAAAAAAAAGTTGAAAAACACTGCAGTAGTCTTCCTTATAGTTCATTTAGAGAAATTTCACGTGGTTTTTTTGTCAGGCTACAAATAACGAAGTTATGACTCGCGGCGTTTTTTAGCAGACAGCCTGTAACAAAAGAACCAACTACTTGTATTTCAGAGTGCCATTTGGTTTTAAAACCGCCCCGCAAATCTTCAGAGGATAATTATTAATATCGATGAATACCATTTGGTTTAAAATGTGGCCCAACAGCTTTCCAACGATTTATGGAATATAATATTTTCAACGTTTTTTTTTTGCTCTCCAGTATATTTAATCTCCAGACATTATTTTTAAATACTTTTTCCAATATGTAAAACATTAAAATTTCCGATTATTTCATATCTGTGTACATATTACACAACACTTTTAGTACTCAGGTCAACATCTCATTTAGATTCACATTATTTTACCATTTTTCAATGGCCACGTACATACATATAAATTTAAATGAATAATATTTTCGTCTCCATTCACACAAGTCTCTGACGTTGAATAATATTTGATCAGACTGAAAATTAAACACAATTTGCATAAATCCTATATCGCAGTTGTTTGTTTTTATGTAAACCGCACGATGAAACTGTGTATGTGCCAGTAACGTTGAGAACTCGCTGACATCGTGCGAGCTGCAAATAACAAAAAGTAACTGGCTGGACGGTCGATTTTATGCCTATATAAATAATTTTTACACCTGAGTTAAGCGTCATTGACTTCACTTTATGCATTAAATCAGCGTTCCACACGTGCGAGTAAGTTCGCCGCATCTGGTTGGGTAAATAAAATGAAGACGTTAGCCTGCGTAAAATAATATAAGGTTACAAAAATTGGGGAAGCAGTGTTGAAATTAAAAATGAAACAAATATAGCAAACAAAAAAGATGACGACACCCATGACGGCAATGCTTAAAACAAATGCAAACACAAGAAACAAAAAAAATGCTTAAAACAGTACATTTATCTCGTGTTCAAACAGGAATTTAAATCAGGAAAACGTCTGAACTTCATGACTGAAAGAAGAAACATTAGCAAATGTCGGAAACAGAAGCATTATACGATGTGTGGCTATTAAATAACCGAACTGCTGTCATAACACTTTTTATTGTCTAACAAGCCTGGATCAGTGACAATGTTGTTTAGAATGTTAGCTCAAATGTTCGTTCTTGATTCCTTTTACTCTGAAGTGAGAAGTTTTGGCACCATCGTTGCGCAAACTTTGCGCATGTTGAACGATTCATGATAAATCTGGCGAATACGTTCTTTTTCGATTCCTGTTATTTCAGCAAGCCCTCGGATGCTTAGACGACGATCTTCGCGGATTAATTTACCAATTTTTCCAATGTTTTCGCCCGTTTTTGACGTTGAGCGCCGTACGGGGCGCGGATCGTCTTAGATCGTTTCACGTCCCTCTTTAAACCGTTTAAACCATTCAAAAACGGTGTGCGGGATAAATAACAGTTCTGTTAGCAGCATCAGTTCGGTTATTTAATAGCTACACCTCCTAGATAATTTAATGAATTGAACAAGGTATAGATACATAGATATTTGATAGTTTGGAAAACAATATTCTACTTCCTGTTGACCAATAAAACTTGATGATATTCCACGACAAACTTCTGAAACTCGGAATAACAGCTTATCACCATTATTACCAGGCGTAGACGCTTGTATTAATCCTCATTACAGAAATAACTCTAAGTCATTCCCTATTTGCCAAACACTTTGTTCTCGCTGCGAACGATCAGCAGTTGATCATCCGACAAGGTAAATTATTAGTGTAGTTTAGCAAACTCTGCACGAGTTCCTGCGTTGGTTTACGAGCCGACACATTAGGAATAGCATTTACATGCGGTTCATCCTCTGATTGCATATTGAGTGGCCGACTCAAGGTGGTCGTATATCTTGTGCCATTGCTTCGAGATCACTTGTCAATGTGGAGCACTCGTCTGCATATATAGAATAACGATATATGAATTCGATCACTTAATCTGTTACTTTTCCATAATGAGCGAAACTACCTTTGTTGTTTTATTTTGTTGTCTTTAGTGTGGATACTATATGACGCTGGTTACTGCTATGTGATGGGGGTTGTCTCGATTTACCAATGATGAGTAGTTAGTAGCTAGTGAACGATTGATTTAATTTCAGTAGTCCCGTGTCAGTTGGTACTGTTGTACAATTTCCGCTGTATACAAGACTTTGTGGCTAACTCGTTTCTGCCAGTTTTATATACGACTCACTTTCTGTAACTTCCTAACGCAACTAATAAAAGAACAATTGCTGTTAATAGTTTAGCAACAACTTAGATATGACAGGAATTAATAGGTTTTTATGATTTTTTTCTGCACCCTCAAAATATCACGCATTGCAATGCAGAGCATTGTTCTTCCGAAGATTTTTTTCTCGAATTCTTAATAAAGTACTAGGATATGTAACACAAAGATCCTACATCATACATGTAACTTGTAGTTGCACTCTATAAAATTGGGTGGCGAGATCTGCTGTCACCATTTGGACAGTTTTAAGAATCGTCAAAGGGAAAGCAACAATTTTCTTGAAGTTCTCTTTCACATCAATGATTTATGAATGGTTTGCAACTATAGTTTTTCCTATTATACAGGATGTCAGGAAAATGAGTGTACAACGTAATCCAGTTAGTTATACTTTACAGTTCAAGCGTATCCCTGTTTGATATTTCCTTTATGTATTACTTAAAACAAATACGATGTCATAAAATTATATTATGATTGTTTAGTAAAATTACGAGACTTTTTTTACATCAACATTTTTTATTACGGTTTCTTTGTTAAAAATGTGTATTAGACTTATTCCTGTGTTCCGTTATATCCTGTGACTTATCATATTATCTATATGTTAGCAATTATTTTATTTGTGAAACTCTTTGTTTCTGATATACACGGTGTCAATTTGAAAACGAACAGCATTTAATATTGCCCAAACTAATGACAGTATCAAAATTTGACGAAGCACATCAATTTACATATCAAGGGGGATAACTTTTGAGGCATTTGTTGTCGTACTACTTTCAACCCCCTGACCCCTGAGGCACCTACCCCTAAAATTTTATATGGTAACCCCTATTTCTTTTGCCATTTTTGAGTTTCTTGTACAATTCTAGATAAATTCCATTATATTTTTTTCAAAATTGAACGACTGAACCTCACGAATGTGTGAAATGTATTTATTTTCTATGACATAATGCAACTTTTAAAAGGAGTTACATTCACTGACCTGTCATGTCAGTCACATCCATTCATTTAAAAAATATTTGTTGAAAAACTAGGTACCAAATTCTTTCGTTTATTTACAGTTCACCGCTACAAAACACAAAATAATTTAAATTTTTTGGCCGTCTTCGAACCTCGTGGTGAACTAAATGGTGAAATATATGCCGAAATGTTAGACAGAGCTATAGAGCCTCTTATAATTCATGAGGTGGAAAATCAAAGAGACAGCAATGTAAATCTTCCTCTAGATGAACATTTGCTGCACTTCCCACAGGATGAAGCACCTCCTCATTATGTACGCCTAGTAAGAGAGTGGCTGGATAATCATTATCAGGAGCAGTGGATTGGTAGAGGAGGAACATTGAATGGCCACCTAGGTCACCAGATCTGACACCTCTCGATTTCTTCCTATGGGATCACTTGAAATCAGTTGTATTAAAAACTCAACCAGATTCAATTCAACAACTGCAGCAAAGAATTGTACAAGAATGTAGGGCTATTTTACCTGAAACTCTTCAACACGTCCGCGGACAGTTTGAATATCGGCTGTACTTGTGCTTATAAAACAATGGAACCCATTTTGAACGATTAATAAAGTAATTATAAAAAGGTAATAATTTGAGTATTTCATTATCATACTTTTAAAAGTTACATTATTTCAATTTAGAAATTAAATACATTCCACACATCCATGAGGTTAACTACCTCAATATTGACAAAAAAGAAATATGGGACTTATCTAGAATTGTACAAGAAACTCAAAAATGGCAAAGAAATAGGGGGTTGCCATTTAAAAATTTAGGGGTAGGTGCCCTGGGGGTTAGGGGGTTGAAAGTAATACGACAACAAGTGCCTCAAAAGCTGTCCCCTTGAAATGTAAATTGACGTGTTTCGCCAAATTTTGATACTGTCATTAGTTTAGACAATATTAAATGCTGTTCGTTTTCAAATTGACACCGTGTATGTTTGGTGTCCTCCGATTGATTACATGGCGAGTGTATGGAGTCTGTGGTTAATATAGCCTGACAAAGGTCGCTACTAATACATATGTACTGATGAATCGCATGTAAATTATAATAGTTAGTTTCCAGAATTATCCATGGGATTACAACCCCGATTTGATTTAGACATTAATAAGAAACCATCTACAGTTCGTACGCGCTTGATATATAATATTATCCGCGAGACTAGCGCTCTCCAGTTTCTTCTAACTGTATATGATTGCAGTCCACGATTGCGGAGAATCGGCTTTACAGTCTATCGCCGTAATATAATCTTTCGATCACAGTAATAACTCTGCATCGCCTTTTCTGACGGAAAAGTATTACTTCCTAGAGTTGTAAGACATATATGTATCTCAAGTTGTTTCTGAGAAGAAATGATCACCATCAGTCATAACTATATAGTTGTCACGCAAAGAAATTGTCACGTTATTAAATTTAACTAGGCGCTGCGGATAATAAACAAAAGATGTGGGCTGTGACAAACGAGAGTAAGTTGCACAAAAAATGACCAACTATTATTCCAACGATGATTTGATTAAGATAAAAGACTCCGCAGGATTCTTATGAGAAATAGCTCTTTGTCAAACTTTCTGAAAGTTTGGATTCCGATAGTCCTTGATGTGTACAACGAAAGTGTCAGTGGGCATTAAAGTCCTAAAAATTCATGTTTTATATATGATGTTGATGTTGGGCCTTTGAAGTTGAAGCTACTGTACATTTATATTATAAGATGTATGATGGGGGTACCACCAACTCATTCATGTCGTAACCTTTTTAAAAGTTATAAAATCCTTCCTGTACCAAGTGTGTACATTTTAGAACTGCTACTGTATGTTTACAAGAATCAACAAGACTTTGACAAAAATGAGTTGATACATTACCATAATACACGCAATAAAAGTAATTTTCATATTCCTCGTAGACGTTTGAATATATCTTCAAAGGCCCCCAGTGTCTTGGGACTGAAGTTGTATAATAATCTGCCATTAGCATATAAACATTTAAAAACTGTCCTTGCTTTTAAGACAAATGTTAAAGAATATCTTTTGAGTATATGTGCATACTCTGTTCAAGAATATTTTGATAATTGTAATACACCTTAGATTTGCCTACGATGGTGAATTCTAACATATATATATAACTACTTTACTTATTTTACTTATTTTATTTATTTTAGTATATAAATATTTCTACTATAATTCTTTTGTATAATTTTACTTGTGTAATCTTATCATTTATAATTATCTGTAACTTTAATTTATATGTATTTTAACTCATGTTTTGTATACATTATGTTGACGTGTCCTATACCTAAGATATGGTCTTACGGGATAAATAAATAAATATAAATATAAATATAAAATATATGTGTGCATGTCTGTACATATGTTTGTATGTACAGTATGTACTGTATATATTTGTATGTACAGTATGCATGTCTTTACATATGTATATCAGGTGTCCCAGAATATTTTGGACAAGCCATAACATCTATACTAATCAAAGTTCAACAACAGCGACGTCAATTTGTTGAGGAAGGAATGTAGGCAGTATCAAAAATACCGCCCTCTATAAATCTGCCCCCCACAATGCCACTTCAACTTTTTCTTTCCAATGACACCTCGTATTTTTTTCTTGTACATCTCTCAACTTATATATCTCTTAAGTCTCTATTAACGGGTCTATAAATAGTGGATATATTATTTTTTGTATGTAATAGATATTATTTGAACACACGCAATGGGTCCTCAAAATTATAACTTTTTAGATGAGCGCCATTTGTGTTCTGTTCGAGCTAGAGAGTTGCACTTTGAAAAGTCTGGTAGCTTATAGGATTGGGTCTAATGCTCCCAAATCGCTACGCTGTGCCTTACGGGGTTCGCCATCCAGTCTCCAAAAACCAACCCATATCAAATTTGAGGTCACAAGATTCTGGCAGTAAATCAGAGACCTACAAGACAGGCTGAGAAAGACCTCCCCAACAAGTCCTGAGCATTTTTTTGCTGTCCCGTCCCCTCACTCTTGTTCCAGGCTTTGTGAGCCACCCTCTGCAGTTGCGCCAGGTTTTGCATGCTCTCACCTCTGCTGGACGATTCTATTTATCCTAATGCTGCCAAACTGATTGGTGTGTGGTGCCACAACTCGCTTTCACCCTTTCACAACTCAATCACGCACCCCTGCAGGTTACTCCTACCCAAAGGACCCCTCGGGGTCGTTTTCACTTAGCTCCTCCCAATAATGTTTATTTTGGGTGATTATGAGAATCAGATTAGTCCTTGTAGTCACATATGTTTTATATAATTCTAATTCTAGGAATATTTTGTGCTCCGTTTATTAGTTATTTATGTAGATAGATACCAAATAATTAACGACTCAAATGATTTACTAATTACTACCTCGTTAATTACATTTTTTGAAGGCAAAGAACAAGTAGGTACAACATTAAAATTCAATAAGCAACCGGCTACACCTGATCCTCGTGATAGGAAAGCATTTTTGTTCTAATTTATGATGTGTTTTGCTGGTGGGCATTATAAAGTAATAAAAGTCGTAGATGTGCGACAACTTGATATATAGAGTGTACGACGATACGTGTATTCTTTCAATCGCCACACAGAAGTCAAATTAATTACAATAGCAAAAAAGTCAAAGTTTCATACACAGTGTCCATCATAAAATTCGAACCATATGGTATTTTTTTATATTAGGGTTTTATAAAAACTTTTGGTGACAATTACTTCTGCTTCCAAAATAACTTAAAATGCACCAATTCAAAGTTGACAGGTAACATCTGGCAACTGTCAAATTTGTGATTTTCTAAAACGATCTTTAGAAAATGGCGTAAATTGTTAATATTTCGAAAAAATGTCACGAAAAAATTATGTTCCTAATGACATATTACGCATACATGCCGATTTTGAGAGAACCATTTTCATATCCAAAAAAATTTCATATTTTCGAAGTTTTTGATTCACTTCCGTAAAGTCTGCCATTGCAATGCATACTGTGCTAATATTTTAATATTCGTAGGTATCGTTGGTTATGAAGATTATTGATATTCTTAATTGAAAAAAAGGTACATACTAATTATCTGGATTTTTTCCAATTTCCCAAAAAAAATATCCGTTGTTTTTCAACTGTTTTTTTTTTTATTTTTTGTTAGTTCAAAAGTAGTTTTAATTACAATTTGGCTATCTTAAATACGAAACTACTACTTAAGAATAACAAACAATAAATAAATCACTTTAAAAAAGAACTGAATATGCAAAAAAATCAGTAATAAACGTTAAAAAAAGAGACTTTGCCCCAAGATTTGAATTTTGTGCGCTAATACAATATGATATTGCAGACAGCATACATTTCTCAAAATACCATACATTATGTTTACGAACGAAGCTACTTTTACCTTCAATGGAACGGTATCCTCTTAGAATCCCAATTTTATAATAGAGTGTAGAGACCAATACTCTTTTAAGACTCTTTTAATGTATGGTGTGGTATTTTTAATGGAAGACTGATTGGACCTTATGTTTTGGACCTTATTTAAATTTATATGCTAGAGGATATTTGAACTTTTTACAATACGAAATTGCAGCAATTTTGGATTAAATGCCATTGGGCGAAAGATGTCATTTGGGTTTTCAACAAGACGGCATCTCCGTCGGAAAATGGATCTGGAGGTTTTCAGAAATTTCTTGGCCACCGCGTTCCCCAGATTTGAACATAATGGACTTTTTCTTTTGGGGATATTTAAAGGAACAGGTGTACAAAAGGAGGCCTTTTCAAAATGTGGATCATTTAGAAAATGTTATAAGAGAAATATGTACAAATATTCCTAGGCAGTTGTTACTAAAGTCTGTCAGGGAATTTAACCGCCGAACTAAAAAATGCATGGAAAATGAAAGAAGTCACACAGAGATGTAAGGTTTATGCAGCTTTCAATGTCATTCCATGGCTATTACTGATTTTTTTGCATATTAAGTCCTTTTTTTAAAGTGATTTATTTATTGTTTGTCATTTTTAAATAGTAGTTTCGTGTTAAGATATTCAAATTGAACGAAAATATAAAATTTCTTGGATATCAAAATGTTTCGCTCAAAATCGACATAAAGGCATAAAATGTCATTAGAAACCTAATTTCTGAGTGACATTTTTCGAAATATTAACAATTTAGGCCATTTTCTAAAGATTTTTTTTTTGGAAAATCACAAATTTGACAGTTGCCAGATATTATCTGTCAACTTTGAATTGGTGCATTTTAAGTTATTTTCGAAGCAGAAGTGATTGTCACCAAAAGTGTTTATCAATCCCTAATATTAAAGAAAATCCCATATGGTTTCAACTTTATGGCGGACATTGTATATTTTTAATAGCAGGAAGTATTGTACTCAAACTGCGATGCTTATAAATAGGTACAACCATCTCTCTTTTTCTATGATCGCCTGTGCGTGAAATGAATTATATAAATTTAGAAACTACTTATCCGTTAAAACAACATCCTTAAGAAGTCTTGATTTATGTACTGGAAAAATTTATTTTCTTCCCAGACCTATAGATTATTCTGGTCGTCCTAGCTCACTCGACGCTCTCTGCGTCTATTTGAATATACTATTAATAGAGCGGATCTGCAAATGAAGCAACAAGGATGGTACATTGTACCTATAAATAATGACAGGACTTAAATGTTACATTCAATGTCAGTCTACTGTGAACAACTCTCTCCTGCATAATCCAATGAGCTGATACTGGGACAGATTACGAAGGATCTTCTAAGCTATCGATAAGATCTCTATGAACATTGCCTGACGGCAATTTACCATTCTGTCTCAGTGATCAATATTTTTTTTGGAATGTTACGTAACTAAGTGTTATTTTTCGAACGTTCAAAGCAAGTTCAGTACAGGGTGAGTTCGTGAGAATTACCACCCCCTTTTTCTCCGTTTTATCTGAAATTTCCGAATATGTTGTGAGAGAAATAATTGAAATGCAAATGTAGCAGCTGTTTAATGGCAATTACTTTTTTTTTAATGGAATACTCTGTATTTTTTTATTTGTTGAATTTCGCTTGTTCTGATTACACCGGCATTGTTATGTCGGTATAATTTCGTCACATGTCGTACTTTCTTCTACAAGCTTTTGAAATATTGCTCAGAGAATATAAAAAATAATATACTCGGGAATATTACATAATTTATAGTAAGCTGATACCTTGGTTGTTACTTTGGATATGTTACTTTGTCATCGAAAATAAACACAAATATTACTATCTTGATGCATTTTTTGCTTATATCAGTAAAAAGGCACGTTTTAAATTTTAAGGGCTGTTATTTTGTTTAACTACATTTTTTTTTGGTGTTAATAAAATTATTTGAGGTAAAATACGTATTTCGAAATATTTCTAAGGTAGCTATGAAAAAAGAACATTTCAATCAATTGTCATTTTTAGGTGAATTTTTAACTTGTATTTTAGTTTTTTGCCTAATTTCATAGAATAAATATTTCGCAAAAACACCTGAAATAAATAATTAACAGCAACTTTTGTGTTTATTTTTGGCAACTAAGAGTTCCTATCCACAGCTTCCTATAAATTACGAGCATATTATTTTAGATACGGTGTTTCAGAACTCACAGTTTCGGTGAAACGTATAAGCAAGAATCAGTTCTCGTTTCATTCATTTTCAATTATCTTCAGACCAAGAGATCTTCCATATATCTTCAGTCTTCAGCACGTTACTGAAAACTGAAGATAGATGGTGCAATTCTGATACCGAATCCATGTTCAGGGGGAAAACATACTTCTGAAACCATATATCACATATAAAGCACGGCTCGTAAGCACAAAGTCTTAATTTTTTCTGAAGATTCTTCAGCTCTTTGCTGAATATTGAAGTATGATGGAGCAATTCGGACACCGGATTCGTGTTCAGTGGGAAAAATACTTCGGGGACCATACAGTGGCGGACTAAGTCTGTCAGGTGCCCGGGGGAGGCCCCCTGTCTCAGAAGTTGATGTATTTTTACAAGCTTTTTACATTTGTATTTTTACATTTCTATGTAGTTCACATTTGTATGTACAAGTGTGTATTTTTAGTTCAAATCTTGCAAATTAAATTCAAACCAGTTCCTCTCAACCAATTTTGCTGAAATTTTGAATACTTATGTAAAGTCGGTGGCAATGCAATATTAAGGTACCATGGAGACGGAAGATGGCCATAGAAATTCCTTAACTACACATGATAGACGTGTTTGGGCTCGTTTGATTTGTCTTAATGGTTACTCTTATTTTAGTAGTACTGTCAACAAAAAAAAGTTTGTATTAAAAATTAAATTGATATGTATATAATATGTGTCTACGCTAGGCTCTAGAAGCCAATTGTAATTTACTGACATGAGAGGAGGCCTGTGCCCAGCAATGGGACCTATATAGGCTGATGATGATGACTTACATACACATAGGTACATAGAATATATATATGAATGAATAAGACAAAATACGAATCAGCAACAAACAATGTAAAAGGTAGTTTTAATTTTCTGTATGTAGCTATTTGATGTTCTTTGATGTGATTTGATTTAATTTTCTGTATGTAGCAATTGTACGTTTCCGTGCCTTCAGTTTACTGAACTCCTCAATAACTTCAGTGAAATTAATTTCCTTTGAAACTTTTCTTTCAATTAAAAGCATGGACAGATTGACGAGTCGCTCTTGATTCATTGTAGATTGAAGATAATTTTTTAATAGTTTAAGTTTAAGTTTGGAAAATTTCTCTCGCATGATGCAACTTAAAATTTGATTAAAGGAAATTGTCGACATTTGGAGGCCCCCTGGGCCAGAAGCCTGGGCCCCCGTTAGTCTGCCACTGGGACCATATATCGCATATACATTTCAGACAAATTTTCTTATTTTGTGTGATGGTGTTATTAATGGGACAATCGAGTAGCAAAAACAAACAATATAAAAAAAAGTTTATGTTTCCTTATAAACGTATTCATATATGAAAACTCCGTGGGTATCTTCCAAAAATATATAAAACTTTTAAGAGTTTTAGAAATTGTCGCTGAATAAAATATTTTAGTAACAGTTGGTGCTATACTATAGAGATAGCATAAGAATATGCCTCTGTGGATTAGGAATTTGGCACCTCTTTCAGAAAACGTGCACATACTTAACAGATATACTTGTATCATAATTTAGATTATGAAGATTACTATATCACACTTCCATATAGGGAGAGCTCTTCTCTCTCGCGTGGCCAGACATGTAATAAATCAATAATAATATTACGATAATTTTTGCCGCATATTTCCTCACACGGAATGCGAATACATTAAAATACATTAAATGCGCCCGTCTTACAGTGGTCCCAAACTCCCCATAAGCTGGACCAAAATCGAATTGTTAACAATTATTTTTGAAAATTCGTATTCCAAAATTTTCGAGGCCAAGGAATCCAAATCCGAGTGCCATCTAAATCCAAACCAAAAGTTTCGAAAACAAAATAGCTGACCGACTTTTTCAAAAATGACGTTACTTTTTGAAAAATAAATATTCTTGAGTTTTCGAAGTCGAGAAATCCGAATCTGAGGTCAAGATTTTTAAAAAACAAAATGGCTCATCGATTTTGTCAAAAACGATGCTACTACTCTTGCGAAAATCAGTACAAAAGTTAATGCAATAATACAGCTGTCTACTTGAATAGCGGATGACTTTTTGAATATTTGTCGCCATTTTGAGCCCTCCATTTTGAGCCTTCCGTTTAAAATATATATGTATATAATAAATTCATAATCAAACGTATACATACATATATAAACCCCAAATATATAATAAACCCCAAAATCCTACTATACAAATGTATGTGAATATCAGATTGATTTTTTAGAAATTTGTCTCCCATTTTTTTTTGTGCCTTTGATTTTTACGGGGGCGAAGTTCGCCCCTCGCGAGGTGACTCTCGGCGCTCTTCCACATAACCCCCGACACTCACATAGTAACACCCATGTCCTAATAGAGTTGCCAAGTCTATTAGGCGGGACTCGGACCCACTGACAGAGGTTCAGCAGATGGCTCAGATTGCCACCTCTGGTACCCCCCGCTAGATGCCACTGTCCGACAAATTTTCACAGAGCTGATATGGTTACCCATCCAACACGCAACCCGATCGAGCGTTGCTGCACTCGAATTATCGGAGTTTGGCGTTCAGACGAATTACAATATGTTGCTCTTATTTTGTATTCGCCATTTTATTTTTGTATACAGAAAAAAACTCATTATCAATAGATACAAAATGCGTAACCAGTAAAGTTGGCCTACGGCGCCGCAACACATGGGCAACTCACGCAGCATGTTATTGGGAGATTAGGATTTGATTTTTTGATTACAATGGTCCTGTGACAGCTAGAGCTGTTGTGCAACCTCCGCTACATGCAATTTGTAGAGTAGTGTGATATAATTTCATAACAAAATATGGCAAATATGTGAAAAGATAGTAGATACCGACTTTCGTGTTAAGACACGTATAAGTATAAGTATATAAAACATAAGTATAAGACTTATGTGCCTACTTTAACAATCAGCAACCCCGAAAATCCTTGTTTTTAAAGTTTTGTGAAGATCGGGTTCATTTTTAAGAAATGTGTCCGCCATTATATTCGTAAAAAATCAATACAAAATTCTTAATCAGCGACCTTAAAAACATCTTGTTGAATAATTTTAAAAAACAATATAAACTTTTTCGTTTGGGATTCTTCTTCCTCTGTGACGCGTGTTAATGTGCATGCGACTAAAAAATATAGATTACAATTAGAATCGCAAGGAGGCACATCTAACTTGTGCATTTTCCTAACCGGAACATCAGTAACTTGAAAACTTAGCATGCCCACCTTTGAGATGCTTTTCGATAATTCCCAGTAACTTTTGAGATGCTTTTCCATAAATATTTTATAAAGTTCTGACATTTTAAGGTTATCTGCAATGTATTTATTGCATAAATAATAATATTTTTTTGTGAAAACTTATTACACAAACCTACAGGAATACACTCAACATGAGAACGCTAAAAACAAGCATTGATTTTAGAGCACTTCTAACAGAGCGTATATTTTCACGTTACAACACATCTTGTGAGAAGGGCAACTTCCTCATCGACTTTTTTGGTTATTTTGTGTAGCAATAGGTCCTTTATTAAATCTCGAAATCAAAATTACCCAGAAAAAAAATCATTTTTCAATTTTGGCCAGCATTTCGGTCGTTTGGGACCACTGTCCATCTCGAATTTCGATAAAGACGAAAAACAGCTATTCTCGCATAAATTGTTATAAATGCCTAAAATATGAGGCTGTATATATACGTATTAAATGCGTTATGCAAGATCAATTTAGATATAATTCTGGGCAAGCTAAAATATTTGTGATTAATGATAACCATAAAAAAGGTGATTTTAACTCGTAACATCTACGAAGAAGCAGTAACATGGAATAATTCTGCTATATGCTTAATCGTAAACCGTTTTAATTGGTATGAATGTATTTTTTTAATGACATTAATTAAAAACGCAACTTAGTCCCACCTGTGTGTCTTGAATTATAAGAGAATTCCTTCCAGGACCTAAATTCCCTCCATGAAGATAGATATCGAATTACCAATCTAAAGTTTGTTTTTGTCTGTTTACTTATTGACGTTACAACTTGCATTAAACAAATATCATATTCAACCGAATATCAGTTTTAATAATACTCCTTGATCTGAATACTCGAATTAATTAATACACTGAAAATGACAATTCACTGTACATTTTCACTCACTTGACAACCTCACTTTAAAAAAGAAAACTCACTGTTCTATCACCTCCTGCTTCAAATTAATATTTAACATCTAGTTACCCACTATTCGAAAACACTTTCGAAAATCTCTAGCGAAGGAAGCATGTAATGTAAAAGTATTTTAATACCGTACAAGTCATTACTTGTTAAAGTTTGTAATAATAGAATTGTTGGTACCTATATAAATTCCTCTAATGGGTAAAATGGAGTAAATATTAAATATACTTTTCAGCGTCAACAACCGAGAAGTATACACTTCAATTTGTATGAAAGCTTTTCCGCACGCAGTCACTTATCAGCGATACACAGCAATTCGTGCTAAGAAGGCACTATTACTAATAATACAAGATTTTCAGAAAGTCAAGCATAACTTATTTTTTTCCTAATGGTGGCGTTGGTCAACTGAAAATCCACATGGAATCGTTCAGAAAGATCTTCACGACCAAGAAGTCACCGTTTGGTGCGTTCTCATAATTAATTTCATCACCGGTCCATATCGTTTAAAGGTAACTACTTAAATTACTGGTGAACGATACCTACTATTAATAATAAACCTTTAGTGCCCAACAGGTTTACACCCAATTATAGGACACATTTAAATATAATTGAAATAAGATAAAAATAGAACGCATTTTTTTGTGTGGTTTAAAATTACTGGTGAACGATAACAGAAAATGTTAGTAGTTACGAGATTATGCAATTCCACAGTTGCAAAACGAGGGAGTAATTGAAAACATAATTTTTATGCAGAATGATGCAGATAAAGACTTGTTAATTGCTATTTTCCAAGGTCGCGTTATAAGCAGACATTTTGAAAATTCATAACCACCAGAATTGCTTAATGGCAACCAGCGAATTTTTGGTTTTGGGGTTATTTAGAAAAACTGTATTTAGAATGCGACCAAAAACGTTGAAAAAAATTAAAAGATAGTATTAGAGAGCAAGTCGCTTCATTTTCACTAGAAATAAAGTGGTGTGTAATTTGAAGAAAAGGATGGTGTTTTTACACCACTAAAATGGAGGTCACCTTGAACAGATCCGGTAACCAGTGTTGGACGTAAAACATTCTATTACTCAAGGGATCCAGTTGTTATTGATTTTCATTGTATTTTTTGAAATTTAATAAGTGGAAATATATATTTTTATAATAACCTTTACAATAACCTTGTATAATCCAAAACCAAGCTGATACACATCGATTCCAAATTATTGAAATTAGTCCTGAGACTCATTTAATACAAGTACTAACAAATTTATCAATATCAGTAACAGCAAAATCATCAACATCATAAACTTCATATTTAAGATATAAATGGTGCAAATAAGAAAAGTCATCAGTTTGGAAAAAACTGGAAAACGAGAAGATTCAAACAAATGGAGGCGACTTGAAATGTATTTCTTGGTTTCCGCTACTGGCGGTTGTTGCTAAGACTGCAGTTTCAGCAACCCCCAATTGCAACAAAAATGTATTCCTCAGTTACTATTACGATGGAAATTCAAAAATGAAAATGGCTTTTTTATGATTTCTTAGACGTTGGCGCAAAATTGCAAAGCTCACCGCCAACAACCACTGGTTTCCGTGTCTTTATGAACCTGAATTTCCGTTGTTTGTTAACTACGGTGATTTAGACGCCAACACAGTAGACCCAATTATCGTTTATTTTTCACTTAGAGCGTTTTAAATACAATTCGCTTTCTCGGCGCGTTATCTGCTCGGCAATAAACGGCAGGTACACGCGCAGTAATTTTATTGGCCGCGTAATCGCCTCAATTAATATGGAGATTGTTATTACAAGTATTAATTAATAAGCAGTATGCACGGATCGTATTGCGCCGCCGACGGATCGCATGCATTCTAATCGAGTGACAAAGAATGAAGAAGTATAAAGACATTTACTGCTTCCCATGCCACGCTTTTTTCTTGAATCGATTCCAAACTTATGAAATAAGTTGAACAAGAGTGTATACTCGTACATACATACATTGAGTAAACTGAAATATCAATTTTAACTAAATTCAAACTACATGTAGCTCATTTAAGAGGTTATACCCCTCTGGAGTGCAAAAAATCAGTCAAGGCATTCTTTGGGAATTTTCTTCTGCTCTACTAATAAGGCGATCAAAAATTAAATTTGGGGCTTTATTAAGTACATCATGAGGTATGTACAGATATATTTTTCTTCAATAAAAAATAATTAATACACATCGAGCACAGACGCTTTTTTTTGTTGACCATCGCACAGTGGGACAAAACTGTAGTGTTCTACCCAAATCACTCTAGAGATCGTAAAAATATAGATTTTGAGATGCTTTTTGTTTTAAAATGTTCGTTATGAATTTCTGCCTAAATTCCTCTAGCCGGATTTTTTATTTTCATTCCCAATATTTTATTATTTTAATCTAAAAACGTGTTTTTATTGCGAAATATGGGGTTTTCCAATGAACATCACTGTCAAGATCTCAAATGTATAAATATTTTTGACTTTTTTAAAATTTCATTTTACAAATAGGAAAATGATTTGTCAAATGATATTATCCGATTTCTATCACATACTTAATAACATATTTTAAAACTTTCTATTTACGTAATTTATACTAAAAATTGAAATATGACAGCAGTCAAAATAACTGTCAAATTACTTGAGATACTATTAATTTATTATTTTCAATACTTAAAGTGCTTAATAGTTCATTTTCTAAGGATTTAAGGAACACTGGGCAGGGAA
The DNA here is from genome assembly GCA_029963805.1 of Aromia moschata. Taxonomy (NCBI): domain Eukaryota; kingdom Metazoa; phylum Arthropoda; class Insecta; order Coleoptera; family Cerambycidae; genus Aromia; species Aromia moschata. The sequence continues at coordinate 1,485,471 of JAPWTK010000004.1, forward strand.
TGAAAATCAAATATGTTGTGTTAGCTAACAACTGTCAATTTAAAAAAATATTAGTTCCTCCAAAATTCACACTTTTTTAACCATAATTATATCCTAAAAATTAGACATATTAATTTAAAAACCCTTTTGGTGCGTGTCTTGTATAATATACACGCAAATTTTTTTGTTGAGTAAATTGTTCAGTAAATTTTTTTTCTCGAAAGTGGAATGTATTTTCTCTAAATCCATAGAAAATGAACTATTAAGCGCTTTAAGTATTGATAATAATAAATAAATGGCATATCAAGTAATTTGACAGTTATTTTGACAGCTGTCGTATTTAAATTTTAGTATAAAATACGTGAATAGAAAGTTTTAAAGTATTTTGTATCTATTTTGTTTAAAATTATTCATTTTTTTTCTGTATAACTTACGAAATTCGTTTGTTTATTTTATATTTGACAGTTAATTTGGCAGCTGTCAGCAATAAAAAAAGAAATCGGATAATATCATTTGACAAATCATTTGGCTATTTGTAAAATGAAATTTTAAAATTAAAAGTCAAAAATATTTATACATTTGAGACCTGTTTTTCATTGGAAAATCCCATACTTCACAATAAAAATACGTTTTTAGATTAAAATAATAAAATATTGGGAATGAAAATAAAAAATCCGGCTAGAGGAATTTATGGAGAAATTCACAACGAACATTTAAAACTAGCATCTTAAAATCTCCATTTTTACTATCTACACAACAGTTTTGTCCCACTGTGCATCGGTAGGCAGCACAGCAATTTTTTAACATCTAGCAGAGCAAACAAAAAAAATATTTTCGTTATCTGCATGAGTTTTTCTAAAGCGGTACACAAGATTATTGTAAAATATTGATTTTCCGCAAAATGCCATCAGTTTGGATAAAGAAAATAAAATTTTATGAAAAAAACTAATGTAATTTGTTTATAAAAACCGTTATTTTTAACCGATCGAAAAAATCGTACCGTAAAAATATGTACCGCTTTAGATAATTTATCTAAGAAGCTACAGTCCAAATTTCAAATAAAGTCGATCGGATAAAAATTGCGCCAGTTATGCTGCCCACCAGTTTAAAAAATATTTATCGAATTAAAAGCGTTTAAAGTTTCAAGACATGTTTACTTCATGAAATTTTCAAAATACAGGCTGTTAATTTTTTTACATTTAGTATAGTGTACCAGGACCATATATCATCCTTTCCAAATTATCGATCGGGCCGCAGATACTCCAAAATGCTAGGCTATATATGATACTAAAAAATACCGCAGCAGAGCGGTATTTTCGAACATTTCGGAGCAACATAGTTGTTTCACAAATTAGGTCAAAAATATTTGTTAAACATTTGGATATCATTCTTGCGATGTTTTTACAACATTTAAGCAAAAAAAAATCGAAAAAAAAAAACTCCAGAGGGATCTAACCCCTTAAGGGGGTCGTCTAATTTACAGCCATTTTTTTTGCCTTTTTTTGGGATTTTTTTCTGACGAACTATGAGTACACACTCGTGATTCCTTGACAATGTATTAATATTTCAACAGTTTTCCATAAAATTGTATGTAATCTTCTATAAAAAATATTGAATGGATCGACTCTAAAACCTTCGAAAGGGACTCATGCGAAAAGTAAGATGCTTGACAGTTGACATGATTTGTCTATTATGTTCATCCGAAATAAAAAAAAAAGTAACGGAATTTTAATTTGAATAGAACTTTGGTTATCATCTGAACTGGGATTAAGTCAAAATACATGAAATTAAAATATATCTTTAACACGGTTTTGGAGGTAAAAGATCAGTTTCGATTTTTCAACATTTTAGCGTACAATTTTTTTTATTGTGAAATAAATCAGTGTTTTTCATTGCAAGATAAGATTTGCCATAAAAATGGTGGCGATGCCAATATTTATACAAATAACCTCATCAATATACTGTCAAATTCTCAAAAGAACAAGTTGTACCGCTATTGAATGAAAATGTGGTCTAATAAAGTATGATCTTATGTGAAACATGCTGTAAATAACTTTTATTCCAAAAGAAAATACCGTTAGAAACCCGAAATATATAAACTACGAACAACTGAATAATAAACCACTTCGCAGACACAATTCACTAAACTAGAAAACGTTTAAATATCTTTTTTAGTTTCATTCCATGCCGCAGGATGACAGATTTATGTTGAGCTACGCTACCCAAAACCTCTGGTTATGGGTTATAGTACTGATAGTACTGACAAATGTGTTTTATACGTTGCCATCATGTTGATGACAAGAATTGGAAGCGTAAATGGTCGGAGAGGGCAAGTGGGCAAAGCATTAAGAAGTTCTTAGGGTAGTGGAGAAATATACTTTTTTGAATACTGACTTGTTTTAAGAACATATTTTAGTTAAACTAAAATTTCTGTGATACATTCGAAATCTTCATGAGGTCATTGAAAAGTAATAAAAGGACAACATGTCCCGCTACCTTTGTTTTTCCAAAGAATTATTTTGTTTAATATCACACTTCAAGCAAATAGGTAATATAATTGACTAAACTTTTAATAGGTTCAATAATTATGTTACATATTATAGTTGCATAAACAACTGTTCTGTTATAAATATAAAGTTCTTATAGTGGCTTCGAGAATTTCTTGTAGTAATAATTATTTTAAATGATACAGACTCAATCTTTTTTTAGATGTAGTCTGACTCTTTGCTATTGCAATATTACTATTACAACTAGAGGAAAGCTAGTTCTATTCAGGAGTTCCAGAAAAAAAATAGGAGTGTATGGGTTATGTATTTGTAAAAAAATACACTGTTCAAGAAAATAATTCGGAAATCCGAAGTGTAATTATCGGTTATACAAAAAAATATCTACTCTTTGGTGTATCGTGACATATTTCATGAGAGTATTTGATTCATTTGGCACACGTCAAATATTTTACTTGTTGAAAGTTTTATTCCATTAATACCACTGGTTAAACATTAGTACCTATCATCATACATACAACGTCATCATACAAGGTCCTTTTTATTTACTTCTATTTATTGGATAGGTAGTGCACAACTGTATTCAATCATTATAGGCATGAAAAGTTTAAAACATAAGTATAATTTATTTTTGGCATGGAATTAACTTTTCTTTAGCAAATAAGAAAAATAACCCTGACCCCAATATGGAACCTTGTACGACTCTGAAAGTTCTTACGATAAGGAAACAAGTTTAATTTTAAAACTGTATGACAACTACCAACAGACACTCCGGTTAGATGAGACAGAAAACGCACAGAAGTTTTGGGAGCATCTTCCATAATGTACATTTTATTTCAGCTCCGCCGTTCGTACAGTAGGATCACCACTATGTTTGTTTCGATCTACACTCCTCGATATCCACTCCCACATGAGGAAACTTTTCTTAAAACTCCAAGTAACAGTCTTTGAGATAATGCATCCATTGTCCTACAACATTTGGCCTGTTTCTGAAGTACCACCCTACCATACTTTTATGATTTAGAACTTTAACCTTGACTAGTATTGAGTAATAGGTACTCCTCTATTAATTAGCATTTTTTGAAGACTTAAACACGCTGTACGCGGTTTCTTAAGTAGGATTTGATCCAATTTCCGGTTTTTTTAAATAGGATTGTTTGTTGAGGTTTAAATTGGCCTAATTTGAGGTCGAATTTAATTGAACGTTAGTTCCTCTAGTTCCTCATATGGATATTTCCTTTGAACTGCACACCTTTACACGTTCCACATCTGACCAATCTCGGACATATCTCGATCCTCTCGTAAAACTCCGTACGAATTATTAATAAAACGAGATATTTTTACGTAGTAGTGAATATAATCTGCCGCAATAAATTAATTGCCGCCCGCTAATAAATTACCTGTTTAGTAGAATTAATACCGTCTGCGTCCTCTCCTCTAGATTTATATCGTGCGTATTTCGTAAACGGCTGATAGTCACGCGGTGGCGATTCATTGATGCCAGATATTATCTCCGCTAATTATTTATTATTTATCGGAGTTTGGAGTTGGTGGAACCGGTGCTGGCGACCGGTGGAGGGAGGCAACATCATTGACGAATGTCGTCTGCGTTAACCGTGAATGTTGGGCAACTTCTTTTTTTTTTTTGGAACACCAATGGTCGCGACATGAGCAAAAAGGGAAAGCTGAATGAGACGGTGTTAATGAATTCATAAATTCGTCGTTTTTTTTTTTAATAATCCGTTCGAGGTTAGGTAGAGGACAGATCGGAGACTTCTTCATTACAGTAGACACCTTATTGATTCCTGCATACGTATATCGGAGAGTTTAGCTGTGTATTAAAGTAAACTTTTTTTATCTCTCACCAAATCGAGCAACACAGTGCAACAGAAGTAGCTTTGCATATGGTCGTAGGATGCGCAGTAGACAAAACCTGAAATTATGTCCAGAGCTCATTTCTTTTGAGCTGCAGCTGTGAACGCCCCGAGAAGTACAGTCTGGTGAATAATTATTATTTAACGCTCCTAATTATTAATGTCGTCTGCGATAGCCGTGAATGTTGGGTAACTTCTTTTTTTGGATCACAAATGGTCGCGACATTGCAAAAAGGGAAAGCTGAATGAGACGGTGTTAACGAATTCATAAATTGGTCGTTTTTTTTTTAAGAAGCCGTTTGAGGTTAAGTAGAGGTCACATTGGAGACTTCGTCATCGGAGTAGACACTCTGTTGATTCGCACATATATCGAAAAGTTTAGCTCTGTGTTAAACAACCTCTACCATTAAGGGAACTCTCTACGAGGGACCTGATGTCAGTAAGGGCAAATATAAACATGGAAGGGAGTGACAGTAGCAAGGGAGTGCAAGAGTAGTAGCAATACACAACTAGTGCTTTTTTGCGATTTCAACGCACATCACATCGTATGGGGAGCACCGGAACCAACAACAGAGGTGAGTCACTTTTAGAATATATTCGCTCCTCGCAACTATATATTCAATAGTCAATATATAGAATATATTGACTCCTCGCAAGATGAGTCACTCTCGGACCACAGATACGTAATATTTAAGATTCCACTTCCAACCTGTAACTGGGATCTCGTTAGAAAAATACTAGGACAGGGATTGGAACAATGTCCGGTTAGACCAAAGACACCTATGGAAGTGGAACTGATGAATGAATTCATCAAGTAAACTATTATTCACGCAAACGAGGAAAGCTGCCCCCTTAAACAAAGGAGAGCTCGACAGGAGACCCTTTGGTGGATTCCAGAGCTCTCTTCCTTGAGGAGGGAGACTCGTAGATCATTTAACCAGGCCCAGGATGGTTCGCCAATGAACATCGGCGAGTGTCTCGACCCTGGGACTTCCGCCCAGTGCGATATATGTTTTTCTTTTAATAGGTCCTTTATGACCCTCCTGGCTGTCCGGTAAGTCAGACCGCAGGTGGGTTCCGACCCTATCAGTGGAACCTCAGTCCTTTTCTTTTCAAGAAAGTCCGCTCTTTCGTTCCCTTCGTGGCCTTGGTGCCCTCTCATCCACTTGAGAGTGATACTGTTGTGTTCCGCTAGTTGTATTAGCGAATCCATACAGTCTTTAAATGCCTGGGAATGTATTTCTACAGCTCTCAGGGCTCCTCTTATTTGTGTAAGACTTCCTGGTCATCTCCTGCACACAAGCGGATATTGCTGTTATTTCTGCCTGAAATACGGTTGCCAAGTTCCCCAGGTTTATGCTGATTTCGTACCCTGGGTCTCTGTTTGTTGCACCCGCTCCAGTATTTTGTTCCGTTTTGGACCCATCTGTATACCAGATGGTTCCATTCTGCTGAACTGACGTGTGACTCTTGTCTTCCTCTCCCTTATTCTGTATAATCACCCGATAAAGTTTGTGGAAGACTATGGCACGGCCAATTCTGTCCGACCGCATGTTTAGCATGCGGGTTTGCTTTAATTATTTGAGAAGTTACATGTTATCGCAAACAGAAATTTCTAAAATACATTCTCACAGTTTTTCTACTGACGTTTTTTTACTTCTGCTGAAAACATTTCTCAAATGGAGATGTCTCATTTTGCGAATAGACGATTCACTTATTATTGTCGATAATACCTACTCATATTAATATCATAATCTACAAAGGATTATTTAACTAACATAAGTGCTATTTACATGAGAAAACCTTTTATAAGAACAAATAATCTAGCATTAGCAGATTATACTGGTCACATTCACATAGAGTTTATTAGGTCATTTATGTGAATAAATATTTAAAAGTTACCCATTAATTTATAAGCTAGTGTAATAAATAAGACGTAGGCAAATTATACTTTGCTTACTTGAAATCCTTCTCTCCTTAATTATACACATCGCTGTTAACTATGAGTAATATAGGTACATCAAAAAAAAGACATCAATCAAATCTGGCTGTGAACGAGAGAGATGGAAATAGCGGTTATGTCGAAGCTCAAAACGAAATGTTAAACGTTTTACAAATGACTGTCACGATTGTAAAATAAATAATGTCATATAATGTAACAGCTTTAACAATTAAATAAGGTCATACATTTAAGATAGAATAGAAGTACGTCTTTTTTTGCTCGGCCGACTTTGATGACGTTTTTTTTCTGTAAATCTGAAACTATGGTTATTAGAAAATGTTTTATTTTATGTGCCATGATTAAAACGAATTTCTTGGTCACTTTTCAGCATTACAAGAAAATGTTATATACGGCGATATATTTAATTAGATATTTTATACCTCATATAATAGTTATCCCAGTAATATTTTAGTAAAGATGCATTGCCTTTTTTAATAAGGAACTTCTTAATAATACATATACAATTGCTCATATTTTGTGTTTATGAACAGTACATTCCAAGTCGATTCAATGCTAGATTTCTATTAAACAGATATCACATTTTTTCTCTAAATTTATGTGACGATAGACAAAAGGACTAAAAGAATTTTATATTATCTTTTATCAAAATTCATTCAATATGTCACATAATAAATTCACAAAAATATATTGATGTTATTGATTGACTTTAATGTTTTATTTGTCGTATTAATATATGGTGTTTTATCTATAGTTCACCCATAATACTGTGACTGGTATCTAAATATCACGCTGTAAAATTTTATGTGAATAATTTTTTTAGTTATTATATCTTTTATATAAAAAAATGGCAAATGAAAAATACATTTTTTACAAAAAATATTGTAATTTTCGAAATCCTTCATCCTAAGAGAGATACATATCTGTATATAACATACAAGTTACTACCCGCGCAATCAGCAATTTTATTCGTAAATTGTGACCGACGTAATTGAGGACACTAATTATATAATATACCTACGTAGGTAATAGCAAACATGTTTCTGTGAATAAAATTACTATTTTTCTATAATTTATGTGAATATTAACCACCTTCTAGTCCTCTGGACCCAGACTAGGTTGTTCATTAACACATATTTATATGTGAACAGTCGCATCGTTAATGTTTCAATCATGTTATTCATCATGGAAAATAAACCGATTACCAGAAGATGACGGTTATTTACATCAAGCATCTAAGAGGGTGCCAGAGATATACGCACTGCCATATGCCATATATGAGTACATAAATACATATACACAGGGTGCTTCATACCTATTAGACATTTAGAGAGAACTATATATGATATGGAGCTGAAGTATCTGGATGTTTTCGGTTATGCTCTACACATCTAAAATGACGACTTTCTGACACTTCCGGATATACTGGACATGTATAATGACTTGTACATTGAATTTATGGCTATATTTTTATGACATATTTAGTTTCTACCCATTAATTTAAAGTCACTTTAATGGCAACTACCTACTAACTCTAAAATGGAGGGTTTTCGAGATACATATTTTAATTTAATGAAAAAAAAAAATTGATTCAATGCCATACCGCCAGCATCCTTCTCAGTCCATCCTATAGATATTTGCGTTTCTGTCAGAATCATGTGAATTCATATTTCGACATGGGGTTGGCTTTTGGTGTGTGGACGACGAACCCTTTATAGCCACAGTGTAGCGACTTTGGAGCATTAAAACAAACCCTACAGGTCATGTTCTATTGTGAAAATATATTGTTAAAAAAGTAAAATTGTGAAGTTTTCAAAAAACCGTGATTTACTCCGAAAATATTAAATCATCTTCAAAGTTCTTGGACTCATATTAAAGAGAAATCTTCAGAGTATCTATATGACTAATGAAAAATTTTTTTATGCATGAAAAATGTCTAAAGTTGAACCAAAAAATATAAAAATTAAAAAAAAAACCTGTACGCTACACATAACTCTGAAAAAAGTGGACGAATTAATATCCCTTTAGAGCTCGACGTGTTTTATTAAAATTTCAGGTCACTGAAGTTCCGAACGTTCATTTGAACGAAAAAAATTAAATCGTAATACCACGCTAATTGACGCGTATATGAAGTATAGGGATCATATCTTGACGCTTGCAAAAAATTACAATGTTTGTTGGTCATCGGAAACCACCCCAATGGCAACCCCTACAGCCAAGTAATTTCTGCACGAGAAACCACAACGCAGACCACGCTGGTTTCTCTGCAAAACATTATTACTTATTAGGTCGTGATTTTTTAAAACCTATCCCCGATTGTTGTCGCCATCGGAAACCACCCCATCGACTACCACCGAAGTTAAGTAATTTATACACGAGAAACCAAGACCCAGACCACGCTGGTTTCTTTGAAAAACATTATTAAATATTAAGTCGTGATTATTAAAACTTATTCCCGATTGTTGTCGCCATCGGAAACCACCCCATCGACTACCCCCCGAAGTTAAGTAATTTATACACGAGAAACCAAGACCCAGACCACGCTGGTTTCTTTGCAAAGCATTATTAAATATTAAGTCGTGATTATTAAAACTTATTCCCGATTGTTGTCGCCATCGGAAACCACCCCATCGACTACCACCGAAGTTAAGTAATTTATATACGAAAAACCAAGACTCAGACCACGCTGGTTTCTCTGCAAAACATTATTACATATTATGTCTTGATTTTTAAAACCTATTCCCGATTGTTGTCGCCATCGGAAACCACCCCATCGACTACCACCGAAGTTAAGTAATTTATACACGAAAAACCAAGACTCAGACCACGCTGGTTTCTCTGCAAAACATTATTAAATATTATGTCGTGATTATTAAAACCTATTCCCGATTGTTGTCGCCATCGGAAACCACCCCATCGACTACCACCGAAGTTAAGTATTTTATACACGAGAAACCAAGACCCAGACCACGCTGGTTTCTTTGCAAAACATTATTAAATATTAAGTCGTGATTATTAAAACTTATTCCCGATTGTTGTCGCCATCGGAAACCACCCCATCGACTACCACCGAAGTTTAGTAATTTATACACGAGAAACCAAGACCCAGACCACGCTGGTTTCTTTGCAAAACATTATTACATATTATGTCTGGATTTTTAAAACCTATTCCCGATTGTTGTCGCCATCGGAAACCACCCCATCGACTACCACCGAAGTTAAGTATTTTATACACGAGAAACCAAGACCCAGACCACGCTGGTTTCTTTGCAAAACATTATTAAATATTAAGTCGTGATTATTAAAACTTATTCCCGATTGTTGTCGCCATCGGAAACCACCCCATCGACTACCACCGAAGTTTAGTAATTTATACACGAGAAACCAAGACCCAGACCACGCTGGTTTCTTTGCAAAACATTATTACATATTATGTCTGGATTTTTAAAACCTATTCCCGATTGTTGTCGCCATCGGAAACCACCCCATCGACTACCACCGAAGTTAAGTATTTTATACACGAGAAACCAAGACCCAGACCACGCTGGTTTCTTTGCAAAACATTATTAAATATTAAGTCGTGATTATTAAAACTTATTCCCGATTGTTGTCGCCATCGGAAACCACCCCATCGACTACCACCGAAGTTTAGTAATTTATACACGAGAAACCAAGACCCAGACCACGCTGGTTTCTCTACAAAAAATTATTACATATTATGTCATGATTTTTAAAACCTATTCCCGATTGTTGTCGCCATCGGAAACCACCCCATCGACTACCACCGAAGTTAAGTATTTTATACACGAGAAACCAAGACCCAGACCACGCTGGTTTCTTTGCAAAACATTATTAAATATTAAGTCGTGATTATTAAAACTTATTCCCGATTGTTGTCGCCATCGGAAACCACCCCATCGACTACCCCCGAAGTTAAGTAATTTATACACGAGAAACCAAGACCCAGACCACGCTGGTTTCTTTGCAAAGCATTATTAAATATTAAGTCGTGATTATTAAAACTTATTCCCGATTGTTGTCGCCATCGGAAACCACCCCATCGACTACCACCGAAGTTAAGTAATTTATACACGAGAAACCAAGACCCAGACCACGCTGGTTTCTTTGAAAAACATTATTAAATATTAAGTCGTGATTATTAAAACTTATTCCCGATTGTTGTCGCCATCGGAAACCACCCCATCGACTACCCCCGAAGTTAAGTAATTTATACACGAGAAACCAAGACCCAGACCACGCTGGTTTCTTTGCAAAGCATTATTAAATATTAAGTCGTGATTATTAAAACTTATTCCCGATTGTTGTCGCCATCGGAAACCACCCCATCGACTACCACCGAAGTTAAGTAATTTATATACGAAAAACCAAGACTCAGACCACGCTGGTTTCTCTGCAAAACATTATTACATATTATGTCTTGATTTTTAAAACCTATTCCCGATTGTTGTCGCCATCGGAAACCACCCCATCGACTACCACCGAAGTTAAGTAATTTATACACGAAAAACCAAGACTCAGACCACGCTGGTTTCTCTGCAAAACATTATTAAATATTATGTCGTGATTATTAAAACCTATTCCCGATTGTTGTCGCCATCGGAAACCACCCCATCGACTACCACCGAAGTTAAGTATTTTATACACGAGAAACCAAGACCCAGACCACGCTGGTTTCTTTGCAAAACATTATTAAATATTAAGTCGTGATTATTAAAACTTATTCCCGATTGTTGTCGCCATCGGAAACCACCCCATCGACTACCACCGAAGTTTAGTAATTTATACACGAGAAACCAAGACCCAGACCACGCTGGTTTCTCTGCAAAACATTATTAAATATTATGTCGTGATTATTAAAACCTATTCCCGATTGTTGTCGCCATCGGAAACCACCCCATCGACTACCACCGAAGTTAAGTATTTTATACACGAGAAACCAAGACCCAGACCACGCTGGTTTCTTTGCAAAACATTATTAAACATTACGTCGTGATTATTAAATTGGAGTTTATTGGAGGTTTCAATGAATATAATTTCTAGTTGCATTATGCATTCCACTAAATTATGTGACGGCACCGTTAAACCGCCGAATGGTAAATTTGCAGTAGTGTCAGCTTTGACTTTAGCAAAATGCACAGCCGTTGTTTCTAAATTATTTGCATACCGGACAAGAATGGTCAGTGGGAGTTATAGGAAACCCGGGTGATGTAACATCATCACTTCAGGGAGACTAAGGCCCCACTGCGGACCAGCTTCCCAAGCCAAGGTAGAAGCCACTGTGCCGAAGGCTGGTTGACAGTGGGGCTACAGTGTTGCAAACAATGCCCTTGGGATACTACGCAACCCCCATTGTATTTTGCCTTCTACTCACATAGCTGTAGATTGTTAATTAATAAATCATGATATAATAATTAACAATTTTGTACGGAGGAACTGGAGTGGCCTGTGCTTTGGTTTCTCGTGGAGAAATCACTGAAATATGAGGGTAGTCGATGGGATGGTTGCCGATGGCGACAGAACTCAGGGATAGTTTTTTGAAAATCGTGATTTAATATATATTAATTTCTTCCAGAGAAACCAGCGGTTTCTCGTGTATAAATTACTTAACTTCGGTGGTAGTTGATGGGGTGAGTTCCGATGGCGACAACAATCGGGAATAGGTTTTAAAAATCATGACATAATATGTAATAATTTTTTGTAGAGAAACCAGCGTGGTCTGGGTCTTGGTTTATCGTGTATAAATTACTTAACTTCGGGGTAGTCGATGGGGTGGTTTCCGATGGCGACAACAATCGGGAATAAGTTTTAATAATCACGACTTAATATTTAATAATGTTTTGCAAAGAAACCAGCGTGGTCTGGGTCTTGGTTTCTCGTGTATAAATTACTAAACTTCGGTGGTAGTCGATGGGGTGGTTTCCGATGGCGACAACAATCGGGAATAAGTTTTAATAATCACGACTTAATATTTAATAATGTTTTGCAAAGAAACCAGCGTGGTCTGGGTCTTGGTTTCTCGTGTATAAAATACTTAACTTCGGTGGTAGTCGATAGGGGTGGTTTCCGATGGCGACAAATAATCGGGAATAGGTTTTAATAATCACGACATAATATTTAATAATGTTTTGCAGAGAAACCAGCGTGGTCTGAGTCTTGGTTTTTCGTGTATAAATTACTTAACTTCGGTGGTAGTCGATGGGGTAGTTTCCGATGGCGACAACAATCGGGAATAGGTTTTAAAAATCAAGACATAATATGTAATAATGTTTTGCAGAGAAACCAGCGTGGTCTGAGTCTTGGTTTTTCGTATATAAATTACTTAACTTCGGTGGTAGTCGATGGGGTGGTTTCCGATGGCGACAACAATCGGGAATAAGTTTTAATAATCACGACTTAATATTTAATAATGCTTTGCAAAGAAACCAGCGTGGTCTGGGTCTTGGTTTCTCGTGTATAAATTACTTAACTTCGGGGGTAGTCGATGGGGTGGTTTCCGATGGCGACAACAATCGGGAATAAGTTTTAATAATCACGACTTAATATTTAATAATGTTTTGCAAAGAAACCAGCGTGTGGTCTGGGTCTTGGTTTCTCGTGTATAAAATACTTAACTTCGGTGGTAGTCGATGGGGTGGTTTCCGATGGCGACAACAATCGGGAATAGGTTTTAAAAATCCAGACATAATATGTAATAATGTTTTGCAGAGAAACCAGCGTGGTCTGAGTCTTGGTTTTTCGTGTATAAATTACTTAACTTCGGTGGTAGTCGATGGGGTGGTTTCCGATGACGACAACAATCGGGAATAAGTTTTAATAATCACGACTTAATATTTAATAATGTTTTGCAAAAGAAACCAGCGTGGTCTGGGTCTTGGTTTCTCGTGTATAAATTACTTAACTTCGGGGGTAGTCGATGGGGTGGTTTCCGATGGCGACAACAATCGGGAATAAGTTTTAATAATCACGACTTAATATTTAATAATGTTTTGCAAAGAAACCAGCGTGGTCTGGGTCTTGGTTTCTCGTGTATAAATTACTTAACTTCGGGGGTAGTCGATGGGGTGGTTTCCGATGGCGACAACAATCGGGAATAAGTTTTAATAATCACGACTTAATATTTAATAATGTTTTGCAAAGAAACCAGCGTGGTCTGGGTCTTGGTTTATCGTGTATAAATTACTTAACTTCGGTGGTAGTTGATGGGGTGGTTTCCGATGGCGACAACAATCGGGGATAGGTTTTAAAAATCACGACCTAATAAGTAATAATGTTTTGCAGAGAAACCAGCGTGGTCTGCGTTGTGGTTTCTCGTGCAGAAATTACTTGGCTGTAGGGGTTGCCATTGGGGTGGTTTCCGATGACCAACAAACATTGTAATTTTTTGCAAGCGTCAAGATATGATCCCTATACTTCATATACGCGTCAATTAGCGTGGTATTACGATTTAATTTTTTTCGTTCAAATGAACGTTCGGAACTTCAGTGACCTAAAATTTCATGAAAAGTGATTTTTTCGAAAACAATAGTAAGGCTGGTACAGTTTTTAATACTTATGATATAGTTGGTTTAACTTTACAAATTTTTCATGTCTAACAAAATTTTTTTGCAAAATGACAGGTAGGTAATTAATACTCTGAATACTTCCTTTTAATATGAGTTTAATAACTTCGAAAATGATTAAATATTTTCGGAGTTAATCACGGTTTTTTGGAAACATTTCACACAATCGACGTATCACCTTCAACTTAGGCTTTTTAGACGTAGAATATCACAGACTGTATTCTATCAGAAGCAAAAAAAATCAATACTATAGTACAAAAGATTATAGTTTAAAATGTAGGCGTGTGAATTCATTTGTGTTCCCAATTCAAGAATCGGATAGACTAACGACAAGAACGAAAATATGTTTTCTATTGCTAAAAAATAAATGTATTTGGACAACTTTTTGTATTTTTCTTCTATTCAGAAGTCCCTATTAATCACCTAAAGCGGAGAAATGCTCACGAAAGTGGTTTTGCCTCTACTGTATTGGGAAAACGGAGACGTTATCTAGACCCTACTTGAAGGGGTCAAATGCATCCAACAAAATGTGTTAATAGTTTTTTCTGTGTTTAACTTTAAGTGTGTTTAGCTTTAAGCAACAAACTATTACAAATTAGAAATTCGTATTTTTTTATGGCTATAATCTTTTACTGTTTGTGCATTTTTAATGTGTAATTTTAAGGGGGGAAATACAATTAGAGGGTCAAAAAATCTATTGTTTTTTTTACCTATAAAGATAGTAAATGTATCGTAGAATATGCATGCAATGTTTTAATATCAAATTCTAAGCCCTTCTATTTTTTTTGGCCGTTCTTCGAAGAGAGAGCGTAGTATGCATTTCGGCGCTGTCGACCCAGGGGACCTTTTCTCTATAGTGTCCTCTTTTGATATACTTTGGGATGAATTTATATAGGCTAACCAAGAGCTTCAGCAAAGTATAAATAAGTTTTATGAAGAATCTGAGACCTACCGATGCCCCTGGCATCACTGATTAAGGCGTAAATATAGTATTATTTTCAGACAGTCAAAACTTTAAACGCGTTTTTTTTCAAAACAGCATTTTTAAAATTTGCGGGAAAGATATGTCAAACCGATCTTGACGAAACTTTCAAGATTTCTTTTCTATATAACTAGTTTCTATGTGAACCAAAAGTTTATACAATTCGACTTTTTGCAAAATATGAAAATTATTGCAAAAAAAGTCGAAAATTTCGAAAATTTTTGATAAATTTTCGATTTTGTTCGAAAAACTTGCGCCATTTCTTCAATTTTTTTTCTTAATTTTTTATTGGTTCACATAGAAACTATAACATTAATTAACTCAATTTTTTTTATTGGACTGTTTCAAATGAAAATTACGGCCTCCAGAACGCCCGCAAGTCGATGCCTCATTCTTGGATGTGCTGCCTTTGACCGCTTATAAATCTGCCATTTTGAAATAAAAAAATAAAAAAAATATATTTTGATACTCTTTAAACATGTACAAAACTTCATGCCAAATTTCAATAAATTTCAATAATCCCTTCATAGTAAAAAAAAACTGAAAAATGCTTGATTTTTGGCCTTCTAATTGTATCTCCCCCCAAGGGGTCTTTCTGGTTACGATTTTCAAAAAAAAATAGTTTTTAAACATTTTTTTTTTCATAAAAAAGAATATAGATATCGTTTTGAAAATTTGTAGGTGTTTATTGACGTTTAAATATTATAATTTTTTTTTAATTTTACTTTTGACACGGATTTTTTTAAAAAAACATCAAAAAATAACTGCGGGCATGATTTTGGGCGACTGGATGATGTGAAAAAAAAATAAAAAAACGGCAAATTATTCCTTGTTGAAGTGGCTATAGCATGAACTAGAATATTTGTTTTTCATCAAAAAGTAACAAAATGGCGGCCATTTTTCGAAAAAAAAAAAACATTTTTTTGAGGGTGGAAAATCGGGTGAAAATCGGAAAATATTTTACCAATCAAAATGATTCTAGTTCATGCGATAGCCATAAATGTATACCATAACGTATTCAAAATCAGAGCAATTGGTCAAGTAGTTTTTCTTAAATCGTGCCCGCAACCCTAAAAAACATAGTTCCTAGAAAATCGCGTTTAAATTTTTGTTAAGGAACTTAAAGAATATACGTTGCTAATAGACTAACACGTTGTGTAATAACAAACGAGATGTATGTTATAGAAAGAGATCATAGTATAGAGTGAATCAAATCAATGCAGATGTTAAAAACAGGTGGGGAGTCGAGATTATCGAAACACAGCCGAGCGTCGAAAAAATGCTCTCTCACAGAGTCTCACTGTATACGCTTAAAAATAATTTTAGAATTAACATATCGCACCTTTTGTATCATGTTTTTGAAGATATTTATTAGTAAAATCCGTAAAGTTTTTTTTTTATTTTTTGAAAATTTGTAACCAGAAAGACCCCTTAAGTGAAAACAGTTGAAATGAACGAAATTCCGTAGGGAGACTGTTGTACCTTGAGTACAGTGTACCTTGGAACACTCTGTAATATTTTTCCTTGTGCTAACATCTATTGTCTAGAAGTATAATTAAGTTGTACCATCTTTAGCCAGGGCTCTGTAACCCGATTTAGCAGAAAATCTGTTGTGCGCGCTTCGAGCTATGAGTCGCATAATATTTTGGCTTTGAAAAGTAACAGTTTTCAAAATCAATTCTCGAGTTCTTGCAATTATACTTTGTCATTTATTTGAAATTTGTTTTGTGTAGTAGCTAAACGTATATTTGGGTGAGTATTTTGTTGTGATTTGTTTCAACTTTAAAGATAACCTAAAAATATTGTGATGCATTTTTTCCATATATGTAGTGTCGTGTACCTTGAAACATTATTACCTTCTGTACCATAGAACTGTTCCAAGGTACAAGAGGTTTCACGTTTTTTCAAATGCATATCAGAACATTGCAATAATACATATTAATAAAATAATACATTCAAAAAAGTTCAAAAAGTTACCCGAAAATTAATGGAAAACGATTCCGATGACGACAAGGTTCTATCTAAATTGTCTGATGAGTATGATGCAGGAGGCAGCTTCATGATCGATTTAGAAAGTGATCTGGTCGATATTGAAGATCAGAAAAAGTTTGAAGCTGAGGATTTGCAGATTGGTGATTTTGTTTTAGTTCAATTTTTAAAGAAAAAAAGGACCCGCAGAACATTATATCGGAGAAATACCTGTATGTACTGTGCAGGATACTGACCTACAGGTTAAATTTCTCAAATGAATTAATGAATCAAATAAGTTTTGGTATGAGAGTCATACCTAACGAATCCTGAAAAATGTATCGGTTCAAAAAGACTAGAAGTGCAATTTGTTTTTGAAGTAAATTTCACTCATTCCAAATATAATGTAAAATAATGTCTACCTGAAATGTAAAATAGTCTTTCATCTGTATTAAATATTTACTAAGTGCAATTGCTCGACTTATTTTACTCATTTATTTAACATCCTCTCAAAGTACCAAGTACAACGGAGTTCTCTCCTCCCTCTCCTCTCCTCTCAAATTACCAAGGTGGACATCCTCTCAAAGTACCAAGGTGGAGTTCCAAGGTACAACATTATCATGTACCTTGGAATATATTGTTTTACAATTTCAAGTAGGTTGTAAAATCCAAAATATTTTCTTAAAATTTTTGGAATACCTGAATTAGTTATCTAAAAGTATATTCTTCAAAATATTGTCTCCATATAGCCTTTAACATTCATATTCAGATTAAAAAAAAAATAATAATAAAAACCAAAAAGTGTTCCACGGTACAACAGTCTCCCCTACTCATCACACCCCAGCTGACGGTAATCTAACTTTTGGTAAGTGGAAATATGAGCGAAAATAGTTAAAGGGGAGTATTGAAGTTGAATGAATATTTAAAATTCTTGCCACTGTATTTTTACTAATCGATGCGGATGTCTTTGTAGCGTGGCGCCGACATTTTTGCACAACCCATCCTTGGATTTAAGCAGATGCAGCTCGTCCCATCGACAATCCTTGGGCGGGCGACGAAACTGTCATCCAAATAGACGTTTTATGCCCGCCAGTACTCCGCCTCGGATGCACAGTTATCCAACTTAATTGGTTTCGATTGTTTGCAGATTGCAGCGTTACCGGTTCGCAATTAATTATTGCGCTAATCGTATTTTTTTATTCATCGAAAATTCCGCATTCATAAATGCACGAGCGACGCGACGCGACGGTCCGCTCGAAGATCCCCTCACGTGCCTAAACGGCGGGCGCCAGCAGGCGCATTAACGTATGCACACGATAATAATCGCATGCATTGTTACGAGACGATCCGATGGCACAAGGTGTCAGCCGAATAAGGAAACACAAGGGACGGCCGAAATTATAAGAAGGCGGTCGGAAATTGGCCGCTTGTTAGACACGGTCAATTGCTTTGACAGTCAATGGCTTAATTCTGACACTTGATGATGCAGCAAGCCATAAAAGTGGAGAATATGTCGTCGGTATTCAGACAAAGTATCGTAACTCGCATTTAACAAATTTTACACTAGAGCCAAAAACATCTTCTTTCAAAAACATCATTCTTAACATTGCCATTAATTGAGCATATATTGACTAATTATCACAACTTTTTTGCAGACAGAGATACTTCAGTTTACATTTTAAATGATGACCGAGCTGATTGTACTTTTTGAAAAAAAAAAATTAAAAATGCAGATACGTTACTTTGTCTGAACTAAATTTTGCTTAAGTGGAGATACGTCAGTTGCTAATACGTACTTTGAAACACACATGAAATGCCATAAATATTTTATTATCAAACTGGAATTCGGCCTTGCCAAAAAAAAGAACATATTATAAGTTTATTTATAGGCAAATTGTGATGTGCGTGCTAAATGTAAAGTTGGATGTAACTGTGAAGGTATAAAAAGGTTACCCGCACCAGATATGGCTGTGTTGATAGCACTGTGCGCCGAATCCCCTTCGTTCTGTCCATGTGTTGTTTCAAAATAGTCCTTACCACAATTTTTTTCGCTTCACAAATTCCATACGTCGGGTCATCTGAATTGTCGTAGGGAGACGGTGAACGGGAAACTTCTTGGCGACATACTGTTGACGGAAATTCTTTTTCTGCCAATTTTTTTAACGGGAGATTCCATTCAGGATCACTTTCTGCATATTGTGAGTCACAAGTGTTGCGTTTTTGTGTAATAATATTTTTAAGTGGATTGGGAGGTATTCCACTCTTCATCATTCGACGAATAAGTTTCACTTCGGTCATCACTTATTATTTCTACCGCCAGAACCGTTCCTTGATACCACTTGTTTTCGTACCACATTTTTACTTTACCGCCTACAAATATTCATTTTTCATCGGCTTTTAGTTCTGCTGAAGACACAACATTTTTACTACCATCACTCCACATAACTAGCACATCCATTTTAACTAGATTGTATCACTTAATATGAGAAATAACTGGCGTGAAATATACAAAGTAAAGAACTGAATATAGGTTATGTTTACTACTAATGAAATTATACACGACACGTGGTTCACACAAACTAAGGTATCGTAACATGTTACTTTGTGTAGTTCATACAAACTAGCGCATCTTAACTTACGTTACTTTGTGTGACCTGCAATGGAACAAATGGTTAGATACGTTTTACGCGCAGTTGCTGGTTCTCCAAAGGTATAATGAATACAGATACAATAAATTGTCTGGTGAAAGAGCACCAAAAATTATGCCTATAGGTCGCGTAACTCAATTTTTGAAATTTTGTCAGATACGATACTTTGTCTGGAGACCGACGATATTGAAGACGAACTTTCATTAAGTTAACTTTCATTAAATTACAAAATCCCACAAAGAAATAACAGAAAGATAATCAGCTGTTTTGAGTTTTATAATAAAATTTTAGGTCAAAAAATGGTAATTTTGACCATTTAAATTCTGGCAACGACATATTACACTACTGACATACTATACTACTGCATATATAAAAAATAGGTACCATATTACTTTTGTTTCGCCAACGATGGATGGTACAATATTTTGGATAGTACTTTTAAAGGCATCTAAAAAAACACACTTAATATCGCCGTATTTAATGATTTCTAAAAGTTTTGAAAATATTGCCTATATCTTTCAACAGAATGTTTAAAATAATGTCAAAGTGTAATCCTGACAACGCAACGGTTGCTAATTGTTTGTTATTAAAACCATGCATTATTACACCACCTCCATTATGCCCGATATTCGAAATGAGACCATCTACTTCCAACAAAATAGAGCACCAAGTCATTGAAAGTCATATACCGTGTGTGTAAAGCCGACATTGGCCAGTTATGAGAAAGGACAAACAGAAGTGAGATGACAGATAAGAAGCAACCGCACACGCATAGAAGGTAGTGAGAGAATAAGACCTGCCTTCTCACCACCTGTGCTTGTTGTTAGAACGAGAAGTGTAGCATTTGTCCTTTTTCACAATCGGACGATGTCGGCTTTACACAAACTTTATACGTCCAAGTATATATATATATATATTATACAATATACGGCAACATTTATATTACAATCAACTCTCTCTAAGTCAACATTCCTTTTAATTAAATTTTCCTTTAAGGGGACTAAGGAGGGTTGAAATTTCGAAAAATAGATTTTCGTTTTTTAGCATATTCCGCTACTGTGATCCTTTAGGAATATCTTCCCGTTTGTTTTTTTGAAAAATTCCCAAAATTGAGGTCAAGAGAGCGTAAAACGTAGTGTGGCGCGCGGTCGGTCCTGACCGAACGGTCTGAGCATTATTCTAATTTCTAGGGTTCTCTATGCAATATAGAGAGTAGAATTAAGTTTTAATTTGTAACGACACACTAAAGACGACCTAATAATAAAGTCGAAATGTTTCTGTTTCCGTACGACTGTTCTAACACAAATATTGTACCAAAACTTTTTTTTACCACGATATCTCGAGAACCGCGAAATATATCAACTTGAAATTTATGCAGGAGTTGTAAAACACAATGACGCATGAATTATACCTAAAATCAGATATGAAAAAAATATTGCTACAATTTTATAATAACGAATAACTCGAAATTTTCCAAAATTTTGTTTTCCGGACGCCATTTTGTTAATTTTATTTTTTTTGTTACTCCATATTGTTTATTTATTTTAATTTGTTAGGTATAATCAATAGAGGGAAGCCTAAGGAGAAGAAATATTTTTAGAATTTGCCAAAACCTTTATCCGTTCGACTGGAATCGTGGTAAAACCGTGGATTCGACAGTTTTCCTTATTACATTGGGACGCCGATATTATTGTTCTGGGAAAGACTTTCAATAAATTTTCTCATTTTATAATGTTATAATTAATACTCTCAACAATAAAAAAGTGTTATATTTATTCGCGGCCTTGTTATAAACCATTAAACACGAGCCAATTTTTGCATTTTCAACCCTCCCTAGTCCCCTTTACTCGAATTATTGTTGTGGCAACAGCCGGGAACGGTTGAATGTTTATATCTCTATATAACTAGAACTCCCTCTATCTCAAACCAGTTCGACGGACAGATCCATTAGAGGAAGTTCGACTTAGAGGGAGTTGACTGTATTGTATAATAGTACATACAATCTGATTGCGCAAACGGCACAATATATTGCACAATATTGACGTCACACAAGTATATTGTGCAGTATACTTGAACGTGTTTATGATCATCTAAGCTCGTCCAGTTTGCAATTATGTAGAGGCTCCATACTAATCCATTCGAAGACGAGATTTTTTGGAACGCCCAGAAAGGTCTCCAGATTTAAACCCAATGGATTTCTTTTCATGGAGTTATTAAAAAAAGGTTTTAAAATGAAGCTTAATAATTTAGGTGATTTAAAAGAACACATTACAACATAAATGAAAAGAATAACCTTAGAGATAAATTCCGTCAAAGGTTGTGAGTGTGTCAACAAATTCATGAACATTTTGAGTAGTTGTTACGATCAGTAATTAAAATCATTTTACTATTTTTACAGTTATTACAATTTATGTTAATATTATCCTTGTTTTTCCAAAAAAGTGATATCTCAATAACTGTTAACGACGAAGATATTAAATGTTAATTTCTTAAAAAAGTACCTAGTATCCAAGAATGACGTATAAAATATAGATACCATTTTACTTAAAAAAAAATGCGTGTCATAATTAAAAAAACGTCACAGGCATTCAAACATACACCTTCCAATTTATTGTAATTTGTACTTGTACTTTTCAACCAACAAAAAGGTCTGGTTCGAATGATCGGCAAAGGCTATCAACAAGAAGTAAAAAGATATCCAATTTACAAAATCTCAACAAAAAACTAAGCAATACTGCAACTAAAGCGCGACAACAAATTCCCTGAGAATCTGTACATACGGGGAATCCCAAAAAAAACAACAAATTTTAGAGAATATCAGTGAGAATTTCTTAAGAGTGCTACACGTATTCTGTAATATATTCTGTGAATCACTTTATCCAGGTGAGATCTCACACGCTGGGCTAAAAATAATTCTTTCCGAGGAAATACGGTCCCTAGTGAGAACATATAACTATTTATGTTGTTTATGTGTGACAAAATGCTAAAATAACAACGAATTTACACCAAAACCACGAAAGGAATACTAATTCGCCGCGTCGACTATGAAAATTAAATCGTTCGTTCACAGTCTGCCAGAGCCCTTCACAGAAAAACATTTACGTTTGCTGTTTCTCAATAAAATCGTTTACATGATGGAGAAAAGATGACATTCGAGACACGTGACTGATAAATTGGGCACTCCCAATCTTGGCGCCGCTTTGCAATATTAATTTGCATGATACGATACAATTTTAATAATATTGCAAAGACATATACAAATCCACATTATAATTTTAAAAGCTTACCGTACTTTGGAAAACATTTTACTGTAAGTTATTTCTTAAGAGATCATCGTTAAAGACTGTCATTAGAATAAGTATGTATTAGTGTAAGTATAGTTTTAACTACAATTAGCTTTAGAAATTGATTTAGAGATTTATTGTTAAAATTTGATCATCTGAATGTTGTCCTTATAGTCGTATGAATTTTTGACTTTTTAAGTTCACTAAGCACGTGATGAAGAAATTCCCCATTTCACCCCCATTCCCATCAAACGAAAATAGGCATTAATTTATGTAATAATAACGCAACATACACTGTCGAGACTAATTATTCACAAAAAACTTCCTCTTAGTACTAATTTCTGAGGATAATATTTGTTTTAAATAAAAATTTGAACTTATCAGAGCCATTTGTTCATTCTTTGTAAACCGACTATTTTTTTGTGCCTTGGATTTTACGGGGGCGAGGTTCGCCACTCGGCGCTCTTCCACCTAACCCCCGATACACTTACACAATAACACCCATGTCCTAATAGAGTTGCCAAGTATATTAGGCGGGTCTCGAACCCACTGACAGAGGTTGAACAGATGGCTAAGATTGCCACCTCTGGTACCATCCACTAGATGCCTCTATCCGACAAACTTTCACAGAGCAGATACAGTCACCCATCCGAAACGCAACCCGACCGAGCGTAGCTGCACTCGCATTATCGGAGTTTAGCGTTCAGAAGAATTACTATATGTTGCTCTTTTCGTAAACTGCTTTTTCTAGTGCGTCTTTAAAATGAGTGTTAAAGGTGAAGAGTTTAAAATGAGTGGTAAAGTTAATTTTGAGAAACGGTGTGCTATCAGGTTTTGCTTCAGACTTGGACACAGCGCAACGGATACTTTTGCAAAACTTCAACGCGCCACACACGGAGATAGTGTTTTTTCAAGAGCCCAGGTGGTTTAAGGAATTCTCAGGAAGAGAGTCGAATGAAGATGAACCACACAGTGGAAATCCTTCATCTTCAAGAACCGATGAAAATGTCGATAGAATACGGGATATTGTGCGTTCAGATCGACAGGGATGATCGGGGAAGAGTTAAATTTGAATCACACCACTGTTCATCAGATTTTGTTTAACGAATTGAGGATGAGAAAAATCTGGACAAAAATGGTTCCAAAAAACCTTTCTCAGGAACAAAAGGACATCAGGAGGGAAAGGTGAATTGACTTTCTGGAATCGATTGAAAACTATCCCCATTTTATGGAACATGCATTACTGGTGTTTAGACCTGTGTGTTTGAGTACGACTCTTAAACCAAGCACCAAAGCATGGAATGACCAGCTGAAGGCTATTCCAGTATATGAGTTCAGCACTGCCGTGAGGAATGGAAGAACCGCCTCCAGCGCTGTGTCGCTTCCCAAGAAAGTTATTTTAAAGGAGACAATACTGAATTGTAGATCTATTCGAATAAAAAAAGTCTCATTACTTAATTTACACACCTCGTATTTTGGAGGCACTATATTTCAGTAACAGATGTGTATAGGTATGCAATTTTTACACTAATATAGGTTATAGACGATGATATATGTATCAATTCTGGGTGATATGTCAATAAGGAAATGAAGTGAATGAACGAGGTATTGAAATCTCCCCTATATTACAGGTATCAAAAAGAATGAAAACGATAACGCTGTAAGTCAACATGCACAAGATGTGTCTTATTGCCGGATGCAATGTTTGATCTGAATCTTCTCTATATTGCTTTCTCCTTGCCTTCCGTAGCAGTTTGAACAAATCGTTTAACCTAAACATGCGAAAACAATATTTAGAGAGCTGAAGTTTGGATATTCTCTTTTCAGGTATTCTGAATCACCTGCTTAGTGGAAATACATTTCCGGTTTATTATTTATTTTTCTTTTAATATAGGGTTACATCAATACAATCATAGTCGTATTTTTACTTAACAATTTTCCGTGATTTTCATTCCTTTTTATGTTTTATTTGTTTGCCTAGCACACATTGTTCCTGCCAGCAATTTGATTTATGCTTTACAAAGAGGCCATTAATTACCCATTAATTTATATTTTGTTGTATTCATAAATGCTCATGCTGCTTCATAAATATTCATCATTATTTATGATTATCTTCTTTCGAAATTTATTTAAAAAAAATGTATTTTTCCGTTGAGTAATTGGATACTTTTCTTGAATCGTGTATTATAAATCAAAGAATAGGATTTCTTTGCCCATCTTAAAGAATTTGACGCGTATAAGGTATATTCTGTATTCTGCATCAATATATTTTAATAAACGGGCATAGGTCTGTAAAAACAAGCGCATTTTTTTATATAATTAATATTACTGGAGTGGGAACCCTTGGTGTAGAAAGAAACACACATTTAAACACATTTATGCCAACTCTTTGACCGTTTAGCACAGGTAACCATATTGGGATCATCAGGAGACGATTAAACTTGTTTAATCAACTCCCTGATAATGACAACATAGTTGTCGAAAACGTGTTTAAGTGTGTGTTTAATATATAATAGACTTTCGTCTTCGCAACGGAAATTTTCTATTCTTTTTTTTTTTTCAAAATATATAAAAATATGTAGGTATACATGCATGTTTGTCTACTTCCAAAACATATATTCCCAATTAACTAAAATACGCGTACAAAACAATCGACAGGAAAATTTTCTAAACACTATTTATCGCTTCTATTAAAAGGCGCAATTTGTCTCGTTTTGAATTTTGGCAAGCACTGCGGTGTACTCTTTAACATATCTATTTATACGACTATTATGGGCCCTCTTTATACACCGTCTCTTTTATTTATCAACGCAGCCAGGTTATTACGAACTTGTCTGACATCTTGTATCGTTTGTAGATGTACAAACGTTTGTTGTACAACTGTGCATGTAATGGAGTTCAGTTGAAGTGTTTTACCTTTCATGCTTTCTCATCCCATTATAGACGTAGTAATTACTGCGGCTTTGGTTTTTATCAGTATAATTAGGAGTATCAACATATACAATACAATTTGTGAATTATATCCGTCCTATTTTCGAATCATTTATCTGAAAAGAAAAATGTATTGTTTTATTGCCAATAATCTTGTATCTCCAATGTCCCAAACAACTTCAACAAATTTCTGGATTTGATTTAGGTTTGTTTTTTTTTGGAATTTCATGAAGACCATTTTGATTTACATTGTAATTATATGTCAAAATGCATCTCGCCGTGCACAAACCTGATTACCCACACTCCAAAGTTTGAAATCAAACTGAGCATTTTTTGGACCAAAATCACAACTTTACACTTTACACTAATTATATTTGAATACTCATTTTGTATACAGGTATGTTAAACGTTTAATCTGAGATGAGACCGTATCGCGTAACTTAATTGTTGCATATTGTTATTGCACGTAGGATGCAGTAACAATAGTTTAAAACTCAATGTTATAAGGGTTCAAATATTAGAATATATTCCGCGGCGATAGCTCAGTGGGTAAAGCGACAGGTGAGAAGATAGCGATTACTCCGAGAGCTACTATCCTCGGCGGGTTCGAATCCCGCCTGTGGCAATTGGCACCTGGGACAGGGTTTGGTTGTGTGCAGTGGCGGCTCATGGGTATGTTACATGGGTGGGCACAGGGTGTGTCAGTAGGATTACTTATTAGCTATCAATGGCGCCGCAGGCGAAAATTTTTAAAATATTTAAGGTCATGCGTTTTACTGACACTTCAGAATTTCAATGAAAAATTCTTTTATACAAAAATATAGACTTGCACAAGAATAATTTTTGGGATTTGGTAGCTTTTTGAAATAATATTTAGTCACGAATATTGAGGGCTTAAATATATTAAAATAATGGGTGGCAACATGTGAAAAAAAATTGATATAGGTATCTTACCGTTATTTATAGAGGAAATCAGTTCGCCTGTCCTTATTTTTCACAAAAATGTTAATCGCCTTTTCATTAAAGTCCCGGATTTGTTTCACAAAAATTAATTCAATTAATTATTTGGTTTAAAATATGTATGTTTTTATCCACATTTTCATTGTGACGTCTTATATTTTCACGATAAGCACTACCAAGCTGTTTCCTTATGTCTACCTTCCCAACACACTAAAATCTAAGATGTTAAGTAAATGTTTTTCATTGTAGCTAGCATGTTTCCTAGCTCGTTCATTTAATGTTTTAAATCACTCACCCCTTTTCGAGTCCATGCACTTTGGTTGCCACCACTAAACAAATAAAACAAAACAGTTTGTTTCTTTTAGGACACCCGCATTATGAAAAAAAATGTACTGCAAATATCCCACAGAGCGTTACTGAGAACCCAGGGAGTGCTCCAGTGTTTTTGAAAATTTTTTCGCAAAATTTGCTGACGATTTTTTCACTATAAATCCTTTCTGTAAGAGGTGTATAGTCATCACCTAAAAAGTGAAGTGGGTCCCATGCGTCGTTTTCAAGATATGGCTAACTGAAATATCACGCACCGCCACTGAGTGAGAGTACCAGTAAAAATTAGCTAAGCAAAAGCATTTAGGGAAGGAGCATATTAGACAGAAACACTTTGTCATTTAAAGATGGATACTTTCCTACCCTGTGTATTATATCGTATCAACAGCAATTCCATAAAAGCGACATCAACCTTAAGCATTAAATAAAATATTACGTGGTTTCTTCTTTGATTTACATTTGTAATTATATATAGCTAGTTTGTTACAATTCCATAAAAATAACAAACTCTGTCAATATAAGCTATGCTTTCATCTTTTGTACTTTCAACTTGGTGCATTTCACCTGACATCATAACACTGTTGTTGCGCTAACGAAAATTCTTGACAAAACCAACTTTGCAATATTGTAATACCACGAACTAGGACAATCGGTATATATGCAATCGATGCCGTGATGTCAGCAAATGTATTGTATTTATTTATTGTGAGGCCAAATCAATCACAATAAATGGCTGTGTCTTTCCAATAATATTGATTATAAATCAAAGTGTTGACAGATAAACAATAATGCAGACAATGGTCTCGACAGCCTGTAAATGCGTCACCTGGGGACGAGATGAAAAAAACGCGCAATTTACTGTTATGTATCTGAAGTACAGCAAAGGCATTAGATAATGGTCGAAGATGGCTAGCTGTAGACGTCGTAAAGTTATGGTAAATGCCATTCATACACAGACGACGTAAAATCTTTAACACTACTTGAAACAATTCATTTTCGTCCGAATCTGAACCGCTGTGAACTGGTGGAGAAATATTTTCATCGCACCTACTGTCTAAAATATTGAAAACCGATATACAATATTTTTATTATTATTATTTTACAGTGTGAATAAAAAAACTTTAGTGTAACCCATAGTTAGTCACACATTATTGTAGAATGTAATAAAGTGAATTTCAAACCTGCATCTACCAGAACAAAATCTTAGCAAAATCATATTCATGCTTCGAGTAATGTTTTATTTATCAGATTTATGGCCAGCCAACCGTTGCTCATGTTATGCGTACTATCAGTATTTTTAAAACTTTACTACTTCTCCATCACATATAATTTACAATTTTGTTCTCCCAAGAACCTATAAGCATGCATTTCTGCATCATTAAACGTATATATTTCTAAAAAAGATGGTTTTAGCGATATGCAAATTCAAGTATACGAGGAGCACCAGAATTCATGAAATTTTTTTAATGAGTTCCATCTAAAAGTGGGACTGAGACTTTTAAACAAGTACACAAGTACAATGACCAAATTGTTAAAGAATCTCAAGAATAGAGCCAAACTTTGCCCTCGCCATTTTGCCATTTTTTGGTCCTCGAGTTTTAAACTTTTTTTCATGGCAGATATTGCTATTAAATGAAGCTTTCATCTCGGGGAATTTTCGTGTCAGATGACAACTAAATACATATTTAAAACAAACGTGACAACCCACGATGTTTCGCTTCCTTATATGTGTTTTATTTCTTGGTATGGACACTTGAAGGGTATACTTGGATATAGGCATGGATATAGGGATTGCAATCCGGAAAACCGGATCCGGTAATCCGGCGGATCCGGCAGCATAAGACATCTATCGGATCCGGCACCAATCTGCCGGATCCGGTAAATTAAAACAAATACGTGAAACATGAATTTGTTGACAATAAAACCGACTAGTGTACGAGTAGAGGCAGAAAGTGCCTTCTCAGCCGCTGGTTACATTTGTAGCTCTGTAAGAAGTCGACTGGAAGATGATAAAATTAACACTATTTGTTTTCTAAGATAATTTTTTCAAAAGCAAGTGATTTTTTATGATTGTTTTACTTAAAATAATAATTTAAAGTAAGTATGTTAAAAAAGAAGTTTATCTCATTATTGTGACAATTGTGCCATTGATTAAACAGATTTTTGGTGACTGTCATAATTATAAGAATGAAACTGCCTGGCGTCCCTAAATTACCTAATTATTGTGATCTCAGTTGATAAGCTTGATTTTAGTTAGATTTAAAATAAGTTACTTACAACAAGCCATCCAAAAAAAAGTCATCAAAGTTGGACGAGCAAAAAAAGACGTATTTCTATTTTTAATCTTATAACCTTATTGAATCGTCAAGGCTGTTACATTATGTGAAAGTCATTAGATATTTTACAGTTCTGACAGCTACTTGTCAAATGTTTGACAACAACAAAGTTTCATTTTGAGCTTCAACATAACCGCTATTTCCATCTCTCTCGTTGAGAGCCAGATTTGACATTTTGGATTTATAATGTAATGTAAGTTACATTACAAGATATCATTGATCTGTCTTGTGAAACTGAACTTAACCGCCCGTCATTTCTAATTATTACTAAACTAATATAACAATTACAATCTAACTAGTTGCACTATATCTACTAAATTTTTATTGCTGATTCATACGTAAATGTTGATTAATTATAACAGTGTAAATAAAGTTGATGTCATAAGAAATAAACGTTTTTTTATATACTTTGTAATACATTCACTTGATCATCTTTTATACAGTTGATTTTGGAATGAAAAATCAAAATGATTTTGATGGAACCAATACGATGGAAATACAGATATCGTATTATTCCATGGATCGATGGAAATTCGGCCGGATCCTACCGGATTGAAATTGGTGCCGGATTGCAATCCCTACATGGATACGTACATATGCTTTCATGGATTATTATAAACCATAACTTTCACCCACTTAAATGCATATGTTCTTAACATTTCTCTAAGATTAATGTTCCATTATACAGTACTATTTGAGCATACAAACAAGTTTGATATTCGAGGTCCGAAAAGTGACAGAAAAAAACAGTAGTTTGCCAGCCAAAAAACAAGTATTTTTGGCAGCATTCTTTTATCTAAATTAAATCTGATTTCAACATAACGGCAAGTTTCTTGTCACCATAACGGAACGGCAATGGTCAACTTATTGTCCGGAAGTCAAAACATATTTCAATTAAAATTTCTTCTTAATACATTTAAAACAGAAGCAAAAATTGATCACTTGCAAGTAGTCCAAACATCTACGCTGATCGCTATATGAATATCTAATCTGGTGAAGATCGTGGTTAGATTGACTATAAAGGTCAATCATAGAATGCGAATCGGCGAATATCGCGTAATATTTTTTCCGCAAAAAAAAACAGAGTAAATTTGCTAAAAAGTAGGTTAAATTAAGTAAAACATGTTCCTTCACTAAAATATGGACAAATCTTACACAACTGAATTGGAATACGTAAATACTCTTTTATTAATCTCTGTAGTTACGATTTAGGTATTTTATTGTTTCATTCTCACTGTGATTCCAGTCTACTTTCTAAGCAATCTTAAATACTAGTCTTAACTAGTCAAATAAAAATATTAAGCGAATTATTTTTTTTTATTTAGAATAAATCCAACGCATTTGAAGGGTACAGGAATAAAACAGGGAGAGTCCATTTGAGACGATTTTGCGATAAGTGGTGCCATCTGTAGGTTTATTTCTAATCTTTCTACCTGTCAAATATCCAGGTTTAAAAGTGGCAAGGTCCCATAGTACAAAGAAAAGAAAGAAGACTGGTAGAACACAAGAGGGAATGAAAAAGCTTAGATTGGCATGCCATGAAGAAGGTACACCCTGCTTGTGTAACCGATTAAAATGTTTTGAGACAATAAGCATACATCCTAATACAATTTTTTTTTTATACACGTCCGATTTACTAAAATAAAAGAATAAAATAGAAAACGTAACTTTTCTCAGAAGTAGGTATTTGTGACATTCCCTGTTTTATTCCTGTACCCTTCATTTACACTAGAAACACACGTTTTGAAAAATCTCATGTGAGATTGGGGGATGAGGGGAGGGGGTTTAGCCAAATCTCACGACACCTCACCAAGGGGGAGGGAGGTTCCGAAAATCGCCAAAAACGCCTCATATAATTAATGGGCGCCCCGTTAGATACTTTTTTTGAAACCTTTCGTATCGTATGTTATTACGATTATCTGATATGTCTTGGTATTTACACTATTTTAATATCCATTTGTTTTCGGAACGATAAAATCTTCCCGTTTTATTATTAACGATTCCCGTGATAATTACCCTTAATTAATGACAATCAGCGTTAATTTATTGCATCTAAAACTGAATTCACTGCGTCTGTTCTCTTTTCCCTAATCAGCATACTTTCACGACAATCAACTGTTCCGTCATGGACCAGGACAATGCTCTAAATTCGGAATCTCGCGCTATAAATAGAATACATTTATCGCTGTTAGCTTGTGATTTATTGGCGTTAACATTGAACGCTTATGTAAGGTCTGTTACACGAATGATTCATAAAATTTAGGATACTGAACTTATGTGAGAAAATACTAACTGATCGGTTTTAATGTGTTACGGAGTGTCTCAAAGTTTGATCTCACGTTAAGTTAAAGCTGCACTAATAAAAAAATTTAATGTTAGAAAACATGTAGAAAAAATAATATTTTTCAGTGGAAGATGCAGTAGATTAAATTGTTGATATTGCTGATAACTACAAACAACGAGCTATCCAAAAAAAAAAAACGTCATCAAAGTTGGCCAAGCAAAAAAAAAACGTATTTGTATTCTTAACCGAGTTTAGAATCTTATTTACTTGTCAAGGCTGTCACATTATGTGACAGCCATTACAATCGTGACGTTTTTTTTTTTGGATGACTCTATATAAGGGAGACCTTCCCAATTCCTCTGAAATTACAAGCAACTTCTTAAGATAAGATGCCACCTAAAATTATTTTGATAATTTTAATTCATATATCTCACTTTCAATTCTTTCTTACCAATATCTCGAGTTAATTAAACATCTCTTTTGAAGTTACTCGATAAATGCTAACTGTGGAAGGATTACCTCAGTTCATTACTTGTAGAAACTTAAAGAAAGTTTAAGAAAGAACACTTTGTCATTTCATCGCTTTGCCATTGATCTTCAGCACAACAATTCAGTCATGACACTGCATAACAGTGAAATGTTATGTTAGTCAATTCCTCATTTCACCTCATACACCACCTCCAGCTTCTGGTTCAGTCTTCAACTTAGCATGACGTAATCATTGTAACCTCTTCACCAAAGTTGATATTCCAATCCTCCTAATTCATAATTCTTAACTCAAGATTCGTGTTAAAGCGGTGACATAGGAATTTCCCTCTAGTGACTCGACGTGTTCCGGTGAATCTGACATGGTCAGCAACCACTAGATATTTCGTTAAGTTCGTTAAGCTAAAATAGAATGAGAATCATTCCCTCTATCAGAAATCACAGATCCGGACGTCTTCATTAAGTCTCATGAATGTAAGAGGAAAATGTGAAAATGAAAAAGCGACACTTGTGAAAAGCGACAAAAGTGAAAATGACGACGACGAATAACAGTGAACGAGGTCGACTTAATTTCATGCCAATTGAGAATAAAAGGGATTATCTGGGTTTTGGAAATCTCTGGATTTGAAAAAAGGAAACTAACAAAAACGTTTTTATAAAATAATGAGGGAAGATATATGCAAAAGTTGAAGATTATCTGGAGTAGAATGATGATGAATTATTAACTGAAAACATAATATCTGTCTCCTGGGAATCCTAAATGTAAAATTGATGTATCTGGATTATCCGTGTTTTTCAATTATCCGGTTATTATTAACGGTTCAGTCCCCACTGATCCGAATAATCGAGATTCTACTGTACTACTAAATTGATCCGTAGTTTCTACCGCTTGTCGATTCGAATATGGTAGAATCATGGATTTTCTTCTCTCCCTCCTCAGTAAGACCTGCTGCAGACACCGCCGACTCGTTATGGCGGTACGCACCATTAACCTTTTGTCAAATCACGAAATAAAGAAGGAGCGGGTTTCTCCTCGATTTACATAAACCGGGTCTGCCGACAAAACGCTAATATAACGTTACGAGGTGTTGGTGTCTGTTAATCGTCGCGGACGACCAAGGGAACCCGCCGACGACGACCACGGGGCAATAAAATGGCGAAAATATGCCGGCCCCTCACGCGAGCGGCTGACCTTTTTTTCCACTTCTGTTCGGCGACACATAAAAACGTGTAATTTAGCGGTCGGACGACCCCGTATTACCGGCTATTAATGAAGACGTGGGCTCAGGTCACGTCGGAGGCGGCCGGGACGTTACAGGGCCCACCGAGATTGTTGTCAGAAATGCAGAAATAATGTAAACTGAATGCGAATAATTGGATGTCTTTGAAGGGGTATTTGGGACTGCAGAATTTAAAATATATGGTTTTTATTTCGCAAAGGTTTCTCACTTCTTAATATGAAAATTATTTAATATTTTAAAGGAAATACTATAATAATAAAGGTCTCGAGAGATGGCGTTCGAGAAATAAGAAAATTTCAAGCTAAAAGTTCATATAAATATGCGTCCAATTCTGAACAATGCGAATTTAAAACTCCTCCCCACTTTAGATAGTCGTTACTCATTGAAATGAGCATTAATATGAGCGTTAGATAGGCCAAAGTGGGCCACTTTGCCTGGCCAGATCCCCAGACCTCAATCCTTTACACAACCGATATGCCGCTAACAAGTAATACTACCCAATGGACACTCACTAATTGTAATGAAACTTAACATACTTATTAAACACCGAATGATATTGAACACGTGTTTCTGCTAAATACGCATTTTAAGTTTAGAACTGACCCCTCAATCCCTGCGAGTGAGAAGAGCTATGACTAATTACTTCCAAAACGATGCATTTTCTGAAAAAAATTGCTCAAGACCAAAGTCGTAAGGTTTAACGTTGTGCACTTGATGGTAACCTTGAGTTGACCTTGAAGTCGATTCTCAAGGTCAATTAAATTTGGGGATAATTAGCCGTTAGCGGACTTTTGTCACATCTTGTATCTATAAGCAGTGATTTCGTGCGTTTATTCTAAATCTGTTTTCAGAATGTTCTGATTTGTTGCGTTATTTTCAACAGTTCAGAATATAGTTAAGTAACAGTTTTAATCAGTTTCTCCAATTTCTTCCAGGTACATTGGGCCATATTTAGACTGGTGTTAGTCATTCAGAGTAACACCCATCTTCAATTAACTACCAGAGTACCACACACAATTTTTGCTAAGACAACATACAAGCCGCGCCAGGGCACTAGAAATATCCTTGAATATTTGTGCTCCAAATTTACCTCACTTTAAAGTTTTAGCCCACTGAGCTATCTTGCTAAATCAACTCTGAATGGCATGCGTTTAACCATATCGTATGTTAAATTTTTGTTCACAAATATTTTAAACTATTTTGCTGATCATAGTGTTGGTGTCCATGGTCAGAAATGTCTACGAACGCAAGTGACTTTGGTGGTAAGACGCTAAAAATATGAGGTATGTTTTTGTTAAATCGTAAAAATTATCTAAACATTAATTAACGAATTAACTATTTAATTAACTAATTAATTAACTAATTTAATTTTCAAGCTGTGTTGCATATAATAGAATATACTATTAGCATTTTACACGTTTCCGAAAGCTGTGAAACAATTTTTCACAATTTTAAAATAAATAGGAATTTCGTATGTTAATGTGGAAACAGCGTCAAGATGCTTCTTTAAAAATGGCTTGAGTTTTCGTCATAGATCGACCACCAATACACCATATAATTATTTGATCCTTTTGGGCCCCAATGTGAATTACACCTTCGTAATTTCACCAAGTGCAGAATACAGCTCTAATATAAAAATCGTTACATCTTGCCAATGGTTCGATATTGGTTTGATCTGGTTGAATTTGTAAGATGGTTCCATGAACAGAACCCTTTCACTACTTTCAATAATTCGGCGAAAAAGCAATGATTCTAAGTATGTTCAAAATTAATTAATTAAATAGTGACGCACTTTTCTGTATGAAATGCTGACTTCGCCTAGCTTATGCCAGCAACGTCTTATTATCTAGCGAGATCATCCAAGCTCCTGTCACAATTTTTGCATACATTTCTTAGAATTATTTATAGGCAGCCACGTGTCGACAAGATATGTACATATGTGAATGGCTAAAAAATCAAATTATAACATTCCAACAACTCATACATTTAAATTGTTTTATATGGAGACATTATCGCCGATATCTTAATTAAACAAATCCATAAATTTTATCAAATCAAATTTATGCGTCAGAACACCTGACGTAAGTCCTATTGAAACGTGCTCGTATCTATCCCAGTCTTGTCCGTGGCATTCCTGAAAACCTCAATATAAATAATAAGTCCTTGCAAATAATAACAGGTATCACATACCCGCGTCTATCGAATGCTGAGAAATTCGTTATCTATGGGTTTTCAACTACATCGCGAAAGGTAATAGTAATTCGTACGTGTTTATAGTTATAGCGCCAGCTGTAGCCTGCACGGACACTTCTGAGTTAAGGTTCTGCTTCGTGAAACACTGACAAGCAATAATTTCAAAAACTTACTTAAACCGAATTGTTTTATTTACAAAAGCGGTAATTGGCAGTGACAAGATGTGGGTTTTTCTAATTACCAGGTTACAAGCCACGATCTTACGGGTGGGAATAAGAGTTTATTGTAGTACACTCTTACAAATATTATAAAGAGACATAAAAAAAGCGTCATCAAATCTGGCTATGAACTAGAGAGATTAAAATAGCGGTTATGTCGAACTCAAAGTGAAACTTTGGTGTTGTCGACAACCTTCGACAAGTGGCTGTCATAATTGAGGACCCTGCTGCAAGAACAATGCAGCTCCATTTTCAACGTGTGGCGAGGTTAGCTGCTTATAATTTCGATAAAAATATTAGGTGTTAGTTAACACAAATTCCGCACATCTCAGTGCATGGAGTACACATACTGACATATGCTGAGCTGCGTCGAATTTGCGTTAAATAACATCTAATATTTTTAACGAAATCATAAGCAGCTAACCTCGTCACGCGTTGAAAATGGAGCTGCATCGTTCTTGCAGCAAGCTCCTCAATTATAAAATAAATAATGTATGTCACATAATATAACAGCCTTGACAATTAAATAAGGTTATAAATTTAAGATTAAAAATACATATTTATGTTCGGCAAACTTTGATGACTTTTTTTAGACTGCTCGTTAGTTCAAATTCAGCAGCAGTTTATGGGAAGATGTTTATTGGAAGACCATTTCTCAATGGTCCATTGACTGATAATATACCTAAATTTACGAACACATTTGAAATATGCAAGCATCCAGAAATATAAAAATTGTTTTTGTAAATTGTAGATCCTAAATAAAAAAGTAGGATACAATCGCGCTATGGGACAAAAATTGGAATTCTCTCTAGTAATCAATACGACTGGGTTAAAGAGACAGGTGATACTTAGGATGTTTTCAAATGAAGTAGCATAAATGACGTCAGTGAAACTGGAAGTCAAAGTAAGTAAATTAAACTAAACATACTTTTCTGCCATGTTGCACTCCTGTTGATATACAGAGTCCTAAAAGTTTACAAGGGAACATACGTTTCCATTCATATATCAAGGTGAAAAAGAACACGTTTGGTTCATAGGGGGCGCCACAGTTAACAATGAGCATGGTAATTATTCCTGAAATTTTATTATTATGCACAGTTCAGATTCTATTTTGATAAATTTGCCATTTCCATTCCATTTTGCCACCTCCCCTGTTTTAGGTGATAAGCTGGATTTATTTCAAATGTCATGGGATACTATGGAATAAACCTATTGAACAAATAATGTACTTACAAGTAATGTAAATATTTTCACACATGCATATCTACTAAATGTTAATACGATTTTAAGTTATTCATTTATTAATTAAAATATGCATTGAATTGGAAATGTTCAGGACTCTGTATCTCAAAAAGAGTACAACATTAGACTAAGGTGTATTTAGTTTAATGGACTAATTTTGACCTCTATTATTTACTGGCATCATTTATGTTACATCATTCGGAAACGCCCAGTATATGAAAAAAGACGTGGAATATAACGAATCTGTGAAATAGGTACTAACACTACTAACTATTACAGCCTGAATTCGAACCCTCACAGATATTGCCATCGAAGTAATTGTCATCTGTAACCCAACACATTCTGAACTTCTGAGTGCGATATGTTCAAAATGTGTTTAACAAGTAAGTACAATATTTTTATTAAAAATAGCTATTCTTCTTTTTATCTAAAATCTTTTTTATTTTATTTAAAATGATTGTTGTTATCCACTCTTTTAAATGTAATTTTGATAGTTTGTTTTATTTGTTTTTTATAAATATTATCTATTGCATACAGTGGCGCAGCCAGAAAACATTCTGGGGGGGGGGGTCTCCCAGTCAAACTTTATTTTCTTTGTAGTAGCATACACAATACCATATTATTCCGTGAAAACAAATATCTTGAAAACTGTGTTTTTATTAAGGTCTATTAAACAATGATAAATATAAAAAAAAAAACAAAAATTATGCAATTAAGTATGAAGATGCATAAAACGACCATGATTTTTTGTTGGTTGCTGGCTAGCTTGGAGGGGGACCCTGGCCCCTCGGCCCCCCCTGGCTGCGCCACTGATTGCATATACTGTACATAATGTATTTAATGTGTATGTTGCATACCTAAAAGATTTTATATCTACATCTAATTTTATCTATATGTTTTATACCAGTTTTTTTAATTATACCTAAATTTAATATTTTTTACTTATATCAACAAAACGTTTCTATGTCCTCTTTTTTTGACGTGTGTAAATATTTATGTGTATTTAACACCAAACTGTAAATACATAAATTATATGTTCATTATATTATTGTTAACTACATTGGTCCTTCGTAGGTTTCTACTCAAACTTTGTATGGTATAAGATATGGTGTTTTGTATTTATTTGGTATGAATTTGATGAAAATTCAAAAGATCGATAGTAAAATTGTGTACCTCCGCAGACATACTGCATCTTGTTTTTATAAATTCGTAAACTAGCCTTAATAAAAGACATACGCGTGTAAAACAGTTTTATGGGACATTATTTATTAATAACATGTAAATAACGTTTACACATTTTTTCTGTTAATTCATTAAAAAACCAGACAACGAAAAAAAAATACTTTCACAAAACACATTCACACGAAACTTACTGATGTAATTTATATAAAAATTCCGGTTCTGTATTGTAGTACGTCATATTTTAAACTTTATGGGCCTGTTTATCTCGAAATCGAAATAGAATTAATTAAACTTCAAGAGCATCGTTTAACTCTGGATTCCGATCCAAAAGTTCCGCTACAACACCGAGCAATATTGTTTCGGGAACATCTCACATCTTAGTATGTCATTCGTGCTAGAGGAAGATGCTGCCTGTATTGAGCATATAATAACCTTCTGAAATGAATTTAATTTAAATTTAGTTCTACGATGTTGCTTTTGAAACATCATGGTGATAATGCGTTATTTTTCAAACATTGCTTTCAAAAAAATGTCAAAGATGGCCAAGTTGGCTCGTAACTGTTATTTTATTCCATATTGTTAACAATGAAACAATACATAGATTATACTTAATTACCTCTCAAACTCAATGTTGTAAAGGGTAAAATACTAGAAAATCTTTATTAATGTATTTACAAATTGAGGAAACAGGCAAGATTTTATTAAAACTTTATTTACAAAATCAATGTAAATAAAATAATTCGCTGAATGTGTCCATTACCTTGATCCAAACAAATCTGCCATATCTTTCTGATCAAGTTGAAAACATAATGTAAGATATAAGGATGATCATTTATTTCATTATTTTTTTCTGTAATCCTAGCTTGGAGATGAACTAAATCATTAATATTAATTTGAAAAAGTGTGTTTTTAAGATAAGTTCATAAAAAGAAGTCGCTTGAAAAAGTTGCCTCAAGAAGTTCACAGTTTCTGTTGCAGTATGAGCTTTAGCTCCATCTTGTTGAAAATACCCCTGTTGTAGTTCTAAAAGGTGTAAAAATTTCCTATATATTTGTCCAGTGTGGCTATCATTGATCTAAAATTGATCCAAAAATTCTTGTTCTACTAATAGCACACTAAACACCGATTTTATGTGGATGTAGAGGGGTTTCAACAAAAAAATATTCCGGCTTCACGGAATTTTATATGAATTTACAAGTGACAATTGCTAACTGTATTTAGTATTCACTTAGACTTTATTTATTAGTTAATGCCTTGGACATGTCTCTGTTCTCGCTAAAGACAGCGTTATGATTCACTTTTGACAGATGTTTAGCTAAAATAACCTATCGATGATGCCAATAGGACTAGTGAAATTCACGTAAGTGAAGTATATAACTGTTTAAATTATTCATAGGCAACAATTGTTATTTTATTTATATACCAACCTTTTATTTTACCACAGTCCAGGATTTTCGCAGCCACAAATTAGAGTTGAATCATACATACAGGTATGTATGTATGTATGTATCTCATTTTTCTGGCTCAACGTTACGGAAATATTAATCTATTCCCAAATCCAAAGCACGAATTGTTTACAGGAGGAAGGTACATCTGTATTAATAAAAGTTAAAATAATCTAAGTATGAGATCTTAAATTGTTGTCTGTAAACAAACGGTTCGAACTGCTACAGGCCAATGGAGATAATAAAATATCCCGAATAAAAGTTTGATGACTGCCGCACTGTCGAAATTTTATGAAGCCATCCATACCTGGCGCTAAAATAAATTTTATTTTTAGATTGGTTTTAATTGCGAGGGAAACTGATATCTCTTTTGTATAATGCATAGTAAAATGGGGTATTGCTGTTGAAACAGTTCCCAAAACAACAAAAACTATATCATAGACTTACAATCATATGTAAATGACTTTTAATGATTTAAATATAGCAATTTCGCGACTCAAGACCACTGAAACGATACACATTTTTCAACAAAGTAACTACAAGGCTTCAGTGGACGTACATTTTACAAGTTCATATTTAATCTTGATTGTAAACTACAATCAGTAATAAATATCCGATAGGAGAGTCATTATTTTTTACATGGTGTGGAAAGGTTAATAAATCTAGTTAATTCATTACAATATATGTATCTGTTATTCCTTTCCCATTTTCTGTTATCTCGTTGCTGTTTTCTTGTCTGTCATCTCTATTGTCTCTTGAAGCTAAACGAATAGGTTCAAGTTGTGAACAGTTATCATAGTTGGCCAGCAATCGATGATAGTAGTATCACGATTTCAAGATATACCAGATAATTGGTAAAATAGTAATACTACATTGTAATTTAATTATTACATCAGAATCAACCTTAGCAAAGTATCTTTAAGATAATTGCGCTTGATCGTTATTAATTT
The DNA here is from genome assembly GCA_029963805.1 of Aromia moschata. Lineage (NCBI taxonomy): Eukaryota > Metazoa > Arthropoda > Insecta > Coleoptera > Cerambycidae > Aromia > Aromia moschata. The sequence continues at coordinate 1,526,045 of JAPWTK010000004.1, forward strand.
GCTGCTTTGTAACAGAGAGCGAATTTGTTTTGACGGAAACGCTCCAGTGCTGTATTTAACCTCAATTTCCGTTCACAGCTATCATTTTAAAGTTCAATATTTGTAGTTATAGTTATTATTCTCTATAAGGATATAGGCTGATTGATTTATCCACTTACTGTGGAATTTAACAAGCTCACTGACTGAATAGTACGAATCCGATTCGAAGATAATTGTCTTACCATAAATATTTATTTCAAAACTGAAACGAGTTTCCTATTAATTGGTGGAGTATTTTTAAATAACATTCTTTGAATTTTTCCTTTGCGCTTTCTTTAAAATCCATTTATATGTAACCATGAGGTAAAAGTAGTTTGGATTCTTCCAAACTACACAAATATATGTTATTTTCTCGTTAACGAGAAGAAGACGATATGTGCCTGGAAATGAAATTTATATGACTTGTATTAAAACAAGCGTACGGATACTACCTGTATAATCGGATCAGAAGGTAATCGTGAAATATGCAGAACTGAGTAATACCAGTGAAAAAGGATAATAAAATGAGACACATAGTTTGTCAAACTCATGTTTGAAAGTGCCAGATCCAACTTTAACTATTTTTCATATATCTTATAGAGATATATGAAACGCATGCAATGCAACGTATATATAACGGTCACTAGAATTTTTGTTTGGAAATAATTTTAGTTCGAGTGTATAGGTAAAACAACATAAGCGTTACGCTCCTTGGTGGTCGCTCAACAAACTAATTATTGGGCCATCGTGTCCATTTGAGTGCCATTGTGTTTTGAAAATTTCCGTTTACATTTGTGTTATATTCATTAAAAATTATAATGTTAGCGTTATTTTGAGTATTATAATTAGAATGAATCACTATTGTTGTGTACCTCGCTGTTCGTCCTGGATTAAGAGGGATCCCCAATTAACTTTTCATATATGTATGTCCTGAACAAGGAAAGCATCAAGTTTCCCTGGTAAATAAATTTGGTCAAATGGAACGTATAGACAGACGCAAGGCTTGGATATTGAAACTGAGAATAGGAAAGCCCGTTAGTAAATTTATGAGAGTCTGTTCTCTTCATCTTGCTGAGGAGGGTTACTTTTATTGATGTAAGTTTTAGTATTTTTAAGGTTAATGTAAAGATATTTATAATTATTATTGTCTGTTTCAGCTAAAGATTCAAAAAAAGCGGAAGATACTGAAAAAAACTGCAGTACCTTCAAATTCATGAATTCATGAATGGTCTGCGTTCAGAACATGTTCACCCTCATATACACACTTTGAAATTACAGTGTCATCTAAATATTCCATATGTTTCAAGATATTCAATCTAATGTCTGCCATTCTACTTAAAAATATTTTCAATAAAAATATTAAACAATTTTGTAAAAAAAAAAAAAACTTATACTGTTACGAATTTCTCTCTAAATAATTCTCTTCTTCAATTCAAACACGTTTATTAACTGTATAACATCCAAATCACAACTAACTAACTCCTAGCAACAACACCACTATTTATAGTTTTTACGTGTTCTAGAAAATTCATTTGACATCTGGAATATTAAATATGTCATTCCATACAATTCTTTAGTAATAGCTAGTGTAAAAAACTAAATAGACTAAGTATATAAACTATAAAACTTATTAAATGTCAGTTGTCACTAATGTCACTTTTACAAATGTCATAATACGTTGAAGCATTTATTCAAATTTTTCAAAATAAACCGATCCAACCTAAAAATGTATCTTCCATATGTATCTTCTATCAATCTAAATATCAAAAGAAAACCACTACAATTATGCCAAAACCTGTAAACAGTAAACCTTGATCACAAAAGGTGTTTTTAGGCAGTAAATCAAATACTACACATAAATAACTTCCAATGGCCAAATGATTAGTGCGCAAATTTTCCGCACTGGCGCTGGCATCTTAAATTCTGACGCCTATAGTATAACAAGGGTTTTGAAGAGACAGTATTGCTTTTTTTAATTTCTTAAATTTATACTTTTATAATATGAACGTGGAATACTAGGGAGTTCCCTTCACAGTATCGACCAGACATATTTCGGAGGTCCAACAAAGTCAACAACTGCTGAATGTCATTCCTAAAGCACTCTAACAGTAAAACCGTTATTCTCGCCTTCATCTGAGTTTAACGCCTGATATCTATCGTTGCCTAAGAGAAAAATATTTTCGTTAGTGACAACTCTTTCCATCTCAGATATTTACTTGACGAATATAACATATATTAAATTAATTTTCCTTTTTAAATGCAAAGAAAAACGTCAGTTAAGTGAGATATTAGACATTACAAAAATAACAGCGAACTGCCCCCATGGCTCGGTTCTCAATGAAATAGGAAGGGTACAAAATCGCCAACAAATGGCAATCGCCCCACCACGTAATCAGTGATCTGATTTAAGTTCCTTTTCTGTTTAGTTAGTTTTTCTGGTTCCTAGATTTCAATCTAGGAACCAGATGATCAAAGTACCAATAATTTGTGTACCATCTTCCTTTTATTATTCCATGTTTCTTGCTTTTAGGAGTTTTATACCTGACCAAGACGACCAATATGAAAATTTGATTAACACAAAAATAATATACATTGTTCTGGCAACTAGATTGTTTGTAAACTTTGCGTTTAATCTCGAATTAACTGTAGATATTCTAGAGAGAACAAATTATAATGTCATGAAAATATACTCTTTAAAAACCGTAGGTATTCGTTGAATAGACCGTGTAAATGTCTTAACGGCAAATTTATTTATCGGTGAAAAATAAACCCACAAAATTACGTTCATCTAACCTGCGCAAGCAAAACTTGTAATCCTTTCAATTTACTGAAATTTTCTTCCCACATTTCCGGCCTTTGATTGTTTTATAGGTGACCGAAATGGCCAAACGTTAGTCTAATAAAAACTTTAATGACGCATGAAATGGTGACTATTATTCTAGTAGCACTTACAAACCTTGCACGTAATTATGAAGTAACAGTGGAGATTTTACGACAGCACATAACACGTCATGCCATGTACATTATCTAAAAGTATCCAGATACTACAGTTTGACGTGAATGGTGACAAATACAAAATAAATATAATGTTGACAACGTCCACATGGTTTTTCAGAGTGATATAAATCATAAATCATCTTTATTTCCTGTTCATTTTATCATCATTGTCTTTCGCTGTTTCCTTAAAACAAAATAGTATACTTTTGTGGGGTTACCTTTTGAAGTTTTTGCGATATCTACATTCCTACAAATGTACGAGTATATGCACTTATATATATAGACATCCAAAAAAAACTTCATTAACTCTGGCTATGAACGAGAGAGATGGAAATAGCGGTCATGTCTAAGCTTTTCGGTTATGTGAAACTTTTGACAAGTGACTGTCACAATTGTAAAATAAATAATGGCTCTGTATAAGGCGACAACTTTGACAATTAAATCAGGTTATAAATTTAAGGTAGAATAGAAATACAAATTTTTTTACTCGGCCAACTTTGATGACGTTCTTTTTTTTTGGATGGCTCAATATATCTACGGGTGAGTTCTAATATAGGTACTCTACAATAATACTCTGTACAAGGAATCACTTCTCAATATATATTCATATATTTTCCAAATATATTTATTGGCAAGAATTTGTCAAGTAAGTTTAAAATATCGAGTTATGACATTTATGTTATTAAAGTGTAAAATAGTACTCTAATTTATATTATATATGTGCAAATTTTAAACACCTACATATGCATAAAATGTATATCGTTCTCAGATGTTCGCAAACTTCCTTTTCTCAAGTCCGAATCTTGTAAATCCCATAATGTGACACCGATAGACAGGCCAGACAGCCGTTACCAGCAATACCACACATGGATGTCATAAACCATTCAGATTACCTCGACGAATATCCAAAATAATCTTGCGCATTAATTTTCGTATAATTAAACTCGGATTACAGTGCTGGTGGCCAATGTAGACATTTTTTCTGACTATAGATTCGAAAAGTAAGCCTTTTTCGTCGTTAGCATTTTAATAGGTATTTAAAGGACGGCCCAAATATTACTATAGGCTAGTACATCGTGTTCAAACTTTAGTCACTAACTTTGTTGCTATAAGAGATACGATTTCAGAGAAATTACTAAACAATTGTAGTTTTTCTATATTGAATTTAGCGGTAATGTTCCAAGAAGAAAATTGAAAGGCAATGGACACGTGATATTGACGGGGACACACTGTTTTTAAATGGAAAACCCTATTTATTAATGAAAATTTGAATTCTAGGTGAAATTCTAGACAAAAACTACAGAAAGCATTACGTATAAAAATAAAATAGTTTTAAAGATACGAATTGTACTGGTTTGATATTCCAAATACGAGGAGAAAATCTGGAGAACTAAACGGTTAAAAGTCACAATTGCAAAGTAAAGTGTCTAATGTAAACTAACTGTAAACTAATTAGGTATAACCAATGTTTCTATAATTATTCGCTACAACCTACAAATATAAAAACCTTTGAAGAAATACTACATATGTATAAGATAATAATATTTTATCATATAGTATTTATATCATTTTTTGATATTTTCACTAATTCCAAATATTAATTCTACTGTACCTTCTAGGTCACCATGTATATACGTTTACGGCACCACGGCGTCTCTACATAAGTGGTCGGCCACTAAGAAGATGAAATTTTGTTTATTATAACTTCGATATGGTATTTACATATAAGAATGTGACGAAAGAAGTTTGTATAAAAATGTCTAAAGTTGCTTCAGTTGCTAAATAAATAGTTGGAGTGTTACATGACGGGCTTTATTTCCGTCTTGTTTTTCTATTCACTGAATACTAACCAAAATAATGAATCGTTTTTAATAATTTTCGTCCACCATTTCCTAAATATTACAAATACATGTACCCACATCCACCTGTAGCAAAAACTGACCAAGAAAGTAAAATTAATGGTCTATTAATTTTACGAATTACGAATTTACGAATTTTTCTTTATTCTCAGACACTCATGCACTCTCATTTCTCATACACACTCATCTTAATTTGAATATGTGTTTTAGATTATATGCGAAGATGGTGGGCTATATTTGATAACATTATCACTTGTAATAACAGTTGGATTTGACAGCTGCATGACGTTTTAAGGTTGCTCTTGATTGAATTCTTAGTAATATGGGTTTTGCGATTTTGTATTTTAATTTAGACTGATTTGTGATATTGTGTAACAGTCCTTTTCAAAAATACTCTAAAACCCTTGTGTAGCCATGCGAAAGAAGTAGTAATTTACAAGAACTTTAAGATCATATGTAATTAGTAGGGCTCGTAGTTTAATAATAGATTCCAGGACCGGGCTTCACGGTAAGGAAATGAAAAAAAATTAAATAGAAGACTGCAATGGTTTCGATGTGTTTTTCTGTGTAGAATACGATAAAATATTTTCAAAATTATTGGGGGTAGTTTTCACCCTTATTTTGAGGATTGAAAATTTAAAATCGAAATTTTGAAAAGTATGACACGAATTTGTTTTAATTTTTTTTAATTTCTTTCTTTTTTTTGTACTTTCGATAAATTTTTAATTCATAATAGGCGTCGACCAGGAACTGGCACAAAAAACGACCCAAAGGTGAAAAAACGTGGTGTTAGCGTATTTTCTCCCCCTATGAGATAATAAATGGCAAGTGAATAATATATTCCAAGGTTTTTGGGGTCGCTGATTACGAATCTAACGTCAGATTTTCAAAAAACAAAATGGCGGATCCAGTATGGTAGTCAACTTTTAAAAAATGGCTAAATTTTGAAATTTAAAATATACCATCGTATTCTACGGGAAATTTTCTACTAAATCGAATAGTTTTGAAAATAGTTTTATCGTATTCTACGCAAAAAAAAAACACATCGAAAACCATTTCAATCTTCTTTTTTATTTTGTTTTTATTTTTTTATTGAGAAAGATTGAAATTTTAGTCGAAACGAAAATTTGTATTTTCTTACCCTCACCATCCCTCTCCTTGTGGCTCAAAAAATCTAAAATTTTAGGGAAGTTAGTTTTTTAGCAAGTACTATCGGATGTGATATGTTTCAAACAGAAATTGTGAGAAGATGGCGATTACTCCGAGAGCTATTATCCGCGCGGGTTCGAATCCCACCTGTGGCAATTGGCACCTGTCACAGGGTTTGGTTGTGTGTCCTACGTCTTTTCCATGTGTATTCTCCTTCTGCACAGTCGTAATGACTTAGAGGGAAAATGTCAATTTCTGTGGTGTGTGATTATATGTACATAGTACAATCGTAGTTCAACCAAATAATGCAATTATATGTATTCCAGAATAAAACCCAATGTTTAAGTTGAGTCGCGAAGGCGACCGTAATTTATACTTGTTTATTTAGTATTATTTACTCTACGGTAGTCAATGCATCATCATTCGTATGCACGAAACGTTCAATAAATTTGTAAAAATGTCGGGACAGCGTCCGTCACATGTTTCGATCGAGCGTTAGATAAACAATTTTCTGGAACTGACCTCTAATGGCAGTGAACTTAGTTGTACCATGTGTGACAATGTACGGTGTGGCACGTAAAAGCAGCTGTTTTGCAACAAGTTGCTTCACACAAACATAAAGCTCGTGTAAGTAGTGGTGTGAGTACGTGAGACAGACAGAGACAATTTAATTTGGATTTAGTCAAAAATACGGTAGCGTGTAATATTCCATTCGTAAAATTAGATCACCAACAGTTCAGACAATTTGTCCAGAATGTTGAGAGTGGAAAGTACGGCGAAGTTAGTCTACCTGCAGAAACAACTCATACGATTATACATAGCATCACTGTGTGAGGACATAAAAAAATCGGAACTGCACGATAAACCTATATGGCTTAGTAATGATGAAACAACGGATGTTACTAACCTTGATTTCTCCACGTTGTCTCATATTGTGGATTTATTTACAGGCAAACATGTGGATGTCTCTGAAGAAGATATAAATGCGCCCTTACCAAACTTTACTTATTTTAAATATGCTCCAGTTACGTCTATAGACGTTGAACGCTCTTTTTCGTCTTATAAGTGGATTTTAAGTGACACGCGACAGAGCTTAACTCCGGAACATATGGAGCAGTTATTAATAATTTATGGAAACTCGAGTATCAGTACGGACACGTCTGTGTTATAGCGTCGGTTATCGTGTGTATGCAAGTTCTGTGTCTTGTGATTATAGTTTCTTTGCCGAATAGATGGGCTACAACAATCACCACACATGTTAAGGTACGACCCGTTTATTATTTCGTAAGCCGCCCCTGGTAGAGTAGGCATCTATTATTAACCTCCGAGCTCTAATAATTAGACTTGAAGAAGTATGGAACACTTTGGATTGCATCGCATCACTTATAAGGGTAACGCCACTGGTTTATGAAAAATATTCTGTCTTGGTTTCTGAAAAATAGTGTACGTCATTGCATATCACGAAACAAAAGTAGTTTGCCATGAGATAAAAGTTGATATAAAGACAAAATGTATTCATGGAGCGGTGACTGTAAAGTTGGGATACCTTTAACTGGTCGAGATCCTTCCTTAGTATTCTGTAGGCCTGTTGCGATTTTTTATGCCAGTTTAGACGGTTCATACGCCTCTAATAAAAAGTTTATTAACGCGTAAAAATAATAACCATTGTTCTGGTAGTAATTTACAGGCTTTGCGTGTTGTCATGAACTATTGGTGGAGATTTTATGGGAAGTAACGTACTATAATGTAATTTCTTGTTGTTTTTCTCTGCAGCAGTATAAATGTTTTGTCGATAGCAATCAGAAGGTATATGTACGTTTCTACATCAATTACCTAGTGTTAAGAAACAAAATAGAACTGTTTGGAATGGGCTTAAAAATAATGTCCCCCGTCGTCTAATGTAACTTCAAACAATTTCAATATTATCTGAAATATGCTGCAATTCGTAATTACATATTAGTGATATCATACATACCGATAGCCTTCCCTTGATTTTAGCAAACTGTAAAACAGCGAGTGAACCAATTGTTTTGATAATTCTCGAAAGTGGGCGTGGCCAACCGTATCTGATAAGATCAAGGGTCGCAGTTTGTATGTTTTTATTTATGTACTACCTTTAAACTCGACGAGGTACGAATCACTTCAGGTGGTCTAAGTCTTCCACAGGTAAGGGGTATCAAACTAATTAAATAAATAAGAGTTGTACTGATGCTGACATAACATGTTTTAATGGGGAGTAATTGGGAGTTTGATACATATGTACATACACAAAAGATATTAATTTTAAATTTTTATTATTCTGTTTAGGACTGAGCAATAAATACTTGATTTTAAATATTTCTACTGAAGAACTTCATTTCATTAATGCAATTACAAGTTAAGGGGTAAATACTGTTAGGTGGTCAAAAAATCGATTGTTTTTTTCTCTAAAAAGTTTCCCGTAGAATACGCTCTTGAAAGTTACACAGCGAAATTCGAACTCCTTATATTTTTTTTCGTCATTTTTCGAGAACGCCTTTTTCAGCCCTAGTGAAAGTTTTATCTAGTGCATCTTACTTTGAAATACCCAAGGCCGGATTTTTATAACGGCCGTATAACAAGTACACTCAACATCCACATATCCGAACTCTTGTCACCTCGGGATAACCGAACTGCTGGCGCATGCGCAAAGGGTTTTTCTGGCACATTGGTCATTCGACAGCGACATTTGACATTCGACAGCGACAAGTTCGGTTGTGTGGAAGTACAAGTTCGGAAATATGGTGATTTCGGATATGTGGAGTTCGGATATGCGGATGTCGAGTGTATGTAATACCACAGCCGAATAACAGCATGTACGAAGAGATTGAAGGCCTTTTGTACGCCCCTGGAATCGCTGACTGAGTCGTAAGTACCATTTTTCGGTATTCAACACTTTAAACGAATTTTACTCAAAACAACATTTTCAAAATTGGCAACCACGATTACTCAAAATCTACTCGGCCGAATGGGCTGAAACCTTCAGGGTTTCTTCTTTATACTATTAGCTTGTCTGTAAACCTAAATGTTTTGGAATTTTATGTTGCAAAATTTAATTATTAATGCAAAAGTGTCTAAAAAAATACCTGCCAAACGCAGGAATTTTTTTTTAATTTTTTGAGGCTTACCCACAAATATGTATGTATTTTTAACATTTTATTTTCTGGACTGTTATAGATGAAAATTACAACGTCCAGAGTGGTTGCCGTTTTTTTTAGGTCCACTTTGCGCCAACGTGTAGCCGCCATTTTGTTTTTGAAAATAAAAAAAAAAATTTAATTCTTCATTCTTATCTTAACAAATATACAAAGTTTTGTAATGATTAAATAAAACCTTCTTGGTAAAAAAGTTTTAATGCGTAATTTTAGCCCGTCTAATTGTATTTACCCCCTTAAATCGCATACTGAAATGGATATTTATTTTCCAACACAACCTTCGATTACAGAAAGACGCAAAAAAAATCACGCAAAAAAAATAAAAATCAAGCTAACTTATTGAGCGTCCCGATCGTAAGTATCCGTTATGCGGCGAGGTGGATATATTAACTAAATTTAAACGCAACTGGTAAAAATAAATGTCGACTTTATTGTCCACCTCTCCTTGTCTCGCTCAGCAAGAGACGATGTCGGTTATAAAGACGAAGGTTTGTTGTTGACGTGTAATTTGATAAACAAGTAAATTTGTCTCGGCAGATTCGATCAAGACACCGAAATTAACATGTAAATTAGTTAATTACTCGGTCGTTTGCGTCCGAGAAAAAATATTGTTATGCCCCCATCAATTTATTGATATGTTTGTGGTAGATGGAAGATGTATCGTTACCTACATGAGCAACTTAAAGGGCCAGTCTTGTTACCGGCCTTGTGCGATATGGGATTACACAACAGAATAACGGGAAATACAGGAAAAAGTGTTTCTGGCTCCTATTAAAAATAAAACGTTTGATTTATATTACAAGTCTTCTAGGTCAATATAGATTTTATTGTAATTTATCTGACCGTTATTCTGCACGTGTCTACGATGATTTACTTCACAGTGCTCTTCACACTGACGATTTGTTTAGAAATTCAACGAATGTGTTTGGAAGATTTATTTTACTTAACTAAATAATTGGACTAAATAATGGAACTAACCTTCGAACTGTACCAGTATACACCCCCCAAATATGAAGAAACAAGTTTCAAAATTGGTACTAAAAATTGATAATATTTGAAAACTTGGAACGATTCATATGTTTTGTACCAGATGTGAACACTGATTTTATCATTTTTGGAAGGGTAGACAACAACATGTAAAAATTCGAATCGAATTTGTACATTTTTACGAATCGATTCATATGTTTTGTACCAGATGTGAACACTGATTTTATAATTTTTGGAAGGGTAGACAAAAAATGTAAAAATTCGATTCGAATTTTTACTGTTAAGTATTCGATCTTTCCAAATTGTCAAAAATTGTCAAGATTGAGTACGAGATTTGAACATTGCTTTTTTTCATTTTTAGGGTATAGAAAATTTTTGTTTGAGTGTAAAAAAAATATAGAAAACTCGATCTTTTTACTGATACAGTTAAAATATGTTTTTGGTGAAATTATACACAGGCCTCAATTTTGAGTAGGTACCATTTTTGTTTGAATTTCGATTTCGGTCGGTTGTGTAAAAAAATATTTCTTGGTCGTACAAGAATGTATAAAAGCGCTCTATACGATGACATATGAACATACGATCAATCAAAATTTCCAAGAATTGTTAAAATTGAGTACCAGATTCGAACATTGATTTTTTTCATTTCTAGGAGGGTATACAAAATTTTTTTTTGGGTGTATGAAAATGTACAAAACTATTTTTTTTTACTGGTACAGTTAAATTTTATTTTTGGTGAAATTATACAGAGGCCTCAAGTTTGCGTACCAATTTTCGACCAGTTAAATAGGATGTACAAAAATCATTCTTCGTTGTACAAAAATGTACAAAATATGTACAACATTTTCTTGGGGTTTGTGTACAATTTCGAAAAAATGGTACTAAATCTTGAAGAATCAATTTTACGGGCAGGTTGAATGATAATTTGATGTCATATTAAAAATAAAAATTCATTTTAAAAATGTAATAATAATTGGTAATCAAAAGCTTTTCTTCTTTACATGGAGTCAAGGGAAGCCGTGCTTCTCTAGCTTTCATGAAGAACATGGCCCTGATTACTTCAATTAAATCTGGTGAGACATATTTTCTCAGTAGATCCAAGTAAATCGAAACATTATTTGTTTCCGTTCTACTCCCTTTAAATAACCAAAATAGACAAATAGAAAGCAGAGCTGCATCCTCTTAAGTCCATCTACATAGGTCTGCACCAACCAGATTTTTTTTTAAATTTTTTGTTTTTAACAAAATTGTTGAAAACATCGTTACTTTACTTTCATTAGAAGCTATATTATCGCTTTTAGTTTTATAGATGTGCTTCCATAATTTTCGTTAATGAATCGCTATTTCAAATGTATGTAAGCTCCTTAGAAATCCAAGAAGATTTAGACCCGTCTAACGCTATGCGTCAGAGTCACACAGACAAGACACCGCCTCGCCTGTTTCCGTTACGCATTACGTAAAACGAAATTAATTGACATTTTAACGACTGTATTAGGCATTAACACAAAATTGGAATATTTTATTGAATATACGTATCCACTAACCTATTAAGAACTTTCTCGGCGGTTAGTTCTCTCCTAGGGGTCATAAATATGCCAGCAAATGAATTTTTCATCCGTTTATTGTGACTATAAAGTATGTGTATTTATTATCTAACGCATTTTTTATACAAATGAATGGTAACTGCGAAATATACAAGGTGAATACATTAATGACAAACCTCACTACCATATACGTATATATATAGAAGTATTCTTAAAGCATACTAAACGTAAATGAAAATTATAACACTACAGAAAGTGGCAAACGAATGTATGAAGATAGTGGTCACTAAAGAATAATCCAGTTGATTCAAACCTAGCCCATTTCTGTGGATATGCGGAAACCTTTTAAATTTTTGTGGCGATTTTCAAAAATGCAAAAAAAATCCTTCCACTTCTTGTTGGGTGTAAATTTCTTTAGTACTTATATTTTCGTATCTACAACTCTTATGATAGTAATTTACAATTTCCGTCTAGTCAAGGTCGCCGCGCAAAGCGAACATAAATTCTCTACCAAGCTTTATAAAACAGGTAGCACATGAACGACCTTCTACTTCATTCTTTGAGTGAACAATTGGTGTAGTAGAAAAAATAGACCCTGTCTCAATAGAGAAGTGATAAGAGAAGAAATATGAGACTAACCAAGACTTCAGTCAGTTGAATGGCAATTTAAGACCAAATTCTCCTAGCTTATCTTCGTTTACAACAATGATTCAATGGTCTCATTCATTCATCCACGACTAACACAACAAAACCTGAAACGATGGAAGCAACACTCATCCTCTTTATTTTTTTTAACAAACAAGGTTTGTTTGGAGATTTCAAGAATTATTAAGAATTTAGATACTTAATCATGAATATAACAATGACGTTTCTGTCAATTCGACAGGAGAAGCAGAAAAAAATAAACGCTTAAGCTTCATATTCTGAATGTAATCACATAGACATTACTTTCTGGAGAAAGGAGACTAACATTACTTTAAATAGCCGTTCCTTTTTCCTCTATATCCCATAAAGACAAAAGGCAAAATGGAGCAAGTAACAAAATGGACATGACCCAGTGTGGATTTCTCAACATACAGGGTGTCTGACGAGGAAGTTAGAGAACTTTGAACGTGATTCCTTGGATTAAAATGATAACAAAACTTCCAATAAACATAGGTTCAATTGTCAACCGTTTTAGAGATGTGGATGGTCACAGTTTCTCTATATAGGTACTATGACATTTTCACAATAAACTTTTGTCAATGTGCTGTCAGAATATGACGTTTAATTTTTATTATCCATTATGGTTGATATTCAATGACCAGGGGTAGCTGTAAATTTTAGCCCGTTCCCCATGGTAACTTGTAAATTAGTTGTAAATTCGATTAGAAGCTAAGAATTTCAAAAATTTGCATATTGCACGGTGTAATTACTAGTAATTAAATTTTGCAACTATGACCACCCATATCTCCAAAACAATGGTTGACAATTGGACCCGTTTTTATTGGATTTTCTTATTTTCGTTCAAGGAATAATTATTTAAAATTTTCGTCAGATACCCTATATATGTTCTTTGGCACCATTCTGCTTCGATGTGCTAGACTTTGAGTAACATTTAATTTTTTTTAATGTAAACCAAAGTTGAAATTGAAAAAAAAAAGAAAAACGCTCTCCAAAACCATGAAAAGAATATCTTTCTCCATTTCCTCTATTAACAATACATAAGCGTAATTATTTACTACCACTAACATTTCACTGACGGACTGTATATCAGCAATGATGATGGATATCCGTTAATGAACCTGATGGGCACGTATGTATGTATGTATGTACGTATGTATGTAGGTATCACGAACGCCAAACCAAAACCAGGGTGCTCCTCATTCACGCGTTATTTAATTAAATTCTGATAAATACAAATGTATTTATGAATGCCAAGGCATTCAACACCATTTAGTTCAAGTTTCGTATACAATTCTCGAGCTAATGACAGCTCTGAACCGGCTGTTTTTAACTTTGCACTTGAAATAAATATTTTACTACTCGATTAAACTCTAAGTGTACTCGTAATACAACACCAGAAATAAAATGTTTTAGTTACTTGACCCATTTGCCCCATTTTGCGGTTATTGTAAAAATATTAGGGTATTAGAAATGTTATTTTTTACGCTATAAAATTTAGCAAAAAATCGAGTGGTTCAGTTTTTTGTATAGTTTTACACCGTAGTATCGAACATTTTAGAGACTGTCAAATGTCAAACTTGTTGACATAACCTACTTTTACTAATGGAACACCCTGTATATTTTTAGCTATACATAACTTTTTATTGTAATCATAGACATTACAAAGACAAAAAGTCGTACGATCAGTTTGTTAAAAAGTGTATCATTTTTGAGACATATGGTTCTCTCAAGATAAATGGCGCACCCGATATATTTACTCTTCTACAATGAATGTAGTATCTACAACTTTCGGGATAATTGAAGCATCTTAGCGTTGCTCTCAAACAAAACAACAGCTTAATTTTATAAATATCATGGTTGTCATAAATAGCGTGGCTATGATTTTATCCTGCTTGTTTAAAAAGTTCTAATACGTAATAGGTAAATATAAATATGGTATTACAAACGCATGAGAATGATGGAAGAATAATATACTTTACACTTTTATAATAATGCAATATTTAAATCTACGTAAGTTACTTCATGATAAATTAAGTTCCATTAAAAATGGTAACTGAAAGGCCACAAAAGAAATGAAAAATGTAAAACACTTAACACATATGGGGTGTGTTTATTAAATAAATATAAATGGCAACGTAGAGCCCGATCTAGCAACACTGTGGAGACGGGACTTGGTAGGGCGGTAGGTTAACATATTGGGAGGCGGTAGGTTAATATGTAATGCACCTTCAGTACAAATTTGAACTTGTTAGAGTCATTTGTTTGTTCTTTGTGACTGTTTTCGTGAACCGTTTTTTTTTTTCTAGTGCGTTTTAAAAATGGTTGCTCAATTACTTTTGAGAAAACAAGAAGCCTACGGACACAGTGTATTTTAAGCCCAATTTTGACATTCTATGTCTTTATTATGGGCTCCTGGAAAATATTGCGATCTGCGTCATGGTTTTGCGTCACGTCACGCTCTCTGCGCGGGACCCCCATCAAGCATCATGTATGTGACGCATGACGTCATGGGTCTTGATGGTTTGCCTCTTGGGTCCTCTTTCTGGGTCCTCATTCATAATAAAGACATAGAATATTCCTTGGCCTCACGTGCGTAGCTTCGTGAGCTATCTTTTTTTGGTAGTTTAAGGCATTCGCAGAAGAAAGACCACGCAGCGAAGGCCTTCATCTTCAAGAATGAAAATGAAAATTCACCCATGACAATGACGATAGAATACAGGATCTTGTGCGTTCAGATCGTCGGTTGACGACAAGAATGATCGGGGAAGAGTTAAATTTGAATCACACCATTGTTCATCAGATTTTAACTAATGAAGTGGGGATGAGCCATTTCAGTAAACGAGTTTTTAGCCATTCTTGTGGCTCTTCAACCTCCTTATTCGCCTTGAGCCCTTATAACTTTTTTTCTCTTCCCCAGATTGAAAAATCGCCTAAAGAGACGTCTTTTTGGAACGATAGAGAACATTCAAATCGCCCAACTGAAGACTATACCAGTATATGAGTTCCAGCACTGCTATGAGGAAAGAAAGAACCATCTCCAGCCCTGTGTGGCTTCCCAAGAAAATTATTTTGAAGGATGCATTATTGAATTGTAATTCTATTCGAATTAAAAAAAAAATAAAAAAACAGTCTCATTACTTAATTTACACACCTCGTACATGTGAATGTACGAGGTTAAATTCATTCTTCTATTTTTTTGTTCCAAAAGTATATTCAAAATATCCTCTTGTATTTAAAATAAATATTTTGCCGCAGCAGCTAATTAAACATAAAGGACTCTAATGTTTCGGACAACGAAAACAATTACTAGTTTGAATAGTTTTAAATAAATTAGCAATTTAGTGTGACTTTTATATCCTGAACTCTTACTATTTTTATCCGTTCGATAATATTAGGAATCTTACTAATCGCAGTTATAAAATTCAAATTACCGCAGTTATGTATGCTTCTGGTACGTAACTTTATTGGAATAGTGTAGTCAATGGACTTGTTCGGAAAAATTTATTTTATGGTAAGCGGTTATTGGCTGTTGGGTAATATTATGTATGATTTGGTCAGCACAGATGAATGTACCCGCATGTTCATCGGTGGAAAAAAAACATTGTCTAAATATAGTTTCCAACGAAGTCCATTTTTAGAAAATAGAAGTCGATTTCACAGCACAATGGATAAATGTTATTGGTACGTGGTATGTTATTGGTAGAGTGGTAGAAAATATAACAAATGTTATTTTGTCGAAAGATTATTAAATTACTATTAAATTGTTAAGAGACTTTTTTTCAAATTTCAAAGAATTGTTTACAAAAACATATGAGAATATTGATCAGATTCAAAGAATTTATTTTTTCTATGTGAATATACACGGTGTCTACATTTATTTATGTACAAACTGTTTTTTTTTTAATTAAACGGCGTCGAAAGCTGCTTGTTCTGACCCTACCGTCGGTTTTATAATTACTTCATGGTCTGCTATGATTTTTTATACCCTCGAATTTGGATAGAACCATTTAGGGATTTTCTATTTAAAATCTGAATACATAGCATTAATCAAGTCTTCCTCGAAACCCCCATATGCGAAATTTGAACAAAAAGTATACAAGGTGTTTCTTTCTATACGATCTCAAAGTTGAGCCAAATATCGAGTTTGAGAGCCGCTAGATGAGGTAAGTGTGCCGTGGAATTATGTCGAGACAGTCGAATATTATTTATAATATTTATTATTAGTCACTACAGTTTTGAAGCGTGTTGTCCTGTAGATAGTTCTTTATTTTTGTCTTGTTACATTTGTTACATATGTATATACACAGATAGAACTGTCAATGTTCGTAACTTATATGAAAGTTAAATTCGTAGAGTTTAGAAACGTTCGTAATTATATGAAAGTAATATAAATTAAACAATATTGATTAAGCCCTGAAGAAAGGGAAATAAACGTTGGTAAAAATCATATAGTTGTTTATTATCGGACCTAAAATCCGACAAATCAAAAACTAACAGAGTATAATGTTCAATATTTTTTTGAGCCAATTTTATTTGTTGGATGTTATTAACATAAATATTTATTTTGAATATAAAAAAGTTGTATTAGTGAACAATGTTTCAATAACCTCGTTTTGGTTAATGTTTCATTATTTCAATGACCGACTGGTGAAGCAACATTTCAAACACCGAATTATTTGAACAATGACTTCTTTTACTTCCACATTCACGTAGTGGAGTAGAAGGATAGTGTTTTATTAAAGAGGCCTAAAATGTTTTGAAACGCCGAGATTTTAAGTTTAAGCGAAAAAAAATATATTTCTGTCTGTTGATATATCTGTCTTTTAATCTTTTTTGTGTACAGACAACTCAACAACGCATTGAGATATCAACTTAAAATCAGGAACACTTATGGACCATAATAAGGACTGGAGCTGATTAGATTTTGAACTTAATCGGTGGTGTTGAGGGATAAATGAGGGAAATACGGCTTTTCCTTGTCTATATTAATTCGGTTATTCACAAACGATGCAAGATATGCACTTCAAACTTAAGACACATGTACAACATAACAGAGTCTGCAAATGTAATGTTTTTCGGCTTAATGAGGTTGGATGTTGAGGGGGTTGAAGAGGAGTAAATATTCAAAATAGGTATTAATTTTAATAATTTAATAAAACAGTGAGCATAATATTATATACAAATCTCCTACTTTTTCTACCCCACTCCCTTCTTGGGGTAAGGGAGGGAGGGGGAAATTAAAATAAAATATAAGGAAAATAGTAAAACTGTGAAAACTTACGTGCCGCCAAATCAAATATTGAATTTATGTTCAATTGACTGATGGTGATTTTCTTGTACACAGGAAGGGAAAGGACGGTTATTTTGTTGTATCTTAATGTGAATTAATAAAGTAATTCATGTCGTTCCATAGATTTTTGAGGTAGGAGAATTCAAATATGACATTATTAAATCTGTACTCTCAATTTTACTTTAATATCCATATCCAAAATAGATCATACGGATCATAAAGGTCATTAAGGTCATCAAGATCATAAATACCATATAGATTATAGAGATCATTAAGTTCATTTAGACCATTCATGCCATATTGGTTATGTTGGTCATAAGGCTCATAAAAATCATATGGGTCATAAAGGTCATAATTGTCATACTGATACCATACGCCATATTGTCCACAAAGGTCATATGAATCAAACAGGTCATAAAGGACATATAAGTCATATTCGAGCATTACACACACTTGTATATAACCTGATGTTTTAGCGATTTAGTCTAATTACTGTTTTTTATCAGATTATTTGGTTGAATGGGAAAAAACATCACATAACTTTGCATATTTCATTATCATTTGACAATTACCGAAAACATAAAAAATATGAATAACTAACATTCTACATTTCGGGGTTAACAAATAGGTATAACAGAAATATCTAAGAGCATACTTAGACAAAGGTGTTAATTGCGAAGCAAATGAGGAAATGAGCTGGTATTAATTGCCTATTATCCATCTTCTAGCGGTTCTCCTTTCCTTCCGCTCACACCTACGCTATTTATTACTTATTTGTAAGAGTATCCAATAAAACGTGCAGGCGCGCAACAAGAAAAAGCGGAAGGAATCTGTTAACAACTCGAGCTCTAAATCAGCACTTGGAACGGTATCCGATGTAAGTATATCTATATCTATTGGCGTTTCGCTGTGTAGTGGGAGCGCTTACTAACACGAATGGCACTTTAGTGTCCGACGAGAATTTAGTTTTTACTTTGCAACTGCATTTATTTGCAAAAGAGAGAATTAGTAATAATTTTAAGGAAAATATGCAAAACGAAACAAGGTTTTGTCGTTTACTTTATGCCATGGAACATTTCAACAAAATATATAATACTTGGCGGACAATTAATTTAAAAAAATGAATAAACATAAACAAATATGAAGCGAAAAAGATTCATCATTCTTCGTCAGCTGCTATCAAAAACGACATATTTGGATTTTGATCTTATTAGATTACCAGAGTAATGAAGAAGAATAGATCTTGCTTCAGATGTACCCAGTAGTTGACCGTGGTTTCATCATTCGGCAGTTGCCGACCTTGTTGGACCTCCACAATCTGTTTAATCACATTAAGACGCACTAGATGGCGATAACGCGAATGTAATGCCACAGTATAAACTAACACGGAGAGCAGCTAGATATAACAAGACAGTATTTCATGATACTTTAAAAACATTCAACAAGTGGCACCGGTCTTCTGAAATCAACATATTTACGAATTTCCATAATCAATGAGCTGCCAATTCAATTTTCATAATAGAAATACTATTTCAAAATAAATACGGAGGCCAACTTGACATGTATCGTCAGTTTATTAAGAAGCAAATCTTTGACGGTATTTGCATCTAACAACAAGAGACTGCCAACTCAACTAATAAGCTTTAAAATTGTATGTAAGGAATATAAAAATCGATCTACAAACTCACAGCTTCATTAGCAAAACTGGACAGACAAAACAAATCTAAGACAGGCGTATCGAAGCTCTGCAATAACAATTAAAGAACAATGTTAAAAAAATGGCTTTTTTGGCCCCTCAAGACAAAAGCATGAAACTAGTGTTTTTATACTAATTTTTGGATGCCTGAATACGAATCATTTATTTATTTTGCCCAAATATGATGGGAACACCCTCTAACCAACATCTGTATGGGGGTGAAAAAGGGATAAATGGTTTGTTTTTGCAATTTATTATTTACTAGCGACCCGCCCTGGCTTCGCACGGAAATATAAAAAATAGTTATTGTGGGTTATCCCTAAGAGATAGACATCGCGGACTTTTTTGTAGACCTTTTTAAGGTGTACAATATTGTAGTACATTATTTTGATCTATCTCGTAGGGTTCAGCCAGCGTTTGCAATGTAAGCGCAAAAAAATGTGTTTATTTACGACATCACATTAGAAACCTCTAAAATTATCAGTGTTTCTCTACTATATTATGCATGTATTATACATATAAACCTTCCTCTTGAATCACTCTATCTATTAAAAAAAACGCATCAAAATCCGTTGCGTAGTTTTAAAGATCTAAGCATACATAGGTAGTAGATAGATATATAGATAGATAGGGACAGGCAGCGGGAAGCGACTTTGTTTTATACTATGTTATGATATACTAGTTTGAATAATATAATTTATTTTTTATTGAAACAACTTTAATCAGACGGCAAGAAAAAGAGTTGGTTAAGGATCTCTTATATAGACCTAAAAAAGTCGTTTCATTTGCGAGAATAATTTCAGTACAAAGTTGTCGAAAAAGAGCCAAGTTACAAATTTCAATAAAAAGCTAAGTGTTAATTAAGATTGATTAAAATTGTTTCAATAAAAAATAACTTATATTATTCAAACTAGTACACAAATAATAAATTGCACAAACAAATCATCACCAAACACATACAGGGGTTGGTTAGAGGGTGTTCCCGTCATTTTTGGGCAAAATGAATAACTGATTTTTTTTTAAATACTAGTTTCATGCTTTTGTCTTGAGGGGCCAAACAAGCCATTTTGTTAACATTGTTCTTTAATAAGTTTTTTTCAATCAAACCCAATTAGGGCGAATAAAATATTTATTAAATTTTAACAGTATTTTTCAAGAATGAAAGATATCAACAACGAAACAAATGTCCTTGTTTGTACATGACAATTTCATTTGAAGGCTAGTGCCCTTATATCATTTATTCAATACCAAAATAACGAAGTACCGACAAAAATAACATATAGCACTCTATACAGAATATCGTGATACTCCTAAAGAATCCCAGGCTTGCATATACAATAACTTTCCTGAATTTCAGGTTTTAAACATGACGTAGACGTTGGTGGTCAAAAAATTTCTAGAAATTTACTACCTCACTTCTATCTTACATCAAACACTTTATTATTTCAAATCAAGTGGCAAATTCTTACTGGGAATCCTAAAATTTGTCAACCGTTAAATCTATTATTTAGTTAGTTTCTAATTTTATGGCAATATAACGGTAAAAATTGAGAATATATTATAAATTACAGGATTTTTATATTTCTTAAATTTGCTGAAGTATTTAAAGTTACATTAGTTAAAAGACCACCATTGTTTAAATATGGTCATTGATATCACATTAATTTTTAATCTCGGACTATATTTATTAAATTTGGTGGATGCGCCGGGAAGAATAGAGACCCTTTTCAGAAATCTATCTTTAAAGTAGATATGCAATTAAAAGAATTTAAAGAAGTGCTAAGTAACTGGCTTAGCGCTTTCTTAAACCTAAATTCATTATTTATAATCCCACTAAGTTAAACGAATTCGTGATAGAATTTCATATTCCTTAAAATCGAAACCCGTACAGCTGCATATTAAAAACAGTATCGCATTTTTATTTATAGTTCTCGTATAGGCATACGGTGGTCAGCCAACCGTTACGGTTGATACATATTAGCTATAAATAGCTCATGAAGTCCTCTAATAATTAATACCATTTGTAGCTTTTGCTCACTACTTATTACCAACGTACCTATTACAATCTAAACTAGTCATTAACAATTAATTGGAATAATTTAATTACTTGAATGTATTATACAGACAATTAAATACATTTTACTCGAAGCTCAAACATAAAACTGCGAACAACAATTAAAATATGCATAAATATAAAATATTTATAAAATAATGTTTCATAAATATTGCCGAGCAAATGTATGTAAATAATAATGAATATTTATAAACAATTCTATTCGCCGAGCGTGATGGCGACTGATTGGAAAATAGTCGGACGATCAGACTGGCGACTGTTATACAACAAATCAGATTTTTTGACGTTAAATATATATATACAAATGTACATATGTATATCTTATGTATATTAATGCAAATCTTATAATTATTGTTGTTTCGACTGCATCGTCTCCAGACCAACTAATAGAAAAAAAAACCATAAGGAGACATACATTAAAAAAATCTTAATTTCAACCAAACATTCCACAATTTTTCGAAAAAACACTGAATTGAAAATTTGCTATTTTACTTTACACTAAATTCACCCACGCCTCTTAGTAGATTTTTATATAGCCTTCTTCACTGTGTAATTTTTAAAATTCATGTTGAAACATATGTATTTCACATATTTTAAATACTTACCCCCTCCTAGTAATACTAAAAATATTTATATTCTCAAATTATCTATAGATAAGGAAAAAGTATATTACCCCCTTTTATCCCCCAACCCCGTAACCTATTAAGCTCAAAATCTAATCAGTTCCAGATCTCATCATGATACATAAGTATGTCATATTTCAAGTTGATATCTTAACGCGTTCTCGAGATATCGTGTAGCCTATTTTCCCATAAAACTTTTCATGAACACTATACTTTCACTCCATTACGTGGATGTATAAATAATATGTTAATATCACTATTAGGTAACCGAAAAGGTAAAATAAGAAACAACAAGAAGTCAGGATAAAGGTTGTGAATGAAATGTATATTGGGCAAACACAAGGATAATTAAAAGATTCAAAGAACATATGTCTGTACAGTATAAGACAGACATAAGAACATATGTCTGTACAATATATAATCACTAAAGATATTACGCATTACCGCAGATATGAGATTTTGCGTTAAGTGTATGAAAATTAGCCGACATTGTGATTCATGACGAATACATTAACGAAAAACAATGCCATTTTTTTCCTATTTTGCTTTTAATATTTTATATTATCATTTGACCTTACGGTGCCCGATAAAGTTTGGGCATACTTGCTATGAGTGGCAAGACTTTGTATTTTTACGTTATGTTTAATAAATGTGAGTAGGTATTGTCTACATGCATGGACTGGAATTGTTGATATTTTATCAACCTGGCGACCACGACCTATATTTGTTATGCTCTTCCTTTTCGCTAAAACTGGTAAAAAATAGTAGACGAAGAATTTTGATGTCTAAAAAAGAATAAAAGACGGTAAGACGAGCTGGAAGAATATGATCAAAACTGATCCTTGATTATAGTCATTACCAAGGGGCATAGGGGCTGGTCTCCCTATAAACCGCTCAATAAAATTCTAAACATAATTAACAAAAATAAAAACTAAAGAAAATTTTGATATGAAGAATATCTTTAATAATAAGAATATATTTATTA
The DNA here is from genome assembly GCA_029963805.1 of Aromia moschata. Lineage (NCBI taxonomy): Eukaryota > Metazoa > Arthropoda > Insecta > Coleoptera > Cerambycidae > Aromia > Aromia moschata. The sequence goes on from JAPWTK010000004.1 coordinate 1,549,106, forward strand.
CTATTTATCGAATGCTTTCATAATTATTTTTACTTACCATTTGTTTTTTTTTTTTTTTTTTCGTTACAAAATCATGTAAAATTCAATTACGATATGAAACGACCTAGCGCGAAATATGTTTTCTTATTTACCGTTTTTTATTTTCAATATATTCAATTATATTTGACGTATTCTTATTTTCTGATTTGTTAATATTTTTGCTTGTTTGATAAACGCGAATAAAATTATGTTTTAAACATTTTTATATACATTTTTTTTTAATAACTCGATAACTGACCGTACTTTTCATTGCTTCGTATAACTTTTTTAAATTCTCGCCATACCAGTCATTACGTGGACTGGTGTCAAAATACATTTTTAGGTAGGTACTCAGGCACACAAGATATATGGCCTATTTTTTTCACCTATTTCAATATCAAAAAATGTTCTCATTATCTTGATGATAAACGCGAATAAAATTATGTTTTAAACATTTTTATATACATTTTTTTAATAACTCGATAACTGACCGTACTTTTCATTGCTTCGTATAACTTTTTTAAATTCTCGCCATACCAGTCATTACGTGGACCTGTGTCAAAATACATTTTTAGGTAGGTACTCGGACACACAAGATAGATGGCCTATTTTTTTCACCTATTTCAATATCAAAAAAATGTTCCCATTATCTTCTATGATTATATACTATTAAAACTTTATATGGAATCGAACATTCAATTTAGCCCCCTTTGTCAAACTCCTAGTTACGCCCATGCTCCTAATACAATATGTATTATGTTCTATAAGTAGTTTATAAACAAATTGCTTTGTGTAATTGATCTGAACGCAATAGAGACATTGCCTGTATATTTATGTTTTATTAACATTTATGAGTGAAGGTACAACATTTCTTCTCAACTATCAGCATTATACTAAGACTTGTTTTTTTCGTTTCCGTTTTTTAAGGATAATTCTATACTTTTAAGTAAAACGCAATAACAAATAATTAATAAAAATGTAAACCAAATGTGGTCAAAATTTTATTTCACATATACAAATCACGAGTCACAAATTCAGAAATTTTGTGAACTAATTTTTGTACTTTCAATAAAATATTTTTTTTTTATTTTTCTAATCGCTGTTCAGTGACTCCTTGCATGTTTTATTGTTTAATTCTAACACATTTACTATCCTGGAGTGGGTACTGGAACCTTTGGCCTAGAAACAAAACACTGGACGTCCAGTTTTTTCACATTTATTATAAAAAAATAGTTTTCCTATTTCCTAGCATTCAGATTTTTAACGTTAATTTTAATTTTTTGGAAGAGGACGAATATTTTTGTGACTCGCTGTAGGTATCTTTTAAATTTAAATTTAATTTTAATATTTAAAGTCTTTGTTGACAAACAATTTCTAAATATTTAACATTAAAATATGTTTATTGTTATTACTAGATGCATTTGGTGTTATAGAAGGTGTACGCGCAAAATCAACACAAACACATCTAAAAAAATACCGAGATTCTAAAAAAAATACATAGTATATTTTACACACCCGAGTAATTTCTACCGCTGAAAAAAGTGCTTAAATCATATGATCGCTGTAACAACAAATCATACGCAGGCGTTTCTTTGATATGAACCGTTCTAATAAACATGTACTATTTCTAAATAAACAAACGTAAATCATACTTGTCTGGGTTCGAACGAAAAAACTGTTAACTCTGAAATAAGCACGCGAATTGTTCGCGTGTCGGTAGGGGAGATTGACGCAATGTTATACAATTTTTCATAATTAATACAAGAACAGATTCAGATTAGCATTGTAAGTAATTTGGAATGCTGGTGAAACATTCATTAAGTACCAACAAGTGTTCTCAATTTATTTTCAGCTTTACGCAGTATGTAATTTTTAAGCCGTCATGGTCACAAAAATTCTGCTTATGTTTGACAGTAATCTTTGAAAACGAAGGTATAACCCGAATAGTATGATGAATATAAATAAAAATTATGCGGTTAATTAAAAATAACTTTTGTTTTCATTTACTAAAAATAAATATATAAATATAATAAATATATAAAATAATATATAATATTTTTTATAAAAATATCTATTACAAAAATATAAAACCAATGGGACATACTATAGAGGTGCTCTAAATAGGGACTTTTTAATGCGTATTTGGTCTATAGAATCATTGTTTCATAAAAAATGGTAAAATGGAATATGTGAGTTTGTTTGCACCATTTTTGACACCTTTTTAAAACAATGCCTAATTTACAGGGTATTAATATACTCCTGGGCATCGACTCACTTCCTTATTTTAAATGGAACACTCTATATATTTTTACAATTTTGAAAAGAGCACGAACCATAGGTTATGGACCATAGGTTATGTCTGAACCATAATGGTTGAATATGGTTGAACCATAACCGTGAGTCGTTATTTATAGATTATGGTACATGGCAATACAAATTTGGAAAGAGCAGACAATTTTGTGCCGAATCAATAATGACTATAATTCAGACCTTGTCTGGACTTGGTATGCCTAAACCCAGCTGTTTCGTAGATACATAACATATGTATTTAATTTAGATCAATTTTAATAAGTAAAATTTTATTAACCGAGTATTCATTTTAGTCTGCTACATTTTGCCAATTTCAAATCGAGATAACTTTAGTTCAAATAGAACTCCCTATACGTTTTCCGCTCACTAAATTCTATAGACCAAATACGCACTAAAAACTCACTAAAATCACACCCAATCCTAAAAAGTTTTAGGAGACTTTTTGTATTTCTTTTCCTGAATGTAAAAAATCCACTTAATGTCATAATGAGTTTTCAATAAATATATTTTTAAACTTATTTCTAAATGACACAAAGTTTCCACTCTCCCAAAAAAAATTTCGCACTGATACGTTCTATTTTCAACATCACGAAATTAACAGGAACAAACCTGATTTGAATAAAAAGAAAACGTATTATGATAAAACATATTATAGCAGGTGTAAAACATCACGCCGTCGTGCTAGTCGGTTTTGTTGGTTTTATGTATGGATAATTAACTGGCCTTTATAGCAGTTGTTCAGCTAGATCTACTCCGAAGACTGTAATTATTGAGTTTCTGCAGATTAGTAATATAGTCGTATTCTCTGATATCCAGAGGAAACTACCATTCAATGTTTTCTCGTTCAATTAAAATGTTCATTTCTGTTTTTTTTTATTCCTACACATGTATTAACAAAACATATTATTCTTACATTATCATATATTCATTAATAAATTTCTTATTTTTTTTGTCGTGAATCTTAAAATTAATGTTATTTTTTATACCAGCTTTTTGTCAGTAGGGGAGTAAGAGTATAGCTAATATTTCATGATAAGCTATAAGCTCTTTCATATTTTCCTTTTCGCTACACAACTAGTACAAACTGAGCAGGATGCTTCTATGAATCTAAGATACCTTATATTAGACAATTCTTATTAAACTCATACTTGCACAACAAAAACATATACTTTGTTCTTTTATACCAACAAACGTGTTGAAAGGTTTTCAACGCGTTTTCAACTGTTTTTAAAAACGAAGTCCGTCCAAACTCACTTTTTCAGGCAGTTCCATGATATTTTTATAGATCGCTTCTATAAAAACCATTCAGTAAATGCTGTTTTTGGTTTTGAGAAGCGTTGGGATGATATACAATATTGTCATTTTTAAATTTAAACTAACAGAATATATATGTAATTGCTTGTAGACCCAATGAATTTTTAAATCCACTCAAACTACTCACAAAGAGAAATGTGTCATTATAATGTAGGAAACATTTAAACATTCACATTTACAATGTAGATTCTATGAGTTACGCTTAAGAGAATAATTATTGTTTGTCGATACTTAATAACGCGATGGTTTTAATTGTGCGTTGGTTGGTTTTCCGCAGATCTTCACTGAAGATAAGTAAAATAAACATACAACTTCAACTATTAATTGAGTGATCACAAGTGTCAAGGAATAACTTAAGTTATTTTGTCATGAAAATGAAAATAAAACTTTATTCTCATTATCTCAGTTTGATTAAAATTATTAAAATCAGATTAATTTTGGGTACTTAAAAAGGTGTTTTTACATATCATAGGATATTTTCGAATGTTTTTGTGTTTTCAATTTTAGAGCACCAATATTATCGCGTAGGTATGTATATTTTTTTGCGAAATCATAAAATACTATAGAAACATTTAGTAATAGAAACAAAAGTCTAAGTCTAAAGAAACTACGATTAGTAGTCTAACAGGGTTTCAAAAAAAAATTCTGAAAATGTTATGAAAGTTTTATGAATTTGTTATGAAAATTTTTCTATTAATTTTTGTAGGATGAACACTGCAACAGCAGTGTTCAATACATCAAGTTCCTAACTCTTTTTTCTAACATTTTTTTAATATCTCCGTAGATACATAGATATACAAAGATAGGTATTTCTATTTTTAAGCTTTTATGCAAACAAAAAGGTAAAATGAATAAACTCAATCAGCACAGAAGTTATCCCACTTTGTTTATATAACATCCCATGTTGACGAACACAACAACCCCTAACTATTATAGATCTTATCTTGTTGTAGTAAAATTTTAAAATACATCTTTGTAGTGAGATAGTTTTAGACAAATATGTATATTTCACTTTTTCTTTACTGGATTTTATGATAATGATAGAAGCTTACAAAAAAGATAGTAATTTGTATCAACAACATACATAATATGTAAGTTAAGACGCCTAAAATTGACATCCTCTTTATTTATTTTAATTTTCATCGAATCGAAAAACTCAAAAAGTGTGTTGCACGATTCTATTATAAATTTTTAAAATACCTTTTTTAAAATATTGACGAATTTTAAAAAAATCCCCAACTTACAAAGTTGCCATGTTTTTTTTATTTTAAATAGGATACCTTGCATTTTCTTACTCAAAAATATTAACAACATTCTTCTGATCACAGTCATGTATGATTATTGTATGTTTACTTTAACTATTTTCGAGAAATATCGAGATATCTTGTTGCTATATTTATATTTATAGCTCTCCTTATTTATGGTAAGTATTGTGGTAAAATTTTAAATACCTATTACATTAAATAAACAAGATATCTCGATATATCTCGAAAACAGTTGAAGTAACTATGTATATAATAATCACAGATTCCTGTGATTAGTAAAAAAAACAGGGTGTTAACAGCCAGCTAAAAGCACCAGACAGGTACAGTTCTAATTAAGCATGTATGTAAATGTTTGTAGAATATAGAATATATATCATTTTTTCATTTAGTAAGGAGGTTCTCTGTGTGCCATTATAAATGACAGTGTAATTCCGTGTACAAATAGTTGTATATGAGTCAGTTGAATATATGTACCACTGGTACAGAACACTAACAATTTGACAAGATTTTTAAATCTGTCAAAGTATTCTAAATATTCCTAAAGATAAAACGTGTAAAACGTTTTTTTTTTTTTGTGTTCGTTAAAAATTAAAAGAAATAAAGTGGGTGTCAATTCTAGATGACTAACTCTGTACATTGCATGTCTTGAGATTAGCCCTGTATATAGACGCTCATGAAGCCCGTACACAGACACGCTTAACATCATTTATCGTCGCCTCTAATGGGATCTCAATATTTATCGGCGACTTTTTTGAAAAGAATTTAATTACCGCCTAAGTGGCTTTTCGTATACAACGACGGCCCCGGTATATAAAAATCGACCGGAGCTGCTCTAATTAAGAATTATCTCCGATCGCAGACGGCGGGAACGAGGAGAGAAGTCCCGAGTTTATAAAAAGAATGAGGCTCGTGTAAACAGAGTCGATCTAATTAAGTATTTACAATTAAAAATCGAGACGAAAGTAGATACACAAATACAGAGTATGTTTAGGTTAGATGGAACACTACCTACCGTTCCTTCGAAAAAGAGGGAGAGTCGAGGCTAGCTGCAGCTGTAAATAAAGGAAAGACAGATCACAGACGCGCCGGGGAAAGTACACTTTTCGGATTTCAGCCGCACATCACTCACTGGGATTACAATATTAAATAAGAATCGTACGCACTGACACACAGGAAAAAAATGAATAGTTTGCACCGGCGACCTCGCGGAAAAATCGCCCGCAACCTCGGCGACGAGTTTCCGCACGGATGGCGCGAAAGGAATTGCTCAAAATCCGCACGCCGTCCTCTATTATTACAACTGGCACTAGTCGAAATCGCGGCAGGCTGTGGCCGAAAAGCTACATCGCGGTCCCCAGAGGATGAGATCCTGCGGAGGGCGCGCTGAAGACGTGCTGGAGTTCGCGTGTCGACTCGGCTGGTTTGACTGGCAGGACTCCTGATGGCAAGACTAACATGTTGGACAAGACGCACCCGAACGCCGACTGTTGGAGTGCAGCGGTGCTCAGAAGTCGCTGGAAGCGAATCCGCTCGCTGCCGTCCTGGTGGGACGGCGAGGCGATGCCGGCGACACGAGGACGGCGTCCGCGGCGGGTTGTTCTTCGGGTGCACCTCGGGGGGCTGCTCACTGTTAAGAATCGGCTGGTTTTCAAAAATAGGGCCGTGCTGATAAGAGAGATACTTGGATACAAAGATGAATAACGCAGGTCTACAAATAAAAAGATATTAGGAATCATAAGAACTTTAATACAAATTCCCGAAGTAATTTGATGCGCTGAATTCGAACCTGTCACTGAAAATTACTCTGTCACATTAAGATTCCGTGATATTCTAACCACAGACTGTTTACTTTATAGGGCAAAGTATGCCGTTCATTCGAACTCTCTCTTACATGAGAGTTAACAGATAAGTTTAATACTCTCCAGCATTATTTGTCAGTGTTTATACATCTTCCTATTTTACAATTTCTGTATATACCTAATAAGAATATTTAGCACAGTGCATATTTTATCTTTTTATTTTTATGTTGATAGACTTTGGCTGTCTTTAACTGTCCAAGTGTTACTGAAGGTACAAGAGTCAACCAATAGGCGAAATGTTAAGTCTGAACATGTTAATTTGGTACACCCTGTATATATTTTAGGACACTATTATTGCAAGTGCCATCTATTGGAATGTACTTAAACTAAATTATAATTTGTCTGTATCTAAACCTCTGTTGGCGCCATCTGCGCCCATTTTACATCAAGAAGACAGAGACAGAAAATAAAAAGGTATGAAATAATACATTAAGTGCACCGTCTGTCTGAAGGTAGTCTGTGTTCTAACCTGAAATTTTAAAAAATACTGTTTTTAGGTATTTTCGAAGTTCGATACAGCTTTCAGGGAATTTTATCTAAAAACTACTATTATTTCTCTTTAATCTGCACTTTTGAACGTTCAAATAGGATTTTCTTTCACTGAGATATACTAAATTAAAGACTGCACTACTATGAAGCAAGTTAAGAAAATATGTCATGCCATCAAGATTTTTATCTCGGAAGAAGTAAAACCTTTTCCCGAAGTAACTTGGTGCACTGAATTTTATTGTATGGTGAAGAACGCTTGCTTCCCTTAGAGTAGAAACCATTTTGGATTAGAGTTTTTCTATTATATAATAATATTTTTTATGAGGGTAATCCTTTAAGCGAGAATCTCGCATAAAATTCATTCCACTCTGTCGCTGATAAGGAGGCTGATAAGTGACATAAATCTAAAAAGAAAATATTAGGCTACTAATAAAAAACCTACAAAAATAAAACTTTAACGATCTTTTCTCGAAAACTCACTTAGGAAAACAAAGTGACTTAGGAAAAAACTTGATATGCCCTTTCCTTCATGAGATCATTTGAATTATCTCCTTAAGTTTTTCAGACAACTTAGGAAACATCCTGTATATGTATAAAAAATTACCAAGTCGGTGTATACACACACAAAACCTAATAGGTATACACAAAATTACTAAGCACAGACAGTCAAAAGTCTGCCCTAAAATGGGATTGCATAGATCAAATTATACAGGGTGTCCCAAAAAGTAACGCCATGCTGAAAGCAGGTTATACACCAGGTCAAAATTGACAATGTGATTTTTTTCAGATTTTGGTTATCATCACTCAACTTTGACTGATCCATTAGAAAATGTACATGGAATCTACAACGGTCCTCAAAAGTCGGTGCATCTAATGTAGATTCAAAAATAATATTAAAATTAGTAGCTTTAATTGTTAAAAAATTTATATACCGGGTTGGCCATTGTTAATTGAAGGGGTTAGAATAGAAAGGGTATAAGTACAATTTTTTAAAATCATGGGATAACTGCGTTTTCTTATAGGTGAGATGCCTATTTATTGGAATAAAAATGGTGCAAGGGATTTTACATACATTTATCGACATATATAGTAGAAAAATCGTATCGTAGTAGAAAAATCTGGTAAACAAAAGTACAGATTTTGTTGGCATAAAAAAGAATACAAATGCAATTGTACCCTTTTTATTCCAACCCACAATATACTAAACAATTACTGAGTTTCAACCGATCCCATAATACCTATTTATTTGTTTTCTGTTTTGTGCTATATAAACACGTAATGGAAAGTGATGAAGAAATAGAAAGTGCTGAAGGTAAGTTGCTGTGTCATATATATTATTAAATTATAATAAATACCAACAAAATCTGATGAACGCTAAATTTAAAAAAAGTTACTCAACTCGAAGGAATACACCATACATTTTTGGAGCCGGGCCACACATACATGGAGTGTAACAGGTCATTTGGACTAATAGAAAAATGTAAAAAGGAAATTTCCATAAGTATTTACACCACAAGATTGGAGTAATGTAATAGGATCAGCTTCTAAACGCTTCAAGATACGAGAAAATAGAATGATACGAGAAGAGAAGATTTTTATTCATTTGCTCATCTCAATGCCACAATAGGCGATCCAAAAAAAGGACATAGAGAAACAAAACTTAAGAGAAACTTCCGAGACATATGCTTTCCAGTTTAAGATTACTATTGATGATGATTTTCCTTTTACAACATGCGAGTGCCCTTTTTTGGGTAATGGCCGACCACCAAGAGATTTGCAGGAAATATTTTGCTCAAAGTTAAATGAAAATTAATATTTCAGTAGAAAAATGGAAAAATTTGCAAACACTTCTAGAATATATACCACCTGTATATCATAGCTTTTATAAAGATCTGAAGCATGGAAGTAAGAAAACTAAAACCAAAGGCACGAAAAAAAGAAATCAAACTTCCAAAACCACTGCTTCTACGTCAAAAAATACACAGAATGATGCTTATTTCGGTGATATGGATTCTGAGTTTGACGACGACGTGGATGATATACCTATACTTGACTCTGATTCTGACAGTAGTGAATAGATTTGTTTTCTTAATTTTGGGAATAAAGTTTGTTTTTGCACATATTCTTGTTTTATTTTTACTTTATTAAAAAAAAATGTTTGGAATAAAAAGGGTGTAAGTACTTTTTTTTGAAAAATATGAGTATTATCCTAAACAACTTTTGAGCTAAAAATTCTGCCATTTTTTAATTAATCAAAATAAAATTAGATTTTACTTACATGTTTTCCTTACTTTTATATAGTTACTTAACTTTAAGCTCAAATATCTTCAAACAATGAAAATGTTACTTATACCCTTTTTATTCTAACCCCTTCAATTGACAGCTATAGCAAATATGACCAGATAAAAAAATCTATGTGGAAGAGAAGACGAAGAGGTTTAGTACAGGTGAGGCTATAAGGGCGAAGCATATGCGCAGAAACTTTGTTTTGTCGTATAAAGATGTGCATATTCTGTGTATTCCTAACTAGTGACCAATTTCGAGTGAACCTCGATATCATTTGTTTGTTTAAAATATAAATATAAAACAATTAACTATTTCAGGTAAAAAAAAAAAGAGTTCGAGCTGGGGGATCATTATGCCCCGACCGATCTCATTCCTTGGTCAGTACGTTTTACTCTGTTTGGATTACGCGGTGTTCTCGTATTCATGTGTTTGTACTGCCGATCTGGCGTTGTTTTTCTGGATTTTATTTTCGCTAGTGATAGTCCACAGTAATAAAGCCAGATGAATACAAGCATTGGCAGTTTTAACAGTCACAAAAAGAACTGTCAACAGGACAACACACTTAAAAAAAATACTAATTACTCTTGATTACAGTTCTGGATTCCATGTAGTGCATTTCAGGGTAAATAGTTAAAGTTAAAGGGTAAATAGTTTAAAACCTTTAGTTTGAATTTGAATGATTTGAATTTCTAATTTTTTTTTTTTTTTGGAAATACCGCGACTGTTGTAAAATGTTATAGTTTATTCAAATTACGTATTAGCCAGCTCAATTTACAAAAACAAAAACAATTTAAGCCTTTATTTGAAGCCGTGAAACAAAAGTATTGACTTTTTTAGGTAACCGATTTTTCATAAATTTTACAAAAGTGACTATACTCGAGAACAAATAGTGATATATTCTTTTTGTCATATATCTAGTAAAGACTTGGTTTGTAACCACATTTCGGCTTGATGTTGCATTTTGGGACATCCTGTATTTGTACATAAATAAAAGGTCAAAACTATTATACACAAATATGTTTAAAATAGGCCACACAAAAAGAAAATTAAATGGATTAACTTTTAAGGAATTAGTTTAATAACACTATTTAAGATTTTTCCCGAACTATTCTCTTTGTTGTCAAGGCACTAATTGGGACATCCTATATGTATGCACATATAGGGTGTTCCAGTACACAGAAAAAAGTATAGTTTTATAACTGACGTAAGCTACAAATTAATTAATAAACAATAGTTAACTTGTTAAATATTGTAAAATTGCAATGCCAGTTAAATCAAACGAAAAAAATTGAACAGAATGAGGTAATATCAGTTTAACAATATCAGCTCTAGATCACGTATAAACTTTTAAGGTTTCTAAAGAAGCCTAATAAAAAAAAGTAAAAACAAAAAGTAAAAATACTTTTACCCATCCTGTTAATATACCACATGGACAAGGAAATAAAATATGTGAATTAAATGTTATCCCTCTAAAGAAACATGAAGCTTTTGAATATTTGGGCATTCTCTGTAAGTATTTTGAATCAACAAATAAGACGTTAGTCGTGAGGTTATTAAAATTCTGGTAGTCTCGACAGATCAATTCTCATATTTCATTTACATAACTCTACAATTAGAACTATTTATAAATATGTTACAACAGAATATTGAAATACGAGAAACTGTTAACCGAAACATGCAGAAGATATAAATTAACTAATAAGTTAATAAAAAAATCCTACAGGGGGTTGCGCCGATGTAAACATGGCCCATTTAGAACTGTTTTCAATAATTTAAGATGCCTGACGTTAAATCTTGCTAGACAAGTTACATAAAGGAGATTTATGAAGCAGGGCAATAACGCGATAAAGCTTCATTTCAACAAAAAAAATAGACTGCTTGAACTTTCGTTATATTCATTTTTTATAAACACATACCAAAAAAATATTCAGACCGAAACCCATAGAAAACAAGAAAGAAGAATAGGAAAAGCTGTCTCAAGTTATTACTAAAATGTAATTAAAATGATTACTAATACATAAATTAAAACACTGTATGAACACGAAATAATTATAGACCGATATGCAAACACAAATATGAACAATAGAATCTTCACTATTAATTTGGTCTTTAAGTTTGCACTTTTGTCAGAAAAGAAAGTTTTCACAATATTTAAACGTTAAAAAAAGACGTTTTTTATAAAGATACAAAAACACCATTCTGAAAATTATTTAGGTCTATTACAGTTTGTTGAATTGTTTCTTAATTGTAAATTATGTATGTAAATTATGGTTCATGCTTTTGAAATTGAATTAAAATTCTAACAAACCTGAGAATCTAGATTTCTGAGCAAAAACTTTGTGTTTCACTTTAGCCACAAAGTTAAAACAATAAAATGGAAGTATTCATTATACGAGAATTTGAGAAATAAATTACGTAACAATTTTTTGAAAAATACTTTCGTTTACAACATACCCGTTTCTACATATTTGGTCTCTATTACCACACCGTATTTTTTACCTCAAATCCTATTAATACCCATATTAACCTTTGCTCGTTCCTAGGCTTGCCAGTTTCTTTTATTAACGTTCAGTTACACTTGGGTAATTCTAGGGATTAAGATTTTCCTCATAATTGGTCAAAGTTTACGCAACATCGCTAATAAAACGTACGGTATTTTTACGACATTTCAGATTTTATCTGCAGTGACCGATTAGGAATAATGACTAAAAAATGGAAGTTTCCGTTATTACCGAGTTTATTTTTACATGTAGATTGACAAGGGAACTAAAATAAGTTGTAGACATCGCAAAAGGCATTTGTTGTAGATATGTAGTCGATATTGGGTCAGGGACGCCTCATAAAATGATTTCATTGCAAAACTGTATGTAAGCAATATTGGTGGACGTCTGGAAACGAAGGATATTTATACTTTATACAGTGGGGCCGATTCCCGAAAAGCTCGCCAAAAGTCGAAAAACCAAGATATTTACTTGAAACTGAAACTTTTTGGGTCGCTGATAATTAATTTCAATCCTGGAGTGGGTACTGGAACCTTCGGCGTAGAAACAAAAAACTGGACTTTTCCACGAAACACCGATCTACTACACTTTTCTCGACGCACGTTTCGCCAACCAAGTTGGCATCTTCAGGAGAAGATTAAAACTGTTGTGAAGTTTTAATGGATTAAAATTGTGAATTAAAACTTCACAACAGTTTTAATTTTCTCCTGAAGATGCCAACTTGGTTGGCGAAACGCGCGTCGAGAAAAGTGTAGTAGTTCGGTGTTTCGTGGAAAACGTCGTTTTTTTTTTAATAAATTTCAAGTCAAAATTAAAAAAAAAAACAAAATGGCGGCTATAAGTACTAAAAAGCATATCTATAAATCGTAATTTTTATTGATTTTATGTTTAATTTTGTACACATACGTTTTCAAAGTCGCTAGTTAGTGATCTGAAGTCAAAATAAATCAAGAAAAGGGCAAAATGGCGGCTACGAAATAGTAAAAAGCATATCTATAAACCGTTATTTTTATTTAATTTATGTGAAACGTGGAATTTATAGGTTTTCGGGGTCGCAAATAACGAATCTGGAAACAAAATGAATAGCAGATGTGAAATGACGAAGACAAAATTTCTAAAATCCATCATCTTTATTTATTTTATGAAAAAACTTTGAACGTTACGTACATTAAGTACATTAAAAACAAAGTAGCAGCTATTAGCAGCTAATTTTTACAAATTTTGTTACATAATAATATAAACATTTAAAATTTGTTTCACTGCGGAAATTCGTGGGACTTTTAACTTTTCTCTATTTTTCTGGATTGCAGACAAATTTTCATTATTTTACACTTCAAACATTGCGTTACTGTTAATTTATATTTATTTGTTATAATTTTTGACCAATACGATAATAAACTACATTTTTCCATTTAAAACATTCATTTTGTAGAATAAAAAGAGATCAACTTTACGATTTTCTACGAATTTTTGAATATGACGCTTGAACATGAGCTCGTACGCTCGAGCTGTTACTCGTGCGAAGGTCCTTTTTGTACTGGCTTATACCTGCCATTATTACTTAATTGGCCCTTATAAAGGGCCGTTACATATTCTTCTTCTTCTCTTCTTTCGACTCTGAAAATGGTCTTTTCATATCTATAAAAATATATAGGGCGTTCCATTTAGAATAAGGAAGTTTGCCGACCCACAGGGGTATATGAACACTATTAGATTCGGCAGTATTTTTAAAAAATGGAAAAAAAAACCGTAAAAAGAGTCATATATTATATATTTTATTTTGCCTTGAACGCAACGATTTTACAGACCAAATAAGCATTATAATAACTTACGCTGTATATGTTGTAAATCAGTTTATCAAGTATTGAATATCAGTTCAATGCTCCTTGAGGAAATTGAAGAAAACGACACGTTAATACGAACGTATCAGGGAAACGAAGCAAATATCATGCAATAGAGCATTTTTCTGTACTGAATCATTATAAATATTAGTCAGTGTTAATTCCTTACTTACCTTGTAATTGTCAGTGTTACTGATTAATTATATGTCTGTTTATTGTAAATTTTTCGTTTTACTCTGACATATAGAGTTTAGGTTAATATATACTTTCCTAAACATTTTTTTACCCATCGATGGTCTTATGCAATACTGGCACAACTCAAAAAATTGCCTCTTTGGGATTTCTGGTGCATCCTGTATGAGATTTATTCTGCTTTAATATGCAAGAACGGCACTGCTGCCTTAATATGCAATATTGTTATATAATTCAGTAAAAAAACAAACAATATCTAAATTCCGTTATGAAACACAGTGTTAGGGACCACTATTACATATTTCCAAATCCACATACGGAAATATGTACTGTATATCTATGTACTGTATATCTATGAAAACATTAAACAAAATATGTTACTTTTGTAAAAAAAATTGTCTGTACTTATGTCTATAACTGCTTTTGTTTTGTGCGCAAAGATATAGGTACATGTATATGTAAATTTAACGAGTTGAAATTTCAGTTTAATTTCTTTTTTCTACGACCATTTTATAATTTCCAAATTATATGTCTTCTGCATGTTTCATAATAAGTTTATTGTAATATAAAGTTTCATTATGATACAGATTTCACAGTCAATCAAATTCCATGTTTTTTCAATCAAGTAGCCTTTTGCAAAAATACGAAAATTGGCGATTTGACTTTGACAGTTGTTGTTTACGAAAGTTCGCTTCTTTATAGCAACTTTTAAGAATATATAAATCAAAAACCATGTCCGGTTACAACATAAGTGATAGTGAAGAATTATCTTCCACTCCTCCAGATATTCGAGAAAAGGCGACAAACGCGACCAAAATAAAATAAAAACAATGAAACATTATAAGCTGAAAATACCTAATTTTGGACTTTCATGTCTTCGATCAGGTTATTTATTTGTTGTTTGTCACACTAACATACAATTTTCACAAATTCCTTATCTCAAATCTTCTTACTCTCATATATTGAATGGTTCATATTAAACAGAGCTTTTGATGTCTTACTGTGAAACATAGTATATCCTTTAATTCACTAATCCCCTTAAAATAAGCAGACTAACATCAAGACAAGAATTAATGCGTATGTCTTTAAATTCAGTTCGAAATATGGACAGTTTATGGACTGGAGAAACACAAATAATATTATCTCGTTTTCAGACAATGTTATATTTGCTTATTTTCAAGAACATGTTGAAAAAATGAAATCATCAACATTATGGACATATTCTGTTATAGACACGTTATTAAACATTAAACATAGCATTGACATATTGACTTTTTTAAAGCGTAAATCGGAAGGACATATAAGAAAGAAATCCAAGACGTTTTCTCCAGAAGAAATCAGAACTTTTATAGACGAAGCACCAGATAATCAGTTCCTTTAATATTATGTTAATATGTTCCATTTTTGTTTAAATAAAAAAATGGTTTAAGTGTGCCGTTTATTTATAAATGGTCGTAGAAAAAAATAGCGTATGCAACTCTCATGTAATAGCTATTATTACATCATTACATGATCGTTGCATAATATACTATTATGGTACTTATTTATAAAAATGTAACATCAAAATCAAGACAAAATAAAATTCAAGCATGATAAACAAACACTAAAGTGTGTAAAGCGAATTTACAAAATGAAAACTGTGATTGTTTTCAAAGCATATTGATTTAAACAACATAATGAACAATTATTCTAATTTAATATGTACCTGACTTTTTTTATTATGCATAACAAACAGAAAACTGTTTTTGAAACTTAAAGAAATTATAACCGTAACAATCTTTGTTTCCATTATAAATTACCGTAATATATTTCATTAATTTGTTTTGGTTTCAGAACTGATTATATGTATGTAGGCACTTACTGATAAATATGAGTAATTTTTCGGTCATTTGTACGTTTAAGAACATATATACTCCATGTTGTTTCAAGAACAAATAAAATTACATTATCAAAAAAAACACTTCCTAAGGAATCACTACTTCCACATCAATTGTTTCCCCATTTAATCAGACCAAATCACTAAAACCTCTTTGAATGACCTTTATAATTCATCTATAGTCACGCAATGAGACTCATCATATGGTGTCTGGGTAACTGACTCATCATAATCCAGGTCGTGTCCTATATGACGTTTGTGACCAATATGACCTCCATAACCTTCGTAACCAATATGACCTTCATGACCAATACGACCTTCAAGAAAAATATAACTTTTATGACCAATATGATGTGGACCTGTATGATTCATACAAACTTTATAACTTTTATGACCTGTATGACCTTAATGACCTATATGACGTTTATAATCAATGTTAGATAGATCATAATCAATATATTGGAAACGAACATTGTAGTAAAAATGAGAGTAGCGGCTTATTAATGTGATATTTGAATTGTTTTACCTGAAAAATGTATAAAACGACACGTCACATTAATATCTTTCTTAATTCGTATTAAAATATAGCCCCCCTTTGCCTCCCCTTATGCGTATAGCTTGGCTTGTAAATTTTTAATAATCCCCTTACATATTGTTTTAGTGAACACCTAATCCCCTGGGTAAGGAGGTCGAAGAAGAGTAAGAGTTCTAATCACTCATACACGCCTTGAACCCCCACCCTATTAATCTAAAAACCTTTATATTTGTAGACTCTACTACGGTGTACATGTGTTTCAAATTTGTGGTGCATAATGTTGCATCGTTTGCGAATTACCAATAGTCAAGGAAAAAGTGTATTCTCCCAATTTAACCCCTGACCATCAACCGATTAAGCTCAAATCCAATCAGCTCCATACTTCTTGATGGTACATACAGTACTAAGCAACGAAAGTTATCATACACCCACTTTTTGAAGTTTGCTTATTCTGATAATTTTTGTATTACAGCATTGATTTTTTTTTGCTTCTGACAGGATTATAGCTTGTGATATTCTGCGTCTAATAAGCCGAAGTTGAAAGCGGTATGTCGATTGTGTGAAAAAGATATCGCTAAAAAAAGTAAAATTTCAATGTTTTCAAAGAAACGTAAATAACTTCGAAAATAGTAAATCTTTTTCGAAGTTGTTGGACTCGTATTAAAGGGAAATCTTCAGTGTATCTATTTGACTAACTGAGTCATTTAAAAAAAAATTCCTAGACATGAACAAAATCTAAAGTTGAACCAAAAATATCACGAAAATTCAAAATTCTACCATCCTTAGTATCGTTTTCGTAAAAATCTCTGTTCCTGAAATTTTAATAAAACACAGAGATATCTAGAGGGATATTAATCCTAAATTTTTGTTGGAGTAATGTGTGGCGTACAGGGCTTTTTTGAATTTTCGTGATATTTTTTGGTTCAACTTTAGATTTTGTTCATGTCTAAGAAAATTTTTTTTCAAAATGACTCGGTTAGTCAGATAGATACACTGAAAATTTTCCTTTAATACGAGTCCAACAACTTCGAAAGGGATTTACTATTTTCGAAGTTATTTACGTTTCTTTGAAAACATTGAAATTTTACTTTTTTAGCCATATCTTTTCACACAATCGACATACCGCCTTCAACTTCGGCTTATTAGACGCAGAATATCACAAGCTATAATCCTGTCAGAAGCAAAAAAAAATCAATGCTGTAATACAAAAATTATAAGAATTTAATCAAACTTCAAAAAAGTGGGTGTGTGATGACTTTCGTTGCTTACTTTAAGTGTTCTAAATTTTAAGTTGATATCTTAACACATTCTCGAGTTATAGTGTACACAAAAAAGATAGAAAGGTTCACAGACAGACATACAGTTTTTTTTTAACTTAAGTCTCGACGTTTCAGAAAATGTTGGCCCATTTGCCAACAAAAAATGTAAAACTATAAAAACTACAGGTATACGTTAAAAAGTAAACAAAAGACAGACCATGAATCATAATTGTTTCAAGTTATATGAGTGCTGGCTGCTATCATAACCTAGATCTGCTTTCCAACATATATTTTCCACTTTATACTACAAAATAACAATGACTAAAATATATTTAGCTTGATACAAAGTACAGCAAAAAAGAATGCAGTTGGCTGCCATTATCAGATAGGCTAAAACGCAATGCAATAACACACAATGACTGTAATATTTCTATTTCATGCTGTTTATGCTGAAAACACCTAATTTTGGACTTTCATGTCTCAATTTATTTATTTGTTGTTTGTCATACTAACATACAATTTTCACAAATTCCTTATCTCAAATCTTCTTACTCTCATATATTGAATGTTTCATGTTAAACAGAGCTTTTGAAGTGTTACTGTGAAACATACATATATCCTTTAATTCACTAATCCCCTTAAAATAAGCAGACTAACATCAAGACAAGAATTAATGCGTATGTCCTTAAATTCAGTTCGAAATGAAAGAAATGGCAAAGGCATGGAATGATAATGATATTTTGGTAACGTCAAACTATAAATTTTGACTTGAATGCCGAATTCTATTTGTATCAACCTTCAACGTGTCTGCGAATTAGCAGTAAATATTTTCCACCAACAATTGAAATTTTCGTCATTATGTAAATTATTGCAAGTGCCATCAAAAATCTAAAAATATACCTGCCGCTCTACCCACCATATTCTGGGTGTGTTTTTATACAGGTGTGAATTTATTGAACTTATATTCCTGTTGGTCTTTAGTTGTTTACCATCGAGCAATGAAATCGATTGAACTAAAATTGAATTGAAATCAATCAACACTATCTCCTTTTTTATTGTTGCAAAAAAAATGTTACGATAATTGTTTAGAACCAATTTGTACAATGTTATACTGGTTTTAGATAATAATTATTTGGTTCAATATAGTTTGTTTGCTGTAAGTTGAGTGGTATACCGAGATGATTATATGTATATTTACAGGAAAAACTAAAATTCAACAGTTACAAATATCCAGGAAGTAAAAACATGAAAGCCAATTTTTCTTTTATCCACGGCACCATTAAATATTACGCAAGTGTACAAACATTTACATAAAAATAACGCGCATGCACTTGGGGCGAAATTTTTCTTTGTTTTTACAACTATTAGATTGATATTGAAGGCGAATTAAGTCGTTTATAAACATCGCGTCAACTGTACGTCCGTCTACGCTACCATCGGTATCTCTTTGATATAGAATATAAATCAAATCTAAGATTCGAGTTAAATCTAAAAATATTCTGTTTGTCCAACCTGCCATCTCGAACATTAAAACATAAAGCAACTGACGAATGAAGTAATTTGTTCCTTGTTTTGGTTGTTTCTTTGACACAAACGTAGACATCTTTCTATAGAAGGCCGACGTATGTGTAGATAGTGGAAAGCACAGTATATACATTTATAAATAATATTATGTTGTTGTACCGACAGACAGATCTAAATAATTAATTGTGGCATTTGATGTACTATATCTGGTTACTATGAACACGAATTTTTCACATTATTTGTAAATATTACAGATAAAAACGCGTGAAATACACAACACTGTTTCTTCCTGAGACAGTTACAACACCACAGGAATCAATTGTTACCTCTAATGTCGATAGTTTCAAAATCATCTTAAAAATATCAATCTGATTTACACAACTATAATCACATAAGAATATATGGATATATTTCAAAGGAGAAATGAAAGACAGAGTGGCGAAAAAGAAACGGAAAAAAAACCTTGTCCAACAATAATAAACTGGGAGTAATTTTCAACAGGCACTTACAAATTAATCTTCCCTGTTATATCGAACCGAAACATCAAAATCTACAATACTACAAAGAATCAAAATATTCTTGTTCGCCTCGTCAAACAGCAAGCACAAGAGGGTTACAATCTTTATATTTAGGTTTCAGTAAACATTGATTTTACTGGTATGTGTTGTAACGTAGGTATAATATTTATTGGAGTCCATAACTCTCTCTTTTTCCAACAATGTCTCATTTTTTTGTTAGTAGTTTTATTACATTATCAATTAGTAGAGTCCTTAAAATTTAGCTGTGAATAAAAAGGTCATAAACAATGAATAAATTCGTAGTATTAAAATCGCTAATTCACCGAACTCCCATCAAATAACACTGAATCTTGTTTTATTGTCATTGTTAGCTAATAATATTAATAATTCATACATAAACATACAATGTATACTGTTATTACTGTCGTATACTTTATAATGCTCTTTAAATAGTTGTTCATCAACAATAGAATTTGCATTAAAACAACTTATTTTTCAACAAAAAAAGTAATTCGGAGGTGGCACTTTCTTGAACTCAGTACAGTTATCAGACAATTTCGTTTCCTTAATAGCATCATCCGTCTTTATCCAGCAAGAAAGCTCTGGGCTAATTATACTCCCTCCTCGTAAACAAAAAGGTGCAGAGAGCGTTAGCGTCAATATACTGTTATGATTTTTACTGACATGTGGCACTCCACTGCATACCAGACTTATTCCTGTTCAATGTCGATACAGTTCAGTCATTCATGGATTGCGGGAGACGATGACTGAATTGCCACCATCTTTAAAAGCTTTAGCATTTATACATAAGTAGGTCAAAGGGTTCGCTAGGAAGGGACTGTTTTGAAAGAAAGTCAAGTAGGAAATGAAGTTAACTGAGAAATTACTATTTCCTTATAAAATATCCTAAATTAAATCACTAAAAATCGTGGATTTAAAAATGCGATTTTAAGAAAAACCCAGAAGCATTTTGAAAAAGAACCTAGAAGAATTTTGGTGTAGCACACAATTTAACTATTGAAATCTTAAGAGATTCAAGCGCAGTTTGTAAGAGAAAGAAAATTTATTTTTCTCTTAATCCCTTAATTAGTGCAGAACGCAGAAAAAAATGAATTTCTTTATTTTTGGAAGTATTTCTATTTTTCGAAAGATTTCGAAATTTTTTTCCTTGATTCTTGATTTTAAGTAATTACAATACTAACAACTATATGTTCGTACAAACGCATTTTTTAAAAAAAATATTCACCGCTATGCAAACATTTACAATCACACCTTAAAAACCTAAAATATACAAAATTACATACATTTGCAAGATAATAGTATGCTGAAAATTATTATTAGCCTGGATTTGTTATGAATTTATGGCCAAAAATATAAAAATCTGCTAAAAATGCTAACAACTAAATGTTCGGAAAATCGAGAAACCTCGTTGTTGCCGCGGTAACCATTAATTTCACAATTAGATGTCAGTCACGGGTGATTTCTAGTAGTTTCTGCGAATATGCGTTATTTTTAAATAGAAATGGGCCGTGGACGTGCGACTGGATTGGAAAAAAATACTGCAGTGGCAAAAAAATCTGCAAAATTGCGGAATAATTGTACTTTGCAAAGTCTTCTCTCGGGGATATATTAAAGCCAAGAAGTCTAGAACTAAGGATACCGAACTGCGGTCTCCGCCGTATAACGCGACGGGCTCGAATATGTCCGCCTCCAGAGGCGCTGTAAACAGTTGTGTACTCTGGTTGCTAAGGTATATAAACAGATATCTATACGTGTATCGTGGTTCTGTACTGTACTAATCTGTGTGCATTAGAGGTTAGAGTCCGTGTGAATGTCCGTGGTGCGAATACATTTGACAGACGCTCGATATTTTTCGTTAATTTGTTTTTGAATATTATATTGAATCTACACAAGTAATGTCTGCAATTACAGACATTACTTATAGATTTAGAATTAGATATTTTAGCAATGATCAATATGAAAAAGTACTCAAAATATTTCATGTTACGTGCTTCAACGTTAACAATACAACAAAGGAAAATATTTCGTTTCATACATACATCAGTAATTTGAAATAATGTCCGGTTATTCGGACCGCTTCTTAATAACAATGCAACACAGCACTTTTGCACCATATTTATTTTTGTATATATTTTTGTTAAAGCCAAACGGCATGTAAGCACCCGCTTTGACAGCTTAATGATAAACGTCATATAAAACCATAGCATGGTTTTCTATGATAATCATTCACATGTGGACCGCTGACCGCTGCTCATCACGTGACTTGAGTATATTACTGTTTACATCGCCTCCTGGAGGCGGACAGATTCGATCCCTAGATACCGAACGAGTTCGGTCTCCTTAGTTCTAGTCTTCTTGATTAAAGCATTACCGCGAGACTGGAAATTTGGATGTAAAAGGTAAAAGTTCTGGAAGACCCAGGCTTCTTATTGAAAGGAGCCAAAGGTTGTTTGTGAAAATTTGCAAAAAATGTTGACGGAACACTTTAAGGGATATAACAGCACAATGGAACTCTGACACAGGAGAAAGGCTATCCCGCGAATGTTGCAGAAAATACATTCATCAGTCTAGACTCAGTTTTTATAACGTATTACTATTTTATTTTTAAAATTTTTAATTTTTGAATTTTTGTAAATGATCGTAGGGCTTTATTAACCTTTATTAACTGAGGCACAAAAAATCGACTGAATTGGGCCAAATCGAAGGTATCGTGGACTATAGAAGACTGGTCAAAAGTAATTTTCAGTGGCAAGTCCAAATTTGATGTCTGCGTAGGCGATCATAGAAAAAGAGTAATAAGAACAAAAAGTGAAGCCTTTCATAAGGACTGCCTTAAACGAACCGTAAAATTCCCCAAGGGTGTCATGATTTGGGGATGTATGTCCGTTAAAGGTTTGGTACAGTATGAGGTCATAGAGGGTACCGTCAACGCTGACAAATTTATATAAAAACTTACGAATAACTTATTACCGACTGTTCAGTACATGGATCCAGACAATAATTTCATATTACAACAAGACAGTGCAGCTTCCCATACTTCAAAAAAGACGAAACAGTGGTTCGGGGAATAGCATTCTAAAGTCATATCATGGCCATCAAACAGCCCCGACCTAAATGTCATTGAAACACTGTGGCATAAGATAAAAAGAGTTTTGAGAGATGATCCTCAAAGAACGGTCTCTACTTTAAAGAAAAAAATCGGCCAAATTTGAGACTTTTTTACCAGAACTCTGTCAAGGTTTGGTTGAGACAATGCCTGTAAGAATTCGGGCCGTAATTAAGGCAAATGGTGACGTAACGCCTTATTAATACTTAAAATATTTTTTTTCCGAACATTTAGTTGCCAGTTATTTTGTTACATTTTATTTGTTTTGTTAAGTTGTGACATTGTTAATTTGATATTTTGAAAACATTAATTAAAATATACTTTTAGATTTTTTAAGTTCTTATGTACTGTCAGCTGCGTTAGTCAATGTTTGTTTCATTATACATAAAAACAGTCTAATACGCGAAAAATGCATTTGTTCGAACATATAGTTGTTAGGGGTCGTATATGTGAGTACGCAATTTAGAAGAGAATTAATAAATTGAATGGTGCTAGATGAAAAAAAAAAGAAACTGGACGTTTTCCACGAAACACCGAACTACTACACTTTTCTCAACGCGCGTTTCGCCAACCAAGTTGGCATCTTCAGGAGAAGATTAAAACTGTCACTTTTAATAGATTAGTAGAAGATTAAAACTGTCAGTTTTAATCTTCTCCTGAAGATGCCAACTTGGTCGTCGAGAAATGTGTAGTAGTTCGGTGTTTCGTGGAAAACGTCCAGTTTTTTGTTTCTACGCCCAAGGTTCCAGTACCCACTCCAGGATGGTGCTAGATGGAAGATCTGTACGAGGAAGAGGAGCGACCTTATGGCTCGGGCATTGCAAGTTGAATGTAACATTATTTTCATGTTACACCGGATAACACGGTCACTGTCAAAATGAGAAAAAAACTTTCAAAATAAACTACCCCTAAATAGAAAGATTCAGTGTTTCTCATCTAATTTTTTTATATCTTTTTTTTCTTGGCTGTCCATATCAGGCACATATGTGGGTCATCTCTGAAGACTGCTATGTAGTCTTGTTCCCGTATTGGTAAACCATTTTGTATACATTTTAGTTTAACGTGTGTACCATCATGGCTCATATATGAGTCGGTAGTCTATAAAAAGAAATTGTCCAGCTCATATATGAGACACGCACGTGTTGAAGAAACGTTAAACGCGTTTTTCCTCAAAACAAGATTGAACTAATGACCACATTGCTCAAAACCACCTGTCTCCATCGGACTGAAATTTTGCACATATCTTTAACATGCTGGTGGTTATCGTGACATTCGTATATTTTAATAATTGTTTTTGTTTTAATTTCAGAGAATTACAAATGCTGAAATTACTTTCCTTTGAACCGTAATGCCGAGTTCCGTTATTTGTAAATGTTCAATAAAAACATTTTGAGAAACACTTGAGATATGTAGCTATATGTAAGAGAAAACCGAATGCCGATTATCCGATTTCAAGTATCTTAAAGCATTCAAGAATTATATTGTGCACGATATGGCTAACAGACATTTTTTTTTTCGTTAATAAGTAAAATTCGACATTTTAGAAAATTATAATAAGCCTCATTTAGCAAATAAAAGTTGTTTGCTAAATGTTATTTATTTGTTACTATTATCACCTAGTTAATATACACACATATTTCCACATTAATATGTGGATGTCCCACCACGTTTGGCCAGTAGAACATTTCCATTTCACAACACACATTTCCACATAAAAGGAATTTCTATCTACCTCGTGTATTGGACACGGTAGATAAGATTAACAACATAAATTAATATTATTGTAAATAGCTATTTGATTAAAAGCGAGAACTAAGAGAGAAGAAATGCAGTGGACCTGATCACCTGCTATGGGATTAGAACTTTTAAATTGGCTGCGATTATCACACTCATTCTATAATAGTCGCATATAGGTTGATAAAAATGCATAAATTTAACCAAAAACTTTCATGTAAGAGTAACGTTTTTCCCGTGAATGGTTTTTTTTCAGTGGCGCCCGATGTAATTGGAAATTTCCCGAGGAGGAAAGACGCATGTGATGCACGTGAAAGTTTAAGGTGTGATTATTATCAACAAACACGGGAAAAAAACATAAAAAAAATGCTTCCGACGAAAAGATCTCAAAAACTCTGCAGGAAATCCAAACATTTGAAAATGCAATAATCACGTGAAATTTTTTAGTTTCTCAGTTATTTTATAAACAATAACCGGAAAGTGCCATCGCAGATAACCTCCTTTGTTAGTGAACTTTCAGAATCACATATTTCCGCTAGAGCCATAAATCACGTGTATAAATTTTAGGAACGTGAGAATCAATTAGAACATACAAGACCGAACTGAAGTCTGCGATAATAATGAATAAGTGTTTTAATGTAACAAAAAATGCGATGGCATTTTTCCATCGGGCGTTTCCATTAATTTAAGTCGCTTTCCTAATTATAAATATCTACGTATCTCATTTCTGGCAAAACAGTATCCAGTATAGTTGGAGCGGCCTATAAAATATTCAGAAAGTTAATCATTTGACAGGCACCATTAGCCTGGTCATTTTTCTTTTCGGTTTCTAGCGGTACCTATTTTTGTGACACACGCCTGTGAACCATCTCGTAGTGTTTTTTACTATACTGGATGTCTAACACAGTCGGCCGTTAGCTAAAAGATCTAGAAGACAGTTCTAGTTAGACACAGGTCTTCACAACGTTATTTCACAGTTTTTATACTCCACATTTCCACTTATACCTGAATATGTTCAATTTCTGTTTCTTCAATTCTTTATAATCCAGTATCGAGCAAATCGTTATATAATAGGTATATTATATTTATTTAATATTTAGATTAAACTGTTTATACAGGGTGCAAATATGTTACAGAAACAAACTTTCAGAATACATTTGAGTCGTCTATCTGAAAAACCACACATCTCAACAAATGAACAAAACTTACTTTATTACACCTTTTGATTCTTAATGTTCTGCTTTATCATCTAACAAAACAGTTAGTTGAAAAATTAGCCTTGTTTTACAACAAACAACTTACAATACAAATACTACAGTAGATAATCTTCGATGTAAAAAAGATATCACAATGGTAAAATGTGTTATAAATCCAGTCTGCGATAGATGAGCGATGTAGTATAAGTATTACTTACCAACAACAGAACAGAAAAATTTGTTTGTTTTTGTTCCTTGAATATTTAGAATGAAAAAAAAATAGTAGTTTTGTTTCATAACCATCTATATTCATAAAAAAAATCTGTAAAACCAGATAACTCCATTATGTTGGATGTCCTTTTAAGTTGATTTTTAAGGACTATTTAATGCGTATCGCATGCATTCTGCTTCTATTTTCAATTTTATATCGCATTATTCTAACCCCTGAACATGCCCTGAAGTTGGTCGAATGGTTCTTGGTAATAAAATATAGGTTGCAATTGTCATTAAAGAAATAGGTGAAGTGAGAAACACTTTATTTACATAACGTACATAAACAAACACATACGTATATACTTATTAATAATCACCTAATAATTATTATCATATCGTATGCTTGTTATGTTAACATAAAACGTTTTCCTAAGAAATGTTTTGGTTTTCCATTTTACTTCTCATTTTATTTTTCCGATCAAAAAATAAAATCCATAAACAAACTAATTTTACTTTAAAACCGTTTTACACATTAGCCTCATCATTCTTAACATTCATAAATATTTCAACGGATGTACCATTTACGAAATGAAACTATCCATATTTCATCTTTTAAACTTTCATTGCATATTTTTTAATATGCCTAAGATGCAAATTCAGTTGGGGGGAATCCAAGAAGCAAACATTATTATTTGGTATACGATACATGGAAATGGCCTTTAGACACACTGCGCCTAGACATTTCGAAGATTTGTTTAGCATGCATAAAAATGCAAATGTTGAAAAAGATACCTACTAACGGAGAATTGCCAGATAGGAACATTTTAGGACAATAATTTTATTGATGTACGAGGACTGTGCCAAAAAAAATTAGGCACAAATGTAACCCAAACGCTACAGGACATTATAACATGTACTTAGGATAAGGGTTTTATTAAAGCTCCTTATACATATGTACATATATAGAAGGGGTAAAACATATTTTTTTTAATGGAACACCCTAAATATTTTAATCAATTTAGGTTCCCTAACATTCTAAATCCAAACATGTATGTATATGTGTTATATGCTTTTCTTTTTAGGTTTTAAATAATTGTCAAAAAAACATACTCCTTTATCAATTCAACTGATAATAGTCATATTGAAAGTACGTTTCGATACCAAATAAATATATTGTTAAGCATCAATAATGGACTAAAACTTGTGACACTTGTTTGTTAAGTTTTGACCATCTCCTGATAATGCCAACGTGATAGGCGAAAGGCGAGCCGAGTAAAGGTGTAATGTTTCGATATTAGTGGAAACCGTGTTCGTAGTTAGAAATATTGTTTAAACAAGTGATATTGGTAGTTTTTGAGTAAAGGGGGGGTTATGTGGATTATTGTTGTATTTAAGGAATATAACATGGTTTATTTATCAATAAAGATATCCTGTAGGTATTATATAATCCGAGAAATTTTATATATTAACACAAAAAAATTAACACGTAACGAAATAACGACTGTTAACTAACTTTAATTTGATTTCGCAACTTTCTTTCAATATGGCTGTTCCAAATTGATTTTTTTTTAATATTATTCAGAGAATTACACAAAATATAATAAGAAATACATATACAGTGTAGAACAGCCAAATGGAATAAATTCAGTAGCTCCATTATTATGCATTTTTTTTTTTTAGAAAATTCTTAGACACGTCAATTTCTAATTCTAAAATGACATCTTGCAACGTAAAAATGTCGTCCCTAAATTCAACCCCCTTCAGGTGACAGCTACAACACCTATATAATCAAATTGGAAGTAGGGGCTTGTGATACTTCATTTGAAATAAAGGTATTTTTTCATTCTCTATTCAAAACTGCTATGGTTTTAAATTTTATTCCAGAAATTAACAAAAAAAAAGATAGGTTTCTCCAGCGTAGGAAATTCATTACATTACATTAAAATAAAACTTTTATAAGTAACACTATTTGTCAATTTTAGGTTCTGAAATGTTAATAATAACAAAAAATAAATGTCTGTAATTGCCAACATTCCCTACTATAAGATAAAAACTTACTAATAAATATGTACAATTTTTTGCTTGACAATCGAACGACAAAAACGTGCAAGCAGCAAAAAAAACAAACCTGAAATTTAAGAAGTTGGCCATTATCAGCTTTAGTTAGCCCCTACTTCCAATTTGAAAATTTAGGGGTTGTAGCTGTCACCTGAAGGGGGTTGAATTTAGGGATGACATTTCTACGTCGCAAGATGTCATTTTAGAATTAGAAATTAACGTATGTCAGAATTTCCTAAAAAAAATGCATAATAATGGATCTACTGAATTTATTCATTTTGCTGTTCAACACTGTATACATATTTGTAATCAGAATGAACAGGAGAACCTGAAATTATGAACATACATTTAAAAACAATGTTTTTATACCCCTAAACAAATAAAAAGCTTTAGTAAAATCGTTGTCCTATTCTACGTAAAGAAACATCTGATACGGGTTTTTACGAAATATGAAAAATAAATAAAGATATTATGAAAAATATGTACATATACAGGTATTTATTTTAGTATGTATTTCAAATCCTTCTTCAAAAATATCAACGCTTTATAAAATGAAATACGCGACTTTTATACGAAAAAAAAACTTATTTTTAAAAAGAACTTCGATGCTCTTAAGTCTGCTCTAACAGTTTATCAAATAATTGGTACAAGGATAAGAAATTGCAGTTGATTCGACCTGCATTTTATCATTGCCACATTGGCGTCTCACTCTTATGTCTGGAAAAAAAGCGACTGTCTGGCAGCCTATAAATTTCCAGACAACACGCGAAAATAGCCGCCAAGGCCCTTATGATTTATTTAAATTAGAGGCCCTCTGCAGCAATCAATAAAATCAATATTATCTATTAATAGAAATAACGTAAATCACAATTTTATCGATATTTCTCGGCACTGAAATATAATAAGCCATATGTAGTTGCTCTCAGCAACGGCTCGTGAGCATTTGCATGGAAGGAACTATATTTATAATTTCTAAAGCCGGCAGATCCGAGCGGCGGGCAATAATCGGACGCGTCATACTACTTACTACTTGTATGTGCAAAAACAAAATTCATGAAAACAATAAACTCTTGCAATTTAGAAAGATATGTGTTAAACTTACCCTGTTATTTACGTTGAGATGTGTGAAAACTTTGTGGGTCGCCGCGCTGTTTAGCCGGCTTTAATAATTTCTTATTGCCGTACACAATAATATACTGTGTCGCCCATGAAGTGATTGCGATAGGATATGGAAAACGTTTTGTTTTTTTTTTTATTATTGATTTGTCAGAATATTTTATTCTTGAAAAAAAGTTGATGACATACTATTTGTTCCCGACGTTACGGACATTCCTTCATTTATGGTAAGCTGTAGATATTTACTCTTTGTTGTAAAAAAAGGGAATAAAAAAAAAAACAAAACAGAAATTACTCTCTTATTTCCTGTATGGTTTTAAAACACACGTTTTACGTGTAATTAATGTGTAACATATTTTGCAAATAAGTGTCAAAATACGTGATATGATTAATCAAACTAGCTACGAAAGAAATAATTTAATTTTAAATAATCTTTTGAACCCTGCATCTGAGTAACAATTCACTTTCAGAGATATGTTGTGCATACACTTTTTGCATCTAATGGCTATTCCCCAATTTACGGACCTTCCTCCCGAAACACGCAGTATACGATTATTTTGCAGTACTTTATTCTAAGTGTTTTTTTTTTTTTTTGGAGGCTAATGTGAACAAGGCTGTATCCATACCTTAGCTTTTTCACATTTTCGGAATAAATACAATAAAAAGGCCCTACGAATGTCTGAGATATAAATGCAAGTAGGTACCTTTGTAGTAGGTATTTAAAGAGTAGATATTGTGTAATGTTATCGTATTATTGTTTAATTTATTACTCATTAGAGGTACTTATTACTATTGCTACTGTATTGTTATTGAATAAAATAACGAATTAAACAAAGCATTTGATATTCAGCCTTTTCCAATAAAAGCAGTACATCATATGACTGTTTACATACACCAATTTTTTCCACAATAAATTATATAAGTTAACCTTGAATTTATTTGAGTCGTGTAATACAAAAATTGTGCCCAATTTATTGTCTACAATAAATTATCCAATAAATTGTATAATTAGAACTAGACATAATCTTGGCCAATTTTAGTGGGTTTTAGTAATTTTTACGTTTATTTTCATGTACTAACCGTAATTTTTAGTTGCGTTCTTGGATTCCGTCTTCCTTGGATCTTGATATTTTTTTTTGTCCACAAAAGTCTTGTACACGATCGAGTAGTTTTGATTGTGTGGTGGATTTTAATTGTGTCTTTATAACATGACTAACAATAACTCTTTATATTTATGCCTATATTATTGCGTTAAAATGGTAAATATGCGACGTTTTCTTCATAAAAGATAAAGCTTTGCACGTTAAAAACCGTGGTATTCTCGTTAATGTTAATTGCCTCAGTCGATAATAACCAGGAGGTGGGTTCGACCATGGATTGAAAAAAAAAGTAAAAAGGGAAATTTGTATCTGGTACAGCAAGGATGTGTACTACCCCTAACGAAGACTGTTGAGCTAGTAATGTTGAAATTGGCCAATAAATTGTTACAAATGTAAACAGTTAGATAAACATAGCTAAAATAGGAAAATTTATTGAAAAAGAAACTACAATTTATTATGCAAAAATTAGTATGTGTATAACGGTCTATAGAAGCAAATCTAACCTGTATTTCCCGCGCCTTTGCCTGCAGCCCTCGCAATATAAAACTGCCACTATTCACTGTCACTAAACGTTTAGAACAAGCATTAAAAGTCAACACATAAGTTAACACACTTTGAATGATTGTTGTTGATGAATGAATGTTGATTTAACAACAACCACACTGTTCACAAACTGCATATAAACACCACTAATGGTGATGCGTCACACTTCCTCAAGGCAAGTTGTTTTCACAGCCAACTTCTTGTGCTTGCACTTACGTTTTTCATACGCTTCTTGCACATCTATCGATTTTTATGCCTATCAAGGTCAATGATAACAGTAACTGTTTTAATTTTCATACATTTATGTAAGTAAATAGGTACCTGCAAATATTAAATTAGATATACGATATTATTTTAGTGATTTATAATAATAGTAAGTACGACATATCACTTACATATGTATGTACGTATAACACACAAACTTACATATTACAGTTTCCATAATTTTACAAGTTATTGCAAGTTTATTATTGAAATTAGAGAAAAGTTTCTTAGACAAAAGTTATATATTTTTGCATAAGTTTTGATAATAGGCTATGTTAGAAACAAAAACATCGGAAACCGTAAAACTCAACCCAAGTTGTGTTTTATTAAATGGAACACCCTGTACATATTTGCATATTCGGATTCCGCGAATTTTCCCCTTTTCAAAAATATATAATATGTCTATGTTTGCTTTTGTTTTACTGACTGTTAATGACTTTTATTTAAAAATATAATTTAAAAAGTAGTTAGCGAAAATGGATCGCAGCTGCCATTGATGACTAGACCAGCAAAAAAATCAACAGAAATGTAATTTAAAAAAGTATTGAGCAATATTTCATTAATTATTATATTTATTACTAATTATTGTTTTAAACAAGAATAATGTTTGGCGAAGAAGAGTTTGAAGTTTCTTATTTATTTTTGGGTTCAGTTTTATAGTTTCTGATGTGCAGTTGTTTTTTCTCATAGCATGTAATAAAAAATTATGCAAAAATCTATAACTTTTTTATGAGGAACTTTTTTCCAATTTCAATAATAAACTCGTAATATAACATGTCAAATTATGGAAATAAACCCTGTACATAATATACATATATACAGTGACGGAAATAATTATTCATGGATGTAGAAAAAGTCAAGAAAAAATATTTTAATTGCGTATGAAAATAGAATTCAAAATTAAATACCATAAATAAATCCTGGAGTGGGTACTGGAACCTTCGGCGTAGAAACAAAAAATTGGACGTTTTCCACGAAACATCGAACTACTACACTTTCCTCGATGCGCGTTTCGCCAACCAAGTTGGCATCTCCAGGAGAAGATTAAAATTAAAAAGATTAGAAAACGCCCAGTTTTTTTTTACCATAAATAAATGTATAACAAATAGATAGTAAAAATAAATATTTGTTTAAAATTAAACACAATAAAAATTAATAATAAGAATGTGGAAACATAAAATATCAAAAAAAAAATCATTAGAACGTCTATTAGCTGAATATTTCGAAAAATGCATGTGCAATGTTGAAACATTGTGAAGTGCTTTTTGATGTTATACGCAAATCATAGATGTGGGTATTGTCCACACCAACTCGACTTCTTTACTTATTTCTTGGACAGATTTTGTTCCAGAAGACAGTAGCGCAGCTAAAGGAGTATATATAGTAGGGTGGTCCTTATTTTGGAAAAGTCCTGATTTTTTTGAGTGCTCCCACTAAATCGGAAGTAGAGGCCTAGAAAATAATAATGAAACAATAAAAAGTCGAAAAAAAAAAATAACCCGTGATCCACGCAGGTTGAATTTTAAATGGGATTTAACATGGGTTTTCCGGTTTTTTTAGGTTAAACCAAGCGTTTAGCACGAGTTGATTTCCATCGGTTCAAGGTGAAACTTGGTATCCACAGGTTTTCGATATCGCTGAATCCAAATATCATGTCAAAAACCGGTTTTGACTAATGACAGCTGTCAAAGAAGTGGTCAATATAAATTCAGTTTTTGATTATTTAAAATTGTAAGTTGTTTTTATATTTTAATACAAATCCAGTAAAGTTTCGTCGTAAAAAAATTATTAACGTGTTTTACGCTAAATAACAACTGTCAATCAAGCTGTCAATGAAATTTTCAATCGAATTTTTAGTTTTTTTTTTCAATTTCTCAATTAGGATAATAATCTTAATTAAACGTTTAGAAATAAATGTCAGTTTTGACATAAGTGACAGTTGTCAATAAAACTGTCAATAAACGTAATAAATCAAAAACGGTGTATTAGTGTCATTAATATTAGTCATCATAACATAGTATAAAACAAAGTCGCTTCCCGCTGTCTGTCCCTATGTATGCTTAGATCTTTAAAACTACGCAAAGGATTTTGACGCGGTTTTTTTAATAGATAGAGTGATTCAAGAGGAAGGTTTATATGTATAATACATGCATAATATAGTAGAGAAACACTGATAATTTTAGAGGTTTCTAATGTGATGTCGTAAACCGGGCGAAGCCGGGGCGGGTCGCTAGTAACTAATAATAATTTTACAGTAATAACATAATTTCATATTAAGCTGTATTGAAACACTTAATTAAGACTATTTTCCGAATTGAGAAATTAAAAAAAAAAACAAAAAAATTCGATTAAAAATTTCATTGACAGCATAATTGACAGTTGTCATTTAGCGAAAAACACGTTACCAATTTTTTTACGACGAAACTTTACTTGATTTGAGTTAAAATATAAAAAAAGAATTTTAAATAATCAAAAAATGAATTTTTATTGACCGCTTTTCTGACAGCTGTCATTAGTCAAAACCGGTTTTTGACATGATATTTGGATTCAGCGATATCGAAAACCTGGGGATACCAAGTTTCACCTTGAACCGATGGAAATCAACTCGTGCTAAACGCTTGGTTTAACCTAAAAAACCGGAAAACCCATGTTAAATCCCATTTAAAATTCAACCTGCGTGGATCACGGGTTATTTTTTTTTTCGGCTTTTTATTGTTTCATTATTATTTTCTAGGCCTCTACTTCCGATTTAGTGGGAGCACTCAAAGAAATCGGGACTTTTCCAAAATAAGGACCACCCTAATGTATAGTATGGATTCTTTTACAATAAACGTAAACGTTATTATTAAGTATCTTATATAGTTCAACAGATTCACAAAGATCCTGGAGTGACTTTTTGGATTTCAAGGGCCGCCACTGAACCTCATCAAATATAACTTTAACCCTGTTGCGTTACATTGCTACAAGCTCGATGCAAATAGTGTGGTATACATTTCTACTTAAAATTTAATAGGCAATTACCGCCAATCTAGACTCACGCTTTCGAGCAGGAGACGAAAATAACGCCGTCTTAATGAAATAATTAGTTAATTTACGAGGGAGATTGTTTAGTTGCGACTAGACGACTTTGGATTTATATTAGATAATCGTTTCTAGGGATTCTGAAAATTAAAATGCTGCGAAAGAGACAACAATCTGAGACAGAAATTAGTCACATGCCAGAGGCGGATCTAGATTATTTTTAAAACATCTCGACCAATATTCCGTCCAAATTGTTACTTTAGTATCATCTTGTTTAAAAAGTTGTTTTAGAAAACATATTTCACATAAGAAAATACAGTAAAGCGGTAAAAAAACAAACAAAATATTTGGTATCAGTCGGACTAATTCTACCACAATGCTTCCCTCATTCACTTATCATTTTTTAAATAAAAATGTTCAAGTTATTTTTAGTTAACTCATTATAACAAAGTTTGGTTAACTTTGTAATGTGTAGCATACAAAAACAAAGAACATCTAACCAGGACCAGATGAACTTTAACTTTATTTAATTGAATGCATTATTTAAATGATCCAAATAAACATTCTGAAGAGGTCTCCCAAACCCTCTAAAATACAAATTTTTGCTATTCCATATTTATACAAGATTTCACTAAAAATTTGGTCCTTTTCATTACTAATTAATACAAATGCTAATTAAATAAAGTCCAATTTGTTAATTTTTTATTGCTTAACTTTTCTGTGATCCACAGTGAATGAAGCAATTTTACCATTCCCATCATTTTCAGGTACATATTCATTTCTGTGTCTCTATACTATATATTTTTTGAAGTATCCAAAACATCAGAAAAAATTGTTGGGATCTGGAATTTTATAGTTCTTACCAAAATAAACACATCATCACCAAATTAAACACCAAAATCGTCACATTTTGGGTGCACAATACCTATATTACTATAGACAAAACATATAGTAGAAGAAGCGCTACCTACTGCTTAATTGATGGCAACACAACTGACAGTTCTAGGAGGCACAGCGCGGGCTTTTTAAAAATACTTACTTCTTTATATTTTTACTTTTAAAACTTGATACTTTGTAAAATTAAGAAAAACATCCTCCCTCAAATTAGGGAGGAACTCTCCTTAATTTCACGTATCATTCAAGGTTTAAAATTAAAAATAATAATTTTATCTCTGGTATTTGATGTTTTCAGTTATAAAATTATATTTTCACTATTATAAATAAAAAAAATTAGAAGAAGGAATATTTATTAACAAGATATAACAATAGAACATTATTTACAGAACAATAGCATTAGATGTTATAGTATAAAGCTGTTTGTATCACTCTTAGTCAGGTTGTAGCATTGCACCAGGTTGTACCAGTAGCATTGCATGCTACTTAGCTCGTAATATCATTGGAACACGCAAACCACCTCATCCACCTAAAATTTAGGTTTCGTCAAGATGGTGATACCGCGATGTGGAAAAAATTGGACTGTTATACTTATGGTAACACATAATGCATAAAATTTTAACCGAAACTATAAATTATGAGCTATTTCACAATAAAAAACTATATAAAAGATATAAATTGTGAGTATTATCCTGATTTAAAAACAAGTTCTGCAAATTACGTAATACCAGGTTTAAACAACTAAAATGAAAAATTATTCTAAAACAAAATTGGCAGTAACATTACGATGGACTTTATACATTATTGATTCCTCGTGGTTTAAGTCTTTTTCAGAAACACCAGCTTGTGTCAAAATACCACTTGATTTGTCAATTAAAAATGAATATTCACTTGTATCATTAAGCATTGTTGAAGAACATTGTTGAGTATTGACATTAGTTTTAGCTGTGCTATGAACTTCAGAACTTTGGATAATGTTACTTCCATCAATAACTATAGTTTCTTCTAAAGTACTGGATGTGATGGTAGACAGAAATTTTGACTGAAGGGAGGTTTCTGAAAAGATTTTGGTTTCAAAATTTTATGGTCAGAGTCTAAGAAATCAGTAGCTACAAAGTGATCGTGACAAATACGGAAAGAATTACAATGTTCTCAATCTACTTTACATATATTTTCCCAAACATTACATGTCTCTACGTCGCTAGAGAATTTATAAATTGTGCAGGCTTAGTACAAATGTAAAATATTTTTAATTACATGCAAAAAAAAACTTACCTGCTGTTTACATGTAGTAGATAGTATTTTGACGATGTTAAAGTACGTCCTCACTACAAAAATAGATTTAGTTAATATTTATCTAATAAAGTAATACATATTTCATGGTTGCAATTTGTAAATGCCGGCCGGCTATAATCACATTTTTAGATGAATAAAAAGTATTACTTATGCAATAAATACAACCTTAAACATTATTCTTAAGAAACAATGGATTATCCCTACGATATTAAACATGGAAATATCCTACAGGATCTTTATTTAGATAATTTAAAGAATAACCTACTATTCTCCCTCACATAACAGAAATGATGAAAATTAATAAACACAGACCGAACCTGCCATACATAAAACACAAAATTAACAAACATTAAGATTGTTTACGATTGTCATCTCTCTTGCACATATGAGAATTGTATTTCACTATGCTACTTTACGGTCATTCTTTTTAGCAGTAGGGTCAAAGTTGTCTACACCAAATATTACTAAATCAAGAGACAAGGTCGGGTGGCATGATGTTGCGATATCTGCTATCCAACTTTCAGCCCCGTGTTACTATATCTATCTATACTTATTCTACATATTTAGAAACCTATTTCCTGGAATATTTGTATCAATTACTGTTAGTAACTATAATTACACGGTCATCGTGTGTACTTGATTTGTACTTTTATTTTTTTATTTACTTTGAAGACATACATTTCACCTCAACAACTCCAAATTCGGTCCTGACACAAGTGGCTCGAATCCTGACTGTGACATGACAACAACTGGAGTTGGAAAACTACACAACAAAGTATGTAAGTTACTCATCTAAAAACATTCATTATCCAATTAGGGATAATAGGTGCTCTAACAATTAACCACGTCTTAAAATTCATCATTATAGTTGGTGATATTTTTCCCACGCTGAAATTATAAATTGTGCAAATCAAAAACATCAACTAAGGTATGTGAGGTATATATGGCCCATCTAACTTCAAATGTTTATTTTACTGAAAATTATCATAAAACTTACAGAAACACATTTAACAGAACGTTTATCCTTAACTAAACATAACTAGTTTTTTTTTGGTTTTGTTAAGTAAATAATAAATATAAAAACAAAAAAAATATTGCAAATGGCCATATTTCCCGACTAGCAGGTTTATATGGCCCACATAGAAAATTATTACATCTACATGCAATTCAAGCATTTGAAGTCTCCATCAGTCTTCGTTCAACCCGACACACTCCTCGTGGTAGTACACAATACAGAAGGAACAAAGACGCATTTCCAACTGTTTGCCTAATTTACATATTGGACAATACCAAGACTATTCTTGCGTTTTAGAAGTTGATGGTTGATTGATCTTGGTATTTTGGGCTTCTTTGAATAGGTCTTTCGTGACTTTTTGAGCCCTGTAATTAATGGGCCTTTTTACGATTTGTTTTAATTGTCTTTTTTAATTCAGGGGTGGACAAAACTGCTTTGAATGAGTTATCCAAATCTCAGATGGTCAGGCGACAGCCTTTTTCATCCATATTATAGATCAGTTGTAGTTTGTCTTTTAAATCTCATTTAAAACTTTTTATAATGCAGAAAAATTATCAGCAACGATAAATCTGTTCAATTTTTGAGCACGAGCCGGATTCATGGACTGTGCTCTTCTTCTCGAAAGCTCTGGATGGCGGTTCATAAAAGACTGAAACCAAGCTTTTCCTGCCTGTTCATGGTTGTTATTAAAATTGTTTGGGATGTTAAAATGTTTACAATATTTATATGCGTGATAACGGACCAATTTTGCAGACAGTGGTAGACCAATGTCACAGAATCTTGTTATCCTTTGGACTAATTCATGTTCTTGCTGTGGGGTAAGAATACTTGGTCTTCCCAACCGTTTCCCGAATACACCAGAGGCTACGTATCTTCGTAAAGTTCGCCTTGGTATTTGAAACAATTCTGCAGTTTCTCTTTGAAACCTACCACGCAATAGCCGTCAAAGCTGCTTCCAAATTTGCTTGTTGCCATTTTTTTTATATTTCTGCTTTTGTATTTCCTCATCTTTCATTTCCAAAGTAAAAAAAAAGCATGAGAATATGTAATCTAAAAGCTAAAGCGAATTATATAGCCCGTGTGCGGGATATATGGCCCATGCGCGGGATATATGGCCCGGGCCATATTTGCCTACAGTCAGTTGGGCTATATAACCTCAAATCGCGTCCAAGTCTTTTTAACGTCAGATTTTCAAAAAACAAAATCAAGTCAAATTTAGGGTAGTCAAATTTTAAAAAATGGCTACATTTTGAAATTTAAAAAAATACCATCGTATTCTACGGGAAATTTTCTACGTTATATTCGTAATCAGCGAAAAACCTTGGAATATATTATTCACTTGCAATTTACTATCCTACAGGATGAGAAAATACGCAAAAACCACGTTTTTTCACCTTTGGGCCGTTTTTTGGGCCAGTTCCTGGTCGACGCCCATTATGAATTAAAAATTAATCGGAAGTACAAAAAAAAAGAAAGAAATTTAAAAAAAAATTGAAAAAAAAATCGTGTCATACTTTTCGAAATTTCGATTTTAAACTTTCAATCCTCAAAATAAGGGTGAAAACTATCCCCAATAATTTTGAAAATATTTTTATCGTATTCTACGCAAAAAAAAACCATCGAAAACTATTTCAACCTTCTTTTTAATTTTTTTCATTTTCTTACCGAGAAAGATTGAAATTTTAGAGTCGAAACGAAAATTTGTATTTTCTCACCCTCACCATCCTTCTCCTTGTGGCTCAAAAAATCTAAAATTTTAGGGAAGTTAGTTTTTTAGCAAGTACTATCGATTGTGATATGTTTCAAACAGATTTTTTTTGACCTCACTTAGTTGGCTTGAAATGCATATTTAGATGATACTGTATGTGGGAATTTTGCCGAAATTATTATTTTATTGTTCAAGTTTATTAAGAGTTATATCATTTTCGACAGAACCACTGTACAGTGTGAGCACTGAATTCGATTTCATCAAAACATTGTTTCGAATGTGCTTCCAGAAACGACACCTAGTAGTTGCTGACCTTGTCGGACCCACTGGAACAAATCGAATCCCACTTAGGCGCACTAATAGAGGGCAAATTTTCCACGTCACTGCAATATTGACATTGTTTTTGTATAGGTATAACAAATTGAAGTTAAAAGGTCTTATACATTATTTGTAGATTAGAACATTATGAAGCCGAAGTACTAATAACACATCTTATATTTGCAGTTTCGCCAATTTTATCTTCAATTCGTTGTTATAGAGCTTCAGAGGTAAGAGCTTCAAAGAAACCGAAGCTGTTTCGTAATGAGTTTATAGATATTAAATCTTGACAAGTGACCTTGCTATTCAAGTTATCATAACGCCTCAAACCTGCTACTTGGCACAAGCCAAATATCTGTTATGATCGTTCCTCTTCATCCTTAAATGTTTGTCATCTACATACAGGGTTTGTCCGGAAAGTATGTCAGTGAATTTTTTTTCCCGAGACTGTACGCGCCAGCCCGCAGTTTACGTGCTGGGATTGTGGTGGGGGATCTGGCAACAAGATCCAACAAGCGTCAGTTGGCTACCGGTCGTTGTAGCGGTCGCATCACTCGTTCTTTGAGAGTCGTTACAGTGACCCGGTGCAAGAAAAAAATGCAACGTTCGCTTGAGCAACGGATGGCGATCAAGTTTTGTGTGAAACTGGAGAAGAGTGCTGCGGAAACCATTCCAATGTGAGTCTTTAGGAATGAGGAAGGTGTGCGTGAAGCTCGTGCCAAAAGTGCTAACGGACGATCAAAAAGCGAGGCGCGTCGAAACCTGCC
The DNA here is from genome assembly GCA_029963805.1 of Aromia moschata. Classification (NCBI taxonomy): domain Eukaryota; kingdom Metazoa; phylum Arthropoda; class Insecta; order Coleoptera; family Cerambycidae; genus Aromia; species Aromia moschata. Next base: position 1,589,263 of record JAPWTK010000004.1, read on the forward strand.
AAGAACTTTTGGACACCTGCGAAGACAACCCCGCTTTCCTTGATGACGTCATTACCGGGGACGAAAGTTGTGTCTTTGAATACGATCCGGAGACGAAGAGGCAAAGTGCGGAATGGCACACGTCGAACTTCCCTCGCCCCAAGAAGGCCAGGATGTCCAGGTCAAAGATCAAGACAATGCTGGTTGTCTTTTTTGATTTCCGGGGATTGGTCCATCATGAGTTCGTTCAGAAGGGGACAACCGTAACCTGAAAGTTTTACGTCGAGGTGCTGAAGCGGCTGAAACGCACGGTGAATCGCATCCGCCCAGACATCTCAAAATCCTGGAAGCTTCACCACGACAATGCGCCTTCGCACACCTGCTTCCTCGTGGCCGATTACCTCGTCAAGGCAGGCATCACCGTTGTTCCCCAGCCTCCCTACATCCCCGATGTGCCCCCCCCCCCCCCCCCCAGGCTTTTTTCTGTTTCCGCGCCTCAAAACCCCAATGAAAGGACAGCATTTTGGGTCGGTGAAAAACATTCAGAAGGCTTGCACCGAAGCTTTAAAGGCGATTCCGGAAAACGAATACCGTGCGGCTTTTGATGCGTGGAAGACCCGCTGGAACCGATGTGTGGACGCAGGAGGAATGTATTTTAAGTTTCTAAAGATTTGTACACATAGAACCAATAAAAACCATTTTTCAAAGCTCACTGACATTACTTTCCGGCCAAACCCTGTAATACATTTATAATGTTTTTTTCTTAGACCTAAGAGTGATCTCTTAGATTCTTCCATACATACGAGTTGCAAAACAAAATTTTCTATGCAGTTTTCGTCCGAGATGTTGCTCCAGACGCGTCCGTATTTTGCACGAGACGCAAGGTTCGATTTAATCGACGTAATTAAGACGGCAATGCGTGTCACTTACTCTGGATATTAATAATACAGTGTCGCCCCATTTTTAGACGCAATTTAAGACGCGCCTTAAAAATAGCAGCGTTCCACATTCTCCTCATTGACTGAACCGGAGTAAGATTTATCGTACTTATATTACGGCTTAATGAAGATGGATATTGCATCGCGTCCTTGCACCACTGATTTTTTTCTCGTTTTTTTTTATGTTTTTTTTTTTTGGCCATCCTCAAACAAACACGTCTTCATTCTTTCTGGCACTTAATCAGCTTTAATTGGATGTTTACACGGAATGTGTGAGTTCGCATGTAAAACTGTCAGGAAAATTACCGTAATTACGATACTATACTGGGTCTTCTTTGGAGAGTATCTTGGTGGGAAAAAGCTGTTTGTTGTGACCGATGAGAGTTTGCTTTTTGCGTTCGGAAGTTTCTTAGCTCGATTACTTCCGAAAACTTGATAATCCAGAGATAAAAACGGAGTGAGGTTAGCCTTTAGATAATTTTACTTATACGTATACGGGTACTAAAACTTATTTCCTTATACAGATATCTGAAACTGTAATAAAACATAAAAAATGTGCATTTTAACTTCTACTTCTGTTCTCATAGTTTGTAACAATCAGAGGTTCAACCATTTCTTAGCTCGATTGCTTCCGAAATTTTGAAGATTCTGATACGCCACTCGATTATAAGAGTAACACTTTGGAACAAGAAACAAAGAACAAACAACAAAACAAAAGACATTCGACACAACCTTCTTCAAAACTCCAACATTAAATCAGTCTCTGTTAAACCGAAAGTTTGTTGGAAGTCCGCCTCTGCTCATGGTCTAAAGATAAAACCGGGGTGAAGTTAGTCTTTAGAAAATTTTACTCATACAGATTTGGATACTAAAACCTATCTCCTTATACGGATATACTAAAACTGTAATGCCACATCGAAAATGTGCGTTTTAACTTCAGAGATTTCTACTTTAGTTCTCATAATTTATAACACTGCTAGGTTCAACTATTTCTTAGCTCGATTGATTCTGAAAATTTGAAGATTTTGATACGCCACTTGATTATAAGAGTAACAGTTTGGAACAACAGACAAACAACAAACAAGTTAGTCTTTACAAATTTTTACTCATAAAGTTTTGGATACTAAAACCTATTTCCTTATACGGATGTACTAAAACTGTAATACAATTTCTAAAGAGATTTCTATTTTTATTTTCATAGATTGTAACATTCACAGGTTCAATTATTTCTTAGCTCGATTGCTTCTGAAAATTTGATACGCCACTTGATTATAAGGGTAACATTTTGGAATAACAGACAAACAACAAAACAAAAATTATTCGATACAACCTTCTGCAAACTCCAAACATTAAATCAGTGTCTGTTAAACCGAAAATTATTTGGAACTCAGCCTCTGCTTATCGTCTAGACATAAAGCCGGACTGAATGAAGTTAGTCTTCAGAAAATTTCGCTTATACTTTGGGTATTAAAGCCTATTTCTTTATACGAACATACTGAAACTGTAACACCCAGAGATTCAACCATTTCTCAACTCGATTGCTTCCGAAAATTTGAAGATTTTGATACGCCACTTGATTGTAAGAGTAACAGTAAGTTTTGGAACATCAGACAAACAACAAACAACAAAACAAAAAACATTCGATACAACCTTCTGCAAACTCCAAAAACTAAATCAGTGTCGGTTAAACTGAAGGTTATTTGGAAGGCAGCCTCTACTTATCGTCTAGAAATAAAGCCGGGGTGATTTCGCTTATACTTTGGGTATTAAAGCCTATTTCTTTATACGAACATACTGAAACTGTAACACCCATAGATTCAACCATTTCTTAACTCGATTGCTTCCGAAAATTTGAAGATTTTGATACGCCACTTGATTGTAAGAGTAACAGTAAGTTTTGGAACAGCAGACAAACAACAAAAAACAAAACAAAAAACATTCGATACAACCTTCTGCAAACTTCAAATATTAAATCAGTCGGTTAAACTGAAGGTTATTTGGAAGTCAGCCTCTACTTATCGTCTAGAAATAAAGCCGGGGTGATTTCGCTGATACCAATTTGGGTACTAAAGCCTATTTCCTTATACCTACTATACGGTTTTACTGAAACTATAATAAAACATGGAAAATGTGCATTTTAATTCAGAGATTTCTGCTTATGTTTTCATAGTTTGTAACACTCAGAGCTTCAACCATTTCAAGATTTAACTTTTCGTTAAAATTTTTCAGTTGTTTCATTGAAAAGATTTATCAAAATTAAAGAAAATATTGGTTAAAAAGAAGTTTAGTGTTGCTTCTTCTATGGGAGTATCCAACTATGGGATACGTTTATGAAATTAAATACTGATTTCACATCTTTCTTAATAATGGCAATAAAAATAATAATAATAAACGTCTTTATTGACAAACATGCATTTCATGCATTTTAACAATGGGGAAAATTTAGTCGCAATGGCTTCTTTTCCATTTAAAAGATTAAAAAAAAAATAAAGCTATTAAAATTGATTATAAGATTAATATATGCAGTATTGATAAATTCAGCTCATAGAATCTAAAAATATCTAAAAACAATAATTGCCTAGAAATGTGTGCCGCGTCCATTACGAAATATGAAAAGAAAAAAATCTGAAAAAAATCATTGAGGGGAGTGAACGCACGTTAAATCAGTATTAACCCAAATCCTATAAGCGTTTCGAAATTATTATGTGGACTTCCTTCGACTGGAACACCCATACATTTCGAATCGGTTCCGCAAAATAATGGGCAAATTTATCCGAATAGAATGTGTATTAGCCTGCATCTAAAGCGTTTCGTAACTCCACGTGTCCTGATTCGTAACTCTGTCTTGATCCATAGATACACTAAGAGAAATATTTGTTTAGTATATTTCAAAGAGAAGGTTCCAGAAATTCTGTTAATTACAATTCGACGTAGGTGTATCATTAGACCATTTATTTAATTAGACGGGCAAAGAACCAATTTTTGTGTGATCCATTCAGGGGTTGCTCTACACCCTTCAAAATTACATAAAATCTCAATTTTTTTAAATAACCCTCTAGCCGTACGGCATAACATTCTGTTCTACTAAAACTTATTACTAGTAAGATATCACATTGTAATCTCCCCTTCCTTTTGTAATCTTTAGAGGTGGTCAAAAAATTACCAAGGTTTTATAATAAATGCCTTCATTGAATGAATCAGATTCAGGAGGAAGTTTTAGCCTAAATCAAACTTGACTATTTATTGTAATAACGGTTGTGAAAAAATTATATTTAGTATATAACACGGCATTGCGCACTTTATGATTACTTTACGATTAATTTTTTATAAGTGCAACATGCAACATACATCTCTGAGTGTATGTTGCAATATATTATCTACGGAACACAAAACTGACTTTAGAAAAATTAGCGAGAGAAATATCGGTCTATAAAGTATGAGGTATGTAAGTAAAGAACGATTACATCTTCGCTGGAAGCAGTCGCTAGCAAAAAAATACCGAAGTAAACTGTGTAATCGTTCCTAATTCTAGGGTGCGCTTTAAGATTTCACGGACCGAAAAAGAAGGTTCCGCCTGTTAAGGTTGTTGTCTTTTTAGTCGGCTACTATATTATATGATGGATCGGAGGCGCATGGTAGGTTAGTACATACCAGAGGCGTATTTACCAAGAAGGCATTTGGAAGGCAAATCCCCCACCCTATAAATCCAAAAAGACTAATATAAATCGTAACATGAGTCTAGGTATCATATCTGTTATTGTCTAGGATAGTCAATAGTTGACAAGCAATTTTAGACATAGAATTTGATCCAGTCCTGAAGGTGGTAACCGAATATCGAAACGTCGATCTTTCACTGTAAATGAATCAAAATTTCTTGTAAAAAACTGTAGACATTGATAATATTGTGAAGACATTGAAATACGTACCTACTACAGGTACATTCCTTTATCAGTTTATTATGTTTTAGACTGCATCTTAAAATATGTGGTGAAGTTCTATGATCATTTTCAGAATTTTGACCGTTCTGAATAATATAAGACGACTGACCGAACGCATATGCTGAAACCATGTTGAACACTTAGCACCAGACGTTTTATAGGAGATAAAGTAGAAGGTCACTACACTTCCAGTAGATAATTTCCAAACGTTTGGTCCTGTCAGATCACACAAATCGATAAATAGTTAGAGGTGTTGACTCGTTGAACCATTCAACGGAGAGGTTTTACCGACAAGACTAAAATAGTTTACAGCTAATTCGTACTGACTGATTTACTGCAAATATTCATATCCTACGTGCAAGATTTGAACTTAGAATATCATTTTCAACTCATCGCGGTATTTCCAAACAAATTGCTCTAACCATTACCACCTTGTAATTATATACATATAAGCCATTCCTGTCCATCAAATTCGGTCCATCAACTACCTTCTCAAAAATGTTAAGGAAATATTACTTTTAGGTAATTCATTTTTTAGGCATTTATTAATGTCTTGAATTATTTATTACTTTTAGGACTATCAAGTTTTTATTATTCAGAAAATTAAATATGGTAATCACGGCAGAACAAAAAGGTTTTAAGATCGAAAGTTACTTGAACACATGGTGGAAAGGTTGATGGCCAGTGGATTTATTCAATATGGAACGCCCTTCAGGATTTTCAAACAGAATTTCTACATATAGTCATGGATTTTGACCAGTTTCACCAAGTCTTAAATATATATGTGGCTTTGTTTAGGAAAACAGTGAGTAAAAAATTAAGTGTATCCTACGGAACCCGCAATACAATCCTGAAATGTGACCACCACATTCATACCTATCTACCGTCTAAGCTCAGTTCAAGAAAGAACGGCCAGCCGCAGTGAATGCAATTTTTTTTGCAAGTTTATAGGTAATTTGCATGGTAATGAAAACGTCTTTGAAAAAAACTTTTCTACTGGCAAGACATGATTTTACCCCTCTGGTGAAGAAAATCCTCATTTCTCATCTCTGAAATTCAAATTTTTTTTAAAGAGAAACCTCTGCATTCTCAGAAAAATGGCGTGTTGATTGCCTTATCTAAAAGACAATTAATTGAACCGATTTTTTAAGTGACAATTTTGTAAAAGTATTAGACGGAGAAGAGATGAGACAGGGGTATTTCTAACAGAACGGCGCGGCGCACCAATTCACGTAACTCTTGATCATTTAAATTTTTTGGAATAATTTTTCGAAGACCGCGGTCTTACGGTCCTGTGATCTCACGCAGTATGACTTCTTTTTATGGTCACGATTAAAAACTCGGTTTTCATAATCCCACACGAACAATTAAAAGACCCACAGGCTAGAATTACAAACACATTTCTGGAGATTAGCAGCTTCCTCCAAGTGCTCAAGAATGTTTTCGATTCGTGAAAAGAAGAGTGAGAATATGTTTGGAAATATAAGACGAATACGTCACTCATTTAGTTTAAATTTATAATTTTTTAGGTTCTTTGTTGTATACATATGTTTTTTTTAATTATATATTATGCAATGACATTCACAATAATATAATTTTCTAATAAAATATTCAGAACTTGACAGTTTTGTATCGCCCTTTTGACGTGCTCGCCAGAGCTCATTCTAGGTTGTGATATTCTAACCATATGTCTATTCTTCTTATTGTCTCATTTACTCTAAATTCCAAAAAGTCTCTAAATCTATCTAAATATATTATTAGTTATGCATTTTTAGTTGAATGTATTTGCAATTTATTTTATAAAAGCTCTTATACATCATCCTAGTACATGTTAGCTCTAAAGGCATTACAAACAACCAGTTCTACCACCCAAAGATGGCATCTAAGCAAAAGATTTTTTTGCTCAGAGACATTGCTCCTGTTAACTTTTCGAATTACAGATTATTTTTTATCATGTTACCTGGAATACATAGTAAACCACGATTACTATGGCTCTGTTCTAAGTAAGGGTATAAAGGTATGTCCACACTTGCGCTCCACGAACTTGCTCCGCTCCAGCTCCTCACGCGCTCCGATCGTCGGAGATTTGAGGATTTCAACGAACATCCCGCGCTCCAAGGAAAACCCACGAACATTCAGTAGTCATTTAGTAGTCCGGCAGTTCCTTTGCTGGATTTCTCCTTGACCTTCTCTCTCCGATAGCCCGACAGCAATGACAACATCTTCTTTCTACAGTGCATCTCTCGCCAAGCATCTTCCTTCATATTTTTTCGAAGTGGTTCTTGTGACGAGGATCCCACAGCACATTTTGCTGTCTATAGGCCTTAATTAGCTGCAAAGCTTTGTCTTCGGACCACTCCATTACTAATTTAACAATAAACTAGTTACAATAAACAATAAACAAAACACGACACAACACACAGTTGAATAAAGAAAATAAAGGCGCTAGTAGAGGAGCGGAGCGGGTGCGCTGAAATGCAAAGGACCTCTCAACGTGCCCGTCCAAACAGAACTGCGAACTCTCACAGGGTTCGTCGAAAAGACCGACAGGAGATGGATTGCTCCGCTCGGAGCGCCGTCCACACCTGCAAAAATGAAGAGCGCGAACAGAGCGGAGCAGGAGCAGAGTGCAAGTGTAGACGCACCTTAAGAAACTGCTCCTTTACACAGAATGCTCCTAAAACACATTTTCGTTTCTCCTGAGCTATCTAATATAGATATTAGTCGGAACCATCAAAATGTGCAGATGGAGAATTGCCTAGCGAGATGTCAGGAGATCCATTTCACGTGTACCCGCCTACCGCTTGAGTTACTTTCTATTTCCAGAAGCCGCGAACTAATGAATGGTGCGCATTCCAAGGTAATAAACGGATAATGGCGATAAACGAATTCGGATTTACAACTCAACTAAAAAGCAAAAGCAAACATACGCATATCGGAGCGTTCTACGTATGTATGTATATCGGACAAGAATTACCAACTCGCGGAGATGTAAATCTGGGTAGGCGCTATCATTAGTTCGTTCACAGGCCGCACGATGCGATTCGATTTGTTTTATTGGAATTTAACGACCGAGCGGGCCGCTTGCGAGCTTTATTTTCGCAATGGACTTTTACGATTGTCCTCCTATGTGTTCGCGCACTTAGCTGCGCTACGTAAACGCTCGAGCGTTACTGCCAATTACACGGCGAGGATTTGACACGATTGCGGGCTCCTCGAGCACGGAAGAATGCGTTTTCGTGTTTCGCCTGGCTTAATAGTCGCCGGCAACGGGCTCGCGGGGGGTCTGAATTATCGTAATGGGTGGCTCCGGACGTTGGCGGATTTGCGTCGTCTATGCAGATAACATCGACGAAAAGCTTGAAGATGTCGTTTTCAGTGGCATTCGCAATGCCGTTGATAGAGCAGGGTTATATTAGGAGACCATCTTAATAGGCCAGTCAATAGAGCTTTTTGACATGACACGATTGATACCTGAAATCCGACTACGGGATACTTTTAAGTTCAGTCCTTAGATGAAAACGTATATGAATTGGATTAGGAAATAGTTGCACCTTTTTTTTAATAAGAAATTAGTGAAAAAAAATTGAGTTTTTTCAGTTTTTTGCTTATAGAAGAAAAACTATTGAAGCAATCACATCGCATCCAGCAGGAAAGTTGTAGAGAATTCAAAAACCTTTAAAATGAAAAAAAAATCAATCGGTACATTTTTCGCTGAGAAAACTCGGAAAAAACGCAAAAAAATTATCTTTTCTTAATAAATTCGTAATTCGAGTATTTTTGCATTAGAAGAGTCAATCTTGTGGGAAAATGTAGGTAATATCACGAAGAATGAGTGTGCAAAAACTGAATTATGTCCGATGAATGGTTTTTGCACAATAGTCGAATAAAGTTTTTTTACATCGTATTTTGAATATTCCATAACACGTCGAGCGATAGATTAAATAACATTTTCTCGATGGATTCGGAAACTACAGAGTGTAAACTCCAATTCGTCCATTTACTTTGTTTCATTTAAATGAAATTAAATTGGTGTAAAAGGCCTCTGAACACCGCGCGAAATTTTCTGGTCGCTGCCGCCGCTTCCCCTCGGCCCCCCCGCCACATATACCTCGCTCGGTTATCAGCGCGCCGCCGAACATTTTGCGCGGTGTTCAGAGGCGTTTAACAGCAATTTAATGGCATTTAAATGAAACAATGTAAATAGACGAATTGTAGTTTACACTCTGTAGTTTCCGTATACACTACACGCTCCTCACAGCGAGTGGACGTCCTACCATCAGGAGCACTACATCATCTCATACATGAACCAATAACTCATTTGATTCTTTATCTTCATACTATCTGTACTGTAACTGTTGCCTTCGATTTAACAACCTCCTCATCCTATATCCACCTCCAGTCACCTTACTGTGTAATTTAATACGAATGGAAAAACATAAGAAAGCCGATTGATTAAAATAGTGAATAAATATAATAATACGAGTTATTGTTGACGATAACCTTTGATTGCCCTTCAAACTAGACTGCTTCCTACTGCTTTACTGTCGAGAATTTAGACACCTTGAGGAGTTGCCTTGAAGCGACAATTTAAGAGCAACACCAAGAGACGAGTGGTTTGCAAACGTGAGAATGCCTGACCACATAACGGTTATAACTACAGAAGTAATTATCCAACCACCCTATTCTTCAAACCATACTTCATCAGATTTCCATTCCAATATGTGTCCCACAAATGGCAAGAAAACTCTTAAGAACGAAGTTGGGCCTTAAAAATTGGCTTGAATTTTTCAGTCCCAAACCACCTCGTTTCTTTAATCGTAGAACCGAAAAACTGTCAGGTGTTCAGTGTTACTAGTGAACAATATCGGAGGATTATTATTAGTTATGCATTTTCAGTTGAATGTATTTTCAATTTATTTTATAAAAGCTCGTAATCATCAACCTAGTACATGTTAGATACTAAAGTCATTATAAACAACCAGTTCTATCACCAAGTTTTCGCAGATACATTGCTCCTGTTAACTCTTCAAATTACAGATTATTTTCATCGTGTTAATTGAAATACATAAAGTGGAACCATAATAAAGTCATATAGTAATACCATAATAAAGTCATACGAGTATAAGGGTGAAGTGGAAAAATTCAGAGGTGTTCTACTCCTTTTCCTATTCCTACTAAGCCATATTCTTCCATGTTGACCAAAAATCTATGAAACTTGATGTTGAACACTGTGACAATCCACTCGTTTTTGGCAGATCAAATTATCACTCCGTTTCAGACATCAAGAAATATTTTAATTTTAAAGAGGTCGTTTGAATAAAATATTAATTAGTGAAATAAAAAGTAATTGGACCAAGATATCATGATATTATTAAATTAGGTATTGCTTAATGATGTCATATTGATTTCACATATAACCTTGAGACAGATAATATTAGTCAGTGTTACACGTTGACATGTCGATTGGTCGAGGAGGCGGCATTTATTAATTTTCACCACCTCCTAGAAGCGCACGCCAATGGTGCTGTCACCTTCCACCAATTAATGCACTAGCGTGCATATTTCATGCTATGGTTTTGCGCCATTTGTCATCGCACGTTTTAAATATTATTTAATTATCGGGCTTAATGGCACTGCGGATATAATTTATTATAAATGTTTTACAGCAGATAAATTATTTTCTGCATAATTTTTCTAACTCACGACGGTTTAGATTTATTGCTCGGTGTCACCGCCAATTTTTGTTTACATTTGCCACAACAATATGCCTGGTTATAAATCGACAGATAAAATTTTATCTATACGAGGATATATTCCTCATTCATGGCTATCCTACAATTTCCTCTTCAAAAAAATCTTTCAAAAGTACTTAATTTACCTTTAATTTATGAGTATATTTGATTTTGCCGACATATTATTTTTAACATTCAAGCGTGAACAATCTCCATTAAAGTATGCCATAAATTTTTGGACTCCATACTCAAACATCGTCTACCTTTAATGAAAAACTGCCAGGAAGAAGAAGAAGAAGACGACGAAAGAGAAGAAGAAGAAGAAGAAGAAAAGGAAGACAATTTTAATATTTATTTGCCTTCATCTGTCATTTGTTGTTTGTGTTTGAGACCTTTATACACTTTTCAATTTTTACATTGTTACCCACACGTATAATATGTAATTGTATTTATGGCACCATAACCATTACCTAATTATTGAAGTAAAATAAGTTCGTAAGTTGATTACATCGATTTTTTTTATCTTGATCTGAAAATGAACATGTTTCATATTTTTTTTAAATGAATTATTGTGGAAATTAAATTAGAGGTAGGCGAAGAACTGCTGCAAGTCACACAGGCAGGCAATCATTAGCAGCCTTGTTTGTATTTGCTTCATCTCAACAACTGCGAGTAGCTAATGCCTACTTTCTGCCCTTGTGACATAAAATATTATATTACCAATAAATAATTCGATATTATCCACTGGCCGATCCAGGGGGGAGGGGGCCATGGGGGCCATACCCCCCCCTTGGCACCCTTAGAAATTCCAAAAAGTATTCTTGTGATAGTCGGTATTTTTGTATAAAGGGATTTTTTTATTGAAATTGTGTGTGCCAGGAAAACGCGTGACCTTGAAAATTTTCAAAATTTTCTCCTGCGGCGCCAATATGGGCTCTCGCGAGTCATATGTTGCTTTATCACTAAAATGCCTCCCCACCCCATGACAAGCCATCTGGATCCGCCTATGATATTATCTCGATTTGAAGGATTATAATATGAACTAGAACCAGAACACAACCTGTTATTAATAAGCTGGCATATCTAGCAACTAATTGGAGGTACTGTGCAACAAATGTCCAGCTCAAACGAATTTAAAATGTTTAATTGAATCGCTTCGAGGAAGGGAATAATTCCAAATTATGTAGTTTTAGGAATAAATACATAAAGTGCATAACTTTTGCATTATTTCTTCTACAGAAAAACATACTATCGGAACGTTGTAGAACAAAATATGGGCGAGGTACTAAATTTATCAGATTCTTGTTTTATGTAAACCTTTTTGAAACCACCAAGGTGAAGGTGTAATCTAGAATGAAGGTAAGGAAGGTAAGGAAATTGTATCCTTTTTACCACTCAATTCTTTTATTTTCGTCACAATTCTAGTACAATAATTAATGTTAAAAGACCTGTGTAAATGTTTAAAAACTAGATAGCACCTGAACCTACTTCGATGACATTCAAAACTGCAAAATTGGGAATCAAAAATTACGCAAGATAAAATCTGTAAAAGTTTAAGTAAAAATATCAAGCATCAATAATCTGTCAGATGTGTGTTGAAGCATATTTTTTATTACAGAACCACATTTGCTACCAAAATATTCAGTCTGCTTCCACGCTCCTTATGCTCACATATCCATGGCAACACTCCACGGTAAAACGCTTTTCCTTCATCAGGAATATGTACAATTGCAACTTGTCCAATGTATCCTCTTGATACTTGTCCAATGATCCTCTTTTCTACAAACTACGTTTTAACCTTCTACCAATCAAAAGGAAGATTTCGCAAATGTTTATGCTGTGGTGTACCCGTTGTCATCTAATTCATAAATAAGATACTTATATCTAATTGATAAATAAGATACTTAATTATTGTGGTTTACTTTCAGTGGCCCCAAACTTTTTGACTTATTTAAATAGTTTCTTAAATATGTTTTTTCGCTCAAAATACGAGTGTATATAAAATAAATACAATGGCAATATTACATAATTTCCTCTAAATTTGGAATTGTTCCATTATTTAACTCAGCGATTCAATTATGTATTTTTACGTTTTTTTAGTTTACAGAATATTTAGTACAAGATGAAAGTCCTAAACATGAAAAAAACTGTACGAAAAACTTTATTTATTCGATGGTTCATAATGTAAACCGGTTCTTTGCTACATTATATCACCGTTCAGTTACCGAACTAGGAAACTGTATAAAATATACAGAAAACTAAATTCAAATGTGTACACAAATGTGGACCTTAATATTTTTTTTTCGTTTTTTTTTTTCAGCGGGCCGGGTGAAAATCAGTTCTGGGTAACTAAAAACTTGTGCGGAAATCAAAACTGCCGCGATCGGAACCTTTTTTCCCGTGCCGCAAAGCGCCGGAAGTTTCTTATGGGATTTACATGTTAAAAATCACTGAAAACGTTCGATACGCTCAAAAACTATAAAAATCATCAAATCTGATAGTCGCAAGGATATATTTCCATGTATTTTTTCCTCCTGAATAAGGTGAAATCGTCAGATTTTGTTTATTCGTTGAGTAAACAAAATTATAAGCGAAAAATTGCAAAAAAACACCAAATTAAACTAAAAAAATTTGAAAAAAAGACGAAATAATTTATTATGGTGATTGTACCTGACTCTGAGGAGTATTAAGCATATCATGATTCAAAATTAGAGGTAAAAACCTACAATTTGACGTCCGGTTGAAGTCTGTAGGTGCCTCTACGATCATTTCAAGTTGTACGCAAAATTCAGGAGCGTATATAGGGGAAGGCGATTTTTCTGTTTTTTTCAATCCTGATTCTCAAACGATAGATTCTCCTGCATCGACTTGAATAATTTAACGGTAGTATGAAATGCTCCATATCATATGAATAATTCATCATCTTAATATAATATTACCTTTAACATGAAGTCATTTTACATTGATTATAAGAGAATTTCGGATTGGAACATACAATAGTGTCAAACGTTCGTTTGAATGGAATTGACTTGATTAAGTCAAATCCAACAAAATTCAATCGATGTACTTATTAAACTGCACAAATAAGAACGGAATAAATTAGTTTCAGGTTATTTGTATTTGGCGCGCGCTCGGAGCGCTTGGGAAACCTCGGAGTGCTCAAATCAAAAACGCGTGTTCGGGTGAACTGCTCAGATTGCTCGGATCGCTCCGAGGCGTATTCCCGAACGAATCTATTCAAACGACCACTTTACGACCGTCGCCAATTTCAATTATTCTCTTCGAAACTTCTTCTCTCTCGACTTATCTTGAAGTTGGTAGTAATACGAAGATATTTCCGCGGCTAATGTCAGAGCGAATGAAGCTACACTTTAAGAGAAAAACCGTATTTTTTCGAGTATTCATTCTTCCATTCTTTCGTTTGCTCAAGCTTGAATAACCCTTAAACTACTCGATTGTTGAGAAACAAGCACATAACATAGAGATTTGTATTACTACCCGATTATACCACGACGCAGCTCCCCAACTCCAAAAGTATGATGCTAACGTTACAAGTACGTGTACGAACGTCGGACACGGACGTTTTATAATATGTTCCAATCCGAAATTCTCTTATAATCAATGTAAAATGACTTCAAGTTAAAGGTAATATTATATTAAGACGATGAATTATTCGTATGATATGAAGCATTTCATACTACCGTTAAATTATTCAAGTCGATGCAGGAGAATCTATCGTTTGAGAATCAGGATTGAAAAAACAGAAAAATCGCCTTCCGCTATATACGCCCATGAATTTTGCGTACAACTTGAAATGATCGTAACTCCGGTTCAGAGGCACCTACAGACTTCAACCGGACGTCAAATTGTAGGTTTTTACTTCTAATTTTGAATCATGATATGCTTAATACTCCTCACAGTCAGGTACAATAACCATAATAAATAATTTCGTCTTTTTTCAAATTTTTTTAGTTTAATCTGGTGTTTTTTTTTGCAATTTTTCGCTCATAATTTTTTTCACTCAACGAATAAACAAAATCTGACGATTTCACCTTATTCAGGAGGAAAAAATACATGGAAATATATCCTTGCGACTATCAGATATGATGATTTTTATAGTTTTTGAGCGTATCGAACGTTTTCAGTGATTTTTAACATGTAAATCTTTTGAGGCACGGGAAAAAAGGTTCCGATCGCGGCAGTTTTGGTTTCCGCACAAGTTTTTAGGTACGCAGAACTGATTTTCACCCGGCCCGCTGAGAAAAAACGAAAAAAAAAATATTAAGGTCCACCCTAGTGTACATGCACAATATGCACACACTTCAAAACAAATAGTAATTGCCTCATTCTGCTTTAAAATTCATAATATTTCGTACGAACAAAATAATAACTATTTTACATCATAGGCGTTCCTTTTTAATGGGTGGTCAGTAACCAGATTATTTCTGGAATCTTTCGATCGCATTAAAAGCTTAATATAATTTAAAATTATTTTAGAATCCGACGATAACGTTATATTTCACCCGTTTTATGTGTGTTTACAAGTGTTAAATCAAAAAGATTATTAACGCAGCCTAGGAGTGATTTAATAAAATACTATCGACTATAAAGTTGACCGTAAAGTTTATAACGTGAGTCTTGATGCTAGCGAAAATATACTGTAATACAGTATAAAACGCGACAATTATAATGATTTTTTTTCAATTATTGGATAACTAAAGTCCAAAAATGTTTCTCCAATTCCATTTTTAATTTCAAAATAGGTGGTGGTGGCTATGAAGCTTGACATTCTTTTTAGATATATTAAGGGGGTATTCTAGTCTAGAGGCATGAATTTCGGGCGGTTTTTGAAGCTCTGTACAAACGAAACAAAAAATATTTTTACTATCCATTTCTTTATCATTTGTTTATTGATATTTTAAAATAACAAAAAAAATTAACTGAACAAAAAGACTCAAAATTGACAAAGTTATGAGCTGGCAAAATGGGGGGTCCAAAAAAAAGGGTGTCCTGCCGTGCATGATTTCAACCCTTCTGGTCATCTGAAACAAAGAAGCCAAATGAATTCTTAATTAATATAGATGCCCCTATAGCCCGAACATTGGAAAAGTAAAAAAAAAATTTTTCATAAAATGGCGGCCGTTTGAAAAAAAATGGTTTTTTGCATGTTTTTTTAACAATTCCGATATTTTTAAAAATAGTAAAATTAAAAATTTTGATCTGAGCGTGCTTGAGGCGATAGAGGAATGTATAAAGAACATTCACACCAAATTTCAAATATATCGGTTCATTAGAACTTGAGATATCGTGCACGCCAACTCGAAAAAATTAGTTTTGAGAAAAACGCGTTTAAAGTTTTGAGACAAGTTTCCGGCAATTTTACTCAGTTAGCACGTCCACGTTGCTTGAAGGCTGGCTCAAAACTAATTTGAAATAAATACTAAGACGAAAAGATTCCGACTAAATACGTTTCGTGTTTCGTAAGTACTCGGGCAGCGTCTACCGTCTATTGTTCATTTGTTCCAGTCGGACCGGAGCCGATGCCGCGTCACAAAATGGCTGTAACTCATAAAATAATTGAAATTTTGAAAAATCCTTTCAAGGGCATATTCTTGAATGTCTTAACTTTGGAAATATGAAAAAAACATTTTTTCGATTTATTCAAATTTGTAGACTAGAATACCCCTTAAGGTGTGATTACACTGTTCTGCATAAAAATCCTTCCCACCAAACTAATGTGTTATTTCGATCACTTCTACCTATGTAACCCTTACACTCTGTAAACTGTCGTATCACATAGCAAAATCTAGAGAACTTCATCAGCATATTTTGGCCTTGCCTATAAACCTACCGAGTGGCGACTATTTATTGACTCTTCGAAGACAAGTTTGAAAGCAATTTTATTGTTTAATGGAAACGAACAACCATCTGTTCCCGTGGGTTATGCTGTAAATATGAAAGAAATGTACGAGAACATGCGTATATTACTTCAGCATAAAATACGAAGGGCATGAATGGAAAATATGTGTGGAATGGAATATAATTAAAGAAGAAATGTTCGTTGGGCAGCAAATACGAGAACTTTTTAAAGGCGAAACTTTTGAAACTACACTTTTGAGAAAAGAAAATAGGTCGTGGACTGCCTTCAAAAATATATGTAGCAACTTCCTAGGTAACAAGAAATGGAGAACTACAAAGATCTAGTTGAAGAACTTATCCAATCTTATAAGACGTTAGGTTACAACATATCACTTAAGCTGCATTTTCGTCACCATTTGGAATTCTTCCTTGACAATTTAGGTAGAGTTCGAGATGAACACGACAAAAGATTTCACCAGCAAATTTCTCAAATGGGGAAGCGGTATAGTGAAAATGAACCCCAAACATGTTAGCGGACTACTTTTGGGCCCTCAAACGTGCAACCGATCCTGGCAAATACAAGCGGAAAAAAGACAACAAAATAATTTATTGATTGTATTATGCTTTTTTCGATACACAATGAATTATTTTGTAAAAAAAGTGATTTTGTTTCTTTTAAATCTCCGATAATTCCGTATAGATTGCTTATGGTTTGGGTTTCTCATATTTCATATTCTTCTTCCCTACTCCAAAAACTTTTTGGGTGATAGGTAAAAATCGAGCTCATATTTGAATTCAGCACATTACGGTAGACACAAAATAACTAAAAAAAATATCAGGGAGCGACAAACAATGTCAATATGCAGAACAGTGTTATTAGGCCCAAATAAATTATATTAAATAACAAATAAACCTCTGGCGAAACTTGCAAAGAAAATGTTTAAACAAAGTAGTTCTCACGGATGTTGTTAACGTTCTTCTTAATACGAAATAAATACAAAAAATCCTCGTGTTTTTTTTTAATTTCAGTATAATTAAAGGATCCCGCACAAACCTTATGGGATTTGGTTCTCGGTTAAATTGATCGAAAATGGTTTTATTTTATAGTTTAAAGGTCAGATAGCATATCAGATAAGATAAAAAATATAAAGTTTTTGTTTTTTTCTAACGTTTCGGCTTTATTCAGCCATCATCTTCAGTACCTTCAGTCCTCAGTCGAACTAAAACATATACAATAGACACGACTCAAAGAGAAAATAGAAAATATATTCTCTGATGATGGCTGAATAAAGCCGAAACGTTAGAAAAAAACAAAAACTTTTGTTTTTATAAACTGACCGATAATCCCACAAGTGTATCAAGTTTAAAGGTCCCTAAGAAAAAATGTCCATGGGATAGCCTAAAAACCAATAGATTTTTAACTACAGATATTTAAATATATTTATAGATATTTATATAGAGACATCCAAAAAAAACGTCATCAACTCTGGCTATGAATGAGAGAGATGGAAATAGCGGTCATGTCTAAGCTTTTCGGTTATGTCAAACTTTTGACAATTGAGTGTCACAATTTGTAAAATAAACAATGGCTATCATATGATGTGACAGTCTTGACAAGTAAATAAGGTTATAAATTCTATTAAGAATAGAAATACGTCTTTTTTTCTCGGCCAACTTTGATGACGTTTTTTTTTTTGGTTGTCTCTATATACATATATACAGATATAAAATAAAGAAACAATCGAACTGTTCTCAGTATATAACAGTTTTCTTAGCTTTGGTTCTAAAATCTATTGGTTTTTAGGCTATGCGTCAAATGATACTTTTCCTTAGTGACCTTTAAACTATGAAATAAAATCATTTTCGATCAATTTAACTGAGAACCAAATCCCATAAGGTTTGTGCGGGGTCGTTTTCGTATTAACATTTCACTTGTGGAATTTTAACTTAAACGATATTTACAAACATGAATAATAATAATTCATGAATTTATTTTAGTTTATAGACGTACTTTGAATCTACGTAATTTATTTTAACATCCCATTTAAGGAAAACCCCTCTTATAATAACATTATACATAGCCATATTTTTTTCAAAACCTTACCTTTAATCGTTTAAATAAATGCAGACAGAAAAGATGCATATGAATAAAATTCTAGTAGTCGAATAACCTGATATCCAGTGATCAGTGATCCTTGAATATCAGTTCAGGAAAGACTGATCAGAGATCAGTTTCTTCAGTATTTGACAGTTCTAAGAATGATAATTCAAAAGATGCGGGACAGATTCCGATCGACACTGAGGACGAATTACGCGTGTACATCAAACAGTCGATTGGTTTTTTGATTAGAAAACACGGAAAATGTTTGAAATTCAATAACAGGTCAATGTTTTCTTATGTAAAAAAGACTTGCTCGTTCAGAATCTAAGGTCAGATTTTCCAAATTTATCGAAGAAAATTTTGTAAATCTGACGGAAAAACGGAAAAATATATTCTGGTTTCTGGGTTAGAGCTTCGGCCTAATTTTGTCGACCTGTGTAGTCATATAAAACGTGTCTAGGTTTTTGTGTCTATGGTTCCAGTCTTTGACAATGGCAATCAAGATTATTCCAGAACATACCCGAAATATTTGGCTACTCTACTCTAGAGAAAACCTTTTTGGAAAGCGTCCCACTGAACGAAAATTAATATTCAGCCAGCCTTGTCTCGATAAACAGAAAAATATCGTCTAGACGTCGTCGTGCACAATTGTCATTGAACCGAATTTATATAATTTATACGTTACTTTCGTTGTTTGTATTTTTAGCTGACGCGACGGAGTTCAGTCGTGTTTTCGGAATCGTAATTTTCACGTTTTCTTTGAACTTATACACATATTAAAATTATTACGCGTTTTTAGAACGTGTAACGTAAACTCAGAGGGTATCGTACGGCTGAATTATAGCTCTGTCGGAGTTATATGTTTTCTTTTATCCGCACAATTTGATAGCAAACGCGTTCAGTCAACGTGGATGAGTTATGTACAGAATACAGCGATAGTCGTTAGAAATTTATCTAATAATAATACTGCATTAGCTGTTGATATTTTTCATTGCCAAAGGAATTTTTAGTAAATGGACTGAAAAACTTTTTAAATAGAACTACAGTGCAGCAACAGTAACTTTGCGCCTGGCCGCAGTAGACAAAACCTGAAATTGCGCTCATTTCTTTTGTGCCGTGAAGCCGTGAACGCTTCGTACAGAAGCCTCGTACGAAGTACAGTCTGTTATTTTTTGTTTTTGGGTATTTTGGAGTGGGTACTGGAACCTTCGGCGTAGAAACAAAAAACTGGACGTTTTCCACGAAACACCGAACTACTACACTTTTCCCGACGCGCGTTTCGCCAACCAAGTTGGCATCTTCAGAAGAAGATTAAAACTAAATTCTAGCCTACACACTTGCACTATTTACATATATTAAATTTGTTGCCACGGTTCACTGAACAGTAACTGTCTTTGTTTGTTACATTTGTTTGTTACATTTCTAATTAATTTTAAATTATTTATGTCTATCCTATGGTTGTTGTCAAGAGCGTGTTGGGCAATACAAGATTTTTCTATTCTGCCATATTTCCAATGAGCCATGTGTTCTTTAAATCTAGTCAAAATAGATCTTTTTTTGGTTTAGTATATATTGGGCAAACAAAAAGATCTATTTTGACTAGATTTAAGGAACACATGGCTCATTGGAAATATGGCAGAACAGAAAACTTGTGTTGCCCAACACGCTTTTGACAACAACCATAGAATAGACATAAATAATTTAAAATTAATTAGAAATGTAACAAACAGTAGACAGTTGGATGCTTTTGAAAGTTTAACAGAAAGAAAGTGTAACAGTAGTATGAATAAGGACAATGGTCCGACACCCACCAGTCCACTGTTTGCTCTAATAAACAAAGACAGTTACGGTTAATTGAACCGTGGCAACAAATTTAGTATAAATATTGCAAGTGTGTAAGCTAGAATTTAGTTTTAATCTTCTCCTGAAGATGCCAACTTGGTTGGCGAAACGCGCGTCGGGAAAAGTGTAGTAGTTCGGTGTTTCGTGGAAAACGTCCAGTTTTTTGTCGGTATTTTACATATGTATATCCCGTATCGTTCTGGTTGTACTGTACATTGATTTATAAACAGCGATATTACATGCAAATTTTTATAGCTTTTATTGAATGTAAACATTTCCGGATTCTGACATAGTTATGTTTTCAGTACGGCGTTGCTAATTTTGGCACCTTTAACAAAAATATGCTTTTAGTATAAGGAAGTAGTTAGCATTTTAAATATGTTCTGTATAGAGTCTGCAGTGAGGAAGCCGAAGTACTACAGATTTTCGAGAATATAGAATGATTAATTGACCTCTAAATCGTTAATATTTACGATAAAAATATGCAAAATTAAAAACCAAGTATCATGATAGTAAGTCCAAGTGTGAACCGAAAGACTTATTCACATTGATTTAATTTAATATTAAGGTAAAACTTTATTGGGTCTTTGTGACGAAAATCCTAATGTTTTTGCTTGATTTTTTCGTCTTAACAGATAATTTATTCAAGTGTTATTAAATGTTCTTTTTTTATTTAAGTTTTTATATAAAAAAAATATAGGTCCTATTTGGTTTTTTTGCGATAAATACTGATGCTTATTCGTTTGTAATGGCATTTTTAGCATGAGCCTGTACTGTAACTTTAAGTTCATATATCTAACAAATTATCACAACTAACTCCATAAAGATTTATATCGTTGTATACAGCAAAAAATGGAAGAATCAATTTTTTGGAAAATATACACGGTGTTCGATTTAGAAATATCTAATCAATGGGCCTTGATACGTGATTTTTAACACTGTAGACACAACTAATACTATAATTAAAAAATATACAAAAAACACAATAGCGTTATTTTTTCCAAATTTTCTTTATCGTTAATATTACCGGAAATAGAAGGGTTAATTTTATCGATCAGTCACCCTGTATATATTAAGTATTATATATCGTCAGGTCTTAATTGGGTACATAGATATAATTAGACAACACTACCAAAGTTTACAGAATAAATAATTATTTATTCTGTAAACTTTGACACTACTACGACGTAAGAAAGTTCTCAATGACATATTGCGGAAATTTTTTAAATTATTTCCTCTGGCTTCCAACCGCAAAGGTACAAGGTCGTTAATAGACATCGAATACACGAACGTGTTACAGTCCAAAGTTACATTGGAGGCGATAGCTAATCACCTTGTTGTGTCTTCCTTCGATTGGTGTTAATTACAAAAATGCCTCCTATGCTGAACATAAATAGTTCAGTAACCTTTCTGTCAGGTGACTGCTTCTCCGTTTTAGACGAGAAACGATTCGGTAATTTGTAATAATAATTCGACCTACTGCTAAGATTGCTAGATGGCTGTACTATCTTTCCATTCTAAATTGAAAATAGGTAGAAAAAAGCAAGGTTGTCAGATTTATTTTCTAAAATTGCTAAGCTCACTATACAAATATATTTCATACTTCAGTAAACTGTTAGTTCGTGACGTTCTTAGAAAGCTAGTTTGGAAATATTTAAAAAAATATACATAGATATAAATTTATTAGTTAGCATTAAAATAAAGCTTTAAAAATTGCTGGAAAAAATAATTATAAATTAAAACAACTTTATGTATATTACTACACTTAAGAAAATTTTAAAGATCCTGCACCGCGCTGGCCGGCCAACTGCTGGAGGCTGGTGGAGCAGCGTAAACCACTGTCGGTAAACCACATTGCATATAATACATTGCTAATATTTGTTCGGTCCACTGTGCCATAAAATTTTTACGACGTCGTTAAAATGATTTACGACTTTAGGAATTAGGAACGTAAACTACTTGTTTAAGACGCCAGTGGCGTGTATTTCAGCTAAGTTTATTAACACAGACAATTTTTTGAAATTGTCTGACTAAATAAGCATTATTTACAGCAAATTATATTACAAATATTAAGAGTTTTGTGTGCAGGCTAATTTTAATCTCCTATATTGATTTAAATGAAAAAAATTATTTCACAATTTTCGAATTTATAAAAGATATATGCACGTCCATGGAATCATAAAGTTGCACCGCTTTTTTTGTTCCCCAGGCGTATTTATCATTTTCAATTAAAATTAGAACGACTATACACGCAGTTCCAAAAACACATTCCACGTCTAGATTACGTTTTTTACTTTTACTATCACATGTCAGTGGGATATTGATCAAACGGTTCAAATTTAATATTTTGCCTTTAAAACTTGATCGGCTTACTCTCAAAATTTGATCTTAATTTGACGAAATTTGGTGATGATATACATTATGTACATATGTAAATCATAATTAGCTGAACGAAATACTGTCAGCGATGAACAATATGTACATTTTTTAAAATATTCAACTGATCATTAAAAATAGATTTTTTTAATTTTAATAAAGGAAATATAAACTGCTCGTCAAAATTAGCGAGACACTTTTTAGATTAGCGCCATTTGCGTTCTATTAGAGTAAGAGACTTTTTAATTTTTGGTAACCTATACGATTGATTTGAATGCCACGAAGGCGCTACGTTGTGACTTAAACGAATCGCCGTCTACACCCCAAAAAACAACCCCATGTTGAAATTTGAATTGTTGTAAGCAGGTCTTGATGCGTGGGGTGGCTCAGAAAGTTTTCCTGAGGATGCATTAGCTATTTTTGGCACACCCCGGATTTTTGGCATTAAAATCCACCCTATATGCTACCGAAAATTAAAAACCGCAAGTCTCTAACTCCAATAGAACGCAAATGGCGCTAATCTAAAAAGTGTTACGCTAATTGAAACGAGCAGTTTATGTTATAATGTGAGTAAGTTTAGAAAACAGTATTACTGATATAATTTGAATATATTGTTTGTTTTATTACCTTATACTCCTTTATGAATATTTGAAAGACATTGCAATTTGTACAACGTGTCCCTAGACCTACTTGTGAAAACGTTTTTTTTTACTCATTTTTTTACCTTATTTCAATAATGTGATGAATGGATCCACTGACAATTAGACATACTCTCTATCACTAGATGTTATGTCAATGATCGTGTAATGATCATCTATTAAATAATATTTTACAGAGTGCTTCCTTTCAAAGTGAGTGTATATTACTGACGGAATTGGCAAGACTCCTAAAACTCCTAAAAAAATATTCAGGTAAAATTTTGCAAAGTTTGTATAACAAGTTAATGTCATTTTAGGAAAACTTTTTATATATTCATGGTTTTATTTAACTTTCACTAAAACAATAGCACCAAAACTGTAGTTCCGCTTGAATTTTTGCAACAATAAAACCTTATTCATTTTGAAACAAACAAAATTAAGATCAATTATATTTCTATCTTGCTACCTAAAAAAATTACGTATAAATGAAAAAATAGCATTCTTTGATAATTTGGGATGAAATTATCAAACGATAAAATAGACAATTAAGTACTTGTGTATTTGTAATACCAAATAAATAAATAATTATATTACGTACATAATTATATAATATGTTACTGTAATTGCATTTATTCTATTTTAATTTCCTTTATTTTATTTTTCTCATATTGTCATCTTAATATATAAAACAAAATCGTGTTAGTTACACCATTTATAACTCAAGGACGGCTGGACCGATTTTTATGATCTTTGATCTGTTGGATTCGTCTCCGCCACGAATAGTAGTATAATTTAAAAAAATATCGGAAAAACGGAAAAAAAAGTATATAGAAAATTATTTTTTTATTGATGTCCACTGCAAATCAGTGACATACGGGTGATCGGTGATCGTGTAACTTTTGAACGACTTGTCCGATTGAGGTGGTATTTACTTGAACTGTCGAGACAACAGTTCACAGCTATGCTAAGATTCAATAAGTAGCGTCTTAGTCATAAAATTCATCAAATTTGATACTAAAAGGGCAGGACAACGTCTGCCGGGACAACTAGTTATTTATATTTATATCTAATAATCTCATATTTATCTCCAATAAACTTTTTGCTGACAAGAAAAAAATAAAGAAAAATGTAGTCCCCGAAGACAGTTCGTGAACACTCTATATATACATTTTACAGTTAGTCGATGGTACAGTGTTTATCTCATTCATTTTTTTCGACACCACTCTATTATTGGCCGACCCTCTTGTCGGCCGGTCCGTAGCACATCCAACACATGGACCACATACAACACCGAACATCAAAAAAAGGTAAGAAATGCATTACCCGTTTTTTTATTATTATTTACAGTCCATTATTCATAAACAAAATTGTTTAACCCATACATTTTCAATATTTTCATCTATTAATTAATTTTATTTTGGTGGCCACTATATTTTCCAGATAATGGACTATTAAATCCATTACAGAAATTACGATCGAATGCCTATTAAAGTTTATGACATCTACGCCTATGCAGTCGGATATTTCGTAAACAAATTGCCGGAAAGACCACATCAGGTGTTTGACTTATGACTTAATAAAATTTATGTACGGAATTTCGAAATGGAAAAAAAAACACATGGCCATGCTTACAGACGGCGTTTCATCCAAAGCTGAGGTAAATTACGTCTCTTCTTTTTTTTATTAAGTCTGGTTTTATTATATTTTTTTTATATAAATGTATTTGGTGCATTGGTCTTTGTGAATCATTTATGTTTCTATTAGTCATTAGTTTTGCGTCTTTCCAAAAATGGAAAATGAACAGTTCAGTGGCGGTACTTGAGGACATTGGGCCCAGAAGGAATTATTAAAAAAAAAAAGAATTTACTAAAACGATTAAAATTATTAGCCCCCCGTGGAAGTAAATAGTAGATTGAACATGAGCCCTTGAGGTCCTCCTTTGGATAGGACCCCCAAGTAGTGGTAATGTTTTGTTATACATATCTAGAGATGTGTAGCAAACAGAAATAATGGAAATTGACAACAATCGCGTTGTAGTATTTGTCCATATTTTTTTATGAAATACTGCATTTCAAACACATGTTTACGATGCTGGAGTAGGATTAGGACCTCCGGCATAGACAAATCCACGATTGAATATTTTGAGAACATTTTTTTATTGTATGACTATTATAGCCCATTGTTACGTAACATTCACAAATGTATGTTTATACAATGTGGAGGAAAATGTTAATTCGTAGCAAAGCTATGAATATATTTTGACAAATTTTTGGTTTGTTGTTGAAAAAGTTGATTTCTATTTTTAAATTGTTTTTTTTACATCTCGAAAAATACCGCAATACTTTTCAAAATGTGGATTCATTATCAGCTTGCTTTTTTTTTAATTAAACTTCCCAATTTTTAGTTCGGCAATCAAAACTCCTGATCTTTCTGAACTCGATGTCTTTGTACAAGTACAGTTTCCAGCGAAAAAATATAATATTTTTGTTAAACAAAATTTAGGAAAGGAACAATTTTTACAAGTTACCTACATAATTATATTTGAATCAATATTGTATTTCAGAACGAATTTTAAACTTGTCTTTAATTAGGTAACAGGTATATACATAGGTATACTTCAATATCCATCTGCACAGTTTTGTTTTCCGCCGATTTTGCACGCGATGTTTATATTTTTATGTTTACTTTTGTCCCATAAAACCCCTGTTATACGATGCGGGAGAAATATCCGAAAAATTTACACGTCGATAGTCTATAAACGCGAACGAATAAAAAAATACGCCGTATATCTTATTTTACGGTTTGTTTAAACGCCGTTGTTAACCCGATCTTGAAGGTCGGAATCATCGGTTAATTTAATCTGTTTGCTCCAGTTTTTAGAAGCCGATAATTTGAATTTTTAGCAGAATAGAATTTTGTAAATATTGTAAAGAATATTGTAGACTTATTCTCACCTATTTTTAATAAATAGGATTGACCGATCGATAGACAATGTTTTCCCAATGTCGACGAATTAATGTCGGGTACTAACAAAGTATTCTTAAAATCCCTTAAATGTCTTCGCGAGTTTTACACCAAATTCCCGAACCACCACAACTGATTCTTACTCGTTGGGGAACATGGTTGAAAGTCACTTTTTATTATGCCGAACACTACAGCAAATAAAAGCTGTTATTTTACAATTCAATCCTGCCGAAGCTGCAACTATTGAGGAAAGCCAGACCAAATTTCAAGATGTAACCGTTGAAACAGCTTTAAAAACTATTCATAGTAACTATAGTATAAAGGTTTATATGACGCCATACAAAAATATTAGAACAGTGCGTTGTCTTTAGCAGAGTCATTTTTGTAATGACTCTGTTGTAAGTAATTTTTTATTCGAATAGAATTACAATTCAGTATTGTTTTCTTCAAAATAACTTTCGTGGGAAGCCACACAGCGCTTGAGACGGTTCTTCCATTCCTCATAGCAGTACAGGAACTCATATAGGTACTGGGATAGTCTTCAACTGGTCGGTTACAGCCGTTTGAATGTCTTCTATGGTCCTAAAATTATGTCCCTTGAGGTGATTTTTCAATCTCGGAAACAGAAAAAAGGATTCAAATCAGGCGAATAAGGAGGCAGAGCAGACACAGGAATGTTTTTACTGGCTAAAAACTCATTTACTGAAATGGCAATGTGACAATACGCATTGTCGTGATGCAACATCCAGTTGCTCTTGATGTTTGGTCTCACATGCATGACCCTTTTTCTAAGTTTTTCAAGAACCTTTCTGCAAAATTGTTGATTTACTGTTTGGCCTGGAGGCACACACTCTTTGTGGACCATTCCCTGCCTATCAAAAACGCAAATCAGCATGCACTTGATCTTCGACTTGCTCATTCTTGCTTACACAAAACAATAAAAATTTCTTTACAGTTTTAAATATTCTAAGGTGACTAATCCTCAAATCCTATTTAAAATAACAAAAAATCAAGTTATTATTAGATTTTAAATGTGTTTATCGAAAAATGTACATATACAACTTACCAAATATAGCATAACCCAATTAGTACAATTCACGAAAAAGTGAACTTTTCCAAATAGCCTATACTAGTAGTATTCCACAAATAAAGCCAGTGACGTCTGAAAATTAGCCTACGTAGATTCTTAAATAATTGACTGCCCAAAATTTGTCCACATTAATTTGAAACAAAAACATAGAATATTGTATGAACAAACAATGGAACAGATACAGTTAATTGAGCTGTTATACCAGGAGATTCAGATATGTAGTGAACAAGGAACAATGTTCTGATGAAAAAAGAAGTTGTAAGGTTCGTTGTTAAGTGTGGTTAATAATGGTTAAGGGTTACAAGAGTTTGGATTTGATAAATCCGTGGTTACTTTAAATTATGAGGACAATATTGATGAATCCTGAAATCAATATTCCCTATTACCTATTAAAAAAATCACATGAGTATTATTTAATGCAAAAACACTTAACAACTGAGCAGACTAGAGTACTTTTTAATTCACTTTTAAACCACTGTAGTAAGCCACTACATACAGTTGGTAGATAGTCACGTAACATTGTACAACCTGGTAACGGCATCTCTGGAACGAATTTATTCCAGAACTAACGAAGTGGTTATTTATTGAGTACATTCAGAGGTACATCCCAGACATTGAGAGTAAGTCGAGTTCTCAAGGCATATCGTCTTTTTTATTTTTATGTTTCACTGTATGTGACAGATACAATCGCGTTTCTCCTTACACAGCAGGTTTTCCTTACACACACACACACACGCGCACGCACGCACGCACGCACGCACGCAAGCACACACACACACACATTGAGAGTAACACGCACATTGAGAGTAGCACGCACACGCACATTGTTTTACAGATTTACCTGCCAATTTGATCGATTAATATGTAACATTTTCATAAAAATAAAGGAGTACCTAGGTATTTTATAACGTGCCATGTTATAAAATTCGGCAAATAATATTTTTCGAAAAAATGGAAAAATAAAAAGGTTAGAATCTGCATGAAACATCGTATCTGACATATCGACGTGAACACAAACAATTTTTTTTCTGTAACGTTTCTCTATATTTAAAAAAAATAGTGGCATAGAAAATTATGCCAATAGAAAGTTTAAATGATATATAGCCGGGGTTGCTAATTTGATAGACCAACGCATTCGGTTCTTTCTTGGTTAAAATTGTCAGATCAATGGCGAAAATAATTTCTGAAAAAAAATGCACTCCCATATGGTGCAAACTTTGAGCGGACGCTGTATATTCTTATGCAGAAATGGCTTTTTATTGACAAAATAATACTTTCTTCGGAATAAGGGAACAATGAAAGCTTCCCGTATTCAATTTGACTTGAAAACGTTTTTATACTATAATATAAAAAAAACGCCCCCAAATTTATCGAGCCCCCCCCCCTCTTAAAATAAGGCTGACATTACATATAGCGTCTTTTTTTCGAGACCTAGAGTTGTTCTATAAATGTTTTTCCATCAAAGAAGAGTACTATAAGAAATATGAAAACCAAACCTACATAATGAATTAAAATAAATCAAAATAGTTGGAAAATTAATTCCGAAAATAAAAACATGAAATGATGAACATGAATTTATGTTCAAGATTTTAGACCTCATTTAAGTACTTAAAAGAATCAGGATACCCTTCGTACACTCATATTTACAGTCCTGAAGAGCACACTGAAAATATAATCATCTAACAATGTGAAGCTATCTGGATATTATAAACGATAAATAAAACCCGACACAAGATAAGATCCTCTTTCTCTGCTAGGAAAATATCAACACACCCTCGTAGCTGAGTTCCTGACGAATTTCCAAGAGCAAACACGGCGAGATTCCATGTCAGGGCGTGTGAACTCTGCCTCTCGGTATTTGCAGAAGATGTTTTGATTGTCGAGTCCATGTCTTGAGCGGTTTCCTATTTCCACTTTGACACCTCCTGAGAGGCTGGTCACTGCTAGATTAAATAAACAACTTTTTTTACAATCTGTTGACAATTCAAATACTAGAGTCGCGAGGAGATATGGGTTTCTGTTTTGATTGGGCATTTTTGGAATTATTTTGGATTTATTATCAGAGATAACAGATTGTGCGTAAAATTATATTTAAAAAAAAAACGGCGATCTTTATTGCCTAACAAACATTTTTTTATATGGATGTTCGTAACTTAAAGTACGGAATTTGGTTTTAATTTTTTTTTTTTTATAAAATTACTAGCAATACCAGTGCAACAAAACCCGATATTTTCCGTTGCGGATGCATATCTATTATATCAAAACTATTACATGAAAGTTCACCATACCACTTTAATACTTGCCACAATGAAAGAGATATCAAAGAGTTTCCCTACTTACCTGCCTCGTTTTGCAAAAACCGTTTATATCCGATGAAAAAATAAAAAATATATATATAATATTTTCAGTGTTTACATAATTTTCCTATTGTATTATTGCATAGTGTAAACATTTGATACTTATAGATACATACATTAGATATATCTGGATACTTACCAACATTTCTGAAAATAAATCATGCGATGGATCAATTCTACTATTTATTATGAATCTGGTCAATAAATACATACATATGTACATAATGAGAATTTGTCATTAACATAATTTTATATGTATGTATACTGATCACCTTACTTCCAATTTTATATTGTTTAAGAGAATCAACAAATGTTTACATACATAATAATAGATGTGTATTGCATATAAATAATTGAATATAAGTGCATACATATGTTTTAATTCTTTCATACGTTTTTAAATTGATAAAATTATTTTTACTATATTGTTCAGTTAGCGCCACCTTCACGTTACTAGTCAAACGTTACAGGAAAGCTAAAATAAATTCTGCTGTGAGTTTCGTCAAGGTCTAATACAGACATAATAGATGACGCCAACAGTCGCCGTTTATACACTAAATAACACCAATATTTTATACTTTAAAAATTACTAAATCACATACATATGTACATATTATGTAGGTATATCCTATACACATAAGCTAATTACAGTCAATCATTTTTATGCAATTTATTGTTGCAAAATTCTATTCGATATCTATTGATAATAGGATTAAATTCTTATTACATTCTATTACATCTCATGTAATTTAAAATAAAATGAATTCAGCTATAAAATGTTAATACCATTTTCCTTGAGTGGTAGAAACTATAATAGAACCAATACATCCATATATATGTCTATAGAGTGTGTTCATTGTATTTTGCCCCACTTTTAAATGGCTGTAGAAATGTTATTTATTGAGCTAGAAAATACAGCGAAAGATCAGCTTGCACAGTTTTTTGTAAAGTTTTATGATATAATATTACAAACTGTCAAATGTCAAACTTGTATAGAAGTTTTTATCGTGATATGCAATGTGTGCCTTTTATTTTTGTCAATTAGCGTCAAATTGATTACAACTATCACATTTTTGCTCCAGCAATTTTTAGTAGTATCTAGAAAAATGAACTTATCGTTTGTTACCTGTTACTATCATCATTGGTTATTATCATTATCAGTATGTTGCTATTAAGTGAAACAAGCAAATGATTTCACATAATTCCACTTATATTATTAATATACTTATAGTAATATCATAAACATAATGCCTCAATTAATACAGGGTATTCCGTCAGAATTTAGTTTATGTCAATATATGTCATTTGACAGTTTGTAACATTTTTGACAACACTGCAAAAAAATGCAAAAAAAAACACACAAGCTGACCTTTTTCTTAAATTTCTGGTACAAAAAATAAAATTTCTACAACCGTTTAAATGGGATAAAATAAAATAAAACAAACACATTGTACATATCATCGTCACACCACACCTCAGAAATTGCCATTTTCCCTCTAGGAATCATTATGATTTTATCAGAAGGAGAGTACACATGAAAAATATGTCGCACACACAACCAAACCCTTACCAAGAGCCAATTTCCACAGGCGGGGTTTGAATCCGCTCGGAGTAATCGGCATCTACCACATGACATTAAAACATTAAAATCTATTTATTGAATCGCTTTACCCACTGACCTATTGGCGCGGTGACATTATTATGTACATGCCTGTGGGGCATTCTTTGTCAAATCAGTCACCCCATCTGCCCATTTCATTTTTGCGAAAAAAATACTTTTCCGAGTATCAAAATTTTCGTCAGGAACTGTAGTTTTTGATGCCGTCTGGTGTTTTACAGAAATGATCAAACATAACCTCAAATGGCGGTCCTTATCAAGACATCGCACAAAAAAAATACGACTTTTTCATAGAAATTGCTGAAAAAGAAATAAACAACGCATATTTTTTGGCCAGACCAACATACTCGATGGCATTTTGACTCGCTGAATCCGAATCCATCGTGAGAATTGAGATATCTGATCTATTTTTTTTTTCTAACCTCAAAAAAAGCAAGTCAGAAATCAAGATTTGTAAAAATGGATAAATGTATGCAGTGATGATTTCTGACTGGCTTTTTTTGAGGTTACAAAAAAAATAGATCAGCTATCTCGATTCTGACAGTGGATTCGGATTCAGCGATTCAAAATACCATAGGGTATGTTGGTCTAGTCAAACAATATGCGTTGTTTATTTCTTTTTCAGCAATTTTTATGAAAATATCCTATTTTTTGTGCGACGTCTTGATAAGGACCGCCATATTGAGGTTAAGTTTGATCATATCTGCAAAAACACCAGGCGGCATCAATAACTACACTTCATTACAAAAATTTTGATACCCTGAAAAGTATTTTTTTTTCGCAAAAATGAAATGTCTTTTGTCTCAATATTTTCCTTGTGTGGATCAAAAAACGTTCAAATCCTTTTTTCATATCACCTTGTTTTGGTATGGGTTGTTTTCAAGTTAAGTTTTGCCTTAGTTTCATTTCAAAATATTTTCTTACAAATCAAATATTAGCCCCAAAATTAGCAAATTTGGAACTATTGTTGCGAACATTCTAAAACCCCACAAAAACTTAGTTGGTACCTAGACAAAAAAATATTCCTGGTCTACTACTGTAAGCCAAAATTAAGTTAAAGCGATTCCAGATAATATTCAACTGTTTTGACATTATGCCATGGCACACATGACTTATCTAATATAGCTAGTTTTCGCTGTGAAGTTAAAGAAATAAGAAATAATAATGGCAAAAATCTCGGATTAATGTAGAATTTATTTCGAACATTTAAGTAAGTGCAACATGTTACAAACAAATGTTTTACTAAAGTGCATTTTCCCAACCTCCTGATTATCTAAAAAAAAACCTTGGTGGGTGTTACTCACACGGGCGTACGAGTGGTCTCTGAAATATAACGTTGTCTAGGCCAATATAATTGAAATTCTTTTGAAGACGCTTGGTTCTTTGATGATGATCGCGTCCTTTAATGTTAACAGATAGATAGTAAAATAGTGAGTAGGTGTGATTTCGGTTAGCAATATTGAATAAGGGCTTATGTGACGTAATGCAGGCTATGCCCATTTTCGAAAATATTCATGACAATTAGTTCACTCATTTTTACAGTGTGTTAACATGAAAGTAAGCAATACATACATATATATGGGGCATTTCACGTCAACTAAGTGAGGTCTAAACAAATTTCTGTTTGAAACATACATATCACAATCGATAGTACTTGCTAAAAAAACTAACTTCCTTAAAATTTTAGATATTTTGGGCCACAAGGAGAGGGATGGTGAGGGTGAGAAAATACAAATTTTCGTTTCGACTCTATAATTTCAATCTTTCTCGGTAATAAAATGAAAAAAATTAAAAAGAAGGTTGCACTGGTTTTCGATGTGTTTTTTGCGTAGAATACGATAAAAATATTTTCAAAATTATTGGGGGTATTTTTCACCCTTATTTTGAGGATTGAAAGTTTAAAATCGAAATTTCGAAAAGTATGACACGATTTTTTTTTAATTTCTTTTTTTGTATTTTCGATTAATTTTTAATTCATAATGGGCGTCGACCAGGAACTGCGGCAGAAAAAACGGCCCAAAGGTGAAAAAACGTGGTTTTAACGTATTTTCTTACCCTGTGAGATAGTAAATGGCAAGTGAATAATATATTCCAAGGTTTTTGGGGTGTGGGTGTGGGTTCAAACAAAAAAATGTGAACAACATTTTTTTGTTTGAAATTTGAAAAAGATTCAATTTGAAGAAAAGAAAGTGAAGGTACGTTAGTGTAAGCCTAAAGAGAATGAAGGGTGATGGTGGAAGAATGAAGGGATGAAGGTTGGTATGAGAGCATTTTACAAATTATAAAAATTCTTGAGATGGATATCAGTGTGCAGTCATATAATATTTACTTGGTAGCCGATGTTACGCGTATCAAATACGTCGAGCATTCTTTGATCGATGCGGCAAAAGAGGCACGTTCCAGCATTAAATCGTCGAGAAAAGGAGACGAGGAGAACTATTTGAACGTGGAAGAGCAGATTTATGGTCCCGGGATCGCATATTAACTTCTTTAATACACTACTAGATTCGTTAGAAACTATGTTTACTCAATTTGAAAAAAAATCAAGTGAAAGTACGTTAGTGTAGGCCTGAAGAGAATGAAGTGATGGTAGAAGAATGACGCTAAATGAAGGGATGAGGATTGGTATGAAGAGCATTTTTCAAATTGTGAAAAGTCTGGAGATGGATATTGGTGTGCAGTCATACAATTTTTACTTGCCGATGCTACGCGCATCAAACACGTCGAGAATTCTTTGATCGATGCGGCAAAAGAGGCACGTTCCAGCATTAAATCGTCGAGAAAAGGAGACGAGGAGAACTATTTGAACGTGGAAGAGCAGATTTATGGTCCCGGGATCGCATATTAACTTCTTTAATACACTACTAGATTCGTTAGAAACTATGTTTACTCAATTTGAAAAAAAAAT
Organism: Aromia moschata; assembly: GCA_029963805.1. Classification (NCBI taxonomy): domain Eukaryota; kingdom Metazoa; phylum Arthropoda; class Insecta; order Coleoptera; family Cerambycidae; genus Aromia; species Aromia moschata. The sequence continues at coordinate 1,623,606 of JAPWTK010000004.1, forward strand.
CAAGTGAAAGTACGTTAGTGTAGGCCTGAAGAGAATGAAGTGATGGTAGAAGAATGACGCTAAATGAAGGGATGAGGATTGGTATGAAGAGCATTTTTCAAATTGTGAAAAGTCTGGAGATGGATATTGGTGTGCAGTCATACAATTTTTACTTGCCGATGCTACGCGCATCAAACACGTCGAGAATTCTTTGATCGATGCGGCAAAAGAGGCACGTTCCAGCATTAAATCGTCGAGAAAAGGAGACGAGGAGAACTATTTGAACGTGGAAGAGCAGATTTATGGTCCCGGGATCGCAGATTAACTTCTTTAATACACTACTAGATTCGTTAGAAACTATGTTTACTCAATTTGAAAAAAAAAACAAGTGAAAGTACGTTAGTGTAGGCCTGAAGAGAATGAAGTGATGGTAGAAGAATGACGCTAAATGAAGGGATGAAGATTGGTATGAAGAGCATTTTTTCAAATTGTGAAAAGTCTGGAGATGGATATCAGTGTGCAGTCATACAATTTTTACTTGCCGATGCTACGCGCATCAAACACGTCGAGAATTCTTTGATCGATGCGGCAAAAGAGGCACGTTCCAGCATTAAATCGTCGAGAAAAGGAGACGAGGAGAACTATTTGAACGTGGAAGAGCAGATTTATAGTCCCGGGATCGCAGATTAACTTCTTTAATACACTACTAGATTCGTTAGAAACTATGTTTACTCAATTTGAAAAAAAAAAACAAGTGAAAGTACGTTAGTGTAGGCCTGAAGAGAATGAAGTGATGGTAGAAGAATGACGCTAAATGAAGGGATGAAGATTGGTATGAAGAGCATTTTTCAAATTATGAAAAGTCTGGAGATGGATATTGGTGTGCAGTCATACAATTTTTACTTGCCGATTCTACGCGCATCAAACACGTCGAGCATTCTTTGATCGATGCGGCAAAAGAGGCACGTTCCAGCATTAAATCGTCGAGAAAAGGAGACGAGGAGAACTATTTGAACGTGGAAGAGCAGATTTATGGTCCCGGGATCGCAGATTAACTTCTTTAATACACTACTAGCTTCGTTAGAAACTATGTTTACTCAATTTGAAAAAAAAAAAAACAAGTGAAAGTACGTTAGTGTAGGCCTGAAGAGAATGAAGTGATGGTAGAAGAATGACGCTAAATGAAGGGATGAAGATTGGTATGAAGAGCATTTTTCAAATTGTGAAAAGTCTGGAGATGGATATTGGTGTGCAGTCATACAATTTTTACTTGCCGATTCTACGCGCATCAAACACGTCGAGCATTCTTTGATCGATGCGGCAAAAGAGGCACGTTCCAGCATTAAATCGTCGAGAAAAGGAGACGAGGAGAACTATTTGAACGTGGAAGAGCAGATTTATGGTCCCGGGATCGCAGATTAACTTCTTTAATACACTACTAGATTCGTTAGAAACTATGTTTACTCAATTTGAAAAAAAAAAACAAGTGAAAGTACGTTAGTGTAGGCCTGAAGAGAATGAAGTGATGGTAGAAGAATGACGCTAAATGAAGGGATGAAGATTGGTATGAAGAGCATTTTTCAAATTATGAAAAGTCTGGAGATGGATATTGGTGTGCAGTCATACAATTTTTACTTGCCGATTCTACGCGCATCAAACACGTCGAGCATTCTTTGATCGATGCGGCAAAAGAGGCACGTTCCAGCATTAAATCGTCGAGAAAAGGAGACGAGGAGAACTATTTGAACGTGGAAGAGCAGATTTATGGTCCCGGGATCGCATATTAACTTCTTTAATACACTACTAGATTCGTTAGAAACTATGTTTACTCAATTTGAAAAAAAAAATCAAGTGAAAGTACGTTAGTGTAGGCCTGAAGAGAATGAAGTGATGGTAGAAGAATGACGCTAAATGAAGGGATGAAGATTGGTATGAAGAGCATTTTTCAAATTGTGAAAAGTCTGGAGATGGATATCAGTGTGCAGTCATACAATATTTACTTGGTAGCCGATGCTACGCGTATCAAACACGTCGAGTATTCTTTGATCGATGCGGCAAATGCCCGTAATGCGATGCACGTTCCAGCATTAAATCGTCGAGAAAAGGAGACGAGGAGAACTATTTGAACGTGGAAGAGCAGCTTTATGGTCCCGGGATCGCAGATTAGCGCTACAAATTTTAAATAGTCGAATTTCTCATTTTTTCATGTCGACAACTCATTTTGAAACTTTAAATGGGTTTTTCTCGGAACACGATTTTTCAAAACGGCACGGCACGCAGCATAACTCCAACAATTTTCAATATTTTCGTTTGAAATTTTAACCACATGTTTAAAAAGACATTCTGAAGTGAAACACGTACAGAGTTTATAGTTAATTTAAACAATTTTTATAAACAAATAATTGCCCTTTTCTCGTCAAAAAATTCACTTTTTTCTTCAAACACATGCCAATTACTCAAAAATCATTATTTTTAAAATTCCGTACGTGTTTCACTAGCTGTACTCACGTTGATTAAGAGGATTTTTTTTGTTTCAAATCACAAACATTTTGCACCAGTTATGCTGCGTGCCCCGAAGTGACTCGACGACAACGTGTCTGCGGAGAAGAACTTTAGCGCAGCCATTTTGCAATATTTGTGGATGAAAAAATTTTTTTGTACTTCAATATATGACCAATAACCCCCTTAAAGCGTTTTTTCTTACCACATTTCCTTCAATCCGAAAAGAAATCGTCAAACAAGGGCGTAGCCGGGGGGGGCGATGGGGGCGATGGGGGCGATCCCCCCCCCCAAAGGGTCAAGTAAAAACCAAAATACTCGGGGGAATGCGGTTGCCGTTGCCTGTAGTGACCTTTTTTTTTTGGCTTTTATGTTTAATCTGCAGCGATCGCCCCCCCCCAAAGGGTCAAGTAAAAACCGAAATACTCGGGGGAATGCGGTTGCCCTTGGCTGTAGTGACCTTTTTTTTTTGTTTTTTTTGTTTCATCTGCATTGAGCGCCCCCCCCCCCCAAAGATAACTACTGGCTACGCCCTTGTCGTCAAAAAGGCGTTTTTTATGCTGTACAGTGGTGTTACCCCTTAAGTTAGATGGCGATCATATTGTTATTGATTTTACGTGCAAAACATTCAGTACCTGCTTACATATACAGCGAATATGTATAGAATAGGAATTACGGTACCATAGTATTCTAAAACATTTTAAATGTGTCTTTATTTTTACCTCTGCATTTTATTAATTTTCTGTTGTTAAAAATGGTCTTTATCCCACTCATTTCGGATAATCTCGGGACTACTGTAAAGAGTTTTATTTTTTTACAGAGTACTTTCCAAAAAAAAAAAGAAAGTAAAGTATTGGTGACACATATAATGAGATACCTTGCACAACATTTTGACCAAATTTAAAGTTATCTGTTAATATAACAACCCAAAAGGTGAAAAAATTCTTTCAGTTTTCAGCGAGACATCATAAACTTCAGACTTCAGTACATACGACGACAACTTTTGACGATTTCTGTCCTATTTGACGAGAATAAGACACCCTTACATTGAGTACCATGGAAGTACGTAAATGACCCCTTATAAGGAAGGTACTATATTACTTCTTGACTTGGGGATAAATTCGAAGGCGTACATGGTGTCAATAAAAAGCCAACGCTCGCAGAACCATAAACAAAATTACGTTCTCATATCTGATTCTCGCGGAATATTTTAGCGTCAGGCGGAAAAATAGCAATAAAATCATGGGTCGGCATTAATTATTCATCAGGACAGAATTAAACGATGGAATAACAATTAAATACATCTAATGAAATATTAAATTTCAATTAACATAGCTATCAAATAAATTTAGGCGTGGCGCCGAATGAATCTCAAATTAGTCGTAGAAGTAATAAAATAATGTTTCGGATTTGGTTCGGCTTGTATTATTGACGCAAAAAGTGTAATGAATAAATGATTTATTTGAAAATTTATTGCCGTGGTCTCACGAGGGACGAATTTCAAAGAGTGCCACGTTTGGTTCTTTCGACAATGGTATATACTAGACGGAGCAATCGAGTATAGTGAAATATACCCATTTTACAATTGATTCCTCCAAATCAAGTTCTTTTCATATCCGTCTACTTTCGAATTGATTTTGATAGTACACGACGTGACATAATTTCGAAAGTTTATCAATTGAGCGTCTAAACAGTCCTTAGCAATACTTTCTATTTCTGACCACAAAAATATATACACAATAGTTTCGGAAAAAGCTATGACCGAGACGTTTACTTTTTATTCTTTTTTTTATCTGGTTTTGTGACTTAAGGTATTTTTAGAATAAATGGTTCAACTTAATTGAACAACTGTAAACCTTAAACACAATAAATGGAATCAAGACGAAACATATATGTAATTTTATACCAGTTATCTTTATCACACATGAACTTCCTCAACATTGTATATGAAATCCATAATTTGATTATTCTTAAAAGATGAAGCTATGTATATACAGGGTGATCCACGGTGAGTGGCCTATTAAACGTTTTGGGAGAACTAAAAATGTTATGAATCTGAACATTTGTATTTGTGGGTTTTTGGGGATGCTCTACACATCTAAAATAATGGCGACGTTCTGGCACTTCCGTTTATACCGGAAGTAAACACTAACTTCGTTATTTTAAATGAGATGCTATATTTTACGTCATATGTGTTTGATTTCTACTCGTTACTTTAATAACCATTGAATATCTCTAAAACGGTCCTCGGTTTTCGAGGTATATCAATTTAAAAAAAAAAATTAAATTAGGTAAGAAAAATATTAAACTCTCACTGTGGTTAAATTTAACCGTCGATTTTTTTACCACATAATTACAAAAGATGGAATTTACTTGTAATTATACTGCATAAATGCCAAAATGTACAGGAGAGGAGGAACATAGAGGAACAAACTTGAAAAACTTTGTCTTTCATTTCCTTAGTCGCTTGTTTTAAATGGAACGTACTGTATTTTATTGTTTTGTGCACTCCTCTTTTTATCCTCTTTTGATACGTATTGTCATTCCCCATCCCTACAATGTACGGTTTTCGAGTTATATCACGTAATTTATTAACGTTGCTAAAAGATGAGTCAGAAGTTAGATAGGGTGTAGTATGCCATTGATAACAAATGTATTCAAAACAATCATAACAAAATTATTTTAAGTCAAATGAATTTATTTAACTATGTATAGTCCTTCTATTTTTAATTGAAAATGATAAATACGCCTGGGGAACAAAAAAAGCGGTGCAACTTTATGATTCCATGGGCGTGCATATATCTTTTATAAATTCGAAAATTGTGAACTAATTTTTTCATTCAAATCAATATAGGAGATTAAAATTAGCCTGCATACAAAACTCTTAATATTTGTAATATAATTTGCTGTAAATAATGCTCATTTAGCCAGACAATCTCAAAAAAATTCTCTGTTAAACCTAGCTGAAATACACGTCACTGGCGTCTTAAACAAGTAGAATTCGGAAAGTCGTAAATAATTTTAACGACGTCGTAAAAATTGTATGGCACAGTGGACCGAATAAGTATTTAAGGTGTATTAGATACAAAGCAAATCCAATAGTATAATGGATCGGCATTCGCTCGCTGATCGCGGCGTCGCGTTGCCGGCTCTTCAAAATTTTATTAAGTATAGTAATATACATAAAGTTGTTTTAATTTGTAATTATTTTTTACAGCAATTTTAAACGCCTTATTTTAATGCTAACTAATAAATTTATAACTACATATGTATTTTTTTTAAATACTTCCAAACTAGCTTTCTAAGAACGTCACGAACTAACAGTTTACTGAAATATAAAGTATACTTGTATAGTGAGCTTAGCAATTTTAGAAAATATATCTGACAACCTTGCTTTTTTTCTACCTATTTTCAATTTAGAATGGAAATACAGTACCTGTGGTTATATATCGTAACTCTGAAGTTTGTGTGAAATAAAGATGACTAGTAATTATTCTAATGAAGTATTCTCAATTATTTGCATGGAGAATTTCACAGACGTGTTAGAAGAACATGCAGAAGATTATCAACAAATTGCATCCTAACTTGCCACCTAAGAACGAAAAGAAATGATGTTACATTCTCGAAGAATATATAAAGTAAATTGAGTAAATCTGCATTAGAATAATTTTATTTTGTATGTACATGTGTACAAATATTTTACCCAAACTGTAGTGCTACGATAAACAGCAGGTAGTTACATCAATTTGACATATAAAATATTGGTTATGATACATTTGTTGTCCATGGCATACTACACCCGATGTAATATTACTGTGACCCATATTTTAACCATGTTGATAAATAACATTATATAACTCGAAAACCGAACACTTGGACACATACTAGGAATGTTAGTATTTATCGAAATAGGATAAAAAAAGGAGCGAACAAAACAATAAAATACAGTATGTTGCATTTAAAATAAGCGACTTAATAAAGATCAAAGTTTTGCAAGTTTGTCCCTCTATTTTGAGGAGGATAAAATAACGAATAAAACTCAAATATGGCGTAAAAAATACAGCACGTGTAAAATACCATATCTCATTTAAAATAACGAAGTTATTATTTACTTCCGGTATAAACGGAAGTCCCAGAAAGCCATTATTTTAGATGTGTAGAGCATCCCTGAAAACCCCCAAGTACAAATTTTCAGCATCATATTATTTTTAGTTCTTCCAAAATGTTTAATAGGCCACTCACCATAAAGCACCCTGTATATAAATTATGAGATTCAACCTAAATAAGAATGATTACCATAACAAGACTTCAAAGAAGTAATGACTAATGGCATAGCTACATAACCATCAGTTTCAGACCCTACCGTGGCTTTTTAAGATGCTATGGCCTGCTACGATTATTTTATACCACCAAAATTCAATGACCATTTAACAATTTTTGTATTTAAAATCTGAAACCATAGCATTAATTAGGACCCCTCAAACCCCCAATGTACGAAATTTGAACAAAAAATATACAAGGTGTTTCTTCCTATACGATATCAAAATTGAACATAACATCGAATTTGAAAACCAATAGAGGAGTCAAGTGTGCCATGGAGTAATGTAGATAGTTGAATGTTATCTGGAATCACTTAAACTTAATTCTTGGCTCGATATATTATTTTCCTTGTGTGGTATTTAGGGTCGTTTTAGTATTTAGGGTCGTTTTAAGTTAAGTTTTGCTTTAGTTTCATTCCAAAATATTTTTTACAAATCAAATATTAGCCCTTTTTGGGCGTAAATCAGTAAAATTGGAACTATTATGGCGTAAATTCTAAAACTGTATTCAATATATTAATATGCACTTACAAGAAAAAACTTAATACCTAGCCTAGTCAAAGTTGATACCCAGCCAAAAAAATATTTCTTGTTTACTACTGTACGCCAACATTAAGTTGAATATGAATGATTCTACATATGTCCATGATGAAAAGTATACTTGGTTTTTCGTTTTAGTGCATCTAGATAATAGAAATTTATTTTTATACATATGCGTATTATTTTTAATGAATGAAACAGCCTAGACCTTTCATATGTAAATAGTAAGAAGTCAGAAATATGTACCCAAAACATTTAATCGTGTCATCCTCAGATGTTTCTCAGTAAATTTTGATTTACATATGTATAAAAATACGAACAAGCAAATGCAACATAATATGTGTTTATTTTAAACCGAAACAAGGTCCAATGAAAACATTATACATTATAAACACGATTTTATTTTCAACATGCCTTTTAATACGACAACTTTTTTTATTATCGCGCAAGTTTAGGTTTAACTGTATTATGAACTAAAAATATGTCATTGTATATATACGAGGTGTGTAATTTAAGTAATGAGATTGGCAACGTAGCGCCAGATCTAGCAATATTGGGGAGACGGGACTTGGAAGGGCGGTAGGTTAACACGTAGTGCACCTTCAATAAAAATTTGAACTTGTTAGTCATTTGTATGTTCTTTGTGACGGTTTTTTCTAGTGCGAATTAAAAATGAATGACATTAATTTTGAGCAACGGTGTGCTATCAGGTTTTGCATCAGACTTAGGACACAGCGATCCTCAGTTAATGACAAGAATGATCGGGGAAGAGTTACATTTGAATCACACCACACCATTTGCACGAGAAAAATTTGCGCAAAATTGGTTCCAAAAAACCTTTCACAGGAAAAAAAGGACATCAGGAGAGAAAGGTGTCTTGAATTTTTGGAATCAATTGAAAATGATTTGGAACGTTTTCCGTCCCCATTTTATGGAACGTGCCATTACTGGTGATTATTTGGATATTTGCGTACGACCCGGAAACCAATTTCAAGCTCTCCAAGATCCAGTAAGAATGAGACAGATCAAATGCATGGTGATTTGCTTTTTTGATTTGAGCCAGGGAATTGTCCACAAAGAGTTTGTGCCTCCAGGCCAAACAGTAAATCAAGACTTTTACAGAGAGGTTCTTGAACAACTTCGAAAAAGGGTCATGCATGTGAGACCACACATCAAGAAAAACTGGATGTTGCATCACGACAATGAGCCTTGTCACACAGCCACTTCAGTAAACGAATTTTTAGCCAGTAAACACATTCCTGTGGCTCCTCAACCTCCTTATTCGCCTGACTTGAGTCCTTGTGACTTTTTTTCTCTTTCCTAGATTGAAAAATCACCTAAAGGGACGTCATTTTGGGACCATAGAAAACATTCAAACGGGTGTAACCGACCAGCTGAAGGCTATTCCAGTATATGAGTTCCAGCACTGCTATGAGGAATAAAAGAACCGTCTCCAGCGTTGTGTGACTTTCCAAAGAAGTTATTTTAAAGGAGACAATAATGAGTTGTAATTCTATTCGAATAAAAAAAATTAAAAAGCCAGTCTCATTACTTAATTTACACACCTTGTATATTATTTATAGATCGCTTTCTAAAATATGCGTTCCACTCAATTAGTTAAAGGAAACGATTTTCGAAGCGGGTTTCTAACGCTATTTCGATTTAAATTATTATCATAAATCACTGTCAAAAAATAGAGAATATTTGACAAATGAGATGTAGAATAATGAAATCCTGCAGGAACCTTCCTGTGACAGTCATCTCGGTAGAAAGTGATCTACTAGTATTGTTACTACTATCTGTTAGTAAAAAACATTCAAAGTCCTTGATTTTTTACATCTGTCAACAAAAAAAGTCATTTAATTGTCTACAAAAACTTAAAACGGCATTTTTTTTCAAGGTGCTAATGAGGACAACATTTGGCCAATTAGATTAAATTCTAATCAAACCGCATTACGAGTTAGTTGGCGGCAAAAAATGTATTTTTGCGACGAAAGCAAAACACATCTGTAATTTATTTGTTGTAGCTCTGTTTAAAGCAATATACTACGTATACTCGTATTAATGGCCCATAATAAGCGTTTTTTGTAGAAATATACCCCAGAAATATTCCTGATAACGCGTATAGGGTTGGTTTTATAAATGAATACCTCCTCTAGAGGGCGCTAATGGCAAACATGACATGTTGCTTTTTTATACATATTTTTTTTTCATTAGGAATTTCAATCTGAGCCAGATGGTGTGATGCGCAATTTAATTCGTTAAAAACGTAACGTACTTTCAACACAGAATAAATTATATTGACTAAATAATCTACTCATGCTGTTCCCTTAATAAGGCTGTTATTGAGTTCATGATGTTATATAGTTTTTTGACAATTAAACAAAAACTAATAAGAAAAGCATATAACATATAAACATATTTGTATTCAGAATGATATAGGGAACTTAAATTTGTTAAAATATAGGAACAGGGTATTCTTGTTAAAAAAAAAACTTGCTTTCTTATACCCCATGTATATATATGGAGCTTTAGTAAAACCATTATCCTATCCTACATAAAAAAATATATATATTTTTTTTTACCTTTTTAAAACCTAACAGGAATTAAAAAAAATAAAGGGGGAGGTATTAATTCATAAAAGCAACCCTGAACAATTTTAAACAGGGCCGTATTAAAATATTCTAATATTTTCGCCCGAATTAGAGTCGTATTCGTCATCTCCAGAATAATCTACACTCGTACTTTTTTGAACTTGGTAGGTTGTTGATCTTCTCAAGGTCTGAACATTATTTTTGTAATACCCATATTGCAGATAACGTAAAAGTAAAAAAAGTGTAAAATACTAACGTAACGACAAACAAATATATGTATGTACCTACATTCAGTTATTCACTAAACTATATACACAGAGAAACAGCGAATTGATAAATATTTAAACGCCTGCTCTGTATTCTAAAGCCACCTGCTGTTCTGAAACGCAAAAAATGGTAGGCTCTATATTCTACTAATGTTGAGTGTAATCGGAGCTAATAAAAATAAATGTACAAGTGGTTAATACATCTCTAGTTTTGAATGAAATTGATACCTTAATAATGAATTAAAAGTTATTATTGCACCGCTTTGGCTAGTATGTAGTTAACGTCGGCTGCCTTTAGTATTTTTTTTATTTCGTTGTTATGAAGAATACTTAATGTCACAGGTATTTTATTTGTTAATATTCTGATCAAATAGTCTTTAATCTTTCAGAGGCAATTTTATTATATGTACATATATGTTAAATATATAACCTTTTAGGCCTAAAGAAAAAAATATGACACCGTCTCTGACCTTTCCAATTACTGCTCCCTAGTTTCAATGATCCTAATCCTGGTTAATGTTAACTTCCTCAATAGTTGGTTAGGGCACTCGTACATCAAATATTTACTGCATCCATAATATGTTTTGGTAAGTAACAACAGTTTGAATATAAAGACACTATTAGTTTTAAGAATAATTTCTATTATTATTATTATTTATTTGCATTTTTTTAAGAATTTATTTTATTTATCTACCATCGTCAATAATGCCAGATATGAAAAAACGAAAAGTACAGATCACTCTTTTTTATTATCTTCTTCAAGCAAGTATCTGCTTTCAGAAGTAGATACTTACAGAAAATTTAGTGGCAGGGTATCTGTTCTGACCAATTGTTTTTTTTCAAAAATCTGAAAAAAGTTTTTTCTGCAATAGTTTTCCTACAGTCTTTCATACAATTGGTTACGGTCAACTATTTTGAGGTATGTACTCGGCTTTAGATAATTCATACAGTATGAAAACTAGAATCCTTTTCGAGTAAATTCAGTAATATGAAAACTGTAAATTTTTCACAAAAACGGTGAAACAGATGAAGTAATGATTTTAGTGGCGCCTATATTAAATCTGATTAATTTTACTTTATATGCTTGTGATGTCACCAGTTTTGAGTTATGACGTCATATACTGGGTGTCTCAGCTTTTAGTTTACAGACTTTATCTGCTCACCCAGGATAGTTTTAAAAAATTATATACAAGCTCAATTTGAAAATTTATTAAACTAATTGCTTATAATTACTGAAGTATCTCATTGATCTGATTAAAATTACTTTTAACAATACCTCTCAATTGTTTCAAAACTGACAAGGCAAACTGAAAATTCTTTGTATTGTGAAATAATAGCTGTTTGACTTTGAAAATCTCCAAAACGGTTGAAGATAGGTATAGCGTATGTTACATGAAATATGTGTAGAATTGTTCGGTAAATCCAAAAATGTCGAAAAATACAGGGTGTTGTATTTAAAAAACTTATATTGACACTGACATAACCTCAAGGTCACTAGCACATGTCAAACGGAATATGTCATTTTATAGGCCTCGTGAATTCAAGTAACTTTTGTATATACATTTTTTTGCTAACTATCCTGGGTGAGCAAATAAAGTCTGTAAACTAAAAGCTGAGACACCCTGTATATTTCTTGTGAAGTGGTGTATTTTATTTCCACATCCACGTAGTGGAGTGGGAGTAGAGTAATTTGCGTCATTTTTGTATAGTACTTTTAAAGGCCTTTTCAAGAAACGCATAATGAATATCATCATATTTAACAGTTTTTGAGAGATTAAAATTGTACATTTTAATTATATGATTATAATTTGTAAAAATATATAGGTAAAATTTTCAAAATCTGAGAAACAATTGACGATATTAAGTGAAGATAAGAATATTAAGTATGGATCTCTTGAAAAAGCCTTTAAAGAAACGTACTAACCAGAAATTATGAAATGAAAAATATACCGTTCCATAAAAAAATGTGTATGACGCCATAACTCAAAAACTGGTGACGTTACAGATATTAAAATAAATCAAATTAAGCGCCACTAAAACCATTAGCTTCTTCTATAAATACAGAGTTTCCACACTGTATAGAAAATGTTATCCCGTCTGAGTGAGTCATTAAAAGTGCACAGCTGCTATAAAGCAAACTACAAAAGAATATTGTCAACACTTACTACGTTATTTATTTTTATGCAACGAATATCAATTTTACGTAAGATATAAGTAAACGCGAGTATGTAATATAAGGATTAAATGGGATTTATATCTAACTGACGTGTGGCCGATTAAAGAAGAGTATAATAATGCTTATTTTCTTGAAATTATTTTGTGGGAGATTAAACAAAAAATGTAGTGCCATTCTAACTCATAGAAACATTTTTTTATGCATAGAAATTTGGAACACTAACTAAATTTTGAATGTAATTAATTATAGGCGAAATGTTCTCAGCTTTAACGAATACTTCATGTTGGTCTGCGAGATAGTTTAACATTTATGTACATACACCCTAGGAAATTGCACCTTTACATATTGGCGATACATGTGTAAAATAGAATAAGTTAAAAGACACCATTAAGGACAGACAAAGACAGTTAAACAGTGTGTCACGCTTGTGTACGTATTAGAAACGTATGAGACCTGCGCGTAACAGAAAGTGGAGAGGGGTTTTTCACACCGTCCATCACCTACCGAATTTGAGTGGGACTCAGTACTTTTACGCAGCTATGAGGGCGTACATCGACTTAGCTGTATGAAACGAAATTCTTACGTAATTCTGACTTTTACAATTATCCCATACACTTAAAAGAAGTGTCGAATATAATTGTATTTATTTTCAAATTTTTGTATTCCTTAACTAACCGGTCTGCAAGAAAATAAAATTGAAGTTCTATAAAAAATAAAAAAAATAAAAATATAAATCAACCCGGTTATAAGACGAAAGAAAGAATAAATGCCTATTGAATAAGTGGTTCAAAAATGTCGCTCCTTTGTGCTTCGCAAAAACCTGTCTATCATAAAACTCAGTTCTTACGTGTTCTAACACTTCAGGGGGAAATATTATTATGGACTTATACAATTCTGGCCCGTAAATCATTTAAATTTCGTGGTCTTTCATGTTCATGTCCGTAAACAGTTTGTCTTATTTGTTAAATATTTGTTGGCGTTTAAGGAACAGTTTATAAAAAATGGCCCAACGATGGAATCGCCTAAAATACCAACCCATACATTTAACTTCTCGGGATACAGCGTACGCACAGGAATACTCAAGTGCTTATTTTCTGTAGACCAATAACGATATAATAATTCAATTCACACGTGCGCATTATAAATTATGGGCGGGGCGTCCCGCCTACATATTTTATTGCTACCCTATCACGAAAGACAGAGAATAACGCTCATAAAAGTTTTAAAATGACATATCAGTCTGGCAACTATGGATATAACATTTCTCTGTCAGTTCCCTTTACTTGAAGAGTTTATTCTTTTCTATCTTTTAATGCTCGACTTTGAAATCTTGGACGTTCCAACCCTGTATGTAGCTATGCAATTATTACATACATACAGCGTGGCAGAAAAGTCGCGTGTAATGCCTTTAACTTTTTAATAAACTTGTATAAAAGTTTTTCATCAGTTTATTTGTAATCTTTCTGCCAACATGAAATAATTTTGTCTTTTCGCGTTTCATGTTGATATAAACATGGGGCAAATAAACTGATGAAAAACTTGCATTCAAGACATTTTTTCATATACAAGGTTATTAAAAAGTTGCAGGCATTATGCGCGACTTTTTTGACACGCTGTACATACATGGCATTACAACAATTATGGCGAGATCATGCAATTACAAATTAATAAAATATTTAACGATTTCTTTCTACGTCTCACCAAACCACGTACACATGTCCCTAAGCTATTTGATATACGTGAGTTTTATGAAAATTACACTGCAGCGCCAGCTTTGGCATAAGCTAAAATAAAATACACGTAGATAATGAGACAAATCATGAATGCATAATTTGTTGAACACATTATAATTACTAATTTTAATATACGATATAAATCTGAATTACCATTTTGAAATAATGCGCGGAACAAAGCTAACTATTGTTAAGTCGCAATATAATTTTGAAAACAGAAACTGAAAAGTAATTGGGACATGAGTACATTTTGTGTATTAAAGGAAGCTTCCAGTACCCACTCCAGGAGCATTGAAAATGAACAACGTCAAGGTCATCTTGAAACTTATTTAAACGAAGAAATTAAACAGTATCTTGGGTTGTCTACGACAGTTCTCGCCGATCTGGACAGCGGGTTGAAACTGATAAACCAAAGAAAAACCTTACACACTTACACTTATTTGACAGTATGGGGGACTGCGCGTGGAATATTGGACACTGAATATCTACCAAGAAGCCAAGCAATTAACTCAACATCCTATTGCTCGCAACTCGACACAGTTCATGCTTGCAACTTGCTTCTTTAGTCAACATAAAAGGGCATCTACTTCTTCACGATAATGCAACACCACACGTTGATTTAGAAACGCAAAGAAACATTTAATGTTAAATTGGAGGTACTGTCCCATCTGGCTTCAGTCCAAACCTTTCTCCATGTAATTATTATTTGTTTTTGTCATTATCTAATTTTTGTATGTAGCAAGCGGTTTAAAACTGAGGTTGATCTTTTCTTCATTTCTAAAAACCCAGACTGTTTTTTTCTCGTGGAATGAATTTATTTGTAGAACATTGGCAAAAAGTTGTCGATTCGAATGTCGTTTACTTTGTTGAATAAAATTTAATTTGATGCAACTTATGAACTTTTAAAGTTGAATGTTGAAAACGTAAATTACTTTTTCCGGTACCTAATATTTTCACAAAAAGCTTACTTAATAAACCTAATACACATTACTAGGTATATAATTATAATTTTATTACCATTACAATAAGATATATGTGTTATAATAAATGAATAATTCACAAAATATGAAGTTACGATAGTATATTCGTTAATATTTTCTATTTTGAGACATGATGTCAAGTTAGCAATTTTCTTTACAATTTATTGTCAGCTTAGATTTGATACGAAAAAAAAAAATAATGCAATTTTATCTTTACTGCTCTCATCTCTACCCATATATTTTTATCGACGGACAAGATTTCACATTTAAATTGCCAAAAGAAATCTCATCAATGGAATGAAAAAATGAAATATAATGTTTTTTTCACATTTTTTTAAAACTGTTTCCTTTGCTTGCTTTTTTTGAATAGTATTAAAAATGGCAATCTGGGTTTATACACTGTACGCGCTAATAAAATTATATATTAGAGTCTATAAATTGGGTAATCTAGTCTGCATTTACTTGTTTACTATGGAAGCTAATGTTGTTCACTACAATAGTGAAGTTCAACAATAATATTTAACATACCCCAATGGGATCTGTTAAAAGTGGGGATGCTCAAAATTGAACACATTGTATATCACATTTTTCCGTGTCCAGTCTAGTTAGACACTGTCCATGTGTCGTTTCTAGTTGCCCCAAAATGATGTAGTAAATCTGGCTAGCAGCTGCAACAATACAACGACAAATCAATAACATTCGTTCGATAATATCCGACACCCATAATAACCACATGCAACTAAGCTCCACCCACTATTAACAAGAGTCAAATTGTGTGAAACTTAGAAAGTAATTTGTATATTTTTTTCTGCCTTGGCATAATAGACAGGAAACGAAAACGTTGCATATGTCATTAAAAGTATGTATTTGAATACATCTCTTTCAAATACCATACGTCAAATAAATATTTTATTTCATATAAACTTAAAATATCGACGTTTCAGAACATTTTTGGCTCAAAAAATGTCCTTAAAATCAGTCTGTAATAGCAATTAATTCACATACTTAGGATATTAATTTATAGGTAAAAGTATAAAAAATTTCATGATATAAGAAAATGCAGAGGTTAACATTTAAAAATATAGTAACCTCTATAGAAAAGACACTCATATATTATTCACTCATATATTCATACACCAAAGATATTTTTATTTTGTTAAATGTCAAAGATGAGCTATATTTTCATTGTAAGGGCCTGGTTTAACAATGTTTGTTAAAATTGTTAGACTGTTGAATTTTTAAAAACAGTTTTTATTATAATTTTTTAATATAATATATTTAATAATAATACAATATATTTAAAACAGTTTCAAAAATATGTACTTGATAACGCCTCCATCTTTACCCGAAATGTCAAAATTTAGGTGTTCCATATTGCAAATTTCATATGTAATCCAATTATGTAAGAATATACAGGATATTTCGTGAACAAACTTGCAGTTCATTGCACTTTCGGATAAACCAGAAGTGTTGCTTAGATGTACAATATGTCAAAATGTACCTAAATTTAAAAATCGTACTCCTATAGATAAAAAAAATGGCAGACTGATATATCTCTCTGACTCATATGTATATCTCGTTGACATCTGATAATCGACCAATTCACCCGTGATCTATCGTGAATAATCACTCAGATTCGAGTCGGATCACAGGCGAGGCTTTGTGCCCGCAGGTCGTTTTAGGCGTTTCGCTCGATTTATTTGTTTTTGCTCGAATGTACATGTTTATATGGGGCATTTGTATATGGGGCATTTCACGCCAACTAAGTGAGGTCAAAAAAAATTATGTTTGAAACATATCACAATCGATAGTACTTGCTAAAAAACTAACTTCCCTAAAATTTTAGATTTTTTTGAGCCACAAGGAGAGGGATGGTGAGGGTGAGAAAATACAAATTTTCGTTTCGACAAAAATTTCAATCTTTCTCGGTAAGAAAATGAAAAAAATTAAAAAGAAGGTTGCAATGGTTTTCGATGTTTTTTTTGCAGTAGAATGCGATAAAAATATTTTCAAAATATTGGGGGTAGTTTTCACCCTTATTTTGAGGATTGAAAGTTTAAAATCGAAATTTCGAAAAGTATGACACGATTTCTTTTCAATTTTTTTTAATTCCTTCCCTTTTTTTTTGTACTTTCGATTAATTTTTAATTCATAATCGGCGTAAACCAGGAACTGGCCCAAAAAACGGCCCAAAGGTGAAAAAACGTGGTTTTAGCGTATTTTCTCATCCTCAGAGATAGTAAATGGCAAGTGAATAATATATTCCAAGGTTTTTGGGGTCGCTGATTACGAATCTAACGTCAGATTTTCAAAAAACAAAATGGCGGATAGTAGTATGGTAGTCAACTTTTAAAAAATGGCTAAATTTTAAATTTAAAAAATATCATTGTATTCTACGGGAAATTTTCTACATTAGATTCGTAATCAGCGACCCCAAAAACCTTGGAATATACTATTCACTTGCCATTTACTATCTCACAGGATGAGAAAATACGCTAAAACCACGTTTTTTCACCTTTGGGCTGTTTTTTGGGCCAGTTCCTGGTCGACGCCCATTATGAATTAAAAATTAATCGAAAGTACAAAAAAAAAGAGAGAAATTAAAAAAAAATGATAAAAAATCGTGTCATACTTTTCGAAATTTCGATTTAAACTTTCAATCCTCAAAATAAGGGTGAAAACTACCCCCAATAATTTTGAAAATATTTTTATCGTATTCTACCCAAAAAAACATCGAAAACCATTGCAACCTTCTTTTTAATTTTTTTCATTTTTTTTATTGAGTAAGATTGAAATTTTAGTCGAAACGAAAATTTGTATTTTCTCACTCTCACCATCCCTCTCCTTGTAGCTCAAAAAATCTAAAATTTTAGGGAAGTTAGTTTTTTAGCAAGTACTATCGAATGTGATATGTTTCAAACATAATTTTTTTTGACCTAACCTAGTTGGTGTGAAATGCCCCATATGTATATCTGTTAATTTTATTTTAATTTAATAGAGACAACGCATATGCAAGTGCATTAAAATGTGTTACTCTAGTCATAATATCGTCGTTTCAACAAATACGAGCTCATTTATTGTCAGTAAACTGTGACAATTGTGGTCTTACAACGTGATCACGTGGCCTTGTGCATAGCTACAAATTTAAATCTTATTTAAATCTCCACTTTTAAGTTTAAATCCTATTTAAAGTAGCAAATAGATAAATTAGCCGTAAGACCACCTTGTATCTTCTAAAATTTCAGATACAAGGGAGATACAAGGGAATGACGCCCTTAATATTGAATTTAGTATGTGTTTTGTTTCTGAATCAATAGTTTGTTTTGTTCGAATCCGCTGTACACAAAGTCAGATGTTCTTGTGGTTTTCACACTTCATGGCGTCGTATAGTCTAGATACAATGTGTACCTACATATGTATATCCACAAGTTTGTGGTGCAAGGTCAAATGCGAATCAGCGTTTATTGCATCGAGTTAACCGCAACTTTTCAGTGCAAAAAAAATTGCTGTACACATACTTTTTTATCTTCTTTTGAAGGCCAGCGTTTTCCTTTTCTATACCTATTGAAAGTTTCATTGTTTGTTTTTCTTAGCTCATTTTATTCTTTTATTATGTAACAACGGGTTGCTGTTAATTAAATTTGTCATATTTAATTAAACGAATCCGGAAAGAGAGATCCACGAGATTACCGCAACTTGTGATAAACGACTTTGTAAACCAATACCTGGGAAAAAAAAACTAAACAGTTATTTATCACAAAATAAAAAAATCAAGGCTTAATATTTTATGCAAGAACGGCCGAAATTGTGAAGCAAAATAGATTATCGGATCATTTTTGTAATAACCGTACTCAATATCATATTTACGACAAAATTATGGAAAAATACCGTCTAGTCATTATCTTTACTTATGCATTGCCAGTAGCGGCTGGTAGAATTTAAAATTCTCGTATTTTCTTATGTAGTAATCATAGGAGCCACACAGGATTTTAGACGGTTTTTACTAGACCCAAATGGAAGGCTGGAATAGCAAGAAAACTTCAAACGAAAGTTGAAAGTTCAAGCGAATTTTGTTTTTTGAAAAATATGGCGCACTTCCAGACAATCTTGGAAACGGGCTGCAAAAAAATTGCGTAAGTTAGGTAAATATGCGTTCTAAAAAAAAAAAAAAACGAAACGACGTCAAGTGGCTTATGGAAATTTGAAGGCATGTGATTTCTTGTTGCGGGTTTTTTTTTGTACAACAGTCACTATAAGTGTCAACTGTCAGTCATCCATATTTCTATCATTATATCATTTTTAGTATTTTACAAGTAGAATTCGTACGGAATGCTTGGAATAATTCCCAAGCGAAGAATATGTTCTTCATAAATGAGTGAAAAATAGAATGCGAATGAAAATATTCAATTGAAGATTATTTGGAAGATTTTCGCAATGAATTTCACGATACAATATTAGATTACAATACTTTCCAGTCTGCAGTGTGACGTTGTATAAGTGGTTTTTAGGAACAGGAAGTGTAGGAAGAGAAAGGAAGCGGTCGACCAGGAAAACGTACTCCCGAGTTAGTAGAAAAAATCCGACAAATTGTATAAAATACTTCTGGAAAGAAGGAATTTATGTACCTGTTGCCTCGCAATTAACTGAACTATATCTTGGTACTTGCGACACTGTTTAAAAAAACGACCTGCACTTCTTTCAATATCACTTGGTTTGTCACCAAGAACTTCTAGAAGTTCATAGGCCGTGCTTTAAAAAACTAATATTTTCTGATAAATTCTGACTTTATCTGAATGGCTGAACTCCCAAAATATGAGAATATGGAGTTTTTATCTATGGATAAATGTCAGATTTATTTTGACCAAGATGGTGGACATATTCAGCAAATGGTTCAAATAATTTTTTAAATAAAGTTTTGGTGAAACCTTGTCCTACGTTTTCTCAATCTGTAGAAATATTAACAAACATTTTCTAGTATTTGAACCCTTACAACAATGAGTTTGAAAGATAATTAAGATAATATATGAATTATTTCAGTCAACAGTATCTAAAAAAAGTAACAATTAAGTCACGCACTACGTTCTTATCATCTGACGTCAACGTCCCTGACTTCGTCTTTTTATTCTTGTATTTTTTTTTCGAAATTTCGAGATCTGCTAAAATATGGAAATTCGAATTTATTTCATTTCAGCATTTCGTTTCTAATATCTTTAATTGCTGTGACTACAAAAATTGAAAATGTTACAAAAATTATTTATTAGAATAAAAAAGTTTAGTCATATGGTAATTATAAAATTACCATATGACTTGAATCGAAATAACTTGCAGAATTGAAAATCGCAAATAACTTGCAGACTATTTCAAAGACTTTCTGGGAGTGCATCAGATTTAAAAAAAAAATCGCAAATTTCCTTCAAGAGATTTGTGTTATTATAGCAGTCCATTTGGGTCTAGCGATAACCCCGTAAAATCTCTGTGTGGGTCTCATGTTTCCTTACGAAAATACGAGAATTTCAAATTCCACCATCCGCCACTGCACTTGACCTTTTTATAGAGTACTAATTTACTTCCCTAAGCAATTTACTGACACCTTACTTTTCTAATAATAGAGCGGATGAAATTAAAAAGAATAAAGTAAGACGATAAATAATACAAGAACAATAATTACTTGAATACTGCGCAACCAATATTATTAGTTTCTTTGGTGTGTATAATAAAACTAAAAAAAAAATGTTGTCATATAATAACAATATCAAACGTACCAAGTAATTTCCTGTTAATCTAATTTTTTATTGTAAAACTCGATCATTCTTACTGCGACATCCGGTATATTCTTATTTTACATATGTAGGTACTACATGAGATTGTCTACTAAATGATGTAGAAATTGACGCAAATTTTACAAAAAATGACGTCTTTTTAACTCTATTAATAGCAACACATGAGTGGGCAATGAATAAATAAATAATTGTTTCTTATCTGATTCTGAATGTGCGAAATATATGTACCTACATAGGTACATATATTTTTGTGTAGTTTGATGGCCTATTTTAGAACATCTTTATTTTCCCTTTTTTGACACGATTCTTTTACAAGCGGATATTTTTAAAATAGCTGAATAATCTCAGAACACTTAACAGCGCTAAGAAGTGGTAAGAAGTGTTTAACATCTAATACGATCTTTATACAGCTTGTTTGAGGAGCAATATCCGTAACTTCGGGAACATATAGTATAAATCAATTGTTGAATAAAATTTATGTATAATATACCTCTGAAAGTACGTCTCTATTATGATACAGGGTGTTAAAAATAGTTCTCGAATATCGAGCAGAAACATATTTTTCCTGAAATTTTATGGGACAAAATCTTTTTCCGTTCTCAAAACTTTCGAGAAACATTGTTTTTTTACATATCACTTTAACACCCTGTTGAGTAATAACACACTTACGGAGGTATGTTGTACATAAACTTTTTTCTTCAAATACTATATATATACTATATACTTTTATATACTCATATAATTACTATATACTTTTAAGTATTATATACTCATACTATCAATATACCATATGTTCCCAAAGTTATGGGCATTCCTTTCGAAACACCCGGTACATGTACATGATGGTACATAACATAGGTGTATATCAGCATCTGTAAACCATTATCTTATGATTCCATTGACACAGTCACAAGACATTTCTGATCCGTACTCAGGTAGCTTCATTAATTTCCTATATAATTTTCAAAACTTACCGAACTCACCGATCAACGTTCAAACGAATTATGAAGCAACTTAAATAATCACTGTGGTTTCAGTCAATATTTATATCATTTTGCATATTAAAGTTAACATTGTCACAGTTAAAAAATAATTCTAATAGTTCTGGAGCATGGGAGCAACTTTAATTTAAAGTTCAGTTTCAGTTGGACTGAAATTAGAATTGCCTAATTGTATGGAATAATAATTGTCTGTGTGAATGAATCACTTAACGGACCATTTGTGTAGGAGACTAATACTTTCGAAAATTGTATGTACTACGATGGTGCATATTTCAAGGAAAATGTAAATAAAATCCTTATTTCTAATATATAGACATCCAAAAAAAAAACGTCATCAAAGTTGGTCGAAAAAAAAGATGTATTTCTATTCTTAATCGAATTTATAACCTTATTTACTTGTCAAGACTGTCACATCATATGACAGCCATTGTTTATTTTACAAATTGTGTCAGTCACTTGTCAAAAGTTTGACATAACCAAAAAAAAACTGGGCGTTTTACACGAAACATCGAACTACTACACTTTTCTCGACGCGCGTTTCGCCAACCAAGTTGGCATCTTCAGGAGAATATTAAAAATCATTTTTAATCTTCTCCTGAAGATGCCAACTTGGTTGGAGAAGATTAAAAATTATTTTTAATCTTTAATTTTTATTTATTTAATTTATTATTTAATTTTAATCTATTTTAAGTGTAACGTGTGCCAAGTCCTGTTTTGAACTCTCCCAGGATTTTGGAGATGAGTGATAACCTCCAGTCATCAAAACTCGAGTTATCAAAACCTAACAACCTGCAGAATGGTAAATGATAACCAACTTCAGCAAGGGATGCAAGGGTAACAGTAACCATCTTCAGTTTCCTTATCATATATTTTGTCAGGTTTTTTAATTAAAATTAAATGCAGGTACCCATTTCGTTATGAGGGCAATCACGTATTTTTCAGTTATCAAACTTCCTCAGATCAGTCTTGTTGTCGCTTAACTAGAAATCTTTTCACAATATGGACATTTGCGAATATTTACGAATTATTAGTCACAGATTATATTTTTACACTTACTCACATATGGGTTTTCTGAATATAGACTAAATTTCTCCTTAAAATCGAATATCAGGTTTTTCAAACGAGTAGATAATCTTTATCTTTGACCGGAAGATCGATTACGTCTTCCAAGAGAACCGGTATTTAAAAAGAATATCCTTATTTGATTTTATCCGTATAACTAATAGTTTAAAACTGTGGAGTGACTCAGTGTCATTTTGTGAGAGATAAAGTGTAAGAATTTTACAAAATTCAAATTCTGAGATAGTAAAACTGATAGATATTTACGATAATAATAATTGATTTACAGCCATATGTTACTACCCTAAAAATAAAAATAAAAATTTTAAATTCACATTTTTCTAAAAACTTTCTGATCTAAGTTTCAACGTGCTTAGAAAGTAATAAATGTTAAATGCTCGTAAGGAGATCAATATAGTAATAAACTTATTATAAATATAATCTAAAAGTAAAAATAGAATACACTATATGTATTTGTTAATAAACAATTGGATCCAATACTTAAAAAGAAACTCCTTAATAAGACTAAAGTCATTTAAGTAAATACAGGAATGTACAATCATGTTTGTTACTGCATAATAAATGTGCTGTTTCTGCCTAAAGTATACAGCAGGACAATTGGAACCTGGGCATAGAAACAAACATCACACCTGAATACTTTAACAACCATTACGTTATTAACAACGAAACACTTTTTTACAATCAACGCGCGTCATCAGTTTTAATAAGCCCCTGACGATACCAACATAAAAAATAACTCTGATTTTTCCCAATAACATATATTTTGTTTTTAAATAGATAACAGTGTAATTAATATTCATAGAATTTGAAATTGTTGGCGTATAAACAGATAATATTCTGAAATAATGCAGATATATTAGCTACATGGAATAAAAACAACAGTGGTCCACGGAGTTCCTTAAGGTATAACCTTAAGGTATAACCTTAAGGAACTCCGTTTTTGATAAAAGGTACATTTTCCTACTCTTGCACAAAACAATATCATATAATGCCTGTAACTTTTTAATAACCGTGTGTGTATATGAAAAAATGTCGTGAATAAAAGTTTCAATTGCAATGTTTCTCTCAACATGAAATAATGTTGTCTTTTCGCGCTTGACTGCTATAGAGACTAACTTTATTTTTTTTAAATGACAACCCGTAAGTTTTCTCTCAGTATCTGAAAGAGCTGAAAGAGCAACCTTTTCTCTTTGCTATATACAAAAAAATTATATGGTTATATAAAGAAATTTTCTCAAAAAAAACACGTTAACTCTTTGAAACTAATAAAAAAAGAAAAAAGATAATCAAGTACCTGTGAAGTTATGAATGTTCTCGTGGTATTTAAGTCGTAACAGACGTCCTTGTTGATTTTCAGTATTTGTATTCAATAATGTCTTACATGTTTTGCGTTTTTACGATTTATAAATGAATAATGGATCGCTTGAGTGATAACCAAACAATTAATATTTTAATAAATAGGGGGGTATGGAGACATACAGAGATCCCAAGAACAAGGTTGTATACTGTTTAAAGAATTTTACCCCAACAGATCTCCAATACACCAGGCTACAGTAAGTCGACTGGTAAATAAATTTCAAGTAACTGGTAGCATTACGGATTCCGCTAAATCAGGTAGATCTAGTGGTGCAACTGGAGAAGATAAAACCTTGGATATCTTGCTCTCAGTTAGCGAAAATCCAATCCAACGTTCCAGGGCCTTTGTAACTACTTTTGAGGTTGTCCAGTCAGGATGACTTGTATAGAAGGGCTGAATTTTGTCAACGCATGATGGAAATATGCAATAACAATAATAACTTCGCAAGAAATTATTTTTTCCAGACAAAGCTACATTCAATTTAAACTGTACTGTTAATCGACATGATAGCCGTTACTGGTCAAGTCAGAGCCCTCATTGGCTCAAAGGAACGCATATCCAAAATCCCCAAAAATCTAATGTTTGAGCAGCTATTGTTGGAGGACGTATTGTTGGACCTTTCTTTATACATAGATGGAAATCTAAATTCATAGAAGATTGAATAGATAAATCAGATTGTTATTTCCGGGTGAAAATAATGTTTTTAACCAAAAACTATGGTTCCAACACAATGGGGCACCACCACATTTTGCGGCAAATCTCATATACAGGTACAATTTTTAGTATACAGTAAAGAGAAAAATCTGCTCTTTAGAGAGAGAGAGAAAACCTATGGGTGGCCATTTAAAAAAATAAAGTTTTTTCTCTATAACAACCAAACGCGCAAAGACAGAATTATTTTATGTTGACAGAAACATGGCAAATAAACTGATGAAAAACATTTATTCAGGACATTTTTTCATATACAAGGTTATTTCAAAGTTACAGGTATGAAGCGCTACTTTTTTGCCACGCTGAATATACATACGTATATTCATTTTATGCCTCTATCAGAATTTTCATATAGTATCAATATGTTCTAATTTTATTATTATTTGATATATTCTTTTCCAATCATTGTTACATTCATTTCGTATGGTCATACCTATTAGGTGCTTATATAGGGTGGGCCATCAGATGATTGCTTTTTAAAATTGCTATTAAAACTACGTTGTTTATTATTTTTAAATGATCTATTCAAGAAAGTATGCCTTTATGAAAAACAATTTCAGTTAAATGGCTGCCGCGGCTGGATTGGCAGTAGTTCATTCTTTTCACCCAATTATGCAGTACATTTTCGATTATTTGTGGCTCTATTGCACGAATAACTCAATTGATGTTTTCCTTCAGTGCGTCAATTGTTTGTGGATCGTTGGAGTAACAACGACCCTCAACATGTCCCCATAAAAAATAGTCCAACGGTGTTAAATCGCAGCTGTACGATGGCCAACATGATTACCGAATTTATTGTGCAAAAATCGTTTTTTTGACGGCTTGTGTGACACGTTGCTCCATCCTGCTGGAACCAAGCTCGTCCAAGTCCAAATCGTCCAATCGCGGCCACATAAAATCAGTTAACATGTCTGTAATGCATTCCATTTAATATAACGCTGTTACCATCTTCATTTTGACAGAAGTACGGACCAATGATGCCACCACTGCAAAACCCACACCAAATAGTCACTCTTGCAGGATGCATAGGCTTCTCTATGACTACGTGTGGATTTTCGGAACCCCAAATC
Source organism: Aromia moschata (assembly GCA_029963805.1). Lineage (NCBI taxonomy): Eukaryota > Metazoa > Arthropoda > Insecta > Coleoptera > Cerambycidae > Aromia > Aromia moschata. The sequence continues at coordinate 1,649,691 of JAPWTK010000004.1, forward strand.
CTATAGTTCTGTTTATTAACATGTCCTCCAAGATGAAAATGAGCTTCGTCCGAAAAAAATGATTTTTCGATTGAAATCAGCGTCATTTTCAAACTCGTTTAAACCCCACACGGAGAAGCGATAACGAAGTGGATAGTCATTTTTCTTTACCTCTTGAGTAAGTTGCAACTTGTAAGCAAATAATCCAAGGTCTTTATACTCTTTATGCAATATTCTCCTCAGAGAAATGCGACTGACATTAAGTTGTTGTGCTCTGTGACGAGTTGAGGTTCTTGGGTTTTCACGTACACTGGCAACAGCAGCAAATCTTTCAGCTGTGCGCACGAGCAGGTGGATGACTTATGTTATCCATAAGCATACCAGTTTCAAGATCTTTCCTTAAGAACTTTCTTACACCAGGTGCTGACGGAGCATTTCGACCAAAAATTGTTCTCAATTTGCTCACTGTTTCTGCAACACAGCATTCACTTTGGAAATAATTTTTCAATATTTCCCAACATTGTTCAAGCGTAAAACGATCAATTTCTTACAGCGGAGGTTAGACACCACATATATGTCAAATGTCAAGCGCGTCAGTGTCGGCAATGTAGAAATAACACTAAGTTTAAAAAAAAAACAATAGATGGCCCACCATACAGGGTGTCCTGGAAAGTATGTCACAAACTTCAGGAGGTGATAGTACATATAAAAATAATATTAAAAGTCTTTATAAACATATCCCCGCAAATGCTTCCCTTTAGAGTTATAACCCTAATTTGTTTATGGGCCCAGATAAGAAGATGAAATTTTGAGCATAAATTTGGGCAAACAATTCCCTTATTTAGTGAGAATATGAATAAAATCCAGAAAACGTAAAGGGTTTTTTCGAACACCCCGTACATATTTTTGGCGGGGAAAAAATTCTGGTTATTATACCATTTGTGGCTCAATAATTTTTATAAAGAAAATTCGATTTTGAAACTTTTTTCTCTAGATATACCTAATAATTTAATTTAACGTTAAATGACATCATTTAATACACATGCTCAAAGATACACACCATAAAATAGATAGAAATAATACAACAATTAATGTAGGAACTATGGTAGAAAAAAACAATTCTTTAATATCATTATCGAACGAAACAAGTAAATAAATTGTATAGGTAATTACAGTAGATGTTCAAACTGCCCTCCATGGGCTTCAACACATGCTCGCAGCCTTCTAATAAAATTAAATCTGATTCTAGTAAATACATCAGAAATATTTCTAATAGCATTAAACGCTTCTACTATTCGCAGACTAAGTTCTTCTTCTGAATTAACAGAACTGCTATAAACGAGAGATTTAATATGCCCATAAATAAAAATCAGCCGCATTTAAATCTGGTGAGCGAGACGGCCAGTTTATTGGTGCATCATTACTTCGTCCAATCCATCGACCGCGAAAGACTCTGTTTAAATGTCGTCGTACTTGATGGCTAAAATGGGCAGGTGTCCCGTCATGAAGGTACCATAAACGCTGCCGTAATGCAATTGGAACATCTTGCATTAACTCAAAAAGATGGGTTTCCAAAAAATTTAGGTATTCTCTGGCACCAAGTCTTCTTGGTAGAAAAAAGGTCCCAACAGATGGTCGCCTACAATCCCACCCCATACGTTAACTGAGAAGGTCTGTTGATGGTGACTTTCAATTATGGGATGTGGATTTTCATCTGACCATTGATGCATGCTGTGCAAGTTAAGTATACCATCTTGTGTAAAAGTTGCTTCATCCGTGAACAAAATGGTACGTACAAAATCTATGTTTCGATGATGAAAGTCTAGCATTAACTGACAAAATTTCCATTATAAGTGGATAATCCTGGGGTTGTAGACTTTGCACCTTTTGAAAATGGTAGGGGTGCAGAAAATTTTCTTTAAGTACTCGCCACACCAACATTCTACTAACTTCCATCTGGTTAGCAATTCTTCGGACAGTTGCTCTGGGATTCTGTTCAACAGCTCTCAATATTTGACCATCAAGTTCAAGATTTCATGCTGAAGTTCTGCCACTGCCAACATAACGAGGCACAACACTTCCAGTTTCACAAAGTCGTGCGTGAACCTGTATAAACGTTCGAACCGACGGTCTGCGTCTTTCGGGATATCTTTCAACGTACATTCGTTGAGCTGCTCTTGCATTACCGCTACAAAAACCATAAATAAAATGCATATCTGCATATTCACGGTGAGTGAAATGAAAATTATTAATTTTTATTCTCTGATAATGTCACCGTACGGGGATAAGGCCGCTGTCAAATAAGCCGCAGCATAAATGTCACTGAAGTGACGGACGCCTACTATGTAAACTTTTGAAGTGTTCGTCTCGGGGTGAATAATGAGGTGACCTCTTTTAACTTTCTTTACGGGAAAACGACACGTTTCTCGAAAAAATATCTAGAGAGAAAAAAGATTCAAAATCGAATTGTCTTTATAAAAATAATTGAGCCATAAATGGTATAATGACCATAATTTTTTTCTGGCCAAAAATATGTACGGGGTGTTCGAAAAATACCGTTTACGTTTTCTGGATTTTATTCATATTCTCACCAAATAAGGGAATTGTTTGCCCAACTTTATTCTCAAAATTTCATCTTCCTATCTGGGCCCAAAAAAAATAGAAATGAATATATTTCGCATGGGGGATACCTAAAGAGGGTCATAACTCCAAAGGAAAGCATTTGTGGGGGTATGTTTATAAATACTTTTAATATTATTTTTATATGTACTATCACCTCCTGAAGTTTGCGACATACTTTCTGGGACACCCTGTATAGATACAATGGTACAATTTTTCCCAGAACAGAATAGAACATCTGTTTTTACTTAAACTGTAAATACCATTATTTAGGTAACAATATACTTGTTAGTGATTTGAAGTGATTTTCAGAAAGAAGCGAGGTAAGGGGATGTCCCGCATTTCAGGAATTCGTAATAACAATAAATACGTATACCTACCAAGGCAGTTTTAATCTTATCTCTAACCTCATTCACTGAGCCGTCTTTGTGATGACGAAAGACGTGCTGATATTGATAAATGATAAGCGTAAAAGTATTGTAAATTCCAAAAATAACACGTCTGCTTTACTATAGCGATTTTTTAACATCTTACGGGTCGTTAGACTGGTAATTTTTATGTTTTAAGTTAATTCTGAGTCGTAAAGTGCACTATAAAAGAAATTACGTCTTACGTACGTCCTAAATGTTTACAACTTTATTATTATTTTTTAATAATAGGCACAATATAAGTAAAATATATTAATTTCACTGCAGCTTTAGAAATAATTATTTATCCTTTTTATGGTATTATGGCTTTTTTATAACGGTGACGAGTAGATAAATATTGTACTTTCTATACAGGATGTTCGTTTGAGGTAAACTTATAATAAATCCAAAAAAAGTACTGGTTAGTATGACAACAATCAGGAATTAAAAAAAAATAGTGCCAACCCGTTGTATGACTACTACGTATGACTACGAGTATGTGAGACATTTTCAGCAGTTTCCTTAGTAAAATCCTTATACTTAATACAACAGTAAAAATCCTCATCTATAACCGCTAGAAACAAATATGTAGGTAAGCCTAAACACAATTTTTTTGAAATTCAAATTGTTTAAAATGAGTCTCGAATTAATTTTTTAGAAATAAATTATATTCATAATTTATTTAATAATACCCAATACAAAATATACCTATGTATATTGTAAGAAAATATGTATACTCACTGGTAAAACTGGACAGATAGGTAAAATTGGAAATAACCAATAATTTGTTTTATTTTATTTGTTTATTTATTTTTGTAATGTATGGAAATCATACAATTAAAAAAAATATATGTATATATGTAAAAAGTATATCTAAAAAAAGTGAATCTATATAATTATATGTGCATGACCTGGGAACTGTTTAACTGTCGTTTATATGTTAAAAGTTGGCATTTACTGTGAATATAAGATCCTAATATTTGAAAACTTCTCAACATATAAAGAAAAAGGGGGGTATACCATGATCCTGTGTCGCCTGATATAAATATATCTACAAGTATACTAAATTTATAGTTGACATTTTAATCCCAAAGCATTGCACTGTCACTTAAATTACAAACGATTTCAGATAGACACACAGATATACTTTATTGCTCGTATTTAACTTCTTCAGATTTGAGAACCATTTGAAATGATGTAAACATTAAATTATCTTCATTTTTTGCTGACGTTGCATTTTGTCTCTACCTGTATATACGTACATAAGCATATAGAAATAATAGCTACTAAATGTTCTAATAATACTCTTGCCATTTGTTAGTGCATGAACCCAGGTGATAATATTTATGTACTTTTTATTTACGTATAAAACAATAAACATTATTTAAAGCACGTGAACGTTTGAAGGCATGTGAGTATGTGATAATAATAACGCTGAATCAATTTTAATGAACGGCAACTAGTGTAGTAAAATTACGTAAAGCCAAAAAAATGCAAAAAAAAATTGTTGTAAAAATTGTTTCATAGCAAACTAATAAATTTTAGTATTAAAGGGTATGCCCCCATAAGTATGGTGAAATGTCCCCCCCCCCTTTTTTTTATTTTCTCCGCATGATGAAAGTGTTTCTTAGGGCTAATTATGAAAGGTAGACCGAATTTTAGGTCTAAAAAATTTTTCCTCTCAGCTAGGTATGGAAAAAACCCTGTTTTTTTTACGTTTTTTATTTTTTCGCGGTTTTTAACTGTCGAAAAAATCTGAAAAAATTCATGAGTACAGAAAATATGATTAGTTTTATGCAAAAATTTTTTCAAGCTCATTCAAGGTCATTATGACCTCTAAAAAAAATTTCAAACTTTAAAAATTCCATATTTTAACCAAAAAAAAGCTTCAGGCTCAGATTTTTAATGTTATATTTTTAACTGTTTTTTTTACTACCTCAAATTTTTTCAGATTTTTTTTAGTGGTGGGTCATGTCCAAAAGTGCGAAAAATCAATTTTTTGTCTGTGAAACGACTTAAAACGGCTTAAAATCATCATTTTATAGTGTCCTGATTTTTTTCTTGCACTAAAAGGACTCAAATGACTTCAAACAATTAAAAAATATAAAAACTACTAGTTTCGATAAGTGGAATTTTTTTTCTTACTATTTTTAGTGAACATATTTTTCAATTGTTTGAAGCCATTAGTCCTTTTTAGTGCAAGAAAAAAATCAGGAGACTATAAAATGATGATTTTAAGCCGTTTTAAGTCGTTTCACGGACAAAAAATTGATTTTTCGCACTTTTGGGCATGACCCACCACTCAAAAAAATCTGAAAAAATTTGAGGTAGTAAAAAACGTTTGAATAATTTTTTTAGAGGTCATAATGACCTTGAATGAGCTTGAAAAATTTTTACATAAAATTAATCATATTTTCTGTACTCATGAATTTTTTCAGATTTTTTCGACAGTTAAAAACCGAGAAAAAAAAATGAAACGTAACAAACAGGGTTTTTTCCATGCCTAGCTGAGAGAAAAATTTTTTGGACCTAAAATTCGGTCTACCTTTCATAATTAGCCCAAAGAAACACTGCATGTTTCATCATGCGAAGAAAATAAAAAGGGGGGGGGGGGGGGCATTTCACCATACTTATGGGGGGATACCCTTTACCAAATTCGTCTCTTGTCCTTTTTTAATGAGAATGTTATAGAAATATAAATAGATAAAATTCGAATATAATATGTATGTAATAGCGTTGAAAAATTATGGCTGGTTATACAATGGATTGTATAACATCGTGGATTCGATGCAATACAATATGGATGGCAGTTTAACAGACATTACGAACTTTTCATTAAACGAATCTTTTATGTTATGCATGAATGGCATATGAGCACTGAACTGAGATGAACAATGTATAGAAGTGGCTTCCCATATACCGAAAGTTGATATAATCCCATCAAGCTTCCCAACCCCTGTTACAACTTAGTTCAACATATAAATTAGTTCAACAGAATAAATAACAGAGGAATACCCAACAGAAAAACAAAGTTATTAAAATGTTTCAATTAATTTTATAACTACATACATAGTTCAAACATAACATATATTAGAATCTATAAACTATTTTTTTATATATGTATATTTCTGTTCACAAAATTATTTAGTTGGCATAAATGTGTATTTCGTTATTTTCACTATCTTCATAATGTGTTTCCTCAAGTTTTGTCGATGACTCGTGACTTAGTGAATGGTTTAGGTTGCGATCAATATACATATTTATGTATATGAACTAAATAAGCTAGACTCAAGTTATCGCTGGGCATTAATTTTAGTTTCGTCGCTTTATTTTTAAACTAAACTTTGGTAATTCGATCGTTATTCATTCAAAACAGAATACCAATTTTGTAGGATATAGAATCACGAGGCTCATTGACAATGAACCTAATAATGCAGATTGTATAAATAGCTACTCAAAAAACTCCATTATGTTCTAACAATTCACTTCTGGAACTGTTTTCAATAACAAATACATTTTTTTCTCATCTAATCGCTTTTCATACTTCCATTTCTGAATTATGTAGCCCGTTTAACAAACCTCTGTGTAATTTTATTCCAGTCTGACTCTCAATAGCAAAAGCCAATACGCCTTTGTAATGTGCTCCAGATAAATTGAACAAGGTTTACACACAATCTAAAAATATATGTCAAGAAAATACAGACTGGCCCAACCTAGAGATCCTAAGGTTCTATAACAAGATATCATGAGGTTCAAGTATATAACAGGTGGTAAAAAAACACGAATTTTGCTTGAGTTAATTTTGTACTTTTTTTTTGTAATTCGAAGTGGACTCAGATGTGCAACAGATTATACATAAATATATACATATATATAGTTTACCTATACCATTAGTCTCATTAGCTGTCAGTAAAACAGTTACGAGGTGTGTAAATTAAGTAATGAGACTTGGAAGGGCGGTAAGTTAACATTTAATGCACCTTCAGTAAAAGTTTGAACTTGTTAGTCATTTGTATGTTCTTTGTGACTGTTTTCGTAAACCGGTTTTTTTCTACTGCGTTTTAACCCTTTCAGGGGTACATTTTTTCCTTAACACTTATTATAAAAATAAAAGTGACTTCTAGGGTTTTTGGGGTCGCTGGTCCGAAGTCAGATTTTCAAAATTAAAAATGGCGGATCCAATATGGCGGACAAAATTTCGACAGGAAATAATATTTTATGAAAATAATTTAAAAATAATAAAAAAGAAAAACTATAATAATAAAAATAATTGTTTACTGCAGCTCTTGTGCTTGTGACAGCACCAACAGATTTATATATAACATGATACAAGAGTCATATAGTTTTTATAAACAGTTATTACAAATTTAACATCAATATATTTTATAATTATTCAATTAAATAAACATTTTAATGTGAACGGTTATAATCTATAATAATTATAAATAAATAATAAAAAAATTAAAAAAAACCGAAATTCGAAAATTTTGAGATTTTTGCAATTTTAAATTTTCTTTTTTTTTTGAAAAAAACCGATCAACGAAAAATTTTGAAAAAAAAATGTTATAAATCCATATATGGAGAATACTTAAAAAAAAATTTCAGAGCTGTAGCCATATGCGTTACCGAGAAACTGATTTTTCAGTGAAAAAACAGCATTTTTTTTTCATGTTAATTGTTCATAACAAGTATTTAAATAAATTAATTATTGCAATTTTACGCCAAAATTTCATAAATTAGGTACCCAAGAGTCTAAAAAAATACTTTTGTACCTATAGATAGGGCAAAAGGTGTCAGAAATATGAAAAAAACGAGTAAAAAAGAGTAAAAAATAGGCGGGACATATATGTCCCACTGCCCCTGAAGGGGTTAAGAATGAGTGACATTAATTTTGAGCAACGGTGTGCTATCAGGTTTTGCTTTAGACTTAGAGCAAAGGTTACTTTTACAAAACCTCAACACGCCTATGGAGACAGTATTTTTTCAAGAGCCCAAGTTTTTCAGTTGTTTAAGGCATTCTCAGAAGGAAGAGAGTCGATTGAAGATGAACCATGCAGCGGAAGGCCTTCATCTTCAAGAACCGATGAAAATGTTAATAGAATATTGGATCTTGTGCGTTCAGATCGTCAGTTGACGACAAGAATGATCGAGGAAGAGTTAAATTTGAATCACACCACTGTTCATCAGATTTTGATTAACGAATTGGGGATAAGAAAAATATGTGCAAAAATGGTTCCAAACAACCTTACGCAGGCACAAAAGGACTTCGGGAGAGAAAGGTGTCTTTTTGAAATCGATTGAAAATGATCCCCATTTTATGGAACGTCTTATTACTGGTGATGAAACTTGGATATTTGAGTACGACCCGGAAACCAAGCACCAAAGACCCAAAAAAGCAAGAATGAGCAAGTCAAAGATCAAATGCATGCTGATTTGCTTTTTTTTATAGCCAGGGAATTGTCCACAAAGAGTTTGTGCCTCCAGGCCAAACAGTAAATCAATACTTTTACAGAGAGGTTCTTGAAAAACTTCAAAGAAGGGGCATGCGTCTGAGACCAAACATCAAGAACAACTGGATGTTGCATCACGACAATGCGCCATGTCACACAGCCATTTCAGTAAACGAGTTTTTTAGCCAGTAAAAACATTCCTGTGGCTCCTGAGCCTCCTTATTCATCTGACTTGAGTCCTTGTGATTTTTTTTATCTTCCCGTGATTAAAAAATCACCTCAAGTGACGTCATTTTGGGATCATAGAAAACATTCAAATGGCTGTAACTGATCAGCTAAAGGCTATTCCTACGATATGACTTCCACCAGCACTGCTATGAGGAATGGAAGATATTCTGAAGGAGACAATACTGAATTGTAATTATATTCGGAAAAAAAATAAAATCATTCTCATTACTTAATTTACACACCTCGTATATTAAATAAAGATTATTATATGTGCGACAGTGGCATATGTTTTGTAAAATTTGAAGTGTTTAGGTAGCATTTATCAAAAAAAAAGTATTCAGATTCAAACTATAAACCATACAAGAGTTTGTTTAATATTTAGAATGATTGCTCCGCAAAAGTTGAGGAGCTGGCACTAAACTACATATATTTTTTTTACATTATTAATATAAATAAATAATTCACATTATGAGTTTACCTCATCATAATATTAATAATAATATTAATATCATAATATTAATTATTGATATATGTATATCAATAATGCAAAAGAAAAGAGGTATATTTATGTGTCTAATGCCCTGGTACGCTGTCACCCTGTACTTTAATAGCAACTAGACAACATAGATAATGAGCATGTTACTATAGGCTGCTCTTGATAAAAGGAAGGAAGTTCCTTCCTCTCCTCAATGGCATTATCTGCGTTTAACATGTATTTACTTTTTGTATGCATTAGTGTATAAATCAAGGGTATATAATATATGTGGCAATGTTAATATAAACACTGTTATGAATCTCAATGAAGTTTCTTGAACCACAGATTTTTACACTTTCTATGGGATTGAAAAGGCTATTGACACAGCCTTCAGCATAACATTGTTGTGCAAAGTCATCTCACAAATTAATTCGTAGATTGGTTCAGATGATGTTCAGATGTCACTTTTTACTTCCTAAATAATAAAAATACTTTTTTACTGAAATAAAAATAACAAAAATGTTTAAAGTTACACATTTGTTACACTTAAATGCGAACAGTAAAGAATGATTCACAACACAATCTATATAACTTTTATTGGTGCAACTATATACCAACTACGTGTGAATCATTTGTTTTATGTTAATGACATGGTCACTATATTTTTTAGATATATGGGAGATTTCACGCCAACTAAGCGAGGTCAAAAACATTTTCTGTTTGAAACATATCACAATCGATAGTACTTGCTAAAAAACTAACTTCCCTAAAATTTTAGATTTTTTTGAGCCACGAGGAGATAGATGGTGAGGGTGAGAAAATACAAATTTTCGTTTAGACTCAATGAAAACAATTAAAAAGAGGGTTGCAATGTTTTTCGAGGTGTTTTTTTGCGTAGAATACGATAAAAATATTTTCAAAATTATTGGGGGTAGTTTTTCACCCTTATTTTGAGGATTAAAAGTTTAAAATCGAAATTTCGAAAAGTATGAGACGATTTTTTTTTAATTTTTTTTTTATATTCTTTCTTTTTTTGTACTTTCGATTAATTTTTAATTCATAATGGGCGTCGACCAGGAACTGGCCCCAAAAACGGCCCAAAAGGTGAAAAAACGTGGCTTTAGCGTATTTTCTCATCCTGTGAGATAGTAAATGGCAAGTGAATAATATATTCCAAGGTTTTAGGGTCGCTGATTACGAATCTAACGTAGAAAATTTCCCGTAGAATACGACGGTATTTTTTAAATTTCAAAATTTAGCCATTTTTAAATTGACTACCATACTGGATCCGCCATTTTGTTTTTGAAAATATGACGTTAGATTCGTAATCAGCGACCCCAAAAACCTTGGAATATATAATTCACTTGCCATTTACTATCTCACAGGATGAGAAAATACGCTAAAACCATGTTTATTCACCTTTGGGCCGTTTTTTGAGCCAGTTCCTGGTCGACCACCATTATGAATTAAAAATTAATCGAAAGTAAAAAAAAAAAAAGAAATAAAAAATAATTGAAAAAAAATCGTCATACTTTTCGAAATTTCGATTTTAAACTTTCAATCCTCAGAATAAGGGTGAAAACTACCCCCAATAATTTTGAAAATATTTTTATCGTATTCCTAGAAAAAAAACACGTCGAAAACCATTGCAACCTTCTTTTTAATTTTTTTCATTTTTTTTATTGAGAAAGATTGAAATTTTAGAGTCGAAACGAAAATTTGTATATTCTCACCCTCACCATCCCTCTCCTTGTGGCTCAAAAAAATCTAAAATTTCAGGGTAATTAGTTTTATAGCAAGTACTATCGATTGTGATATGTTTCAAAGATAATTTTTTTGACCTTACTTGGCGTGAAATGCCCCATATACATATGTGGTTGCTATATATTTGTTGTAAATTGCTACTTAAAATGTAGCCCACATTTTTAATCATTGGAGGTAATTTTCCTACATTTTTAATAAAAAAAAATGGAGGAAAAATATTCCAAATACAAAACATTAACAATATATTTTTTGACGATGTTATAAAGCATGCACAATTCTTTATCAATAACGATAAGAAAAATTGAGGTTTCTACTTAAAAAAATATATAGCTAATGTTCCAGATACAACAATAAATTGTATGAAAATTGTGCTTGTAATAATAAGAGTATTTTTTTCAAAGATTAAGTTTTTGGGAAAACACCTAAGTCGCGAAATATTCCTTACTTACCGATTACATATAGGTATTTTTTTTGTTACTGCACTTTCACTTAGTAATTAAATTAGTAAAAGTGCAGTTTGTTTTATATTACGACGTCCAAGCGACATTATGAAAGTTCTTTTTTAAGAAACAAGCTGTTAAAAGATGTGGGTCAGATCGTTAACAAGAAATACAGAGTTTTAGTAATATTTCATGAGTTAAATACCTTAATAACAGTAGCACAAAATATACTAGCTTTTACCGGTATTTCGTTGGCTTGTAAAACTAGTTTCCTTCCATTAATTTTGCTCTTGCAACCGTGAATTGTACTGTTCGTATTTAAGAAAATCGATCAGGTCTGCTTTTGTTTTACATTAAAACCAAAAATTTCACCCTGTTTTTATATGGAACTCCTCTTTCAACAAACAGTGAAATGTATAGGTGTATACTGTCCGGTATTATTTGAAACATAAGTAATATAAATATGTATATGCAAGAAAATCCGGAAACCCCTTGTTAGAAGTAGAAATATTCCTTCCTGTGCTTACTATACATTTTCTCATTCACCATATTTAAACATCATATTTTTTAATTTTTCATTATATTTTAGCTTCCTACCGAGCACTTTTACAAAATACGGACAATATACATACTTATACTTCATCAATTTACATTTATAAAGAACATGGCAAAAATGCCATGTAGCTTATTAGAAAAGTATTCAGCATATACCAGAGCTTAATTCACTATAAACATATTCCTTCTAAAAAAATATAAAGTGTAGGGGAAATTGGGGTAAAAGTTCAACACAAATTATAAAAATTGTTCTATATAGGTTATTATTGTTCTATATAGAATTGTTCTATATCTAATTGTTCTATATAGAACACATATATTTTAAGTATAATTCTCATACAACTAGATATAAATTCAGTGATGAATATTCCCAGCAATAATATAGGTATAATAGGTTCTATATATTATATTTCGTGGCAAATCTTATCACATATATAGTTGCTCATATGATTCGTTTTTGCATTTAACAGTTGACACCTATCATATCGCTATGATAGGTGATTGATTGTGTCCCCTAAATTTAAATTGATCATGAGTAACATAGTTAAAATGACTGCTAGAACAATAATTTGAATTTAAAAGGTGCTATTTTAATTTTTAAGATCGTTTTAATTCTCATTTCGTCTTGTAAATCAATTATCTTGAATTTCCAAGTTTTCTTTAGATTGTAGATATCAAACATTGTCGTAATTAAAGAGGACTGATACACATTTAAAATAACTTTCTAGATAAAAACTGACAATAACAAATTGACTGATGAAAGTTTTCTACTAATAATATAGATTATGATTCTATTATAAGCAGTAAATTTTAATTTACTTACCTTCTAAGAATTATAACTCTGTGTCAAAATTCCTATTAACAGTAATAAATTCCTAGTCTAAATATGATATACTGAAGACGCAAGCAAGATGACGACAAAGAGAAATATTTTAATAAATCGTTTTGAAGTAGATTTTCGCATATGTCAGCTTACTCAGTACCCCAATATTAGTCCCATCTCCCCTACAAAATATTCAAGGGAGACGATTGCCTTAATATATGAATATTAATAAATAGTGACTATGTACAGGGTGTTTCTTAATAAGTGTCCAATGTTTTAGGAAATTATTTTTAAAGTAATTTTTATATGTGGTCAAAAACGTTTCGTTTCGAAGAGGGTGTTAAAAATTGTTGGAGATAAATAATCACAATAATTTTCTTGAAACTTATATGTCAAATTATTCACTTAAAACACTGCAGCTGAGTAAAATTATTAGTCAATTTTTCATGACCTACTTCAGTGTTAAAATTACTCTTGTATTTTTACCTTATAAGATTGATATTTTACTAAATAATTCGAAAACAATAACAAATATAAAGAAAAATTGAATAGTGTAAGGAACTTTATTCCAAAATCAAAATAAAAATCAGTACCATCAATGCCAATGCTCAATGAAATGACACCGTGTATAAAATTCAAATGTTTAATGATTAATGATTGTCTTGATAAGTATCTTAAAGTGTAGCACATATACACATTCCAAAACTTAGTTTTAAACTATATAAATATTAAGGAATATACGAAAGAAAATCAATTTCTTTCATACAAATCTTGAAAAATTACCCTGTGAAATACTGGACACTTATTAACCCATTAACGCCCACAGGACATAAATTCGACATTGAAGTTCGAGTTGATGCCGTTCAATGAATTTGAGAAAAACAAAGTTCCAAACCACCTTTTCCTATGTTTTTGGGGGTGCTCTTTCAAATGATGATGGTTAAAAAATTCTTAAAAAATATTTAACCATGAAAAATTAAAATTAATCCAAAAAAACATCATTTTTCATTCATTCATTTTTCGCTTGCATTACTTTTTTAATGACTTTTCGTTCCCTTTTCATTTTTTTATGACTTAAACCTATTCATCGTGGCCTCGGTGTCTAAACTTAAAATAAATAAAGTTAGTAAGTTCTAAAAAATTGTTACTAAAACAAAATGGCGTTTTTCTCGAAAATGATAGATTTTATCAAAAATTTTCTAAGAACAAAAATGATATAAAATTTTGTCAGAATGTTTCGAAACGATTTTTCGATTTTTTGAAAAATCGTGAAATCGAAATTTTGAAAAACGTCACCAAAAAATCTGACAAAATTGTATAATATTCTTTGACCATATCTAAGACATTTTTTGTTCTTTGAAAATTTTTGATAAACCTACAAGAAAAAAAATATGTATGCTCCTACGTATTCTAAGTACACTAACACTTTCTAGTTCATGTAATTTGAAGTTTTAAAAATTTTTCTTCGAAAACTATAGGCTCTATGAAAAATTTTCTAACAAAGATGTTTTGGATTGAAAAGATCATTATCAATTTTTTTTCAGATTTTTTTTGTTTTTTCAAAATTTTGATTTCACGATTTTTCAAAAAATCGAAAATCGTTTCGGAACATTCAGAGAGTATTTGGGAGTATTCGTTGACCAATTCTAAAACATTTTTGTTCTTAGAAAATTTTTGATAGTCTATCGTTTTCGAGAAAAAAATACGTAGTATACGTAGTAATACGTTTAAAAAAAAAACAATTTTTAATTAGGCCGCCATTTTGTTTTAGTAACAATTTTTTTGGATTAATTTTATTTTTTTCCGTGGTTAAATATTTTTTAAGAATTTTTTTATCCATCACCATTTGAAAGAGCATCCTCAAAAACATAGGAAAAGGTAGTTTGGAACTTTGTTTTTCTCAAATTCATTGAACGGTATCAACTCGAACTGCAATGTCGAAATTCTGTCCTGTGGGCATTAAGTTGCTAAAGATCGTTAAGAAACTCCTGATATCGTGAATTGACCGAAACAATTTGTTATACCGGAATTCGGCATCAACTTTCTTGTTTTAAATATTTTAGAATGGTGCCTTTTTAATTCTATATTTCGATTTTACATGTTATTTTAGGCAGAATTTCATGAGGTTTCCCCATCTTTTACCGTTTTTGAGTTATTTACAGTTTTTTTTCTATAGCGTCGTAATATTTGAAGCTATCTGTATCATTTTAGAAAATTAAGTATCGATATTAACACTGTTGTTAGTAGAACTCTAAAGCTATGCAACAACGCTTTTATTAGTTCTCGATTATGTACAGGGTGTTTAAAATAGAACTACCATTTAGCGCAACTTCAAACCATTTCCATTTCAAACCAAATTCTCATATTTTTTAAATTTTATGCCACATGTTTTTTAATGTGTTTTTTTTTTATATATTTATATTACATTATTTTTATCTATTTTATTTATATATAAGTGCAGCAATCTTGAAAATATTCTCATCAAGTCCATCATAGCTTAAGTTAAAATTTTCAAAAGTCATTTCTGCATGCCCTAATACCTTTAATGAATGGTTTCGATCAATCACCCTGTATAAATGATGAAATACAACTGTTCCCTCCGATGTAAATACAATAGTCTTTCTCCAGCTGTGCTAGTCTTCAGTGAAACTAAACTAAACATAAAACGTAAATATGTGATTATGGAAGTAAAACACAACTATCAAATCAGGTAAAATTTTTGATGTAACATCTTGGTCGACTTTTTGCACGAAATTTACTTGTATTAGGTCATCATCACTCTCATACCTCGCCGACTTAAAATCACAAAAACTCCAGCCATTCACCTCCCAAACGCTTTACCAAGAAAAAACTTGTACCAGTTATTTCATCTCGTGACTCACATTCGCTAGCGTAGCATCCACCTCGGGATGCCCGGCTTGCCGAATCTCGTGACGACGATAAAAAAAAAGCGAAAACGAAAACATTCGAAATTGTTTCCCGCCTCTTCCTCTGGAGGGGGAGCTATCAAATAGAAACCGAAGCTCGTCGCATCCACTTCAATGTCAATGTCGGTAGAAAGCCAATGGCCCACCGGCTGCTGCAATTAGCCTAGAGATTTTTTCTCTTCATTGGCAAATGATCGGCGTGTCCGGCGAGGTGGTAGGCGTGAAAGATACCCAGCTTCGAGGGTCGAAACCGCTCCTCGGTCAGTAGTTCTCGGGGACTTCTCCTAGGAAGCGGTGCAAGACTGACAGTGATCTATTCGGACCTGGTGTAACAGGAATGGCACACGCATCGGCGGCTGCACTCTGGCGACTCGTCGTCGTCCTCACGGCTTCAGGTTAGTGGAGATCGAATGGAGAGCGTGGCCTGCGCCTGTCGCAAGTCCGGGCTCTCGGCAGACTCAGTAAAAGCGGAACGGTAGACTTCGACTGTTTGTGGTGTGGTTGGGCATCGATTTGCCCGAAATAGTGCACGTTTTCGCGGGCGAATGAGAGGGTTGATAGATCGCTTGAGTTAGACTTGGGTTGTCTGAGGTTTTTGTTAATAAATCTATAGGTAGATCAGTGATTAGGGTTAAGTTTCGTAGGATCCTTAAGCTTTGAATTGTTTGCTTTATTTTTATCCGTCACATGTCGAGCTTTAGAAATTTTTGGTTTTTCAAAATTTCCTCTATAAGTAAATCCTCATTCATGCATGTCAGCATTCGAACAAATTTTGTAGTGATATTTTTTATATTTTACTTTACGTTTATTAGGAGTTTTTTCACTGTTGTACAGAGACAAGTTTCTACAAATTTGTTTTCATATTTTGTTACGTATTTTTATAAGATGTCTGAGAAATCTGTATAAATAGACTATTTGCTATTTTATTGAAAATATTTATAGGAAAATGTGCAATACGTACCTTCAAGTACAAGTCACAAATACTAAAAATAGTTTTTTTTTTAGTAAAAAAAAGTGTTTTAAAATGATTTATTTATACCAAAAATGGTGTTTTTATTTTATAGTATATTATAGAATACAGGTGTATATTTGTTTTTGAGTTCATTCCTGTATCTAAAATAATATTGAAATTACCATTGTTTTTTTTTTTACATAAAAATTAGAGTAAAAACCTACAAATCACAGCTTAATCTGACATTTTTTAGTTTTTCGTTTTTTCTACTTATTTTGTAAAATAAAAAGCACGATTTTAATAGTAAAATATTTGAAGTTCTCAGACCGCCTAAGTCTGGAGCAAGTATAAAAAACATTCATATATACAACATTTTTTACATTCCATCTTCTGATACTACTTTCTAGTCCAGTAGGCAGGGAGTTTTATGGATTCTTGCGACCTGCAGGTTTTTACGGATTCCCATTTATTTTTTCCCGTAGAATACAATGAGCGGGGTCCGTAGAGCAGCATCCGTGTGGAACATTGTTTAAATAAATAATTTATGCGAAAATTTTCATATATTCGCATATAACTCCGTTTCTGTGCATTTTCGGTATATAGGTAAGGTGCGATTAAGAAAATTTTTCTTTATTAAATTTAGAGAATTTTAAGCCTAACCGGAAGTCTCTAAGTGCAATTGTTAACTAACAATTGGCTAATAAAGCTGAAAAAAGTGCTTATTTTTAATTATTTATTTATTCGAAACGTTAAGCAATTATAAGGCTGAAATTAGCTATTAGAATTCTAGCTATTTCTAACTAGAAGTTACCCTGAAAATTTCAGCTCGATCGGTTAACAATTTTACAAGTAATTAACGATCGAATTTTTTCGAGAAGCCTTAATTAACAATACTGCCATTTCTTTATTTACATTACGATTTTGATCGGCTTAGGCTAGAAAGGTCTCCAATCTTTTCCAGTTTTTGATACTTTTTGAGATTTTTATAAATAGTGAAATTGACCAGTTTTATAGCGTTTTATACGCGACCACCTTTTTTGACGCGACGTCATTAATCATCTAGTGTCGCGTCAAAAAAGGTGGTCGCGTATAAAACGCTATAAAACTAGATCAATTTCACTATTTATAAAAATCTCAAAAATTCTCAAAAACTAGAAGAGATTTGTGGCCTTTTCTAGCCTAAGCCGATCAAAATCGTACTGTAAATAAATAAATTACATTATTGTTAATTAAGGCTTCTTGAAAAATTCGATCGTTAATTACTTGTAAGTAAGTACTTTTTCAGCTTCATTAGCCGATTGTTAGTTAACAATTGCACTTAGAGACTTTCGGTTGGGCTTAAAATTTTTTAAATTTAATAAAGAATTTGTTTTTAATCACACCTTCCACCAGTATATATACCAATATACCGAAAATGCACAGGAACGGAGTTATATAGTTTATATTTAAACAATGTTCCATACGGATCCCGCTCATTGTATTCTACGGGAAAAATACATGGAATTCCGTAAAAACCTGTCCTGCAGGTCACAAGAATACTTTTTGATGATTTTATGTCCCTGTCTACTGGACTGTTCCTATTTTACTGCTTACCTACCATGACTTTACGTGATCAAAAGAGTAGGAGACTGATCAGTTACAAACAATAATTTATTTACCACAAGTTGCTATAAAGTTACTTACATAACATATGCATATCTTATATACATTGTAAACATTAAAATAAAAATGAATTATATGTCATTCTTTCTTAAAATAAGCACATTGAAATAAATAGTTAATTATAACGGATAAATAACAAAATATAACTTACATATGTTTTAAATGTTAAATCGATCCTTCTATTGCACTTCAAAGTAAAAGTTTGTATTACAGAGTCATTAAATGAATCAGTAGTATTATCTACTAAATCTTTTTCTGTGGGCGTTAAAGCCAAGCCATTTCGCCTTTCTTGCCCCATAATATTCCTCAAATACGTTTTTATTCTTTTTAGGGTAGAGAAATTTCTCTCCACTTGTACGCTTCTGATAAAATGTCGTACTGACGCTTTTATACATATTTTCAATAATCTTTTGGAGAGATGACATTTCTGTAAACAGTTCATCTGCATAAAAAAATTCGAGCTCTTTCGAGTATCTTTTGCGAAAATATTTTCAAAGTTTGTAAATAAATTGGTGATTGGTAATTGGTGAATAATTCTTTCGGAAATGATTTATTATAATTGGGAAAACGTGCCTGATCTATTAAACCCAGAAATAATAATCTGTTTCTCTTATTTTCCAAACGTACAGCAAAGGGAGTCTGTAGTAAAGAAACGAAAATATTATGACGTGATTCCATCCTATTGTTCTAATTGCACATAGAATATCACCAATCAAATATACTACAGTATATTGATATATCATCAATATTATTTAAACAATGAACATTAAACACTCGAGGCCGAGTGCCAACGGACACCTCTTGGCATTTTGAGGGGTTAGAGTCGTCAGAATTTAAAAAAAAAAACGATTTTTTTTTGTTTTGCAAAAATCTTAAAATATGATGTCTCTAAAATATTACCTGAAAATTTCAAGTAAATCCAATGAATAGGTTTCGAGATATCCTACAATTATTGAAAGGCTCTAACCCTTGATGGCAGATAGCAGACCACAGCTACAAATAAATAACTGACTTCGACCGGCGTATTGGATCCTTTAAAATCAGCTATTGTTATATATTTATTAAAACGTTATATTCACAAATTTTATTACCTATAAGATATGGCCAAGGAATATATGATTCGGTGTAAAATAAATAATTAGTATTTCTATACACATAAATCGAGCGTAAAACATTAAATGATTATTTCTCTATATTTATATTTTTAAAGACAATGACCAATGTAATTCAAAACCCACTCGATGGGTTTGAATGGGATTTATACTTTTTTTAGCTTATTGAAAGCAAAAAACTAGTGCCGATCGAAGAATTTTTTTTATTAAAACTTATATTTTTTATAAACAATAAACTAGTGCTATTTTCCTTGAAAATCCGCAAGTAAATTATCAGAGGCCGCCATTTTGTTTATTTTCAAAAAAAAATTGTTTGATTGATGTTAAATGAAACACTAAAATGTTAAGATAGTCACCCCAAAGCACTACTTGTGGGACAGGGTCCAACAAATATGACGATAACTTGGTTTACAATAAATATATATGTTTTTTAATTTCTGTCACGTAAAGGTAAGAATATGATATAATAACTTTGTTTTATTAGTTTTATAAAATAAATGTAATTACTGCAAAAAAAAAATTATTCAAAATACTCAACTTTTCACGCCGCAAACTACCCCTAACCTTTTAAAACGCGAGTACAAAAGAGAAGCAGCGCGAAAAGTTGCGTTTGAGTATCCATTTTCTGTGACAGTCAATCTCATCCCTTATAATATCGCATCGAGAGGCTGGCGTCGCGTTGGCTTGCCTCTACTGTAATACTTTGCCAACGCATTTTATCTTCCAATAAAAGCATTAATTCCAAAATTAAAACAGATTTAAATTTATTTGTTATTTACTCTCGTCGCTATTTGGTATATGTTATATAACATTTAAAAATAAAGGCTTATATTACATTATTATGATTCGGTGAGCGAGTGAGTGAAGTGAGCGGTGAGACCAGACCTCACATGCCTCGTGCTACGGATCGCCACTGTTACCTACATATTGAATCGAATATAATTAAATTTAAAAATTTAAAATCTCAAAAAACTCCATAAAGCGTATTTTATACTTCACATCATTGAATTTCTTAAAATTTTATCTTTTCTTAATTCCATATACATATATTTTAGGTACTTAATAGAAACACCCTGTATATTTTTTGTGAATAAACTGATGCTATTTTATACTAATTACTGCCTAGTCAACGGATTTATTATCTCTATTTTTATATATGCCATATTTTTTATTGCTTTAATCTTGGGTGTAATTTCTGATGTACCTAATATGTAGATATACAGGATGTGCTAAGAATATGCTGACTTCTCGGTATATTAAACAAAAAAATACTTTTATTGTTAATTGATAAATAATAATTATTAAGGCAATATGCGTTTTATAATACTTACGCGCTTAAAGGATTAAAAAAATAAAAGCTCTATAAAATACATGGCGGTTAAAACAAATATATTTTGTGATATATACACAAATATATGTACGAATACATACATCGTTTTTTTTTAGTTGGAAAAAACTTAAAACATGCAGAAGGTCGTATAGTTGTAGTTAAAAGCATGAAATGAGGAGCATTTAATTTTTTTCTTATTCAAAAAAACAAATTCCCATTCTTCATTGTCAGATACCTTCGATAAATTTGATAACTGTTTGCTATTATCTAAACCACTGCGTGTTGAGTATTCAAGATAACATTGCAACGTAATTTCCCTTTTATAGTTAATTTACGTTCTACAAATTATGTATGCAAAATATAGAATTTTGCTTAGAACAAGATTAGAACCGTACCTAAGAAAATAAAATCACTATTGAACAATACCTAACCATGCTTTTTGAATTCAATTAACAGTAATCTAATCCAAAAGATATTGTAGGTACAAAATATAAAAAACGACCTTAGTATAGGTCACATAAATCTGTGGTTTTCATGTAACTTTTTAGATTTTATATGTTTTCTATTTAACTCAACTGTCATTAGCATATTATGCATAATGTATGTACATATGGACCTACCAATTAAGAGATTATTCCCCAAATGCGTTTATATCTTAAGCGATTGACAGAGCATCGACAAAAAATTACTGCATATAATATTTCTATTATTTTTAAAAATTAAAAAATTGTTTCGAAGAACATCATATTACAAGTGTATTTTATTTAACGAAAAACACACTTCCCTGTTAAACGCCATTTATTTTCGAATAGACTTTACGTTTTTCATTTGCGCTTGAGTGTGTCGATAATCCTTATTTAGCAGATCCCTGATATATTGATCCCCGATACTCATAAAAGTATTCGGCCACCCTAGAAATTGCTAATAAATTGCTAAAAAAAAGTAGTCAAAACAGACACAATTTAAAAACTGCCGACAAAACACGATAATGTTCAATTTATATGACACAAAAGTATTCGGCCACCAAAAAGAAAAATGAAATAAGGAAGGTACAAACAATTTAAAACGGTACATCTAATATCTTGTCGGGTATCCTTTAGAATTCAGAATAGCTTTCAGCCTATTTGGCATTGAATGCACCAGTTTACGGGTCACTTTCGGGGTCACATTACCCCATTCTGTTGAGAGATGATTTTTTTAACTCTTCTTTATTGGTAATTCGTTTATTTTGCAGATATCGTTTTAGATGTGACCATAAGTGCTCGATAGGGTTAGTACTGGACGATTGCGGCGGTGTTTTTTTAATTATCGGTACATGGTATAGCAGCCATTCCCGCGTATTACGGGCACAGTGCTTGGGGTCATTATCTTGTTGAAAGATGTAATGATCGCGCAATCAAATTTTTCGGCGCTGGATTGTAAATGATGCTTCAATATATTATTATAACAATATTGGTTCAATATTCCTTCAATAAAATGAAGGTTACCCACTCCCGCAGCCGCCATACAGCCTCACACCATGAGCTATCCACTGTCGTGTTTTACGGTAGGTTTTAAGTTTTCCTTATTTAACGATATACCAGGTTTTCTCCATACAATTTGTCGTCTGGTCGAATCAAATATCTCAAATTTACATTCGTCGCTAAAGATAACCTGATCCCAGAAAGTTTCAGGCTCATTCACATATTGGTCAGCAAACGTGTCTTTTTTGCTTGTTGACCTTACTAATCCAGGGTTTCTTTCGGGCAACTCGGCCGTGGTAGCATTTTTTTCTTAAGGTTCGACGCACTGTCTCAGTACTAATATTCTTTCCAGTACTCTCCTGAATCTCAGCACATACAGTCCCTGGCCATATTATTAGACCCATGCTGAAAAATCACCTTTTTGCCATTTTAACTACACATCACGTTCATTATTAGACAGTTTTAGTTAAATTATGAGAAAGCATATATTATACAATGAGTTTTATTCAAAAATTAGTGATTTACATTAGATTAAAGCATTTATGTTAATGAAACACGATTTTTCGCCAAAATCAGTTTCACACTATTTCCATAAAAATGAGTCAAAGCATCAATAAAGAACTTACTTCAGCAATGTTTGGGTATTTCGCGCAATGGAAATAGGTATTTTACACAATAGAGCCTGTTGCACTGTATTTGACGTTTATTTATTTACTTTCAGTTTATATTACAGAACTGCTGCCATCTACGTTTGAACGTGGTAACTGTATGAACAATTACATAAAATGTTACCATAAGTATTAAACTAAAGGTTTTACCAACGAACGTTAACAGTCTTGCAATGAAACAACAAAAAATGCAGTGAAATATTCATTTTTCAGCATGGGTCTAATAATATGGCCAGGGACTGTATTGTTCTGTATTGTTCTCTGGCCCTTTTGGCATTTTATTTGCGTGACAAGGTTACACTGTCTAATAGAGGCACGCAGTCTATACCAGTTACTATGTAACCTTTCACACACTAATACTATGGCCAAGAACTCTACTATCTCTACTTGCATCTTGCATTACCTACTACAGCTTTGCATAATTAACTGGCCGAATACTTTTGTGTGTCCGTTTTCATATGTCAAACGCGTTGGTCGGGTAATCCCAGCGAATGTTTTATTCTGCGTCTACGTTGTAATTATCCTTTAGTCAAGGAGTAATGGAGGGACATATTTACGCATATTATGCGGTCTCACTTAATTGTGAATTTGTGTTTTGTACATTCGTTCTTACAAATAGAAGGGTGGCCGAATACTTTTGTGAGTATCTGTATAATACATATAAATCCAATACCCTCGTTATATGAAGAGATACGAACGTGAACAGATAAGGTCTGAAAAGGCACGAAAACTACATTTGACTTCAACTCAAAATCCGTGTTTCGTCACACGACCCTTAAGAAGGCATCCCAAGTTTTTTGTGAAATAGTACCATTTGTAACTAAAAACCCCCTAATTCATTTCGAGTACGGTAATAAATATAATATAAGTACTTGGGAATTAAAACTCATTTAATGGTTATATGTGGGTTGAATGCATTTATCAACATTTTCACTTTTCTTTACTATTACTATTTAAAGGGGCGGATATTATACGACATTAAAAGTTTTTTAAGCGTTTCTAAACATATGCTCCTCCCTTAAATGCTTTTGTTTAACTGTCCATGTTGTATCGTTCGTCAGTTTAAACTGTGCACTATTAACTGGACCCATCGCAGGCGGCTCAAGGCTCTATTAAAGGCCCCTTCCACATCAAATCTTTCCACATAAAATTTTCCTTTCCCTTCCACATAAAATCTTTCAGCTGTTAATTTATTGCCTCAATTCAAATGTTTTCTCTACCTGTATACAGGGTGATACCTAAGTTGACTCATATTTTTTTAACAGCGTATAGAACTATTCAAAACAAACATTTTTTTCACGTTACAGTTTTCAATAAACTCAAAAATAAAAAAAGTTGCCATATTATTAATTTCGTAAATAGCATTTATCCGGTCCTGTCTTAAACTTAAAGGAAAGTTCGTGTAGCGATACTCTAAATTCAAAAACGTTTAAGACGATAAGACAATACTAGGAATAAATGGTTCACAAAAAAAATTAAACATTAAGTGTGTTTTTTCAATTGTATTTCGGATTTACCTTTTTTTTTTTAAATTTAAGGCAGGACTGGATAAATGTTATTTTCCTGTATTTAGGGCAGGACCGGCTAAAAACTTTTTTTATTTTTTAGTATATCGAAACATGATATTTGAAAAAAAAATTTTTTGTTTTAAATAGTTCTACACGCTATTAAAAATATGACTCAACTTCGGAACCACCCGGTATGCCTTCTGTCTTGATATCATAATCACCCCCTCCAATATGGTTCTAATGACCACAGCATGGCAAAAAAGTCGCGCATAATGCCTGTACCATGTATATGAATAAAAGTTTTTCATCAGTTTATTTGCCATGTTTATTTCAACATGAAATAATTTTGTCTATTTGCGTTTGGTTGTTATGGAGGCCAGCTTTATGTTTTAACCAATAGGATTAAATTTATCTCAATATTTGAAAGAGCGGCTTTTTCTCTCTATTGTACACTAAAAATTTTATATCGTCGCATAAAGAAATTTTCGCAGAAAACACGTTTAAAGTTAATTTTTGTAAAAGGATGTAATTGCTTACTTAATTATTTAGTAAGCCGATCCCTCTTCAATAAACTCTTCCATAACATTTACTAGGAAGTCTTCAGGAATGGCTCGGATTTCATTTGAAATTTACTGTTTCCAATCTTCAATGTTATCTGGTCGATTGTCATAAACTTTACATTTTAAATACCCCCCACAGAAAAAACCTAAGGGATTTAGACCCGGAGTGCGCGCTGGCTATTGTATTGTTCCTCCAAGGGTGTAGCCAGTATTTATGTTTGGGGGGGGGGGGCGCCCAATGCAGATTAAACAAGAAAGCCAAAAAAAAAGGTCAGTAGAAGCAACGGCAACCCCAATCCCCCGAGTATTTTGGTTTTTACTTGACCCTTTGGGAGGGGGGGCGATCGCTGCAGATTAAACAAAAACACCAAAAAAAAAAAGGTCACTGGAGGCAACGACAACCGCAGTCCCCCGAGTATTTTGGTTTTTACTTGACACTTTCTACCTCTTCTGCCTATCCTCCGTCCTGTAAATTGTACATTTAAATATTCCCTGATATTTGCCGCAAAATATGGTGGTTGGAACCATAATTGTTTGTCAATAACATTATTTTCACCCGGAAACAACAGTCTGCAAGATGGAATAATGTGATTTTTTAGCAGATCTAAATCCTTAACGCTACGAGTTACTTGAAACTTCTTAAGGTACGTTTACATCTGACATTTGTGTCCGGATATAAGTGTCTACTGTCCGATATAATATCGCTTTATTCGTTTACATCTGGTACAAGTTCCTCGAGATATATGTCAGGGATAACTGTAGGACATACCGAATTTTTGCAAATTCTTCGATAAGTTTTTAAACCGTTTACATTTAATCACGTATACTCAAGGACGCTCTAAACGATCGATCATTTTGATCAAAAGCTTGAGTCAATCGATTGTATTAAGCGTGATTGACCGTTTAGAAACCCGGTTGACGCTTGAAGCAAGCATTGACAGTGATTGATAGAAAGTTTGAACGACTCAAGCGGTTGAAGAAGGTGCTTGATCGTCTAAGGCAATTTCTGTCAAGCATTGCGTCAGTCGCTCGGTGGAAACCATTAAAATATATAGAGAATTACTTGGAAAATAATTACCTGAATGTTTTCCTTCAATGCCTTCGTAATTGCTGAGCAAGTTTCCATTATGATGGACTCCAGAGTCTGAATTTCAGGTCTTCTAAATCTATGCCAGATGCTAGGTACCTCAATGTGATAGACAATCTCTGACTTGCAGAAATCGCTTCAAGCATATTTGTATCCTTCTTCTCGATGTCGGGACGTACTAACTCCAGTAGATAATCAAAACTTTCTTGGTCCATTCTCAAGAAGTTCCTGTAGTCCCCTGGTTCCGAATCACGCAGAAAAATGAGTAAATGTTCATGAGTGAAGCGGTTTCTCATTTTGTACCACTCCTTGGACCACCGTCGTTTTTTCTTTTGTTGTTTTTTCCGCTTGAAGGTAACCAGTGTTAAGTCGAGGAAGCCCAAATCTGTATTCGAAACCATTGTTCACCGCCAAAATCAACAACAGGTTAGAACAAACAACAGGTGTGCACTACTCCAATTCATGACTTCCACCACTGATGAGGGGGTTTTCATCAAAAGATAGAAGGGCTGATTGAGGTTGATTGAAGCGCGCGTCAATCGATTGACTCAATCGTTTGCTCAAGCAGGTTGATCGTCTAGGGCCTCCTTTATGTCGTACACATCTCGTTCTGCTTCAAAAGTTTATTTTTATTTGTTGCCTTCGTTCCACTATGAAAACATCTAAACAAAGAGTTGCTGCTTGTGTGATTATTTTGGAAGGTTTAAAGAAAAAAAAAGAATGTTCTGTTTGGATTCGAAAAAAGGGGGTTGCGGAAGGAGGATTCTCCAGGACTTTTAGTATGTTACAATTTAGCCCTCAGGCATGATCTCTACAAAAAATCAGCTTTATATTATTTTTGTCTAGGTCAAATGCTATCTTGACTCGGGTATTCTCTCCAGCGAGTCAGAAATTATAGATAAACGTGTTTACATTTGATGCGTATTTATGTCTTGATATGTATCAACGTCATTCGACACATATCTGTCAGAGAGAAATTCTTCACCGTTTATATTAGCGACTAGCGACACTTACTGTCCGACATAAATATTATGAAATAAATGTCAGATGTAAACGTACTTTTACTGCCAGCTTACTGTTGACTGGTTTATTGGAGATCTGTTGGAGTACAATTCACTAAATAGTACACAATTCACTAAATAATACAACTTGGTCTTGGAATATCTGCATGGCTCCATCCAGTTTTTTTTTGAACTACCTTAACTTTCCCAGGTTAGATAAGACACTTACATATCTAACCCCCTCTAACATCTTTGAGATCATTTAGACAAAACATTTCAGTTTGTGAAAGACTGCTACCTTGAGGTGTACTTAGGAAGGCACTGATTTTCTGACCAAGAAAATTAGTAGAAAGTATGTATCTTCACCTACAGATGGCTTACAGGCTGTTAGTAAAGCGAATGGCTGTCGCACACCCTATTTGTTTTGTACTTAAGGAATTAAGGTATTATTAAAATTCCAATTATTTGCTTCTGACTCTGCTTGAGTCTAACAACTAATTATTTATAAATCGTAAAAACGCAAAATAAATAAGAAATTATTGAACACAAATACAGAAAATTAAAAATGACGTACGTAATGTTTTTTCATTAGTTTCAAAATTAACTTTAAACGTCTTTGGTGTGAAAATTTCTTTATGTAACCATATCAATGGTTAATATGTTTTAGTGCACAGCAAAGAGGAAAGGCTGCTCTTTCAGATATTGAGAAGAAACCTAGGGGTTGTCATTTAAAAAAATAAAGTTGTTCTCCATAACAACCAAATGCGACCAAAAACAAAATTATTTGACATGACAAATATACTGATGAAAAACTCTTATTCAGGACTTTTTTCCATATACAAGATTATTAAAAAGTTACAGGCATTATGCGCGACGAAATGTGATTTTTTGTCACGCCCGCCGTATGTTGAATAATGGTGCACCTCCAACTAACGTATACATATTGTATAGCAACATGCATCTCCCTTTGGTCACGCTGTTCTCGTTACAGGAAATTCTAAATTCATTATTTTAGAGCAATAATGACGGAGTCAAACCTTGAATTACCTGTTACCGCAGTATAATTTGCAATACGTGGATTGAATATATTACTTAATAATGAGGACTTTTTTTTAAATAATGACAATAGTTTTCAACGACACACTAATCCTGTGAATATACACATATTTTCGAAAACAAATAAAATGCGCAGGATTTTAATACGACCAAATAGGAAGAATTAATATTTATTTTTTTCTCAAAATTGTGTGACTAGTAACTCAAACAGTCACCCAGATGTCGTATGGCTTGGCAGTAACAAGGAGAGTTTTTTTTTGTCAATGATTAAAACGACAATCAAAACCTGAGGTGGGTCAATTCTTATATAAGTATGTTGGTTGACAAGTCTGGAGTTAAAAATTTAGTCGTAATAGATGGAGTACTGACAAGACAAAGTTGTGTCAATATTCTAAGATATAACCTGCAAAAATTATGCCAGTAACTTGGCTTAGAATCATTTACCTTTCAACAAGATAATGACTCTAACCACACTTCAAGAGTCGTTAAGCAGTATTTTATCGAAACAGCATTGAACTACCTTAACTTTCCCAGGTTAGATAAGACACTTACATATCTAACCCCCTCTAACATCTTTGAGATTATTTAGACAAAACATTTCAGTTTGTGAAAGACTGCTACCTTGAGGTGTACTTGGGAAGGCACTGATTTTCTGACCAACAAAATTAGTAGAAAGTATGTATCTTCACCTACAGATGGCTTACAGGCTGTTAGTAAAGCGAATGGCTGTCGCACACCCTATTTGTTTTGTACTTAAGGAGCAAGGTTACCAGCTGTTAGCGTCAATTTAATATCACCGCCTCCACTGTATGTATAAATAGTTCTTGG
Source organism: Aromia moschata (assembly GCA_029963805.1). NCBI lineage: Eukaryota > Metazoa > Arthropoda > Insecta > Coleoptera > Cerambycidae > Aromia > Aromia moschata. The sequence continues at coordinate 1,678,585 of JAPWTK010000004.1, forward strand.
AAGAAGTGTCACTTAACAGTTCGAATAGTCGAGCGGTAACACCGATCCTAGAACTCCTGAGTTCAACTCCCCACTGAACCAAGCCAACTTTTATATAGGTACTTAGACAGTGGCGTACACGTGTAATAAAAAAATATGGAGACATCCAAAAAAAGCGTCATCAAAGTTGGCCGAGAAAAAAAAGACGTATTTCTATTCTTGATCGAATTTATACCCTTATTTACTTGTCACGACTGTCACATCATATGACAGCCATTGTTTATTTTACAAATTGTGACAGTCACTTGTCAAAAGTTTGACATAACCGAAAAGCTTAGACATGACCGCTATTTCCATCTCTCTCGTTCATAGCCAGAGTTGATGACGTTTTTTTTTGGATGTCTCTATATTACAAATAAATAACAAAATAAATAAAGCAATATAAAACACGCTTTTTAAACAATGTACTAAACTTTTATATGCATTAAAAAGGATACAAAAAGTGTCTGTTTTCAGAGTAGCGACCTCACAAATTCTTGATTTTATCTGACTGACAATTAAAACGTGGAGCGTAAAAGGTCCAATCAATGATGATGAGCAGTCCATGCTTTATTATTTAGTCGATAAAATCAAGAACCTATCAGTTACCCACAAACATTTTGAAAAAAATACACCTTATTTTATCCGTTTCAATGCATATAAAAGTTTTTGTTATATGAGCTAATATTTTTACACTGCCGCTGGATGTGGAAGTAATTTTAGCAGAACGTTAACCTCATTGCAAAGAACAATCTGGCAAAACGATTCTAGACCAGCTGATGTACCTCTTTCCAATCACTCGCTCTTTCACCAAGCCGAATCGATACCGCGAAAATACGAATCAACTTTTTCGGCCGGTTTTTGCGGCGGCTTCACGGCGAGTTCAGAGAAAGGTCACTGTCACGGCGTTCCAGCAGTGACTCGCTCGATACTTACCTCCGACAAATTAAATATTAGACAGGTATTTCGATCGCGTTCTTCTATCGGAGACAATGGTACCGCGAGTCATCACCTCAGGGGAATCCTACTTCTTCTATCTCACTGCTAATACCGTATATGGAGCCATCCAAAAAAAAAAACGTCATCAAAGTTGGCCGAGAAAAAAAAGAGGTATTTCTATTCTTAATCGAATTTATAACCTTATTTACTTGTCAAGACTGTCACATCATATGACAGTCATTGTCTATTTTACAAATTGTGACAGTCACTTGTCAAATGTTTGACATAACCGAAAAGCTTAGACATGACCGCTATTTCCATCTCACTCGTTCATAGCCAGAGTTGATGAAGTTTTTTTTGGATGTCTATAGTTATCTATAGATAGCATACATGTACCCACACAGAATACACAAGTACTGCACAAATTCAATAAAACCGAAACAAGCAAGTTTTCGTAAAAAAAATCGAAATCCGAAAATAAAATATTCAATTACTCATAAATATAAAAGAGTCACTGCTCCGACAAATGTACATATTTACATTGTCTTCCCAGTTTCTTTATTACATATAATCAATTAATCACGACACTTACACGGTGCCTATAAAATAATGTACAACATAGTTCTCGTCTGACTTAAGTTTCCACTTCTGGAGATACATTTACAAATGGAAACATTTCTCCAGGTTTTTTTTATATTTGTTGCATTTTTTGTAAATTCAAATTATATCAAAGTAATACAAATAATTAATAGTAATACAGTTTGTTGGATAGAAATAGGAAAATATGGAAGCAATGTCTGAATAATAGAGTGAATGCGGAATAACCTGACAGAGCTCTAGGATAGTTCTATTGTTAGCTGAATACGAGCTATTTTATTGTCATATTGCATAAAGCAGTCATCGTTTTTCCAGTCGTTTCCTTTGAATTGCAGCTTCAAGCGTTTAAGTAGTTGGCAACAAATTTCAACAGTCTAGGAGTATATTCAAAATACAAAATTCCTTATTTATCCCTTTTATTCCGCCATCATCGGTGATACGTGACAAAAAAGTCGTCCAGTCAAATCTCAGGTTGATTGATGCAAATTACAAGACAAAAACATTTAAATGGTCCTCCTCAGAGTTGGACAGTCTTCTCTGTTTTTACCTCTCAATAAACTTCGAAGATGTGACGAAGATTTTCGATTTGCTCGGTTTTTCATAGAATGAAATTGACAGATTTTAAACAAATTAGTTCTATGGCACTCATGATATCAGTAGGAAAACATGCTACGAGCTAGAAACAGAATAAATGTGACATGTCGTTAATGTCAAGTTGAAGTTTTTGCAGATGTAAAAATAGGCTCTGGTGTTCATTATACATCGTAACTCATAGAAAACGACAAAAATTTGTCCTACTGTTATTTATGGAAAATCGTAAAAATTTTAACACATATACAATACAAATTTTAACAATAATACATATACATATTTATACAAATTTTAACAAATTTTAACAATAACACATATACAATACAAATTTTAACAATACATAATATATATACAAATTTTAACAATAAACATTATTCGCTTTAAACTTGACAAGTACAGTTCTGGATATACTTAATGTCAAACGAAAAAATAACAAATACATTCATGACGAAATAGATCAGTTCAAATAGATCACAGATTCACTGTATCAGATAACAAAACTAACAATAAGAATAAATAATAAGACTAGTCAAGAAACATTTAGTTTTGATTAAACTTTCTAATAAAAGCAAATAGTTAAACACACAATGGTTAGGATTTTATAAATAATTTACACGTATCTCAAAAATAATATTCTATGCGGTTTAGTTAGAACCAGATCAATTCCACATCGATCAATTCCATGTTCTGAACCATGCGTATAAATGCAATACAGTTTACTTAAATATCGTCTAGGTTCATCTTCCCACGTGGCTACATGCCATTGACAAAAAAAAATTTGAATAATTTCATTACTGGAATCCCACGCCATATTTATGTTTGTAATGATGTGCCTCTCTAAATTTGGCGAATTTAGTCCAGTTACAGCTGGAGACCGCCCAAATCAAGTTGAACATGTAATTGATGCAAAAAACTGTAATTTAACTATGTTTAATATGCAGATCCTTGAAGTGTTGGTAATTGACAGATATTTCTACTACATCTTTATTAATGTAGTAAAGTTATTACAAACTGTGAACTGGACTGGACACTTTATATCAATTTACCTATAATTCCAAATTCGATGCTTACCATCGAGATCTCACTTATTATTGAAGTTGGAGAAATGGTTAAGATTTTTCATTTAGAACATTTTATGCTAGTCACAAACATATTTTTGCAAATTGTCTGAGACGTTTGGTTTTGTGATATTTTAGGAAAGCTGATTTTTTAATTTTTCAGTTTTAATTTTTTATCAGTGTCATGTTTAGTATCACAAAAATTGTTAGTTTGGCATACACATATGTCAAAATATTAGGTACATTTTTAAGGCACTTTTTCTTGACAAATATTTTGGTCATTATCTAATATATCGATCGTCTTTTGTTTTTATGGTAATAACAGTAACTTTCGTTTTTCTTTACGCCATTTTAAATTCCTATGAGGATCATAATTTTACTTATTATTAATCAGTTCTATGTATGATTGATGTCTTTCAGAATATTGTTCAAAATACTAGAAAGTTTATGGACTTCATTTAAAAAGTTTGGTTTGTTAATTGATGAAAATGTATTCAGATTTTGTATTTTATATTCTAGTGTTTTCAAACCAAACAAATGGAATTAGACATCGCTATGGTTACTGTTCGTAATGTTTTTATTTAGCTCACTAGATTTGTAATATCAGATTATATGAATTTGGTAGGGACTACTTGTAAATTATCTGAAATTAAAAGCATCCACATGTCTTTATTATTATAGGAATTATATTTATGTCTTTATTATTATAGGAAGCAAAATACTTACAATTTTATTAGATGCAGGAAGGCTATTGGAACCGGTTTTAAAGTGGTAAACCTTTTAAAACTGTTTTAAACTGGTTTAAAACAGTTTTAATCATCCCCCTATGATGACGATATGGGTGGCGAAACGCGCGTCGAGTACAAAAAAGTATTTCGGTATTAAGTGGTGAAAAATGTTAGTCCAAATGTTATTTACAAAAATAATTTATCCAATTTTTCCGCTAATAGAGATAAATAATCTCAGGAATATATGTATGTATGCATAAGCTAAAGCCATCTACACACACTAATCATTTCCAGCTTATAGGAAATCAATATTTCTAACTGTAATAAAATAAACTAATGGCATTGACTTGGTACGCAGATAGCTCGGTTTTTGTTAAAATTTGTTATAAATAAATATTATTAATAAAAATGAAGTAACATACATATCGTGTCCTAAAACGATAGCTATTCATTGTAATTTAAGGAAACAAAAATGGTAAAATAATTGATTACGTACTTCCTTTAGTGCCACTTTCTGTGTCATTTGTTTTAAAACGAGCGTTAAGCGAATGAAAAGTGAAAAGAGTGCCAGCTGAGAAATGAACGTTTTATTAGAATTACACACGTTCTGCGTCTCTGAGCAGGTCATTGCATTATTTACAATTAAGAGATGAACCACGAAATTGCATCGTCCAAATAAAAAATGTATTATTTAATTTTTAATCAACAGACGCGATTTTGCGGGGAACTGACCTTACCATTTTTACAAATGCGGATGAAAAATACAGCCGTTTCCACGCAACCTGGTATACTTCAGCGGATACGGAGGCCGTACTTGGCCAAATAAAAACGAACGAAAACTAATTAACTGTTCCTTATTAAATCGTCATGAGATAGTTTAAACAATACATACCCGAGAACGCACAGCGCAAGGCTAGGCTAAGTTGTGCGCTTTTTTTCGCCTCTAATTATTATTATCTAATGAACGGCTGCTTTTAGGCATTTCGGAAAAAATAATCGAACCGAGGCTGCGCTACTCTAGCTGACTATCTAGGCAAATAAAACCAAATGGACCGAGAAATACCGGGATACTTTTGCCGGCCGACCTCGCTGTGGACAAGGCTCGTTGTATTACAGGGTGTTTGCCCAGCGAGAAAATGTGCACAATTTTATCACAGAAAAAACATGTACCTAGATATAGTATAATAAACAAATAATGAAATATGAGGTGTGCGTTGAAGGTATTGGTATTCACGTGCTCAACAGGCTCGAACAGCGTGTCTTTCCATAATAATTGAGATATTTAGTGGTGACGTAAGGGTCTGTTTTGTTTAGGGGTAATCAAATTTGTTGTTTACTTACAAATTTAGCTTGTAATACTCGCTATTGTTAATCTATGCGCTAAACTACGGCTATCTTTTTGCACCCCTGACTACGCCATTGATTCATTTCATTATTTGTTTGTTGGACTTCCTTCGAAAAATATGCAGTCTGGAACAGTCAAATGGAATTAATTCAGTAACACAATTTTGTGCATATTTATAAAAAAAAATCCCGATTGTAAATACCGAAATGACATCCTGCAAAGTAAATTCTTCCCTAAATCCAACCCTTCGGGTGACAGTTGCATCCCCCAAATTTTTAAATTGGAAGTAAGGGTTTGTGAATCCTCATTTGAAAGGTATTTTCATTATCTATTCAAAAATGCTATGGGTTTAAACTTTATTGCAAAAATTAACAGAAAAATAAAATACATTATCGCTTCGTTCTTGATAATCAAAAGGTAAGCAAAACAATTTCAGTGACCTTTTTCGACAGTATGAACTAAAAAGAAGACTTATATAGAAGTATAAAAACTTATCAATACTCTTCATAGTTGGACATTGTTAGTTTTGTTGAAAATGCTGCAAACGTACTGTGTCATTGTGATCATTAAATAGTTGTCAGTGTTGTGCATTTAAACTAGTGGAAAAAAACAAGGGATCAAAAAAAAAACCAAATTTTTAGGTGATTGTCAACAGGCCGTAACTTGGAGAAAAGTGGTTGCACAGAAAATTTAAAAAAAAGGAAAAGTATCTAGTTTTTGGTTCTGAACTTCGAATTTTTTTGGCATCAGCGATTTTCGAGTAATCCTAAGAAAACCACCTACAAAAAATTTTTTGAAATTTTTGTGGTCTACGAACTTGAAAATATTTTTTTTTTGACTTAACCACCATATGGACCAGATAACTTGTTTATTCAGCTTCAGTTCCATTTCTTTAAGACTCTGATACTATCATTTCTCGCCGAGATATCGGTCTTTGAATAGAAAAGGATCATTTTGGTGCTTTTGGGCTTTTGGTGGTGGTTCGGAAAATCAAGCGATGAATAAAAAATATCGAGGAAACCACTGATGTTAAGTGTGCCTTTTACTGTTCAATATATCCACAAAAACCCCACAGAGATCCAAGCCGTTTTATTGTTTTACTCGATTGAATTTTTTGAAAAAAATTAACGGAAAGGAAATTTTTTTTTCAAAATTTTAAACGCCGTTTGCATAAAAATGTAACGAAAACTGAAAAATTCTTATTTGGTCAAAGAGTATGAGCTTTTTTGGGGCAAAAAACGTGATCCTTTAATTTTTTCAAATTAAGTCAAAAGTCCGTAGACCACAAAAAGAACCAAAAAAAATTAAAAAATGCATTTGTCGGTGGTTTTCTTAGAATTACTCAAAAATCGCTGATGCTAAAAAATTTAGAAGTTCAGGACCAAAAACTATATACTTGAAGCTACAATTTCCTTTTTTTCTAATTTTCTGTGCGACCATTTTTCTCCAAGTTACGACCTGTTGAAAATCACCTAAAAATTAGGAATTTTTTTTGAACCCTTAATTTGTTCCACTAGATTTATGATAAATATATAATAATAAGTCGTTAATAAAACCCCAAAAATGGTAAAGATCGAATGATTTGGGTCAAATCACTCTTTTGCAAGACTGCTATGACAGAAAGATGCAGCAGACAAAGGCAATAATCGAACTAAGCAAGGTTCAACGACTTGCCTGCCTAGGAATTACGGGGGCGATAAGGAACACGCCAACGGCAGCAATGGAAGTCCTACTAGCCCTGCCTCCTCTTCAATTCGTGATTATGGGGGAGGCAAGAATGGGATTTTTTCAGGCTACCTGAACTACCAAGTGGTATCTACGAAGACCTGGGGCACAACAGAATCAAAAGTCTAGTGGGTGGAAACATCTTAGAGATGAGGAAAGACCACATGACTCCTGAATTCACACACAACAAAAACTTCGGGTTGGAAATAATTGACCGAGAGAAATGGAAAGTAAACAACAACAGGAACAGAACTGAGAGAGTAACCTGGTACACAGACGGGTCAAAGACTCAGCAGGGAACTGGTGCTGGCATTTACAACGAAACGGAAAAGCTACAGTACAGCATTCCACTTGGAAAATATACCTCTGTATTTCAGGCGGAGGTATATGCAATACTGCACTGTGCTAAAGAAAATATAACGAGGTCTTACACAAATAAGAGGATCGATATACTATCGGACAGCCAGGCTGCCCTAAAGGCACTTACAAACCCAAAGGCGACGTCAAGGCTGGTATGGGAATGTCAAAGAGAACTGACACGACTGGCAGACCACAACAAAGTAACTTTGGTATGGGTACCAGGACATACAGGAATCGAAGGCAACGAAAAAACAGACGAGTTAGCGAGAAAGGGATCGTCTACTCCATTTACTGGCCCAGAACCGGCCCTGGGAGTACCAAAGAGTATAGTAAGGGGTCAAATAGGAGAATGGGTCAGAAATAGACAAAATGGATACTGGAACTCCATATCCAGGCAAAGACACGGGAAAATGTTTATTAAAGGAACATGTGAGGAAAGAACTGAAGAACTATTAAAAATGAATAGGATTCAGATAAGAGCTGTTGTAGGCCTCCTAACAGGACATTGCGCCCTCAAGGGACACCTACACAGAATGGGGCTGTACAACGGAGAACTGAAATGCAGACTCTGCAACAGGGAAACAGAAACAGCACACCACATACTGTGTGATTGCGAGACCTTAGATCGCAAAAGGCAGGCCATATATGGACACCCCAAACTTTGTCCAGAAGATTACAGCACCCAGCCGGCGGGGAAGCTATACAAGCTCGTACACGGGACCCGGCTACTGGAATGGGTGGTGTGATAAGGATGGGAGGTTGCGCACAATAAGCCCAAGAGGCTGCAGTGCAATCCGGCGACAAGGACGACTCCCAGAAGAGAAAAAAAAAGACTGCTATGAGCTTCTAGATACCCAAATAGATAAATATTAATAAAAGGCATTTTTGGTCATCAAAGTCTTATTGAGTTTGGCAAAGACTTGCTTCATTATACGAGTACCATCACTGATCATGCCACTCGACTAGACAATTTTCTTCAAATAGATATGAGTAGCGATTGTTTCCGATAACAGAGGCCTACTTGACTTAATGCTTTCTCTTGTGAAAGCATTGTTTGGTCACATGCTGTCTTCTTATATAGTTATGACCATATTATATACATATATCACATCCCATGGTTTTTATGTGGTATTTTCTGCTACAAGTTTGCTTTTCAGGCACCATTGGTAATGATGGACATGCCATGTTTTACAACACATGGTTTTTGTCCTTCTTTAAATGATCTATTCTTATTCTTTATTCGAATACGTAACAGTTTTGCAGTTATGATCAGATGTTTTTCAAAGGCACGTAGAGAGAACCTTTGGCAACAAGTTAAAAGTCTACTTATATTCAATTGTACATTTGTACTTTATCTTACGAAAATAAAATTATTTCAATAATATAATAAAGTACCCCGTGTAGGTACTCAAATGTTATCATTTAATGGACGTTTAAATCTGAAAAACGCTCTCTAATCAATACGTGATTAAGTGATTGATTTGATTCTGACGACGGTAATTGAAAACGATAAGTTACTGATGCAAATGTGTATTTCTCCACTTCTACGAAATTAATCTGTTATTATATTTGCCCCGACGAAAAAGATTAGTCATCAGATGCACTTGCCTATTTATTATCGAATACGGGTAGGAAAATTAGCGGTTATATCCACACCTGCATAGCGATAGAAAAACCTTGAATGTATTACTTAAGCAAGGTACGTTTTGGTAACTTTGCGGTAGTTGATGCGGTTTATGTAATTGGATTTAATAAAGACGAAAATGTAAGTTGGTGGGTAAGAGGGGAGGGGGGGCACAGCGGGCCATTTAAACAATTATTTATTACGTGTATTTCCTAAAAATATGTTTTATGGAATATTATTGTATATCCATTGGTTTTTTAACTTTTTATTACATCTTTAGAGGTAATCATTTGTCTCATAAATAAAAAAAGACTCACCTTGTCATGGAAAATGTTTATCATACCTACCTAGAGTATAGATATATACATTAATTTTTTAACTTTTATTACATCTTTAGAGGTAATCATTTCTCTCGTAAATAAAAAAATAAATACTCACCTTGTTGTCACATTGAGGAAACAACTATGTAATAGGAAACGTTTATAATACGAGTATCTACCTAGATTATAAGCGACCTCAAAGTTATAGCAGAAACAAAAAATTGAACAAAAACACCACAACCAGCGAAGCCCAAATTACACAGCGACTAGAAAAATGTAGAAACTCACGAAGCTACGCACGTGAGGCCATGGAACATTCTATGTGGACCCATGACGTCATGCGTCACATACATGATGCTCGATAGAGTTTTTCCCTACCCCAGATTTTGCCCCTTCGCGTTAGGCAAACCATCTTTACCAAGCGTGACGTGACGCAAAACCATGACGCAGATCGCAATATTTTCCAGGGGCAATCCCATAATAAAGACATAGAGTCTCAAAATGAGGAGAATTGAATGAGGGCTGGAATGAAGAATTATATGAGAGTTAAATGAGGGCCGAGATGAAGGTTTAAATGAGGGATAGCTCTCATCCAGGCCCAGGCCGGGTCGGGGGGGGGGAGGGGGTCCAAGCGTGACGTGACGCATGACGCAATATTTTCCAGGGGCAATCCCATAATAAAGACATCGAATGTCAAAAAACAATTAAACTAAGGCACGACGACGGGGTAACGACGAGAACTACAATTCAGGCCAAACGTTCCGTTTTTTTTTTGCGTTCCTTCAAACGTTCCTCACCATATGCAAGTAGGATACATTAGCGCATTGTCTAAGTACAGCGAGATGCGAAAACAACTGTACATAAAATATTCTGGTTATTTGGTGTTTAAAACCATAATAAAATGATTATATGAGTAGTTTTTTGTTTTTTGTACAATTTAGTTGTTATTACATAATATTTATAACTGAAATAAACCGTATAATTGCAATCCGTCAGTTGGAATTATACATATTGCTCCACTTGCCCCTCACTTAATTACTCTGTTTGCTTCGATAGCTTTTGTCTACTATAGCTTTAAGGTCTTCTATAGGAGCTTTTTATAAAGTATTTTCTGTTAATTTTTATTAGGTATTTTTATAAAGTATTTTCTGTTAATCGATAAAATAAAATAAGTTCAGCAATCAATACTAAATATACTCACTTTACGATACACAAGATTGAAAAAACCTTTCCTTAGTTTTATAAAATACACATTCTAAACTGATGCTTTCTAAATTCCTCAATTAGTTTTGGAATGTTTTAAAGAACTTGGATAATAAATTGGATATCTGCCTCTAGCTCCATTAGATAACTACATACATATATCCAAGCATCACTTGTTTCTAATTTTTAATAACAACGTATAATAATAAGGAGGTTTTGAAATAAGGGAAATGCTTTGTTGCACCTGAGGCTTTTCCGTTAAAATAGGAAAATACAGACACTACAAGTATATAATAATTAAATATAATTATTTTCAAAATTGGTTTTTTCGTAATTAAATGAGTTACATGCTATTTATTAAAACTGGTATATTATGTAAATTTGTGCTGGCTAAAGTGTATACATATATAGATACAAGCATCACTGAATGCTTCTAATTTGCCATTTTAGTGTTTAGACTTTTTAATGCTTACAATTAGTTCAAACTTCGGTTACGAACAGGGTTAGTCTTTCACATTACAAAAATGCACTTCGTAGACAGTAAAATCAACTAACCTTTTTACAACAACACATTATTAACAGCTCATTGAAAATGTGTGTTTAAAATTCTTATAAAACGTTTTGTTTCTGAATTTCTTATTAGGTACCTATTTAATGTTCGCGTAAATAATTATCTGGTATAGTAGTTATAATGTTACTTCCACATCCACGTAGTGGAGTGGTAGTATAGTATCAACGTTTTTTTTTATTATTCTTTTAATCTAAATAGGCCTAATAATCCAGTCTGTGAGCCGGGGAATTAGGCCAACTAAATAAAAAGTGGTGTAGCTACTCGAATTCAAAAAATCATGTTCCATCATGTTCTATGAACCTCTAAGGTCATTCGTGGCAACCAACTTGGCAAACCCCCTTCTGAGGGGTTTATAGTATATGGGTATAGTATATAGGTATAGTATATGGGTGGTCTGCACCCATATACTATAAAACACACCCCATTCTCACCCTCATTTTTTGAGTGGTATTTAATTTTTGAAAAAAATGACAATTAAGTATCGAAAGTGGGTTCTAGGAGGTTTTTTGGGTCACTGATCATGAATCCGGTGTCACTTTCCCGGAAAATTCATGCCACGGCCGGGAAATTTTTGCGGAAATTTAATCATTGTTCACGTGATTTATGTCTAGAACCCACTTTCGATGCTTAATTGTCATTTTGTCAAAAATTAAATACCACTCTAAAAATGAGGGTGAGAATGGAGTGTGTCTTATAGTATAGGGGTGGTCTGAGAAGGTTTGCCAAGTTGGTTGATAGTCACGAATGACCTTAGAGGTTCATAGAACATGATGCAAAAAAAAAAAATTGAATTCGAGTAGCTGCACCAAACTTAGTTAGTCTCCCAGCTCACAGACTGGACTATAAAATCTTCTGAAACGTCGAAATTTGAAGTTTAAGCGAAAAAAAATTTTCTATCGGTATGTCTGTCGGTCTGACTGTCTGTCGCTTTGTCTTGAAATATGAAACATTTAGTCTCATGACGAGATCTGGAGTTGATTAGATTTTTAGCTTAATCGGTCAAGGGGTTGGGGAATCAATTTAACAAGGGGTCGGGGAATAAAAAGGGGTTAATACACGTTTTCTTTGTCTACAGGTAATTCAAATTTGATACACATGTACAATTTAACTCAGTCTACAAGTATTAACGTTTTTAGGTTAATAGGGTGAGTTTTGAGTGGGTAACTATTCAAAATAGGTCAACTAAACTTTTTTAACATTAATTTTGGTAATTATATAGTGAACGGAGCTCTAAAAAAAATGTCCACTCTTCTTCAAACCCCCCCCCCCCCCCCCCCTTAGGGAGTACGTATCAAGCGTAATGATTTAACTAATATATAATTTAAAAAATAATTAACAAATAAAATAAATGTATCAAAAACAAAATTTAAGGGAAATTGTAAATTTGTTTTCATTTGGCTGATGGTGTTATTGTCCCACGGTAGGAGTGGGGGCAAGGGGGGTTGTGTTTTAATATGAATTAAGAAATATATTCATGTGAGGTATCGTTTTATAGGTGCTTTTTGAGGTAGAGTAATTTAAATATCACAGTAATAAACCTCTAACCTCATTTTTACTACAATGCTCATTTCCAATACTTTATTATGATCCATATGACATGAGTTATAAAAGTTATAAGGATTATAAAAGTCATTTTATCATATTGGTGATATGAATCATAAAGGTCATACAGATCATGAAAGTCATATTGGTCATAAATTTCAGAAAGATCATACGGGTCACAAGGGTCATACCTATATGTCATAAAAATAATGTCAGGTCACGAAATTCATGGAAATCATAAGGGTCACATTGGTCATAATGGCAATGTAGGTCACAAATATCTATCAGGTCAAAAAAGTCATATAAGACTGCAAAGATCATATAGGCCATAAATATTTATCCAAATTTAATACTTTTAAAAATACAAACTACTGTTTTTAGAGATTTAGTGATTCCTTAGACAACGGTTTTTTCTCGTATTTTAAATGTATTGTTCTAAATTCGATCACTGATAAAAAATAAAAAAAAATAGTTAGACTCGAAAATAGGCTCTTGTTCCTTCTTTGGGAGTGTCTCCTGGTGTTAGGCTCCTATATTAAGGGTGAAAACATATCAGCATACACTGTTTCATTCTATCTGAAGTTTTTGAAACCCTTAACATTTCCCTAGCCATAACAGTAATAAATTTCCATGATCAAAAAATACCAACCGCCTTAATACGCAATACATATATATGTTTGCGACCTAACACCGGTTCAATTGTTATATAAGTTTAATCTAGATCTATTATACAGGGTGGCCCAGAGGTCATGTACACCCCCAAAAAGAGCTCCATTTTTTGTAGTAGGAATTTGAAATTTTACATACGTAAATTAATCGTTGAAGCTCAACTTTTAACCTATAGAGTGGATATTTCTTATTTCCGCCTTAACCGGAAGTGATATCAACTTTATTTTTTTCAAATGGCAACCACCATTTTTTTTATGCGATTCGGCTAGAGTATCGGATTCTTTATCTGTCTGTTTTTTAAACAGAAAAATCGGTTAAAAAATGGCAAATATACGTAAATTATTTATATTTTATGAAGGCGGCTATGAATCAAATATTAGCGCTTGCTTTTTTAACAAGTAAGCCCTGGAATTTACAAAAAAAGGGTACAATGGTACTCTTGTAAATTAAAGTTGGATGTAAAGTTACGCAGAATATCTTTATCTTTATGCAGAACTTTAGAAAATTTCATTTTTCCAAAAAAAGAAAGGGCCAATATTACGTTTTTACAAATGGCAATATTCATTTTTGATATTACAAGTTTAAAACGTTCCCCGGTTAGTATGCCATCGAATGCGTCTACTGATTGTAAAAATTACTAAATCAGTTACCTGTCAAATTCAACGCAAACTTTTGTTTTGCACAACTCTTATTATTTATGCTTAATCTTATTAGTTATTAGTCTGTAAGTTCTGACATAATTTTCACATGCTGTATGTCAAGTTGACATTATGTGTTTCAAATTTATAAAATGAATAATGGACATTGTCATTTGAAAAAATGTAATAATGGCGCTTTCTTTTTAGGAAAAAGGAGTTTTCTAAAGTTTTGCATAAACATAAGTTATAAAACATAACAAAAACTTTATATCCAACTTCAGTTTACAACAATAGTACCATTGTACCTTTTTTTGTAAATTCCGTGGGTTACTTGTTAAAAAAGTAAGCGCTTAATATTTGATTCATAGCCGCCTTAATAAAATATAAATAATGTACGTATCTTTGCCATTTTTTAAACAATTTTTTTTGTTAAAAAAACAGACAGATAAAGAATCCGATACTCTAGCCGAATCGCATAAAAAAAATGGTGGTTGCCATTTGAAAAAAAAAAGTTGATATCACTTCCGGTTAGGGCGGAAATAGGAAATATCCACCCTATAGGTTAAAAGTTGGGCTTCAACGATTCATTTACGTATGTAAAATTTCAAATTCCTACTACTAAAAATGGAGCTCTTTATGGGGGTGTACATGACCCCTGGGCCACCCTGTATAAACTATCATAATTTAAATTTCTATAGTACGTAACTAACTGTTTAATGTTTTAAACCGCAAACATTTATTTTCAGGAAGCGTCCTTGCCAGCGACTGGAAGTACGATGACCAGGGTAAGTTTATTTACCATTGCCTTCTCAGACTCATTCATAATATAAATTATTTCTGTAATGACGGGAAAAAAAATTGTTTTGCATAATACTATAATAATTCATAGTCGTTGATTTCGTTTGTTACTTGCATTGAAAATAAAAACTCACATTAATCAGAGTCGCTGATTACTGATTAGGTACTATAAAAATCGGCACTCACTGCTCACTGCACTTTACAAAATTCGTATATTTTAAAATAAATACGTAATAGCAGTGGCGGTGCGTGATATTTCAGTTAGCCATATCTTAAAAACGACGCATGGGACCCACTTCACTTTTTAGGTGATGACTATACACCTCATACAGAAAGGATTTATAGTAAAAACCGTCAGCAAAGTTTGCGAAAAAATTTTCAAAAACACTGGAGCACTCCCTGGGTTCTCAGTAACGCTCTGTGGAATATTTGCAGTAAATTTTTTTTTCATAATCTAGAAACAAATATAAGGAGATGTTTTTCGATTTGTTGCAAAATATTTTTTGTTTCAAAAAAGTTATGGCCATTTTAATTTTGGGAAACAAAATGTTCCTATAAAATTAAAATTAAAATGGCCATAACTTTTTGAAAAAAAAATATTTTGCAACAAATCGAAAAACGTCTCCTCATATTTGTTTCTAGATTATGAAAAAAAATATACTGCAAATATCCCACGGAGCGTTACTGAGAACCCAGGGAGTGCTCCAGTGTTTTTGAAAATTTTTTCGCAAACTTTGCTGACGATTTTTTTCACTATAAATCCTTTTTGTAAGAGGTGTATAGTCATCACCTAAAAAGTGAAGTGGGTCCCATGCGTCGTTTTCAAGATATGGCTAACTGCAATATCACGCACCGCCACTGCGTAATAGTAATACTATATACATTTTTCAAATCATATAAAGTTCCACTTGACGATTGCTTTTTACAGAAGCACTAAAAAATCCCAATACGTACAAAAAATGTAGATAGTCAAATTTTAATCCAAAAATTATTCGTAGTTTTCTTCTCGTTAAAATCTAAGAAACATTTACAACACAATTAATTGTTGTTAAGTTATTCCATCATTTTTTAATATCAATATATTATATACAGGGTGTCCCAGACTATGTGCAAAATCTAGACCCATGTGCAAAAACATATACCCCGTCCCTAATGCAACGTCAAATACAACCACAAAATATGTGCAAAAAATCAAAAAATCATGTTTTTTTTAGCAAAAAAAATTTTACAGACAGGATCAGAACTGTTTTCAAAGTTTTGTAGAATTTTTTTTTCGAAAACATGTTTTTGTCTAAAATTATAGTTTAACAGACTTTCATGTTTATAAATTAAACAGTCGTTTATCAAAACAGCACATTATTTATAATTATCGGTACACATGTTTGCCTAAAATTATTTTCACACTAATTCAAATACGATATTGATACGATATTTTCATACTCGATGTGTTTCTTTTGATAAAATAATCATTATTTTTCAGTTGTAGTTGCATTTTTGTTCTAAACAACTTTCTTAAATAATCTTGTTTAATAAAGGACTATTTAACTTCTAAGTACGAAAGGCTGTTAAACTATAATTATAAACAAAATATTAATTTTTTTTGTATAAAAAGGAAATTAACCAAATTTTAGGATTTCTACAAAAAAAAAATTGATATACCAGTAAAGCTTTTGAACAGTTCTAAAAAACTTTCACAAGTAAACTTTTTCGGTAATAAATGACTTGAAGATGATTTCTTGATTTTTATACATATTTTGTAATCTTAGTTGGGCTTGTATTGGAGACCGGCTAGTAATTTCTTATGTGTATTGTATATACATATATAGGGTAAACCATAAGGCCACACTACTTCCATAAAAATCTCATTAAAATCTAATGATAGATAAAAAAGATATAAAGGTATAACAGTCGTAAGTGGGACATCGTATATTCATACGTATATGTATATTTATTTACAATTGCAAAATGCTCTTCATGTTATGACGATTTGGTTTTTTAAAGCTATTTAAGAAGCTTGAAATATTTTTTTCAAAAGCCTCAAGAACGCTTTTTTCCAACTTCTTGTTGCAATTTTAGACTTAAAAGGGAAGGTAGACCTTCGAATGGGCATTAAATCTTTGTAAAACCTAAAGCCAATTAGGAAATACAATCGAAAAAAATGTAGAGCGCAAAAACAAAACAAAAGCAAACAATAACATTAACCTTCACCGATTAGCAATTCACACTATGAAGATAGTTTTTGTGTAATCAAATGGATTTGAAAGCATTTTAAGATAATGAAATCGTGATAAAAACAGTGGAAAATAAAACTTTTCGTCAAAATGTGTGTTTGTATAAAAATTAGGACCTGTAAAGATTAATTTTCAACGCTTTTTCTTGAAGGGTTCTCAAGGTGTTCGGACCTAAAAAATGTTACATTTCCTTTGGTTTGTTGTTTGTTGGTCTGACAGTGGTGCAATAGTTTTAATAAGGTTTAGTGACACTGTCAAAAATTCTAATTAAACCGAGGGTCAAACGACAACCTTTGTTCTCATGAACTTCAAAACTATCAACATTACCTATTTCCAGAACAAATTGCTGAAAAAAATGATTTGTCTATAAGTACGTCAAAAAAAATGCTTCAGATTATTTGTTTTCTTTATGTTTCTTCCTAAAAATAATGTACCAAATAATATGCGTCCTCCTATAAGGATTACCCAGGAAACCTATTTTTTCTCTTGACACTAGAAATTGTCAGAATATATGTACATATAATACACTCAAGCGTCTTGCTCCACAATTCGAAGTCAGTTTGTCTTCTAAACAATCATTATATAATTAGTGCTAAAGTTTTCAATTAGACTTAGGTAACATAGAAATATTGACATAAAAAAAGAGATTATCAAAATGAAATGAAACCAAAATGACATATATGTACCTACTATGTATATATTTTTCATTATCAAAAACCTCAAGTCAAAAAACACAAATGGCAAAAAGTAAAGAGGTTTAACATGTCTTCTAACTTTAATATGATGACTTCAGAGTCAATCAAATATCTCCAAAATTTTCCTTGGTCAACATAGTATTCTAGAGCAACATTAATTTTTTGACATATTTATAATATGTTATTTTTTTGTAATATTTAATATTTATCGCCAATTGTTCGACATAACCTCTAATATTCAACGTGGTGTGGCATCTTTTGTTTTCTGTTATACTGACGATTTATTCATCTTTTCTTTTTCTTATGTTTGATTAAGCGATTACAAACAAATAAACAAACAATGGTTTTATTTATTACGTAGTATATTGGTGACAATGGCTGTCAACCAAATTTGCCAATTAAAAATTGTACGTTGTAAAACCGCACCGAAATTTCTTGAGCAATCAAAATTGCCGGAAGAATATTTTAGAACTGTAAAGCAGCCTTTACATATTAGGTACATTTAGTTTTTGTTGGGGTAACAAGAAGGAACTTACTGGAACATTTAGCAATAGTTTAATAAACAAGCAATAGAAATACAGAAGTTGTTCTATATTGCTCTGGTATGGATGTACAAAACTTGATTCTAATCTATGAAAATATTGTTCCACGTAACTAGCACTTAACTAATACAGAGTGTTTTCAAATTAAGCAGCATAAATGATACCAGTAAATAATAGACGTCAAAATAAGTCTAGTGAACTAAAAATACCTAAGACCAATGTTGCACCCCTTTTGAGATACAGAGTCCTAAAACTTTCCAAGCCAATATATATTTTAATTAAGAAATAAATAATCTAAAATCGTATTAACAATTACTGTGTATATGTTAAAATAACTAATTGATCAATGGGTATATTTCACAGCATTCCATGATATTTAAAATAAATCAAGCCTATCACTTAAACCTGGGTAAAGGCTAAGGCTAAGCTCAAAGGGATGGTGGTTTAACAATTTATGCTTTTATATCGAAACTCATAGATCAATATAAAAAAATAAGCTATACACTGCTATAAAAAACCCTTAGAAACTAAACCCCTATAAATAAAATATACTTTTATTAATAATAATAATAGCTTTTAAGTAATAACTACTACCAACAAAATATATGTATATATACCCTCCATACCAAATATGAACTTAATATGATTTTGCGTTGTTAGTTTATTAATGAAAATGTATATTTCCTTCGATTAAAGTTTTAGGACTCTATATATCAACAGGGATGCAACATTGGACTAAGGTATATTTAGTTTAATCTATTTATTTTGACCTTTATTATTAAGGTTTAAAAATGTGTACATCTATCCATTACTAACATTAAAAATTCTTTTTTTTATCAATATCTGTTTACTAGTATCAATAGAGTTCGAATCCTGCGACCTTGTCATATTTCAGAATGCAACAACTATCGACATCGGTCACGGTCAACTTACCGCTGCCGATTTCTACAATGCTGATTATCCAGCAGCCGCATACAATGTATAATTGCAAATGAAATAAATTAAATGTACCTATGAGTATCACTGTGCATATCGAGTTCGCCGCCTGGTCAGTTGCAATTCTAATTATACGACCTCTTAGATACGTTTTGTTGCCAAAATTTAAATATAAGCATAAACTTCTATGTCCCGCTCATCTCGTTACAAAACAGGAACCGTTGAACCGTTAATGCAGGCGTTGATACGTAAAAATAAAAACTTTTCTGTAAGTAGACTGGGCCAAATCTGATGGTAGTCATTGGCATAACACGTGCATTAAAAAAAATACACTGCTCCACAAAATTATAATGCCACCCCCATTTTTCGCTGTTTTATCCATACCCTTTGCGTTTTTCGATGTTTTTGTGTGCCAAAGTGCCAAAGAACAATGTTAAAAAAATGTCATTTTTTGCCCCTCGAGACTAACGTCAATACCTATTGGATTTTGTAGAATTTGAGCTATTAAACTAGGTTTTTCTATTAGAATTTGTTAAAAACTTCAGGAAAATTATGGAATTTAGATTTAAAATGCTGTTTCTTAAACCACTTACCTACGCTCAATCGACACATTATGGACAAATTCATATTTTTAAATAAAAAAACAATATTTTGGAATCAAAATGGCCTATGTAAGGTACTTTTCTTTTTCCATTTTTGAGGTTCGTTTTTTGTATACAACTCCAAAAAAATACAAAATCAACCCATAATATAGGGTTAATTTTTAATCTTTTTTTTAAACTTTACTGAATGCAGGAAAGAGTTCACGGGGAATTTAAAATAATAGATAAGTTTTCTATGAAGGTAAATAATCATATATATGCAAATTTGAGTTCATCGAGTTTACGAGGATAATATCCAGCTTCGTACCACTGAGGAACTCAAAATGGTGATTTTACAAGAGTGAGACCAGTTAGATGTTAGTTAATTTGAAAACTATTTTGTGCAATCGATGGACACTCAGCTTTTTCAAGAGCGGAGGAGGTGCTACTAGTTCTAATAACATGGTTTTGATAGTTTTTGTTACGTTGCTTTGTTAAATTATAATATTGAATCCAATTTTACTTCATTTCCAAATTTCGCGAGGATTTCCAAAACTAATTGTAAATTTAGCATAGAAACTACTTATTCTCTACAAAGTAAGGTGATATAGCACAAAAAAATCGAAAAACGCAAACGGTATGGGCAAAATAGGGAAAAATAGGGGTGGCTTTAACATTTTGTGGAGCAGTGTATATTGACTTTCAGCTGTCCTAATCGAAATAAACTCGAAAATTGAGAATGTTTCAGTAGACCCACCTTTGATACGGCGACATCAATATTTTTTTTAAACTTTACTGAATGCAGGAAAGAGTTCACGGGGAATTTAAAATAATAGATAAGTTTTCTATGAAGGTAAAATAATCATATATATGCAAATTTGAGTTCATCGAGTTTACGAGGATAATATCCAGTTTCGTACCACTGAGGAACTCAAAATGGTGATTTTACAAGAGTGAGACCAGTTAGATGTTAGTTAATTTGAAAACTATTTTGTGCAATCGATGGACACTCAGCTTTTTCAAGAGCGGAGGAGGTGCTACTAGTTCTAAGAACATGGTTTTGATAGTTTTTGTTACGTTGCTTTGTTAAATTATAATATTGAATCCAATTTTCATTCATTTCCAAATTTCGAGAGGATTTCCAAAACTAATTGTAAATTTAGCATAGAAACTACTTATTCTCTACAAAATAAGGTGATATAGCAAAAAAAAATCGAACAACGCAAACGGTATGGGCAAAATAAGGAAAAATAGGGGTGGCTTAAAATTTTGTGGAGCAGTGTATATTGACTTTCAGCTGTCCTAATCGAAATAAACTCGAAAATTGAGAATGTTTCAGTAGGCAACCCACCTTTGATACGGCGACATTACTCATTGATCGTAAACATGTACAGTGTGATACATTTTGAAGACTGTCGATGCATTTTCAAAAAGTTTCTTTCTTTATTATTATAGTTTTCAATGTAAATTATAGTCCATAACATCAAAATAATAATTTGAAAATATCATTTTAACTAGCCGACATAGATATCGCAGAAATATCGATTTAAATTACGATATTTACGAAAAATATACTTTTTCATCCAAATTACCATCGTATTCGTTATTTTCCAGAACAATCTGTGACGGTACTAGATTGTTGATCTGATTCACACAGTCTTATCATTATTTTTTAAGTATAGAAAAATTATATAATAGGTACTAACAAAACCCACAAAAGAAAAATACACTCAGTTATTTACAACACACAAAATTTATTTATACACGCACACGAAAGGCGAATTGATAAATGTGTAAACTCCCTCCAGTTTTCTTAAACCACCTGCTGTTCTGGGCACCAAAAATTGGTGAGTCAAAATGAGTACATTTTAAAACATTAACGTTCCTTTTCATATCTGTAGCAGCTGTTTTCGAAAAGTTATAAAACATTTTTCATTTGTAAAGAATATTACGGAAAATTTAAAATCTTCAAAGGTACATGTGATATAAATCTCTTTCAAATAGACATTTTTCGTGCACCCCCTTTCTTATCCCATCAATAAGTCATAAAAATATATATGCTCTTCAAATTTTATGTTTCCAGGTGCAGCCATTTAAGCTGGTCTTTGATGAGTGACTCACTCAACTCTTTTATATAGGTAGTTGTATAGATTATTAAAATAATCTAGCACGTCTTTAATAGAAGTAGTTAAAACGCTAATGTACCTATAATAAAACAATTAAAAATGACCTCATATATTTTTTATGAAGGTGTAAATTACGTAATTAAATATCTGTTTACAAAAAAATTGCTGTTTACAAAATTTTTAAAAAGAAACTGACTATCTTTTTTTGCTGCAGGGAGAGCATCACTTCAGTCCAAGGCAATAATACGAATAGTCAGTTTTACCACACCAATCGTTTCTTTCTCTTAAACAAAGAGTTAGATGACTATGTAGTATTTGTTCAATACATGTAAAACTGTTTCCTTACCGAGCACGATGATGAAATGACAAAAAAAACATAAACAATTAAGACGGTAAATTGATATACCTCTCACCCGACCTTGAAATCCGTTACCTACAGATAGTCATTCACTATTTAAATTGATTTAACCACTTTTTTCGGACTTAAATGTTTTCGAAATTATGGGAAAAGTACAACTCGGTTCATTCGAGACAAAAAACCGTTTAGAAGCTTTTTTTGCACGAGACCGTGACCGAAGATCATTTAGTATAATAGCAAAGTTACCAAAGAAGCGACAATATTCGTATAATGATGGGCAGATACCACACGTAGTTTTTAATATATATATAATTACAAAAAAACACGTTTTTGACAATGGCAAACTGCATCAACATATTGCATTTTAACGAAAATATTAACAGAACAAAATAAAATAATGTAGTAAATTATTTTTTACTGGCACACCACAGTTTGTAAAACTGCTTAAGTTGAATCACAAAAAATGTCTAGTCAATACAGAAATTGTTGACAAAAAAAATTATATCAGAAACAATTCATATTTCTCTTTCATAACGAACGTTTATAAAAAGCTGGCATTTCAAATTAAAATAATTTCATTTATTTATACATTTAACATTTATAATATCTCTCAAAAACAATTTCAGCTCCTGTGGCAACTTACCTACACTAACAAGTTCCAGGATTCTAATAAAATATATAGGGTGTCTACGTTTATTTATATACAAATTCACTTAATGCTCATTTTTCAAGACAATCTATAAACTTGTTTTTGTTTTAAAGGGTATCGAAAACTGTTTCTTTTGGCACTATCGTGGCTTTTAATATGGCCTGTTACGATTTTTTATACCCCCAAAATTCAATATGACCACTAATGATTTTTTTAAAAATCTGAATTCTTTTTATGCAATCTCAAAGTAGAACAAAATATCGAAAGCTGCTAAACGAGTCAATTGAATGTGCGGCTTTCAAATTCGATGTTTTGCTCAACTTTGAGATCGTTTAGATCACCCTGTATATTTTTTGTTTAAATATCGCATATGAGGGCTTTTATTAACTATATGGATTAATATTTTGAATAGAAAAATCACTAAATAGTGATATTGAATTTCGGGGGTTTAAAAAAAATCGTAGAAAGCCATGGCGCTGCATGTTAAAAGCCACGATAAAGTCAGAAGAAGTAGTTTTCGATTTTAAACAAAAACAATGTAAACGATTGCTTTAAAAAATGAGGGTTACATGGATTTGTACATGAATAACAGTAGACATCCTGTATAAAATTAATACAATAAATAAAAGCTGGACCAAAATATACCTGTTTATTTCTAATGAATTGAGAATGGCGTGCCAGATTCAGCATTAACCTAGCACATAAATGAAAATGATATTTACTTTCTTCACAAATAACACCCGCATCAATCCAGTAGGCAGGGAGCTAAAATCATCAAAAACTGTTCTAGAAACACTGAGGGTTAGTTTTGACGGTTCCCTATGTATTTTTTTGCGTAGAACACAATGCGCGGGGGTCCACAGAGCTGAAACTGTCCTCTACGTTTTTAAATTAACAATTTGTGAAAGAAAAGTATTTTTTTCACATTTCCGCTTATATCTCCCTTACTTGGCTTATTTTATATAGCATATGCGTATAAGAAGTTGTAGCCTTTTGAATTTACTAAATTTTAAGCCTAACCCGAAGTCTCCGAGTGCTAATGTTAACTTGCAAATGACTACTGAAGTTGAACAAGTGCTTTTTTTTCACCATTTTTTACTTCCTAAGTAGGACGACTATGATCATGGAATTTCTTGGAGGGACTATTGTTTGTAGTATGAAGTTACAAAAATTTGAGTTCGATCCGTTAATAACTTTTCGTGTAATTAACGATTGCATTTTTTTGCAAACCTTAATTAACAATGACGCCATTTCTTTGTTTATTGTACGATATTGACCGGGTTGGGCTCGAAAAATCATAAATTTCTTCAAGTTTGCAAGGCTTTTTGATATTTTGAAAAATATTAATTTGGGCGAGTTTTATAACGTTTTCTACGCGACTACCTTTTTTGACGCGACGTATTTATTGTTTTAGCGTTGCCGCTCCGAAATTCTCGGATTGGTGACTATAATATCTTGACGCCAATTTTTTTTTAAATACTCGTGAAGTCTTGAAGCGTACTTTCAATTTTATCAATTTCAATAATATATATACGTCGCGTCAAAAAAAGGTAGTCGCGTAGAAAACGTCATATGTAAAACTGACCCAAATTAACAGTTTTCAAAATCTCAAAAAGCCTCGCAGACTTGAAGCGATTTATGATTTTTCTAGCCTAACCCGGTCAATATCGTACAATAAACAAAGAAATGGCGTCATTGTTAATTAAGGCTTGAAAAAAAATGCAATCGTTAATACAACTTCAACTTCATACTACAAACAGTCGTCCCTCCAAACAAATGTCATGATCATAGTCGCCTTACTTTCGAAGTAAAAAAAATGATAAAAAAAAAGCACTTTTTCAACTTCAGCAGTAATTTGCAAGTTAACAATAACAGTTGGAGACTTCGGGTTGGGCTTAAAATTTAGGAAATTAAATAGGCTATAACTTCTTATATGTATATGCCATATAAAATATGCCAAGGAACCGATATCTAAACGGAAATGTGAAAAAATACGTTGTTTTTTCACAAATTGTCAATTTAAAAATTTAGCGGACGGTTTCAGCTCTACGTACCCCACGCATTGTGTTCTATGCAAAAAAAATACATAGGCAACCGTCAAAACTAGCCCGATATCTTTCAAGAACACATAAAAATCTCTTCCTACTGGACTACATGTCCTTTTAGTCAACACAGAATAATACATATCAAAACCTATGATAATACTAGCTTTATTATTAAATTTGTCCTTAACCTCATATGAAACATCCTCTAGTCATTAGCGGGTATGTACTGAATTAAATCTAATTCTTATGATTATAGCACCTTAAAGCGCTATTCCTTTTTGTCTAGTTTACCATCAACATTACAATATATATTATTTAATTTTTTAGTTCTGGTATAAGAGTCCGACTAACGGATCGACTATTTAGTAACAGTGACCTTTAAACAAAGCATAAAATACCAATTATTGAAAAATTGTAGAAATACCTATTAATGAAAAAAAATTTGTAAGGAGATATATGACGTCCTTGGTGAGTTTACACTGATATCCTGCAACCTACAGCGGGTCCAACGATAAATAACACAGGTCTACAAAATAAAAAAAGTTCTGTCTTTGCAATCAAACCCGTCATTTCCTATGTATTTTGATGCACTGAAACCAAATTTGGCAAAATAAACATTTTCTAAAGCATCAGTTTTTTTCTACACCCCCATATACCCTAATAGAGGAAATTTTTCGAAAAAATGTCTAACTATTTTTTATGACCTTATTTTGGTTTTTTGGGTCACTAATCACGAATCTGAAGTCAAGAATAAATTTCGACTTAATGACAGCTGTCAAATTTCACTAAAAAGTAAAAAGTTGATATTAAATGCATATTCCTACGATTTTTAGGATGCTCATTACTATTTTGTTGTAGATGTTGTTATATTTGTGAGGGAGCTACGTAGATCTTTTTATTTATATATATTTTGTTCTTTTTCTTGTTTTGGTTTTTGTAACTGTTATACCGGGTGGACGATTTTAACTTTTAATAGGAAATAACTCGGCCGGTAAGCGAAAAAATAAAAAAGTTGTATACAGAAGTTGTTGGGCAAGGAGGGGGAAGTACGGCCGTAACCTTTTTGACCTCGACGTTGACCTTGAGGGTTATTTGAAGGTCAAAACAACTTTTTTCAAATGGAAACAACTATTTTTGACCCCGGATTTGAAAAGCGGCAACTTTTACGTCCAAAATGGTACTTGTCAACAAGGTCATGGCAAGGCCGAATAAAAGTAAAATTTTCGAAAAATGTTAAAAACGAGGGCTAGCTCGGGATAGAGATTGGAAACAGTAACATTTTTCTGAAGTTGTCAGAGTCGAATAAGGTCACTTCCTGATACCAATGACCTTGACGTTAAACATTTCAAATCAGAGGTCAAAAGTAGGGTTTCACGCTTGATAAATCACTTTGACCTTGAAATAACCTTAAAAACCGACAAATTTTACTGTTTCCAATCTCTATCCCGAGCTAGCCCTCGTTATTTAACAATTTTCGAAAATTTTACTTTTATTCGACCTTGCCATGACCTTGTTGACGAGTATCATTCTGGATGTAATATTTGCCGCTCTTTTCAAATCCGGGGTCTAAAATAGTTGTTTCCATTTGAAAAAGTTGTTTTGACCTTCAAATAACCCTCAAGGTCAACGTCGAGGTCAAAAAGGTTACGGCCGTACTTCCCCCTCCTTGCCCAACAACTTCTGTATACAACTTTTTTATTTTTTTCGCTTACCGGCCGAGTTATTTCCTATTAAAGGTGAAAATGGTCCACCCGGTATAACAGTTACAAAAACCAAAACATGAAAAAGAACAAAATAGATATAAATAAAAAGATCTAAGTAGCTCCTTCGCAAATATAACATCTACAACAAAATAGTAATGAGCATCTAAAAAAACGTAGGAATATGCATTTAATATCAATTTTTTACTTTTTGGTGAAATTTGACAGTTGTCTAAGTCTAAATTTATTCTTGACTTCAGATTCGTGATCAACGACCCAAAAAAACCAAAATAAAGGTAATAAAAAATAGTTAAATTTTTTTCGAAAAATTTCCTCTATTAGAATTTATGAGTTTTATATGGGGGTGTAGAGAAAAACTGATGCGGTAGAAAATTTTTTTTGCCAAATTTGGTTTCAGTGCATCGAAATACATAGGAAATGATGGGTCTGACTGCAAAGACAGAACTTTTTTTCATTTTGTAGACCTGTGTAATTGACGGTCGGTACCTAATAGTACAGTCGCAGTTAGTGGACCCCACAATCACACAGAGTACGACGACTTGTCGCATTGGATTCTAAGTGGATAATCGCAACAATAAAATGTTTTGTTTATTTTTATCGCGCTATTGTCGCAAGTGAGTAGCTGGGATTTAAAGTAAATGCGGTCACGATAACTATCCTAACTACCGTAATCGGGTCAGATTACAGCAGTTATGATAACAATGCCGCTGCTACTGACAATAGAAGAGGTTTTCTAGCGTTGTTAAAGTCGTCCATCCATTATCGAACAAAGCGAACGAAATATGACCAAAATTAAAAAAACATAGTAATAAATCCCGTAACTGAATTATTACGTGTCCTACTCAATTGGATTCTAAGATATCAACTTTATTCGAACAATGTTTACTGCATGACTAAGCGTTTTGATATTATGATATATAGAGTAGACCATCGTTCTGCATGTCAATTATCCGCACAGGCAACAAACAGAAACAGCTATTGCGTCTTTCATTTATGTTTTTAACTTTCTTTTGTATAATACAGTTCTCTATAATATATAAGCTTTGTAAAAAACAAGCCGGAACTCTTTAACTTTGAAGCAATAAATAAGAAAAAACTACAAATATATGTACATGTATTACGTGTTTACTGTATCAAATAAACACGTGTTCGGTTATCCGCAAAAATCGTTATCCGCACAACCCTCAGTCTTAATTAACACGGATAAACGACATTCTACTGTACAATATATTCATATGTGTGAAAAAGCATATTAACTTCAAATATTCAAGTGTCTAAAATATACATTCATTTTAACATGTCTAAATACTGAAACATTCAATCTTTTTTATCTTCACTCTGACTACATACGTCATGGTCGTGTCTAAGACACCAGAAACTTGTAAATGTGTGGTGCTTGCCAGAACCAGTCTCTAAGTTTACTTACAACATGATCCTATCCTACATGGTTACTAACTACCCAGTGGTAGTTTTTACTAACTCACTATCTCCTCAGAATACAATTAATGACAATAGGTATAAGTTGTCTCTGTTGTTCTATTTGCTATTTTATTACAATCTTATTGTATGATGCTCGTGATGAAAATAATACTACCGGTATCTTGATTGACTTAGGTCAATCAAGATTTGGACTGGAGCAGTAATACACAGAGAGAAAATTAATACGAAAAATTCTTTCTCAAAAGATAACTCGGAGAAGAACTTGCACAAATAGGATAAACTTAATAACCGGTAGCAAGCAGCCCTTGAAGCTTTGAACAGTTGCAAGGTAACATCTAGGCTGGTACTAGAATGCCAGGAAGCACTCAAAGAACTGGCAGACCGCACTACATTGAGACTAGTGTTGATCCTAGGTCACAGTGACATTCCTAGAACCGAACATGCTGACGAACTTGCAAAGACATGTTCATCAACTTCATATGTGGGCCCCTTGAGATAACAAAAATCACGGTCCGAGGACATAAAAAAATGGATACAAATCCAACATAAGAAACATTGGAGTAATACTCTAAAACTAGCACAAAGTAAAGCCCTTATAAAGGGTATATGTGCTAAAAGAACTGGAAGCCTCCTAAAACTTGGTAGCCCCTGTTAAAGGTCACCTAAACAAAATGGGATTATACAAGAGATTTCAGCTGCAGATTTGTGGTAATGAGATCGAGACCCTTCTCCATACTACAACTAACAAAATTCAGTAAAAATTCCTTATACTTACAAACATGTGCCAAAAAACAACTCATTGTAAGATAATACTTACTCCAAATAAAAAAATGATGAAATTATAACTAAAGTAAACCAAATAGAGTGAAAATCCAAATAAGTAATTTTTCTATTTGTTTTTATCAGTTAGATATGCTGCAACTCGTATATTGCTAACTGTTTAAACAATAATCAACTTAGAGGACTTTACATGTTTCATTAGACCATTAACAACAAATCATAAAACGCGAGGTTTGGAATAACGAGTTTAGTCCGCCTCACATGTATTACTTTTGTTTTTCAAAGTACGTGTAGTCATACTGAAAACCACATCGTTCTGATTCTGTTCCGATCATGAACGTTATGCAAGTAACCATTTATCCAAAGCTTGTCAGTAGCAGACCATGCATATTTTACATCCTTATATGAACTAAGAGTTAGTAATACAAATGGTTTACTATCAATTATCTGGAAAATTGAAATGCAGTTAAAAGTAATAAAAACGGCTCATTTTACATAATCCTAGTATAAAATAGAACATTATAATAATGATATAAAATTGTAGATGATGACGTTAATTAATCAGTTTAATAATAAAATTATATTGTATTCCGGAAAATTATCATTTTGAAAAAAAAAGTATCTAATTTATGTTCTTGCTATTGTATTAAACGTTTTTGTCATGAAATATTTATTAGATAATTTTTTCTATTAGTCTATACAAAATTTGGATATACAGAAATCAAAATGCCAGAGAACTGAAAAATATTAAGAAGTACAAATTAGCATCGAAACGTTGTATAGTAGGTATAATAAATAAACAAACCTAACATACATTTGTAAGAATATTATACAAAATTTAATAATACCTCGTAGAAATTTTTTTTTCTATTTTCCTCATATATTTCCAGTATAATAAACAAGTTTATTTGACGAATTAAGCCAGTTATTTTAAATATATGGAGTCAACAATTCAGTATTCTTGGCAGCTAAACATAATTCACTGCAGTCTATTTATATCCAATAGTCGTAAAGTGTTTTGTAAAGTTTAACTATTAGTGATTTTTTGTTAGATATCTATTTAAGTATCGGTTTGGACGTCCTCCAGAGTTGAAGTTCCTAAGCCAAAAATGCAATCCCCTACACATATGTAGATAGTACCTTAGTACTATGTATGTATACAGGCTGTCTGCTAAAAAAACTCCATTATTTGTAGCCTGATGTTAAAAAAACAAAATACCAGATGAAATGGCTCTAAATGAACTATAAGGGAGACTACTGCAGTATTTTTCAACTTTTTTTTCTGAAACGCGATAGTCAACTTTTTTTTTCAAATGGCAATATAGGATTTTTTTTGTAAATTATTATGCAAATTTGTTTTCTGAATCCAGCGATGTATAACAAATTGACTTTTGTGAAACATTTATTGCAGAAAAAGTGCCAAAAAGTTGAAGAATACTGCAGTATAATACTGCAGTATAGTACTATAGTTCATTTAGATACTAATGAACTGTAAGTACTTATAGTTCATTTAGAGCCATTTCATCTGGTTTTTTGTTTTTTAATATCAGGCTACAAATAACGGAGTTATGGCCCGCGGCGTTTTTTAGCAGACAGCCTGTATACCTTAGTACCTACACATCATAGTTTTCATGAAATAACTGTAATGCATTAATTTTATGAGGATCAATTTTAAATAATTTTCCTATATTATATTATAATTATATATATATATATATATGTGACCTGGTCTACGAAAAGGGGGCTTACGTTCGAAAACTAGTTTTCGATAAAAAGCTGTTAAAGATAAACAACTCGTTTCGTCAGTTTCTCGTTAGTTGTTCTTTTATCTCTTAATTCGATGTATTTTCCTTATTCCAGCTTTTCAAAAAAAAAACCTGTTTTTTTCGTATTTGTACTCTTCTTTCTCTTCATTTTTATTGAACTTCTGAACAGGTTATAACTTTTTGGTTTTCACCATGTGAAAGAGCGTCTCAAACTCAATCGCAATCGCAAAAAAAGTGGAAAATGATTTTTTTGACACCAAAGCACCCTTTTCGTAGACTAGGTCACATACATATTTGCAATAAATATAGTACACATTATTTCAAAGCACCTGCATTATTTTCAAGAAACTTGAAACTCTCTAAACTGACTGAATTCAGCCCGATCATTTGCTTAATTTCTACTAGAATAATTTTAGATACGATATATTTTTGCCAATACATTTCAGTTTCAAAATACGACAAATATCTTTCGACATCATATTTTTGCTTGTAGATGGCGATGTTACACAATGCTATTATTTTTTTTCGTCTACAACATGTTTTGCCTACCTAACATAAAGAATTAAATATTTTATGTCCTTATAACTTATATAATCATAAATTATTTTGTTTTTTATAAATAACAGACAAAAATAAATCTCTATCGGTTTACCAAATCATGATGTCAGAAAATTTTGGAACGAAAACGGTAGTTTATTTTTGAATGGTCGTTAATTTAAAAAAATCCAGCTGTAATTGTTAGGTTAATGTAAATAAAATATTTAAGTAAAAACAATAAGCCGATTTCCAATTTAAAACATAGAAATAACATTTTCTTAAGTTATAGCGTAAAACAGTTAAACAAGAATGCATACAGATGTTTGCTTTTCTCCACATTGTTAATTTTAACTGAGGAATAAATTTGCATCACCATATATATATATCTAATTTCCTATTTCTATTTTAGTAATTATAGGTAGATACCATTTTTTATTGAAGGCCACTATGTGTTACAGATATGAAAACTTCATTTTTAATGCATTCAAATAATTACAATAGACAATAATAACAATGTTAGTTTGCTGTAACATATTTCTGGAGATTTCCTTACCTAAAAACATCAATAATATGTATCCAAGCGCACTTCTGGTGCGAGTAAAAATTTTGGAACTGAATATTTCGTATCAATTCAGTATTAGTACCTACTTTGGAAGACACTTCGCCGTAGTAAAGTGTGTACTGTCTTCGCCAACATCAACAATATGGTTGAAGTCGTTTGCGAAAATAAAGATCATAATTATGTCAAGTTTAAAATGCCTGTACTATACAGTTCTAGACTTCCACATAGGTTTCCTGATAAGCGTCTCTTACCGCAACCAGATATACATTCAAAAAATAATAATTGCCAATTCCTAGTAGGGGAAGGAGGGGAGCATTCGGCCACAAAACATATTTTGGTATATAAAAATTTTCAAAATTCAGAAATAATCAGGAAAAGCTATTTTTTGAATGTGGGTGACTATTGGTCAAATAATGAATATATATATATAATTAAAAACAAGAGAAAATAAAAACAGAAAAATTGGTTTAAAAAATAGTTGCAAATGGCTGAAAGCTCCCCACCCTTAGGGAGCATTTGGCCAGCAGAAAGTGAGCTTTCAGCCATGCATAAAAAATAATTAAAAAACAAAAAATAATGGAAATTTTAGAAAATCGTTTAATCAGAGACAAATTCTTATTTCAAACAAAAAATAATACCTAAAGAATAGTTAATTTACAACTATTTATTTTTTTTACAACTATTACAAGTATTAAAATTATAACAAAAGTGAAATTATCATGCTGTTCTCGTAGTTCCAGACACTGGAGACGTTTTTAGTTTGCTTATTATATTTTCGTTGGCAACCTCACTTATGTCATCAATAAGTGGGAAATAAAAAAGTAGTTGACAGCCCCCTTCTTCTTAAAAATTGTATTTTTTTTTTGTTTCTTCTGATATTCCTAAAATTTGGCCAACAAAATGGATCAATTTGGTTTTAGTTTTAAAGACTAAAACAAAATCTCCATTGTTGAGGTCATATCTGTTAGTTTCCTCAATAACTTCTGAGTTGTCATGTAGATAGATAGGAGATATTGCATCACTTTCATTAGACGATGAATCAGAGTGGTTTACAACCATTAAATTCTTTTTAGGTCGTTTGCTTTCTTCAAAGTTACTCTTGAAAACATTTCTTTTAAAACCTTTCTTTCTGTTTTCCTTTTCCTTCTCAATTTTTTCCAGTCTTTCTTTTTCTGGAGAATCAGTGTCTTGATCTGTTGTAAAATCTTGCCTATTTGTGTATTTGTTCGAATATTTAGGTGAATCTTCTTCACTCTCATTGCCTGAACCAAATTTTGTAAATTTTGCCGTAAATATTCTTCTTTGGTTTTCTTTTGTAGTATCTTCTTTATTCGACTTTGTAACGTAGATCTCTTTATTGCATGGACCATGGCGGACTCCCTTTCAGAGTAGGTACCATTAAAATAACTAATAATTGCTTGTTTAATGCTATTTTCATCTATATTGTTCCTATTGGTTTTTAAAATTCGTTTTCGAGGCATATCTGAAAAAAAAAGAAAACGTTTCAAACAAATGGGGAGCATAAATAACATTCCTATTTTTAAGTTAGAATAGTAATTGTTATTCAATTCTACGCTATTTGAAGATGATTTGGATAAAAAAAACTGAACTGAAGAATCAATATTTTAAGCACAATTTTCTCAAAAAATGTAACATGAAAATTCTTACCTGTAGACGCCTTTTTCAATTTTTGTTGATAAAAAATCAGGAAATCGCAAAACACGTGCTTATTTTCACTCAGATGAAAGATTAATAGTTAG
This sequence comes from Aromia moschata, assembly GCA_029963805.1. Taxonomy (NCBI): domain Eukaryota; kingdom Metazoa; phylum Arthropoda; class Insecta; order Coleoptera; family Cerambycidae; genus Aromia; species Aromia moschata. The sequence goes on from JAPWTK010000004.1 coordinate 1,712,040, forward strand.
GCTACCTAAAATCACTTGATTTGCACGGGAGATTTAAACTATATTAAAAACAAATACGCTGGCTGAATGCTCCCCGTGGCCGAATACTCCCCTCCTTCCCCTAACTTATATTGTTCTCATGATGGAAAACTTTAATATTTTCTTCATTCTCAGAACAATGGTCGTCCCAGTGCCAAGAAGGGAAACGACAGTCACCCATACCCCTATCGTACTACATTGCAACAGAAAAGGAGTATCATCCACTTCGACCCAGAGGGTATGGTCAAACAGTTGGGGCAATTCTAAAAAATAATGGACATTCAGGTAATAAGATACTTTACATGCATTTTTGCATATAAGTACACTTGAAAAGTCATAGATGAAAGACAATTACTTATAAGCTAAAATTAATAAGACCCAAAAAATGTTTTTTGGTCAATGTCTCAATTTACTTTGCGACAATGGCAACTGAGTCATAAAAGATTCGTGTAATTCTGTGTTAGAATTCTTCAGTTGTCAATATTAATTACATTCATCTGCTAACTTATGTGAAAGTTATAACTGCTAACTTCTATGAAGAAGATATTCTTAAATATAACATTTTTTACTGTTAAGATTTATTAGCCATCAATGAGAAAAGAGAAAACTCTGAAAAATCTAAGTCTAATCTTTGAAAAATGTAAACTGGGTTTCAAAATTTTAAATCGAAGAAAATAATTTTCAAAAGAATTCAGAAGAAACATTTCTTTTGTGATTGTGACTTTGTCTGCAAGTAGAATTTATTTTAACCTGCATCCTACTGAAATGTTATAACTATTTTTTTACCCCTTTTTGGAGAAGTTTTACCTTACTATATCCATTGTTTTGCAGCGGAAGTCAGACTGAACATATCGGAAGAAGATAGACCGGAAATCAGCGGAGGCGGTTTGATTGGAACATATCGATTGGACCATCTTCATTTCCACTGGCAATCGGAGCACACCATGGACGGCTATAGGTAAAGAACAGTACAAATCCGATTAGTTTAAATCCTTGGTTTTGGTTCTACTTTAGAAATCACTCTAATATTATGCCAATCTATTCTAACAGATGGGTCACTGACATAAAAGAAACACATTTTTATATAAAATTGAGTTCATGTATTAATAATTTTTCCATTTGCAGATTTCCATTGGAACTACATTTAGTTCACTATAAATCGGTATTTGGAAGTGTTGCGGAAGCTTTGCAACACATACACGGAGTAGCTGTGTTTGCTGTTCTGTTTGAGGTTAGTTGGTATATCTACTAAATTTTTTGTTGTAATTAAATTTCGTAAACATTACCTAACTAAAGTAATTTGACTATTTTTTTTAGTTATCTCCTGACGATGACGAAGAATTTGAACCCCTACTGAACATAATAGAAACCCTACAGACTAGAGTAAACACGCCTAAGCCCTTGCGGCAATTTTCAGTGAAGAATTTCCTCCCACGAAACATAGCTGGGTTTTATAGATACGAAGGATCCCTTACAACACCCGATTGCAATGAGGGAATACTTTGGACAGTGTTCACCAACACAATACCAATTTCTCCTGAACAGGTATATAATATAAATAAATTAATATATAATACTATTCATTCAGTTCATTACTGCTCTACTATTCACACAATTTGCATTGCTATCAATCCTACAACATCCATTCTCTTATTGTTTCTTTCGTTGGCATTATCTCAAGAAACTATTCGGAAAATTTATTCAAAATCAAATCTTGAACTTGAATAGAAATTTAATAGAGCTTCAGAAGTATTTAATAGATATTCCGTTTATTCTTCTTGTCTTCCTCCTTCACCACCTATTTCTTCTTCTTTTCCCTCTCTCTCTCATCATTCATTGCCTTCACAGATCCATTATCTTTCTACTTCTACCTTCACATATGCATTTTCTTTCTACTTCTTTATATTACTTAATTGTCCTTGGTGTACCAGGTTTCGGGAAACCATACCACTGTTAAAAAGTGAACTATTTGACTTCTACTATAGATCATGATGAAATCGTTTTAATTAGTGACCAATGTTGATCATGATCATAGTGACTACTGGTTATCAACATGGGTAGTCAACTTAAACAATTTGGCAGGTACCTACCTCATTCATACCTGTACTGTATATTATTCGTCCGTTGGTTTATTTCAAATGTCATTTCGTACAACCTTCATACAAGAGGTTAAGTCTTGTGATTGATTTTGCAGGTTAGAATATTTGAAGAAATCAGAACCAACCACAACAAAGCGCTCCGACAGAACTACAGGAGCCTCCAGCCCATCAACAATCGAAAAGTATACGTCAAAATTAGTCCAATAAGAGAAAATACGATGTATCACTTTAGCGGTAGTACACCAATGAGTATACCAACGTTGCATCTAATTTCGATTGCAGTGCTTCTAATATATCTAAAAAAAATATTAATACAATCTGAAATCTAGTCACGATATCAATGATTGAAATCCTTTTTGTGTACAAGCTTGAGGAATTGGCTCTCAAGGAGAGTTCCCATTCTGTAAAGAAGCAGCACGTACTACAGTTAAGAGAACTGGAACAGCACATTATACCTACAAGTGAGAGTATACATCCAATTCAGATTACTACTTGTTTCTACAAGTTTAAAAAAAACATGTATGCTAACCACTTCCATAAATGGCCATCAACAACTGTGAAATTTATTTTCAATAAATGAAAACTTTCAAATAAAAAATGTAGGTATATCTCTCAATTTTTGGAAATTCTTTCAAAAACAAAGATTAAAGTCGGAGAAACAATTATAGTTACAATTTTCCTGAGAAAATTAGGTCATCATGTGGTGACATGAAACATAGAGTGGGAATAATCCTTTTGAGTTTTCTTCTCTCTACAATTGTGAAGTTATGGCTTCGTTCACATCTGTGTGTAAATAACTATGTAAATAATATGTACAAATTACTTAAATTTTCTTAAGTGGATACTAAAATACGATTATAAAAAGGCGGAACTGGAACAGGGCAAGGCGACATATTTTTATCATTTTCCTAATCAAAACAGAAACTACCATAATGGTTGATCAAGCGCCTTATTGTATTGTTAACACGTTTATTTCATTCCTTTGCAATTCAATGTAGTACAGGAGAAATCACAGTCAACTGCGATTGGACAAGCTTGTTCGATTTAAAATTCACCAATGAACGAACTGGCTTAATGAAACTTAGTGTCAGATGTACTACACTGAGCAAAGGAGAGTATCAACCAGGCCGCCTTGTTATTTTTCACGATACCAACCCTCTTCCAAAGCATTTGCCATATTAAATGTAATATGAGTTACCTGAACTAACACCATGTTGATGTTGAGTTTAATATTTTTTTACTGTTATAACAATAAAGTAATTGTTATTATAATGAAATGTGTTTTTTTTTTAATAACAAACTTGCCCAAGTAAAATATGTGCGACATTACACAGAAGTAGTAGCTAGATGTATGCCAACAACTTTTACAGTGCGATAGAAATAGCAATGAAAGCCCTTTTTTAAAAATATAAAATACTTTAATCAGTTAGCTTCCATTATCTTTACAAAAATAACAACCTCTAAAACCTGTACATTAAAATAACCCGGAAAAAAGATATACTGGGTGTAACAGGATCATAGTACACACCCTTTTCTCCTTTAGTTTTCAAGGTAGTTAATTGAAATTTGGTATATCCTATATACATAATAAGCGACACTGTCTGACATACAAGTGATCTTTTTCCACTTCCGGTTTCGCCGGAAGTGACACTAACTTTAGATTTTTAAATGGAACACCCTATATATTATTGCATTTTTGAATTTGAATTGATTTCTGCATAATATTCTGAATCCAACGATACCAAATAAGTGACATTTCAAACGTCAATATTTTTTACAATTATAATTTTTAGTTTTCCATTTAAGTGGGCCATGACGGTTCCGATTTATTCTAAATGACCCATATAATGCTACAAAAATCAAAATCCCGTCAAAAATACTAAATTATGTGATTTATGAGCAAATAAAGTTCATCAAATCATTTATCTTAGCTGTAATTTTGTTTGTATTTATCGCACATATTAATACGACATAAGAATAAATTACTTAATAATAGTAATAATAAATGGTACTACGGTACCGATATGGTTCCATTTGAAAAAATTGAGTTCGGCTGCAAAAACAATTTTGATGAAATTTATTTGCTCATAAATCACATAATTTAGTATTTTTGACGGGATTTTGATTTTTGCAGCATTACATGGTTCATTTATAATAAATCGGAACCCTTATGGCCCACTTAAATGGAAAACTAAAAATTATAATTGTAAAAAATTGACGTTTGAAATGTCACTTATTTAGTATATTTAGATTCATAAAATTATGCAGAATTCAAAAATGCAATAATATACAGGGTATTCTATTTAAAAATCGAAAGGTAGTGTCACTTCCGGCGAAACCGGAAGTGGAAAAAAAATCACTTGTATGTCAGACAGTGCCGCTTATTATGAATATAGGATATCCAAATTTTCAATCAATTATCTTGAAAACTAAAGGAGAAAAGGGGGTGTACCATATATGGTCCTGTTACACCCGGTATACCTACCAAAATGTGAAATAAATACAGGGTGCCCATTATATAAAATTGAAATATTTTTAAATAAAACGCTTTTAATAAAACTCAGTTTTACATAAAAACTATGTAAATTGTCACCATATCTGCTACCATCTTATTCTTCTAAAAATAAAAGTTCTGATTATGTAGCACAAATAATAATGGACTACCCTGTATAACACATTAAAAACAGATAGTTTTCGTCATGATATAATACGCAGCGATTACCTTAATAAAATTTGATATTGAATTATCAAAATTAATTGCCAAATCTCAATTTTATTTGTGTAATTAAAAATCTGATAAAGGCGATTATAAAAGAATGCGTTTATTACCATTATTCATGAGCAATTACTAATTATATTGTTTATAAGACAGCGTAGCGTTATAGTTAATTTAGATACCGTTTATATTGGACACTGGACACTGCGGACATATCAGATAAGATCTAAGGGCCCGAGCGATATAGATTAATATGGATATTGGCGAACTCTAATCCGTGTTATTGCATTAAATGTTAGTATGTAATAAAATTAATTTTTTAGTGAGCCTTTTATATAATTTTATGGTTCCTTAGGAGATATTCCCGTAATCTGCTTATACAATAGGCGTATAAAGTTCATCAGCTGAAGTATACAATTGGAATGCCTTCATTAAAGACTATATATATCGAACAAATTCCATGCTGAGCAAATTTGGATTAAGAGTATGATGACTGGCGCTTAGGTTGTGACGTCACGTCCGCAACAGTTGACCTGGCAGGTTTCAGCAGAGAACCCGGATACGTGGAAATGGAGCTTCTACAGATTATAAAAAAGAATACGTTTAGGAATAAAACTGCTCGTCAAAATTAATGTAACACTTTTTAGATTAACACCATTTGCGTTCTATTTAAGTTAGAAACTTGCGGTTTTTAAAGGTAGAAAAGTACTAAAAAAATAGAATACCAAAAAATATTGAACCCCTGTTTTTTTTTTTCCGGAATATAGATTTTAGGGGTTGAAACCACCCCTAAAAAGTGGTAAAAGCAAGAATCGCCGTAAATGAAATTAAAAAATACCAAAATATGTTGCAACATAAAATTTAATATGATTTATAATTAAATAACATGTATTGAAGTACATAAAAAAATGTATTTCCAAAATCTTAAGTAGCTTGCACTTCTTTTCTTGGTGACGTCTGCGGCCTGCAAAAGAACTTTTGCAATTCTTGCCGTACTACAAATACTCAAATCGCTTATTAAGTACACAAAATTATTCAAAAATATTAATTTTTTTAAAAAAATTTTTTGGAACTGCCATTTTTTAAAAATTAATATTTTTGAATAATTTTGTGTACTTCTCTAAAGAATGTACTTTATTTTAATAAGCAATTTGAGTATTTGTAGTCCGGCAAGAATCGCAAAAGTTCTTTTGCAAGCCGCATACTTCCCCAAGAAAACAAGGGCAGCCGCTTAAGTGGTTAGACCCCTCTGGAAAAACATTTTTTTTTGAATTTATTTTCTTCTTAAATGTTGTAAAAACATCCCAAGAATGATATCCAAAAGCAATTATTGATGGGAAAAATGTTTAACAATTATTTTTAACCTAATTTGTGAAAAAACTATGTCGCTTCGAAATGTTCGAAAATACCGCTCTAATGCGGTATTTCATATATAGCCTAGCATTTTGGAGTATCTGCGGCTCGATCGATAATTTAGAAACGATGAGATATGATCCTGGTATAGCAGACTAAAGGTAAAAAAATTAACATGCCTGTATTTTGAAAATTTCATGAAGTAAACACGTCTTGAAGTTTTAAACGTGTTTTCTTCGAAAACATGTTTTTCAAAGTGGTGGACAGTATAACTCGCAATTTTTATCCGATCGACTTGAAATTTTGACTGTAGCTTCTTAAATAAATTATCTCTAAGACGGTACACACGATTTTTTTCGATCGGTTAAAAATTACGGTTTTTATAAACAAATTAATATCGTTTTTTTTTTCGTAAAATTTGATTTTCATTTTTCAAACATTTTGCGAAAAATCAATATTTTATAATAATCTTGTGTACCGCTTTAGAAAAACTCATGTAGATAATGAAAACATTTTTTTTGTTTTTACTAGTAGCCCTTAAAAAAATTGCTGTGTTGCCCACTGATGGTCAATAAAAAAAACGTATGTGTTCGATGTGTACCTATTTATGACACCATTTTGCATTTTTTATTGAACAAAAAAATATCTGTATATACCTCATTATGTACTTAATAAAATCCTAAAATGAATTTTTGATCGCTTTATTAGTAGAACAGAAAAAAATTCCCAAAGAATGCATTGATTTCTCACGCTCCAGACTCCAGAGGGATCTAACCCCTTAAGATTTTGGAAATAAAAATCTGTACAACATGTACTTCAATACATGTTATTAAACTATAAATCATATTAAATTTTATGTTGTAACATGTTTTGGTATTTTTTAATTTTATTCACGGCGATTCTTGCTTTTACCACCATTTAGGGGTGGTTTCTACCCCCTAAAAAAGCATATTCCGGAAGGAAAAAAAAAACAGGGGTTCAATATTTTTTAGTATTCTTTGAGTGTGCAAAGTTTCATTTAAATCGGTGAGTGACAGTTGGGTAGTGTTACTTGTAAGAAGGACGCTGTCTTGGGTTTGATCGCTGTCTCATCTCTTCAACCCATTTCTAGACACCATAAGCCACCCATTTCCATTTACGCTGGATTTTGCGTGGTTTGACCTCTGTTGGGCGAATTCATTAATCCTAATGCTGCCAAATAAACTGGAGGATGCCACAACTCGTTTTCACTCTTTGACAACTCAAGAATCCCTTCAGGTCACACCTACACCTACAAAAAAATTTTTTTTATCAGTCCAACGTACGTAGTATATATGTATATAGGCATATAGGATGTCCGGCAATTGAGTATACAACGTAATTCAGAGATTTCTCGTCCCAAAGGGAAACAATTTAAGCCAAAATTATCGATTTTGATTATTTTTGGTATACGGATTTAGGTCTACAATTAACGTTTTTTGGTGCTATACAGGGCAGATTTAGAAAATATAGAGACACCTGGTATTGACCGTCAGGCGTAGTTTCTACTCATATTTTGTTATTGCGTGAATAATAACTTTTTTATTGAAAAGCCAACTTGATGTTTGTAGGATGAGCGATTTACCTAATAAAAATAAATTTCAAATAATTGCGTACTTACACTGCCAGTAAACATACGGTTGAAATAACCAGAAATAGTAAAAAACCTTACTTTTCTCTCTAATGCAGATGTCTTTTAAAATTTCAGATTACCTGTAAGACCATTTTGAGCATATATTGTAATTTGAAATAAAATGCGTTGAAAGCTCTCTAATTTGAAAATGAACCTTAACCATAAAACCCCGGGACCAAATAGGCTATTCAATAAAAACAAATCGGTAGGCAATAACAAAACATGAACAGAAAACTACGCTTGACGTTCATTATCAAGTGTTTCTATTTTTTTCAAAAACGCCCTGTATGGCACTAAAAAACGTCAATTGTAGGCTTAAAGTCGTATTTAAAAAAATTTCAAAATTGATAGCAGCGTTTTAGGGTTATTAAAGAAAAACTGAAATTGTTCCGGAATGTTGAGGACCTTTTGCGGCTAAAGGAAGCAACTTATACTATATGCAAATTGGCCTCATTTTTAGGCGGAGGAATCTCTGTATTCCTGTTGTACATTCACTGTACTATAGGAATATTGTATAACAGAATTATGTTGTACACTCACTTCCCTTACACCCTGTATAAAAGCTTACAACAAAAATGACTGTATTGTAATTTTTTTAATAGAAACGCTATATGGTTTACTTAAAAATATTGTTTAACACAATACCATAAATAGAATATAATCAATGCAAATATGAAAACAAGATATCTCTATATCTGTAGCTGAGGGGTAAACAATCGTATGTTCATAAAAGAAAATTTTCAGTAATGAGCAAACAAGTGGAAACGCTAATGGATTTTAAAATTTTAGATAAATGGAGATACTACATTTTCTAACCTAAAAATATTGGCAATCAACAATACGTGATTTTTTAACACAATAACAAAAACGAGTATGGTTTAAAGATGATCTTAACTCCATACTGGCAGAAGTTGGAGTTATGACTGTTTACCTCTCAGCTACAGATATACATATCTCTAAAACAGTTACAGTAATCATACAGTGACCATACATTTTTGTGATCAGAAAATACGGATTATATTTTCAATTAAAAAAAATACAAGGTGTTCCGTTAAAAAAATACATTATCTTTTTTCGCATCCTTACAAATTCAAGGTTTTTTTTTTTAATTTCTGTTAAAATTCAACAAATTAAAAAATCTTGTAAAACACTTTTTTTAATTTTTCGATTCGATAAAAATTAAGAGAAATAGTGTTAATTTTAGGTGAGTAACCCTACATGTATTTCTATGCTTTCTGGGGCCCGCTATACAAAAATTAAAAAAGTGTTCACAGTTCTTTTATTACGTTGGGGTGGAAGTTTGGTTATTATTATTTAAAACAATAAAATTATTATCATTTGCAATCAATCATTATTTATGTCATTATCATAGCGTTGTATCATTTTTACTACGATATAGCCACAGTATTTATGGGATTTATGTATGTTTTTTATTTGCTACTTTTGTTTACAAAATAATAGACTTCAAACATACATACACATGTATCCTATACATGCACACACATAAGACAGTCACGTGCCCTTTAGGAAGACAGAAAGGAGAAATAAAACGCTAAATTATTTATTTTGGAATGTTGAAATTATGGTTTTACCAACATTTTGTTGGTTTCACTTCTTCCTCTTTCAGGTTACCCATATACGAGGTGTGGCGATTAAATAACCGAACTCTTGCTGCTACCAGCGCGCTGCGAGCGTGTCACTACAAGTTTGAATAGAACTGTGTCTTGTGATACTTTCCCCACCTTGAGCTCGCCAGACAAGCCCGTGGGTCGCTCATTGAAAAAATTGGTAAATTAATCCACGAAGATCGTCGTCTAAGCATCCGAGGGTTTTCTGAAAGCTAACAAGAATCGACAAAGAGTGTGTTCGCCAGATTTTGCATGAATGGTTCAACATGCGCAAAGTTTGCGCAAAAATGTTGCCAAAACTCCTTACTCCCGAGCAAAAGGAGTCAGGAATGATCATTTGCGCTGACATTTTAAACAACATTGACACTGATCCAGGCTTGTTAGACACGGTGATTACTTGTGATGAATCGTGATTGCACTGAAGGGGACAATATTCGATAGTATGGAAGCGGTTAAAGCAAAAGCGACGGAGGTTCTGAACCAGCTGACAGAAGCGGACTTCCAGCACTGCTTTCAACAATGGAAAAGTCGTATGGAGCGGTGTTGAGATCGCCAAGGTGAGTACCCACATTGAGGGCGAAAACGTTGCTACTATAATTGGTAACGAATAAAAAGTGTTATGACAGCAATTTGTTTATTTAATAGCCACACCTCATATATTCCAACTTACTTATGGAAATAACCGCCAGATTCTCAGATATTTCAAGCAATTGCCAATGGGAAGAAATACTCCTTGCCTCACATGTTTAGTCTGCATACTTTGGGCTTTTTCATGTGTATTAATTTCGACGTCGTTGAGAAAGTACAATGAGATGAACATAAAATACAAAGATATATAATAGAGCTTAATCCTATTTTCAGTTTCGTGTTCGTTGCTGCAGTTTGAACCGCTACTATCTACACATTGTCCCTTGATAGTTTAGGGTTTAAAGTGCTATTTCAAGTCGAACTTGTTTATATTTTACATACATACAGAGTGGCTACTTTTACTTATTAACAAATCAATTTATTGATCCCAATTTTTCAAGATAATCGAAAACTTATGTTTTGTTGTAAAGGGCATCGAGAACTATTTCTTCTGACTCACTACCGTAGTGTTTAAGATGCAGGTCCATGACCTGCTACGATTTTTTTACACCCCCAAAATTCAATATGACCGTTAAGTGTTTTTTTTTATTTAAAGATTTAGATAATCTGAAATCGTTAATCAGGATTCCTCAAAACCCTCATATGCGAGATTTGAACAAAAAAGTAGAGGTATTTCTTTCTATGAGAACTCAAAGTTGAGCAAAATATCTAATTTGAAAGCCGATAGACGAGTCAAGATGCCATGGAATTATGACAAGACAGTTGAATGTTTTCTGGAATCACTTAAACTTAACATTTTGTAGTAGACAAAAAAATATTTTTAGACGGTAGTGTCAGAAAAGAAAAAAAGTTTAATCGATTATCCTGAAAAACATGATCTGAATTTGTACATATGTAAATAAAAATAGACACTAGACATAGACACATTATCTTACAAATGAATAGGACTCTCTATCGCTAAGATGCTGTCGCCTTAATATTCGTACCTTCTGGATAGCTATACGGTTTTAAATTATGTTATATAATAATAAAATACAGTGCAGCAACAGTAGCTTTACCCTTGGCCTCAGTAGACAAAGCTTGAAGTGGTACTTATTTTTTTTTGTAGCTGCAGCCGCGAATGCTTCGAAAAGTACAGTTTATTAATTGTTTTTTTTTTACGGGTATCTTATATATCTAGGTATTGTGCTTATCTTATACAGTAAGCGGCAGCCTAATGCGTACGTAGGGGGATATTAAATACATATTAAATGATGTGTGTGTGTGTATTATGTCATCATGGCACTGGAAAAACCAACTGACCAGATATTAAATGATACATTTTTATGTCATAGTTAGGCGAATTTACTACTAGCGTTTAGCCAGCACCAGGTCACGGGCGATCCGACCAATCAAACCGAAAAAGAAAAACGCGCATGCTTCTAGACAATTTTACTGCTGAGAAATAAAATAAAACTGTAAATCCTGTAATCAATTTTCATTAAATAATAAGACAATAATTTTTGTCTGTATTTCCTTAAAAACTAAATTTTTATATCAAAAAAAGAATCAAGCTAAGGTGACTGCTTTAAACCTTTCATATCAAAGTTTTGTGACTTACTGACTTCAAGTTTGCCGCCTTCACCGCGTTACACAGGTATTTCTCATTGGCCAGGATCATTTGTGACTTGGTACCGCGCTAGTCGTTTGTTGTCGTTTACTTGTTTGGTTAATTTATATTTTATATTATGTAGTATGCGAATAGTTGTTCGAAGGGATGTGCTGGCGTATGTGTTTTAGCTTACACACATACGTAAAATCATTGGCAAATGACAATATTGATTGATGATACGCACTTTTCTAATCAGGCACTAGACCAGAATAAATATAGTTGCAAAACCAGTTGGAAATATAAAATGGTATTTCAAATTTTAACTCAAACAGCCCTACCGACAAACCGGATGCCTTCCATACGCCTGCGCTAGCGATTGGATTGCGATTGGTTCTCACCTCATGTTTACATCTACTGAACAAAGAAGTTAAATCATCAATTGCCCTTCATTCGGCTATGTACTCATTAGGGTGCCGCTTACTGTATATCTAGTATTGTGTACTACACCATACTACGTTCGTTGTGCGTAATTCGCGGGCAAAGATATTTTGGTTCGACTGTAGCTACTTAAATTCGACATAATTATAGTAATCCTGGAAAATTTTCCGTAAGTACTAAATATTTCCGGTTTAAATGAGATTAACGCTAGATAATAATAATACTTTGTAATTGTTCCGATCACGTAAGTTTCAGCTTAAAGTATATAATAAACATCGTTAAATTTCCGAGATTTTTACGATATGAATAGGATTAGTTAGTATATGAGTGAAACGCAAACCAAATCTCAATAATTCCTATATCTTGTTGATTTGTAATTCTGTATGTATCTGACATTTTTCTAACAGACTTTATGCACATAGCAGTAGTATGTGGCAATAAAACAATTTATTACATAGGCTCCGAAGTTTTGAAATGCCGAGATTTTATAATTGCTTCCAAAAATTCGTCTGATTCTCATTTAATATCACCTCTTCTCTTCGATACTGTCTTGAATGGGTTTGTTTTGTACTGTCTTGATACTGTCTTGAGTGGGAAAAATGTTGACCTTTAATCAGTATTAAGGAAGGGAAAATTTACTTCTACGCAAAAACAAATTACTACAATATAAGTAAACTTCCAGATATTTTTTTTACTGCCAGCTCCTCCTAATGGAGTCAAAATGTCTTTTAATATAGTTTATTGTAAAAAGAAGAAAAAACATCCATTTTTATTACTGAATCTAATATTATTATAACTATAAAATTTTATAGAATATAAATGATAATTTCAAATGAAAATGATGAAAGTTGCAGTACACGCTGATTTAAGAACCGAATGATTAGAAGGAACAAGTGATTACTGATTATGGTACTTACCTAATGTTTTTGCTAAGCAGTATTTCGTACGCCAAATAATATAACACTCAATCAATCTTAATTCCCAATAGTCGTGTAAATTATGCAAAACGTGGAAAAATACGAGGTATAACTAATTCGAGTATCAGACATAAATTGAAGAAAATGGGTGGATAATCGTACTTAGATAATTAATTATCAAGCAGTCTTGAGCCTAGATTATCGGATCGGATTATCGATAATGACTGACTCACTGAGTCGAACCCCGTATCGAACCACATGTCAAACCCCCGTGACTGGCGGGTGCATCGACTATTACAATACATAAAATCGCTATAGATGACAGTCAACTATCACAAGGATGACAGACAATTATTTGATGCAACAAGCTCCGAAAATATCTCTCTCTCGCTCTGAAAAGCTCTCTGATGGAGAAATGGAGGAAGACTTAAAAGTCAATCCTTGTAAAACAGCGCTAATCCCCTTCACAAAAAGAAAAAGGTAGGAAAACACACAATTCCACGGCTTTTCAATACGCAACTGCAAATAAGCCAGGAGGTGAAGTATCTAGGAGTTAAACTGGATGCAAAATTTACCTGGAACACGCATTTGCAGAAAACCATAAATAAAAAGAAAAATGGCACTAATGGCTGCCAAGAGGGCCATAGGCATCAAATGGGGACTTAAACCCTGCATGGTACATTGGTTGTACACAGCAGTAGTGAGACCCATTATAACCTATGGATCACTTATATGGTGGACCAAAATGATGCAAAGAAAAGCAACACTGGAGCTTTCGAAACTTCGGAGATTAGCCTGCCTTTGCATCACTAGTGCAATGAAAAGCACTCCAACAGCGGCAATGGAAACCATATTAAACCTTCCGCCATTAGATATTTATATAAAGGCGGAGGCAAGAATGGGGGCCCACAGGTTGAAGTGTAATGGTAACTATCAAGACGAAACTTTTGGTCATGCCAGTATAACAAGTACGATCACAGATCCATTATTTTTAATGACAAGTGACGAAATGACACCAAGAACTAACTATGCAAAACCTTTTAACATTCAGTTCAATTGGGAAGCAAAAGAAGAAACCAACTGTCAGGAAGGAACACTAGTGTGGTACACTGATGGATCCAAAATGGACAGTGGAACTGGCGCGGGAATCTATGGCGAAAGACCCAGATACAGAAAATATGTACCTCTAGGGGAATATGCCACAGTATTTCAGGCAGAGGTACATGCAATTGAGCTATGCTTAAGGGATAATATTGAAAGAGGATATAGAGGGAAAACAATCCTCATACACTCTGACAGTCATGCAGCCCTACAAGCTATAGCATGTAACAAAATAAAATCAAAACTAGTCTGGGATTGCCTAGAAACCCTCCAAGCTCTGACAAACCATAACAATGTAACACTTAAATGGGTACCAGGACATAAAGTGGTCGAAGGCAACGAAGAAGCAGATACCCTAGCAAGAAAGGGCTCTGCAACGACACTCATTGGTCCTGAACCAATGTGTGGTATACCAAAGTCCTCAGTGAGGCTCTGGCTGACTCGGTGGAAAAATAAAGAACACCAGTCTTATTGGAACCACATACCAGGACAAACAAACAGTAAATGGATGGTAAAGAGGCCATCAAAAGTACTGACAGATGAGATTCTGCGATTGAGTAGAAATCAGATAAGGCTTGTCACGGGACTCATAACCGGGCATTGTCATCTTAGGAAACATCTACACAGAATGGGCATATATTTAGATGAACCTATTTGTATACTGTGTAATGAGGAGGATGAAACATCCCGACACATTATACTAGAGTGTCCAGCACTAACAGACTGGAGATACGGTCTTCTGGGAATAGAAAACCCCCAGGAGGCCTTTCCAAAGAAAAATCTTGTGAAAGGGCTACTAAACCTCGTAAAGGTAACAAGCCTATTCACATGAAATAACGATGTAAACTGGAAATACAATAAGCCAGAAGGCTGCAGTGTTGGAGGCAAATCAAACTCCAAACCAGACACATCGGAAGAAAAAAAAACCACAGGGAAGTGTTTTAGTCTTAGTCATTTTCACTTAGCGTGAACACATTTCTACAGTGGTATAAATATTAAGTATCATCTAAATCATGATGCACGACATAAATGTTCCTCTAGATCCAAAAGTTATGATGCCTTAGTCAATAATAATATATAATATCTTTATTGTCTCATAACAACTCTTACTCTTTTTTGCTTTTTTCATTTTTTTTGTCTGTAAATTTAAATAGCAGGCAATTTAAGTATAGTGCTTCTAAACTCAATGTGAAGAGATATTATTTTTAATTCCTTTGATGGCTAACTCCGCCCAATGGCGTGCACATATCTTTTATAAATTCGAAAATTGTAATTTTTTTTTCATTCTAATCAATATAGGAGATTAAAATTAGCCTGCATTCAAAACTCATAATATTTCTAACATAATGTTCTGTAAATAATGCTCATTTAGCCAGACAATCTGAAAGAAATTGCCTGTTTTAATAAACCTAGCTGAAATAAAACACAAACATATCACTGGCAGAAATAAAAGGGAATATACCAATGTCGTAAATCATTTTAACGACACAGTGGACCGAATAAGTAGCTAACGAACATATTCGATGCAATGCAAAATACTCTAATTGGGACACTGGCAATCGTTGGTAGCTGCTAGCTGTTGGGTCCGCCGTTGCCAGCTCTTCAAAATTTTCTTAAATTTAATAATATACATAAAATTATTTTAGTTTATAATTATTTTTTCCAGCAATTTTAAACGCATTATTTTAATGCTAACTAATATATTTATATCTATATATTTTTTTTATATATTTCCAAACTAGCTTTCTAAGAACGTCACGAACTAACAGTTTACTGAAGTATGAAATATACTTGTATAGTGAGCTTAGCAATTTTAGAAAATATATCTGACAACCTTGCTTTGTTGTATATCATGTTTCAAAAACGTGTACGCTAGTTAACATAAGACATATGTATATAATACCTGTATATATACATATCGTCACCCCAGAAGAAAAGTGCCATAACTAAAAAAAATACAATTTTTGAGTTACATATTTTAAAAGATTGCAATTACCCTAGAGTTTTCATTAAAAAAATATCATAACTTAAACGCTTTAGGTTTGGTCAGAGTGCAGATTTGTCCCGCCAAAAAGTGGAACTGTGAAACTGAAATAATGTCACAACTTCAATTGAGATGTGACTGTGATTTCAAAATCTGAGGTTGGTACTCAACATGGCTTGGTAAGAACCATTTTCTCTCAAAAAAGCACTGTAAGAGCACTGTAATTATTAAAAATAGTCAGTATGGATTTTAAAACACGGGTGATTTTTAATTGTAATTTACTGAAAATAGCCTTTTTTTGAGTTATGTCACTTTTCTTTCAGGCTGACGATATTTAATATACATATGTATATAATATACATATATGAGTCATATACTAGGTGTGAAATGAATTTTACACCCAAATGTTAAGAGAGACGTTCATTAAGTGAGATAGACGCATACGTTACTGTGAGATTAAACAAAGTAGAACGAACTGCTCCTTCTTCGTTGGCTTCCGCGGTGCGAGGGCTCAACTCTTATGGAAATAGGGAGAGTACAAAATCTCCAACAAATGCGAATCGCCCCACCACATAATAACTGACCCATCCGTTGAGTGGAACAGCAACAGATGGAAAAACCACACTTAGGGAAAACTTTTGGCACATAGATTGTATAGTTTATTTGACAAATAATATTGTAAGGCTGAAATAAGGGTTACAATTAAAGAAAAAATCGCATTTTTTTAAATCTACGAAAGTGGTTAGTATCAAAGATAACATACAAAAAAAGTTGTCTGAAATATACATGCTAATTATGGTTTTCGAAGTATTTCTTCCCGCTGATTACGAAGCCGGTGTCAGAACGGCTGAAGAATTTTCAGAAAAATGAAGAATTTCCCCTAATGAGCTGTAATGAAATTCCATTATAAATGGGAAAAAAAATAGGTAAAAAAAGCAAGGTTGTCAGATATATTTTCTAAAATTGCTAAACTCACTATACAATTATACTTTATACTTCAGTAAACTGTTAGTTCGTGACGTTCTTAGAAAGCTAGTTTGGAGATATTGAAAAAACATACATAGATATAAATTTATTAGTTAGCATTAAAATAAAGCGTTTAAAATTGATGGAAAAAATAATAATAAATTAATACAACTTTATGTACATTACTATACTCTAAGAAAATTTTGAATAGCCGGCAACGTTTCGCTGTTTGCTAACACCGGCCTAACACAGGCCAACGATTTCCAGTGACCCATTAAAGTATTGTGCTTTGCATCGAATACATTCGTTAAATACTTATTCGGTCCACTGTGCCATAAAATTTTACGACGTCGTTAAAATGATTTACGACATTAGGAATTCTTATTTGTTTAAGACGCCAGTGACGTGTATTTCAGCTAGGTTTATTAAAACAGACAATTTTTTGAGATTGTCTGGCTAAATGAGCATTATTTACAGAAAATTATATTACAAATATTAAGAGTTTTGTATGCAGGCTAATTTTAATCTCCTATATTGATTTGAATGAAAAAAAAATATTTCACAATTTACGAATTTATAAAAGATATATGCACGCCCATGGAATCATAAAGTTGCACCGCTTTATTGTTCCCCAGGCGTATTTATCATTTTCAATTCAAAATAGATGGACAGTATGTATTTGGTGAAAACTTGGTTACTCCAAAACACATTTTTGGTGCTACAGTTGATTTGTCTTTTTATATTACACAGAGACATGAGTATGCGTACTCTCTTCCTCAGTAACTGCATCACTTGAACTGCTATTTTGAGTCCTTCTCTGTTACATACATTAATACGTGCAGTGCTCTCCATCGCGCCTTATCTCATAGACTCTGCGCACTTTCGCAAAGGCAACTCTATACCATCATATCCGCAATAAAATTAACTACATTTTCATAGGAAAAACGATGAGGGTAATTTCCTAATATCAGTTCACCTGTTTACACCTGGCAACCTCGTATACGGCGAGAAAAAATGGTAGGCAACCTTACTTTGCCGTTTTGTGTACATCTTTGGTTTTCGAATGGTACTATTTTTTTTTAAGAAATAGAATGAATTACGGTCATTCTTTTGACTCGCAAAAAATTGCATTAAATAATTTTTAATTAAAAATTGCCTTGAGCGGATATGGCGCGGCAACCCTAGCACATTGTATTGATTTATACATTTTATTGTATAAAATATATATTTAATTAGGAAAAAGGATGAGGGGAGGTCGACATAGGTCGGGATCTTAGACTATTACGATCATTCGTACACCATAAATAGATGTACAACAAAAACAACCATCTGTAACCACAAGTACAAACGAATCCTACGAGAAATATGGAAACAAAAAAACGGAACTGTACGTAAGTAAACATGATTGGAAATTGAACAAATTGAATACCCTTTTGTTGTAGAGTGTTTTGTACAAGTTTACAAATGGGGGAACACTTCAACGATACTTTCCTGTAGCAATATTTACCACTAGTGTAGTCTTTGGTGCATCGTCAGAAAATTATTTTCACAATTTCATCTGGTGCAGCGGAGTATTTGGTTCGTATAAGAGCGAACTGGTGACCTGACCTTTGTTACCACCCTCACAGTCCAGGGGCCAGCTCTTTCCTAACCACATCTATACCTGGTGATAGTTTTGAAGACATGCTACTTAGCTGCCCCTAGGGTGGATGTTCATTTCACTTTTTAGCGAGGGCTAACCGTTTTCAAGACATAAGCGAAGAACAAATACTGGTATGTTTACTTCCTGACTAGGCCAAACACAGCCCTGAAGTCAAAAATTATAATCTCATCATTTCCCTGTAGACTCCCTTCAACGACAGGACTACTGGGCCTCTGTTAGTTGCACATGCTCCAGTACTTTGTACAGTTCATTTAGTTTTACACTCAGATCTGTATCCAAAATTAAACAGGCGCTGAAGTTGAAAAGTGGAATGTTTTGTCTATATGAAAGAAGTATGTCCTAAAATAAAAAGAAGTAGATGGTATCCTATAACTTGCCCTCAAATTTAGTTTAGCATCGAATTTTGAAAAATAATTTCTTGAAGGCTTACGTCAACCAAGAAATTTCCTTCTCGAATTTTGTGTTTTACGTCTTTTCCAAAATATTTTCATTCATTTTTCATTCTCCGATTTGTTGTCTAAAGATTTTTAGAATACTCCTTATGTTTTTCCATAGTTTGTGAAAGTAATGAATATAAGTAGGTATCGAAATACACTCGTATAGTGGACTACTTTGCCTTCCTAAAACTAAGGATTATGTCTACAAATTCACCTAATTTAAGCCTCTGTTGTTCCGAAGGTGTATAAGTACCTTTCGTGTTATCCACATCATCTTAACTAAAGAAAACACTAGTCACAAATGATATTCCATCAGTGTGTTGCCTAAGTTATACATAAATGGTTAAGTCGATATAATCAACTGACATATCCCATGAAACATATCATACAAATTTTCTCATTTAAATATGTTTTAGGACCTTTTTGTTTAAGGATCGTCTAGTATCGTCTAATCAGATACAACAATTTAGATACCAAAACGATGAAAAATTGAATATTATCATATCCGTGAACGGTAGAGAACAAACGATTTGACGATTTGCCCCGTGTCTTAAAAACCAATTATATGCAAACATAACATCGATTACGCCAGATTAGTAAAATAATCCATTAATAATAAATCCGTTTTGTTTAAATCAGATGATAAGCAACTTGCCTTTACCTTTAAATCATCATAAAGATAACAGACGTACATACATATATGTATAAAGGCGAGGAAGCGCGGCAGTTTCTGTGTTTTCATTTTTTTTTACGATGTATATTATATCGCCTATTGTCATTTCGATATTTGTATTCTACGGTAGTAAGTAGCATAGTCGGGTGTGATTTTTTTTAGTGTACTAACGTTGATTAAATTTTTAGAAGCAGCAGCAGCCGAGAACCGGAATTACGAAGACCTAGGTCAGTAACCACGTGACTGTCCAAACGACATTCCATTTCCATCTTCATTCGATTTGCGGCCAAATTTACAGTGATTAGGTGTCATCCTACATTTTTGAAAAAAAATGCTTATATAGCTATCTGAATTTGTAGGTCATTTTTTAAAATTGTAGGAAAACTTTCATCACAGGATGTTCTCGAATTTGAGGAATTTATTTTAACAGGTTGTAGAACTTTTAAAGGTACATCATTTTACCAAAAATATCTTACATAAAAGTTGCAAAATAACGAGGATACTAACTAGTGAAAAATAATTACAATCAAATCCGAGCAAAACGGAGATAAACCATTGCGGTTTTTCGAGTGTGTGGCCTTCTCGCTCTCCGGATTCAACTCATTTTCCTCCTCCGCGATTTTGTTGACAAATAAGAAACGCTTGTGAGATTGTTTGGAAATTTGGTGAATGGAGGTCTTTTGAGGAGATGTATTTTTTATTTGTCAATCGTTTTGATGTGGGTTGTAAGAGGTCATTCTGAATACATAATAAATTGTGTTAGCTTTTTGCGACATAGAATATCTATTTTTAGGGAAAATCAATGTTACCATTATTTTTTGATAGAAAAGGTATAGGTACCGGTTATCCGAATTACCGTTATAGAGATATTTGCGTTTAAAGTGTTCAATGCAATAAGAAAGATTTTCTTTAATTTACAAAAAAAAAATGCCAGTGTAAGAAAAACGTCATAAGTAGAGTCAATCAAATAAAACTAGTTGTATTGTATGTTACAAAAATTGTAGAAAGCACCTAACTGAACAAAAATGAAACAAAATGTATAAAGTTTATGTTCATATATCTCGAAAAGCATCCACTCTATGGGTTTACAAACAGTAGTAACATGAAAAAAACACTGGACGTTTTCCACGAAACACCAAACCGTCTCTTTTGAGAAAAGTGTAGTAGGTAGTTCGGTGTTTCGTGGAAAACGTCCAGTTTTTTTGTTTCTACGCCGAAGGTTACAGTACCCACTCAACTTACTATATGATCTATGTGAAATACATTAAACAATTGAATTATAAATTATAGTCCAAATTAATATTTAGACAGTGACGTAAAATTTAGTGGGAAAAACATTTTACTTTAGCATGTTCGTGTTATTTTGAGTGACAGAATCATCATATAATGAAGCTGACCATGTCCCATCGCTAATGGGAGATTAATAGGTTGTTGCACTAAACACTTTAACCACAAATATCTCCAAACGATCATTCGAAACAACATTTAAAGGGTATACCTTTTCTGTCAATAAGCGATGGAAAAATCGATATTTTCAATAAAAACACAAATCATGAAAGACGCAAAAAAGTTACACCATTTTTTATGTATTCAGAATGCTACAGATTGTGCCAACTTATCGACAAATTTAAATTCATCTTAAAAAACCCAGTCACTAAATTTTGTAAAAAAAAAACTTTTTCAAATTAATTATTTATGGAAATCGAAAATAAAATGATAAGTTTTCCACCCTGTATCTTGATTACCAATAATTTTTGCACTAAGGTTGGTTTGGTTAAATTAAATAAATGCCTCAACTCTGAGAACACCCTCACTATCAAAAAATATTTGCGAATTTTAGCTATTCATGAAGTATCATTTCCTAAAGTAAAGAAATACTAGTAGACCATTCTGAATAAACTTTGAGGTAAAAATGAGAAAATAGGGAAGATAAGGTCGTGGATATTCTAACTGAGATGTCCACTTGAGTTATACAATAATTGTGTTCTGAACCACGAGCTTTCGCCATCGATCACCTAAATAAATAAATATGACATTTTTAGTAATTTTTTGTATCTTGCTGCCGGCGGATCAAAGCAAAAGGAAGCTATTTATCAAGCAGTTAGTAAAGGTTTACAACAAAGCAAGTTATGATTGATGTGTATACATTAATAATAAAAACAGTGGAGATTTATAGTTATCAGTGAATGCGTAGATTTGTTCTAACTAAATGTCGGTGCGAAATGCCTTTCTTCGTGGAGCGAATCTGTGGTAGCATACATACAGCCACTTACATATGGGGCATTTCACGCCAACTAAGTGAGGTCAAAAAAAATTCTGTTTGAAACATATCACAATCGATAGTAATTGCTAAAAAAACTATCTTCCCTAAAATTTTACATTTTTTGAGCCACAAGGAGAGGGATGGTGAGGGTGAGAAAATACAAATTTTCGTTTCGACTAAAATTTCAATCTTTCTCAATAAAAAAATAAAAAAAATTAAAAATAAGGTTGCAATGGTTTTCGATGTGTTTTTTTTTTGCGTAGAATACGATAAAAAATATTTTCAAAATTATTGGGGGTAGTTTTCACCCTTATTTTGAGGATTGAAAGTTTAAAATCGAAATTTCGAAAAGTATGACACGTTTTTTTTTCAATTTTTTTTTTTAATCTTTTTTTTTTGTACTTTCGATTAATTTTTAATTCATAATGGGCGTCGGCCAGGAACTGGCCCAAAAACCGGCCCAAAAGAATCATTTTCATCAAAAACCTATAAATAGTATGCCATAAAATATCACTCAATTCAAAAACAGACAGATGGACTTTTTTTCTTAGCCTCAGTAGTTCACAAATATTGAATGATCAACAGCTGTTATCGAAATTCTACAGTTCCACTCCACTTGATGGATGTGTGAGTGAAATATATAATTAGTTATTTTACTTTAAGTAGGTACATATGTATTTATTTAGATACATTATTCTTCTATTTGTCAAAGATTAGATATTATTATTTCAGGCAACAAGAAGTGGGTATGTATTAATTTTTAATTACTTTTATAAGGAGTGAGAGGGACAGAATTGTAGTATGACATCATTTTATAAGTTGTCCGAGTTAATGCGTATATTCCGATACCACACTGTTAAATCCATACTAACTGATTTTTAATACATTAGATTTTCTGATAACACGTAATTATATTATATTTATGTGGATCTAAACACTGAAAGGTTGATAAGGAAAATATTTAAGTAGGTATAACAATTCTTTCTTAAGGAGTCAAATCTTAGCAACACATTTTTACCAAGGTTTTATGGCATATGTATACCTGTATTTATAACAATTTTATGTAACACAAACTGAATGTCGAATCACGTCATGGAAAGACAATCCTATATATTTAGAGAAAACAAATACTGGTATGTAGTATGTATATCAAATACACTGCTCCACAGGATTATAAAACCACCCCCATTTTTTCTCTGTTTTGCCTATACCGTTTGTGGTTTTCGATTTATATATTTTTTTGGTTGGATTACTCGATCTTGTAGAATAGTTTCTATGATGAATTTAACATTAATTTGGAAATCGTTTCAAAGCCTGAAATTAAGTGAAAATTTTCCTTCACATAATTATAAAGCCACTTTATTGACTATTGCAAATTAAACAATATCAAAACATTTAGGTAACAAAATAACATAACCAATGATCAAATTCATGTTCTTAGAAGTCAGTAACAACCAGCAGTGTCCATCGATTGCACAAACCCATTTAGCAAATTGTCCTTTTTTGACCTTTTCATTGGAACGAAGCTGACGACTATACTCATAAACTGGACAAACTAAAATTTATATACTTATTCTCTACAAAAGAGAGTAATCCAGCCAAAAAAAAAAAAAAAAACATCGAATAATGCAAGCGGTATGAGCAAAAATGGGGGGTGGTTTTATAATTTTGTGGACCCGTGTATATTTTATTGAAATCAAAAAAATATTTTCTGCCTAAAGCTTTAACTTTCACTGTGTTAAAAAAATAGTTTACAATACGACTTTATAAAAAAAGTTATAAAATATTAATTTGTTTATTAGTTATTAATTAATCTGTTAAGAAACATGAAACGATCCTCTAGTATTGAACGTTTCAGATGAATGGCCGGAAACATGTCAAAACGGCACGCTACAATCTCCCATAACTATAATAAAAGCCTCTTCTATTTCAACAAACTATACAGATATGGAATTTTATAATTACTACAATACAACTGTGATGTTAGAAAGCTCTGGATATACAGGTAATTATGCTAAAATATTAATTTCTTAAAAGCAATGTTGTTATTTATGTTTTTCTTTTAATTTACCTTAATTTGAACACTGAATTAAATAAATTATGTATTTTGTAATTTATAATTTTCAATTCTGAAAATTAGTTTTCAAAAAAAGCCAAACGGGGATTTACTGTGTCAAAGGAAAAAAAAACAAACAAAAATTTGCCCATTGCCAATAAATTGAAAATCGCGTTAGCCAGTAGGTACTATATGTGTTTATTAAACCAAAATGCTAACATTGCTTATTATGAGATGTTTTTTTATCACTTGCCCAATAGTTTGTAATGTTTTCATGCTACCTCAGTGGAGTTGAAAAAGATCTCAGAAGAAGAAGAAAAAGAAGTTTCGTCTGTGCCAAGGGTGACAGGTGGTCCCTTGGGATCGGAATATTATCAGTTCGATAGTTTTCATTTCCATAAGGATGCAGAACATACCATCGATGGTTATAGGTGAATTTTTGTCCACATTAATAAAATCATTGCGCAATACCAAAATTTGGATGTTTAAAATTAATAAGTAATACTTCATTTTTTATTATTATTAGTATCAGTATTTTGTAATTATTATTGTATTGTATTATATTGTCAATTTCTACTCCAATTTCGAAAGGAATATTCAACGTTCTTTCTTTCAGATATCCCATGGAAGGGCATTTTGTGCACTATAATTCAAAATACGACAACCTCACCAATGCAGTGAATTACGTACATGGATTTTCTGTATTTTCTGTTCAGTATGAAGTAAGTTGAAATTTATTTAGAATACTGTTGCCAACTGCTCATTAAGCAATTAGTTTCTTTTAGCTAAATTTTTAAATTTGTTAGTTCAACAGATACGATGATATTCTTTATCAATTTAGAACTATATTGGAACTTTAATCTAACATGTTATTCCCAAAATTTTATCTTCTCAAATTAAGAAATTGGTCTAGAATCTAGATTATATTTACAATGTCCTGTATATTAAAAAAGTCTATGTAAAAATATTTACAGGGTGGATTCGTAAGAGTTTCCGCCCCACTATTCCTAGTTGGGTACCCAGTAACCATGGTTTTCTATACTAACCAGTTAATTATAATAATACTCACCCTATAATTACTCCGAAAAGTAACCCCAGAGGTCCTCTCAGGGACCTGTGCGGGAAGGAGTGGCTATTATTATTATTTGTCACGGCGCACTGGGAGCGACTTAAGATTATTTCGGTAACGCATTTGCTTTACAGTTCTGAGGAAACCCAGAAAACTCAGAACATTACCAATCTAGGGCATCTGCGGTTGGATTGGCATATATGCATCCACACCTATACACTAGTGTATTAGTGGTTGCATATCAAGCCCTGACGGAGAAAGCGAGACAATTAAAAATCGCTACCCCGGCCGGGACTTGAACAACGCGCACAGAGGTATCGCGACTGGAAAGACGGCGCTTTAACCCACTCGGCTACCCGTGCCCAATTAAAAAAATAATTTACTGAAGTTATTCATTAGTAAACTTTATTTGTTACTGTTGTTATGGAGCTAATAATGTCATTTTAATATGTCAAAATTGAATAAAAATTAAATACAATACTCGCTATATGGCGTGGATAGTAAGCTGTGGGTAATTACTCTTTGTTGTCGAAATGAATACAAAAATTGTTGTTAGTTGCTTATACCAGTGAAACACCTGTTAACCCATTTCCGCCCAAACGACGATTTTTGTACTCGACTTTCGACGCTATAACTTAATGCATAAATGTCCTGGAAAAAATCTTAACATAGTATTTTCGAAAGCTTAAAACCCCCTCTTTCAGATGGCATAGGCATTTCGAATTCGAACTAGTTTTATTTGACAAAGGTATAATCGATTTAAAAAAAAAGTACGAAGTTTTCATTCCTTTTTTTTAGTCGAAAAAAAGCTTTTTCTGGGTGCTCAAATCATGACGTCCAGTGCCATTAAGATCTGTTCTTTAAAACCTCATGGAAATTTTTGGGAAATTCCACTCGGTAAATTCAAGATGGCGGCCGAAATGAAAATTTATCGAGATATTACACATTTTTTTTTCTCGAATAGTATAGACTTTATCAAAAAATTCCTAAGAACAAAAATGTTTTAAAATCGATCAAAGAATGCTCTCAGAAATTTTTTCAGAATTTTTCTCGGCATTTTTTGAAAATTTTGAAAATTTGAGAACATTCTCTGATCAATTTTAAGACGTTTTTGTTCTTAGACATTTTTTGATAAAGTCCATAGTTTTTGAAAAAAGAAGTTGAAAATGAAAATTTCCATTTCGAGTACATGTTGGATCTTTATTATATAATTTCCGGAAAAAAATGTACAAAACTTTATACTTTCATGATTTGCTTTTATCTTGCTTTTACTTTTTCGTACTGAACACAAGGAAATCCTTCATACTATCACATTTGTATATCGTAGCAGTCTATAGTAGTAAACAATATGCTATGATTTTTATAGTTCGATACTATTGAATGCAATACATTTCAATAAAAAAAACTGTATTTTATCATACTATTCTTGAATAGTAAGTCGGAAATTCTTTCTGTAATAAATCACAGTAAAATTAATAGAACTGAAAAGCAAAAAAGTTGTGGGTTGAACTGCGGGAAATGAAGTTACTGGTTTTGTGAAAAATGTGATCATTATTTATGTAAAACCTGTTCATCGCAAATCCATAATAATTGAACTAAAACGTGAGAGGCAAGGGGACTCTGGTAAATCAAGCACCCCGAAGGGGACAAAATCTCACCACGTCCCCGTTCGTGTCCCTGGATTAGACAGAGAGTGAGAAGTGAAATTTGAAAAAGTATGAATAGGAAGCAAACGAGAAAAAATACAGTTTTGTACATTTTTTCCGGCAATTATATAATAAAGATCAAACATGTACTCGAAATTTTTCACTTTGAAACTTTTTTTTCTCAAAAACTATGGACTTTATCAAAAAATTTCTTAGAATAAAAACGTCTTAAAATTGATCAAAGAATGTTTTGTCTTTTTTCAGAATTTTTTGAGAATTTTTTTAATTTTTGGAAAATCAAAATTTTCAAAAAATTCCGAGAAAAATTCTGAAAAAAAAATGAGAGCAATATTTGAACAATTTTAAGACATTTTTGTTCTTAGGAATTTTTTGATGGTCTATACTATTCTAGAAAAAAAAGTGTAATATTTCGAAAAAAAAAATCATTTCGGCCGCCATCTTGAATTTGCCGAGTGGAATTTCCCAAAAAATGTCCATGAGGTTTTAAAGAACAGATACTAATGGCACTAGACGTCATGCTAGACCGTTTCGAAAAATACGAATTAAAAAAAAAAGGAATGAAAATTTCGTACTTTTTTTTTAAATCGATTATAACTTTTTCGAATCAAACTCTAGGTCGAATTCGCCATCTATGCCATCTGAAAGAGGAGGTTTAAAGCTTTCGAAAACACTATGTTACGATTTTTTTTCCAGGACATTTAAGCATTAAGTTATAGCGTCGAAAGTCGAGTAAAAAATCTCATCGTTTGGGCGGAAATGGGTTAAGTGCATTAATTGATTTAATATATTTTTATTTATTCAATATACTCTATTTTTAAACGTGATTATTACTAATTTATAACACCTCTGTCAATTTTGCTAAATATATATTTTATCAGAATAACGCTAGATTCAAAAAATATTTTCATCCATAAATAAGCAATCACTTAAGACATCTGAGGTATGTTTGATGTTTGATTGATTGTTCTTTGTTCCATTGATGCATTGTTATAAAAGTATTTAAAAAAAGTAGGTACTACATATTATCTTGTAATAAGAACAAGCGAAATTCAGTCAAAAAAAATAGTAAAGGGTGTTTCTTTAAAAAAGGTAACATCAAAGAGCTGATACACTTTTGTTTTAATTGTTTTTCTGAAAGCAGATTCTGATATTTCAGAGAAATATTTCAGTTTCCCCTGAAAAATATCTTTCGTATCTCTAAAATAATGGAAACGAGGGGATAGGAATTCTCACTAATTATCCTTATTATCCTGATCATATTATTTTATTTACAGTAAAATAAAGTTATATAAAAATTGTTTAAATATTTGCAGATTCAGGATACGTGCGCTAATAGTTCCTTTGCTGACATTATAGAAAAATTGAAGGAAGTAACAGAAAATGAGAACACATTAGAGGAATTAACGAGTTCAGTTGACATCTACGACTTACTTCCTTCGGACTTGAGTAAATTTTTCGTTTACACTGGCTCGTTTACTACCCCTAATTGTACCGAAGGGGCGTTATGGGTGGTTTTTGAGGAGCCTGTTTGCCTTGAAAGAAGTCAGGTAATATAATTGCTACAGATTTTTGTTTAAAACCAATACCATTATCTATTTTATGATTTTATGTCGTTCATTTTTATTGAGTCAAAACCCATTTAATTAAACCAGAAATTAAAAACTAAATTACGATGTTGTCTTTCGGTCTAGTTTTTTTAATACACTCATTAGTACGAGATCCTACAGCGTGATTTCTTTCCGCATAAAGAAATAGAATGCGATTTGTTGGGAATTAAAGGACGTGTATATTTTATATTTAACCAAAGAATCAAGATTCCCTCATATATTCCGGCCACAAGTATCCCTAATAGATGAAATAGTTCGTTAATTATTTCGATAATTTGCCTTCGCCATCTGATAATCTATAAGACACATTTTATTATTTATGAAATGAGGAAGAACATTTTATTATTTATCAATTCGATCCATTTGGACCGCCATGTAAAAATAAATGCAATACAACGACACGCAAATGAGTTTTTTTCGTTGCAAAAATATTCGTATTTTTGCCAAATATATAAAGTCCCAAAAAAAAAAACCATTATAAAACTGCGGGGTTGGGCGACAGTATTTTCGGCCTCCTTAACTTTTTTGTCCGAATGAGGGCTCGTCAGAAAATAAAAAAAAACTGAGGTAATTAAGAAATATTTTATTTTTATTTATTACTGATTACTACCTCAATTTGGTGATTAGGAGTTTCTGAATGAACTGGATATGTCATAAGCAGGACCACTGTTTAACCATTAAAGGAGCATCGATCTATGTTACGTGTGTATATAAATATTTTGGTACAGTCACAGGACGACCACCATTCCACGGTTCAAATTTTGTTAAACAAGCATCAGTCGATGATTGATGCCACAAAAAGTTCCCGAAACAATGCTTTAATTACAAAACTTATTTAATCCCGATAGCATAATCTAATCGCTAGTTTCTAATGCCATAGCTATTATTAGTAGCTAGCAGTGAACAATATGAAAAATGCCAAAATTCAGAAAAATCTATGGCCATTTAAATCAGTTTCGATATTTCTGTTATCTGCACTGTTCCTATTGTTACATTTTTCCTCTCGTCAGTATATTTTCTGAGAACAAAACAATATTTTAAGTTTATGGTTAAAATTCTTGAAATAAGTAATGAAATTATTTCATTGTAGTGTATGTAATTAGTTAACCACCAAAGTTTAGTTATATTTTAATCTATAATTTCAAATTTCAGCTAGAAGAATTAGGTGATATATACATTACTATTGGTAATCAATCGCTGCTCAATTACAACCGGCCATTGCAGGAAGTGAACGAAAGAGAAATTTTATACAGCGGCACTAGTCATGCAGTAAAAGTGAAGAATTATTTACCTGCAACTGTTATTGTGTTATGTTTAATATATAGACACTTGTATCCAGTACATATATAGATAGATACACTGCAACCAGTAACGGACAGTGGAATTGGAACCCCCTAAAATGTGGGGCCTACACCATATTTTAGGGGTACTTACTAGACCTAAGTAGTAGCCTTCTACTTAGGTCTAATGGCAAAAAACCTTCAGGGAAAGCTTACGACAATTTTTTTTTAAATGATTGCCTCCGGGAAGATCTTGAAAATGGCTTGCAAAATATTTGCGAAAAAAATTTTTTTTTCATAATCACAGAATAAATACAGTCTTTATATTTGTGATTATTGCAAAATTCTTATTTTGCTTAAAGATAGAACCATTGTAAAATCTCACAGGAGAAATGTTGGGATGAAATAAAAATTCAAATTACCATAACTTTTACAGATCTCAAAATGTTAAGAAAATCACAAGTATAAAAAAAACTGTATTTACTCGGTGATTATGAAAAAAAAAATTCGCAAATATTTTGCAAGCCATTTTCAAGATCTTTTAGGAGGCAGCTATTTTTTTGGAAAAAAATTGTCGCAAGTTTTCCCTCAAGATTTTTTGCCATTATAGCCTTCTACTTTGGTCTCGTAACCACCTTCTAAATTATGGTATGGGTTCCATGCATCCTTACGAAAATACGAGCATGTCAAATTCCACCGGCCACCACTGACTATAACATAGAAAATTTAAAATTTTGATAACACAGTCCACACGTGTCTTTGTTTTATTTGTTTTAAAATAATACAATAGATATAGTACATATGTATATTGAAAATGAAACAAATGACTAATATTCATAATAAACGTTTTTAAAAAATTATGAAAATACGTGTATTTGTTTTATATAGACCCAAATTTGAAATGAAATCTTGCATCGTTTTTACATAGGAATTACCTGTAGACAACGGAAAAATGTATTATCCCCATTTATTCGCTTAATCCTCCTCCTCCTCCTTAACCGATTAAGCTGAAAATCTAATCAGCTCCAGACCCCGCTATAGTACATAAGTATTCCAAATTGTAAGTTAATAACGCATTAATTAATACATTAACGCGTTCTCGAGTTATCGTATAACCAAAACAAAAAAGACAGACAGACCGACAGATCGACAGAAAGACAGATTTGTTTCTCTCTCTCTCTTAAAATTATCCGTTTTAGAATATTTTACGCATATTTATCCAATATATTTTTTTTTTAAAAAGCTTACATGAATTTTACTTCCAGTCACTTGAATGTGGAAGTAAAATTGTGCGCCGAAAGTTTACTATTTTAGCTGAATGAAAGTCATTGTTATACAGGCAAATCTATGGAAATTCTGACATTTCTAATTTGAAAAGCTGCCATCTATTCCTGTTGTGATAGTGGATCGGTCGACGGTATACGTTGATAAGTCTGCCTAAAACAGGGTCATTAATGTTATAAATAAAGCTGGCATATCCGGGCGGCGGGCCATAATCGTACGCGTCATACTACTTACTACTTGTATGTGCAAAAACAAAATTCATGAAAACAATAAACTGTTGCAATTTATAAAGAGATGTGTTAAACTTACCCTGTTATTTACGTTGAGATGTCTGAAAACATTGTGGGCCGCGCCGCGCTGTTTAGCCGGCTTTAGCTATAAAAATGCATGGATATACTTCCCCTCAACGTGGAGTAGAGAGAAGAGAAGGAAAAGTGAGAGTAGAGACTGAATTACATATGTGATATTTGAATTCTACCTCACAAACCTATAAAACGAGACGTTACTTCAATATCTTTATTAATCATATTATGAAACAACAAAACACCGCCCCCTTTCCTTACGTTGTGTACAGCAAAAACACCATGTGATATGCATACAGCAAATGAACATAAATATAAGATTTGTTTTGATCATACATAATATGTTTTCACAAATTTTTATAATTCTATAATTTTTTTTTTTTTTTTTTTGGCTTTAGGTCCTATACCATGCAGCCAGTCACAAGAGGAAATTTAATCAACCAATTTAAAACCTAACCTAATAAAACCTAACCTAACATAATTCTATAGAAACACCAACAAAACCCAAAAATTTATAAAAACGATAAGGAAAGACGGGGACACACTCTTCACATCCTGGGGTCGATCAGGATGATTTTATACATTAGACACTACAGGGGAGACCTCGGTAAATAGGGAGAACAACACAAGTAAAGACACAGGGATTCGAGACTAAGACCAACCTAGAGCTTAATTTCAGCTTCCGCCATAAAGTTCATGATGCAGCTATACACTTTCCTTGAATTAGTTGTTAAAAGGTGCAGTAAATTGAAGGGAGCAGCGATATTACAGTTTAGTACCTTTTCTACCAGCTTAGAGGACGCATCTTTGTATTTTTCACAGCCACTATAATTTTTATACGGTGTGGAAAAAATGAAAGGAATAAATTCATTATTTCGCAAAAAAATGAAGTTTCGTGAAATTTCCTCGAACACTTCGATTTTGGTTTTTGAAAAGACACTACATGTATATGCACCATTTCGTTAGTCATTTGTTAGCGCATAATGACGTCATCGCAGTTTTTTTTAAATGGAACACATATTTTTTTGTCGGAATCTTGAAGACTATGACTTGCTGAATTCAGCTTTTTATATACTTCTAGTGCATTATTCATTCAACTTCCGGAGAAAATAATAAAAACTTTACAGGAAAGAAAATTTTAAAAAATTCGAAATATCACAATTCAAATTTTTTTATGGGTAAAATAATTTAATAAAGCAAGCTAATTCATTGATTTAATTTATAAAACTGTATTTTGGGGCCTCACATCATTTCAAAATATCAAAATATCAAAGATTAACAAAATCGAATTAGCTTCCATCTGACAACTGATTAATTACTTGTAATTAATCGTGTATACTTTTCAAAATGTATGTAACAATTAAAGAGAAAATTGAAATTCTTATTATGATTGGATGTATTGATAAAACCATAAAATTGATAAAAAAATAAAAAAAATAAAAAGTCTCGAGAGCATGGTAATGTGAATGACTTGCCAAAAGGGAGACGGCCCAAAGTTGCAAATGAGGAAATGAGCTTAAATGTGTTACTAAGCGTTCAAGAAAATCATCATGCATCTTCTCGTACACTCGGACAGCAACACGGCATATCACATTCATCCATTCAAAAGATCCTTAGGAATCACAAATACCATCCCTATAATGTTCAGTTGATACACGAACTGAATGAAGATGACCCGGATCGACGCATGCAGTTCTCTGAGCAAATGTTGACTATCTGTAGTGCAAATCCAACGTTTCTACGCAATTTAATAGTTGCTGATGAGTCTTTCACTTTCACCCTGAACGGAACTGTATATAGACAGAATTGCCGGTATTGGGCAGATTTAAACCCACACTGGGTAATGGAAGCACATACCCAGTATCCTCAAAGAGTAAATGTGTGGGCCGGTATAGTCGGAAACAGGGTCGTGGGTCCTTATTTCTTCGAAGGTAACTTAAATGGAGATACGTAGGTATTTGACATTTTTGCAGAACGAATTAATTCCCGCACTGAGTATGAGTATGATATCCTAATGAGGAGGATCCAGATATTCCTAGTGCTAACTTATGGTTCCAACAAGATGGTGCGCCTCCACATTACACCCATAGAGTAAGAAATTATTTGGAAGACATGTCGCTGGTTCAAGAAGAAGACTGTCACAAGTCAAAAAAGTATTATTTTAAGAAAACGCTGTTTAAAGATTTAGCAAGTCATTAATATTGGTATTTAGCACTTTGTTTATTATTAGTATTATCGGATTAAGGAAATTTATGTTTTCACTATTTTTTCCAAAAAAAATTTGGTTTTGTGACTATTTTGACCAGAATTATATAGAAGAAATTATTCTAAAATTCTTAATTTTCTTAAAAAATTTAAAAATACATACAATATAACAGAACTTACCTTTAATGAAGACCGTTTCAATTTAGTTTGTGACACTCTTTAACAAAACTAAAGAAAACTGTAAAGGCACACTTAGAAATGTGACGGTCTTTAGTAAAATTTACGACACCCTTCCTGTAACAATTTTCGCGCAAAACTAATTAATACGGTCTTTCCTAAAATCTATTGTAAATATCCTACTTGTGTCACATGACACCAGCCCCAGCTAGGAGAAACTAGCCAAACTTAAGATGTGACTCTTTTACGCATAAATGTACAGTTTATTTACAACCATTTTACAGGAAAAACAGGTTGTTTATGTTTTTTGAGTTGTGATGGTCTTCTTCTTAACCAGCGATGTTTCCAAATCAGTGGGTCGGGCGAAGGGGGCTAATTGATGGCCTGCACGGTCTCCAGACTTGACGCCCCTGAATTTCTTTCTGTGGGGCTATTTAAAATCAAAAGTTTATATTACCAGGCCCAGAGACTTAGAGGAACTAAAGCAACGGATTCATAATGAAATAAAGTTAATAAGCCAGCAATATTGGAAAGCGTACTGCAAGAAACGTACAACCGATTAAACGTCTGTATACAACAAAATGGTAATAATTTTGAACATTTAATTAAGTTTATGTTAAGTTTGTTTGGTTTTGTTTTGTGTTATTAAATTGTTTTTAAAATAAAGAATTCTGTTTTGTGATATTTGAAAATTAAGTAAGGATTGATTTTTTTTTTAATTTTCTTTCCTGTAGTTTTTTTTTTTTTTTTCTCCGGAAGTTGAATGAATAATGTATTACAAGTGTATATTGCTGAATTCAGCAAGTCATAGTGTTCAAGAATCCGGCAAAAAAAATATTAGGGTTCCATTAAAAAAAAATTGTGGTCATTACGCGCTAACAAATGACTATCGAAACACCAAAATCAAGTTCAAAGAAATTTCACGAAATTTCATTGTTTCCGAGATAATGAATTTATTCCTGTCATTTTTTCCACACTGTATATATGTAAATATTTCTGTCAAAAAAAAACCTCCCCCCACCCTCTTCTCCCTCTTCAGGGATGAGGAATGTATGACATTTTGTAGAAGTCTGTCTACCGTATGATCACTAAAATTAATTTAAAAAAAAATGTATTTGCATTATTTTGATTACTTACCCCATTCTACCCTTCCAACCCCCAACCTATTAAGCTAAAAACCTTTAAAATGCAATTTTATCATGGTACCTATGTAAAATGTGTGTCTCAAATTCGAAGTGCATATCTTGGCATCGTTTTTGAATTAACAATAGACAGAGAAAAAGAGTGTTATAGACACGGAACAAGAGTGTTACCCCACTTTATCCCCCAAGCCTCAACGACTTAATGGTGCCTTCACAAAAAATGTTTTCAGACAAACGGGCAGAATTATTTTTCGCTTAAACTTAAAATCTCGACGTTTCAAAACATTTTAAGCTTATTTAGATAATACAATTTTGAAAAAATATTACTGTTAAAATCTCGAAGGTGCCAGCGCATCCTGCCAGCATTTTCATTGAAATGCATAGCGTGCAATCAATGGGTACGCACTTCATAAACAGCTATTTATAGTTGATGTACTAAGTCATTTAATTACGATTCCAAACGAAGTCAGCTGGTTAACGACTATAATGAGGTGCCATATAACCAATCCGGTGCACCACTAAATTTTTATAGCCCGTTGACCAATAGAATAGTTATTACCATTGATAATGTGACCGCTGTTTTTATTTACAAAATGGCTAGAGAAGATTTGCTAAACTAGAATGAATTGCTTTGAACAATTGATTGATTGTATTATTATTAATCGAACATGAATAAGTATAAAAAAAAATAATAAGAAAAGACGCAATATTTTTTTTATTTCATTTATAGCCTTACAAAAAATTGTGTTGTTTGCAAGTAGATTATTTATATCGCATTGTTTGTATTTTGTAATAACACTACAGAGATTGGTCTATAGATATATTGTACCTACATAACTGTCTACAAAATAAGTCCTCATAAGTTACATTTTTCAAGTTGATTCCACTATCATCATTGACACCATCTAGCATCTTTATTATCAGTCTTCTCGATTTGGTGTAGCAATAATATAGAATAGGCAAGATTATCTCGAAAACGATTACTCTTACTTACTTTAATTAGCTATACATACTTTTTTTACATATAAAAAATAGGAGAATTGATTCTTCTAATGGTTAAATCAACATATATACCTATTAAGCCGTAAATAAGTTATGGCATTTTCAAGAAGCGTGATGAACTTTCAGCGTGGCTCCCTCTGTTCGAGATATCAAAACTATAAATGAATTTATATTGCACACCTAAACAAAACGATTCTCTAATTTCGTACCTTTATACTCAATTTATTCAAAAATTGTAGAGAAAAATCTAAAACCAACTGAAAACTTTGACACCCTGTATCTTGGTTATCAGCAACAATTGGACTAAGGTAAGTTTAGGAAACGACATTATTTTGACACAAAAAAAATTTATTGCATTCTTCACCATATATTTTGGTTTTCAACTGCAATCTCAAAAACTATCGGAGATAACCCCGTAAAGTTTTATATTGCCGTATTCAGAAAAAAGGGAGACTTTGTTTTTGTAAAAATATATAGGGTGTTTCATTTAAAAAAAGTATCAATTGTTATGGTTTTTTAACACTTTGTGCACTCAATCGTACAACTGATCTTTAAGAAATATATATAAAAAAAAACAGTAACGTAATTTTTATACATCTTATCATCGTAAATATTAAATGGGGGACTAAATCCCTAAATTAAATGGGGGATTAAATCCTCGATCAGTCACCCTGTACAAAGTTATTAAATAAACCTTTTCGCTCAAATTACGGCCCTTATTTTCTATACTACCAAGACAGTTATAATAGAAATTGAAAGAGAAATCCATAAAACCATATACTCGTACAGGGAAACCCCCTTATAGAACCTCCATTATCTGGACTATCCCATATCCGGACGCTTGGACAGGTACACACTGACGCTAAAAGTGCCATACAGACAACATCAATTTATGTTAATATACAATAAGCGGCACCCTAATGCGTACATAGGTGGATATTAAATACATATTAAATGATACATTTTTATGTCATAGTTAGGCGAATTTACTTGGGCCGGGGGCGGGGGGGCTTGGTTGTACGGAAAGCTAAGAGAGGGTCTTACCGGAAATCTAAAGAGCAACGTTGCCAGAACTAACTGTAACCCTTAACTCTGCATAATAAGTCTATATAAAAACCCTATATTTACAAGATGCATTGATGTACGATCAATTAATATAAGCCAATTTAATTTTCAGACGGCGTTGCGTATCGTATAATAAAGTTTACTGTTATATTTTTTCAATCCAATTACTGTGAAATCATTTTAAACAGTTAATATTAC
Organism: Aromia moschata; assembly: GCA_029963805.1. Taxonomy (NCBI): domain Eukaryota; kingdom Metazoa; phylum Arthropoda; class Insecta; order Coleoptera; family Cerambycidae; genus Aromia; species Aromia moschata. The sequence goes on from JAPWTK010000004.1 coordinate 1,749,180, forward strand.
TTTAAACAGCTGTGAAACAATTTTAAAATATCTAATATGAATATTACATTGATATGACAACAGCGAACGCACGCAGCGAACGAAGGCAGAACGAACGGTCCAATGGTTCACTCTAAGCTCTACCCACTAATGCACTCTCCTTGCCCCGTCACGGATCTCCGCGGTTGTCGGCGGCCGCGCTCATACAGTCTGCCATTTAATTATTTTAACTTTTTCGTCAATATGATAAATATCCATTTTTATTTTTATGAGTGTATATAGTGCTTCTATAATACGCTCGTAATAACGCACTTTTCTAATCAGGCACTAGGCCAGTATAAAATATAAAATGGTATTTCAAATTTTAACTCAAACAGCCCTACTGACAAACCGGATGCCTTTCATACGCCTGCGCTAGCGATTGGATCGCGATTGGTTCTCACCTCATGTTTACTCTACTTACAAAGAAGTTAAATTATCAATTGCCCTTCATTCAGCTATGTACGCATTAGGCTGCCGCTTACTGTATAATAAAATAATGAGTAGGTTATAGTGTGTTCTATAGGTTATATGGTTTGGGATCTTTTTATTTTACTATCTTCTGTTAATATCAGTGGTTGCAGGTTATATATGGTATCGACTAATTTTTCACGACAGCGTGTTAAAGCCTTTAGTAAACTTCAGTTACGTACAATCCAGCAATCAAAAGCCATATAACAATAGTCCTATATGACTTTTGGTTGTTGAACTGATTGTTTCTGTGTACTGAAGTTTACTGAAGGCTTTCTCATGCTCCCATGAAAAATTAATCAAGAATATATACAGTTGGTAATGAATTTCGCGATGACATGTAGTAACTCCAAACATAAATCTTGTATACTGTATGTGTACAGCAGACAACGGTCGGTTGTGAAAAAAATACAAATACAACACTTCTCGTTCTAACGACTAGCGCAGATGGTGAGAGAACCGGTCTTATTCCCTCATCACCTACGTATTCCGTTGCTTCTTCTCTGTCGTCTCACTTCTATATCCTTTTTCATTACTGGCCGATGTCTGATGTAGGTACACACAGGCTATAATAATACGAAGATATCTCTGTTGATTTTGTTAATCTTATTCAATGTACTTTTTATCGAGCTTGTTTAATATAAATTATGTCGATAATGTAATCCACAATTCCAATTCCCATATCGCAATATTCGGATTTTGTAATATCTGGACTACCTTGATCCCAATCGATCTAGATAAGGGGGTTTTCACTGTACCTACTACATTTTATACGTATCATTAGGCAATTGTATTTCCAAAAATGTAAAACATGCAAAATATTCCATTAAAAAGAACGATAAAATAAAAATATTTAAATATTTTTTCTGGTAAAGGGTAAAAGTAAACTAATTATTAGTTTCATTTATATTAGGTTCATTTGTAGTACAACACGTTCACATTGTTTGTGAAAACTGTACGTCCACAATGTTCGTCCCTCTAAAGGTACAACCGAAACTGTAATATTAGAGTGACTGGATTACGTCTAATAAAGATACGAAACACCATGTCAAACGTAACACCTACGGATCGAAGGCATTTTCAATTTCTCTACAATAAAATTTAATTGAAAACACAGCAAGTAACAGTAATAAAGATAAGGCAACATTGCAGTGGTACTTAATTCTTCTACAATGAAACATATTTTTATCATGACTTTCTTGTTGGTGGTACTTTTGGGTAAGTCAACCTGTTATATGCTTAGATTTGTTATAGTTATTCAGTTTCCTTTTATCCTCTATTTCATCCATAGTCCCACGCTCGGTGCATCAAAGTTGAGCGTCTGTTGACGAAATAATATTTTTTTATTAGACCAGCCGATTTCATAAGGATAACACATACATTTCTCTTAACTATTTTCTTTCTTAATTTTCAGGGCACAACAATAATATTTGTGCCACCAGCAATCGTACAAAACGATGCTTCGGTAAGTCCAAACTGAAAGAAATACGCCCAGCGAAAAAACCACAGGTAGATCCAGCATCAGTTTTTCTTGCAAACTATAATCGTAAGTCATATATACATTAAAATAATAAAGTAAGAAAAAAGAGTCCCAAAAACAACACACTTCCGACCCGTGGTGGCTGGTGGAATTTGAAATGGTCGTATCTTCTTACCGAAGCATGAAACCTACATCAGATTTTCGGGGATTATTATTAGACCTAAATAAAATAATATGACATCAAACAAGAAAACCAATGAAACACAAATAATTAAACTTAAAAAAATGTCAGTTTTACCGCAAGTTCTTGGCTTACACATCAAATAAATACAAGTCTTTTTTGGTCGCTTGTTCGAAAATTTGAGATCTGTGTTAGAAATTGAATTGGTATTTCCTACCAGCATTTCGTTTTTGAGATTTTAGAACTGTTGTAACAGGTTTGCAGAAAACAGAAGCACAAAATTTTGTAAGTAACATTTAAGATTTTCTGATTAGGCACACACTGTTTGAAATATTCTTCCCAAGTTTTTCCCTATAGTTTTTCCCCAAGTCTATAATAGTTCTCTATTGAGATTTTAATTCTTAAATTACGAAATAGATAAAAGTTTTCAATACAAATTTAAAGGATAATAATTTAAAATCATTGCTAATATCTACTTAACGTTATATTAAAATTTGTGGGTCACATGATTCGTTACGAATTACGAGACTCAATTTTCAGCTGCCACTGCTTTCGGCCAATATCTTTCGAAATAGTTGGTGATTAATTCATGGTTTTAGGGGGATGGAATGGTCTATGCGCACAAGGGCACATGCAGTCTCCAATAGCTTTACAAAAAAATAAATCAACACGAGCTGATTTAAACCTAAATTTTAAATTGTACGATAAACCACTCGCATGTAAACTCTTGAACACTGGATCAACAGGTAAATGTAAAGAACCATCTAAATATTTTTTGCTTTTCCTTCTCTCAGATTAAAGTTACTTCAAAACTAACACCTATGTTACTAATACATACTAATAAATACGTAGGTATTACACTTTTGTATGCCACGAAATTCTCTTTATTGTGTTACAAATTTTGTTGCTTTAGCGAGTTTTTCCTTTTACTTTATAGAGTAGCTTTGATTTGAAAATTATGTGCTATTAACTGCTAATAACTTTTTTACATGTAGTTAAAATACTGGCAGACAATAGTAGCGAAAATGTACCTTTCATAACAGGCAGCGTCATAGAAAATGATGAGTTCCAGTTGCACCAATTTCATTTTCATTGGAATTCAGAGCACACCATTAACGGCAGAAGGTGCGTGTATACGTACGTACATAGTTTTATTAAATGGCATACAACCATAATACAATTTTATCAAATAGAGAAATGTATACTATCAGTTGCATGATACAACATTATCTAAGTTAAATTGTATGTCCTAGGACGATTAAAAAAGAAATGAAAAAAAAATGATTTATAATTACGTAAGGTGAATAAATAACCAATGACCGCATCGTTAGCGAAGAGATCTAAAATACATTTGATTCCAATAACACAGCTACACAAAAAAAATCATGATCCTGGATATTGACCTTTTTTCTCCTTCTGGGAGCCGTCCTTTTCGCCGGATTCCACTACAGCCTCTTGGGCTTATTGTGCGCAACATCCCATCCTTCTCACACCACCCATTCCAGTAGCCGGGTCCCGTGTACAAGCTTGTATAGCTTCCCTGCCGGCTGGGTGCTGTAATCTTCTGGACCAAGTTTGGGGTGTCCATATATGGCCTGCCTTTTGCGCAATCACACAGTATGTGGTGTGCTGTCTCCGTTTCCCTGTTGCAGAGTCTGCATTTCAGTTCTCCGTTGTACCTGTACCGCCTGAAATGCGGAGGTATATTTTTCAAGTGGAATGCTATACTGTAGTTTTTCCGTTTCGTTGTAAATGTCACCACCAGTTCCCTGCTGAGTCTTTGACCCGTCTATGTACCACGTTACTCTCTCAGTTCTGTTCCTGTAGTTGTTTAGTTTCCATTTTTCTCGGTCAATTATTTCCATCCCGAAGTTTTTGTTGTGTGTGAATTCAGGAGTCATGTGGTCTTTCCTCATCTTTAAGATGTTTCCACCCACTAGACTTTTGATTCTGTTGTGCCCCAGGTCTTCGTGGATATCTCTTGGTAACTCAGGTAGCCTGAAAAATCCCATTCTTGCGTCCCCCTTAATCATGAATTGAAGAGGAGGCAGGTCTAGTAGGACTTCCATTACTGCGGTTGGCGTGTTCCTTATCGCCCCCCGTAATCCCAAGAAGTAAGTCGTTGAACCTTGCTTAGTTCGATTATTGCCTTTGTCTGCTGCATCTTTGGCCACCAGACCAGAGATGCATATGTGATCATGGGTTTGACTACTATGGTATACATCCAGTGCACCATGTTCGGTCTAGCTCCCCATGTTTTCCCATGAGCTCGTTTCGCCACCATAAGTGTCGTTTCCGCCCATGTTTTAATCCTTGTTAGCTGTTGGTTCCAAGTTAATTTAGAGTCTAATATTACTCCAAGATACTTCACTTCTCCCGACAGCTGTATCTTCGCCTTGAAGGTTTAGTGGTCCTAGCCCCTCCAATTTCCTTCTGCTGGTGAATGCTATGATGATTATTTTGGAAGGACTAATTGTTAGTCCCTCTTCATTCGTCCATCTGCTTACCACATTCAGGTCCTTTTGCAGTTGGTCTCTGACTGTGTTATTGAATTTTCCTTGGGCGAGTATGACAATGTCATCTGCATATCCCAGGGCTGTGTGTCCGTCTTTGTTCAGTAGCTCTAGCACCTCGTCCACTACGAGGTTCCACAGTAGGGGCGATAGAACCCCTCCCTGCTGACATCCTCGCCCGACCCGAGCCACCAGAGTCTTTTCCATTATAGACGTGTATATTAGTCTACTTTTAAGCATGCAGTTAATCCATCTACAGCTAGTTGCATTAAACCTTTTTCTCCTCAATGCACTGCTTATTGAAACTAGGGATGTGTTATCAAACACTCCCTGAATGTCCAAGAAGGCACCCAATAGTACCTCCTTGTGTTCCAGAGCATATTCTGCTTTTTCAACCAGCTTATGTAGTACTGTTTTTGTCGATACTCCTGGTCTGTATGCGTATTGTTTTTCATGTAACGGTCGATTGGCCCGTACATCATTCCTAATATGTGTATCCAGCCGTTTGTCTAGATCTCTTGATTGGATTCAAATTAATTATCCAGTTTGTCTGTGATCCGCAGTCATAATCACCGATTTTTGTATCCACACCCCATTAGTCTCGGTAACAATTCATTTTTAGGTATACGTATATTTATGTTTGATTGATTTTGTTAAAAAAATCCTTAATACCTAAAGGAAATTCCAAACAACCTGAGGAATAGCTTTATTAACGGGGGCAGCTAATGAATTGCTTCGTGAAATATCTTTTATCTGAAGTATTTACAACAATATACAATTAAAATATGAAGTATTGACAATAATATACATATATTTATATTTGACTAATTTTGTTCAAAAATCATTAAACCCCAATGGAAGTTCCATTATTTCCATTCCATTTGTGGAATAACGATTATTTGAAGCGTTGTCAAAAATATGCAATGATAAAGTGTTTAGATTCAGAAAAATACAGTTTTTTTTTGCTTCTGCTTTTTCGATGATGGACTTCAGAATGAACAGATGAATGGACAGTTCTAAAAGTTTTAATTTTCCAATAGGGTTGAAATCCATCGACTTAAATCTAATAAAATAATATATAGTTTTTTATTATAACAAAGATGTAATTTTTAGACAGCCATCATGCATAGGTACTCTATTTAAGTTAAATTTACAACCTCCAATATTTTCATTTCTCAAATTTTAAAACAATCAACACAAAAACCTTTAATAAACGGTTTACGCCAAAATCCCCGCATACTTACAGGGTCAGGTATATTATTTTCAGGTACCCTTTGGAAGGTCATTACGTACATTTCAAAAAATTTCTGGGTCTGGCTAATTTTGAAACTGCCATAAAAGTTGAAAGAGCTGTTGCAGTACTCTCAGTAGTATACAATGTAAGTAGTTTTTAATTTAGAAAAATCAAATTTGAGATATGTAAAACAATTTCTGTAAATATCGTTCTGAAATTGCCAACAGAAAAATTTCCGCAGTAAGATGGATTTGGACGTAATTAAGCTCGTTGGATTTCTTGTAAATTTTAGAAAAAATGTTACAACAAAAAATTTTTGTCACATACAAATCAGAAACTGCATTACTGCACCTAAAAAATGCATTTTTTGGGGTGCAATTTTTCCAGGCAATTAAAGAAAAAATCATAATTCGAGAATGCATTGTCAAAACGGGCTGAATTTGGTTACTCGTGAGGTTTTTGGGGTCGCTGATCACGAATATGATGTCAGAAATTGACCCCGATGAACCTGGGGACCCAGAACCCTGGTCATCAGGTCCATCCCTAAGGTTTTCCCTCGAATTCGAACCGAAACTAAACGAAAATGGTTACTCGAGGGGTTTTTGGGGTCGCTGATGATGAATACGTTGTTCGTTTTGTTGTCCGTTGCACCTGGAGGACAAGTAAATCTGGTCGCCAGGTCCATCCACGACGTTTTCCCTCGAATTCGACCTGAATCTAAATGAAAATGATCACGGGGGGTTGGGGTCGCTGATCATGAATACGTTGCTAGTTTTGTTACACCTGGAGGACCAGTAACCTTGGTCGCCAGGCCCATTCGCTTCGAAATTCTCGGAATTCTGACTATAATATCTTGACGCCCATTTTTTTTTAAATACGCGTCTTGGAGCGTACTTTCAAGATATTATAATCACAATTCCGAGAATTTCGAGGCAAATGGGCCTGACGACCAGGGTTACTGGTCCTCCAGGTGTAACGGACAACAAAACTAACAACGTATTCCTGATCAGCGGCCCCAAAAACCTCCGAGTAACCATTTTCGTTTAATTTCAGGCCAAATTCGAGGGAAAACCTCGGGGATGGGCCTGGTGACCAGGGTTCCGGGTCCCCAGGTTCATCGGGGTCAATTTCTGACCCCGATCATATTCGTGATCAGCGACCCCGAGTAACCAAATTCGGCCCGTTTCGACAATGTTTTCTCGATTTATGATTTTTTTGTTTAATTGGCTGGAAAAATTGCACCCCAAAAATGCATTTTTTTAGGTGCAGTAATGCAGTTTCTGATTTGTATATGACAAAAATAGGTAACATTTTTTTCTAAATTTTACAAGGAATCCAACGAGCCTAATTACGTCATAATCCATGTTACTTCGGAAATTTTGGAGGTGGTATGCTAAATTTCCTCGTCTATATTTTAGGAAACCTTCCCTTGTATATGGGTAGATTAGGATAAGAGTTTCCTCATTCTCTTTCATTTTCAATTTTTAATGTATTTTATTGCTTTTATGTTAAATTAACTTACAGATTAAGAATTCTTGTCCTGAGAATGCGTTCGACCAGATTATCAAACATATGAGTAAAATTTCTAAAAGTGTACATAATCCCATTCAGTTAACGTTAACTAATCTCGCAAGTTTTGTACCCGCTTCCACCTCGAAGTTTTTTACGTATGAAGGGTCGCTCACGACCCCAAAATGTATCGAGGGAGTAATCTGGGTAGTTTTCGAGGAACCTAGCTGCATTACAAAACAACAGGTAAGTTTCAACAAACGAACAAACCAAAAATAACGGAAACGATAAATGAAAAGTAAAAACAGAAACATTACTTTTTAGTAATAGGTATCATCAATATCTTCAGCTTAAATGTAGGACGAATGTTAGCTAGCATTAAAAATGCCGTCTCCAATAAAGTCCTTCCCCCCCCCCAACCTTTTACAACACCTCGTACCAGTGGTGTAGCTAGTCCTAAGTGGGCCCTATATCAAAATTTGTTGAAGGCCCTTTTTATCCGATTACGCGAAAGCCCAAAAGGAGGGTAGTATTTTTTTACAAAATAAACAAAAACACATTAATAAAATAAGTATATTTGAAAGCAAAATAAACTATTATACAATTGCGTAGGTATTATAAAACTTAAAAACAATGATCCTAGAAATCTTAGGATCCAAGTTAGTCAAATACCATTTGCAAATAGGCATTTTTCTTGCCTTTTTTTGCAAACTTATTTATCAAAACTTCCATAGCTGAACAAGATTTTAAGATTTTCTTTTCTATGACAGTATCGATAAGTCCGATGGTCGTTCTGGTCCCATGGATTCAAAGATATTTTTTAATCAGTTTGAGCTTAGAAAAGCATCTTTCAGCTGTTGCAGTTGTGCATAACATTTTATGAATGTTTCCTTAGACACGTCGGGGTCCCTGTAGCTCGGAGGCCCCGTATCATTGATGCGGTTGATACGGCGGTAGTTACGCCCCTGCCTCGTATATTTTGCATTCTCTGCTGAATGCAGGGCCGGATGCACGGCGGCAACCGGGGCGGGAGCCCCGGGGCCCCCACACATTGAGGGCCTCCACAAACCTTGGAATCAAAAATTTAATAACGATACAAAATTTTAATTTTTAAGAAAGTAATGAGTGATGAAATATGTCCAAACAAGGGATATTTTCATCCTATATCAAATCTATCTATTTTCATCCTAAATCAAATCATACTATATCAAATCTATTCAGTGGTGGAACCACAAAATTTAGACCTCTTGCAAAATTCAATAGACGCAAAATTGAAAGATTATTTATTGGATACGGGGTAAAATGTACACTGGTTAAGGGGCACAATGACAGCTAAGTACGAAATGAAATGAAAACTTTCAAAGGGTAAAATGCAAAAGGTTCCTAGCGTAAATTATTTTATTTTCGAAAGGGCAAAATGCAAGAGAATCCAAGCGGTGATTATTTTATTTCTAACGGGCAAAATGCGAGAACGATTTTTAGGAAATTACAAAAAAATAGTACGTATCTTAATAGTGGAAATTTTTTTTAAATGTAAAAATAATTATCGATGGGTATTTATTGATTGAAAGGACCTCCACTTTCTTCATTGCCCCGGGCCTCGACACCACTGCATCCGGCCCTGACTGAATGCTTTTTTAAAATTATAAATCAGTCCATAAATCATAATCTGTCCAAAAAAGACACGTATTTATATTCTTAAACTTATAACCTTATTTAATTTGTTACATCATGTGACAATTGACAACCATTATTTATTTTAAAATTTGACAACCACGTGCCAAAAGTTTCGTTTTGAGCTTCGACATGAGCGTCATTTCCATCTCTCTCGTTCATAGCCAGATTTGATGACTTTTTTTGGATGGCTCTTTATAATTAAATTTTAGTTCAAAATGCTTACAATTAGTAGATCATGGACAGTTTCCAAATGTAATCTCAAAATTAAGGTTATTTAAAGTTCCTAGAGTGTACTGGAACCTTCGGCGTTGAAACAAAAAACTGGACGTTTTCCACGAAACACCGAACTACTACACTTTTCGCGACGCGCGTTTCGCCAACCAAGTTGGCATCTTCAGAACAAGATTAAAACTGAGTTAATAATTTAAATCTTCTCCTGAAGATGCCAACTTGGTTGGCGAAACGCGCGTCGAGAAAAGTGTAGTAGTTCGGTGTTTCGAAACGTCCAGTTTTTTGTTATTTAAAGTGTCAATTTACTGTTATATATCATACATGCCTCTAGATATGCTTCACATTTTTGGCGACTGTAAGACTTTTTTGTAACAATAAGTTTACATACAATTCTGACACTATGTTTGTCACTTTTTAAAAAAGCGTTCAATAGAGACTGACGTGTAATTTAGAGAAAATATACGATATGTAATTAGGAAAAAAGTTGGGGTGGAATTGTGGGGGTGGCATTTTTTAAGCTAGTTAACATTCCTCCTAAAGCGATTTGACGTCGCTTTGTTGATAATATCATTATAAATTACGTAAGAGTTAGGAATAGCTTGTATAAATCAATCTGGGACATCCTGTATAATCACGGATAACTTTTACACGGACTCTTCAGTTTTGATAGTCTCTTATTTTACTTATTTACTTAAGAGTAGCGGACCAACGTCTTCTCAGGAATTCGGGATAAGCAGGAAAAATTAATAAAAAACCGCAATCAAATTGTATAACATCGTCTATACCGAGTGAATACAAAATTAATCACACACAAAATTAACCAAACACACTCAAGAGCTGAACATAGAATGCATACAATAAGTCATTTAAACATTTTAAACAACACCGGTATAAGAAAATACTTGCATTTTCTTATACCGGTTGCATTTTCTTATACCGGTTGCATTTTCTTATACTTTTCTTTATTATTGCATTGCATTCATGAAGTAAGCAAGTTGCTTATTCCCCTGGTTTCTCAACAAACTTTTTTTTCAGCTGCAAGTTCTACAAAATATTTATACGAAAAAAGGTCAAAAAGTGTATAAAAACTACAGATACTTGCAAAAAGTGAATAACAGATCAGTATATTACGTTTAGAAAACCACCAAACGTATAGACTTTACCACATAGTGCAACTTACATAAGAGTAGGTACCTATATTTTTTAGAGAAAATTAGTAGAATAGTAGGTGGCGTGCTGAACATGTGTATATAAGAATATATTTATAAGATTATAAATAACTAATAATTATATATACAGTGCAACCTATTTAATCCGAACACTACCTTGCCAGACCCTATTCGGATTATCGAATCGTTCGGATTAATGTATGAATAAAGAATAACATGAACAACAATTTTTGGAGGATTAAGACTTTTTTTAACAGAATATTTCATTTTTATTATTAGCGCATTATTTTTTAAAAAATGCTCTATACAATTTAGAATTTAGCGGTTATATTTGCTTGATTAAAATTGTACCCGTTATTAAAATTAATTTGACTGTTATATTTCCTAATGAGATTTTTGTTTTTATTTGTTTCGAAATTTTATTTCTGGTTTATATTTCAGTAATTTTCAAAATACACTGAAATTTGTTTTTATTTTGTGTATATTTACTGTTACTATAAGGTTTATTAGATTTAGGTGTTTTACTTTACAATAGATAAGAAATATATGGAATTAAATTTAAAAAATTCTTTATATTTTAAATTTACCGGATTTCTGCAGATTTCAAACGTTGATCTGACAGAAAACAATATTCAGACACAGTTTAAGAGAATCAGACGTTCACATTTTCATTTACAAAGTAACCAAATGTGAAAAGCAAGGACCTAAACGATTCGATGCCAAATATTGTATTGCACGAGTATTGCACTAGAATAAATGTTTCACAGTGATAGCTATTGACTTTTATTTTTGCCTTTCCATATTTGTTAATTTATTGCGTTTGTTTATATCCACTGATCCGAAGAATTTGAAACCTCTACTTGAAAATGCTTAAGGTATGAAAAGCATGCCTGAAAAAAAAACAGGAGTTGAATTTAAGTCTCCAATGAGTAAACTTATTTATGGGATGTGGGTATAATGTAAAAAAATAACCTTACCATTCAATCTTCTGATAACTGAGTTTAAAAAATGCTAGAACACATGTCATATTCACCTATTTCACACGAAAACTTTATTTACAGAATTTGATCCTCAAATTTAAAAAATAGATGATATTTAAGTCTTCTTTAAAGAGACCTAAGAAAAACTGTTTCTTTTCTTTTAACATCAAAAGTGTGCGTGACCACCCAAGTTGCCTTGGCTAGGCGACCAGACATGGAGTTAATCTGCGCCTCAATTCTTACTTGCAATTCTTCTGTGGAATGACTTGACATTCTTCCGCTAAGGCATTTAAGGCAATTCTCAGGTCCTGTATGATCTCTGGAAACTGCGGTCTATTGTGTGATGCTGGGGGTTGAACCCAAAGATGTGTAATTGGTTTAAGGTCTGGATTAAACATTGGCCAGTCCAATCACTCAATTCCATCTTCATCCAGATACTCATTAACAAGGCGAGCTGTAAAAGGACTATCTTCGTCATGCATCGCAGAACAATCATTGACAATAAATGAAACATATGGAACAACAGCACCATCCAAAACCTGTCTAAAATAAAAGCAACAGCATCAGTGAAGGTAAGATCTAAGATCCGTAAGTGCGACAGTGAAAATGCCTACCCATACCAAAATAAAGCAACCCTGAAATGATACTTGCTTGGGCACACAACTGTCTGCAAATCGCTCATTTCTCTGTCTCCTTACCCTTTCCCTGTTATTAGGAGTATATAAGTAGAATTTTGACTCATCTATAAAAAGTAAATTACTCCATTGCTGAACCATAAAATGTTCGTAAAGACGATCAAATTGAAGACGTTGCCTTGAAAAAAAGAAAACATCTTTGATTTATTTGCAAAAGCAGACTTTTTCAAGTTTATTTTGAGGCCAAGGAGAGAAATACTGCCAAATTAATCTGAGTTAAGTTAGAAAAACATATTCCATCCTAAACTGTTTTTTGAAAAAACAAACAAACTATATTAAAATATTTAGAAAGCGTATTTAAAAAAATCATACTGGTCGACATTGTTTGCTAGTGTACCTTGCAAAAAAACCTTGTACCTTCCTCTCTCTAAACAAAAGAACCATCCTGTAAATAAATTGATATGGCCATTAGAAATTAAACCCGTACAGAACAAATATTTCATGTAAAAGATATAAAATGTTTAAAGGTACTGACATAAACAAAACACTTTTTTGGTCTGTCCATATCAGTGGCGGTGCGTGATATTTCAGTTAGCCATATCTTGAAAACGACGCATGGGACCCACTTCACTTTTTAGGTGATGACTATACACCTCTTACAGAAAGGATTTATAGTGAAAATCGTCAGCAAAGTTTGCGAAACAAATTTCAAAAAACACTAGAGCACTCCCTGGGTTCTCAGTAACGCTCTGTGGGATATTTGCAGTATATTTTTTTTCATAATCTAGAAACAAATATAAGGAGACGTTTTTCGATTTGTTGCAAAATATTTTTTTTTTCAAAAAGTTATGGCCATTTTAATTTTAATTTTATAGGAACATTTTGTTTCCCAAAATTAAAATGGCCATAACTTTTTGAAACAAAAATATTTTATAACAAATCGAAAAACGTCTCCTTATATTTGTTTCTAGATTATGAAAAAAAAAAATACTGCAAATATTCCACAGAGCGTTACTGAGAACCCAGGGAGTGCTCCAGTGTTTTTGAAAAATTTTTCGCAAACTTTGCTGACGGTTTTTTCACTATAAATCCTTTCTGTATGAGGTGTATAGTCATCACCTAAAAAGTGAAGTGGGTCCCGTGCGTCGTTTTCAAGATATGACTAACTGAAATATCACCAACCGCCACTGGTCCATATACATGTACATATACGTTTATATTGAGGCCAAGGAGAGAAATACTATCTAATTAAGCTGAAAGTAACACTAGGGAAGTGTCATACGGCGATTTTCCTGAAACTTGGCATACATGAAAAAGTATATGAATGGACACGTATTTTGTTATATCGGCCCAAAAGCCGTTTGAAGGGTAGAAATCATCCTTATCGATTTTAGCGATAGGTTCAACTACTTTACGAATTATTTTTACGATTGTTGCGAAATCAGGTAACAGAGGGCGTAGCCACTATTTTTCTTTGGGGGGGGGGGGGGGGGGTCCAATGCAGATTAAACAAAAAAAGCAAAAAAAAAAAGGTCATTGAAGGCAACGGCAATCGCAATCCCCCTCGCGCCCCTATCGCCCCCGTCCCTGGCTACGCCCTTGCAGGTAACTACCGCTTTTTGGGGTCGCTGATAACGAATCTGAAGTCCGTTTTTAAGAATTCAAAATGGCCTATCCAATATGTGCGAGTGGGCGAGTATCGATTAAAAAATTCAAAATTTAACCTTCCCACGTATTCACTTTGTTGATTTTGTACGCATCTATAAGATTTCGCACGCAAGCTGCACATGTGTACTGTACAAGGAATAGTCGTTGGGTTTCCCAATGCAATAGTTCATCATTAATTATGCAAGATCTTCAAGAGACAAGTGTGTCTCATCCCAATGGGATGAGAACCCTCCACGTCCACGTTCATCCTGGATAGCGCTAAGGAGGGATTTATTTTTAGATGCATCACTACTTGTAGAGATGGTTTTCGATGTTTCGTTACTGTTAGGGGTAGTTTTCAGTTACGCTCATTTCCCACTTTTCCTACTTTTTTGCAATTTTCGCACTTTTTGACAGGATGTAAAACTTTTGAAAAATGCGACCGTCATATTGGATCCGCCATTTTGAATTCTTAAAAACAGACTTCAGATTCGTTATCAGCGACCCCAAAAACCGTTGGTCACCTGATTTCGCAACAATCGTAAAAATAATTCGTAAAGTAGTCGAACCTACCCCCAAAATCGATAAGGGTGATTTCTACTCTTCAAACGGCTTTTTGGGCCAATATAACAAAATATATGTCCAATAGTTTTTCATATACCTACTATTTCTATGCCAAGTTTCAGGAAAATCGCCGTATTACACTTCCCTGTGTTACTTGTGAGTTAAATTAGAAAAACATGTTCTATCCTAAACTAGTTTTTGAAGATAGAAACTAAATTAAAATATTTAGAAAGCGCGTTTTTATAAAAAAAAAAAATCACACTGGTCGACATTTTTTACTAGTGAGTGTACCTTGCAAAAAAAATATCTTCAATCTTCCTCTCTAAACAAAAAACACAACCACCCTGTAAATAAATTGACATGGTCATTAGAAGTTGACCCTGTAAAGAACAGATATTTCATGTAAAAGATATCAAACGTTGGAAGGTACTGACATAAATAAGACACATTTTGGTCTGTCTATATAGGTCATTATATTTAATCATTAAGTCTAACACTCATTACACTCTTTATAAACTTATAAAAAAATATATATTTGATTTTGAAAACTGACACGATCACAAAACCATGACTTCTAAGGGAGATCATGCTGCTTTACGTCACGATGGGATTAGTAATGTTTTAAATATATCTCTGAGGAAGGATTCTATTAAGATTTCTATACCACAACACGTTTTGTTACATTGAATAGGCCTGAAGGTTGTATTTAATATTTTTCAACACATCCAATCACATCAATGTATAAAAAAATACGAAATATACAATTTTCAACTTTCTACGACACTTTATCAATGCTACCGAATCAAAACAAAAATATACATGCAGGGTAGTTCAATATATTCTACACAATAGCTAAAAGGTTGAATTCAATCAGGAAATTTTTTGGGTTATTATGAATTTTCAGAATATACAGGGTGTCTATCAAGCATCGGATTCGGTTAGTAGGAGTAGATAGAATATAAAATTCTGAGTCGAAAAGTCCTTTATCAATTTTCGATTTGGGCAATAGTTTTTGCGGAATCGATTTATGAAGATTGGCCAATCAGGGCGCGGCTACAGCGGGCATGCTCCGCCCCCTTCGGTAATAGCGATTCTGCTTGAATGCCCACAACTTCAGCCCGATCCAGACACGCTACGGCAATTTTTTATTCAAATAGCTTGACCCTATGTCATGCTGCATTAAGATAAAGCTATTTTAATAAAAAATTGCCGTAGCGCGTCTGGAGTGGGCATTCAAGCAGAATCGCTATTACCGAAGGGGGCGGAGCATGCCCGCTGTAGTCGCGCCCTTATTGGCCAATCTTCATAAATTGATTCCGCGAAAACTATTGCCCAAATCGAAAATGATAAAGGACTTTTCGACTCAGAATTTTATACTCTATCCACTCCTACTAACCGAATCCGACGCTTGATAGACACCCTGTATACTTTATCTGTATAATACATGATATAACGAATTTATAAACATAATGTCTTTTTTATGGGTTTATATTGTTTTGTGAAGTTCTTAGATTGACTGTAACTCGTTGAGAATATATACATTAACAGTATTCAGGTACAGTCCATGTTGACTTAAGGATATCAAATATTAACAGCTAGAAGATTCGATGTCGAAGGGAAAGCGGTGTGGAAGAGCATATGCGCAAACACGCATTTTCGTTTAAAGATGTAAAAATTTAATTACTGTATAATACGCGATATTACAAATATTCAAATATAACCTCACTTTTTTAAATGGATCGTCATATTTTATTTTTTTAAGTCTTTTTGTTCAGATTACACAAGTTTTGTAATGATAAAAGGTTAAAAGGGCATTATTAAAGGTTATTGTGTAATTTCTGAAGGTTTAAAATGAACTCAGAAACCTTCAATTAATCTTTTTATCTCTAATTAAGAAATTTATTAATTTCTTAGCTGGCATGTAAAGTACATGAAACTACCCTGTATATATGTATATATTCCTTAACTCAACATAATGAAATTATTGACGAAAACCACAATTTTATTTACAGTTTTCACCTTACATAAAAAAAGACCAGCAAGGAAGAAATGATGCAAAGTTAAAACCATTTAAAAAGTAAAAAATGTATGGTAGAAATAGCGACCACCATAATACCAAAAAAACAACAGAAAATAAATCAATGCTCTTTGAAGACTTTTAAAAACCTTTTAAAACATTTAAAAACCCTTTACAATTTGCAAGAAATTTAGGTGTTAGTCGGTTCATAAAACTATGTCTGTTTGAGGTAACAAATTGGAAGGTTTACCACCTATTTTTTATGGGATAAAAAACAGAATACATGAAATAAGTTTTTTTTCGATCTGCTACTTAGAACACCCCTTAAAACGAAGTACACACACAACCGTACAGTTAATGCCATCCGAATTCGTGAGCATTTAATTTTTAAAAATACTGACATCAAAAACGTCTCCTAATAATACAGTTAAAACATTTTCAAAAGAATATTGAAATATTTTTAAAAAAAATCAGCAACGAAAATATTGACTTAGAAATCTACTTGTAACACAGCAACACCTAAAGGAATGTAATCTAAAGACAGTGATGTACTTTAAGATATGTAGAGTAAATCACAATATAGTAAAAACAAAGCAAAATGACTCGAAAGTGGTATTTAGCCTGCAAAAAAAAGTTAAAGTTTGGTTCACAGCTTCATTTATTATTTTGGAAATAAAGTTGTGGTATACAAGCACATGTCCATAACACTTCAGCTGGCTAGCATTTTCAACTACAATTTATCAAGCAAAATTGTGAAAAAGATCACTGGATATTATAAATTGTCTTAACTTTACGGTGCGTGACTATAAAAAAAAGGAACTGATTTTGCTGCAAACAAACGGTGAGCACGTCAAAGTCAAACAGTACACGATTGGGTCATGCGACTCCCCCCCCATTATTGCCATTGTTTCAAAGTTGGGCTGTGGCCCTCGTTTGAAGTGGACCTTGTATCTGTGCTCCATCGGAAAAATGTTAAGTATTCACGTAGAATGTCACAATCTAGAAGACAACCTGAATGGTTGTTCAACAACACAACGGTCCGGTTCACCCTGCACTGTAGGAACATAGGATCCCTGTGTTAGAACATCCACCATATTTACCAGATTTTGCCCCAGGTGACTTTTTCCTATTCCCCAAGGTGAAACCAACACTTAAAGGAACTATATTTAAGACAGTAAAAGCTGTAAATGAAGAAACAACGAACATCATGAATATTTTGCCAAAAAAGGACTTACAGCTATGCTTGACCAATGAAAGATTCGCATAGAGAGGTGTAGAGGTCATGAAAGAATGTATATTGAAGCGGATAATGTTAAAATTGTGAAAAAAATAAACAATTTTATAGCACAAATCCGTTTTTTTTGTAGCCACACCTTGTGATTTAGACTTTCCAGATCCAGTGCTGTGCTGTGCTGTGATACCTTGCATATACTAATTTACAGATGTTGTCTGTTGTTCCAAAAATTTTAGCAGCTATCATAATGTGACTGAGTGTGTTACACATTTGTATGTGATATATTAATTATTTTTGTAAAATTGTGAATCTTTACTGCCTTTTGTAGAAAAATAGCCATTACATATCCAAGTGATTAAGTATCTCACACTATTCGTTTATCAACCATGCTCAACATATTAAAAATTCTTTAAAATCAAATTTGAATCAAGTTCATGAAGCTTCAAGACAAAAAACATAACAAACCTTTGAATGAGCCAACGAAGAAGACCACGTGAAAGTATATTTCCAAATGACCAAAAAAAATGAAGCTGTAAACAAAATGAACATTTTAGGGTCACTACACATTACAGTAATTGTCTCATGTTCTATTTTCAGTCACACGGTAATGTTTGTTGTGCAAACGTTGTGTGCACCAAATCATTGAGCTGAATCGGCAATGCTGTTTGGGCTGCATGTTGAATTATTGTCTGATGACCGGGCAATGTCGTATGGAAGTAGGGGACAAGGAGGCCCACAGAACTGGTAGTTGTCGCTAAAAAAAAAAAAATAGGACAAAAAGGATAAACCCAAAAATGTCGTATCAACTCCCTAGAAAACTATGTTATTATAAAACATGATATAGCAATAACTTTAAGTTTTTTTTTATATTGAAAATAAAAACCCAGAACCAACTTTTACTTTCAAGTCTTTATTACTAAAGCTGGCTGTTTGTTGGCGAAACATTTAACGCATCTACTTACGGACTGTATGATTTGCGATGTCCTGGATGACCCTGGGTGCCGTATTTTCTGTCTCTAGGTGTCTTCAGCAGATATGGAAACACCGCTTGTTGATTCTCGAAAATGTTAATTTGTCGCGTCGCGGCGAAAAGACGAATTGTCTCCAGGAGATGGGGGAACACCACCGTGGATTATTGAAAGGTTTTACTAGCGTGATACGCCGCAACGAGACGCGAAATAGTTACTCGAATTATGCGTTGTGCCGAGATGAGATGCGACTTCGTAACTGTTCGCTACAAACGGAAACAAAAGGAAAGGATATTGGGTCGGAAGGAAGGGGGAATGGTGGGCCCTTTATTTCCGTATGTCAATTTTAAGCGCGAATATTTGATTTAAAAGTACAATGAGCGCGTCGTCTACTAAGAGTAGGTTTAATTTAGTTAGAAAGAAATAAACGAACGAACAGGGGAATACAAACGCGAACATACCCCCCGCCTAAAATACGAAGTATTTTAAGTTTAAAGAGAATAGGGGAGAGGACATAGTTTAACCACGGGTCTCTTAAGAGTTCCTAACGCGGTTTTCAAAGTAACGACTCGTACTACATTATCTGAGCCTGGGTGAGTTTCGAAGACCCGACCCACGCGCCAGTGTAACGGGGGAGATGAATCGTCTTTAATCAAGACAACAGAACCTACTTTAATAGGAGTCGAAGGGTCGGTCCATTTAGACCTTTGTTGTAACGTATGTAGGAATTCGAGATTCCAACGTTTCCAGAAATGTTGGTGCATTTGCCGGATCAATTGCCATCGTGTGAGCCGGTTTAATTTGATGTTAGTTAAATCAGGTTCGTGGAATGAAGTTAGTGGAGTTAGAGTCAGAAAGTGTCCCGGCGTCAAAACATTCAAATCGTTCGGATCAGAACTTGTGGGAGTCAACGGACGCGAATTTAGCAATGCTTCGATCTGCACGAAAACCGTATACAATTCTTCAAAAGTCAAGATCTGATCTCCAATAACGCGAGTCAAATGGGTCTTTACGGATTTAACCCCTGCTTCCCAGATCCCTCCAAAATGAGCGGCAGAAGGAGGATTAAATTTCCATTGAATATGTTCAATAGAGGCCGCACTTTGAGCAAAGTTCAGTAATTGTCGAGAAGCGCCTACGAAATTAGTGCCACAGTCAGAATGAATTTCAGAGCAGCATCCACGTCGAGCAATGAAGCGGCGAAATGCTGCTAGGAATGCGTCAGTTGATAAGTCGGAGACTATTTCTAAGTGAACAGCACGAGTGGATAAACAGACGAATAGGCAGAGATATGCCTTGAGAGTTTTAGCACCTCGAACACGATTCATTGTTATAGTGAAAGGGCCTGCGAAGTCAACACCAACTATTTGAAAAGCTCTTAGTGCTTGTAAACGACATGGGGGTAGATCACCCATTGGTGGCTGTAACGCTTGAGGTTTAGCTCGAAAACATCTATAGCAATTGGATAGACATTTTCTTATAGCTCTATGAGCGGATAGAATCCAAAAATTCTGCAGTATTAAATAATGAAGGGTTTTTGCTCCAGGATGGAGATTCCTTTTATGCACATCCTCAATGATGAGGTTGGTCAAACGATGTTTTTGTGGTAGCAACGCGGGAAATTTATGTTCAAATGACAATTTGGAATGTCGAAGACGACCACCTACTCGGAGGATGCCCTGGTCATCAAGAAACAGATTCAGCTTACGTAAAGGCCTTGAACAGAGTTGATTGGTTTTTAACTTGTGAATTTCAGATTGAAATACTTGACCTTGAACCAGTTTCACCAACCTCAGAATAGTGTCATGGTATTCAACGTTATTTATGGGTCCCACCTTATGGTCAAGGGGGTTTTTGCTATTATGATGGAAGCGAACAACATATGCCAGCACATGACATATCGTTTGAAGTGAAGAAAACCTATGTAATAACTGCATGAGAACAGATGGTTCAATCTGAACGACAAACACTTTAACAGTTTTTTCCTCTTCGCAAAGTGATTCCGTATTTGACTGGAGGGAGGAAGCTAATTTATCAGATTGAGGCCACTGTTCGGATGGTAGCGATAACCATGGTGGTCCGGACCACCAAAGCTGATGATTCACGAGTTGAGATGGAAGGATACCTCTTGATGCACAATCTGCTGGATTGTCGATAGATGAGACATGATGCCAGTTAATAGAAGGCACACGTTTTTGTATATAGGCTACTCGGTTCATAACGAATGTTTTCCAACGATGAGGAGATGAATGGATCCACGACAAGACGATAGACGAATCAGTCCAGGCAACGACATCTGATATACTCAAAACACCAGAGTATGTTTGCACAACCATGTGTAGTAATTTAGACAAGAGCACTGCTCCGCACAACTCTAACCGAGGAATAGTTAATTTATTTGACCTTGTAGGTGCTACCTTTGATTTGGATATAATTAAACGGGTTATGTAAGACTCCCCATGCTTAAACCGACCAAAAACCGTTGCTGCATATCCAGCCAGTGATGCATCGCAAAATCCATGGATTTGACATGGACTGTTCCGGTCGAAAATTAATTGACGATCCACACTGATGTCTGAGAGAAAATAAATTTCTGATTTGTACTTTAACCATTGACGAGTAAGAGGTTCAGGCAGAGAATCGTCCCAGTCACAGCTGGAATGCCATATCTGTTGGAGTAAGTGCTTTATGTAGAAGGTGACAGGAGTGAGATATCCCAATGGATCATATACACGTGCTAATTCTGACAGAATTCCGCGTTTTGTACATGGACGGTCGAAGGACATTAGTCTAAACGTGAACGTGTCTGTCATTGGGGACCACTGGAGGCCTAAAACTTTAAGAGTGAGTGTGGGTACTGAGTCGAAAGAAAATGGGGCTTGACAATGTTCGGCCGGAAGTGTTTCTAATAGATCTGAATGGTTACTCGACCACTTTCGTAAAGGAAACCCTCCAGATTCACACAGTTGAATAAGCTCAGATTGTAGATTCTGTGCTGCAGCTAATGAGTCACAACCTGTGATGATGTCATCCACGTAGATATCAGTTTGCAGGACCTTTGAGGCTGCGGGATATTTAGTCTGTCCATCAAGAGCCAGCTGTTGCATTGTTCGCAAAGCTAAGAAAGGTGCAGAAGACACACCGTAAGTAACAGTTTTAAGCTTATATTCAGTCAGGAGTTCATCGGGATTGAATCGCCAAATGATACGCTGATAATCCCAGTATTGAGGTGCAACTTGGATTTGTCGATACATCTGTTTGATGTCAGTTATAAAAACGACCGAGTGCGAACGAAATCTAAGCAAAATCTCGACAATGTCTTGTTGTAATTTTGATCCCACGAGCAGATTATCATTCAATGATTGGTTGTTGGCGGCTTTGGCCGATGCGTCAAAGACTACCCTCAATTTTGTTGATGAAGAATCAGATCTCAGTACCGGATGATGAGGAATGTAGTAGGAATCGAGTTCATCGATGGGGGCAGCTAATTCCATGTGATCAGAATTCAGATAATCACGCATGAAATCAACATATGATTGTTTAAGAACAGGATCCTTTTTCAAACGATGCTCCAAAGCGAAAAAAACGTCGAATTGCAATATCTTTAGATTCAGGAAAAACAGGTTTAGAATCTCGAAAAGGCAAGGGAACGACGAATCGACCAGATGGGAGTTTGCAATACCCTTCAACGTACAATTTCTCACATAGCTCATCGTCTGGGCTAGTCGAGATCATGGGGACCTCTTCAACCTGCCAAAATTGTCTCATAGTGGACTCAAGGTCATTCTCTGGGCAATCTTCCATGATTTTGACATGAAAGGAATTGATGACGCGTTCATTAGTTTGTTCAGGTTGAACTGAGCCAGATAATACCCATCCGAAAATGGTATTGAACGCTGAGGGGCAACGAGGACTAGGGGCAAGGACAAGGCCCGGGCGAATAAGTTGAGCATAAACGTCAGCACCCAGCAAGAGATCAACGTGGCGAGAAATGTAGAAATTTGGATCAGCTAATTTCAGATTATTAATATGATCCCACGAATAAAACTGTAATGATTGAGAAGGTATTACCGAAGCAACATGAGGTATGATGTGAGCTTCTAGATGTATCGCGGGTTGACATGATCCATGAGGACTTATCTTGCAATGGATTGAACCCGATGAAAATATACTAGAATTTGCACCAATACCTTGTATTTGAATTTTGTCATGCTGTCTTTTCAAGTTAAGATTACGAGCAGCCTTTACTGTAATGAAACTAGCCTCACTACCATTATCTATTAAAACCCGTAAGGTGTGCGGGTGTCCTTGCGAGTCATGAACGTCAACAAGGGCTGTGGATAACAGAGCTACCTGACGAGAAAGTGAACTAGCCAATGCATTGACAGTGGGCACAACTATTTCAGCTGGTGCTGTATTACCACTATCACTGGTTTCATTTATAGCTCCTGAGCTGCCCGAAAACCTATCGAAGTGTAGCAAAGTATGATGATTCTTATGACAGGTACGACAAGTGGATGTAGAAGAGCAATTCTTGACTTGGTGCGGCCTCAAACAATTGATACAGAGCCTCTATTCTTTAACTACCTTGAAGCGATCTGCGGGAGACTTGGCTTTCAACACGGGACACCGGTAAATTATATGATCTTTTTCACAAACTAAACACTTTTGTTCTCGAAGTATTAGCTACCAGAGACGATACCAATTTTGGACGCGATGTAAATGTATTATTGTTTTTTGAAGTATAAGTATTGCTTTTAAGGGAGGTCGAATGCTCTGCAGCAAGAACATGACACTGACTCTCTACAAAGGTATTTAATGTATCGAATGCAGGTATTTCACCTTTCAAATTCCTAATTTCTGCTTCAAAGTATCGACGAGTTTTAGAATCAAGTTTTTCTAAAAGAATGTTAAGCAACATAAAATCCTCTAATGAATCTGCAATTTTTAATGCCCGCAAAGCTGATAAGTTTTCATTAAAATTATAAATAAGACTTCGTAAACCACTAGGGGTTTCATCTTTTAATTTCTGCAATGATCGTAAACGATCCCAATAATGAGTTGCTAGCTCTCTTTTATTGTCATATCTATCTAATAATGTTTTGTATGCAATGGGGTAATTATCGTCTGATAGCACAATAGTTTTAATTAGGTTGAGAGGCTCACCCGATAGACAACCCAACAAATACTCAAACCTTTCGACATTTGCTAACGTGTTGTTATCATGAATACTTCTATTAAAGACTTGAATGAATGCGCTCCAATTTTCTAATTTTCCATCAAATGTTTGTAAGTTCAGTTTTGGCAAACGCGTTTTCGACGTTTGGACAATTGAAGTTTTATCGGCAACTGGCGACTGGGCCGAGGACCGAAAATGAACCGGCAACTCGCGAACTATGGATTGAATAGTAAAATAAGTCTCGTCTACTCTTTTCAAAAAAGCATGTTCCTCATCCAGGTTAGAATCCGGTAAAGTCGCAACCTTCATGACTATGTCCCCGTGAATTTTTAAAATATCATCATAAATGTTTTTTACAGACTCGCTTCTTACTTCAAGCATACGACGCACGGTATGATTTTCGGGTTCTGTTTGAAAGGAAGCCGCAACGGTAGCTATATCTTCTAATCGTAAATACAAACTCTCACGGAGAGCACGTTGTTCCCGAATATGTTTATTTTGAGCCATGTTTTCTCCTAAATCCGGATTTAACAGAGAAAATTGGCAAAATACAAAACGACAATAAGCAAATAAAATACGAAAGAAAACGACAATATGTGCGTCTTAACGCGGTATTAAATCGGTCGACGTGACCAAAACAACCGGTTAGAAAACGACGCCGTAAAAAAATGTGACCGCGGGAAAACAGCACGCTAACCTCAAAAAATTAACGAATTACGTACGTATATTAAAATATGCGACGGTCGGGCCACAGGAAATGTGGTTTTAACAGGATTAATCCGACGATGAAGGACCAAGGAATGTTTGTTGGCGAAACATTTAACGCATCTACTTACGGACTGTATGATTTGCGATGTCCTGGATGACCCTGGGTGCCGTATTTTCTGTCTCTAGGTGTCTTCAGCAGATATGGAAACACCGCTTGTTGATTCTCGAAAATGTTAATTTGTCGCGTCGCGGCGAAAAAGACGAATTGTCTCCAGGAGATGGGGGAACACCACCGTGGATTATTGAAAGGTTTTACTAGCGTGATACGCCGCAACGAGACGCGAAATAGTTACTCGAATTATGCGTTGTGCCGAGATGAGATGCGACTTCGTAACTGTTCGCTACAAACGGAAACAAAAGGAAAGGATATTGGGTCGGAAGGAAGGGGGAATGGTGGGCCCTTTATTTCCGTATGTCAATTTTAAGCGCGAATATTTGATTTAAAAGTACAATGAGCGCGTCGTCTACTAAGAGTAGGTTTAATTTAGTTAGAAAGAAATAAACGAACGAACAGGGGAATACAAACGCGAACACTGGCAGAAACAGTATTACTGCAATAATCAATTGCGCTTTTCATCATCAGTAAATTGAGGCAACCCCTATAATATTCTACGCAATTAGCCTATGTGCCGCGTTGCCATATGCCAGCTTTATTTATTACTAATACTTAACTCGTATATCACACTTCTTGAGCAAGACCAACATTTGGAAACAATTTGGTGACTTGGTATAAAAAGTATCTTATGTCATTGATTGAACATAGGCAGTGTCGATCACGGGGTGAGCCAATATATTGGCTTTTCGGCCCGGAAGGGAAGAGTCCGTGTAAAAAATTTCAAATTCGAAAAAACATTAGTAGCCAATGTATTTTGCGACGCTGACTCCAAATCTGACTTCAAAAAAAATAATAAACCCAAAAAACCACCCCTATAATAGGGTAAAACCGAACCTTTGCCTCGCATGAACGATTTTGAAACACCCTCCTCTTTTGAACACTGGCTTGGGACCGACTGTGGCAGTTACGTTTCTTTTTTTTTTCTTTTATATTTATTGTTTATTGTTTATAAACATTTTATAAATTATGGTAATGATTTTTTAGTGTGATAAATTTCAAAGCAGGGTTCAATACAAGACAGAAAATAAAGGAAAATGTACTGTATTGACAGTATAAAATTTCTCAAATCCGAAAGTTTTGAAATGTTGAAATCAAATATACTAAATTTACGTTTAGATGTTCATTTATTTACATTTGAAGTATTGAAAAATTTATAGTATCTAATACGAAAAAATGATTCATGAATATTTCTGAGCCGCTATCTAAATTTTTCATCGAAATCACCGCCATGAAAATAAAATTATTTATAATTACAGCCACATGCAAATAAAGCAATGTATTTTTTTCAAAAAAGTCTAATAGAAAAGCATAAGGGGTATGAGTGAGGTAAAAAGGGGGTGAGGGGAATTTACTTTGAATTACATTAAATAGTTATATCAAAAACCTTCGATAAAATATATTTGTTTCTAATTATAGCCTCATGCAAACAAAACAATGTACCACTTTTATAAGGTAGACCAATTTAAGCGATATAGGGTAGGTAAAAAGGGGTGGGGAGGGGAAAATTTACCTTTAATTGTATTAAAAAAAAAAAGTAATAATATTGGAAAAATGAATATTTTAATCTATAAAAAAAAAATTGAAGAAAATTTACTGGTGCGCCAAAATATTGGTTTTCGGCCCTCTAGAGGTTAAGAACTACTTACACTACACTACTACTACACTAAGAGAAAGATTAAAATGTAAAGTTAGTTGTGTACATTGAGAAAACTTATGCTTACACCACATGCACACACAAAATTAAAACCCTAATATTTTTAAATTGTTACCTACTTTATTATTTATTTATTCACAACTCACCAGACAAGAAATCCATCTGTTGGTTAAAAATAATTTTATCGTCCAATAATGGAAAGTTGAGCAGGCCCTGTTGCAAGAATAGTTCTTCGGCTTTAGTGAGGTTCACGTCGTGGAGCGGATCAGTAGCAGTCGACGTTTCTGGTACCGCAAAAGACGTCTCCAGAGAAGGAGCCGGCGTTGGAGGTGCTTCCTCCTTAGGCACCTTTGGTTCGAGTTCGGCGCCCGTTTTGTGATCAACCTTGTGCCGTCTTCTGGTGTGTTTAAGCCAGTTGGGGTAGTTCGTGAAGGTCCTTTCACAATACTTACACTTGTATGGTCGTTCACCAGTGTGGATGTTGAAATGTTGCTATGCAAAGTAGAGTTTTAGGTGGATACAGTCACCAAATAGTGTTGTTTATTTGCCTACCTTTAGTTTTGTACTACTCAAGAATCCCTTGCTACAATAGCCGCAAACAAAAGGCCTAGCCGGCGCATGGACTAGACTATGGACTTTCAGACAACGTTCAGTCTTATACATTTTTTGGCACACGTCACATTTGAAGGGGCGCTCCTCACTGTGGAAGCTATAATGCCGAGCCAGGTGAGATTTTTCTGCAAATCTGGAAGGAATATTTTGAAAATAAGAAATAATAATGACCAACACTAATTTATAGGCGTGGAGCAGGGATGTGCAGAAGGAAAGTTATCGATACAGAAATATTCGGGACAAACAAATAAGCATAATTGGAAAATAACTCCATATTCCCTCACTTTAACTTGAGAACATACATGTACACTAGACAATTAACAGCATATTCGAGATTGCTGAAAAGTCTGGAAATGGTGCTGCAAAGATTCGGTTATAATAAGGAATTTATTTTTAGGGGTAACGCCACTCTAGAATTTTCAAAAAATCGTTTTTTTTTGGCTTAAACAACTTAGGCCCTTAAAAATGATATCCAAATGGTCTTATGGTGAAAGAAAAAAATGTAATGGTAGTTTTTGATTTTGCCGCAGCGTCTCGGAGCGTGCGTTGGGCGCTTCGGTAAGGTCCAGGCGGCGCGCTCACTTTTATCCTACTTTCACTTTTCAATAAGGTAGACGCTCATAATACTCACAGAACAAAGGTGTTCCAGAGTCCCTCACGAGTCCACTAGAGTGCGTAATTATATAATAAATGTGTATGTATGAGTAAGTACTGCTGTAAAACCGACGCCGAATAGAAAACTTTAAACGCGATTTTCTCAAAATCACTTTTTTTTACCTGGGAGAAAAGATAACTCGGGCGCTATTGCATCGATCTACTTGAAATTTTAACTGAAGCTTTAAAATAACATTCTCTAATGAAGTACATAGCCGTTTTTTGATTGAATGTAAATTTTTTTGTCATAAACAATTTAAGGCGTTCTTTTTGGCCGAAAATCGAGTTTTTTTAAAAACTCAATTCAAAAACAAATCCCTAAGTATTTCCTTAGGCAATTGTATGTAGATTATGAAACTTTTTTTACTTTTTGTTCCAGGTCTCATAGTTTCGGAGAAATCCTTTCTCCCGCCAAGGCCTTTTAAAAAAACATGATTTCAAAGATTTGTTGTGTAGCCGCCATTTTGTACCAAAATGTTTTTTTCACACCTCAATACATGTCAAATAAACTGTTAAAAAAAATCGATTCCTTTTACCATAACCTTACAATAAATTATTAAAAATGGGCCTTTTTTTCAGCCGCTGGAATGGCGTTACTCCTTAAAATGATGTCAGACATACCGACCCTGGAGAATCTGGAATTCGAATAAATGGGATTCTACTGTAGTTTGAAAAAATCCTTTTAAAAATGACATGGTACTATGTTTAAATCAAGAAGTAAGGTTTTATTAATCCTCTACAAGCCAAAAAGAGCCTGTTTCGTAAACATAAAAATGGGTTACTCTTTTCTGATAGACAATGTGCAACTCAAGATTCTATTTCTATTATAAAATTCTATTCAACTATATAGATGGTAGGGATATAATATTAATTATTACTCACGTCTTTCCACACTTATCACAACTATGTGGTTTATCACCAGTATGCTGTTTCACATGTTGCTGCATATTCACCTTCTGTGTAAAAGTCTTACCACAAACGTCACACATAAACCTTCGACCTAACCTATGAACGTTCATGTGAGATGTTAAACCACCTCTTGTGTGTAACACTTTTCCGCATTCCACACAAGGATAGTCCTCTCTAGTTTCAGTCATATGTTTCTTGAGGTGGATTTTGAGTCCTGGTTTGGTTACAAAGCTTTTCCCACATTCGTCACATATGTACGGTTTAGATTTCGTATGTTTGGCAAGAACATGGACATGTAACATACTTTGCAAACTAAATCCTTTTGTGCACTCCTGACATCTAGAATTACGAAAATAGAGACAAATGAAAATAAAAATGGTGTCAAAGAATGTAGATTTAGAATGAACTCCATTCTAAATCTATAGAGACATCCAAAAAAAACGTCACCAACTCTGGCTATAAACGAGAGAGATGTAAATAGCGGTCATGTCTAAGCTTTTCGGTTATGTCAAACTTTTGACAAGCGACTGTCAAAATTTGTAAAATAAACAATGCCTGTCACAGCATTACCAACTCTACCTACTTTTCGGTAGATCTACCTACTTTTAGTGTCTTGCTCAAATCTACTACCTTGCACCAAAAACCTACCTACTTTTTGAATTTTTCGAAAATTTAAATCATATCTCCATAAAAATGACAATAATTATTTATATTTTTTATTGCATCAATCTTTCTATTTATTTTTTATCCATTGATGTATTTAGTGAATGTAATGGATAATAGATGTCGTTCCAGGTTATTGTGCAACTATCAAAATATTCATATATCTATGATATACCAAAATATTTTACATATTTACTTTTTACATCATGGCGGCGTTTGATGTTACCAATTGTCGATTCTAGTGAGCGATAAATTATAGGGATATTTAGTAACTTTTTACATTTATTTCATTGTACCAACCTAATAATGAGTTAAACGGTTTCTCTTAGGGACAAACCTATGATAACTCTTAGGTTTTAGTCATTGAGAGTTGGGAGTGTTGAATTTGACCATTTATTGCAAAGTGTTAACAGTTAATAAAAGGTTTGTTCCAACATGTTCAGTTCAGAACTGTACGGAGTGTGCGCAAATTGAATTTGCGTTCCAACAGACACAGAACTGATACCGGTATTAGTTCAGAGAGCGTTCCAACATCAACCAAATTAATTTAGAATTGGTTCAAGAACGGTGAAATTAGTTCCTGGTTCGAAGATGGAACTGCAAGGGACTGCTTTGTAACACATGCGTAGTAACAACGACTTCGAACTTAACGTAATAAAGCCTGAGCATTTGTCTGGCAGACGATAGAAGAATAGGATTTCATAAAGATTTTGTTTTTGTCTGTAATTATTTGGTTAGGTGTGAGTCTATTTTATTTATGAATTTACTTAAAATGAATGTCATCAACTAAAATATCGGCGATTATTTGTTAATCGAAGCAAGTTAATCGAAGCAAGAGATTTAGAACTATTACTATACACACCAACTATATTATAGGGTCTAACAAAACTAAATTGTTGACATAAATTACTCTAGCTTAGACATCAACCTAGATTGATATGATAGGACAAAACGCAAAAGAATATTTAGTATAAATCACAAAATATATAAATAAACTATTAATCTTTTAAGAAGGTAGATTTAAGGTTATGTTTACAGTACTGTTTAATTTGAAATTTTTGGTGGAGGGAGAAATCCGCTGTTCCATCACATACCAGAGATTAGTACAGAACTAATACTAAGTTGACACATGCGCACAAAATAATTCATTACTCGTTCAAGAATGGTTCATAAGTATTCTGTTGGAACAAACCTAAAATTGGATAACTTATTTAAAACAGTCTATACCATTATTAAAATGAGCGAAAATAATAAAAATTATCTACCTCAGAAATTAAAGAAGCATTACAATCAAAAATATTCCGCTGTGGGAAAAGGATAAAAACTGCGCAGGCAGGGTGAGTCAAACTTAACGCGACAAACGAAGGTACGGATAGGGCATGTTATTCTAAGCAAAAAAGTTCTAATAAACATGTGTCCGGAAATGCTTCCCTAAGAACGCTACGGACGTTTAAAGATGGCCGGCCCAAATTGGTTTTCTTGCCTTTTATTTCAAAAACTGCTTAAAATAATTGGTTTAACGTAACAAAACAAACTAAAATTTTACAAAAACTGCTCGAAATGTCCACCATCATTTTCAATGCAAAGTTGACATCTGCGAATGACTGATTAATTCACTCCGCTGCCTTATTAATTAAAAAGAGAAGCAGGCCTTGATAACAATTGAAAGTGTTTGTTTGACAGCCTTGTTTGACGTGTCGATTGAATTCAATTTGTCACTAATTTTAAGCTAGTTTATGAGTAAATTGCGGAAACATGCCAAATACCTACACTACAAGTGAATATGCGGATATTGTGTTTGTTTACAGGTACTGTGATGGTAATGCGCGCGCTGCTGTGAATGAGTACGCCCGAAGATTTCCAATGAGAAGAGTGCCCGACAAAGCGGTATTTACTAGAACATTTCAACGATTAAGAGAAACTGGGACAACTTCTTCGAAATCGCGAGCAGACGGTATTTTTGCACCCCTTCATAATAATCGAAGAACAGAAAATATCCTAGAACACTTCGATCAAATACCTTCAAGTAGCACGAGGAGATGTTCTTTGCAATTAGGCTATTCCCAGAGCATTGTGAACCGAACTCTGAAAGCAGATGGTCGCCACCCCTATCATTTGCAGAAAGTTCAGAATTTGCTTCCTGAAGACCTACCTCGAAGAAGAGAATTTTCAGAGTGGTTCTTGGAACAAATAACAAACGATGCTTCTTACTATCAGAAGGTGATTTGGATGGACGAGGCAACTTTTACCAGTAGTGGTATCTTTAACCAACATAATGCGCATATTTGGGCCCATGAAAACCCGCATGCTGTAAAAGAACAACATTTTCAACATGAATTTTCGTGCAACGTTTGGATGGGGTTATGCGACGATACACTCATTGGTCCATATTTCTTGCCTCCAAGACTAAATGGTCCGGCCTTTCTTCATTTCCTGGAAAATGAATTTGAAGCAATATTAGATGACATCTAATTGATAGAGCAAACAGGTGGTTCCAGTTAGACGGTTGCCCAGCCCATTACACTCTACTAGTGCGGCAATGGCTTCACAACCATTTTTCAGGAAGATGGATTGGTCGCGGTCGAGACTGTCCCCCGTCCTTGGCCTCCGCGTTCCCCCGGACTTAACCACTATGGATTTTTATGTTTGGGGCAGAATGAAGAGCAAAGTTTATGCTGAGCCCGTCAACGACGAAGCTAGTCTCCGAGCGAGGATCTTGCAAGCTGCCCAAGAAATACCACTAGCGGAGTGTCGTGCAGCCGCGCAATCAGTCATTCGCAGATGTCAACTTTGCATTGAAAATGACGGTGGACATTTCGAGCAGTTTTTGAAATAAAAGGCAAGAAAATCAATTTGGGCCTGCCATCTTTGAACGTACGTAGCGCTCTTAGGAAGCATTTCCGGACACATGTTTATTAGAACTTTTTTGCTTAGAATAACATGCCCTATCCGTACCTTTCGTTTGTCGCGTTAAGTTTGACTCACCCTGTATATCGTACACATATTTCGTACACACAAATTCATTAGGTTACCTAAACTAACCTCAACTTTGCTTTGTACTTACTTGTAACGTCCTTCGGTAATGTGACGGTAACAATGAGAGCGAAATGTGGAATATTTTTCTGCAGACTTATTACAAAACGTGCATGTGTACACAGGCTTCAAGTGATATGCAGAACGATAATGTTTATCAAATTCAGTTTTAAATGGGAAAACTTGTTCGCACATGTTACACTTCACTCCCCAATGCGCCCTCCATTCTTCTTTTACATTATCAATGATTTCTTCATCGATTGTTTCTCCGTCTATTTTACATAAAAAGAAATATGTATTTGGACAAAGTTAAATACGCAAGACAATAGTAAATGTAATGCAACGTACTGAATGCAGCTATGAATTAAAATGAAATTTTAAGTATATTATTTAGAACTCGGTATTAACTCCAATTTTTGGTTACTTTAATCACCAGGCATAGATAAAAACTTATATATCTATTTGATCTTTATTAGTTAATAATTTTGAGTTGAGAATTTTCTTATTTTCTCTGAACAGTTCAAACGTCTCGAATCTTAAGTATCTAATATTAATAATTAAAAAATGTACCCATGCAAATAGAGAAAAAGAATAATAAATATCTCAGTCTACATTCGACCGATCCATACAAAGCTTTTAATAACCAACTTCATTAAAAATTAAATTTCAACCATTTAGAACATTTTTAAGGAAAATGTGCATACCTGCACAAAAAATTGTATCAATATTTTGTATCAATATTATTGTATCAATAAGTTATGAAAATTATCAACAATGTACTAACTTCTACTTCAATATGATTGAGAAGTAAAGAGAAACCAAACTATAAAAAAAAAAACACAGTTACCAGCTTCCTCCTGCAAATCCTTAAAGATATCATCCTCATTAATATCTCGCAATAAATCTTCTCCAAGGTCATCTGTTTCGCCGAAATCAACGCCCGTTTCATTTAGATTAAAAGTAACTCCCAAATTCTGAATAGTAGTGAAATTAAGACTGTCAATATTATCCTGGGAAGACTCCGAACTATTCCCCATAGAACCACACTGGCTTATTTCAAGCTGTACTGCTCTTTGAGGAGCCGGACGCTTTACGTCTATTTTTCCTGACTTCATTTTTTAAGGAAGAATCCAAATCTTCGCTGCTATCGCTGTCATTTTTCACGTCTAATCGTATGTTAGTACCTATTATACTCTCTTCATCACTGGTGAAATCATTTTTCATAAAATGATCATCCAACACAAAGTCCGGGATCTCTTCCTTTATTTCAGGCAGAGTCTCAAAAAGGTTCTGTTTCTGCTCCAATTCCGATATGTTGGAATCTAGTTGCACTTTTTCTAAATGTCTCATTGTTGCTTTTCAACAATTTGTTTACTAGCACAGAAAAGTTAGGTTAGGCATAAACAACAACAATTAAAAGTTGATATTTTCTAACCTAGCTAGATTAAAAATAATTTCAAAATTGTTGTACACTTATTCAAACATTTTTAATGCCGTTATTGATTTTAATTAAGGCCCAACTTAAGAACCAGCTAATTATATTTTAGGGTAACAAGTATTTGTGCACGATTTGTTAAGATACTATTAAACACTTCCATAAGCAATTTGACTACACACATTTTACGTAAACCAGTTAGCACGCAAATGTTCAAGAAATCTTCGTTTTTGAATTCACTGCAGCACAAAACATTTCAGCGAAGCCATTTTGCATTTTTTAATTTGCTTCAACCCTTTCGTCTTCAACAATGGCTTCCTTTTTCCGTCAGGAAAAAGCGCCAGTTTTAAAACAGTAGTTATGTACATATTTGGATAGTGTTATATGGTAGATACCACAATATACTCATAAGTGTATATAGAGTTGCCTACAGAAAATCTTACCCTTATTATTATTTAGAGATTAATTTATTTTCCTTCTAAAAATTGATAAAAGGTTAATATTGTGACAAAATACTCTAGAAATAATCAAATATTTTCCCATTTAGAATGTTACAAAAAGAAAGTGACATATTTTGCTAGCTATGATTTCAATCTTCTCTGATATAAATTTATTACAAAAAAATGATACAAATACAAATGTCTAGTAAACTCAGTCACCAGTAACTGAAAATTCCAGTCAGTAGTCATTATTTCATTAAAGTATCAGTGGCGTACCCACGGGGGGATAAGGGGGATATATCCCCCCCCCCAGGAGCTCCAAAGTAATATTAAAAAAAAATAGCCGAAGTAGATGACATTGTCCGCTAATACAAATTAAACACAGTTAATTCTTAATTCATAGCTAAATTCGCTATAAGTAGGGTGGCATATTTCTTCCCGCGAGGAGTACCTACAGTCAAAGTAGCCCAATTGGCCCAATTGGCGGCTTTAGCGCATTTGGAATTATGCAACCCACAAGCTTACCCTAATGGTGGCACTTCACTTGGCGTAGCGTATTTGTGTTTGAGTATCGTTGTATTTGTCCAAACATTTGATGTATTCGCAAATATTCCAAACATGCCATCCACACATACAGCAAAACACTCAAACGTGCCAAATATGTTTGAATATTCAGAACCAGTGAATACAGTGACGGACGTGTTGACAGCGACAGCAGCTTATTACTTGAATGCTTCTTATTACCAATACATGTTAAATCTACATAAGTACAAAGTTACTAAAAGACCATGACGAACACGACGCTGGTGGAACCAAGTGTGGACGGTTACCGCAAATATTCGCCTTATTTGACTTCTTTGATGCGTGATTGAAAACCGACAAGTGGACGGAAACGCGTATTTGTTGTTAGCGCTATTCGCGTTATTTGTACAAATAAAGCAAATATAGCGAATAGCTTCTCTACACATCGCCGTTTTTGGGCAAATACAATAAATATACGAATACTCTACGCCAAATGAAGTGCCGCCATAACATGTATAGTGTATAGACTGTTGTTGATATTCATCTGCACAATACCTGTTTCCACAGCCACATCCGAGGACATTCTCAACGTTACTCGTTACAACGTTACGTTACAACGTTCTCAACGTTACGTTCTCAACACAGGACATTCTCAACGTTAAAACGCATAAAAACCTACCTGAGGAATTCTACTTCTCAAAACAGGCTTAATAGACTATCAATGATGGCTATTCCTAGAGAGTTACCTATTTCCGAAAATGAAATTATCGATGAACTGGCAAAAAGGCCTAGGCGACTAGATTTTGTTATCTAAAATAATTTTCGAATTTCGATTTTCAATAAAATTTTGTTTCTTAATTTTATCTTAATTCTTACCCCCCCCCCCCCAAGGCCAATGCCTGGCTACGCCACTGTAAAGTATCCATTTCAATACTCAAGAAATGCAGGTACAAATATTACGACATTAGGTAAATTTAAAATTTATCTTTAGCCTCTCAATTATTTTTATAACTTGTTCATTAATTAAGCAGAGTATACTAATCAGGTTAAAAAATTAATTATGCAAACAAATTCAAATATTGTATAATTTATTTCCTTCACAATATAAAAATATATAAATTACTAAATTATCACATTTATAAACTAGATCTATAATTAAAATTAATGGCATCTAATTTTTTTATGGCTCGTTTTGAAATCGCCGCATTTAGGTGTAGTAAACGTGACAGAGGTGTCCTGCATAGACTTCATTCCCTCCGCTGATACTTCTCTGACGCTCACCCTGTATCTGCAGTTGAATTGTAGATCGTAGAGATCAAAGTGAGATGCCTAAAAAAAAGTATGTAGTCATTATGGACATGGACCATATTTTCGCGAAATACTCACTTTAGTGGTTGCTGCCAATTTGAAATGATTCCATCCGTTAGTACTGTCGTGACACGGACCCACCCACCAAGTAATTGTATACCTCAAGGATCCTTTCCCTGGCCTTCCAGGCTATTCTCGCCCTTAGATCTCCGTGAGACCAAAAAGAGCTTTTGAAGCTGAAGGCCGTCTATTCTGCTGTCGCTGTTTCCCTCTGGGAACGGGGAATTATCACTTACTGAAAAAAAGTTAAATAACTCACCATCAGCCATAGATATTTACATTTTTAATGCATTATTTATTTCTTCTCCAATTTTTCTCCTTTTTAGTTTAAATTAGTCCAAAATATCAGTTTTGTCATAGTCATCAACATCCCTCTTTTATTTAACTCAACTTTAATAAATTTTTACTAATTTATCTAGATGTGTCCCGATAAAATTAAAAAAACTAAACTAAACAGAAATTTGCCTCTTCAAAATTGGATTTTCGATGGTTTTTTGTAGTTCCTGAATAATGTGAAACATAAACTATTAACTGTTCATAAAGTATTTTTTGAAAAAAAAATTCCCTTCAAATAACTCTTTTCAAGGATTACTTTTATTAATTACCTGTGTTATTTTTCGTATCTTTAATTATAAGTTGTTTTTTAAGAGTATTTAAAACTAATAGCTTCTAAGTTTTTTACAAAAATTAGGATATATAATATATTTTCATTACATGTAGGTATACTTATAAATGAAATGAAAATTAGGAGCAATATTTAATACATATAGATACAGCGTATTAAAAGTCTTACCTAAATTCATTTTTTTAATCTTTAGCAATAGAAATATTAAATTCATATGTGACGCTTATCAGTTCAGAATATATGAATATTGTTATAAAATATAAGCCAATATGAATGTGGTTAAAAAATAATAATTACCGTTTGTATAATTTGTAGTGTTCAGAACAAGTCCTGACTTTTCCCCCTTCAGTCTTTCTTTCCCATATTGTACCAGAGCTTGAACTTGCAGGAAATATAGTGAGTTAGGTTCTAAATTGCGTAACAAAAAATGTGTCCGTTCCTGAAATAAAATAGTTATTTTAGAGAATTTTTAAACATTTGTTGTGCCCCATATTATTTAATATACTATATAGATACGATTGCATAGAATTAGATACGATGTTTTAAATATCTACATTGACCCTGTGAACTAGTGTGTTCACAAAATAATTTGTTTGTAGGGATGGACTATTCTGCAGAAACTGATTTATTTTTTATATCTATTGTTTTATTCTGAATTCATTGGCCACATAAACAAACTTTTCTCACAAAACAGAGGGTGAGAAGTGCCAATTATATTTAATAATCTGCAGCATTTACGCCTATATAAGTCAGGTGAGTTTGTTACTAAATCGGTAAAATGGAAATGACGAACTCCAAGTAACATCATTTTCTGTTTATACAAAATACATGTAGAGGATTTTTAATAGTAAAATGTATAAAATATACTCAATGTTCATTCAAAAGTTACAAGATTTTAAAAAAATTTAAATTCAATTAAGCACTGACCTGATGACACCTAACAATTTCGCATGTTTTAAAATGTTGTAACTTTTGAATAAGTAATACAAACTTAAAACTTTGATACTGGTAACCCAACGGGCTCCTCAAAATACTAACAATCGTTTTTTTTGAGGCTTTTGG
Organism: Aromia moschata; assembly: GCA_029963805.1. NCBI lineage: Eukaryota > Metazoa > Arthropoda > Insecta > Coleoptera > Cerambycidae > Aromia > Aromia moschata. The sequence continues at coordinate 1,786,747 of JAPWTK010000004.1, forward strand.
AGAAGAATACGTCTTCCCAAAAAAAAACATAAATAACACTATTTTAAGTTTGCTTATCAACTGGTGTTGAATATAGGTATAATATGTTAATACATCTAAGATACACAAATACATTTGTAAAACATAGGAAATATGTTTTATAGTAGCATTCATAGTTCTTATTGCTGATCTAAATGTAACTTATTGAATCACTTGACTAACGTACATTATGAACTTTTTCTGCTCATTTCAGTATGATTTATTACTCCTATATAAGCGCATACCTAGAATACTCGCACTCCGCTGTAGTTATCGTGTTGATGTAATTCAATTAGTCAGTCTGTTTAGGAAAAAAAGGATACAGCTCCGGAGGAATTTTCTTATCACATTAATCAATAGCCTCACTTCTCTGTACATACTAGATGCATTTATGTATCCATATGTATGTTGCTGAAGAGATAGAACTCTGTGCAGGATGACGTCATAAGTAATATGTCGTAGTACCTCGACAAAGTGGTCATACAAGAAATGTTAATATTATGTAGAGGAAATAAAGTGATAATTGAGTAAGATTTAAATTTTGGAACTGCGAATTATGGATAACTAGCAGACTTGTCTCCCTGATCCTGGAGTGGGTACTGGAACCTTCGGCGTAGAAACAAAAAACTGGACGTTTTCCACGAAACACCGACCTACTATACTTTTCTCCTACACCGACCTACTAGAATATTAAAACTAAATTCTAACCTACACACTTGCACTATTTATACTAAATTTGTTGCCGCGGTTCACTGAACCGTAACATCTGTCTTTATTTATCAGAGCAGTGGACTGGTGGGTACTGGACCATTGGCCTTATTCATACTCCTGTTACACTTAATGATTCCTAAACTTTCAAAACATCCAACTGTCTACTGTTTGTTACATTTCTAAATAATTTTAAATTATTTATGTCTATCCTATGGTTGTTGTCAAAAGCGTGTTGGGCAACACAAGATTTTTCTATTCTGCCATATTTCAAATGAGCCATGTGTTCTCTAAATCTAGTCAAAATAGATTTCATATATTCCTGACTTTTCGTTATTGGCCATTTTCCCTTGGAGGTTTCCCAAAAGCGTCTGTAGTTTATTTTTAGAATTATAAACCAAATTGATATTCGTATTTTTAAAAATTGTATCCAATCAGTGAGTGAATTTAGGTTCATATGGTAACGAAACAAATTTCAAATTGTCAGGAATATATCTATATTATCAGGAATCGTTGGGAATATATCTAAGAGTCGCGGTCTTTCGTATATACATACATCAAACTCTAACTTATTTTCACTATTTTTAATAACTAATACATCTAAAAATGGTAGCTGTTCATTGTGTTCCATTTCATATGTAAATTTTATGGTAGGGAAACGGTTATTTAATTTAGCAACAATTTTTTTTTTTGTCTCCCTGAATCGTATCATTAACCTGAAGTGCTTTAACAAGTAAAGGTATTGGTCAACTCACAGAAAAAGAACGAGCATACTTATATTTACATTTTCTGTGGCCGATTAGAAACAAATTATAAATAACTGGGTTTCTGCAACTCCTTCCAAACTATTCTATCAGGTGAGGTCAATTGGGTAGAATCTTTAAGCTGTAGAGTTATCGAAGACATACGGTACATCGTTTTTTTTTTTGGGTTAGACATTCGGATTGTTTTACTTTCTGATGATTCTACATCATGGTACTGTCTTGATGATATGACGCAATTTAATAAAAAAAATAGTGGCGTGAAGAATGATGATAGTTATCTTCAGTAACGACTTAAAAGTTCTAACGCCCAATGGTTAATTTTTTTAATGTCTGAAACTTGGATGACCGATATGTTAATCATATTATTTATTTCATCATATTATAGTAGTATTTCTCATTTATTTTTCAAAATCAGGACGATATTTCTGTTTATTCGGCAACCTGCTGACTTATGACATTGATTTAAAATGCTCGGACTGATGCAAAATAATAATCTCAGATTCAAACTATACATTTCAAAATAATAATCAGTTTTTACCTACTTTTCTTCCCTTAACCGAATATGATTATAATATTTGCTATAATGTTGGATTTGCTTATTCATTGTGCTTTACAGTGAAAAGGTTTGAGTGACTCCTATCCCTTTCATTTCACTTTTCTTTTTCCCTATCATAACATTATGATAGGTGAAAACAATACTCTAGGTGGATATCTTTACGAATAGATTCATATCGAAAGGGATGGATAGTAACCACCTAACTTTTTTTTCTTATTTTCATGACCTTTTCTTGGTATGCAGTTAGTCACGTTTGATGTACTTTATGAAACAATAAAAAATATACACGTGGAAACAGGAAGGTCAAAAATACATCAATAATTCAACTAATCGTTTAATTATTTCAAAATATTTTTTTAATCGCTTGGCCATTAAAAAAATTATTACTTCTCCACAGCGGCATCGGCAAAGGACCGTTTATGGCAAAGGTCCGTTAAATATTCGATGGAAATTAAAAACGAACAATGGGTTGTGAAAAATAACGTGTATTATTTGAGACAAAACAGCAGCGACGTTTAATGCGTTAGTAAATTTTAAAGATGTAATTTATGTGATGACTTCGTGCCCAGAGGTGGTTTTTACGGCGAATTTAAACGTGCTCTTAGGCGAAGTATTAAATTCTGACGTTATATTACACAACAATTAATATAGCGAGTAAATTCTTTAAGTGTTACTACTACATATTCTCGCCAAGGTTTAGGATGTTAAAAAAATCAACATAATAAACAACTTGGTCATTTGCTGAGACTATTTAACATGGAAAAAAGTAGGTAAGGTACTAAAAATAGGTTACGAAAAATTAGTTTTCGTAAACCGGGTTTTTCTAGTGCGTTTTAAAAATGAGTGACATTAATTTTGAGCAAGGGTGTGCTCTCAGGTTTTGCTTCAGACCTGGACACAGAGCAACGGATACTTTTGCAAAACTTCAACACGCCTACGGAGACAGTGTTTTTTTAAGAGCTTAGGTTTTTCGGTGATTTAAGGCCCGATTTAGCCCCATTAAGAACCGATGAAAATGTCGATAGTATACGGGATCTTGTGCGTTCTGTACGTCGGTTGATGACAAGAATGATCGGGGAAGAGTTAAATTTGAATCACAGCACTGTTCACCAGATTTTGACTAATGAATTGGGGATGAGAAAAATCTGCACAAAAATGGTTCCAAAAAACCTTTCGCAGGAACAAAAGACATCAGGAGAGAAAGATGTGTTGACTTTTTGGAATCGATTGGAAATGATCCCCATTTTATGGAACGTGTCATTACTGGTGATGAGACTTGGGTGTTTGAGTACGACTCGGAAACCAAGCTCCAAATCATGGAGTGGCACACTTCAAGTTCTCCAAGAGCCAAAAAAGCAAGAATGAGCAGGTCGAAGATCAAGTGCATGCTGATTTGCTTTTTTGATAGCCAGGTAATTATCCACAAAGAGTTTGTGCTTCTAGGCCAAACAGTAAATCAACACTTTTAAAGAGAGGTTCTTGAAAATTTTCGAAAAAGGGTCATGCGTGTAAAACCAAACATCAAGAACAACTGGATGTTGTCACACAGCCATTTCAGTAAACGAGTTTTTAGCCAGTAAAAACATTCATGTGGCTCCTCAGCCTCTTTATTCGACTGAATTGAGTCCTTGTGACTTTCTACGACTGCTCATTTTTTACAAAAATGTAGAAATAAATTTCCTACAAGCATTTATTTTTATATAACTATATTTAAAAAAAAATTATGATACATTATTTATTTGAAATTATAGTTAATAGTAAAATTGCTACAATTATTTAAAGATAATCCTGGTGTGTCGTTGTTTTTTAAAAGGTTTTTTGTTATATTAATATTCGTGATGTCGAGGGTTGATCCTCATGTAAATAATGTGGGTTCTTTGTGTCATTTGAGTAAAAGGATTAGTTACAGTTGGCTGTTCAATCGATGTAACAATTTTATTGGCAACTGTAATTTTATTCTAAAATTTAGCTTTTAAATATATTTGATTTAAAGCACTTTGTTTTACTTATAAACAATTCGATATTTACGATTTGACAGATCAAACAATTATTTTCAATAATTACTTTAAAACAGAAGCGCTAGCAGCCAACTACGTTCATTTTGATGTCGACGATTCCCCATTTAAAATTTACAGGTGTGGGAAATGAACTGTGAGAAATGATTTCTCACGGGTATGAACAATACATAAGTTTGTAGTTGTGTAAAGTGTGAGAAAAATGCTGTTTTTCATAGAAAAGTACTGAAAATTTGGGGATTATTTTTTTTATATGTATATTTTTTTTGGTCCAAAAAGTACTCTAACCTACTCCGGATTGTGGAAGGAGGTGGAGGCAATAGTTGGAGTTGATGATAGAATTTTTTTTGCTGACCTCAACTGAGTCTAATCTTTTCAAAATGGCAGATATTGCATAAAATCTCATGAAATAAGAATTTTTTCTCTAGTATTAACGAGAAAATAATGTTATTGTGAGTTTTTCTTGATCCACAGTCATTTTCCTCAATCAAAACAATACTACAGAATATATTTGACTCAATTTTAAATTTTCAATGATGGCGGATTCAAAATGGCGGCCGGATTTCTCAAGAAATGGCGCGTTTTTCATTATAAAAAGTAAATAGGAGTTTGTAATTATATTTTTCCTATATCATATCATGTTTTAGTAACATTTTGAGTTATTCCTGGTGAAAAAAGTCTTAAATCCAATATGGCGGACATCATTCTTGAAAATTCAAAATTTGAAAACGGAAAAATTTTCATCCCTAAGTGCATAATAAATAATAATTCTCATGATTTCATCATAAGAACCTCAACACCGGAAAAAAACCTCGTTTTGAGGTTAGAACGACAAATAATTTTTTACTCAGATAGAACGCATTTTTATGAAAAAAATTGAGAGGATATTTTCCATCAGAATTCTACATAAAATATGACATGATTTTTCCGTTTTCACATTTTGAATTTTCAAGAATGATGTCCGCCATATTGAATCCGCCATCTTGGATTTCAGACTTTTTTCACCAGGAATAACTCAAAATGTTACTAAAACATGAAATGAAATAGGAAAAATATAATTACAAACTCCTATTTACTTTTTTATAATGAAAAACGCGCCATTTCTTGAAAAATCCGGCGCCATTTTGAATCCGCCATCATTGAAAATTGAAAATTTAGTCAAATATATTCTGTAGTATTGTTTTGATTGAGGAAAATGACTGCGGATCAAAAAAAACTCACAACAACATTATTTTCTCGTTAATTCTAGAGAAAAATTCATATTTCATGAGATTTTATGCAATATCCGCCATTTTGAAAAGATTAGAGTCAGTTGAGGTCGGCAAAAAAATTCTATCATCAACTCCAACTATTGCCTCCACCTCCCTCCACAATCCGGAGTAGGTTAGAGTACTTTTTTGGACTAAAAAAAAAATATATAAAAAAATAATCCCCAAATTTTCAGTACTTTTCTCCATAAAGTCAGCCATATTTTTTTCTAGAGCATTTAATCACAATTCTGACTCAATTTTAAATTTTCAATGATGGCGGATTCAAAATGGCGGCCGGATTTCTCATGAAATGGCGCGTTTTTCATTATAAAAAGTAAATAGGAGTTTGTAATTATATTTTTCCTATATCATATCATGTTTTAGTAACATTTTGAGTTATTCCTGGTAAAAAAATATATAAAAAAATAATCCCCAAATTTTCATTACTTTTCTCCATAAAGTCAGCCATATTTTTTTCTAGAGCATTTAATCACAATTCTGACCCCGGAAATCGAAAGATCACATTCGATAACATTAGGATAAGTGGTTTTTATTGAGTGAATTCCTTAATTTCCCTTCGAGATTGACGCTCCAAAAAGGACGAAAAATTGTGTCCGTCTGGGCGTTAATGGGTTAAGATGAACGCTCTTACGCGACATTCCTTTGTGACCTTTTGTCAACGTATAGACAAAAACCGAAACGTCTTTTGATATTTTGATATACATTACATATCACCCATCAACCCTCGTGAACGATAATGGCCTGAAACACAATATTCACACCTACTTTCTTACCTTCTTATTGTCAGGGCGTGTATAAAAGATGGAACAGGTAACTTACGGCTTATTCTGAATTAGCGATGGTTCTTCAACTGAACGCGGTAAGTAATAAACAACTTAAAATTGCTTATTGTGATTTAATGCTGAATGGTATACGGAGTGTTCTGGTATTGATGTTTTCCAAATTCCACTAATTTAGAACGTTTAGAATTTCTCATTTATGTCAAAGGTAGATTATTGCCTATTTAATAGAACTACAGTACAACCTCGATAATCCGAACTAATTATTGCAATGAGTTGTTCGGACTATCGATTTGTTCGGATTATTAAAAATTAGTTCTGTGTTTTCTTAAACAGATTATATATAACAAAAATACAGATAAGTATGAATCATCTGAACATTCTGAACTAAATGTCGCGATAGAAAATACAATGCTTAGATAGTAACATAATGCAATTAAAATAAACTCACCCCATATTTTCAAAGGTTCGAGTGGAAAAGTTACCTATCCCACAAGTTTGAATATTTATTTTTATGTTTTATACTATATTTTTAATTAGTTTAAACCTAACTCTAATGCACTTAGTTTGCATATATATATTATTATTATCCTAGTTAATATCTAGCAAAGCCTTAAAACCATACGATATTCGAAAAATGAAGGTTTGTTCGGACTTCGGAGCGAAAGTTCGGACCAACGCACGTTCGGATTATCGAGGTTTTACTGTAGAGTACGATCTGACAATGTAGAGTTGCAGCAGACAATGATTTTTCTCAAAAAATTGTATTCATTTTAATATCGATACACTGAATAACAAATGTGGCAGTATCTAGATGAAGTGGTCATACGGGAAATTTTAATATTATGTAAAGACAAAATAAAGAGATAATCGAGTAAAATTTAAATTTTGGAAGTGCGAATTGTGGATAACTGGCAAAATGGTCTCCCTTTAAAAGATTAATGAACTAATCAGTATTATTAGCCTGAAGTGCTTGAACAAGTAAAGGTCGTGGTCAAGTTATAGAGAAAGCATGAGCAATATGTGTATATAATATATATACACATATTGCTATAGTATATATAATATATATATGCAATATGTTATATAATTTATATTTATATTGTCTGTGGTCGACTAGAAACCAATTATAAATAACTAGCTTTCTGCAACTCCTTCCAAACTATTCCGTCATGTGAGATCAACTGGGTAGAATTTTTTAGCTGTAGAGTTATCGGATGCATACAGTACACCATTTTTTTTGTGCAAATAATGAAAACAAAATAGATTTTTCTTAAAAAAAAATGCATTAATTTCATTATAATATCGAAATATGTTATAACGGTGAATGTGACACACAGGGTGAGTAACAATTCTAGGGAAAAAAATATCAGACTGAATATTTTCTTCTTCTCTTTCTTGCTTGTATACAGTTCTCAGCTCCTTTATACTTCTAAGTGAAATTACCTTACACTTAAACCGGGTGTTCCAACTAAGACGGTGTCTTCCATAACTCTGTTATTGTAGATCCAAAAAAATGTTTCAAATAAAAGTTGGCCAAAATCATGCGGTGCATATTTGCAAAATATTTCTAATCATATAGGATCCTGAGTATCTAATCATATACAGGGTGAGTCAAAAAGAATGAGCCAACACTTAACTGGAGATACTAGTCACCAAAATATTATGATTGAGCTCAACATGCCATACTAATGTCGCTGGTTTAAGTTAAGAGGTGTTCAAAGTTTAAATTTTATTCTGAAATTTCTCAATAATTGAGAAAGTTGTGATAGTATAAATCTGAAAATTGGTAGTTTTATGTTTTTTTGGTGTGAGAGTTACCAATTTTTGTTACTGTTCTTTTGATTGCTTCTCCATATCTTGTCATATTTCAAGTTATAAAAAAAATAAATAAACCTTGTCAAAAATCATAAAAAAAGTAGAAATAATAATAAAGAAATAATTTTATTGTGAATAATAAACGAATAATACTTAAATTAATATTTTTGATTGTGAGTTAAAATGTTTAAACAATATTCGAATTAATATGTAGTTAAATATATTGCTAAAGGATGTCCTTATAGTCTATGTCATTATGATGTCCCTGTCACGTAAATGGAACCTAGGGTTCTGCGTGGTAGTGTGAAATGTAATAAAACATAATACAATAAATAGTTCACAAATAATACCTCATAATTTTGGGCAACTTTTATTTCAAACATTTTTTTGGTTTAAATTTGCAATATCATCTAATTTCTCTACAAAGACAGTTTAAAATACCTTCATATGTCTTGCTCCACTTCATTTATGGGAAGGGTGTCATCATTTAGTTTTTTGAGATACTACGTTAATTATACAGGCCCACAAAGAAAGTGTCTGGTTCTGGGATGGAGACTAACTTTTGCTAATGTATTTTGTGCCGTTGAATCCGAATTCGTCATAAAAAATAGGGGTTCCGCAGCTAATTTTGACGATAACCTCAGAAAACTGTCGAAAACGACGTGTTTCGGTGGTAAAAGCTTGAGAAGAACAAAAAAAAATTGCTTCCCATCAAAAACACTTTGTTTCTATGTATTTTGGCCTGCTGAATCCGAATTTGCTATGAAAAAAGAGGTTTGACCAACGGATTTTGGAGATAACCTCAAAAAACTGCTGAAAACGACGTTTTTTGTAATAAAGGCTTGAAAGAAATGGGAATATGATACGCGTCACATATAAAATACCGTATTCCTATGTATCTTAATTTCTTAAACCCGAATGTGTTTAAATTTGGTTTAACAAGTGAATTTCAAAGATCATTCTCAAGAATATGTAAAAATTGCGTTTTTAACGGTAAAATCTTGAATAACGTGGATTGAATCAGTCTAAAGTCAAGACTAAGTGGAAACTTTTTAGTAATCACGTGAACATACTTGCATTTGACTTTCTGGAATTCAGATTACGAAATCTGAATAATAAACACCCCATGTTTTAGTGCGCATTTATTGCAACTATCCTTGCTGTATGGTCACCCCTGGAGTCTGCATCGATGGACTGGCGAGACAGAACCGTTGAAAACATCGATTTGGAGGAACCGCACGATGAAGTCAACAAGATGAAGTGCATGGGATCGTTGCCTGGTTCGTGCAAAGCTAATAGGGAGCTGCCCGAAAGTCTTATAAATTATTTTTCGAAGAGGAAATCAATGTTTTCCGTAAGTATAATATGTAGGAACAATATAAATAGATAAGTGATGTTCTGTTACAAACGGAATAATTTAAGATCTTGGAAGAATGAAATTCGTATTTTCAAATGAACAATACTTGTATAATAAACAAAATAATTTAGTCATTTCGTATTCTAATTCTGCTCGAAATACCTACTACGCACTTTATTACTGAACGTTGAAATAATACTGGTTCGTATTTTTCTTGATGTAGCGTAAAATCGTGAACATTAGATTGAATAAATTAAATATTCTCTCAAGACTAATGCAGTACGATGAGTAATATACAACAATATAATAATTAGTGAATAGGATGGATTCATGAAAACCGCCAATTAAATATGTAAGTAGATTTCAAATCGTATAAGATCAATACCTATAGAGTTTTGAATCAGGTCATAATATCTGACTATACGATACTTTTCGAATAATGCTGATTCGGAATTAATTTATATTAGAGATATAAAGATATTTGAGGTAACGTAAATATTTTAGAATATACTTAGGTATAGTATAATACGTAGTATAAAAGTTTTCTCGTCAGACAGTTTATAATAAACCATTTTAGAAGAGCTTAGTCACACTTTCAGGATAATACTTTTAGTTCCATTTTGTCAAAACTTGTAATTTTTGTAGTACTTTATTGTTTTTGAATTGATGGTTACCATACTACTGAAATACAGTAATTATTGGCACGTATTCAGCTATTTTCTACACGGTTTTCAATTATTTATAACTTACTGATTTTTTAAATATTAACTTTTTTTCTTTCGCTAAATATAGAACGTCCCAGCTTTGCCACACAGATGTTCTTGTCAAATGGTGAACCAATTGATGAGTTTAGGGCGATCTTATTACCCAAGGTAACATTATTTTTCATATAATTTTATATCTATAAGGGTAAAAAAACACTATCTAATTAATTACCACGTATTGTATTGACACATAAAATAAGCTTCCTCTTCAAGACAATTCAGACAACTTTTACTAAAAACAAATTATCATATGATCCTGCCACATGGATACATTAGACTGGGAAGGACTGACAAAGACTAACTGATCGACTAACAAACTATAGATATACAGACAGGAAATCATTCATTCCAGTTCACTACGTGGAACATGGAAGTGGAAGTAAAATCACTAGTACGGATTTATAAATATGATATTCGAATTTCTCTAACCCAAAAACCATATGTCACAAAATTATATTTCAGTTCAGATTTTTTTGTGCACCTTAAACCGAGCCAAAAGAAGTTTCGACCTATTGAGGTAAAAATTAATTAAATCATTTCATCTATCCTGTACTAAAATGTAAATGTGGAAGTAAAAAAGGATTTATAAATATCTACCGAACCTTTTATGTTTGAAATTTCATGAAGAATAATTATTATTTAAACTTTGATAATATTATGGGGATCATATCGGTTTGACAAATGTTCCTAACAACAATATTATTATTTCTTAAAGATTTCTGGAAAACTGGGTATGTAAAAACGACTCGTGTGGAAGTCACCATCGCTGCGTTGAGAAGAAATACAGCGTGAAAGTATTGAAGCTGAAGGACTATGGAGACGCGGACGCGGAACCCATGTGCATCTCTACAAACTTCAAAGGATCCTGGGTACCTGAAACTGTTAGCGTTGGAGTCGCTTGTGAGTGTGTCCCTGCGTTGTGGTAGGTCAACTCGACTGATCATTCAATTGGATATCCACTCATTTTGAAGCCTGTTGCCAGTATTAAACTTTATATATTATATATATAAAAATAAAAATTATTTGCAATGAATCGTTTGTTTTTGTACGATATTAAGAGAGTTAATACAACTCTGTTCACCAAACTAGATAATAAAACAACTGTCCAGTAGCTGTCCAGTAGCTAGTGTGTTAGCTGTACAGCAGTCTAAAATGGAAAATGTTTCCAATACCCATTAAATTTACTATGAAAACATAGTATTGCTATTCCATATCTTTGTTTTATAATTTAAAGAGCCATCCAAAAAAAAAAAACTTCACCAAAAGTGGCTATGAACGACAGAGATATACATAGCGGTCATGTCGAAGCTCCGTGAAACTTCGTTGTTGTCTAATTTTTGAAGTGACTGTCAGAATTGTAAAATAATGGAATTCATATTTTATGAAGAACAGATTCGTGTTTCACTTGAAATTTATTTTAGAAATGGCAGATCTCTAAGACTACAGTTCTGGCAATGGTAGATTAACCATTTTAACAATAACGATGCTGTCTTCGAATTTTTTTTTTACTGATGAGGCTTGGTTCCATCTTTCGGGTTACGTTAACTCTCAGACTATGAGACTTTGGAGTGCAGACAACTCTCACTTCTTTATTGAAACTCCACTACACATAAAAAATTGTAGTGTGAGCAGCTGTGAGCAGAAGGAGGATTGTTGTACCTATTTATTTGATGGAACACTGAATGCAGAAAGGTACCGTTTATAAATCTTTTGTATAAATGTCGTATGAAGACGAATTGCAAGATGGAATGCGCATACCACTAGGGAAATACTTAATTTTATAAGTAGGCGAATTTTTCGAAGATCGTGTAACTAGTTTGAACACGCAGACCATACTCCCTCCTAGATCTTGCCATTTGACCTCCTGTGAATTTTTTCTTTAGCCGAATCTAAAAAAATTCAAGTTTTGAAACTCCTGTTGGCGATATGGAAGACCTTCAGCAACGCATTGTCAATAAACTCGAAGAAATTACTAGGACACCGTGGATACTGCAGCACGTCATGTGACAGCCTTGACAATTCAATGAGGCTATAAACCATAAATCAAAGAGGTTTTAGGTTATAAACAAGAAGACTAGAACCAAGGAGACCGAAGTCGTTCGGTATCACGGTCTCATATATGTCCGCCTCCAGAAGGCGCTGTAAGCAGTGCTGTGCTCGACGTCACGTGATCTGCGCAAGTCACGTGATGAGTAGCGGACCACATGTGACTGTTTATGAATGTAGGCTGTCAATGCGTATGCTTATATGCTGTTTGACTTTAATAAAGATACAATCCGAATGTTAAATAAACATGGTTCGAAAGTGCTATGTTGCTTTGTGTGATACAAGAAGCATTCCGAAACGTCAGAATAACCGGACATTATTTCAAATTACTGATGCATGTATGAAACAAAATATTTTCCTATCTTGTATTGTTAACGTTGAAGCACGTAGCATGAAATATTTTGAGTATATTTTCATATTGATGATTATGAAAATTTGTAATTGCAAAGATAACACCAAGTTAATGAAAAGTATCGAGCGTCTGCCACATATCACTGTATTCGCACCACGGACATTCACACGGACTCTAACGCACACAGATTAGTACAGGACTATACTGCTTACAGCGCCTCTGGAGGCGGACATATTCAAGCCCCACGCGTTGTACAGCGAAAAGCCGCAGCTATGTCTCCTTAGTTCTCGTCTTCTTGGTTATAAACTTAAGATTAAGAATAGAAATACGACTTTTTTACTTGACCAACTTTCATGGCATTTTTTTTTTTGACTCGATTTTATAATGATGGACTCAATAAGGATGGTGTCCAAGAGATGAAAGATTGAACGCGGCTCGATCGTGCCGTAATCAGTACAGACATTGTTTGTGGCATCATTTTGTTGTTTAATTGCCATTACAAATAAATAATACATACATATTTAACCCATTAACACCCAAACGGACACAATTTTTCGTCCTTTTTGGAGCGTCAATCCCGAAAGGAAATTAATGAATTCACTCAATAAAAACCACTTATCCCAATGTTTTGGGATGTGATCTTTCGATTTCCGGGGATTTCGATTTCAGAATTGTGATTAAATGCTCTAAAAAAAAATATGGCTGACTTTATGGAGAAAAGTACTGAACATTTGGGGATTATTTTTTTTATATATTTTTTTTTGGTCCAAAAAGTACTCTAACCTACTCCGGATTGTGGAGGGAGGTGGAGGCAAAGTTCCTTCTTCCTCAAAGGAACTTCCTCGCATATTACAGAATATATTTGACTAAATTTTCAATTTTCAATGATGGCGGATTCAAAATGGCGGCTGGATGTCTCAAGAAATGGCGCGTTTTTCATTATAAAAAGTAAATAGGAGTTTGTAATTATAGTTTCCCTATGTCATTTCATGTTTTAGTAACATTTTGAGTTATTCCTGGTGAAAAAAGTCTGAAATCCAAGATGGTGGATTCAATATGGCGGACATCATTCTTGAAAATTCAAAATTTGAAAACGGAAAAATTACAGTCATATTTTACGTAGAATTCTGATGGAAAAAGTCCTCTCAATCTTTTTCATAAAAATGCGTTCTATCTGAGTAAACAATTATTTGTTATTCTAACCTGAAAACGAGGTTTTTTTCCGGTGTTGAGGTTCTTATGATGAAATCATTAGAATTATATATTATGCACTTGCGCATTGAAGATTTTTTTTCGGAACTTCTCCGCATATAAATAGAAAATATATATTTTGAATTCGGGCGCATTGACGAATTTTTTTTCCGGAACTTCCTCGCATATTTATTAAATGAATAGTTACATAGAACGTACTTTCTGGTGGGTGCGAGAAAAAATCGTATATGCACCACGAGGAACAAGTAGGCTGTGTACTTCCGGTGTATTTCTATGAAAAAGATTGAGATGACATTTTCCATCAGAATTCTACTTAAAATATGACTTTGAATTTTCAAGACTTATGTCCGCCATATTGAATCCGCCATCTTGGATTTCAGACTTTTTCACCAGGAATAACTCAAAATGTTACTAAAACATGAAATGAGATAGGAAAAGTATAATTACAAACTCCTATTTACTTTTTATAAGGAAAAACGCGCCATTTCTTGAGACATCCGGCCGCCGTTTTGAATCCGCCATCATTGAAAATTGAAAATTTAGTCAAATATATTCTGTAATATTGTTTTGATTGAGGAAAATGACTGTGGATCAAAAAAACTCACAATAACATTATTTTCTCGTTAATACTAGAGAAAAATTCATATTTCATGAGATTTTATGCAATATCCGCCATTCTGAAAAGATTAGAGTCAGTTGAGGTCGGCAAAAAAAATTCTATCATCAACTCCAACTATTGCCTCCACCTCCCTCCACAATCCGGAGTAGGTTAGAGTACTTTTTGGACCAAAAAAAAATTATAAAAAAAAAAATAATCCCCAAATTTTCAGTACTTTTCTCCATAAAGTCAGCCATATTTTTTTTCTAGAGAATTTAATCACAATTCTGACTCCTGAAATCGAATGATCACATCCGAAAACATTAGGATAAGTGGTTTTTATTGAGTGAATTCATTAAATTTCCCTTCGAGATTGACGCTCCAAAAAGAACGAAAAAATGTGTCCGTTTGGGCGTTAATGGGTTAAATATCAAACAGCAGAAATGAATTACAGGGGAATTGATATTTGCCAACCTAACTTTTTATGTACGTTATTATAAGCATTAAACACTAATTTTTATTTACCTTACCCTTGGAACAACATCGTGATACACAAGAACTGAATCCAGGGCCTTGGCGCCGTGCAACCTTTTACTCCAGAACACCTTGTACTTCAGCAAAGGCAAATCCGAACGGGGAGGGGACCACCTGAGCTCCGCACTTATGCTACCATTTTTAATAAAGAGTGGGCCAACCGTTACGTTCTGTGGGGCCTTTGGCGGTTTTGGACCTGAGGAACACAAACATAATTTGAAATAACGTATCGATCGAGATCAATCGGAAAACAATTGACATATTATACACCTACGACTGTTTCAACAATTAACACCATTAATATAATACATTATTTTCGCTTTAAGGGGTTAGACGTCTCTGTAAAAAAAATTTTCGATTTTTTTTTGCTTAAATGTTGTAAAAACATCCCAAGAATGATATCCAAAAGGAATTATTGATGGAGAAAATGTTTAACAATTAGTTTTAACCTAATTTGTGACAACTATGTCGCTCCGAAATGTTCGAATATACCGCTCTTCTGCGGTATTTTTAGTATCATATATGTATAGCCTAGCATTTTGGAGTATCTGCAGCCCGATCGATAATTTGGAAATGATGATATATGGTCCTGGTATAGCAGACTAAAGGTAAAATAATTAACATGCCGGTACTTTGAAAATTTCACGAAGTAAACACGTCTTGAAACTTTAAACGCGTTTTCTTCGAAAACATGTTTTTCAAATTGGTGGGTAGTATAACTTGCGCAATTTTTATCCGATCGACTTGAAATTTTTACTGTAGCTTCTTAGATAAGTTATCTAAAGAGGTACACATGATTTTTTCGATCGGTTAAAAATTACGGTTCTTATAAACAAATTAATATCGTTTTTTTTTTAAATTGATTTCCTTTTTTCAAACAGCTGGCATTTTGCGAAAAATGAATATTTTACAGTAATCTTGTGTACCGTTTTAGAAAAACTCATGTAGATAATGAAAAAATTTTTTTTTATTGTTGTAGTACCTAAATGTTAAAAAAATTGCTGTTTTGCACACCGATGGTCAACAAAAGAAAGCGTATGTGTTCGACTTGTATTTATGACGCCATTTTGTATTTTTATTGAACAAAAAAATATCTGTATATACCTCATTATGTACTTAGTAAAGTCCTAAAATGAAGTTTGATCGCTTTATTATTAGAGCAGAAAAAAATTCCCAAAGAAGGTCTTGATTTTTCGCACTCCAGAGGGCCCTCTTTAAGAGCTTTTAATGGATTTACCGTTAGAATGTGTTTAAGATAGACTTTGGTTGTTGAAGGAGCCAACTTTGTTAGACACGCCAGAATATGTGTAGTCTCATTTAGGCACACCAGAGAGCGATACCTCGTAGTAACAACGCCATAACATCGTTACAATTATTTGACAAATTGTAGTTTAATGCTTACATGCTTACCAACTGCTGTCAAATGCGAAACTGAAACTTACACCTGGTCGTCTTTTTGGTCGGTGAAGTGTCGTCGGTCGTTAAATTGTTGGATATACGTAAATGTGCATTGGAAAAACAATGTGCATTGGATTTTTTTTTGTTAGGCCCTCAACCCGATACAAGTACCTACCCATGCCATATTCGTGTAACTGTTTACCGTTGAAGTAAAACTAAAAACGTAAATACTTTACGTAAATATATTGTGATCAAGTTTTATTGCTGAAATTTTTATATGTACTTCTAAAAATTGATAACTTGATAACTCGTGAGTTTGCGTCATTCAGGCTTTTGTGAATGTAGTGCGAATGACGTTCGTAGTACAGTTAATGGAAAAATCTTTAAATTAGATGGATATCATTGATTCCTGAGATCCAGGTAAATATCTGTCGATACTTTGGTTAAATATTCAAATCTATATCAACACATCAACAACTATATCAACATTGAAAAAACTCCATACGAGACTGCCATACGAAAAACTAACGCTTAGGCTAGAAATTTTAAATTTTGAATCCTACTAAACCTAGATCCACTGTGTGGTATGTGGTATTCAACAAACAATAAGTGAACAAAAGCTGAAACCAAAAGGTTAAGACATATGTAACTCGAACTTTGGGTGTATAAATGTACTTAATTTGGGTGTATCAGTGTTGGGCAAAATGTAGCTTCCACTACAGCTACAAAACTACAGCTACTATAGTTGGGATGTAGTTGCAACTACAGCTACACTAAGTAGCTTGAAGTTGTTCACCGCACTTACTTCTGTGGAAGCTACAGTAGCTGTAGCTTGTAATAACAGCTACAGCTAGTAGTTGTGAAAAATGTAGTTGCGGCGAACAACTACAGCTAGTAGCTGTAGCTGTAGCTATAAGCAGAGAACTACAGCTACTTTTCTTTCGTACTGGAAAAATGTCCAATAAGAGACAAAAGTAGCTGTAGTTGTCGGTTGATCGGTAGTTACAGCACCAATTTCACAAAGCAATTTCAGTGTGCATATACTCCGGGAGAATTAGCTTAAAAGCATGCCCGTTTCCAGAATCGGGCCTGTGTCGAATATTATTGGCTTAAAATTAATTAAAAATTACATAGAACAACACCCTAAATTTGTGTATTCGCAAAGGTCCAGCGTGTTTTGTTATTAACAATTTAAGAAGAAAAAAACGCACCTTTTTTCGTTTTTTGCTTGTATCTCCGAAAAATGCGTCTAATCGACTTGAGGTATACTTGTCGATTTTGTTCCTGAGGAAATGTGCCATCGGGATAGGCTTTTCCGCTGGTACGTAATTTTTTTTATAGCAAAATTAGCGTTGAAAAAAAAGTGCAAAATCTTCAATATTAAATAAAACAAACAGATTTCACTTCAAACGGATGAGACTACAGGAAAAGATAGCTGTTGAGGTGCTCAACAAACGCTCGCAATCCGGACGCCCAATTTTAAAATGGCGACGTATTGCAAAATTATAAAGTTAAAAACGCGAGCGCGTATAACTTCCGCAAAACATAATATATCGAGATATCTGCGGGAACAAATTTTTGAAGGCTCAAAATTATATTTTCAAATGTTGTAAAACATTTGAAACTACATAAGTAATTCACTAATAATCACTAATTCTATAACTCTCCAAACACTCATAACTAGTTCGATAACTCTCTTAACAGAACTATTTATGTAGTTTGTTTGTTAATACATATGGTTTCCTCATTCGGTGATTCGAGTAAGTAAATCATGAGTAGCTATAGCTGTTTGCTTATAGCTACAGCTAGTAGTAGTAGTAACTCAAGATAGTAGTTGTCATTGAGTAGCTGTCATTGTAGTTAGCTACTTATGTAGTTAGCTACTGCCCAACACTGGGGTGTATAAATGTATATGCCGCCACAGCACGTCAACATCGGCCCGTTCCTATTGGAAAATCCTTTACATTAATTTCACAAAGCACGACAATTGTTCTGCATACTTACTGACGGAGACGGAGAAAGGCAAGGATTGCTCGGAGAACCCCTTGGTGCCGTTCTCGTTGACAGCCGCCACGCGGAAGAGGTACCACCGACCCGGCTTCACGAAGTTCTTCAGGAGGTGGCCGCGCTTCGCAGTCCTGGCGCATACCGCCCACTCGGAGAGCTTGTTCTCCGTGAAGTGGTGGCCAGCGTGGTGGCGTTCCTCCACGACGGCGAGCATCGTCCCCCCACCCTCGTCCGGGTACGACGCCTCCCCGGGTGTCCACTCGATGTAGACTGTGCGTTTTCGGCGGCCCTCGCTCACCCTCACGTCTCGGGGGACATCGGGCAACCCTGGAAAATAGATTTTTTGCTACAGGCTCTAATAAAAATTGGTTCTTAAGGCTCGATATCACTAATTTCATCTTAAGACGCTAGATGTTAAAGTCAAAGGCATTAACGTTAAACGTCAGTTTATTTTTAACACTAGTGTTAAATGGGTGCCATATAGGGACTAGCCTATATTTCGCCTAAATTGGCTTCGGTGTGTTCCGGATACCTAATAAGGTAGAAATCTGGATCTGTGATTTCTGATGACGTATAGCAGTGACCAGGAATTATTTTCATTACTAGTATTAAAAGTAACTGTGACAGTAAACCCTGAAAAACACATTTTCTTCTGCAGACCCCAAAAATTTGGGTTTGAACGTTACGGTCATGAATGCGATCTTAGGACGCCAGATACAAAAGTCGAAAGCGCTAGTGTCATGGGGAAGTGATCCATTTTCACACTAGTCTTAAAAGTGATATTGAGTGATTAGCCATTGTTTAAAATCAGTAAATAAAATCACTAGTAGGTCAATTTTTAGAGGTTTGCTGCCTCAATAATGTCATTTTAATGCGCCAGTTTTAAAATATTTTTTCTATAACGTTAATGTTAAAATTGCATAATTGCAATATTTTTAACACCAGTGTTAAAATTGGAAATTTTTAACAATACTTGACTGTATTACTCAAATTAACTCAAAGTAGCCAAATTCTCAGAGTAGGATATATTTGACTTTTTTCCAGATATTTCTTGCATTTACTTTGTTATTACAAAAAGGATTAGGATAACGCTAATATATTTTTCATTTTTCTTTATTCACCTCGGCCAAACAGAAATTAAAAAAAAAAAAAAAAACAATAAAACTGTCCCTATCCACAAAATCCGCAAAATTTATAAAATGCTTTCAAAACATTTAAAATATTTCCCTAATCATAAACCATACCACTTTTAATTATTCTACAACTATGTGGAATCTTAATAATATTAATGAGAAGATTTATTCACGCCATAAAATTCTAAAAACAAGAATTTGGTATGAAGTTAAAATTTCAATTTTTGTAATTTATTTAACTAAAACACCTTATGTTGTCTATTTGTTTTCTATTTTAAAAAACATATACAGAGTGTCGCAAGAGATACGCGATTCGGATTTCCCTGTTGCAAATGGATCGAAATTTGTAGTCTTTAAACGTTTTTCGCATTTATCCATAACCAGCTAGATCTGAGAAATAAACAGGAATTTTGGATTTTTAAATTGAACACCCAATATATTTTTCTACGATTTTAACTTACAAGTCGTGCTGAGTAAGAGTACATCAAAATAATCAGTTTTTGTTATCATTTTTCCCAAAAGGACCATGCACACAATACACAGGATTCTGGATACCGGTTAAATTTTCCGGAGACGGACTATTTAGGGGTTTTTTAGGCCGCTGAATTTATTTTTCTAGTTTATTTGATCATATAAACCCTGGTAAGAGGGTGAAATAGGGGTTGTAGAGGGTGAAAAAGGCATATTTAAAATGGATCAGGTTATTCTAGTTTCGGGTTCTATTTGATCTTATGCATCTCTTTAAGCTGATGAAATCGGGATTGCACATGGTGAAAATGCAATATTTTTAAGAAAGATTGATTTAAGAGAACGTCCAAAACTGGGTCTGCGTTTTTTTTGTCATCTACACAATTTTTTGTGGTCCATATTATCGTGTATTCAACCTTTTAAGGGTATGAAGTAGGTGTACATGGTTAAAACGTGTTAAGAACTCTAAATAAAGAACTCGAAATTAAGAACTCGAAAAAAAACCTTAAAAGTTTTTACGATCAAATAAATCCCACAAATGAAGTCACCGACAAACCAAGATCAACTGGACCCAGAAAATAGAGTGACCTACCAGGAAAACTCACCAAGAAACAATTTTGAATTTTCAAACCCGACCTTCTTTAAATATACTATTTTCGCCCTATACAACCTCTATGTCACCCCTTACAAGGGTTCATATGACTAAATAAACCAAAAAAAATGATTTCTGCGACCTAAAAAACCCCTAAAGAGTCCATCTCCGGAAAATTTAACTTGTATCCAGAATGCTGTGTATTGTGTGCGTGATCTTTTCAGATTTATTTTTAAATATAGTTATGTGGATAAAGTAAAAGAAAAATAAAACGTTTTATTTTTGTCAGAAGAATTTCGATTGTCATTAAAACTGTAGAATTAGGAGCAATTTGTAATTACAAGGCCAAGAAATTACAAAAAAAAAAAGTATTTTCGATGACATAAAACTTAATAGGTCATTAATCCTACATAAATGATATTTATCGAGCACAGGCTTTAAGGAATTTGAGATTTAATAATAAAAATTCTTTGAATGAAAAACATGTCTAATAAAATGTCTAGTAATGATTTATTTTCATACCTTCTTGTTCAGAACGACTTGGAAATTGAAATCAAACAGAAATATACCTTAAAAATACAAAGTTCCTATTTATTTCTCGGATATAGTTGGCTGTGGAAAAACGTCAAGAATGCTGAAAAGACTACAAAATACGAAACATTTACAACAATCAAACCGGAAACGCATATCTTTTTTTCGTTCAAAAGTTGTAGGGTACACATCTTCGTAGACAGTAGACACCCGATATATCCACAACTATAATGCTATTTTGTACTCATTTTGAGAATACAAATGTCTAAATTATTCGTTCATTTATTCCAACACAAATCAAAAATACGGAAATAACTGAAAAGCCTTATTTGCCTCCAACGGATTTTAAAATCCGATCAGTGCGCGCCAATGGTCGCGGCGTGTGCAACTGTTTTTCATCGGGGCTAATGAAACTGGTTTAGATATCAAAATAATGGCCTAGTTTTTTAGTGGAGCTCTGAGCTGAATGCCAATAGGACCACCGGGAATCCACGAAAAATGATTAACATCTCAATATAATAAGAAGACATAGGTCGTAAAAACTACTTAGCGGAGAGGCATGTCGAGTGCAAATATGATAATGTCGTTAATCATCAGTATTTTTTGTGGTCGGTGATTATTTTAAATTATTACTTTCTGCACTGTTGCCCATTTACATGCTAATATATGTGATGCGATTTCTTCTTTACGTCAAATACCTGGAATTTATAAGAAATCAGGCTAACGCGAACTTGACGGTCTGACAGGATGAACTGTTGCTCGAATTGCAAATTTCTTGACGAAACGTTGTTGAAAAAAATATATTTGAATTCGAAAATATCGACGAAATCCATGAATGAAAATTGTTCTGGAAACACTGGAAAGGTTTCCGTACGGCAACTTACTTTCCCGAATGTTTTTGACGCGCTAAATTGGAAGCTAACCTTATAATTGCTCAATCACATTAGGTTTTCAAGATATTCTAACTTAAAACAGCGAAAACCAGTTTTTTCGCCGTTTTTGGGGTTTTATTAAACCATGAAGAAATTTTTCTCATGAATAAATTAGTCATGGATTTGAAAGTATTTGTCGACATTCTGAAACTGAGTAGCATCATGTGAAAACTTAAAAAAGGAGGATAATCAAGTTACAATCATATAATTTACCATTGACTGTCGGGAGTCCATCAGCATTACGACTCTGAAGTTCGAATGAAAAAATTTAATATGACTGATCGACCAAATACGGGAATTTTAAATCATTTTTTCAGGTTAGGAATAACCCATCTCTTATAAAGATTTAACCGATTGAAATTTCGTATTCCGAAGATCCATCGGAAGCTTCCAATAACATAAGAAAACACTGGTGTATCCGATTGGTCATTTTTTTCGGTAAGGCTTTCACGAATACGTCAAACTAATAGATTTCAACAGTCACTTTATTGAAGAGGAATAGTAATATACGTATATAAAAAAATTTAAATGGGATTTTAAATAGCAAGAGTAGTACTTTCAGATACTGAACCATGAAGAAACTTTTCTCAAGAAAAAACTAGTCATGGATTTGAAAGTATTTGTCGACATTCTGAAACTGAGCAGCATCAGGTGAAAACTTAAAAAGGGAGGAGAATCAAGTTACAATCATATGATTTACCTCGACTGTCGGAGTCCATCAGCATTACGACTCTGAAGTTCGAATGAAAAAATTTAGTATGACTGATCGACCAAATACGGAAATTTTAAATCATTTTTTCAGGTTAGGAATAACCCATCACTTATAAAGATTTAACCGATTGAAATTTCGTATTCCGAAGATCCATCGGAAGCTTCCAATAACATAAGAAAACACTGGTGTATCCGATTGGTCATTTTTTTCGGTAAGGCTTTCACGAATACGTCAAACTAATAGATTTCAACAGTCACTTTCTTGAAGAGGAATAGTAATATACATATATAAAAAATTCAAATGGGATTTTAAATAGCAAGAGTAGTACTTTCAGATACTGAACCATGAAGAAACTTTTCTCACGAAGAAACTAATCATGGACTTGAAAGTATTCGTCGACATTCTGAAACTGAGCAGCATCAGGTGAAAACTTAAAAAGGGAGGAGAATCAAGTTACAATCATATAATTTACCTCGACTGTCGGAGTCCATCAGCATTACGACTCTGAAGTTCGAATGAAAAAAATTTAGTATGACTGATCGACCAAATACGGAAATTTTAAATCATTTTTTTCAGGTTAGGAATAACCCATCACTTATAAAGATTTAACCGATTGAAATTTCGTATTCCGAAGATCCATCGGAAGCTTCCAATAACATAAGAAAACACTGGTGTATCCGATTGGTCATTTTTTTCGGTAAGGCTTTCACGAATACGTCAAACTAATAGATTTCAACAGTCACTTTCTTGAAGAGGAATAGTAATATACGTATATAAAAAATTCAAATGGGATTTTAAATAGCAAGAGTAGTACTTTCAGATACTGAACCATGAAGAAACTTTTCTCACGAAGAAACTAATCATGGACTTGAAAGTATTTGTCGACATTCTGAAACTGAGCAGCATCATGTGAAAACTTAAAAAAGGAGTATAATCAAGTTACAATCATATAATTTACCTTGACTGTCGGAGTCCATCAGCATTACGACTCTGAAGTTCGAATGAAAAAATTTAGTATGACTGATCGACCAAATACGGAAATTTTAAATCATTTTTTCAGGTTAGGAACAACCCATAACTTATAAAGATTTAACCGACTGAAAATTCGTATTCCGAAGATCAATCGGAAGCTTCCAATAACATAAGAAAACACTGGTGTATCCGATTGATCATTTTTTTCGGTAAGGCTCTCACGAAAACGTCAAACTAATGATTTCAACAGTCGCTTTCTTGAAGAGGAATAGTGATATATAAAAAAATCAAATGGGATTTTAAATAGAAAGAGTAGTACTTTCAGATACCATATTAAGAAGTTTTGTGGAAATAAATTCTTCGTGGGGTAGCATAACCTCAAACATAGTGAAAAACCGTGTTTTTCGCACTTTTAGGTTAGGATATCTTGAAAGCCTGACCTATGATGACAGCAATTCTGAGATGCGATTTGTGTTCAGCGCATTAAAAACCTTCGAATAAGTATAGTCTGGTTCCTGGTTTAAAATTCTGTCGGCCTGTGCAGATTGAACAACTTGAAATTGATTGAGATTTGATTTTTTCTCTTGATACCTTAGTAAGTCTAATTGTACGTTTATTAGACAAAACGTTAGTAAAGAAAATTGTGTTTCAGAATTAGTCCAAAACCCCGAAAAGTTCATTTTTGAAAATAAATATTTACACAAAAAACAATTCCAAAAATCCTGTTCTGTTTTGCAAAACAATTTGCTATTGCAAGACTATTTCCAGTCGATTTTAACATTTATAAATCGCTGTTAACACTCCAATCAAAGAATTATCGGTAATCAAAATTACATACATTTTTTTTGTTACGCAGACAACCTGACGATGTATTTGACCTACAAGTAAATAAACGTCTCTTACCACTTTGTCAAACGTAAGTGACGTTCCAACCGCAAGGAAAAAAATGGGTATTTCTTTTTACGTCTGAAATGTAGATGTTACGGTAGTGAACTACGCTTATTAACCACATCTGTCTGATTGCTAACAAAGATCACATTAATTTATAACAAAAAAAAAAAAGTTTTAACACCTACGCTACCTAAAGAAACAAAAAAAGTTTTTTTTGCGATTAAACAGATACAGAGCGGCCCTGATTTTCTGACAATCTTCTTCTGTCCTCATATAAATTTAAATCGTTTCTTAAAGAATGATGTATCCATATACTCAAAGAGAAAGTCTACGATTAGACTGAAGTTTAAGCCTACGCTACTGTTAGATTTTGAAACTTGGAAAAATATTAAAAAAAATAAAGATCTTTTCAGACTTGGACCTAACAGTGCTAATTTCGTACATTTTGTATTAGTCCATTTATAATAGTTATACAGTGAGGGCGAAAAGTCGGGGATAAATTGGATAAAAATCGATGGAAACATTTTTCAGAGAAACGGTCAGACACGTCCATTTTTGTTTTTTTTTTTGAGTTGCGCATTTTTTCATATGACAAACAAGTATACAGGGTCACTCATGTCGTAGCCAAATGTCATTGTCAACATTTTCCTTATATGTAGGACCCCCTGTATATCACTGAATTTTTGAATACATATTTAATACGACATACTCTATACCTTAATATTTATCTAGAAATTTGCTATTGAATAAAACGTACTCATAAATATTAATGTATTTATATATAAAATAATACTTTTGGGTCCAAGATCTGGTAGTCACTGAATTTCTGAGAACAAGAAATTAAGCGTTGTTTTGTCCATTGAAAAAAAAATCATTGCAAGTCGACTCAAGATATAGCATTGTATAACGAAATTGGAAAATCATCTGTACGAAGGACATTGAAGAAAGAAAAATATTGTCCGTATAAAAAAAAACTAATTCACGATTTTAACGAAGATGGTCCAGATCGTCGATTAGATTTTTGCGAAACTTTAATGAATATCTACAACTATGACCGATTTCTACTCGTAGAATATTTTTTTCTGTGACAACATTTTGTCTAAATGGTGTGGTGACCAGACAAAACTGTCGCTAATAGTTTTCCACAAGTCAAAATTGGACGATTGAAGCTCACATTTAATATACTTAGTCTGTCAACGTTTAGGCCGATATTATAAATCACAGTCATGGTATCGTATTTTTTCGATGGTACTTTAACATGTGAACGTTATGTGAAGTATTTACAAAATTAACTAATTCTCGATTTATGTTTTATATTTCAAAAATAAAAATAACCCCAACACTCCAGGAGATTCAATTTGGTTTCAACAAGAACAACAAGAAGGTTTGGTTTCCACACTGTGACTGTGACCTAACAGGCTACTCTATCGAGTATAGGCGACCGCCTGATCTAACCTTTATGGAATTCTTTTTGTGGGGTTATCTAAAACATAGAGTGTATATTAGGGTGGACCTTAATATTTTTAATATTTTTTTTTCGTTTTTTCTCAGCGGGCCGGGTGAAAATCAGTTTTGGGTACCTAAAAACTTGTGTGGAAACCAAAACTGCCGCGATCGGAACCTTTTTTCCCGTGCCGCAAAGCGCCGGAAGTTTCTTATGGGATTTACATTTTAAAAATCACTGAAAACGTTCGATACGCTCAAAAACTATGAAAATCATCAAATCTGATAGTCGCAAGAATATATTTCCATGTATTTTTTCCTCCTGAATCAGATGGAATCGTCAGCAAAAATTGCGAAAAAACACCAAATTAAACTAAAAAAATTCGAAAAAAGACGAAATAATTCATTATGGTGATTGTACCTGACTCTGAGGAGTATTAAGCATATCATGATTCAAAAGTAGAGGTAAAAACCTACAATTTGACGTCCGGTTGAAGTCTGTAGGTGCCTCTGAACCGGAGTTACGATCATTTCAAGTTGTACGCAAAATTCAGGAGCGTATATGGCGGAAGGCGATTTTTCTGTTTTTTTCAATCCTGATTCTCAAACTATAGATTCTCCTGCATCAACTTGCATAATTTAACGGTAGTATGAAATGATCCATATCATACGAATAATTCATCATCTTAATATAATATTACCTTTAACTTGAAGTCATTTTACATTGATTATAATTTCGGATTGGAACATACTTGTACTATAGTGTCCGACGTTCGTACACGTACTTGTAACGTTAGCATCATACTTTGGAGTTGGGGAGCTGCATCGTGGTATAATCGGGTAGTAATACAAATATCTATGTTATGTGCTTGTTTCTCAACAATCGAGTAGTTTAAGGGTTATTCAAGCTTGAGCAAACGAAAGAACGGAAGAATGAATTCTCGAAAAAATACGGTTTTTCTCTTAAAGTTGGTAGCTTCATTCGCTCTGCCATTAGCCGCGGAAATTTCTTCGTATTACTACCAACTTTAAGAGAAGTCGAGAGAAAAGAAGTTTCGAAGAGAAGAATTGAAATTGGCGACGGTCGTAAAGTGGTCGTTTGAATAGATTCGTTCGGGAATACACCTCGGAGCGATCCGAGCAATCTGAGCAGTTCACCCGAACATGCGTTTTGATTGCTGAACTGAATTTATTCAGTAAACACAGAAGTACATATTATATATTGCACTACACTTTAATAACTTTTTTTGCATCCTCTATTTAATCTAAGTTATTGCATTATTTTTCATTTTTTATATCTGCGAAAATGGTGTAAAATGAGTTATTCTGCATTTTTCTTTTTTTTTTTTTAATAATCCAAGTACCAAATCACTTAAAATTCCTCATCCACCTAAAAATTGTTCCTAAACTGTTATGTCCCTACTAATTCACGATGACACTGCGGCATCACACTGTATTATACACACTACTTAACCACACGAACCTAATCTAAAAAAATATACGAAGCTTAATTCAATCAATCCTCCGTTTTAAAAAAATATAGTTCAGAAATGTACAGTTGCATTCCCTCAATCTAGTGTCAATCCACTTGATAACTTAATTAATTCACACGGTTTAATTGATCATCTAAAATTCATTAGGCATGTTCGTGTAATTAAAACGATTGCATAATATGAATTTCACATTAATCCGATTATCTAATCGGCTTCATTACGCCCAACCAGACAGATTAATTGGCTTAGTAAAAAGCACTCTGTTATCTTCATTGGGTTCTTTATTATGACGCGTATTCTTTGTCATTAACATCATCGACCGAAATTAGTTTATTATAGTAAAGGAGTAGGTAGACGTGTGATAAAAAAATTAATGAGGTAAACACGGAAAAAACCGTGCTATATAAAAAACAAAGTGTTGTGTTCAGGTTATAAAACGATAAGAAATACATGTTACGAAATGTTACGATTGTGTTTAATGTCATATTTGTATCATGATGACTCGTTTAAATTAAACTATGTATTTTTCTCAATAAATATAATTTAATTTCAAATACATATCTTAAAATTGGATGTATAACTATACTAACTATACTAACTATTTATTCAGAAGAAGACGATGAAGAGGAAGAGGCAGAAGACGAAGAAGGATGGTCCTTGATACATACATATTTTTAGAAGACATTTACAACACAATAGGTATTAAAGATGGTCATGTTTTAAAACGAAAGAAAGAGTGTGGCGTAAATTTTAAAATGAACTTTCTCCTCAATTAAAATGAATTTTCTCCTCAATTAATGAGTACCAACTCATCATCAGCCATAACAACTGAGCAAGTTGTGGCTGATATAATAGGAAATTTCACGATTCCACGCCAATAAGTCACTAGTGCCTAGTATATTGCAAGTCAAGTTTATTAGTATAAGTATCACCTTACAGTTTTGCGTGTAATCAATACTATAGCATAGGGAAAAGCAGATGACAGAAAGTTCAATCGCATCTTTCAATTTGCATCTTTTTTTGCATTTTTTTTTTTCGCATTTTTATAAAATAATGTGCATACCATGACTGAATTTGAATTTGGCAACATTTGCGATTTTGGGCGCTTTTTTGCATTTTCTCGCACTTTCATGACAAAAATATACTTTCTGTTGTTCAAAATAACTCTTAATTCGGATGCAACAACCGAAAATATATGTGAAGTTAATTTTAAATGATGCAATAATTCTGTTTGCCTTCATGATGCTATAATTTTGGCGTTTTTTTGCATTTAGGGGGATAACCAGCCAATCCACTAAAACTAACCCCGTATTCGGATTCAGCGACCCAAAATACGTATTGAATAAGTGGTTTGGACCCGGGGTTTGTTTTTTTTTATTTTGTGTGCCTGTGTAATTGATAGTTGAACAAAATGTGTCTTTTTTTGAATCTATGAGTTTCTAGGAATTCTAAGAAATTAAACTGTAATTATTTCCCTTCGTTAGATAAAATTTTGAATTATTATTTACGAACACGTGGTTTTTGTCTATTAAATATGCTAGCTATTTAGCTATTTTAGCTTTATAGCTTCTTCTATTTTCTTTTATCTTCTTTAAAAAATTCCTTCTGGTTTATTTAATGTATGTACATATGGACCAATGCATAATTTGGTTAATCTTCTGCGTTTTTTGTATGTTTACTAAATATATTATTCAATTTAAGCTATCTGTAAATGAATATACAGGGTGAGCCAGAAAGAACAGAGACAAGACTAAACTGGGGATACTAGACACCAAAATATTATGATTGAGCTCAACATGCCTTATACCAATGTCGCTGGTTTAAGAGATACAGCGTGTTCAAGTTTAAATTTTATTCTGAAATTTCTCAATAATTGAGAAAGTTTTGATAGTATAAATCTGAAACTTGGTAGCTTGATGTTTTTTGGTGTGAGAATTACGAATTTTAAGCTTAATTTGACGTTGCTCCTAGAGGGCGCTGGTTTCATCGTATTATTTGGGTAAATTAAAACGTATTTTTTTATCTGCTGAGCAATGCGTAAAACAAGAGAATTGAGAATCTACAAGAACACCCAGTTCTACAGAGAAAAGGTACTCTTGTTTAGATCGTCTAAATCTATCGGTTTTTAAGTTATGTGCATTTATGTAAAAGGTTCATGTTCATCTATTCATGTTTTTTGTTGATTTTTTTGAGGCGCTGATATTGCTATATTTTTTCTAAGTAGGCTTATGTCAACATTTGTCAAATTTACATATCATTAAATTATTTCGCTATTTTGCGTGCGTGTTGATTATTATTTGTGCAAGAAGACGAGCTAGTAATAAAAAAATGCATGTGAACATTTGGTGTGGTGTAATTTCTAATTTTGACATTGGACCTTTTGAATTGCCCCCCAATCTAACGACCTCAATACTTAAGCTTTCTTCAACATCATTTAAACGAACTCCTAGAAGATGTACCACTCACATTAAGAGAACACACGTGGTTTATGCACGACGGAGCGCCACTACATTGTGCCTTGTCAGTACGCCAATGTTTACATAAACATTTTCCTCATCTTTCCTTCCTTGTTTGGCCGCCGAGAAGCCCAGACCTAAACCCTCTGGACTTCTCTATGTGGTAAAATTTGAAGGAATTAGTTTATCAGGAAGAAGTTAATTCTCTTTCGAATTTGCGGCAGAGAATACAAGAAGAATTTTTAAAATTTTGTTTAATATTAAGAGACATTTAAGGTGTATTTTAAAATGTATTGAGGTAGGTGGTAGGCACTTCCAACATTTGATTTGTAGTTTATCATTATCACTATTACCAATAATTGTTATTGTTAGTTACTGTTGCTTTGATTGCTTCTCCGTATCTTTTCATCTTTCAAGAATAAAAAAAATCGTAACAAAATACATTGAAGCCTTTAAATGCAAATAACTTAAAAACCGATAGATTTAGACGACCTAAACAAGAGTACCTTTTCTCTGTTGAATTGAGCGTCCTTTTAGATTCACGACTTGTTTTATGCATTGCTCAACAGATAATACGGTGAAACTAGCGCCCTCTAGGAGCAACGTCAAAATAAGCTTAAAATTCGTAATTCTCACACCAAAAAACATGAAACTACCAATGTTCATATTTATACTCTCAAAGCTTTCTTAATTATAGAGAAATTTCAGAATAAAATTTAAACTTTGAACACTCTGTATCTCTAAAACTAACGACAGTGGTATAAGACATGTTGAGCTCAATTATATTATTTTGGTGTCAAGTATCTCCAGTTTACTCTTGTCCCATTCTTTCTGACTCACCCTGTACCATTTATTTTACATATTTTTTTCTTCTTGGAAGAAAACTTTTTTCGTTGGTTCCTTGTTAGTTTCGTCCGGCCAGGTGACACTTTTTTTGGCCGCGACCGTACAAAGGACCGGAGTTAACTGTAAATCGACGTAAAAAAAGGCATTTGACGTTTCCCGAGTAGTAAGATATTCCTTCGCGTCGTTTCGAAAGACTGCTCCCACGATCGTGGTAGGCCGCACGAGGTGCGGGGCGGAGCGCCGGACCAGCAAGAAGAAGTAATCAAGCAATAAACTAAATGGACATCCATCAAAAACGATAATGAAAGTAAGAAGTCATCCGACCGTTATGTTTAATGGCAATATTAAGTAATCGTAATCGGATATGGTCAAGTTTCGGAGCGCTACAAAACGTGAAATTAATAATAAACGTGAGATGGACACAGCGGCGCGCCAAAAGGTACTGAAGATTGAGAAATTTTTGCACGTTCCTAAAAAAATATGCGGTGCCGATCAGGGCACCATTTTGAGGCCAATTCTTCCTTTTTTCTTCTTCTTCTTTTTCTTCTGGACTTTAAGTGCCATTTCTGGCTTGATCTATTATTCAGTGCTGTAAGTAGTAGTCTTTCCTCTTTAGGCCAGTCGATAGAGCTTTTTGACATGACACGATTGATACCTGAAATCCGACTACGGGATACTTTTAAGTTCAGTCCTTAGATGAAAACGTATATGAATTGGACTAGGAAATAGTTGCACTTTTTTTAATAACAGATTAGTGAAAAAAAATGGAGTTTTTTCAGTTTTTTGCTTATAGAAGAAAAGCTAATTTAATGGCATTTAAATGAAACAAAGTAAATGGACGAATTGTAGTTTACACTCTGTAGTTTCCGTATCCGTCGAGAAAATGTTATTTAATCTATCGCTCGACGTGTTATGGAATATTCAAAATACGATGTAAAAAACTTTATTCGACTATTGTGCAAAAACTATTCATCGGACATAATCCAGTTTTTGCACACTCATTCTTCGTGATATTACCTACATTTTCCCAGATTGACTCTTCTAATGCAAAAATACTCGAATTACAAATTTATTAAGAAAAGGTCATTTTATGCGTTTTTTCCGAGTTTTCTCAGAGAAAAATGTACCGATTGACTTGATTTTTTTTTTTTCATTTTAAAAGTTTTTGAATTCTCTTCAACTTCCCTATTGGATGCCATGTACATAATTGCTTCAATAGCTTTTTTTCTATAAACAAAAAACTGAAAAAATTCCATTTTTTTTCACTAATTTGTTATTAAAAAAAAAGGCCATCAACTCTGGCTATGAACTCTGGCTATGAACGAGAGAGATGGAAATAGCGGTCATGTCTAAGCTTTTCGGTTATGTCAAACTTTTGACAAGTGACAAGTCACAATTTGTAAAATAAACAATGGCTGTCATATGATGTGACAGTCTTAACAAGTAAATAAGGTTACAAATTCGATTAAAAATAGAAATATGTCTTTTTTTTCTCGGCCAACTTTGATGACGTTTTTTTTTTTGGATGTTCTATATTATTATCTCTACTTTTATGTAATCTTTAATACTTCTAAAAAATTTGACTCCTTATGCCTGAAACCTACTTTATCGTTTTTTTACCCATGTTTCACTCGCGTATGTTGCAACTTCAATTGCTTTATAAAACTGTGTGTTTTTTTCTTGTTTGGTTCTTTATAGTGCTGCTAAATGTTCCATATATATGTCAAAATATATTAAGCTTGTGTTCTACATCATTGCTATCATTGCTAAATTCACAAGTAAAATTAAGGTAGTGCTATATTTATTTAATTATTTTATTATCAATAACGACATTAATGCGTATTGGATGTGATCCTTTAAGAGCCCATTGTTTTAGTCCTTTGAGTAAAGGTCTTTATGTATGAATATCATATTTTTCGCAGATTTTTTAAAAATCAAAAATACCTCTTTGGATCCCACTTCTGTTAATATGTTAAACAAATTTAAAGAAACATTCCTGTCAAACTCTATTGTTTCCAGTTCGTTCCCCACTATTATTCCAATTAATGTGTCTGATCTAAATAGAGAAATGAAGAAGAGAAATGAAAAATAGAAGAGTTTCAGGTCAAATAGCCCTACATTCTTGTACAATTATTTGCTGCAGTTGTTCAATTGGATATGGTTGAGTTTTGAATACAACTGATTTCAAGTCACCCCATAGGAAGAAATCGAGAGGTGTCAAATCTGGTGACCTAGATGGCTATTCAATGGGTCCTCCCCTACCAATCCACTGCTCCGGATAATGATTATCCAACCACTCTCTTACTGGGCGTACATAATGAGGAGGTGCTCCATCCTGTTGGAAGTGCAGCAAATGTTCATCTAGAGCAAAATTTCCATTGGCGTCTCTTTGATTTTCCACCTCATGAATTATAAAAGGCTCTATAGCTCTGTCTAACATTTCGGCATAAATTTCAAGCAAAAAGAGACAACGAGGTTCGAAGACGGCCAAAAAATTTAAACTATTTCGTTTTTTGTAGCGGTGAAATAATGTAAATATACGAAATAATTTGGTACCTAATTTTTCAGCAAATATTTTTAAATGAATGGATGTAACTGACATGACGGGTCAGTGAATGTAACCCCTTTTAAAAGTTGCATTGTGTCAATTTATAAAATAAATACATTTCACACATTAGTGAGGTTAAGTACTTCAATTTTGAAAAAAAAAATAATGGAAATTATCTAGAATTGTACAAGAAACTCAAAAATGGCAAAAGAAATAGGGGTTGCCATTTAAAATTATAGGTGTAAGTGCCCTGGGGGTTAGGGGGTTGAAAGTAATACGACAAAAAATGCCTCAAAAAGTTGACCCCCTTGATATGTAAATTGACGTGTTTCGCCAAATTTTGATACTGTCATTAATTT
The DNA here is from genome assembly GCA_029963805.1 of Aromia moschata. Taxonomy (NCBI): domain Eukaryota; kingdom Metazoa; phylum Arthropoda; class Insecta; order Coleoptera; family Cerambycidae; genus Aromia; species Aromia moschata. The sequence goes on from JAPWTK010000004.1 coordinate 1,820,320, forward strand.
AGGCAATATTAAACGCTGTTCATTTTCAAATTGACACCGTGTATATATGTATTTGCCGAACTAAAATATATACAATGCTATTTTACTAAACGAATATAGTTTGCGTTCTTCACCTGCAATGTTTATCACCTCGTCGATTGTGAGCTCATTTTCCTCTTTGAGTCGCTAAGTGACTAATGGCGCGAGATGTATTTTACATAATAACGCTGACATTTTTATGAACGCCTTCGGAGTATCAGAGCATCGCGAAATTTATAGAGTAGTTCCGATAAGGCTGGATGGCTGGACGCCTATAAAGTAATCGTTATGGTGTTTGCATGTTTATTAGTTTCGGCGTGCTTTTCATGTTTGAACGCACGAGAGCAGCACTCAAGAGGAATTCGTTTTACGTGATGCAAGGAGAAAGCTTAATAAAAAATCGGATGCAGCGCTAAAACGGTGAAATAAGTCCAAAATTTTATAACGGAAAAACTACCGTAGGTAGATACCTAGTATTAGTTCAGTGTTGATAATGACAAACCAATATTGAATAATATGTAAAGGCTTGGTTTGCTTCAGGTTGGCGTAATGTTTATTTAAGTCTTTGTCTGTTACGTAATATATGACAGAGACTAAAACAAATATTGCGCAGATTGCCCCAAAAAAGTCCTAAAATAGAACAGTCTAAAATTGTACTTTGAAGATTCCTCAAGTATATAATTCACTTCGTCAGTTTCTTCCCTATTGATTATGTCGTTTAAAAGACCGATATATTCTATGAAGTATTTCATGCTCTTCATTTGAGTAATAATTACCTTCCAACAAGTAAGTAGGTGAAAAATAAGGTATAAGTGTACTCTGAAATCCTCTTCAGTCTCTACATCCAAAATCCCAAATACTAATGATTCGATAAAGGTAAAACCGTCGTTTAAAATCCAGCATCACACAACTCAGTTTTCACAACTTTACAGTAGAGCAAAAAAACTGCCGTGTGCTGTGCTGCCAAGATTTTAGTTGTATGAAATTGATGAAACTGCGGTTGGATAAATCAAGCAAAAGTCCTCCAATCGCTCGGGCGCGAAAATTTGAATGGAAATAAATTATGAACTCAGTTTGGCCAAAAACTGAGTTGTGTGATGCTTTTCTCTTCGAAATTTATTACAACGTGCGTTCAAGAAAAAAAAACGTGTAAAGTGGTTTTTGGAAATTTGAAGGCATGCAGTTTCCTGTTGCCGGTACTTTTTATACAACTGTTACTATAAGTGTCAACCGTCAGTCATCCGACTTTCTGTCATTAGATCATTTTTATTATTTGACAAATAGAATTTATACGTAATACTTGGAATAATTCCTGCGCGAAAAATATGTTTTAGTAGACGGCAAAAGGAAATATTCAATGGAATATTGTTTAAAAGAGTTTCGCAATCAGGTCCATTAAATAATAAATAGAGTCTTTCGAGAAACAGGAAATGTAGGAAGACAAGAAGAAAGTGGCCGACCAAGAAACCGTACTCTCAAGTTAGTAGAAAACATCGGACTAATTGAGGTAAATGCTCCTAGAACTTTTCGTGTTTCTTCGCAATTAACTGAAGTACCTGTTGGTACTTCCCCTACCACTTAATTTGTCACCATGAACTTCTAGAAGTTGATTGACCTAGGGCGGCATTTTGCGAGTGAGATGAGTCAATTTTTTCAATTCAATATTGACCATGAATTTCCACCAAAATCATGCGATATTATTCCATGGGACTTCTTTTATGGCCTCATCCTAAAAACACAGTGTTTCAAATTAATGTTCCTGATTTAGTACATTTCCAAGCTAGGATTAAAGAAAAAACTAATTCAACAGATGATCATCTTCATATTTTATACAATGTTTTCAATTCGATCAGAATGAGATGGCATATTTGTTTAGACCAAGGTGGTTGACATATTCAGCAAATGTTTTAAATTGTTGTTGTAAATAAAGTTTAAGATGTTTTAGTATTTGACTCCTTTCAACATTGAGTTTGAAAAGTAACCAAATATAATCTATGAATTATTTCATAATTAACAATAAGCAATAAAATAACAATTAAATGGGTTTATCCATAGACGATTAAAAATTCCGCATCACAAAGGCAAAAATAACCTTGCCAACCACCTGCGATACTTATCAGAAATTTCAATGAATACGTGTAATAATTTTAAGTGTTGACGTAACTCAATATTCCGCATGTGTCTATCATTTTCGCAAGCTTTTTATTAAGTTAACCCAATATAGGCATCACCATATTTGTAGTACATCGACATATAAATTGATTTTAGATGTTGCTATGGAAAAAATATAGGGTACCTAGGTCTAATGATCTAGATGGACTTTTAATAAAACTCCTTTGTCAAATTCACACTGAACGACGTATGGGGTGGTGCTCCAACTTGCTGCACCACACCAACTTATCATTCCTTACCGTTCTAAGTCATCCAGTTTCATTGTAGAAAAGGTCCTGTTCTTATACAACACACGCGTAAAATTACTTAAGAAAGACATAACTGATCCAACAATCTTTGATTGAATGGGCGTTTCAATTTGTAAATAGTATGTATCGAGCCATCCAAAAAAACCGTCATCAAAGTTGGCCGAGTAAAAAAGGCCGAGTTGGCCGAGTTTACGGTTTAAAGTTTAGTTTGTAAAACGGTTATAAAGAAAAAGACATTGACAGAGTATGCCGCACCCAGAGAACAAGAATAGAACAACAACCAACAACGTATGCTTGCCTACCCTACGTGGCAGGAGTGACAGATAAACTCAAGAAAACACTGTCGAAAAAAAATATTGTTGTACGATTTCGCACAGTAAAGAAAATACTGCTGAGAAAATATGTGCTTCCCTCAAACAAGGATCCGGTTCCTAGACTTTTAACTAAAGGTGTCTACGAGTTAAAATGTACCTGTGAAAAAAGCTACATTTTACATTGTAGGATCAAAGAACATCAAGGACATACCAGACGGGAATACAGACAAGTCAGCAATAGCGGAGCATGTTCATACCAACGAGAACCACAAAATCGATTATGAGAACATCAGAGTGTTAGACAAAACTACAAGATATTACCCAAGAATAATTAGAGAATCCCTGGAGATCATGAAAAATAATAATAATTTTAATAGGGGGGACGGGTATCGACTGAGTAATACATTGAGATTAGCGATACCAAGAACCAGTGACCTGGAACGTCATGGTCAACCGAGCTCGACGGATGTGCAGCCAAACATAGCAGAGCCAAAGTATATAACGAGGAGCAAAAGACGACAACACCAGTCTTTAGAAACCTTCTGAAGAAGATGACAGCATGATCAGCGAAATGTCAAGTCAATTTAGACGACCGCGGCAAAACCCGGAATAAACAACTTCACCATTGGACAACAGCCGTGAAAGCCTGCATTCTACTCTCTTTATTATATTCCAGAAATTTTTAAGAAAAAATAAAGAAATTTTAAGGAGAGTATATTAGAGCGAATATATTAAGATGACAGAAGAGCGAAACTGAACTACGAGGTGTAATAACCGAACTGGCCGAACTGCTGTCATAACACTTTTTATTCGTTACCAATTACAGTAGCGACTTTTTCGCCTTCAATGTGGGTACTCACCTTGGCGATCTCTACACCGCTCCATATGACATTTCCATTGTTGAAAACAGTGCTGAAAGTCCGCTTCTGTCAGCTTTTTCAGAACCTCCGTCGCTTTTGCGTTAACCGCTTCCACACTTTCGAATTTTGTTCCCTTCAGCGCCGATTTGAGCTTGGGAAATAAAAAAGAGTCACAGGAGGCAAGGTCGAGCGAGTATGGTGGATGTTCCAACACAGTAATGCCGTATTTTGCAAAAAAAACGCTTTCACAGACAAAGCAGAATGGGCCGGTGCAATGTCTTGGTGAATCTTCAATGATTTGATCTTCCAAATCGGGCGATTGTCTTCTCACACGCTCACGAAGGGCCGTCAGAACCTCGATGTAATAATGTTGATTGACCGTTTGAAAAAGACGATCGACTGCCATGTCGAAAAAGTTTAAAAGTCTGGGCAGCAGCTAAAGGCCGCTACACACTCATTAACGCGCATGCAACAACGTATTAAGCTGTTGTCTACATACGCACAAACTTGACTGACAGTCTTTCACGTAGTAGGTGTGGTGTACGGACATGTCGTGCAGCGAAGACGAATTAATTGTAATGGCAGTGGCGTGCGCATATGCTATTAAAAAAAAAACAAAAAAACAAAAAAGATTTGGTTCGCCAAAGGCAAGGGTGTTCTCGGTATAATTCGATGAACTCCCGTAGGAAGTCCCGAGACATTGTTCTTAAATCAGACATTACAACCTGTAAACAATAAATACATTAGTTTAGGCATATGTACATACAATAATTATTACTAATGTATGCACAAAATATTTAAAACATTGCTTCCCGACGACGCAGCTCCTGATGAATGCACGGTGAAGCAGACAAATTTGCCTCCACACGTTGAGACTTGTCTGTTTTTTGATGCATGCGCATTCAAAATATCAAGCGAAGACAGATAATTTGAACGTGACGTGCTGCATGAATGCGCATTCAAGTACGTAGCGTTTTAAAGCCTGGTTCTCAGAGCTTCGTCGTGTCGCTCGCGACACATCGCCGACCAATAAAAACGTTTTATTTAATTTCCCCTACATCCCACCAAGTTTATTTTATTGTCGCTGAGACTGCCGTGTTAGCCGAAATATTTCAACTATCAATCTGTCGCGAGTCGCTCTTCTTAGTTTGTTTATGTAAATGGCCATTTTTTCATGGTTTCGGCGTGACAAATATCCACTTCGGCTGTACTTCCGTATACGTATATCTCCAAATCGTTTAAAATTTGGTATACGGGGTTTTTTTTGGTGTGATGAGTACGAATCTGCGTATAAAAATATCCGCAAGTGCCCGCAAGTGTCCATAAGTGCCCACAAGTAAGGTTAAAATGCGTGAAAATCGCTAAATGAAAGTGTTGGATATCTCGCTTATCAGTATGGATTTCAGTATTCGGCACTATGTGTTTTTTTATTAAAGAAAGCAAAGTTACTTCGTCTCTCTTATTCTTTGGGAAAATTTCGATCCTGTATTTTTTTGGTTCTCCGTGTACAATCTTTCCTAGAAGCCACGATCCTTCGACAACTCGTCCACGTTCGTATTTTCGACGTCCACTTTTATACTCGTCAATCTCAACAATAACACCTTCACCTAGAATTTGGCCTTCCCCGACAAAACTATTAGTACCTAGTTCATTAAAAAAAATTAGTTTTCAAATAAACTGGAGCACTAAGCACTTATGGACACTTTCGGGCACTTGGAGGTATTCTCGTATGCAGATTCGTGCTCAGCACACCAAAAAACATCCGTATACCAAATTTCAAGCGATTTGAAGATAGTCCGTATACGGAAGTAGATACCTATATCTAGAACTTCCGCAAACAGAAACTGTCTATTTAGATGTTTTGTGACAAACTGCAATATTTCAAATTCAGACCGTGGTATTCCGTGTCGCGACTACTGCAAGTAATAAACATATTTTTAAGTAGTGGGGAAATGTCGCGGCGACATGACGAAGCTCTGACAACACCAGGCTTAAGGCTACACACGAACGTTGTTGCATGCGCGTTGAAGAACGCACGTTCATGTCTTGAGACCTGAATGACCGTGTGTAGGGGCCTTAAGAGAAATCGCTCGCTTAAAAAGCGATGAGAAGAGACGCCGAATTTGCTTCATATCTTTTCCCACTCCGTACGTTAATCTTCTTTATTGTAACAACGTCGTAAAAATAAATACATAATGTATCGGGATATTGTTGTTTCCAGTATATTGTTTGGAAACGATCGGCCATAAAATCGGACGGTTTACTTTATGGAGCCAGTTCCGTCCCCTATACGTTATCCGTTGAATTTATGGCGAATTAACATAAATTTGAGATAGATAATTGCTCTCAATTTTTTATTGGGGAACCGTTAATGGGAAAGTTCGGCTCGATCAGACGGCCCGAAAATGGCCCCCGAAAAAAAAAAGGTACCTCGTTTATTTACGATGTCTCTCTAGACTATTTTACGACATGGCATATAAATACGCAGTATATAAATATGTTACGTCTTAGCACAAAATATACGCAAACAGATCAGCAGACTTCTTTACGACTTGCTTTTAACTCAAAAGATATACATAAGCCGATAAATTAGCCCGTTTTTATAATGCTTTACCCAACAATGTAACAATTTAATTATGCTCCATTTATGTAGGTAGTGTATTTATGAAGACATCAAATTGGTGATAAATTAAATAGAACAGGTTTAGTTTTTAAGATAATTAGATAATTTTAATGGTAAAAATAAGTTAATTTTGAAACAAATGTAAGATTAATTGCCTTGAAATTTGCTTGGAATTGACGGGATATTGTATTTTCATCAAAATTATACATATATACTGAATTTGTAGAAATAGTTTTAAATTATATTAGAATCCATAAATATGAGTTTTCATTGAACATTTTATATCGCATATTACTATTACATATTGAAACATTGTACATTAATATACAGTGTGGAACAGCCAAATGGAATAAATTCAGTAGCTCCATTATTATGCATTTTTTTAGAAAATCCTGAGTCACTTCAATTTCCAATTCTAAAATGACACCTTGCGACGTAAAAATGTCATCCCTAAATTCAACCCCCTTCAGGTGACAGCTACAACCCCTAAATTTTCAAATTGGAAGTAGGGGCTTGTGATACTTCATTTGTTCAGGTCTTTTCATTCTCTATTGCAAAATGCAAAACTGCTATAGTTTTAAATTTTATTGCAGAAATTAACAAGAAAAAAAAAGTTATTCCAGCGTAGGAAATTCGTTACATTAAAATAAAAAACAAATCATTATTAATGCAGCAGATGTTCAATATGCATGCCTCGAGCATCTTAGCAGCATCCTAGACCTAGACGTAAATAGAAATGTCTTCTAACGTTAGTTAACATCTGCGGGGTAATCGACCTAATTGCAAGTATTATTCCTCTTCTTAAATCAGCTAAATCGTCGGGTTTGGTTTTGTAGACCATACTTTTTACATATCCCAATAGGAAGAAGTCTAACGGCGTAAGATCAGGTGATCGTGCAGGCCATTCTACAGAACCACGTCTCCCTATCCAGCGATTTGGAAAGATTGTGTGGAGATATTGCCGGACATTGACTTCGTAATGTGCTGGTGCACCATCCTGCTGGAACCATATTGCATTACCTGAAAGTTGTGGGTTTCCTTCAGCTGAATACAGGTCTGCCATCGTCGGTACAACATTATTTTGGAGCAGCGCTAAATAAGTTGTTTCTCCATTCAAATTGCCGTCAATGAAAAAGGGACCAATGATATTTTCTCAATTATTCCTGCCCAAACATTAACTTTCTCAGGGCTTTGCGTGTGTAGTTCCCTCATCCAGCGAGGATTTTCTCTCGACCAGTAACGACAGTTTTGGCGATTAACATGGCCGTAAAGTGTAAATGTAGATTCATCCAAAAATAAAACATTTTCTATTTGTAAAGTATTGTCATCTATCATTTGCATCATTTGTTCACAAAAAGAGAATTCGTCTATCAAAATCGTCTTCCGCGAGCTTATTAGTTGGTACCAGTTTATATGGGTGCATCTGATTTTCTGTCAATTAACTGAACAATTATGCTGAAGCTGTGTGACGAATTGACGTATGTGGATTTTCTTCAAGCATAAGCATTACATCCAATTTCTGATCATCACTGAATTTATTGGGAGGATTTTTCTTTAGCCGCCGTACATGTCCACGTTCCCGAAACTGCTTCTCTATTTTACTTACAGTACCTTGAGATATCGGCGGCATCTCCGGATTTTTCTTGAAATAGGCGAACAACTTCGGCCTCGTTCGTGTTCTGTCTCCGTAACCAATCATCTGCAGAATCGTTATTTTATGCATTTCTGTTAGGTAAACCATCTCTCTGAATTGCAACACGAAAACTAAAACAACAAATTTAACACTGATAACTGTTAACTACTGTTACAATGACAAGCACTTTTCTAGGTAATTTCACTAAAGCTGATAATGCCCAACTTCTTTTTCAGGTTTGTTTTTTTGCTGCTTGCTCGTTTTTGTCGTTCGATTGTCAAGCAAAAAATTGTACGTACTTATTAGTAAGTTTTTATCTTATAGTAGGGAATGTCGGCAATTACAGACATGTATTTTTTGTTATTATTAACATTTCAGAACCTAAAATTTATAAATAGTGTTACTTATAAGAGTTTTATTTTAATATAACGAATTTCCTACGCTGGAGAAACTTTTACTGAATTTATTCTATTTGGCTCTTCCACATTGTATGAATTTTATGATAATTATCATAAATGAATGAATTTTGAAATAATATGAATATTACGTTTGTTTGCATCCGACCAGATGCCATCATAATATGATTATATAACAAAGTAGATCTGGACCATGGCTGTCTCCATGAGGCACGAGCATCCTCCCTCTCCCTAAACTCGGTAATAGCACCAGGGTTGACACGGGCCATCTTTATTATTTTCCCTTTCTTCGTTTGCTCATCAAAGCACGGGCCAACTATCCCTCTCTAACCGTGGGCTTGACTCTGGTGGGTATCCTCGTTATCTGTGATTACAATGCCTTGATGCCCTATCTATCGCTCGCTCATCGTAAACAGACACCCAGGTCTAGTTTTGCAAAATGGACTGCATCCGTGGCGGGTTTACGCGCAACATAACTAGGCATCAACTATCATAAGTCGGATAGTAGCAGTAGTCAATGATTGCTACACAGTGTTTGTCTAATATCGATATGTAGCTGATAATAGTGTAGTTATTCATTCGAAAAGTAACATACTTATATATTGCATAATCTTCTTTTGAGGAATATTCATTAGGTTCAATTACAGAAACTACCCGATACTAAAATCTTCCTTTAGACCATCTCAGCCATAACGGCCCTGACATTCATTATTGTATCCAGAATTCCAGAAAGTGAGATATAACAATAAATACTATAAGGCGCGCTTAATTTATACCAATTTATTAAAAATGGGTATTTTACTTTACTCATCTAATAATGGTTAACGGTATTTCCTCAGTTTTTACTTGTTTGGCAATAACGAAACTTTTGAGTTGTCAACTCTACTAACAAGCAGCTTTACTGTATTAATATTACCAAAAGAAAATGGGACAGTTAAATGAAACCCAGGGAATAGAAATATTAATAATGATAGGATGTGGTGATCGAATTAGGACACAAAACGAGGCTTGCCAAATGATTAATACCAAATATCCTGACACGCAAATATATCAGTCTTCAAAGTCGAATTTAACGGAAATTTAGAGAAGCAAGACACATAAGAGACCTTTCCAGATTTGATCGGCCTTCAGTTTCCGAGAATAAAAATTAAACGTCGTTTTGTCCATTGAAGAAAATCCACATAAACCAATCCAAAAAGTAGCATTGGATAATGAAATTACAAAAACATCTGTAAGAAAAATATTGAAACAAAAAAATTACCACCCATATAAGATAAAACTAATCCGCGAACTTAACGAAGACGATCCAGACCGTCGGTTAGAGTTTTGTGAAACGTTAATGAACATTTGTAATAATGACCGATTTTTTTTCTCGAATATTTCTTCCCGATGACGACATTTTGTATGAATGATGTGGTAAACAGACAAAACTGTCTGTACTGATCTTCCACCAATCCAAGTTGGACCACCATAGCTCACTAGAGCTCACCATAGCTCACCATAGCTCACCATAGCTCACCATAGCTCACTAGAGCTCACCATAGCTCACACCCAATATCCACAGTCTGTCAATTGTTGGGCCGGTGTTAAAGGCGACAGAATTATAGGACCATATTTTTTCGAAGGGACAGGTCAACGTTACTTGGAATTCTTAAGAAATTAATTTATTTCGGACCTATGTGTTATGTTTCCAAATCCTAATAATCCCAGCATTCCAGATGCGCACCTCCACACCTTTAGTAGGGAGGTCTATGGATTGAACGAAGGAGTCTATTCGAGGTTCCACCTAGATCGCCTGACCTAACTCCAATGGATTTCTTTTTTGTGGGGTTATTTAAAACATAAGGTGTATGTAAATAAGCCTACTACTATAGATAATAATAATAATAATAGTAATAATAAATAGTCTTTATTTAATAATAATGCAAATTTACATTGTACGTTATCTTTATAATACAAACAAAGTTAAAGTGAAGTAGACAGGTATTGAAGAGGGAAATTAGTAAATTTCATATGAGAGTTACATTATTATTAAAAAGGCGGGTTACATTATTATTAAATTACACTTTCCTTCTTTTTTTATCGAATTTTAACTTTTGAAGGGTTGCCATTTTAAAATGGGTTCATAGAATCGCGCCAAAATGTAGGAGCATACTGCGTGAAATATGAGCTTTCAAATGATGTATCACAAGTCATATGTTCTAATTTAAGCGTGTCCGAGCATATTTCTAAAAAAATCCTTTAGTTTTTATCGAATTTATACGCGACTTTACTCCCTCACATTTATAATGTATGATTTTAAAAATATTTTGGAACACTCATTTGCTACAAGAAGGTTTATCCATTTTAAACAAACAAAATAGACAGGATTAAATCAATATCAGTGAGGGAAAATTCGGAAATGACATGTCTGGTCATACGTGCTTGAAAAAAAACAAATTCTTCCATTTTTGGGCTGTTTTTCACCCTAAATTCTCATTTTATAGGAAATGGAAGGGTTTAACACAAATTTTGACGATGGAATCGTATTCAGCGCGTGAAAATTCTTCGGAAATAACATGTCTGGTCATACGTTATTGAAAAACACAAATACATATATCCATTTTTTGGCTGTTTTTCACCCTAAATTCTCATTTTATAGGAAATGAAAGGGTCTAGCACAAATTTTGACAACGGGATCGTATTCAGCGCGTAAAAATACTTCGGAAATGATATGTCTGGTCATATGTCCTTGAAAAACACAAATTCCTCCTTTTTGGGCTGTTTTTCACCTTAAATTCTCATTTTATGGAAAATGGAAGGGTCTAGAACACATTTTGACAACGGAATCGTATTCAACGCGTAAAAATACTTTGGAAATGACATGTCTGGTCATACGTTGTTGAAAAACGGAAGAATTTGTGTTTTCCAAGAACGGGCTGTTTTCTAAATTCTCATTTTATAGAAAATGGAAGGGTCTAGCACAAATTTTGACAACGGTATCGGATAAGAAATGATTAATATTTAAAAAAAAAAAAACATATTTCGCACAAAATGTATTTTGATGACAAAAAAAAAACGGGATTTACTGAGAATCTACGCGGTGGAAAGTTTTCCGAGTTAAAAAAAATTCGGTTTCAGCGCAAAAAAATACTTCGGATCTAATAGGTTTACTTTCTGTAGCAGAATTTTTTTTGTAGACCTATGTTATAGTTCCTTATAGTAAAAAAAAACTCCAAACGAAACTTAATAACCAAAAAAGCTAAAGAAGGGGTCTAGCACAAATTTTAACAACGGTGTCGTATTCAGCGCTTAAAAATACTTCTGAAATAACATGTCTGATTAAGAAATGAATAATATTTAAAAAAAATATTTCGCATAAAAACTTATTTTAACGACAAAAAAAAACGGTATTTACTGAGAATCTACGCGGTAGAAAGTTTTCCGAGTCAAATAAAATCGATTTCAGCGCAAAAAAAAATACTTCGGATCTGATAGGTTTAGTTCCTGTAGCAGAGAAGAAAATAGTTCCTGTAGCAAGAAAACATTTTTTGCAGACCTGTGTTATAGTTCCGGAATTGAAATTTTTAACTGCAAGATATTGCACAAACAAACATAAATACGCATGCACGCAATAAAAATAGCTGGAATTTTTCTTGGGCAAGAAAAATTGCGAACTGTAAAGCGGCCTTAATTTGCAAAATTTCACGTAGCCAGCCGTGAACGGTCCGCATCGCGCCGGTCGGCATCCGACGCAAAATAAAAACTTGCACCTAATAGGCAACGCGATAATGCCGAGGCAGCTCCTCTTGCACGTCCGATTCGCCGATACCGATATATTAACTGCATTTCTCCCATCTGTTCTTCATATTCGAGTGGCGTTTCCACTTTTTGCCACCGTTACGCGTTGCGATTGTCCCGACGATTATTAGAGAAACACTTTGCTTAAAAATAACCGGCCGGGCAGCGTGGTGAGGTTTTAAATTCGCGGAGCCAAGCTGGAAGCTCTCGGAAGTATTAGCCCAATCAACGGGGAGAAAACCGGTCACTAATTGTTATCAACAAACAAAAAATATGGTCGTATAGAGAAAATAATTCTAAGAAAGATAGCGTTTTTTGCTACTCGAGTTTTAATGGCGAACATAACCAAAAAAATTCGCAAAAGTCAAAAAAACGGTTTATTGCAAATAAAAAAAAGCTTCAAGTCCTACACAAGAAAGTTAAATTAGAAAATTGTAGGTCTTAAAAATACGCGTCGATTGAGATTTGAACGAAAAAAATCGGTTCATAAACATTTGAGAAAAATTTAAAAAAAAACGTCAAAAATAGAGTTTTCGTATTTTTGCTGTATAAATTCCAATTTTGTTTGCACAGACTTCTTGTTAACTACAAATATAGCCCAAGACAAGCGGAAAATGATCATTTTTTTCAAAAATTCAAAAAAGTTTTATTTTTTCGAGTTATGTATAACGATTTAAAAAAAAAAGACGTTTTTAAAATTCAGCTTTTACAGAGGAAAAAATGATCGTACAAAAACGATCATGGGCTCATTTTATTCGCGAAGACTTGTAATTTCATGCTATTAAAAAAACAAATCGCTTTTATTTAATTTTTGCATAAAAAAATGCGTTGTAAAATTGTATCATTTTTTAGAACCGGTTTTTTTCGAATAACTTTTAATTTTGGTTTTACATTTTTGGCCGTTGCATATTTGAAAACTGGCATTCAAAACACGCATTAAAAAAATTAAAGTCCTACGACCTCAGGGAGTCGAGATAATTTTTTTAAGCGGAGGAAAAGATAATTTTGCGAGCGCGATCGATTTGAAATTGTGTTTAGTTTTCGATGCGCCCAAGCAGAGTGTCCCTCCACTCTGTCGCCGTGCGCTGGCTAGCGCGTGCCGCACCCAACGCTGTACTTTCGCAAACAATTATGTCAACTTAATTTATGCGAAATGATTTGAAATATTTTTTTTTAAGAAAGTAAAAGTCTGAGATCTATTTCGCGTAAAAATGAAGTCAATCGGAACGTATACAGCGCTGTCAGGAATTACAAAAAAAAAATTCTCGGCTCCCTGAAGTCGTAAGACCTTAATTTTTTTTTAAAATGCGTGTTTTGAATGCCAGTTTTCAAATATGCAACGGCCAAAAATGTAAAACCAAAATTAAAAAAGTCATTCGAAAAAAACCGCTTCGAAAAAATGATACAATTTTACAACGCATTTTTTTATGCAAAAATTAAATAAAAGCGATTTGGTTTTTTAATAGCATGAAAGTACAAGTCTTCGCGAATAAAATGAGCCCATGATCGTTTCTGTACGTTCATTTTTGCCTCTGTAAAAGCTGATTTTTGAAAACGTCTTTTTTTTAAATCGTTATAACTCGAAAATATTAAACTTTTTTTGAATTTTTTAAAAAAGGATCATTTTCCGCTTGTCTTGGGCTATACTTGTAATTAACAAGAAGTCTGTTCAAACAAAATTGGAATTTACACAGCAAAAAATACGAAAGCGCGATTTTTGACGTTTTTTTTTTAATTTTTCTCAAATGTTTATGAACCGATTTTTTTCGTTCAAATCTCATTCGACGCGTATTTTTAAGGCCTACAACTTTCTAATTTACCTTTCTTGTGTAAGACTTGGAGCTTTTTTTTATTTGCAAAAAAACGTTTTTTTGACTTTTGCGAATTTTTTTGGTTATGTTCGCCATTAAAACTCGAGTAGCAAAAAACGCTATCTTAGAATTTTTGTTCTCTATACGACAATATTTTTTGTTTGCTGATAACAATTAGTGACCAATTAACATGGGGGCTTTCGCTCGTTGATTGGACTAATATGAATACTAAGTAGGTACTGAGGTCAAATGACGTCGTCGATGATGACACGAAACATGTTTTAATCTTTTGCTCAGGAAGACAAGTCGCCAAATATTGAAACTTTGAGGCAAACAACAGCCCATATACACTAGGAGCAGAAATTAAGGGATATAAAAAAAAATCCCAAATTTCAAAGAGCTATAACTTGGGGAAACATAGTCGTAGGGAAAAGAAGAGAAAAGAAAATTGAAGCTCCAAGTTTTTAGTTTTTGGATCTTGAGGTTAAATTTTTTTTCATCATTTTCATTAATCCGCAATTTTTAAGTAATCATAAGAAAACCATCGAAAAAAAAAAATACGAAATTTTTGCTTGTCTTTTGAGGTCCACGGACCTCAATAATTGTTTTTTTTCGATTTGTTCATCATAAAGGTCTTTTAGACAATTTAATTCATTACTTTGACCTGTTATTGAGCCCTGTACGATGATTTTTTGCTGAGTTGTCGCCGTTCAAAGCAAAAGAGTCATAGTTGACTTTTATAATAATCAATTACTTGGGAAATACTGAACGTACAGAAAAATTCAAGTAGGGTGTCGAAAACTACAAAGTATCCTTTAGAAATAGTAGTGATTGGTGTTTTCTAAAAAAAACGAAATTGTTGATTGAAAAAGAGGTAACAAATTGCATAATTAGGGATATTTGCATATTTTAGCATAACTTTGCAAATAAAGGATGGACTAAGGATCTTGACCGCAACTTTTCTTTCTTTTTTCTTTCATAGTTCTCGGAATGATTAAAATTGTCGTTTGTGTTAAAAAACAATGTAAGGTTCGATTTTTTTCCCTCCGACCATTTTTCCCCAAGTTACAGCTCTTTAAAAATCACCTAAAAAGTTGGGATTTTTTATATCCCTTAATTTCTACGCCTAGTATATTATGTCTAGAACGAACTATTTGAAATACTTAGATAAACTGTAATGATAAAGAACACCAAACATACAGGGTGCCTCCTTTTGTTTATGCACTAATGTATGTAAACCTTCGTAACGAAGCATGGGACCCACATCATATTTTAAATGGTCATTACTAGACCAAAGTAGAAGGTTGTAATAAAAAAAAATGCCAAGAAACTTAATAATCTGATAAATACAGTATTTTTATACCTGCAATTTTATCGATTTCGAGATCTGTAAAAGTTGTGGTAATTTGAATTTTTATTTCACCCCAGCATTTAGTATTTTGAAATTTTTAAATCTTTAAGGAAAATAAAATTTTGCAAAAAACATAAGAATAAAATATTTTTATATTCTAGTAATAATTTTGAAAAAAAAAAAAAACAAATTATTTGCAAGACCTACTGGTGAAGCATGCGCTGAAAGTTTCTCATTTGATGTTTTTTTGCTATTACAGCCTTCTACTTAGGTCTAATAATCATCCCATAAAATATAATATGAGTCGCATGCTTCCTTACGAAAATACGAGAATCTGATATTCCACCAGCCGCCACTGGTACGGTGTTTCTTTCTAAACGATCTCAAAGACGACCAAAATATCTAATCTGGAAGCCTCTCAACAAGCCAAGTGTGCCATGGAATTATATGAAGACAGTTGAACGTTATCTAGAGTCACTTAAACTTCATATTCATTATGTATGGGTTCATTGTATTCATTATTAGTATGGGTGGAAGTTTTGCTTTAGTTTCATTTTCATTTATTTTTAACTAACTAAAATATTAGCCCTTTTTGGGTATCAATCAGTCAATTTGGAACTATTATTGCAAAATTTCCAAAATCACTCCTGTTTTCAGTATGCGGTCTGATGTTCGTTTTTTGAGTCCGCAAGTATTTTCAAAAATCATGTCTGACATATAAATCTGCAAATGCAGTGAGGATAAAGACTACTGACTTGATGAAACATATTTTTTTAGAAATTCTTTAGAAAAAAATGACAACCAGTTTGCAAAGTTAATTTTCTCTAGTTTTCCAGAGTTAAATAATAAAAAAAAAAAACAATATAAAAAAAATTATAATGTTTGTAAGTCATTTTCACAAAGAAAAACTTTTGAAGAATGCTTTTTCCAAGCCCCTATACGTTCACACTTATTTTAACGTTCTTTTTGGAATAACTGGATCGAAAGGAATAGCCCACTGATTCATTGGCCTCTAAGATCGCTGGATTTAAGTCCAATGGACTGTAGTTTTCTGGGTGTAACAAAAAACAAAATGTACAAGAATCGTCCAAGAAAGACAAATATTGACGATCCATGCCTGTCGATTAGTCAGTCCAGTTGAATTAAGGAAAGTTGTGTATCAGAACAGAAAATGCATTGAAAAATATATTCTTTCAGAAGATGGTTTAGTAGACCGGTCATTGCTCAAATTTGTCCAATCTTGGAAGTTCCTCAACCAAGATTCTTTTTTTCTGAATCCTTTCTTTCCTTTTATTGCGCCTTTCATAACGTTTTATACCATCAAATAATCGCCTCGATTTATATGGCATAGACAGGTATAATGTTTTTGATGATAGTTCACAGTTTTTTGCTGTGTCCAAAGCGCTTTAAAACCTCTACTTTTGTAGTTCCAACTCTCCAAGGTGCCTTCAATAGGTATGCGTCTAAAGCCTCATGTCAATTGATTCCATTGTTTTTACAATAGTTTTACTCGCCTAATGAATAAACAATGAAACAGACTCATAACAAGTTGTCAAATTGATTCACTTGTTTTTCTATATAGCCAACTTCTTCATGTATAAAAGCAAGTGAATCAATATCTACTAATTGCAGAAAAACTTGTACTACGTAATTAGACTATTTCTATACTTTATTTTAATGCAATTGGCCGACCTTGCATCTTTTATTGCAATTTAATATACCAAAATTCGATATCACGGCTTCGGCCGTTTTAACGTGACGTTACCGTTTCCAGATTTTTCAGCAACCCTGTATATAAAATACAAACTGTGCGGTCAATTGTACCTACATGTTAATTTAATATATGTCAAACGTATTACCTACTGCTGAATTTAGATCCAGCGGTGCTTGGCAAGTAACTCCACAGCTGTGTCGGCAACACTTGGTGATTCCCCGGCACTGCGTGTCGACGCTGCACGTGTCCAGGCAAACTGCGGCAAACGGCGACAAAGACGTAGCGTTGAGTGGACAAGAACCCGGCTTGCTACCTCCTTTCAGCAGGCATCCTTTCACGCACTGAAACAGAACGAGCGAAAATACAGTGGCAGCCACAACTTCGTGTCGAATCACTTTGTATCCAGATTTTAAAATATTGTAGGTTGTGTCAAATTTTATCGAGTTATTTTAATATTCCGGAATTTTTTCTTGAAAACGTTGAACTTACGGAGAAAATTACCAAGAACAAAGAGTTCTTAGAATTACCCATTCAATACGTATGAATTTTTCCGGAGTAATTTGAACGATTTTTTTTATTTTGCAAAAATTTTGCTAACTGCAAAATCAAAAAAGCTCCTCGAAAAATTTGGAAAAAATTCAGCACACAAAATTTTAAGCACTTTTTATTCTTGGTAATTTTATCCATTCATTCATATTGTCTGAGATAAAAATTCATCAGCGTTTTCGTGAAAATTTTGCAATTCGGGCGCCATTTTGAGAACACCAAGGTGAAAAATCAAACTTCGAACTGTATATCCTTGAAATTCAGATATTTACTCCACCGGTTAGAAGGGTTCTAGGTCGATGGCATGCCTGAAAGCTTTTGAAAATCGATTTCCAAAAAAAAATAGTGCGAAAAAAATCATGCTTTTTTTATAAAAAATCCCCATTTTCTTATGGTTAATAACATTTTTCGCAAATTTGGTGTACACGATCGGAAAGAGCTTGCCTTAAACTTTAAGAATATGTCTTTCAATTTTTTTGAGTCGCAAATAGTTATAAGTCTCCAAAGAGCGGTATACCGCGAGGGACATTCTGGACCGAAACGGGTTAAGACAAATTTGTAATAGTGCATTTACAGATCCGTTAAGTGAGTGCAAAATTGTATTTTTATTATGTCAGTAATACATCAGTAGATGCCGAATGGTCGTTGTCAAAATATTATCAATATTATCATTCCAAAATATTTATTTTGTAAAATATTATCAAAACATTTCCATCACAACGGACAAGACTCTCTATAGAAACTATAGAGACTTATCTGACGCTACAAAATGTTTACTAATTTTCTCCAGTTCGTGATAGTACTGTTAACCAAGTTACGTCGTCAAGCTAATTAAACGGAGAAGTTATATTTATTATAACTATATATTTATCTATTTATCCGGATTATATATTTATCTGGTTATAAAGTGTGAATTTATTGCTTTTGTGACTATATTTATTAATAAACTATTTATAAGACTAAATACGAGGTGTGTAAATTAAATAATGAGACTAGCAACGTAGTGCCCGATCTAGCAACACTAATGCACCTTCAGTACAAGTCTGAACGTGTTAGAGTCATTTGTTTGTTCTTTGTGACTGTTTTCGTAAACCGTTTTTTTTTCTAGTGCGTTTTAAAAATGAGCGACATTAATTTTGAGCAAACGGAGCTACGAAGACAGTGTTTTTTCAAGACGCCAGATTTTTCGGTGGTAGGGGAGACCGAGGAGAGTTGTGACAGAGGAGAATTGTGACATAGTCGATTTCTCGGAACTTATGACCGTTAGCGAATCGTTTTTGAGGAGTGCTATTCGATGCAATCGCGACAACTACGCACGGAAAGCGATTGTGAGTGTGGGATTTGTATACAAAAAATTGCAAAAAGTAAGTTCTTTACCAAAAATACTTGATTGCATATATATCGTTACGTATTTTGTTTACATTGTTGTCATATTTTTCGACGTATGTTTTAGTCTTTCAACTCTCCTAGTGTAGTATTTTTTTTGTGTTGGCATTTTGTTTCGAAATTACGAATTGCTATTCTGACCGGTTCACGATTTTTTGCACCTAGGCGAGTTGTGACATCTTGTCACAACTCTCCTATTATTTAAGAAAGAGGAACCAACCGAATAGTCGCAAGATCAAATCTGCTGTGCTTACTGACACAACTACCAAGGATGAAATTGTTGCCATAGAAGCCAGTAGAAAGGTAAAAAATATAAAAATGCGTGATTTAAGCGAGAAAAACAAGAAGCCTAAAAAAGTAAAGAAGAATACTAATAAGAAAAGAAAAGTTGATTATGATTAAGAGGATGAAGCCGAAGAAGATGCAGAAAATAATTGTTTTTGCTTGTGTTGCCTCAAGACCTTTGCCAATAGTAAATCAAAAGAGAAGTGGGTTCAGTGCCTCGAATGCAAAGGCTGGTCTCATGAAGCTTGCACTGGGGGCGAGCTTCAATACGTCTGTCATAATTGTTTATCAGATTAGATTTTGATTTTCAGACTGATTTTAACATAACAGATCTCAGAAAGATGCCATATTTTACTATTTAAGATATTTAAACTTTTTATGTCAATGTTACATGTTATTTTAGTTCGTACAGAGATGCCAAATAATGATTAAAGTACTTCGTTTCAAAACAAATGTGTTATTTATTTATCATTAATATAATAATATTTTTTATTCACCAAATAGTCTAAATACATAGGTGTCACAACTTATCTCGGTGTTAGGAGAGTTGTGACACGGGGAGGAGTTTCTGTTTTCGTAGATTTTCTCAGAAACCTTACTACTTTTATTAATTTTGACGATTATTTCTTAAAGAGTATGGATTGAGCTACATTAACTCATACAGCTCATGGATGTAGAATGTTACAACTCTCCTCGGTCTCCCCTATTCTCAGAAGGAAGAGAGTCGATTGAAGATGAACCATGCAGCGGAAGGCCTTCATCTTCAAGATCCGATGAAAATGTCGATACAATACAGATTAACATTTGACAGAAAATTTCAGATTATTTCACTTGCTCTACATGGTTTCTACTTCTTCTAATTTTGACCACTTATTTTGAAAACATATTCTCTATCTGTATGAGTCACTCGTAGTCAATTGATTATATTTAATAGTTACATTTCAATCTTTAATTTCTCGATAAGTAATGAATAAAAAATGAAGGTTGATCTGCAAATCAGTATAATACGCACGTATTTAATTAACATATCTCTTTAAAACATTGAACGTGAATGACTCTTTCAGATGTATTTGCAAATATTGAGAATGGTAAAAACAAAGAGAATCGATAGAACTGTACAATTCGATATTACATAATCTACAGATTTTTTAAAGATAAATTTTATTGAAGAGTTGTTCATTTCATCATTAATATTTCCAGTTTCATAAGACTTAGTTTCAAAAACGGTCAACTTCAAATTCATTGAGCTAGTTTGATTTACCTCCAGTCGACAATCTGGACAAAATATTTAAACTGAAAACGTTCACTCTTTCCTCTATTTAAAACTGTCCCCATTTTTCAAAAGACATTTTTTGTCTTAGTTTGAAAATAATAGAATACAACTGCAATCAAAAGTAGCAAACTTATGTTCGTTTCTCTAAATCTTAGACCAAGAAGTACACAATCTCATAAAGTAATAAATGAAACTCATAAATTCCTAGGAATAGGATTTTAATATATTGCATCTAAAATTTTCTCAAGCACCAGCGTATCTCATGGTCAGCGCATATCATGAAATATATACTGCAAGATACAGTACAATTATTATTAATAGTTAGCCTAAAATTCTTCTTACGAAAATCTTTGAACTACCATTCTCTAGATACTTACGGATGTCTTATGCATACACGGTGGAGACTTTAACTGGAATATATTCGCTAGCGGGGTGGTGAATGATTTTTCAAAAAATTCCCGAGACACCAATTTTAAACGTATTTACCTACATTTTTCAAGTAATGTGAAAAATATAGCCCTTCAGGGGTGGCTGAAACCACCCTCGACATGATTTTTTCAAATGCAACCCTATGGCTTGTGACCCCTCATTGTAAAGCTGGTGGAAAGAGGAATCCAACGCACTGATCAAATTTTAATTGTTAGTATGTTTGTAGGGTTGCATACAATTAAAACGTAATTTTATAGTTTAATTTATTTTTAACGCAACAATTTCGTACTCAAAATGTGTGTTGTTTAGTTTTGGAATGTAAACCTTACTTTTCATATGTCCCCATAAAAAATTCCAAGCAATTTTTTTGCCACAACTGATATTTGTTATTTTTTGCTAGTGTTTTTACACGGCCGCAAAGAGTAATTTAGTTTGTATGCTGTATTCAAAGTTTGAAACGAAATGTTATTTCAAATTGGCGAAAATATCTTATTTAACTGAATCACTAAAAATCGAAATTTTGATGATGATTGGATATGGTGATAGGGCGCGAACTCAATGCGAAGTTGTTCGCTTGTTTCGAGAAACGCATCCTGACTTGCCACCACTAAATCAAGGTACCATTAGTAAAATTGAGGCACAATATCGAGAAATGGGTCATGTCAGGAAAGTACCGAGTAAGAGGCAGGCTGTTGTTGATGACGACACGAAGTTGAATTTGTTGCTTGCTCTAGAAGAAAATCCAATCACTCCAGCCCGTCAACTGGCCCGTGATAGTAATCTTAATCACAAAACAGTTTTAAAAATACTTAAATATGAGAAAAAACGCCCATATAAAATGCAAGCTGTTCAAGAGCTACTTGAAGATGATCCAGATCGACGAGTGGAATTTTGCGATTTATTGATGACTTGTATTGATCAAAACCAGTTATCTTTAGAGTCGATAGTTTTCTCTGACGAGGCTACTTTTACATTAAATGGGCACGTAAATCGCCAAAATTGTCGTTACTGGGCTGAAGAGAACCCCCATTGGATGAGGGAACTTCATACTCAGCGCCCACAGAAAACTAATGTGTGGGCCGGAATAATACAAGATAGAATTGTTGGACCATTTTTCTTTGATGAGACTCTTAATGGCGCAAGATACTTGCGTTTACTCCAGCACGAACTAATGCCAGTGCTATGTCATTTATTTCCAAACCCCTTAAACCCTAACTTGACCGACGAGAGGTTATGGTTTCAGCAAGATGGGGCCCCACCACACTATGCTGCCATTTTTCGTCAGTATCTGGACAGAAGTTTTCCCGGTAGGTGGATTGGGAGGCGAGGTAATATTGAGTGGCCAGCAAGATCTCCAGATCTTACACAACTGGATTTCTTTTTGTGGGGACATCTTAAAAGTAGGGTTTATATTCAAAAACCCAACAACATAGCAGATCTGCAGGAAAGGATAAGAGAGGAAATCGGAAAAATAACACCGCAAATGTTGCATAATGTAAGGGACGAAACCTACCACAGACTGGGATGCTGACAACAAGTGAATGGTGCACATTTTGAACAATTGTTACATTGAAAATAAATTTAATTTTTAAATTGTTTTAATTGTATGCAACCCTACAAACATACTAAAAATTAAAATTTGATCAGTGCGTTGGATTCCTCTTTCCACCAGCTTTACAATGAGGGGTCACAAGCCATAGGGTTGCATTTGAAAAAATCATGTCGAGGGTGGTTTCAGCCACCCCTGAAGGGCTATATTTTTCATATTACTCAAATGTAGGTAAATACATTTAAAAGTTGACGTGTCTCGGGAATTTTTTGAAAAATCATTCACCACCCCGCTAGAGAATATATTCCAGTTAAAGTCTCCACCGTGTATAGTAATTTATATACTCATAAAGTAATTTGCTTATCATCCTCACAGTTATACTGGTGCAAGAATGTTTAGTGGTTAGAAGTTAAGAAATACTTGTAGATACCACACTTCCAAATACTTCATAATAAGGTGAATACAATTCAATGTGTGTCAACATTTATGGAAAAATAATTACTGGTACGAAAAATATATAAAAAAAAAAACTCTTTTTATTTTTAAGAACAATGTAGAAAGAAACTCCTTAAAACAAGATATTGAACTGTAGATGGAAAATGGATTTGACCGAGATGAGATCTTTGATCTCTCCTGAATTTATGACGCTCTAGACTCTAGATGTTGAAAGAACTTCAGAAACATGAAGTCATGGTATTTATTGACGTATATTTTTTGTCCAGAATTATGTATTTTTAATAAGGAACCACAGTTGTGTATGCGAGATTATAAAAAAATCTTTTAGAACAGTCGTGCGAGGAAAATTGTTTCACAATTCTTATTTTATGTAAAGTATGAAGTATTAAAATAAAATTGTGACTGCTCCAAGCTTCTCACGAAACGACTACCCTGTGCGACGTTAAAAATCCACTTAGTTTCATGCTAGCGACTACTGTTACGACTATTCGGATTTCCAATCGAGAGCTAATGGAAGATAAACAATAATCACAAGACGTCTGCCGAAATGAATGTGCGAAAACCGCTTCTGAGCCGATTACTAATTATTTATGGCGATTAAGGGAGCGAAATCGTGTTCAAATTGCTAACTGGCGTAGTAAGATATCATTATAACGAATTAGGTCGGTACCTGAACAGCTAAGAGGCATTTATGGGAATCCGAATCGACCAATTAGGCTCGTCTTCATTCGCATGGGAACGCCGAGCCAAGAATACGGCGAACACTGTATATAGAGCCGATATATTTATCGGTTTTATCGGGTAGGCGGCCTTGTGAGAATGGCGCAAACGTTGAGGAATGTTCTCTATTTCGGAAGGATCCGATAGTATAAATGGTACAGTGCAGCAACAGTAACTTTGCCCTTGGCCGCAGTAGCCAAAACCTGAAATTGTGCTTATTTCTTTTGCAGCTGCAAGCGAGAAGTACAGTCTGTTATTGTCTATCTGTGGATACCTCTTATACGAGGTGTGTAAATTAAGTAATGGGACTGGCAACGTAGCGCCTGACCTAGCAACACTACGGATACGAGACTTCATGCACCTTCAAGTCATTTTTGTTCCTTGTGACTCTTTTCGTAAACCGGTTTTTTCTAGTGCGTTTTAAAAACGAGTGACATTAATTATGAGCAACGGTGTGCTATCAGGTTTTGCTTCAGAGCTGGACACAGCGGAACGGATACTTTTGCAAAACTTGAACACGCCTACGGAGACAAGAGTGTTTTTTCAAGAGCTCAGGTTTTTCGGTGGTTTTAAGGCATTCTCAGAAGGAAGAGAGTCGATTGAAGATGAACCACGCAGCGGAAGGCCTTCACCTTCAAGAACCGATGAAAATGTCGATAGAATACGAGATCTTGTGTGCTCGGATCGTCGGTTGACCACAAGAATGATCGGGGAAGAGTTAAATTTGAATCACGTCACTGTTCTTCAGATTATGACCAACGAATTGGGAATGACAAAAATCTGCGCAAAAATGGTTCCAAAAACCTTTCGCAGGAAAGAAAGGTGTCTTGACTTTTTGGAATCGATTGAAAATTATCCCAATTTTATGGAACGTGTCATTACTGGTGATGAGACTTGGGTGTTTGAGTACGACCCGGAAACCAAGCGCCAAAGCATGGAATGGCACACTTCAAGCTCTCCAAGATCCAATACAGCAATAATGAGCAAGTCGAAGATCAAAAGCATGCTAATTTGCTTTTTTGATAGCCAGGGAATTGCCCACAAATAGTTTGTGCCTCCAGGCCAAACAGTAAATCAACATTTTAGACATAGGTTCTTGAAAAACTTCGGATTCTGGATGTTGTATCACGACAATGCGCCTTGTCACACAACCATTTCAATAAACGAGTTTTTAGCCAATAAAAACATTCCTGTGGCCCCTCAGCCTCCTTATTCGCCTGACTTGAGTCCTTGTGACTTTTTTCTCTTCCCGAGATTGAAGACTCATCTCAAGGGACATCATTTTGGGACCATAGAAAACATTCAAACGGCTGTAACCGACCAGCTGAAGGCTATTCCAGTATATGAGTTCCAGCAGTGCTATGAGGAGTGGTAGAACCGTCTCCAGCGCTGTGTGGCTTCCAAAGGAAGTTATTTTGAAGGAGACAATACTGAATTGTAATTATATGCGATTAAAAAAATTTTAAAAGCCAGTCTCATTATTTAATTTACACACCTTGTATATCTGGAGTAGGTATGGTCATACTACGTCGTACTACGTTCGTTGTGAGCAATTCTCGGGCAAAGATATTCTCGAGGATATTCTGGTTGTACCATTCATGCATTTAATATTGCTTTACTAGTACAGCGTCCCCTTTTTTGAGAATCACATTTTGTTTCCGACTACACTTGTTTCTCTTCGTTTTTTTTATTCTGTGAGAACTGTCGCTCTACAAAACTTACGATGTCTTTACTTCATATCTAACTCTATTTGTCTTCATGCCTATTTTCCACTCAATTCCTCATTTCCAAATTTTCTTGTCTCTCCTTGAGACACAGGCGTTTACGATTTCCTCGGTTGAAGACAAGAGACTGTAAGAGATGTATTGTACCGGGTGACACGGGGGATATGTAACAGGTTCTATCTTCTTTTACTAAATTTATAGGAATTGTGTAGCTAGTTATAATAGTGCTTTTTTCAACATTATTTACAATCTCCGGTTTAAGTAGAAGTCGACCCAACTTTCTTATTTTAAATAGAACCATGTATATTTTTAGCTTATATTATTCGCCTTAAAATTATCCTTTCAATCATATATAACATGATGGTATTTGTTTCTTTACTGATAGTTAAAATGAACTTTGTTTAAAAAAGTCAAGTCGCCCATGACGCAATGTCCAAAATCTTTTGAAGCTTAGTGGGCTGTGAAATCAAAAAACAACTACTGAAACGTTATGAACATCATATTTTCTTAACTTCTCAATTTCTCAACCCGCTACTCATAAATATTTTTTTAGTTTTACGAAAAAATTCGTAAAAAACTCGAATTATATTAAAAACTAAGATAGAAACACATTATTTTTATTTTAAGTGGTTGTAAGGTTTTACTGCCTAAGCTACCTAACTGTTTGTTTCTTTTTGTCATGTAGAAGTAGCCTGCTCTCTCTATTTCAAAAGGATATTCCTAATTTGTACAAAAATAATAGTGTAATGGGGGGACATTTTTAGTTTTATGTTGGAAAATGAAGAGACTATGCTAACTCTACGTGTCAAAAATAAAAGTCAGTTAGGTACTTTACACCCAGTGAAAATAAAAATAAGGTGTTCCTATCTTAGGTTTTAAAATATTTTGGGTTATTTTTCGACTTTTTTCTTAAAACCGAAAAAAAACATAAGGTAGCAGGAATGAACTGCGTTAAAAAAATATATTCATAGCGGTTTAGTAGTGGTTTTTCGATTTTACAACTCACTAAGCTTCAAAAAATTTTCTACATTGCGTCATGGGAGCCTAGGCTTTTTGTAATAAAATGAATTTTAATTGTCGATAAAAAAAACCAAATGCCACCATGGTTGAAACGAGAATTTTAATGCGAATAAGATAACCTAAAAAGATATACAGGTCCTATTTCTCCAAACCAATTATGAAATACAAGGTATCCGGAAAAAATGTTTAGAGTTTTTAATCACCCCCCCCCCGAATTCTTTAAACGATTTTTTTTTTTCGGAAAGCCGGTATATCCTCTCGGTAGACCTCACACGTTAATAAGAACTTAAAACAGCGCTCAAAGCCGTAAAAGAAATAAATGTTAGATAGCCACCTCTTCAAGGCTCGTTTTTGTCTCCGGCAATTTGTCAGATGGCAAATAAACTTTAACGAGGCGGGCAATATCAGTTTCTCGGGCAGATTAACATACAGTTTCATTCACAAAGACGTGCGCCGATGGCATTTGATAAGAGCAAAGCGCAGTGCCCGAGATTGTGCCGCCGCCGTAACAATGCTTTTGAATCGCTTCTGGTCGTTTCGTTTGCGTTACTAACTTTAGAAATTGAAAGTTAAACGGCATAAAACGTAAACAGCCCAGCCGACAGTGCAAATAAACTACGATAATTTAATTCTCTGAGAAATATTAATTTTCCTGACAAGAAACGAAACGTACAAAATGCAGCTGTGCTTTAGGAATAGGATTAAATCTCTGTTGAGAATACACCTAAAAATATAGAAAATGGGTAAATCACGATACACATATCTTAAAGTACAGTACAGATAAAGATCAATACAGATGGTTATTTTTCTGCCTCTTTATAGACACGTGAAACACGACAACGATGCAAACTACCAGGTTGAAAGTCATTTTGAGTCCCAAAATGTTCAAAATGTGCTTTACGCCTTTGACTCAACAAAAGTAATAACTGTTTTGTTAAATTCCATACTGAGTAACAGTGCCTTCATTTTTATCACCTACTGCACAATGTAGCAGATCTGATACATTTGGATTTTTTTAAATAAAAACAGAAATATTGACTGTGGATTTTTTTCATTATTTTTTACATATTCACAGGCACAACTTATATGAGAAATGTATTTTTTCGATAAAGAAGAACAAATTGAGCTGTGGGTAAAAAAAAAGTGTTTTTTTGCAGGTCTGTGTAATCAATTATGGCTATAATGAACAAAACAAAAAGTAAAACAATAATCCAAGGATAAAAGTTATGGTTAGAATCGAAAATAGTAGTGGATTTAAATTGATTGACATATAATTAGTAAATGCATGGACCTCCTTAAACTAAATTCCTTTTTAAAATTTCTATGAACTTATTGCAGTTTCGTAGAAATATTGCAATGCCATCGCAATGCCTTGCGTGAAAATATCCAGTCAAGGAGAAGACCAAGGCCAAGCTCGGTACCCTATGGTGTTAATCGGTTTTTGCTCACTTTCCAGAAAAAAGTACGAACTCAACTGAGATGCTGTAAGTGCAGTGCCAGAGTTCGTTGGCAGTGTGGAAAATTACTAAAAACCTTATGCATTGAGAGAGACTAATACTAAAAAGTTCCATGGTAGTAGTTCATATAAATGTACATATATGGTAAATATTTAGGCTAGGTTAGGTAAGGTAAAGTTTCGTTAGATAGTGTTGTTTTTCGTCAATCTTTTAGTTTTCGAGAGGGATCAAAGTTCCAATTACCTAGTTCGGGCTGTCATCGAAAGCGAAAACGCAGACAAACACAAACACATCCCGAATTAAAATTCCTCGCTATACGTGTCTGCCGCGGGGTTTTCTAAATACGCGTTGCAGAAATTTAAATTTCGTCAATTAAAATAGAAGTCATGCTTTCTCAGCCAGCCTTGGCTACTGTTATTCGTCATTTGTATTCGTTGGGACCGACGACGTAGGTCCCGCATTGTGCCATCTGAAACGTTCTTGCTGGTTTTGCCGCTATTAGAATAAGTGAGACATTACGTGGCGTGAACCGGCCCACCGCCTTATGAATTCATATTTCGAGAAATCTCCAGAGCCGCAGCGGTCCCAAACAGACGCGGTTTCCAAGATATCTTACCGTTCGCCCTTCGCTTTGAGAAAATGAAAATTCTCCGATAACACAGGCACAGTGTCCGAGAAACTCCACTATGTTTGCTGTATCACCCTCAAGTTTTCCTCTAAGAACAAAAGTCCCCTAGAAAAACCCCAATCTTGGCTGTAACTCTTGAGGTATAAGTAGCAACATGCAGAAAATCTTTTAAAAATAAATCATTAAAATATGACTTGAACCTGCCAACACGAGTAGGAGAACCAGTGATTTGGCATCAATAGGTCTTCCCCTAGGATCGGAGAATCCCTAGAAAATCTCGCTAACCCATAGTCAGTTTCCATATGTGCGTTCAGTATGTTTGAAGGATACTAAGGTGACATATTCCCATATATTGCATGTATGCCACCAAACCTGCAGAAGTAATATCATACTCATACTCCCCATGGATTTTTTCCTAGGAACTGTAAATCTGTATTAAAGTAATATGTACAAAGATAGTCCCAGAAGTACCCTACCTAAGAAAGAAAACACAAAAAAAATGGGAAAAAAATATCTTTATTTATCTACATAGTCTCCTTTTAGTTCGATACAATTTTCCCAGCAATGTTCAGTGGCTTCGATACCCTGTTTATAGTGAAAATCGTCAAACTCCTCAAAATAGCCATCAACTGCAGACTCAACCTCTTTATTTTCGTTAATTTTTTACCACCGAGCCGAGCCGTTTTTCGAGTTTGAAAACAGAAAATAATCAAATGGGCCAAATCTAGCAAATAGGGTGCGTAAATAAGTTATTGGAACTTTAATTCATTGATTTTGGCCATCGCGATAACGGATGTGTGAACTGGTGCATTGTCTTGATGAAATAAAACTTTCTTCTTTTCTTGATTTCATCACTCAAACGCTGCAATAAGTTCGCATACTACTCGCCGTTGATTGTTTTTCCTTTTTGAAGGTAATCAATGAAAATTATCCCAAGCACATCCCAAAAAACTGACGCCATGACCTTGCCTGAAGATGGAACTGTCTTCGCATTCTTTGAAGCTGATTCTCCCCTTTCAGTCCATTGTTTTAACTGTTTCTTCATCTGGAGTGTAAAGTGATGGACCCGTGGTTATAAATCGACGCAAAAACTCGGCTTTATTATTGTAAAACTTTGCCAAACACTCGATTGAAACATCCTCACGACACTATTTTTGTTCCAACGTGAGTAATCGCCGCACCCACCTTGCGCATAGCTTTCTCATGTCCAAATGATCAATCAATATGCGATGTACAGCACTTTTTGAAATACCTACCATGTCTGCTAGTTCACGCACTCGACGATCTTCCAATACCATTTTATGGATTTTCTTCACCATTTATGGCGTGATCACCTCATTTGGTCGACCACTGCGATATACGTCTTGACAGCTCGTACGGCTTCGTTTAAACTCTGCCACCTAATATTTTACTGTTGAAAATGAAGAAGCAGACTCCCCAGGGTAGAATCTAGCTCCACTTTGATATTGGTTGGAATGAGGCTTTTCAAATGATGAATCTGGTACTTCTGGGTTATCCTCGTAAATTGATCCATTTATAACTGAGCTTCGATAATACTCTTCGTCTACACGATAATCTTGAATGCTTTAAACATGACCTTGAAATTTCGTTGATTTTAGGATGTTTAATAGCAAACAAAATTTTTATTTTCACAAAAATATAAAGCAATGTTAAAAATCAATAACAACCTTATTCAAGTGAGAACATGCAAAAAGAGCTTACTGCAAATTAATAAGTATAGGTCATCTGAATATAACAATATAGTAATACTGAAACCGTTTTTAGTTCCATTGCACATATATTTTTGTGTTGTGGATAGTATTGGTTAGTAGTATAATATTATAGTATAGACTAGAGTCCTAAAGTTAATTTGTGCAACCACGAAATGATTCTTCCCTATTTTGACAGATGTGCAGATTTTGTACAGCATCTGCATTCATGCAATAGGTCACAAGTCTGTGATTACGTCACGGGAAGACCGCGACGTAAGATACCTACCCTCTCACTCCCAAGAGACTATTTTAGGTACATTATCTTGTATTATCGTTGACTAGAAGTCCAGAACAGTGATTGTATCGGTTGAAATCACAATCACACATATGAAGTCATTGCTTTTAAATATATGTATCACATCACACAAAACTCTCCTATTAGAATTGAATATCCAGTAGTTTTATATGACATTTTTTTTATTTGGAACTGCTGTGAGACTCACGTCTGAAGTCGTATTGTATCTATTAATTAAAACGAGCTGATATGATCTAATAAATTCTCCCACAGAAGTAAATTTATTGAAACATGGAGTGTCTCTACTAATGAAAGGTCTAATCGTTTCAAAGATTTGTGTTATTCTCCAGACCGTTTATTAGCCAATTAAACGCCTGCTTACTCAACGTGCAGCAAATGTATACGAGGGCACGTGACTTGGTAATCTTAATTATGAAAATTAGGAATATTTAATAAAAAGTAATAAGGAAAGCTAAAAGCAGTTCAGGAAACAGTATAAGCTAAATAACGTCAGTTTATTTAAGCCACGATATCGTACCATAAATTCTTCACTAGTATCTATTGAAGGCATCTATAACATCCATGTATAAGAAACTTTAGATCTCTAATATTTATGTTATTTTGCAATATATTATAATTTATTTAATACAAGCTTAGGTACATATTTGTTAACCTGCTGCAAATATACAAGGGTTATCAACACTACTCACTTACAGGGTCATAAAAAAATAGTCATTAATAATAATTAGATTTTTATTAGACTTAATTGTATACCCCTGTAGGTAAGTGTTTGACAGGCAAAATTAATTTTCTCGTTACCAGTTTATTTACATTTAATTTTAGTTGGGAATAAACTCATTTGTTTATAATAGATACATAGGTATGTTCAGCGTAGTTATGGATGGAAAACGCCGCACTACTTTCACACTGGAATGACATTTATAATCACGTGTTTCATTTAATAAATCGGTTGACAAGACAGTTTGATATTTATCTAAATGATGTAATTCGTAGTTAATTCAATTCCACAACGTTAGAGAACACATCGTTGGGAACTTGTAATAGCTGTATTAGAAATGGCTACATCATAGTTTTTGAAATATATTGCTGCGCCATACATTTGATATTTACACTAAGATATCAATAATAATGAAGATTTGTAACTTAAAAGTATACAGAATTACATTTTTCTTGCACCTGAAACAGACTTTAATTCAATCCATTAAAAAGGCCTCAGGCAGAGCTTGTAGTTTCATATCCGAAAGTGATATGGACCCATTTCATGTTTATTGAAAACATTGCTTCTGTCCACCAAAATAAATAGTAAAGCTATAAAAACGGAGATTATAGATAGATATAGCCAAAGTGAGGTTCATTACAAGTCGAACTAACCCATATTATAACTAACCCTACGTATAATAAACCGGTGTCTTACTTATTAACAAATTTGAATGGCGCAGAAAGGTGATGGGTAAAAAACAATTCCTTGCTGCTTGTCGGAAGCTGAATGGCAGGTGTAACCCACTAAACTAACACAACACAAATAATGTAAACTCGTGTAAACTGTCTACTAAACTCGGCACTAATTACTAGACCTACGTGGTGTATCCAATACGGGCATTAATTCGTTTTTAGACTGAAAATCCATCGCACTGTTCTCGAATTATTTGAAAGATTTATAAAATTTTGAATGATTTTTCTTCTAACAAATAAATCTAATAAAATCAATTCACTTGCAAAAAAATGCTGAGTCCCCCCCCCCCAAGAACATTGTTTAGCATGAAGGGCTTTTTGCCCTTTCCGTTTGCAAATTGAAAATTATTGAGCCTCTCTTGAGTTATTTGAAAAAAATTTGTCACGCACATTAATCCAATCAGAAATGAGTTTTTTACAACTGTGACGTCACTCTGGGGGGTCACATGACTCACAGATTTAAGATTTTTTCACAATCAGTCGCTTACCCGTGTAGAATCCACAACGGGGTGTTCGAAATGCGGCCGATCGTTTTTCTGTGGATTGCACAGCAAGTAGTACGAGCGATCGAGTTGTGGGTGCACAAAGAATTTTAAAAAAAGTGCTGAGTCACTCCCAAAAAATGTTTAACCTGAAGGGCTTGAGATATAAATTTGACGAGTTGCTAGAAGGACGGGCGTATGGGCATTCATCCGTTTACAAACTGAAAATCCATTGAACCATTCTCGAGTTGAAAAATTCGAAGTATGACGTCACATAATGATATATCACCGGTCATAATCGGGGATATTTTTTTCTGTAAATGGCTATGCGCCAATAGGAACCGTGGGGGAGGGCAAGAGCACTTCGTAAGTAGTTCTATTTGAAAATGGTTTTGAGACGTAGCGAACCTATATTCTGAATGTGCAAAAAATACATGACAAAAATTTTATATTTTCCCATTTATGCAACTGACCTAATTATTATTAGTATCCACTTACACTTCTCCTATATCCAAATCTTCGTTTGTCGACCAAAAGTCGTTTAAACATAGTAAAACCGGAATTTTCATATTTGGATAAAACCATTACTCTTCATTGACTAAAAAGAAACGTTTAGATATATTCATAGAGGTCCAAAGCAGTGAGACATGTATGCATTATGTATTCTGAAATTAATAGCCAGTTAAGAAAAGAAACGGAAGTAAGACCTAACTGGCACATCACACTGATCGGACAATGTTGAATATGTTTCTCGCGTATTTATCACTATGACAACCATGCCCCGTACCGCGGAAGCCAAAGACTGGAGTGCTCTGCTCTCCATCTTTGGCCACTCGTTACACGAATCTGAGCGGCAGTTCGCTCTGATTCGTGTAAAATCTGCGCTGTCTCCCTTAATGAGCCTTTCTCTTCACATTTGGAGAATAGACTTTAGTTTACATACAGTATATCAACGAATAAACAACCAGTCGAGCTTTTGTGTCCATATTCAATACTACGAGTATTTAAATAACACAAGAAAGAGTACGAGTATACTTTATATAGTCCATAATGAACACATTTTGTAGTATACATTGTGGCCAATATTCAGGAAGTTGACGATGTGGAAGTGTATACTTCAGACAAATGAAAATTGGAGGGTGTATCGGAATTAGTTAACAGAAATTACAGGAGGAATACCTATATATTACACGTAAGCCTCGTATACACTCCGTACACTCTTATCAAATCTAATTAATATCGCTATCTCGACCAGTTCTTCATCATAAACATATCGCTTAATTTGTACTTCGCGAGATCGATTTGAGAGGCTTAATTTAGAACATGATTCAAATTAATTATTATCATAAAGCATTTTGTACAAAAATAACATCGGAGAAGTTAACGGTACTTGCAACGTTCAAACCTAGTACTTATGCAAAAATGTAGTAGGGCAAGGAGGAAAATTAATTGATTACAATGTATTAAGAATTCTATCGGGCGATAATAAAGAGTTTATCATCTTATTAGGTATATTTTTTCTCAATCAAATTAGAAATTATTGCCTAAAAATTTATATTCTGTGTGTATCTCTCTATCTGATAATTTACAGTAAAGTTATTGTTAGTATACACGGTGGAGACTTTAACTGGAATATATTCGCTAGCGGGGTGGTGAATGATTTTTCAAAAAATTCCCGAGACACGTCAACTTTTAAATGTATTTACCTACATTTTGCAAGTAATGTGAAAAATATAGCCCTTCAGGGGTGGCTGAAACCACCCTCGACATAATTTTTTCAAATGCAACCCTATGGCTTGTGACCCCTCATTGTAAAGCTGGTGGAAAGAGGAATCCAACGCACTGATCAAATTTTAATTTTTAGTATGTTTGTAGGGTTGCATACAATTAAAACGTAATTTTATAGTTTAATTTATTTTTAACGCAACAATTTCGTACTCAAAATGTGTGTTGTTTAGTTTTGGAATGTAAACCTTACTTTTCATATGTCCCCACAAAAAATTCCAAGCAATTTTTTGCCACAACTGATATTTGTTATTTTTTGCTAGTGTTTTTACACGGCCGCAAAGAGTAATTTAGTTTGTATGCTGTATTCAGAGTTTGAAACGAAGTGTTATTTCAAATTGGTGAAAATGTCTTATTTAACTGAATCACTAAAAATCGAAATTTTGATGATGAATGGATATGGTGATAGGGCGCGAACTCAATGCGAAGTTGTTCGCTTGTTTCGAGAAACGCATCCTGACTTGCCACCACTAAATCAAGGTACCATTAGTAAAATTGAGGCACAATATCGAGAGATGGGTCATGTCAGGAAAGTACCGAGTAAGAGGCAGGCTGTTGTTGAAGACGACACGAAGTTGAATTTGTTGCTTGCTCTAGAAGAAAATCCAATTACTCCAGCCCGTCAACTGGCCCGTGATAGTAATCTTAATCACAAAACAGTTTTAAAAATACTTAAATATGAGAAAAAACGCCCATATAAAATGCAAGCTATTCAAGAGCTACTTGAAGATGATCCAGATCGACGGTTGGAATTTTGCGATTTATTGATGACTTGTATTGATCAAAACCAGTTATCTTTAGAGTGGATAGTTTTCTCTGACGAGACTACTTTTACATTAAATGGGCACGCAAATCGCCAAAATTGTCGTTACTGGGCTGAAGAGAACCCCCCATTGGATGAGGGAACTTCATACTCAGCGCCCACAGAAAACTAATGTGTGGGCCGGAATAATATAAGAGAGAATTGTAGGACCATTTTTCTTTGATGATACTCTTAATGAAGCAATATACTTGCGTTTACTCCAGCACGAACTAATGCCAGTGCTATGCCATTTATTTCCAAACCCCTTAAACCCTAACTTGACCGACGAGAGGTTATGGTTTCAGCAAGATGGGGCCCCACCACATTATGTTGCCATTGTTCGTCAGTATCTGGACAGAATTTTTCCCGGTAGGTGGATTGGGAGGCGAGGTAATATTGTGTGGCCAGCAAGATCTCCAGATCTTACACCACTGGATATCTTTTTGTGGGGATTTTAAAAGTAGGGTTTACATTCAGAAACCCAACAACATAGAAGATCTGCAGGAAAGGATAAGAGAGGAAATCGGAAAAATAACACCGCAAATGTTGCATAATGTAAGGGACGAAACCTACCACAGACTGGGATGCTGCCAGCAAGTGAATGGTGCACATTTTGAACAATTGTTACGTTGAAAATAAATTTAATTTTTAAATTGTTTTAATTGTAAGCAACCCTACAAACATACTAAAAATTAAAATTTGATCAGTGCGTTGGATTCCTCTTTCCACCAGCTTTACAATGAGGGGTCACAAGCCATAGGGTTGCATTTGAAAAAATCATGTCGAGGGTGGTTTCAGCCACCCCTGAAGGGCTATATTTTTCATATTACTTGCAAAATGTAGGTAAATACATTTAAAAGTTGACGTGTCTCGGGAATTTTTTGAAAAATCATTCACCACCCCGCTAGCGAATATATTCCAGTTAAAGTCTCCACCGTGTATAAGAATCTCCGAGGTTTTTCTTACTAACCAGTCTAGTCCTCTCTAGTTTTTTTATTCATTTTTCAACTACTTGATTGGATTTTTATGGTGTTGTGTTGTTTTATCTCTTTGCCGACCCAGTTTAATAGCTTTTGATGCGAATTTCTTCCTACGCGGATCCTAAAACTCTGAAGACCCCCTCAAAAATTCCAAAACAGCGAAAAAAAAATTGCATGAGCTGTGCAATAACTGCATCGCACGCACCTCGCGAAAAAACAGCTCCTTAACGATATGATAAACAGTGAGGAGGCCTTAAATTCGTGCATTTATCGGGGGATAAACGGCCGAATTGTTAACGTCACGAACCTCTAATCTCCTCCGGTATACTAATTATTTAATAAATAGCGACGCGTACACAGGAATGCGTATAAATGGCAAGACGGGTTCTCAGTTCCGCAACGCGCGTACCCTTCTTAAGTAAGTCCACTCCATCATCCGTCAATAAATCTTTACAAATCGCCGTTGCCGCAGAAGTTTTATCATTCGCTTCTGCGCCGCTAATTTTCCTTAATCCCGCGATTTTCCTTTTTCAATCGTGGCGACTATTAACGGCAGATAAATTATGTGTCTAGTTTCAGTTGCGAGTCGAGAGGTTTTTTTACGGAATGTAGTGGTGTGTTAGCGCTAGAAGATAGTAACGCACCGCAGACGTGAAGTGCATTCAAGAGATTATCCCCGACTGCAGATGTACAGGGGATAGTCTAAAAAATACGCGCACGGACAACATATTCTTTGATAATAATTGAGATACGAGGCGTGTAAATGAACCCATTAACGCCCAAACGGACACAATTTTTCTTCCTTTTTGGAGCGTCAATCTCGAAGGGAAATTAATGAATTCACTCAATAAAAACCACTTATCCTAATGGTTTCGAATGTGATCTTCCGATTTCCGGGGTCAGAATTGTTATTAAATGCTCTAGAAAAAAAAAATGGCTGACTTTATGGAGAAAAGTACTGAAAATTTTGGGATTTTTTTTATATATATATTTTTTTTTAGTCCAAAAAGTACTCTAACCTACACCGGATTGTGGAGGGACGTGGAGGCAATAGTTGGAGTTGATGATAGGATTTTTTTGCCTACCTTAACTGACTCTAATCTTTTCAAAATGGCGGACATTGCATAAAATCTCATGAAATATGAATTTTTCTCTAGTATTAAAGAGAAAATAATGTTATTGTGAGTTTTTCTTGATCCACAGTCATTTTCCTCAATCAAAACAATACTACAGAATATATTTGACTAAATTTTCAATTTTCAATGATGGCGGATTGAAAATGGTGGCAGGATTTCTCAAGAAATGGCGCGTTTTTCATTATAAAAAGTAAATAGGAGTTTGTAATTATACTTTTCCTATGTCATTTCATGTTTTAGTAACATTTTGAGTTATTCCTGGTGAAAAAAGTCTGAAATCCAAGATGGCGGATTCAATATGGCGGACATCGTTCTTGAAAATTCAAAATTTAAAAACGGAAAAATTACATATATCTACGTCATATTTTACGTAGAATTCTGATGGAAAATGTCCTCTCAATATTTTTCATAAAAATGTGTTCTATATGAGTAAAAGATTATTTGTCATTCTAACCTCAAAACGAGGTTTTTTCCGGTGTTGAGGTTCTCATGATGAAATCATGAGAATTATATACATATTATGCAGTTAGTAATGTAGGCGCATTGAAGATTTTTTTTTTTTTTGGAACTTCGCATATAAATAGAAAATATATATTTTGAATTCGGGCGCATTGACGAATTTTTTTTCCGGAACCTCCTCGCATATTTATTCAAAGAATAGTACGTAGAAGGTACTTTCTGGTGGGTGTGAGAAAAAATCCTATATGCACCACGAGAAACAAGTAGGCTGTGTACTTCCGGCGAGTAGTTTGCGCCCGAGCATCCCTAAATGCATAATATATATTTCATCATGAGAACCTCAACACCGGAAAAAACCTCGTTTTGAGGTTAGAATGACAAATATTTTTTTTACTCAGCTAGAACGCATTTTTTTGAAAAAGTTTGAGAGGAGTTTTTCCATCAGAATTCTGTAAAATATGACTGTAATTTTTCCGTTTTCAAATATTGAATTTTCAAAAATGATGTCCGCCATATTGAATCCGCCATCTTGGATTTCAGACTTTTTTCACCAGGAATAACTCAAAATGTTACTGAAACATGAAATGACATTGGAAAAGTATAATTACAAACTCTTTTTACTATTTATCTGAATTTCTAATCTGAACTCTATTTACTTTTTATAATGAAAAACGCGCCATTTCTTAAGAAATCCGGCCGCCATTTTGAATCCGCCATCATTGAAAACTGAATATCAAAGTCAAATATATTCTGTAGTATTGTTTTGTTTGAGGAAAATGACAGTGGATCAAGAAAAACTCACAATAACATTATTTTCTCGTTAATACTAGAGAAAAATTCATATTTCATGAGATTTAATGCAATGTCCGCCATTTTGAAAAGGCTAGAGTCAGTTGAGGTCGGCAAAAAAAATCCTATCATCAACTCCAACTATTGCCTCCACCTGCCTCCAACTCCCTCCACAATCCGGAGTAGAAGGTTAGAGTCCTTTTTGGACTAATAAAAATATATATGTAAAAAAAACCCAAATTTTCAGAACTTTTCTCCATAAAGTCAGCCATACTTTTTTCTAGAGCATTTAATCACAATTCTGACCCCGGAAATCGAAAGATCACATCCGAAAACATTAGGATAAGTGGTTTTTATTGAGTGAATTCATTAATTTCCCTTCGAGATTGATGCTCCAAAAAGGACGAAAAATTGTGTTCGTTTGGGCGTTAATGAGTTAAGTAATGAGACTGGTTTTTTTTAATTTTTTTTTTTTTTTTTTGTTCGACTAGAGTTACAATTCAGTAATGTCTCATTCAAAATAACTCCCTTGGAAAGCCACACAGCGCTGAAGACGGTTCTTCCATTCCTCATAGCAATGCTGGAACTCATATACTGGATATACTAGAATTCATTTTCAATCGACTCTCTTCCTTCTGGGAATACCTGAAACCACCGAAAAATCTAGATTCTTGAAAAACACTGTCTCCGTAGATGTGTTGAAGTTTTGTGCAAAAGTATCCGTTGCGCTGTGTCTAAGTCTGAAGCAAAACCTGATAACACACCTTTGCTCAAAATTAGTGTCACTCATTTTTAAAACGCACTAGAAAAAAACGGTTTACGAAAACAGTCACAAAGAACAAACAAATGACTCTAACAAGTTCAAACTTGTACTGAAGGTGCATTGGTGTTGCTAGATCGGGTGTTACGTTGCCAGTCTCATTACTTAATTTACACACATCGTATTTAGTGTTATAAATAGTTTATTATTAAATATAGTCACAAAAGCAATAAATTCACACTTTATAACTAGATAAATATATGTACATATGTAAAACTTCTTTTAATTAGCTTGACGACGTAACTTGGTTAACAATACTATCACGAATTGGAGGAAATTAGTAAAAACTTTGTAGCGTCAGATAAGTTTCTATAGTTGTCTCCGAGAGTCTTGTTCGTTGTGAGGGAAATATTTTGATACTAGTTTACAAAATAAATATTTTGTGATGATAATATTGATGGTAATATTTTAACAACGAGCATTCGACATCTGCTGATGTAATACAGACATAATAAAAGTACTTTTTGCAGTCACTTAACGGATCTGTAAATGCACTATCACAAATTTGTCTTAATTTGGTAAAATCAGTATATTTCTTTAATACTTTTTCGAACTTATTTTTAACCGGCTAATTTATTGCATCGCCTATAGCTTGTAGCAGCGAATTTACTTCGTCCACTATTTTTAGGGAGACAGCTAACGACAACACACTGTTCTGTAGTTTTTGTATATACGAACGTCATATGAACCTTTATAATTATTATGAATAGTTTTTAAAACTGTTTCAACGGACACATCTTGAAATTTGGTCTGGCTCTCCTTAATAGCTGCAGCTTTGGCAGGATTGAAGAATAAACCCTTTTCATAAAAAAAATCAGTGAACTAAACCTTGCACATTATTATACAAATGCTATTTATTATTAATTAGGTACTATTTATACACAAAATGTATTCATATTATTGGTACAAGTAAACAGTTGCCAGAATTAAAAATTAACTTGTTTAACTCGTTAACTAAATTTTTGATTCAATTTAATTTAATTACCTGCACTGTTACAGTATTGTTAGTTAATCATAACCTTTTTATCTGTGACATTTGTAATACATTATTAGGACATAAAGAAGTATGCCAACAGGCCTGCTTAATTTTTCACTTACGATAAAATTTCTGAAAGATAATTTCCTTTTAGAATTTAGAACATTAAACGCATCATAAGTATGAATATTATTTACTGCTATTATTATATGAAACATATGATTTTCAAGATCGAAAACTTGAATTCTGAAACAGGCTTCAAATTTCCAAAATTTTCCAGAAATTTCGACGTATTTGTCTTGTGCGACCCTAACCTACTACTTGTTTTTTTGATAAGACGGGATTATCTACACATTAAATACAATATGTTGGAACACTGTTTTTATAATTCAGATATTATTATTTTGTTAATGTTCTTACGTACCTACCTATTTATAAATATTGTTTTCAACTACTTTTGTTTGTGTGAATGTCGTTTTAATGCGCTTTCAAGGAAATTATCATATTTACATAAGAAAGCACGGAACCCATATCAAATTTAATGGGGTGATTATTTGGTTTATAAATATGTTAGGTACAACAAAAAACTTAAAACATATCTTAGGCAAATATTTTGCCAGCCGTTTCCATGACCTTCTGGCAAAACACACTGTGTCTGACAATAGTTTTTTGCTAACGTTCTGTTTAGTGACCACCATCTGACATAGATAATATGATATGGATCCTGTATTCCGTTATAAATATATGTATGTACCATTATCGCACTAAACCACTAGCTCCACACTCAATTTTTTTTATTTTTTCACTTTTTTTCTAGATTAAAACCCAAAAATTATAAAACACCTGCTTTAAAAGTGTGATATTTATATTTCTGTTACTCAAAATCCAATAAACCGGCTTATAATAAAATAATAATTTCAAAACAAAATATTTTTTTATTTTGAAATATGCCCTTTCCCCAGTAAATGGGTTTAGGA
The DNA here is from genome assembly GCA_029963805.1 of Aromia moschata. Lineage (NCBI taxonomy): Eukaryota > Metazoa > Arthropoda > Insecta > Coleoptera > Cerambycidae > Aromia > Aromia moschata. Next base: position 1,861,419 of record JAPWTK010000004.1, read on the forward strand.
CAAAAAAAACGTAGAAGAACAAGTTAATAGTAATTTTTTAATAATTTCATGGTATTTTTTAAGTTTTACATCTTTTGTAAATATATGCTCCTTATATTTACAATTTTATTTGGTTCATTTTCCAAACATCTTTTCAACCCTCTTAATCTCCCCATCCGATTAAAATGAACATCTAGCTACTTACAGAGTACCAATTTTCAAGTTAGTGTTATAAAAAAATGATCTGCATTCAAAATAGTTCGTTACCTCCATAACTGATTGAGCTAAAAATTACTCTACTATACCTACTTAAAGGGTATAGCCGTGAGAACTCCACCCTATTATTTTCCGTTATTTTTAGAGCTTCGACAGCTTTTTTTAAAGGGTAACCTATTTTTTTGTAACCTATGTTGTCAGAAATACAATTGAAACGAAAGTGTAATAGCTGTTTAATTAACGTTAAGTTGTTAATAATAGGGGTGAGAAATGTTTATATTTGTTGAAAAACGAACCCATTTTGTATTCAATCAAAATATACAAAAACATACCAGGGGTCTAATTTAAAGAACTGGATTAATGCCATTTTCGGCAAAACCAGAGTTAATCATCTTAGATCTTTTCGTCACATGGTTGGAAATTAATTCTAATACAAAGTCCCCAAATTTTAAAACAATCCATTAATTAGTTTTCAAGATATAAGCTTAACCTGATCTCCTGAACCACCCGGTATATTTTCTACATACATATAGCTAGTTCGTGAACGACGGAATTTTTGATTTCATTGAAAAAGTTAATAAAAGCAGCGTAATTTTGTCGTTCATTCATATAAACATAAATTAAATGTTAAGCGAAAAAAATATATAGGTAGGTAACAACTTTCATGAAAATCATTTCAATAGTTGTCGGGTTGTCTTGCACATCTCTCTGTCTAGATCCGGCCGGAACTACATTTTCAAAAAAAATATATTGTGAAAATTATTAAAAGGACCACAATAAGAAATTAAAGCTGTTTATACAATCACAAAAAGAAAATAACAGTGACATGGTTAATAAATAATGTGTACCGCATTAATATTTGTGATTAATAATGGACAGATTATGGTGCAGAAAATTAAATTTTTCCTAGACCTAGAATTAAACGGGAAATCAAAAAATGTAAAAATATCCAGGGTGTTCCATGTAAAATAACAAAGTTAGGTGGCGTGCAGAATAAACGGAGCACCCTATATAATTGAAAATATTTTCCTCATATGCACAATTATTCCAGACAACTACCACCCAAAGCACTTTTTTGTTAAATTTCTAATAACAGAGTTATGGATGAATCCGCCTTAGGTGGAACACCCTGTATACATATAGTGTGTCCACGAAAGTAGGCATCATATGGGATTTTTATTTGATTATTTGTTTAAATTAATTCTCTGTATTATTTAATTGTGGAGTTTTTTGTCCATGTTTTAAGTGTGTTATTTTGCTCAAAAGGGATTAGGCACAATGTTGCTTCTATGTCAAAATTGAAATTTTAAACAAAACAATACAAACAATCGGATTTCTGATAAAAATGTCAGATAGATTATTAAAAGAAAACGTTTGTCCCGAGATTTTATACACGTGTGCAAACTTGCAAAAGAAAAGTTTCGATTTTTTTGAATTATTACGATACAATAATTTTTGAAATTTCAGTTTTCTATTAACAAGTTAGGCGTTAATAGAAACGGAAATGCAACTAATAATTCATTAATATAACATAAAAAAAAGTATCAAGTACAGTGTGGATGAGGAAAAAATTGGAAAAACGAAACTGAATATATTTTTGAAAATTGGCACACATATGTGAAATCGCGGGTTAGACGTTTGTTCTTAACTGACTTAAAATGGATACGTTATTCAGAGCCAGAAATATCGGACCCTACATTTGACAATTTTAAAACGTGAATAACTTTTTTTTTCAAATGGCATGACCCATATTAAATACGAATTGGATGCGAAATTAAATGCCCTTTCTACTGATATCGGATTATCAATACTTATATCCAACAGTTTTCCGAGAATATTCGATTCTTCCTAAAGTTTGCAAAAATCGGATGTCTACAGCGTCACGTAGGCGTAGGCTCCCTATATACATATAGTGTGTCCACGAAAGTAGGCATCATATGGGATTTTTATTTGATTATTTGTTTAAATTAATTCTCTGTATTATTTAATTGTGGAGTTTTTGGTCCATGTTTTAAGTGTGTTATTTTGCTCAAAAGGGATTAGGCACAATGTTGCATCTATGTCAAAATTGAAATTTTAAACAAAAAAATACAAACAATCGGATTTCTGATAAAAATGTCAGATAGATTATTAAAAGAAAACGTTTGTGCCGAGATTTTATACACGTGTGCAAACTTGCAAAAGAAAAGTTTCGATTTTTTTGAATTATTACGATACAATAATTTTTGAAATTTCAGTTTTCTATTAACAAGTTAGGCGTTAATAGAAACGGAAATGCAACTAATAATTCATTAATATAACATAAAAGAAAGTATCAAGTACAGTGTGGATGAGGAAAAAATTGGAAAAACGAAACTGAATATATTTTTGAAAATTGGCACACATATGTGAAATCGCGGGTTAGACGTTTGTTCTTAACTGTTTCCAATGTTTCTATCGGAAACTCCATTTTTCGAATTTTCTTGTTTTAAATTTAATATAGAAGTAATATGGCGAAATAATTTTATTTGGAAAAAATAATGTACTTAAAACATGAACTTACACATCCCAAAAACAGAATCAAAAGATGTAATAACAAATTTTCCCCACATGATACCAACTTTTGTGGATCCACTGCATATACGTGGCCTGCCCCATTCAACACTCAACACTCAATACTGATTACCCCCAAAATCGATGGTGTGTAAAGTAAACTTGTACAAAAGTATCTATTATATTATAAATCTTTAACACTTTTTAAAGTTAAAGTTAAAGTTTTTGATAATACGGAAAGTTATATTCGTGTTTTTTTCACCAGTCAAATTGAAAATACTGTTCCACATCTTCATCAAAAGCTGGTTGTAAATAAATGGCCAAAACTTGTTAACCAAAGTCGATCGTGAGCAATAAAAATTGAGTATTAAGGAACAAACAAAGACGGATAAAAAAAATTATTTTAATGTTCATAAAAAAATGTCGTCGTTGTTAAATAAAAATGTTCGTTGTCGTTGATTCCGGTATCGGGCATTTTCAAAAAATTGATCCAGTGGCATCACAACTTATTGTAAACTGTATGACTGGGTATAAATAACCCCATAATAAATATTTTTTTGACAACAATAAAGCCGTTATGCTCCACTTTGCGGCGGGCAACCCTCCGCAACACTCGGGGGTAGTAAGAAAAAAAGACATCGCTCACCGAACTCCTGGCGCTCGCCTGCCAGCAGGCCGTCTCGCACCGCGCCGCCACCAGGGCGTCGTGTCGCCCGTACCGCAGCCGCGGCTTCGCCAGCACCGCCGCCGCCGCCGCCGCGACCGCCACCGCCACCGCCACCGCCAGGAAGCGCGTCGTCATCGCGCTCGAGGAGGACGAACACCGACCAACCGACACCAACCGCCGGACGCTGTTGCAGCGCTGCGTCCGCTGCTGTCGCTTCCGCTTGAGAACCGGCACGCTCTGACGGCTCGGCCGCACCACCACCGTTGCCCGGCTACCGACGTCGCGGCGGCCGCCCGCCCCATGGCCGCGGCCCCTCTCAAAGCCGCCGGCCGCCGTCGTCGCTCGGTTTCGCGGAGCCCGAGGTGAGACGGCAGGCTCGGATGGATAAATCAACCTGCAAGATCTTTGCGTTCCAACAGTGAATGAGGCAGAATGGCTCATAGTCCAGGCGATCTATGTTTCGGACTAACAAAATAGTCCATATAGTCCAATCAACGAGCGAAAGCCCCCATGTTAATTGGTCACTAATTGTTATCAGCAAACAAGAAATATGGTCGGGTAGAGAAGAAAATTCTAAGAAAGATAGCGTTTTTTGCTACTCGAGTTTTAATGGCGAACATAACCAAAAAAATTCGCAAAAGTCAAAAAACCGGTTTTTTTGCAAATAAAAAAAAAGCTTCAAGTCCTACACAAGAAAGTTAAATTAGAAAGTTGTAGGTCTTAAAAATGCGCGTCGAATGAAATTTGAACGAAAAAAATAGGTTCATAAGCATTTGAGAAAAATTAAAAAAACGTCAAAAATCGCGTTTTCGTATTTTTGCTGTATAAATTCCAATTTTGTTTGAACAGACTTTTTGTTGACTAAAAATATAGCCCAAGACAAGCGGCGAATGAACCTTTTTTCAAAAATTTAAAAAAGTTTTATTTTTTCGAGATAACGATTTAAAAAAAAAACTTTTTCAAAAATCAGCTTTTATAGAGGCAAAAATGATTGTGCAGAAACGATCATGGGCTCATTTTATTCGCGAAGACTTGTACTTTCATGCTATTAAAAAACCAAATCGCTTTTATTTAATTTTTGCATAAAAAAATGCGTTGTAAAATTGTATCATATTTTCGAAACTGTTTTTTTCGAATAACAGTTTTAATTTTGGTTTTACATTTTTGGCCGTTGCATATTTGAAAAATGGCATTCAAAACACGGATTTAAAAAAAATGAAGGTCCTACGACCTCAGGGAGCCGAGATAATTTTTTTTTATTCCTGACAGCGCTGTATACGTCCGATTGACTTCATTTTTACACGAAATAGATCTCAAAGAATTTTACTTTCTTAAAAAAAAATATTTCAAATCATTTCGCATAAATTAAGTTGACATAATTGTTTGCGAAAGTACAGCGCTTGGTGCGGCACGCACTAGCCAGCGCACGGCGACAAAGTGGGGGACGCTCCGCTTGGGTGCATCGAAAACTAAACACAATTTCAAATCGATCGGGCTCGCAAAATTATCTTTGCTGGGCTTATTATTTTGAGAAAAGGATCATTTTCCGCTTGTCTTGGGCTATATTTGTTAACAAGAAGTCTGTTCAAACAAAATTGGAATTTATACAACAAAAATATGAAAACGCGATTTTTGACGTTTTTTTTTTAAATTTTTCTGAAATATTTATGAACCGATTTTTTTTCGTTCAAATTTCATTCGACGCTCATTTTTAAGACCTACAACTTTTTAATTTAACCTTCTTGTATGGGACTTGAAGCTTTTTTTTTATTTGCAAAAAAAACGTTTTTTTTTACGTTTGCGAATTTTTTTGGTTATGTTCGCCATTAAAACTCGAGTAGCAAAAAACGCTATCTTTCTTAGAATTTTTTTCTCTATATGACCATATATTTTGTTTGCTGATAACAATTAGTGACCGGTTTTCTTCCCATTGATTGGGCTAATAAAAGAAGTCTCAACAGTTTCGTATAAAGGAAACCGTCCTGATTAAAGATCCGAGACGGCGGAATCACGCAAGTGGCCGTATCATGTTTTAAAAAAACAAATTATTTCTGAAACACCATTTTTTTCGCTTCAACTCGAATTATCTCGAAAAGTATGCGTCTTACGAAAAATTATCGACAATTATTGCAAAATTAATTTTTTAACGATTATTTTATAACGATTTTATAACGATAATTAAACAAAAATTATTAATCCAGTCACAAGTTAGGCCTCCAGTTTATTGTTAGGTATGAATAGTTAATAGATGAATAGAAAAATGCGTGATTAGTTATTTAAAATTGCACATAAAATTGGTGCCAATTTCAGGTACAAAATGTCATGAAGTGCGAAACTGATATACAGAATACATACAATTTATCCCCCCATATTCCTGAAGAAGAGTAGGAGATTTTTGATAGAGAGCTTTATCAATTAAAATTTATTTTAAAAATTTGTATTTGACCTATTTTGAATATTAGAGTATTCTGTACCACATTTCCGTACTTCCATTTCTGCAGAAGCTCAAAACATTCTTCAAACTCCGCATAAATTGTCCACTTATAAATGGTGGATAATTTATGAAAATAATCACAATATGAAAGAGCATTCAAGATACATGTTTCGCTCTTTATGGCATTCTGTATCTGAATTTGGCACTTTTGCTCTGAATCGCTGTACAATTTGTTAAAAAAAAGTTCAATATAGTAAAAGTTATTTTGTTCATTACCATGTATGTTTTAAGTTTTTTAGTTTGTTGATATCTTCTTTTGTTTTGTTCCTATGTTAACCAATTTTTTTTTAATTGCACCCATACTTCATTTTTCGTTATGAAAAAAGCATATTTTTCCTCTATTCGGTCACAAAATTTTGCAAAATTTGAAAAAAAAATAAGCGAGAAAAATTATTTATTACGATTCACTCGTCACCTCTAATAAGGGAAAAAGTCATGCAGTTTTAAAACAGAAACATTACTTTTGCTAAAGAATGCCATGTAAATTTGACATTTAAATTAATACAAACAAAGAATAAATTATTATTGTCAGTTTAAAGCAAAGTTTTTGTTTGACATTCTTGCAAATTATTAAATTTGAAGACATGGCACATTTGAGTGAGAGACAACGTATTGAAATATTAATGATTTATGGGTCCGGAAATGGGAAGAGGACTCAAAGCGAAATGTGTATTATATGCAACGGAATTTACCCAGATACTCCTGTATCTCAAGGAACAGTCTGTCAACTAATTAAAAAATTTCGAGAAACTGGTAACGTTAAAGACATGAAAAGAACTGGCAGATCAAAATCAACAAGTGAGGAAAAAGCGTTAAATTTTCTGTTGACAATTGAAAAAACGCCACACGTGTCAACGAGGGAAGTCGCAAACAATTTAGAAATTAGCCATGTTTCTGTGCTTAGAATTTAAAAAAAAAAAAGAAAAAAGTCATCCTTATAAGCTTCAATTAATACATGAATTGAATGAAGATGATTTTGATAGACGGATGGATTTTTGTGAGTGCACGATGGAACGATGTAATGCAGATGAGAATTTTGCTTCAAATATTGTATTCTCAGATGAAGCGACCTTTATGCTAAACGGCACATTAAATCGACATAATTGTCGGCATTGGGCGAGAGCGAACCCACACTGGGTGGAAGAAGCACACACACAATATCCGCAAAAAGTAAATGTGTGGGCAGGCATTATAAGAGGACATATCATAGGCCCATTTTTTCTTGATGAAACCCTTACCGCTGATCGATATCTTCAACTGCTACAAACTCTGGTCATACCTGTGATCACAGCCTTATTCCCGGGTGAAAATGGAGGTATTGACGATAGAATTTTCTTCCAACAAGATGGAGCTCCTCCACATTTTGCGGTACATGTTAGAGGTTACATGTTTTTCGAAACAGGTGGATCGGTAGAAGAGGATCTATTGAGTGGCCTACCAGATCTCCGGATTTGACGCCCTTAAATTTTTTCCTGTGGGGTCATGTTAAAAATAGTGTGTTCAAACAAAGACCTCGTAATTTGGAGGACTTAAAGGTGCGAATAACTGCTGAAATGCGCAGAATACCTGCAGAGGTATTACACAGAGCTACTACAGTAGCTAAAAAAAAAAAATTGGTTTCCATAGGAACAAAACAAAAGGAGATATCAACAAACTAAAAAACTTAAAACATACATGGTAATGAACAAAATAACTTATATATTGAACTTTTTTTTTAACTTTGCAAATAAATAACAAAGTTAAAGCCATTATTTGATGCTTTTGTACCACCCGGTATGTACATTAGCTTTGTGTACAAATAATGTCATTCAGAAATTTATTTCCGGTTTTTTGCAACTACAGGTGGTTTTACAATATTTGGGTGTGTTTGCAGGATACAGTCATGAAAAGCGACTGCGAAGCAGGTTGTTTGATGGTGATAACAAGAGTTTTACCATTTCTGATAGTTTACCAACGTCAACTCAACGGATCGATAATTGTAATTTGCTTATACCCCCCAAGCACTGGTAACGTGTAGCTTCCAGCGTTGAAGGTAGGGAAGCCAAATTAAAATTAGTTTTCACAAGAGTTTTTTCAAAGTTCTAAAATGTTCAAGGTATCATCAGTCTTACTTCGTAGTAAAACTTGAGTAACTTCAAAAAGTTTATCATTCTAAACGACCAGCTTAACAGACTTGCCTGTAAAGTGAGGAGGTCGCATCGCAACCCGATTCAGAATCTTAGAAACTGTTCACAGCAAACACAATTCACGCAAGTCATGTTTGATGACTTTCCTTTTCTTGGTTTCATGAAGAAAATGAATGGTGAAGTTAATTCCTGTGAGCATAATAAGAAGATCAGTATCTTCGCATACAAGTACAGTACATAGCACATTAATGTTCCTGGGTGGTATCATTCAACCGACAACTTTCCCTCCTTTACACAGTTACCCCCAAGGGCGTAGCCAGTAGTTATCTTTAGGGGGGGCACCCAATGCAGTTGAAAGAAATAAGCTAAAAAAAAAAGGTCACTACAGCCAAGGGCAACCGCATTCCCCCGACTATTTTGGTTTTACTTGACCCTTTGGGGGGGGGGGGCGATCGCCCCCATCGCCCCCCCCCCCCCCTGGCTACCCCACTCATAATCTAGGGAAAAGGAGAAAAGGTGCGCAAAGGATACTAATGCTAGTCTTAAAAAAAGATCGTACCCTAGTACATGTTTTATTTAAACATTGTTTCATTGTCTTCTTAATTTTTGAGAAAACGGCAATTTTTTTCAAAAGTCGTAAAACAGTTGCAATCGTCTGAATAGGAAATAAAAAAAATTACAGAGATGTTCTGGTTCTTAATGGGCTACACTGTATATTATTTACGTTCATAAGGTGTCTTATGAACGTATTCTTCATTCATGGACGTAAATATTTTTCAACAATCGTAACAATCTTGTTCGCGCCCATAGCTACACCGTAGGATTAGTTAATTTTTTGTAGTTATATGCATTTTTAGTAATCCAAAAAAAAAAAACAAATATTACTAGTTTTTAGAGCAGACTGTCTAAGACGGAAATAAGTTAACTTTAAAATCAATTGTATGATTGCGATAAAATATTTATATCTATTTATTTTCTTCTCTATTACGTACTTCCAGTTCTGCGAGCTCCAAAAAAACTTACCTAAATTAATGAATGCAAATGATTTAACGTTAAATATAACTGAATACAAACTATTTTTAATAGTTTACATTTCCATTTTGTGGGCACATTTAAACTTAATTTATTATAGTAGGTCTCAGATCATTATTTCAGTTCGCTCGTTATATGAGTATATGTAAATTTGATGTTTCGAATTTCCTACCGTGTTCTATTTTTACGATTTTTCTTGTACGCTATTATGCTCCATTAGCTGTGAAACCTGAAAATATAAAAAAAAGTCGCATAACGCCTATATTTGATATACCTTGATTTCTCGACATCTGGAAGTCTGGTTCTAAAAGACAGCGTTAAAAACGCGAGGAATTTACTACGCCTGCCTTATAGTATATTAAATGACAATACGTCCTTAAGTAAGGAATCCGCTGTCAAGAAAAAGTTTATTACAAAAATGAAAATAAAATGCAATTATATTTATATGTTTTTTTTAAGTTTGCGATTAAACGTACAAAAAATCAAGTTAACCTCTGTCGAAAAGAGTTTATTACGAAATATTGAGATGAATGACCGTGTCTATGTGTATTCAATTATTTCTGGTTTACATTGTTGATAGTTAACGACACTGCTTTACCTTCAACCTAATTACTACAAAACATTTCGCACAATTATAAAAAAAATACTAGTGTTTTCGCAGATCTTCCATCAAGAGCTTGTCCACATATTATTAATATGTGGACAATTGTTAGGAATTAGAATAAGTCATTTAAAAGTATTAATGTACGCTAATTTACCACGTAATACAAATATTTTTTAGCAATAGCTATTAAAACTGTATACAAATACTGCTTCCAATAGCATGGTGTTACAAGCACCTCCAGATTCCCTAACGGTAAATGTTAACACCATGATAAGTTTCTCTAAATTTTCAGAATTTTTGAAATTTCTACATCTCGTCACTATTAATTCATTTACTATATCACAGCTGTTATTTTTTTTTTTCACATAAAAATAAATTATGTTATATATGTATCTATTTCAAGTTCTGTTTAATAATTTCATCAGCGATATATATATGTATGTATGCTTAATGAATAATGATTACCAAATAGTTCTCCTTTAATTATTTTCACATCCACGTAGTTGGAATGGAAGTATAGTATCCATGACTGTTTTAAAAAAATATATTGGCTAGATAGACCTAAAATGTTCTAAAACGTCGAGATTTTCAGTTTAAGAGAAAAAAGTTTCTATCTTCCGGTCTGTCTGTGTACGCGATAACTCGAACACGCGTTAAGATATCAACTCCAAATATGGAACACTTATCTATCATGACGAGGTCTCGACCTAATTAGATTCTGAGCTTAATCGGTTAAGGAGTTGGGGGTTAAATAGTTAAATATACTTTTTCTTTGACTATTGGTAATTTTCAAACGAAGCAAGATATGTACTATTTTTAGCTTAATAAGGTGGGGGTTGAGGAGGTTGAAGGGGGTAAGTATTTAAAAGGTCACATAGGAGGGGGAGAAGGCAAGGGTGGTTGTAATGTAACGTGAATTAAAGAAGATATTCATGCGACGAATCATTTTATAGGTTTTTGAAGTAAAAACATTCAAATATCTCAATAAGACGCTAGTTACTTTCTCATTCTCAAGTCAAAAAGCTAGTTTCGTTCACACCAAGAAGTTTAGTGAAGGTGAATAAAGGAGGTGAAAGTACGAGGAAGATGAAGACGAGGAAGATTGAATGATAAGAAGGTGACTCGGTGCAATAGGACAAGTAGTTAATGAGAGAAAGGAATACAAATGGAAGTTCAGAAGACCAACGAAGACGAGTATCTCGTGGGTAAACAAGAGCAAGGAGGGTAATGAAGTTAAAGAGAACAACAAAGACAAGGAATATAATGAGTATAAGGAGGACAAAAAGAGGTTAAGAGAACAAGAAGGTTAAAGAGAACAAAAGGAGAACAATGAGGACAAGGATAGTAAAAGGACAAAGGAAGACAGAAAGAGGAAAAAACAAGGACAATGGTAGGAAGACAAAGGAAAAAACATATGTAGGATAAAAGGAGGTCAAAATCAGGACAAATTGAGGGCAAAATGAGAATTGGAAGGGACAAGGACAGTAAAAGGAGGACGAAAACGAAGAACATTTTTTTCAAAGAAAGGGTATATTTGAAAATAATATCCAAACATTAAAAAAAATAATTTGTCAAACTTTTTATCTATGTAAAAGATAAAAAGTATAAAACGCAACAATCCAAAGAAGCAATATTGTAGGTATGTTAATTTACGTTGATATACCACTGTGCAATTTTTTTAATTGTACTCTTTGTTACTTCCACATTCACGTAGTATATCCTAGTAACATAATATCACACTTTTAAGAATATAACCTAATGTTTTAGCGAGCTACTCTAATTCAATCTAGAAAAATTGGATGTGGACGTTTTTACCTGAATGTAAATTGGCACTGCACAAAAAGATATCATTCTGAAAGTGTTTCCTGGTTGAATATTTATTTATCCTTGCCATAATTATTATATTTATAGAATTATGCAGACGGGAGTATTTTTAATGTTATTTGTTTGTTTCTTTATTCTTAGTGGTATTAGTTGTAACCTTGAAACTAACGTGTATGTGTAGAACAAAGGTACCTAACAAAGGAGCAAACAGTAACATAACAAAGGATGCATATCGAAAACTAAAGGAAACAAAAATATAGTTCATAATAAATATTTTATAATTTGTGTTTCTAAGCGTTCAGACAACTAAGAAGCAATATCTTCCCGTTTATTGTCATTCGTCGTCAGACACCATACATTTGGATTTCGATCTTATTAAGTCTCATCAGTACGATACATCTGACAACGAACAACAATGAACTAGAGTCTCGGCTTATTGGAACTGCCCTCTAATGTGCATAAATGGGACTCGAAGTATCCCAGTGGGTCTGACAATGTCAGCAACAACTCGATGTCGTTACCGGAAACACACTACTAACGAGAGGTCCGTTAAACGAAAGTAGAATGGAAATAATTCCCATTGAGTGTTATCACACACCAGTTCATTGTTGTTGGTCATCAGATTCATCTGAGATCTAATAAAGTCGAAATCCGAATCTGAGATTCTAACGACGAATAACAGTGAACGGGAATATTCTCTATATTATAATTCCACGATAGGAATTTTTTTGGGGATATTGGACAAAATACAAGCACTATTTTTTTACCTAGACTTCTTCACGGATTACTTGGTGTTTTACGACATAACGGTTTATTTAAATTTATTAATCCTTTTCTTATAAGTGATCTACACTAGTAACAAAAATTAAAGGATATTAAACAAATTCCAAATGTTTGGTGATTTTCAACAAGGGATAACTCGGAGAAAAACGGTCGTACAGAAAAAAAAAAGGAAATTGTAGCCTCAAGTTTCTAGTTTTCATCCGAAAACCAACAAAATTCCACATTTTTGCTCGTCTTTAAAATGGTCTGTGGAAAATTGTTTTTCATCATGCGACCATAAAGCTCGTTTAGACAATTTAATCAGTTTTAATTTGACCTCTTAACAAGCTCCGTACGATGACTTGCCGCGGAGTTATCATCGAACAAAGCAAAAAAAGTCCTTTTCAGCTTTGACAATCAATTACTAGGGAACTAATGATCGTACAAAAAATGGAGGTAGGGTTTTGGAAACGGCAAAACATTCTCTATAAGGCACAATCGGGGGCGATTGATAAAAAAAATTTTTGAAGCGATAATGTTGACTGAAAAAAAGTTAAAAATTTGCGAATTTAAGGATATTTGGAAAATTTGGTATAACTTTAGATATAGTGGATGAACGAAGGATATCGTCGGTAATTTTTTAACCTCAAAACGTTCCCAAAAAACCCTCAAAGTTGCAAAGCGCTGCGATTTCTTTTTTCTTAGTGCCCCGAAGGTTTAAATTTATGGTTTCCACCAAAAATCACCGTAACAAGCAATTTTTCGATTTTCATGCATTTTTTTCACTTCAATATGATTTTTTTTCGATTTTTTCCAACGAGTATGTTTTTGACCAAAAAATATGGATTGTCGCCAAAAAAAATCATATTGAAGTTGAAAAAATGCATAAAAATCGAAAAACTCAATTGTTTATTATTATTATCCTAGTGTTTATTCTTCCTGCTCGAAGGACCATTTTTTACTCTTTCTGATCTATATTTAAAACAAATGCGCTATACTGACAGTAATAAATTTTTATCGCAGGCATCAAAATGGTCTTAACGTGACCTAAGAAAAATGTATATTTAATTTAACTTTAATACAACAATATGTACACCTAACAGCCGGTGTAATTTCACGTTCAAACTGTGTCAATTGCCGCCGTACCCTTCATGTCTATTCAAATGCATATTTTACGGCAAATCTGATTATGTAAACGAGTCACGTTCAAACACAGCACGAGACCATATTATTAAAGGATTAATAAATAATGTATTTAAACAAGTAAACACAAAAATCATTCACTCGACATGTCAATAAAAATCGTTAGTACCTATGTGTTGATTATTTCAGGAGTGGACACTTTTACCAATAGTCATGATATCTGAATTTAATGATATTCAGGAAATAAGCGCGTCTCATAATATTTATATGTTAATTAGAAATATCCGTAGGAATTTTAAAAATGAAAGAAGATGTGTCTATATCTTATTTTATACACGGTGGAGACTTTAACTGGAATATATTCGCTAGCGGGGTGGTGAATGATTTTTCAAAAAATTCCCGAAACACGTCAACTTTTAAATGTATTTACCTACATTTTGCAAGTAATATGAAAAATATAGCCCTTCAGGGGTGGCTGAAACCACCCTCGACATGATTTTTTTCAAATGCAACCCTATGGCTTGTGATCCCTCATTGTAAAGCTGGTGGAAAGAGGAATCCAACGCACTGATCAAATTTTAATTTTTAGTATGTTTGTAGGGTTGCATACAATTAAAACCTAATTTTATAGTTTAATTTATTTTTAACGCAACAATTTCGTACTCAAAATGTGTGTTGTTTAGTTTTGGAATGTAAACCTTACTTTTCATATGTCCCCACAAAAAATTCCAAGCAATTTTTTGCCACAACTGATATTTGTTATTTTTTGCTAGTGTTTTTACACGGCCGCAAAGAGTAATTTAGTTTGTATGCTGTATTCAGAGTTTGAAACGAAGTGTTAATTCAAATTGGTGAAAATGTCTTATTTAACTGAATCGCTAAAAATCGAAATTTTGATGATGATTGGATATGGTGATAGGGCGCGAACTCAATGCGAAGTTGTTCGCTTGTTTCGAGAAACGCATCCTGACTTGCCACCACTAAATCAAGGTACCATTAGTAAAATTGAGGCACAATATCGAGAGATGGGTCATGTCAGGAAAGTACCGAGTAAGAGGCATGCTGTTGTTGATGACGACACGAAGTTGAATTTGTTGCTTGCTCTAGAAGAAAATCCAATCACTCCAGCCCGTCAACTGGCCCGTGATAGTAATCTTAATCACAAAACAGTTTTAAAAATACTTAAATATGAGAAAAAACGCCCATATAAAATGCAAGCTGTTCAAGAGCTACTTGAAGATGATCCAGATCGACGAGTGGAATTTTGCAATTTATTGATGACTTGTATTGATCAAAACCAGTTATCTTTAGAGTGGATAGTTTTCTCTGACGAGGCTACTTTTACATTAAATGGGCACGTAAATCGCTAAAATTGTCGTTACTGGGCTGAAGAGAACCCCATTGGATGAGGGAACTTCATACTCAGCGCCCACAGAAAACTAATGTGTGGGCCGGAATAATACAAGATAGAATTGTAGGACCATTTTTCTTTGATGACACTCTTAATAGAGCAAGATACTTGCGTTTACTCCAGCACGAACTAATGCCAGTGCTATGTCATTTATTTCCAAACCCCTTAAACCCTAACTTGACCGATGAGAGGTTATGGTTTCAGCAAGATGGGGCCCCACCACACTATGCTGCCATTGTTCGTCAGTATCTGGACAGAATTTTTCCCGGTAGGTGGATTGGGAGGCGAGGTAAACTTGAGGGGCCAGCAAGATCTCCAGATCTTACACCACTGGATTTCTTTTTGTGGGGACATCTTAAAAGTAGGGTTTACATTCAGAAACCCAACAAAATAGCAGATCTGCAGGAAAGGATAAGAGAGGAAATCGGAAAAATAACACCGCAAATGTTGCTTAATGTAAGGGATGAAACCTACCACAGACTGGGATGCTGCCAACAAGTGAATGGTGCACATTTTGAACAATTGTTACGTTGAAAATAAATTTAATTTTTAAATTGTTTTAATTGTAAGCAACCCTACAAACATACTAAAAATTAAAATTTGATCAGATTGCATTGGATTCCTCTTTCCACCAGCTTTACAATGAGGGGTCACAAGCCATAGGGTTGCATTTGAAAAAATCATGTCGAGGGTGGTTTCAGCCACCCCTGAAGGGCTATATTTTTCATATTACTTGAAAATGTAGGTAAATACATTTAAAAGTTGACGTGTCTCGGGAATTTTTTGAAAAATCATTCACCACCCCGCTAGCGAATATATTCCAGTTAAAGTCTCCACCGTGTATACCTAGCTGTATTTTGTTATAAAATGTTGGTTAGGAAGAGAAGCTAATGTACTTAAGGATAAGTTAACAGTAAATTATTCCATCTCCATCTGAATTTCAACTTAATATTTTTGCCTTAAGGATTTTTTTTCTTCAAGTCTGTATATTTTCTTATTTAAAATAATAAAGTTGAGGCGACATTGGTATTTATGCTCTCGTACGAACTTTACACTTATTTTCAAGCTTATAGCAAACAGCTACTCGACAAAGGCTTTTAAATAAAAAAAATCAATCAGTAATAACAGTTGGTGGTCAAGTCTCATTAATTGTACATCGAGCAACGCAGAGTTTACATGAATTTGCCTCATTAACAAAGTCAAACACTTGGAAACATTGTTGTTAATGAGGTAAAATGTGTTTGTTTTCGCCGTTTCAACCAATGCCTTCTACTTTCGATTACTTTAATGCTTTTACACACTCCACACCTTTTTGTTTCCATTGATCCAAGTCGGTACCTACAAAATATTTACTCACACTTACTATCCTCACAAATAGGTCACACAATATTATTTATCAGAGAAATTTATTTTCAGAATATCCTGAATAAAAATCGTGTACCTTTAAAAATTAAAAATCATTTGTGTTTTCTTTATGATTTAAAATTTTTTTATGTCTTCTACAGAACCGTAATTGTATCCGTAACTCCTAAAACCATCCATTTCACAAATATGGACATAGATTTGGAACATGCTCAATATTTTTCTCGTTCAATTTTACTCTGTCTGCAGGAGTTTTTCACCTTTTGCGAACCTCTCAAAGCTCTGTGTCTAATAGTTATATTCTAGTCTATGAGATATATTCCCATTTTTAATCCGATAACGAGTCATTAAAAAAGCTCTAAAAACTCAACAGCACACTTCACCTGAATTTTTAAACTTTATAGCCCTTTTAACTGAACTATCGAACATCAAAATCTCCGAATCCAAATCTTCAAACCCCTAAAACTAAACCCCCAAAAACTAAGAAAAACGAGTCTAAAAACTCAACAGCACACTGGACCTAAATATTGTAAAACAATAGACTTTTCAATTTATGTCTTTAACTGATGCAAAACGAAGCCTTCAAACACTAACCCATAGCCTCTTGTCCTTGAATAACGTTGATGATATGTATCTTCAGTCGTCGTTTCTAGCGATAAATTGGTGAATAGGATATATTGCTTCGCCAGTAACTATCGACGTTATGAAAAAGTACCTCTAAAATCTGAAATTCCACCACCTTGAAAACAGTAATATACTGAAGTGGATTTAGCGTTACCCATCCTAGACTACGTGGAGGTACCACTTCTCCAAGACTTGCCTGTTTAGAACAGGGGCACCTACGCCAGGAACGAAAAAAATATATATATATACATATTGATCGAGTACGATAAGTTAAAAGTATCTATAGTTATATCAATGAATGACCTTTGATCTTTGGCGGTACCTGCGCTAGGGAAAAAACTAATACTAAGTATCTATCAAACAAGAAATTTCCCACATTACCTCAAATATGTTTTCATTCATCAATGTAAGAAAACTTTTATCATTTTAAAAGATAAATTAAATTGGTTACTAATAATAAACTGATATAATTAGAATAATGTAATTATAATCAGTATCTTATTCTGCATGTTCTTCGTGTCGTGTTTTTTTCATCTCGAAAGATCTTAGTTTTTGGGGGGGTTTAGTTTTAGGGGTTTGAGTTCGAGTGCCAACTCAAAGGGCTATCAAGTTTAAAAATTCAGGTCAAGTGTGCTGTTGAGTTTTTAGACTCGTTTTTTTTTTGAGTTTTTGGAGGTTTTTGAGGTTAGGTTAAGAGCTAGGAGTTTGAAAATTTGGATTCGGAGATTTTGAGATGCAAGAGTTCAGTTGGAGGGGCTATCAAGTTTAAAAATTCAGGTCCCATGTGCTATTCAGTTTATGAACTGGATTTTTTGAGTTTTTGAGCGTTTTTTGAGTTTAGGTTAGCTGATCAAGCAAAAGTAAGCCCGGATTCATAATCAGCGACCCAATAAACATATAGTAGGCATGGTGTAGTATTCCGCACATGAAAAAAAAATTTTGTGATCCTATGATGAATTTTTAAAGTTAACAAAAAAAGAAAAATCAAAATTTTGTTGTTAATTTTTTTTTTGCATATGTAACGCTATTGCTGATTTTATCTCTAGCTAAGGCATTAAATGTTTTTAGTTTAAATTTTTTTCATGTCATTTGTTTATAATTTTATTATAAACAAATAGATTAATTAAACATTTTTGGAAAATTCTTTTTTACCATCTGGTTGTAAAAAAATAATTATTAAAAAAAAATGTTTTCTTAAAAACATTATCTTATTGTTGATAATCGTTTTTTTTTATATTTCAATTATTTAAACAATTTGTTAAGGAATTATTTTTTCTTTAAAAATCATAATTGCCATTTCTGAATAAGACAGCAAGAAAATTTTTTGTTTCATTAATAATTTAATTGTTTATTAACTTGTGTTTTAATTTAAAAAAAAAATATTGTTAACTTTGTTACCAATTTGTTATAAACAAATTCTGTTTTTGGTATAATTTTTTTTTTAGGTAAAAAAATAACAAAAGCAATCATGTGCATCAAAATAGTAAAAAAACTTTTTTCGATTTTTTATTGAATTTTCAAATTTTTTCGTTCCGGGAGTCCAAGTTTTTTATCAGAAATTTCCTCCTCTTTTTGGATCTTTTTTAATTCCCGCTATCTCTTACAGTTTTTGAGTTATTGTCAAAAAACTAAACCCATCTTTTTTTAGTTTTTTGTTAATAACAATTGCAATTTTCATTTGCTAAAAAAAATCCAAAATGTATTTTTCTAGATGCTACTACCGATCGAATGAGCTATCGCTCATATTTTTAGGAGACTGGCAACTATTTTTCGCAGGAAATCAACTTCTCGACTAGACTATTACATACGAGTTCTTGACATCATTATACGATAATTTCCGCAGCTGTGACAACGGGTGGATTATAACATAACAATGTAGACTATAACAAACTATTAATACTTTAACAATAATTTTAACTAGAGGATTTTGATGAATTATTGTAGGTTTTTTTTACCTCAAAGATCAGAAAATTTTTGTCCACTTGGTGCTGTTCAACTTTCACTTGTTATAAAGCAATCATTTTCAGGTTATACCAACAACTTGAACGATAAATAACTTAATAATAAAAAAACTCTTGTTTTTATTGCTGCATGACAAAATTATGTTTTAATATTGTATGTTACGTATAAAATCATTTACTACATTAAAGGTCAAATCCAGATTCAGCCAAGGTTCACGAGCCAGATGATGCACCTCCACCACCCGATGAAACAGCAGGTCGAGGATTAGACATGGCAACAGCAGGTCCAGGAGTAGACGTAGGAACAGAAGGTGCTGCAATATAAGAAACAAAGATGTTAAATAACACAGCCACACCACAACGAACGAACCCGATTTTTTTTTTGTGTGGCTGTGTAATGTATTTTGAGGACAATACTTACTTACTTGCATAGGTATACTATTTCAATATTTTATCAGACTTTTTATGAATACATAATAGTAGTTACAGTGAAAATATAAACTAAAAATCCTCCATAAAAGTTGACAACCCATACCTACAGAGAGTAAAAAAAAGCAAAAGTACTGCAAAAATTCAATAATATCGAAACAAGCACGTTTTCGCAAAAAAAAAACAAGACAGATCAAATTTTAATCATAAAAATTAATGTTTTGACTGTCATAGTCTGAATGACTTCTTCCGTAATTTGTCTAATTTTGCACAGTATTCTATTCTTTAAATTCTTTAAATTTTATGATCTGGTGAGACTTCTGCCTTCAAATGTCCCCAAAGAAAACAGTCTAGAGGTGTAAGATCTGGAGATCTCGGAGGCCACTCTATTGGCCCTCTTCTACTAATCGATAATCAACAATGAGGTATAAGGCCTCTTCTTTCTCAGGAAGCCATTATAGAGAAAGTGTAGTTAGAGTTTCTTCAATATGAGTTAATCCCTGCACTCATAGAACTTTTTCCCGATGAAAATGGACACGATTTCCCAAACACTTGCTTGAATGAAATTTTTCCTGGCCGCTAAATTAGTAGAGGATGATGAATAGAGTAGATCTCCAGATTTTACCCGCCTGAACTACGTATTTATTGATTTTCTATAAATTTGAGGATGCTAGATTTTTCATTCATGTTTTGTAACATTCAAATTGTTTTTGTTGATTTATCAATGACTACCAAATTATTCTTGCTTGTCTCAAATCAATAAATAAAATAAAATAATATGATTCGACTAATAACATGGTAAGTGGAGGACCAGTGGAAGTTGAATCTCGTCCCCGAATAAACAAAACACAAAAAAAGATAACACCAACAATTATAAATATTACAAAACATTTATTATTCTGGCTATGGTATATTTTTTAATTATTTATTTTCCTATTACTTACATTGAATACTAGGCCTTACAATGCTAGTGGCAATTGGAACTGCATATCCGTTAACGTTGACATATACGGCGTTTTTGATGCTTTCAGCAGAATCTTCTTCCGATTCCTGGCTGCTTAATAGGTCGAAAAAAGCATCCTACAAATATAAACAATAATACTGAAAGGTGTTAGGTATAACACTACCTAACACTACTAGGTATAACACTACCTAACACTACTATAACACTACAAGCCTTACACTAGACTAGTACTGTTTTTTACAGAATTAATTCTGATAATAGGTATACGTAGGTTATCTATCTATGTCTTATAATTCTTAGCTATCAAAGTTTAATGTTACTGGTTGGTTGTTGCTCGAACTCTTGTCGATGTTATATTGAATGGGTGTTAAAGGATATTAAAGATTATGAAAAATATCACCGTTTGAACATCATGGGTTTCAAAAGTAACCACTTAAAGTGTATGATACAATAACTTTTTTCTCTTTTTTCTTAAAATTATTCAGACTATTCTATTCCTGACGTTACAAACATGCCTTCAGGAACATCGGGAAGGAGTTCAACAGCCAGTACCATAGCAAACTTACCTTCCAGAGAAAATTCCTAGAAAATCGTCAACATTGTCGACAATAAGGGTACTATTTTGGCCGCAAAGCTTCAAAATGTAATTTTTTTATCAGAAAATGCCATTTTCGTTATTGATGTAGAAGTTAGGGGTTAACATGTCGGGCTTACGAATAATACAAACATCACATTCGATACAAATCAAGACATTTAAAAACATGATGATATTTTACAAAACTTTAACACTCTGTATCTGAGGGCTGCGCTTTCTATTAACCTTTAGACTGCCGGCATTTTTCCCTTATAAATGGATATTTTTGAGAGGCAAAGTTTATATATATATAAACATCTAATACATCTAGAGTAGTTGCCGAGGTCACGGGTGGCTTATATATGAGCCAGGCCGGCTGGCAACGGTCGGGCAAATGTTAAAAATTTTCAGATTGTGTAAATTACTATATATTTATTTTTAATCGAATGTGCTTGATATTATAATGTAAAAAGCTACCAAAAACACTCTAAAATATGTTTAGTCACCAATAAAACCACTCAAAAACGTGAAAAAAGCGATCAGTTACACTGAAATAATTTTTTTTTTTTCATCCCTAGACTTACATATTTTCATACGTATATATTTTCATACGTAAATATTTTTATACTTATATATTTATATAGTTATAGGTAGCAATTCAATGTTTTACATTCGAATTCAATCGAACACATTATATTCAAGTATCGCTAAAAAAAATTTTTATTTACCCTAAATACAGTAATTCAAATAAAAAACTAATAATAATTATTCTATCTAAAAAAAAATTAATTTGAAATAACCGATAAAAAGTCAATAACCGTTCAATAAAGAATTTTGAAAATATCACCCTTTTCGCTAGGGATGCTTTCGGCATCTCAATCAATTGCGGAAAATTTTAGGGTACATTTTACAGATTTTACAGCGTGCTTCCGAAAAAAAAATCGTGTAAAAAGTCAATACCCACATAATAACGAATTTTTGAAAATTGCACCCCCTCGCTGGGGGTAATTTCGGCATCTCAATCAATTGCGGAAAATTATAGGATATATTTTACAGATTGTACAGGCTATTTACTAAAAAAAATCAGTAAAAAGTTCAATAACGAATACAAGTTCAATAACGAGTTTTTTAAATATTTCACCCCCTCGCTAGGGGTGGTTTGGGTACCTCGATTGACTAGAAAGAATTTCAGTTGTATCCTTTAGAGATCAGAGAGCCTATTAAATGGGAAAAATTCACTATAATATCTGTATTCATCACTAAAACTATTATTTTATTACTGTCCCATATATGAGCCAGCCGGCAGTCTAAAGGTTAAACAGGAAGTCAGCATCAACTTCATTTTAAATTGAATGATATCTTTTTTATTGCGTATTTGGATTCGACAAGTGTTTTAGGTTGATTCTCTTTAATGCTCATAGGGTTGTCGAAACGCGTGAATTGAAGTTACGAAAGTATTTTGGTATTAGACGGAAAAGTGTAAATCTGAAAAGTATAATGAATTCATGTTATTTGAATATTTTTGAATTTCCGTATTGGCGAACAGAGAAATCAAACTCGAGGATGACAAAATTGCTGCTAATTTTGGGAATCAAAATGTTCCTATAAAATTAAAATTAAAATGGCCATAACTTTTTGAAAAAAAAATATTTTGCAACAAATCGAAAAACGTCTCCTTATATTTGTCCATCAATCTATCCAGATTATGAAAAAAATATACTGCAAATATCCCACAGAGCGTTACTGAGAACCCAGGGAGTGCTCCAGTGTTTTTGAAAAATTTTTCGCAAACTTTTCTGATGATTTTTTCACTATAAATCCTTTCTGTAAGAGGTGTATAGTCATCACCTAAAAAGTGAAGTGGGTCCCATGCGTCGTTTCCAAGATATGGCTAACTGAAATATCACGCACCGCCACTGGAATAGCCTACTTGATTCAGAAACTTTTTTACCTCTTGTATAATACAAACCAATCAATATTTAACTACTGAAAAGTTTTTACTATTAAAAAAAAATAAATAATAAAATAAAATTAGTTTAATCGTTTTTCCACATTCTGCCTTTTTCACCATCAAGACAATTTTTTTGAGTACTCGTGCAGGTACTGCCCGAGTTCCCGCCGCACGCCACTGGGCCGACACTTAAATACATTATAAATTAGGGGCAGCACGATGAAAAGTGTACGTATTCGGTTGCGTTAAGTGCAAATAATAAATATTATAAATGAACCCACCAAATCGAAAATGGGAGCAGCTGATGCGATAGAGGCCACCGTGAGGGCGACCACCAGGAGAGGACCGATCATCATAGCGAGCTCGCGAAACCGCCACCATAAAGCTGTCTAGAGACTTCCGAAGCCGGCCCGCCGCCGCGTATATATACGCGTGCAAGGGTATAGCTTCGGCCGGGCTTCTAACCTTTCGTTGCAATACAGGGCTGGACCTACAATGTTTAAAAAAATTGGGTACTAAACAATAACACAGGCCAACAAAATTTGACTGATTTTCGGAAGCAGAAACTCTAGTACTACACTTCTCCGAAGGTTTTCGGTGCGCTAAATCCGAATCTGGCCTCAGAGTTACTCCATCACGTCAGGTTTTTTGAGATATTCTAATCGGAGTAATCGCCATCTTCTCACCTGGCGCTTTACCCACTGAGCTATTGCCGCGGCAAATTATGATGTTACATAACGTCAAATATATCAAAAACAATGTTTTTTACACTTTCAGATCAGATAATCTTAAAAACCTAACGTGATGGAACAATTCTGATTCGAATTCAGGGCATCGGAAACTTCCGGAAAACTATAGGGCCATTCCGCGGTGACGGGTGTTACATTTGTACGCATTCTAACTGTTATAATTCCTAAATTAGAACAAAATTGTCTGCGTTTTGAGTATAATTCAATTCATTTCAATGATATTTTAATTAAAACAAAAACGTATTAGGAATTACTCAGGCGTTTAGATTCAATAATAGGTTTAAGCCCTGTGACGGGTGTTACTTGTACTTTTGCAAAATATGCTACCTTGTTGGCTAAACATCATAGTTCAGCCAAATTAGAAGTTTTTGTAATAAAATGAATAGATAAGTAGAGATATAAATGATCTTAATTTCTGATAATTGTAAGAGATTTGTGGATATATTGTTTTTTTACATTTTTTTTTGCAAGATAAACTTGTGACGGATGTTACAAGATTTGTGACAGGTGTTACGAGTGCAAATTAAATAAAAGCTTATGTACACTTTGAGGCTTTATTTATTAATATAGACTATTAAAACTAGTATTATAAGATTTTACATATTTTCTGTTCTATAATTTTTATTGTATTTCGGGTTTCCTTGCTTCTTCTGTTCTTTTCTATGTCTTGGGTCTCTCATATGTTTATCGGCGAAAATATTGATGAATTTCTTTTGAATTATGAAAATTGAGAATATAATACCTGTTAATTTACTATTTTAACATATATTCGCAAATTATTTTTTTTGCTCCTTGGTATCGATTACCGCGGAATGGCCCTATATTAGAGTTTCTGCTTCCAGACCCTTGTGGGTCTGTGTATTCCACAGTGGTCCCAAATTAAAAAAAGACGCACATGATTTTTTTTGCGTTTGTCTTCGTTTTCGTAGGGGAGAAGGGGCACTATAGGACACTTTTTATTTTGAAGCTCATATCTTTTTCAATTTTTTAAGAAATTGGTTCTCCGATTGAATTAAAGTTAATTTTGTTGTTAAAGCTCAATATAAACGTATGGCAAAACAAACCCATTTGATAGTAGTACCCTGTTATTACCTTTTAAAAAGGTGTTCCCTCTGTCCTAATCTGCCTCCCTGAAGGGGAAGTTTAGGACGTCGCTGGGGCAGTTTAGGACTGATAATAAAAAACCGAGATAATTCTCGTCTTCTTACTTTACTTATTGAAAGCAATAACTCTCTTGTTAGGTAACAGTCTTACAAACCTCTTTTAATATATTTTTTTCTTTATAATACAGTAGATAATTTCTAATAGGCAATCAAATAAACATAAATGTCCATTTATTGGAACCTTGATTAAAACAGAAATCAGTCTCATTTTTTTCTTAGATAATAAAATATCAACCTTCTACAGCTCTCTTTAGTAAATATTAAAATGCTAAGAATTAAAACTATTAACTTTGTAACAAATTAAAAAATAGAAATTTAACACAAATAAAAAGACATGTCCTAATCTGCCCCGCAAATTTTGTCCAATACTGCCCAAATCCTAACCTTGACAATAAAAATGTAATACTTCACACTATATCTTTTATTATGTCGTTACAACCCATCACAACCAGACCATACAAGTAGTTTCGTTTTGAACAATAGTTTAATATACAGATACTTACATTTGCGAGCCAAAATAAATACAACAGTCAGCAAAAATCACTAACAGCTTATAAGTTAGTTTGATAGTTGACAGCGCGGAAGGTCTCACGTGACGTTTATTAATTGACCGGTTGCCAACCAAAATATGCATTCAACGTTAAAAAAAGTGGCATATTTGTTCTTTATTCGAGATGTCGTAAACTACCACTGTCCTAAAGTACCTCCTTCTCCCCTACTATGTAATTTATAGAGGGGGATCACGTTTCTGAGTGTATGCCTGAATTCGAGGCTAACCTTCGACTAACTTTGAGGGATGAATCCGTAAAGCCACTACAGTTCTTTCAGTGTGCAGAAGGGCTGTCGGCAAATCATGAGGATGAACTTCCCATGTAATGGTTCTATAGTATATGTATTATAAAGTCTATGATTCTCTGCGTCTCTGTTGTATGACTTGTCGGAAACAGTGGGCTCAGCTAGTGCTAGCTCGCTTACAACATTCTTCCTGCCTTATAATAACCGGAGCTTTTTTCTGTGCAAACGGATCGGTGTCGCATGAAGGATCAGGATCTGGAATCAACATTGATGTGTTGACCATTGGGTAAACATGCCCATTCCAGACCGAATGGTAGCATGTTTGTAGTAAACAACAGTATCCCAGACCGAAAATAGAACCAAGAATCCAGATATCTGCAACCTAGTGAAATCGAAGGGCCCCGTTAAACATAACTCTGTCCTTAGTTACATGTTCTTTACGTAACAAAATATAATTTTGATAATTCGGGGTCACTGAAACTGTAAAAACCTGCAATATAATGGGTGCTTTCCATTTACCGACACAAGTCGACACTAGTCGATTAGTGTCTCCGAAAGTGCTTTCCATTTGATTTGTGTCGCCGTGAGTCGACGACACAAGTCACCTCAAACAGACTCCGCTAGACAGCTGAGTTCACGCTGAGGGTGAGTGTAAAAGAAGTGAAAATCTAAACGAACGCGGTAAAGCAGAATATATAATGGAGAGTTAATGCGAAATCTGATTGAAGAAAATGAAGGTAGGTGACAAATATAATTATTTGCAGTAACTACTTTTAACAACTTTTGTAATAAACTACTAGCCTATTCTACTACTACTAGTTCCATTTACCCATTTGATGAGAGTCAACACTAGTTGACACGAGTCGACACAGGAGTCGCTGGGAGTCCGATAAATGGAAAGCACCCAATATAGTCGACGTCGTTTTTTACGTGACGAAGTTATAGTTTCTACAAAGTATTTCTGGGACACCCTGTATTAAAGAATTATGAATTTGAAAAAATAAATATTACGAATTAAGAAAAAACTAACGCGTCCCAACAACAATAACGGTATTAGACAATTTTATTCTTATAAGTCTCTATTAACGTAGAAAAGTCGATATACATATTACCTACATAAATAAATATGTCGAACTAATCCTGTAACCTGTTCTATTGCAATACTTTAAAATACCCGTTAACTGTAACGGTACAACAATGAGCCGTCACTATGATTTTCTATCAGGTGATTATACCGAATGAGGGAGAGGAAGACAAGATGCCAATTCAGCAGAATGGAACCATCTGGTATACAGATGGGACCAAAATGGAACAAAGTACTGGAGCGAGTGCAACAAACAGAGACCCAGGGTGCGAAATCAGCATAAACCTGGGGAACTCAGTAACCATATTTCAGGCAGAAATAACTGCAATATCCGCTTGTGCGCAGGAGATGACAGACATCTTATACAAATAAGAGGATCCAAATTATCTCTGATAGCCAAGCAGCACTCAAAGCCCTGAGAGCAGTAGAAATACATTCCTAGGCAGACAAAGACTATGGATTCGCTAGTATCGCTCTCAAGTGGGAGAGAGGATACCAAGGCCACGAAGGGAACGAAAGAGCGAACTTTCTCGTAAATAAAGGAGCTGAGGTTCCACTGATAGGGCCTGAACCCACCTGCGGTCTGGCCTACCGACCAACCAGGAGGGCCATAAAGGACTTATTAAGAGAAGAACATATTTCTCACTGGGCGAAAGTCCCAGGGTTGAGACAATCGGAGAAGTTCATTGGCCAACCATCCTGGGACAAGTCAATAGACTTTATAAAACTGGGTAGAAACCAGATGAGTTGGATAGTAGGACTGTTCACAGCAGTGGCGGACTAACGGGGGGGGGGGGAGAGGGCGGAAGGGGCGGTCCACTCCGGGCCTCTGGTCCCAGGGGGGCCTCCAAATGTCGACAAGTTCTTTTGGTTATATCTTCAACAAGGCTAAAAAGATACAAATAAATGCCGGTGATTTATGATTTCTACATTAAAATTAGTTCTATTGCTAATCGTTACCCTGTACATTGCTTAATACTTCTTGATCTTTTGCGTCTCAGTTGCGAGAGAAGTTTTTCCAAACTTAAATTATTAAAAAATTATCTTCGATCTACAATGAATCAAGATCGACTCGTCAATCTGTCCATGCTTTCAATTGAAATAAAAATTTCAAAGGAAATTGATTTCACTAAAGTTATTGAGGACTACAGTAAAATGAAGGCACGAAAACATGTGAAATAGCTACATACTTACAGAAAATAAAAACTGCCTTTTATATTGCTTGTTGCTGATTCGTATTTTATCTTCCTCATCCATATATATATTCTATGTACCTATGTGTATGCAAGTCATCATCATCATCAGCCTATATACGTCCCACTGCTGGGCACAGGCCTCCTCTCATGTAAGTAAATTACAATTATCTGCTAGAGCCTAGCGTAGACACACATTATATACATAGAAATTTAATTTTTAATACAAACTTTTTTGTTGACAGTACTACTAAAATAAGAGTAACCATCAAGACAAATCAAACGAGCCCAAACACGATGGGTTTATCATGTGTAGTTAAGGAATTTCTATGGCCTTCATCCGTCTCCATGGTACCTTAACATTGCATTGTCACCGACTTTACACAAGTATGAACTGATATGAATTTAATTTGCAAGATAAACATACACACTCGTACATACAAATGTGAACTGAATAAAAAACTTTAGCGTTAAAATACATCAACTTCTAAGGCCGGGGGGGGGGGGCTCAGTTTTGCCGCCCCGGGCCCTGACAGGCTTAGTCCGCCACTGGTTCACAGGACACTGCCCACTCATGCGATATTTCTACAACAATAGAACCAAAAGAAGTAACAGACGCTCCACTAGAAACGGTCCTTAAATCTCTTAAGAAAACAGGACTAGCCTGTGGGGACACAATAAGCATCGGTTTAAATGCACAGGGCTCGTACCTACCCCATAAGTAACTGTAGTTATTGTAATTGTAAGCTTTTCTTTGGAAGTTCTTTCGGTTGCTATCGTTTGACACTGATACAATCCAACCAAAGTACGGCCCTGGCGTGCAACAAATAGTTAGTCCCCTAGTCCTGGCCTAAACAGTCGTTATTCACACGAACCGATGTAAATAGGTCCAACCTCGCGAAACGCACGACCGCCGTTTTATTTGGTCTGCGGACGTTCGGCTGCGTTTTCGATACTTTACGGTTTGGTTTATGGATATGACCTTTGTTTTAAAAAAATCCCACCGAGACGTAATAACAAGTATTGTTTTGAGAGAAAAACAAAACTGAATAAAAACCGCTGCTCAAAGAATATTATTTTCCACGCCCAATTTGTTCGTCTTTTCTTTTGAATAAAGAAAATCATGAATACAGACTTAAGAGAAACTAATTGTAAGATATAATAATATGTATTGTATACACAATTTGTTCGTCAAAACTATTACCACAACACTTCGAGCGATGGTCTTGACAAACTATAATTGAATCCAGTGGAGGCTCGTGGGTGTGTTACATGGGTGGGCACAGGGTGTGTCAGTAGGATTACTCATTAGCTAACAATGGCACCGCAGGCGAAAATGTTTAAAATTTTTATCATGTCATGCGTTTTACTGACACTTCAGAATTTCAATGAAAAATTCTTTTATACAAAAATATAGACTTTCACAAGAATACTTTTTTGGGATCTGGTAGCTTTTGAAATAATATTTAGTCACGAATATTGAGGGCTTAAATATATTAAAATAATGGGTGGCAACATGTGAAAAAAATTTCTTACCGTTATTTGTAGAGGAAATCAGCTCGCCTTTCCTTATTGTTCACAAAAATGTTAATCGCCTTTTCATTAAAGTCCCGGATTTGTTTCACAAAATTTAATACAATTAATTATTTGGTTTAAAATATCCACATGGTCTGTTTTTATCCACATTTTCATTATGACGTCTTATATTTTCACCATAAGCACTATCAAGCTGTTGCCTTATGTCTACCTTTCCCAACACACTAAAATTTAAGATGTTATGTAAATGTTTTTCATTGTAGCTAGCATATTTCTTAGCTCGTTCATTTAAATGTTTTAAATCACTCACCCCTTCTTGAGTCCATGCACTTTGGTTGCCACCACTAAACAAATAAAACAAAACAGTTTGTTTCTTTTAGGACACTCACATAACCACTTAAATCTGTCGTAGACACTACTATTAAAATTTCGTGAATAATTTCGCGATTTTCCTACGTTTGTTTTGGAAATAATCAAATCGGGTATCGGCCTTCCTAATCATTTAATTTCCGTTCGGATTTCGTATGTAATATCTTTATTAGTCAATCAAAAGTCCACCGAATTCATTTTGAATCGTTTCACAATCAAAAACAGTAAATACACACTTCTCAGCGAAGAAAATAAACAATCACTAAAAAAGGTCACTCGAGTGTGACCCGTTCAGCTGATTTTCAAACGATTTACCGACGTCTGTCTGCAACCGTCTCCAAATTTTACCAATCACCGAAAAAGCCCGATTAAAAACGAGGGCTGACAAACTGTGTGCCCTCGCCCACGCGCGCGAAATGCGAGGATTTCAGACTATGGTGGCTAGTCGTCTGTCAATATATGTGATAAAAATGATTATTTGTGGTATAAAAGAAATAATAATTAGAATATGAATAGTTTGTCGTATACAATTAATTGATATTATTGTAACAGTAATTTATAGTAAATTTCCACAAAATAAATATTTTCTATTGAAATTTGGACTGGGCACGTGCCCCTGTGCCCTTTATCACCAGCCGCCACTGATTGAATCACTTATTTGAGAAACCCCATAAGTCATGATTTCGGCCATATTGAGTTATGTGCAAAATATTACTATTTATAAGTCGATACATCATTTGGTGGATAAATCCTATTAGTACATTAATCTATACGATTGCTACGTCATAAAGAATATTACGTTTAGACGGAATGTCATTCCACTCATTTCTTCTGCAAATGTCAAAAGAAAAACGTGTACCTTTGCCAGAAGAAAAAGCATATACATGCCCTTTACCAATAAATAAGAAAAATGGATAACCTGAAGACATTTCAAAAATACTTAACAGATGATGCTGGTGTTTAATATTTCTGAGATGAAATTTATTAATTGCCTACAAAGGAAACTGAAGACTAGAAAATGTTACAATATACATTTTTTTTAAACAAGAAAAGTTAACAAGAAAAGAATATGTTTTTGTTTAAATAAATAGATAAAATATCTGTTTTCAGCAGTTTTTTTTTATTTAAAATCGTGTTTATATGAAAAACCCTATTAGTCGAGAGCTTTCAAAATTTTTTTCCGAAAATATATTCAATTCTATATTACCAAATTCAACAAAAATCTGTAGTTGCTTATGAGTTTATTGAAAGATAAACACAACAGAATCATTAAGATAACTTTCGGATAAATTATACAGTTTTTATTTATTTTCTCAAAACTTGCCTTTCGTGACTTATGGGGTTTCTCAAATAAGTGATTGAATTATAATAAAATTAATTCTCGTTCACTGTTATATCGCCTAATGAGAACAATATTGGCGAAACTCAAACAAAGCCGTTCTGAGATATTCGCGTTTCAAGTTTTGCCAAAACTTTAAACTCCTATTACGGTTCATTAAGTACACATTTTGCACTTTTTTCTTTTTAATGTGTGCTTCATTCCCTTTGCTGTAACTAGTAATACAGTTTTCAAATACAAAATTGTTTCACCACTATTGCATCAATGTTTAGATCATTTATTAAGGGTTTGGTGTGACTTTAATACACAATAACAGACCAACATAATCTGTTTCATTCAAAATAAAAAAAATGCAATAAAACAAATTAATATTGAACTTGGCTACGAATACCTTTAAAAACTTCTTAAAAGGAACAGGTCCTTTATTACCTACTTTAAACAGTCTCACATTGTTTTTTTTCACAGGAACTGAATTTATTTTTCTAAAATCTTTTTACTTCAAGTAGAATGTTTTTCGCTTCAATCCTAACTTGTCAAAATGTAGGAACCAATGTAATCAAAATCGTGAATACTTAAGTATGATAAGCTCAGTTAGAGCAGTAACTCTACAATGTATGAATGACAAATATAATATTTGTGAAGTATTGACATTTTTGTCCTTAAAGGACTTAAATTTTTTTTCACAAAAAATCCTTTTACATCTTAATTTTTTTGTCATTGTTACTGAATCAATCCTTTTTCCTAAAAAATTTTAAAAGTAGGTAACCATTCAGTTCTTTAGTGGCTAACCACTTCACAAGATAAAATCTTAGATCTAATATAACAAAACGGATTGTCTTAAAAGGTGGAGTAAAATATAAAACCTTACATATTACCTAGATAATTATTATTCTTTGTGTTACATACTACAATAACGTGTCTGACGACAAACTGAGTTTCGTATTTCTCCTCAACTGTCAAGGCGTATCTACCACTATCAACAGGAAATAAGTGAAATGACCTTTCGCCTCTATTGCACATGAAAGAGGACCCATTTTGAAGTCCTTTGGTGGGCTTAACTCAAAATCACCTTTTTTTAAGTTTCGCCTCTATTGTTTTCAGCAGGCGATATTTACGTTATCAGAAATCATAAATCCAGATTTCGACCTTGTTGGGTCTCATCATTACGAAATATCTAACAACGAACAATGAACCAGAACGTCGCCTTATTTTCTCGGTAGGAGAATGCAGAGGTGACATAATAAGGACTGCCCTCTAGTGTCTAGTGTGCTTACATAAAACTCGCCGTGTTCCAGTGCGTCTGACAAGGTCAGCAACCACTATATATCGTCCTATATGTGACTGCTGTATGCCCTTGATGAGAAAATAAGCCGAGGCCCTCGTTCCGTGTTGTTCATCGTCTGATATATCATGCTGATAAGACCTAATAACGTCGAAATCCGGATCTATTGTTTCTGATGAGATATAATAGGCACGACTTAACTATTCAACAACATAAATATATAACGACATAAATATTCAATCCTTTAATTTGAGGTGTCACCCTTAAATCGCAGTCCCTAAACAAATATATAAAACTAAAGTATTTTGTAGTTTCTCCAGTGCTTTCTAAACATGTAAATTATTATTTTTTTCCTCGCTAGATGATGTCTCAGGCATACATATATTATACCTACAGTGCAGTCATAAAATTTGGAATAAATTCGATCTTTTTGGGATTATTTTTACAAAAAGTGTTTGAACAAGACTATTTTGTTTTTTCAAAACACATTTTAAAAAAATGTCATTTCTAGATCGTCTTAATTCGCACTTAAATCGCACAGTTATGTAAGTGTTTAGTACTTAAGTGTTTTATTCAATTTCTTTTTTTTATTTTCAATTTTAAATGGCACCCTAAATATTTTCAACGGATTCAAAAACGGTCCTCATCGTTTTCTGCGTACAGGAGTGTAAAAAAAGTAGTATGTATGTCGAAAAGAAACATTTTCTAGATATTTCACTTTCAAATCATCGTATCCAAGTTGCTTGAGATGTTAAACAAATACCCGAATTTTCAATAACAAACACATTTATTAATCATTTGACACAAAAATATTGAACAACACACAATAATAGTAAACTGGAATTATTCTCATTGCACTTTAGCTTAATGGACCGTTAGTGGTTTGCTGCCACGAACGACACCTAGTGGTTGGTGACCTTGTCAGACCCACTGCAACACGTCGAATCCTATTTTGATACATTAGATACACTAGAGGGCAGTCCATGTACCGCAGACTATAATTAAATCACCAGGAGGTCAAAACTAATATAAATACTAATTTAGTAACATATCCAGTGTTTTGTTTTATCAAAAGAAGCGTTAGTAAAATTTAGTTCGGCATTCCGATAAATTGCAATCTGTCACCAAACGTAAACTAAGAAAAAGGCTCTCAATACAATTTCAGCAACATTTTTTAACAACTCCCAATATATCAGGATGTCTAGACGCAAAACACAAAAGTAAAATAATCCATTTTATTAATCGAAATTACAATAACTCTATTGAATTGTTAAATACTAATTTCTTTCTTCCCCATGTGCTAGAGCAATATCACATTTTCATTTATTTGAGTGCCAACAAATGAAACAAAACAACGTAATCGATTAAACGAAATATTTAATCCAAGTAATTTTATCACTCGCCGTACAGACTTCGATATGGCTTCAGTATCCCCTGAAAGTAATACCGTCAGAGAATGGAAAAACTTGAAAGTTGTAAAATTGCTGCAAATAATTTCCACCGTCTGCGGTCTGTCCGTCCCAGGTCTGTTCAATTATAGGGGGTTTATCTGTGCTCTATATTATATACGTCGCATTTATATGTACAATACAAACTGTGGTATGGTTGTATGGAATTGGAATTAGTATCTTTACCGTCTACACAAAGTTGGTGCCGACCATAGTACTCTTAGACGCATGTGTGTTCTCTAGTATATTTATCACCAATCTTTCATTTAGAATTTCCATCTTATTCATCCACAGAAGGAATATTGTACGTTTGACGAATACTTTAAGTTCTTTGGAAGAGAAGATGCAGGAAAAATTCCAGTCGGTAGTAAAATACAAAGAAGAAAACTTGAAGTTCCTATTCATGATTTATTTGCCCTTTATAATCGTCATCATTTTGTTTGACAGCGTAATGACTGTTGAGATGTCTCCTGACGTAATTTTTATTTGTATACACTTATTATACTACGTTCAAATGTTTTCTATCGCGCTGGTCGTGTTACAAGTGCAATTTTACTCGGAACAAATCAGAAGTCTGATCTTACTATTGCACAAAAACATGCAAGAAACTCTAAATCCGTTTGATGAAGGAGGTGCCGTTCCTTTGGAACTGCAGCTGTCGAAATACAGAAATCTAGAAGCGATATACTTTTTTGAAAAAGTTCGACGAACTATGCGATGCCATCGATTTAATTAGCGAATCGTACGGTAGTCAGATTTTTCTCATAGTGGTTACTGTCATATGCACAATAATCCATGGACTCAACTTACTACTAAAAATACTTTTCAAGATAGAAATATCTGGTTCAAACAAACCCGAAGCATTCTTGACAAGTTCGCTACCTATCATCGAATATATAGTAAGTATTTCAGTATGTCAAATGTAATATGCGAGAGTCCACCAGAGGTATACATATCTAAAAAATTCAGAAATTTTCACAAATTCACAAAAACTTTCAAAGATATAAGAAGAATATGAGAGTATTTCCAGCTGGTGTACATATTGTTAAATAATGTTTTGTAGATATTCGATGGCTTCGCTGTATTTCTGTTGTGGAATGCTAAAATTTATAATCGACATTTTTTTGGCGCGTTTATTTGTTATTATAATATTAATATATGGGGTAAGTACGAGGTCTGTGCACTTAAGTCGATGTTTATTGTACCCCCACTAGCTACTCATTCCATCAGCCCTGTTTCCTTTTTAAGGACAGTTTCTAGAGGAGCGTCTGTTGCCTCTTTCGGTTCTATCGTCGTAGCCCCAAAGTTCGAATGCCTAACAGCTGTCAGTGTTGGGCATTCGCACAATATGTGGAAGGGGGTTTCTTCCTCCTCTCCACACCTCCTACAAGCGGGATCATTTTTCACCCCGATTGTGGTGAGATGTCGCATGAGTAGTCAGTACCCTGTGAATAGTCTCACTGCTTCTGCAAAATCCGCGATTGTCTCAACCCGAGGACTTCCGCCCAGTGAGAAATATGTTTTTGTCTTAATAGGTCCTTTATGGCCCTCCTGTCTGTCCAGTAAGCCAAACGACAGGTGGGTTCCGGCCCTATCAGTGAAACCTCAGACCTTTTCTTTACGACAAAGTCCTCTCTTTCGTTCCCTTCGTGACCTTGGTGTCCTCTGACCCATTTGAGAGTGATACTGTTGTGTTCCGCTAGTTGTATTAGCGAATCCACAGTCTTTAACAACCTGGAAATGTATTTCTACTCTTTCCAGGCCTTTAAGTGCTGCTTGGCTTTTAGTGATAATCTGGATACTCTTATTTGCATAAGACCTCCTGATCATTTCCTGTGCACAATCGGATATAGCAGTTATTTCTGCCCGAAATACAGTTGCTGAATTCTCCAGGTTTATCTGATATCACACCCTGGGTCTCTGTTGGTTACGCCCGCTCCAGTGCTTTGTTCCGTTTTGGACCCATCTATATACCAGATGGTATTTGGCGCGTTTTATTTCTTCCCCAGTTCTCCCGTCGATTAAGGGTTATTGATTTTATTACAGATATACCGAAGACAGACAGACGAACATGCATAGTAATTGTTATTGCTCAAAAATAAATTCGCACTTGAACACTTTTAACACGGGATCATTTTGGTATAATAAGAAGATGATAAAAAAGTGGACTTTTTCCACGAAACACCGAACTACTACACTTTTCTCGACGCGCGTTTCGCCAACCAAGTTGGCATCTTCAGGAGAAGATTAAAACTAAATTCTAGCCAACACACTTGCACTATTTAGACCAAATTTGTTGCCACATTTCACTGAACCGTAACTGTCTTTGTTTATCAGAGCAAACAGTGGACTGGTGGGTATCGGACTATATTTCAAATGCATCTGTTTCATGTCCATTACACTGATTATTAGTTTTAAGTTAACTTTGAGCCTAATATTATTGCCAAAAGCTATATTTGGATACGCAAGATTATTCTAATCTAATATATTTTAAGTGAGCTATCTTCTTTTACTCTAGTTAAAATTGCTCTTTTTGTTTACTCAATATACATAGGTATTTAATTTTGTCTCTATCTTTACAACTTATTTCATAAATTTTCGATAGCATATTGGCATACTGCGTAAATTTCTACCCACTTAACACTATGTTTCATCACCTCATGTAGTAAATACATTAATTTTTATGTAATAGTAATAACTTATTTATTCGTAAAAAAAACATAATATCGAACAAGACTACAATTAAGTATAATTAAATTTGTTTCCCTTTCTGTATGTTTAGTAATTATAATGATTTGATTGCTTTCTATGGAGTACATATCTACAAACATCGTACATTGCTTGTATATCAATTGTGTCTAACTGTTTCTGTATGCCTTTTACACAAGAACAAGTACATTAGTACGAAGACAAAAGTACATTAAACTAAAAAAGACAAAATAATGTCTGTGGTCTCGCAAATCTGGAATAACTTGCCACTAGTAACAAAAATCAATAAAATGGCTATTGTTACAGGATTACTAATGCCACAGTATACCAGCAGCAGCCGAAGGTTGTGCCACAGTTCCTATAACATACTCTTGTGCATCATTTTCGTTATATGGACTGGTTTCCATGTCATTTGGTACACAAACATGAACGAATATACGCCACAAATATATCTTTCTTCTGTCATGGTTTCCTCGTTAACCCTCACCAATGCCACCATCATATATCTGACAACGTTTTCACAAGAAGGAGCGTTGACAAGACTGAATGTACATATTGCGGAGGTGGAAAATAAATTAAGGAGTGAATTTAGAAAGCAAATTCGATATGACAAAAACAAGATGATTTTCTATACTGTCTTCATCGAAACTTTCGCCCTCTTGTTATTATTCTCTGTGGCTATCTATCAGTCTTTAGATCTGAGAGTTTTTGCCTCCATATTCTTGTGGTACGCGAATATCGTCGTATTCTCTGTATTAACTGCGCAGATAGACATGTACGCAGTTTGCATCGGATGTATTTTTAAATATTTGAATCAGCAACTCTTGCGTCAGCTCTATCCCAAGAAACATCAAATTATTGAAGTCTATCGAAAAGACATGATACGTTTTTGAAAGCTCACGAAAGTACATGGGAACTAGTTAATATGGTGAACGCAACTTTTGGTATTAAAATACTATTGCTGGTAGCGAATGTAATTCTGAATATTGTTCTTGGTGCAAAAATCATCTTAACTTCTATCTCAAAGATCATCAGTTTTACACATGGAAGTTTGTTTTACCCTATAGGAATATTTGCTTCATCTAATGTCCTATTGTCTATTGTAAGTCCCCTCTATCTGTACTATCTAATTTTTTTGATAACGTGCCGGGTGATTGATTGAGAATTGACCCCTTTCTGTCTCGGTTAATATTTACGATCTATAATGGAGGGAATTAGATATCTATACTTATATTTAATAGTTTTTTTTATATTTTAGTAATTTAGCGTTTTCCTAAAATTCAAATACAAATAAAAAATAAAAGTTATAAGTAAATAAAGAAAAACAATTAAATATAGGTAATGGAAATTCTAATACACATCGATGTAGAATTTAATTCTAGAGCAAAATTGAAAGTAAAGTATGGGGCATTGTATTTAAAAAATTGAGTTTGGATGGTTTGAAGTTCAATTATGTGGTAGTTGTATATAATGTATAGAATCGAAATATGTAATAAAAGGCACCATTCCATTTAAAATAAGGAAGTTGATGCTGACTTCCGGTATAACCGGAAGTACAACCATCTTGAAAATATTTTCATCAAATTCATAACCAAAATCCAAATTTTCAAATATCAATTATTCCTAGGAGCCCTCATGCTTTTAATGATAGAATCAATCACCCTGTATATGTTTTTTTTGTTTACAGATATTTGTTATAAGTTTATCAGTGGCATGCGACAAGACGACAACCGAAGCCAACAATACGTCTACGATCTGCTATAAAATATTGATAAAATACCTTTCGTGTTCAAGGGCGTCAGAGAACAGAAAGGTAAAAGAAGAATTAATGCTTCTAGCAGACCACATCAGTAGAAGAAAAGTTTCTTTTAGGGCAGGCTTCTTCGCCATCGACTACACTATGTTATATATGATTTTCGGTTGCGTCACAACTTACCTTGTAATAGTTCTGCAATTTAAATAAAGAAATTCGCACCTTTCATTGAAGGGATATTTATTAAATAAGTTCGGAGCTGGTTTATTGTAAGAAAATATTGTACGGAATAAAATGTATAAGTAACATTTTTTTAGTTTAACGATTTCTGGATTATTTACATTATTCGTAATCATCGTTGAGACGATACGCCACTGCGATATTTGCGGCTTGGCCTCCGAGAGTTGCATCGTCATTGCATAGTATCAAAGAAACGATATGATGGTCCTTCATTTCAAACACTTCTTCCAAAGTATCCTTTGCTCTTGTGCCAATAGAGAATTTTCTGCCATCCGACATATAAAAAACACATGAGTCTACGGCTCCAGTTCCAGTTACCTCCAGCTTCACGATTCTAGCTTCGTCTAAATTTATTTTCTCCACTTCCTCAGTAACGGCTCCCATTGTGTGGACGAAACCATTTCCGAAGAGTAACCGCAAACCTCCGATTTTTGGTGAGCCACTAGGAGACCGCCTCCAAAGAAACACGTCTATAAATCTTATACAATTCTGTTTGACTTCGACAAAAGGAAGTGTAAGCAGCGGATACATTATTTCAGGAATGGCTTCTCTGTTCAGATTCGCAGTTTGCCTGCCGAAAAACGTAGAGTACGAAATGACGTCGTTGCAAATCTTCTCGCCTGTAGTAGATGGGTTTCGCGCCATATTGTCCCATATTCTGCTGTATTCCAACCCCTGCAACGCTATAAGGGACCTGGTATTCATCATGGAGTTGTAAATGTCTTCCGGATGGCAAGTTTCGTATATAATGCGCGTGCACTCTTCATACAAATTTGCTATATATTTAGTGGCCCCAGACTCTCCTTTAATTGTATCATTAAGCTTAGTATTAACAGAACCCACATCCTTAGGGATCAGCCCCAGGTCCTTAGCAAAAACTATGCCTAGGGTACAGAAAGTTACTTTCATCAGAACGAAGTTCGAGTAGAGAGGTAGCAGAAACTTATTTCTGTTCTTTTGACATTGGTGGGTACTATCTGATCTGAGTTTACTGTCGAATCCATCCATGTCCATAGCAATCTTCATATAAAGTTTGGCAGTTCTTCTGCGCTGTTCAAACGCTGAAGTAAGCGCGTTTATACGTACTCCTAAGACTGACAGGTAATTGTCAACAGATTCACGAATACCATACAGTATAGTGGACTCTAACAGTGGTTCCAGTTTTGTTTGGATTTGCTTCCAGACGTGCGGCTTGTTTGGAGGCCAGAACGTATCTGCTAACCCTCTAAATTTTTTAGTAATGTACGGTGTATACTTAACACCTACAGTGAATAATTCCCTTAGTTTCTTGTTGTAGTCGGAATCGAATACTCCTGGTTCCTTAGGGACAACCATAGGGAAAACGCCGTTTGTGGTAGAAGCGTGTACGATTGCCCTGACGGTAGTATTGTTATAGATCTTCAAGGCCGTGGTGTAATATGCATTTTCTTTATTATTAAAAATTTTTGTTTCACCTGGTTGCACGACACAAGAATCTACAGCTCCCTGCCATTCTGACCGGATTCCTCTGATCAACTCCACATAGACTGGCGTCCTACCAATATTGTATACTTTATAGTTCTTTTGTGGTAAGTCGATAGTACCAGATTCTTGGGTAAGAAATGTTTTGTTGCTTTTCGGTAAAATTGAGAAGCAGTTTGAGTTGTACCTAGTGGTTTGATTTAAGGACATTTTGTAAAGTTTTATGACGAGTTGCTCCTCGCTAGCTACCTCAGTGTGTAATATTTAGAATCTGTAATAAAATATCCATTTTTTTATACATAAAATGGAATAATATTATGTTTTATCTAATAAAACCTTTTATAAAACGTCAGCCCTAATTTAGTTAATTCTATAAAATTATACAAAAAGTAAATATACATATATGTAAAAAAATATATAAATGTTTACAAAAGAATATTGTAAATTATTTGTTTATGTAACTTTACTGTTATTTATATAAAATAAGTAATTTCATATACAATTAGTAAAAGAGCATACTTCAAAATAACTGCTTCTTCTGCTACATGCGCATTATAATTAATACATGTAGCAGAGTAAGGTATATTTTTATTTATGTTTCATCTTATTATCTTTTTTTCTTATAATATATTTGTTCTAAAAATTTAAACTATCCAAATCAATATTTTCGACATATTTTCAAAAACGTATTCGCATAAGAGAAGACCCTTCGCAAAATGCTATAAAAATTTAGTTACGTTTGCCTAGGTATCAGGAAAAATTTCATAAAGTGCATAAAAGTATTTAGTTTAATTAATATTTTGCTTGTAAAAATTGTATTACCACGATATTTTGTCTTATAAACAAAATATTAAACATTTTAACACTGTTAGTGCTAAAACTGCTAAGCACTACGTAATTAATTTTAACTGTTCAAAAACTGCTCAAATATGAAGAAAAAAAAATCAAGTTACAAATACAAAAATGTTAAAAATCTAGCCATGCAGTTTAATAACGTTATTTATTAATATGATGAAATATTACCAAAATACTCACCCTGTGAATTATTTGTATATTTGTTTTCATTTTAACAATATTAAGGTAATCCTTTATATTTAAAAACGATAACTACAATTATCACAAAATTTTTGCTCATATACTCGTAGGTAGTAGATATGTTTATATTTCTATAATAATGTGACATTTGTAAAAGTGACATTTGTGACAGCTGACATTTATTAAGTTTTATAGTTTATATATTAAGTCAATTTAGTTTATACACTAGCTGTTAGTAAAGAATTGTATGGAATGTCATATTAAATATTCTAGATGTCAAACGAATTTTCTAGAAGATGTAAATATTATAAATACTGGTGTGGTTGCTAGGAGTTAGTTAGTTATGTTTTGAATGTTACATGGTTAAGACCCACGAGTTGTAGATTGTTAAATAAACGTGTTTGAACAGAAAAGCGAGTAATTTGAAGAGAAATTCGTAACATTTTGGTGACAGCGGTGGGATAATAGAAGAATTCGAAAAAAAAAAGTTATATGGTGAATACGAGATCTACAAGATACGACGAGGAAACGACGACGATGGATGTGAGTGAGATACTAAAATTTTTGCAACAAGGAGAAGAAAAGCGACAGCAAGAGGATGAAAAGCGACGACAGGAGGATGAACGACGACGGCAGGAGGATGAACGACGACGGCAGGAGGACCGTGAGGGAGGCAGAACGACGACGACAGGAGGACCGTGAGGAGGCAGAAAGGCGAGAGGAAAAGCGACGGCTGGAGGACGAACGGCGGCGACAGCAGGACGAACGGCGGCGACAGGAGGACCGTGAGGAGGCAGAAAGGCGAGAGGAACAGCGACGGCAAGAGGACGAACGGCGGCGACAGGAGGACCGTGACGAGGCGGAGAGGCGTCATCAGGAAATTTGCGAGTCTCAACAAATAATAAACACCAGGTTGAATGCATTTTTCTGGGAGGATTGATGGCGTGGAACAGCAGATTGACCAGGTAGGCCAAAAAGTCAATAGAATTGAGAAGGAGTTTCAGGAGAATAGGGAAGAAATCGAAAGAAGACTCGAAAGAAGATTAGAGGACACCAAACGGCAGGTACAAAAGGAAATACTGGAAAAGATAGAAGGGCTAGAGCACCAATTACATCGTACTTCAATAGCCGATTCAGGAGATTGTTCGACCTCACCAGCTACTCCGTTACAACATTCAAGCCTTATGCATACTGAAAGGTCAGTACACAAAATGCTTAAGCCTCCTACGTACGATGGACAGTCATCATGGTCCATGTATCGCAGACAGTTTGAGGCTGCTGCAAAGGCCAACGGATGGACTCCACAAGAAATGGCTACTTCGCTGGTCATATCTCTCAGAGGTCAGGCACTAGAAATCTTACAGAGCATCCCGGAAGAACAGCAAAACGATTACGACAGGATTGTAGGAGCATTAGAAATAAGGTATGGACACAAATATCTCCGCCAAGTTTATCAGTCCCAGATCAAGAGCAGGCAGCAAAGAAGTAATGAGTCTCTTCAAGAATATGAAGCTGACATCGAACGACTCATTCATTTGGCATACCCTCAAGCACCTAAAGAATTTCTAGAACAAATTGGCATCCAGACTTTTATTGATGGACTACTAGACTCTGAAATGCAGCAAGCTTTGCGACTTGGGAGACACACTACGATCAGTGATGCACTCATAGCTGCCCTGGAATTTAAAGCAGCTAAAGAAGCCTCGAGGAGCTACAAACATCTAGTAAGACAAGTTAAATTTGACGAATGCCAGTCACTTGAAGACACCATAAAGAAAATGATACGAGAAACATTAAATGAGATGGGACAGTCGAACTCACCACTGAAGGAGACAAGGCGCTGCTACAACTGTGGTAGAATTGGGCACCTACAGCGTTTTTGCAGAGCCAGGACAAGGTACCGGCCAAGATCATATTCGCCAGATCGACAACCTGTACATAGGTCAAGATCCAGGAGCCCGAATGAAAGGAACTGGAGAGAAGAAAGCAAGACACCGACGAGTACACAGCACAGAAATGGTCGCTTCCCCTTCCCCAGAGCGAGAATCTTGTTCCAGATCACCAGTGAGAGATTCGGAAAACGACAATTAGTCGATGCTAGGGGGCGCGTGTCGACTACTTATACTCAATGCCCCAAGATTTCTATCTCAGATAAAAGTAGCGATGCAGAGAGAGACCCAGGACGCGCATGTGTGGGAGATGCCCAATCAGCACCTCTTTGTGGCCAGCATGATGAACGAGTCGGCGATATCATGAAACAAGAACAAGTCTATCTGCGTGGACGTCATGGACAGTCTAAAGAAGGAGTTCTACCTGTACTCAATTTCTCGAATGACACCAGCAATGAACTGTTAATAGCAACAACAGTACAAGTCGAAGATGAATGGTACTCGGAGGAAATGATGAAAAGCCAGAAGAAAGACAATGATCTGAGGTTAATCCGGAACTGGGTAAAGAATGGAGTTCGACCAACTTGGCAGGAAGTTTCCAGATATGGTACGACTATCAAGGGATACTGGGCTCAATGGAATTCCCTTTGTCTTCGCGATG
Organism: Aromia moschata; assembly: GCA_029963805.1. NCBI lineage: Eukaryota > Metazoa > Arthropoda > Insecta > Coleoptera > Cerambycidae > Aromia > Aromia moschata. Next base: position 1,904,780 of record JAPWTK010000004.1, read on the forward strand.
GCCTACTGCATCGGAAGTGGGAGAGCCCCGATGGAGTATCCGCAGTCTACCAGTTGGTCTTGCCTAAAGCAAGAATCCACCAAGTGTTGGAAGAACTGCACAACAGCCCATCCGGAGGACATTTTTGGAGTAACCAGGACTTTGGCTCGAGTAAGGGACCGATTTTATTGGGTAAACTGTCGCCGAGACGTAGAAGAATGGTGTAAGAGATGTGATTTGTGCTCTGCCAAAAAGGGACCAAACACAAGAAGCCGTGGTAAAATGGTGCAGTACTTATCCGGAGCACCATTCGAGAGGGTAGCAGTGGACATTCTTGGACCATTACCTGTAACCGACCGTGGCAATAAGTACTTGATGGTGGTAATGGACTATTTCTCGAAATGGCCCGAAGCAGTACCCCTTCCCAATCAAGAAGCAGAAACTGTAGCCGAAGCGTTCATCGAGAATGTCATAGCTAGACATGGAGTGCCCCTCGAACTGCATTCCGATCAAGGAAGAAATTTCGAATCAGAGCTGTGGCAAGAAGTGATGAAAACAATGGGCATCAAGAAAACCCGAACAACTGCGCTTCATCCCCAGTCGAATGGCATGGTTGAACGCCATAACAGAACCATATGCCACTACCTGTCTAAATTCGTGTCTGAAAATCAAAGGGACTGGGACAAATTGGTGCCTCTGTTTTTGCTGTCATATCGAAGTTCCCAGCATGAGTCGACTACCTACACTCCGTCTATGCTGACCTCTGGAAGAGAAATGAAACTGCCTACTGACCTCATACTTGGCCGCCCACTAGAGGAAAATCAGGAACGATCTCTGCCAGAATTTGTAGAGAATTTGAGAGAGAGAATGGACCAGATCCACCGATTTGCCAGGGAGAAGCTGAAAATTCACAGCGACAAAATGAAGCAGCGTCTCGACACTACATCAACAGAGACTGCATTTAAACCTGGTGATGCAGTATGGTTGTACGCCCCAAAAAGGACGAAAGGAAAAAGTCCAAAGCTTCAGAGCAACTGGGAAGGCCCGTACACCATAATAAGGAAAATCAACGACCTGGTCTACCGCATCCAGCTATCTCCAAGAAGCAAGCCGAAGGTGGTCCATTTGGAGAGACTCGCAAGATATACAGGACATAATCCACCCGATTGGTTTTGTTGTCGAAGATCCGCCGCCTAGGACTGAAGACAGTGTTATTCGGGACGAATAACCTTAAAGAGGGGAGCAATGTGACATTTGTAAAAGTGACATTTGTGACAGCTGACATTTATTAAGTTTTATAGTTTATATATTAAGTCAATTTAGTTTATACACTAGCTGTTAGTAAAGAATTGTATGGAATGTCATATTAAATATTCTAGATGTCAAACGAATTTTCTAGAAGATGTAAATATTATAAATACTGGTGTGGTTGCTAGGAGTTAGTTAGTTATGTTTTGAATGTTACATGGTTAAGACCCACGAGTTGTAGATTGTTAAATAAACGTGTTTGAACAGAAAAGCGAGTAATTTGAAGAGAAATTCGTAACAATAAGATACCTGTTCTTTTTATTTACTTAAATATGTATATCCTCCATATAGGATATGCGGTTAAATGTTTATATGTTCAGGATATCTACATATTATTCAGGTAAATATTTTTAAAATTCCAATTAGTAAATAAGATTAGCAATAACAAAATATGCGGTACATAACTGTGATAGGATTGGAACAATTTAAAAAACTAATATACAGGGTTAATACCTATGCATTAAAATGTGCATAGGTGTGTAAAATTTGCATCCAATGTGAAAAATGTTATATCCATAAATTTTGTTTTAGAAATCCCTTTTGAATAAATTTAGTAGCTCCATTATTATGCATTTTTTTCATTTTCAATTATTGTGAAAATTAATTTTCAATTCAATTTCAATTGTCAATTTCTAATTGTGAAATGACATCTTGCGACTTAAAAATGTCAACCCTAAATTCAACCCCATTCAGGTGACAGCTACAACCCCTAAATTTTCAAACTGGAAGTAGGGGCTTGTGATACTTCATTTGAAAGGTATTTTCATTCTCTATTCAAAACTGCTATGGTTTTAAATTTTATTGCAGAAATTAACAAGAAAAAAAGTTTCTCCAGCGTAGAAAATTCGTTACATTAAAATAAAAAGCAAATTAATGCAAATTAATGCAGCAGATGTTCAAAATGCATGCCTCCAGGATCTTGGCAGCATCCTAGACGTAAATAGAAATGTCTTCTAACGTTAGTTAACATCCGCGGGGTAATCGACCTAATTGCAAGTGTTATTCTTCTTCTAAAGTCAGCTAAATCGTCAGGTTTGGTTTTGTAGACCATACTTTTTACATATCCCCATAGGAAGAAGTTTAACGGCGTGAGATCAGGTGATTATGCAGGCCATTCCACAGAATCACGTCTCCCTATCCAGCGGTTTGGAAAGATTGTGTGGATATATTGCCGGACATTGACTTCGTAATGGTGCATCATTCTGCTGGAACCATATTGTATTACCTGGAAGTTGTGGGTTTCCTTCAGCTGGATACAAGTTTGCCATCGTCGGTACAGCATTATTTTGGAGCAGCGCTAAATAAGTTTCTCCATTCAAATTGCCGTCAATGAAGAAGGGACCAATGATATGTTCTCCAATTATTCCTGCCCAAACATTAACTTTCTCAGAGTTTTGCGTGTGTAGTTCCCTCATCCAGTGAGGATTTTCTCTCGACTAGTAACGACAGTTTTGGCGATTAACATGGCCGTGAAGTGTAAATGTAGATTCATCCGAAAATAAAACATTATTGTCATCTATCATTTATATCATTTGTTCACAAAAAAGAATTCGTCTATCAAAATCGCCATCTAGTTCTATATCTGCAAAGCTTAGACACTCTCGCCATCTGTCAAGTGAAGGTATTAAAATCGATCTAGAAGAACATGGCACATATTTATTAAAGCTGGATAAAATAACTGACGCGTCTATATTTGACCAGATGTCACTAGATGGCGTTAAAAAAACATCCCATAGGACAAAGAAAAAGTCCTTGTTCCCTGATGTAATTGTAATTATGACTGTGACCTACTAAAATGCGAGTCTTCAGCGTAAGCATTGTTCATTGTGTTAATTATAGTAATTATTAATGAAAGATGGCTTAAGGCGATGCGACACATAGCATATTATGGGGGATCGCCTCAATTTAATTTGATTGCAGTAGTCCCGTGTCAGTTGGTGCTGTTGTATAAACTACACTGTATGCAGTACCTACGTTGAATACTGTGATGTAATGTCATAACATGTGAAAGGTTACTAGTTACTTTGTTGTATTGCATTTATGATATGTACTATCTTTCCATTCTAAATTGAAAATAGGTAGAAAAAAGCAAGGTTGTCAGATTTATTTTCTAAAATTGCTAAGCTCACTATACAAGTATACTTCATACTTCAGTAAACTGTTAGTTCGTGACGTTCTTAGAAAGCTAGTTTGGAAATATTTTAAAAAAATACATAGATATAAATTTATTAGTTAGCATTAAAATAAAGCTTTAAAAATGCTGGAAAAAAATAGTTATAAATTAAAACAACTTTATGTATATTACTATACTCAAGAAAATTTTAAAGAGCCGGCAACGCGCTGGCCGGCCAACCAGCCGGCCGTTGGTGGCGCAACGTAAACCACTGTCGGTAAACCACTTTGCATATAATACATTGCTAATATTTGTTCCCTCCACTGTGCCATAAAATTTTAACGACGTCGTTAAAATTATTTACGACTTTATGAATTAGGAACTTAAACTACTTGTCTAAGACGCCAGTGACGTGTATTTCAGCTAGGTTTATTAACACAGACAATTTTTTTAAATTGTCTGGCTAAATGAGCATTATTTACAGCAAATTATATTACAAATATTAAGAGTTTTATATGCAGGCTAATTTTAATCTCCTATATTGATTTAAATGAAAAAAAATATTTCACAATTTTCGAATTAATAAAAAGATATATGCACGCCCATGGAATCATAAAGTTGCACTGCTTTTTTTGTTCCCCAGGCATATTTATCATTTTCAATTAAAATTAGAACCACTATAGGCCTCTGTTGCGCATCCCATTTAAAATAATTAATATTTTTTGTCATTTCTTATGTAGTGTTGATCTATATTTTTTTGCTTTGTTCAGTGCATTATTAATTAACTTGAACGACTTTACATTTCAATCGATTTCAAATTAACTGACTCCCTTATAGGAGTTTCCACTTTTTTATCTCTGAATTCTCCTAGTTATAGAGTATAATCTTTATTTGTTGCAGACAGTAAGTATTTAGTTTTTTTTTTATCATTATATTTTAAACAGCCATGATTGTATAATTGTTATTTATGTATGTTAGCGGTGACCCCTATTTACCCTACTACCTCCGGCTCCGGCGCGATGAGCGGTGACCCCACTTGACCCTACTAGCTCCGCTCCGGCAACCGAACATAAACAATAAACAAGACTTGAGTGGCTCTGGCGCGATGCTGAGTCAGGACGGTCGAGACGAAGGGAGCGGGGAAGCGCGCGACACCAGTCATCATCAGTTAGTTAAGGGCGTGAGCTCGCACTGCATTAAAGCGATAACTGTGCCTTAGCCGACAATAAATTGTTTGAAGCAAATTTAGTTTTTTTCATTGGGGAGGAAACCTCCCCATTCAAGTTATCATCAGAAGTGGGATAGACAGACCTTTTTAGTGCCTTTGTTCAGTGCCAATTAAGACTAAAAAAACACTGAGGAAGTTGACATCAGGGGTGTGTTATCACCGAGTCCAAAACGTGTCAAAGTGCAGTAGCAGGAATCCTTGCTTACCCTGCCAGCAACCCAACAAAAATAACTTGCTGAATTGACTCAGCAATCCAAGATGGCGACTAGCCACTCGCCAACGCCCAGAGTTCGGAAACAGAGGAACCAAGGTGCGTAGTCGCCGACGTACAGGAACATCCACATCGTGTGATAGCTGACACAGCAGGTATCTTCACATCATCGGTCTTTCTTAGCGAGCATAACATGTAATTACAATACATCGAGTCTAGCCTCATGGAAACGGATAAATGGAGACTTTGCAATTTTTGGGAGACGCATTGGCGACGGACAATTTTGTCGATCCAGACAAGGCCGTATCGGAAGCGTGATCTCGAATAGTGAATAGTGCGATGACCCGGTCTCACCACTTTAACGCGACGCGTTATCGCCCTTGTTTATTTACTGTAGGCGACCTCGTTGCAGTCGAAGACTCTCAGCTTGCAGGCGGCGGTAAATTAAAGGTAAAATTTAAAGGACCCTATGTCGTTCGGAATGTGCTGCCGAATGAAAGATACGCACTTCAAAAGCAACCCGGAAGACGAACTACAGTAGCTGCTCATGAGCAACTGCGACGTTGGCCTTCCACCCATTGATAAACGGATGCAACAAAGAAAAATAAACGGGTATGTAAATAATTCTGAATTTGTTGACTTGATTTTTTTGAGATCATTGCAAATAATTAACACAAAATAGTAAAAAGAAGATATTCTGAATTTGTTGAATTGATTTTTTGAGATCATTGCAACTAATTAAAACAAAATAGTAAAAAAGGCAATAAGTAAATTAAATAATGCTGAATTTCCGCTGTACCCTCTCACTGCGACGATAAAAAGTTAAGTGCATGGTAAGGCATGTACCTCTGAACTTTGCGAGTTAAGTGCATGGTAAGGCATGTACCTCTGAACTTTGCGAGTTAAGTGCATGGCAAGGCATGTACCTCTGAACTTTGCGACGAAAAAGTTAAGTGCATGGTAAGGCATGTACCTCTGAACTTTGCGACGAAAACTAGTGAGAAATATAGTGGCAATCCCGCTATGATTAAAAATGATGGCAGTACCATCCAGCAGCAAATTTAAACTGATAATGAAATGATACAGATTAGCAGAAAATTTAAAAACTGAAATGACAGATTAATGTGGCAGTACCACGTGCTTAGACAAATCTGTTTGTCTAACAATTTGTTGTGACGGAAATGCTGTTCTCTTTCTTTGTGATTCCAGGTAGATAGTCACATTCGGTGCGAGGACGCTCCGATCACAGGACGGCCGTGTTAGCGGTGACCCCTATTTACCCTACTACCTCCGGCTCCGGCGCGATGAGCGGTGACCCCCACTTGACCCTACTAGCTCCGCTCCGGCAACCGAACATAAACAATAAACAAGACTTGAGTGGCTCTGGCGCGATGCTGAGTCAGGACGGTCGAGACGAAGGAGCGGGGAAGCGCGCGACACCAGTCATCATCAGTTAGTTAAGGGCGTGAGCTCGCACTGCATTAAAGCGATAACTGTGCCTTAGCCGACAATAAATTGTTGGCTGCAAATTTAGTTTTTTTTCATTGGGGAGGAAACCTCCCCATTCAAGTTATCATGTATATATTAAATTACAGCAAAAACTGTATAAATGAGTGGTACATAAATAAATCATCTAAATATCTAAATTTTCTAGCAACAATTGTATAGTGGACATGTGTGTGTAAGTATTGAAATTAAATACAATTAATGAATTAAATACAATGAATCAAATTAAACAATAATCAGCTAGATCTCAGGATCCCATTTTACTACGTAACACCTAAAGTCCTGAACACTGCCTTTGGAGATAGTATCCTTCACCCATTCTATAGCGAGATGTTTAGCTCCATAGGGACACTCTATTGTGGGTTCCCTAATGACATTGTAATAGTGGAGAACATGGGTTGCATCTTCCAACTGATCTGCCTTAATTATGGTTCCTCCGTGTGCAATAAAGTATCTACAAGACAGACAAATATGAATGAGGTTAAAAAAGAAATATAAAATATTATTTTATCTAGCAAATCATACAATATACAATATTTTTACATTAACCAAGGTTGAGAAAAGCCAACATTTTTAGAAGAAATTAAACCAAATTGAAAGTACAGTGTTATACATCCACCTATTTATTCATAACGGATACACCTACAAGCCCAGGCACATAATAGTTCGGCCACCAAACATTTTCAACTACATCTTATCAAATTATGGAGTCTCGAACAATTACTGAAAATATTGATAAAATCGTCTTACCTTTTTTAAAATATATTTTCATCTTATAGAAACTGAAAACTCATTTCAGTGTACATATCGTATTGAAAAATAGATATATAATAAAAAAATGTGATAGGTACAGTTGTGAGGAGTTGTAATAATTCGACCATTAAAATTGGCAGAAACGGAATGCGCCTTAGAGGCGTAATAATTGCCATGAAACTGATGTGTGGAGTTAAAATAAAACACACACTGAATAAATAAACAAATAGGTATGGCATGTTATTTTTTCAGTTTGCAAGCAAAATACCTTGTGGTAAATCTCTTAGTAAGGAATTGTGCTTGTCTATCATTGATGCCCATTCTAAGGATATTTCGGCATGTGGAATATTTTTTTCTCGCTCAAATTAAAAGCCTTAATAAAGCGTTTCTATAGAAATTTTTCGCAATTAATACAGATTTCATAATTTGATAATGTCTAGCTGAAAATGTTAGGCGGCCGAACTATTATGAACCTGGGCTTGTATACAGTAGAAGTTACGGTACTATGTACATAAGGTGGATATTGAATGCTGCATTTCTCGGTCAATATTAAATGAATTTACCTATGTATGTATAACCCACAGCCTGGGTTATACGTATGTATCCAAGTCCCCAAGAAGAGACCTGGGTTGTATGTAGATACATTCATCTCATTTTGAAATACAAATTCAGAATTAAGCATTCATCTATGTATATAGCCCCATAACTTACATACTGTATAGTGCATAAAGCAAAGGAAGAAAAACATTAAGGCCCGATACTTTTAATCCCAGTTAAGACGGATTCATTTAACTAACTGTTAGACTGTAAGTGTTTTCTACACTTTTTGTATACATTTTCCGAGTCTTATCGTCTGGTTAGGTAATCCGTCTTAACCGAGAGTAAAGATATCTAAATGTTAGTCATAGACATTACGCAAAACATAGGTAAACTTATGAGAAAACAATTACGCTCATCAACAAAGTAATAAAAAAAATTGCCTACAATGTAAATGATGATTAGATCAACTTTGATCTGATACTGTGTGACCCCATGATTTGAACATGTTTTTGCACATACAATTTCTCTTTCCATTTGGATCCAGGGTCAAAAATGGTTGCTGCCATTTGCAACTTCGAATTGACCTTGAAATAAAATTTAAGGTCGCGCCACTCTCAAAATCCAACAATTTTTATGTAGGTAATTTTCCCGATATTAGGTTTTTTCGATTTAAGCCTTTTTGAGAAAATTGGCTGTTGCATGTCGCATTACTTTTTGTACAGGTTGTAGGTATATAAAAAATTAGCGGCGTCTGATTTCTGCTGTAGTATTCAAGACCAGAAACAGAATTCTGTGAGTTATGAAAATCTACTAATTGTCAGTGTTATATATATCTGCTTATTTTTAGACATACAACTTTTAACTACATATTTGCTTACCTAATAGTTTCAGAATGTTCCTCAGTCTTCAACTCATCTTCAAGTAGTGCCTTCACACCAGTGAAGTAATCCGGGATGGGTTCTTTTATCTCTATAGTATTATTATTGACAATTTCACCCTCAGTAGATTCCTTGTCACTTTTGTCTTTATTAGGATTTTCTTTTTCGTTTTTATCCTGTTTTGTGAGTGTTTTCTTATTTTCTCTTGAGCTGTCCCCACTTCTCCTTTTCAGCGACTCCTTTTCTTCCTTTTTTACATTTTCAACCGAGCCCTTCTTTCGTTTTTTTCGGTAACGGCTCCCCAGAATTATTATCATCCTCCTTCTTTTCATCTTTAGAATTGACGTTCTCAACCTTTACATAATCCATCATGTCCTTTTTTTTCTCTTAGGAGAAGGTCCTGCACTATCATCTGCATCATCCTTAACTTCGTTCAAAAGGTAGCTAACATCTGTGGTTTCTTTGGATGTTTTATAAAGTTTCTGTAATTCCTGGAGATTTGTCGCTGTATCCCAACTTTTGTCGTCCCTAATCCTTGTAACCCTTGGAAAACGTATAGATATACCATCAGCGGTGTGCACTTCGTGTTGAGTAAACTCTGCTCCTGTTATTTCCCAGATGGGTTGAGCCTTGGGGTCCTTAGCCACAAAATCTGGGACCATAGTCTTCGTGCAACTCAGCCAATTCGGTACCTTTGACATGTCTTGGCTTATTTTAACCATATCTAGTTCATCTTGCAACTGCTCTAGGGTTTTATCATCATGCCCTGTATGCACTTTGGTTACCGTACAAAATTTCTTATTTTTTGGATTGTAACAGCCCATCAAGAACACCGACATCATTCCTCCCTTCTTTCCGGTGCCATACCAAGCGCCTAAGACTATCAGATCAGCTGTATCGGCCATGGCTCCACCAAAAGGTAGTCCTTTTTGACCTTGAGCCAATGACGCTTACCTGGCTCGTAGATACTTTTAAAGTCCTTCAACACTAGCCCTTCTAAGCCCAATTTTAAGACTTTTGCTATCATCTCGGACAGTTCTTTAGGTTTACGTATTTCTTTCATTTCGGAGAATACTATATGATTCGGGATCTCTGTCATAGTTTGCTGTAGGATCTTTTTTTCTATGTGTGATAGGTTTGTGTATTAAACTCTCTCCGTTGTAGTAAATACAATCGAAAACGAACAAACACACATTTGCATCTTTAAATTCTGCTTTCTTATGCACACCCAAAGTACCAAAAGGTAACGGTTTACCGGTGTTTGTATCTATCATCAAAATCTCACTGTCCAAAATTAGGTCCTTTGCGTGTGGAAATGCTTTTGGTATAAACTCTTTGAAATGTTGGATTTTATGAGGCAACACTGGTTTTAAACTGCGTGAGAAGTACTTAAATTCTGAGCCGTGCTTGTGTACTTGCACTCTTTCCCCATCATATTTGATTTCCGAGTACATACCATTTGGGCACTTCTTCATTGCTTGCTCTACAGATTTGCACGCCTCCGCAAGCATAGGCAATATAGGAGTCATTACCGAAATTTCTGCCCTGACAATTTTGTTGGTCTTCTTTCCCTTTTGCTCGTTACCCAAGCATTTTCCAATTACAGTTTCTATATCTCGAGATGCTTGATAAGCTTCATATGCATCAGGATGAACTCCGTCTAGTATATGCTTTGCTCCTGCCCCCATACGCAGATCACCTTTTATCAACCTGATGATAGTTTTTAAATCATTTGATGTACACTTAGGCGCTATTTTAATAAAATGCTCCATCTGATCATCTTCCTTCGTCAACTTTGCTAATTTTTCCAGAAACTGATCCACCTCTTTAACAGTTAATGTACTTTTCTTTGCTGGTCTCACTTTTAAACTTTCGTCAAAGAATTGCTGAATAGTTTCCCCTATATCGCCCCTTTCTAAGTGCTCTAACATCTCAGTCTGATCTGTGAGAAAAATTCTACTAAACAGTTTGATCAATTGTTTGCTTTGCAAGTTATAGACACGTTTAACTACACCTGGGAGTAACAGACGGCACCAAAGAACTACATCGTCTTTAAAGCCTGTACCATCAGTACCATCTTTAAAGAGTTTTTTAACACAGTTGGTTTTGTCTAAGTAACCAGGGTTGTTGGTTATGTCTGCTATGAGCCTCCTAAATTCCTTAAAAGATGGTCTTTAGTCTTCTCTGATCCAGAGCTGCTAGAAGTCACACTTAACGTTTCTTCATTATTATCTGAAGTAGATCTATCTAATTTTTTCTGCTTTTGGACTTTTTGCTTTTGATGGACCATTTTGTTTTTTTGGAGACTTATTTGGTTTCGTGCCGAATTTATTAAAAAATGCTGCATCACTCTCCTTGATTCGTTCTAAAATATCATTTTTTTCATCGTTATTTAATGAATCCCATCCTTCTATATCATCTGGACCATCAATTCTCTTTGTAGTCTGGCGTTGTTTTAAAAACTGTTCAAACAAACAGTTAATGTGGTGCCATGCCTTCATTTTTCCAGCCCCAAATGGATTTGGAACTAATTTTGCTATTCTCAGTTCTCCTTGAAGACACTTTTGCTTACACTTTTTTACACACAGCCCGGCCCTGTTTAGCAACTTCTACAGCGAAGGGCTTTTCTTCTACATATTCTTCCTCTTCATCCGACATTTTATCAAAAAAAAAAAATACCTTTACGCTATGACAAAGTTACAAAGTAGCTATCTAAAATAAATGTGTCTACTAAACTTGTTTTGATTCCATCCATCATATTGACTACATAAACAACAACATTTTTATACTTATGTAAGTGTATTTACAGCAACAGCGTCCCAAAATTAAAGTATTCTTGGAAAACTGGGATGGAATTTGTTAGATAAAATATAGCAATGTATAAAATACTGAACACATATGTATTGAACTTTGAAATTTCAACCTTTCTATGTTGAACTTAACCTTAAAAATTATCGATACAGACTGCAGACTGCTATCTATGCGATATGCATTATGCAGTAAGTATGCAGCACAAAATACAAGATATCCTTATCCATCAAATTAAAGGAATTAAAAAATTTTTTATTACCACATGTGCCATCTATTATTACGTAAGTAAATCGCACGTTTTCTATGTAGAATCGTTAATGATAAAACCAAGAAGTCTAGAACTAGTTCAAGTCTTCTTGGATAAACCTTTTAATTCATATCCTGAAGCTTCCATGCGCTACCCAAATTCCAAAACACCCTAGTGCCAACATTCTGTTCATTTTTACTACTCTCTTTTCACTGGCTAATTATGATGAGATGATAATCTGATGATTTGATGATCCTATGTTAGGCGATGTGAATTACTAAATACATAATCATCATAATCCAATTTTTTTATTAATAAAGTATTCAAATTATTAATATCAATCCTATTAGTTTCTGTTTGGTTTGGAGAGGAAATTTATTTGGGAAACTTGAAGCGCTTTCAGTAGATGTCACCAGTTCAAATAAATTAGTTTATGAAAGTATACTGTGATGTGTTATTTACAATATACTGCCAGTTCCTACAGATGGCAGCACAATCTCAAATTTAAATTTGTTCAATTCAGTTTTCAGTGTAGTACGCCTGTGTATACGATATACGATGAACTACAAGCTTATCTTATGAAAAAGGTAAAAATTTCGCGCAGTCGTGCTGGGCATAGATGTGCAGTGTCGTGTTGCGGTAAGAGTTTATTGTGGGAGTAGACACAATCAGCTGTCGTCGAGCTCCGGGATCTAAAAATGTTCGCTCTTGTTCCACGGTCCCTAATGTGAGTACCAACCGGTTATTTCATTTTGTGCAATTGATTCATAGAATTAATCAACGCTCCACTTTCATTCAGCAATATCAATTTTCCGTGCCACCTACATACATTAGGATCAATAAAGAAAAGCGGTAAATATTAATTTTCGTTGAATGTTGCACATATTCTGTAAAAACACAGGTGGTAAGTCAAAAAAAAGTTGAATTCGCCAAAAATTGCAGTTGTTAACAAAAATCAAAATGAATGTGACAAATTTTCCGAATCAGTTTTGTGCCAAAAATGCAGCAACTAAATTGGTTCAACGATCATTTTAAATTTAGCATGGTCTGTACGAGATTTGTTCATTACAACATAGACCTGTAATGTGCATCTAAGAAATCGGAAATCGGCGTGAACTACACCTGTAATAAAAAAAGATGAAAGTAATGGGCGTGTATCTGTAGGCAGACGTAAGCATAAGGAATTGCATTGTAGAGAAAAAAAATTTCATTAGCTTATATTTTGTATTATTATACCTACATACAGTACATACTTCCTCGTTCCTTGTTATAATGATGTGATGGGGTTTTCTGACCTTGAAGTGGAGTATTCACGAAATCATTGGCGTGCATTGGAGCTGCAAAAAGGCGTAAAAAATGATACATATGTATTTATACGTTATCTTGAATTTATAAACCATAATCATATAACGTCATATCATAACATAGGTATTGTGTATGTCCGTGGACATTACATACAGTAAGCAACGAAAGTCATCACACACCCACTTTTTGAAGTTTGCTTAAATTCTGATAATTTTTGTATTACAGCATTTATTTTTTTTTTGCTTCTGACAGGATTATAGCTTGTGATATCCTGCGTCTAATAAGCCGAAGTTGAAGGCGGTATGTCCATTGTGTGAAAAGATATCGCTAAAAAAGTAAAATTTCATTGTTTTCAGAGAAACGTAGTAAATAACTCCGAAAAGAGTAAATCCCTTTCGAAGTTGTTGCTCGTATTAAAGGAAAATCTTCAGTGTATCTATTTGACTCATTTTGAAAAAAAATTCCTAGACATGAAAAAAATCTAAAGTTGAACCAAAAATATCACGAAAATTCACAAGAGCCCTGTGCCACACATTACTCCAACAAAAATTTAGAATTAATATCCCTCTAGATCTCTCTGTGTTTTATTAAAATATCAGGAACAGTGATTTTTACGAAAACGATACTAAGGATGGTAGAATTTCGAATTTTAGTGATATTTTTGGTTCAACTTTAGATTTTTTTCACGTCTAGGAAATTTTTTTTTCAAAATGACAGTCAAATAGATACACTGAAGACTTCCCTTTAATACGAGTCCAACAACTTCGAAAGGGATTTACCTACTATTTTCGGAGTTATTTACGTTTCTTTGAAAACATTGAAATTTTACTTTTTTTAGCGATATCTTTTCACACAATGGACATACCGCCTTCAACTTCGGCTTATTAGACGTAGTAAGTACATAAGTACCCACCTATCAGTGGCTTAGTTAATTTTGTTGTAATATTATGTTTTTTTTTTTTTGGGGGGGGGGGGGGGCACTATTGAAGTTTAAAACAAGTTCAACATTTCTTAATTATTGTCGGTTGTTGAATATTGATTGAACAAAGTTCACACCTCTAAATCTGTATAAGAATGAGGTATTTAAGTAACACCGAAAGTACTATCCAATAGAAATAATATGTTTTAAGTTTTAAGTTAGTTTATCAAATTAATTTTCATATTCATGCTTATTACAAATCTGGTCTAGGTGATTTCAATTTTGCAGTAAAACGAGATGAAGAAACAATATTTAGATAGGTGTGAACTATACATACCTATATGTACATACGAGGAATGTAAATTAAGTAATGAGAAAAATGAGTAACTTTTTTTCGAATAGAATTACAATTCACTGAATTGTAATTCGGTGTTGTTTCCTTCAAAATAACTTGCTTGGGAAGCCACACAGCGTTGGACACCTCTTCCATTCCTCATAGCAGTACTGGAACTCATATACTGAATAGCCTTCAGCTGGTCGGTTACAGCCGTTTGAATGTTTTCTATGGTCCCAAAATCAGATCCCTTGAGGTGATTTTTCAATCTCGGGAAGAGAAAAAAGTCACGAGCAATCAAGTCAGGCGAGTAAGGAGGCTGAGGAGCCACAGGCTTTTTTTTACTGGCCAAAAACTCGTTTACTGAAATGGCTGTGTGACAAGGCGCATTGTCGTGATGCAACATCCAGTTGTTCTAGATGTTTGGTCTCACGCATTTTTTTCGAAGTTTTTCAAGAACCTCTCTGTAAAAGTGTTGATTTACTGTTTGGCATGGAAGCACAAACTTTTTGTGGACAATTCCCTGGCTGTCAAAAAACAAATCAGCATGCATTTGATCTTCGACATGCTCATTCTTGCTTCTTTAGGTCTTGGAGAGCTTGAAATGGGTAATTCCATGCTTTGGCGCTTGGTTTCCGAGTCGTACTCAAACACCCAAGTCTCATCACCTATAATGACACGTTCCATAAAATGGCGATCATTGTCAATCGATTCCAAAAGTGAAGACACCTCTCTCCTGATGCCCTTTTTGTTCCTGCGAAAGGTTTTTTGGAACCATTTCTGCGCAGATATGTCTCATCCCCAATTCGTTAGTCAAAATCTGATGAACAGTGGTGTGATTCAATTTAAGTCTTCCCCGATCATTATTCTTGATCATTTTCATCAGTTCTTGAAGATGGAGGCCTTCCGCTGCGTGGTTCATCTTCAATCGACTATCTTCCTTCTGAGAATGCCTTAAACCACCGAAAAACCTGGGCTCTTGAAAAAAAAACACTGTCTCCGTAGGCCTGTTGAAGCTGCAAAAGTATCCGTTGAGTTGTGTCTGAAACAAAACCTGATAGCACATCGTTGCTCAAAATTAATGTCACTCATTTTTAAAACGCACTAGAAAAAACGGTTTACGAAAACAGTCGCAAAGAAAAAACAAATGATTCTAACAAGTTCAAACTTGTACTGAAAATGCATTACATGTTAACCTACCGCCCTTCCAAGTACCCTCTCCGCAGTGTTGCTAGATCGGGCGCTACGCTGCCAGTCTCATTACTTCATTTACACACCTCGTTTTTCTATAAATAATCTAAATTTGGATCAAATATATTTTTTATTTTATGAAGTTATGAGTAGTTAAACTTTAAATTATCGGCATATAGCGGAAATAATAGTACATTTTCTAACATAATTACATACATAAGTAACAACCCCTAATTTTTTCAAACTCTTCCATTTTTTTATTTCATTGTTAAAGGATTCTAAAGGATTGTCACATTTAGTATCACTTATATTTTATATTATCCTTTAAAAATTTTATTTTTGTCTTGATCCTCAAATGTTAATTTCTTCTAAGATTGATAACAACATAAAACCAAATAAAATCTTGACTCGCCCTCATTAACTAGTAAGTTTTCATTTCGGTCAACCGTCTCACGATTGTAACATTTTTTTTTAAAATCACGTTTTATAATTGCCACCTATAAAGATCATTTTTGACATGTATATATATATATATATGTATGTATGTATGTGAATATGTACTCAAGTTTTTACTGTAAACATTTATTTGCTCGGATAAAAATTACGACATAAATGAAATAGTTTGATCTTGATCATGAAACTAAAGAATTCAGTCAATCGATTGCTCATCAACGGAAATTCCCCAACAGTCTACAGTAGTATTCGCTCCAGTGGCAACTCGTCAATATTTCTGTGTTGTATTTTCAGTTATTTCTATTTATAGAACATTATATTAAAAAAAGTAGAAAACACGATAACAGGTGCCTATTAATAAATGATTTTTATAGAACTGGTTGATACGTTCAGGATTTTTTCAGTGCACAATTTTTTTAAACTTCAGTTTGGATTTTCTAAGTATATACATTAGGTGGTCCTTATTTTGGAAAAGTCCCGATTTTTTTGAGTGCTCCCACTAAATCGGAAGTAGAGGCCTAGAAAATAATTATGAAACAATAAATAGTCGAAAAAATAAATAATAACCCGTACCCCACGCAGGTTGAATTTTAAATGGGATTTAACAGGAGTTTTCCGATTTTTGTAGGTTAAACCAAGCGTTGCGCACTTGATTTCCATCGGTTCAAGGTGAAACTTGGTATCTGCAGGTTTTCGATATCGCTGAATCCAAATATCATGTCAAAAACCGGTTTTGACTAATGGCAGCTGTCAAAAAAGCGGTCAATAAAAATTAATTTTTTTGATTATTTAAAATTTAAGGATTTTTTTTATATTTTAACACAAATCAAGTAGTTTTGTCGTAAAAAAATTTGTAACGTGTTTTTCGCTAAATGACAACTGTCAATGAAATTTTTGTTTTTTTTCAATTTCTCAATTCGGAAAATAGTCTTAAGTGTTTCAATACAGCTAAATCCGAATATGATGTCAAAAACGAGTGGACTCTTGACATCTGTCAAAAAAGCTGTCAATAGAAATTCATTTTTTGACAAATAAAACTTTTGGGTTTTTATATTTAAATACAAATATAGTATAGTTTCGTCGTAAAAAAAATTATATGTGATTATTGCTGAATGACAACTGTCAAATTTTTTTTAATACTTCAATACTGTCAATTACATCTCAAGTAAATTTCAATTAAACCCTAAATGTTTTTTTCGATTTCTGTAAGGAGAGATATTATTAATTTCGAAATAAATGTCGGTGTTTTGACATAAACCTTATATCGATACCTTATTTCGAAATTAATAATATCTTTCCTTACAGAAATCGAAAAAAACATTTAGAGTTTAATTGAAATTTACTTGAGATATAATTGACAGTATTAAAGTATTAAAAAAATTGACAGTTTGTCATTCAGCAAAAATGACATAATTTTTTTTACGACGAAACTATACTATATTTGTATTTAAATATAAAAAACCCCAAAAATGTTATTTGTCAAAAAATTAATTTCTATTGACAGCTTTTTTGACAGCTGTCAAGAGTCCAAACTGGTTTTTGACATCATATACGGAATTAGCTGTATTGAAACACTTAATTAAGACTATTTTCCGAATTGAGAAATTGAACAAAAAACTAAAAATTCGATTAAATCTCATTGACAGCTTAACTGACAGTTGTCATTTGGCGAAAAACACGTTACCAATTTTTTTACGACGAAACTTTACTTGATTTGTGTTAAAATAGAAAAAAATCCTTAAAATTTTAAATAACCAAAAAATGAATTTTTATTGACCGCTTTTTTGACAGCTGCCATTAGTCAAAACCGGTTTTTGACATGATATTTGGATTCAGCGATATCGAAAACCTGGGGATACCAAGTTTCACCTTGAACCGATGGAAATCAAGTGCTCAACGCTTGGTTTAACCTAAAAAAAAACGGAAAACCCATGGTAAATCCCATTTAAAATTCAAGCTGCGTAGGACGCGGGTTATTATTTCTTTTTTCGACTTTTTATTGTTTCATAATTATTTTCTAGGCCTCTACATCCGATTTAGTGGGAGCACTCAAAAAAATCGGCACTTTTCCAAAATGAGGACCACCCTAATATACATACCTATTATTTTCGTTATATTTAAAAAATGTTGAAAAAATCAATTACGTAAAATATATTTACCAAATTATTTTAATTCTCATAAATACATGTTATTTCATCAAAATTGACATTATATGAAAAATCTCAAGAAAACCCATTACATGCTCAGTACAAAATCTCATATACATACATACATACATATGTACTTGAAATCTTCTATGTATGTATACCATAGGTATTAAGTGTTGGTAATTTAGTTATTGTTGTATCTAATAAAATCTGCAATACAAGCCCCAGTATAATGTCGATATAAAGTCATTTGACCTTACATGACGACAGTAATCAGTCATGATATGTCCGTGTGTCTGTCCGTTTCCGCATTGTTATTCCGTCCTATAACATATGTTGCCCCTCAAGAATTATCTGCATGCGTTCTAGTTAGCTAACTTAATATTAATATCAGATCTGTTTATGTCCATTACAGTAATTTGTTAGTCGGGCTTATTTTACGTACTATTACAAGGGAGGTTAATAATATCTAGTTATATTAGATTTTTCCGAATGGGTGCTGCATAGATATAAACAATCCAATAATTACTTAGATAGCAAAAATAAAATATTTAACAATCGCAAAAGTACCTATGTCCAGGTACTTAGGTCAAAATACCAATACAGAACCATTTTTGTATATGAGCTTTCACGAAATTGTGACGTCACTGCATCCGATCAGTAACAGGAACATTGGTACTATGTGAGGCATCATTTGAAAGTCAGTTTATACTTTATACCTACATAATATCTATATATACACACTGCATCACTTGATGTTAACATATTTAACAGATAGTAGTAAAATAATGTGTAGGTGTAGTTATGTTAGCGATAATCATATTGGATAATGACTTCTGTGACGTAATATTGGCCACGCCGACATTCAAAAATTCCCGTGACAATCACTGGTTCGCTCACTTTACAATTTCTTAACATCAACGGAAGCTATTGGCATATACACGTGTGGAACTTAAATTTGGAAGCATAGGCGATTCTATTACATGCATTTCAAATGCATGGAATATTGGTAGGGGTCGCAGCAGTAGATAGGCGGAGCAGACGTCATACGTCAGCAGACAAACTGACGAAGTCGGTTAGACGGCACGGACGACTGACGCATGCGCAATAGCGGGGGGCGGCACCTAAGCGCGCATTGGCGGAACAGTCCGCGCGTCGTTCAAACGCACAAACTCTGCTGCAGAGTCGAAGGCGGAGCTAGACGGTCGCGGTAGGGGAATACAGTCGTCTTGTTCTGATAGGTGAGGCTTTGGCAATATTTTGTGGAAGGTATTATTTTAGGTATTATCTTAGCATTTTATATGCTTCCAAGTTCCACACTACTACCACAAAAATGTTAGTTATTTAACAAAAACGGTGTTCCTTTTAACAAATCTTTTATTTCCATAATTGGAAGTTAGGCAGAAATATGTAAAATGGCGTTATGCAACAAAACCGCTAACAACAGAATATTAATATCCGACCTTTATTTTTTTACGTGGAAAAAGCGAAATATTAAACATCATTTAGTTAATTATGTCTCCACTTATGTGGTTTAGCAACAATGGCAGTAGCAACAATCAGTGAAATTATTCATCACTTTCAATTAACTTCACAATCAACAGCAATACTATATTGTTTTATGTTCACGTTCATCGTTTAATTGGATATAATATACGGGCATTTTATTATTCCTATGTTTTTTTTTAAATCTGTCAGTACTTGTTACGCACAAAGTGATATTCGTCTGAAGATCGTTCAAAGATTTTTTAAAAAAAGTATAATTATGATGTGCGACATAAATTATTATATTTTGCAATATAAATTGTTTGGGAGGTCACTGGCTGAAGGAATTAATGGGGGGACTGCCACTGTCCCCCAGATTTATTTTCTAGCTGCGCTACTGCCCAAGTTTACGTAATATTAGTCTGCACTATCCGCCACATTCTATTCTTACATTGTAATATGTCTATATAAATGTATACATCTACATGGTGATTGTTTTATCTTGACCACCCCATTTCATTCGTAATCGATTAAAGTAAATTGTATTCTGCAAAAACCTGATGACCCAATAAGGCTCATTTTACCACATCTTTATATTGCAAAGTGTTTAACAGTAGGCATATTTTTCAATGAATTAGTAAAAAAGGTCATATACCAAAGAAAAATATTTTATTTTTACTGATACCCAAAATTAAGGTAGAAACGTATTTTATTTTGGTCGGCTGTAGAAGGGATCGAACCTCGAACCCGAAATCGAACCTGGTATGAAGCCAAAAATTCGTGATCTTTCCGAGGTCGCTTATTTTATGCTTGGCTATTATTTAATTGCAAGCAGTCCGATACTGCTGTTCGCCATTGTATTATTAAGTAATCTGATCGTGTTATTTACTTAAATACTAACGTAATCATGCTTAAACCGTTCATTTTTTTCACTTTTAACTTGTGAGTATACTACAGGGTGTCTACTTTTATTTATGACAAATCCATATAATCTCCATTTTTCAAGATAATAGATTTAACTTTTTTTTTTTATTTTAAAGGCCATCGAAAACTGTTTCTTCTGACCATATCGTCACTTTTAAGATGCAGCCCCATGATCTGTTTTTTTTTATTCCTCCAAAGTTCAGTACGACTATTTAACGATTTTTTTTATTTAAAATATGAATCTATAGCTTTAATCTGGATTCCTCAAAACCCCCAAATGCAAAATTTGAACAAAAAATCCACAAGGTGTTTATTTCTATACGATCTCAAAGTTGAGAAACATATCGAATTTGAAAGCCTGTAGACGACTCAAGTATGCCATGAAATAACGTCAGGACAGTTGAATGTGGACCCTGGAATCACTTAAACCTCGACATAAACTTAATTTTAGGCTTTATATTTTCATTGTATGCGCCAAGAATTTGTTTTCTTTATAATGTATTCATTTAGTTTCATTTTAATTTATGTTTTAACAAATCGAACATGAACCCTTTTTGAATGTAAATCAGTCAATTTGCAGTGATAAAAAAACGTAGCAGGCCATGGCGCTGCATCTTAAAAGCGACGATAGGAGGGTCAGAAGAAGCAATTTTCGATGCCCTCTCAAAAAAACATGGACCCATGACGTCATGCGTCACATACATGATGCTCGATAGAGTTTTTCCCTACCCCCCCTCCCCCAGATTTTGCCCCTTCAGGTTAGGCAAACCATTTTTACCAAGCGTGACGTGACGCAAAACCATGACGCAGATCGCAATATTTTCCAGGGGCAATCCCATAATAAAGACATAGAATGTCAAAAAGTCAATCGATTATCTTGAAAAGTGAATAGACGCCGAGATTTAGAATAGACTAGAGCCTCCTCCTATTTGCTCTATGCGTGAACAATGATAAACAAAGTGATACTAGTATGGCGGCTTCGCCAAAAACAAACTTAGCTTCAAGAGGCCTTCTGTGTTCAATCATCATATGACGGGTATAGATGCAAAACTCACATTATCCACTTTTTAAAATTTTTCAGGAAGAAGGAATACCTGATTTCTCACTTTTCAAGGGACTGAAGGCACTGAATTTTTTTTGGTATTTGTATTAGAACTTTAAATTTGCTTCTCAATTGGTGAAATAACAGTACAATATTTGACTCCAAGAAAGTGAATTAAAATATGGATAATGTGAGTTTTGATACAACTTTTTGGATAATGGTAGTCTTGCTCCAAATTATTCTACATATTATTATTTTTTACACTAAAATTCATGAAGTTAAGCTAAGCTAAGAACGAAGAGAAGAAAAATAACTGGGAAACAAACTCGATGGTATATCAATAACAATTTTATGTAATATGGTAGTTCATAATCAAAATAAAAAGCTGCACAAAATACTTAGAATGCGGTTTTATTATCATCATTGACTGATGAAGTGAAATACATATTTTTATAATGAACCTAAAATTGCAAAGTACAAAAAATGTTGACAGTAAAAAGTTCTAACATTCTCACATTCTCCTTAGGAGAATGTGAGTTTTGAAACAATTCACAGATTCCACAATTTAAAATAAATACGAAATTGTGGGTTTTATACCACTTTTAAGATTTAAAATGGTGCAGTTCAACACGATGAACAATATAGCGCCACTAACTCTATTTCGAAAAATTATGGATAATGTGAGTTTTGCATTTGAACCCCTCATATAATATACTACTAATATACTAGATAATACACAATACAATACACAATGTTTTTATGACAATTTAAAATTAAAAGTCTCAAATTGTCAAATGTCAAATGACCTGTGAAATGTCACTCCCGGGATATTTTCCTTGTTTGCTCAACTGGTTTCCTTGTTTGCCACTATACATTTACTATTATTATATAATAGTATTAGTATTCAGCCTTTAAAAAGATAACCATTAGAATCAAGCGCTAATTTTAACATACGAAACCAAATAAAATAAAAAAAACTTTGCTTCGTTCACAGTTACCCCAATATGGCCGCTTGACATTAGGTTGCCAATATGACAATATGAGCATTGCCTCTAGTCTATTCTAAATCTCGGTGGGATTATATGGATTTGTATATAAATAGAAGTAGACATCCTGTATATTATGTATACATCCTGTATGTATGTACTAGGGCTAGAACAAAATTCTCGGATACCGACCGTCTTCCAGGCGGCCGCGTATAGGTATCCCGTATTCCAGGTGGCCGTGGCTCGGCCAGCGGGGCGGGGGCCGGGACGACTGCGACGCGAAACAGGTTCCGTATTTATTTAGTCCTTTGAAGGTCACGCGCCTGTAATTGTGCATTACTGATTGTTATACTTAATTGATATTATAACGATGGTTAAAACGCCGTCCCCATTTGCTTATCAATTAAAAACAATTGTGCAGCGTTTTTCATATTTGAAGTGTTAAAGCTACCACTGTGTACTGTGAAATATGCAAGTGTTACTTACATGTTTACAGAAAAGGACAATGTGAAAAGCACGTAAAGTCGCTAAAACACCGAGAAAATAAAAGAAATTGAATCCCAAGAAATGAATTCCTATATGAGGACGACGAGGTGTAAGAATGTGACAACAGATGCGGGAAAAGTAAGAGAAAACAATATTACTTAGTAAGTCTGTACATAAGTATATGTGTATTCTGGAAATGCATACATACATACATATGCTGTGTATGTATTTATTAAAAAGTGTAGTACATATTAAAAAGTGCTTTGGTTTTATACCATTTTTTTGGGTCAGCTTTATAAACAAACTTGTGTATTAATACACTTAATATAGGGCGATTCATCGAAATTAACCTCCTTTCTCTCAACGTTAACTTTTAGAATAAACAATTGTGAAAAACTAATATAGATATTGTATGTTTTATAATTAGTGTCGTATTATATCGGAATATTAGTTGTACCTACAGAGAGGACTATTTTTTTCATTTTTTTTCTGTAAACAGCGATGTCAAACTTATAGTTACCTTGTTGTTTTTGAGGTAACAGGGAAACTGCAGTAAGCAGTACATAGGGCATTATTTTTCATCGTTACACCCTGGCTGCCCATTTTATGTATATGCATCCCCAAAACTGTTTCGCAGCTGAGTCCGACCCTGTAACTTACCGCTCTGTCCTCTCCATCTAAACGTTGTTATAGTTATAAACAGTCGATTATTCTAGACAGTAGTACAAAAACGAAAAGCTTAATTTAGGTTTCATCCCCTTTTCGGGATTCTAGGATATTGGGTGTGATTGTACACCCACTGACGCAAATATCGAACTTGTTTTGAGCGAAACTGACCTACATATGTTTTTGCCAAGGAGATTTATTTTTACACCGAAAACAAACAAAAAATCTGTGAACTTTAGAGCTGATTTTTTAGGAATGTTTTAATTTGTTGCGTCTGCCAATGTTGCACATAACCGCTTCAATTAATCTTAATTTCTGTAATTCTGCAATATCCCATACTCAATGTCTTAACATTGCCTGAACGTTACTTAGATTTAACCTTGAAATAAACTGCAGAATATGAATCTTATCGAAATAATTTCCTACCTCAAAATGTTGAACTTGCTTTGATCTTTAATATTCACTAGATATACATAAATATACATATATGTACAGGGTGAATTCGTGAGAATTACCACCCTCTACCCATTCCTTCGTTGTTTTTAGAGCTACGAAATGTTTTTTTTACTAGGGTAGCTGACTTTTTCTGAAATTGCAGAATATGCTGTAAGAAAAACAATTGAAAGAACAATGGAGCAGCTGTTTCTTGACATAACTTTTTTTGGGACGTGGAACACCTTGTACACTCGAACCCCTCTTAAGCCACCTTCGCTTAATTCACATTCCCTCTTATTTCACCACGTTTTTCTCTATTATGTCACGAAACGTTCCCTCTTAAGTTTTAGAACTACGTTCGGAAATTGGATTCTCGCGTGAATATGTACCATTTTTATTGAAAAAAAAATGATTGTGTAATACATTAAATATAGACACCTAACCTTTAAAATAGGTTAGGTGTCTTTTAAAATATTTAACCTTTAAAATATTCATTCAAGTGGAAAATTGAACTTTGTCACGCACAAATGGGTATACTTACGTTGATTTTTTCGTTCAGTTGGCTTATTTTTCGTTATAACAAGTGCTGTGGTATATCTCTAAATATTTCTTTTTGCAGCTAAAACACGAAAACGTTGAGGTTATGATCGCAACTTAAAAGAGACTAAATTTCGCGACTTAAGCGAGACGATGATGCACGGATTTGGTGACTTAAGAGGGGTTCGAGTGTCTTTTTTGTATTTGTTGAATTCCGCTTGTTCTTCTGATTGCAACAGTATATGCATGTCGTCTTTTTCTCCACAGGTTTTTCAAGTATTCATGGAATATATAAAATAATATTGTCCACGGTACGTTGTAGTTTATAGCAAACCGTGGCTGTTTCTGAGATGTTAATAAAACACGAGTTGGATATTAATCCGTTATTTTTTTACAGTTAAGTATGTGTGGCGTAACAGGCTTTTTTTAAATTTCTTTGACATTTTTCGTTCAAATTTAGAAATTTTTTCATGTCTAGGAAAAATTTTACAAAAATTTCTGTCAGATAGATACTCTGAAGATTTTCCTTTAATATGAGCAAGAAGTTTGAAAACTATTTAATATTTTCTAAGTTATTCAAGATTTTTTGAAAACATCGAAAGTTTATTTTTTTAGCGACATCTTTTCACAAAATCATATATCACCTTCAACCTGGGTTTTTAGAGCAACACAATACAAGCTATAATCCTGTCAGAAGCCATAAAAATCAATATTGTGGTAAAAAATTATCAGAATTTAAGCAACCCTCAAAATGTGGGTGTATAATGACAATGACTAATGACTTTCCCTGCTGACTGTATGTGTAAAAAAACTACTTAACAGGGGGTCACATTTAGCCTACCAACTATTGAATCATAAAAAAATATCTGTACTTAATATTTAATTGTGTCGTTATCTTATACATAGGCAACTAGATTAGTTGGCTTTTTTACGTTGCTATCTACGATAAATAATGAACAATATAGTATACTTAGAAATAATGTATGTATCTAAAATAAATATGAGAAAAATAATAATTATTGCACTGATTCAGCAGGATGTTAGCAATGGTATAGATTTAAAAAAAATGAAACATATTTTCAAGTAATATAATAATCAGCTGGTTAATTCGAGCTTAGATTAGTACCTAGTAATCTGAGGCAGTACCTTTCCATTGTAAAATTACTACTTTTTATTACGGATTCATATAAAAGTTACTAAAGGCCGTTTCTTAACGTTTTTTTTTCTTACCTTTCTGTAAACAAATTGGGTCAAATTAACAGGCTGTAACATAAGAATCGCAAAATATTTATTGTCTAGATTTAGCAATAAATGTAGCAAAACTAATAGTGTTTATATTATATTGGGTTATTGATAACATGATACTATTGGAACAGATTAAAATACAAAAATCTTTTATGTCATAAAAATAAATCTTTTCATAAATTTGAACCTTTTATATGTCATTTTAACATTTTTATAGAAACAGATTACTAAACTGAGTAATATAATTTTTTTTAAAGAAAAATGTAATCACGGAAAAGAGCATTTAGGTACATTTTTTTCAAACCAAATAGGTCCAAATAGACCAGAGCATAGACCAAATTTTGAGTAATAAACAATTTTGAAGACATATTAGAAGACACATTGAAGTACTTATGTATAAAGATTTAATAAAAAAAAACCGTATTGCCAAAACATTTCATCTTTAAACGACATTTTTAACATACATTTTATTTTCATGGCATTAACAGTAAAACAAAACATAAAATTATGTAGAGGGAGAGAATCCCTGTTCATTATTATTAACCATCCAGATCCAGATGTCAATCTTATTAGATCTCGTCAGTGTGAAATATATGACGATGAAACGAAGAACGAATGATGAAATTGTCTGTTCGTTTAGATAAGTTTTGTGCCTATAATATTTTAAATAATAGATTGGTACTGGGTACTAAGGTGTAAGTGTAATTAAAACATTTGATAAGAAGTATATCTACAATTAACTAATAATTGAAAGCGTGGAAGAAATAATGGAAAGTCAAAAGTATTTAACGCAACACTTAATATTAAGATTTGTGATTTGTGATATGTGCCATCATAATTAAGTAGGAACCTCTTCTAATGCATATTTTCAATTCTAAATATACGTGTTTTATTGCATGCTTTAAGTAGAGGTACTGAAGATGCCACTTATTGATATATATATTATATAATAAATTCCATGATAATAAAAAGCTTTTTATAAACGAAAAATTTAAACTAACAGAACGTACTTGTAAACGAATTATTAATAAATATTTTTTAAATGATTTCGTTCGATCGTTATTTCAATCACATTTTTTACTTTGCTACAGATGTAGATCAGCGATAGCTGGTCAGAAGGCCGTTCTAACAGAAAGTTTGAAGATTCTTAAAGTTGATGAGACGTCCAGAAGACATGTTGTCACAGGGGACGTCATCTCACCTTCAATGGTTATGGGAATCGACCACCTTAGAGACCCACGGCTTAACAAGGTAGGAAAATGTATGTAATTTTTTTATTTTGATATGATCACATCAAGTGATATCTAGTACATCTTGATATATCTAATTATCTTGATATATCAAGTGATATCTAATACATCTTGATATATTGATTTTTATCGTTAGATATAGGACGTTTATTTTATCCATTCAGTTCGTTTTCCGATTCCAGGTTTTTAGCTCCTAAATTTGCATGGCTACTAAACGTCAAATTTAGAAATTGGGTGCCACAAAAAGCGGTCTTACGACAGATTTATCTATATTTTAAAGAATGGGGTAGTCAGAAAGAGAAAAATACTTTGTCTTTTCTATTCAAATAACAACAATATTGCCACATACATACATCTTGGAGGACAAATATTTCAAGAAATACAAATAAACATTGCGGAAAATTTGAGAGAAAGAAAAACAATAAAAATAGGACAGAGATGTTTCAAAAAGGGTCGAACCAAACATAGACTAACCCTATATATATAAGAATAAAAGAACAAGTCATAAATCTATCGAAAAATTAGGTGTTCTATAAAAAAAACAAGCCTTGTTTTTTTCAAGTTGTAGTTGCCCATTTGTGTTCTTCTGATGATGCCAAAAGATAGTACATACAAAATTGTAAAAGTTTTGTATTTAAAGTTTTTTGTATCTTTTACGGTTCACCCTGTAGGTGAGTGTTCAGTGGCGTACCCAGAAATTCATCTTGGGGGGGGGGGGGGGGGCAAAATTACAAATACAAACGAATAAAATTTTTATATTTCCTAAATTAAGGTATAAGAAATAGTATAAAAGAACCGTGTATAAGAAATAAAAATTTAAATATTGGTTTTTATTCTCTTTTTTTTTAAAAGTTCATTTAAAACTTCGTCACATGTTAATGGTACCTCTGGATGAATATTCATTAATGCTAGACCATTGAGGCGATTTGTACTGGTCGTATTCCGGAGATATGTTTTAAGCCGTTTTAAAGTTGAAAATGATCGCTCAGCTGAACAAGTTGAAACTGGCAATGTGGCAAAAATTTTCAACAACGTTTTTATATTAGGATATAAATGGCTTTGACGACTGGCAAAATAGTAGATAAAATCCGACAGCTGTTCTGCCTTCTCTCTTTAGTGATTTTAACTACTTATGTAATAAGACTGCGAAAAACTACGAGAATAATTACGAGTTACAGACGGTTGTAAAAGTGTCATAAGTAAAGCCGGCAAAACAGCGCGGCGTCCCACGAAGTTTTCACACATATCAACGTAAATAACAGGGTAAGTTTAACACATCTCTTTATAAATTGCAACAGTTTAATGTTTTCATGAATTTTGTTTTTGCACATACAAGTAGTAAGTAGGATGACGCGTACGATTATGGCCCGCCGCCCGGTTCTGCCGGCTTTAGTCATAAGTTGCAAGAATAGTGTCAATGTTTACTCGTAATCTGTCGATGTTATGCGACAGCGATACGACATCTGAGCTTCTAGTACTAACACGGATTGGATAACAATTATATTATTCGCCTAATGAAAATTTCAATTTATAATTTAGAATATAATGAAAATTTCAGCTGATAAAGCTGAATTTATTTCGTTTTCAGTAAAACCAAAACACAAATTTACAATCCTCTGGGGGGGGGGGGGGGGGGGCAATTGCCCCCTTGCCCCCTCGGTACGCCACTGTAAGTGTTAAATACAAAAGGACATGCTGGATGTGCGAGGTTAGTTCCATAGTTGACAAGTTATTGGGAGTTTATGATTGAAATTAGAAGAAGTTTTAAAGTATGTTATAAGAAAAAGCAATTGAACTTTTTAAATAGAATACACTGTATATTACTGCACATTTTGATTCCTCGAATTTTTCCTTTTTCAAAAATATATGACATATCAGTAGGTCGCAACATATTCATTTAAAAATAAACACATGTTACATATTTTTGAAGGAACAATTTGAACAGGAAAAATTTCAAAAAAAGGACACTACCTATACAGAAAATATATAAAATGCTCTTATCGAAGCCTTAGTTTTTCAGAAATGAAAATGTAATAATAAGGTATACATTTTAATTAAACTGTCCTGGACAGCAAAATGTTAAATTTCAAATCATTTTTTTTCTGGCATTCCCCTCATTTTTCACTTATTTTAGTACACACTGTATAAACTGACATTTAATAAATGATCGAAAGAATTTGTTGCCTAAAGCACGGAATAAAATAAGACCTGTTCGTTCTGAAAGTACAGACATATGTATGTATGTATATAATATGTACTATGTATGAATATTGAAATTGAACAAGGACACGGCGGGTAACAAGGCGGAAGGCCAACTTCCTGTATTAAATATATTCATAATTCCTGCGTAAGATCACATAAGTTACTCCCTTTTAAATATTCTCACAAATTGGAAACGTGTGTGACGTATGTCAAGTACGAATATGACGTCATGCAAATTCCATGTACCAGCTATTCCCAATGCAGACTCAAAAATTTTGATTTGATTTCGTCACGACTGGTTTTTTTCCGTCTACTTTTAGCCCCATCAACGGGGAGAAAACCGGTCACTAATTGTTACCAGCAAACAAAAAATGTGGTCGTATAGAGAAAAAAATTCTAAGAAATATAGCGTTTTTTGCTTCTCGAGTTTTAATGGCGAACATAACCAAAAAAATTCGCAAAAAGTAAAAAAAAAAACGGTTTTTGCAAATTAAAAAAAAGCTTCAAGTCCTACACAAGAAAGTTAAATTAGAAAGTTGTAGGTCTTAAAAATGCGCGTCGAATGCGCGGTTCATAAACATTTGAGAAAAATTAAAAAAAGAACGTCAAAAATCGCGTTTTCGTATTTTTACTGTATAAATTCCAATTTTGTTTGAACAAACTTCTTGTTAACTACAAATATAGCCCAAGACAAACGGCAAATTATCCTTTTTTCAGAAATTTCAGTTTTTTTTTTCGAGATAACGATTTAAAAAAATATATGTTTTCAAAAATCAGCTTTTACAGAGGCAAAAATGATCGTACGATCATGGGCTCATTTTATTCGAGAAGACTTGTACATACTTTCATAATCGCTTTTCTTTAATTTTTGGCATAAAAAATGCGTTGTAAAATCATTTTTTTCGAACCATTTGTTTTCAAATAACTTTTTTTAATTTTGGTTTTACATTTTTGGCCGTTGCATATTTGAAAACTGGCATTCAAAACACGCATTTTTAAAAAAAATGAAGGTCCTACGACCTCAGGGAGCCGAGATAATTTTTTTTTAAGCGGAGGAAAAGATAATTTTGGCGAGCGCGATCGATTTGAAATCGTGTTTAGTTTTCGATGCGCCCGAGCGGAGTGTCCCTCCACTCTGTCGCCGTGCGCTGGCTAGCGCGTGGCACACCTAGCGCTGTTCTTTCGCAAACGATTATGTCAACTTAATTTATGCGAAATGATTTGAAATATTTTTTTTAAGAAAGTAAAAGTCTGAGATCTACTTCGTGTAAAAATGAAGTCAATCGGACGTTATACAGCGCTGTCAGGAATTAAAAAAAACATATCGGCTCCCTGAGGTCGTAGGACCTTCATTTTTTTTTAAATGCGTGTTTTGAATGCCAGTTTTCAAATATGCAACGGCCAAAAATGTAAAACCAAAATTAAAAAAAGTTATTCGAAAAAATGATACAATTTTACGCATTTTTTTATGCAAAAAATAAAATAAAAGCGATTTGGTTTTTTTGATAGCATGAAAGTACAAGTCTTCGTGAATAAAATGAGCCCATGATCGTTTCTGTACAATCATTTTGCCTCTGTAAAAGCTGATTTTTTGAAAACATCTTTTTCTAAATCGTTATCTCGAAAAAAAACTTTTAAATTCTTGAAATCGATCATTTTCCGCTTGTTTTGGGCTATTTGTAGTTAACAAGAAGTTTGTTCAAACAAAATTGGAATTTATACAGCAAAAATACGAAAACGCGATTTTTGCCATTTTTTTTAATTTCTCTCAAATGTGAACCGATTTTTTTTCGTTCAAATTTCATTCGACGCGCATTTTTAAGACCTACAACTTTCTAATTTAACTTTCTTGTGTAGGACTTGAAGCTTTTTTTTTAATTTGCAAAAAACTGTTTTTTTTTACTTTTTGCGAATTTTTTAGTTTATGTTCGCCGTTAAAACGCCAAGGACAAAGAACGCTATCTTTCCTAGAATTAATTTCTCTATACGACCATATTTTTTTTTTGCTGATAACAATTAGTGACCAATTAACATGGGGGCTTTCGCTCGTTGATTGGACTTTTTTGTCTTTTTAGTTTTTTTTTCGATTTATGCAAAATTTTTGCATGAAATTTTTACTGCAGATAGGCACCACCAAAAGCTACAATACGACAAAAAGCAGAAGTTTCTGCGACCATTAGAATCCTTGTAATTCGATTTAAAAAAATGGGCATTTTTCATCGGTTTTTATTTTTTTATGCAAAAACTTCTGAACCAATTTTGATCAACAAAAACGCGTTTTTTTCATTTTTTCAGGCGCTACAACGTGCTATTTTTTGTTTTACGAAAATAATTATTTTTCGTCCCTTAATCCGCAAAAAAAAACGGTTTTTCGGCACTTTTATCGATTTTTTTACTAGGGTTCCTACATACCGATTTTATCCAAAACATACACAATCGATTTCTACTATTTCATAACTAATTATCGCGCCAAGAAACCTTATTCAGGACTCTTTTCAAAAAATAAACTATCTAGCCTGGACTAACTCTCGGATTGGTGAAAGGACCTACGTTTGCTGCTTCTCTTTTTTTTGCTTACGCTAGAAGGTGTAGTAAGGCCAATTGCTGTCCCTTTTAACTGAAATATCAATATATTTCATCAACGCACTGTTCTGTAATTTTCGTTAATGTTCTGTATTTTTTAATGTACTTTTAATCCACTGTTCTAAGCCCCTGCGTAGAATTGGTAGATACCTAGTTACGTAGCGTTACAGAACTCACGAAATGATTGTTTATCAAGTACATTCAGGGGTACATCACACGCACTTAGCATTAAAAGTAGATTGAACATAAACTGAGTTCTCAAGGGTATACCATCTTTCACACTATTTATGTGGCAGCTGTAGTCGCGTTTGTCCCTACACAGCCATTTTTCCTTACAGCTTACAAACTCTACGCATGGTCCCGCTATCTTAAAACAAATTTTCGAAATCGCCGATGAACTTATTCACTTTGTCAGAAAATTGTAGTTTTTAGTCATTTGCACATGACATTTTATTATTAATGTAATATCGACATAAACACCTCGAACACACTAATAACATTGCTAGTCTGCCAAATGGTCGGGTGAAACGAGTGCGTTTTGCGGCACTATCGGCCAACCTTAGTAATTACTGTAATCAGTCATCATTAAATATCAATTGACGTACATAGAATACACAGGTATTGCGTGATAAATGGAATTGGATCGCGTTTTCCTTATTTTATTTCACTTTCCATTTTATCTAAAGGAACACAATAAATAATTTTCATACGTCATATACAGTGTGTCCCAAAAAGTTGGAAAGAGGCCCGCAGAGTCAAAACTATTAGTATTTTCAAAAAAAGTTTTCTACAAAAAACATTCGCATAAACCGCCATCGGCCAGTCAACACGACGTCGACATTCCTCTACAGGGTGTTTCAGAAATAAGAAAAAATAGTTTCGATTAAATGGCAACACCGCTTAATTCGCGTCTAATCAAAAGGAGTTATTAAGAAAAGTTGTTCAGAATGCCGAAGTATGGGGTATACGAAAAATCGTCGTGATAGTCAAATGTTAACGAATTAACGCTGGTGGCCCAAAAAGTTGGAAACAAGCCCACAGAGTCAACACTATTGGTATTTTCAAAAAAGTTTCCTGCAAAAAACAATCGCACCATAAACCGCCATCGGCCAGTCAAAACGACGTCGACATTCCTCACGGCCTGTTTCCAACTTTTTGGGCCAGCAGCGTTAATTCGTAAACATTTGACTATGACGTCGATTTTTCGTATACCGTCATATCTCGGCATTCTGAACAACTTTTCTTAATAACATCTTTTGATTAGACGCGAATTAAGCGGTGTTGTCATTTAACCGAAACAGTTTTTTCTTATTTCTGAAACACCCTGTAGAGGAATGTCGACGTCGTTTTGACTGGCCGATGGCGGTTTATGTTGCGAATGGTTTTTGTAGGAAACTTTTTTGAAAATACTAATAGTTTTGACTCTGCGAGCCTGTTTCCAACTTTTTGGGACACACTGTATACATATATAGTTATACCAAACTAGAGATTGATTAAACATGAGTGATTGATCACTGATCGGTATTATTATTAGAATAAAACAACGAATAAACTTGTATATTAACTATCTTGTACAACAGAAAAATAATTATTTTGTTACAATGTACCAGCGTAAAAATGTTATTCAAACAATCCACACAAAGTAAATAAACGTTATTCACAGTAAGTGCTGTGTGTTACGTAGCACATAAATATACATATGTAAGGACAGTTTAATTTGTAGAAAATAGCATGTAAAAATCAACAATATGTATAACACGGACGCAACTTGGCATCATTATGTGTTTTTAAATAGCTAATACGATTAAAACAAATTAAACCAAATGTCTACTAACAAGGTTTATACAATACATACATAAATACATACATATGTATATACAGTACAATGTTAGTTTCCATAATCTGACAAGTTATTATAATATACTAATTGTAAGAGAAAAACAATTAAATATGAGAAACCATGACACTGAACCAAAGTTGTGTGATTCCTCAAAGTTTTCTCTTTTAAAAAATATATGATATGTTTATGTTTGCATGAGAAGGCCGCCACAATACATTAATTTGAATGTACATATTATTGAAAAAGTAGTCAGCGATAAAGGATCACAGCTGCCACTGTCCATCAAATGCAGAAAAAAAAAACAGAACGTTAGCAGAAATGTCATTGAAAACGTACTGAGCATTGCAGCAGTAAGAAATTATTTATATAACTTTGATGTCTGTATCGGTAAAGGTGGGGGTAAACTGCCCAGTGGCCTCAAACAGCTCAGACCTTACCTCTTTGTATATGTATCCTAAGTATTTACCAACTTATATTTTTTAAGTATTGTACTCAAAAATGTTCCTGTTTCTGAATCAGTTGAAAAAAATCAGTGCTGTCGATAAAAAATATCCGATTACGCACGTAGTTCGAAAACAAAAAACTATCTGGAAAACGTATTGAAAAATGTATTTTTTGAAAACTAAATTCTAAAAAGAAAAATCCCAAGAAAAAATATATCGACCTCAAACTTTACGACCTCATATGTACATTGTATATGTTATATCGGCAGACATAAACTTGAGTTTTTAAAAATTATTTTTATTTCAGAAGATTTCAAATACACGATTTTTAAGAACAATTTCACAAATACAAATAAAAGTATGATTTTAATTGTGTGTGCCGAAAAGGTGAGTCATACCGTCAGACAATCGTTACCGAAACTGCAACTGCCTCGTTAATGTGACATAAATTGACATATAATCTCTAGTCTGCACATTTTGCAATAATATTTTCTAGAAGTGTTTTTCAGAATTCCAATAAGTCAACATTGACGTGACAAAATCCTTTATATGAAATATGAAGTTGAGGTAATGCACGGAGTAGTATAAAGTTACAATGAGAAACTAAAGCAAAACCTTGTCTCAACGTCTTGCATTACTTTAGGGTTACTAGTAAATCATTTATTCTGGTAAGAATCCTACAAAGTGAACAATTTTAAGTTCCTAACCTTGGGGTAATTTTTTATGTAACATAGCACATTTTTTTAGCACAACTACCTGTATATAACAGTAGGTAGAATAATATTATGATCCAGTTGATTTTGTATCTTCCACCGGCACCGTTACCTACACTTTTTTAGAAGGAATTATGGTGATTTATAATATTTCGCATTTTTGGCAAATGTTCATTCATTTTACATCGTGTTATATTATTATATGATATTAAGATGCAAAAAAAAAGAGTTATTTTTGTTTTAGAATGCCCTGAATAGAATGCCCTGTATAGTTTCAAAAAGCTGAGCGTTCCAGCCTGTATTTAGAGAAATTGAATAACGGCGTCATTTTTTAGATGAAAATTTAACTGGACGCAGTTTCTTAGAGCTACTGAATTACTAAATAAAATCTGCATCAGAGGAAAAAGGACATTTTCGTGATAATAAATTCGGGTTTCAGCAGAATGGAACAGAAACGCAGTATACTTGTATTGTCTAAATCAAGTCCTCACAGATGGATTGGTCGAATAAACTAGTGAAATTGATAAAATTGAATGATCTGCGCATTCCCCCGACCTTAATCCACTGGATTACTTCCTTGGGATTATTTAAAGTCCAAAGTTTATGCAAGCGTTTGTACAAGTTTGTACAAGCGTCTCTAGTACGATAATTCTATTCGTCTAGTCAAGGTCATATTTCAGATACTGCACCAACAGTGTTTCAGATTATCCAGAGGTTTGGGAAAATGCACTTTGGATAAAACGGGGGCTGACAAATCAGATTCCATTTGAAATAATCTGGAGTTCGGATAATCGAGAATTTACCGGACTGAGAAACATTTCTCGTTATTTCTCATTTTTCTTTTATTTCAGGGACTGGCTTTCACCTTACAAGAGCGACAGGCTCTGGGCATCCATGGCCTCCAACCTGCCAGATTTAAGACCCAAGAGGAACAACTGGAACTGTGCAGGATATCTGTAGAGAGGTACCAGGAAGATCTGAACAAATACCTCTATCTCACGGAGCTCCACGACAGAAACGAAAAATTGTTCTTCCGACTCTTGACTGAAAACATTGAGCGTCTGATGCCCATCGTGTATACCCCCCACAGTAGGCCTTGCCTGTCAAAAGTTCGGTCTCATCTACCGGAGGCCTAGAGGTCTCTTCATCACGATAAATGATATAGGACACGTATATGAAGTTATCAAGAATTGGTAAGGAATCTTTTTTTAACTATTATATTGAAATATGTGTGTAATTTTTTTTTTGTGGAAAGTGCATAACTAATTAAATATCATATTCAGTTCAAAAGTTTCCAACTTGAAGGTTAACCAACAGATGTTACATTATGTTTTCTCTGCTCATGTAGACAGAGCATTGTCAATATATTCAGAAAATGAATTATATCTATTTAGATTTTTTTTAATGTTTCTTTTTTTTTTCTGGGGGCGATATTCACATTTCGGTGGTCTACCACCTCAATCTCACAGAGTTTCCAAGTTTGTTAGGATGGACACGAACTCGTTGAGGGAAACTCAGTAGATGGTTGGGATTGACACATTCTGTCACCATCCAGTAGATGTCACTGTACGAGCTATTTTGACAGCAGATTTTGGAAACTCAACTAAATCTGACAGAGTACATATGGCAAATTTACATATTCCTCTTCTGCCCAACTGAGGTTGTGGTTATGGATAAAAAAAAAAAAAGAAAAAAATCTAGACTTGATTTTAGACTAGACGAAATTTTGAATTTTTTTACTAGACGAAATCTGAAATCAAACTTCCTGATTTTCTTTTGAAACATATTATTTTATTTCTATTAAGAATAAGAAAGCAAACAAGATACCTACTGAAAATATTGTAACTAACAGAAATATAAAATTGGCTTTTATTTTTGAGAATGCTAAAAAAATTGTATAATAGGTATACATACTGTATACTATATTTGTTAGTAAATTATGGTAATCTACTTTGTAAAGGTGTTCTGTAATAAGGAAATAAGTGAACTTAAAATCGTCAAATTGACTGTAATGTTGTAAAAGGACAATTTTTTTCAGCACATTTTGCTCAAATAATGCATTCTAACAGCAATTTCAATAAGTGCAAATCATCCTGTACATTTTCTTACACCAAAGCATATTGACAGGCCCGAACCAAACGTGAAAGCCATCGTAGTGACCGACGGCGAACGTATTTTGGGCCTGGGAGACTTTGGGCCTGCGGCATGGGTATTCCTGTGGGAAAACTGGCTTTATACACAGCTCTGGCCGAATCAAGCCAGCAGAATGTCTACCCATCGTACTGGATGTTGGCACCAATAATCAGGTAAATGTATTATACTTAATACTACCTTTTGTAAATATAGGGACATTTATAGAAACTTCAATTATGGAAAGAGCTATATTTGTTTGCTGACATCATCACTTTCCTTATTAAATTTCATAATGGTTGCAATTATCAATTTAATGTTTGGAATCCTGTACTGAAGTGGGACTTTAATCTTTTCATAAAAAAGTCAAAAACAATTTACTTTACCATAGATATTGTATTCTAATTAGTAAGTCTTACTTTGGAAAATATGAATAAAATTTTCAATAAAAATGTCACCTATCATAAAGTCTATGTTGTATACTTGCTTTTTTTTTAACAAATGTAAACAAAAAGTAGAAGAAAAGATAAAGTCATCTACTTAAATAACTATCTAATACTGGTTTTCAACTAGCTTTCTTTAACTTGACATACAACTTATGTAGTATATCAAAATATATCAACTTCATATGATCACCACTAACCAATCCCAGCATATACTTTTGCCTTATGCCAAACAAGCTCAAATCCAGAGCTAATAAGAAATGCCATTAATAACACAGGACCACAAAAAAAATTCTTGCAGCAGTACACCACAGAAATATGTTTTTTGGGTTGCTGATCACGAATCTGGGCTTTGTTTCACTGGATTGGCTAACCTAACCTCAAAAACCCCCTAAACTTAAAAAAATCAATAATTAACGCAACCTGAACTTTTAAACTGAATAGCCCTTTCAACTTGAGCCTGTCTGATCCTATTGTTGAAAACCAAAGCCTTACTTTGTGAAGCTATTAAATTTTCTAATTCAGGTTGGGAGTCCACGTAATATTTCGGGTCCTGTCGATATAAAAACTCATTTTCAAGAGATACTAAATGTACTGTATAGGGCTGACATTTTCTAGGTTAGGTTGGGAGCCTACAGGGTCAAGGTTCTTTAGATTTGAGGACTGTTGAGTTGAAGAACTTAGTTGAAGGGGTTAATTGAGCTTCAAAGCTTAGTTTAAGTGTGCTATTGAGATTGTAAGCTTGATCATCAAATTTTTGTTTTTTTTTCAGGTTATGTGAAGGAGCTATGTATCTAAATATTCACTTTCCGAAGTTGTGCAGTTAAAGAACTTAAGTTGAAGAAGTAATTGAGCAGATACTTAGGTTGAGTGGGTTATTTCGTTCATAAGCATCATTAATTGACTATGGGAATTTTTGAGGTTAGGTTATGTTGTTATGAGACTATTTACGTTTGGATATTATAGTGTTGATAAGTTTAGATTGAAGAAGCGATCGAGCTCAGGTGTTCAGGTTGAGTGAGCTATTGGGTTTGTACACTCCGTTTATTGAATTAATGGTGTTTTCTGAAGTTAGAATAGGTGGCTATTGGATTGAGGGGTGGAACTTGGGGATAACATGTTTCAAAAGAAACAATTTAGGAGCTATTGAGTTCGAAAGTTCAGGTCTTAACCATTTATGGATTATTGAGTTCGTGGACTTGATTCATTGAGTTTATGTAGTTTTTTGAGGTTAGGTTAGGGGGCTATGGGCTTAGAGGCTTCGGTTTTCAAACTATGGGATCAGAGAGCCCAAGTTGAAAGGGCTATTCAGCTTACAAGTTCAGGTTGCGCGAATTATTGATTTTTTAAGTTTAGGGTTTTTTGAGGTTAGGTTAGCCAATCCAGTGAAAATAAGCCCAGATTCGTGATCAGCGACCCAAAAAGCATATAGAATACCCAATGTGGTGTACCGCGCAAGAAAAAAATTTTGTTGTCCTGTGTAATTGTTACACAAGGGCATGTATAATACCGTCAATAATGCATATTTTTAATAGCAACATCTTAATTGACAAAGGATTATTTCAAGAAGTCACCAATTAATTTATAAGCTAACAATAAATAGGATGCAGGTATTTTGCTTGTTTGAAATGCTTGTCACTAATTGTACATATTGTTGGTAACTATGAGTAATCTTTGAGTAACCTTTGACTCTCTGCTCTCGTTTACCCTGTGAATGTCTTCCAGACTCTTCTGGAGGACCCTCTGTATGTCGGCCTGCGCCAGAAGAGGACAACAGGCAAGCTCTACGACGACTTCGTGGACGAATTCATGGAGGGTTTGGTGACCGTTCGGCCAAACACCCTCATCCAGTTCGAGGACTTCGGCAACCACAATGCCGTTCCGCCTTCTCAGCCGGTACAGGCAGAACTACTGCACATTCAATGACGACATCCAGGGCACAGCTAGTGTGGCGGTGTCGGGTCTGTACGCCTCCGCGAGACTCACCCGGGAAGAAAGTCTCTGAGCACATGTACCTGTTCCTGGGGGCGGGAGAAGCCGCCATAGGCATCGCAGATCTGACGGTGAAAGCCATGGAGGCAGAGGGACTGTCCCTGCAGGAGGCCAGAGACAGGATATGGATGGTGGATATAAACGGCCTGCTAGTAATCGACAGAATAGATGGTAAGCTGGATGAGCACCAGAAGGCCTATGCAAAGAAGCACGAACCCATAAAGGACTTTGCGGCCATCGTAAATGAGGTTAAACCTTCAGTTTTGATTGGTACGTATAATGTTTTGTTTCAACATTGTCTCATTGTGCAGCAGAGGCGTTGAAAGTTCTACAAAATAAAAAGTTTTTTCCTTATTTCTACATTTAATTTTTTCACACTGAGTAAATAACGACATAATTTGTTTCCATTTTAACAGAGGGTAGTTCAAGATTTAATAGCGAGATAATGTGGTGGTCCTTTTCATGCTATAACAAAATGGTAAGGTTATTAACAAGGTAAATTAACTCTATAGGTGCTTCAGCAGCAGCAGGTGCATTCACTCCAGACGTTTTAAAAGCCATGGCAACCTTTAACGAAGCGACCAATCGTCTTCGCTCTGAGTAATCCTACACCTAAGCGGAATGTACTGCGGAGCAAGCTTACATCAACACAGATGTAAGAAAATTTTGCACTTTGATTATTCTTAAAAGTAGTGTTAGTTTATGCCTATTTTTTATTGTCGCTAAGCATTTGATTTACTGGTTAATTAATTCGTTTAAAAAACTAAATTTATTTACTATAACCTATAATATTTCTGGGTTAGCTGTTAATATAACGTAAAATAACCTAACCTAATCTAAAGTAGCCACTGTTTTTTTAAATATATTTTTACATATTCAATTGTTTAGGACCTCTCTTCTCTACATTATACATGGATTATGTGTATATTCTAAAAATTAAACATACACTTAAACTGTACTTATACCTACAGTAAGAGTTATCAAACTGCGTACATAGGTGGATATTAAATACGTATTAAATGTCAAAGTTAAGCGAATTTAGTTACGTACAACAAACCAGACCCCCTTCTTAGCAGATATCTAGATGTTGCCAGATCTCACTGTAACTCTGTATAATAGGTCTTTATAAAAACCCCTATATTTATAAAACTGCATTGATGTACGATCAATTAATATAAGCCAATTTCATTTAAGACCGTGTGGTTTTTTTCAACGTAACTATTGTGAAACTATTTTAAACAGCGAATATTACTTTAAACAGCTGAGCTGTGAAACAATTTTAAAATGTCTAATAGGAATATTATGTTGATGTGACAACAGCGAAACAATGCACAAACTACGACCAGTCAAACTACGATGAGTCGAAACAGAGTCGGACTCAGGACTATTATTCAACTGGGACAGTCGGACTATTATTGCAAGCGACAGCTCACAGAAAATACATCATAATACAATAGTGAATATTCGAATAAACTTACTAGGAGCTAACTATCTAAAGTTCAAATCTATAGAAATAAGTAAACACGTAGAAATACTAGCAGATGTAACGTTCAATATTGGTAATGTTCAATGTAAAATTAGACATCCTGGAGTGGGTACTGGAACCCTCGGCGCAGAAACAAAAAACTGGACGTTTTCCAACACCGCCCGTTCCTATACTTTTCTCAACGCGTTTCGCCAACTAAGTTGGCATCTTCAGGAGAAGATTAAAACTGTTCAGTTTTCTTTAAAACTTCAATACTTGGCGAAACGCGCGTTGATAAAAGTATAGCAGTTCGATGTTTTGTGGAAAGCGCCCAGTTTTTTTTAAATTAAGACAGATAACTAAAATATTTATTGTATGTACCCATAAGAGGTTTCTGATCTACAAACTGGTAGGTATGTAAAGTATTTTTAAAGATAAAATGTCCCAGTGGTCTGACGTAACCTTGTGTAACATATGACGTCACACAATACTTAATTTCAAGTGTTGACTCTAATGGATTTATTCACTCAAAATTCCTTCGCCGCGCAACACGACACACAATACATGCTGGGGCCTTATCTGTTCAAAAGTGCTCTGTATATTTCGAGGTTCTATGAAATGATATGTATTTCGGAAACGATTCCGAAACGGACCTGCTTCTAAAAACCGCACGTGTTCCGACTCCCATAGCCTTACGCCTGCGCTAGCGATCGGATCGCGATTGGTTACCACCTCATGTTTAGGCTGTAGTGGTGTCTACTCAAGATAGAATTCGATTCGATTCTGCTATGTACGCATTGGGGTGACGCTTATTGTATACATTTATATCAAATTCAGACGTTAATAATTTTAAATTAGGTTCTGACATAATACAGCCGATTTGTTTATGAAACTTAATATATGATAAAAATATATTCACAAAATTATTTCAAATCTAGGGTCGTGTGATATTCTCCAGTGGTTCGCCCTTCGGTAAAATTGTTCTTGGGGACAAGACTTTCTACCCTGGCCAGGGCAACAACGCGTACATCTTTCCTGGCGTAGCGTTAGGTGTGCTCCTGGCAGGCATTCATCATATCAGCGAACACATCTTCTTGATTGCCTCCGACACTGTCGCGAAGAATGTCTCCGACGAAGATTTGGCAAAGGGTAGTCTGTACCCACCGTTGAGCGCTATACAGGAGTGTTCCATGCAGATAGCCTGCAATATATTAGAGTACGCTTATGAAGAACGTAAGTACAAGAGCATCTGTATATTTAATTTTTTTATTTATTTTTAACCATCACATCACTAGTGATTTATGCACCAAAATGTTGCACAAATCCATAAATACATGAAAGTGTTCCAATTGGTCATCAAAATTTTGAGCTTCAGTTATAGAGTTTTTAATAAACCTCTTTAAGTATTTAGGTTTTAGTTTTTTTCTATAAATCTATTTTGTTGCTTGGTTCTGTTATCATTTGTTAATAAAAATAAATAATATTAACAGAATATTTTATTTTGTTATTATTACAACTAGCGAGAAGAAAATTATAAGCGCCCTCCACTTGATAAAATTTCAAATATATATAATATATTTATTATATTGAATTCTACCTTTACGACGTTAATTAGAGGAAATTTGTACATATTACTGTAGGATTAAACTAATCCCCATTACTAATTATAAAGTTCTAAACAATTCAAAAAATGTCTTCTCTTGATTATGATTGCCTGCAATGTACAAATTGGGCCGAAAAACTATGTAAAATTTCTAAATAGAAAGAAGAAACAATGCATCCCCGCTTGC
The DNA here is from genome assembly GCA_029963805.1 of Aromia moschata. NCBI lineage: Eukaryota > Metazoa > Arthropoda > Insecta > Coleoptera > Cerambycidae > Aromia > Aromia moschata. The sequence continues at coordinate 1,947,360 of JAPWTK010000004.1, forward strand.
CTTCTGCCGACAGTTAAACATGCTGACGGGTCTATTCAAGTGTGGGGTTGCTTTACCTATGCAGGGACAGGAGATTTGATCAGAATTAAAGGAATCATGAGGAAAGAAGAATATAAAAACATATTAGAAACGAGCGCAGTTTCTTCTGGCCTCCGTTTAATTGGGCCAAACTTTGTATTTATGCACGATAGTGACCCGAAACATACAGCGGGCATTTGCAGAAACTACCTTACTACCCAACAGGAGCATAATCTTCTTCGATTAATGACAAGGCCGTCGCAAAGTCCGGATCTCAATCCAATAGAGAAATTGTGGAATGAATTGGACAGAAGAATAAGAATCAGAGGTCCTACATCAAAAGAGCACCAATGGAGCATACTACAACAAGAGTGGCAGAATATTCCCGCAAAAAACGCTGCAAAAATTAGTTGATAGAATGCCCCGAGTAGTTCGTGCTGTTCTCAATGCCAAAGGTGGTTTCTTTGATGAGAAGAAAGTTTAAGTTCTTTCTTGATAAATTCTTGTGACATTTTTAGACAACTCTTTTTTATGTTTTTATTTATTATTTGATGTATGCTACAGTTAATATATTACATTTTCTTTACTTTGTCTGAATTTAGTATGTGTCCGAACTTTTCTGACCGGCCGTGTATGTTAACATAGCCTCTTATTCCATTTTTAGTAATTTGAACTTATTATGATGGAGCAATTTTTTTCTAGGTATCGCTTCCGTGTATCCTAAGCCCAAGAATATGAAGACATATGTCGAATCCCACCAATACAACTACAATTACGAGCCATCTCTGCCCCAGACGTGGCAGTGGCCCAACCCTCCCTACTTCAAGACCAGGCCCATAGAGCCTATAAAGCTGAAAGCGTAGTGGTAAATTTTAAGCAAAGTCGCCAAGATTGACGTTAATTGAATTATTTTAGATTCTAGGATAACTTATTTTCTTTTATATTAATAAGGTTACATTTTCTTTCATGTGATTTAAATTGCGATTGAGTGAGATTTTTCTTTCGGTATGGTAAATTTATAACATATATTGCTGTGCCATATGTAAAATGTATTACAAATTACGTACTTAAATCTCTATTCCTCTTTATATCCAGATCAAAAAGTTAGCGTATTAAGCGAGTATTAAGCCGTTTTATTTGAATATTTTTAAGTCGTAAATTAAAAGTAATTTTATCAAAAGCAGAACAGTATATTATTAAGTTGTTTCAGTATTGTGTTCTGGTCATTTTTACCACCATTATTTTTTGTGTAATTATCTAAATTATGAATATAGGTTAAATAAATGTTTACACTATTGCTGTTACGTCATTGTCTTATTTAAAACAAAATCTCCCCCTAAACAAATTTCGGAAGCATGAAAATGATTAGTTCACCATGGTAATTACTGGATTTGGTTCTATTTCATTGTATTGCCCCTACAGGAGGTACGCAACAACATGATACGATGACTAGGAAGATAACAAGATATGCAATTCAATGTTCTAACTCTTGTAAGTTCTTTTTAACAAATGAAAACGAAATTACTTTGCATCATTGTAATGTTTTTATCGTTTATTTAAAAAATTATATACTTAAGGGGTTACATGGGTTTCAGATTTTCAAAAAATCGATTTTTGTTTAATTTTTTTATTCGATAGTACAACTGTTTAAGAATATTTCTCCCAAATCTCGAGTCGATCCGAGTGAAATTGTAGGAGCTAGAGCCATTTGAACGTTCCCTCCTTTTACTGTACTACCGAGAGCGCCGCAGGTATATTGACGCAGCTGCTTAGCTTTGTTTGTGTACCTCTCTCTCTTGCTCCTTTTACTTTTTGGAGGAGCAAAAGGACGCCCTGGACATTATGAGTGCAGCAGGACCACTTGCTTTATGAAGCTGAAATCGACGATTCCATGTAAGTTAAAAACAAAATTTTTTCCCATCTTTTTTCATTCGTGAAACTTTAAACGCTTTTTCTCGAAACGACATTTTCATAGTCGGTAGGCAAGATATCTCAAAAACGATTCCACCGATTGTTTTGAAATTTTGTACACTACTACATTGTATTGACTCACTAATGAACGAAGGATTTTTATTACTGTCAACTACAACTCATTTTACAAGCCAATATGTGACGAAATTTTTGCTATAAATCGATTTTTTTTTTCACTGCCAAAAAATTCAATTTTCATTTTTTTTTAATCCTTCGTTCAATCACACAAATATACTATTCAAAATGTGTACAAAAACACGTTTTTTTTTGCACCAGACTCACAATCGCCTCACAATCTTACGAGGGTTTGAATCTTGAAATAAAGTTTGAAATCTTTTTTTTTTGGAAAACATTTTTTTTATAAACAGTACAAGCGATTTTTAGGATTTGTTCAACTTCTTTGGATTTGACCTTTTTTTATATTTTGTTTTGGAAAGGTCAGAAAAATGCACTTTTGAGTTATGATATGTAGAGTTGATTTCTGATAAAAGGGATTGCAAAAATGAATTACCAATCTTTACAAATATTTCTTTATGGAAGTCTCTGCCTACATATTGTCATTTTAAAGCTCAAAAGTGTCAAACTTGAAGTTTAATAAGAGGCAAGTTCTAAAATATGCAGATGACGAGCACTCACAACGGTTTTTACCAAAAATACTAATTCACTGGCTAATCCTTTGTGCGTTTCTCTTGTACCCGCCGGTCCATAAATTGTCCAAAGTGAAAATTGCAGAATATTTCAAACTCCAACATGTTTGTGCAGTGTTTAATGTAAGTAATGTACCTAATTATCAATTTTATATTTAATATTCATTTCTTAAAAATATTGAAATATAGTATTTCTAATGTGAATGTGAAGACATGAAAAAAAGCAAGGTTGTCAGATATATTTTCTAAAATTGCAAGCTCACTATACAAATGTTATATTCATACTTCAGTACACTGTTAGTTCGTGACGTTCTTAGAAAGCTAGTTTGGAAATATTTAAAAAAAATACATAGATATACATTTATTAGTTAGCATTAAGATGAGACGTTTAAAATTGCTGTAAAAAATCATTAATTAAAACAATTTTATGTATATTACTATACTTAAGAAAATTTTGAAGAGCCGGCAACAGCGACCCAACAGCTAACAACGAGCTACAATGACCCAATTAGAGTATTTTGCATTGTATCGAATACGTTAGTTATCAATGCATGTGGTCCACTGTGTCGTTAAAATGATTTACGACATTAGTAATTCCCTCTTGTTTCCGCCAGTGGATTGTTTGTGTTTGTGTTCTTGCTGGGCAGACAATTTTTTCAGATTGTCTGGCTAAATTAGCATTATTTACAGAAAATTATATTACAACATTATTATTAAATTATATACAAATATTATGAGTTTTGTATGCAGGCTATTTTTAATCTCCTGTATTGATTTGAATGAAAAAAATTATTTCACTATTTTCGAATTTATAAAAGATATATGCACGCCATTGGGCGGCGTTAGCCATCAAAGGAATTAAAAAATATATCTTCACATTCAGTTTAGAAAGACTATACTTTTGAAATTATTAAACAAAAATAAAATTATGTCGCCACATTGTTTTCTTTGCAGATCAAAAGCTTTCTCTATCAGACAGAAGGCTTTCTTAACTGGAATTCTGAAAATTACTACACCCAATCGCCGAGTCACCGGACTGAGCTCAATTCCACCATCTCGAATGAGAGGTCTCGATTACCTTCGTGAGCCTAAATTGAACAAAGTAAAACCTACCAAATAATTTTTCTCTCCTCTTTAATCTGTTTATCTAAAGTATAATAAGTACCTATTTGGTTTTAAGAACTTTATTGTACACAAGCAAAAAGTTCCCTAAAATTTGGAGTACTTGTTTTATAAAAGCTTGCTTGCACATTGCAAATGGGTAAGAAAAAATAACACCTTTTATCAGACAGCGGAACATGTCGATATGCAGGTTATTTTGTGGATTGTTATGGCCTCAAAAAAACTTTTAGAAAAACGATTGAGTGTATTAGTAACCATGAACATTAAAGTTTTGTTATTTCATTCACATGTATGTATATTTTTGCACAAATCAGAGATTGATGATTGACTTCTTTGATGCATTTTCCTGACATAACCGTATGAGCAGAGTTCAGACATACGTGATTTTAACCTTGAACAGCTTTAAAAGTAAACATGAATGTATATACATATGTATGTTTATCGGATGTAAACCCTATGTTTCAATTAAGGATATTTTTTAGTATATTTGGATGTTTGGATGGACGTTTCATGTTCAAAAATCTTAATATGTTTGAAGACAGTGCCATTCTCGTTTAAATAATAATTATCTGACAAAAAAGGCACACTGTACTTCGATGATAATACTTGGTCTTGTCTTAAAAAGGTAGCAATCCAATCACAAGACTGTTCAAGATTAAAACCATGTACATATGTCCGAAAACTGTGAATCAGTCAAAATAATCTTATTTGATCAAAAAATGTAAAGCTCAAGAAAACATTAAATATATATAGCACCACACAGTTCTAAGTAATTTAAGGTGGGTTCATGCAGATATTTTTTAGTAATAAGAATAAGAATAGTAATAAGAATAAAAGTTAAACCTTCGTTTTATAATGACCCAGTTCATGCAGTAAATCCTTATTTTTATTAAAATTATTACAAAAAATTATATTCACTGCATGAACTGGGTCATTATAAAACGAAGGTTTAACTTTATTCTTATTACTATTCTTATTCTTATTACTAAAAATTTCTGCATGAACCCACCATTAGTTTATGGCCAATAATTCTAAGAAAATATAAAAAAATTGTAACCAAAATGCCATTCTCTATCACCACAGCTGTTGACAAAATGATCCTATTGGAATAACAAGAACAGAATTCAGAAATTACCACCTCATATTTTTCAACAAACATATTCATTTGTAAAGTTAAAGGAAAATAGGCTTTCCTTCTCAAATGAAAAATAAAAAGTCAATTACAAACAGTGTATGTTTCCCTTTTATAGAGAATTGAATGAAGCTTGGATTTATATAGTACAAAATATCCCTACAAATAGTAATTACTGATTACTTTTTACATTTGCTTTCTAGAATATCTTCAAAGTAAAATTTACTGAGGGACTAATTATTGTTAGACCATCTGTGGCAATTCAATTTTCAGGGACTAAGTTTTACCTTGAAAGAACGCCAACAATTGGGCATATACGGCCTCCAGCCACCGTATGTCAGGACCCAAGAGGAACAAATGGAAATCTGTAAAACGTTTATAGAACGCCTCGAACTCCCCTTGACCAAATTTGTTTACCTCATGGACTTACACGACACAGACGAAAAACTTTTCTATCGGCTCGTGTCGGAGAATGTTGAGGCTTACATGCCGATCATCTACACGCCTACAGTCGGACTGGCGTGTCAGAAATCTAGTCAAATATTTGCGAAACCCAGGGGACTGTACATCACCAGCAATGATGTTGGACACATTTATGATGTCTTAAAAAATTGGTTAGTACCTTCAAACAGAAGTAGGAAAGGCACTAAGAAAGGAAAAAGAACCAAGAATGACCTTCAGCGATAGTAATAGGAAATTGTAGTAATGAATAGTGTCAAGCACTATTTTTTAAAACATTAGGTCGTCATAGATGATTATTTATTTATATAAAATTAACAATAATTAAAAAACAGACAGACTTTTTATATTGGCGTAGCATCAAAATCTCAACATTTCAGAACACAGATAACAGCACTGGTGACTAGTGGAAGTTCTCATATTTTCAGAAAAGAACATAGGACCTACATCATATTTTTGGGGTATTTAGAAAACGAAGCTTGCGAAAATAAGTTTCAAAAAATGTGTGCGAAATATATTTTTGTTGTCATAATGATCAAGTAACTACAAAGCAGTGGCGGTCGGTGAAATTTGACATGCTCGTATTTTCGTAAGAAGGCATGGGACCCACGACTCTCTTCTTTTATCTATGCCCACGACCCACACCATAATTTAGGGGTGGTTACTACACTTAAGTAGAAGGCTATAATGGCAAAAAAATCTTCAGGGAAAACTTGCGAAATTATTTTTCCAAAAATGGCTGCCTCCGGGCAGATCTTGGATATATTACCACCTCTCCGGTTTTCGGCCGAAGACTCCAGTTTTCGGATACAATCTCCAGTCTCAGGTTGTACTTGTAATTTCTCCGGCCCAACCAATCTAAACGATGATTTTAACAATATTCACATGTATTTTAAATTTTATTTCCAGCATTAACCTACGCAAGTATCTAAATAGAGAATGAAAATCAAAGTAGCTAATTAATGTTCACAAATAACAGATGGGCGCTGCTGACCAATTGTATTTTAGAAACACGTCTTTATTTAGCACCAGGGCATTCATCATTAAAATCATTTCATTTTATATTGCAACTGTCGCCTGTCACATTCTTCGATGTTTTATTACGAAAAAACTGATTATTACATTGTTCCATAGTATTTTGAAATGTCAGACTCATCTCCACCACCGAGTAAAAAAGAGAAAAGAGTATTTTTGTCAATTTAATGATGATTGGTTATCGAAAAAAGAATACAATTATGTTTTTAGTAAGTTTAATTTTGTGTATTGTATCAAGTCAAAATTGTATTTACTCGGTGATTATGAAAAAAATATTTCGCAAGCAGTTTCCAAGATCTGCTCGGAGGCATCCATTTTTGGAAAACAATTTTCGCAAGTGTTCCCTGAATATTTTTTGCCATTATAGCCTTCTACTTAGGTGTAGTATCTACCCTCTAAATATGGTGTGGGTTCCATGCCTCCTTACAGAAATACGAGCATGTCAAATTCCACCGGCTGCCACTGATAGAAAGTGATTTTATATTATTTATAATTTTTTTTCGACGAGAAATAGTAGAGTAAAAGATAATAATTTGAATTGGTATTTATTTTTACCCCACAATTTTGTTTTTGAGATTTTACAAAAAGCTAGCTGAAAATTTTGTTAAAAAGAGTAAGAACAAAAAGTTTTTATAATCACTTGATAACTGTGTCAAAAAAAATCTATAGCAAATATTTTGCAAGCCGTTTCCAACCTCTTCTGGGGCACACATTTTTGTATATATTTTTTCGCAAGTTTCAAAGTTTGTGTCGCAAGTTTCGCATTTAAACATTTTTTATTACATACTATAGCCTTCCTTACGAAAATACGAGGAATTCAAATTCCACCAACCATGATTGGACAGATATACATGTTATATTTATATTTTTACTTTTATTACCTAGATTTGGAAGAAGTATAATTCATTATTATTAATAATGATTAATTGTAAGGATAATTTTGTTGAAACTTCATTCATTTTTTTCCATATTTATTTGTCTTCACAATAAAGTTCGTTTGTGTATACATACCCATGCCACACAAAGTGTTTCAATAACACCTGGAATAATGTATTAGATATGTATAATTTAACAATAAATTGTTAAGCTCTGTAAAATTGTAACATGTATATTTTGTCACACAGAAAATGGACATTTTATAAATGCAACAACTTCAATCTGAAGTATCGTTTTAAAAATAAATTATTCTTTTTGTACAATGTACAATTTTACGACAGGCCCATACCAACAGTGAAAGTCATATGCGTGACCGATGGGGAACGTATTTTGGGCCTTGGTGATCTTGGTGCCAATGGCATGGGCATTCCTGTAGGAAAACTGGCCTTGTATACTGCCTTAGCTGGTGTTAATCCGGAGATCAGTTTACCCATAACACTGGATGTCGGCACAAATAATAAGGTGATATTAGCAGTTTTATTAAAAGTTTTATGAACTTTGACTGATTGTGACATCACCTTTCTAAATTATTTTTTTTTGTTTTATGGATGCTTATTGCGTATTATAAATATTTCTGCAGGAACTTCGCGATGACCCATCTTACGTAGGTCTAGTCCGGCCAAGGATGACAGGTCAGGAATACGATGACTTTATTGATGAATTTATGGAAGCTGTCGTAAAGTGTTTTGGACAGCACACCCTCATACAATTTGAGGATTTCGGCAATCACAATGCTTTCCGCCTTCTGCATAAGTACAGGGAGAGGTACTGTACTTTTAACGACGATATCCAGGTACGCTTTTTTTACTCTAGTCAGAAGTGCTGTAATAGATAAATAGGCCAAGCCCAATACATTTTTACGTGCCAAAATTAGTAACAGCACGAAAATAAACATAAAAAAATCGGAAAAATTCCGTAGAATTGAATAAACTACTTTTCCACAGTTTAATTTCGCCGCGTCATATTCAAAATGGCGTCCAAAGTTGGCCAAAAACACTTTTTCGTTTAAAGAAAAACTATGCGTCCTACAAAAAAAGGTTTCAAATAAAAGTTGTAGAACTTATTAAAACAAACAATTTAAGCCTAATCCGATACTTTAATAAATTTCTTTACTTTAGAGAGACGCCGTTAGTTGGCCGCAAGTTAGTCGACGTCTCTCTCTCTCCGACCACCACGTTCATAAACGAACATGGAGCTGGAGGCAGCATTTTGTATAGGGGCCAATACCATGTAGTCTAGAGATCAGGAAATGACATTAACTGCCATAAAATAATATTTATATAAAAGTACAAGTACATAACTACGATATGTGCAAATTTCAACCCTTAATGTTAAGAAATGAGGCAGTGGCGATTTATCGAAAAAAAAATTATCTCGGCTCCAGAAGGTCGTAGGGTAGTTTTTTTTAATTCGTAAAAAAAATAGCAGCTATCGAATGGTAATAAAGCCATTTCGATATAATTTAAACTTTTTGAAAAAAATAATTTTTTCGGTAAAAAAAAATTTTGCGCGGTAATATTACGATTCGCGCTTTGTTTGTACACGAAAGTACAAGTCTTGAAGAAACTTCTAAGCCCTAACTGAATTCTCTAAGTGCATTTGTGTATGAATTATTGCAGTTTAAGAAAAAAGCATTTTTTTGCAAAAAAAATGCGATTTTTGCAAAAACTATCAGGAATTTTTCAATGTTCAAAATATCACCTTATTCTACTTACCGAGGACTATACATTCACCAAGTTTCATGAAAAAATATATCTTTTTCAAAGATATAAGCTAAGATAATAATTGAAAAAATCGCGATTTTTAGCTGTTTTTTTGCAATAAAAAAATGTATTTATTTATTTATTAAAGTCGGATTAGGTTTATATTGTTTGTTTTAATAAGTTCTACAACTCTTAATTGAAACTTTTTTTTGTAGGACACATACTTTTTTTTTTAAACGAAAAAAAGTATTTTTGGCAAACTTTGGACGCCATTTTGAATATGACGCGGCGAAATTAAGCTGTGAAAAAGTAGTTTATTCAATTCTACGGAGTTTTTCCGATTTTTTATGTATAATTTCGTGCCTGTACTAATTTTGGCAAAATAACGAGGTATTTTTGACAACGGGCCTGGCCTAAAATTAGAGATCAAACTTTCCTGACCCACATATGTGATGGTCCTGAATGTTTTCCCAAAATGCGAATTTTTACTGTGGATGTCTTTTATTTGGTACCCAATTTATATTTTGCAAGGTAAAATATTTGATACGTTGATGTTACAATAAAAAGACTGTACTTCCGTATACGGATTATCTCCAAATCGCTTGAAATTTGGTATACGGGGGTTTTTTGGTGTGTTATAAAAATATCCGCAAGTGTCCGTAAATGCCCACAAGTAAGGTTAAAGTGCGTCAAAATCGCTAAATGAAAGTGTTCCATATCTCTCTTTTGAGATATTGAATCTCAAAGTAAATTCAAAACAACAATTATTACATTAGTTTACGCCTTCCCCCATAACAACAAAATAACTTAATAGTTCATTGAAAAAAATTAGTTTTCAAATAAACCATTTCAAATGCCACGTAACTGGTATACACCAATATTACAATTTAAAACTTCCACCCTCGATATCTCAAAACCAAGCGAGATATCGACTTTTTTACACGAATAAAAAGTGTTTACTTTATTTTGCGGCGCCACAGTAATCGTAATCGTGTACATTTAAACCTTACCTGTGGGCACTTCGAGGCACTTACGGACACTTTTGGGTACTTGCGGGTATTTTCATACGCAGATTCATGCTCAGCACACCAGAAAACCTCCGTATACCAAATATCAAGCGATTTGAAGATAGTCCGTATACGGAAGTATATCCGAAAAAAACTAATATTTAAATATTTTATGATAAAAGAAATACTAAATATTTTTTTATTCTTTACTTTAGGTACTTTTCCTTTTGTTTTACTTTGTAAAATACACTTCTGTACTCATATTTGAGTATCATATAGTATTAAGTTGCAAAAATTACGATTTGTTATTTTTTTAATGTACTTGTATACTTCGGGTACACAGGCATATTTTAGTAATATTAGTTTTCTAAATTTTTTTCATTGCAAAAAATTTTTAAAGCCAATATAAGCATTTGATCAAATTAAATTACTCATTCTACGAGAACCAATTTGAAGCTGAGTATTAGAAAAGATAGTGCGATTCTTTTGGTACTCAATAACTAGAATGAGAAAAACCCCGTGTTTTAATATCTACATATCAACTTGAAATTATTATTTTGGGAAGAAATAAAGGGTCAACCCAGAACATACTTGTGGATCTAGTTTATCTTGGCACCATAAATTGAATAAATATTTCAATAGCACCATAACAAAAATTAAAAAAGCTATCAAGATTTGTAATTTTGTATGCTACCATTCAAAAAATTTGAGTTAATACTTGAGGAATACATCTCAATTTTGTAATACTGAAATGTGTGGATCTTTTGGAATATTTTTAATATTTACTCAGGGCACAGCTAGCGTAGTGGTTTCTGGATTACTTGCCTGCACTCGATTGACTGGGAAGAAACTTTCCGAGAATGTCTTCCTGTTTCTCGGCGCCGGTGAAGCTGCCATTGGAACTGCGGATTTGACAGTTAAGGCTATGGAGAGGGAAGGTCTAGGGTTGGACGAAGCCCGAGGAAGGATTTGGATGGTTGATATAGATGGCTTATTGGCCTTGGATAGGCCTGAGGGAGGCGTTGATGGTTATAAGCAGGTTTATGCCAAGAAGCACGAACCCGTCAAGGATTTTGCTGCCATCGTTAATGATGTTAAGCCTTCCGTGTTAATTGGTTAGTCGCAGATTAAAAAAAATTGAACCACCCTCTTATTATGGAAGGGGTTGGCCGATTTTCCAAAAGTTCTGTTTATCTATATAAATTATTTAAACATTTGGTCTGTCTGGAGGCTTTTTCTGATTGGCTGTTGGTTATGGAAAACTGGGTTTGACTATTAGTCAATTGTTTTATACAGGGTATTCAGCATGAATAAACAAATTTGTTTCTGTTCATTATCATCAGTGACGGTCGGTGGAATTTGACATGCTCGTATTTTCATAATGAGGCATGGGACCCACATCATAATTTAGGGGGTGGTTACTAGACTCAAGTACAAGGCTATAATGGTAAAAAATCTTCAGGGAAAACTTGCAAAATTATTTTTTAAAAAATGGCTGCCTCCAGGCAGATCTTGGGAACAGCTTATGGAAACGGCGAAATATTTTTTTTCATAATCACCGAGTGAATACAATTTTTTTTATACCTACTTGTGATTTTCTCGAAATTTTGAGATCTGTAAAAGTTAGGGAAATTTGGCAGACATTTTTGGAAAAAAAGTTTTCCCTTATGATTTTCTGCCATTACAGCCTTCTACTTAGGTCTAGTAACCACCCCCTAAACTATGGTGTGGGTCCCATGCCTCCTAACCGAAATTCGAGCATTTCAAATTCCACCGGCCGCCACTGTTCATTATGTTTATACATGGCTGAATCGAAACCACTGTTCCTTTTTTTGAAATAAAAGTCTAATATTCAAAGCCAGTTTTCCACACCCAATAGCCAATCAGAAAAAGTTTCCGACTGACCAAATTTTAAAATGATTTATATAGTTAGAGAACTTTTGGAGTCCCATATCAAAAAAAAAAAATGAAAATTAGTCTCAACCTCCTGCAAAATAAGAGAGTGGTTCAGTTTCATAGGGAACACACTGTATACGAGTTTGGTTATGTTATATTTGTTTCTTAATTACTAAAAACTTACTGGACCTCTGATACTAGTTGTTCTTAATTTCTTGTTTTGAAATATAAGGTGAGTGTTTAAATATTTTTATACAAACATTTATTTTCCTTTGGTAAATGTTAATCAAACTTATTAGATAGATTTTTTCAGTCACCAGTCATTTTTTAATACCTATCTCTAAATAAAATTTCATCACTTTAGATTCTTATTAAATTTCAGGTTTACGTTAAGACTTGAGAAATACCATTGAAATCAGCCTCTGATTGTTTACAGGTGCTTCTGCCGCTTCAGGAGCATTTACCCCAGACATTCTGAAAGCCATGGCAACATTCAACGAACGACCTATTATTTTCGCACTGAGTAACCCCACCCCTAAGGCGGAGTGTACCGCAGAACAGGCTTATACTAATACAGAAGTAAGATTCACTTTTTTTTTTTTATTTTTAAAGCACAGTATTTTTTTTGGTATATTAATAAAAAATGATGTAAACAAAATAATGTTGGAGTAACTTAATTTTCAACTAAGTAGGTATGTCTGTCTTTATCCCCCCTTTTTTTAGGGGCGAGCCATATTTGCCAGTGGATCTCCCTTCGGAACGGTAGTCTTAGGAGATAAGACCTATCAGCCCGGTCAAGGAAACAACGCATACATATTTCCAGGAGTTGGGCTTGGCATAATTTTATCTGGTATCTTCCACGTTAACGAACAGGTATTCCTAATAGCTTCCGATACCGTAGCAAACAATGTGAGTGACGAAGATTTAGCTGTGGGCAGAGTATACCCTCCACTTAGCAACATCAAGGAGTGTTCAATACAGATTGCCTGCAATATATTAGAATACGCTTATGCAGAGGGTAAGTCAGATAACACCTAGGTTTTAGTTTGAATTATGCAAGCCCTAACTAAAAGTAAAAAGAAATTGTGATGTAAAAAATGATAAAAACAATAGCAGCAATTTTTATTGCGCAAGAAATTTCGGTGCTATTTTGCACTTGTTACAGTGTGCAATTTTTATTGACAATTGTAGTTGACAGACACTGTTCCCAATATAATACGTAATAAACAAATCCAGTGTTAGTTGAATAGATGCGACATGCAGCAGAGTTGAATACATGCAGCAGAGTTGAATACATGCAGCAGAGTTTCCGCCAATGCGCGCGCTTAGGTGCCCCCCTCGCTATTGCGCATGCGTCAGTTTTCCGTGCCGTCTAGGAACTCTGCCCTGCACGTTGAGGTAATGTCAACAAAATTGGCAGCATTAAAAAAAATGTCAAATGTCACTTGAAAAAATGAAGAATTGCAGATAGCTTTATATTAATTATAGTTCCGGGCTGGATTTTTTTAACTGCACGAAATTGGACAAACAAACGTAAATACGCACGTGCGCAATAAAAATTGCTGCGATATTTCTTGATGGCAAGAAGAATTGCAAACTGTAAAGCTACCTTAATATTTCGACGGAAATCAATTTTGATACTTTCAATGACCACCTCTTGTGACGTCGTCTTCCATTAATCTGGATCTCTCTGTATTCATTTCAGGTCTCGCTACAGTGTACCCCAGGCCAAAAGATACAAGAAAATATGTTCTTTCCAAATTATACAATTGCATGTATGAACCATGTCTACCACCAACTTGGTCCTGGCGTAATTTTAAAGATGAAGATTCGTCGTCTTGTTGATACCATTTCTGTTTAATACAATCCTCAATAAAATGATCAATGTCACAAACAATTTTTCATAATCATCTTATTGTCATGAAGTAATGCTAAAGGGTATAGCTGAATAACGATGGCTGCAGTGCCTGCGCATCAAATTTACTAGTTTTTATAAGATATGTTATTTTTATAGTAAATACTAGTTATTCTGGTAAAATACTTATATTAAATTATTGAAATAAAGGAAAATATAACAAAAAATTTAAAAATTCGTTTTCTTCAAAACGTTTCAAATTATAAGAATAAAAAAAATGTGGAAGTTAGCTCCTAATATGGTGTATTTGGAAGGATTTTTTTGACAAAAGCTGTCCTTTAAAACACATCCCAAAAGTGTAGAAAAATCTTGTTTGGGCATTTTAAAAATGCAATTTTCTGTCCTACATTTTCGTACCGAAATCGTTCAAATTGGATAAATAAAAAAAAATACAGGTCTGTACTAGCTCCTAAAGGGCCTTTCTTACCGTATGTGACGCACCATACAATTTTTAAATGATATTTTAAAGATATTTTAAACTGTTTCCGCAATTTTAAAAATTTGAAATTAATTTATACCTATTACAGACCTCAATAGACAGCTTTTATTAAAGAAAAATGAAGATGCGGTTATTTTAAAAATGCTCAAAAATGATGTTTTTCTGCATTTTTGGAAATTTTTTGAAATATGGCTTTTGTCGGAAAAAGTCTAAAAAAAATTCTTACAAATACACCATATAATAATAATAATAATAATAATACTCACCCTATAATTACTCCGAAGAGTAACCCCTTAGGTCCTCTCAGGGACCTGTGCGGGAAGGAGTGGCTATTATTATTATTTGCCATGGCGCACTCTACGATAAAGTGCTATCACAATTTTCACAGTTATAATTTGAATTGAAGAAAACATTTTTTTTCAATTCTCCAACTTTTAACTATATAGACATCCAAAAAAAAACGTCATCAACTCTGGCTATAAACGAGAGAGATGGAAATAGCGGTCATGTCTAAGCTTTTCGGTTATGTCAAACTTTTGACAAGTGACTTGTCACAATTGTAAAGTAAACAATGGCTATCATATAATGTGACAATCTTGACAAGTAAATAAGGTTATAAATTTGATTAAGAATAGAAATACGTCTTTTTTTTCTCGACCAACTTTGATGACGTTTTTTTGGATGTCTAGATTATTATTAATGTTAATAATTTAACGTTAGTATTTTACCAGATTAACTAATACTATAAAAAGAACATCTGATGAAAATGAATAAATTTGGTGCCAAGGCACTTCAAGGCCATTCTTATCCGGCTATATCTAATTCCTTTATAAGATAATAGCTTTCATGTGGCATATACAATTTAAAATATACAAAACCCTTATTATCTAATGTTTATTGAAAATTAGTTATTAACATTTTCCAATGTAAAAATAACCATCTGAATGACTAGATCATGTTCTTAATTAATTTACTTAAGTTAGACATTTGCATTTAAAATAAAAAAAATCTGTATACAAAATAACAACATTTTTACAAGAAAAACGAAAGTAGTATGAAACTTAATTACCGACATTCATTTAATTTTCTTATCGGATACAATTCGCTGCTTCGATTTAGGAAATCCCGACTGCTGTCCTCCATTTTCTATTAATTCCACTGCGCACCTACGTGGAAACCACCCTCTTGTCCGGTGTACCCGATTCTTCCCCTAGTGGAAGATCAGTCTGGACTTTCTCACCAAACAGCCAATGCCTACAAGCATAAATTAATCATAGAAAGGGTTAAATATATCATTAAAATAAATCCATCAAACTGAAAAAAAACCTTTGAGGCACATAAATTGATAATATTTATGAATATATTTGAGTAAATGTATTATATAGTATTATATGTTCTAGTTAATAGAGATGATCTTAGAAATCAGTCATTTTAAGAAATAAATAACTATAATTAATACAAAATTCTAAAATTAATTATGGACTTGAATAATGATTTACTTTTGAGAGCCTCTATAATAAATTCCTTTATTATTAACCCTTTGCATATTTATTATTATTATTTTATTTATTTAAAAGGTGGCACCGTATAGTGCCACCTTTTTTAAAACAGTTTTTTGCGATTTTGAAGTAGTTTAAATTCGATTTAACCAATGTTTTTTGTATTTTTATGATCGTGGGATGTTACACAATTAAAATTCATGCACAAAGGTATGAATTTGTTTGCTAATTTATTTATATTAATTAACGAATTAAAAAAAAAACTTTTAACATAAATTCATTATTGAAATTCTTAAAAAATTATACAGAGGTTTTCGGGGTCGCTGATTACGAATCTGCCGTCAGAATTTAGAAAGTCAAAATGGCGGATCCAAGATGGCGAACAAAAATTTCAAATATCACCGGATTTCATAAAAAAATATTATAGAATGGTTTTTGGGGTCGCTGATTACGAATCTGACTTCAGATTTTGAAAATTTAAAATGGCGGATCCAAGATGGCGGACGAAAATTCCAAATATCACTGATTTCACACAACTATTTTACAATGGTTTTTGGAGTGGCTGATTACGAATCTGATGTTAGAATTTAGAAATTCAAAATGGCGTATCCAATATGGCGGAAAAAAAATTTCAAACCGCCGGATTTCACTAAAAATTATCATATGATGGTTTTCGGGGTCGCTGATTACTAATTTAACTTCAAATTTCGAAAATTCAAAATGGCGGATCCATGATGACACCCAAAAATTTGAAATAATACCGGATTAAAAAAAATTGCAATATACAAGTATTCGGACTCGCTGGTTACGAATCTGAACTCAGATTTTTGTGAAGAGATTTAGAATCGTCAGAAATTCGGGACAGTAGAATCAAAAAAGAGAGCCGCTCTCAGCCTAACCCAGAGATACGAACGAGGATGTAGCAGTTATCATCTCCATTTTAGGCTACCGTTCTTGAAAAATGGTATATGCAATTTTTCCTATATGCAATTTGTGGTGAAATTCAGTAATATTTCAAATATTTAGTCATCATATTGGATCCGCCATTTGGAATTTTTAAAATCTGAAGTCAGATTCGTAATCAGCGACCCCGAGAACCGATGTATACCAATTTTTATGAGAAACCGATTATTTATATAAAAAATGTATGCCACAAAGGTATTATTATTATCATGAAATATATCACGATTTGATAACAATATCTGCTCTAAATATAATAATATTCTGTTTATAACTTTGTTTTGTAATACATTTAATAATACCTTTATATGAATATCAAGAAGACTAGAACTAAGGAGACAGAGCTGCGGCTTTTTGCTGTATAACGCGACGGGCTCGAATATGTCCGCCTCCAGAGGCGCTGTAAGCAGTGTCGTTCTGTACTAATCTGTGTGCGTTAGAGCCTGTGTCTATGTCCGTGGTGCGAATACATGTGGCAGACGCTCGATATTTTTCGTTAATTTGTTATCTTTGCAATTACAAATTTTCGTAATTATCATTTTGAAAATGTACTCAACATATTTCATGTTACGTGCTTCAATGTTAACGATACAACAAAGGAAAATATTGTGTTTCATACATACATCAGTAATTTGAAATAATGTCTGGTTATTCTGACGGTTCGGAAGGCTTCATGTATCACACAATGCAACACAGCACTTTCAAACCATATTTATTTAACATTCGGATTGTATTTTGATAAGTCAAAGGGCATGTAGGCATATGCTTTGATAGCCTACATTCATCAACATTCACATGTGGTCCGCTGCTCATCACATGACGTCGAGTACAGCACTGCTTACAGTGCCTTCTAGAGGCGGACAGATATGAGCCCATGATTAGTTCTAGTGTTCTTGATGTATATGTAAATATGAAAAATAGTCTAAAACACCAATTCTTTTAAGAATTGGTTGGAATGGATGTCAGGATGTCATTAATATAAAACTTGGTGCTTACTTTCTCCATCTGGTTACCATAATTCTGTCGCCAATGTCGAGCTTAATTCTCGGCTCATCAGTGCATGGGAAACTTATACAAACTTTAACACCCTGAGTGATAGGGAACCAATATCCAGATGCTGGTCTAATAATGCTGTACATCCTTGTTTTCAGTCTTTTCTCGTTCTTCTGCTCAAGTTGTTCTCTCTAAAAATAAGAACTCATTTAACTATATATGTATCATAAAATTTTAATTACGTTTGGTTAGAAACAAACCCGAAATTAGAAAAAAATTTTTTTTGATGGCAACGTTGGTACAAAGGTAAAAATGTTTTCATGTAATCATTTGTAATATTATCATTCTGTAACATATTTTGCATCTTTTGTAGCATATTTATTCACAATAATAAAATAATAGAAAACACAGAATATCTCTTTGACTTCTATGAAACCATATGAAAGAGCAACTTTATGGTAATGGTAAGAAAATTAATTACATTATGGTTTTCATCAAAATTTAAGTAACTTACTGTGAGGGTATACTGATCGCATCCCTTGACAACTGGCCAGTATATCCCATCACCGACAGGGTGGCAAGTCAAATTGATAACTTGACAAAAATTCTTCCAAGGTCCCAGATTGTAGGGGAACACAAATTTTTCTTGAGAATTCCTTCTCCTGAAATTGGCCTTTTCTAATATCCAGTCTTCGATACCAGTTCTGTTTTTAATAATTGCTCGCAGCTAAAACATATCTTTAAATAAGCAGTCAAACTTCATATTCAGGTAACAGTTTCATAATTAAAAAAAATAAAAGGATACTTTCACAAGAAGTAAACTCAAACGTTCATAAGCAATAAATGTCTTGAGTAAACTATATTTAAATACGAAAATAAAACAATACTTACCTGGAAATAAAGGAGCATTCCTACTGCCACAACTACCCCAATGGAAAAACCCAGTGCAAGCACACATAATACCATTCCGTACAAACCCAAATTAACAATGGGTTCTATGCCAGTTCCGTAATATAGATATTGTACCCTATGTATAGATCTATATAAAGAGCACCCTAATATTATCGATGCTTGCAGGCAACCAAGGGTTGCAAATGTAAGAAAAAAGGTAAAGTGTGCATGATTTCCCCACCCTACGCAGTTATTAATCCAAGGGCAGTGATGGTCCATTTTTAATATGCAACGACCACCTAAAAAAAAAGACATTGCTGATGTAATTAATGTGGAGAATTTGAAAATACAAAGTCTATGATGACAAATAAGTTATATTATATAAAGAAGCAGCCTATGTCAATATAACAATTAATTACATTTTCGGCAGTGATGAGATCTTGGTGCTTTATATCCATGACAAACTCCACACTTTTGTAAATACTGGCAGTCTTCCTCATTACTCTATAAGAATAATAAAATAATTTGACATACCTACTTCTCAACATTACAAATATCGTCTAACAACAATGTCTGTACTTACTGGCGTCCATTCCAATGGCAAGTGCCCCGGACCGTGATACATAGAAGATAGAAAATTATATAGTGTAAGCCCCGACAGACTGATGAATAAAGCTGTATTTAAAAATCCACTAATTGTGTCTCTCGGCCACCACATATTATTACAATGCATTGTCATGCTGGTAACAATTTTTATAATGCCTGAAACATATAACACATTTTACTAATATCTAGGTCTACTGATTCTCTCTATTATACTTACCTAAAGCCGTTAAGGGGCCCCAGTGGCATATTCTCTTGAAAGGACCGAAGCACATCCTTACCGACTACATAAAAATAATGGTTACGTTTTAAAATTTAATTTCATGTTCAAAGAGAAAGATATAAATACATACAAAAATGCATAGCATTTAACCTCAAACTGTCAAACGATACATAGAATTGTTTTTACAACGAATTCCGATTAGGATGGAATGAAATTCGATGAATACGTGTACCTTTTAGATTTGATTCATGTTTGGATCACATTGGGATCACATAATATAATATATGTATATATATAGAGGGTTGGAAAGTCCAAGATTTCAAAGCCGAGCCTTAAAAGAAAAGAATATACTCTTCAAGTAAAGGGAACACAGAGAAATATTATATCCTTAGTTGTCAGACCGACATATCATTTTAAAACTTTTTGTGAGCGTTATTCTCTATCTTTCATGTTTACATCAATACGGTAGCAATAAAATTATGTAGGCGGGACGCTCCGCCCATAAATTATAATGCGCACGTGTGAATTGAATTCTTGTCTAGACTCTAGAGAACAATAACCAATTCGGCGATAAGCGATCGGTGATGGGCCGTGTCAACTACCCCTCTCTTCACATTCTATCACGCGCAGGTCTCATACGTTTCTTATACGTGTACGAGCGTGAAACACTGGGGCCTCTAACTGTCTTTGTCTATCCTTACTGGTGTCTTTTAACTTATTCTCTTCTACACATGTATCGCCAATATGTAAAGGTGCAATTTCCTAATCTGTATATTTAAATTATTTTCTCCATGCTTATGATTGAATTCATTCTATTCATAAATATTCAGTAGTCACCTGAAGCATTCTATGGTCTCTTGTATTCACTTTCTAAAATTTTTGGAATTATCTCGAAAACGATTATAGAGATAAATCTGTAGAATTTGAAATAAAAGTCGAAGAGGAAATAAAATCCTTTAAAACTTTCCTCATTTAACCATCTTTCTGTCTTCAACAATAACTGACATGGTATTATCGGGTATGCCTTCGTTGGTAGGTAACCAACAAAGGCATACCCAATTTGGGACAGACTGTATACATACATATATACATACATACATACATACATACATACATACATAAGTACTTACCTACACAAAAATAAGTGGTCATTGGTTAACGCAAGACATACAAATAATAAATTATTTATTACATACTATCATATACATTTACTTAGTTTCCAAATAACATTTTATACAAGGTGTCTCGAAATTAGTCTACAATATTTTATATTAAAAAATTACTAGACTTTTTGAAACAATTTTAGTGAATAATAGATTAGTGAAATTAATATTTAACGACTTTTATGTAAGTACACGATATTTGTGCAAATTCGACTTTCCCAAATTTATTTTATGTTTTAAACTTCTTAGGTATTAAAAAAATATATCCTACCTACTTTTTGGGACAAATTCAACATTTCTATTCATTTCACTATTTTTAAATTTGAAATTAAATCTATATAACTATTGTTTAGGTAGCATATTAATTCTATGAACAGTTTAATGAATCAGGGTTATTGAAAACTCAATGGTCAATACAAAATCTGTTTTATTATAATCTCTTTTCGTCCATAAAATATCCTGTTATAAACACAATATTAGGCTAGACCAACAACATGAGGTTAATAACAATACTGGGTAATACTGACTGATATCAATGAAATTTCCATTATCAGCATGAGCAATTTTGATTAGGGCAGCGTTCAAATCTGGTTCGTTCAAGTTTCTCGGCCTGCCCCTTCTTCCGGGCAACATCGCTCTATCTACGGCTGTCTCCATTCTAATCATGACCTTCTCCAACAAAGTTTCTACTGCTCTTGTGACATTCTGACCAGTCGCGGCACTGGTTTCCAAGTAAGGAAGGCTAAAATACAGGATATCAGTTGCTAAAATTAGAGTACAATGTGTTTCAGTGACCAAAGAAAAATGGAAGTGATTCTTAGCGGAGGCTTTCATGGCTTTTGTCTGATCAGTTAGTGATTTTTGGGTGTTGCTGTGTATGATGAATTTCCATTCCAGTATGATGGCAGAATATCAAGAATGGAAATTTATCATACATAGCAACACTCGACTCACAACTTCTTAGTATCGATTTGGGTTTGTCTATTATTGATGCCCATACAGGGAATTTTGGATCATCATGGAATTTTTTTCTTAATCAAATTGTTATTAATCTATCTAATGAAGTTAAAACTATTCTGTATAATTTTTTCATAATTACCACACATTTTAGAATTTGGTAATGTCTAGTTGAACATTTTAGGCGACCAAACTATTATGAGCCTTAATGAATTGATATAAATGTATGCACAATAACCATACCCGTGTTTTTCTGCAAGCTCCCTAGCTCTCCATTCAGTGATGACTCGCCTATCCTCTAAATCTGCTTTGTTACCACATAATACTACATCAGGGCATTCACAATATGCGTGTAACTAAAAAAAATTTGAAGACAAACATTTATTACTTATAAAAAAAAAAAAAAATAAGAACAGTGATGTACATTAAAAAAGAAAGTCACATCAAGTAAATAAATGTTTAGAATAAATTTACACAACTTATTTTCTTTCAATAAGTCCACCTCAAAATCGAGAATATATAGGAAATATGTTTTGAGAGACATGTGCAGATGAAGAAAATAATATTGTGCGTACATGATTTGCTAAAACAAAGCTGCAAAATTAAAATTAAGCAAGGCAAAATAAAATAAAAAAAAAAAACATAGAACAGCAAACATTTCTGATATTTCGTACCCTCAACTGTTCTATCCAGTTACGGATTTCTAAAAACGATTGCTCGTTTGTTAGATCGAATAGAAGCAAAAACCCCATCGCATCTCTATAGAATGCCGTTGTTAAGCTGCGAAATCTAACATAAACATAATTAATAAAATATAATTTGTTAACCTTACTATACAATCAAGTTCATATGAATTATAATTAAGAAAGCTTTTGATTTCTTCGTAATGTTAATAAGGAACTGGAATGAGTTAATCTGTTAATAATTTGACAAGAATCAATAAACCGTTTTTTAAATAAGATTACTAGTTTTGCAAACTCATTATCTTCAGCTTTTTCAAGAAAATGGCCATTTATGTGTCGTGAAATACATACTTAGTTGCCAAAGAAGTTCTAACATTAACTACATACATATATGATTTCGTGTAAAAATAAAAAAATAAAGCAAAATGTGTCTGTGTTTCAGAGATCTTTAGATAATACATTAATTTTCAATATATCTATTCTAATCTATGCAGAAATATAAAATTACCTTTTTTTTAACCCTATGTTAGGCGCATTCGCTACGATTGTAGCCCAATTGATGAATAATTTTTTTTTATTGGTGTATTCATTTAAAAAACACCCCATATATGGAATGTATAGGATCTAGTATGAAGTAAAATCCAAATTACCAACAAAAAATGTATTAGTTGGTAAATAAATGAATAAATCGTTAAATATTGAAAATAAATACAGTTTTATAGTAATTCCTAAAAATGCGAAA
Source organism: Aromia moschata (assembly GCA_029963805.1). Classification (NCBI taxonomy): domain Eukaryota; kingdom Metazoa; phylum Arthropoda; class Insecta; order Coleoptera; family Cerambycidae; genus Aromia; species Aromia moschata. Next base: position 1,970,354 of record JAPWTK010000004.1, read on the forward strand.
ATACCAACTACTTTTTATGCATAATTTTTACATAATCTTGTAATACAAAAATTCTAATCTTAGAAAAAATAAGGGGAAAGCTGTAATAATTTTAGGTCAGCTTAACTTAACATTTTTTTCATATACTCTGTACATTTAATTAAATGTTTTTTGAAGGTATGTATATCTTTTACCATATTTTCGAGTAAATTTATCATGTTTTTTTATTGCACAATGAATAATAATTAATTGATGTTGGAGGAACTACAGACACCATCAGTGATCAAATCTCTAACAGGAATGAATTATAAAAAAATAAATACAAGTACCTAGACTTGTCAGTGTGACGACTAATGTTCGTATTTAATTTTTGTGTAAAAATTGTGTCAAAAGCTAGCTGTGACTAGAACTACCCACTCAATAAAATAAAAATATTCTGAATTTAGGGCTATAATTGTAGCACAACCATATCACTTATATTTGGAAGATCTACGTCTACTTAAAGATAGCTTATAACAGTCATAACTAATAGTATACATAAGAATAAGCTAAACAGCTACTGAAAGCCGCGACTGCGAAAAAAATATATGTGTAAATTACAGTACATACGAGACTTGAGCTATGATCGTAGCCCAGCCTAACGTAGGGTTAAAGTTTATATGAATAAATTAGTTAACAGTAAACACTTACCTTTCTTGCCCCGCTGTATCCCATAGTTGTAAATGAATTCTGTGATTTCTACCTTTCGACTGATAAATCTGTAAATATTTACAGTATAGTAAACTTCGATTACCTACCAATACAATTGAAATGGTGATATTTACCAATCTTTTTTCTCTGAAATCGATGCCAACTGTTGAAATGAACCTAGAATTAAACATACCATCTGTATATTGATACAAAAAGCTAGTTTTTCCAACTCCTGAATCGCCGAGGGTAAGAAACTTAACGAGATAATCATAGTCCATCCTTGAAATAGACATTTTATGACAGAAATACTGTTCTTGAAGATGTGAATGTACTCACTCAATGTATGAAAATGCTTTATACTATATATTTTTTTAATTAACAACCTGTTGAGTAAACAATTGACCCTGTACAAAAAAACTATTTTTTTACTTTTTCCGAACCACCTGTCAGATTTACTACTCTACTATTCTATATGAAAAAGTTGTTATTGTGTGGTCACTGGTCAATATGGATTTTAAGATAGATGCATACCTACATCGAATTTTCATTGACGTGTTTACTGAACAAAAGTAGAATAGTTCAACATCGAATTATTTGTACATATGTAAATCAACAAGGAGGGATGATTTATTGTTTAATGGGCATAATTCGCTGAAGCGTGAAGCCTTTTTTCATAGAGTGATTTCAAAATTTGAGATGTGGTGTATTTAAGTATATTAATATTTAAGGTATTTAATTTAAGTGAGAGTATATGCACACTTTGATACATAAGTGTACATATGAGAGAGAGAGAGAGAGAGAGAAAGAGACAAATTTGCAGTGATATTAGCCGCTTACGATTTGACCACCGATTTACAATAAAACTAGATAAGCAGTGAATGGGGATGCGCAAGAAAATTTTAATTCCGATAAGCCCGGTCCAGACACAACGACTAATTAAACGATATGTCGAATCAGACAAAATGTATCAAGTAAGATGGAATGTGTGGACCGCAAAACGTACGTTTTGTCTAAACGGAATGAGGTTGAACGATAAATCGAAAGACTGAAGGTCCGGGCATCATTTTCGAGAACTGATGAGACAAGTCGGAGCATGTAGACGGGTGCGTACAACTTATCGTTCGTATTTTATTATTTGACTGGCAACATGTCGGATCTACGTCAATGCTCTCGCACATTTTTGGGAGAATTTATCGAGTTCTATCGTAGTTTTCCTTGTTTATGGCAAGTTAAAAGTGCGGAGTATAGTGACCGGAATAAGAAAAATCAGGCATACGAGATTCTAATTGAGAAGTTTAAAGAAATTGACGCATCCGCTAACAAGGAAACGGTTACAAAAAAAATTAATTCTTTACGTACAGTATATAAAAAAGAAGTAGCCAAAGTTATTGCTTCAACTAAAAGTGGTACTGGTGAAGACGATATCTATAAACCAAGCCTCTGGTATTTTGATAAACTAGAGTTTTTAAACGATCCAGAAAAAGTACGACCCTCCACAAGCACCATTGATGATGAAACGTCTCAGGACACTGGACAAGAGGTAAGGAAAATTTCATCATTATTCAATTAAAATAATTTTCAATAATCTTCAAATACTCATAGTATAATGTTTATGCTAATTTACGAGATTAAAATTGGTGGGAGATATTAACCAGCAAAACTAAAAAAGTCAAATTGTTAATTTTTTATTAGTGTTAATTTCGTCATTTTCCTATTTAGCTTTTATTATTTTATACAAATTAGTAAATTTATTTATAGTTAATTAATATTGTAGTTATTCATATAATAATTATAGTATACATAGTATATATTATAATAATTATAGTTATTAATATAGTAATATTAATAATTATATAAAGAAGTGTTAGCCTATTCAATGTTTAGTGAAACAAATTTGTCTTGCCATGGTACTGAGCCCTCGTTATTGAAATAGCGGGTGAATTTTTCTCTGGTAATTTTTGCACTGTTTAGAACTTGTCCTCTTGTTCTTCGTTGAATGTTATGCATTACATTAGGATCACATCTTTCACCCAATTCGAGAATACATTCGACATTATTTTCACGGTCTATACTTTCTGCGGGGGTGTACGTGTTTGGAGATTTCTTACGTAGAAAATTGTGCAATGCACAGCATGTTAGAACGATTTTATCAATGGTATCCAATTTCAGATTTATAGCAGTATGGAATATTCGGAATCTAGATGCAAGTATTCCAAAACTGTTTTCAATAACACGTCGCGCCCTGGATAAACGGTAGTTGAAGATTCTTCGTTCTTTAGTTAGAGCTTCTTGACTATACGGCTTTATAAAATCTGGGCGCATAGCAAAGGCTTCGTCGCCAATAAATGTATATTCCAAAATTTCGTTAGAATTTGGAGCACATGCAGGCTTTGGAATTTTTAAATCGTGGTTGATCAGTTTTTCATAAAATGCAGTATTGGCAATTACTCCTCCATCAGAGATTCTTCCATTCGTACCAACATCACAGTAGATAAACTCATAGTTGGCATTAGCTATTGCCATCAGTACAACGCTATGTGTTTTTTTATAATTGAAGAAATACGACCCACTCTCCTTGGGCGGAACAATCCTGATATGTTTGCCGTCAACGGCTCCTAAACAGTGTGGAAACTGCCATTTTTTGTCGAAGTCAGCTGCGATTTCTAACCATTGTTCTTCTCTATGAGGAAACTGTAACAAACAAAAAAAAAATAAATACAGATTCATATCATGTATAAAATGTAGAGCATTATTGTACTATAGTATTAAATTTTCTGTTTCAGCGAGAAAGTTTCGACGGTGAGAGTGATGTTGATTTGCCTACGGCACCTTCTACGCCAGCACCATCTACATCTTCTAATTTGACCGAATCGGGTTAACCTCAACACTACTTATTCAAGAACTCCGAATCGGAAAAGGAAAGTTCCTAGGGCAGAAGACAAAACCGATGCAGTTATGATGAAAATTGGTGAAAAACTACAATCACTACAAGAAGATTCATTTGACAGATTTGGAAAACACGTGGCTGATAGACTTGAGCAGTTGCAGGCGACCAAGTGAAGTTTGCTATGAAACTGATTGGCGATGTCTTATTTGAGGCAGAAATGGTGTCACTGAATAGAAATTGCAAAATTGACATAGTTGGAGAGAATCGTCTTCAACTGTTTCAACGGCCTCAGAACATTATAGCTGAAAATACACAGCAGCAGCAGCAGCAGCAGCACCGTTCTCAGATTAACAAAAGAGAAGCGTCAACAGCATAATTCCAATATTGGATCATATAATTCTTATATGCAAACTTCACAACAGTCAAACCAACAACGTCCCTATTCATTACTGGAAATTGGACAACATCCACATACTCCAATCTGCCCATCGGAATATGAAAATTCAGATTCGTCTTGCTCATATTTATCACAGTACGTTACAAATTTTGACCCCGACAATAGTGCTACATGATTATTTTTTCTTAATATTAATGATTAACATATTAAAATGTACTGACAATGTTTTATTTTATTTTTTCTTATTGTTACTTTCACTTGTTCTTTAATAAAAAAATATAACAAAGTATGTATTGCACACTTACCTTCAGGTAGTTTTTCTTTAAAACCTTGTAGATTGCTTCACAGGTGTCTGGTATAATCTCACTCAATGCTTGCTTGGACATTATAGTTGTATATTCCATATCCTTGTAGCTTCTTCCAGTTGCAAGGAACCTTAAAGTGGCGCTTAATCTCTCGTGAGGTGAAATCGCTTTTCTCATGCAAGTATCTTGTTTCTGAATGTATGGCGTTACTAAATTTAACAGATACATGTAAGTTTCCACATCCATTCTCAAATAATTGCGCCAATCATCAGGTTCACTACGAAGTTCATTTAATAATCTAATATGAGAATAGTCGGATCTCTTTAACAACCATTCCCTGGACCACTTTGTTCTTCGATTTTTTTCTTCTGTTTCGAAATTTTCTTGCAAGCCATACGGCATAAATTGACCATAGTAGCACTTCTTCCATAGCGATCGTAACCGAAACTGAAAGTCGAGAAGTTTGAACGATAACTCGCGACTGTATGGACACGCCAACTATACTACGTTTTGTCGAACGACTTGCATGACCGTTTTATCGTGCAGTTAAGTCGTTGTGTCTGGACCGGGCTATAGAGAGATAATTGTCAAAAACTATGGTATTACTGCTCATGCGCATTTATCTCATTAGGTTTATTTGACAATGCAGAGAGCCATTTTAATATATTTAATGTCATCTGTCATCTTGAATCTTGTGCGTTTTAATTGTTTTCTTGTGTTTTCTCGCCGAGATTTAGTGTTTATTTAGTTGTGAATCATAATTATATTGTATTGTTATGTCTGCAAAACTTTCCGTTCGTGAGCCCAAGTCGTTATATATTGTGCATAAATAGATTTTTAAATATTACTGAACCGAAGTGTATTGTTGCTTTTTGCAAAAATCGGCGAGGTGAAACTAAAAATATTGCCTACTACAGGTAAATAAATATTTCGGTTTGTGAAAACTTAAATAGTGTTAATTATTTTAATTATTATTTTAGATTACCTGCTGAGAACGGTATGAATCATGGATGCAAGCAATTGGCAGAGATCCCAAGGAAAATTTGTCCATAACACACAATGCTATTTGTTCAGATCATTTTACACAAGATTCATATATATATATCCGTTGATGACAAGAGGGTTTTGAAAAAGTTTGCATTGCTATCAGTTAATTTAAAACCAGTGAAACGAACTTCTCTTGAACATCGGTGAGAATTTGTTGTATACAAATTTAAATATATATATCTCAACTGAAGTGAAAACTATTAGTCTCGCAAGTGTGTCCTATGTATAGCCACATTTGACGGTCTTTTTTCTAAATTTTTAAGATTTTTTCTTTTTAGAAGTGGGTCTACTTTACAAGAAGGGGGTATTGATTTAGACATCAGCCGACCATCGACAAGTTTCGTTACAAAAGTGTCATAAAAAGAAGCTGGCAAAGATATATGCCAGCCATCTAAGTCGTACACCTATGTTTTCAGAAGCACGTAAAGAATTGAGGTAATTTTATCCTGTATTTTGTAAATATGCTTGAAAGGGTTTAATGAATATTCTAATGAATTTTAATTTACTATCTGCTGTCTACTATAGCTACTATCTACTATAATTAAAATTACTGTCTGCTATCTTAATAAATCTAATAGTTAATGTAATCTATATACTATATTTATATGACATCTTATATTATTATAATTTTAGTTTATCATTATTTGGATCAACACAGAGCTCAACCACATTTCCAGCAAAAAAAAAAGGAACGGCAATACGTCTACAGATAGTGAAGGTTTAACTGGAAGCCCTAAGAGAGGACGGAAGATTTTACAAACATTTGACAATTATGCGTAAGAATTTTGTGACTAATATGTCATAAGTATAATAATAGTTTTTAATACTTAATAGTATTTAGTTTAGGCAAATTAAATTCTGTGCTAATCATATCGAGTACTTTCTACAAAAAGTAATATATTGAAATGTGTTGTTTTAGAGTATCGCTAAGAAAACTGACCAAACGAGTAGGAGATCTTAGGGAAGAAAATAAAAAATTAAAACAAGAATTAAAAGTCTCAAAGGCACAATCAAAACGGCTATCTGATAAAGTGGACCATCTAAAAGATGTAATTAAGGAGCTAGTAGACACAAATCTAATTAGTGGAGATGCTTTAAGTGCTTTGGATAAAACCAAGAAGACTAGAACTAAGGAGACCGAACTCGTTCGGTATCTAGGGATCAAATCTGTCTGCCTCCAGGAGGCGCTGTAAACAGTAATGTACTCGAGTCACGTGATGAGCAGCGGTCCACATGTGAATGTTTATCATAGAAAACCATGCCATAGTTTTATATGACGTTTATCATTAAGCTGTCAAAGCGGGTGCTTACCTGCCGTTTGGCTTTAACAAAAATATATACAAAAATAAATATGGTTCAAAAGTGCTGTGTTGCATTGTGTGATTTAAGAAGCGGTCGGACATTATTTCAAAACTGATGTATGTATGAAACGAAATATTTTCCTTTGTTGTATTGTTGTAGTGTTGAAACACGTAACATGAAATATTTTGAGTACATTTTCATATTGATCATTGCGAAAATTTGTAATTGCAAAGACATTACTTGTGTATATTCAATATAATATTCAACAACAAATTAACGAAAAATATCGAGCGTCTGTCAAATGTATTCGCACCACGAACATTCACACGGACTCTAACCTCTAATGCACACATATTAGTACAGAACCACGGTATACGTATAGATATATGTTTGTATACCGTGGCAACCGTGGTACACAACGCTTTATACAGCAAAAATCCGCAGTTCGGTCTCCTTAGTTCTAGACTTCTTGGATAAAACCTATTGTAACATTCCATATGAGTTGATTTTATTATTATTTTACAATACTTAAAAGTACGTTTTTATAGTATAGCTAAGCGACAAACTGAAAGTGAGTGCGGAGAACTCATAAGAAAAACTTATTCCAAGTTAATATTATTTAAAAATCAGTAGCTTTATCAGGTTTGTTTTAATTTCATAATCTATTATTGTATTTTGATATTGTGGGATCACTTAAAAAAAATACATAATGAACTACATTTTTCAAAATTGAGTGACAGTTCGATTTATTTATTTACTTAGTTACGCTTATTATAATTATTATAAACTATTTTAAATTATTTCTGTGTATTATTTCTCAAAATGAAATAAAAAATACTTGAGATCATTTTTTCATTCCTTATAACTATTATATATGTCTGTTGATTTTTGAAAAGAATGAACAATACTGGGTAAGTAAAGGTAAGGGTAAGTACTGGGTACGTAAGGACTAAGGAAGTCGGAATGAACGAGAAACCGAAAATGTATTGCATTACTTATAATTACATAATTTAAATATTGGAATCAAAAATAGAGAGTAATTGTATTAAAATCATGAATTTCAAATATATTGTTATTTGTAAGATATATTAAATCTAATCCTCTTAGTACATATACATGCAATTTTGTGTTATTAATGTTATTATACACTTTAGGCTTATGTGACGCATTGCATAATTATTTACAGAATTCTGTGCGAAATGTAAGGCGACAACTTTAATTTGTTCCTATTCCATGAAAATACAACAAACTAAAGTAAGATAATGTAGGTTGTTGCCTTATATTTCACATATAATTCTATATATAATTATGCACCATGTCATATGAATCTTAAATACATATGTACCTTACATATTTCAAACATGGTTAGAAAATTCATTTATCTGGATAAGTTTGAATTTAAATATTCGCGCAACTATAAGGATGCAGTGCGCACACTCAGTAATACCGTGCGCAGAACCAATTTGATCAGGCAGTGGAATATTGTACTGATCCTCTATTTATATATACATCTCGGTGGATTTGACACGAACTGAAAAATTTGACAGATGATTTACCTCAGTCGACTCTTCAGGATGTTGTTCAAATAGAACGTACCACTAACGTTAACTAAGGTGAAGAACTGAGGATTTTTTGCACTGTTCGTTGCATTGCACCGTTGATTTTTGCACTGTGTCCAATATCCAAAAGTATATTAAGAGAAATTGCGGATCCTAACAGAACCGTAATAAGGGGGAGTGGGTAATAGGTTTTCAAGACACACGTGTGGCGGCGCTACCTCTTGACACATTTCCCATCATGCATTGCAGGATTAGAATGCCTTACTCTACACAGTAGCTTTTTGGGCCGGTTTGCGTGTATTAGTTATATCCAAGAAGACTAGAATATATCTAGTCTTCTTTGTCACATACACATACCGCGCCGAGCCTAGGCACGTTTGAAGCGCTAACTGGAGGCTTTCAGATTTCGACCCGTCACCAACAACGAAATTCATCTTATATTCTAGTCTTCTTGGCAGTGACTAAGATAAAGTGTAAGTATAGCAATCCTGCAATGCATGATGGGAAATGTGTCAAGAGGTCGCGCCGCCACACGTGTGTCTAGAAAACTAACTACATTCATGCAAACTCCCAGGGCAATAAATATTATAAAAAAAATAAATCAATTTCGCAAAAATAATTTTTCATTACAAATAATATTAATTAGCTGTAATTAGTAATTCAAATACCACAACTAAATAATAATATTACATGATTTACTTTTAAAGTTAAACCTGATAAATATTAATTAACAGTATATCTATTGAAGGATGAAAAATACAATACTATTGATTTTAATTATTTTTTTAGAAAACCTAATGCCTTTAAAAAAATCTTTTGAACTATTTTATCATATTGGTAATAATCCAATAACGAAATGTAGCTTAGGTATAATATAAGTTAGTTTTCAAGATACATGTGTGGCGGCGCGACCTCTTGACAAATTTCCCATCATGCATTGCAGGATTGCTATACACTCGACATCCACATATCCGAACTCCATATTTCCGAACTCACGATATTTCCGAACTTTTTCCCCACGATATTTCCGAACTTGTACTTCCACACAAACGAACTTTTCGCTGACTGATTGACGACAAAAAACATAGAATGTCAGAAAAACCCTTTGCGCATGCGCCAGGTTCGGTTATCCCGAGGTGAAGAGAGTTCGGAAATGTAGAATTTTGCGGAACGGAAAAGTTCGGATATGTGGTTGTCGAGTGTACCTTATGCCGAATCTGAATTCGTATTTATGCCGAATTCAGATTCACGCGTATCGCATACGCGGAAGCCGCGCTTTGAGTTATGATAGGTTAAAATCAGATATTTGAATTTTATGGTTATGATTTTAACCAATCATAACTCAAAGCGCGACTTCCGCGTACGCGATACGCCTGAATCTGAATTCGGCTTTACTCTTTATTATCTTAGCAGTGACGACTGGTGGAATTTAAAATTCTCGTATTTTCATATCATCACATATTGGAGAGATTATTAAATCTTATAGAGATGATTATAACAATAAAAAAATAAAAATAAAAAGAACATTGCAAAAAAAAAATTCGAAAAATATCTGCCTCACCGAAAAAACTTGTAAAATATTTGTGGATTAGGAGTATTTTTTTCCCTACAATTATCAAGGAATATAAACAGAGAATAACTGAAATTTATTATAAACTATCAGAAACGAAATGCTAGTATGAAGTAAAAATTTAAATTTTCATAACAGAACTCGAGATTTCGGAAAACCAAAAAAGATTTTGTATTAACTTGGTGAAAAATGTTTCGCTAAAAATATAAAAAGTATTTTGCAAGCCGTTTGCAAGATTTTTTAGCGAAACAGACACCGTTTTAAAATTATTGTTGGAAATATCATTTGATTTTTCTCCCCTTAATAGGGTTCTGTTAGAATCCACAATGTATAAACTCTAGTGACTAGTAGAGCCCGGACTTCAATTGTACTAATAAAGAGACATCTAAAAAAAATGTCATCAAATCTGGCTATGAACGAGAGAGATATAAATAGCGGTCATATCGAACCTTTTCGGTAATAATATATAAATATGACTCACAATTGTAAAATAAAGAATGTCTGTCATACAATGTAACAGATTTGACAATTAAATAAGGTTATTATAAATTTAAGATAGAATAGAAATATCTTTTTTTTACTAGGCTACTTTGATGACTTTGATGACTTTTTTGGATGGGTGTTGATAAATATCGCGTTATTTTAAAATTTTAAGTTTGTTCTCACTTCACAGGAGTTACATATTTGTTAGTCCGTACCTGGAATGTACGGTAGAGATCCCGGCTGTTGTGATTATTATCTGATGTTTTGTTATTAAAATTTGTTTAGCAATTCTGATGTTTGTACTTTTAAACCTCAATAGGATTTTCTGGCAAAATCATTTTTATTGCTCCCATTTTAAATTAATTTATACACGACGTACATACATACTGTAGCCTGTAAATTGTAAACTGTGTGGATAATTTATTAACTATTTAACTAATAAGGAGTATTGAAAGCTATTTTAAAATTTCCTATTGTTTTCTCACTAAAAATATAATGCAAATAGAAGCATATGTACATACAAATATACTTTTAATTTCTGATTCAGTTTTAGGGGCCTAATTATATGCCGGGAGGAGAAAAATATTAAAGCAACTGTTTGCAGATGAAAATATTTATTTTAACGAATTAGAACATACATCGTAATAGAATAATAAATATACTTGGTTTAAAAATTCGATGTAATTTATATACATTAGGGAATTATAGATATATACAAAGTAAGAATAGACGTTTAAATATAAAAATTAAATTTGAGTTTTTAGATAGAATTACATAGTGATTTAGGTATTATAAGAATGGTGCATATTCTTCAAGGCGCGTCAAAGCCAAGGTACTAATAATATTGGCTCTACTTATTTTAATTAAATCCGTAAAATTTTAATATAATTCGAGGTCACTTTAAAGCTGCAGGTAGCAATATTTTTTTAATACCTGTAAAATGTGACAAGATATGTAGGGTAGATCATACAGCAATGTATATTATCTAGTACTGGAACTTACCAAGCCTTTAATTTAGCATATTGTACCACATGTAGACCTTTATGTTAGGCATATTTACAAATATGCTTTAGCTATGATTATCTCCGTAGCTATGCGCGTTAATATAATTCATTTATATGTACGAGTAGGTATATATATGTACATATTTCAATTCTAATCATAAGTAGGTACATAATATGTAGGTACCTACCTACTTTTCTAATTCTCCAGATTTATTTAGTATGTATGTACATACATTTTTTCAAATACATCATAACTGTTTAAAAAAGATGACGTCATAAGTACATTATAATAGAAATATGTAAGTCGAAAAGATAAATCTCAATACTTATGGGTACTAATGTGATTGTGGAAAGTTAGATTGTAGAAATTTTGTTTTTTACCGAATTAAATAAAATGCCTGACGTTTCATTGAATGTGGGGCACCTAAATAAATGAGTGTACTAACTGGACGGTTCATAAGTCAATTTAAGGGCAGTTATCTGAGTTGTCTTATATTTATCTGGCTAGATCCAGTTTGAGTACAGTATACTATATGTATAGATATAACAAACATAATGGCTGCTAATGTAGGTATGTTATTTTTGTTAATTGATATTTTTTCGTCAAAATATTTTCCCAGATTAAAGATCTCAGTTACCTACGTCAAGTATTAAAAATTATTTTCTCTTTCGTCACCAATTTCTCTATCAAACAGCATACAATTTGCATCGAATTGCAAATGCAGTACATCAGAAGCTGCTCCACTTCACGTACTGTATACACAAGGGAGTAGCCAGTATTTATGTTTGGGGGGGGGGGCGATCGCCCCCATAGCCCCCCCCCGGCTACGCCCTTGTGTATACACATGTACATATGTATGGAATTTCCAAGCCTCTATTTGTTTATAAGCCCCTATTATCTTTCACATTTTACAGGCATAAAATTGTTTACAAGAAAATATGAGCATGGAATTTTTATAGTTATATACACTTTTTTGGTACATATGAGTAGACAGGTGACAGTGTTATTCAGTTACGTGCTCCTTATAGCGATTAATATAATCCATGCTTTTAGGTACATTTTCAAATTGATATAAAACGTATTAGTTTTGTGAAATTTTTGAATTGCCCTTTTACTTATTTGTTAAGTTGTTAAATAGTTTTTCTGATATTAAATATTATCGGGAAAATTATTTATTTTAAATCTAAAGTATAATTAACAGAGAATTAGTTTATTATGATTATAAAACTAAAATAGAAACAAGAGGGTTCCGTACGAAAAATATTTTGAGACGTTATACTATCAGGGAAAATGTACCTCTCATAATAATTATTAAAGTATGATTATCTAGTTTCTTTTTTCACTAATAATTATCGACTAGAAAAAAGTTTAATATCATAATTATTAGAATATAACTAGGTATAGACATTAATTTTGTTATTAAAATTGGTTCAAAAGCTGCTCAGTCTGTCATCACAGTTTTCCGCTATGTCGTGCGTGTAGCATGCTACGTTACTACTCTACAAATCGCAGACGATTCTTCAATATACATATTATATTATCATGTAAATACTTAACTACAACTTTTATTATACATACGAATACCTATGTACTCACTGGGAGATAAGTAAAAAACAATAGACGACTCACTGGAACAGAGAAAGAATAACTGGTGAACTGCATTTCATTAGGCGTTAGGAAATTTGACAGCATGTTCTACACATGAAGGATTTTTTTACAAAAAAAGGAATTTCTTACTGTTGTTTAACTGTATAAATTAAGATTGTCTACAGACGGTAGTTTAATCTATCTGTGAATTTTGCGTTTTTACAAATGATCTGAAAGGCCAATTTTATTTTTTAAAGAGACGTATTTTCAATAGATGTCATTTCCAAATTCGTTTTTGTTTTCCACCTGGGACGTTATCGACGATTTTTTTAAATGACATCACCTAATTTTCAAGTGTGGTCGGTATTTTAAAAGATTTTTCTTTAACCGTAGAACAGTAGACTTACGTAAAAATAACGTGTGGTGTTCATGTTTTGTGGTGCTCTCCCCACCCACTCTACTTTTCTGGGCCCATCTCCCGCCAGTGCTCTCAGCAACTACTAGGGAAGTGATCACCCACGTGCAAGGTTGCCCCGCCATCTCAGTGACCTGCGACGGCATCATTTTTGCAACTGTATACGCCAAACGGTTTATTATTTTTAGCAGTTTTCACGCAGCAAACATCTTATGTTATAATAGGTTTGTTTTTGCAGCACTTTTTGATGGTTTGCAAACTATCAGAAGCAGTCGCCAAGTAAAATATTACGTCTTAAACTCGATACGACTTGTCGATACTGGACTGGACGACTGCTTCTGATAGTTTGCAAACCAACAGAATTTGCTGCACAAACAAACCTTTTATTCTTCACAACATATACTGACTGATAAAAAAATATATAATTAGGAACATTGGTTGAAACTTTTTGGCATACCTAGCTTAATTAATTCATTTGTGCATTCATTCAAGTTTTCTCATTTGTTCTTTTTGATACCAATTTGGTGATAATAATTTTTTTAATATACGTTGTTTAGATACCTATGATTCTATGACTTAACGAGTGTTGTACCTTCATATTTTTAGTTCCAAAATAAAGGTTACGAAGGGCACAAAGACTATTTTACTACTACTGTTCTAGGGTTAAACAACTCCACAAAAAGTAGTTCAGAGGAGTAAACATTTCATTTAAGTAATCTTCAACAAGATGTCTCCAAATTATATATTGAATCTTCTGGTCAGATAAAATTAGTATCTAATAACAAATTACGGAATACGACAAATAAAGGGAAAATAGAGGTAACTATCAAAAAACGCAAATGGAGGTGGGTAGGACATACTTGAGCTAAAATACTTCAGGAAAGAAAAGAAGAGGTAGACCACTACCTTTGCGGAAAAGGGCAGTCCGAAGAGAATTGCAAAATTTTGATTCAATATGCAGCGAAGCCAAAATAATAGCCAGGAAGAAAGGAAAATGAAGAACACTGGTTAACAGAATAGCAAAAACCCTCTAGGCTGAGCCTAAGATTGGTCGCATTCATACAGTACACTGAGCAATCTTTGAGTGATCAGTGATCATATCGTAAGGATCATAAGTTATCAAGTATAAATAGATACACACTGCCGATCACTGATCGCTCACCAACATATCACACATTTTCATTGCCACATAAAATATCTGCTGATAAGTGAGCGATTATTACAGATCAGTCAGAAATATGGCGTTCAAAGTTATGACCACTGATCGCTCAGAAATTGCTCTGTGTGATGAACGCGACCATTTACAACCCCATCTTAACAATGTCAATGTTTTCGAAACACCTAGGTGCCCGTTGCTCTACTTGGGAGCTTTATGATTATGATGATAAATCCCGAACAATAAGTGCAAAATAAGGCGGTGCAACAGCTTTGTAATTTGGGTAAATTACACTACAATACACTACAGGGATTGTTCGTCTTTTAAAAAATTAAAGTAGTAACTTGTTTAAAAGTTCTCGTGCTGAATTTCTCGTCAAGTATATGACATCATTCTATTTTTCAAAATTCTCCTTTTCGACATACCACGTTTTACAATCCTGTCAAATGGTTCTCTCCGAATCTCTTGAAAACAGTCAGGGATGTCACTTCAAAAAATGACAAAAGAATATCTGGAAATGGCATTTTTTTAAAAACGTGTCTCTCTGAAAAACAAAATCAAAATGTCCCAATATTTTTTGTAAAAACTTTCAAAGTGAGATATGGAATTTGTTTCTAACTTTACGACCATCCCGTATAAACAATTGCTGTATAGAAAAAAAAACATTTGAGGTTATTCCATACGTTATGCCCATGACAGCAGGAGTTATTCCTTTCCATTTTCAATAAATCTCTAGTATTAGCGGCACGATAAACTGAGCTTATTCGAAAATGAATTCACTGGAATGTAAAATGGACGCATGATTTCATCACTAGATCGCAAAAAATTCATACAGTTCTATTGTTTTGATTATAAACACACCATTAAACTAACAGTTTTTAACAACCCGTCAACCAACGATATTAAATTATTCCATTGTATACACGGTGAGTCAAAAAATATGGAAACCCTTAAGAATCTCGCGAACAGTGCATTTTAGGGAAAAATGTATTGTACAAAAAAAGGTTCAGGAAATTTCCCTGGCTTTCCATCAGTGACCTTAGATTTGACCTTGGCCTTGTCTTTGAAGGTCATATCAAGGTCACTAGAATTTTATAAATGGATACCTCTATTTTTTATCGTGGATTTGGAAAGAGCGGAAAATTCTACGTCCAGATTTGGTGTTTATCATGACCTTGACTATGACCTTGAGACTCTGACTCCTGACGTTCTTAAAAAGGGAACCTGTTATTTGTATCGTGGAGTTTCTGCTTCATTCAAATGAAGCAGTTAATTTGACATTTAAATAAGCTCTTGATTATGGCCTTGACCATGACCTTGACTATGACGTTGAGAGTAATATCAAGATCTCAGATATAGAAAAATGGGTACCACTATTTTTATCGGGGATTTGGAAACAAAAAATTCTACGTTTAAATATTGTGTTGTTTATGACCTTAACTATGACCTTGATCATGATCTTGAGTCATATCAAGGACACTGTCATTGTTTTAAATGGAAATCCGTTAACGGAGAACACTTCGAACACTTGCCGGGATCGCTGCCCTTGCCTTCAGTGGCTGGGCTCGTAACTCCTTGCCTTAATTGGCCGGGATTGCTAGCCTTGCCTTCAGTGGCTGGGCTCATAACCCCTTGCTTTAACTGGCCGGTATCAGTGACCTTGATATGACTCTCAAGGACAATGACCTCCACTATGACCTTGATATGAATCTCAAAATCATACTCGAGGTAATTGTCAAGGTTACGTTCATGACCGCATGTAAACGTAAAATTTTTTCCCATTCCAGATTCACGATAAAAAAATAAGGTTTCCCGTTTAAAGAAATGTTAGTGACCTTCATATGACTCAATGTCATGGTCAAGGTCATAGTTAAGGTCATAAACGACACCATATTTAAACGTAAATTTTTTTGTTTCGAAATCCCCGATAAAAAATAGGGGTACCCATTTTTTTATGTCTGAGATCTTGATATTACTCTCAACGTCATAGTCAAGGTCATGGTCAAGGCCATAATCAAGAGCTTATTTAAATGTCAAATTAACTGCTTCATTTGAAGGAAGCAGAAAATCCACGATAAAAATAACAGAGGTTCCCTTTTTAAAAATGTCAGTGACCTTGATATGATTCTCATGGTCATAGTCAAGGTCATGACCCAGACTGGACGTAGACACCATATATGGACGTACAATTTTCCGTTCTTTCCACGATAAAAAATAAGGGTTTCCATTTAAAAAAATTCTAGTGACCTTGATATGACCTTCAACGACAAGGGCAAGGTCAAATATAAGGTCACCGATGGAAAGCCAGGGACATTTCCTGAACCTTTTGTCTAATACATTTTTCTGTAAAGTGCACTGTTCGCGAGATTCTTAAGGGTTTCCATATTTTTGACTCATCCTGTATACGTGGCTTTGGATACTAATATATTTTTCTTTTTTTGTGAACTGGTACGTACGTATACATTACATATTTTTAAGCCGCGTATATGTAATTGATGGTAAAGTGTATTCTACAGAATACACATATGTAATACACAGGAATATATTTTTCAACACAGGAAGAATAAAATATACATCATAAAATGTCTGTTGAAAAACATGAACAATAAGTACTACCTACATTTTAGCAATCACAAACATTCTGTTGCATAATAATAATGACAACGAAAAATAACAAAAATTCAGGTACACTTTACGTAAGAAGTAATCACAGAAATGGTGTAGAGCACATAGGGCAAGGATTAACTTTAATAATCATGATTATGAAAACTGATTGGTCGTACAGTAACGTTATGTAAGGCGAGGTATGATGTGAACTTAAAAAATATTAGAAAACAGCTTTATAGACGTGTAAATATAAAAAAATATGACTAGAACGTTATACACAGTTTCTGTCTAGTGACATAATCGATAAAGCGTTCCTTGGAGGTTATTTGAGGTCATTTAATTAGATATACAGTGTCTGCCAAAAAGTTTCATATGGGATTTTTTATTATTCATACACTTTTTCATAAACTTGAATCATTAATCTTAAGTCCGAATCATTAATCTCCGTCATAATATACCATAAGAAGTTTTTAAAAACATTTGAAAAAAGCATTTATATTCGTGTGTTAAGATTCATTTTTGTTTTTTGATTTTTTTTTGAAAATATGCATATATTTGCAAATCACAAAAATATGAATGCATTTTTGCAAATTTTTGCAATTTAATTGAAATCAAGTAGATCTTTTTGTTACTTAAATAAGATATTGCTTTATTTTTAGCAAAAGGACCCATTTTTTTGATATAGTCATTTGCAATGAGAATGTGTAGGACAATGTTGGACTATTTTTAAATTTTCGATTTGTACTGTGAAATATTTAACTGCCATTTGGTAAAAAGTGAAAAAATATAACCTACCAGCCAAACTATTCTGTCAAAAATTGTACAGGTCTGGCTGAATATGTGATAAACTCCATAAAAATTTCATTAAAACGGTTAAATTTCTTTCTTTCGCTGTGTTTAGGTGATTCTGTTTTATTTGAGAAAGACCTCCGGAAATATAAAAAATAATCAACTATTTTTCTATCTATTCTTTCTATAAATTACAAAACTGCATTTTTTTATAACTTCCTCAATATGTGTCCAATATTCTACAGCTAAAAAATGGAAATTTAAAAGTACTTGAGTTTTCTACAGATTTTCCATCCAAATTATTTTACTGGTTAAAATGAAGTTTTTTTTTTTTCTCAAAAATGAATAAAGCTAAATTTTATATCAGTAGTTAGTAATAAAAAAAATATTTTTCTGTTTTAAAAAATAATAGTATTTTGTGGTGATCGAAAATTGACAAAAATTTGATAGAACCAGATTATTTGGGTTTTTTCTTATTTAAAATTGGACGCAGATCTTTGTCGAAAAATTTTTTGAAAAAAAAATAATAAAATCCTCATATCAAGCAGACTTTTTTGGATTCTATACCTACAATCTATCCGTTTGCCATTTCGACCCGACACAAACTTAATAAAATCGTAAAATATCAGCAAATACAGACAATTCTAAAATGTATACTAATTGCACGTCTATAAAACAGTACAATCGTTTTATTATCCATTCGTAGCTTATTAAAACTTTATGCGAGAGACTATTTTTTGAAAATTTCTGAATCAATTTCTACAAATGTATGTAGTTATAAATTGTATATAGATGTTAGTTTACAAGTGAGTGGATGCTCATTTTATATACAATTTAAGTTACGCATTCTTAATAAAATTCTTAGTATTAATAAATATTAAATATCCGTAAAGATAAAACGATTTGGCCACCTCCAGTTGATAACAGGGGACAATAAACATAGGGTATATTAAAAATAAAATTTGAAACATTCAATAAATTCAACATTCTTTGGTTTTCTTAATGGTGCATTTTTAGTAGAAACTGCCCGAAATTGCCAATAACTACTTCAAAACTGTTTATTCTACAAGGAAAAATAAACATGAATGTACTTTTTAATATAACATTCTGATCTATTAAAATTAGGTAAAATGTGGGCCATTGACCACTGGCTCAACTCACTGGTAATACGAGTACCTACATATACCGATAGCTTTGCTTTATCTTAACAAATGTAAAACTAGGTAAACCAATTGTCATGGGAAGTGGGTGTGCCGACCGTATGCATTGCCAATGACAGGTTTCGACACATCACGTCACAGAAGTCGCTGTCCAATAAGATTATCGCTACCCACAACCACTCTTACCGACCTACTTGCTGTCTGCTAAAATCAAGGCACTCATAACTAGAGTTCGTGCGAGCGCGGAGTGTAACAGGACCGTAGTCAGTTAACAAACCGTTATATACCACTTTTTCCTCAAAATGAGTGTGCTGGTTATCTCTTTCGAAAAATGCGAAATCATTTTGATTTCGGGAAGTTTCTACTTTACATTTATCACACACACACACAAACGTCATTTCTCGAATTGATAGGTAATATCACATTACGTAACGCGATTGCAGTTTATTCCTCAGCGTAACATACTATAAAACTATTTAATAATACGAGTGAGGATATACATAAACTATCTTGAAAATATTTTCTTGTTATGTACAGTGCTGATAGAGCTACACGTTTTGCGAACCATTATGCAAAAATTGCTGAAAAAGAAACCATCAGAATTGTAAAATACTACACTACATTTTAAGTACACTGTTCGAATTCAGATCACTGGTAATTTAAAAAAATAACTACTGATATGTACCTTTGTATTAACGTTTTGAATTATCACGCGAAGTAGTTTTTTGTTTGGTTTAACGATTAGTCGTCGTGGGCACCATTTGTGAAGCTTTTGTAGTGGTAAAAGAAGAAAATCAGGAAAACTGCGAACGCCGTGGGGAACGTTATCCTGGCGATGACGTCGATCGTTTTCGCTACTCGGATTGGATGCGGTGGCTCCTTCTTCCTCACCTGCAATACACATGCCTACTCAAGGTTAGATTATTTTGAAAGGGATTAGTGAAAAGATAAAAACAAACAAACAATGAAACACTCAATGTTACTATCTTGAAGGCGGCTACACAAGTAATTGCAACTTGACAGGCATATATGATCATTGATCAATATAGTATAGTAGAATTAGGATTTAGCCGAAAAGTAACTGACACTTCGCCAAAAAAATGCTTTTTGTAGAGGAGGCTGAAAATATTAAATATCGTTTTTAGGCAACGATTTAAGATTATTGCTACATTATTGCAAATCGGTTAATTTGTTTATCTGCAAAATTGAAAAAACCGTCAAAATGGTCCCTTATTTCAATTGTTTATAACTAATTATAAAGTAAGCCTTGTGACTTTAAAAGTATTGGAAAATGTAGGTATCGGTGTACTTAAAAAACGCTGAAAATTTCAAATGGATATATTTTTAAGTTTTTGCAAAATGTAAATTGTTTATTAAAAAGGTGCTTTCGTAAAAGAGACCTTAATTTTTTTGTAAACATCATAAAGTAACGATTCAAAATGGATTCACTTCTTGATGAGTTAGACTATCAAGTACATCGAAAAATTAATTGAATTTCACAAATTTAATTGTTTAATGGTAACGGTAATGACAATCGTTGGACTAATTTGATTAAAGTTGTGAGTATTCCCAAAGTCATTATTTTCACGAGCTACTCCAAAAAAAATATCATTCTACGATGTATAGTTTCGGAGATAATCCGATTTTTTTCGTGCGCTGTGATTTTGAAGTGACCGTTACTAAAATCCAGAGCAAGAGAAAAATAATACAGAGCAAGATTTGATCTTATTACTGTTAATTTCAAAAAAAAAAAATAGAAAAAGTGAATAAGCTATGAGTGCAAGAAAAGAAAAAAAACTCGGCTCCCAAGTTACTTGGAGCATTCATTTTTTTCTCCAGAAAAATCGTAGCTGTAAACTGATTCTAGTCTCAACATTGTACGATAAAAAACGAACGAGTTATTTCATTTGTTTATAACTTTAAAACGGACGTACTTTTCAACAATTTTAAACAATTAAATTTGTGAAATTCAATTAATTTTTCGATGTACATGATAGTCCAACTCATCAAGAAGAGAATCCATTTTGAATCGTTACTGTATGATGTTTACAACAAAACTAAGGGCTGTTTTACGAAAGCACCTTTTTAATAAACAATTTACTTTTTGCAAAAACTTAAAAATATATCGATTTGAAATTGTCAGCGTTTTTTACGTACAATTTGAACTCTCTTATTTTCGCATTTTTCTTTTGTACATGAGAAGAAATGCCGCCAAAAGTTTGTTTAAATACTTGTACATGTGGTAGCGAAAGGAAATTGTGCATGGTTGTACAGAAATATTGTTCATTGCAGTTATGTGTGTAGCCGCCTTTACAGTTATACATAAATATGCAATAAATACGATGTGAAATTACTAAAATTTCATTTGGACTAAATAAGTTACCGATAACTTTTCAACGACTGATGAAAACACTAAGTATGTTTCTAAAATATGACCCTATACTAAATCATTGATTTATTTTGCATTACTAAGATCGTTTGCATGCTAATTAAAATTTTAATTTATCAGCGCCACCGCGGAAAATATTATCTCATTTCATGAAATGTTATTGAACGAAATTATCAAAACTACGTATTTACTCGTAAACAAGAATTAATTAAAAATGAGACAGGGAGAATAACATTTATATTCATTCCATACTAGCGTCACGAGAAAAAATGGGATGAGTTCTACTTTATTATTTGACGAACATTGTGATGATGACGACAAATTTATGACGAAAACTTCAATATACAGAGTTATTCTGTGATTTTTTAAGGATGCTCAAAGAAGTATCATCAAAGAGATCCCTGAAGATGTTTTTTTCGTGGATATCTTGAAAATTAAGCACTTAAAATCATGAAATTTAGTACTCTCATAAAATATTTAAGGCTTAACTACATATGTATACTCACAATTATTGCGAAATTTTAATACCGCGGATGTTAAATCCTAAGGGGGTGGATGAGAATTTAATTCAAACTGTTTTATTTAAATGTCATCCGTTAACATTTAGGATAAGGCACTGCGACTTTTTAGGGATTATGCTAAATATATTGTACCTTTGTTGATTTGTATAGAACACACCGTTTTCGAGTAAAGTTGATTTGATGCGTTCAAAATGGATGTTTTGGAGGTGCATCAGTTGGCGTGGAAGAAATGCTGCGAAAATTTTTGTTGATAGGCAACCTTTGTAATTGAATCGTAGTTGCAACCAAAAACGTTTTCTTAAGGTTTCTACTTTTCTGGGCACCCCTTTGATGAGCTTCCTTAGGAAGCACTGTATAAAAAACTTTATTAAAGTCTTCGTCATCATTTCACTGGCTCTATATGTCCTCCATATTTGAACTTAAGAAAATGAGATTATTAAACTTATTTAATCTGGAACAATCATATCTACGTTTATATGATCCATAGTAGATAGATCACAATCTAATCATACTCTACCACAACAGAATCAGCAAATGTACATATTTACCTCTGCACATCCGTTGTTCGCTGTATGCGTGCAAGGATTTGGTCCACAATTGGTACAAGAAACGATTTCGTTGGGCACCGTCGAATCCCTCTTCTTGTCACCCTAAACAGAAATAAATATGGAGTAGTGCGACTTCGACCTAATCTTGAACATTTACCAAAACAATATTAGTATTTTTGTATACAGTTAGTAAGATGTCCTATCAATGAAATATTTAGGCGTGGCATGGTGGATTTATTTCCAGGTATCTTTGTTTCATAGTCTTGAGATTTTTTTGAACAGTTAAGGAATAAATAAAACGGTTGCCTGTTAACTCACTCGGAAAATAAAATACAAATATGCATTGTCACTCACAAATACGTAACAACAAACGAGATTGTCCTGTCTTTGATAGCAATGCAGATGTTCATATTTCATTGAAAGGACCACACAGAGGAAGAATTAAAAGAGGAACATCAACTTTAGAAAATCTATTCCAAATTGTTTTTAGTTCCAAAAAACTTACTCTCGTCTGAGGACTTTCACAGAATGTGGAATAATATTCTTGTTCTGCAGTCTCCTATTAATTAAAATAAGATAAAATTGCGATAGAACAAAATCGTATGGATTTTTTTAAACACAATAAGACAAACAAGACGTACTAAGTAGTTACCGCATGGCAAACGTTAATTAACCCAAGAAATACTTTTTTACTCAAAAAATCAAAGCGTCTGTAACTGTTTGTGCAGTCTAATCTAATTATCATATATAAAGATATAGCATGCAGTCATGTTTCTCTATGTATAGGTCGTTCAGATGAAGAAAAATATGAAGATTTCGGGCCTTTGTCCTAGGCATCGACTTTCTGAGATTGTATATGATTTTGTTTGTGTTCAATATTAAAGCAAACTGAAATATAAAACGTGTAAACAAAATAAACAACAATGTAGGTACGAATAAATGATTATATGTGTATATGCTTTCTGATTTAGTGGCTCTCAGTTAATTTCGTACGTCTGTCAAAATATGATTGCTTACTGCAGAGATAGCTGTTTGCATTATGACAAGTCACATTATGAATGATAAGCATGACACTGAAAACTAATAATAATGATCACAGGACACAGCAGCAAACTTTCAACTAGTAATAGAAATATGTACATACATGCATACAAGCATCCAGAATTTATATTTTCTTGGATGTATTTGTATACCTTTAAGACACGTTGAGAAGGCAACAATATTTCCCAAAACTTATTATTTATATAATAATAAAAGTTGTAAAGGGATCTACAGTATTAGTAAACCATACAATATCAAAACTAACGTTCATTACAAAATGGAAGGAAAAGTTATTGTTTTATGAGGAACAACATTCTAATAAGCAAGAGATATTGTTCATAATATGTAGTGACAACTAAAATTAGATACCTAAAGTAAGCCACGAATGTATGATGTACCTACTTTTTGAAGGTTGCTTAAATTCTAATTAATTTTGTACTAAAGTATTGATTTTCTTGCTTCTAATAGGATTACAGCTCATGAAGTAACAATACGACGGAATAGCTGGCTGAAAATTATTTGTAATTTCGATTGTAGAATGTTTTATTAATCTTTATTATTTAAGAAGTATGGGGGGGATGAGAAAACGTCGCAGAAAGATCACATGGAGTATGACATAAATTTGGTCCATCCAGTCCTCTAAGTTGTCTAGAATCTCTTTGGCGTTTTTAAGTAAATCGGTTTATTTTGACTCGTAACGAATGGGTTCTGTCAAAGATTTTCTAAATCATTTAATTTCGAAAGAACAGGCCGAAAGCAAAGAGCGAAAATGGAACCATGTTCTTGGACTTATATTAAAGGGAAATCTAGAAAGGCTAACTAACTGCGTCATTTCGGAAAAAATATTCGTAGATGTGAAAAATTTCTTGAAAAAGTTTAACCAAAAACGTTATAATAATTCAAAAAAACATTATAATAATTCTTTAATGATTAATATCCCTCTACAACTTGCTGTGTTTTGTTAAAGTGTTTTTTTTTTATGAAAACTATAGGAAGAATGGTAGACTTTTGAATTATTATGAAGTTTTTGGTTCGACTTTGGACATTTTTCGTGTCTAAAATTTAGCGATATCTTTTCACACAATCGACGTATCGCCTTCAACTTGGGCTTTTAGACGCAGAATTCACAAGCTGTAATTCTATCAGAAGCAAAAAAAATCAATACCTTAGCACAAACTCTATTAGAATTTAAGTAACCTTCAAAACGTCGGTGTATCATGATTTTAGTTGCTGACTACATATAGTGTTGGTTTAAAGGTAAAACTCATTAACTAACATCAACAAGATACCTATGTTGCGATTTTCTAAAATCAAGAGTCTAAAAAGTTATTTTTAAGAAGTTCCAAAGATGTAATACTACTTTTTCATTACCCTTTGACCCCTATTATTGTAACTTTTTTCGTCTCTCGATAAACGGTTGCAGTTTTCTTACAAGTGGTCTTACAAATGTTTGTTCAGAGCTACTGCTACTTTTTATTTTTCCTAACATACCCATTTAAGTCTGTGCAATACAAATTGATTTTTTTTTTTGCATTAATTTTTTTTAAATAAAAATACGGTTTAAGTATTTTTTGTTGTCTATAAATACGTATATTTTAAATCGGGTTATGAAAAAAAAATCTAATACAGTATACATGGTGTCTACCTTTATTTATGTCCAATTCCATATAATTCTCCTTTTTCAAGATAGTCGATTATTTTTATTTTGTTTTAAAGGGCATCGAAAAGTGCTTCTCCAAACCCTTTTTCGCCACTTTTAAGATGCAGCCCCTGCTACGATGTCTTTTCCATAATTCAATATGACCATTTACAGTCCATAGCATTAATCAGGACTCCTCAAAATCCCCGTATACGAAATTTAAACAAAAAATATACAAGCTGTTTTTTTTATACGATCTCAAAGCAAAATATTAAATTGAAAGTCACTAGACGAGTCAAGTGTGTTATGGCATCATGGGCATCATGTCAAGACAGTTGAATGTTATCTTGAATCACATTTAATTTTGACCTAACTTTATTAAAAAAAAATATTTTTTGTCTATTACAGTTATTTTTTAATCTTGTAGGTGTATAATAATATACTGGATACACAAGGAAAATATTGAACAGCAAATTAAGTTTAAGAGATTCGAGATAACTTTCAACTGTCATGACATTATTCCATTGCACACTTGACTCGTCTAGTGGCTTTCAAATTTGATATTTTTCTCAACTTTGGGATCGTATAGAAAGCGGAGTCTTGATTATCGCTATGGATTCAGATATTAAATAAAAAAATCCTAATTGATTTTGAAATTGAATTTTAGAGGTATAAAAAAATCGTAGCGGGCCATGGGGCAGCATCTTAAAAGCGACGAAAGGGTCAAAGAAGCAGTTTTCGATGAGCTTTAAAACAAAAAAAAGTTGAATGTGTTATCTTGAAAAAATGAGGATTATATCGAGTTGTACATAAATAATAAGAGTCACTCTGTATATACATAGTATACTTTATTTAATAATTGTATAACTTGTATTAACATTTCCACACATGAATTTTTTTTTAAACATTTAGCGCCACGAAACTAACAGATCTGGATTTTACATCGGCTGATGAAAAGGTCATCTATAAGATAAAAACATTAAGTACACTGAAAAAATTACATTATTTCATTTGGTTCCAGTGGCGGTGCGTGATATTTCAGTTAGCCATATCTTGAAAACGACGCATGGGACCCACTTCACTGTTTAGGTGATGACTATACACCTCTTACAGAATGGATTTATAGTGAAAAAACCGTCAGCAAAAAGAAAAATTTTATAGGAACATTTTGTTTCCCAAAATTAAAATGGCCATAACTTTTTGAAACAAAAATATTTTGTAACAAATCGAAAAACGTCTCTTTATATTTGTTTCTAGATTATGAAAAAAAATATACTGCAAATATTCCACAGAGTGTTACTGAGAACCCAGGGAGTGCTCCAGTGTTTTTGAAAATTTTTTTCGCAAACTTTGCTGACGGTTTTTTCACTATGAATCCTTTCTGTAAGAGGTGTATAGTCATCACCTAAAAAGTGAAGTGGGTCCCATGCGTCGTTTTCAAGATATGGCTAACTGAAATATCACGCACCGCCATTGTTTGGTTCTGTATAATGTGCTGTAGAAATGTTAAAAGTTAAATCGTAGGGATGGGAACCTATCGAGAGTTCGAGAGTGGGGACTATCGAGAGACACGACTATCGATAGTATCTATACTATCGGGTAAAACATTCGATATTTTTTATATTATTTTTTTTTGATTAAGTTAATTAATTTTAATTAAGTTAATTATGATTAACTTTTAACAAAAGAAAAAAAAAAAGAAAAATAATTTCTCTCTTCATGTAGAAGTCTAATAATGGTGAAATTTTATTTAAAAAGAAAAGCTAAGTGATAGGTAGTATGAGTAGATGGTAAGTAGTTAGGTTTCCTTAACAACAGAAATGTTTAATTCATTTAAAAAAACATTAAAACATGATTCAAATCATCAAATCATTTACATGAATTGGCATCTGTCTAAATGTTTCTATGCAGCAGTTACGCTTTAAGATTATAAAATTTGAAATAAAACTATGGAAACAAAAGGTTGCCTGACTAGGTGTCGCTGAATTCTAGGTACAAAACAACAGGACATTTGTCGAATTTCATTTTTGTGGTTTCTGAGATTTTTCATTTCTGAAAGGAGTTGCTTACATGCTTGAGGAGTTTTTTTTAGTGGAAAAATAAAACTATCGACAGTGGCCTCAAAACTATCGATAGGCTATCGATTGTCTCGACTATCGACAGTTTCACATTCCATAATAAATCATGTGATTTCTATTGATCTGCCAAAAAAAAAATCTGTTCGATCGCGATGAGTAGCTCTTCCTATTCGTCTGTCCTGGAAACACGTATGAGGGGGAAGGGGTATAGATACACTGGAGTCGCCAAAATCCGGCGTAGCTCGGGAACAGAATGTCTCCAGAATTTGGCTTCAAGAGGGGTACCCCACCACAGCCACTGAAAAGTCACGGCATTGGTGCTTACTGTCAAGTGAGGCTGTACTTATTTGTTGGTTTGCCGGCGTGAAAAATGTACGTAGGAGTGCGCGGACCAAATTTTTAGTAAATTTATAGTAATGGAGCCAAAAATTGTAAGGGTTCTATAAATACACATAAAGGATCCCATAATATCGCGTTTTTAAATATAATTCTGCTTCCTATTCAATAAACTAATGTTGCAAGGATATCAAATAGCGCGCCGCACAGGAGCAAAGAGTTCGTGGTAATAGTGGGGATAGAAAAACGCCGAATTGCGGAGGGATATTTCGCCAAATTGTGGAGGTAAACGAATTTTGGAGGGCCAAATTTTGGAGACTCCAGTGTAGAATGTGAACGGAGCATGCGATGCGCATGAACGAACAGCATGCGCATGCGGGTCAACTGGGGGTCAGGCCTTGCTCAGTGCACTGTGCTGGGTATTTGAAATAATGCGGATACGGGGGGATAGCTTAGCTAAAGTAACCTAGGCTTACCAAGGGACTGGCCAGTATTATGCCTATCCTGCTGAGTACAGCGGGCAGTCGCTGCAACATGACAGACCAAACAACGTACAATCTTATGAGGAGAGCCACTGACAAAGCGTTTCGGGCCACTCGCCCTAATTCATAATTCACGCTATTAGACAACATGCTCGAAATACGGTCAGGCATGTCAAATCGCTCTGAGGTCGTGATTTGTTCAAAGGAAAAGAACGCATAAAATGTATCTAAGTCAGTTTTTAGTTGAAATATTTCCAATTTCGTAGGTGAAATATTTCAGTTATCAATTTAATAGTAAATGCACGGGTATTTAATTAAACAGTGCATCGGGGTGTTAGGAATATTACAGAATCCAAGGGGATTGATCAGTGAGCTTCCCTCTCACAAGTAACACTACCCAACTGTCACTCACCGATTTAAATAAAACTTTACACACTTATAGAATACTAAAAAATATTAAACTCCTGTTTTTTTTTCTCCCGAAATATGCTTTTTTAGGGGTATAAACCACCCCTAAAAGGTGGTAAAAGCAAGAATCGCCGTAAATAAAATTAAAAAATACCAAAATATGTTACAACATAAAATTTAATATGATTTATAATTTAATAACATGTATTGAAGTACATAAAAAAAAATTCTTTCAATTTGGAAATAAATGACAAAAGGGGGCCTTTCTCTCACAAATCTTTTTTTAGTTATTGTTAAATTATTACGGTTAATTTTATTTTTTATTGATTTTATTATTTTATCATTAATCTTTCCTTTTTCGTTAGTCGTATTTAATAATTTATTTTTTTCATTCAGAATTATTGTTTTAATTTCATTTCTGGTGTTATCTGAATTAATTATATCATAGTTTTGTAATATAGTTTCTGACTCGACTGCTAGAATCTCTAATTTTTTTTAATTGTTGTTTATTGTCAGTTTGGGGAACAAATTTATGACCTTTTTTTAGTACTAACAATTCTTCTTCACTGAATTCTACTTGTGAGAAATTTTTTAAGTTTGTTGTAGAACTTATGTGTTGTGCTGTCATTTCCGATCGGTCCGTCTATATATAATTTTTTCTATTTTTAAGTTTTTTAATTTTTTTATTTACCTTACTCAGTTTTCTTCCTCTGCATTCCTCTACTAATTCATAGATCTCGTTTAAAATATTATTTACAGTTATAAAATCTAGTTGTACCATTAGTCTGTCGTAAATGTTTTTTAGGTTAATATCTATGGTGTAAATTTTTTGATATGTTTTTCTTATTTCTTCTTTGATTAGAAGGCGTGTCAGGGATTTTAAACATCTTCTACTTCCTTCCATATGTATCTCTCTATTAATTCTAATAACCAGGTATCTTGGGGTCAATTTGTGTCGTAGACATTCGTTGTTAAAATAATTACTGCATTGTAGCGTCATCCGTGAAATTGCAAACTTTCGATACATCTTCTTCAAAATAGGCGGCCTAGCTGTATTTATTCTTTGTAGTATGGCAAACTCACATTTTGCCATACTACAAAGAAAAAAATTATTTCCAAAATATTAAGTGGCTTGCACTTGTTTTCTTGGGGACATCTGCGGCCTGCAAAAGATCTTTTGTAAATATTACTGTCGTACTACAAATACTCAAATTGCTTATTAAAATAAATCCATTTTCTAGAGAAGTACACAAAGTTATTCAAAAATATTAATTTAAAAACATTTTTTTTTGGAACTCTGCCATTTTTTAAACATTAATATTTTTGAATAATTTTGTGTACTTCTCTAGAGAATGTAATTTATTTTAATAAGCAATTTGAGTATTTGTACGGCAAGATTTGCAAAAGTTCTTTTGCAGGGCCGCAGACGCCCCCAATAAAAAATGGGCAAGCCGCTTAAGGGGTTTAAACCCCTCTGGAAAGTTTTGTTTTC
This sequence comes from Aromia moschata, assembly GCA_029963805.1. NCBI lineage: Eukaryota > Metazoa > Arthropoda > Insecta > Coleoptera > Cerambycidae > Aromia > Aromia moschata. Next base: position 2,000,226 of record JAPWTK010000004.1, read on the forward strand.
GATTTTTTTTGCTTAAATGTTGTAAAAACATCCCAAGAATGATATCTAAAAGGAATTATTGATATGAAAAATGTTTAACAATTATTTTTAACCTAATTTGTGAAACAACTATGTCGCTCCGAAATGTTCGAAAATACCGCTATAATGCAATATTTTTAGTATCATATATAGCCTAGCAGTTTGGAGTATCTGATCGATAATTTGGAAATGATGATATATGATCCTGGTATCGCAGACTAAAAGTAAAAAAATTAACATGCCTGTGTTTTGAAATTTTCATGAAGAAAACACGTCTTGAAACTTTAAACGCGTTTTTTTCGAAAACATGTTTTTCAAAGTGGTGGGCAGTATAACTCGCGCAATTTTTATCCAATCGACTTGAAATTTTGACTGTAGCTTCTTAAATAAATTATCTAAAGCGGTACACACGATTTTTTCGATCGGTTAAAAATTACGGTTTTTATAAACAAAAATCGTTTTTTTTCGTAAAATTTTTGCCAAAAATCAATATTTTGCAATAATCTTGTGTACCGCTTTAGAAAAACTCTTGTAGATAATGAAAAACATTTTTTGTTTTTTTTTTTTAGTAGCTCTTAAAAAATTGCTGTGTTGCTCACCGATGGTCAATAAAAAAAAGCGTATGCGTTCGATGTGGATTTATGACACCATTTTGTATTTTTTATTGAACAAAAAAATATCTATATATACCTCATTATGTAGGCTTAATAAAGTTCTAAAATGAATTTTTGATCGCTTCATTAGTAGAGCAGAAAAAAATCCCAAAGAATGCCTTGATGTTTGCACTCCAGAGGGGTCTAACCTCTTAAAATTTTTGAAATAAAAAAGTATGTACTTCAATACATATTATTAAATTATAAATAATATTAAATTTTATGTTGTAACTTATATTTTGGTATTTTTTAATTTCATTTACGGCGATTCTTGTTTTTTACCACCTTTTAGGGGTGGTTTCTACCCCTAAAAGCATATTCCGGGAGAAAAAAAAACAGGGGTTCAATATTTTTTAGTATTCTATGAGTGCGCAAAGTTTCATTTAAATCGGTGAGTGACAGTTGGATAGTGTTACTTGTCAGATAAACGCTAACCAAATATGAGAGTGAGGGTTGAACCAATCGCGAGCGAGGTGGTGGGGAAGACCTGCAGCTCGCTGTAGTCTTGATTCAAATTAACATTTTATTCTGTTTATAGAAAAGTGCGTTATTACTAGAATATCGTAAAGATTGATACTTTGCCAAAAATTCAAAAATGGATATTTACTAGGTTGCCTTAAAGGTTCAAATAATAAAATAGCGTACTGGTGGTCGATTAATTTTTTATTAACCGACGATTAATTATTTAAGTTTATCGAGGCACGTAATTTATTCAGTTGATTCAAATTTTTTTGACAAAATTACGATTTATTCAACAACAAAAAAATGTTAGACCTGAATTTCTTTATGAAACAGGTAATCCCCGGGTTCTATATCGGAAAAAATAGCGCCCTCGAGACCTAACCTTAAAATAAATGGCTTTATTTTAAAAATACGGACTTTGGTAAAAATGTTAGAGGAATAAAAAAGACTTAGAATCAATAAAAAAATACTCAAAATTGTTTTCAGTTCGAAATCAGTTTCCAAAAATGTCATTCAATTCTGAAAAAAATTGAAAGTATTTTTTTATTGCTTCTAAGACATTTTTTGTTCTTATAACATGTTTACCAAAGTCCGTAGTTTTTGAAAAAAAATATGAAGTTTATACAAAAATATTTTTGTTCGGCCCCAATTTTGTTTTACCAATAATTTGTAAAAATAAAATAAAGCTATTTATTTTAAGTTTAGATCTCGAGGATTAGATTTTTTCTGCTATAGAACCGGGGGGGCTTAACTGTTTCTAAAGAAATTCAGGTCTACATTTTTTTGTTGTCGAAATAAATCGTAATTTTTGTCAAAAAATTTGTTTATAATTTTTTTAAAATAAATTTTTGAAAAATTCTAAGCCCGTATTCTGAAAAAGCATGAAATTTTACGTCGGAGGTGACCTGATTGAAATTGTTTCAGCACCGATAACATTGAAAACTCTCTAACAAGTTAGGACATCAGGTTAAAATACATGACAGTAGAAATAGATCATCCAAGAATGTGGTGACTTTTAGATGATACCAATCGTTTGGGTAGGGTTTATCTTTATTTTTCTCTTTCTAAAATTATAATAATTGGTACTGAAGGGTGTGTCTCTTTTCGTAAATGCTTGTTAATATTTGCTTGTTTGCAGACAGTAATTCACTCAGTTATCCTTAAGGTCTTTAGGACTAAATAACTTACCAGAGGCTTTACAACAATTTATAGACACAAATTAAATTACAAGGGGAAATTAATGTTTCACAATAAAAGGGAAATAGATATACGGAAGAGACAATTCTATTTTTCAAAGTGTTAGCAATAGTTAAAACTGATAAAACTTATAATATAACTAGTATAATATACAGATAATCAATTTTCAGTTAAACTGAGAATCATTGTTGGTGTCTCATTATCTTAAACCTATCTTCAACTAATCTCATTATCTTAAAAGTACCTATTTGAGAATTATCTATGTATTTTACTTCGTATTATAAAGTAAGGAAAAAATGTCGACATAATAAAAGGAAAAGGGGAAATTAAACGTTAACTAAAATGACAACTACTGAATAATTCAAATGGTATACCTCAGGGTAATGTGACATATCGTGACACAAATTATACATGGTAAATATCTAGTTTGGTTTTCTATTAAGTATGTACAAATTAATATCCTGGTATTTAAATATCGTGTTCGGAAATTCTTGGCTTTAAGTAAAATAATTTTTTAAAACACATAAAAGTGAAGGAAAGAAACTATTAGTGAAACTGAACTAAATATACCTTAAAAATATATTTACAAATATTTAACTTTATTGCAGTCAAATAAATATGAACTTAAAGAGAAATTATCTAATAAAAATTTCTAGCTAGTCTGAACTTAATTACCGTATACATACTTTTAATGAAGCAATACAAAACAGTAGACACATTTTTCCATTAAAACTTTTATACGATAAGAATGTACCTGCATTATTTTCAGTATCAGACAGAAATGAAAGCTTTTTAGAAGAGACTGTAGTTAAACAACTAATTTTATTTATCTAATTTGACTGCAATGTAACATACATACAAGATTTCTAGTTTCTTCTCTTGATCTAGTGCCTGAGGTATCAGTATAATATCAATTCCATCTCAGAAACAATTAACTACATCAATTTTTCTTTTCATTTCAATAATATGCTTTTGTTAAAATTAATTGTCTAATAATTAAATCTTATTTAATCTTCCACACTTTAAATATATTTTGGTAGTTCGTGGCTCTCACTACAATAAATTATCTGTTTTTTTAAAATTTTACTGTATTATCTCTTTAACATCGTTCATGCAAGAATTATTTCTGGAAAAAGTCAAACTAAGACTCCCCATAAGTATATACAGTGCGTGCCTAAAGTATGGAATAAATTCAGTAAATGTGAAACAAAAAGTTTTTGGAAAAAATCCTCGAACACGTCTATTTTGTTTAATAAAAAGACACATTTATGAGGGAACGCCTAATTTCAGATTTCATTTGTTTTTGGGTAATGACGTCATCAACTTATTTTTCAAATGGCAACCCCCATTTTTTTAATTTAATTTGAGAGACCCTTTCATTGTCGATTTAACGGTATAACAATGTTGCCACCTTACATAACATAATTTTTTGAGTAAATGACAATTGAATGTTACAAAATGACAAATATATTTCTCACAATAAATAAACGAAAATTTCTGAAAAAACTGAACACAAATAAAACAGCAAAAAAGTACGTTGTTAAGCAAAAAAATTATCAGAGTAAGTTTTTTTGACGTATCCATGGTTTTTACTGTCAGTTAATAAGAGAAGATTTGTCATTAAATTGTGCGAAAAGTTAATGTAACGTGTTTATAAAAATTCCAAATTTAATAAGACACATTTAACTGTGACACAAAGAATTGAAGTTTTGATTTTCATCGGATGTGGAAATAAGACCAGAACTCAGCAGGAGGCAGTGGCGGTGCGTGATATTTCAGTTAGCCATATCTTGAAAACGACGCATGGGACCCACTTCACTTTTTAGGTGATGACTATACACCTCTTACAGAGAGGATTTATAGTGAAAAACCCGTCAGCAAAGTTTGCGAAAAAAAAAAATTCAAAAACATTGGAGCACTCCCTGGGTTCTCAGTAACGCTCTGTGGAATATTTGCAGTATATATTTTTTCATAATCTAGAAACAAATATAAGGAGACGTTTTCGATTTGTTGCAAAATATTTTTTTTCAAAAAGTTATGGCCATTTAATTTTAATTTTATAGGAACATTTTGTTTCCCAAAATTAAAATGGCCATAACTTTTTTGAAACAAAAATATTTTGTAACGAATCGAAAAACGTCTCCTTATATTTGTTTCTAGATTTTGAAAAAAAAATATACTGCAAATATTCCACAGAGCGTTACTGAAAACCCAGGGAGTGCTCCAGTGTTTTTTGAAAATTTTTTCGCAAACTGCTGACGATTTTTTCACTATAAATACTTTGTGTAAGATGTGTATAGTCATCACCTAAAAAGGAAGTGGGTCCCCATGCGTCGTTTTAGATATGGCTAACTAAATTATCACGCACCGCCACTGGCAGGAGGTATGCAATTTATTTAATGCAAAATATCCAGATAACCCTATCACCCAATCTACAGTTAGTAAGATTGAGTCCAAATTTAGAGAAACTGGTAATGTTAAAGATCTACCAAAATCAGGACGTCAAAAAATTACTCAAGATAAAAAGATTGACATTGTGTTAAGGGTGGAAGAGAACCCTCAGAATACCTCTACACAAGTTGCCTCAGAAAATGAAGTTAGTCAGACGACAGTTCTAGTATCCTGAGGAAATAAAACTATCATCCCCACAAATTTCAGCTTGTGCAAGAATTCAACTAAGACGAATTCGATCGGCGACTGCAATTCTGTGAAACTATGTTGAATCTTTGTCAAACAAATCCAAATTTACACCAGGAAATACTTTTTTCCGATGAGGCCACGTTTTGTCTAAACGTCACACTGAACCGTCAAAATTGCAAGTATTGGAGTCGGACGAATCCTCATTGGATCATCGAAGTACATACTCAACATCCGCAGAAATTAAATGTGTGGGTCGGAATAGTCGCAAACAGAATAATAGGGCCTTTCTTCTTTGAAGAAGCTGTCACAGGAGAAAGATATCTGGAGTTCTTGCAAATGATCTAGTTTCAGCGCTTGCAGTAATTTTGCCAAACGAGAATGATCCTGACATTCCAAATAACACACTCTGGTTTCAGCAAGACGGAGCACTCCGCATTAGACGTCATCTTTATATTTAATATTTAGACGTCATCTTTCCTCAGAGGTGGATTGGCAGACGAATACCGATAGAATGGGCCGCGAGATCCCCAGATCTTACGCCACTTGATTATTTTTTTATGGGGTTATTTAAAATCAAAAGTTTACTGCAGAAGACCACACAATTTAGCCGAACTACGAGATCGCATTAGAGATGAAATGGGATCCATTACTCCGGAAGTCATTCAGAATGTACAAGAAGAATTTGTACACAGGCTTGCATATTGCCAAGAAGTTGATGGAGGGCATTTCGAACACTTAATTTAAAATTGCATTTGCTTATTAAAGAAATTTTCGTTTATTTATTGTGAAAAATATATTTTTCATTTTGTAACATTCAATTGTCCTTTACTCAAAAATTTCGTTATGTAAGGTGGCAACATTTTTATACCGTTAAATCGATCAATGAAAGGGTCTCTCAAATTAAATTAAAAAAATAGAGAGTTGCCATTTGAAAAATCAGTTGATGACGTTATTACTCAAAAACAAATGATATCTGAAAACAGATGTTCCCTCAAAAATGTGTGTTTTTATTAAACAAAATCGATCTGTTCGAGGATTTCTTCCAAAAATGTTTTATTTCACATTTACTGAATTTATTCCATACTTTAGGCGTGCACTGTATATATATACATATATAAGTTGGCCGAAGACCAAGTTATAGTCTCTGTGAACTGAGGAACTAATTAGTATGTTACTGGAAGCATTTAAAAAAAATAATTTAAATTTTTTTTATAAAATACATACAGGGTGTCAAAAACTAGCTTGCCTAACGGAAACCCCGGATACTAGATGTGATTTTATGTTGATTTAACTTAATTTATCTTAATAAAAAAATGCATCCTAAGGGAGATGGAGCTCTTTGAAGATAGTGCTTTCAAAATTTTTTTTAAATATCTCAAAAAGCTCACAATGCCACAATGACTAAGTTTCTAATAACAAATCTGTCACTGTAAATAATATTTCTCGTTCGCCATCAAAAACTTGGAACGTTTAAAGTATTTTATTAATAGCATTAATGTGCTCCTGTTTGAAATCTGTCGAAGCCAACGTTACTTAATTTAGAGTTAAAATTGACTGTTCTCGAAAACGGTGCGGTGTGTGAGAAAAGTGTTCAAAAGGTCCAAAGTAGAAAGAGGTCAAGAAGTCGAAGATGAAAAAAATTATAATTAAAAATGTATGTTGGACAACCACCCCCTTCCTCAAGTGGGGCGCTTCTGATCGCAACAGAGAAATATTATTAGATGCTTAGTCATTGTACCAAGTTTGAACTTTTTAGATATTGGCTTTTTTTATTTATTTTAAAAAATTAACTTGAAAGCGCTATTTTCAAAAAGTTGTAGCTTCGTTAAGGAGCATATATTAAACTATATCAGGTTAAATCGATATAATATGACGTCTAGTTTTCCGTATCCGTTTCATTAGAGAGTTATTTCCCTGTACATATGAGATTGTTTCTATTTCGTATTTTGTATTCGTGATATACATATGTACGTAGGTCCTAAGTGTGAATATACATAAATAGAATAGATAATAGAGCATTCACTTGTAGAAAAACATTGAGCATGCATGTAGACAGGTGTGAAATGCTCGATGCGAATAACGTTTTTTTATTATTGCAGCTCGATGTTTCCTTACAAGTAAAGCGAGCTATTACAGACTTGAGCATTTGTTTGTAATGTATAGAGACATAAAAAAAAACGTCATCAACTCTGTCTATGAACGAGAGAGATGGAAATAGCGGGCATGTCTAAGCTTTTCGGTTATGTCAAACTTTTGACAAGTGACTGTCATAATTTGTAAAATAAACAATGGCTGTCATATGATGTGACAGTCTTGACAAGTAAATAAGGTTATAAATTCGATCAACTTTGTTCTCGGCCAACTTTGATGACGTTTTTTTTGGATGTCTCCATATATTCTATCGAACGGTACATTACAAACAAATGTTCACAAGATCAACACAATATGAACGAGCAACGTCTGGGAAACAAGATTTAAAGTGATTCGAGAACAATGAAATCAGTTCTTGGTCTTAAGCAAATAATAAAAATGATAAGTTTTTAGAGGTATGGTTTATGCAAAATTCGCTTTTAGCTGTTTTATTGTGGTTTGTCAATAAATTAATTTGAATTATATTTTATTCTGTTTTTAAAATATGTAGAATTTATAATTTTTGCAAGTTATTATGATTGTATTCTTATATGTAGGTACAAACGAAGTAATCACTGACAACAACAAAAGTTTATACATATGTATGTATGTGTTAACGAAATGAACGATTTAGACGAGTTTATATAATTACGTACAAAAAGTACCCGGAAATTTGAATTTAAATGAACCGCTTAAAAGGAATCGGTAAAATGTTTTTTCTTCAGGTTAATAGCCCCTTCCTTAGTCACCAAGCCTGTTTAGAGCGCGATTTGCCACTCAGTGTGTTTACAGCAGCTGTTAGTAATAGACGACCTCAAGTGTGCTCGGCGAATTGTACACTGGAAAAAACAGTGGAATAACGCGTAACTGGAGACAAAACATGGGTCCACGAGTACGAAAGTCATCAAGCATCGGAATAACGCTATGATGATGAGCAGAAACCAAAAAAACGCGCCAAAGTTGGTCGAAAGTGAAGGTGATGCTGACGGTTTTTTTATTATCGAGGCGTGGTACATTCGAATTCCTTCCGGAAGGACAGACGGTTAATAAGGAGTATTATATTGTCATTTTCAATAAAGCCAAAGTCAAAATTTAAAATGTCAAGTATCCGTCGGAAATGGCTGGAATTGTGAAAGGAAAATTCTTGGATTTTACACGACGACAAAGCACCATCTCACCAAGCTATGATTGAGACCGAATATAAGGCCATAAACTTAATACATACGATTGACCAACTACCGTATTCACCGGATATGGCTACGTGTGATTTTTTTATTTCCAAAACTAAAACTGCCACAACGGGATTGCCGCTTTGAAACGATAGAGGCCATCAAACAAAATTCGCTGACGGAGCTGAAGGCGATAGCTTAGGCGGCCTATGGTCGGTGTATGGAGGGTTAGGTTAAACGTTGGCATAGCTGTATTTCACTCGATGGAGCCTACTTTGAAGGGGAGAAAATAAATTGATGAATAAATAATGTGCTTTTTACAATTTCCGTGTACTTTTTGTACGTAGTATACATCAACTACCAAATCACAAAATTTGCGGGTAAAAATTATTTCAAATCTGCGTAATGTGGGTTATGTCCATGGTATGCGTTTATTCAGATTGGATAATAGTGACTAAATGACTAGTCAGTGCTGCCAGATCTTATCTTTGTTGGTAGATCTATCGCTAAAACGGTAAATTTGGCAGCACTGTGACTAGTTCAGATGCAAGCAACTTTTTAAGATATGCACGTTATAAAAAATTCGCTAACCAGTGCGTGAACTATTCCAAGAACTCTTTGTTGGATCAACTTTAATGTCTGTAAAATTTAAAACCTGTTCATACTGCTACTGGATGTTCTATCACAAGTGAACCTCTACTTTGTCAGTGTAATGTGAGATTATAACCTTGCGAATGCTCATTAATATTACGTCGATCTAGTTGGCATTTGCTTGTTTGTCGTGTACATTTCGCTAGAATCTAGAACGTTCCCTTAACAAACAAATGCTCAAGTCTCCTTGCACAACGTTTCCCCGGTATTTGCTGAAATTTTGAATCAGACACGAGTAATCATAATTTGAAAACGAACAGATACAGTGTTTGGTTCGTTTCGCATGCATTTCGTGTAACATCGCAATAAAAAAAATACGTTACAATGTAGTTAACTATTTGCTATGGACTAGTTCTGCATTTTCATGTATATTTTTGAGGTATATGAAATCATACATCGACATGCACTTCTAATTTCATGCAAATAGAAGAGAAGAAAATAGAATACAGAAAAAAATTGCAAGAAGTGTAAAACAGACACCGTCACACAACTGACACAAAAAGTGATAAGCTGACATGATATGATTCACTGGACATTGTATGTACAGCATTTCAACGGTCGATTTTAGGTTCGGGATAATAAGGAATATTAATTCCACATGTGGCATTTTGTATATACATACAGTCAGTATGAGACAAATACTTTAAAGAAAAAGTATACAAACAAAGGAAGTTTTTTTTAAAGAACTGCTATTTACATGCTTTGTATTCAATACAGAAAAAAGTAGCCAAGTTGGAAATTCATAGCAGATTCGTTCAGATACAAGGAATACATTTTTGTATGAACTCCTACAAATCAAAGGGAATATTAGTAACTGGTTAGAAGGAATTGATGAAGATAAAAAATGTATAAAACCAATGAACAGTAAAACACAATTATATACAGATTTATATACAGTTGAATATTCAACACAGACACCTACACGATGAATAGTCCGGTCAAGTTAGCCCTAAAAATAGGGGTACCCTTGCATAAATTCCCAAGAAACTGAAAATTGACGTGAACGTTAGCTATACCATTATAATGAAGTTGTGAAAAGTCCCCATCGATCCCGTGCGTGCAAAAAATTTTATGCGAGGTCAAAGTTCGTAAAAATGAGTTTTTTGGATTTTTTTTAGCGAAACGGCTAGTTTTATGATAAAACTAACTTTCAATTCTCTACAAAAATGGTCCTTACACTTTTTTTCCTAAGATTCACCATTTCTGAGAAAAAGCCATTCTAAAGTTATATTCTCCATAATATGCATGACTACGTTACCTATGTACATTATGGACGTATAATATGAGTAAACTATTAGTCTGCGTGACTAGTACATTAATATTGAATGATAATGACTTTATGATGTGATATTAACAGTGATATTCCAGAGTCATTGACTTATTTTTGGAATACATTATTTTAAAAAATAAACGACTTAATTTAGAGCATTTAAAATTAGTCTGTACTAACATTAGTCATAGTATTGTGACATTTGTAAAAGTGACATTTGTGACAGCTGACATTTATTAAGTTTTATAGTTTACATACTTAGTTTATTTAGTTTATACACACTAGTTATTAGTAAAGAATTGTATGGAATGACATATTGAATATTCTGGATGTCAAAAGAATTTTATAGAAGTGTAGAAACTATAAATACTGGTGTTGTTGCTAGGGTAGAGTAGTTATTATGTTTTGAATGACATGGTTAAGACCCACGAGTTATAGATTGTTAAATAAACGTGTTTAAATGGGAGAAGTGATTAATTTGAAGAGAAATTCGTAACATTTTGGTGACAGCGGTGGGATTATCGAAAAATTTGTGTCTGAAAATCAAAGGGACTGGGACAAATTGGTGCCTCTGTTCTTGCTGTCGTATCGAAGTTCCCAGCATGAGTCAACTACCTACACTCCGTATATGCTGACCTCTGGAAGAGAAATGAAGCTGCCTACTGACCTCATACTTGGCCGTCCCCTAGAAGAAAATCAGGAACGATCTCTGCCCGAATTTGTGGAAGACTTGCGAGAGAGATTGAACCGGATCCATCGATTTGCCAGCGAGAAGCTGAAAATGCACAGCGACAAAATGAAACAGCGCCTCGATACTACATCAACAGAGACTGCGTTTAAGCCTGGTGATGCAGTATGGTTGTACGCCCCAAAAAGGACGAACGGAAAAAGTCCAAAGCTTCAGAGCAACTGGGAAGGTCCGTACACCATAATAAAGAAAATCAACGACCTGGTCTACCGCATCCAAGAAGCAAGCCGAAGGTGGTCCATCTGGAGAGACTCGCAAGATATACAGGACATAATCCACCCGACTGGTTTGTCGTCGAGGATCCACCGTCTAGGACTGAAGACAGTGTTATTCGGGACGAATAACCTTAAAGAGGGAGCAATGTGACATTTGTAAAATAAATGTAAAATGTAAAAATAAATTGTATCAGCTGCACCTGAAGGGTCCGAATGATCGGAGATCATAATCAGGTTAGGAGCATTTAGCTCTCATATGCTGAGAAACGTGTGCATATTATGGAGAATATAACTTTAGAATGGATTTTTTCTCAGAATGGTGAATCTTAAAAAAAGTGTAAGGACAATTTTTGTAGAGAATTGAAAGATCTACAATTTTTGTCTGAGCTATTTTTATCATAAAACTAACCGTTTCGCTAAAAATCCCAAAAACCCATTTTTGCGAACTTTGACCTCGCTTAATATTTTTTTGCACACACGGGATCGATGGGGAATTTTCACAACTTCATTATAGTGGTATCCCGAACCTTCATATCAATTTTCAGCTTCATGGGAATTTATGCAAGGGTGAATGTCTATTTTGACGAGTAGAAAGTATTTGCAAAAACATTTTTAGAAAAACTGTACAGTATTTTTCAAATATTTTTGTCAATGTTTTTGTCAATATTTTTTTTCTGAAATGACATTCTTACAAGAGAGCACATATTTAAAATCTAAAAATGACAAATTTGTTTTTTTTACTTCTCTGATTTTACTTCTAAAACATTATGATAAATATTTATAGATTATTTTATGTTGAAACCAAAGACCGACACAACGATAGTTGAACAAGACATAAGTACGTGTAAGCGCAAAAATATTGCAGATTATGTATTTACATATGCACAGTTAGCAAAATCCAATGTTCCGTCGGTAAAGTAAGAATTCATTGGTTAGCTGGAAGGGCTACAAACCAATAACATCATACCCTTCACGATGGTGGGCGGGGTCACCGTGATAGATGACTTGCCAACACTGTATATAGTATAGATATATTAATCAGTATGTAGCTAGTGAGTATGTATCTAGTTTAGCATTCATAATTTTATGCTTTTTGATATGTAGGAGTTCAAATATGGTTTACAAGAAAAAAGCAATTTTCTTGTTTTTACGCTTCATAAACCAAATTTATCAACTACCTATGAGTGTCTATACCGGATGTTTTTTATTTCTTGGTTAGCATGTATTTCAGTTTTTTGAGGAAAAATATTAGATTAGACAAGAAGAAAATTAAGACTATGTTAATGTATTAAAAAAATAAATAAACTCTCATAAGAGATTTATCAGTTCCCTGTTCCCTGTAAAATAAATTGTTGAAAATACATCTCAGGGTCATTTTAATTCGATCAGAAAAAGTCTACTTGATATCTGTATCTCATCTGATAAAAATGTTGAAATCAAAAAATTGTAATATCTGCATTAAAAATCCAAAGAATCCTGGTTACGCAAACATTTAAAAAATCGAGTATACCTGTACAATACAGTAATAGCAGTACACACACACATAACAATGGTGGAACTAATAGGTGCACAACTTATGAGAGTTTTTAATTTAGTTAATAGTTAATATATATTTTTTAAATTATATCTCCTGAAATAAGTGTTACACCTTTCGGCTAAAAAATGGGCCATATGGAATTTCTCTCAAAAAAAAAACGTATCTTTTTTTATGTTTTTCTGTCACCACGTTAAAAGGGTGTACAAAGGGCACCGGAAATAATGTGTATGAATTTGCTCGAGGCCGCCATTGGTCACTTATTCCACCTGGAAACAAAATGCCAAACAAGGCCTAATAAAGATAATTATATTAGCGATATTGTAGCGATATTGTTTGCCGGTTTTGTGTATAGGTACGTATATGCAAAAATGTTGGCAGGAAGTGAGTCGAAAATGACCACAGTATTAAACATGGATTAGCTTTGTAAATGGTTAACAGAATTAACTCCTTTTGCACTCTAAAAACTTGTTTCTGGCCGTAAATAAGATATAAGCTACATAACAGACAACCCCATATTTATCCCTTAATTTTAATCCACGAAAAATACCGTTAAAATTTTAAACAAGAACCGAAAAGAAAATTAAAAACACATGACATACAAAACATGTTTGTAAATCCCCAGCATTCGCCATTAGAACTTCGTCAGTCAATCAGTCAATATCTGACGGCAAATGACAATTACTGATCAGGACATTATTAACTAAAAGGTCGGCGTATTTTGTTTCTCTAGCTCGCACATCAGTTGTCACATTTTTTGGAAAACAAAGGCGGTATAACAAACTCTTATCAGAAGTACACGGAAAGTTATCAAAACCTTGTCTTTCTTTGAGACGTCACCACGGGGTATCTTTGTGACGTAAAACTCCTTCCACTTTTCATAATGCGCCGACTATTAAGTCAATAAACCGCGGACGACGAGAGCATAGGGTGGTGTTTGAAAGTCTTTGGAGATATCACCCTCTAGTGTGTTTAAATGGGACTAGATATGACGTGGGAACCATTCTCTTTTCATGAGCTTACCGGACTTTCCATTAGGGTATTTTTGGGGAAGGACATCTGGTAGTCGCCGACTTTGTCGGACCCATTAGAATATTTACACCTCATTAAGACACATAAAGGGCGATATCTCCAAAGTAACACCACTGTATGTTATCCTGTCAAAAACCCTATTGGTTCACTGCTATATGACGTTACTTAACGTTATGTTACGGCCACTATATGACGGCACCGCTATCCTAGGAAACCAAATTTTTAATTCCATATTTGACCGTTGTTGAGGTACAAAGGCCTAAAAGTTTTCAAGCTAACGAAACACTTGTATTAACAAATCAAGAACGCAAAATCGAATTAAGTTTGCATTTGGTATACCTCTCAAATAACTCCTATAGTATTATAACATCAGTATCAGCTACAGTTGATAATGAGCATGGCCATTTTTTAACTTTTTTGTTTCAAGGTTTTCGAAATTATTTATATTTCATGATTACACAGCTACACAAAAAAATCCTGAATATTGACCTTAGTACCCCCATGTATTTTTCGACGCTGAATTCGAATCCAACCTCAAAAAAGTCAATACACCCTCAAAATTTTGAGATGCAGTGATAAACGCCTCTAAAATAGAGTAAAATCAACCGTGATATGTGATGACAAGAAGTACGTGCAGAAGTTACTCTGATCTAAAACCATTAATTTACGTAGGTTGGTTATTTTAGATAGGTATAACTATTGTCAAGACAAGAAATTTATTCTAACGGTGAAAATCGAGTAAAATAGGGGTTGAAAGGGGTAAGAAATGAAAATTTGACAAAATACGCAATTTTTATTCCAAGAATATATTTCTAGGGGTTTTCGAGGTTGCTGATTTCAAATGTCAACATGCCAAAAGCAGAAAATGTACCCCAGAGGTAAAAATCGAGTATAACAGGGGTTGAAGGGGGTGCGAAAATGTGACAAAATAAACAACTTTTATTTCAAAATTATATTTCCTGGAGTTCTGGAGATTGCTGATTTCAAATTTTAACATATCCATAGCATGAAAGTGTAACTAGCAAATATCAATATCAAGTTCAATATCAAGTGTAAAAATTGAGCAAAATAGAGGTTGAAAGGGGGTGCAAAACGTTAATTAAATAATATACGTAACTTTTACGCCGAAAGTCCGTTTCCAGGGGGTTTTGAGGTTGCTGCTTTAAAATCTCAATATGCCAAGAACAGAATATTTTTTGCGGACAGAAAATCCTGCATAAAAGAGTGTAAATTTAATACATTACGCAATTTTTTTCAAGGAAGATGGAATATTCACATGATGGCTGACTAATGTTGGTCAATGAAAAGAGAGACGAATGACGTGCATAGAAGACAACGTGTGAGAAGATCGTTTGACGATGGAAATTATAGATATCACAAGAAACGTTAGAATAACATTCAGTTCATTACGACAGCCATGATTTTAAGAAAAAAAATTGCGTAATTTATTAAATTTACACTCTTTACACTCACATTTCCTGATTTTGGCATGTTGAAATTTGAAATCAGCAACTCGGAAACCCCCAGAAATAAATTCTTGGAATAAAAATTGAGTATTTTGTCAAATTTTCATTTCTTACCCCTTTCAACCCCTATTTTACTCGATTTTCACCCTTAGAATAAATTTCTTGTCACATGACAATAGTTATATCTAAAATAACCAACTTACGCAAACTAATGGTTTTACATCAGGAGTAATTTCTGCATGTACTTCTTGTCATCATAAATCACGGTTGATTTTACTCTATTTTAGAGGCGTTTATCACTGTATATCAAAATTTTGAGGGTGTAGGTATTGACTTTTTTGAGGTTGGATTCGAATTCAGCGTTCGAAAATACATGTGGATACTAAGGTCAATATCCAGGATCATGACTTTTTTTGTATAGCTGTGTTATTAGACCACTGTCGTTTCCCTAGTTTGTGACGATAAGCATGCTATTGTTTTAATTATCACAGGATGTTGTGACCTCTAAATTCATTGATGTCATGTATGCTACTTCATTTAGAAATACTCCGTACATCTATTTACCATGTGTAGGACGTAAGTAAATATATGTTGTCACTGACGCAAAAATTATCCACTGCCAACTTCTACAAAATTAAACGCGAGTGCGAGAGATACGAATGCGAGCGGACTCACAAACATTATTTTTGGTATCCCTTCTACCAGTGGCGGTGCGTGATATTTCAGTTAGCCATATCTTGAAAACGACGCATGGGACCCACTTCACTTTTTAGGTGATGACTATACACCTCTTACAGAAAGGATTTATAGTGAAAAAATCGTCAGAAAAGTTTGCGAAAAAATTTTCAAAAAACACTGGAGCACTCCCTGGGTTCTCAGTAACGCTCTGTGGGATATTTGCAGTATATTTTTTTCATAACCTAGAAACAAATATAAGGAGACGTTTTTCGATTTGTTGCAAAATATTTTTTTTTTTCAAAAAGTTATGGCCATTTTAATTTTAATTTTATAGGAACATTTTGTTTCCCAAAATTAAAATGGCCATAACTTTTTTGAAACAAAAAATATTTTGTTACAAATCGAAAAACGTCTCCTTATATTTCTTTCTAGATTATGAAAAAAAATATACTGCAAATATTCCACAGAGCGTTACTGAGAACCCAGGGAGTGCTCCAGTGTTTTTGAAAATTTTTTCGCAAACTTTGCTGACAGTTTTTTTCACTATAAATCCTTTCTGTAAGAGGTGTATAGTCATCACCTAAAAAGTGAAGTGGGTCCCATGTGTCGTTTTCAAGATATGGCTAACTGAAATATCACGCACCGCCACTGCCTTCTACAACCTTTTAACAAGGTGACAGATAAAAATACAGAATTGAACTCTTTTGCAGCCGCCTCTTAGAAGATTAGGCATACTTAGACACCCTCGTCTGGCTCCAAAATCGCCTCCTTCTCGGGACGGCCTTACTCTTATCCGGGCATCTACCCGGTAGATACTCGGGTGATCTTTCGCGTACTGACCTGTATGACGGGGTTCTCTCCGGGCCTGTAGACGACGTTGTGCAGCGGTCGCTTCCTCCCCACGTAGTTCACGCACACGAACTCCAGCAGGGACGCGTAGATGAAGCACATGCACACCCCGTCCCACACGTTCATCGCAGTGAGGTTCGACACGACGGGCAACGTTGAACGGAATCCGTTCGAGGTGGTGAAAAAATTGAGCATTGTGGTCACACCTGAAAATTAAATGCGTCCTTCTCACGGTGGGGAAATAATAATAATACTCACCCTATAATTACTCCGAAGAGTAACCCCTTAGGTCCTCTCAGGGACCTGTGCGGGAAGGAGTGGCTATTATTATTATTTGCCATGGCGCACTGGGAGCGACTTAAGATTATTTCGGTAACGCATTTGCTTTACAGTTCTGAGGAAACCCAGAAAACTCAGAACATTACCAAATCTAGGGCATGTGCGGTTGGATTGGCATCTATGCATCCACACCTATACACTAGTGTATTGGTGGTTGCATATCAAGCCCTGACGGAGAAAGCGATACAGTTAAAAATCGCTACCCCGGCTGGGACTTGAACAACGCGCACAGAGGTATGGCGACTGGAAAGACGGCGCTTTAACCCACTCGGCTACCCGTGCCCTACCGGGGTAGCGCCACGGAACAGCTCGGAACAGCTAAACAAATGCCGCCGGAACAGCTCGGAGCCGGCCCGACTCAAGGTTCTGTTCGCGGGGCACTCGTGATTAAGTATGTATGTAGACGGCTTGTAAATAAATGTTTTTGAATTTTGATTACAATTTCGATTCAAATACAATATTTTAATTTGGACCGAGAATGAGCCGTTGCCGAATAGCACTACCTGGCTAACGAACGAACTGTGTCACACGACTTTTCGAAACTGATCTGACTTTTTTAGAAAAGAACGTTTGTTAATGCAAGTTTATCCTTTTTATATTCTCCTAAATGCTGATATTTCAATAAAGATTTCTTGGAGACGTTCATCATAATTTTATAGGTTGGCAGTTCTTGCATTAACACCACAAGAGTCCTTTGTTTCATAGTTGAGATAAGTCGCGTAGTTAAAATTATATAAAGTTTCAATGAATAAAGGTAATATGAGCTTATCTCAATGAATGTTATCTACACAATATAGTTACTTATTTTAATCATAGTCGGTGTTATAATCTTATATAACATGTATTATTTCTCTATTCACTTGCTTATTAGAGTAAATATGAGAATATACTAGATAAATATTGTTGAACAATAGTTAGACAACACACGAGTTGCTACAATGTGCGCGTATTACTCAACAGTTGCGCCGCTGTTGACGATCTGTTGAATTAACTCGTCCCCGAGGCGGTACTTTAATAGAAATGTAGTTCAACAGTGTGTCAACAGCGTCGCCAGTGTAGTTACGTACATCGTCTCACATTTTGGCACCTACTGAACGAACACATAGCTATTATAAAGGTAGGTCGATGTTTCCGAATAATTTGTCAACTTCTGGTAGGTGTGGTTCGCTAACTTCCGGACAACTGTTGTTCAAGTATTGGTCAACAACTTAGTATGTCCTACCTTATTAGATAATACACCTGTATCGTTTTTTTTCAAGTCAAATTCAAACCTCAATTTACCAGGACTGTGTATATCCATCATATTGATTGAGGATGACGTAAGTATTGCTATGTTTATGATTGAATTAGTAAAATCTGTATAACTACAAATTGTAAGTATACCGATTTTTAATTATAAAATCTTCAGATTATTAGGTACTAGGTACTCTTACAGTACCTCGAAATATTGATTCTGAAGAAAATTTTGTAGTAGTCCTCTAAAGTTTGAACAATTTATACGCTATTTCAGTCTTAGTTGCCAATATATTGAGCTAGTACATTATATTTGATCCATGTTGCAAGTACGCATCAAAATCTAAACGATATTTAAGACATGGAATCAGATATTTACATAAACCTAACTCTCATATTACCCATCAATATTTTCTTTACTGTGATAAATAACAATTTTCAACAGCGTTTAGAATATGTATGTGATTTACTAAATAAAAAACATTTCTTAGTTTTAAAAATCTGATGCAGTCTACATTCTATGTTATATGCATACATAATATATGCATATCTTCAGGGCTATATTTTGAGGTTTAGTTTTATACAGGGAATGCGTGTAGTATAGATAAATAAATGGACTGGATTGGATATTTATTGGTAACAATTTAAAAATGAAAAAAGCGCTCAAGACAAATTTAAACTTGTCACCTAAGGATTAAGGATACTTGTATATGTAAGGATAATGGTTTGTTTACTTACCGATCATTACTCTAGCAGGCACTGCGTTCCATTCTAACCAAAAAGTTATAAACGACGACGTCACTAATATTATACCCGGTATAAATACTGTTGTGAAATAAAAAGCACGATCTCTCGTGAACATCAGCTCTACCATCAGGCAGCTGTAGTTGCCTAAAACAAGAAAGGAATGTAAATAGGTAACCATGACATATAAATAAAAAGTCGTTCTATAAAAAGTTTTATTTCTTACTTTGTCCACTTCCGACAGTAAACTATTTATATGTCTGTAATATTTATCTGTAATATTTTGTTTGAGAAAGCAAAAACAGACAATACATATTGTAAACCTGAATTGACAGTGACACCGAATTCTATGCGATTTTCATATTATAAGAAAACGCTGGCATTCCATGTCTACAGTGAAGAAGCTCCTCCTGCTCTTCAGTAATACCACCTTCTGCGAAACAATTGGGTGGTTATTGCTCAGGTCACACTCCATAAGCTCCAGATACCAGTCGCACAGTAGAGAAAGTAAATATCATAGTAGAGAAAATTACATATTTTTTTAGGGTTTGTGGAAGAATTATAAAAACTAAATGACAACTCGGTCTTTTTTATGAACCTACAAAAATATTTTCTTAGAGCAAGTGATATTCCATTAAAAAAAAAGTAAATAATCTCGTGTTAAGTATATTTTTCAAACCTGTATGGAGTTATATACATGTGGTCTGGAAAAAAGGTCGAAAGCCATACATAACTGCGATATTTGATGTCCGATATTAAAAAAAAATAATAATGACTTGTGAAGTACTACAAACACATATTTTTAAACCCTTAACCTTTCTTTTAAACGACGAACGAAATCAGCCATAACTCGTTCAAGCATATTTTGGGGAATAGCTTCAATTTCTTCTTGGACTTCAATTTCTTTAATCTCGTATAGAATTTGCTATTTAAATTCCCAAAGGAAAAAGTCGGGGATGGTAATGTCAGGAGATATCGCCAGTCAATGCCGATCACCATTTCAATGATGATACAACACACCAGTCACTTTTGGTGAATGTAATGGTCTTCCACAAAGACATGAGTTTTTTGTAGCCCAGTAACGAAAATTGTGTTTATTTACTATGCCTTGTAAAGTAAAGCGAGCTTCATAACTCATAAAAATACGTTGTGCGATATCTGGTTGGCTATTCAATAACTCCAAAAAACTCCGACAAAACTCAATAAGGCACTGCTTATCTAATTCAGTTAACCTCTGTACTGCTGCTAATTTGTATGAATGGAATGTCATCTTGTGCAAAATTCTTCGAGTACTTGATAGAAAAACGTTGCACGTCGTCTCACTGATCAACTTGGACAAAGAAAAATCTATTGTCTCACTAGCTCTTCATTTTCAGGATTACATACAGATCACCTCCTGTCAGTTGTTTTTCTTTTTTCAGGTGACTCAGTGTTTTAATATTTATGCAACCAATATGCAACCTCCTCATTTAATTAATAGTATTAATTTTTGCGATTGAAAATTATTTAATTTTCTATGGCTTTTTAAAACTGGACAAACATTTTGGCTCTCACTGTACTATATTCAAATATGGGCCTTTACAAAACACTAGCAGTTTTTGGTCACGAACTCTTGATGAACTGAATCCGATCTTGTTAGAGTCCAAAGTCGACTCTAGTCAACTCAAGACACGAGACTCAACATCCTCCAACCCTAGCTGTTTTTGATCCATCCTATAAAGTATATAGAAACGTCTGCTGTCTGCTCCACCGAATTCTCAATTTATCTATCAATTACTACCCGCCGGCGCGGCGTCTGAAAGAACAAGGATGATGAATGGGCCTTTTACTGGAAAATCTTAAATGTAGGTCATTTTCGGGGGAACATTACGCTTTTGAAATTTACACTTTTAAAGCGAAAAGGTCAAAGGGTTGGGGCGCTCTCGACGATTCTCATCAGACAGCATCGCATGATAAATGGAAATGAGATGAAACGAGAAGAGTGAATTTGTTGGCCCCTGAATGATCCTTTATAGGCATAATTTACCTCCGATTTTTAATTAAGATGGGTCTAATTTACTGAAACGGGTTTCGTTAATATCAGATATTTATTAGAATACGAGGTGTGTAAATTTAGTAATGAGACTGGCAATGCACCGCTCGATCTAGCAACACTGCGGAGACGGGACTTGAAAAGGCGGGAGGTTAACATGTAATGCACCTTCGGTACAAGTTTGAACTTATTAAAGTCATTCGTTTGTTCTTTGTGACTGTTTTCGTAACCCCGTTTTAAAAATGAGTGACGTTAATTTTGAGCAATGGCGTGCTGTCAGGTTTTGCTTCAGACTTGGACACAGCGCAACGGATACTCTTGCAAAACATCAACACGCTTACGGAGACAATTCTCTGGTTTAAGGTATTCTCAGAAGGAAGAGAGTCGATTGAAGATAAACCATGCAGCGGAAGGCCTTCATCTTCAAGAACCGATGAAAATGTCGATAGAATACAGGATCTTGCGTGTTCAGATCGTCGATTGTCGACAAGAATGATCGGGGAAGAGTCTAATTTGAACCACACCACTGTTTACCAGATTTTGACTAACTATTTGGGGATGAGAAAAATCTGCGCAAAAATGTTTTCAAAAAAACCTTTCGCAGGAAAAAAAGGACATCAGGAGAGAAAGGTGTCTTGACTTTTGGAATCGATTGAAAATGATCCCCATTTTATGGAACGTATCATTACTGGTGATGAGACTTGGGTGTTTGAGTACGACAAGGAAAGCAAGCGCCAAAGCATTGAATGGCACACTTCAAGCTCTCCAAGACCCAAAAAAAGAGTTTGTGCCGGTTATGACAATGCGCCTTGTTACACAGCCATTTCAGTAAACGAGTTTTTAGCCAGTAAAAACATTCCTGTGGCTCCTCAGCCTTCTTATTCGCTAAGTCCTTGTGACTTTTTTATCTTCCGAGATTGAAAAATCACCTCAAGGGACGTAATTTTGGAACCATAGAAAACATTCAAACGGCTGTAACCGACCAGCTGAAGGGTATTCAGGTATATATGAGTTCCAGCACTGCTATGAGGAATGGAAGAACCGTTTCCAGTGCTGTGTAGCTTCCCAAGGAAGTTATTTTGAAGGAGACACTACTGAATTGTAATTCCATTCGATTAAAAAAAATAAAATAAAAAAACAATCCCATTACTTAATTTGCACACGTCGTATACATCCGATGCCATCATATTAAGTTGTTAAAACGATGCTTTGTTTCTTATTTTGCTTATAATAATTAGTGCGGCTTCTGGTGCTTCTACTTTTGGATATAGCAAAACACTTTTCGAACGAAAGTTACACAACTTACCAGCTCTAACTAAGAATTTGCTATTAAAAAATAAAATTAATAACGCAAATTCGGAAAAATTACCTAACCTTACTTTTTTTAGAATTAAATCTGATAATCGTGGAATTATTGCAAAATCCGGTAAGTCCGAAAAAATAATTGTCGAGATATCTGACATTAACTTTTTTGTCAAAGGAAACATCTACTTTTTTCGTCAAACTATTTAGTTTAGGAAACACTAAAAAGTTCATTCAAAAGGCAATACAAATTGCATTGCAATTATTATTATTATTCTACTAATTTTTGGCTTAATAGTTCAGATATCTCTAGTTTGGTCAAATATGGACTTAAATGGTTTTTGCAGTAAGCCCACGAATCTGTTTTAAAATGTATTATTATCCCTTAAATATAAATATCGGTACCTGTCTAATATTTAAAATATATACTTATAGGTACCTACTAACCTAATATTTACTCTGATATGAATATGTAAACGTGTATGAATGACTATCTTTTTTTTATCTTCAAACAGTTTTTGGTATCGTTTTATAAATAAAGAGTAAGTTAAATTAGGTTAAACTGAATACCTACTTGAGATAAGTAAAAAATACCCTATAAAAAATCAGTGAGATGTATATAGTACATGAAATACAATAGCAAATAAATCGAAAACGGTTAACTTCATCGACATAAAACAAGTATATTCTTATTTGTGTATAATAGATATGAGAATAACATTTTCTATTAAAACTTTCGCACATACACTCAGAAAAAGTTATAACCAAAGTTATTTTTATCGATCAAGAGCACATTTTGTAGCGCCCTCTGGCGTCTACAGCAAAGTTAAGTACGGATTCGTTTTTCTCGTCCTAGAAAACCCCGAATTCAAATTTTCAAAGCAATTCTTTGAAAACCTAAAAATTTTAAGAATACTGAATCTAAAATTTTAAATTTAACGCCCTGTAACTTTTTTATTATCCACAAATGGACGGAGGTACGTTTGCCTACTCGTATATCGCACTATTTTGATGTAGGAATCTAGTCTTATTTTATATTTATTCTATATATTATCTTATTCTATATTTAATAATAACGTAGTTAATATATTACATGATTTTTTATTTTATTTGTTTATTTCATATGTGTAATTTGTTTCTTCTGCTTATTAGGGCACGTATAATATAAAAAATATATTTAATATTTTGTTTTAGGTATAATGCTGTGTGAGTAATACCTCTTTCAGAAAATTGCCAGGCATGACGAGGTGGCCGAGTGGTTAAGGCGTTGGACTGCTAATCCAATGGGCTCTGCCCGCGTGGGTTCGAATCCCATCCTCGTCGGATTTTTTTTCAATAATAAATATTTTATTTTGCGTTTTGCAAGAAACTGCCCAGTTCATTCTGTCTAAAAATGTGTTGAAACTAAGCACTAATGATTAACATTATGCCCTAGCGCTAAAGAAAATATGGGTTAAATTGTTTTTATTTTGCGTAAAAAATTCGGTTGTACGAAAAATATTGTATGCAACTCGTATGTTTTTTGATTTGTATGATTGTCGTTCATATGAGTAGGTCCAAAAAAGGTCACATTGCACACTTGTTGCATAAATTGCTATTTCAGCTAAAAAAAAAACGGTTTAGTGGTAATAATACATAGAAATCAATTATTGCCTTTTATAGTGCAGCACCAGTAGTGCTCATTTCTTTTCTAGTTGTAGCCGGGAACGCTTCAAGAAGTACAGTCAGTTATTGTTTGTTTGTGGGTATCTCATATACATATGTATCTCTGGAGTATGGTCGTACTACGTCGTATTACGTTCATTGTGCGCCTTCCTTAAAATATGAAGTGTGTATTCCTTAAAATATGAAGTGGAGGGAAATTCATACCTACTAAAAAAATACATACATATATACCATATGTTCAGTATTGTGCAATCTTGGATAATATGTACCCACTCCTACTATCTCTCCTCTCCGTTCACCAGGAAATCTCTCCTTCGTTCGCAACTAACAACTCCTCAATTACGTAGCGCAGTTCAGCATTATTGTCAGCCCTCATCTTCATATGTCGGTTACACAGTAATTACAACATACACTTTCTCACTTTTAGAATACTCCACAAACGAAAATTGCTCAACGAGTCTATTTATATTCGCATATAAGCATCCCCCTCGTGCAACCGCATCCTGTAGGGATGAATTCCCAAACCGCGACCGTGTTCCCCCATATATTTTAAAACGTACGCGGATTACACCCCAAAACCCGCATAGCCTAACTCGACGCCAGGCTTTCCATACTAATCCGGTTTGGGGAGGGAGAAAGGGCGTAGGTTAATCACGGGACAAATTAAACATGAACACTCACCCCTCCATATCGACTTCGGGGGGCAAATTGATGTTGAATTATTTATAAGGTAGGCGTTCAGAGTCGTCAGACTAGGCGACTTACGAAGAACGTCTTCGCCGTTTTTCCAGACGTACTTCATCGAGGACACCTCGTATGATACTGAAAAAGACACAGAAGAAGTGATAAGGTGTTTCCATGGTCCAGAATTATTATCATGTTGTAGAGCCAAAATGTCATGCGGAGTCAAACTAAGATCAATTTGGAGTCATCATCATTTTGGCTAATTTGCTCGAAGTGGTGACCTTGAAAATTTCAAATGAAAACATCTATTTTTGACCATGGATTCAGAGCGTGAAATACGTGCAGAGGTATTCATGTCATAGGGTCAAAGGAGATATTCATACATTTGGTAAATTTTCTCAAGATACTTACCTGAAATTAGCTTTACCTTAATTTTGACCTCTTCAAGGTCATTTGAAGGTCAACTTGAAATTTCAAATTCAAGGTCATTTTTTTACCCCGGATTCGGAACGATTTATGCACTATCAAAGAGGCCTTGGGATTGTCAAAATGGCTTTTGGGTCTACGATATGATAATAATTCTGAATGTAAAATTTCAAGGTCTTTTCGAATGCTGGGAAAATTAGGTGGAAATCCATTTGAAATTTTCAAGTTGACCTTAAAATGACGTTGACGGGTATAAATACAAACAACTTTTTTATGAGTAATTTTTCCAATTTCAGGTAACTACCTCGAGAAAATCAAACAAACTGATGATTAGCTCTATGTTGGTCTGACTCTGTCTGATCCTTTGCCCCCCTGATATAAATATGTCTTTGCATGTAAAATTTCACGCTCTGTCCGAATCTTGGGTGTTTCATAAATGGGTGTCTATTAAAAATTCTTAAGTTAACCTTCAAATGATCCTGAATGACACCACTACTTCAAGAAAATCGGGTGTCCCGTTAGTTTTTGTGTTGTTTATATATTTTATTATAAACAAAGTATATAATCATATCATAAAAAAATAAGTCTCATGAATAAAATAAAATAAGTAGACCCTGGCAATGTTCATATAGTTCATTTTTATTTCATCGCACAGTGTAAATGAAAACGAAAATGAAATGAAAATAATTAAAATAAAATCGCAATGAACAGTTATTGCAAAGTAAAGTTGTCTGAAACGTTTGCCCCACCCTATACTCATGTAGTACTCGTATATCTGACGTATTTTTTATTTGAATATTAAATACATAAATTTCTTCCTTTAACGAATGAATAACTGAACATAATTTTCTTCGTGACTTTGATGTAAAATTATCAAGGAAAATACTTACTACTCTCCATCGAAAATGTGCACTTCGGATCATCAAATGGAAATATATTTAAACTTCCTTGGCAGGATAATATTAGATGTCTCCTGAAAGAAATTGCATATAATTAGTTGTTAAACAAAATGTTTGGTTTAGTATGCGATAAATTTAATATACTCGGTAGGCAATAGTTCTTTCAAGTTAACTAATAATTCTTCAAACTTGTCAAGTTAACTAATTTTCCAGAATATTTGGCAGTACAATAGAGCATCGATTATCCGAACCTCAGTTATCCGAACGACACTTTAACCTAACCTCAAAATCCAACCGCCCCCCTCTTCTACGCCATGAGTGGCCTACACGACCAATAGTCCAATCAACGAGCGAAAGCCCCCATGTAAATTGGTCACTAATTGTTATCAGCAAACAAAAAATATGGTCGTATAGAGAAATAAATTCTAAGAAAGATAGCGTTTTTTGCGACTCGAGTTTTAATGGCGAACATAAAAAAAAAATTGCAAAAGTCAAAAAACGTTTTTTTGCAAATAAAAAAAAGTCCTAGAAAGTTAAATTAGAAAGTTGTAGGTCTTAAAAATGCGCGTCGAATGAGGTGTGAACGAAAAAAATCGGTTCATAAACATTTGAGAAAAATTTAAAAAAACGTCAAAATTCGCGTTTTCGAATTTTTGCTGTATAAATTCCAATTTTGTTTGAACAAACTTCTTGTTAACTAGAAATACATCCCAATACAAGCGGAAAATGACCTTTTTTTCAAAAATTCAAATAAGTTTTATTTTTTTCGAGTTATAACGATTTAAAAAAAAAGACATTTTCAAAAATCAGCTTTTACAGAGGCAAAAATGAACGTACAGAAACGATCGTGGGCTCATTTTATTCGCGAAGACTTGTAATTTCATGCTATTAAAAAACCAAACCGCTTTTATTTAATTTTTTGCATAAAAAAATACGTTGTAAAATTGTATAATTTTTTCGAACCGTTTTTTTTTTCGAATAACTTTTTTAATTTTGGTTTTACATTTTTGGCCGTTGCATATTTGAAAACTGGCATTCAAAACACGCATTTAAAAAAAAATTAAGGTCCTACGACCTCAAGGAGCCGAGATATATATATATATATATATATATATATTTAATTCGTGACAGCGCTGTATACGTCCGATTGACTTCATTTTTACACGAAATAGATCTAAAAGACTTTTACTTTCTTAAAAAAAATATTTCAAATCATTTCGCATAAATTAAGTCGAAATAATTGTTTGCGAAAGTACAACATTGGGTGCGGCACGCGCTAGCCAACACACGGCGACAGAGTGGACGGACACTCCGCTTAGGCGCATCGAAAACTAAACACGATTTCAAATCGATCGCGCTCGCAAAATTATCTTTTCCTCCGCTTAAAAAAAATTATCTCGGCTCCCTGAGGTCGTACGACCTTAATTTTTTTTTAAATGCGTGTTTTGAATGCCAGTTTTCAAATATGCAACGGCCAAAAATGTAAAACCAAAATTAAAAAAGTTATTCGAAAAAAACCGGTTCGAAAAATGATACAATTTTACAACGCATTTTTTATGCAAAAATTAAATAGAAGCGATTTGGTTTTTTAATAGCATGAAAGTACAAGTCTTCGCGAATAAAATGAGCCCATGATCGTTTCTGTACGATCATTTTTGCCTCTGTAAAAGTTGATTTTTGAAAACGTCTTTTTTTAAATTGTTATAACTCGAAAAAAATAAGACTTTTTTGAATTTTTTGAAAAAAGGATCATTTTCCGCTTGTCTTGGGCTATATTCGTAGTTAACAAGAAGTCTGTTCACACAAAATTGGAATTTATACAGCAAAAATACGAAAACGCCAATTTTGACGTTTTTTTTAAATTTTTCTCAAATGTTTATGAACCGATTTTTTTTGTTGACATCTCATTCGACGCGCATTTTTAAGACCTAAAACTTTCTAATTTAACTTTCTTGTATAGGACTTGAAGCTTTTTTTTATTTGCAAAAACCCGTTTTTTTGACTTTTGCGAATTTTTTTGGTTATGTACGCCATTAAAACTCGAGTCGCAAAAAACGTTATCTTTCTTAGAATTTCTTTCTCTATACGACCATATTTTTTGTTTGCTGATAACAATTAGTGACCGGTTTTCTCCCCGTTGATTGGGCTACAACGTCACATCGTCAGTGCGGGCGTTGTGCAGTGGTTGTTCTCTTTTCTTTTTGATGCACATTGAAGTGTAAAATAAATTTGTGTGTTTTATTAATGTTTGTTTGTTTGTTTATTTAATTATCTATGCACATTATTATGTACCTACACCCCAAATAGGTTTTTTTTAATTATCGGTTATCCAAAATATCAGTTGGGAACCACCCTGGTTCCCAATTAGTTCGGATAATCGATGCTCCACTGTACTCTATTTCCATTCTAAATTGAAAATAGGTAGAAAAAAGCAAGGTTGTCAGATATATTTTCTAAAATTGCTAAGCTCACTATACAAGTATACTTCATACTTCAGTAAACTGTTAGTTCGTGACGTTCTTAGAAAGCTAGTTTGGAAATATTAAAAAAAAATACATAGATTTAAATTTATTAGTTAGCATTAAAATAAAGCGTTTAAAATTGCTGGAAAAAATAATTATAAATTAAAACAACTTTATGTATGTTACTATACTTAAGAAAATTTTGAAGAGCCGGCAACGCTTCGCTATCTGGTTGGAAATCGCTGGCCGGTGATCCATTAGACTACACACGGGCAACGATCCAATAGACTATTGCGCTTTGCACCCAATAGATAAAATTATATAAATAGATAAAATATCCATCCAATAGATAAAATAGCTTAAATATTTATTCGGTCCACTGTGCCATAAAATTTTTACGACGTCGTTAAAATTATTTACGACTTTAGGAATTAGGAACTTAAACTACTTGTTTAAGACGCCAGTGACGTGTATTTCAGCTAGGTTTATTAACACAGACAATTTTTTGAGATTGTCTGGCTAAATGAGCATTATTTACAGCAAATTATATTACAAATATTAAGAGTTTTGTATGCAGGCTAATTTTAATCTCCTATATTGATCTGAATGAAAAAAATTATTTCACAATTTAGGAATTTATAAAAGATATATGCACGCCCATGGAATCATAAAGTTGCACCGCTTTTTTTGTTCCCCAGGCGTATTTATCATTTTCAATTAAAATTAGAAGGACTATACCTATATTTACCGCATCTCAATTTTTTTTCATTTTCCATACCCAATATGATCTACTCTTGTGTTGATCTTTCCATTGCTTCGAGCAGTGATTGAAACGAAAACTGATAAAAGTTTATTTTACACTGCAGGAATTTCTGAAATGTTTACTTTTCATTAAAATTTCCAACCATAAAATTTCGTATATATCCATAAAGTTTATGAAATCTAAACATTAATAATAATGAATGAATAATTTAATTTCCGGTTTTTAAACGTATCCTAATGTTTTCAATAGATGTTCGGGTACAAAGTAATTATTTTTTATTTTCTTGTTGATATCGGAAATCATTTTTTGCTATAGGCGACATACTGACATTACTGACTGACTACATGATTTTGAAAAATACAATTAAATAATAGAAGAAATAAGAGAAGATAATTTTATGAATTTAAGAATGTAGTTAGTATGTGTGTGTACTGTTGTAAAAGTTCATGATTAGGTTGCCTTCTATTTGGGTATAATAATTGTAGATACATAGATATGTTAGAGCCGCCTCATGTCTGTTAAAATTTGCTTGAGCAAAAATACAAATCATATCACTCATTTTACCGTTAGAAAAATGATTATGTCGTGCTATTTTCTGATTACTCGCTAGTCCTCTTGCATAAATAATAATGAACACGCACGCAAAATAACCAAATAATTTAATGATATGTAAATTTGATAAATGTTGATACAAGCCTACTTAGAAAAAATATAGCAATATCAGCGCCTGAAAAAAAATCAACAAAATACATTGAACCTTTTAAATGCAAATAACTTTAAATCGATAGATTTAGACGACCTAAACAAGAGTACATTTTCTCTGTAGAATTGAGAGTTCTTTTATATTTTTTCTCTTTTTGTTTTACGCATGGCTCAACAGATAAAAAAATACATTTTAATTTATCTAAATAATACGGTGACACTAGCGCCCTCCAGCAGCAACGTCAAAATAAGCTTAAAATTCGTAATTCTCACACCAAAAAACATAGAACTACCAATTTTCAGGTTTATACTATCAAAACTTTCTCAATTGTTGTGAAAAATCAGAAAAAAATTAAACTTTGAACACGCTGTATCCCTTAAACCAGGGACATTGGTATGAGGTATTGGTTGAGCTCAATCATGATATTTTGGTGTCTAGTATCTCCAGTTTAGTGTTGGCCCATTCTTTCAGACTCGCCCTGTATATATCGTCGTCATGTAGATATCGTTATGTTGTTCGTGAATATCCAGAAACGCCCATGTAGCGTGTGGTCGCGCCTTTAGTATGGGTCACAACTAAAGCCCAACTAGACTAGACCATTTATAGAACAGACAAACCGATGAAGCCTCATTTTGTCGTTCGTGCGGAGTTTGGCAGGCGAAGATCTCCCGTTGTTTAGCAAATTTCATATTTATTAAGCGAAAAATTATAGGTGAAGGCATAGTCGTAAACTGAAAAAAATGTATAAGTGACGTGAAACGAACCATATCTTTTTTTGTAAGTATACCAGATACACCAGAATAGGCTTATGTGCCCTTGATCACGTTGCTACTGAATAGCGGTAAAATTGGGGATTCTTGTTAAATTAAAGTACATAATTTGAAAACTGTTGACTAATGAAACGTATTTTATTTTATAATCTAACGTGTTTCAATGTAAAACTCTTTGTTATTAAAACTTTCATAATTTGTATTAGCATTTTTTAAAATCCTGAATGCTACCCTGATTAACTAGGTGGGGCTTGTGTTTCCTTTCACACGTCTTAACTCCGCAATTTGACTTCACTTGCTCCTCATACAGAAGGCACGAACTCTTGGTCTGTTTGGTCTGTTGTTACTATGTTACCAGCGCGGTCACGTCCTGCTTACCGCATCAAGTAAACAACGCTGCCGTTCCTGTAGATGCGGAGGGAGAAGTGAACGGGAATGAGGGGATCCTTGAAGTCACCGTGCATGATGAAGTAGGTGTCCGGCAGCCAGATGTCGCTGTGATGGTGGATGGCGTTCAGGTACTCGTACTGGCTCTGGTTGGAGTACTGCAGGCGCGGATCGTACCATTGCTGCTGGAGCAAGAATTCCACCTCGTATTTCTGCAAAAAAACGAATACAGAAATGTTATGTTATGGCTAGTAAGAGTATTGCGTTTACCATAAATGTCAATAAAACGAACACCGACAGACACAAAATAAAGTGCCATTTCAACAAGGGATAACTCGGAGAAAAATGGTCGTACAGAAAATAAAAAAAAAAACGAAATTGTGGCCTCAAGTGTCTAGTTTTCAGATCTGGATTTTAAATTTTTTTAGCGGGAGCGGTTCTCACGTAATCATCCGAAAACCAACAAAAAAAAATTCCAAATTTTTGCTCGTCATTAAAATGGTCTGTGGACTTTTTTCATCATGCGACCATAAAGCTCTTTTAGACAATTGAATCAGCTTTAATTTGACCTCTTAATGAGCTCCGTACGATGATTTGCCGCGGAGTTATCGTCGATCAAAGCAAAAAAAGTCCTTTTCATCTTTGACAATCAATTACTCGGGAACTAATGATCGTACAGAAAATGGAGGTAGTGTTTTGGAAACTGCAAAACATTCTCTATAAGACACAATCGGCAGCGATTGATAAAAAAAATTTTTGAAGCGATAATGTTGGCTGAAAAAAGTTAAAAACTTGCGAATTTAAGGATATTTGGAAAATTTGTTATAACTTTGGATATAGTGGATGAACGAAGGATATCTCCGGTAACTTTTTAACCTCAAAGTGTCCTCGAAAAAACCCTCAAAGTTGCAAAGCGCTGCGATTTTTTTTTTTCTTAGTGCCCCGAAGTTTTAAAGGACCCCGCACCAATCATATGGATTTTGGTTACCGGCCAATTTTTCTGGGGTTGAAATATGTTGTACTTAGAATCCCCCTGAACAAAAGAGTTCATGGCATCAAGGTCCAAAAATCAACTCCAAGCGAGTTACGAGCCGTCGAAAGTCAGATATCTGACTTTCCACGAGCCGTCGAAATCGGAATTTATTGGAATCTATTGAGTTTAACAAAAATTATCTAAGAACAAAAATCTTTTAGAATTAGTCGAAGAATACCCTTCAATCAAAATCAAAGCAAAAAGTCCTTTTCATCTTTGACAATCAATTACTCGGGAACTAATGATCGTACAGAAAATGGAGGTAGGGTTTTGGAAACTGCAAAACATTCTCTATAAGACACAATCAGCAGCGATTGATAAAAAAATTTTTGAAGAGATAGTGTTGGCTGAAAAAAAGTTAAAAATTTGCGAATTTAAGGATATTTGGAAAATTTGTTATAACTTTGGATATAGTGGATGAACGAAGGATATCTCCGGTAATTTTTTAACCTCAAAGTGTCCTCGAAAAACCCTCAAAGTTGCAAAGCGCTGCGATTTTTTTTTTTCTTAGTGCCCCGAAGTTTTAAAGGACCCCGCACCAATCATATGGATTTTGGTTACCGGCCAATTTTTCTGGGGTTGAAATATGTTGTACTTAGAATCCCCCTGAACAAAAGAGTTCATGGCACCAAGGTCCAAAAATCAACTCCAAGCGAGTTACGAGCCGTCGAAAGTCAGATATCTGACTTTCCACGAGCCGTCGAAATCGGAATTTATTGGAATCTATTGAGTTTAACAAAAATTATCTAAGAACAAAAATCTTTTAGAATTAGTCGAAGAATACCCTTCAATCAAAATCAAAGCAAAAAAGTCCTTTTCATCTTTGACAATCAATTACTCGGGAACTAATGATCGTACAGAAAATGGAGGTAGGGTTTTGGAAACTGCAAAACATTCTCTATAAGACACAATCAGCAGCGATTGATAAAAAAAATTTTTGAAGCGATAATGTTGGCTGAAAAAAGTTAAAAATTTGCGAATTTAAGGATATTTGGAAAATTTGTTATAACTTTGGATATAGTGGATGAACGAAGGTTATCGCCGGTAATTTTTTAACCTCAAAGTGTCCTCGAAAAACCCTCAAAGTTGCAAAGCGCTGCGATTTTTTTTCTTAGTGCCCCGAAGTTTTAAAGGACCCCGCACCAATCATATGGATTTTGGTTCATGGCCAATTTTTCTGGAGTTGAAATATGTTGTACTTTGAATCCCCCTGAACAAAAGTTTTCATGGCACCAAGTCAGATATCAGATATTTGACTTTCCACGAGCCGTCGAAATCAGAATTTTTTGGAATCTATTGAGTTTATGGAAAAATTATCTAAGAACAAAAATCTTTTAGAATTAGTCAAAGAATACCCTTAAATTATTTAAGAATTTTTAGAGATGATTTTTGGTTTTTTAAAAATGGCGAAAAATTGCAATTTTTTGTCATTTCAAAAAATCATTTCTAAAAATTCTGAAATAATTTGAGGGTATTCTTTGACTAATTCTAAGACATTTTTGTTCTTAGATAACCTTTAAAATAGGTTAGGTATCTTTTAAAAATATTTAACATTTAAAATATTCATTCAAGTGGAAAATTGAACTTTGTCACGCACGACTGGGTATACTTACGTTGATTTTTTCGTTCAGTTGGCTCATTTTTCGTTATAACAAGTGCTGTGGTATATCTCTAAATATTTCTTTTTGCAGCTAAAACACGAAAAAAGTTGAGGTTATGATCGCGACTTAAGAGAGACTAAATTTCGCGACTTAAGCGAGACGATAATGCACGGATTTGGTGACTTAAGAGGGGTTCGAGTGTACTATTATGTTTAATGTTACATAATAATTTAATGTGTAAGGCAACAATATTGATACTGATGCTCTGCTCGTGAAGAACACGAAATAATGAAAATTCTTGCTTACTTTTTTCAGCATCATCAGTGCATCCGTTTGGAAACCGTTAATAGAATAGCGGATTACAGTGCCTTAATGACACATGCAAATTGCAGATATCGGAATACAAGGGGAAATACGATGCCTCCCTTAAGGGATGTTTCTATAAATAGACGCAAGAAAATTTTTGGCGCGATTCCGACTAGGGCAAATATAAAAATAAGGTATATGTTACATCGGCAACGTTTGTCTTGTCCAATATTGACTTGTTAGCTGGGGAGAATTCTGGCGTTGCCGATAGAAAAATTGTATTAACCTCGTCAGGGCGAATTCGGCTGATTGCGAGCGCAAAAATGGGCGAATTGAAATGAATAATTCAGTTTGACCCTTTAAATCCTGAATTATTGCTTTTAACTAGGCATAATAATGAATGTAAGTTACAGTTGCGTCTATCTTAGATATACTGTTCTTCAGAATAGATTTACATTATACATTAGTTATTATTTTTGTGTTAGGTAATATATTAGAAAATATGAAGGTTAAATGTTCTTATCTCCCGCCTTAGAGAATCAGTTTTCTCAAAATATAATTAGGTATTACATGTAAAAAAATAAAGATAAATCTCTTTTCAAAAAACACGCTTACTAAAAAATGTACGAACATACACACTTTTAAGATAAAACAAGTGTAGTTTTCATCACGAATGTAGTAAACTCATAAGATAAGTTCTTGGTTTTCTCTGACTAAAGATTGAAACATGGTTAAAACTGATTGAAACTGTTTAAGTATATTAAAAAAAAAGAAGTTAACTTTATCTAGTGTCGAAGTGAATTCCAATGCAGAAGTGAATGAAGTACATTCCAAGACGGCTTTATAATAAAGTAGAAATGCAGTGCACTGAAGCTTTTGACCAATAAAATCATGCTGCTGTGATTTTAAAATACTCTTGTGTATTGATTTGTCATTGAAGATTAATGAGTGTGTAAAATTTTAAACCGATAGGACAAACAGAAATGGGCGACAACAGAGTTGCAAGATTTGCTAGGTACATAGCTGATGGAATTTGAAATTATCATATTTTCGTAAGGAAGCATGGGGATCACACCATATTTTAGGGGGTTATATTTAGGGTTAGGTTTTATAATTACCATGTAAATATGAAAACTTTCTATTCTTATGGTTTTTGTTATTATAAAATCACAGAAAAGAAATGGTGGTATAAAATAAAAATTCAGATTTCCATAATTTTAGTAGATTTCAAAGTTTCGAAAAAGACACAGAATAAAAAGAATTTGTATTGGCTTAGAAGTATGTGATAATATCTTGTAGCCCGTTTCCAAGATTTTCTAGATGTGCAGCAGATTTTTGAAAATTATTTTCGCAAGTTTAGTTTGATTTTTTTTTACTATTATAGCACTCCATTTGGGTCCAATAATAACACCCTAAAATTCGGTGTGGGTTCAATGCTTCCTGACGAAAAAACGAGAATTTCATATTCCACCAGTCGCCACTGTTAACAATACAATCTGATTTGTTCCCAGAGACAAATTGCGCCCTTTGATTTTACCAGATAGTAAAACTGTGTCTAGGTGTGATTATGGTTAGCGATAATATGATTGGATACGTTCAGCCACGTCCACTTTCGGAGGGTTTCCATGACAATTTATTGGTTCACTAACTTTTACAATTTGTTAAGGGGGGAAAAGGGTCTGAGATACAAAAAAAGCATATTTTTGTGATTTTTTTCAGAGTACCTTCTTTATTAATGTTTTTAACTTTTTTTACATTATTAAGCATTATTCTAAGAATATTATGCTAAATTTTCATAAAAAAATATTGAAAAACAAGCCAGTGGTAGCGGTGAGAAGCGAGTCACCCCAAAAAAAAAAAGGTTCCATGCGGTAGTCAGGATAACTCATGATTGCTTCATCCGAAATTCAAAAACCAAAAAGATTTCTTTAGTACATAAGTTTATCTTGGATTTGAACGAAGGAATTAACAAAATATTCATTTTTGAATTTTTGGTACAGGTGCAATCAAAAAACTCAGATTGTTGTCTAAAATTGCTCTTTTTGTTTAATTAAAAAAATAAGTTGTAACTGAAAAAAAAGAAGTCCTTCGTTCAGAACCGAGTATTTAGTATGTAAAAGAAGTGTGCAAAGTTTAGGCGAAAGCGGTCCAAAGGTTTTCGAGAAATTTTGACTACTGACTTAAAACAAAAGTTTTGAGAAAAACGCGATTAAAGTTTGATACATGAATAATGATGTCAACGATGCCAAACTAAAGTTCTAGTATCAGTTTGTACTCTGATTTCACTTCCACATGCACATAGTGGGATGGAAATATGGTATCCGGTTGATTCATTTGTATTGAGATTGAGCCATTCCATCGAAGTGTCTGGAATTTTCTAGACAAGTCTGGGTACTGGTGGAATACAGGTTATAGAAAGCGTGCACGTATGTGAACCTTATTAAATCTCAGGGCGGAACGTGCAACGTGAAAATGAGTGACACTTCAAGTGGGATTCGATATGCTTTATTATATGAATTTCGTTTGGTCACGTATAGCGACAACGCCCCTAGTTTAGCAACATGCAATATATGGTTTGCGCCACACCAACCACAAAAGAGATGGCACGAGAGCGATGGCAAAGTCGAAAATTTGGATAAATGGATATCACGTTTATTAAGCGAAGCCGATCGCCGGCATCGGAGTAACACTTGCACACAATTTGTC
Source organism: Aromia moschata (assembly GCA_029963805.1). Classification (NCBI taxonomy): domain Eukaryota; kingdom Metazoa; phylum Arthropoda; class Insecta; order Coleoptera; family Cerambycidae; genus Aromia; species Aromia moschata. The sequence continues at coordinate 2,036,993 of JAPWTK010000004.1, forward strand.
TCCCACAGTCGCCGTTTTGACTGGTTGAACAATCTTGAACCGGGGATGAAAAGTGGGGGTTCTATGTAAATCGCAGGCGTAAAGGCCATTGGGTAGACGCAAAACTTGACGTCCACCCAAGAAAGGTGATGTCAGTTTGGTGGGTACTTTTGGAGGACAATACCACCGTCATCGCCGCTGTCTATTGTGCTCAACTCCGCAATTTAGCCGTGCAGCTCCATCTCCTGAGGCAGCAGCTGGACAAAGTCACACTACTGCACGATAATGCGCGTTCCCATGTAGCAAAACACACACGCCTTGAACTCTTGCAGTTAGGTTTTGAAGTTCTGCCCCATCCACAGTAAGTTGTGCCCCACTGGCTATCAAATGGTAGTCAGTGGAGCACAGAACAAAACACAGTATCCGCAGTCTGCCTACTCGTTGGCGACAAGTAATAGAGTCCGATGACGCTTACATTTGCATTTATTTACATTGACGAAGTGCATGATTTTAACCTACCCTTAAAGCAATTTCATTTGAGGGTAGTTAATTGCCAAATCACACTGATAGTATTAAAAGTAATTGCTTTTGCCTAAATTTCTGCGGATGTATCTGCAGATAACGAAAAAAAAAACATATATTCCAACGTATATAAAGTAATCCACTTTGGCCAGGATAGTGAAGAGTATTAAGTAAGGGTCGCGTGTGTCGATCATACCCACGGATGTAACGGTCACATTTAGGACACCTTCCTATTTCTTGATGTAATTTATGGTAAAACTCCAGACCGAAAGGAGAAACGCACAATTTTCGTTTATTGCAGTCAAATGGTACGGTAATATAGTGATTAATATTACTATATTTAACAAAATGCAGTAGACACACGATTATCAAAAGCAAAACCAAAAGGTTTTTAATGCGTTTCAGTGTGCGACGGAACACAATTTTATGCCATGCACTTGGCCAGCGATGTTTTTATGCAGTCTGGTTTCGTGATTGTGTACTTAAAATACACTCAACAGCGTGTTGTGACGCTTTATATCCAATAATAGCTTTATTTCTCGCTAATTTAACAGTTATTTGTGTAAGAAATGCTTAATTATAGTGTCTAAAAAGTTACATACTTTCGAAAATAAAAATAACTCTTGTTTGTGTAACGTCACAGTAACATATGCGTCTATCTCACTTAATAGACGTTTTCTTCACATTTTGGGGGTATACATTTCAGGGCACATAAGACAGTAAGAGTGATTATGGGTAGCGATAATCTTATTGGATAGCGGCTTCTGTGAAGTAATGTCTCGATACCTGCCATCGGTTAAGCATACGTTGCGCCACGCCCACTTCCCATGATAATTGGTTTACTAAGGTTTACACTTGCTAAGATAAAGGGAAACTACCGGTAGGTTAGAAATTAGAAATATTAGATTAGAATATTAGAAATAGAAGTAGTTAGAAATTATATTTAAAATATAAAGATTTTTTTTCACATCAATGTGTGAAATAAAGTACTAAATTAACTAATTTGTTTTAAAATCGTAAGTTAAGGAATACCGGTTGTCCCAGAGGATTCTGACCCAATTTGATGGTAAATATCTTTTAACAGAGTGAACTTAGAAGGATGCGGTTTTCGTCAGTATATATACTTTTTTCAATAATTATTTTCGAGTTATGTTAAAAACTTGTTACTTGTCCAACAGAGTGTTTTTGAAACATGGTCAATTCCAACATTAAAATTCGCCACCATTTTTAATACATCATGTATATGTTTACAACAAACAAAAACTGCATTCTTCCGCTTTCCAAAAATGTATAGATTGTTACACTTTACTTTCAAAATGGGTTAGTAATTTAATTTTTAGAAACGTTGTGTTTAGACGTCCCAGAAAATTCTGACCCATTTTGATTGTAAATATCTTTTCATAGAGCGAACTTTTTGAAGGATGCGGGTTTCGCCAGTCGATTTACTTTTTCAAAAAGTTTCTTGCGTGTTATGCCAAAAATTGTTACGTAACATACAGGGAGTTTGATGATTCATTTACTTTAAACACAAAAGTGCAGTTGGCTGGAACACCCGTGTTATGCTTAACACGCATAAATGCTGTATTTTTATACTTTTTTAAAAAATACTTTTTCATTTATTTCATTTTACTTTAAAAAGAATAAAATTGAAATTTTTAGACTTACAAGATTAAATTGAAAATATATTAATTTTATTAAATCAAAAAGTAAAAATAAATAAATAAACCAAAATAAATCAGCTTAAATATTCCAGTTCCAGTACATGTTCCATGTGTCTACCATTCACATCTATACACTTCTAAAATCTAAATAACAAATTAATAAATTAATTATTCAATATTTCTGGAGTAATCCCTTGAAAAGTACTGACAATGTTCCGGCGCAACTTTTTAAGGGTGTGCTGAATGGGAGCACATCCTTGAGCATATATCCCTAATATACCCGATACTAGAAAATTTGGCACTGTTAATGTCGGTGACTGTACGGGCCACTCGATTGGTCCAGCTCTTCTCTTCTATTCACCTATTCCCAAGGCTTTTTATTACGAAATTCCTTACAACAATCGAATAATGAGGTGGATCACCATGTTGCTGAAAAGATGTCGTATCGTTGTTTCCGTTTTGCTCCAACCAAATTCTGCAGCATATCCGTATAAACTTTGTCAGTATTTTTTCCTTCACTGAAAAAGAAAGGACCATATTTTTTTTTGTTTGGATACCGCATTCCACACGTTTATCTTTGAAGAGTCTCTTAGTAATAATGAAATGACAATTCTAGAGACTCCTTAATTTAAATTAACGAAGTGGGTACATTTTTCTTTAATTTTGTTCTATTCATTTCAATTAATAACTCACTTTGAAAGCAAATATACAGAGTGTTGTGTTCAAAGTATTTTTTTTACGTTGAAATTGATTATACAATTTCAAAAACTCCCTCTAGGACACGTAAGAAGTTTCTAACATAGTACGAAAAAAACATATTGAAAAAAGTAAATCGACTGGCAAACACCACATATTTCTAAATTTGCTTTGTCAAAAGGTATTTACAATCAAAATGGATCAGAATTCTTTGGGACACCCGGTACCTAATTCAAAGTAAAAAAGTATTTCTCTCGTGGCATTATTGGAAAACACATTTCGTGCAAATTATCTACGCAATACGTAGAAAGCTTAATGAATGATAATTCCGCACATTTTTAAGCACCACGTCACGCAGAAAAATACTCATTGTGCCACCCACGGCTACTCTTTTTATTTCCGCTTATTTCACTACGAACGTCACGAAGAACGTTTTTGTGTAAACACGTAAAAATTCTGGAAAGTATTGACTTTTTAATCCTTAGAATGATCGGCTCAAGGTTTAACAAAAAAACCTTTTCATTCATCTATAGGAATATATTCTATATAATTTGAAATTTTTCGTCCAAATTTCTTTCGTTCCAAATAAACTACATATATTGATAATAGTAAGTCGTCAAATAGTTATGATGAAAAGGCTTCCTAGAAGCAGACTTTATTGACCGTAAGAAGGAAGAAATCAACACACAAGGAATAATTTGTGCGATTTTCTGAAAAACTACTAAACTACTCAACTTCACAAAATTTCTTCAAATGAGCGTATGTAGAAGCTGCAGACAAGGTTAATTTGTCGATCTTACTTGTACTAACTTACTATTTTTGTGTTTTTTTTTAAGTTGTTAGAAATGTCGCTGGTAATGTCAATATTCTATTAGGCAATATTTTTAAAACTAGACTACTTGACATTTAATGTCTTTTTCTACCAATTTTTCCTCCCATTGAAAAAAAACTTTGCTAACTTTTACTATCAATTGTTCCTGTGATTTTTTGTACTCGCATATTTATGCACTAACCAATGTCTGAAAATATAAAAATTTGTAAAATTATTTCTCTATTCAATATTTCAAAAAAAAAAGTTATTTAACAATAAACAAACACAAAAGAATCCATCCATATGCTAGTCAAAATTATTTCTAAATATTGAATACTTTTATAACAATCTGGCATCAGTGCGCTCTAAAACTTCAACACGTGTTTGATGACGTGCAACGGTTTTTATTTGGTATGAAGTATACAGTAAGCGGCAGCCTAATGCGTACATAGGTGGATATTAACAACGTATTAAATTATTGATATGACATTTTTATGTCATAATTAGGCGAATTTATTTGGGCCGGCGGGGCTGGGTTTTAGTGGGGATTTTTAGTGGGGAAATCTAAAGAGTAACGTTGCGGCGAATCGTAGCTCAGGTCAGAATCGGGTTCAAGTCACTATTATTGCAAAGCGATACACAGAAAATACATCAGAATACATTAGTGAATATTCGAATAAACGTACTATGAAGCGTACTATTACACGACAGTATTTTGGTGTGGTAATGTCAGTGGTCACGAAAAATGAAATTTTAAAGGACTTACCAATTAAAACTCATAAATTGTTTGATACAAAGAGTAACATTACTTTTTAACTAGCCTATGATATTGTGACATTTGTAAAAGTGACATTTGTGACAGCTGACATTTATTAAGTTTTATAGTTTATATATTAAGTCAATTTAGTTTATACACTAGCTGTTAGTAAAGAATTGTATGGAATGTCATATTAAATATTCTAGATGTCAAACGAATTTTCTAGAAGATGTAAATATTATAAATACTGGTGTGGTTGCTAGGAGTTAGTTAGTTGTGATTTGGATGTAACAGAGTTAAGGTCGACGAATTGTAAAGTGTTAATAAACGTGTTAGAAGTGAAGAAGTAAATTATTTAAAGAGAAATTCGTAACATTTTGGTGACAGCGGTGGGATAATAGAAGAATTCGAAAAAAAAGTTATATGGTGAATACGAGATCTACAAGATACGACGAGGAAACGACGACGATGGATGTGAGTGAGATACTAAAATTTTTGCAACAAGGAGAAGAAAAGCGACAGCAAGAAGATGAAAAGCGACGACAGGAGGATGAACGACGACGGCAGGAGGATGAACGACGACGGCAGGAGGACCGTGAGGAGGCAGAACGACGACGACAGGAGGACCGTGAGGAGGCAGAAAGGCGAGAGGAAAAGCGACGGCTGGAGGACGAACGGCGGCGACAGCAGGACGAACGGCGGCGACAGGAGGACCGTGAGGAGGCAGAAAGGCGAGAGGAACAGCGACGGCAAGAGGACGAACGGCGGCGACAGGAGGACCGTGAGGAGGCGGAAAGGCGAGAGCAACAGCGACGGCAAGAGGACGAACGACGACGACAAGAGGACCGAGACGAGGCGGAGAGGCGTCATCAGGAAATTTGCGAGTCTCAACAAATAATAAACACCAGGTTGAATGCATTTTCTGGGAGGATTGATGGCGTGGAACAGCAGATTGACCAGGTAGGCCAAAAAGTCAATAGAATTGAGAAGGAGTTTCAGGAGAATAGGGAAGAAATCGAAAGAAGACTCGAAAGAAGATTAGAGGACACCAAACGGCAGGTACAAAAAGAAATACTGGAAAAGATAGAAGGGCTAGAGCACCAATTACATCGTACTTCAATAGCCGATTCAGGAGATTGTTCGACCTCACCAGCTACTCCGTTACAACATTCAAGCCTTATGCATACTGAAAGGTCAGTACACAAAATGCTTAAGCCTCCTACGTACGATGGACAGTCATCATGGTCCATGTATCGCAGACAGTTTGAGGCTGCCGCAAAGGCCAACGGATGGACTCCACAAGAAATGGCTACTTCGCTAGTCATATCTCTCAGAGGTCAGGCTTTAGAAATTTTACAGAGCATCCCGGAAGAGCAGCAAAACGATTACGACAGGATTGTAGGAGCATTAGAAATAAGGTATGGACACAAATATCTCCGTCAAGTTTACCAGTCCCAGATCAAGAGTAGACAACAAAGAACCAATGAGTCCCTTCAAGAGTACGAAGCTGACATTGAACGTCTCATCCATTTGGCTTACCCTCAGGCACCGAAGGAATTTTTAGAACAAATTGGCATCCAGACTTTTATTGATGGACTACTAGACACAGAAATGCAGCAAGCTTTGCGGCTTGGGAGGCACACCACGATCAGTGATGTACTGGTAGCTGCCTTAGAATTTAAAGCGGCTAAAGAAGCCTCAAGAAACTACAAACCCAAAGTAAGGCAAGTTACATTTGATGAGTCACAATCACTTGAAGACACCATAAAGAAAATAATACGAGATACATTAAATGAGAGGAGACTTTCAAACTCACCACCAAAGGAGACTAGGCGCTGCTACAACTGCGGGAAAATTGGACATCTACAGCGTTTTTGCAGAGCCAAGACAAGGTACCAGCCAAGATCTTATTCGCCAGATCGACAACCGGAACATAGGTCGAGATCCAGGAGCCCGAATGAAAGGAACTGGAGAGAAGAAAGCAGGACACCGACGAGTACGCAGGACAGGAATGGTCGCTTCCCTTCCCCAAAGCGAGAATCTCGTTGCAGATCACCACCGAGAGATTCGGAAAACGACAACTAGTCGATGCTAGGGGGCGCGTGTCGACTACTTATACTCAATGCCCCAAGATTTCTATCTCAGATAAAAGTAGCGATGCAGAGAGAGAACCAGGACGCGCAGGTGCGGGAGATGTCCGATCAGCACCTTTTTGTGGACAGCATGATGAACGAGACTGAAGGAGTTCTACCTGTACTCGATTCTTCGAAAGATACCTGCAATGAACTGTTAATGACAACAACCGTACAAGTCGAAGATGAATGGTCCTCGGAGGAAATGATGAAAAGCCAGAAGAAAGACAATGATCTGAGGTTAATCCGGAACTGGGTAAAGAATGGAGTTCGACCAACTTGGCAGGAAGTTTCCAGATATGGTACGACTATAAAGGGATACTGGGCTCAATGGAATTCCCTTTGTCTTCGCGATGGCCTACTGCATCGGAAGTGGGAGAGCCCCGATGGAGTATCCGCAGTCTACCAGTTGGTCTTGCCTAAAGCAAGAATCCACCAAGTGCTAAAAGAGCTTCACAGCAGCCCATCCGGAGGACATTTTGGAGTAACCAGGACTTTGGCTCGAGTAAGGGACCGATTTTATTGGGTAAACTGTCGCCGAGACGTAGAAGAATGGTGTAAGAGATGTGATTTGTGCTCTGCCAAAAAGGGACCAAACACAAGAAGCCGTGGTAAAATGGTGCAGTACTTATCCGGAGCACCATTCGAGAGGGTAGCAGTGGACATTCTTGGACCATTACCTGTAACCGACCGTGGCAATAAGTACTTGATGGTGGTAATGGACTATTTCTCGAAATGGCCCGAAGCAGTACCCCTTCCCAATCAAGAAGCAGAAACTGTAGCCGAAGCGTTCATCGAGAATGTCATAGCTAGACATGGAGTGCCCCTCGAACTGCATTCCGATCAAGGAAGAAATTTCGAATCAGAGCTGTGGCAAGAAGTGATGAAAACAATGGGCATCAAGAAAACCCGAACAACTGCGCTTCATCCCCAGTCGAATGGCATGGTTGAACGCCATAACAGAACCATATGCCACTACCTGTCTAAATTCGTGTCTGAAAATCAAAGGGACTGGGACAAATTGGTGCCTCTGTTTTTGCTGTCATATCGAAGTTCCCAGCATGAGTCGACTACCTACACTCCGTCTATGCTGACCTCTGGAAGAGAAATGAAACTGCCTACTGACCTCATACTTGGCCGTCCACTAGAGGAAAATCAGGAACGATCTCTGCCAGAATTTGTAGAGAATTTGAGAGAGAGAATGGACCAGATCCACCGATTTGCCAGGGAGAAGCTGAAAATTCACAGCGACAAAATGAAGCAGCGTCTCGACACTACATCAACAGAGACTGCATTTAAACCTGGTGATGCAGTATGGTTGTACGCCCCAAAAAGGACGAAAGGAAAAAGTCCAAAGCTTCAGAGCAACTGGGAAGGCCCGTACACCATAATAAGGAAAATCAACGACCTGGTCTACCGCATCCAGCTATCTCCAAGAAGCAAGCCGAAGGTGGTCCATTTGGAGAGACTCGCAAGATATACAGGACATAATCCACCCGATTGGTTTGTTGTCGAAGATCCGCCGCCTAGGACTGAAGACAGTGTTATTCGGGACGAATAACCTTAAAGAGGGGAGCAATGTGACATTTGTAAAAGTGACATTTGTGACAGCTGACATTTATTAAGTTTTATAGTTTATATATTAAGTCAATTTAGTTTATACACTAGCTGTTAGTAAAGAATTGTATGGAATGTCATATTAAATATTCTAGATGTCAAACGAATTTTCTAGAAGATGTAAATATTATAAATACTGGTGTGGTTGCTAGGAGTTAGTTAGTTATGTTTTGAATGTTACATGGTTAAGACCCACGAGTTGTAGATTGTTAAATAAACGTGTTTGAACAGAAAAGCGAGTAATTTGAAGAGAAATTCGTAACAATATTTTGCAGGGCATATTTTTGCAATTTTTTTCGTCTTTTGTTAAACAGTTGTAGTTTTAACAGCTGATTTTGTGTTGGTTAATTAATTTTACCTTTAATCTGACGAAATATTAGTCATCCTTGTCTCAAAACAGGTATTATGGGAGCAGGAATTTGGAACAGGTATACCCTGGAAAAACGAGTCTTCCTTCAAGGGCAGACCTGTTCCAAATATCCGTTTGGCAGGTATAAAAATTTGGCAAGTAAGACTCGAATATGTTGTCGATTTAAAGGTGAAATTGATGAAGTAAATTCTAATCAATTGTAAGGAAACCGCAATTGTCTAGCAAGAGACGAAGAAAGCAATAGTGTACATTTTAGGTCGAAATTTTATGAGCTTCGTGGGTAAGTTATTGTTGTGCCATGTTTCGGGACCACTAACATTACCACATCTAAATACGGCTCCATTTTGTAATAGTTAGCCCCTTAGTACGTTTTAATTTTCTGTGAACTATCGGTTTGTAATAATAATGACCCGAGTCCGCCTCTGTTGAGATTCGCCGAAATCTGACGTAATTACCATGTTCATGTTAGTAGCATCTGCGCATGTCAAATTCAAACTACGCCATCGCTCGGAGACTAGAGGTTTGTTGTCGTTTGGTTAATTTATATTTTATATTAGTACGCGAATCGTTGTTCGAAGGGGATGTACTGGCGTATGTGTTTTAACTTGTACACATACATACGTAAAATCATTGGCAAATGACAATATTGAATAATAATTTATAAAAAGTTAATATGGGCCGAAAGATTCGGCCTTAAAAAAGCGCGTTATTACAAGTCCGTACTTGCAAATAACAAAATAAACAGTTGAAGTTCATACGCCTGCGCTAGCGACTAGATCGCGATTGGTTCTCACCTCATGTTTACATCTCCTTAGTAAAGAAGTTAAATTATCAATTGCCCTTCATTCGGCTATGTACGCATTAGGGTGCCGGTTACTGTATATCGTGAGCAAAACAATTGTTTTATGTCTTTACAGTTCAATGACCATTCTAATTCATGTTTCATGTATGTATATTCGTTTTATTGATATTGGCAGCACAATTCAGAGCGCAGTGGCACCCCATTAAAGATGCACGAAGCGGAATGCGACCTTAATGCACTGTAATGAACAGTTGCATAACGTCAGGATAGAATTGTGGGTCTTGTAATTACGGATCAATAGTACCCTTTTTACTTACCAAACTGGACTCGTCAGGGGACGCCAAACTGAGCAGTAGCACGCTGACGTTGACTATTAACGAATCTGCAACAAACAAATTCCTCTGAGAAAAATCTCGTTGGGCTGGTAATTCAGATAAAGTGGAAGGTGACACACCTAAAATTGAATTGTTCAGTATGAGTTCCGCACTGATATACACAGTGCCATCCATAAAGTTTGCACCATATGGGAAAAATATTTGTGTTTGCATTTAAGACATTCTTTTGACCGTCAGTTGTTTGGGCATATCTTTAAACTAAAATAGTGGCCGTCAATCTATGTAATGTACATACATATATACAGTATGTACATTACAGTAAGTGTATATTAATACACTAACAAGGGAAGGTACTCGGACCCGAACTCTCCGATTTCAATGATTTTTATATATGTTGGAGAACATGAAAAAATAAGACACACGTTTTTTTATATGCCAAAAAACATTCTAAGGGGGAAAAAGAACCCCTAAAGTTTAGCCCAAAAACACATTTTTTTAAATATTTCGAATTCAATTCAATTTTTTTCGATGAAACAAAATGGACATTGTTCCTTATAAAAAGTTAATCCGTTATGATTTGATTATTAAATGTTGCAACCCCCTATTTTTTAGGGGGTGAAATGTATTTTTTTTTGTAATTTTCGATAATAAAAATTCGCAAATTGCTTGAAAAATAATACTTTTGTATACTTGACGTCAATATAAAGTTTACGTGTTTCGGCATTTTCCTTAAACATACCCCCAAAAGGGGTGAACCACCCCTAACACAATTAAATTATTCCAGGCATTAAATTTTCGTGAAAATCGGTTTTCGGAGGTTTTCGATGATGCTGATCACAAATCTGTAGTGGGATTCTGTGAATTCAAAATGGCGGATCCAATATGGTCGACCAATTATTTTCACAAACCTGAAATTTTCTTAATTTTTTTTACGTTTCAATTTCCAAGGTTTCTTGTTAAGAATTAACCACTCAATTGATAAAAAAACGATGTGTCAGGTCCAATATGGCGTGCAAAACGTGAAAAAATCTCCATTTCGCAAAAAAGTTTACGAAAAATTAAATAATTTTTGAGATTTTGATTTTATAGAAACTTATAGTATATATTTTATAGAAACTATAATTACAACGTGGTACTTATATCAAATATCAAGGATTAAAAATGAATGTACTACATTGAAACTTTGTATGTTTGTAATGAGGGTTGTATAGTGTAAGGTGGCAATTCAAATTGTATAATGTAAGGTGGCTTGTCCAGATAATTTTTGACCTATCTAATTCAAAGTGGATATTGTCCAAAAAAATAGATTTTTATTACGTGACGTGACATAGGGTAATTGAAAAATGTTGATATGAATGTTGAAATGAAGATGATGAATAAAAATGACGATCGTTGTAGGGACGGAAAATTTCATGAAAATTTTTTTTTTGTGTTTTATTAATCTTATTTAATAAACGTACCAAGTATCATGTCATTTGATCAACTTGTTTTCTTTTTATAAAAAGAATAAAATAGAATATGAATTGCTTACAACCTCTTTAAATAAATTAATAAGTATAAAAGTATATTTTGATTTCTTTATTTTCATACAAATGTTACAATATGGCTTATTAAAAATATAGGCGATTTAATACAGCTGTATGATAAGTTTTAAAAATTAGGTTGAATAATATGTTATAAAACTGATACAAAAAATTATTGCACGTATAAAATAAAATAAAAAATAACAGTATTGTAATATCGATAAGGACCCCATAATTCACCATTGGAAGTAATCAAGTTTTTTCAACTTGTCTGTACACTTTCAATTTGTCTATGCTTTAGACTTATAGGATTTTGAGCCGATTAACGTATTCGGCTGCGCCTAAGGAGTTTAAAAAATCTTGTATTTTATTTATTTTTTTCAATTCGATTAGTAATCATAAAAACTACAAAATTCTTTAATTTTCGTAAACTTTTTTGCGAAATGGAATTTTTTCACGTTTTGCACGCCATATTTGACCTGACACATCGTTTCTTTATCAACTGAGTAGTTATTTGTTAACAAGAAACCTTGGAAATTGAAACGTAAAAAAAATTAAGAAAATTTCAGGTTTTTGAAAATAATTGGTCGGCCATATTGGATACGCCATTTTGAATTCACAGAATCCGACTACAGATTTGTGATCAGCATCCTCGAAAACCCCCGTATACCAATTTTCACGAAAATTTAATGCCTGGAATAATTTAATTGGATTAGGGGTGGTTCACTCCTTTTGGGGGTATTTTTTAAGGAAAATTCCGAAATACGTAAACTTTATTTTGACGTCAAGTATACAAAAAAATATTATTTTTCAAAGCAATTTGCGAATTTTTATTATCGAAAATTATAAAAAAAACACTTCACCTTCCAAAAAATAGGGGTTGCAACATTTAGTAATCAAATCAAAACGGATTAATAGTACTTTTTTATAAGGAACAATGTCCATTTTGTTTCATCGAAAAACATTGAATTGAATTCGAGATATTTAAAAAAATGTGTTTTTGGGGCTAAACTTTAGTGGTTATTTTCACCCTTTCAGAATGTTTTTCGGCACATAAAAAAGAATACGCGTCTCTTATTTTTTCATGTTCTACAACATATATAAAAATCATTGAAATCGGAGAGTTTGGGTCCGAGTACCTTCGTTGTAAGTAGTGGTTGCTATAATCCTTTTAAAACTCAATTTTTTAAGGAGGTGTCTGCTTTCTCTCTTTTCATCTTTCAGTCATCTCATTAGCATTAGATAGGAGTTAAACATATTTTTCACAGTTCCCTAATAAATAAAACAATATAAAGTAATATAATAAATGACTTTTAAAATCTGTGTTGGCTACTACCGCAGCCCAGGGTTCAAGAAATAATTTTAATGTTTTCATTATGTATTTATTTGTGTTTATATCGATATCGATCTTTTCTTTACAATTATTATTATCTTCGAATTACATTTTCTTGTAATTCACAATCCAGATTGATTACTGTAATATGTTATTTGGCTTTCGAATTAAAAGAAAACATAACATTGTTTGCATGTTTTCGTATGTTGGCGTAACTTTTATCACTACCCAAAAGATGGAGTTCTTATATGCGAGAAATTAATCTCTAAATTTGTTTCTACAATACTTGTTTAAACATATAGAAGAGATCATAATCGCGGTTATAATGTTGATTAAATAAGATATTTACCTACGATAGAACATTTTCTGAATATTTTTTTATACAAATGAAAAAACTACTTTCTGTTGATGCTTTTCATTTTTTGTTTTTGGAACTAGTCAATCAATCATAAAAGTAAGAGTTTTATATTATAGCCCAAATATTTATTGAACCTATTATTGAACCTATTAACTATTAACTTTTTAAACCGTTATGTGAAATAGGTGAGGAAAAATGATACCGAAACCAAAATACAAAAATACACAACTTTCGGAAAATAAAGCTTAAAGCTTTATTGTTTTATTTAAACCATCCCTAGGTTATACTCTTCCTCCTCTCCTCCTGTCGCAGGTATGCCACTTTTTTTTTCTATTGATCCTCAAAAAACTGTTTTCCGTGCATCAGCCCCCCTTATTCTCATGTGTTTATACCTGCTGAAGCCAAATGTGACCTCAGTTTTGCTTCTACATATCAGGATTTTTTTTCCAGTCAAAAATACCTACGATTTCATGGTGTTTGTGACTGTAGAAAAAAAATCCTGATATGCAGAGGCAAAACTGAGGTCACAATTGTCAGTCACTGTTGGTTTGACGGGAAAAAATAGATGGGAATAATATCTTGTGTGATGAAGTGCTATGTAAGTAAGCTGTTTCTAGTCTTCCTTTTCCTGGTCTCCTTGGTTAATTAATGCATTACTCGGTCAGCATTATCTACTCCTTACTTGTCTAAGTCATAAAACCCCCTCAGCGCATTAACCAACCCCTTCCAACCAAGCAAACTAAATGAACCCCGTCCATCCTTAACCCTTTATCGCCCAAGTGCACTGTCAAGAGACATGAACTTAGAGGCTCATATTACTGGTAGAAAAAATAAAGAAAAAACAACTAAAACCATGTACTCCTATGTTTTAGAGATCCATCTTTCGAATGGAATCTTTAACATTTGCAAAAAAATTGATGTAACCTTAAATTTTTAACAAAAAACTATTAAAACACGCGATTTTTTCAAGATTATTTTTTTAAATAGCTATTTTAGCTATGTTATCGTCCTTTATACTACTCAAAAAACAAATACAAACGTGCACTCGAGACGTGTACTTGAAGGAAACGTAATGAGAACAATTTAATTTTCTCATTTTTGAGGTTAAAATAACTAGATAAGGCAAAATTCAAAGGGTGATATTTTTCGTTTTTTACAAGTTGACGCAAAAGAAGAATTTTGAAAAATTTGTCCTTTCGGGGTTTTTGGTGTCGTTGATCACGATCCTGATGTCAGAATTTCAAAAGTCAAGATGGTGGATCCAATATGGCCATCATCCCGAATCAAATTTCAAATTTTTCGATTATTTTGCCTCAAACTTTATAAACCAGGGGTTCGGAGTCGCTAATCACGATCCCGATGTCAGAATTTCAAAATTCAGGATGGTAGATATGACATGGCGACCATTTTGAATCAAATTTCGAAATTCTGAATTTTGAAATTCTGACATAGGGATCGTGATTAGCGACCCTGAAAAACCCCTGGTTTACAAAGTTTGTGGCAAAATAATCGAAAAATTTGAAATTTGATTCGGGATGGTGGCCATATTGGATCCGCCATCTTGATTTTGAAATTCTGACATCACGGTCGTAATTAGCGACCCCAAAAACCCCCAAGGTACTAATAATTTTTCAAAATTCTTCTTTGCGTCAATGATCCCGCAACTGGTAAAAAACGAGAAATATCACCCTTTGAATTTTGCCATATCTAGTTATTGTAACCTCAAAAAATGAGAAATTTAAATTGTTCTCATTGCGTTTCCTTCCAAGTACACGTCTCGAGTGCACGTTTGCATTTGGTTTTGAGTAGTATAAAGGACGATACATGAAATTGCGATTTAAAAAAAGAATCTTGAAAAAATCGCGTTTTTTAATAGTTTTCGTTAAAAATTGAGGGTTACATCTTTTTTTTTGCAAAATTTTAACGATAATATGACCCTCTAAGTTCATGTCTCTTGACAGTGCACTTGGGCGTTAGGGTTAAACAGATTTTTTTATAAATGAAATACCTCTTCTCTCTCTACCAATATAACAAGAACAAGAGGATAAAAAAAGTATTTTACATCATAGCTTTTCTTTCAAAAGTCATTTTCTGCTAACATAATTGCGTATTTTGTACCCTATACCAACTCCCCTCGTATTCGTTGTCCTCCGCGATATAATGACCTTTACTTTATTGCATGCATTTAATTCATGATCCTTGTTTGTGATTAACAGGGAATGTTTGCCATTTAACTGCATTACGTTATAGGGGCGTGAGCAAATTTATGTGTGGTGTGTTTGCTTATCGAAGTTTGAACATTGTGTGTATTTCATGAAGAAAATAAAGTAGGTATATTGTTGACTACAGATCAGATAATCGACGTCTACGGCCTTGGAAACGTAAATGTAAAGGAAAACGTGGTCGATAACTTTGTTATTAAAGGACAAAGACATTTGCTTTATTAAAACTTACGATCGAAATAAAAAAAGAACATATTACTTTAAAGCATATTTAATCCGATTAATGTACACTTTTAGCTCTCAAGAATGAACGAAAAAATGAACGAACATTGGGATTTAGACAGTTGAAAATATATACTATCCAATAAGCGATGCTTTTGCAAGTGGTAGGAGCTGTATTTAAATTTGAAAAAATCTTGATTTTTCGTTTTTTTGCTATAAATTTTCAAAACATGAAGATAGAGAAAAATGTTTTGAATAAAGTTTCTAGTTTGCATCATTTTCTAATAAAAACTTATCTTCTTATTTTTCAATATTTCTTGCCATTGTGGATACGATCCTCGATTTCTAATTACAGAAATTGGGCTCCTTCTGGATGTGCGCACACTCACAAGTCGTCCTGTTATTTTTTTTTTTAATATTTCAGCCCAATTTGAAAGTTTGAGCTTCAAGGAAGCCGTAGAGGTTTGAATAGCCAAAAAATACTAATGTTTGCAAAAGTTATACTTATTTAAGTTAAGTTATGCTCAAACAGAGGCCAAAAACAGAAATTGTCAATTTTTTAAGTCAAAAACTTAATAACCCTCAAAATATATGTAGATTTGTTGTATGTTTATAATATACTGTCCACACAAGATATTCTTTATGTTTTAATATATATAAATATATTTCAAGAAGAATGGATTTCAGACCAGAAAATTAATGTTTTAACAACTGCATTTTTAATAAAATGTACCACCACAAACACAATATTCGAATTCTGCTGGTCAAAATCTAGAAGAATCTGTATTATCAATTATCTAAATGATTGAATTTCGTTTATTTTTACCTTTTTGCTAAAGTTTTGGGTAAATACTGTTTATATTGATGGGATTAATTTCTGTAACTGGATTCATTACATACATATTTTTAATTCCTCAGAAGTCCACATATTTCTAATTTTCTGTACCATAAAGAACAGAAATGCGATTACGTGGTTATATACGGCAGCCCTGTCACTTGAGCGTAAAATTGTTTATTAAAACGACAATTCATTTTCTTGGACCACTAAGTCGTTGACAGTTACCACTAAAGTAGGACTAAATTAAAGCGAGTGACGCCAGCGCGCTCTTAAGAAAATCATTCTCATGCTGAGTCCATAATACTCTCATGCAACAAACCAGCTCTATGGAACATTTAATTCTTACTATTAATCAATACAGTTTATTCAATATACTTTACCTTATGTCCGATTAGACATCATTAAAATTTTTAATTTTTCATTTAAAATACTTCAAATCATAAACATGAACAATATTTATGTACATACATACGGGGAATTAAAATACATTCCTCAGTTTAAACGGGCGACAAATACACAACACCTAGTGGGGAATATACAGGTACAATCCATAATCAAATCATAATAAAAAAGAACACTCCGAACAGGTGTAGAAAAGAAGAATGTGATAATACAAGGTACCGAGTTGCTGCAGCATATTAGGTAATAATAACACAGGTTTACAAAAAAAAAGTTGTCTGGATTGGGGTCAGACCACACGTCAGAAAAATACATAAGAAACGTATGGTCTCACCCCAGATCCGGACAACTTTTTTTGTATATTTACCTGTGTAATTTTACCTTCCACACAATAAAAATAATTTGTAACCACCTGGAGAGTAAGTGAGCGAAAGTAAGATTGTGTTATTAGTAAAATGTTAATTCTAGATTTCAATCAATCTTAAATCCTCGTTATAGGTAACATGAGTACATAATGTATTAACACATTATTAAGAAAGGCATTAACACTGACATGCAGTGCTGCTATTGAAAGATATGTGTGGTTTGAACTACAAAGAATTTCGTATTCGATTCGTGGTTAATGCTGGGTTAAAGTATGATATAATTTCATTTAGTCTTTAGGTTTCTAAAATATGCATATAACAGAAAAATCACACTAATCATTGGTGTGATCGTTTTACTAAATTGACCGCGCCAGAAAGCACCAATGACAGTAACGATCTCAGCCTACTAATGTAAATACAAGGTCTCACACTACTGGCAGGTTGATTCATGCGCGTGTGCGCGTGGGTGTGCGCGTGGGTGTGCACGTGTATGCGCGTGTGTGTGGGCGTGTGTGCGCGTGCGCGTGCGTGCGTGCGTGCGTGTGTGTGCGTGCGTGTGTGTGTGTGTGTGTGTGTGTGTGTGTGTGTGTGTGTGTGTGTGAAATATTTTTGAGAGTGTACACATATACATACACACATACACAAATACACAACATACACAAACACATACACACACAGAGATGCACACACATGCACACATAGACTCACACACAAGAGGAGCAAACTGGAAACCTCGTGGTGCTCCTTGGATAACGCTAATTCCAGTACGCAGTAAGAAAACTTATAAGCTTCCAACTTTTTTTCATAATTTATCTTCAGAAAATCTAAATCATGATTATTATATAGGAATCTGTCCTAAATTAATTCTGATATTTAAAAATTAGAACCACGGAGTATCAGTATATTTTTATGATATATAAAAGAGCGGAATCGGCCATTTATTTCCAAATAATGCCCCACTCGCTCGTGGACCGCAAGCGTCCAATTACTCGAAAACTGTCCATTATTGGACTTTGCGCCCATTGAGACTTTTAATCGGGACATCAAGGAGAACGGATTCCCAAAGTTTCAAAAAAATTGACCGAGAACCATTTTCCATAAGGTGTGTGCGGGGTCCTTTGGAGGAAAAATGAAACATTGTTTGCCATGATCGAAAATTAAGTGCATACAGTATCTGCATGAAACATACATTTTGGCCTTCTGAATCGGAATATGACCTCAGTTTTGGCCTTATACGTCAGAATTGCTTTTTTATACTCAAAAATAGCTTGGAAAACCTTCAATCATAGGTATTTTCCCTGCGTAGGATTTTTTTAGCGTAAATATCTGGATTTTTCTTAACTTTTTGTGGATGCGCGAATTATTATAATTTCCGGCACTATATGTATGTAAGCATATGCATGTACATAAGTAGGTATAGGTATGTAAATAGAAGTCGTACTTACTATATAAATTACTCTTTAAAATATAATCTTATACGTAATTTAGAATTTACACGTACCTACCTATTATACGTATTATACCGTGTGTGTAAAGCCGACATCGGCCAGTTATGAAAAAGGACAAACAGAAGTGAGACGACAGATAAGAAGCAACCGCACAAGCATCGAAGGTAGTAAGCGAATAACACTGGCTCTCTCACCTGTGCTTGGTGTTAGAATGAGAAGGGTAGCATTTGTCCTTCTTCACAACTGGCCGATGTCGGCTTTACACAAACTGTATACTTGTACATATGTACAGTAAGCAACGAAAGTTATCACACCCACTTTTTTGAAGTTTGCTTAAATTCTGATAATTTTTGTATTACAGCCTTGATTTTTTTTTGCTTCTGACAGGATTATAGCTTGTGATATTCTGCGTCTAATAAGCAGAAGTTGAAGGCGGTATGTCGATTGTGTGAAAAGATTAAAAAAGTAAAATTTCAATGTTTTCAAAGAAATGTAAATAACTTCGAAAATCGTAAATCCCTTTCGAAATTGTTGGACTTGTATTAAAGGGAAATCTTCAGTGTGTCTATTTGAGTAACTGGGTCATTTTGAAAAAAATTTTCCTAGACATGAATAATATCTAAAGTTGAACCAAAAAATATCACGAAAATTCAAAATTCTACCATCCTTAGTATCGTTTCCGTAAAAATCACTGTTCCTGAAATTTTAATAAAACACAGAGAGATCTAGAGGGATATTGATCCTAAATTTTTGTTGGAATAATGTGTGGCGTACAGGGCTTTTTTTGAATTTTCGTGATATTTTTGGTTCAACTTTAGATTTTGTTCATGTCTAGGAATTTTTTTTTCAAAATGACTCAGTTAGTCAAATAGATATTCTGAAGATTTCCCTTTAATACGAGTCCAACAACTTCGAAAGGGATTTACTATTTTCGAAGTTATTTACGTTTCTTTGAAAACGTTGAAATTTTACTTTTTTAGCGATATCTTTTCACACAATCGACATACCGCCTTCAACTTCGGCTTATTAGACGCAGAATATCACAAGCTATAATCCAATATAGTCAGAAGCAAAAAAAAAAATCAAGGCTGTAATACAAAAAATTATCATAATTTAAGCAAACTTCAAAAAGTGGGTGTATGATAATTTTCGCTGCTTACTGTGTGTATGTGCATGTTCGAAAATTAAAACAATTATTATCTACTGTTATCATTGATCTTGTAAGACATAAAAATCAATTATAAACCTGCAAGAAGGGTATGAAAAACGTATGTAAGTGCCAGCACAAGAAGTTGGCTCTGAAAACAACTTGTCTTGAGGAAGCGTGTGGTGTTTATTTGTAATTTGTGAGCTGTGTGGTTTATTGCAATGTGGCTGTTGTTAAATCAAAAATATATTAATTTAAAGTGTATCAACCTATGTATGTATTAACATTTAATGCGTTTAAACGTTTAATAGCAGTGAATAGTGGTAGTTTTATATCGTGTGCGAATGCGAGTATTGGATGACACGGAAGAGGATCGTCTTTGAGGTTAGATTTGCTCCTATATATTTACTACTTTTATTAGAAAAAGGTTGAGTATCACATGATTTGTTTATTTCATTACTTTGTTCAATAGCTGATAACAGTAGTAATAGTAATAAGTTAAACAATAAGACGATAACATTTGAAGATATCTGTTCTTTAGATACCTCCGATGTACATACATACAAACATATATTATGTAATTATGTACAGTGAGTCACAAAATTATTCGCACCCTTGCAAATATTAAAATTAACGCGAAAAAACCTAATGATAGAAAATGGGAAGGACTAAGATTTTTTCCGGGTGGATTTGTTAAGTTTTAAGCGGTTTCAAGTAATGAGATGTAGAAGTTTGGAAGTCATAAAAATTGGATCACGATATATTCGTACCCTAGGTACATATTTATTAATAGAAATAAAAGTTAAAAGTTCAATTTAAGCTTAACAACTCCACCGCGTGCAGCAATTATGGGTCATTTGAATGGATTGGTATGGTTTTGAATTACAACAAGGTACGTATCATTCCAAATCTCCAAGGTTTGTTTCTTTACCATGTGTTTACTTGAAATATAAATTATGCGTGGCTGGCCATTGGGAGCTTCGGGAGCGTGGGTGCTTTGAGATGATATACGGAGCTGTTGTGAACTGTTCCAACAACTGGCTTGATCTTTCAGGTCTGTGTCAGGTTGAAAATAATAGTTTCCTTGAAGCTCTAATTCTGCGGTGCTTGGTGAAAGATTTTCATGTAGAATGTTTAAATGTACCATCTTGTCCATCAATTCATCAATGAAAACAGGTTTTCGACATCACCCCTTGCCATACAAGCCCAAGTCATCAACGAACTGTGTCCGTATTTGAGAGTTGGTTGTAAGTTCTTCATTTTGAGGTTCAGTATTGTTCGTTCGTCACACAAAATGTCTGCCATTGTAACCGAAATCCTTACTTATAATCTCGGACGACGAAAAAATTAACTTTTGGAACAATGGCTGTTGTATAACAGTTCACAGCAGCTCCGTATGCCACCTCAAAGCTCTCACGTTAACCTGATCGAACATTTTGTGGTCTGAAATGGAATCACTACTATGGATTTCTAGTAAATACATGGTAAAGAAAAAATCTTTGATATTTGGAATGAGACATCCCTTGTTATTACTCAAAACTTAGTAGATATTAGGTATGCCAACCCATTAAAATGCTATAATTGCTGTACGGGGTGGACTTTTTACAAATTAAGATACGAATGTATTTGTTTCCAGACTGACCTCCGTGAATGAGATGCAAAGTAAGACCGTTTTTTCGTTTCCAGCGTATTTGAGTACCTTATAAATTATAAATGTACAGTGAGGTTCATAAGTAACGGATAAATTCATTATCTACGTAATTTACAATTTATGAGTAAAATCCTGAAACACGTCAATTTTTAATTCTAGAATGACATTTATTGAGCATAATTTTATACCTCCCCCTCCAACCCCCTTGGGGTGACAGCTGTCCCTTTATAATTTTTAAATGGAACGAGGGCTTGTGATAGCTCATTTGAAAGGGTTTTTAAATCTCCATCCAGCAACATAAGATTTTTTTAATTTATAATTTTTTTATTGAAAAATATTACATTTTTAATGTTACTAAGTAAAGAAAATAACATGAAACAAAACAGAAGAACATTTTAAATCAAATTTTCAAACTGGACGCCCGTTTCTTCTTGACAATAATGGAGGCGTTGCAGAAATTCTTCTAAAACATTTTGTATTGTTTCCGGGGTGATTTGATTAATTTCTTGCCTTAATATGTCTTTTTTAAATCTTCTACGTTATTTGGTCTGTTGAAGTAGACTTTCGATTTTAAGTAACCCCATAAAAAATAGTCAAGTGGGGTCAAATCGGGAGAACGAGCAGGCCACTCAATTTCACCGCGTCTACCGATCCATCTATTGGGAAAAACTTGATTCAGATAGGCTCTTACTTCCAATGAAAACTGTGGTGTAGCTTCGTCCTGCTGAAACCAAATACTTCTATCATCTTAATTGGGGTTATCATCATCTGGGAAACGCATTCTTAACTCTGGAACTAAGAAATTTTGCAAGAAATCCAAGTAACGCGCGCCATTTAATGTGCCATCAAAGAAATATGGTCCGATAATTTGAGAATTTATAATTCCAGCCCAAACGTTCATCTTCTCAGGATATTGAGTATTGGCCTCCATCATCCAATGTGGATTTTCTGTAATCCAGTATCTACAGTTCTGTTTGTTGACTGTTCCATTTAAGACGAATGTTGCTTCATCAGAAGAAAGAATATTTTTTATAAATAAAGCATTATCTTGGCATCTATTTGCCATGATTTCGCAAAATTTCAATCGGCGATCAGGGTAGGGTCATCGTCGTTAAGTTCTTGAACCAAATGAATTTTATATGGGCGGTATTTTTCGTTTTTTAGAAGACGCAGTATGGACGTTTTACTAACATCATTATCGGCGGCAACTTGTCTTGTAGGTTTATGTGGATTATCTTGAATATCTAACAATATATCCAATTTCTGTTCATCGTCTAAAATGCGTTTCCTACCAGATTTAGGAATATCTGTGACATTTCCAAATTCACGAAATTTGTTTTCTATTCTACTAACCGTAGACTGGGAAATGCGGTGGTCAGGATATCTACTTAGTATTGAATATTTCGCATACCTGCTTCTGCATTCTTGTTTTATCACCACATCCCAATAATATCAAAATTTCAATTCTTTGGGTATCCGAAAGACTCATTGTTAAAATAATGATCAACTTGACGATCAGCGATAAATAACATAATATAATAATAAGGTTTCATAGATGTAGCAAATAAAGAAATTTAAATGTATAATTTTTTCTGATGTGTAAAAAGAAACCCTTTTTACTTTTTTCTTTTGTTGGGTATTTTGCGCAGCGTATCAGGGAAACCGATACATTTAAGTTGAATGTTGACACAAAATTAACTAAAAACGTCAGATTTGACAGATATTTGGTACATAGGCACATGATTGTATACATTTCATAATAATAATAATTTTGAAATTATCAAATTTAATTTTCTTTATGAAAAATATACAAAATTCAAAAAACCTTATACTGCTGAGTAGATAATTAAGAACCTTTTCAAATGAGCTATCACACGCATCCTCGTTCCATTTAAAAATTTTAAAGGGGTAGCTGTCACTCCAAGGGTGTTGGAGGGGAGGTATAAAATTATGCTCAAAAAATGTCATTCTAGAATTAAAAATTGACGTGTTTCAGGATTTTACTCATAAATTGTAAATTACGTAGATAATGAATTTATCCGATACTTATGGACCTCACTGTATATGAACTTCATTTTCAATCATTTGGATCAAAAAGTATGTTATAATTTTTTCCCATGACGCAGCCAAAATAAAAAATGAATTTGTTTTCTATAACTGAGTATTAACAGGCATTTTTACAGAAAAAAACCTCGTTTTTGCAATCCACCTAATTCGATTGAATTTTGATTTTTTTTTAAATTTGAGTTTCCCGCCAGAATGTCTCGAAAATGTTCCGCTTACCTACTACCCTGATTTTTGCCGTCTCAGATTAAAGAATAATCATGGAGAATTTTTTTTAAACCATATTAATGGTATTATAGTAGCAGAGGCTTATTATGTAACCGGCGAAATATTTCAGTTTTCTGCCTTGTAAGAGCTAACCCCTGTATATCACAAATTCATCATCAAATACCCCATGTATGGAGGAAGTACCGTTACCATCAGAGAAGTGTCGACTTTCAATATCTGCCAAAAAGGGGAGTTCTATTTAAAAAAAAAGTGTCGATGAAGTTATAGCGTATTCAAGGGTGGGGGATACTATTATTTTTTTTAGGAAAAAATACTGCAAAAAATCGACATGTGTTTTATAAGATAATTTAATTTTTTGGATAATCAGTTTTATTTCATAAGTGGTTGCACACTGTATAAAAAACTGAATTGAAAACAAAAACTCAACTTGATTTATGCTTCGAATGTTCGTAATACTTTTTCTGTTTTCATTCTTAGAACGAATGTATTGATTTGACAAGACGGAGAAATTCTGTACCGGGTGTGTCATTTAACTTGACACAACCATATACAGGTATCTCGAAAACTGCATTTTTTAACAAAATCTTTCGAATAAAAGTCGCTTGACCTTAAAAGTCAATATAATGGTCTTACTACTTTTTGACTATAACAACGTTTTCTAGGTCATTAGAAGGATAAGTTTATTATTGTAAAGGGAAACCAATAGTTCTCTACAGAGAATCTTAATCTACAGAAAAATGGGAGTATTATTTATCTTTAAGTTCTGTAGAAGTTACATACGTAGATCTACTGCTACTGTCGCTAGAACTCTAACTGGTAAAAACAAGGAATTTAAAGTTCCAGTGCCAGTAGCAGTAGATCCATATATATTTTCTGGAGAACTCTCCCGCGACTGTGGAATATCTTCGACCAAAATTTTAAAGAATCTAAAACGTCACAAACGTCACCATTTTTGATAAATCAGGTGACATTTTGTCAGTCAAATTGGATATTTGTCAGTGATAAATCGGTTAATATTCCGTGTTCACATCAGTTAAAAACATGTTTCAGATTAAAAATACTTCCATTTTTCTGTAGATCATATTTTTTATAAAGAAATATTGGTTGACAATAAAAAAATAAAGTTGACCTTCAAAATGCCTTCAAAACGTTGTCAAATTGAAAAGTCATATGACCACTTTAATGCTCATCTAATATCAAACAACTTTTATCCCAAATACTCTGTTAAAAAATTTATAGATTTCGAAATATATGGTTGTTATATGATGCACACGGTATAAAAAAAATATGCTGCCTTTCTTATATCCTGAGGTCACCAATTACATTCTGAAAATGCTTTTACGCCACTCTTCCTAATCCCCCTTTACAAAGTAACTACCGAATTATTTTACATTTAGGTATCTAATGCGATTTCTTACCACATATTTCTCATTACGGCCCTGACGCCAAGAAGCAGGCCGGCAATTTAGTAATTACGCATCCCGCATTGCCCAGCAAAAACCACCCGTGAATCGTCGTTAGTAAACGTCATCGAAATAAATCTCTGTAGTTCTTGGGGGAAATAAGAAAACAGAAAGAACTTTAAAGGAGGTCTCTAACAGAGAAAGAGGTAGATACAGACGGAGACAGAATTATAACGGACCACGCTGTTTGCTGCTTGGCGGGATGTTGCGAGTGTCTAATTTCCCATCCTCGGGTGATCGCAGGCCACAGCAGAAGTCCGCATCTGCAACAGCAATGGCGTCAGTGCTACTACTTTCATGCCTTGCAATTTTTCATTTAGTTTAAAAGTGCGACATATCGTATAGGAAGCTGATTTTTGAAATTAGGCTCCTGACACATACTGCTTATGCATGTTGCAACTATAATGAACCTCGTTACAAACTGATGAACGTAAATGAAGGGCAATCAAGAAGCTTTATGGTAGAGGAATGAAACGGTTATCTACTTGAAAGGTATCAGATAAAAAAACGTCCTCAAAGTACGCTGTGGACTTGGTATTGCATGTCTTGAATTAATACTCTTAGAACTGTCAAAGAAAATTTTATTACTTGTCATTTTAATTACATTTGATGACAAATAACATAATCAGAGAGTTAGGTCAGTCAATGAGTTATCTAACGTGTAGTTATGAATATTTGGTATGTTGTTAGGACCAACACTAGTAGTGTAAATCCAAGTTTGCAGCTTCGAAGACCTGTGCTACCTTCGTGGCACTTAAAAAACCGCTAAATTTTCGGACTTTTTTTGGTTTTTTCTCATATCTCCATATCTTACATGGAAACGGCCATCGTAAGCTTTTTTAAAGCGGATTAAATTTACTACAATTTGAGACCTGAACCAGCTCTGCACGCCAAATAGTACTCAAAATACAGCAGGTTGGAAGTTGGCCATTTTTTTTTCAAAAAAAGTGAATTTTTATCTTCCGGCTTAAATATCGGGGGGAAATACTTATAATACGATGGAAGTCGTATCAAGAGAAGTTTTAGTAAATTTAATTAGCTTTAATTTAAGCGCAGAACGATGCATGTGACCTCTTAGTTATCTCATGATCTTAAAAAAACAAACAATGAGAAAACTGCATTTTTCACAAATTCGACTTCACTAGTTCTCAGGATGGTTTGAGGGTGGTTTTAACTACCATACCAATCTAACAAAATATGTATTTAAACGCACTACTCATGAATATTTATGTACAATCTTAATAATAATCTACAACTACACTTGGTAATAATGTTCAGCGGCTTTACCAACTTAACGAAATCGCATGCCTCTAACTTGTTTGACTTGGTACCTATATTACCGGCATGTGGATATGGATGTGGATCTCCTAGTCCTTCTTAATGGCTTGGGATCCACTATCAAAAAAGGTTTTTTTCCAGAAAAGTGACAGAGATGACTCTGGTCCATTGCAATACTCCTCAACTTCATTCAACCGGGGAGAGTTGGAGTTCTCCCCCGGATTTGTGTTGTTTTTACACGCGTTCACAGGTTGCGACACTACTTCTGCTGTTTCCTGGTACGGGAAAGAAACTGATCCGAACTGACAACCATCGCAGAACAATTTCTCCAACCTACTGCGACTCACGAGACCATAGCAGATTAAGGAGCAAAATGCCTCGTAGCTCTGTACAGAGGAGGCTACAAGGTAGAAAATCGACATAGCCTGTGGAACAAAATTTTTGTGAAAACGACCGCCTTTGCTAAAGTTGACCTGGCCCGCTTGCATACAACAGAAGATAGTGCGACATTCCATGCTTCCATCAGCATGCATGCCGAAGGTCAGGTTCAAAAATGGTTGGGGGTTGATAGAGATGCCACTCAGTGGGGGTGGACTAGAACTGAACAGGGGCTCATACATACTACCATGATGGGCGAAGTGGCACCCCCAACCCTTCTCAAAATTATTACCTGCCAGTGTAAGAAAGGGTGCACCGGAGGCGGCTGCACATGTCTGACAGCAGGACTCAGATGCTCTTCTATGTGCAAATTCTGCTCTGAGATCTTCTGCCAAAACGTCGCCGTTATCCAGACCGACGAAGAATGGGATGATAACGACGACTATATCGACGACCCACTGCCCGTGGTGACAATAGAGGATTCACAATCACCTTCGAAATGGACTTTGAACGAAAATGAACTTTATTACCAACCATAGTTGTAGATTATTATTATTAAGATTGTATGTAAATATTCATGACATGAATAGTGCGTTTAAATACGTTTTTTTTTAGATTTGTATGTTTTTTTCGTTAAAACTACCCTCAGACTATCCTGAGAACTAGTAAAGTCGAATTTGTGAAAAATGCAGTTTTCCCATTGTTTGTTTTGTTTTTAAGATCATGCGATAACTAAAAGGTCTACAGGCGTCGTTATGCGCTTAAATTAAATCTAATTAAATTTACTAAAACTTCTCTTGATACGACTTTCATCGTAGGATAAGTATTTCCCCCGACATTTAAGCCGGAAGTTGAGGAAAAGTTAAAAAATCACTTTTTTTGAAAAAAATGGCCAATTTCCAACCTGCTGTATCTTGAGTATTATTTGACATACCGAGCTGGTTCAGGTCTCAAATTGTAGAAAATTTAATCTGCTCTAAAAAAGCTTAGAAATGGCCGTTTCCATGTAACGCATAGTTTAGGAGATATGATCAAAAAACCAAAAAAAATCCTAAAATTTAGCGGTTTTTTAAGTGCCACGAAGATAGCACAGGTCTTTCGAAGTTGCAAACTTGGATTTACACTACTGGTACTGGTCCTAACAACCAGTTTAACAACCATTTACACTACTGGTCCTAACTTTCCAAACCAAAAATTCAGAACTACACGTTAGTTCGCGATTTTATTATGTGCTCATTGACTGGCCTAAGTTAAAAAAACATGCCTCATCAGTAAAACATGTTTTATCAAAGACGTTTTCATTATTGTCTAAATTACCCACAAATTACTCTGAAAAATTCCATTTGCTGCGTGCTTTTCGTTTGATAACAATTCTTGAATGAGATTAGACGATCAGCGTGCATGTGCAGATCATATTTCAGGACTATATTGAAGGTTCCGCAGGATACAGTTATTTACTGGCTTAAACACCGAATAGGAGTTTGTGGGTGTTCGTTAACACTTTGCTTCATTTCTTTAAGTGTTTTTTTTAGTGCGAACTTTAGATCTCCCGTTTAATTCTTTTCTATTCCCATTTCTTTGAGGACGTTTTTTGTTGATCTTACTATATGTACATCGGTTCGTTATAGTTGGTCAAATTATGTTAAATGAAATGGTTCCAGAAAAATAGCTAAAACGTGCATGGTTACATTGCAAAAGTTTTTCTGTAACGTGCAGATTTTATCAGGAATTTATGCATCCATGAGTTTAGTGTTAAGTGTCTTAATATAAGTAATTCTTTAATCAGTATGGCTTAAGCATAGCGTTGTTGAACTAAAGTTTCTACTGTACCAGATCTTCACCCGTAGCTGTTAAAAATTTTTCAATTTACTCTGACAAAATAATGGTCTGACTGAGGTGAGATGTTGATAGACATGACTTAAGCAATTTTTATGCTTTCTACGTAAAAAAGTGTGTTAGATCTGCCTAGGTGCTCAATATCAGAGATGTTCTGTGTTTAATATACTCGTATGAGCATATAATCAACAATTGCTAAAGTTCCAGGATGCATTTTCGATTAGTGTGGAGCTAGCGTAAAGTTAAAATAGCACTATTTGGTTACTACAGAAAAATGCCGTGTTAAAAAAAAAGAAACATGCAATTGTAAAATACAGTCATTTGGGAAGTACAGCAGAAAACGTTCAGACTAATTCAAAAGCATTTATTAATTCAAAGTTGCTTTCGTAACTTGTCTTTGCAACTCTGAATTGACTTTTCCTAACAGTTAGTACCTTGGTTAATTATTTGTTAGTGTTTCTACAAAATGTAAAAGTCCAAATAGGTCATTTGTATTCGTTTTTGTAACGGATATTACTAGATAAGTTGGGATATTACTTACCTCTAACGGGAGGCAGCAACCTCTTGTCGTAGCGTGTAGCCCGTAAGAGATTATCCAAAATTTCTTTGTCGGATTTCCCCTCTTCAAAGCTGCAAAAAAATAGTTACTAATATATTAACAAAAAAAAAGTTGTCTGTCCGAGAGGTGTCACATGTATATTCCCATGTATTTTTGGCCGCTGAACACGATTCCGCCGTCAGATTTGTTCCAAATCGTCCCAGATTTTTCCTAACCTCAAGAAAACCATAAAAAAACCCGGAAAATCGACAAATGAGCATATAAACGATGTAAAAATCTTTTGGTCGGTGAAAATCATGCCCAGAATTATGTATTCCCATGTATTTTTGACCGTTGAATACGATGCCGCACAGTGGGCGAAAACGGCAAAATTTTTCTCAAAATAAGATAACTCCCCACAGAAAACTCCAATCATTGTGATTTTGTTTTATTTTACAGGTTTTGGACAGTAGATTAAAGGAAAATTGGTCCAACACACGTTTGAGGTGTAAAGAGGGGGGGGGGAGAGACACCCCATAAGGGACCCTATATCCCAGTAACTTTTATAATTAAAGCTATTAAGCTCATATAACCGCATACCTCCGACTTTTAAACCCCCCCTGACCTTATAACATAAGCTTTCAATAGCTCGTGACCCCATAACTTGAAATTTTAAACCCCCATAACCCCATAACCTCAACTTTTAGACCCCCATCTACGCAAAAATCAATTTTTCGAGCCTCTAAACAAACAACTCTGAAACTAAAGTTCTTATCCCTTATGGGGTGTCCCCCCCCTCTTTTAAACCTCAAACGTGCGTCTGACCAATTTTTGATGATTTTCATCAATCAACATATATTACATAATTTAAATAAGCTGTTTTTACGATTTTGCGCGATTTGGATGCTTTTTTTGAGTTTAGGCAAGATCTGTGACCATATGGGGCAAATCTGGCTGTGGGATCGTGTTTAGCGGCCAAAAATACATGGTAATTTATAATTCTGGGCATGATTTTCACCGACCAACAGATTTTTACATCGTTTATGCTCATTTGTCGATTTTCCAGGTTTTTTTTATGATATTTTTGAGGTTAGTTAGGAAAAATCTGGGACGATATGGAGCAAATCTGACGGCGGGTTCGTGTTCAGCAGCCAAAAAATACATGGGAATATACATGTGGCACCTCTCGGACAGACAACTTTTTTTTTGTGTGCCTGTGTTATGATTCACGCTTGAACTGTTTCACTTAACACCGAAATACTGTTCGGTATTCAATCCGCGCGTTTCGTCTACCATGTTGGCATTATCAGGAAATTATATTAAAACTCCGTTTTAATATATGCATGCATAAAGCTCAGTTTGAATTCGTCTCTGATAATACCAACATGTTGTTGGTGAACCGCACGCGTTCACTGCAAAATAATTCATGTTAAGTGGAAAAGTGTTTTTTAAGTTAAATTAAATTATCAATTTTGTTCAATATTAATCATGATTTTTATATTAACAGAGAAGAAGGTCGCCAAATTCCCCACAGATATTAATCATGATTTTGTTTAGAAATGTGAAATTTATTTTGTTAAAATGGGGAGAATTCTAGACCGGTGGGTGAAACATTTCGCTATTCACAGTGGAACGGATTCTATGGTAAATCCAAGGCTTAAAGCCTTTATCGTTGCATCTACTCTTTCCATCTTAATTCCGTGCTACCCGTTGTTACAGTCTATGTAATTTCAATGCTATTCAGTGCTATCTTATCAAGATCGTTTATAAAAACACAATCTTTTATAGAAAAAACGTGTTAGGTGATGATGTACGATAACAAGAAGAAGAGATGAAAATAGTTTTCGATACAATATAAACGTAAAAGAAAATATAAACATGGTAAATCAAATAATAGGATACTAGGAAATATTCCTTCACTTGGCGTTCCAATATAAAGGGTTTACCAATAAGGGCAGGTCGATGTTGAAATGGAATAAAACAAGCTGTGTGTGAGGTATTAGCAAAATTCTTTTTTTATTTGAAACACCCATATATGCCATTATGTATGGAATATGATATCGTTCTAATGTCCGCCGGGGCTTCTCCCGGTGGCACGGATGCGACAGGTCCGATTTTTAATGACTTTGCCGCATAGATCTGCGACTGCGACTTCAGAAACATCCAGAAGAAAAAGTCTAGCGGGGTTAAATCGCACGATCTTGGTGGCCAATTCACGTCACCTCCGCGATGGAGAACCATCAAAACCCTCAAAACGTTAATGCGAAATGTCCATCGTGGCGTTCGCTGTGTGGCACGTAGCTCCGTCCTGCTGAAACCACTTGCCGCCCACGTCCATATCATTCAATTTGCGTCAAAAGAAATTGGTTATCATTGATCTGTACCGGTCGCCGTTGACAGTGATGGCCTCACCAACGTCATTTTCGAAAAAGTATGGACTAATAATGCCGCCGATCCAAAATTCGCACCAAACCGCATCAATTTTTGTGGATGCAGTGCCACCGGGTGAACTCGTGTGGGTTGGCGTCGTTCCATATACGGAAATTTTGCTTGTTAACATAGTCATTCATCCAAAAAATGCGCCTCGTCATTATTAAAGATGATTTTTTGACCCAAATTGGGGTCCTCTTCCAAACGCTTCGAAGCCCAGTCAGCGAACAACCGGCGTTGTCTATGGTCATTAACATTGAGCTCCTGAGTAAGTTGGATCTTGTACGGGTGCAGGCCCAAGTCCCGACGCAAAATTCGCCAAGTTGAAGTCTGCGAAAGGCCGAGTTCTTGTGCACACTTATACGGACAGCGGCGATGTTCTCAGCCGATCTGGCGTTCATTTGATATACTGGTGTTGTCAGGTTGTTTACCGAACCGGTCGTCTCGAATTTGGCCACCAAACGTTGAAGAGTCAACTATGAAGGGTCATCGCCTCTAACGATCTAACGAACGAACACTCATTTTGATAACAAAGTTTTATTATTTGGACCTGCTGCTCTATCGTGTAACTTTCCATGGTGATTTGGCAGCAATGACTGAATAATAAACAACATATTTGACATACGCTGCCAAAACAACATGGCCGCCACAGCCTGTCAACATCGGCCCGTCCCTATTGGGAAACCCTATATCCCTATATTTATTTTATATTATATTATAAAATCGATTTGTTTCCTTCTTAAAAGCAATCAAATAAAAAAATGGATATCACTTTTAGTTTAAAGGTTTGGCGTTATTCGATACATTCTGTTCTTCTATTACATTACATTTGAAAATAGTTGTGAATTGAATCATTTTTTTTTAGAATTAATTAGGTGCTGTGTCATACTGGGACATAAGCACTACGATATTTTTTTAGCAAGAGGTAAGGTATGTGATACTTTTTTCCTTTCTATATCAACCAGAACAATAATTGTTTACTACATTTGAAACTGTTATAATGTAGGTAATTTGCAAGATCATGAGATACAGTGTAATTTGACTATAATTATTTGGACCAGTTGACGTTCGTCTATTTGAAAGCTCCCCACTTCTTGCTTCTGGCACCCTTGCGTCAACTGGTATAATCTTTTTTAAATACAAAACACTCCCTGTGTTCGCATTTCTATGAGCCGTATGGCATTATATGGAAGAGCCGCTAAAGGAGTGAATAAAAATCGAAAATGATTCTGGTAAGAGGTAATAAAAGCGATATAAAAAAAGACTGTATATCTAAGAGGAAAAGAAAGTAATACTCACATATCAGAAGACAGGGCTGAAGTATGCCTCGTGACTAGTAGGATAGCGGCCGCGCGAACCAGCATCCAAGGCTGACCCATATTAGGACATCTGAAATGGATAATAATCGTTATTGGTCGAATCTGGGATGGGGGACTAACTGAATTTACGTGGACCAATTTTACTTGGATAACGTGATTTTTCTACCGTAAGAAGAAATAAGTGTTATCAGTAGTGTGTCGAAGAGGTTGATTTTTAGTTGGATTGTTTTCCAAAAAGTTCCATGTATTACTATGTGAACCAAACATATGATATTAGCCAATAGGATTTGAGATTTTGAACAAATAAGTCTCTGAATATATTTGTATTTGAATACAATATTTCGACTGTTAAAAACAGATACACTCAATATTCGATAAAATACATATATATATATTCTAATATACAGCATGAAGTGTAATTAAATTTTTTTTATATATACCCTTTATTTATCTTAATTTTTATAGAATTCAACAATTCAAAGAAGGGTTTCACCTATTTTTTTTTTGAATTTTTATAATTCTTACACTATAATAAAACTTAAATTGGGTGCGGGAAACAAATTAAATAGAACACCCTATAATTTATTTTACTTAAAAATAGTATCTGTAGTGTTCTGGTCACAAAAGTCTAAGTGGTATCTTAATACTCAAGAAGTACCATTAGCCATTGTTTTAGTAAAGTGACATCGCATCATCGTAAACTGGATCGTATCAATTTTCATTAGGTTTGATTACAAGGTGGGTGTTGGAGAAAATGGAAATTTAAGACAATATCAATTTTTCCAATCAATAGTTGTTCATCTTTCAATCATTTTTCAGCATTCCATTTCATCAATCAATTTTTTTATTCGATGAAGACTATGCGTAATAGAGGGGGTGTCAAATTTAGGTGACTAACCCAATACTGCCCAAAATAAAGAAAAAGGAACCATTAAAGGAAGTATACCATTTCTATTTTCCCTGGCATATACGAGGCGCGTTCATAAACTAAGGGCCGTTTGCTTATATATAAATATTGGCACTTCGAAGCACAGTTTTACTACTGCAGCGCCATCTATTGACTCATTGCGAAGCTACAGCGTCATTTGTTTTGATTCTGAAGTCGTATTGTTGTCCGTGAATGCAAAGAACAATGGCCGCGAAAATCGTTGATCCCGCCAACTGTGAAGTGCGTTCTGTGATTCGTTTCTTATGTGCAAAAGGATCGTCGGCTGCTGAAATTCATCGGGAGTTATGCCTGGTTTACGGACCTACAGTTATGAGTGAAGGAAAGGTTAGACAATGGTGCCGTGATTTTACAAATGGCCGAACAAATGTCCATGACGAAGAGCGGAGTGGCAGGCCCAGTATCCAGACCGACGAAATCGTTTCACAAGTGGACCAAACACTGCGATCTGATCGTCGATTGACGATTAGTGGCCTGGCTAACAAATTTCCTCAACTTGGACGCACTACTGTTTACAATATTGTCGTAGAAAACCTCGCATACCGCAAATTGTGTGCGAGGTGGGTACCAAAAATGCTCACCGACCACCACAAAGAGCAAAGAATGTCTAGTGGACGAAAGTTTTTGGCCCGTTATCAACAAGATGGAGATGATTTGTTTTCTCACATTGTTACTGGGGACGAGACGTGGGTATCCTACGCCAACCCAGAAACAAAACTGCAATCGATGCAGTGGCGACACTCATCTTCACCAAAACCGAAAAAGTTTAAGCAAACTCAGTACACAAGTCGAAAATTGATGGCTACAGTTTTTTGGGACAAAGACGGTGTTCTTTTGGTTGATTTCATGGAACGTGGGACAACAATTACAGCTGACATGTACTGCGAAACGCTCAAAAAATTGAGACGTGCGATCCAAAACAAACGCCGCGGGAAACTGTAATCTGGCATAATCCTACTCCACGATAACGCGCGTCCTCACACTGCTGCCAAAACCAATGAGAAAATTCAAGATTTTCGTTGGGAACTTTTTGACCACCCACCGTACTGTCCCGACCTTGCACCTAGCGACTACTTCCTCTTCTTGCATTTTAAACAGTGGCTCGGTGGACAACGTTTTGAAACCGAAGAGGGACTCAAAAACGCCGTTGTCAACTGGTTCAACTCTCAGGCGGCAAGCTTCTATGCAGAGGGGTTAAAGAAGCTGGTGCAGCGGTACGAAAAATGCTTAGAAGTGAACGGCGATTATGTAGAGAAGTAAAGTAAGATTGTACCTAACTAAATATGACAATAAAATTTGTTTCTTATGAGTACATTTTTTTCTGTGACCAAACGGCCCTTACTTTATGAACGCGCCTCGTACATGGTGAAAGACGAAATTGTTAGGAAAGTGGTTATACTATTAATTTTGAATCGTTCTATACCATAGGTTCCCAAAGTGGTCTATATGGACCCCCAAGGGTCGATTTAGACTTGCAGGGGGTGTATGTCAGCGAGAAAAGAAAGGGGTTGCGTGAGATGTAAATGTGTGTCATCAACATTTAAACGTTCAGTATATGTCATTACACGTAACACAGATTGTATGTATATGTATGTTACACTTACAATAGACATTATAGAAGAAATTACTTTAAATCCTATCTATAAAAAAACCCTTTCAAAGTGAGCAGCACTGTATCAGCTGCGAAAAACACATTTTAAGTTAATACGTTTAGGAAAATTCAGTATTAGGCAGGTAGGGGGTCCTCGACAAACGTTTAGTGGTCTACGGGGCAAAAAACTTTGGGAACCTCTGTTCTATACGAATATGAAACACTGTTAGATGGATGATTTCATTGAAAAAAAGTTTGTATGAACATTTTTGTGCTCATTCACACGAGTTGAAAGAAAAAACGAAATTACTTATAGTGTTATGAGAACCAAAGCTCAAAACTATCCGTCAAAAAGCAATATTAATTCCAAACGTTGCAGATTAATATGTAGGTAGGTAGTAGCATCGTGACCAAAATATCTCGTAGTCGACTCAGAACACACTGTATACGTTGAAACGGTTACTATGTATTTAAGTGTACGTGTAATTATTCTGTACTCGCTAAGGCACTTACTAATTTTCGACATGCACAATCGACCGAGAACTGTAAATTCCCTCCTTTGTCAGTGGGGATTTTCTCGTTGCCGGAGCTTGGCACAAAGGCGTCGAACTGTCGGAATTCCCGCCATGTAGCGTTCATTAGTCGTTATCGAATTTCCGACTCTCTTGACTATCACCTCTAGGAGATGCCTTAAGGGCTCATTTTTAGTGCGAGCTTATGGGACGAGAGTGTTCTATTTATATGTATGTACAGTTGAGGGAGGGGGTGGGGCTGGCAGAGAAACTCGTGGCGTAGGACGCCAATACGGTCGCGAATACCATGAGAGAAAGGAAAAATCAAGTGTGTCCTAAAAGGGTCAAAGTAATTGTAGGATCAAAGGTCTCCGAGGATTGTCTAATGTAATTTCAAACCACCCAGCGTCGAATACAAGCTCCCTTCTGATTGCATTGGGGCGACGACGCGCGACGTTATTTATTTATTCATTAATTTTAACGCAGACTGAAACTGTATTTACCTACAGTTTTCCCAATAAATATGTACTCGGTGGTCTGCTACACCACTAGTGACGTAAGGAATTCATTACATCACTGGCTTTATAATGAAATCACTATAGGTTTGTTCCAACAGAACATTTACAAACTGTTCTTGAACGAGTAATGAATTATTTTGTGCGCATGCGTCAACTTAGTATTAGTTCAGAACTAATCTCTGTTTTGTGATTAAACAGCGGATTTCTCCCTCCACAACAAAAATTAAAGTAAACAGTGCTGTCAACATAACTTTAAATCTACCTCCTTAAAACGCCATACTTTTCTCTTTAATAAAATTTGTGAATGATAGTAAATATTCTTTTGCATTTTATCACTGCCACTTTTGCATTGAATCACTTTTAATTAAATAATTACGTACCAAAAACAAAATACCTATTTATAAGTTTCTGTTATGATCTGTCAGACCTATGTTCAGGCTTTACTTAAGTTCGAATTCGTTGTTACTACGCATGTGTTACAAAATAGTCCCTTCAGTTCCAGCCTCGAACCAGGAACTAATTTCACCGTTCTCGAACCAATTCGGTTGATGTTGGAACGTTCTCTGAACTAATACCGACCGGAATCAGTTCTGTGTCTGTTGGAACGCAAATTTCAATTTGCGCACACTCCATGCGGTTCTGAACTGATTCCAATACATGTTGGAACAAACCTTATATAACGAACATAAATAAATTAAATTTATTGTTGCCCTGCATTGACGCTGAGAAGTGATATTATAGTTAGATATTATCGCAAAATATTAATAATACTTATTGTGCAACAAACAATACATTTTTACTCAAAAGAACTTAAAAGAGGTACGAGATTATCTGAGTCTTGATGACAAGTGAATTTTAATCATCTCCTGATGGTGGCAACGTGGTTGGTGAAACGTGCGTCGAATATAGTATAAGCGTTCCTGTGTAAGGAAAAAGCGTCTATTAATCTTTCTATCTAAAACGTCTATCATTTTTTTAATTGCCTTTCATAAAAAAAAAATATTGTAAAACAACGACTTCTGCGAATCTATTTCTGCTTTATATAACATAGTATGAATACGTAATTATATACCTAGTAGGCATTCGCATTCTTTTGTAGTCGGTTGGGCTTTTGTTAATTTATCTGAAACATCTGCGATGCAAAAACGTTTCAATGGAAGACCGAGTTAGAACAGTTTCGAACGGAAAGCTCGACGAGACGGAAAAATGAAATACAGCTTTCCGCATCGATTTCCAAACGACCCGAACAATTAATTCTGGTTGACATTTCAGAGTAACTATTTTATACCCATATTCATTCCCGGCACAAACTCGTACAAATCGTATTGGCTTTTTTCGGGGTTTGTTTTATCGTGGAAAGCCTTAGGTGAACTTTAAGAATCCGATACGCTCCAATAAACTATTTCAGTGGGGGTGAACGGGAAAATGTGTGATACTTTTTTTATCAAGGTTTTGTTTGCAAAAACAGTATTTATAAGAAATATAAATCATCAAGAGTTTTAATTATTGATTAACACGATTTGGTGCGCCGTCTTGGTGTAAGTAACCTTATCGTGTTTCTTCGTCGCCTAACGCATTTACAAAATTTTCTAAAATTAGTGGCAGACTCTAGCAATTATAAAAAGTCTGATGCGCATGCAAAAAAATATAAAAAACGTACCTCTTAAACAAATTTGGCAACGCCTAAATGCTTACAAAAACAGAAAACCAAACAATTCAACACCCATTGATTCATCTGAAGAATGGTTGGAAGAATTCCATGGTAAATTGTCTCCATTGTTTGTAAATCTTCCAACAATTCATTTTGATAATGATTCATCATATGAAAATGATACTCTAATAAGACCATTTACTACGGAGGAACTGTATATGGCATTAAAACAAAACAACAACTCAGCACCGGGATTAGATAATATACATTACTCTATGTTGTACAATTTACCACAGGCAGGCAAACAAATACTCCTACGAATGTACAATAACATATACTTAGGAATCAACACGATTCCACAAGACCGGTATAATTATACAATTTTACCAATTCTTAAAACAGGAAAACCCAAGAAAGATCACAACTCTTATCGACCCATTGCATTGGCCTCATGCATATTAAAAACTTACGAAAGGTTGATAAAAAATCGTTTGGAACATTGACTTGAAAACTGGAAACATATGCCAATAACACAATTTGGTTTTCGGAAAGGAAAGTCCACACAAGATGCCTTTGCTTACATCGTAACTGAAGTCTTACTTGGTTTCACGGAAAAAGAATCAACGTCAGCGGTGTTTCTAGATTTTCAAGGAGCATATGACAATGTCAATCTTCACATACTTGCACAAAAAATGGATATCATAGGCATTCCAAACAAATTAATAAATAATGTTGTCAATTCGTATTTCAACCGCAAAATTTACATTAGAACAAGCAACGAATTAATTAGTCCTCGAATTACATCTATAGGATTACCGCAAGGCGGTATACTCAGTCCTTTATTATACATCATATACACATGTGATTTTGAAGGGTTATTCTGTCAAAATATAAAAGTTATACAATTTGCTGATGACATATGTATATACACATCAGCAAAAACGATCGATGTATGTAACAGACGCCTAGAAGATGCCATAACAAATGTGGAAAATTGGTGTTTCACTAATGGTTTGACAATATCGGAGGACAAATCAACACTGTGTACATTCACACGAAGCAGATTCCAACCACCACCTACAATAAAATTATCAAATATTGAAATCAAATATAATACAATAGTTAAATACCTAGGAGTGTTATTAGACAAAAAGCTTAATTGGAAGGACCACATAAACTACGTCATCAAGAGAACAGAAAACGGTTTAAACATTATTAAAACATTTAGCAACTGCAATTGGGGAGCTGATCCCAATATTTCCCTCTTATTCTATCGTTCTCTCATTAGATCAGTCCTGGATTATGGAAGCATCTTCTATGGATCAGCAGCGGAAACACACCTCAGAAAACCGGACCAAATCAAAAACAAATGCATAAGATTAAGCGTGGGCTTCTTAAAAAGTACCCCAGTTAACGTACTAGAAGTAGAATGCTGTGAACCTCCACTACAATTACGACGACAATTCTTAAGTGACAAATTTCTCATTAAGCTCTATTCACAAAACAGTGAATTAATTTCAAAAATTCACAGTCTCACCATTCTGGGGTATACCAATCGGTATTGGCACTATAAAAAACTTCCTCTTTTGGTACAAAGTTATTCCGATACAACAGAGATAAAGGATATAGTGTTCCACTCTGACACGTTACCATGTTTTTCTCAGGAATACGAAATATTTAATCACATTCCCAATGTGTTGATACCAGAATCTCAACAAAGACTCAGTTCTCTGGAGCATGTTATGAATTTCAACGCTAATTTGAATTTTATTTGGGACGACTATGAGCATATATATATACTGACGGATCGCTACAGAATGGACAAGTCGGATGTGCATTCTTTCATCATAATTCAAAAAAATTGTCGCCAATACGTATTGCCAAAACAGGCATCGATATTTACAGCAGAGCTCACAGCTATAAGGGAAGCTGTATCATATTGCCTAGAGTATAATAACAAAACTCGATTTTTTATATTCACTGATTGCAAAAGTGCAATTGCGGTAATTAGTAACGCACGACCCAACAAAGATGTGAATCATATAGTTATTGAAATCTTGAGCTTACACAAGCAATTGAAAGAACTTGGAAAATAGCTAAATATAGCATGGGTAAAGGCACATGCAGGATTTAAGCCAAATGAATACGTAGGCCACCTCGCAAAAACTGCATTTGGAGTGAATAATTCCATTCTTAATTGTAAGATTCCAAAGACGGATTGCTTCGCAGTTGTTAAAAGAAAGTCTAAACAACACTGGCAAAATCTATACAATGAAACCACAACTGGCCAATTTTATAAGGGTATACAACCGAATATTACTGGAGTTCCTTGGTTCAACAAGCAAACTAACAAATCTTTTGTAAAAGTAATTAGCAGGCTGCGAACTTCACATGCACTTTATCCTTCACATAAACATCGAATTGGGTTACAACAAAATAATTTGTGTGTATGTGGTAAATTAGGAGATATACAACATATCATCTTAGAATGTCAAGAAAAAAACATATATATCAGCGAACTGTATAGAAATCTAATAAATAACGACTTATCACTTCCGGTCAACGTACAACAAATATTAATGTCAGACATAACCATTCTCAAATTTGTTTACTATTTTATTATTAAGAGCGATACTCAAATATAGCCGTAATTGAAATTTAGATAAAAATTATTTTCAATCCATCCAAATCAACTGGTGTTACTAAAAATTGCACTGCTTTTAGAATAAATTATGATAATATAGGTTTAAGTATTCTTGTGATGGACAAATCCTTGATGATCACCCTTATTTATTATGTACATTCCTTTTAAACATATATGGATATAAAAAAATAATAGCAATATGACTAAACAATAAAAAAGGGAAACAAAATCAAAAATTAATTAATTAATAATTAAATTATTTAAAATATAATATTTAAAAAAATAATTTATTTAACAAATTGTGTTTTTTTTTAAATAACAAACCACAAGAAAACGGAAAATAAGAACAAAATACCCTACCTATACAATAAATAACAAAAGAATATTACATATACATATGCCCATCTTACTGTATAACTATAATCAAATAATAATTCATAATTTTATTCGGTCTATTCATATAAAAGCATTAAGGTGTTGCCAAGTATTGAAGCCATAAATAGAATTGCAAGAAGTACGATGTATATATATAGTACTTTACTAAATCATGGGTTAAATTTTAACAATTGGGAGAGAACAATGAAGTGTAGCTGGCCAGTTGGTTTTTTTCCAGTGCCATGATGACATAATACACACACACATAGACCCCCATAAAAAAGGTCATGATTTGGGACACTGACTATAGTATTCCTATGTATTTTTCGACGCTGACTCCGATTTCAGGGTCCAAAAAACAGTATACCTATTAAATTTTTGTGTATGTGCGAAATAATCCCTCAAAGGATCGGTAAACTGACGAATGTATGTCAGACGAATGTATGCCAGTCACTCCTGAATGCATCGATAAACAATCATTTCGTGAGTTCTGGTGTAACGTTCAAAATTTTACCTATAAACAATTTCAGTTTTATCCGAGTAACTCCGTGCCACCCGGTATAAATTCAAATTTATTGCCGATTCCTTGCCGAATAGTAGACAACCAAACATACATTTCGATAACCGAGATAATAAATAACAGCTAGGAATATCGGTATACCTAGGTAGCAACTTAGTAAATTTTATGTCGAGAAATATTTGGAGTAAATAATATAATTGAAAATATGACGATCTCTACAGTTCATATGCATTTTTGTATGTTACATAGGATTTATTTCAAATTCAATCCTAT
Source organism: Aromia moschata (assembly GCA_029963805.1). Lineage (NCBI taxonomy): Eukaryota > Metazoa > Arthropoda > Insecta > Coleoptera > Cerambycidae > Aromia > Aromia moschata. The sequence continues at coordinate 2,078,745 of JAPWTK010000004.1, forward strand.
ATTGTATTTTATCGCGGCGGCCACGATGAGTGTTTTTGTAAAGGAAAAAAAACTAGGCAAGAAGTAGCCGGCGACGAATTTCACTTGGCACTGGTCACGTATCTTTCGCTGGTAGTAAGGTGTGGTCGACGATTTTCTTTAAGTTAACACGTTGGTGTTCCTAAGGGATTTTTAGAAAATTCGTGTAAAATTATTGTGTTCGCGTGGTTGTGGTCACCTTAAGGGCGACACATAATTCGGCAAGTTTGCTGGATCTGAATACACATTTTACGATAGATTGGTACGTGGTGACCGATTTCATAATCCAAGTTATATCACTTGGTTCACCTCAAGCCATCCACCATCCAAGTAAGTTATATTCTGGTCTTCTTTTATTATTAAATTTTCAAATCGCAAATCTTGGTTGTAGGGCTTTTAGGTTGGGCTTTTGTTCCAACTTTCAGTTCGAATTTTAGTTCGACTTTTTATATGGAATTTTATATGGATATTGGTTGGATTTATTTCTATTTTGGGAACTGTTTTGGAGTTTCATAAGCCTTTGGAGTAGCTGCTCATTGCCTGATAGGGGCGTTGGCTAGATCCCTCCATTGGCGTTCCCGTTTGCTGGAAATTTTCGACATCTCGGACGAGGCGTGTATACCAGGTGTCCCACTAACTGTACCACCGTACCGATATGGAGGATTAGGCGGAATCAACAGACGGAAAAAAAACAGATAAGCTGTAGATGTAGTGAAATTGTGATTGTTTGGTATAAATAATAATCTCGGTCATATTTTTTTTATATATATATTTTGGAGTACACCTGCATATGTTATTCGGCTTATTATTTGAATACGTTTTACATATACTGCGTAGTATTATTTTGGTAATAATTTAATCAATTATTACATGGTTTCCTAATTTTTTTTCATTGAATATTGTATGTTTAATATATATGTATATATATTTTCTTGATAATTTTAAGTTGTAGGTAGTAGCCTATCTACATTATACAAAAAGATTTTTTTATATATAAGCAATACTAGTGTGCGCCATCGTGATCACGATCGGTAAAACTCCCATCTATTTATTTATATTAGTTTATTTTCAAATTTAACTATTGGTTTACAGTTAACTTGTCAAATTGTCTTGGAAAACCATCAATTTTTTTTATAGTATATATCGAATCCTTCTACCATTGAGTATGTATGTAGAAATTTGGGTATTATTTCAGTAAACTAATTTAAAGTATTAGCGTGTATAATTTTTGCTTAAGTTGAAATACCCCATCATTCTTTTAGCTTCAGGTTATTTATATTTTGGTGATCATTGGCTATTTAATATTTTGATTTGTTTTTTTTGTTGATATTTTGTAACCGCGTATCACCGACGCTTAAGAAACGTAAGGCACTTAGGTTACTGGCGCACAAAGCTGCCATCACTTACTAGCAGCTTAAAATTGTTTACCGCACGACCACCTCCGGTTGCAGCTAGCCCACGTTTCAGAAATTACTATAACAACATCAAAATTAAATAGTAATTTTAATATCAAGATCAATACCTAAAAGAAGAGGGTGATACTGGAACAAATACGTTCCAGAGATTCCGTTACAGGTCGCACAACGTTACGTAACTATCTACCAACTGTAGGTACGCAGTGACTTACTAAAGTGGATTAAGTGCATTAAAAAACACACGGCGGTGGTCATGTATTGACAAGACAACATACTAAAAAAAAAAACTGGACGTTTCCCACGAAACACCGAACTACTACACTTTTCTCGACGCTCGTTTCGCCAACCAAGTTGGCGTCTTCAGGAGAAGATTAAAACTAAATTCTAGCCTACACACTTGCACTATTTACTAAATTTGTTGCCACGGTTGACTGAACCGTAACTGTCTTCGTTTATCAGAGCAAACAGTGGACTGATTTAGCGATATGGGGCCTTGCATTATCCTGCATGAATATAAAATTATTACCTAAATATTTTGGTAAAAGGCGTTACATTGTCATGAACAATGTTCTGTAGGTAGTATTCAGCCTTCATTGACCTTTGGCGAATAGATTAACTCTGTGCAGGCACAAAACTAACACCTCCCCAGAACATTCATGATTCACCACACAACTCATTGTACGACTTTCTTCTAACACAGCTGAAGCTCTTACACATTCATCATTGGTTGAATAATGTGGTCGGTTCGTGATTTTGAATTTGAACTTGATTTACTTAAATTGTATACACGCACAACATTAACAAACTCGTAATTAAAACATAAATAATGCTTGAACTGTAACTTAAACGACTCAGTAACAATTGTTTAATAAATCTTGACATTAATTTTCGGCTATTTTAATCAGAAATGTGAAAATTACTTTGTAGTGGTATAAAGCTACTAGACTATGATATGTTGATAAAACCAAATATTTTCGGAAATACAAAAAAATATTATAGAAAAAAATAATCATTGAGTTGTGCATTAATTTTGAACATGAGTTAATTATTATCAACATTAGTCAACAAAAAAACTGTACTATAATAATAATAATGAAAAATCAAAATAAATTTCCTGAATTTTATATAAGGTATATTTTAGCCTGTGATCTAATAATGTGAATGTGTGTGATCTAAACTTTCAAAAAGCATCGAACTGTCTACTGTTTGATACATTTCTAATTAATTTTAAATTATTTATGTCTATCATATGGTTGTTATCAAAAGCGTGCTGGGCAACACATGATTTTTCTGTTCTGCCATATTTCAAATGTTCTTTAAATCAAGTGTTCTTCAATCAAATCTAGTCAAAATAGATCTTTTTTGTTTGCCCAATATACCTTTGATCACAATCTTTACAACTTATTTCGTATATTCCTGACTTTTCGCTATTGTCGATTTTGTCTTTGGAGTTACCCAAAAGCGTCTGTAGTTTATTTTTAGAATTATAAACCAAATTGATAATAATATTTTTAAAAATTGTATCTAGTCCGCGGGGGAATTTAGGTTCATGTGGGAACGAAACAAATTTCGAATTGTCAGTATATCTACGAAAAGTCGTGGAATTGTACAGGGTTCTCTTAAATGTATGCTTCCTTATTAACTTATCTATTAAATGGACTGAGTAACCGTTATTCTTAATTAATTGTTTCTCATGTTCAAACCTCCCTTTACTGAGGGGGAAATTTAACAAACGGTGAATTAGAAAATTAAAACTTTTCATTTTATGTTGAAAAGGGTGGTGTGAATCGTTGGGAATATATCTAAGAGTCGCGTTTTCTTTCCTATATACATCAAACTTTAACTTATTTTCGCTATTTCTAATAACTAATATATCTAAAAATGGTAGCTGTCCATTGTGTTCCATTTCATATGTCAATTTTATGGTAGGGAAACGGTTATTTAATTTAGCAACAAAATGATCTAAACTACTAATAAATATTTCCACCATTTCTAAAATAACTTTAGAACATTCATTTCTAAGAGTCTCGCAGGCAGTTCTAAGAGTTCAAGATATGTAGGGTCGATTCCACGGCATACTTTAAGGTTGTTTTTATCTTACGATATCTGCGTCTAATGAGACATTAAAAGGAACAGAGTTTTACATGATAAAGTAGCTTTTATATAGTAAATATTAACTACAACGAAATAAATGCATTCATAGCATCAATATCTAATTTCTTCTTGGAACACTATATCCAATACTCCGATAGTTTTGATAGAAGCACGGCGAAGGACATGCTGTGATAGAAGGGTAATCTTGTAATCCAGAATTACATATAATCTAAATATGATTATATACAGATATTTAGGTTGATACCCAACCTTTAAATATGAGTTTTTTAAACGTATTCATATACTGTAGAAAAAAATGGTCAATACATTTTTTTAAAAGAACTGCCTAAATTTTGAGTTTAGAGAAAAAAACGTATTTTATCATTTGGTACATCCACGTTTTTCATAATTTACCAAGGGGAGTAATAAGCGTTTCTTTGAACAATTTTTTCAATGTACAAATGTGCAAACTATTTTCGAAGCGGTAAAATGCAAATGTGATCGGTGCAACTTGCACCTGCATTGTAAATTACATATCGACTTTGAAATGTTCCCACTCTCCCCCTATTGTTTCACGCCTCGTCACGAACTAGGCACTCCGAACCTACGACGTAAGTTGCCGTGAAAAAATTGATAAAGTTAAATTTACCCTAACGCTATCTTGTATTTCACTTGTTTTGGCGAACTAATTTAATTAAAACTAACAATGAACGTATGCATGTTTCAGCGAGTTTGCTCGACGGTGGTCGATATGGCTATCTAATGAATTATACCTTGGTCACATATTTAGATACTACGAGCACTTTTAATTAGAAAAGCGTATTGTTAACTATGAATGTATATTTTCAATAATAATGCAATTCCTATTTTTATAATATAATAATTCTTATTATTAATAAAGTATTATTCACAAACTTTATAAAATTACGCCCATAGATATTTCGCATGTATCCAAACAGTTGGACTAAAAATTTACATACATACATTATATAATTCTGACGACGGTATCATGAGGAAGTTAGCACGAATGATATCTTAAATTTATTCTGCCTTTTTGTACAAGATAATGTCGCACTAAAAGCAGAAGTCCCTTTTTTTGGAATGCTATTACATAATATTTATATCGTATTCGAGCAACGAAAGGCTTTTAGATTTAATGCGGAATATACAGTTACTTGCAAAAGTATTCGTACACTGAATTGATGTGTAAAGAAATTAACAGCATTTTTATATCTGTAAGGAAATTTTCATATAATAAATATATTTACAAACACACTATATCAGCAACGCATATATCAAGTTTTAGCTTCATATTGCATTAAATACCTACATAAAAAAATATCTAATTTTAAGAATAGCAATATCTACGCAGCAAAAGTATTCGTACTGTGCATGACATCAGTGTCCCAGGTATAACGGTGAGGCGCCAGTTGTTAAGACTTCTATTAAAATATTTCTAATTATAATGGGACGTAAATCAGAAACAACAGCACATACTTGCCGGCGGGTTTTAAAAAGGTAGGGCATGGTAGGGTATCTAAATTAAATAGTAAATTGTCTAAAACAATTAAAATTTGCCAAAAAGTATATTTCAGTATAAGGATCACACCTTTTGGGAACGAGTTTTATTTACTGATGAGATTAAATTCAACATTTTTCAGTCGGACGGCAGACGTTTAGTGTGGCGTACGGTAAACGCTGAATTTGAACCGAAAAATGTGTCCAACTTTTAAGCATGGAGGCGGTTCAATGATTGTGTGGGAAAGTATGAGTGCGAATGGGATGGGGAATGTAGTTTTTATTGATGGCATTCTGACTAAATTTACGTACCTAAACCTATTAAAAACAAATTTGCCATTAAGTGTCGCAAAATTGAATCTAGGAAATAATTATTGGTTCCAACAAGACAATGATCCAAAACACACTGCTTATATAGTGAGGCAATGGATTGTTAGTGGCGTCTGTAAGTCACACGAACATTGATCTCGATTCACCCGGATCGAGTGTACCTCCCCCCCCTCCCCCGATTTCGAGGATGCTGAACACGATTCCGGTGTTAGAATGTCTCTTTGGGATTGCGAAACCCCCCAAAACGGCCAAAAACCACCCTGTAAAGGAGTTAAACGGGCATCACATCATTTCCCTGTAAAAAAAGTATTTTCCCCCGTTTTCGAGGATGCTGAGCACGGTGGTGGTGTTAAAGGTGTCTTCCGACCCTCACCAACCCTTCCACCGATCAAAACTCACCCCCGAAAGTTTTTTTTTATATCAGCGGCAAAACGTCTGTCCTCCCGTTTTCGAGGATGCTGAACACGATGGTGGTGTTGAAGATGACTTTCGACCATCACCAACCCCTCCACCGGTCAAAACTCACCCGCGAAAGGTTTTTTTTTATATCAGCGGCAAAACGTCTGTCCTCCCGTTTTCGAGGATGCTGAACACGGTGGTGGTGTTTAATATCCCTTGCGACCCCCCCCCCCCCCCCCACCAACCCCTCCACCGGCCAAAATTCACCCCCAAAAGGGGTATTTTTTTATATATCAGCGGCAAAACGTCCGCTGTCTTTATTCCTCTTTTAGCTGAAAAAATATAATCGAATACCTCAAAAAGCAGGTCTACTGGGATATTGATATACATTTTTAATTTCACATAAAAACTATGAGGAACATATATTATGTCGAATTCAATTACGTTTAACAAAATTGTTACAGACTATTTTCTTAAATTAAAATAATAAAATAATAATTTCAAACATAAAGATATCATCATACAGAAATCTAAAATCTGCGTACAATAAAATATTTTTCTCATTCACACCTTATCTCGACTAATTTATCCTAGGCCTCTTATTACATGGCTCATACTGGATAATGGGCACTACAATAATCAAAGTCGCAGACTTCATCAGCCGTTTTTGTATCAGAATCTGACATGTGAATGTCCGGGACAAGATTTATAAACATTTGGTCAATATTATTTTCATCCTCGTTCATTTCAGTTTCAGGATTGTCTTGTTCATCCACTACTGTTGTATTTGTACAATTTTCGCCCCGACAATTTTTACAAAAGACACTGCACGTCAAACCTAGTTTACGCAGGTGCATTTTGGGTCGGAAGTCATCTTCAACACCACCACCGTGTTTAGCATCTTCGAAAAACGGGGGACAGACGTTTTGCCGCTGATATAAAAAAACTTTCGGGGGTGAGTTTTGATCGGTGTAGGGGTTGGTGAGGGTCGGAAGTCATCTTTAACACCACCACCATGCTCAGCATCCTCGAAAACGGGGGAAAATACGTTTTTTTTAAAGGGAAATGATGTGATGACCGTTTAACCCCTTTACGGGGTGGTTTTTGGCCGTTTTGGGGGGTTGCGCAATCCCAAAGAGACATTCTAACACCAGCATCGTGTTCAGCATCCTCTAAAACTGGGGGGAGGTGCTCTTGATCCGGGGTAAATCCAGATCATATTTTTCCGACTCACATACGCCACTATGTATACAACACTCCCCATTAGTTAATTACACCCCCTCAAAACCCTGATTTAAATGCAATTGAGCATTTATGGTCGGCAATGAAAAGACAAAGGTAAAAACAGGCAATTACAAATATATGGCAAAATATGGCAAAATATCGACAAAAGATCACACAAAAACTGGTAGCAAGCATGCCTAAATGTTTAGAGACTGTGATCGCAGCTAAAGGTGGACCAACCAAATACTAACTTCACCAAAAAATCCTGAAATACGAATACTTTTCCGACCCGTGATTTTCCAATAGGGAATAATTTAGTTTTTATTTTCTAAACAGTAAATGATATGAAGTTTAATTTATGTAATACTTACACATGTATGTTTATAATAAAATTATTATGATTAATTATACTCACACCCATTAAAAGAAAATTGTGGTTATTTACAATTCCCTGTAAAGTACGAATATTATTGCGAGTAACTGTACAGGGTTTGTCCGGAAAGTAATGTCAGTGAGCTTTGAAAAATGGTTTTTATTTATTCTATGTGTACAAATCTTTAGAACCTTTCAAAATACATTCCTCCTGCGTCCACACATCGGTTCCAGCGGGTCTTCCACGTATCAAAAGCCACACGGTAGTCGTTTTCCGGAATCGCCTTTAAAGCGTCGGTGCAATCCTTCTGAATGTTTTTCACCGACCCAAAATGCTGTCCTTTCATTGGGGTTTTGAGTCGCGGAAACAGAAAAAAGTCTGTGGGGGCCACATCGGGGCTGTAGGGAGGCTGGGGAACAACGGTGATGCCTGCCTTGACGAGGTAATCGGCCACGAGGAAGCAGGTGTGCGAAGGCGCATTATCGTGATGAAGCTTCAAGGATTTTGAGATGTCTGGGCGGACGCGATTCACCCTGCGTTTCAGCCGCTTCAGCACCTCGACGTAAAACTTTCCGGTTACGGTTGTCCCCTGCGGAACGAACTCATGATGGACCAATCCCCAGCAATCAAAAAAGACAATCAGCATTGTCTTGATCTTTGACCTGGACATCCTGGCCTTCTTGGGGCGAGGGGAGTTCGACGTGTGCCATTCCGCACTTTGCCTCTTCGTCCCCGGATCGTATTCAAAGACCCAACTTTCGTCCCCGGTAATGACGGCATCAAGGAAAGCGGGATTGTCTTCGCAGCTGTCCAAAAGTTCTTGGCAGGTTTCGACGCGCCTCGCTTTTTGATCGTCCGTTAGCACTTTTGGCACAAGCTTCGCGCACACCTTCCTCATTTCTAAAGACTCCGACACAATTTCGTGAACAATGGTTTTCGTAATTTCTAACGTTTCGGAAATTAAACGGACACTTAGACGACGGTCAGTGTTCAACAAGTCACGCACACGTTTCACATTGCCGTCGGAACTGGAGGTTGATGGCCGTCCAGCGCGGTTCTCGTCGTTGACATCTTCCCGACCTTCTGCGAAGGCCTTGTGCCACCGGAAAATTTGCCTGTCCGAAAGACAATCGACGCCGAAAGCCTTCTTCAACATTGGAATGGTTTCCGCAGCACTCTTCTCCAGTTTCACACAAAATTTGATCGCCATCCGTTGCTCGAGCGAACGTTGCATTTTTTCTTGCACCGGGTCATTGTAACGACTCTCAAAGAACGAGTGATGCGACCGCTACAACGACCGGTAGCCAACGACGCTTGTTGGATCTTGTTGCCAGATCCCCCCACCACAATCCCAGCACGTAAAGCGCGGGCTGGCGCGTACAGTCTCGGGAAAAAAATTCACTGACATTACTTTCCGGACAAACCCTGTATGCCTTATTTTCCTCGTAGAAATAAAGGAAATCCATATTTATCTCGGTAGTAAAAAGCGAATTGTTAGTGCGTCTGCTTCTTTGCAAAAAACTCCGCTAAATAAATAATGTAGGGCTTCCGTCTGTAGTCTGACGCAAGTCAAAACAAGTAGACCCTAACAAAATGTTACAGTAATTCAGAAATATGCCGGAGCACAGCGGCGCGCTATTATGAAGCGAGGCAACGCAGAGCAACGTACCGTTTTTAATTAGCAACGGAAGCTCGAACGTAAGCTAAATATGGATGTAATTAAAAATTCTTTTTGTGCTAAATAATAGCGAGAGAAAATTACAATACAGCTTTTCTTATTTTCTATGTGAACTCTTCGTAAATTCAGGAAATGCGCCACAAATTTCCATCCATTTGTAAGACGCTTTATTTAAATGGCACCAATAGTGGAGTGCCGTAAGACATAAAAATAGTAAAATCTCGGAATCCAGGGCGTTTGTATGAATTTTAGTAAAACCTTTCGATAGTATTATTAAAAGCCGAAATAAAAAGTTAAAGGATCGAAAGGGTATCCCCCAGAAGTATGGTGAAATGCCCCCCTTTTTTTTATTTTCTTCGCATGATGAAAGTGTTTCTTAGGGCTAATTATGAAAGGTAGACCGAATTTTAGGTCCAAAAAATTTTCCTCTCAGCTAAGTATGGAGAAAACCCTGTTTTTTACGTTTTATTTTTTTCTCGGTTTTTAACTGTCGAAAAAATCTGAAAAATTCATGAGTACAGACAATATTATTAATTTTATGTAAAAATTTTTTCAAGCTCATTCAAGGTCATTATGACCTCTAAAAAAATATTCAAACTTTAAAAAAACCCATATCTTTTAACCAAAAAAGCTTCAAGCTCAGATTTTTAATATGTTATATTTTTAAATGTTTTTTACTACCTCAAATTTTTTCATTTTTTGAGTGGTGGGTCATGCCCAAAAGTGCGAAAAATCAATTTTTTGTCCGTGAAACGACTTAAAACGGCTTAAAATCATCATTTTATAGTGTCCTGATTTTTTTCTTGCACTCAAAGGACTCAAATGACTTATTAATTACATTAATAAGTTAATTAATAAGGCAATTAAAAAATATAAAAACTACTAGTTTCGATAAGTGGATTTTTTTTCTTACTATTTTTAGTGAACATATTTTTTAATTGAAGTCATTTGAGTCCTTTTAGTGCAAGAAAAAAATCAGGACACTATAAACTGATGATTTTAAGCCGTTTTAAGTCGTTTCACGGACAAAAAAATTGATTTTTCGCACTTTTGGGCATGACCCACCACTCAAAAAATGAAAAAATTTGAGGTAGTAAAAAAACATTTAAAAATATAACATATTAAAAATCTGAGCTTGAAGCTTTTTTTTGGTTAAAAGATATGGGATTTTTAAAGTTTTGAATAATTTTTTTAGAGGTCATAATGACCTTGAATGAGCTTGAAAAATTTTTTACATAAAATTAATAATATTGTCTGTACTCATGAATTTTTCAGATTTTTTCGACAGTTAAAAACCGAGAAAAAAAATAAAACGTAAAAAACAGGGTTTTCTCCATACTTAGCTGAGAGGAAAATTTTTTGGACCTAAAATTCGATCTACCTTTCATAATTAGCCCTAAGAAACACTTTCATCATGCGAAGAAAATAAAAAAAGGGGGGGTATTTTACCATACTTATGGGGGATATCCTTTGTCGATATTTATAACAATAATTTATAACAACAATTTATTAAAAAAATGAGAGGGATATGAAAAACAAAATGTTTACAGTAAATATTTCAGTTCTTTACACCATAAATGATAATTGTATAGTAACTTTAATGTTAATTTATAAATATTTCGCAAAAAAATAACAAGTTATAATAAGGCAAATAATTCTAAATCCTATATATGTATTTCGGACCAAAGATTTAAATAAATTGGTAAAATATACTGCATAATACAGGATGAATTTTTTCTCCCACTGGGTCGTTTTTATGGTACTTTTTAAAGATCCGTAACAATCCATGTAATATTTAGCTCCCTGAGCCACTAAATCCAGCACGCCTACATTTTTTTATGAATATTACGACAATACTCACTTTTTTCGTGACTAATTAAATTTAGAATGGTTTCCTTGAAAGCAGAGTTTGTTACATAATGAATTTTTGTCTCATCGATTTTTTCTTCCTTTTTTCCTTCATTTCATCCGCTTCTTTTTCACAGAAAAAAACACCTACTTTTCCAATCGAAGTCAATTGAAGTAGCCGTTCGAAGCTTCTTCTTAGGTGGACAGCACGCTGATGTGGTGTTCTCTTTATTTAAATATGCTTGAATACATCCTTTATTTATATATTTTTGTCGGCATATTGAATGCACGTAGACAAATTCGCAAGTATTTAAATACTGAACGAGTCCATCGGCTCTTTCTTCAGAAGCAGCTTTCAGCGTTGATATTCCTCATGTTACTTCGATTATTTCTATCTATTTTATTTTATTCCTCTTGTTACTAGATCGGAGTTTGATTGTGAACTAGATCCGATTTTATCACAAATGAAGCAATTATTATTTTTATTACTGTCACTATTCGACGGTTCATTCATTTTGATACGAGGCTGTAACAACAAATATTAGTAATATTAATAACTAAAGTTTATATCATGATTAATCATTAATATTATTGAATTATATTATAACATTATAATTTTTAGCATCGATTTATTATAAAATAAAGCTTGTCAGAATAATGTTTAGTAATTAACTGTTATCGTACTAATCGTGCACAATAATAAATAAACATAAATTGTAAATAATCAAAAATCACAAATATTTTTTTAAAACGGTTAAAAACAGCTATGTACGTATTTAGCCTAGCTAGTTGCAACGTGTACTATCCTGTTGGGGACGGCGCCAACGACGCTCAACATCTCCTGTTGTCCCTTCTATAATCCCCCCCCCCACCTCTCACCTTTGTACCGGCGGTCCCTTAAGGCCCCAAGGACAGGTTTGTAATAGTTCTCATTTCCTACATCTAACTTCAAACGGAAATAAATTCGAGTTTTTCATATAAAATGAATGAAAACTCCGAAAAATTAATAATTATTTATTGTAATAATTAAAAAATTGAAATCGAAAAAAATAAATAAATCCTTTAACATTTCTATATTTACTATTAAAAACACATTCCAAAAGGTTTTATAAAGATCATCAGCATCAGCATCATTTGTACGATAAATTCCAGAAACAACCTTCATGTTATATTATGATATCGTTGGATAATCTCAATTATATACAGGGTGTCCCAGAACTTCACGGCAAACAATCAAGAATGTGTGTGATGGTAAATTAATGGGAATATACTCTGTTGTTAATAACAGCTCCGTTTTAATTTTTATCCAATTAGATTTTAGTATAAACAGGATAGATAATTAGATTTAACTTTAGTTTTAATCATCTCCTGATGATGTCAACGTGGTTGGTGAAACCCGCGTCGAATACAAAATAGTGTTTCGATGTTAGTGGTGAAAAGTGTTTAAATTTCTACGCCGAAAATTCGCATTCTCCTCCTGTATACAATTAAAAACTGACTTTTAGAATAATATTGGTTTCTGATTGACTACAGGCCAGTACAGGACAATAAAAGTGTTAGCAGGCCTGTTATAAATAGCATAAATTGGTACAGAATAGGCCCGAATGTCAATTCTTAATCGAATGTGTATTCATGTTTCAATTTTTTAACTAAAATCAGGAAAGGACTTGCGCTGAAGTCCCTGGAAGAGCGCCTGAAAATGAAATTATTAAGGGGAAATGTAATTCTCGAATATTAAAATTAAGTTCGTAGATAGTTTTATTAAAAAAATTGAGAAATACCTATCCAGATTTTTTTCTATGAAACTATAAAAAACAAGCCTATTATGACATTTACAACTGCTAAAGAATGGTTTAAGCAGGCAGAAAATTCTTGCAAGAGGAAAAAACTTCACATAAAAAATTAATTCAGTAGAAAATTGAAAGAGTACACATTGTTTAGCAAGAATTGGACAATGATTTAAGTGACTTAGCTAATTTTATTGAGTTTTAATTCAATCTAAGTCACCAATTAATTCTGTTTATTTAGTTAATGTTAAAAGATCACATTTTATAGGTTTTCATTATAGATGAACTGGAAACAGGATTATTTACCAAATAATTTGAAATTTAATGTCAAATAGCAATATGTTTTTTAAGAAAAGCTATAATAGTAACATCCTGTTTTTTTTTATATAGTATTTTAGTTGTTTAGTTGTCTTTTTTCTTCATTTTTCATTTCTTCAATTTATTTATAACTGAACTAGCTACCTGAATCTTCGGTCTTGAGATTTTTAATGTTAAACTTTCAAAATTTTTGGTGTTGCTCAAAGGGTACATCATATGCTTAAATAACTTTCATCTTGCAACTGACACCTCTATGTATACGTTACCCGTCTGTCTCTTAGGTTTGCTGACCTAGCCGCTTGAAAACGTCAATAAACTCTATATTGCGAAAAAGCTCTTTCGTGAGGTCTGTGTATAAATATCCTCATTTTCTGGCTGAAAGGCCGCGTACGTAAAGTGGGTTCTTTGATAGCGATATTGAAGTGAAACGATCTCTTCCTTGCAGTTTACTTAGCGCAGAGCATGGCATAAATGGACGATATTGTGCCCGAGAAATACTCACAATTTTTTTATTTTTTGACAATGACCCTAACATTTATATTTGGCGTCTATATTCTGTTATTTAAGTCGAAAAAATTCGTGTAAAACCTCTTTGGCCTCTTTGCAAATATCATTATGACAAATGACTAATAATATCTTTTTTTGCCATGTTTGATATCCTAAATATTTTTCTCCAAATTACAATCACCTCTTCACGGTTTTGTAGAGAAGTATTTTTACGAACAGTGAGCTAAATACATGGTGATATAAATAACAAATTGAAAAACAAAATTTGTTGGGTAATTCACAATCTAACTAGTTAAGTAACCAGTATCTAATTCTTTGGTAACAGTTAGTGACAAAAAATTACAATTCAGTTTGTATCAAACTATAACTGTTTTCAAGGGTACTTGGTCGAAAAATAATATAAAACGAAATTTTACAAACAATGTTTAATGTATGCGAAGAAAAAAGCAAATAAAATAAGCCTATTTTTTATATACAGGGTGTCCTATTTATCATGACAAATTGTAATATCTCGAAAACTACATATCGGATCAAAAAGTGAATTTGAAAAAGTGAAGAAATCATCAACTTTTTTAATTCGATATGTAGTTTTCGAGATATTACGATTTGTCAAGTTAAATGGGACACCTTGTATAATTACAGATGAAGCAGAGATCGACGTGTCGATTCTCTCTTCCAATGAGCTGATACTACGCTTTCTACCATAACATTGTTATGCATTACATAAAAACAAGAAAATTTGAACAGTATGTACATAAATAAGTAATAGGTATTTTGAATATATTTTCACATCCAAATTTTCACATTCGACCTTGAAAAATAAAAAAATTTGTGTTGCGAAATATTTCTCATAAGTATCCATTAGGAACCCCTACATTTTCATAGCATGAGCCGCCACTGTGTTTTATCGAATTTTTATTGTATTTTTTTTTCGCGTGGAAATTGAGTGCGTGTGATTATTATCATTTTGTGAAATTCAATGTCAAATGGCGAAAGAAAAGTTTTCCACTGAAAAACACACGTTTTTCGATAATTCAGTCTATCATATTGGTCCTTGAGCTATTTTTATAGATCCTCCTCCTCTTTATACAACCATCACAAGGCAAAGCTTTTTTCCAAATTTCATATTATTACTTTCTACTCTGTAGGCCAACGTAGATCTAGAAGAAAAGGACATTATTAGTATTGTTTCTTTTTGATTTATGATTAGAAACCGAAATACATTCCAGATTATGCGGTACCCAAAATTTCTAAATTAAAAATTTGCTACTTAAACAACTAGCGAATAATTTGATTCCATTTTTACTTTACACCGAAACAATATTTTACAGTTAACGCTAGCGCTTCGTCTTCCATGTTGCCATCGTCAGGAAATTTTTAAACTTAAATTTAATTGTCTACTTGAAGATATGATTTCCTTTTTAAGCATCTTTCTGATGATGCCAACACGATTGGCGTTGGTCGGTAGGTTGGTGTTGGGTGCAAAGTAGTGTTTCGGGGTAAATTGGAAAGGTTTCCAAGGGTGAATTTGTTTCTACGCTACGGTTCCAGTTCTCCACCAATATTGTGGTACAAAAAATCAAGACAGCATCATTCTTATAATACGTAATAAGCCTACTTCAATATCCCTTTAAGCCCTATTTAGCCCTAGGTACCTGTAATAGCTAGACTTATGTTGCCTTTTATGGTTTTTACTTTAGACGACTACACATCACGTCCTCTATGAAGGTTAAATAATGAAAATATTTAAATAATAAATCATTCTATTATATTTAAACTAAATTATATTCCCCAAATGTGAAGAGAGAGAGGTATATTAAGTGAGACAAACGCAGACAAAGAAATCAGAGCGCACCGCCTCCACGCCACTTCGCTTTCGCGGTGTGAAGTGGTGATGTAAAAAACCGGATTAATTTGATATTCGGGTAATATGGATACGGATTAAAATAACATTTGTCTTATCCGTATCCGTATTAATCGTGTTGACGGGCTGCCATCTGCCTGAAAGAAAGTGCAAGCTTAATACCATAACGGCCGACAGCTGACGCCGAATGACAAATGCGTATTATTTCTTCAGTTTATGTCGGTTAGTCCGAATCAAGTGTTGGTTTCGAATCAAACGCCGAACGTTACGATTATACGAATACGAATTGAAAGTAATAAATTATAGTTTAAAAACTAAAAAAAAAACGCTTAGAAAATCGAACTAAAAAGTAGAAAATAATTTAAGTATCAAGAGTTGTGTTACAGCAATAGAAAACTAACACTACCATGACTAATTAATTTGGAATAAGATTAAAAAAAAATTAAATTATTAATAAAACAATTCAATTATAGTAAAAAAGCGTGGGATGCTTGATAGTAAATGTTACAATTATTTCAGTAGGAGCTGTTTATAATATTATTGTTTAAGTCATTGTGAAAATATAATAAATTGCACCTCACGCTTTTTTTACTATAATTGAATTATTTTATTAATAATTTAATTTTTATTTTAATCTTATTCCAAATTAATTAGTCGTAATTGATTGCTGGAATTTTCTATTGCTGTAACACAAGCTCTTGATACTTAAAAATTATTCTCTACTTTTTAGTTCGGTTTGCCATTAAAGCGTTTTTTTTTTATAGTTTTTTTAAACTATAATTTATTTTCTTAATTTCTAGTCTCAAAACGATATCAAAAGTAATTATATAAAAAAAAAAATTCTCAAAGTTCTTGTATCATTCTTGTTTTTTACTTTCTAATTTATTAATTTACGAAATTTTAGATATTCAAAACTTCAAAATTTTCAAATTCATTATTCTTGCCAAAATTTTTAAATTAAAATTTTCTTTGAATTAAAAATTTTTCCAAAATTGTTAAATTTTCAAATTTTTTGAATTGAAAATTTTTTCCGAAAATTTTTATTTGAATTTTTTTTAATTGATCAAATTTTTATTTATTTCTGTTTTTTATTTTTATTTTATTATGATTCTATAATCCAAAATTTTGTATTTCGAAATTTTTTTTTATTTTAAAATGTCAATTTTTTTAAAACATTTGTATTTATACTTTTTTCAAAATTATAAATTTTAAATTTGGAATTCTGTATTTTTAAAATTTTCTTAATTAAAATTTATCGTTTCAAAATTTTTGGAATTGCAAAATTTATTTTTCGAAATAAATTTTTTTTTGACAATTTATTCATTCTTTTTTTTTCAAAATGTTTCAATTCAAAAATTTCTGTTAAATTACAGTTTCGTTTCCGTTGATTGATTGATTTAAATGATTGATTTAAAATTAATTATTGATTGATTTAAAATTAATTCAGAAAGTTATTTATTAACTATTCCTATTATTTTTTCCGCAAAATTAAATTATTTCAAAAAACTTAGTGTGGTCCATTGTAATACGTTTGACTTAATAATGTAATCATTTCAAAATACATGTAGAAACATTCCGTAGTGACATCTATGGTACCACAATCGTACTAAGTGTGGTCCATTGTAATACGTTTGTAACCACCTATTGTAACGCTCCTCATAAAAACAGAAAACTGCAGGTCTGTAGTTATAATGCAGCGTCAACAAGTTTTTCACGAATCGACATGATACTCCCCAATCGTAACAGCCTATGTGGCTGAGACTCGCCTGTCATAATAAAGACACGACAATTCTAATCGATCCTTCCTTTTATCGTGCCTTTTTGAACACCTGAGATCACTCGTACAAGATATTGCAGAAACATAAATATATCTGACTGCATAGGGAAATATACAGATAAAGTAAACAAACCATGCACCGTTGTTATCCTGAGCGCTTGCAAGACGCTCAAGAAAATGTTATTGCACAATATCAATTAAAAAATTTATTCTCAAATATGGCGAATGCGCTAGTGATTATTAGTTCTATTCTAAATAGTTCCTTTTTTTTATCCTGATGATTCTAGTCAGGACATTAGAACAAAGTTTTAAATAATTGTATTGTCATCAGTCCTTGACCCCTGTGCAAATTTTCAAGCTGATCAGACTTCTGGAAATTGGTAAAAATTACGCTGAAAAGATTCCGTTACATATATACAGGTGAAGCTAATATAAAGCGTGTAACGTGTAATAAAAACTGATTACCTGTTCGACCCTCAAGCGTCGACGGTCAACATTCAATACTCAACAGTGACGACTAACCAAATTAATCCGTACCAATAAAATCCAATTAAAACAAAATAATGGAATTAATACGCATTAATTTAATAATCGGATTCGACGGTTATTTTAATATGTATTGTCATATTGTTGATATGGGGCTCAGTTGTCATAAACAAGCGAGAAACGTTTGCTGAGTGAGACGTGTCTGATAAGAAGACTTAGAAAAACGTGGTTTTAACCTTGAACGGCTGTCAAGTAAACATGAATATCTGTTCATCGGATATAAAACGTGTGTTTCATTAGTGACAATTGTTTTGTATATTTGGGTGTACGTGGGTAAAATAACGCCTTTATATTCAAATACCTTAATATAATTGAATACAGGTTAATTTTATCATAACCTGCATAATACTACATGCACAAAATGCATAAATACTACATGCAAGAAAATAAAAAAACAGATAGATCACATGCACTAACTTCAAATATTAATTGTAGCCTATTGTAACTTTTGTTGTCTGATGATGGTCATTTAGTGACCGAAATCGGTAGCAAGTCATAAATAAAGGATTTGTAAGAAGGCCCCTTTTATTTTCTTTCCAATAGAGAAACTGTTTTGTCCCAGGAGCAACTGCGCAAGCGTCTGTTGGAAATTATGAATGAAGCAATCGACTAAGATAAGAGCAGTTCAAGGTTAAAACCACGTTTATCCGAAGTCTGCTGATAAGTATAGTAGTCTTATTCTATTTTTTAGTTAGGTCTTACTTTCTTTCCTTTGCTGGCTACTAGTTTCAGAATGCATGCTGTATAAGTATATTTATGTATATATTTTTCATTAATTTCCTACAAAACAATATAATAGGTATGTACATTAATTGGTGTTATAATATGCATTCAGTTTTTTGGTCTTTACATTACAAATAGCCTTTTCTATCTAAAATGTTGGTAAAATCGCGTAGTTGCTTTGTGCGTTCGCAAAAACCAGACGTTTAACAGGGTTGTCTATGCAGACGTGTGGTGTTCCGCAGCACGATATTGATCAATACGTCTGGCCCCAACGTGGATGTGACCGAAGGCATGCCGCTGCCGCTGAGCGATACGGATAGTGGGATTGTTTCTCAACGGAATAGGTTTGCTTACGAAATAATGTTACACCTATCCTTGCAGTTTCGCTAGCAGAAAAGCTAGATCAATGTAAAAGTTCGTAAAGTCATATTTGCATTTTGTGCAGTAAAGCACTAGATAAGTACCAACAAAATCATAATGAAAATTAAATTTCTTATTGCATAGAAATCTCAGTTTGTTCAAATAACACTGCCATTAAATCATAATTTGACAGTAAATTACTTATTTAATTGGTAAAAGCATTGTTATATAGTATACATTTATTGTACAGTGTGTCCGATTTGCGGAACTCTTGCTAGATAACTCAGTTGTCTTTAAATATAGAGAGTTGCAGTTTGCATATTCCTATCCTATTTTGTTAAAAAAATACCTACAATGAAATTAAACTAAAACAAAACTTTCCCACCCATTTTCGACCCATTCAGTACACCAACATTTCGACAATTACAGTACACCAACAATTACGTATGGGGTATCCCGTTTCTTTAAAAAAAAATATAGTTTACGTTTACAGTGTTGGGCATTCGTACTATATGTTGAAAGGGGTTTCTTTTCTCCTCTCCACACCTCCTGCAATCGGGATCATTTTTCACCCCAATTGTAGTGAGATGTCGCATGCGTGAGCACATAGGTCATGTCCTGCCCATAGGTCCTGTGAACATAGGTCATCTGGTGATAGGTGATAGATCATCTCAGCTGGTTTCTACTCAGTTTTATAAGATCTTTTGTCTTTTCCCAGGATGGTTCGGCAAGAGCATCAGCGATTGTCTCACCGGGGTACTTAGAAGTACTTACCTAGTGAGAAATAGGTTTTTCTCTTAATAGGTGTTTTATGGCCCTCCTGGATGTCCGATAGTCCAGACCGCAGGTGGGTTCCGGCCCTTTCAGTGGAACGTCAGTCCCCTTCTTTGCGAGATAGGCGGCTTTTTCGTTCCCTTCACGGCCTTAGTTACTGACCCACTTGAGAGTGATACTGTTGTGTTCAGTGTTGGGCAGAATATGACTAAATGACTAATGACTAAAGTAAAATGATTAAACTTTAGTC
Organism: Aromia moschata; assembly: GCA_029963805.1. Lineage (NCBI taxonomy): Eukaryota > Metazoa > Arthropoda > Insecta > Coleoptera > Cerambycidae > Aromia > Aromia moschata. The sequence continues at coordinate 2,098,548 of JAPWTK010000004.1, forward strand.
ATGACTAAATTAATCATAGGATTTAGTCACGACTACGGTTTAGTCATGATTAGTTGTTAGTCATACTAATGATTGATGGTTAGTCATGATTGAAGTTTAATCATTAGTCATGACTAACAATTATTAATCATGACTACATACTAAAAACACTTATTGATTTATTCTTTTCAATAATAAACCTTTGGAATCGACCACGAAAATAAAATTAACACCCCTCCTCAAAATTTGATGTTGTACGTTTCAAGGGACGTAGAATACGATTCTGCAATTAAAAAAATCCGTTTTTCCGCCGCGCCGTAGCCATAATTGCCAGTTAACGTTGTCCAAAAATTATGAAATTCGGTACGTGGGTTCCGTTTGGGATCTAATTGTGCCTCGAAGCTCGGCATTACTATGAGTCATACACAAGGGATGAAAAACGGGGGTTGGAATTTTCAAATTGCGGTAGCTTCGAAAAATGTTAATAGAGAGGTATGCTTGTATCTCCGAAAATATGCATCTAATCGACTTGAGGTATACTTGTCGATTTTGTTCCTGACGAAATTTGCTACTATTGGGATAGGCTTTTCCGCTGGTACGCAAATTTTTTTCATTACAAAATTAGCGTTGAAAGTGCAAATTCTTCAATACCTAATAAAACAAACAGATTTCACTTCAAACGGATGAGACCACAGGAAAAGATAGCTGTTGGGGTGCTCAACAAACGCCCGCAATCCGGACGCGCAATTTCAAAATGGCGGCCTATTGCAAAATTATGAAGTTGAAAACGCGAGCGCGTGTATAACTTCCGCAAAACGTAAGATATCAAGATGCGGTAAAAAAAGATCGATAGGTAATCGCAATATTGAGCGACTCTGCAAATTTCAGATTTTTAGATTGCAAAATAAAAAAGCTATTAACAAAAAACGAAAAAAATGCGGTAACTAGGGGCCTTATCTCGGCGTTTTTTTATATACAGATTGCAAACCAATTGCTCGAATAGTGCTTGAAAAAAACAGATTTTTTAAAACGGTATTCTAGCCGTTATAATTAATATGTTTTAATAAACAAGGACTCGTTGTTAAGTAGAAGGCTACTATACACGCTGATTTTTTTGGATCGATTCGACCAAGATTTGACTGAGCGGATGCCGGTAGAGGGGAGTGTCGTGACATCACCGGGCACGCTGTCCATGCTGCGCGACGCTCGGCTTCTCGGAGTCCTTAATTAACAAAAGGATTGTGCCATGCCAAAGGGGGGTGAATAACGAAAAAATATGATATTTTCGCTATTGCCAACTGATGTATTGATCTGTACACCATCTAATGGGACGTCCCTGTAATGCTTGCATTACTTATCAATATGTTTTAGTTAACTCTACTTTTTTTAATACTTATTTTTTAATTTTTAAGTTTAATAAACTATTTTGGTTTTTTATAATATCCTCGTATTTTTCAATTCGTAGTTTTTTACAACTTCGTTCTTTACACTTTATTTCATTTCCAATTTTTTTTATTTTTTTGTGATTAGTCGTGGCCGATAACAACTAATGATTGATGATTACTCATGATTAGTGGCTACTGATTGACGGTTAGTCGTGACTAATGAATAATGATGAATTTATTCATGAGTGATTTCCGTGACTAATGATTAATTTAGTCATTATTCATTGTTGTTATGATTAATGAATAAATTAGTCATTAGTTGCTTTTGTTCATGACTAATGACTAAATTAGTCATTAGTCATCAATCGACTAAAATTTGCTCAACTCTGGTTGTGTTCAGCTAGTTGTATTAGCGAATCCATACAGTCTTTAACTACCTGGGAATGTATGCTTCCAGGGCTTTAAGTGCTGCTTGGCTAACAGTGGTAATCTAGATTCTCTTATTTGTGTATGACCTCCTGATAATTTCTTTCGCACAAGCGGATATTGCAGTTATTTTTGCCTGAAAATGGTTGCTGAGTGTCCCAGGTTTATGTTGATTTTGCACCCTGGGTCTCTGTTGGCTGCAACTGCTCCAGTGTTTTGTTCCATTTTGGACCCATCTGTGTACCAGATGGTTCCGTTCTGCTGAACTGGCACGTCTCTGTTGTCTTCCTCTCCCTCGTTCGGTACAATCACCCGATAAGTTTGTGGGAAGACTATTTACCTACCTTAATTCTGGGTTGCTTCCCCGACGTCGACGCCGATGGTTCCCTGTCTTCGACCCATACTAAAATAAGGTGTTATAGAAAACATATTTTAACATTTTTTTGGCGCACACAAGGAAAACATTCGGCCGAAAATTAAATGACATTTAACATTGTCTTGACATTATTCCATTTCACACTTGTTTTTTTCGTCCAGTGGTTTTCAGATCTGATATTGATTTGCTCTTCTTTGATATAGGAAGACACACCTTTATATTTTTTGTTCCATTTTCGCATATGTATGAGGAGTGAGAAAATGCAAATATTGGGGATGAGAAAAATCTGCTCAAAAATGGTTCCAAAAAACTCTTCGCAGGAACAAAAGGACATCAGGAGAGAAAGATGTATTGACTTTTTTAGAATCGATTGAAAATAATCCCCATTTTATGGAACGTGTCATTACTAGTAATGAGTATGACCTGGAAACCAAGCGTAAAAGCATGAAATGGCACACTTCGAGCTCTCCAAGACCCAAAAAAAGCAAGAATGAGAGAATGAGCAAGTCGAAGATCAAATGAACGCTGATTTACTTTATTGATAGCCAATGAATTGTCCACAAAGAGTTTGTGCCTCCAGGCAAAACAGTAAATCAACACTTTTACAGAGAGGTTCTTGAAAAATTTCGAATGGGTCATGTTACTAAACATCAAGAATAACTGGATGTTGCATCACAACAATGCGCCTTGTCACACAGTTATCTCAGTAAACCAGTTTTTAGCCAGTAAAAATATTCCTGTGACTCCTCAGCCTCCTTATTCGACTGACTTGAGTCCTTGTGACTTTTGTCTCTTCCCGAGACTGAAAATTTACCTTAAGGGACGTCATTTTGGGACCATAGAAAACTTCAAACGGCTGTATCCGACCAGCTGAAGGCTATTCCAGTATATGACTTTCACCTCTGCTATGAGGAATGGAAGAATCGTCTCCAGCGCTGTGTGGCTTCCCAAGAAAGTTATTTTGAGGGAGATAATACATTCAGTATTATATAATTCTATTCGAATAAAGAAATTAAAAAAATCAGTTTCATTACTTAATTTACTCACCTCATATATAATATGTACCCGTTAATTTCAGAATAAGATTGTTCACAAAACGCATCTTAGATACGCGATAAACGACGATCAATTTCCTAACCCTGTAATTGCCTGACGAAAGTTCTCCTGATTTTTATGCCGCGATATTTTGCTCTCGAGTGCAGTTAGTTGCAATCAAAATCGCATTATCCCTGGACGCTATCGTTCGGCAACGTAGATATCTCCCTAAGTGCCTCCGCCAGAAGTTTTACACTCTTAATATAGCAGTATACATTATGCATTTAGTAATTTTCTTCTCGGAAAACTCATCTACCGTTATAAACATAAAATACCGCGCTGTAACGGAGTTACCGAAGATCGTCTGCAGGGAGATAATGCCTTGTAGGAAAGATAGCGCCCGCGTCATAAAATTTTCAAAACTACGTACACGAATTTCGGAGGTCATGATACAACATCAACGCATGTGAGTATTATCGTAATGGTTCGATTATACCGGCGCATAAAGAAAAATTAAGAGAAAATTACAGTAGACCACACCACCATATCTATCCCCAGTCGATTAAAACCCATCACGTCATAGTTCGTCCCTAACCACAAAATATGATCTAAAATCGTCAATTTTGCCATAAGGTTGAATCGAGACTCGTGGTTTAGACTAGAGAGATATTGTGACTTTTTTATCATAGGATAAATTTTACAAGTCAACAGAAACCCAGAGTGAACCCTACAAATCAAAAACCGAATTAATAAACCACTAACCCAATAACCCGGTAGCTGTGTCTATAGAAATAGAAATACCATATCTGGTAGTTTTTTTATCAGACAACTTTAAACCCAATAACCCCATAGCCTCCCCATAGCCTGAAGATCCGAAATGTTTCAAATCTAATAAACATTAACCTCATTTCTTTAAACTTAATATCCCCATAACCCTAGATATCAGATCACATAGGTTTGTATATATAGGAAACTGTCCTTCGACATGGCTAGCCCTAGCCTAAGCCCAAGTTTATCACCGTACACCGATCGAGTTGGAAAACTGTTTTCTCATAGCTCAGAATCACATCATCACGTTCCATTACATTTCATCATCCAAATTACGAAATGGAATTTTAAGATACGTAAGTTTGTTGTATTGCATATAATCTTCTTTCATCTAGTGTTTATTCAATATGTCGAGAAAATAACTAAATTATGTTAACTGTTATTGGATTTGATAACCTTTGCTCACAGATCTTCAAGCTGGGGTTGGGGTTTTTGGGTTTGTGGTTGTCTATTACAAAATCTCCAAAATAAGTCGCTTTTAGTTCTATATACGCAGCTATCGGGCTATTGGGTTAAAGAGTATGGGGTACGTATGGGATATGGGGTTGTGTCGTTCGTTTTGGGTTTCTGTCGATCTTTAAATGGTATCTTATGATAAAAAGTCACTCTTTATCAACTCACAACTCTCTGTTTTAGTGTAGTTTACTTCCCTTACTAGACTACTTGACTTACTAGAGAATGCAAAGTTGAACTATAAAAAAATCAGTTAGTAATATTTTTTAAAAGTGAGTAGAAAGGAAAACTGGTCTTTAGTAGCAACGTATTTCTTATGGATATGATGTATTGCAACGTATATTATTATGAATATGCTGTAACTGGGATATACCCTAAGGATTCTAATGTGACAAGTAGATAAGCAGTGTCGGTTCTGTCTCGCTGATCAGTAGAGCAACAATAAAGATAATCCAAGCCAAGAGGGCTGAGATTAACTGAAGTTACAGGGGGAACTCCTTGTTCAGAGAAGGATCTTCAACAAAATGTATAGCATCAGAACTTGTGCTTGGCATATTGACCAATTTAGCCAAAGTAACAATTCAAGACTGGGAAGAGAGCACTGGATTAATTACCGGGATTGATTCATTCAGAGGTAATGACACAAAGGTTTGTCACACACCTTACGAAAGCAAGTTTACTCTTTTGGTTGAACCTAAAAACTCTAATTTGCCCTTATATTGGGCATTACAGCCTCAAACATCTCATACAAAGTCTAGGGATGGTAAAAAAAATACTGAATGCCGTTTGTATTTGGAGGACGCAGAGACTGTAGAACATGTCTTGCAGTGTTGTCCAGCTGCAGTAAGAATCAAGTTCGCTATATTTGGCAAAGAACAAGTCTTATCCAAAGACCTGGATATGCAGTCATTCAGTAGAGTGATCGGCTTCATCAAGAGACTTTTAGGATGATTATTAGGACTTCTAGGTGAATACAACCATAGTGGATAAAGAGTACCAATCTGTCCCAGTGTGGGTAAGCTAAGCCGACGCCAACGGTGTTTGGTTTGGATGTCATCGATACGCGTAACTAGGTCAAGAGAGCTTATGAAGGACATTATTATGATATTAGTTTTGATCGCAGGCACTTTATCATACTTTACAACTGTAAGATGCAGTCTTGTTTTGTAGTCACCTCAACAACGAGAACGAGTTAAATCAAAAGTAACTGGCCAAATACTGCTGACAGTTGGTAAATATTCGAAATGGTTGTGCTATTCTGTATTCAACGACTATTTTATCAGAATCGATTATATTTAACTACAGAGGATTTAATACGCGTACACTGGTTAGAGTGTTTTATTACCAAATGTAGATATGAAGGTAATAATTTCCCCAGCCGACAGCTTTCTGTTAGCATTCTACTGAGCCTTGAACATATTTGAATAATACTGCGTATATATTATGGAAGGTGTTAGCTTTGTAGTCAAACCGCGAGCTTCTGACACATCAGAAAGTACTAATTTTAATTTCAACAGGGTGCGAAAGTCTTAAAATATATGCGGGGCGAAAAACGTGCTCCAGATCGTAAATGTGTTATTATGGTTTATACGCGTGGTGTATCGGGTGCCCCACCACTCTTTAGACGTGTGAAATGGATATGGTTACCAATCCAGTTCTTTGCAACTCTCATTCATAATGTATGTTTCATGTTGCGTTTTATGCTAAATATTTGGGGAATTAATATCTCGTGTAGCTTATTTAATGAGTGATCAGTTGAATCATAACTACTCTGATAACTGGTAGTAGGTGTTTATAGTTTTTAAAAATATTTTTTCTGATATTGGTAAGGACTCCTATAAACGAACGCTTCAATATGTGGTGAAAATAAGATGGAGCACCAACATAATGTGAAACTTCCTGTATGAGTGCTTATTCTCTGGTTGGTTATATGATTGGTTGGAAGGAAATATGGGGTTATTTAAAATAAGTTGTGTATGCCGAAAAACCAACTAATCTTGAACATTTGAAGAACAGATTAACTGGTGCTTGCTGTCAATTAATTCCTGAAGTTATAGGGCTCCTTATACAAGAGTTGAACTTTTTAGAAGATATGAGTTGTGTCAAGCAGAAAATTGTCGCCAGTTTGCACATTTTTTATCGTTTGAGTTAAATCTCGTTGAGCATCGTTTATAATCCTGGAGTGGGTACTAGAACCTTTGGCGTACAACAAAATAACTGGACGTTTTCCACGAAACACCGAACTACTATACTTTTCTCGACGCGCGTTTCGCCAGCTAAGTTAACTTCTCCTGAAGATGCCAACTTAGTTGGCTTAGTTGGCGAAACGCGCGTCGAGAAAACTATAGTAGTTCGGTGTTTCGTGGAAAATGTCGTCTCACAAATGGTTAAAGTTAGATATAGGCCATGGTAGGCCAAAACTTCTTCAGAAATTTAAGATAAATCCAAAAATGGGTTGGAAATTTCAAGAAGAAGATCTGTGGCATTTTTAAACCACCCTGTACATTTGACTATGAAATCCTTACATGCTTAATTGTTAATAGAAGGACTGTTCTATTTAACATTCCTTTCTACGTCAAATCATTTTCGAGATAATATCGGTTGTGGAGTATCACCCGGTATACGAGAGCATACATTTCGCTATAGACGTCCAGGGTTGCCTTGATAACGGCGACGATTGCTCTGAGGGTGTCATCATTATCTGAATTCCTCTGTCCGCGATGAGACATGCCGTTCGCGAACTGTCTAATAATTAACAAGGCCTAAACACCGAAATTTAACAATTTAACACTTCGCCCTTCGCTAAAGGGCCTCCTTCTGTTTTAGCAGACGGAGCCATGAATTTTACGATGATATTTATACAACAATTATAGGTACAACACGATGTTTACAGTTTGTGTTCTTTGAAATTTACGGTTATGTACCACAAAACAATTATAGTTATAATATATAACAATTTTATAATATAAAACAATTTAAAATCACCACCATAGGAGAGCTTTTACATGTTGGGTGATCTCCAAGGTCATCGACAAACTTTACAAGTAAAAGCGGTCCTAGAATTGATCCTTGGAGAACTCTTGAGGTTGATGTAAAGCAATTAGAATTGTGATCATTGTATGATACATATTGCTGTCTATTATTATATACAAATTTGGGTATGCCAAACTGGATTTATCAAAACAAAAATGATCAAAAGGTGTTCGAAAAATGATATTTATATTAACGTGTATTGTCTGTGTTAATTTGTCAATGTTTCGCGCTCCATATTTTATGCTTACACAGTTTATAGGTTCGTGAAAGGTTAAAGGTGAAGGATAATTCAAATGATAGTTATTTTCTATACTTTACATACATGGTTACATTTTGATTTTTGTTTTCTGTTCTTTTAAGTAGGAATGTTAAGTTTGTTGAAACTATGCCCTTTTCTTTTTAAAAATCTATCTATGTATATTTACGAAGTCTCATTTGAATGTTACCTTCTATTTAACTGTTTTCTTCTATTTCTGTTATTCATATGTTATAAACTACTGCAAAAAATTAAGGGGCAAAAAAATTGTGATTTTTTTAGTGATATTTGAAGGGCTGTATTTATGTGATAAATGGTCGCATCGCGATCATAAAAAAATTTAGGAGCGACAGTTATCGAGCAATTCTAAGGAATAACACAAAAAAAATTTTGCTTTTGCGTTTTTTTTTGCGTTCTTTTTCTCGGTCTACGGGCTTGGAAAAATTTTTCACAGTGAAACCATGGTATAGATCTGATAACCTGTTTATTCAGCTTCAATTTCCTTTTTTTAAATTTTTTTCTACGTTCATTTGTCCCGGAGATATCCCACTAAAAGGATCCTTTTGGATTTAACCAGCGAAATCTCAGCAACCAGTTATCGGACAGAAAATTGAAGGGCAGTTTCAGAATCTGGAATAAATGCCCTACAAGTCTATGTCATGTCTTTTTGAAAAAAAAATTAAAAAATTTTCATCCTCAGTATTAACCTGAAGAAAGTGAAAAGTGACTTTTTCACTTGTTTTGCTAAGTCGACCGCATCTTTGCGAATATTGATGGGGTCTAATGTTTCCAGGAATTTTTATACCTCAATGTACCCCCAATAGTCCTGCAAATCGGCAGATCGATCTATCGGTTTCCCCAGACCGTTTGATCAAAATTTCAGAAAAAATTAAAGGAGCAAAAGTTACGTTTCTGAGCACTCTGTAACTGACGTAAAAATGGAAAATTCAATTTTTTTTTCACAATTGGATGCCATTGAATGGACCCATTGAATTTGAAAAAGAAAATTTTTTTTTTAATTTTTTGAAAAAAAAATTTTTTCTTGATTTGTTAAAAATTTGAAAATTTATTCCAGATTCTGAAACTGCCTTTCAATTTTCTGTCCGATGACTGGTTGCTGAGATATCGTTAGTTCAAGTCAAAAGGATACTTTTACATTCAAAATCGGATATCTCCGGGATAAAACAACGTAGAGAAAAATTAAAAAAAGAAAATTGAAGCTAAATAAACAGATCTATACCATGGTTTCACTGTGAAAAATTTTTCCAAGCCCGTGGACCGAGAAGAAAAACGCAAAAAATTTGCAATTTTTTTTCGTGTTATTCATTAGAATTGCTTGTTAACTGTTGCTCCTAAAAATGTTTGGCCAAGAGATATGAAAACTAGAATCTTGGAGCTTCAAAATGCTTTTTTTATCATCTCGATACGACCATTTATCACATAAATACAGCCCTTCAAAAATCACTAAAAAACCCAACATTTGTTTTGCTCCCTTATTTTTTTGCACTAGATTATATATACCCACTACATACTTGTTATTAATATGTGTTTGCGTTCCATCATGGAGACTGGACTGAAGGTCTGTTCAAGGTCGTTTGACTTCTGCGAAAACGTTCTTGTTATAGTCGTTTCTCATCTGACAGCTCTAGCACCCTACTTATGTAACTATTACCAATGTAGGCGACGGAAAATCCATGAATAAGGCTGCAGAAGGAGACAAATAAGATTTAACGAGTTGTCCTGGATTTCCGTTGGCGCCAGGATACTTCATTTTGTGCCGCGTCAATGCTCGCCCACTTATGTGTAAGAAATCCCCCGTTTGGCATCGATCAACGTTTTATTTCAGCAGGAGTGTTAATATTCGTCCGAAACTTAACGCAAATCCGCACGTAGTCGCATCGGAGGAAGGAAACGCCTTTTCTACTTTAAAAACGCCTCGACGTTTTCATTTAGAGGAAAAGCATTCGATCGCGTTTCGGAAGCTACTAAATGGATTACATCAATTCTGTCGATGATGGGTTTAATGGCACTGAAACCCGAGTCAAAATTTTTGAAACGTGCCACGAAAATTTCGACATTACCGAAACTTCAAAATAATGGTGAATATCAAAAGTACTAAGTGTACTTATGAGACCATTAAAATGTTTTTAAAAAATATCAAATGGTGCAAAAGTTATTAACAAATGAACATCGTTATAAAAAAAGGCAGCTTTTTATTCCAAATTTATTATTTAATATTTAATGTAAAGTACTTATTATAAAAAAAGTCGATTCTTACGTAAAATTGGATGCTCTTTTCGAAACAAAATATTACAATACCGACAAATTATTAATAACAATAAAATCGACTATTTCTTTTATAAACAAATAGCAAAACGAAAACCTTCTGGTCCTTTTTTTATTTGTTACGTGTCACAAATTGTTCGTTATTCTCTAACGAACAAAAAGCAACAACAAAATTTTAGGGATCGACAAAACTCACCGAATGACAAACGATTTTCGACGGCGGTCACCCGTGCCGAGCGTGATGGAGTTGCTTCGCAGTACAAAAACAAATCAAACCTTTGTGATTTAATAAAACATGAAGCCGATTTTAATGTGAAAGCAGAATAGCATTTTTTGCTATGTCTCATGGAAAAGGCGCGTGTGATGCGCTTGGTGGAATAGTAAAAAGACATGCTTACAAAGCTAGTTTACAGAGAACAAATCAAGACCAAATTACGACAGCAAGAAGTCTTTTTCAATGGGCTGAAAGTTTTTTCAAAAACATCGAATTTGATTTCTGTACAACTGAAGAGCATGAAGCTCATAAAAGATCTTTGAGTACTCGATTTGACTAATTTAATTGCTGACAGCGCTGTATACGTCCGATTGATTTCATTTTTACACGAAATAGATCTCAAAGACTTTTACTTTCTTAAAAAAAATATTTCAAATCATTTCGCATAAATTAAGTTGACATAATTGTTTGCGAAAGTACAGCATTGGGTGCTAGCCAGCGCACGGCGACAGAGTGGAGGGACACTCCGCTTGGGCGCATCGAAAACTAAACACGATTTCAAATCGATCGCGCTCGCAAAATTATCTTTCCTCAGCTTAAAAAAATTATCTCGGCTCCCTGAGGTCGTAGGACCTTCATTTTCTTTAAATGCGTGTTTTGAATGCCAGTTTTCAAATATGCTACGACCAAAAACGTAATAATAAAATTAAAAAAGTTATTAAAAAAAAAACCGGTTCGAAGAGATGATTCATTTTTTTATGCAAAAATTAAATCACAGTGATTTGGTTTTCTAATATCATGAAAGTACAAGTCTTCGTGAATAAAAGGAGCCCATGATCGTTTCTCTACGATAATTTTTGCCTCTGTAAAAGCTGATTTTTTGAAAACGTTTTTTTTTTTAATCGTTATAACTCGAAAAAATAAAACTTTTTTAATTTTTTGAAAAAGGATCATGTTCCGCTTGTCTTGGGCTATATTTGTAGTTAACAAGAAGTATGTTCAAACAAAATTGGAATTTATACAGCAAAAAATACGAAAACGCGATTTTTGACTTTTTTTTTATTTTTCTCAAATGTTTATGAACCGATTTTTTTTGTTAAAATTCCATTCGACGCGATTTATAAGACCTACAACTTTCTAATTTAACTTTCTTGTGTAGGACTTGAAAGCTTTTTTTTTAATTTGCAAAAAAAAACGTTTTTTTGACTTTTGCGAATTTTTTGGTAATGTTCGCCATTCAAACTCGAGTAGCAAAAAACGCTATGTTTCTTAGAATTTATATCTCTATACGACCATATTTTTTGTCTGCTGATGACAATTAGTGACCGGTTTTCTGCCCTTTGATTGGGCTATATAAAGTTGTAAGATCATATAGATCACAAAGGTCATATGGGTCTTAAAGGTAATAAGTGTCATAAAGGCCATAAAGGTTACATTGAAATCTCACACTTTAATCACATATAACCTAATGTTATATAACCTCTTTAGGCAGAGGTTTTCTCAAGTGCACCCGCACATATATTATGCTCATGTGTTTTCTTGTAGTAAACTAATATTTTGGTTTAAAAGCCACTTTATTTAATATTTATTGTATATTTCTGGTTATTTATCCCCATCAAAATTTTGCTTCAATTAATTGGGTATAATCGAAACGAGTAATAAAAAACTTTTCCTAAAAAAAATTGTAAAATCAAAATGATCTAGTTGCATCAATTGCAACATTGCATTTCCAATGCATATACATTGAAATTAATTATATAGTGACAAATAATTAGGCAAGAAACATTTCTGTTTGAAGACTACTTCCGATCATCCCAGTCGATTTCACTATAGTTTAACAGAGTGCGTTTGATCAAAAAGGGGTGTGTTAAATCTACGTATAATATTTTGTACTTATTAAATTAGAAAGATGTGGATTAGAAAAAATCCACAAAGACATGCACACATTTAGGATTTAACGTCATCTGCATGCAGATGAACGTGAAATCTTAATTTCACTACACATGAACAGCTTGGAAAATTTATGACTAGCTGCTTGCGTATATCGTCCTATAAAGATGGATGTTAAAATATAAATGTTCCCTTTTGCATAATATCTTTCCTAATTCCCCTATATACTTCTCAACTAAGGGAAGTTTAGGGACGAACAACGTCTTGATAAATATCTTGCCATGCATATCAAACATGTACAGGCTGTTTTCGAAAGAGTACAGGAAGAGTAAAATTAACTAAATGATAAATATTTATATAAATGGGGTATGAAATTAAAAAATAATGTTTTTAAGAGTTTTCAGGGTCTCTGATTCTAAATCTGTAGTCAGTTTTTAAAAGTTTAAAATGATGGATCCAATGAGTCGAATAACTTTTTTAGTTTTTCTATTAAATTCATATTTTTTTATTAAACTAATTTTTTAAATAAACTAACTAATTAAAGAAACTAACAAAACTTAGATATGTTTAATATCATAGTATATTTTTTCAATAACTTAGTAATCGTCAAAATAATTAGATACAGAATGAGTTTTCGCTCGCACAAATCCGTTTTGTAAATCTATTGCTTATTTTTTAATGATTTTATTCTTTTTGTAGAGTTAAATCTCTTGCTCAATTTTTCTTCATTTAATTTATAAGATTTGGTATCAAAATATTCTAAATGTATGTTTGTTCATCTGTCTGTGCTTTTTAGCAAGTCGTACAATTGCAATGTAGTTAAATTAATTGTGTTCTTACATTACAAGCTTGCTCGAATAGCACTACGTTTAACTGTAGCTCCTAATTTTATTTACTATATAAAAAGAGAAAAACGTTAATTATGGCAATACCGGCGACCAAACCCATCTTGCGTCGTTTATTGTGCAAGGCCCATCTTGGAAAAAAATATAAGTACGTTTAAGCACAAACTTTTTTTTAAACAAAATTTAAAAAAATCGCGACGTTCTTTGAGAAAATGTTTTTTTTTTACTTTTCATCCCTTAAAAAAGTGGTTTAAAAAATCCGAAACATTTTTATTTTATTTTTAAACTATCTTGGGTAAAAAATACACAAAATTATGCCTTCGGTTATTTTTTTTCTATCACGCATATTAGCTAAAAAGATTGAAAACCTGCCGTTAAAACGAAAATTGCAATTTTCAAATTGCTACTGACACTCGGCATGTGGGTCTAGGAGGCCCAAATTTTGGGTGAGTACTTTTCGAAGGAAGCGCCATCGATTCCAATAGGTTTAGAGCAAAAATATTTTTTGACCGTCCGACTTGACGTGAAATACCCCAAATATATACCTATATATACATATATGCATATAGGTATGTAAATAGGAATAGGAAGTTTAAGGGAGTAATACCTTTACTGGTGACAAATTATAAAGAAATACCTTTATAATATTGAGGTGTTCGTGATATTGAGAGAAAACCTACGATTTGTCAATTAAAAAAATAAAGTTGGTGTCCATAGCAACCAAACCCGAAAAGACAAAATTATTCCATATTGACAGAAACATGGAAAATAAACTGATGAAAAAGAATTCAGGACATTTTTTCATATACCAGGTGTCCCATTTTAAAACATCCACATGAAAGAAAAGCTGTATAGCTGTACAGCTTTACAGCTGTAGAAAAGCTGTAAATCCAAAAACGACTTTAACAAAAGTTGTCTCGTTTCGAGGGAGCCATCTGACTATGTGATCCATACTTTATCCGGCATACTAATACGGCCCTGAGACACCCATTTTTTTTTAATGCGAACCTCCAATTGCAAAATCTGATTCTACGGGAAAAAAACGTTCAAAATGCTTATCCGTGCTTTTTTCAAATATTTATGGCTCCCATATTGGCGGCTTTTTAGTTATAGCGTTTCAGTAATAGAGTTATTCATGTGGGTGTTTTATAATAGAATACCTGGTACAAGGTTCTTAAAAAGTTACAGGCAGTATGTGTGACTTTTTTGCCACTCTGTATAAATATAAGTACGAGTATATGGTGTATTTGAGACAACCTGACCATTCATTCGTTACCTGGACACTACAGCGTTATCACAAGTCTTTATTATGGTTAGAATATACTTTAAGTATGGTTAGAATATTGATAGTATCCCTTGTTTTCATTAATAAATTAGGTTGTGTGAAGGTAGAATGTAATGCTGAAAGCCATTTCCTTATATGGTCAATTAACGTTCATATAATATGTATAACCCTTTATAATTAAAGTCATTAAGTTATTTTTAGATCAACAGAACGCCCATTATTTATCATAATGATTATAAAGTACATTGTTATAAATATGTTATTACCATTGACCTAGTTCTTCAGACACGTGATAAACCCCGCGCATAGAAAAATTTAATAATAAAGTATATTCGAAAAGCTGGAATTATCGATTCGTTGATGAATTAAAAAAAGAATAGTTTCAGACATGTAGATAAATTATTGTGTCAAGTATTATCAAATGTCCGACAATGTAGCTTTTTTATAATATAAAAAAACATAAACATTATAAAAAAAAAACAACAAAACAATATGAAATATTTATAAAATCGTTATAATGTGTGAGCTACTAATACACAGCACAGGAAATTAAAATAACACCTAAAGTATATTTACATCACAAAACCATCTATAATTTTACCATTTGTAAATCACAATAGAAAATATAAATAAACACAGAGGAAATACATACATAAGTTAAGCTGTACGTAGTAATAGGTACTTTTTTAATTTCCATTTCATGTAAACATAAAAAAATATTGATATCAGGAAAATACTATCCCTTATATTAATTTCATTTATATGTAATGTGAAAAAAAATAGAACCACGTATATTTCAATGCTTCTCATCAAGAAAGGTTTGAGTGAGAGCGCGATACAGCTGGTCTGAAATTAGTTATGGACTTTTCCACCGTTTCTTGTCAGTCTTTTCGGGTCACTGCAAATACAAGTTTGTTTGACTTCTGCATGTGACTTTTCGTACTTTAGAATATCAGTTGACAGTTGAACTACCAACTTTTGTATTCGAATCACATTTCACATTAAAAGGAAATATATGAAACTGTAGAATCAGACATATCAAAGCCGGTCTCTGTAAGAAACTAAGGAGAGATATAGAGTTCCAACAACTTGTGAAAATTCCTCGTTGACATCGTTTCACAGATATGATAAGGACCTATGAAAATCCATAGGAATTAAAACGTTTCTTGTAAATAATTTATTTACCTTGTCTGTTGTAATCATAACATGTCAACTATTGCTTTTGTCCCTTTATTAATAGTTTAGTAAATAGATTTTGGCGTGGATTCAAGGACGCATGTTTCGAAATTCCTAGACCGTTATTAACAGAAAACAAAATGAAATGCTACTAGGTTTTACAATGTGTGACTATAAGCTGGATAAAAGTAAGAAAAAGATCGAGTAAGGTAATAAAAATAGGATATAGTATACATACTAGAGGAATTCGTAAAGGAACTAATGATCTTGGGCATTGATTATTTCCATAAAAGTAATATCGATGCTTAAGAAACAATACCTCGTATCTCCATTTTTACTGAATTTGAGTTTATTAAATTAAATCGATATACAGACTAATATTCAACTGTCACCAATAGCTGGCATGTCCAAGACTATTAATTCAAATTATATAAAAACAAAAGACCAGTCATTTCAATTTAAACATTTGTGTAAGTTAATATGTGTTTTGTGTCTCCTGTAAAATTGTCATTTTGGATATACAGGTAAGAGGTATTGTTTCTTAAGCGTCGATATACCAAATATAACGTTGATTCAAAATTACTGACCCTTGCTGATATGTTTATTTATTTTATAAACAGGAGGAATTTAATCTAGAATGTAAGCGCCATCTGACCCTATAAGTTGGTGCCAACGAATAGGCAGACTGCGGACACCACGTTTCCAGAACTCACACAGTTTATCACTCAAAGTAGAATATGACTCCGTAAATGGTGACGATCGTCAAATTATCTATTTATTAAACGTTTGCTGAGGGCACAGAACAAATGGTAGTCAGCAGGGGAAAGGTCTGGTGAACACGGTTGATTTTCAACTGGTTAGGTTTTCAACTTCTGCTTCAGAAGTTGAAAACCTAACTGCAAGCGTTCAAGGCGTGTCTGTTCTACTACATGTGGACGCGCATTATCGTGCAGTAGTATAATTTTGTCCAGCCGCGGCCGCAGAAGATCGAACTGGGCGGCCAGATTGTGGAGTTACTATTTTTTTCGGATTCAGCGGAAAAAAGTAGTAACTCTTCGATAAAATAGTAATTCGGTAATCCAAGCCAAATAAATGCAAAAAACTGTCTAAAAAACCGGTTCTTTTGGATATTCCAAGGTGTTCCACCACCTAAAATTAAATTTAAGGAGCACCACGTGAAAGAGCGTCAAAAAATACAAAAAAAAACCTGGCCTTAAAAGTTGGCCAATGTAAAGCGTCCTAATTGATTGAAATATTCAAAAAAAATTTTCTGAGTGCCATTTGGAACCAAAAAAAAAATTGAGCATATTTGTAACAGAAACATGCACCTCTGTGATTATTTTCAAAGCATATGGTTGAAAATTGAGCCCAGAATCGAGAAAAAACAAAAAATCACACTTTTGAGGTTAGGAGCTTCTAGAGACGACCTGGAGGTCTGAAAATCTAGCTAAAGGAGTTTTTTTATTTATACTTCCGACCTGCCAAGTCAGAACCCGTCATTACCCGTCTATAGCCTTTTTAGGTTAATATCGTTTTCTTCCAAAGATATTAAAATAGGTAAAAAATAAAATCGCAGCTTCCTTTTTTTCTTCCTTCCAATCTTTATTACCGCAGGTTTTACTTCAAAACATAAAAAATGTGGGAGGACGTTCGGTCCTTCTAGTATACAGTTTGTGTAAAGCCGACATCGGCCAGTTGTGAAAAAAGGATAAATGCTACAGTTCTCGTTCTAACAACAAGCACAGGTGGTAAGAGGGCCGGTTTTACTCCCTCACTACCTTCGATGCGTATGCGGTTGTCGTCTCACTCTGTTTGTCCTTTTTCAAAAGTGGCCGATGTTGGCTTTACACAAACTGTATCCGCCACTGTGTTTATAGTCTTCGGATGGAGAGGGATATTAAAATATCGATCTTGATATGTAACGGTTCGGGAATTATTTAGTAACGTTTGTTGCAGCAGGGGTTCTATGCCGTTCAAATTTATTTGTGAACATATACGAAACAATCTCTTCTTATACAGAATACAGTGTGCACCAAGGAACATGATTAAATATGAATAGTAAAAAAGGACTAAAGGACACTAAAATGGCCCCCTCCTGAGGAGCCTTCTGGACCCGCCTATGACTTACGGGATGGACTAAGACGGACACTTTTAGGTAAAAACTCTACACCGGCACACATTATGACCTCCTCAACAGATTCATAGCAAGGTCAGCAAGGTCCCCATAGCAGTGGCGGTGCGTGATATTTCAGTTAGCCATATCTTGAAAACGACGCATGGGACCCACTTCACTTTTTAGGTGATGACTATACACCTCTTACAGAAAGGATTTATAGTGAAAAAACCGTCATCAAAGTTTGCGAAAAAAAATTTCAAAAACACTGGAGCACATGGAGTAACATAATTTTATAGGAACATTTTGTTTCCCAAAATTAAAATGGCCATAACTTTTTTGAAAAAAAAAATATTTTGCAACAAATCGAAAAACGTCTCCTTATACTTGTTTCTATATTACGAAAAAAAAATATACTGCAAATATCCCACAGAGCGTTAATGAGAACCCAGGGAGTGCTCCAGTGTTTTTGAAATTTTTTCGCAAACTTTGATGACGGTTTTTTTCACTATAAATCCTTTCTGTAAGAGGTGTATAGTCATCACCTAAAAAGTGAAGTGGGTCCCATGCGTCGTTTTCAAGATATGGCTAACTGAAATATCACGCACCGCCACTGCCCCATAGCAAGGTCAGATTTTTTAAAATTTATCGATAAAAATTTTGGAAATCTAACCTTGGATTCTGAACGAGCAGGTTTTTTTACATATGAAAACATTGACCTGTTATTGAGTTTCAAACATTTTCAGTGTTTTCTAATCAAAAAACCAATCGACTGTTTGATGTACACGCATTCCTTAATAGATTTTCAATTATAGAGAAATTCACAAACTTAAAAATTTAAAAATGCGATATCGCAACGAAAAAAAAGATATTTGAGTCTTGAGACTCGACGTCATTTAAAAGGGGCAAGGCATGTTCTTTAAGACGTTGTTCGTAGTTTTTTGATAAAAACAATTGCGATGCTACATAACCTCAAATATATGTAGGTCAAAATCGCTTTTTTGCAATTTTAGGTTAGGATATCTCGAAAACCAGACCCAATTGAGAGATTTGGATCATCAAAAACCTTTGGAGAAATATATTCTGGTTTCTGGTTAAAATCTTGTCGGCCTGTGTAATTAAACGATTATTTTGTACAAGCCTACTTTGCTACAGAAATACAATCAGATCGCATAACCATTAGGGTGATTTTTTTTCAACTATTTTTTTGTTTTTCATTCCCCACTTGAAATTTTGTACACGTAAATCGATTTTTTTTTAATTTCTATAACTCAGTCACATTTGATGCTATTACCATTGGTCTTGGTCTCGATTTACTCAGAATAAAACACTCTAAAAAAGCGTCCATTGCAGCGAAAATTTAACTTTTACTGGTGAGTTGTTACGGGTCGCTGAAGTTGATTTTTACCCAAAATTCTCGTTTTTTTTGCTGTTATCTCCGAAATTATTAGTTTTACCAAAAAATGTAAATGAAAAATTTGTTGGAAATTTAATTTACTACAAAAAAAGGTCCTATATACCAAATTGCTGAGATTAATATTTCTTGAGATATTACACTTTAACTTATGAGTAGCACAAAATTTTTACGGTTTAGTGCCGTTACACACTTATGCGGACCGTCCGCGCTCCGCCCTCCGCACGCGGAATCCGTTCCGCGACTATTGTTTTCACATTTGTGCGGTTGCTAGTGCGGAGGAGGATTTGTTCCCGGCGCTCTCGCCACGACTGTAGTCGCGATTAAATAACCTGCTGAGAACAATTGTGGCGAAACTTAAAAAAGGCGATTTTGAGTTAAGCTCACCAAAGAACCTCAAAATTGGTCCCCTTTCATATGTAATAGAGGCGAAAAGTCATTTCACTTATTTCCTGCTGATAGCGGTAGATACCCCTTGACAGTTGAGGAGAAATGGTCTCAACGATGTGTGCGATAGAGACGAAACTCAGTTTGTCCTGACAAGTTTTTATGTAACACAAAGAATAATAATTATCTAGGTAATATGTAAGGTTTTACATTTTACTCCACCTTTGGCTCTAAGATTTTATCTTGTGAAGTGGATAGCCACTAAAGAACTGAATGATTACCTACTTTTAGAATTTTTTAGGAAAAAGAACTGATTCAATAACAAAGACAAAAAATAAGATGAAAAAGTTAGGAGGATTATTGTGAAAAAAATTAAGATGTCCTTTAAAGACAAAAATGTTAATACTGCTCTTCACAAAGATTGTAATTGTCAATCATACATTGCAGAGCTGCTCTATCACAGCTTATTATATTTAAGTGTTCACGATTTTGATTATATTGGTTCTTACATTTTGACAAGTTAGGATTGAAGCGAAAAAAATTCTGCTTGAAGTAAAAAGATTTCATGAAAGTAATTTCAGTTCCTGTGAAAAAAAAAACAATGTGGGACTATTTAAAGTAGGTAATAAAGGACCTGTTCCTTTCAGAAGTCTTTAAAGGTATTCGTAGCCAAGTTCAATATTAATTTGTTTTATTATATTACTTTTATTTTAAATGAAACATATTATGTTGGTCTGTTATTGTGTATTTAAGTCACACCAAAGCCTTAAAAATGATCTGAAGCAATAGTGGTGAAACTCTGAAAAAAAAAAATGAAAAAAACGGAATTTTGTATTTGAAAACTGTTCTACTAGTTACAAATGAAGCACACATTAAAAAGAAAAAAGATCCAAAATGTGTACCTAATGAACCGTAATAGGAGTTTAAAGTTTTGGCAAAACTTGAAACGCGAATGTCTCAGAACGGCTGTTTTTGAGTTTTGCCACTATTGTTCTCAGCAGGCGAAATAATCCCTGCTTCTGTCCGCGTGCGGTATCCGCAGAACTGTGTATGCACCCACCTGTCTCTGTGGATTTAATAGACGCGGATGCGGATCGTCCGCGTCACTGTGTAAGTACCCATTACAATAATGGAACTCTGACAGCATGCGTAGCGCGGAGCGCGGACATCCGCATAAGTGTGTAACGGCACTTATAGAAGCAAACTTTGCTTCAATGATTTTGTACTACTCATAAGTCAAAGTCTAATATCTCAGGAAATGTTAATCTCGGCAATTTGGTCTAAAGGAATTTGGTCTAAGGTTCTTAAAATTAATATTAAAGGCTGTAACTCAGTGATTTTTTTTTCGACATATTCAACAAAATTTCAAGTGGGGACTGAAAAACAAAAAAAGATAGTTGAAAAAAAAAATCACCCTAATAACCATCCCAGCCAGGTGTGATTGATCGGCGAAAAGCGAAAGCCAGCATTCGTCGTTACCTTTTCGAGAGGCAGCGCCGCCGATGCGGTGAGCTCAGCCCGCTTGGCTGCCTTCCTTCAGCATTTCAACGCGTCCCCGGCCTCCTGCTGCATCGCCTCGGGTCCCCTCAGCGCCATAAACCCTGAAACACGACGACCGCCGTTACCTTATGGCTTACTTATCGGCCTTGGGAGTGACGCGTTCTTTCGCCGCCTGGCCAATGTTTCCATTAGAATGGAAAGTGAATGCAATACAAAAGTAAAACCAGCAAAAAGACAACGATAAGAAGGGACGTAGATTGTGGCACTTTGATCGTTTGGTTTCTAAATTCTAAAATAAATATAGCATAACTATAAATCTTCTAACAGACATTTCTCATTAATTAAAATACGAAACCTTCAAGTAAATGGCAAGACTTTGCACATCGTAATACTTTCTACGAGGCGCGTTCATAAAGTAAGGGCCGTTTGGTCATGCCGTTCACTTCTAAGCATTTTTTCGTACCGCTGCACCAGCTTCTTTAACCCCTCTGCATAGAAGCTTGCCACCTGAGAGTTGAACCAGTTGACAACGGCGTTTTTGAGTCCCTCTTCGGTTTCAAAGCGTTGTCCACCGAGCCACTGTTTAAAATGCAAGAAGAGGAAGTAGTCGCTAGGTGCAAGGTCGGGACTGTACGGTGGGTGGTCAAAAGTTCCCAACGAAAATCTTGAATTTTCTCATTGGTTTTGGCAGCAGTGTGAGGACGCCCGTTATCGTGGAGGAGGATTATGCCAGATGACAGTTTCCCGCGGCGTTTGTTTTGGATCGCACGTCTCAATTTTTTGAGAGTTTCGCAGTACACGTCAGCTGTAATTGTTGTCCCACGTTCCATGAAATCAACCAAAAGAACACCGTCTTTGTCCCAAAAAACTGTAGCCATCAATTTTCGACTTGTGTACTGAGTTTGCTTAAACTTTTTCGGTTTTGGTGAAGATGAGTGTCGCCACTGCATCGATTGCAGTTTTGTTTCTGGGTTGGCGTAGGATACCCACGTCTCGTCCCCAGTAACAATGGGAGAAAACAAATCATCTCCATCTTGTTGATAACGGGCCAAAAACTTTCGTCCACTAGACATTCTTTGCTCTTTGTGATGGGCGGTGAGTATTTTTGGTACCCACCTTGCACACAATTTGCGGTATGCGAGGTTTTCTGTGACAATATTGTAAACAGTAGTGCGTCCAAGTTGAGGAAATTTGTTAGCCAGGCCACTAATCGTCAATCGACGATCAGATCGCAGTGTTTGGTCCACTTGTGAAACGATTTCATCGGTCTAGATACTGGGCCTGCCACTCCGCTCTTAGTCATGGACATTTGTTCGGCCATTTTTAAAATCACGGCACCATTGTCTAACCTTTCCTTCACTCATAACTGTAGGTCCGTAAACCAGGCATAACTCCCGATGAATTTCAGCAGCCGACGATCCTTTTGCACATAAGAAACGAATCACAGAAAGCACTTCACAGTTGGCGGGATCAACGATTTTCGCGGCCATTGTTCTTTGCATTCACGGACCACAATACGACTTCAGAATGAAAACAAATGACGCTGTAGCTTCGCAATGAGTCAATAGATGGCGCTGCAGTAGTAAAACTGTGCTTCGAAGCGCCAATATTTATATATAAGCAAACGGCCCTTAGTTTATGAACGCGCCTCGTATATTGTGAAGATGGGTCCACAAAAAAAGTAGTTCGCCCTTGCATTTTACAAAAAAGTAGTTCGCACATTATACCTTTGTATTTTGACGTCCTGAACACGTATTTGAAGTCAAAAAATCCGTCAAAGTCACTTTGTTTCAACTTTAACTGCTATGGACTTTGGAAACCGGTATGCCAAGTGGAAGAAATTGGTATAAATACTAAATGAACTTACCGAAATACCGAATACTACTAACTAACTAACATGATGTCCAAAGCTAGGGTTAAAAAGTGCTGTTTTGTTCTCAGAACTGATAAAGGGAAGGAAAAAATCCCACCTTTATTGTCCCTCCTTACTATATTCGTTTTGCTGATCTAACTATTATTCAGTTGTAAAGATAATATAGACGAGTGTCAGGTGCCACAATAAAGTTTAACGATAGCAACTTGATACATAAATAAATAAATAAATAAAAAATATATGATAATTAGCAATTAAAAATTACCTATGTTTCATGTTAAGGAAGAGATATCACCGAGTTACGTAGTAAGTTTGGTGGTGGTTGACAGTTTAATTAGTCCTAAATCTTCTTCTTTATCTTCGAAGGAAATAATATAACGGATTTGTGGAAGTGGTTACAAAGGAATAAATGGTACACCCATAGTCAAGTTCTGTGTGATTTTTGCTTCCTTTCCATTATTTTAAACAAATTCTTTAAAATACAGAAATTACCTTTGGACACAATATATATTAGATTCAAAGAAACTATTTTCGCTGTGTGCCTCAATTATCAAACTGTGTATTATGCCGTTTTATGCAAAATTTGCTCAACTGGGAGATAAATAAGAGATAACGTGTCTGTTACGTGACTGATTTATTAATCACAATTTATTGAGGCTAGAATACAAAGTCAGGATGGAAACGGTAATATGTTAAGTAGACTTAAAAATGAAAAAAAAAAATCGCAAAAAAACATTCGTATCCAACTTCGAATCAACCCAGCGCTGGATTAATCAATCGCCTCTAAATGGTGGCATGTTGGGCCAATGAATAGCAGAAGAATATAAATCTCCATTCAGCGGTTGTCCCAGAATAAATTCATGTCTGTAATAATATTAAGGACTTGTGATATTCAAAGAGACGCTGCTAGAAAGCTTTTATTAAAACAGGTTGGTGAAATTCTATCTTAAAGTCAATCTTCATATTCCAATCTGTGCGCCGAAATGACCCCCAACAAGGATAGAAGATTAAGTAACAATGAAATTTATTCTTGGTCTTAATGATAGGTGAAACTGATGGGTATTAATTAAGCGGCGAATTCGCCATTATTTTATATGAAAAAAAAATGTTTCTAAAGGTATTTATCCAAGCCCATCTACTTTTTAAATATAAGATATATTCTTCGATCCTTTAAAAACAATACCATCTACCACGAAACTTTTGAACAAACACTTTCAACTTTCCCTTTTTCTCCACATCAAGCGAAGACACAGTTCTCTAAGAAGTTAAAAAATCTTTTTTGGCTTCATTTTATGGTACTTCTAATGAAACTAGTACTGAATGGTACTTCTAATGAAACACAAACGGATCATACATAGGAAAGATTTGTATGATACGAATTCGACGGATCTACACAATAATAATATTATGGTATAGCTTTGCCCATTGATAGAGAACAAATAACTATTATAATCGTCTCTGCCGTTTAAAATGCAGGCGAAGCGGTATCGAAGTCCGTGACACCATCTCGCATACGGTAAGCAGAGCTGCCTCGTTGCTATGGCATCCGCCGTAAACAACGCTGTGAAATGGAGTGTATGATGCCGATTCCGCGTCAGTTGCTATGCGTAGTACCTAAGGCGCTCAAGGAGGCAATGTTTTTGGAGAAGGCGTTCAGCGCACTACGTTTTATAATAATTATTCATTATTTTCGTATTGGTTATGATAAATTATGCAATAAAAAATTTATTTCTATATATACAACAGACCTAATTATAAAATTTATATTAGATCCACAACAATTTTAGATGGTTTAGAACCAACTGGAAATTTTAGATAAGGCGGTGCGACATTTACGTCCCTTGGCGAGCCGCTACTGATGAAATACCAGAGACAAAAGTAACCCTGGCCTAAGCGTTAGTTATACATAGTCGTTAGAGAAGTCAAAGCCCTGAATAATAAAAAAAATTGTATAAATAAGACACTGAAACTTTTGATTATACCTTGATTATGGTTGTAATTAATTACAATTTTGTTTGTGTATTACGAATGGACAATAACAGATTATGTTCCAATATATGTATATGTTAGTTACAACTAATTTTTAAATAATTATATTTTGAGGTTATTACTCTAATTTTTTATTGATCAACCTGAATGTTCCTTTGGGGTTAGCTTCATATAAGAAAAAAAATCGTTGTTGGCAATGTAAATTCTAAATAATAAAATATACATAAACTAGAATACATACATATGACTAAAGTAGCCCTAACCGAGTGTTCGTGACATGCAAATGATTTTTTTTATGGAAGATTGAGATTACGGTTAATACATTCAGTACAAGGAGCCATTTCATTTTACTTAAAGTTCCATTTTTTTCACTGAATGTAAGTTTTTTTTTTACAATTCTGCT
Organism: Aromia moschata; assembly: GCA_029963805.1. NCBI lineage: Eukaryota > Metazoa > Arthropoda > Insecta > Coleoptera > Cerambycidae > Aromia > Aromia moschata. The sequence goes on from JAPWTK010000004.1 coordinate 2,123,694, forward strand.
CGTATATCCTTTGTTATATATTCAATTTCGTTTTATTTATGACCAGCCTTTCTCCGCGGGTAACTGATTTATGCCGATTTTTCTCCGCTTTCAGGAACAAATCCGAATACCCCTGTTTTACATTATTTATAACCGCTACGCGTAGTTGAGATAACTGACGACGGTTGCCTTTGTGAATCCTCTGGAAATATAATACGGGCGGATCTTATCAATTTTGCAGGCATACAATCAGTTCCCCGCCTTGCTCCCTACCTATGACTGAGTGCTCTTGGAGATACTCGAGGCCCTCGAGACAGGTCTTTCGACGAGATGTTACTTCTGCACAACAGGCTTCTTACGTCAAATCGATGCTTCTTACTTACAATGACACTTTACGGCACTGTTTGTAGAAGAAACAGGACAATCTTAGGATATTTCTGTATGACTATCTTAGGAATAAACTACAATAAACTTTAATTTATTTACAATTTCGTGTCAATTTCTTCTTGAATGCCAAACACATTGTTCCTGTTTTCAAAATGTTTTCCAGCTCCGAAACTTCATTGGTGTTCTAATTTGTAAACTTTTTGTTCTTCATTATTTGTTTTAAAGAAGTTTGAATGTGTATTTAGGTTACGTTTAATACAATTGTAGTGCATTTGTCATCTGGGGCATGTTAAAAAAAGCGTTAAATTTGGTCTCGTGTAAAAACTTTGGATTTTTGATTGGGTGTTGGGATTTTGGTTTACCTTGGATTTTTATTTATCTCCTATCAAAATATTAAGAAATATAATCCTTCCTACAACATGGTTTTTTGAAAATTTGCATATGAAATTATTTCCAAAAGCGCTTGTGGGAAGGAATTAGGTGGTTTCTGAGCACGGTGGTGGTGTTGAAGATGACTTCCGACTCTCACCAACCCCTCCACCGGTCAAAACTCACCCCCTAAAGGGGTTGATTTTTATTTTTTTTTATGTCAGCGACAAAACGACTGTCGCCCCGTTTTCGAGGATGCTGAACACGGTGGTAATGTTCAATATCCCTTGCGACCCCCAGCAACCCCTCCACCAGCCAAAACTAACCCCCGAAAGGGGTGATTAATTTATTGATTGGGGGATTGAAGGGATTTGAAAAAAAATATCCATCACCATCGTGTTCAGCATCCTCGAAAGCGGGGGGACAGACGTATTGCTGCTGATATAAAAAATACCCCTTTCGGGGGTGAGTTTTGACCGGTGGAGGGGTTGGTGGAGGTCGGAAATAATCTTCAACACCACCACCGTGCTCAGCATCCTCGAAAACGGAGGGGACATACATTTTGCCGCTGATATAAAAAAATACCCCTTTCGGGGGTGAGTTTTGGCTGGTGGAGGGGTTGGTGAGGGGTCGCAAGGGAAATTGAACACCACCACCGTGTTCAGCATCCTCGAAAACGGGGCGACAGGCGTTTTATCGCTGATATAAAAAAAAATAAAAACCACCCCTCCATGGGGTGGTTTTTGACCGGTTGAGGGGTTGGTGAGGGTCGGAAGTCATCTTAAACACCACCACTGTGCTCAGCGTCCTCGAAAACGGGGAAAAAGCCGTTTTTTACAAGGAAATGATGTAAGGGGGGGTGGTTTTTGGCCGTTTTGGGGGGTTGCGCAATCCCAAAGAGACATTGTGACACCGGCATCGTGTTCAGAATTCTCGAAAACGGGGGGAAGGAGGTACTCTCGATCCGGGTAAATCGATTTTCAGCACTCACATTTTGTTCCATTGCATTTGAAAAGATTTAAAAATTGTCAGATCGTCACTATCGTCACCATCGTCACTATTCTAACAAATCCTTTTTACTTTCGTGAAATTATCTTGCTCAATACTTTTCAAGTTGACATCTCTATCCAGGCAACTTTAGCGTTAGAAGCTAATTCGGGTATCTTTAAATGAATATTATGTAGTAGTTTGGTCGGATCTTGAATATCGAACTGTTGAAAAAAATATTATTTTTTATTTATAAAAATATAGCTCACAAAATAACATATTTTGTTGAAAATTATTGTCAACCCATTTCTTACACAAATTTCCCAAAAAATCTTTAGTATTCTTGGCAATCAAGAAGAGAACACGCTTACGGCATTTTTTAGTTAGTTATGCCCTGATAAACTCAATGCAAACATTAAAAAAACACTATCAAAAATTACATCGGTTACATGAAACATTGGTTACATGTTTTGATGCATTGACCACTTAAGACAAAAACTTAATAAAAAATAAAAAATAATAAAAAATTTGTCTACGGACATAATGGATTGCCCTACGCAGCTATGTTCCGTGTTCCACTGGCCTATGACTGTTTACGTAATAACAAAAATTATGGGTGGTAACCTTCAAAAAGTCAAATGAAACTTGTTTTATTAAAGTGTTTTTTTTTTTATTAAATTGAATTGTACCTACTTGAGAGTTTAATAGTTTGAAAAGGAGACAAATAAAAGGAATAAAGAATCTACGTTGGTGAGACCCTGTACCTTTTTTTTACAGCCGAAAAGCCTCGGAATAAGTTCCTCTACGTTAATCGAGTTACTCTCGTTGATTGCCTTTGCCTTTTGTGCCCTTCATTGCCTTGGGAATTGTTCAAACGAGAAACTGATATCAATAAACACCAGTTCGGTTTGAGTTCAGAGCCGAATTTTAGGAGTAGGGCGAACAGCTAATATTATCATGTCAAATAATACATCCTACATAATAAGTTTTAGTTGAATGTCTGTTATTGACGTTAAATATTGTGTTTCTATTTCGTATCAATTTTGTGAGGAAACTTGGTCCACGTAGTTAACCAAACAATAAAAGTTAGTACATTTGTAAAGCTCCATTTTCAACTTTGGAACTTTGTTGTGTGATGGTCAACTATAATATGTAGGTAGATAACTGTTGGACTCTGAAAAAGGTATATCCATGTGTCACTCCTTATCTTCTCTATTCTATTTGCGTGACAACCTACATGAAACGTTAACAATACAATGTGATACTGTTTATTGAAATTATTGTAAATTGAAACTTCATTCAACGGAAAATACATATAAACTATCTTCAGAGTTATCCTGGAGTGGGTACTGGAACCTTCGGCGTAGAAACAAAAAACTGGACGATTTCCACGAAACACCGAACTACTACACTTTTCTCGACGCGCGTTTCGCCAACCAAGTTGGGATCTTCAGGAGAAGATTAAAACTAAATTCTAGCCTACACACTTGCACTATTTATACCAAATTTGTTGCCACGGTTCACTGAACCGTAACTGTCTTTGTTTATCAGAGCAAACAGTGGACTGGTGGGTATCGGACCATTGTCCTTATTCATACTATTGTTCCACTTATTGATTTCTAAACTTTCAAAAGCATCCAACTGTCTACTGTTTGTTACATTTCTAATTAATTTTAAATTATTTATGTCTATCCTATGGTTGTTGTAAAAAGCGTGTTGGGCAACACAAGGTTTTTCTGTTCTGCCATATTTCAAATGAGCCATGTGTTTTTTAAATCTAGTCAATATAGATCTTTTGTTTGCCCAATATACTTTTGATCACAATCTTTACATCTTATTTCGTATATTCCTGACTTTTCGTCGATTTTGTCTTTGGAGTTACCCAAAAGCGTCTGTAGTTTATTTTGGGTTAAGTGGAACAATAGTATGAATAAGGACAATGGTCCGATACCCACCAGTCCACTGTTTGCTATGATAAACAAAGACACTTACGGTTCAGTGAACCGTGACAACAAATTTGGTATAAACAGTGCAAGTGTGTAGGCTAGAATTTAGTTTTAATCTTCTCCTGAAGATGCCAACTTGGTTGGCGAAACGCGCGTCGAGAAAAGTGTAGTAGTTCGGTGTTTCGTGGAAAGCGTCCAGTTTTTTTTTTTCAGTTATCGTTGTTATATTAATAAAATTTTGTATTCGAATATCAGAAAACAATATAAGAAATGTAAATATTTGTACCACGAAGGTAAAAATAGTTAAAACATTAATCAACAAAAATATCCTCTTAAGATGCAATTGATCTGTTCTCCCGTACTAATCTAAAAGGGTGAATAATAAAAATGAATAATAAAGTTTAATTAAAACATTCCAAAGTCTAGTCCATAGTCCAAATTCGCAATAAATTAAGGGTGTCATGACTAGAGTTCGAAATCCATCCAATTCGAAATAAAGTTCGAAATCCATCGTTTTGGAACTGCCAAAATGAGTACAGTGGAATACAAAGCACCAAAATTGTAAAGTGTAGAAAAATATAGACATCCAAAAAAAAAACGTCATCAAAGTTGGCCGAGAAAAAAAGACGTATTTCTATTCTTAATCGAATTTATAAACTTATGTACTTGTCAGGACTGTCACATCATATGACAGCCTCTGTTTATTTTACAAATTATGATAATCACTTGTCAAAAGTTTGACATAACCGAAAAGCTTAGACATGACCGCTATTTCCATCTCTCTCGTTCATAGCCAGAGTTGATGACGTTTTTTTGGATGTCTATATATGAAAGCCGATAAGAAGTAAATGTTGTTTGTGTGTCTATATGTATAAATTATTATTATACTGTATGTGTATACAGTATATGTACAGCTGACATCGGCCGGTTGTAAAAAAAGACAAATTCTGCACTTCTCGCTCTAACGACTAGCGTATCGTGATGAAAGGACCAGTCTTATTCCCTCACTACCTTTGATCCCTTACTACCTATCGTCTCATTTCTATAGGTTCTTTTTCATAACTGGCCGATATCTGATATTCACATATGATATATATTTCTTGTGTTTGTGACTTAGCATGTACGTTGTCTGTAAATCAATGAACTAAACTAAACTAATGATTTGGTGGAATCATTTAGTACGAAGATGCATTTGATAAATAATGTATGTATAAATATGTCTATCTGCGGTCATTTCAATTTTAGAAATAGAGATATTTACTTCTGAAATTATTAATAAATAATATCTTAATTTTATATTGCAAATATTTCCTCAGTCACATAAAAAGCAAAATTAACAAGTGGATTACTTAATTTTATTCTGTTCACTCTCAAATACTAACTGTAAATGAAAATTGGATTTTCCACCTTATCAGGTATGTTGTCAAAAATATTTTTTTTCTTGTTTCCTTGATGAAAAATACTTGGTATTTTTACGGACTCCCATCATCCTTTATTTTATTGTTGAAGAAAAAACGTTAGTGCCCTCCAAAACTTGAACATGGCTTTAGTATTACTAACCCAGACACGTCAGTACTTTAGGTCCATTCAACAGTCATAAAGAAAATTAAAAAAATATATATCAATTCCCTTTCTCCACATAAATAAAAAAGTATTTTGTATATCAGACACGATATAGAGAATATTATTTCAGCCGCTCGTGTTTACATTAATTTTGCGCAGTTTAATTCTTTCAGCGACGTGTCATTTCAGAAAATGTTTATGTGAAGATTTCTTTTTTTCGTAAACTATTTCTTTCTGTGTATACACTCTGAAATAGCTGTCAATCTATTGCTCTACTCATTCAATCATTCCGCTCCGAATTCTGATGACGGACGATTGATGAGTCATTGATAGAAAATTATTTCTCACTCATTTATTTCTCATTTCATTTAGCTTATATTATTATTATGACAGTAGTTATGTCACCACGTTGTAATAAGTTAAATACAATTGTATATTCCTTCTCGATATTACACACTATTCTATTCTATTTAAGGCGAACAAAAAGTTACAGCGCTGTTGTGTCGATTAAGTTGCGGTCGTCTAGCTAAGCGTCGGGTTGGAACTACATACATCAGCATCCCAAGAACCTAATTTAAACTTAAAACTAAAGCTGCCAAATAATAAAAGTTTGGTTCGAGAGCGACACCATAAGGCGACTTCCCCTATTTTAACCTTTCTTGGCAATTCCTTGGGGCTTGCCAAGATGATTAGGAAGAAAAATTTAAAATTATGGTACCCTACAAACATAACCCACATAAAGTTGCGAGTAAATGAAATATTTGTATTCAATGTTCAGAATCATTCTCTTTAGTGTTTTAGTGAAACTAATATTTTATGGTTTTTGTAAAGTGTCATATTTTACTAACTCCTTATTGTGATTCAGGATGTAGTGAACGACAAAGTACATAATATTTTACGTATCTGAATAACCGGTCTTTATGTATGTACGTAGATGTAAAAGCAGTACTTTTCTAGAAAGTAATTGCTTAGTTATTATACGAGGTGTGTGAATTAAGTAATGAGACTGATTTTTTTATTTTTTTTTTATTCGAATACAATTACAATTCGGTATTGTCTCCTTCAAGATAACTTCCTTGGGAAGCCACACAGCGCTGGAGCCGATTCTTCTATTCCTTATAGCAGTGCTGGAACTCATATACTGGAATAGCCTTCAGCTGGTCGGTTACAGTCGTTTGAATGTTTTCTATGGTCCCAAAATGGCCCTTGAGATGATTTTTCAATCTCGGGAAGAGAAAAAGCCACAAGAACTCAAGTCAGGAGAATAAAGGGCTGAGGAGCCACAGAAATTTTACTGGCTAAAAAACTCCCTTACTGAAATGGCTGTGTGGCAAGGCGCATTGTAGTGATATGCAACATCGAGTTGTTCTTGATGTTTGGTCTCACACGCATGACCCTTTTTCGAAGTTTAACTCTTTCCTGATCATTCTTGTCGTCAACCGATGATCTGTTTTTATCGACATTTTCATCGGTTCTTGAAGATGAAGGCCTTCCGCTGCGTGGTTCATCTTCAATCGACTCCCTTCCTTCTGAGAATGCCTTAAACCACCGAAAAACCTGAGCTCCGTAGGCGTGTCGAAGTTTTGCAAAAGTATCCGTTCGCTGTGTCCAAGTCTGAAGCAAAACCTGATAGCACACACATGATAGTTGCTCAAAATTAATGTCACTTATTTCTAAAACGCACTAGAAAAAAAAACGGTTTACGAAAACAGTCACAAAGAACAAATAAATGACTAACAAGTTCAAACTTGTACTGAAGGTGTATTTACATGTTAACCTATCGCCCTTCCAAGTCCCGTCTCTGCAGTGTTGCTAGATCGGGCGCTATGTTGCCAGTCGCATTAATTAATACACCTCGTATTCATCGTAGACAGTGATTAAAACCTGTTAAGCACTTAATTATGTGTAGATAATATTTTCAATATATAAAGAATTTTTAAATAGTTTGGTAATTTAATTTTATACTCACACTCAGTAACGTAAAATGTAGGAGATAATAAAATAAAATCATTATTTAAATGGTTACTATGCCGTTATTATATAACAAGTTTTTTCAATTCTAATCAAATTTCCTTTCAAAAATTTCGTTTCCTTTCGTTACACCCTTTTATTACCCTCATTCTTTTCTTAGTCAGGCTACACTGTAATTACTATTGCTTATAGAATTCCCAGAAATTCTAGTGATAAACACCATAAGAACTTTATTTAAAATCGATGGGAACATAACAAAAGTTCAGAAACACATTTTTAAATAAACCAGCGACTTGATTAGTGGGTGAAGAAATAATAAATGACAATCGATACAGAAGTACTAAGAGCAGAACTTTTCTGGATCGAGTAAGTCTGGGGCAGTGATTAGATGGAAACTTCTTGGAATGGAAAATTAGTACCTATAGAAATAGGTGGATAGGGTTACTTTGGTACTTTAAAAATGATTTATTCTGTCTTTGAAATTTTCCACGACATTGACGATGAAATATAATTATTGTAATTTGAGTGGCGGTAGGCGAAATTCGAAATTATCGTATTTTAATAAGGAAGTGTGGAATACACATCATAAAATATTTTAGGGAATGATTATTAAACTCTTATAGAAGACGATGATAGCTACACAATGTTAAATAAAACTTGCGAAAGAATTTTTAAAAATTGCCGCTCCACCGGTCTTTACAAAATCCCAAAAGCCAAAAACTGATACGAAAAAAAAATACAAATGTCCTCAACTTTAATAGTTTCGTTTCAAGATTTTTGCTTTTATATCCATCCTTTTAGGTCTAGTAATAATCCCTTAAAACCTGATGTAGCTCCCATGCTCCGTCATGAATAAGCGACATATTTTCAAATTTCAACATCCCCCACTCCTACATTTGTATATTTGCACACAAAGAATTGTGATTTGAATATTTAAAAGTGCTGCTAAAACAGCATCTAACAAATTGCAGTTAGATTTTATTAGGATTAAGTGGATTTTAGTAGGATTGGTGAATCACAAAAACAAAAAAAAAGGAATGACGATCTGAGATTTATAAAACAAACGTTATGTCAAATGCCATTTTTAATGCCATTTTTAATGCCATTTTAAATAGTGAATGTCATTAAAACCCAGATAAACAAAATAATTGTGAAAAATGTTAAGTTGCTACTAATTTCCTAATAGTACAGCCATTGTTTGCAAAAAACAAGTTTACCATTTTTAATGACATTTTAATTTAAAATGGCATTAAATTTTAATACCATTCTGATTTGTTGAACACCCTGTATTCAAACCCAATGAGAATTGGTACACTACAGTTTACGATGATCCTGAGTCAGGATCTGATGTCATACGAATATTACTGTCATTGTTTACAAAAACGAGTTTGCCGTTTTTAATGACATTAACAATTTAAAACGCATTAAAGTGTCATGGTGTAATGCCATTTTGATGGTTTGTTACAACAATTGTTTGTTTGTTGAAACAAACCGTCTTAAATTGTAATTTCCTCAAACACACTATATTCAAACCCAATGAGAATTGGTACAATCGTTTACTAAAAAAATCGCTAATGGTACTTCTTGATTTTTCGTGTGAAAAAAGAATTCGTAGTTGGCAATGACTTTACTCCACAGTATGGAGTAACGCATTCAATGGATTTTTATGATTCATTTCTATTAAAAAAAATCATCAATATCAGACTACAAATAAAGATTTTAGAAGGGTGGATATTCGTTAAGAGAGACACATTGTATAAATATATTTGCAAAAACCAAGCCCTTTATTATACTAGTGTCCTTTTATAAAGCTCTCCAGTATTTTTTCTCTACTGAACAATTCAATTTCTTTCTCGCAGTAATTTTTCGTACTGGAAAAAAATATGCTATAAACGCGATTCCTGAGAACTGAGAATTAAAAATGCATCAGACCTAATAGACCTGACAACTTGCATACGTGTTTAAAGGACTCTCGAGAGGATAAGAGCTGCGACCAATTACCACTGAGTCAGAAAAACGACGGTCTCGAGGGGCGTAACGTCCCAAGCGCTAATTAGCTTCGTTTAAGACGAGTTGTTTTAGGGATTTAATATCCTTTGGCGATTCTTCTGCAGATATCGTCGACGGCTTAAATTTACTTCGATTTCGTTCATGTTGTGTAAGGGTAGGGTAAATCTTTTCCGGAATCATCCACCCCCTTTTATCAGCCATTTATACCGGCAGTAGCACAAGGGGTAAAGCGGCTAAGCGCGTTTTCACGAGTCAACTCAGGTCGAACGACCAATAGTCGAAGAGCTCGTGACAAAAAAATGACAAGTGTTTTGCAAAGGACCATTTCAATATAGTGTTATACATTGATTTGAATATATTACACCCATTAATTATACATGTAATAATTACACATGTATTAGGCAATGTATTTGAAATTTTCACTTAAGATGTAGGATGTAGGTACTTCATATAATGAAGAAATGATTAAAGTCTCAACAAAAAATTTCAACGTTATCATGTTATTATCAATATCAAAAATATTATGTATGCAAAAATTGAATGCTAAATATGAAAACATTCTTGTTAATCCCGCTTTTACATTTCTACACTATCCGCCATAAAGTTGGAACCATATAGGACTTTTTTTTAATATTAGAGTTTGATAAAAACTTTTGTAGACAATCACTTCTGCTTCCAAAATAACTTAAAACGCACCAATTCAAAGTTGGCAGCTAACATCTCGCAACTGTCAAATTTGTGATTTTCCAAAGAAATCTTTAGAAAATGGCCTAAATTGTTAATATTTCGAAAAATGTCACTAAGAAATTATGTTCCTAATGCCATTTTACGTTAATTAAGTTTTTGATTCACTCCTGTAACTAACTGATCTGAATTTGAACATTTAAAACGCTTCAAATCAGTATGAAGTCTGCCATTGCAATGCATACTGTGCGAATAATATTCGTAGGTATCGTTATTACATTTTTGGAATGATCCTGTTTTCCTGATTTCAAAAATATACGATATGTTACCCCTATCTTATACCGTTTTTGAGTTATTGAAAGTTCGAAAAATTCGAATATCTTAGTTTTTTAGCAAATTTTCATAGCTTTCTTTAATAATGTTAACTTTTCCATATTTACAGTACTTAATTAGTTTAACAAAGGGTACGGTATGCCATTTAAAAAAAATGAGTATATTTTTCTATTCCCTGAAGTCTGCACACTACTCTACTTTTGATAGCATTTTAACAAAATTCAGTCATAACCACCCAACTCTTATTTAAACCTTTTTTACCTAAACTAGTTACATACTGTAAATATGGAAAAGTTAACAGTATTAAATTAAGCTATGAAAATTTGCTAAAATACTGAGATAATCGACGTTTAATAACTCAAAAACGGTATAAGATAGGGTAGTAACATATTTTTGAAATCAGGAAAACAGGATCATTTTAAAAATCTAAAAATATACCATTTAAAAAAATATAAACATGTTTTTGATCCCCTGAAATCTGCACGCTACTGTACTTTTGGTAGCATTTTAACTAAAATAACCACGCAACTAATATTTAAAACTTTTTTCTATATGCAATAATAACGATGATAAGGGATGGATAATTTAAAATGAATAACCCTATACATAAGTGGTATTGTAACTTGTACTGTATATCGATACAAGAAAAACAATTGCGTCTAATCTGGGTGGAGTGTCATGTATAATAGACGAACATTTAAAGTTTGGTTACTGGAAAATTCACTTTTAAAAGGTCAATAGAAATATAAATTACTACTATTCATATGAAGATTACGTTCATATGCTTATTCGTATATTTTGCTTTTTGCTAAAAATATTCTTTGCAATGTTGAGTCTACATGACAGTGAAAAATGGATTGAGGCCAAAGTGATTTGGTGGGATAGATACGCAAATGATGTAGTTGACCCTAGACCAACGTATTGTTCGTTATGTAGTACAATTTGTTAATTAATCATAATATATTTTTAAAGGGGACACTAATCACTTCTGCAGCTTTTCGCATTGTAATAATGGCGAAACGTAAAAAAGTTATGTTTAAAAGCTCGAATATGTAAGCGTAATTACCAAAAATGGAAAAAAATTAACTGTATTTGATTTAGAAAAGGCAACATCTAGAGATATTTTGATTTATTTGGGATACTAATAATTTTTTGTCTATAAAAAAACTGTTGAATGTTGCATTTGTTGCTGTTTACATTTCTTAATAGAGGAAATATGTGCAGAAAAATTTTGAAGTTATTAGAATGAATTGAGAAGTTATTATTTTTCTCCTATGCTGCTCATCAAAATCAGGTCTCTAGCTTGAATAGAATGAAAATGGTGCTGATTTAAAAGTTATGACACTAATGATTTTAAATTTCGGTAATATATGGGGTCGCTACACTGTGGCTTAAAGCTAACCCCATGTCGAAATATGAATTCACAAGATTCTGGCGGTACTGGAAGACCTATAGGATAGGTTGAGAAGGATGCTGGGTGGTAAAAAGTCCTATCCTGATACACATTAAGACGTGTCCAACAAGTCCTGAGCGTTTGTTTGCTCTCCCATCCCTGCAACCGTTTTTCAGCCTCCGTGAGCAACCAATTTTCACCGCTTGAGTTGTCAAAAAGTAAAAACGAGCTTTCATACCCCACACCAATTTATTAGACAACATTAGGATCAAAGAAACAGTGGTCCGATCGTGCAAAACCCAGCATAAAAGTAAAGGGGTGGTTCACGGCTGAAAAATGATTGCAGGGATGGGACAGCAACCAAACGCTTAGCACATGTTGTGGAGGTTTAATGTGTGTCAGGATAGGATTTTTACCCCCTCCCCCCACCCTAGCGTCCATCTCAACCCTTTCTGTAGATCTCTGAATTTCTGCAAGAATCTTGTGAGTTCCCTAATGTGCTTCGTTTTTTTTTTTGAGAATAATTTATTCCTAGTATTTTATTATCTTAAACGATTTTGTATTTAAAATTTTATTGTACAGCCATTTTTTTTTAATTTAAGGCGGGACTGGATAAATGCAATTTTAAAAATTAATAATAAGGCAACTTTTTTATTATTAAAAGGATAAAAATGGATTAAAACAAACTCACATATTACATTTTTAGTGTTTATCATGAAATACTATATATTCTACAGAGCAAATACGTAATAAAAAGTCACCCTGTATACAGGGTCCGCCACTTAAAACTCCCCAGGTTCGCATTATCGTTAATTATGAGGCTAGAGTCTTGAACGACACATCAATTTATAGGTAATTTCATGTTCTTTAAACTTTAATTAAAAGTTTTTTTTTTCGTAAGTGGTAGTGGAAATAAATCTTTACCTTCACCCTGTATATGAAAATTGTTAGTGCCATCTGAAAGACATTTTGATTAGTTTTCATGTTTATGTGTTTATGCAAAAATTCTTTTCGAAGCTGAAACAAAAAAAGCTATTGCTTAGACTGAAAACGTGCAAATAGTAGTTCAGAGTAGTTGTAACAAATAACAAAACAAATGGATTTTTTTAATTTTTTTTCATATAATTTATTTTCTTTATGTATTTAATTGACCGTGTTGAAAAATGTGTTAATTATGGTCACATAAAAAAAAACACAAAAATTATAAATCCAGTGGAGGCTTCTAAAGAATGAAAATTTTAATAATACTTCAAATATTGTGTAAAATTTCGTCCGTAACATAAATAAAAAAATTAAACTTTGTGCCAGTTCACCATTTACTTTTCTTAAAAGCAGCTTCCGGATAGAATTACACATATCTCGTATCCGATTTTTCAAATCGTCGACATCTTGTCGCTGGATTTGCTACACAAAGTTTTTAAAATAACCCCCAAAAAGGAGAGTGGATTTAAGTCGGACAATCTTGCGTAAACCGAACCGGTCCGGGCTACCTCTCCAGGGATTTTCAAATACTTGACTCAGATGATTCGACACAAAATGGGCATTATGTGAAGAATCGCGTCGTAGTGGAACTAGATATTTATTCTTTCTTATAAGAGTGTATATTCTACATATGTGGGTTGACTCCCTAATCCCTACGAGAATCCTTTAACTTTAAATCTACCCTCAAAATTCCTTTGTCGTGTCCTTTTGTGTTAGTCATGCTTTCATTAACTTCGTTCACTAACTAGTTCACTAACTTAATTAACTAATTTTAGTTCAACACTTCGGCGAGATGAATACAAACAGCATTAACAGATACACCGACATTGCCTTTCTTCTACTATTCTACTATTCTTGCATAAACTGTAATACATCAAATGAAAGCTAATTAAAATGTATTTCAAATTGCAGTCAGTTTTTATATACAGGGTGAAGGAAAAATGTTCTCAAGGAATTTATGTTTACTTGCGCTACCACTTTATAAAAAAATATTTTTTGGACCATTCTGCATGTATTTGTATGTTTTAAGACTTAAAATTACCTGTAAATTGATGTGATGTTCAAAGTTCAAGATTCAAAATTAACGATAATGGAGGCCTGGGGATTTTTAAGTGGTGAACCCTGTATAATACATAGCAAGATATACACGGTGGAGACTTTAACTGGAATATATTCGCTAGCGGGGTGGTGAATGATTTTTCAAAAAAATTCCCGAGACACGTCAACTTTTAAATGTATTTATCTACATTTTGCAAGTAATTTGAAAAATATAGTCCTTCAAGGGTGGCTGAAACCACCTTCGACATGATTTTTTCAAATGCAACCCTATGGCTTGTGACCCCTCATTGTAAAGCTGGTGGAAAGAGGAATCCAACGCACTGATCAAATTTTAATTTTTAGTATGTTTGTACGGTTGCATACAATTAAAACGTAATTTTATAGTTTAATTTATTCAGTCACCTACCGGAAAAAATTCTGTCCAAATACTGACGAACAATGGCAGCATAGTGTGGTGGGGCCCCATCTTGCTGAAACCATAACCTCTCGTCGGTCAAGTTAGGGTTTAAGGGGTTTGAAAATAAATGACATTAGCACTGGCATTAGTTCGTGCTGGAGTAAACGCAAGTATCTTGCTCCATTAAGAGTGTCATCAAAGAAAAATGGTCCTACAATTCTATCTTGTATTATTCCGGCCCACACACTAGTTTTCTCTGGGCGCTGAGTATGAAGTTCCCTCATCCAATGGGGGTTCTCTTCAGCCCAGTAACGATAATTTTGGTGATTTACGTGCCCATTTAATGTGAAAGTAGCCTCGTCAGAGAAAACTATCCACTCTAAAGATAACTGGTTTTGATCAATACAAGTCATCAATAAATCGCAAAATTCCACTCGTCGATCTGGATCATCTTCAAGTAGCTCTTGAACAGCTTGCATTTTATATGGGCGTTTTTTCTCATATTTAAGTATTTTTAAAACTGTTTTGTGATTAAGATTACTATCACGGGCCAGTTGACGGGCTGGAGTGATTGGATTTTCTTCTAGAGCAAGCAACAAATTCAACTTCGTGTCGTCATCAACAACAGCCTGCCTCTTACTCGGTACGTTCCTTAAATGACCCATCTCTCGATATTGTGCTTCAATTTTACTAATGGTACCTTGATTTAGTGGTGGCAAGTCAGGATGCGTTTCTCGAAACAAGCGAACAACTTCGCATTGAGTTCGCGCCCTATCACCATATCCAATCATCATCAAAATTTCGATTTTTAGTGATTCAGTTAAAGAAGACATTTTCACCAATTTGAAATAACACTTCGTTTCAAACTCTGAATACAGCATACAAACTAAATTACTCTTTGCGGCCGTGTAAAAACACTAGCAAAAAATAACAAATATCAGTTGTGGCAAAAAATTGCTTGGAATTTTTTGTGGGGACATATGAAAAGTAAGGTTTACATTCCAAAACTAAACAACACACATTTTGAGTACGAAATTGTTGCGTTAAAAATAAATTAAACTATAAAATTACGTTTTAATTGTATGCAACCGTACAAACATACTAAAAATTAAAATTTGATCAGTGCGTTGGATTCCTCTTTCCACCAGCTTTACAATGAGGGGTCACAAGCCATAGGGTTGCATTTGAAAAAAATCATGTCGAGGGTGGTTTCAGCCACCCCTGAAGGGCTATATTTTTCACATTACTTGCAAAATGTAGGTAAATACATTTAAAAGTTGACGTGTCTCGGGAATTTTTTGAAAAATCATTCACCACCCCGCTAGCGAATATATTCCAGGTAAAGTCTCCACCGTGTATATTATAATAAAGTTTTAAGCAATTTTTTCCTTTTACTAATTTATACATATGGTATGTTCATTCAAATGAAAAGTCTTAATAACGTCTTGCTCTGAAAACAGTCCTACGAATATACATCAATGGTACTAAATTAAATTTCTATTTTTAGATGGTTATTTTAAGGTATCTACATATCGAATTGATGTTTTATTAGGATAGCATGTAACATTCACTTACAAGATAAAGAAAAAAAAACATTTTTTCAACGGTAGACCCCCCGAACGAGATCGATATTCGTTTTGGTCCCAAACGTATTTCGTGAGCGAGTAAAGTAACAACCTCATAAACCATCCGTTGCCGACTGGTTTACTTATTTAAGAAGCAGGTCGGTTAATGTGGGAGTGCTTTGCCGTTCCGAGCGGACGTAAATTAAGCAGCTAAATGAAAAA
Organism: Aromia moschata; assembly: GCA_029963805.1. NCBI lineage: Eukaryota > Metazoa > Arthropoda > Insecta > Coleoptera > Cerambycidae > Aromia > Aromia moschata. Next base: position 2,139,540 of record JAPWTK010000004.1, read on the forward strand.
ATAGTACGGATTCGTCATCAAATTCGTAAAATACGAATGCGTACAAAAAGGGAAAAAACACAAAATCTACCGGCGTACAATCTACACGTGTGTCTAACAAGAGGACGGATTAAATCGTAAAATACAAAGCCTGATAAATAAAGTGGCATACGGCAAAAAGCCTGGCATACGGCAACGCAACACACAAGCAACTCCTGTAGCATGTGATGGGGGTTGCCTCAATTTGATTTGATTGCAGGAGTGCTGTGACAGCTGGAGCTGTTGTACAACTTTCGCTACAAGCAATGCGTTGAATAGTGTGATATAATCGTATAATAAAATATGGCAAACATGCGAAATGATACTAGTTATTTTCGTGTGATCAGGGAATCAGGCAATATATTATACGAAAACTGTCCTTTCCTCAGGTCATCATTATCTTACATACTGGGTGGTACAAAAGTATCAAATAATGTCTTTAACTTTGTTATTTGCAAAGTTAAAAAAAAAGATCAATATAAAAGTTATTTTGTTCATTACCATGTATGTTTTAAGTTTTTTAGTTTGTTGATATCTTCTTTTGTTTTGTTCCTATGGCAACCAATTTTTTTTTAAATGGCACCCATCCTTTTTTTTTCGTTATGAAAAAAACAAAATTTTGCAATTTTTGAAAAAAAAATAAGCTAGAAAAAATTATTTATTACTATTCACTCACAATGAATTAATTAATTTCACAAAACTAAAATTTAGTTTTACTATTTCTTTTTGTTTTATCTTAAAAATGGTTTTCTTTTTTTTGGATCAAATTAAATTATGTTAATTCATATATGTATGTACCTAAATGAAATATATATGTGACTAATTATTATGTAAACAACTTGACATAAAATTAATCTTATCTGAAATATTTTAAAATTAAACAAAAATGTTATCAGAAATACATAATGTAAGTACATACATGTATTAGGAATTTTTGGAAAGCTCGCGGTACAGGGAACCTAACTGTATCGTTGTAATGATCGTTTTACCACCTTTCAATTTTTCTTTTGAAAATTTCTGAAAATTTCGGTAATTTTGAAAGGTAATTTGCAGGTAAAATTTAATTTTACTAAATTTACCCACTATTTATGAGTATACTTGGCATAATAATGAAAACGCCTTCGGAAAAAGCTTTTTTTCGGAAAAAGCTGTAAATCCACATTTCTCTATTAAAAAACCTCTGCATTCTCAGAAACTTGGCGTGTGGGCGGCCATATCGAAAATAATGTTAATTGGACCGAGTTTTTTATTAAAGTGACTCTCAATTAGTCATGGTACAGTAATGAAATTTTAGAAAATTATGCATTAGACGAAGAGATGATATAAAGACGAAGATATAGATAAGGCTATTTACAGCAGGACGGCGCACCAATTCATATAACTCTTGATAATTTAAAATTTTTGGAAGAATATTTCGAATACTATTAGTCGAATCATTAGTCGCAATATACTAGATAGGTGGCCACTACGGACCTGCAATCTCACACCGGTGCCATGCCACTTATTTTTATGGCCACACATTAAATCCTCGGTTTTCAAAACCCCTTGCGAACATCTAGAAAACCTACAGGCTAGAATTACAAATAAATTTCGGAAGATTAACAAATCCCCCAAGTGCTCACCAGTGTTGTTGATTCTGTGCAAAGAAGAATGGGAACATGTTTAGAAGTAGAAGGTGAACACTTCACTAAATTAGTTTAAATGTATAATTTTTAGGTTCTTTGTTGTATATGTTTTTTTATTTATTATATATTATGCATTAACAATGACGGTAATGTAATTTTCTTATTAATAAAACTTCAGAAGTTGAATGTTCTAAGAGTAATAATTCAAGTCATACAGGATCAACTCCACGGCATTTTTTGAGGACATTTTTTTTCGATATTCATTTTGTTTTCTCCAAAGATTTTCTACTTCAGACGCAGAGGGTAATAAAAATATATAGTCTTACTAAAATTAAAATTAATAGTTTCATTGTAATAATTGTGAAAAGTGGTACATTTATCATCTAGCGGTCCTTACGCAGTACTAAGAAATACAAAAAATGGATGAAGATTTATGCTTGTTTTAGCTTTGTCGCTGAATATATAAATGAAATAAATGTAGCCGATATTATAGTACCACAACCACGGTGTGTAGATTTCTTCACTTTCGGCTCCACTTTTATCTGACTTCTTCATTTTTTAAATTCTCTATTGTAAACTGAACGCAAACTATGAATTTTTGCCTTAACTATTGCCTTTAAGGTGTCTGCCCACTCCACCGTACCATACCCTGAACATTAGTGATGGGAATCGAAAGCAAAAATATCGATACTCGGTATTGCAAGTATTTTGAATTTTTCGATACCCGGGTATCGATACATCTATCAAAATTAATCGATATATTGGTAATCATATGAATAATTTTCCAAAATTTGAACATCATCATAACAGTATAAAATAAAGTCGCTTCCCGCTGTCTGTCCCTATCTTTCTACTACCTATGTATGCTTAGATCTTTAAAACTACGCAACGGATTTTGATGCGGTTTTTTTAATAGATAGAGTGATTCAAGAGGAAGGTTTATATGTATAATACATGCATAATATAGTAGAGAAACACTGATAATTTTAGAGGTTTCTAATGTGATGTCGTAAATAAACACATTTTTTTCCGCTTACATTGCAAACGCTGGCTGAACCCTCGAGATAGATCAAAATAATGTACTACAGTATTGTACACCTTAAAAAGGTCTACAAAAAAGTCCGCGATGGTATATGTCTATCTCTTAGGGATAACCCACAATAACCATTTTTTATATTTCCGTGCGAAGCCGGGGCGGGTCGCTAGTTTAGAATAATTGAATGTGAATATAAAGTTCAAAATTTAACGAACGATTTTTTTTATTTTTATTTATTAAAAAGGATAAAATAATTGCTCTGGAATAAACTTTCTGAAATAAATTAAAACTTCAAATGTCTCAACATCAAGCGAGATCAACAAACATTAAATACCCATTTCTTTGGTTTTGATCAATAACATAAATTTAAAAAAAACATTTCGATTAATCATACACATAAAAAAAAGAAAAGTAAACACTATAGAAAGAATGGTAAACTGACTCTCGAAAAAGATTGTTTTCATTCAATTTTTACTGTTATAATGGTAAAAATTAAATGAAAACTCCCTCCATCGTCATTTTACTATTACTATTTATGAATGCTTACATATCTTTTTTCTGTGCATCACAAATATTGTCCCTAATAATAAGCGTTTTCTCATTTTACTAAAAATGGAACAATTTTTTCAACAACAGACGACTTCGCTCTTCGGAGGTGCCATTTTTATTTCTGTTTCCTTTTAAAGAATGCAACGGTTAATTATAAAATATACATTTGCATATTGAAATTCGTCCATTTGAAATATCAAAAAATTTTAACATTAGCAGAAAAGTGTACAGAGTTAGGTTAAGAGATGGCCCGTGCTGTAAACACAGACTTTTGCCAATATTAAAGCAAAGACAGAGAGTTAGGTTAGGTTAAATACTTACTTGATGTTCATCGAAGTTTTTGCAAAAAAATCCCGCAACAAACAACAGAAATTCACTCTCGTACGATTGTTTTGGCAACTAACAACACAGGGCGAACACGCGTTTTTTACCGGGTAATAATTTTCCGATACTTATTTGGTATCGAAACCAAAATATCGATATTTTAGAATATCGCTCGAGAGAATTATCGATGCCAAAAACTCGATGTATTACAAACGAAATATCGATACTTCGATATATCGGATCGGTATCGCCCATCCCTACTGAACATAACAGGAACGTTTCAGGCACGAAAGGAAGCACTCCGGTCACTACTATGCCCACTGCAACGAATCAACAGCGTTTCATCCCGGTATACTACAACGCTTATGATTCCTGCATTGCCCGTTTGCTAGCCGTTGGGAGTCCGTTCTATTAGTTGAATATTATTTTAGTTCGTTTTCGTGTAGCGGACGCATCCGTCGAGAGAACTACAATCTACACAGTTTACCGCGTTGTAAATTTTCTTAAAATAAATAATGCCTATAAGGAAATTATCTTTAAAAGAACTAGCCATGATTGCCATTATTTTGGACGAGGAGGAGGAAAATGAAACACAAAAGAAGACCATCCGACGCTATTGGATACACGAAGCTCTAAGAAAACGAAAAGCCGAGGGAGAATATTGGACATTATATAGGCACCTAGTTAATGATGAAGACATTTTTTTCCAGTATTTTCGTATGACGTCATTTCAATTCAATGAATTGTTGAGAAAAGTTGAAAATGATATTACCAAAAGAAACACTAACTTCAGAGAAAGTCTGTCACTTTCTCTGAATCATACTACTGTCATGCTACTTTCACTGTCATGCTACTTCTTTCCTTACGGCATCCATATATTTGGGATGTTGCAAATTGTAAATAAATTCATATTTACGAACATATTCTATCAATTTTTCGCCCTCCATAGTGTATGCACGTGTGCATCTGTTCACGGCTAGCTAAGAACTGTGTTCAATCGGGGATAGAGATGTGTAGTTCGTGACCAAAAAGTTCGAACTTTGAGTGAACTGAACGAACTGTTTCACTCTCTTAGCAGGTTATAGTTCGTTTTGAACTGTTTTTCAATTTGAAATATTTCGTTCGCCGATAGATGGGGAATCAACAGACCGGATGGGGGAAACGTGAAATATAATGAACCGGTTTAACAGTGAAACTGAAATAAGTGACGAATGCCGGCCTGTCATAAAAAACGTTTTATTTTTTCAAGGCGGCACCGGTAAAACTTACCGAAATGGAACTTAAATAAATGGACTATAAACAAATAGACAAACTTCGATGCCTTTTTATTATTTTTTATTAGAGTTTATTACCGACAGGCCACTGTTTAGTCATGCTGAAATAATCATGATAAAAATATAGAATAAACATAAATTTAAACCAATTCAGTATTATTTATAAACAGTATAAAATATGTGTAGAAATACAAATAATAGTTTTGTGTTTAATGACACTAATGACAACATATTTTTATCAATCATTGTTACGTACTGGGTTCTAGTGTATACCACTGTTGTTTGTAGCTGCCGCTGCCGAAATTTCGGTCCTTATGCGTTGATTGTCGACTACCGCGTTCGTACGCATCACGTTTTTCATCGTTTCACAAGAGAAATGTAGGAACTAAAGAACTATAGTTCGTTTTGAACTGTAAAAAAAGAACTATTCAGTTGGATGAACTGTTTCGGTACGAACTATTCATCAAAGTGAACTAAAATGCCCATCCCTAATCGGGGATAACAACGCAGGGTAAATGGGGTTATAACGCGGTTCATACGCGGCAAAAACTCTGTGAGCTGCCTGCGCACACCGGTGTGACAACGTAGCCTACCAAGCGCGTTTCGTGCCGGTACCTACAAAAATATGTGGACGCCAAATTGTTGACGGTCGGGTCATGGCACGCTACATTGTTGGCTGGTGACGGAACGGTCTAGTGGGTGTTGTCTGATACTAAACCATATAAAGAATATTTGGTTGCATGTGTCGATACGGTTACGGTCCTAGTATGTTACTGTGTAGTGGGTAAAGACCTTTATGGCCATGTCATCATACTCTGAATTTTTCTATTAAAACGTTGTAGCAGGGCATTATGGTTCAAATGTTCTTCAGCTTGCAATTTTCAATCGCCGCATTTGTACACGCGAATTCAATGAAAGTCAATTCCTCCTTTCACGTTTCTGTTCTACAATAACCCAATAGCCGATTAACGGGCACAGAGTAATTTCAGTTAAATGTAATTCCCGGCGTACCGGATAATATTCGCCGCTCATCCGGAAAAATTCCTCCTTTCGGAATTAATTCACGGCGGGCGCCTCATTAAGGCCTGCTGCGCCGCCGGATTATTGTAACTGTATTCGCCTCTGAAGGGGTTGTAAATTAATGTGCGTTATGTAAATCTCCTGACGCTACAAGGCCGTTACGATATAATTTTTTTTAACGTCGTCGTCGCCGTGGCGTCGCACAGTGGGACAAAAATGTAGTGTTTCACCCAAATCACTCTAGAGATCGTAAAAATATGGATTTTAAGATGCTTTTTTTTTCAATATTCACCTTTTTAAGGTGTACAATACTGTAGTACATTATTTTGATCTATCTCGTAGGGTTCAGCCAGCGTTTGCAATGTAAGCGCAAAAAAAATGTGTTTATTTACGACATCACATTAGAAACCTCTAAAATTATCAGTGTTTCTCTACTATATTATGCATGTATTATACATATAAACCTTCCTCTTGAATCACTCTATCTATTAAAAAAAAAACCGCATCAAAATCCGTTTCGTAGTTTTAAAGATCTAAGCATACATTGTAAGTAGTAGATAGATAGGGACAGACAGCGGGAAGCGATTTTGTTTTATACTATTGTAACGTTTTATTTATTTCGGGTTCGTGAGGTGTGAAAAATTAAACTCGCACTTTTAAACTAACACTATTTATTTAATTACTACAACTACGGACTAACACTATTTAACTACACTAATTTATTTTTATACAATTTATATTAGAGCGTTGTACGGAAAGCCGCGCCGCTATTCAAATAGGAACTGTTCCCCGCCGCCCAGTGCGGCTATTTTATAGTGTCGCCGAAAACTCTAGATGACACCAGGCTCGTCCGTACGACGTTCGAGATACGTCCCGAATAGAACTCGGTGCGTCACTTATTTACGTCCGGTACTCGGCCGGCGAAGTCAACCGCAAGCGGCACGACTCGGCGGACTCCGTAACACTATGTTATGATTTTCTATGGATTTAAAGAACATACATTTCACTTTCGAGAGAAAATTTTACTGAATAATTTACTCAACAAAAAATGCATATTATACAAGACACGCACCAAAAGGGGTTTTAAATTAATATAGATCAAATTTTTAAGATACAATTATTAGTGTTAAAAAAGTGTGCATTTTGGAGGAACCAATATTTTTTAAATTGACAGTTAGCTAACACAATATCTTTTTAACATTAATATCCAAAAATCCATTGACATATAACTAATTAGTATTTTATTTTTTTGAAAAATTAAACAAAATATTGCATTTTTACTGGGTTTACTGAAGATTTTACAGCTGCGTAAGGCTCGGAATTCAGATTTAAATAGATTGTATAGATTGGAACTGTATATTTTTAAAGCACTGCATATACATTTTTCATTTATTTGATTGAAATTGACAGTTGCCAACAATATATGATTACAAATTTATTATTAATTGTAAATCATTTTAAATTTGCTTTATATATCTTTGTTCTTAAAAAAATAAAAATATTTTATTATGATTTAAGATGCTTACTTTGACATTTGACAAAAATTTTGACACCTGCCAACTAACATAGCACATTTATTATTAATTTCTTAACAAGTATCCTCTGTATATATAGAAAATAAATATGTTATTATTTAAATTTTAAAAATACTTAATAAATAGTTTCTCATTAAGTTTACTGAAAAATGTACAACTGCCTAGTAGGTATAAATATTAAATAAATATCAATTACCGAACTAATTTATATTAAATCAAGTTATATACCCTTTTTTGTTCTTTGGATCCTTTTTTTGTGTGTAAACTTTGAATATTTTGTAATAATGCACGATATACATGCTTATTGTTGACAGATATTTTGATAGCTGTCATCTAACATAATATAATTTGATTTTCATTCCGTGCCTAGTGTTCCTAAATCCTTAGAAAATGAACAATTAAGCACTTTAAGTATTGAAAATAATAAATAAATTGTATCTTAAGTAATTTGACAGTTATTTTGACAGCTGTCATATTACGTAAATAGAAAGTTTTAAAGTATGTTATTTGTATTTTCTTTAAAATTATGCATTTTTTTTGTATAACTTAAGAAATATGTTTATTTTATTATATCTCACATTATACATTTGAGACCTTGCTACTGATTTTCATTGGAAAAACCGATATTTCGCAATAAAAGCACGTTTTTAGATAAAAATAATAAAATACTAGGAATGAAAATCAAAAATCCGGTTAGAGGAATTTATGCAGAAATTCATAACGAACATTTTAAAACAAATGCATCTTATAATCCTCATTTTTACGATCTCTAGAGTGATTAGCGACCGCTGCCGGATCATACAGAGCGGTGGCTCGTGATCGACGATGAAGGGTGTTCACGATGTAAATTATTCTCCGCTGATCGACATTCACCATCGGAAACCACACATCCGGATTTCGACCTTATTAGCTCTCATCCCTCCTTTAGTAGAGATGGTTAATATCTTTAATCTCAGGTGCGCTAAACAGTGCAGGGGTCTAGGCGGGCGCAAGGCGGCGTAATACGTATCTTATTCGTTGTTGAACACATAAAAGAGATGAAAATCAAGAAATTCAGGCGGGCGAAGCAATTCATAGGGTATTAGTTAAGTTAAATCAGGTACATTAACCTTTAGAGTACCGGAAAGTATACTGGTTCAAAAAAGCAAGCTTAATTTAACTCTCTGCCAGTTGTCCTAGAGGGTTGAAATTTTGCTCAGAGCCTAACCGATGACAATGCAATACCTCATGGTTATTTTAAAACTTGGACATCCAGGTCGCCGATGACGGGTATACCTGAGGAACACCTCCAAGAATGGATGAAGAATAAAGAAGCTCCATCTTTAGCCTAATTGGATGGCTTTTGCGTTAGTTTCTGAAGCTGAGGACCATGATCTTAACCTGGACGCAGCTCGTCGATCAAGGGTATATCTGGGAATCATTTCCGAGGTGGAATTTTATGAAGATGACTTTGGTATTCGACCTAGGACGATATCCTTGACCTGAACAACCAACTCGCAGATGAAAGGTATACCTGGGAGGTTCTGGCATCGGTTTTCAACGGATTGGACAGTACTGCTGACCTGGACATCCAGCTCATCAATGATTAGAATATTTGAGGATCATCCACTCCCGCGTCATTGGTGCAATTCTATGATTACATTAATTCTATGATTCATATATCAATCATCAGCCGGCAGTTTGTCCAGGTCTAGAACATCGTGTTGAAAATCAAAAACGAACGATAAAGCCATCTCCGAGAAATTCGGCCCGATTCCTCGGAGTAACCCTGGGTATACTCGTCATCGGCGTCCTGGTTATCCAGTTTCTGGGAGATGATCTCAGATTACCCATCATAACCGAGCTGCATGTCCAGGTCTTGAATACCATTCTGTACCGCAAAAACGAACGCTAAAGCCATCTCTAAGAGATTCGACACAATTCTTCGGAGATTACCCCAGAGTATACCCGCCATCGGCGACCCGTACACCCAAGTCTAAAATTAACCATAGATTATTGTATTGTCACCAGTCATAAGGCTCTGTAGAAAATTTCAGCCTCCTATGACAATCGGAAGTGAATTAAATTAACTTACCTTATTTGAAAACTGCCTTACCGTTCCAGGCCGGAAAGCCAATATACTGGCTCGACCCATGATCGACCCTTTGCCCATGGTCAGTCCATGATATAAAACCTTTTTTAGGCATCTTCTGATGGAGAATCATGAACCCCAAATCCCGGTACTCTAAAGATTAAGGACGAATTAAAAGGACTTACTTCGTATTCTTGAGGATGCATAAAAGGGTCTTCGATGTGGTTAGCATAAATCTGCATCATTCAGAAAGCTTCCATAGCACCCTGTGATCAATTTCTACGTTTTGACGCAAATTTTGAAGTGTCTTTTGAAAATGAATAAGGATTACAAGTTATGAGCAAAGTCATTGCCAATTTTATACTCAATTTTATACTTTTTTCTGAACCTAAAAAGTCCAAAAATTTTATTTCAATTATATCTACACACGATACGTCACTTTTTGAGGGTTGCTTAAATTTTCATAATTTTTGTACTACTGCATTGATTTTTTTTGCTTCTGATTGGATTACAACTTATGGAATTCTGCGTCTAATAAGCCCAAGTTGACATAAAATTGTGATGTTTTCAAAAAACCGTGAATATGTAACTCCGAAAGTATTAAATCCTTCTTGGACTCATATTAAGGGGAAAGCAGAGTATGAAACGTAACGTCGACTTTGATAATAAGTACTATGGGGAAATCAAAAAAAGAAATTATATTTAAGCACTTTTTATTTAAAGCAAAATGGAAGATATAATTTTCCACAATGAAACCGTTCGATCTGAAAAAAAAAAGAATGTTTTGTAGACTAAATACCTAGGAAACTTCTTGAACGAAGCAAAATATCAATGAATGAGAGTAGCAAGAAAATGCGCTATTAGCCTGCAAGGCAAATACGATGTATAGTACGTAATTGAAGGGGAAGTGTCTTATAAAGCAACATCGTGTTCTTGTCTAAACATAAGAGCTACGCGAACACGTCACTTTTTGTGTCTGCAAGTCTGCCACCTTCTTGACAGCCCTAATCGATCATTACGCAGTCTGCACCAGTGGCGCTTCGTGCAGCAGAGCCTCATTTTAATAGCAAAGAAGAAATGATCGAAATTGTGAGAATTCTTTTAGCGAATAGGGAAGATACAATTATTTTGGGTTACATCCAAATCCCAGGGCACCATTTCTCATTTAAAAAACAGCAGACTCTTTCACATTTTTAGCTAATATTATTTATCTACAAGCCCAGGCTCATAATAGTTCGGCCACCAAACATTTTCAACTACATCTTATCAAATTATAGAGTCTCGAATAAATACGAAAAATATCGATAACATTGTCTTAACTTTATTAAAATATACTTTCATCTTACAGAAACTGAAAACTCTCTTCAGGATACATGTTGTATTGAAAAATAGATATATAATAAAAAAATGCGATACAGTAGTGAGGAGTTGTAATAATTGGACCACTAAAATTAGCGCCTTAGAGGCCTAATAATTGCCAGGAAACTGATGTGTCGAGTTAAAATGAAACATATACTGAATAAATAAACATATATCGCATGTTATTTTTCAGTTTGCAAGCAAAATACCCTGTGGTAAATCTCTTAGTAAGGATTTGTGCTTGTCTATCATTGATGCCCATTCAAAGGATATTTCGGCATGTGGAATATTTTTTCTCTCTCTCAAATTAAACGCATTAATAAAGATTATTATTTATATATTTATTTTATTCGTTATTCGTTATTCCTTATATTATTCATTTCTATAGAATTTGTTCGCAATTAATACAGATTTCATAATTTGATAGCTGAAAATGTTAGGCGGCCGAACTATTATATGCCTGGGCTTGTATATTTCATTTAGACCAACTCTGAACACTGCAATTTTGATTGATTAGTTTTTTGGTTGATTATTCTGGAACTGAATCCTGTGTTTTCGTATGGTCAGGTCGGTGTCGACCCTCTGAATCCGCCCTTGCTCCCCGATAAAGGAAAAAAGCTTAATCTAGAGATTTAAATCTAGATATCTAAATTTAGGAAGAGTTAACGTGTACTTTTGGAAATTATTTCATAAAGAGTTCTACGTAATTTGTTATTAGAATCCCTTAGTATATCAATATATTAAAGTTTTTTGTTTCTCAAAAAAAAAACACCAATTTTGCACCTGATAAGCTGGGTAAATTTTGAAAAAGGACTCAGACTCAACGAGGAATACATTTTAAATTATTAATAGCTAATTGATTCGGTGTGGAAGGGAATGGGGTGTCAAATAGGCCACGCAAATTGCCCGCTGACGACCGCCTGAGCGGGGATTAGGAATGCGGACGCACCTGGTGGCACAGTTGGGGCTTTACGGGAAGAGCATATGCGCAGAAATGCTGTGTCGTCTAAATATGTAGAAATCCCAGTATTGTATAGCGCTGAAAATATAACATACCTAACTGTATGAACAATACAATTTTGGTACAAAAACTTTTGTTTCGAACTACGGAGAAATGTGATACTCAAATTAATCTGACGCCTGTTATATCCATACATCAATTTAGAGCTCAAACCAGCGCGGTATATTTGTCGAAACGGCAGATACGGTTGCCAAAAAAAAGCGAAATTACACTCGAAGCGGATCAACAATAAAGACCACGAACCTTGACCCGGCCCTTATCCCTTTTGCGTGGGAATGCGAAACATAAAATTTAATCAGGCATATCGGTTTTGCGCGATCAAAATCACATTAATTAAATTGCTCTCCACTCGCAGGATTGGGATGGCCTGCAGATCCCAACAATGGAATTCATTTTCTACGTGTAAGTGATCGAGACAGCTGCCGAATCGAAAGAGTATATATCGAATTCTGAACAGAGAAAATGAAGAATTTTTCTCAGTGCGTGGGAGAAAGTCGGTCTGCCGCGCGCTCCAAATTCTAGCTGCCCACCGAGTCGGTTTATGACTTATAACTTCGGCAATTTTAAGAATTGTGATTTCAAGTTTGGTACACTTATTATTATGACCTTAAAGTACAAGAATCCGTCGGAAAAAATGTTTTTTTTTTATCCGACAAACGGGAATCTCCCCTTAAGCACGACGTATAATTTTTCGTTCATTTACTGAGTTACCGAGCAAACAATACAGTCCTACCCGAATTATAAAACTAGATTTACTGGTGATGAATGAGGTGTTTCAATAAAAATATATTATTTTATAAATAATAAATATATTATTTAAATAACATAATCTTTAGCTTTTAATCATCTCCTGATGATGCCAACATGATCGGTGAAATGGGCGTATAAAGCCATGTTTCAGTGTGGTGAAAAAAGTGTTCAAGTGTTAAAACCTAACAGTAAAGAAAAATAGATTATACCTACTTATCTATAGACCCGAATTATAAAACTAGATTTACTGGTGATGAATGAGGTGTTTCAATAAAAATATATTATTTTATAAATAATAAATATATTATTTAAATAACATAATCTTTAGCTTTTAATCATCTCCTGATGATGCTAACATGATCGGTGAAATGGGCGTATAAAGCCATGTTTCAGTGTGGTGAAAAAAGTGTTCAAGTGTTCAAACCTAACAGTAAAGAAAAATAGATTATACCTACTTATCTATAGAAGAATAGAAGCTATAGTGGAAGTTTCCCGGATTACATCGAATGACTTGGAGGAAAAATAAGGGAGCATACAGATTGAGTGTCATTTATAATCATGAGACGCGCGCTATATAAACTCAATAAGAAGGTAAATAGAACCGTTGCAAATACGAGTACATAATGCGGAAAATATTTATTGAGCTTCGACCAAGTATTTAAATTTCTCCATTTTATTGTCACGTTGTAAAACAAACACATATTTTTACGACATTCTGCGTGTACAAAATTGAGTGGCTTTTTTATATTCTGATTATTGCCAAAGATGTTATTCTATTTTTCCCACAGTAGATGATATCACAATAAGTTTTAAGAGAAGAAAAATCTTAAACAATAACAAATCCCAAAGAAAAATTATTAAAGCCATTGTGAAACCGAAAAATTTTGATAATAAACTTTTAGTTAATGGAGAATATAGACGAATGAAATACAAACATGAATTAGCTTGTATTTTAAAGATTTTTTACAGAAAAACTAAATGTAAATTCGACTTTTGCAACCTTCCTGTGAGGAAGATAATACTCGCCTTCCCTTCTCAAATACATAAGTGTGGGAGGTATGTACATATATACATAAATTTTAACACTTTTTAGATCAGCGCCATTTGTATTCTATTCGAGTTAGAGACGTGCGGTTTTTAACTCAGTAGTTTATAGGGTAGTTTTTAATGCCACAAAGTCGCTACACTGTAGCCTCCAGGGTTCGCCTTCCACACCCCAAAACTAATCCCATGTCGACATAGTTTTCTATTCTGTTTCGAATTTACCATTCTGTTTTAGTAATTGTTTCTTTAACTTGAACGATGCACCAAATAAATGCTATATATTTTCGTAATTGATTAGGTAACTTTTTTTTAATTGTAATAGCTGAACGCTATTAAAACATTTTATTCAACTTAGGCATTACCCAGTATTCAGAAATTTGGAATGATCACACAATTCGAGTTGAATGTCTGTATCATAACCTATCTAAACCCACCCGATTTGGAAATTTTTGATATATATTTTTTTAATTGACAGACGTTAGAGCCTTGAATAACCGTCATAACTTTTTTGGACAGCATACTCCCATTAGATCCTCCACTATTTTCACAAAGTGGCAAAAAAATGCAAACAACTTGACATATTACATTTTAGTATTTCTTATGAAGCAAAGTGTGACCTAAAATTAAAAACTCACCCTGTAGATATATATGTATATAGTCAACAAAATGTAAAAAAAAAAAAACAAATAACACATCATAATAAAAACACATCATGTTTTAGGGTGTAGTTACTAGACCTAAGTATAAGGCTTCAGTAACAAAAAAAACTTCAAACGAAACTTGTAAAAACTAATTTTAAAAAAATGTGTACCCCACCAGGCTATATTTTGGAAATGGCTTGCGATATATTTGCGAATTATATATTTTTTTCCAACTTTTTTTCATCATTTTTTTCATAGAGATATAGAGACTTTTTTATTTATACGAGATCTGTAAACGTTATAATATTTGACAAGTTATTTCACCTCAGCATTTCGTTTTTCAGATATTACAATAGTTGTGTGTATCTTTAAACAAAATTTTGCAAAAAACAGGATTAAAAATTTTTTATATTCACTTGGTAATTGTCAAAAAAAATGTTTTGCAAAAATTTTGCAAGCCATTTCCAACATCTTCTAATGGGGCACACTATTTTAATTCCACTTCGTTTTCTTCATGCCCCAGTTTAAAAATAAATTGCACTTTAAATTGCACTTTTAATTTATGCGAATAAAGTTATGTAAAAATACGTATTTAAAGAATCTCAAATTTCCTTTTAATTTTCAACGTTATTATACAATTCTCAGAGTGCTTAAGCCTGCTGGATTCAATTTCTGCACCTAATCAAAATAAATGGAAAAAAATGCGAGAAACACGTTAAATTTTGTTTCCTCAATTACTTTTCGGGGAATTTTATGAATTAGTAAAGAAATATGAACTGCCTAGTGTTTAGAATTTCCTCGGCGCTGTATTTTCATTAAACCGAATCACAGGGAACAATAAAGTACCTTATTATAAAGATAATCTTTTTCCAGCTGTATTTAACGGCATTGTTGGGGTCATATACATACCCTGAAGATAAAATGGCCTAAATTGTGGTTTCCTTAATTTTATTATTAAGGATTCGCTTATTTCTATCTTATTTCAATGGAAATGCCATTTGACTCCAATAAGTGAAAGCACCATATATTTACACTTAAACATTGTATACATGTATACATGTGTAGTCAACTAAAGTAAATGTTTATGTCGGTTGTTTCAATAAGAAATATGTTGTTATGGAATAAAATTCAGAAACAATTTTTCTTCTTAACTGTAATTATTTTTTATGCATCTACAGTTTGTCAAAATAATAAAAATTAGATAATGTCAAATGTATAAGATTTTTAAAAAACTTCGATAATAAACTGGAGTTCATCTAGCCCGTTCTCGCAACTATCCACGACAAATTTGTTTAAGTAGCCTTAGTAACGACGGGAAGAACAGTATCTTTGAAATAAATTACGTTCGGTCGCGGTCTTCGTACAATCAAATATAAATTGTACAGAAATAAATTCGTGTTAGTAATTAACTGTTTAATCCGTATTTGTATTTAGTTAAATAAATAGTGTTAGTTGAAAGTGCGAGTATGATTTTTAACACGTAACGAAAACGTTACAATACTATACATAGACAATACAATATTATTTCCGAAGAAAATATTCCTAGAACACACAAAGGATTTGTGTCTTTTTGATTAAATTTACAGTAGAGATTAATGGCACATACAGTTTTTGAAAAATATGCGCAAAAAAATCCCATATGGCGTAGATTCTTTTGCGGCTGCTGTATATGGATATTTATATTTAGCCTTCTAGTTGTAAGGTAGCGTGCTAATTTTTAGCTAGGTATTTTTTATTTTTAGTTAAAAGTTTATGAGTATTATATTGCATTCTTTACATTTTTTGCCTAGTGTATCCTACCATCTTACTGATGAAGTAAAATAACATTAAGTAATAATATGTAAATAAGCTCTAAAACGGTGCTTTACTATTAATAGATTTTACGTTATCAAACACGTGTTTTAGAACGCATTGATGCCACATTGTCATAAAATTATTCAGCATTTCGAAATAATTATGACTTGTATATGGATGGATTCTTTGTGTTTGTTTATTGTTAAGTATCTTATTTTTTCAACATTAAAAAGACAAGTAATTTTAAAAAATAACTTGTATTTTTATTATTATTATTTAAGTATATTAAAAGACACTGGTTAGTGCATAAATATGCAAAATGGAAAAATTAATAGAGAAAAAGGCATACGGAAGTTTTAAATTCTAAAGATTTTCTCACCATTTAATTACAAATAGTGCAGTATAGTTCTTTGTACATACATAAATATCAATTATTATTAATATATCACTTGTATTCAATGCTGTAGTTAGTATTTGTAACCCTCTTGGCAACATTACGCTTTCTAGGCAATTTTAAAAGTACATTGTTTTTTGCTTTTTTGTGAAATAGAATTAATCGTATAAACATTCATCAAGTTTAGGGCTGCTGCTACACGCTAAAACAATATGTTCGGCTGTAGTTTTGTTTAATGTTTTAATTCTATATTAAAATTACCTTTCTAACAGCGTTAAGTGTAGCAATGGGCCATTATTGTCTCGTTCTCTTTAAACATAGCGTATCAAAGATGCTACTAACTCTGGCAGCAGCTGATTACCTGTTTTGGCAAATCGCAAACGGAAGTCTGACAACTATGATACTTTAATTGTTCTTAAAATGATAGTTTTTTCAATGCAAAATAAAAGTTTGAAGCTCAAAAAAGACATCAACCACTGTTAAAGCCAATGTAAGGTTCAGATAATTTCAAACTGTCACTAAATGTCAAGTAATACAAGCAACTTCGGAATACTGCCAAATGCATAACAACGGATCTCGAGCGCGAAATTTAAAATTCAATAAATAACTCCATTACAGTTTTTATTTCAATATAATTGAGTGGTGGTATCACTGCACAAACTTAATAGCGTCATCGGTGGGGTTTATCGGTTGTTATTTTGTACAAAGTATACATTTAATATGCCTTCTTATTTATTGTTCTCACAAAATTGAATTAATAGGAAAACACAAATTATGATACTCATCTGTAAAATGAGCATCCCGTGTTGAAATAGAAATTATGCATCAAAATAAATATTTAGATAAAACTGGGCTGCTTAGTAGTGAAATAAAATAAATCAGTTAGTGGACTCGTTTATTTTAATTTTAGACAGTCCGCGCGTATGTATATTTTCTTATGTGCTATTAGAGCTGATATATTTTAATGTTATAAAGAGACGGTGTTTTTAGTCTCCTGATCCCTGATACATTCACTATATTAAATTATCAATGTTAACATAATAAACATTAGTCATATCAAGAATGTATACATATAAAACGTACGTTTTGAGCATGCTTGGAAAAATATTTCAACACATGTTTTTGTTACCCATCGATTTTCTTAAATAGTCATAAAAAATAATTTGCAGTTTCGAACATTTTTTTGCAAATTTCGATTGATTTTTTTTGCCTACTATTTAGATCTAATAATCACCCCCTAAAGTATGGTGTAAGTATCTTTATATTGCAGCATTATGAATATATGAGAATTATTTCATATTTTACCATCCGACACTAATCAATTCAATAATAGAATCTGTATTGTAAAACAAAACGCGGCTTGTCTAAATGCAACAAAATATTTTGTATCGTACACAACTCCTCAATTGTTCTTGATTGTTCAAAAGGACGTCTCCTGTAATGGTTTTCGCAACGTTCAATAAAATGCGGACATAAAGAAGAAATACCATGACATCCTATCGAAAGGTAACTCTGATGATAACACCACTGAAATATTGTAAGAAATAAAAACATATTGTCGGTTTAATGGTAAAACTCATTAGCTAACATCAAGCCAATTCTTAAAAAAACTATTTTTATTAAAAAACAAGAGACGAAAATGTTATGTCAAGGGCTTCCAAAGATATAATATTACTTTTTAACTAGCCTATGACCTATATTATTGTTAAGTTTTTCATCTCTTATTAGACGATTGCAGTTTTCTTAAAATTGTTTTGATGTTGTTTAATAAATTTTACCTTAAGTCGACAATACCCAAAATTATGTATCTCGTATATACGTATATATACATATATCGCTACGAACTTTTAAACAAAATTGAAGCTCTGGTTTGGAACGAGGCCCGCGTATTATTTTTTTCATCGATTAGCTGTTGTTCTCCGGTCACGCGATCCATTGTGTACTAACTAGTTCCTTCGCCGCAGATAAGACAAAGGAAAAAAAAATACAAGAAAAAACCATTTTACTGGTAAAAGAAAAATGTATTAAACCATTAACCCCCAAACGGACACAATTTTTCGTCCTTTTTGGAGCGTCAATCTCAAAGGGAAATTAATGAATTCACTCAAAAAAAAAACACATCCTAATGTTTTCGGATGTGATATTTCGATTTCCGGGGTAGAATTGTGATTAAATGCTCTAGAATAAAAATATGGCTGACTTTATGGAGAAAAGTACTGAAAATTTGGGGATTTTTTTTATATTTTTTCTTAGTCCAAAAAGTACTCTAACCTACTCCGAATTGTGGAGGGAGGTGGAGGCAATAGTTGTAATTGATGATAGGATTTTTTTGCCGACCTCAACTGACTCCAATCTTTTCAAAATGGCGGACATTGCATAAAATCTCATGAGATATGAATTTTTTTCTAGTATTAACGAGAAAATAATGTTATTGTGAGTTTTTCTTGATCCACAGTCATTTTCATCAATCAAAACAATACTACAGAATATATTTGACTAAATTTTCAATTTTCAATGATGGCGCGTGATGGAAATGGCGCGTTTTTCATTATAAAAAGTAAATAGGAGTTTGTAATTATACTTTTCCTATGTCATTTCATGTTTTAGTAACATTTTAAGTTATTCCTGGTTAAAAAAGTCTGAAATCCAAGATGGCGGATTCAATATGACTGACATCATTCTTAAAAATTCAAAATTTGAAAGTTTGAAAAATTTTTGAAATTTGAAAATTTGAAAAAAAATTACTCATATTTTACGTAGAATTCTGATATAGAATTATTTGCCATTCTAACCTCAAAACGAGTTTTTTTTCCGGTGTTGAGGTTCTCATGATGAAATCATGAGATTTATATATTATGCACTTGGGGATGCTCGGGCGCAAACTACTCGCCGGAAGTACACAGCCTACTTGTTTCTCGTGGTGCATATACGATTTTTTCTCACACCCACCAGAAAGTACGTTCTACGTACTATTCTTTGAATAAATATGCGAGGAAGTTCCGAAAAAAAAAAAATTCTTCAATGCGCCTACATCCCTAAGTGCATAATATATAATTCTCATGATTTCATCATGAGAACCTCAACACCAAAAAAAAAAACTCGTTTTGAGGTTAGAATGACAAATAATTTTTTACTCAGATAGAACGCATTTTTATGAAAAATATTAAGAGCACATTTTCCATCAGAATTCTACGTAAAATATGATAATTTTTCCGTTTTCAAATTTTGGATTTTAAAGAATGATGTCCGCCATATTGAATCCGCCATCTTGTAATTCAGACTTTTTCATCAGGAATAACTCAAAATGTTACTAAAACATGAAATTACATAGGAAAAGTATAATTACAAACTCCTATTTACTTTTTTATAATGAAAAATGCGCTATTTCTTGAGAAAGCCGGCCGCCATTTTGAATCCGCCATCATTGAAAATTGAAAATTTAGTGAAATATATTCTGTAGTATTGTTTTGATTGAGGAAAATGACTGTGGATCAAGAAATTGCGCGGAAAAAGAAATCTGTGGAAAATAATAGTTTTTCAATGCACAATAAAAGTTTAAATGTTTGTTCAGATAATTTCAAACGTGTCACAAATGTCAATGCAACACGGCAATTTCAGATGCGCTGTCAATTGCATAACAACGAATATCAAGCGCGAAATTTAAAATTCAATAAAACATTCCATTATAGTTACAACAAAAGTTACTATACAAAAGTATAGTAACAACAAAAGAAAAAACGTTTATTGTAGAATTCTTCTTCAGAAACGGACAAAGAGTTATAGAGAGAGGAAAGGAGTACAAGGGACGTATTCTCTCGAAGACTATATTAGACACTTATCAGAACATTACTCGGAGAACATTACTGAACATTATTCAGAGCTTCAACAACAGATTCCTCTTCTACTCTACCACATTGGTGGTGAATATCGACTACAACACGTATAAGTATTCTCCTCGCCACACTGTTCAACTGTTTAGAGAAAAAAGGTAGTGTGAAACGAAAGAAAGGTAGAAGCTGTCCTACAATACAAATAGAACAGCTGAAATATACTGTGCAAAAACCGTTAAGCAGTTAACAGTTGCCTGTTGGTACCTCCCGTACTTTTTTAGAAAATACTCATTCACACTTATTTCCCTACCATTTAACCATTTATTAGGAACTTCGAGAAATTTTCGGTTATTTCGGTATTTGAAAAACGTGTCACAAATCTGTAGATCAATGTCGCGTTTTGTCATTTTCAACAATTTTTATAATAACTTTTGTAATGTTTTTTCAATTGCGAAGCCTATTTTTATCTCAGTTCGTCTTTCAATTAATTCATATTAATGCCAGAAAATAAAATAAAAGATGAAATTTCTTATAGCTCAAGCTGTTTGTTTATGGCTCAAAAAATTGTTTACATGTTATATATAAAATATCATACAGTAGTATTGAAAAAAAATGTCTGACACGATTTTATTCCTATGACCAACTTGAACCCTCTATAAATACGTCTTAAATCAATAACATGTTTACCTACTGCTAGTTCGTTAGTTTTTACTTATTGCTACTTATTTTTTCAGATCACTGAATGGCGAGATCAATGAAAAATTACTTTGGCGATACTTCAGGTGTCTTCTCTAGAAAGCGCAATTTCTGCCACATTGGTCATTGTTTTTCTGTTGCGTTTTTAATTAGATACGGTCCATATTATGGAGAGGGGGCGCAAACTAAATCGTCATGTGATAAAGTCATGTTCAATGTTTCGGTTACGGACAAAGTAGGACAGAAGGGTAAGGTGCGTTGTTTAAAGTCAAGACCCGGGGTTCAGACCCTTTAAGCAACCGAGACGAACATACCTTTTAGGCAGAGAGCTTGCTTCTACTTCAAACGACCTATTCTGACCCATATACATTGTCCTCTCCTTACTCAATCTCCAAGGAGAAACGCCGACTCGGTAGTAATGATAACGGCGGATCCCGTCAAAAATTAATTTCCTCAGAAACGCTGGAACGTCCCTTGTCCGGCTGTTTACCCAAGTAGTGGCAGGTAAGGGTTTGTCATATTTGTTTTTGCTTGGCCGCGGGAGGCCGTTTTTCAGTTTAGCCGTCGACAGATTGACCACGAAGCAAGGACCCCGCACAAAACCCTATGATTTTGGCCCCCGGTTAATGTTTTTCGAATAGCAATTCTTTTGTTCCTTGGTCCTGATCAAAAGTATTGGGTGTAAGTGTAATAATGGACAGATTTCGAGATTCGGCTATTTTGTCTCACGGGATGAGAACATCAAAAAATCGTTTTTTTTTTTTCAAATATCTGCAGATTAGGGTTATATTATTATACCGGAAAGCAAGCGAACGGTGCTCTTTTGAGTTCCCGACCATGGATGCAACTCTAGGTATAACACCTGGTCATCCACTGGCCAAAAAATGAGCCATTTTTGGTCACTTTTCGAGGTTTCATGGCAATCTAGTGACCAAATATGGATCATTTTTGGCCAGTGGATGACCAGGTGTTATACCTAGAGTTGCATCCATGGTCGGGAACTCAAAATAGCACCGTTCGCTTGCTTTCCGGTATAATAATATAACCCTAATCTGCAGATATTTGAAAAAAAACATTTTTTGATGTTCTCATCCCGTGAGACAAAATAGCCGATATCTCGAAATCTGTCCATTATTACACTTTACGCCCAGCAAGACTTTTGATCAGGAAGACCCAAGGATCAAAAAAATTGCTATTAGAAAAATACCACAGGGCCAAAATCATAGGGTTTTGTGCGGGATCCTTTGGTATGCGTGTAGATGTAGAGCCAGCCTAACTGGTTTGTATCGCTTCTCAAATCTCTATTTTCTAGGAAATTAAAAAAATAGAGTCAGATTATTGTTTGCATTATTACAGGTTATTAGTAATTCCATATCAGTTTAGATTTGAAACGGCAGGAATTGAGGTTTTAAGCAATGCGAATTCAATGGGGAGATATACGTACATACGTATGTATATAAGTAGAGTAAAACATTTTAATTCACTTCCATAGGCATGAATCAACACTTCCATAGAAATGAAAATAAATTGAACGGATAGTAGAAAGCAAGATATACGTCCCTAGTCGGCATGTTTATGCGATTTCACAGAACACTGCCAACTGTAAAAAAGAGCTACCGTCTTTTGAGGTGTGGGTATGGTCAGAGCCGAATTCAGTTTATTTTTATGCGAGTGGAGGTTAGAAATAATTCTCAATATCGTAACTTAGACATCTAAATACACTAAACTTGTTTCTGAGGTCAAATAAAATTTCTGCAATATAACTAATATAACTATCGCGTTATTTTAAAAATGTTAAATGTTTGTTTTCAATTTATAAGAATTACTTGTCAGTCTGTACCTGGCTCAAGATTTAAAAATAATTGTGACTGCATTATAGTTCTTCTATTATAAGGTAAACTGTTTGATATAAATTAGTGATATAATTTTTAGTTAATTGTGTTGAGTTCAAACAAATGATGTTTTTAAAGTGCTGTTTAATTTTTCCTTTTTTTTTTTTTTTTTTTAGGAGCCGTTCCTAATGCTGGGGACACTGCAGCTTATTAGCTTGTATCCAACTTCTATATTACTATATCCACTAGGGTGATTCGTTTTGAACGACTATTATTATTTTTTTGCTCCCACAACAAAATATTGTTCTACATACCGAAAACAAATTTCCCTGAAAATTTGAGCCCTTAATTTTACTTCTAAGTACTTTTTTTTAATTCGAAAGATTTTTTTGAATCAGAAAAATATTTATATTATTTTTTCTAATATAAAAATATTTATATTATCTTTTATAAACAGAAAAATATTTTTATTTGTTTGTATTATTTAAGGCAAAGTTTAATTGAATTTAATCATTAATATAATACACCTAGTGATAAAGAAATAAACACGAAAATTATTTTTACTTCAGATAATATCGTTTTTTCCGTAGTTTTAAGAACGTAAAACTGACTTTTTCATTAATATTCTGTAGGTTAATTTATAAAATACTCTATATTTTCTAAACTCTGCATTTTATCTTTATAATGCATATGACCTTTTTTGTAGGGAATTAAATTTCCTATAAAAAAACTCCATCGCAGTTTTTCTGTAACTTTGACGGTTTCGCCGAAAAATGCGAAAAATATGATTTTCCAGTGCTAATATGACTTCAGTGAGCAGTACATATCAAAATATATGAGGTAAGGTAACAATGCTGTAAGTACTTTCATAGAGGAACTAATTACCTTTAAATCACATCTAAATTCATCGCAGTAGCCAATTGACACCAAGTTGTAGGAAATTGAAAAAAAAATTAATTTTCTATGTATTTTAAATGGGATCTTAAAAAAAGTACTTAGAAGTAAAATTAAGGGCTCAAATTTTCAGGGAATTTTTTTCGGTATGTAGAACAATATTTTGCTGTGGGAGCGAAAAAAAAAATAGTCGTTCAAAACGAATCACCCTAAAATCCACCCATACTTTTGTATCCCTAAATATTTTTTGTCTCCTCCAATCAACTACCTCACAGTCTGATAGAATATGGAGAACGGTCTCGATCTTACTACAAAATCTGCTGCTGAGATCTCTATTGTATATCCCCATTTTGTTTAGGTGACCGCTTAACTACCGTACCCGAGATAACTCGGGTGGCAGATATTTTAATAGGTGGGTCAAACATGTTGTCGATATTATGGATGTTAGCACGAAGCCATATACCGAAATGGTCCGGCCGAAGCGAACTCGAAAGCAAGATATCCGCCAAGGATGATAAACTTTACACATGTTTTTATGTACAAAAAAAAATGTTTTAAAAATCCTATGAACAAAAATGATCCTGTCTCTACTAATCAGTAATTAGACCGGAATAAAATATAAAATGCTATTCCAAATTTCAACCCAAACAGCTCCATCGACAAACCGAATGTCTGCCATGCGCCTGCGCTAGCGATCGGATCGCGATTGGTTACCACCTCATGTTTAGGCGGTGGTGAGGTCTACTCAACAAAGAAGTTAACTTATCAATTCCCCTCCATTCCGCTATGTACGCATTTGGGTGAACGTACTGTAGAGCACTCAGACCCGAGATATTCCGTGGTAATATGAGAATTTAAGACACATGTCTCCACCATGGTATTAGTCGTTTCGATGGTTGTGCGAGCTTTGCCAACGGTTGTCCGTGGTATTGGGCTACAACTACATAGTAATCGTAAGACGCTCAGATTGTGCAACTGTCTGAGCGTAAGTGGAAATAATTTTAGTTCAGTCTGTTGTCTAATTGACACCACCACGGTGTTGCATTGTTTTATGTTATATATGTTATATATGTATGTGTTATGTTATATATGTTTGCATTTGTTGCATTGACTAGATGGGTTCGCTGTCGGAAATCTACTTCTGGGACATTATGTATAGCTCTCAGACATTATAGATTTTTATGTATATAAAATGTCATTTATAACTATTTATATAAACGTTTTTTCGGTCCGAATTAACTCTGGTAATATCATGAGGCACAGTACATGTTTTTTTTAAACCAATGTTTGTTTATAGTTTAGAATTAATAGGACTAAATATAGTAAGTTATACACATTATTTTAAAAGATGAGGTTAAAGAAATCGGGCATTACGAACCTACATATACAAATATATTTGGTCGTTAAGTAATTAACAAGAGCATGTCCCGTTAGGTGGCTTGTAACTATTTTTAGCTGGCTTCTAAATTTTAGGGGGGCTATCTTTTAATAGGGCCTTCCTTTGTGCTAGTTTTGAAGTATTACTGCAGTGTTTCTTTTGTTGGATTCGTACTCATTTTTTATTTGTCCTCGGACCGTGTTTTTTTGTTATCCAGAGGGCTGATTCCAACCCTTTCATTTTTAAGAGGGATGTGTATGCGTATAGGACTTTTTTGATATTCTATGATATTTTTGGTTCAATGAAATAAATAAAAAAATTAAAAGAGAATAAACTCATATATCTTTATGTTTCTGGGGTCGCTGGATCCAAATCCGGTGTCCGTTTAGTGGCAGTGGTCACCATCTCCAGCATCCTCTGGGGCAGCAGGCATTCTATATACACGCATATGCACACAGTCATGGACACATGCACTTACATACGCACACAAGTACACACTCACGCATATACGCTTTTATACACACGCGTGCATCAGCGCACAGACGCAAAAGTGTGTGTCTGGTTGAAGGAATCTAAACACGTTTATTCAATGATTCACTCACTGATTTTCAGTAAGGTGATTACTATGTAGTTAGATGATATTCAGTAAGGTAGCTACGAGAATTGGTATCAACTCATCTAATCTACATGGATACACGGACTTACATATCTTTTACCTTAACAAATAATAGCAATACATTCACGAAACCGAAAATCCTTAACCACATTTCCCTAATACAGCCTAAGGTACATGGTGAAAATGAGACCATTTACGGTCTTCTATCATGGGTTTCAGATTTGGATTCAGCAACTTTAAAAACATAAAGACACAAACTTTTGCCTCATTAATACGTTTTTTTAGTGATTTAACCTTGGAGTGCCCTTCGAAGTCACGTGATATGGTAAGAATAACATCAGATTCTAATACAGCGATCCCAGAAACATAAAGATATATGGGTTTATTCTCTTTTAGGCCTTTATTTCGCGAGTTGACCTTGAAATGACCTGGATACTGACGTGCTGCGGTTCAACGGACACCGGATTTGGATTCAGCGTCAAAAAATACAAGGAAAAACTATGTTCTTATCCATAGTCAAAAAAATTTTTTTGTGGGCCTGTGTTATTATAAAACTGACCTGAGCGCCTTCTCCAAAAACATTGTCTTCGTTGAACGCGGTTATCTACCGCGTACTATGCATACAGCTGATGCGGAATCGGCATCAGTTTAAATCCGCTTCATTTCGCAGTGTTGTTTACGGCTGTTGTCATGACGATGAGGCAGCTTACCGTATGCCAGATTGTGTTGAGGAACCAATTCGGCGTTTATTGTCCGTCCGCTTCACTTCTCATGAAGTCCACGAGCTACCACTGTTAGCCAGCCCGGGCGCACATTGGAAGCCTGGGTGCCCACTGGTAACACTGCCAGTAGTGTGAGATCTTGTATTTACATAAGTAGGATGGGGTCATTTCTATCATTAGTGCGTTTTGGCGCTTGTAACGGACACTCGCACGTTTCTTTATCCAATGTACACTCAGGCTTACAGTCAGGTAGTTTTTGGAACCTGTAGTTTTAATTTTCATTTATTTTGTAATTCCTTCATATTTGGTAACGTTAGGCAAGTCATATAGAGTTCGTGTGAGCGCGGAGTGTAACAGGACCGTAGTCAGTTAACGAATGAAAATATTAATATGTTTACATAAATTATGTAGCAACATAGTTCTATTTTTACCAAATAGTACGGTTAAGTCAAGGATAAAATACCTATATAAATTAAGATAACACGTAACAATGGCAACACTTACCCGACAAACGTCAGTGTTGAGACAAGGTTCCCATGGCAGGTAGGGGTGGCTGTTACTAGCAGTGACACTTTTTAACGCGCCAATAAAAAAATTAGCTACTGAAAGCCCGCAAGCATCGGTAGCTTCGTCTATAATAAAATACACGAAAATGTCCGCAATGTCTTAGCGTATTGATGTCACTACATTGTTGTAAACCCGATCGACATATGCAAGTCTTAACGTACTTTCATGAGGAATTTTTCGGTTCATATATTTTTCTAAAAACGTACACGTAACTTGGTGTTCTCTAGTTTGTTTAATGGAATATTGCTTGCAAGAAAGGCTTCTGTAAGTTCATAGAAAAATACGGAGTCGTCGGCGCTGGACGAAGCATGGCTTTTCAGATGCGTTTATAATGCGTTCACACACATTACAAAAAAGGTCATTTCCTTGAATACGTATGTCCCTAAACACCCCGGGAACACTGTGAAACCACGTTTGAAATACTTTCCGTTTATTTCTTTTCACCTTTGGCATGCTACCTCACTTTATTCACTTCTCTCCTCAACTAACAATTATTGATATTTGTAAAGTTATTTAAACACACGGCGAATACGTAAAAACGAAACGTATCAACGCGATGTAATACCGGCGACTGTCTGTTACAGCGTGACATAAATAACTAAAATTGCTAGCGCAGTTTTCGTAATGCAAGTCAGCTGTGAGCTGTGAAGGCCAACGAGTCAAGGGCAGGATATGCACAGTGTCGGTCCTCTAACATTCGCGCTTGGTAATAAGTAATAATGTTTAATAATGTACTATCATGCACCATAGTTTATGTGAACATATTAACATTTTTATGCGTAAACTGACTATGTCCTGTTACACTCCGCGCTCGCACGAACTCTAGATAAATTCAACAGACGTGTTGCAGCGAACCGTCGCGTCCTATTGGAACCGCCCATCGTTACACATCATAGATGAGGTTGCGCATCCAATATATCTAATGGAACCGGGAATCGGTTTAACGACACTTCCGCGTTGGTCGCGTGTACGCTGGCCTAATCTGATCGCGGAGTCTCCCGACCATCGCGGAAGGCCGCGCGCTAAATTTAAATTCCGGTCAAGGGCGGCCGAATGGGTCCGCTTTTCCTGTCACTGTCATTAGGTACCTATGTCTACGGTCGCAGAGCGGCCGTTGCGTACGCGAATCGAAGGACATCGCCTCGTTTTATGGCCTCCCTGCCAAGGAATGTCAACTGCGCCGAACTGCGGCCGTGCTATTTCCCCTGCCCGCGGTGGCGTAACCTCGAGGCGGACGCGAAAACCCTTGACGAGGTCATAGGTGTCGTTAGCGCGGGAGGTGTACAAAAAATATCAAGAAACATGCAAAAAATTGTATTTATCTTCTTCATTTATTTATTTATGTATTTATTCATTCAGTAATTTATACATTTAACAATTTATTCATTTATTTACTTATTTTTTATTTATTATTTAAATAATAATAATTAAATATACGCCAGGCCAGGCAATATAGCAGAAAAGTGCTCAGTTTTTAAAAAAGAGTCCTGAATAAGGTTTCTCGGCGCGATAATTAGATAAAAAATAGTAGAAATGGATTGTGTATGTTTTGGATAAAATCGGTGTGTAGGAATCTTAGTAAAAAAATTGATAAAAGTGCCGAAAACCCGGTTTTTTGAGGATTAAGGGACGAAAAATATTTTTTTTCGTAAAACAAAAAATAGCACAAACATTTTGCTATTAACATCGCGTTGCTTCCAGCGCTCGGGTAAGCGAGTGAAGGGGAAGTGGACGCGTGGTGGGCGAAGGCTCTCCGCCGCAGACGCGCTGACAGAAGTTTGCGGCGGGAGAGGCTTCTCCCACCACGCGTCCACTCCCCCTTCACTCGCTTACCCGAGTGCTCGAAGCAACGCGACGCTTGATTTTCAAACGCATTTTTCAGCCAATTGAATGAACCTCTCCCACAAATCACGATAATGGATTTGTAGGGAATTTAATGACGAGTAATTTAAGCCCAGCTCTACGATCATTTTTCGGCTTGTCCAAGCCGTTTTTCGAAACGACATTTTTTTAGTTTTTTTAGATTTATGCAAAAAGTTCTTATTATTTTTGCATGAAATTTCTACTGCAGACAGGCACCACCAAAAGCTACAGCAGAAGTTTCTGCGACCATTAGAACCCTTGTAATTCGATTTCAAAAAATGGGCATTTGGGAGGTTTTTATTTTTTTGTGCAAAAACCTCTGAACCAATTTTGATCATCAAAAACTAATTTGGTTATTTCAAGCGCTACAACGTGCTATTTCTTGTTTTACGAAAAAAGTTATTTTTCGTCCCTTAATCCGCAAAAACCCGGTTTTCGGCACTTTTTATCGATTTTTTTTACTAAGGTTCCTACATACCGATTTTATCCAAAACATACACAATCCATTTCTTCTATTTTCTACCTAATTATCGCGCCGAGAAACCTTATTCAGGATTGTTTTTAAAAAATAAATTATCTAGCCTGGACTAATAATAAAAATTGCCAACAAAACAGGGGTAAAAATTAGTAAAACACGAAACAACGCCATAGAGACCAACTGTAAATGTAGCATTGACTACACAGCGGCAGACAGAGTTACACGTAAAAGGAAAAATGTTATACTTTTAAAAATACTTTTTCAAAAACTTTTATTTTTATAATTTTGTAAATACGCATAGAATAAATAATGGAAATGTTTACACGAATATGAAATTTTCTGATTCCAGTATGCAGGGTGTTACCTAATGTTGTATATTTATTTTATTGTGTGTTTCTGGAATAATTTTAGGTAGAAAAGTTATATTCTAGGTATATTATAAATAATATGTCTTAGAATATTTGGTTTTAGATACATAGAATGAAAGACTAATTAGGTAGACTGGCAACGTAGCGCCCAATCTAACAACACTGCGGAGACGGGAAGAGCTGTAGGTTAACATGTAATGAAGCTTCAATACAAGTTTGAACTTATTAGAGTTAGAGTCATTTGTTTGTTCTTCGTGACTGTTTTCGTAAACCGGATTTTTCTAGTGTGTTTTAAAAATGAGTGAAATTAATTTTGAGCAACGGTGTGCTATCAGGTTTTGCTTCAGACTTGGACACAGCGCAACGGATACCTTTGCAAAACTTCAACATGCCTACGGAGACAGTGTTTTTTCAAGAGCCAGGTTTTTCGGTGGTTTAAGGCATTCTCAGAAGAAACAGAGTCGATTGAAGATGAACCACGCAGCGGAAAGCCTTCATTTTCAAGAACCGATTAAAATGTCGATAGAATACGGGATCTTATGCGTTCAGATCGTCGGTTGACGACAAGAATGGCGAATTGGGGATGAGAATAATCTGCGCAAAAATGGTTCCAAAAAACCTTTCGCAGGAACAAAGGGACATCAGGAGAGAAAGGTGTCTTGACTTTTGGAATCGATTGAAAATGATCCCCATTTTATGGAACGTGTTATTACTGGTGATGAGACTTGGGTGGAATCAACACTTTTACAGAGAGGTTCTTGAAA
The DNA here is from genome assembly GCA_029963805.1 of Aromia moschata. NCBI lineage: Eukaryota > Metazoa > Arthropoda > Insecta > Coleoptera > Cerambycidae > Aromia > Aromia moschata. The sequence goes on from JAPWTK010000004.1 coordinate 2,170,003, forward strand.
AACTTCGAAAAAGGGTCATGCGTGTGAGACCAAACATCAAGAACAACGAGTATTTAGCCAGTAAAAACATTCATGTGGCTCCTCAGCCTCCTTATTTCGCCCGGCTTGAGTCCTTGTCACATTTTCTCTTCACAAGTTTGAAAAATCACCTCAAGGGATGTCATTTTGGAACCATAGAAAACATTCAAACGGCTGTAACCGACCAGCTGAAGGCTATTCCAGCGCTGTGTGGCTTCCCAAGGAAATAAATGTTGAAGGAGACAATACTGAATTGTAACACTGTTCGAATAGAAAAAAATTAAAAAAATCAGTCTAATTACCTAATTTACACACCTCGTAAATAACATTTTGATTAAAGATTACTTTCAAATGATTACGACGGAATTCCAAAGTTATACGACGGAAATGGAAGATACATTTTTTGTTTAGAATTGAATGGTAATTAATAATGACCTAATTGTTTAAACCAAAACAGTAGAGCAATATTTTTTCGTTAAAATTGTCTTAGAGTATAAGTACAGCTACGCTAGTGATGAATTAAAAATAATTTCTGGTCAAAAGTGAATTTCTAAACCATAACAACCTGTTCTGTAATTAAGTTTAATATGTCAAACAATTTTCGAGATGTTTAATAAAAACCAAAAATAATGAAAACTTTAGCACCCCTTATCTCGAAAATCAAATATTAGAACATGGTTATATGAACTTTTCAACAAAATTGGTCGCATCGCCCCTTAAAATAAGTATCTAGCATTAAGTAACACCTGGTACTTGTATGTACGTTTTCCTATATAGTTTCTTAAAATTACTCAAATTATTTTTCTAACAATACATACTCATATAATAGATCTGTCAATCAAATTGAACAAATGCTCGAAAAAGTAAGTCAGATTTCATTTAATTTTGTTTTGTTTTAGTATAACACAGCACTGCCATGGCGTTTGTTCGGTTTCTGTTAATCGATCCCCTTTAATTTTGCTTTTCCATCAGACTTGACAAATTTAATGCTAATGAAAATATTTTCCCTATTTTTAGATGGGGTCTGTTTTCGATTAATGTTCATTTAATCACGTAGGAAAAATATGTCTGCTTATAAAAAAATATAGTAGGTAGTAGATGGTAACACGTGTATATTTTTAAATTTTAAATAGCTTTGCTTTTCGGTTCCTTTATACTAACGATTCTTTCGTGTTGCAAGAAAACTAGCATAGTAAATATAGCATAACAAGAAATAAAAAAAAATATATACATCATCATAGCGATACAACGAATAGTAATTGTAACAGATATAGAGTATTATTGTAATTAGATAATTCATAATCATAATATAAAAACATTTCGTTCCCATAAAAAGTCGTTTCAGTTTCAGCAGTGAAGCTGAATGTATTTTCAAGCAAGTTGTGATTTCAAGCGAGCAACGACTGAAGCGTTAGAAAATATTGATTACTGAAACAGTAAAGTACATATGTACTTGGGCTGAGTTCGACCCTGCAAATAAACCGCCATATCCTCTCTCAAATAATAATAAAACAGCAATAAGCTGTTTTTGTTGCGTATAATATTTGGCATACCCTCATTTAGAAGTGCGGAGATTTCCAAGTGACAACGTATTTCCAGGAAAGTATGGGGCGAACAATAATACTCTTTCAGGCAAGTGTTATTGTTATTATCTGCGGTGGTTAATCCACCAGAGTACGATGTGCGAGATTTTACGCATAAAGTAATGCTTACATTTTCCTCATCACTATAAGAAAACGCCTTCATTAAATACTTCATCAGTGGCATTTTCTTTTATGTTTATTCTGGAGATTTTTTATTAGAATTTGTACTTTTAACATAAAAACTTTGTTCAGTACGGTGGCTCGCGTTGTGACTCAACTTTTTATATTCAACAAAATATTGTGTCTAAATCTAATCAAAAAAATTGTTGTATATACTGCAAGATAATTTCTCGTTAACTTAACAGAAATTGATTAAAAATCGTTTATAGAAATGATAATTTTCATAGTTAAGTAATAAAAAATATGAAACTTCTTCCTTCTTCAATAAAATCGGGTACGTCATATAGAAAAATAAAATTTCTAGCAATACTAGAGACTGAATACTTGAACTCTAGTAATAGATAGACTGAATGCTTCATAGAAAACTGAATACTTCAACTCCAGCGATGGCTTGTGCCGTGATTATCATATTACTTTGATTCTTAAGTGTGAATGTACCTACAACAATTATTAAAATATAATTATACCCAGTAGCGGTGCGTGATATTTCAGTTAGCCATATCTTGAAAACGACGCATGGGACCCACTTCACTTTTTTAGGTGATGACTATACAACTCTTACAGAAAGGATTTATAGTGAAAAAACCGTCAGTAAAGTTTGCGAAAAATTTTTCAAAAACACTGGAGCACTTCCTGGGTTCTCAGTAACGCTCTGTGGAATATTTGCAGTATATTTTTTTTCATAATCTAGAAACAAATATAGGAGACGTTTTTCGATTTGTTACAAAATATTTTTGTTTCAAAAAGTTATTGCCATTTTAATTTTGGGAAACAAAATGTTCCTATAAAATTAAAATTAAAATGGCCATAACTTTTTGAAAAAAAAAATATTTTGCAACAAATCGAAAAACGTCTCCTTATATTCGTTTCTAGATTATGAAAAAAAAATATACTGCAAATATCCCACAGAGCGTTACTGAGAACCCAGGGAGTGCTCCAGTGTTTTTTGAAAATTTATTCGCAAACTTTGCTGACGATTTTTTTCACTATAAATCCTTTCTGTAAGAGGTGTATAGTCATCACCTAAAAAGTGAAGTGGGTCCCATGCGTCGTTTTCAAGATATGGCTACCTGAAATATCACCAACCGCCACTGATTATACCTTAAGATACTGCAGTTTATTCCATAAAACCTTTGGAAACCTCACAGTCGCGACGAGGATGGGATATAAGTTAATGCACATACAATTTCTGTCTTCCCAGACTTCCAAAAGATAAAACGTACAAGGAGTTAACCGATTTATTTAACAAGCATTAGGTACAAGGTAGTCAGTGGAAACGTGAAAGTCGTCGAATTTAAAGTCGGCCGGACCAATATCTCGAACAATTTTTATTCGATTGGCTTGAAATTTTAACTGAATATTCAAAACTAGTTTCTCCACAGTACGTAGGATTTTTTTGTTATATTGCACAGGTCAATTGTTATTAACAATTTTAGAGCGATTTTTGTTCGTTTTTTCGACCTTTTGTTTCAAAGACAAAAATATCTGCAAAAATCAATTTAAAAAAAATTCTACGTACTGTTGAGCTTTATCGAAATTTTCCTGGCCCATCGCTATATCTTTAAATTTGCAGAAGTTATCGGTCCGGCCATGGAGCCATAAAAAATATGCCTTGGGAAAACTACTGAGAAGCCGCCATTTTGTTTCTGACAGCTCTAAAAAAAAAAAAAAACTACAAACACACTTCAATACTTGTACAATCAATATTTTTCCACCGAATTTCGATATCTTGTTTAGTTTCTTTGAAAAAAAATCCCAAAATTAGCTTAATTTTTCGGCCTCTAGAGTGGTGTACCTCCTTAAGTAGAAGGCTATAATGGCAAAAAATCTTCAGGGAAAACTTGCGAAATTATTTTTCCAAAAATAGCTTCCTTCCTATTTTTTTTCATAATCACCGAGTGAATACGTTTTTTTTATATACTTGATTTTCTCGAAATTTTGAGATCTGTAAAAGTTGAATTTTTATTTCATCACAACATTTCGTCTATGAGATTTTACGTTAGTTGTATCTTTAAGGAAAATAAGAAATTTGCAAAAATCACAAATATAAAAAAAATTGTATTTACTCGGTGATTATGAAAAAAAATATTTTGCCAATATTTTGCAAGCCGTTTCCAAGATCTGCCCGGAGGCAGCCATTTTTGAAAAAAAAATCGCTGTTTTTTTCCCTGAAGTTTTCCCTGAAGATTTTTTGCCGTTACAGCCTTCTACTTAGGTCTAGTAACGACCACCTAAAATATGGTGTGGGTCCCATCCCAGTAAACACACGTACGTTATAAAAACTTAACTTTAACGTGTCATTGGTTATAGAAACGTGATACGTTTCGCTACGATAGAATAACAACCGTTTATATATTGTTGAGAAAATAACGGTTGATTAAAACGTTAAAAATATATGATTTTTAAACGAAAAATCTAAACAGTATCTTTGAAAACATTAAAATGACGTTGTTCAAAGTAAATTATACAACTGTTCTGTCAAACGTTAATACAATGTTTAAACACCTACACGTGATCGAAACATATCCCTCATCCGTTTAAGAAACGAAAAAAAAAACGTTTTTAAAATGTATCAATGATGATGTAACTAGAACGCTCTGTGTGGGGAAAATAACTGTATTGGCTAATGCGAATCACATGACGCGTGTTATTTCCTGTTATTTATTATGCATTACATTGTTGCATTTACGGGTGACCCTGCCAAGGAGAAGTGTTTTTATATTTTTTCTGCATTTCTATAGGTAAGTAGACCTGTATTTCTTTTCTTGTCGGTGACTCGTAATGAATGCCAGACATTTTCCACATTGTAATCAGCAAGTATTTATTTTACCTATTGCTAATTTGTACGTTATATAATTTCATTTTCATTACTACATTTTTTGTAGGTACAGCAGAGGTAACTATGATACACTTAGAAATTGTATTTAATCGCCAATTGAAAAAAAAACAATGAAAAGGAATTTTTTTATGCAACTGTTTTTCAAATAGTGAGATTTTTTCAAAGAGTAAGCCCCCCACCAAACTGAACTCCCCTTGCATGTTTTATCATGTAACCTTCTTGTTCAAATACTAACAAAATTATCAACTTCCACAGATACATAATTATTCTGGCCTTATTTTAGAATTCGAGAAAAAAAACTGTATTTTGATACTGGTGTAGAATTGACCAGTGACCGTTCATCTAGTAATAGTATAGAATAAGTCGTATTTTTCATTTAACTAATGACGAAATGTTCTATTTAGGTTCCTTGATCAGTTATTAGTCCGGACGGCTGGTAGTTTAAACAGTTATGTTACAATGGCAATACTTCTACAATATCTATTGTGGTAATAAGATACACATTAGGTCAAGAGTCGTATCAATGTTTTATATCAAACTTTTTTTCAGAGGACGTTAATCTTAATTTTCCGACAAACAAAAATAACGACCTGCAAATGCTTGGAGTGTAAAAGAACGGCTGAAACATTCGGCCACCAGAAGACTTAAATCAAATCGTCAAGAAACACCATAGATAGAATTTAAGTTTCTTATGTTTTTGATTTCAAGATGTTTGGTTCAGTTCCCAGACATGTATATGTATATATATATTATTACTAATTATATTATGTTTATATACTTGAATATATTTTTTTGCTTAATTCTCTACTGTTTACTTTACGTGTAACTGCGATAGGAGTATAAATTGGTAGGTTAATATTTTTACGGTTGTAGATAACCCGTTAAAACAACGTTGAACAACACATTTCTTAAACGTTTACCAATACGTTTAATTTCCCTTAATATTTAACGTTATTAAAAGATTATTTAGAAACGTATATATTTAAGATTAGTAAGATGTAAAATGAACGTTGTGAGTTCACTTACTTTAAACGTTTTTATTTTCGTTACGTTAAACGTTTAAAACCGCGACATTTTTAAGTTGAATGTACGTAGTAACGACACGCATTTTTCAAATGGTGTTTGGACATGGAATTAAAAACGTTTTTTTTTTTAACGTAAGTGTGTTTATTGGGATGCCTCCTTACGGAAATACGAGCATCTCAAATTCCACCGGCCGCCACTGAAGGTAAAGAAACTCGTGGCTAGAATGAAGTTTTTGGGACCATTTATAAACAGTCACGAAAGTGTCAATGAATGGGTAGCAAGGGTGAGGAGTTTGGTCCTAAATTGTGATTTCCATGAAAATGTTATTGATATGACGCTGATCAATTTATTAATAATTTTGAAAAGGGACAAGTCCAGGCGAAACGAAAAGAAGAGGTCACGTGTTCCAAGGCTATTGAAGTGGCTTTATTCACGCTTGAAGATGGAGCCAGCCGTACATCACGTCACTTCCAGTAGGCAACGTCAAACCCCCAAGGGCGTAGCTAGTATTTATCTTGGGGGGGGGGGGGCCCAATGCAGATGAAACAAAAAAGCCAAAAAAAAAAAGTCAGCGGAGACAACGGCAACCGCAATCCCCCGAGTATTTTGGTTTTTACTTTACTTGACGACCCTTTAGGGGGGCGATCGCCCCCATCGCCCCCATCGCCCCCCCTCTGGCTACGCCCTTGCAAACCCCCACACCGTCAACAACAATAATTAGATTATAATTTTACTTTAAGAAGCTGAAGCTCAACACAAAGTTATTTATTATTTTAACTTTCTAATTTGATTAAACGATTTGTGTGTGTCGTTCCAGAACACTTAATTATTAATAGGGCGTTACGTATCACAAACTCCAAAACGCTCTGATTTGATCCGGATAACCAAAAACTGGCATTAATCACCCCTCTCGCCTATTCCCCAAGTAACCAACTAATTACTTTTCCATTAGTTTTCTTCGTTCAGGCGAATATTTTCCAATAATTCCCAGCAAATCAGTTAATTTGCTTCCAGTAAAGGTCACTGACTCCGCTTATTTTCAGCCCGGTTAATTTCTAATATAGTTATTCACATGCTAATATGTTCGTAATATACGTAACAGGGATGTTAATTTAATTACCGTATGCGCTGGAAACTGCTGCTCTTCGCCTATCCTCATTTTGATTATGATAACGTTTGAGGAAAGTTGTTATAATTGGATCATGTTGATCCTGGGACAAGGTTAGTAGGCAAGTTGGATACACATTGTGGTGCCACCGTAATGTGGCACATTGGAAATTTTCAGCTAACATAACTAAATATAGACATCCAAAAAACGTCATCAACTCTGGCTATGAACGAGAGAGATTCAATGAATGAAGAGAAACAATGGCTGTCATATGATGTGGCAGTCTTGACAAGTAAATTCGATTAAGAATAGAAATACGTCTTTTTTTTTTCGGCCAACTTTGATGACGTTTTTTTTTTGGATGTCTCTATATTATCATGAATCTGTGGTAAAGTTCTGTGTATTTGGACGTAAATATATATTTTTAATATGACTAAGATGGTAAGGATAAGCTAACAAGGAAGTATGAAATGGAGTTTTCCTTGTCCAGAAATATTTCTGGTTTATTTTTCAGAAATTAATGCCGTAATGATTACGCAGTGTCGGACTCGTAATCCGTCATGTGAAGGACATATGAGAGACCAAAAGACAGGAGTAAAAATGTGTTAATAATGTATAGAATTTCCATTCTAAATTGAAAATAGGTACTTATACGAGGTAGGATAAGGATACATATATCAGTTTACTAACACTTTGAATGGAACTAAATACGCGTTTCTATACTGATCCTTACCCTTATAGACCGTATCGGACTCAACGTTTGTTATCTTTGACCGACTATGTACAAAAAAACGTTGTTTTGTTCCTTATATTCTGTGCTCTGTTTTAAAAGGTTTAAATTATACTATATATAAATTTATATATTATAATATATATATTTTAATTATTTTTAATCAATACCTCTTTCATAAACATGGCTTTCTGGAGGCCTTTCGTAACGGATGAAAATAACGTAGCTTCAGATATAACCAGCGAAAATGTCGAAACGGTCGAGTACGATGAATTAAAAAATAAAGACTTACATTGTCAAAGTCAGCGTATTATTTCAAACATATATGAATGAATAAAACGTGAAAATGAGAAAATTACTGATACTGAAATTATTAATCGAATTAATAAATTAACTAAAATTTCAATATCCACAATGTATCGCGTTGTTAATATATTTTAATTAAAATATGGCTTTTTGTTTAGTTCTGACGCTTTTTTACATATTTTTAACATTACGTGTTTGCAAGTACAAAAAAATTAAAACATATTAGTGGCCAAATGAACATTAGTATAATATACAAATAAATATAAATAATACATACATGTATTATCCTGACTTTTTTTATTTACATACATATATGTATGCGACGTTAATTACTTATTATTACCTATCCCTAAAAGTTATTATTCGAGCACGCCCATGGAATCATAAAGTTGCACCGCTTTTTTTGTTCCCCAGGCTATCATCCTGGGTTCCCCAGGTTATCATTTTCAATTCAGAATAGAAGGACTATACATACCTTTCGCTTGTGCCGTTCAGAAACGCCGACTGTCTTCATTGCTTGAGCGTACGTTGCCACAACCAGTAGTCTTCCTGCATTTCTTCTCGTTAAACGTGAGCGATTTGGCCTGTACATATGGTTGTAGAAGGTAAATGGTCGTTCCATATATACTGAAGTTATAGGTGTACAGTCAAAATAGTTCACATGGACAGAGGATGACACACCACACACACTACGTATATCGTTAACAGTTGTTTGTTGTCACTAACATCAATATATTATATATTTTTTTATATCTATAGAGGACAATGCACGTATTGCTACTATTTCTATACTTTTAGTCGTTGTTTGCCAGCCACAGAAATGTATTGGGTATGTCTTCTTTGATATTCCCCATGACACGTTGATATATTTTGTAAATATGTTTTACGCAATGTATGGCTACTACACAATGGATAATCGCATACATATTAGGCAAAAAAAAACGTCTAAAGTGAATATTGTCGACCACGTTCCAGGAAAGTTTCTTTCTTTCACACTCTCGGCGTCTACGAAATATACATATATCGACGATTGCAAGGAATACATAAAATATGTGATCCGTCTATTGTAAAATCCTCATAATTTTCGTGCTGTTATTGCAAAAATTCACACAAACCCAGATAATATGTAAATACACAACACGAACTCTCAACTAAATACGTTTACGGTACAAAATACGTATGTATTTTAAACTCGGCGTTCATCCGCTCGCGTCGAGCTAACATAAAATACTACGGAATCGTCGCTACGCTATATGGATAAATTGTAGCTAGACGTTTCTGAATCCGCTGAAGAGTCTCAGTGCGCATTACTAGGCACGGTCATTGGCGTACGTGTGCACGGGCAAGAAATACACGCGTACATAATTTACAAGGCACTTAAAAAATACGGTTTATACTTTAATTATCATAGAGTTGTATAGTGCCGACCCTGCGTTGTTGCACACTTTCCGGACCCTATTTCTAACCATACATATTTTCATATGTTAATCTCATTCTACGGTTTCAAAACATTTCTTTATAATTAATCAACCCTATATTTAATTTCACAAAATTTATAGTACATATTTGTTCCATTAAATACTTAAATTTATTTACAATGAGGTAATAACTGCAGCAACATTTATATAGTGTATCCACGAACGCTAGCATCATATGGGAAAAAAATTCATATTAAATTTTTTTGATAATCTAATTTAGGGATCTCTTAGTACAAAATTTTTGCCCAAATGGGGTTACGGCGCCATATTGATTGTATGTCCAATTATATCTAACAAAACACATAAACGTTTTCTTTTAATAATCCTTTCCGATATTTTTATCAGAAATTCGATTTTTCGGTAATTTTTGTGTGAATACATGAGGCTAATTTTGCGAATTTTAGGCTAACTACATAAGCCCTGTAACGTAAAAATTGATATAGGTTAGCATAAAATGCTTTTTTAATACTGTCTAATTTAAAAATAAAACTTCGAAAACGTCGCATTATCTACTATTATGTATATAAAGTCCTGACTTTATTTCCTGCATCTAATAATGGCGTGGTTTTTATACCGTTTGTGCATATAATCATTTTTTACTTATGGACGTAAAGACGAAACATATTTTATAAAAACTTCATGACGAATTTTTAACTTTTGGGAGTGTCGGAATATGTATATTACCTAGACTTATTTCATATAGTATTAAACTTTTTGATTGTAGTCAACTGAAAATTATTTTCTGTTTGTTAAAAATACATATAAAATATTTTCGTAGTTTTTTATCCACAAAATACTCTATTATTCTAATCTAATTGTTAAGCATTTAATAAAATAACTGAAAATTAAATCGTAGTTAACATAAATATATTCCTTTTTTGATACAAGTCTATTTTGAGTGTCTCATGTGTACTGAAAAGTTACGTTTTTATATTTAATTATCTGCAAAACACTAAAAACGAATTATATTAGCAGCGAGTTAAGCAAAGCAGTCTGCGATGATCTCTTGGATGGGCTCCCAAGATTATCATTGTTGAGGTACTTTACTGTGCCATCTAGCGGGTGGTAGAAAAAGGTAGCCATCTAAGTCTTTGTCAGCGGGTTCGAAATCCAGCTAATAGACAACTCTGTTAAATATTAATGTAAACAAGTGTAACAAAGATTGAGTGGAAAAGCAACGAAAGTTGAATCGTGCCCATTAAGATTCACCAAACAAGTTGGCTTCGTGAGCATATAAAAAACGTAATTCCATAAAGACGTTTGTTTCTTAATTGTTAGTTATCTGTTCTGCTTTTGTTTTTAATTAAGATGCTTTTAATTTCTCTACAATTTAATTAGTACGCTGTTATTACCTAATGCTTGATCGAACTGATAGGATCGAATAGTATTTTACTCAGCGCCTTCGCCAAATATTAGCATATATGTTAATATGTTAAAATTTGGTGAATGCGTTACTCGTCACAACCGCATTGGTTCAATAGCCATATAATCTCAAGTAATGAGAGCAACCATTAATATAAGTGAAAACAAACTTCTATTAAATATGGTAGATGCAAGTAAAAATTGAGTAGTCGGATTTTCCGCTTTTAATTTGATTTTCTACTACTTCCTGCAAAGGACCAGGCACACAATACACAGGATTCTGGATACCGGTTAAATTTTCCGGAGACGAACTCTTTACGGGTTTTTTAGGTCGCAGTTTGGTTTATTTGGTCATATGAACCCTTGTAAGGGGGTGAAATAGGGGTTGTACAGGGTGAAAATAGCATATTTAAAAAAGGTCGGGTTTGAAAATTCAAAACTGTTTCTTGGTGGGTTTTTCATAAAAAAAAGTGTGTAGATGACAAAAAAAAAAACGTAGAACTAGTTTTTGGAAGTTCTCATCTCTCTTAAAAATATTGCATTTTCACCATGTGCAATCCCGATTTCATCAGCTTCCTCAGAAGAGTTGCATAAAATCAAATAGAACCTGAAACTAGAATAACCGATAAAAAAATCTCTAAGAAATAGTTTTGAATGTTCAAATCTGATCCATTTTAAATATGCCTTTTTCACCCTCTACAACCCCTATTCCACCCCCTTACCAGGGTTCATATGATCAAATAAACCAGAAAAAATAAATTCTGAGACTTAAAAAACCCCTAAATAGTCCGTTTTAGGAAAATTTAACCGGTATGCGGAATCCTGTGTGCGTGGTCCTTTGAGTCACTATCTAAATGTAGACTGTCGGAATAAAAAAACATGTAGTTTTTTCTTCTGAAATTGAAACAAATAAAAATGTATCGAGTTGCCAATAGTTTTGTTCGCATAAACAGTAAGATACGGAAAGAAACTGTGAGGGACATGCGCAGTTTACTTTCGCTGTTCGTAGAAGAATGCATATAGAATTGTTAGGGAAACTGTGACTTTTTTATTTTATACCATTTAGGAAACAGAAACTCAGAGTGTATCTCACAATCATATAACCGCATACCCTTAAACCAATAAACTAATAGCACAGGGGTCTATATGTATGAAACTAAAAACTAAAAACCATGTATCTCGGAGGTTCGTGAGCAAACAGCACTAAACTCGATAACCCCATATTCCTGAGAGTCTGAGAGTCAGAATCCTCAGACTCAATAACCCCATAACCTCAAACCCTCGATTTATGCGATTTCTAGTCTCTTTATAAATGGCAAAATCGACGATTTAGACCATTTTTTGAGGTTAGGGACGAACTATACCGTGATGAGTTTAAACCGACCGCGGATTTGGCTTCAACAACCCAAAAAATAAATAGACATGGTGGTCTAGTCATAGACTTAGTGAGTATAGACTGCTTTTGCCATAGTAAAGATCAAGAATTATTAAGTAGGTATTAATTAGTAACTATTAATAATATTAGTGTACAAGAATTAGGAAAAGATAGACTATTTGGAACAGTAGTCTCCTCTTCGTCTGACTGTGCTGTAGTGGGGGAATTATGGTGCACCCGACCACTTTTCCTCCATTTCTTTGCGTTGAACATGTTGATTTTGTGCCTGGAAACTACGATTTGCGGACAGCATTGATTTTCTGTTACCATTTGAAGAAAACTGCTGCAGAATCGCATCGAATGCTTGTCGAAGCTTACGGTGAGCATGTTCTTGATAAATACAGTGCTTTGAGTAGTTTAAAAAATTCAAAAGTGGCGATTTTGACGTGAGAAACGAGGAACGTGGAAGACCACCGAAAAAGTTCGATGACAGCGAATTGCAAGCATTGTTGGAGGAGGATGACACTCAGACACAACAACAACTCGCGAATCAACTAGATGTGAGACGAGAAGCCGTTTTCATACGTTTGAAAGCCATGGGAAAGATCCAGAAGCTGGAGAAATGGATTCCACATGAACTGAATGAAAGACAGCAGGAAAACCGAAAAACACTTGCGAAATGCTGCTCGCCAGGTACAAAAGACAGTCATTTCTCCATCGAATTGTGACTGGCGATGAAAAGTGGATATGGGGATCCTAAGCGAAAGCGAAAACAAAAGATCATGGGTAACTCCAAGCGAACCATCGACATCGACTGCAAGGCCAAATCGCTATGGACAGAAGATAATTCTCTGTGTTTGGTGGGATCAGAAGGGTGTGATCTACAAGTATTATGAGCTGCTAAAACCTGGCGAAACCATTATACTGAACGCTACCGCAAACAAGTGATCGATTTGAATTAAGTTTTGCGTGAAAAACGACCAGAATATCAAAAAAAGGCAACACAAAGTGGTTTTGCTTCATGATAATGCACCATCACACACAGCAAAACTAGTTAAGGAAACGGTTGAGACTTTTAGTTGGGAAATACTTTCGCATACGGCTTACTCACCAGACTTGGCTCCGTCCGATTACTACTTATTTGCATCGATGGGACAAGCACTTGCTGAGCAGCGTTTCACTTCTTACGAAAATGTACGAACATGGCTCGACGACTAGTTTGCCTCAAAAGAGCAACAGTTTTTTTGGCGTGGCATCCACAAATTGCCAGACAGATGGAAAAATGTATAGCTAGTGATGGGCAATACTTCGAATAAAACATTTTCTCACATCATTTTCATACAATAAACGTGTATTTTCTATACAGTGTGGAACAGCCAAATGGAATAAATTCAGTAGCTCCATTATTCTGTAGTAGCTGTCACCTACAACCTACAATGTAGCTGACAGCTACTACAACAAATATGGGCTTGTGATATTTCATTTGAAAGGTCTTTTCATTCTATATTCAAAACTGCTATGGTTTTAAATTTTATTGCAGGAATTAACAAGAAAAAAAGATAAGTTTCTCCAGCGTAGGAAATTCGTTATATTAAAATAAAACTTTTAAAAAGAAATAAATGTCTGTAATAACCGACATTCGCTGGATGAGGGAACTACATACGCAAAACCCTGAGAAAGTTAATGTTTGGGCAGGAATAATTGGAGAAAATATCATTGGTCCCTTCTTCATTGACGGCAATTTGAATGGAGAAACTTATTTAGCGCTGCTCCAAAATAATGTTGTACCGACGATGGCAAATTTGTATCCAGCTGAAGGAAACCCACAACTTCCAGGTAATGCAATATGGTTCCAGCAGGATGGTGCACCAGCACATTACGAAGTCACTGTCCGGCAATATCTCCACACAATCTTTCCAAATCGCTGGGTAGGGAGACGTGGTTCTGTAGAATGGCCTGTACGATCACCTGATCTCAGTCCGTTAGACTTCTTCCTATGGGGATATGTAAAAAGTATAGTCTACAAAACCAAACCCGACGATTTAGCTAACTTAAGAAGAAGAATATCACTTGCAATTAGGTCGATTACCCCGCAGATGTTAACTAACGTTAGAAGACATTTCTATTTATGTCTAGGATGCTGCCAAGATGGAGGCATGCCTATTGAACATCTGCTGCATTAATAATAATTTGTTTTTTATTTTAATGTACGAATTTCCTACGCTGGAGAAACTTTTTTCTTGTTAATTTCTGCAATAAAATTTAAAACCAAAGCAGTTTTGAATAGAGAATGAAAAGACCTTTCAAATTAAGTATCACAAGCCCCTATTTCCAATTTGAAAATTTAGGAGTTGTAGCTGTCACCTCAAGGGGGTTGAATTTAGGGATGACATTTTTACGTCGCAAGATGTCATTTTAGAATTAGATATTGACGTATCTCAGGATTTTCAAAAAAATTCATAATAATGGAGCTACCATTTGGCTGTTCCACACTGTATAAAAATTCCGGTTTCATGTTTACATACCTGGTAAATGACCTGGTGTAGACTACCGTAAAATACTTTTTTTTGGTATGCAGGTGTTATCAAACCATTGAAAATGGGTTGCATCAACAAAGGTAATATTTTGCAAAAGAAATTTTTCTGCATGGTCAGTCCTAATCTAAAACTCAAATTAAATAATTTTTGAAGAACTTGTATTCTCGTCATTTTGAGAAATATTAACGTTCCATGTCGTAACATGAATCTTTACGATTCATGTCGTAAATAACTTAATAGTGGCGCCGCAGTGACAGAAATCCCCCTCCTAAAAAAGAATCGTATGTGCTAGATAACAAGGCGAACATGGGGTAGTTTAACCCAGTTCCCTATTTCCCCGCCGGTCATCATCATACATCAGGGGTAATAAATCAACATTTATGCTACGAAATTATGACGTCATGCCATTAAAATCAAGCCCTCAATTAAGTGCGGCGGCATATAGATTAGACATTAGACACTTGAGCTGAAAAAACTGTTGATGAAAGGAAAAATGTATGTAAATAATTTAGATATTATAAGAAATTTTTAATTTGCTTTTGAATAGAATGAATGCAAAATGGTCAACTAACGGGATACTATTAAAAAAATTCGTAGAATTATGGTCACGTTACCATCTTCTATATTTTGAAAATTTACTTTATTCGATCAAAAAATGTCGCCCATTATATAGGGTGGTTGATCTAAACCATTCATTAAAAGTATTAAAGCTTGTAGAAACGACTGATATTGAAAAATTGGATTTAAGCTAATAGGCCTATGACGATCTTGACGAAAATATTTTTAAGATGGCTACACTTACGGTTATATCGGAAGTGTAAGTCACCGCCGACTTCCTTATTTTAAAATTGTGCCTTTTTTATTATTTGCAAATTTAGATTCTACACGTTATTTCAGGTTGACTTTTTTGAGGTTTCCCTATATACAATCTTGCCGTTTTTGAGTTACTTCGGGTTTTTTTGAAATGTTGGTCATTAGCACCATAACATTTGAAATCATCTGTAGCTGTCATTTTAGAGAATAAACTATCGGTGTTGGCACTGTGGTTAGCAGAATCATTAGGCTCTGCAAAGATGCTTTTATTGCTCAATTGTCTACAGGGTATTTAAAATAGACCTTCCATGTAGCACAACTTCAAACCATCAAAACTCGATTTTCTTAATACAATGCCCCATATTTTACTACAAGTTTAATGTAGAATTAAATTCTGCGTCGATCTGTATTACCATTCCCTATGCCTATCTTTAACAGTTTTTTAGTTAAAGGTTATATTAAAGGTTTTTTTTAAATTTATTAAAAAAAATAAACACATGAAGAAGATTAGATAGACTAATTGTAAGTGGATTTGTATAAATCTGAGCAAAAACCACAAACAAAATTTCCATATAAGGGCCTGAACTTTTGGAAATCTGGTAATAAATTGTGAATTGTTTATTAACAATTCACAAATATTTTATTAAATATTCAACCAGCAATAAAATATAATAATGTTTAATTGATTTTTAATTTATTGTGATACTAAAAAAATCCAATCTTAATAATGTAATGTCAAAGTTTGAGGAATCATGTAAAATGATTTGAAAGTGTAATAAAAAATACAGTGCAGTTTTAATAGTGCAGATTTTATATCTCTATTTACTATGTACTTTTTAACTATTGTATAGATTTATGAAAAACGTATAGTGGGAAGCTGAACAAACATCAGAAATGATAATTATTGACGGATCGTAGTAGCAGGGTCCATTTTCGAATAATCAGTAAATGAGACCATTGATATTTGACCATTGAAAGATATAACTGGATCAAGCGGTAACTGTTTTGGGTTGGACTTTTTCCATATAAACCCTTTTTATTTTTATTGGAATGCCATTGGTATATCTTAAAAAAAAATTATATATACACCAGTTGAAAACGCTGTGGAAAATGTGTTATTAAACAAAATGTAAAAGCCTTCTAAAATACCCGCTCTATTCTTTCTCTTGCAGATAACTCAACTACTATCTACAAGAAAAAGAATAGAATATTAAATAATAATAAAATAAGAAAGCATATAATAAAAATATTCATTTTAAAGAAAAGTTTTGTATTAAATTTTATACACAGTACACGGTATGTTTCAACGAAATTCCATGGCCGTTATAATGTTTAACTTCCTCGACTCGCGAGAATTCGATTAAAAAAAACATTAAAGTTGGTTTATTAGAGGCAAAATAATAACCATCAAGACAACAAATATTTTGATAGCGCGTCGCTGTTTTGAACTCGTGAATTCAGTTTTGAAGCGGCGAAACTGCGTCAGCTGCGTTTGACGGGTTATATCGCGGGAACCAGTGAACGAAATTTACAGTTTGATTGAAAATTCGCAGACTTAATTAAATTGTTTATAAGCAAAACAATGGTTATAACTTTAAAAGACACCCTAAGCTTTCCTAATTAACAAACTTAAACGTAAAAAAATGGGTTGCTCAAGGTTTTTTGACGGCTCTATAAAGTTTAGAAAAAATTGCGATTTTTCGAAAAATTATTGTATAAAAACTATCAAACCGATTTGGATGAAATTTGGTGTGTTGTTGTATCATATCAAAAAGGTTTCTGAGCCACGATCTGAAGGTTGCATGCATAATTTAAGTAGCCGAAAAAAAACATGAAAAAACCTGTTTTTTTTTGTTTCAGTTATTGCTATTTTTGCAACATTATAAAGCATTTTTAATTTCTAACCTATCACACCTTGTGTAAATTTTAATACTAAAACTGTTTTTGCCTCAACTGTTCTCTAAAATGTTCTCGGCTATTCTAGAAGAAGAGATAAACAAATGGATATTTTAGAGGTTTTATACGTTTTATTTAATACATTTTCCACTACTTCTTTTTTTTTAAACTTTATATATCGAAATTACCATTTCTTATGATATTTCAGAGGCATTCCTATAAAAATTAGCGCTCATCTGGAAAAAGTCCAAACTGCTTCAAAACACATACCGCTTGGTCTAAACGTTCATTCACTGATTGTCATATGTACTTTTGTAGACATTAAGGGCAAAAACCTGACACTTAATGATTTATAAACTTTCAAAAGCATCTAACTGTCTACTGTTACATTTCTAATTAATTTTAAATTATCTATGTCTATCCTATGGTTGTTGTAAAAAGCGTGATGGGCAACACAAGATTTTTCTGTTCTGCCATATTTCAAATGAGCCATGTATTCTTTAAATCTAGTCAAAATAGATCTTTTTGTTTGCCCAATATACTTTTGGTCACAATCTTTACAACTTATTTCGTATATTCCTTTTCGTTATTGTCGATTTTGTCTTTGGGGTTACCCAAAATCGTCTGTAGTTTATTTTTAGAATTATAAACCAAATTGATAATAATATTTTTAAAAATTGTATCTAGTCCGCGGGTGAATTTAGGTTCACATGGTAACGAAGTAAATTTCGAATTGTCAGTATCTCTAAGAAAAGTCGTGGAATTGTACAGGGTTCTCTCAAATTTATGCTTCCTTATTAACTTATCTATTAAATGGACTGAGTCAACGTTGTTATTCTTAGCTATATTCTTAATTAATTGTTTCTCATGTTCAAACCTCTCTTTACTGAGGGGGACATTTAACAAACGGTGAATTAGAAAATTAAAACTTGCCATTTTATGTTGAAAAGGGTGGTGTGACTCGTTGGGAATATATCTAAGAGTCGCGGTTTTTTTCCTATATATAGGACCTGTACATCAAACTCTAACTTATTTTCACTATTTTTAATAACTAATACATCTAAAAATGATAGCTGTTCATTGTGTCCCACTTCATATGTAAATTTTATGGTAGGGAAACGGTTATTTAATTTGGCAACAAAATTATCTAAACTAATTGCTTTTGTATCAAATACCGCGAATATATCGTCCACATACCTGAACCAAACTCTAGGGAAATACTCGAATTTATCTTTTACTTCTGTCTCAAATTTACTCATAAAAAGATTTGCAATGAAAGTGACAAGGAGTTGCCCATTGCCGTTCCCTCATGTTGTTGAAAATATTCACCATTATATTGAAAACAATTTTGATTCATACAAATACTAGTAAGCCGAATGTATTCCTTAATAATTTTATCGTCTAAACCATTTAATTCGAGTAATTCCCTGAGGTAGTCCAAAGTTTGCGGGATTGGGGTACTTGGAAACAATGAGTATACATCAAACGAGACAAAAATTTCACCTTCTTGCAATTGGAAATGTTTGATATTGTCAATGAACTCACTAGAATTTTTAACTGAAAAACTTGTTTGTGCAATAGGCAAATTTTCGAACTCGTTCGTTAACCATTTTGACAAATTATAAGTTGGGGATCCTATCGCTGAGACAATTGATCTTACAGATTTTCCTGGTTTATGTATTTTTGGTAAACAATACAATTTAGGTATTACTGGATTTGACAATTGTAATTTTTGTCTCAGTGAAATAGTAATAAGGTTGTTACATTCTTTGAAAGATTTTTAACTTCCTTTGTCATTTTTGGCAAATGATTTTTTGACAATTTATTGTAAGGACCACTATTAATTAAGTTGTCGACTCTTTCGAAATAATCATTTTTGACTTTATTTATTATCAATTTTAATCTTGTCCTGAAGATGCCAACTTGGTTGGCGAAACGCGCGTCGAGAAAAGTGGAGTAGTTCGGCGTTTCGTGGAAAACGTCCAGTTTTTTTGTTTCTACGCCGAAGGTTCCAGTACCCACTCCAGGCTCTATAAAGTTTAGAAAAATTGCGATTTTTCGCAAAATTATTGTATGAAAAGTATCAAACCGATTTGGATGAAATTTGGTGTGTTGTTTTATCATATCAAAAAGGTTTCTGAGCCACGATCTGAACATTACAAAGCATTTTTTATTTCTAACCTATCTAACTTTGTGTAGGTAAATTTTAAGAATAAAACTGTTTTGTACCTCAACTTTTCTCTAAAATGTTCTCGGATATTCTAGAAGAATAGATAAACAGATGGATATTTTAGAGATTTTATACATTTTATTTGATACATTTTCCACTAACTTTTTTACATACCAAAATTACTATTTCTTTTCTTATGAAAGGATATGTATACCCATAAGTATGGTGAAATGCCCCCATTTTTTTAAATTTTCTTCGCATGATGAAAGTGTTACTTAGGGCTAATTATGAAAGGTCGACCGAATTTTAGGTCCAAAAAATTTTCCTCTCAGCTAGGTATGGAAAAAACCCTGTTTTTTTACGTTTTTATTTTTTTTCTCGGTTTTTAACTGTCGAAAAAATCTGAAAAAATTCATGAGTACAGAAAATATGACTAATTTTATGTAAAAAAAAAACTTTCAAACTCATTCAAGGTCATTATGACCTCTAAAAAAATTATTCAAACTTTAAAAAATCCCATATCTTTTAACCAAAAAAAAGCTTCAGGCTCAGATTTTTAATATGTTATATTTTTAACTGTTTTTTACTACCTCAAATTTTTTCAGATTTTTTTGAGTGGTGGGTCATGCCCAAAAGTGCGAAAAATCAATTTTTTGTCCGTGAAACGACTTAAAACGGCTTAAAATCATCATTTTATAGTGTCCTAATTTTTTTCTTGCACTAAAAAGGACTCAAATGACTTCAAACAATTAAAAAAATATAAAAACTGCTAGTTTCGATAAGTGGAATTTTTTTTTATTTTATTTTCTTATATTTTTAGTGAACATATTTTTTTTAATGAAAATTTTTACATAAAACTAATCATATTTTCTGTACTCATGATTTTTTTCAGATTTTTTTCGACAGTTAAAAACCGAGAAAAAAAATAAAACGTAAAAAACAGGGTTTTTTCCATACCTAGCTGAGAGGAAAACTTTTTTGGACCTAAAATTCGGTCTACCTTTCATAATTAGCCCTAAGAAACACTTTCATCATGCGAAGAAAATAAAAAAAGGGGGGGGCATTTCACCATACTTATGGGGGATACCCTTTCAGAGGCATTCCAATACGAATTAGTGCTCATATGGAAAAAGTCCAAACTGCTTCAAAACACATACCGCTTGGTCTAAACGTTAATTCCCTGATCGTCATATGTACTTTTGTAGACATTAAGGACGTTTTTTGTCTTTAGTTAAGTCTCACTTTTCCTATGCTTCGATTGGAGTGTTTGAGCCGGCGCACAGTGTTTCCTTTTCCCGATTTCTTGGCCAAAAAATGCTGAAATCGAAGATTGGCAATTCAATTTTTCATCATTGTAAAGTTGTAGAGGGGGCTTTGGTACGTTATAATCTCGAAGGACAGGTTCCTGGGTTTATTACCTGAGACAAGGGAACCATTTGAAAGTTGAGGTTCCTGCACCTACACGTATAACGCGCTTGCCGTTCTGCCGATATAGTTATATTGTGAAGTGATTATTTTTCGAACTAGTGAATTGTTTTTAAAAATTTCTTTTGGACGTTGTTCCTAAAGGTATGTAGATTACTTTTTAACGTTGAAATGATAAAGATTTGTTATTTTTAAGTAATGAATGTGTATTAGAATGTAGTCCGGTAAAAAACGCGTCTTTTCTGAGGTAGAAAAATATTCGGACAGACGTTTAGTGAAAACTTCCGCCGACTTCCGCCTCGAAATTGCATGGAGCATGAAGAGGAAGAAATAAGCTTTAAATAGAGACCAAATTTGGCTGCTGAGAGGTGCGGTAGCACATTTCAGAGCCGTTAGAGTTTGGCCGCGCGCGACCGAGGAATTTCGGCGCTAGACGCTTTAGAGAGTTGCGGCCGGCTAGGTATTAAGAAAAGGTTCATACCTGGCTTCTCTAATGCGCATTCTTTCGTGGAAAATAATTTTAAGGAGTAATCCCTAATACATTGTTTTCCTAATTTTTATGAATTGTAATTTAACATTGTGTTTCTTATTTTAGGAACACCATTAAACATGGCTCCAAGAAAAATAATTTCTTTATGAAGAAAAGAAATTTTTTTAATGATCTTCCGAGATTTTAAATCTCGGAAATGCCAAAGTCACCGATAAAGTAGAAGCAATTGGAAAAGCTATACATTCAAGGCTGAAGGCGCAGATTTATCCGATATGTCCTCAGACGATTGCGACTCGGAATATTCCGAAGAGCTCTGCTAGCTAGCAGTCACACTAGTTATTCATGTAGTTAAATTTAATCAATGTATTTTAGTTTATTGTACAATACAAATATATTATCCAAAGAAAAAGTGAGTATCGCTATTCCTGCACGAAATATCTTTTTTTTGTTATTTTTTTTAATCCACCATTTCGAATTTCGAAAATTCAATTTCATTGTTAAAATAATTCAGTCAATTCATAGTCAGCCATTTTGAATTTAAAAGAATTTCATGCATTATCGAAATCACCGACCTGAAAGACCCCTGTATACAAATTTTCAGCCCATTCCAATAACAAAAAAGTCTTTTTTGGCCACGAAATCGAGAAAAGGAAACACTGTGCGGCGCAACCGGCGACCTCGTGGCTGCCTTCTAAGAACTAGCGCGGTGCCCTCCTCAATAGAGGCGCCACGCCGTCCCGTCCTCACGGCATCGACGTTTCCATGTCACAATAAAAGTTTCTCGTCCGTCAGTGATATATTGCGACTTTGGTTTTTGTATAGGCAGTGCGGTCGTATCAGATCTAGATGACGATAAATTATACATTTTTCGGTAAACACTGTAAACAGTTTGTTTACAAGTAGGTTGGGCACAGAACATGTTATGGAAAAGATGACGTGGAGTCTTTGTTTTGCATAGAGAACAAAGTGTCGAAGGAAATCGCACAAGGAGAGTTCCGTGGCTAATTTAGACTGATGCCAATGATAGGACATACATTTTAATGTGTCGTTTTTTTGCCGATTTCATAATAGTCGTAATATTATTTATGTAATAATTTCCACGGTTTTTGTTTTCTGTCATAGGGAATTTGACCGTTATATAGAGACATCCAAAAAAACGTCATCAACCCTGGCTATGAACGAGAGAGATGGAAAAAGCGGTCATGTCTAAGCTTTTCGGTTATGTCAAACTTTTGACAAGTGACTGTCACAATTTGTAAAATAAACAATGGCTGTCATATGATGTGACAGTCTTGACAAGTAAATAAGGTTATAAATTCGATTAAGAATAGAAATACGTACTTTTTTTCTCGGCCAACTTTGATGACGTTTTTTTTGGATGTCTATATTACCATTAATTTGCAATATAGCGTACAATGTGTAACAGGATCACGGTACACCTCCTTTTTATTCTTTATTTTTTTTTTATATTTTTATATATTTACATATACATATTTTTATATATTTGAAATCTACCTAATTTTATTAATCAAATGATACATATGCAAGTAACGTTTCAAGTGTAATTTTTTTCTTCTAACTATTTTAATTTTTCCGTGAACCTTGAAATTACATACAAAAGAATTACAAAATAAATATATTTCACAGAAGAATTGCTGAAGTTTTTATTTGTTATTATTTGGTCAAAGCCGCCTTTGTTACAAAAAGTTATTAAACTTAAGAAATAAAATACGTAATACTTGAATTATGTTTTAACTGTAATATAGGTAGTATTTACAAGGCAATCGAAATAGTCATATGGATAGATACCTAATTATCAGACTTATAGACAAACGTGGTTTTAATCTTGAACGGCTGTCAAGTAAACATAAATATTTGTTCATCGGATGTAAACCTTATGTTTTATTGGTGATCAGTTTTTAATATACTTGGGTATACGTGGTTAAAATAACTGGTTTATGTTCAAAAAACCTTAATATATTTGAATACAGTGCAATTTAGCAGCAGAGCCTTTAGACCTACATTGTAATTAATTTGAAGGGTCATGACTTCCTAAAAAAATAAATTAGTTAGAAGAAATTACCACTGAAAATGTTTCTTAAGCAGGGCGCGATGTTGGGGTGTCGGGGCCGGGGGGCAATGAAGAAAGTGGAGGCCCCTTGAGGAAACAATATAATTTTCATTTGGACATTCTCGCATTTTGCCCTTTGGAATTAAAATAATTTGCGCTTGGAACCTTTTGCATTTTCCCCTTTGAAAGCTTGTATTTCATCTCGTACTTAGCTGTCATTTTGGCCCTTAACCGGTGTACATTTTACCCCGTATCCAATAAATAAACTTTGAAATTTGCGTCTATTGAATTTTGCTAGAGGTCTAAATTTTGTAGTTCCACCACTTAATAGATTTGACATAGGATGAAATATCCCTTGTTTGGATATATTTCATTACTCATTACTTTCTTAAAAATTAAATTTTTTTATCGTTATTAAATTTTTGAATCCAAGGTTGTGGAGGCCCTCAATGTGTGGGGGGCCCCGGGACTCCCGCCCCGGTTGAGCTTTCGACAGATTATTAAGCTGATGATTATGAGCTGTGTTAGTCTTAAATCTAAGTAGAGTTGCAAGTGTTTGCACTTTAAATCATAATGTTTCATGTTTTTCCATAGCTAACTAGATCCAACAAATAAATAGGAACTTTGGATTTTTAAATGGAACACCCTATATAATCTAAGAAGGAGGTATCGAAATAATTACGATTTTTTTTTCAAAATGTCAGTTTTTATTTTTTAATCTCAAAGGCTTCAAAACTTGTGCTCAAAAAATAATATTTACCCATGCTATTAATTACCGGATTATTTTCAGATTTTAAAAATATAAGACGATAATTTCAAATGGGAATATCGAGGTACGTATTTAAGGAAATCGTGCTTGTATAAATACGTTTTATAACCCTATTTTTCCAGATAAGAAAGGGTTATCATTCACGTGTATAATGCAGGCGTTGTGTATTTAAATTGTACCGTATTAATAAACATATCATCTAAGTATCCATTGTACAGTGAAAGCTTGTGCGATAACAATCGCTATTTGGAGACAAGCCAGCTAGAGAGAAACGACTTTTGTAAACAGCAAGTGATTTTTTAGTGATATTTTATTATTCTGTGCTCGCAACGTATTTATTTTTAAAATAAACGCTAATACGTTTAAACTTTTGCCTTAACTTAAAATAAACCACATATACCTACTATTAGTCATCGTGGCACCGAAAATAATACAGTCCAAAAAACTTCGAAAGGGATTTACTATTTTCGAAGTTATTTATGTTTCTTTGAAAACATTGAAATTTTACTTTCTTAGCGATATCTTTTCACACAATCGACATACCGCCTTCAACTTCGGCTTATTAGACGCAGAATATCACAAGATATAATCCTGTCAGAAGCAAAAAAAATCAATGCTGTAATACAAAAATTATCAGAATTTAAGCAAACTTCAAAAAGTGGATGTGTGATGACTTTCGTTGCTTACTGTATATCTCTAAATGAAGTAAATATGTATCTCCAAAATAAAATAAATTTTATGGAAAATATTCCATATTATACTTTGGTTAATAGGACATTAATGTGTCTGGCACGTATGTACAACGCTATACCTTATCGAAAAGTGTATTGAATTTTAAATGAGTCTATTCTTAATAGCTATTCACTTTTCGGCGTTGAATATCTTTTGGGGAGACTTAATTACGAGCCAAATAATAATATAAAAATAACCATTTTTATATATATATATGTCGCAAAAATAGGAATGTTTATCAACATTGGTCTATGACAAGGTGTTTTGGAGCAATCTTGTGTTTATTTAGTACTATTTCCAGCGTTATACATATGTATAATATAATTCTACAAACTAGATCAATTATTGGTAGAAATAAACGAAGGTTACGTGTACTTTTTCGTCAGTAAAGTGTGCTATTTAAATTGAACAATATATGCCTGTTGTGTAGAAAAAAAATAGTTAAAGACATTCTTAAATGATCACAAAATACGTATATGTATATGTGACAAAACGGTTTTGTTTCAAACCGAACAAACGAAATGATTATTAGACGTATTAAAAAATGTAATCAAACGTTTGTTTAAGAAAAACCCTTACCTAAAAAAATTGACATACAATTTTTCTGAAGATTAGTAGATTAAATTAAAAGCAAGTGAGTTATTGAAAATTGTTTCAAGCACGAAAAAACTATAGTTATGTTTATAAGCAATTACATAAATTAAATGTTATAAAATACGTTAGATATGCAAACAACGTCTCTAAGAATCTAGACCATAACGTTAGGAAATGAGAAATTCGATGACGAAAATATAAAAAGGTACAATACCACAAGAAACGGAAAACTGAAAAAGATTCGAACTTATAGGGAGATAGATCTCTAGATAATTCCTAGCTTACACCAGGTAAAAACAAAGAAATTGTCTCTTCTATAAATATAAATCTTTATCTAGATGCTATCTTTGCCGTTTTTCGACAAAAAATTGAATTGAATATAACATGGAAATCGAAAAATCGGCGATGCAAATCAGTTTTTTTCGTAATTCCTATATTTTGACTTGGATTCAGATTCTCATTTTTTTTTCAGACTGCCATGATATATATACCTACCTATATATGTATATCTTTTTTAGTTTGATTTATCACTAACACCAGTCAGGAAACTTGTGATCTTATAATTTTCAAATAAAACATTGGTGGCACAATTTTAAAATTTATTAAAAATATTTTGGAAAATTGCTGGTAACATATACATCAGGACTTAAAACCATCATAGTCAGTTGTAATACATGCATGAACCCTACACCTTAATGTAAGATGAACACCTTTGAAATTCTCTCTTCCTTGAAGGTTTTTCTCTTTCCTTTTTACCTCGATTTTTAGGTACAAAATATTTTCTAGTTACTCTGTCCATCTTTTGATCTACATATGTTTCATGAATATTTCATCTATTTGTTGATATGTAGATGGTACCGATGTCGATGTATAGTGTATGATAGGATTATAAGCTATTTTTAAGAGGGTTTAAAAAAATACCAATGGGAAAAATGAATGAAATCAGTCTCAAATATCTATGAAACCTGTTATTTTTTGTGCGACATCTTGATAAGGACCGCCATTTTGAGGTTATGTTTGATAATATCTGCAAAACACCAGACGATATTAAAAACTACAGTTCGACAAAACTTTTGATACTCGGCAAAGTATTTTTTTTCGCAAAAATGAAATGGGCATGGGGTGGCTGATTTGAAAAAGGATGGCCCATGCGTATATACTAAGGCTTTTTTTTGAGAATCCTGAATCCGTGGTCAAAAAGAAGACGAATACTCATCGCAAGTGTTCATTTTTCTGAATATATCCCGACATTCAATTGTTTCTCTAAAACGGAAATTTCTAAAAGAAATATTAGCTGTAAAATAACAACTCAAACACCCTGTATGTATTTTCAAATTATGTTCTTACGCAGAATATGATTGCGACGAATTCAATATTAAACCTGACGAGTACGCCACTGCAATATTGTTTCGTTGACTGCGACACCCGGCTGGCACTGCAGCAACTCAGATATACAGAAACCGGCAATTAAAATAATATCAGAAGTGATTCGATTGACATAACCGCATCACGTACTGTCAGTTTAGTCGAATACGTTCATCAAAATGTTAACGATAACAATAAAATAAACTGCAAAAGGAAGAATTCACATCGTCGGGATCAATAACAATAACTAGACGTACGTGCGGCATCGAGGCTACTTTTAATGTTTAAAAACCACCCGTGGGCATAATGAAATCGATATAATTATTATAAAAGCTCGTAGTTTATAGAATCAATAATTTAACTTTTGTTAAGTATCTCCTACTCGGAATCGATAGCATAATAATATTAAATTTTCTACTGTACATATAAATAGTCTATTCATGACCAAATTGTTCCTGGAACCAAGGGAGTTGTATGGGCAGATCGATGGCAAACGGCGAAAAAAAAATTGTATTGGTGTAGGTTGCGACTTGTACGAAAATTTGATTATGCTGAATTAAAATAATCAATAGGATAGGCACAATGTTCAGGTGGTAGTAGTCGGTTTTAGAAAAGATAACTAGTACGAACTAATGGTTTGTAGGTGGGTATGTAAATAAAAAAAAGTTCTCGTAAAATATTGTTTCATTGTTAGGCATTGTGAATTATTGCGAGGTGGACGTGTTTTTTTTCAAGCGAGTTTATTGAATGGAAAGTTGTTCTGTTTGGTTCTGTGGAGGTTGAATTGCGGTAAACTTTCGGTGACATTTCGGGGAGGTGGGGAGGTCGTTAATAGAAGCGTTACGTTTCTGATTTCCCTTTACCTTGGACGGCCGCGTCACCTCCGGTCCATCCGCATTAGGTCCACATTTAGAGGGTGAGAACTCGCGTGCACCGTCTCTCTAGAACACTGGTATTTGGTCGGGGCGGCCGAGGAAAACTAGGAAGCCGCGCTCTCGAGGAAAACTAGTCGGCGTCGCGGAAAGCAGCGCTCGCGCACCGGTCCAAACGGCACACTCGAAACTGTCCGGTCCGAACCACCGACGACCACGGCGCCGAGAGGTGCGACTATTTTCGTCGCGGTTGCCTCTCCGAGGAGCCTACGGCGTGTACAGGAGGCTATTTTTCGACAGACGGACGGTCACCAGGTGAGAATCGGACGCACCTTGCGAGGCGAGTGTCGCAGTTCGGTGGCGGTTCGGTAAAGGCCACTAAAGGCCACCACATACATGCATTGTTTTATTTGGCCCGTCTTAATAGCGCGGGAGATAGTGGCATATTTGATGTCTTCCTTTGACCAAGGCTACAAATGCATTTTTTTCGATAATACGTTGCTCATATTTGAATTAACCGTCAGTCTTCCGTTGCCTAGGCTCGTATATTAATGCATTAGGGGTGTGCAACTAAAAAAAGTTAAGTGATACTCGACCATTTTTTTCCGCGAAAATTTGATAAAAATGTACGAGGTGTGGTTATTAAATAACCGAAGCGCTGTCATAACACTTTTTGTCGTCACCAATTGAGGAGCTTGCTGCAAGAACAAGGCAGCTCCATTTTCAACGCGTGACGAGGTTAACTGTTTATAATTTCGATAAAAATTTTAGGCGTTATTTAACGCAAATTCCACACATCTCAGTGCATGGAGGATACATCCTGACATATGCTGAGCTGCGTCGAATTTGCGTTACATAACGTCTAATATTTTTATCGAAATTATAAGCAGCTAACCTCGTCACGCGTTTAAAATGGAGCTGCCTTGTTCTTGCAGCAAGCTCCTCAATTACAGTAGCAACTTTTTCACCTTCAATGTATAATCTTGGCGATCTCTACACCGCTCCATACGACTTTTACATTGTTGAAAGCAGTGCTGGAAGTCCGCTTCTGTCAGCTGGTTCATAACCTCCGTCGCTTTTGCTTTAACCACTGCACAATTTCGAATCTTGTCCCCTTCAGTGTCACCGTCACACCAAGCCAGGATCAGTGTCAATGTTGTTTAGAATGTCAGCGCAAATGTTTATTCTTGATTCCTTTTGCTCGGGAGTGAGGAGTTTTGGCATCAACTCTTTGTTGACATTGGTGTCATTGTTATATTGCTAGTTGTTGAAAATAATTTTTGGCCAATTATCAAACCCCTAACTTCATTCGTTTTTGGAAAATGGGAGTTGAAACCCCTAACTTCAGAATTATTTTTCTATGAAACTATGATAGATATTTGAATGAAACCAAAACGACATGAAAGCTCCTAATTAGCTTTACATTACATTTTTTTTTAATTTTCGAAATAATTATAAGGCTGCAAAAAAATTTTGAAAAAATAGGGGTGGTTTTTAGTGGCTATTTCTTGAGGTCCATCGACCAAAACAAACACGTATAATCAGTACGTACCCAACTATAATACGTAACATTTACATCGATGTGTGATGGGTGGAACATATAAAAAAAAATCTATGTAAGCGGGTACATAGTATATTGTAGCTAAACCAATAAAAGTCACTTAAATTACAATTAAAACAGCATTTTTCATAAAATATTAATATATTTTATTTTCTATATAAAAATATTGAAATAATTTAATCTACGTCACTATTTTCTTCTATAGTTGTAGTAATATTTGTAACATCAAATATATGTGTTAATATTTCAGCGGGCTTGATTATTTACGAATTCGTAATGGCCATGTGACCAAACGATTCGTAATGGCCATGTGACAAATAATAAATGATTGATGCTACATGTGAGCAACAACCTATAGTCCTATTTCCATTAGCACAATAATTTATTATTTGTCACATGGCCGTTACGAATCGAAAATCATCAAGAGAGCAAGAGAAGAAAAATCCAAACGTAAATTAAAAAAGGTATCTTGAGTGTAATTCTGAATATTTCTGCATATCTCTTTTGTAGGCGTAAATTAAATTGTTGTATACAATCTCATTTCGGCTCTGTGGTTCCCTAAAAAAAAAAAAAGATTTACTAATATAACAGCTGAAATTCAGTGTTCTCTTTGGTATTTAGAACTCTTTCGTATTATTTAGTTTTTGGTCGAAATTTTGGTCTTTCATTAACGGACGTACTTGTGGTCTGATGAATATCCTTTCTTTTAATTTTTCTCCACTTCGAAAATCTACTTAAAATGTACAAAAAAAAAACCTTCACCGTTTTTATCCAATGCCTTCACAAAATTCCTCATTAAACCGGGCTTAATATGCAGTAGAATGATTCTCCCATTTTTGTCCAGTCTTTTACTTTATCAAGTAGTATTTGCCAGTAGCATACAGAGAAAATTCCTTAACCTTAACTATTGACGAGTATTTCAAACACGTGACGTGACGGAAATATTATTTGGTGTTCAGTTCATAACTTTCTAACGAGTCAAAGGGAGTTTCAAAATTGATATTTTTAGATAAGGACAGAGAAAAAAAGAACAGATTCAAATCGAAAGATCGAGGGGGGAATATGGTCCGCGTTATCAAACTAATTATACGATCTTCGAAAAATTCGCCTACATAAATTGTTTCCCTAGTAGTATGCGCACGAGCTCCATATATAACCTTCTTGCAATTCGTTGTCATGCAATATTGGTACTTTGTATTTGAATTTGTTAAAATAATATTTGCAACACTGCTATAATTTGAGATTTGGCCTTTATATCGTGAATATTCTATGTTCTATGTAAGGTATGGTAATGAATTGTATTTATGTATATCCAAATATAAATACAATTCATTACCATAGGTCCAAACCTATGAGGTCGTTAAGGAACAAATCGAAACTAAATCATGGACTGCATGTTATAAAAATATCATATGTACAATAATTTATTTTTTATAAACTTCTCCATTTATTTAGGATGATTCTTTGGAGTAGTATGTTATACAAAACCAAAATTTTAATCCAATCCGTAAAACAGGGATGATAAATAGTATAATTTAATAGTTAATACGTTGTCTGTTTGATATTAATTAGATTAATTAATTAATTAAAATACTGTATTGTTTTTGTTTGCGTATTATGTTATTATAGGAATTGTATTAAGTGGCAAATGCAAACGATACATGAGATAAGATAAGCTTCAGTATATTCATTCGTACTATTAAATAAATTGCATTTTTGATTGAAAGGTGTCCAGAAATTCCTAATTAATATTGACAGTTTGATGATATTATCAAATAAGAGAAATATGGGAAATTCACAAAAAAACTTGTTATTCGTTTATTGTATTCAAATAATTATTGTGTTTGGTTGTCGGTTCCTTTTTTTTCCATAAAACGTTTTGAATAATTTTTACATACATAAAGTTATTATTAGTACTTTCTATTTAAAAAAAAAAAAAACATATGCACGTCTCATATTCACGAAAATTAATAGAAATTTAATATACACACAGTATAATTTAAAAAGGTATAGCAGGATAAGTAGAGTATCTGCTGGCTCCGGATAAATTAAGTCGATAGTAAGTCGAGATTAAATTTTCTAAAAGATTATACAAAAAACATATGGGAGTTATGGGGTTCAAAAGAAATATATTAAAAAGATTTTCTCGAGAACTGGTGAACCGATTTTAACTAATAAAAAAATATGTTATCAGAATCGATGGGACAATGTCAGAAAAAAAATATTCTCTATGCTAGGAAGTGCTGAGTCTGCTACAGTTTTTTTTTATTGTAGGTGCATACTACTAGTAATAAACACCTACATATAGTAGACCAACAATTTTTTTTGTGGTAAAAATTAAGTTTAAGTGATTCTAGATAATATTCAGCTGTCTTGACGTTATTCCATGGCAAGCTTGACTCGTTTAGCGGCTCTCAATTTAAATATTTGGCTCAATTTTGAGATCGCATAGAAAGAAGCACCTTGTATATTTTAAGTAAAAAAATCGCTAAATGGTTTTCTTGAATTTTGGGGGTTTAAAAAAATTCGTAGTAGGCCATGAGGAAGAATCTTAAAAGCGACGGTAGGGTAGAAGCAGTTTTCAATGACCTTTAAACAAAAGTTTAATTTATTATCTAGAAAAATGAGGATTTTATGGATTTTTACATATGTAAAAGTAGACACCCTGTACACAGGGTATTATTTAATCAATCAAATGGTCATTAAAATATTTTTCATCAAAACATCTAAATATAAACTACTGTAAACAATTAAGGGAGCAAGAAAAAATTGTGGATTTTTTTAGTGATTTTTGAAGGGCTGTATTTATGTGAAAAATGGTCGTAGTGAGATGATAAAAAAAGCATTTTAAAGCTCCAAGATTCTAGTTTTCAAATCTCTTTTTTGGAAAGTTTTTAGGAGGGACAGTTATCGAGCAATTATAAGGAATAACACCAAACAATTTTTTGCGTTTTCTTTCTCGGTCCACGGGCTTGGAAATTTTTTTTACAGTGAAACCATGGTATAGACCTGATATCCTGTTTATTCAGCAATGTCCTTTTTTAAATCTTTCTCTACGTTAGTTTGTCCCGGAGATATCCGACTTGAAATCGGATGAATGCAAAATGATCCTTTTGGCTTTAACCATCGATACCTCAGCAACTAGTCATCGGACAGAAAATTGAATGGAATGGAATTGAATTTCAGAGTCTGGAATAAATTACCTACAAGGCCATGTCGTCTTTTTGAAAAAAATTTTCTTTCATCCTCAATATTAACTTGAAAAAAGTCGACCGCATCTTTGCGAATATTGATGGGGAGTCTAATGTTGGTACGAATTTCTATACCTCAATGTACCCCCAATAGCCCTG
Organism: Aromia moschata; assembly: GCA_029963805.1. Classification (NCBI taxonomy): domain Eukaryota; kingdom Metazoa; phylum Arthropoda; class Insecta; order Coleoptera; family Cerambycidae; genus Aromia; species Aromia moschata. Next base: position 2,202,653 of record JAPWTK010000004.1, read on the forward strand.
CAAATCCGCAGATCGATCTATCGAATTGTTTCCCCAGACCGTTTTATCAAAATTTCAGAAAAAAATAAAGGAGCAAAATGTACGTTTCTGAGCACCCTGTAACTGATGTAAAAATAGAAAAATAATTTTTTTTCCACTTTTTCGCAATTGGGCATCTTTTACCCATTGAATTTGAAAAAAGAAAAATTTTTTTTTCAATTTTTGAATTTTTTTTTATTTTTGAAAAATTTTTGGAAAATTTACTTTTTTCAATTTTTATCAAATTAAGAAAGAATATTCTAAAGAATCACACACGCACGCACGCACGCACGCACGCACGGGTAAAAGATGCTCAATTGTGAAAAAAGTGGAAAAAAAATATTTTCTATTTTTACGCCAATTACAGGGTCCTCAGAAACGTAAATTTTGCTCCTTTAATTTTTCCTGAAATTTTGATCAAACGGTCTAGGGAAACCATTCGATAGATCGATCTGCCGATTTGCAGGACTATTGGGGGTACATTGAGGTATAAAAATTCGTACAAACATTAGACTCCCCATCAATATTCGCAAAGATGCGGTCGACTTAGCAAAACAAGTGAAAAAAGTCACTTTTTTTCACTTTTTTCCGGTTATTGGGGATGAAATTTTTTTTTCAAAAAAGACGACAGCCTTGTAGGAAATTATTCCAGCTTCTGAAACTGTCATTCAATTTTCTGTCCGATGACTAGTTGTTGAGATATCGATGGTTAAAGCCAAAAGTATCCTTTTGCATTCAAAGTCGGGTATCTCCGGGACAAATTAACGTAGAGAAAAATTTAAAAAAGGAAATTGAAGCTGAATAAACAGGCTATCAGGTTTATACCATGGTTTCACTGTGAAATTTTTTTCCAAGCCCGTGGATCGAGAAAGAAAACGCAAAGAATTTGCATTTTTTTTTTCGTGTTATTCCTTAGAATTGCTCGATAACTGTCGCTCCTAAAAATTTTCGGCCAAGAGATCTGAAAACTAGAATCTTGGAGCTTCAAAATTATTTTTTTATCATCTCGATACGACCATATTTCACATAAATACAGCTCTTCAAAAATCACTAAAAAAATTTACAATATTTTTTTGCTCCCTTAATTGTTTGCAGTAGTTTAGTTACTATATGTAAATAATTAACGTATTTGTAATAGGTAATATTTTTTTCTATTTTTGAAATTAACTTTTATTTTGTATTTAAAAATCTATTTAAAAATCTCAAATATGACCTCTAATTCCTAGTCAAAATGTAAAAACGCCGCCCCGTAGGTGCACTTTATTTCATTTCCAGCGAAACAATCCTTGGTGTCACTTCGCGGTGGTTTCCCTACGTTAACGTAGTACACAAACAAACGTTTCTGTTTTATTTGGCTCTGTAGAAAGTTACTGCTACGTTATTTTTCTCCTGCCCGAACGTGGGATTAGGAAATATGTGCCGGATCAGTGGGAATAAAACTGTTAATAAACAAAGACGGGTAGTAAAAATAGAAATGCTAAGAGCACCGCCATACCTACTCATAAACATTTAGTTTATTAAATAATTATTATATTAAATAATTATTATAATAATAATTATGTAAAGTCCGGACTTGGAGGATGACGTGGACTCATCATGCCATGTCTTCACAATGCGAGTTCAAATGCACCGCAAAAAACGCACACAATTAAATCTAAGTATAAAAATGTATGTAAATTGTAGCGATTATGCCTCAATTTTTCGTTGAGTAGTTTAATATTTCCTCAATAGGTAGTGTCTATTTAAGCTACAATGTTTACTTGTCAAAAAACATAAATTGCATAACATTTTTGATTTGGTTCGCCGTCATATACTTGCTTTTTTAATTCGGTCAACTAAATTATTTAAAATAGTCAATCCCATTTTAGTCCATAGTTGTTCACCACCCAAGCAGGGGGGACAAAAACAGAGCATTTTTTATATTACAAATTCAAATCCATGCATTTTTTTTCTTTACTATCTCAACTGAGCTTTCTATTGACTGATCTTTCTTAATTTTCTTCAAGGCACTATCTGCACAATAGTTAAGTCTGGAATAGATCTCCCAAGCCTTGTCGTTTCAGCTTTGTCTGACAAACACACTGAGGCACACGCCGATCAGCGATACTCTTTGCACCGCGGCGGAACGAGAACTAGCTGAAATATGTGGCGTGGTTTTAAATAGCACGAGCCGCGCAGAAATCGTTACACACGAAATGACAACGTATAAATGACTGAAACTTATGTCATAAAAACAGCAATGACTAAGCTACATAAATCCAAAATGGCGAGCAAATTGGATGCGTTGAAGTACGTTTTTTTTAATGCAACCAACTTCATAGCCGAGTTTCTACTTGCGAACCTATTATTTACTTATTTTATAGAACTATTTCTTATTTTATTCTATTATTTTGTTCTATTACTTATTTTATAGAACTATTTCGTTTTAATTCATGTAAATAATATCAGCTTGTTTTTAAAAATAATTTTTTACATATAATTTTTTACACTCAGTGTACTTCAACACTGCTAAATTGATGCTCAATTATCGACTAGAAAACCAGCAGTTACTTGCCATACGTTATTTTATATTATGTGATATAAACTGGCTCTCCGTTAAAAGATAAAAATTGTAGTCGATTAGCAGCAGCCGGTGGAAATGGAATTAGCTACATTCAGCAGTGATTTATGAAAAAGGTAAGCGTACAAGTCGCTTAATGAAGAAGGTCAGCAAATTGGTAAAATAAAAATGTATGATGCCACTGATGCTCGTAAATAATGAAATGTCTTCAAAAGAGTTTAAAAGTTCTCCCAATAATGTTCTAACGTGTTATTAGATGAGAGCCAAAGAATATATATTGGTTGAAAACAAAAATGTCTGTAATATGCAATATCTACAGTTTATTAAACGTAAGAAATCCAAATCTCACAACTAATTACTAGTGATCTGTCGTTTCCATTACAATTTTTTAGTCATCGTTCTCAACCTATAACACTATAGGATTTCCTAACGCAGAGCATAGTAAATAAATAAACATAAAACATTTAGTTTAGTGTTTAATTAATAAAGATTGAAGAAACAACTCTTATACTAAGTATTCAAAATGTGCTCCATCTACTTCCTGAGTAAAAAATTCCTATTGTTAAGCTTTTGTCGTACTCGTTCAAATGTGTCAGCGGAAATTCATAGATTCTCCAACAATTCGTTGTTTTAAAACGTCAATACTGACAGGTTCTGTAGCGTAAACCTTAGATTTAATTGTAATGTAGGATTAGTCACCTGTTTCCTTGTAACTGTAGTTGACTAGTGGGATGAGGTCAATTGTTTCCAAAAAAAAAAACTAATTTTCATTTAGTCGACGTTTCGCAAAATTTATTTGCATCCTCAGGACTAATTGAATTAGCTTTTTATTATCGTTGGTAAAAATAAATATCAATGAAACAATGATACTCTCTATAAATAATAAGGTACAACGTACTGTCACACAGACGTGCATCGGCTATCTAGCTATGCTATAGATAGCCGATAGCTAGATAGCCGATGCACGTCTGTGTGACAGTACGTTGTACCTTATTATTTATAGAGAGTATCAATGTTTCATTCATACTTATTTTTACCAACGATAATAAAAAGCTAATTCAATTAGTCCTGAGGATGCAAATAAATTTTGCGAAACGTCGACTAAGTGAAAATTAGTTTTTTTTTTTTGGAAACAATTGACCTCATCTCACTAGTCAACTACACTTAGATTTAATATACCCCTACAGAAAGAAAACTAAAGATGCGAGATCCAGTGACCGAGATGTCCATTCAATCGAACGGTAAAACTTTCGCATTGCCCAACCCTCCGATCTTGATAAGATATATATCATTCAAAAGGGTTTTCAAAATGCTGTCGAATGGTACTAGTCCCAAAGTGCCGAAACGCAAGGTTCAAAAGTTACAGCCGTTCAAAGTTGAAAAATGCCATAAAACCTATCCAAACCTAAATTATAAATTATAATCTATAAGCTATGAAACCACTCAACATAACCTAACCTAACCTAACCTAAAATAAATGAAAACAAATAAAAAATTAAAGAGAAAAAGAATTTAAAAATTACATTAATCACAATTAATCACACTTATAAACTCACCGAAGAGTAATCGTCCTCCATCGTTGTCGAAATTTGAGCAAAATTGACTCAAAAAACTATTTAATCACATAATCCTTACTTATGTAACACTTAATCGTAACGTAACACTTAATCACGTAATTCAAGATCAAAACAATGAAATTGGGGTTTTTTGATCAATTGCATAAAAAATTTTTATTAAAAAGTTCGCAGCTTATTTTGCATTGACTTCAATGTATTTCGGGGTGAGAACTTTTCGAATATTTAGTGGGCCATAACTTTTTAACCCTTTACTTCAGCACTTTGGGACTAGTGCCAATCGACAGCAAATTAAAAACGCTTTCAAATGATATATCCCTTATCAAGATCGGAGTGTTGGGCAAAGCGAAAGTCTTTCCCACCATTTTGTTGGAACGTCATTTCCAAGTTACTAAATTCATTTGAATCGTCTTCCAAAATTTCAAGAACCAACGACAATTGCGTTTTGTAACATCTCCAGATACATTTCAGCGGTCAAAATATAGGCTCAATTATGTGGTTTCTCAAAATCTCTACCCAGACCTTTGCTGGAAACTGTGTATATTTTTCTCGAAACATGTGAGAATTTATGTCACTCCAATACCTCACATTTTGACCGTTAACATTTCCATTGAGGTAGTTATCTGGCAGTTTGCCAATTTTAGTGGATTTATTTTCACAGTATTTCAATCTTCGGTCACGGTCATCATCTGAAAGTTGATGCATAATTTGTAATTTGTATGAGTATTTTTTTTATCATCACCCTGTGTACTGTACTTTGACCGACTTCACAGGTAGATGCGACTTTTGGGCTCTGAAAGAAGTGGGGTTTAATACCATTTCTGCAACTATATAATTTTTTTTGTCATTAGAAGTTCGGCAATATTAACGCTAACTGTTGTTTCAAACTTATGAAGCTCCTTCAAATAAGTCCTCAATATAAGGCGATCGGGGTACCTCTCATTAAAAATGCTTTCCGCTTCATGCAAATTGTTTTCACTTTCACCATATTCATGCACCACGCGTTTTAATATACCTGCTACGTTGTCAGCTAGAGCACCAGATAAACCACCTAAATAATTTTATTTTGCTTATTTAACGTCTCGTTAAACAATAATGAAACTAAAAATTCAAGTAATAAACTTTAAAAACGTAGCGTAAACGAAATTACAGAATTAAAAAAACGTCAACTTTTTTTACAACTTTCCGTAGGCGGCCCTAAGAATCTGTAATGATTGAACGCTCAACTTCAATTTTAATGTTTATTTGTTTAATTCATCAAAAGTACCCTAAACCTAAACAAAATTAGTATGACCGAATAGGTCTTTTAATACGTTCTAAACGAGGTGTCACTTGCTATAGGGTCCCTGTTACCACTGGTGGAGAGGCTACCATCCGATTATTATCACTCTCCAAATTTCATTAGTTTAAGTATAATCGTTCAAAAGATACGATGTACTTTTGACTAGTACTGTATACTATAAATCCATAACAAATATGTACATATTTTGAAATGTTTGTAAGATATCGAATATGTTTATAACATGTAATATATTGTTACAGAATTGTGGTACGGTAACAATGTTATTATCCATTACTATAATTTGAATTACTTTTTTAGTACACTCTAATTTTGAATGCACAAAACTATTATTTCGTAAAATAATAGTATTATTTAGTTTTTCTTTATACCTTTAAACCTCCAATTTCTATTTAAATTGTATGAAAATCTATCGGTGTCTTGCTATGACATAAACTGTTATAAACAGCAAGTTATCTAAAAGAAATCTAAAGTTGCCACTAGGTACTACAAAAATAATTATTGCTAAGGAGTTAAGTATTTCATCCTCAGAAATATTTGCTTTGTTCATTTATGAATGTGATGAGTGTATGTGAATTAAAATACTTTATTAGAATGCAATGCCGGGTTTTATTAATCCAAATGATCAAATATTATAGGCAGGTATATTTTTATATAAGGAAATGTGTTTTGTTGATATATTCAGCAGTGTCGAAGTTGGCAACGATGCTCGTATGATCTCCGTTAACAAGAACGATGTCTGGAGTTTGACTGCAATACTGAAAATAAAACACAATTAGAATAGTGCAAAAAAATCTAATAGATCGAATATGTCAACTGATTAATTGATGAGAATAAAAAAGATGACATAAAAGTGACCCCTTTATGCCAGCTCTTTTCTTATAATTTAACATGATCTTCGATTACTCTTACCGTTGTTAACCCACAGCTATCGTACTTGCTGGAATCGTTAGTCCTGATGAGGTGTGCCGTGCCGGAGACCAAAACGTCGTTAGGTCGAAAACCGGTCACTTCCTTTACCCGATGCTTCAAAACTTCCAGACCAGCCTCCAGTAGATTTTTCTGTTTTTCGTTGTCCTCGTAGTTCTCCAAGGCCAGCTTAACGCGAGATTCCCAGTTAGGTGCGTCCTTTAGTCCTTTGAGCACCTAGATAAAACAGGATATTCAGTTTTTGATATTTAATTTTACCATTAATGCTCACCTTTATATCGTTAATTTTGAGAACTGTAGTCAGCAGACTTATTTCCGCTTCTGCGGTGTCGTCTCCCACAGGCTTAAGAATCGCTTGGAGAGTATTAGGTGCGCTATCGATAAAGAACAGATGGATACTAGCTTTTAAATCATGCAACAGCCTTGCTATCTCGATGGCCAGAGGTCCTCCCCAAGAAATTGCTATGATATTGTAAGGCCCCTTTGGATAGATGGCTCGCATTTTCTGAAACAGGAACGCTTAGCAGAAAATCTTAGCTGGTTCAAACAAAATACCTTCACGTAAACAGCTGCTAGGTCTTTAAGCGACCACTTAGTGGATGGCAAGAGGACGCGGAACGTGGGATACAGCAAGTTCATGGCCAGCTCGTCCAGTTGCTTTTCACCGGATATACCAGGAACGACGAAGATTGGGGCCAATTCTCTGATTTCTCTTGGACCCTCCGTGACGATCTGAATCATTTCGGGTTCGTTGGGCGAGTATTTCTGATCCTTTATTATATCCGCAGGGGTTGGAAGGAGAAGGCCTAAGTCTGTAGCAAAGTAAAAGTTAGCTTGAAAATTGTGGTTTAATATACCACCATTGTGATATACATGCACTCTATAAAATATGTCATAGGTCATTGATTCTACTTTGTAAATGTTGGTTAAGCCAAAGTAGGTCCTACGAGAAGTTGGTTATACACAAGTGTTATAATTCTTTTCCGACCAGCAAATATGAGCATAGTATTTTCCTTATATGCCACCTCTTGGTTTACAGCTACATACATTCATTATTCTTTGACGATACCCGGGATAGGGTTATCAACGTTAACACCAATTTTGTCTTTGTTAATTGGTCCCTGAATTAATTTGTTCACTGTTTATTTTTGAGGATTCTTGGATTCATCAAGTGTAAACGGTTTTGATGGAGTGGCATAGGGGAACAATAGAGACCTGAATGACAAGTAATTTAGAACAAGGGAGTATTCAGAATAATTTTGGTACACCCACTAAAAGTTTTCTTGGGTAGAGTGATAGTTATTAAAGACTATGCAGAGTATTAGAAGCAGTTTTTCTATGAACTAACCAAGATACCATTTTAAAGTGAGCTAAATGATCAGACAAAATGGTACTGACATTTCTCGTTTCAATAGATTTGCATATTTTCACAGAAGAAAATAAGTAGTTATTAGGATTTTTAAAATTCAAGATTCTTAACCAAAACTACACAAAAATGGAATAAGAAACTGTAAAATGAAGCATTGTGGACCAATGTATCAACGAATACCCGTCACCATCAAATTTGACCTTGACGATGTCCTTCAAGGCTATTTGAAGGTCAAATCGATTTTTTAAATAGGGACCCCTATTTTTGACAAGGGATTCAGAAAGAGCACAACATTTTACGTAGGAAAATGCTCTTGCGGTCGGTATTTTTTATGACCTTTAGAGGTCATTTCAAAGTCAAAATCGAAATAACCCGAAATTTAAAGGTAAAAATCCATAGAAATCGTTGGTTTCATAAGAAAACATTAAACGATGCCTTTTTTATTTGTCATTGACTTTGACCTTGAATGTCAATGTCAAACCAAATTGAAACCAGGCAGGCTGAAGGTCTATGTTTCCAACTCTCATCTCCAAAACTGCAAACTTTAAAAAAAAAAAGAACAAGAGAGAAAGACTGACTGCTGTTTACAGACATCAATAGCAACGGTTAGTCAAAATTGTTGTGTTTTTTTGACCGAACGATGTTTGCATGTACTTGGAGATTCAGCTGGTTCATGGAATCTGTTTGCAACTATTGTAAACAAAGTATGCGCAAACAAACGTAAGAGCACATTCCTACGTAAAATTGTGTGCTCTTTCTGAATCCGTTGTCAAAAATAGGGGTTCTCATTAAAAAAATCGATTTGACCTTCAAATAACCTTGAAGGACATCGGCAAGGTCAAATTTGAGGTCACCGAACGATGGCCCCCTTCAAACCCTACAACTTTTGTAAAAGGTCATTTTTCGATTTGTGGCTTTCCCAACGAAATATTGAGCTGGAAATATTAAAATGGGACACGGTGTATTTCAAAGCTAATGGTTTTGAACTTACTTTTGAACAAACCCTGGCTGTTCTCTTGCTTGGCATCGCTGTCCTTATCGCTCTTCACCAGAACGTTCTTCGCCTTGTAGCTTAACACGCTGTCTAGCGCGGAAATGGCGTCTTTAATGTCCATCTCCTTAGCCCACTGGATGTTATACGTGCAGAAACCGGCTTCACCTCTTGCGTGACAAATGCCTGCAGCCGAATTGATAAAATTGACGAACAGTGCCTTTGGCGCTGTGGTCCTCAATACGTTGTCAATATACTGCACGGATTTGATGTCGCTGCTTTTTGATACAGAGGCTTTGTTGGGCAGAACGAATACGGCATGAATGGGACCTAGGATGTACACCTCGGAAAGCAGTTCGGCGGCGCCCTCTTTGGTGTGCGCCTTATTTGGAGCCGTGATAATTTCCACGTCGTAGTAGCTTTGAAGTAGAGACAGCCTGCGATTGAGGTGGTTCTGCTGGGGTCTGGATTCGGATGCTACCACGATTTTTCTCGCCCCACGTAGCACTAACCATTCCGTGAGGTCGGTCCAGCTCTCAGCGATACCACCTAAAACATTTAATGGTGACAATAAAATCTTGATGTTTCAGAATATTTTAGGCCTATTCAAGCAATACAGTTTCCTAATTAGAGAAATGCAATCGATGTTAACTATGATACTAATAGAATCAATTAAAACAATATACCTAAAAGTAAATCAATATACACCAATGGAAAAAATTAAAGGGTCAAAAAATGTTTTCTCAATTTTTAGTGATTTTTCAGAATGTTGTATGTCAGTGAAAAATGGTCTTATTGAGGTCTAAAAAAAAGCATTTTGAAGCTTCAAGTTTTTAGTTTTGAGATATTTTGGCAAACAAATTTTTAGCGCTACATGTTTCGTGCAATTTTAGGAAGTAGTGTGAGAAGAAAATTTTGCTTTTTTTCAAGCCCACGAGCTTGAAAAATTTTTTTCTAACTTAGCCATAGTATGGACCGGGTATCTTGTTTATTCGGCTTCAATTTGCTTTTTTTAAAGCTCGATACGACTATTTGTTGCTGAGATATCGAACTTTAAATCAAAAAGCACCCTTTTGTCTTTGATCGACAGCAACAGCACAGAAAATCTAAGGACAGTTCTGAAAACTGGACAAGGTTCTGCTGTTATTTTTGAGGAGAACATTTTTTTATCCTTGACATGAATTTGAAAAAAACAGGAAAAAACGAGTAATTGATGGTTTTCCAGAACATCAACGGCTGAAATTCAAATCTTCATGAAATGACTAATGTTGCGTGTTCCCTTTACAGTTGAATATACTCCCAAAAACCATGCAAAGTACATTATAATATAACGAACCGTTTTCTTGTTGCAAACGGTCAAACTTTTGAAAAAGATAAAGGGTCGCGTTTTTTGAGCGGTCCTAATCATGGCTATAGTGAAAAAAAATTTTTTTCGAGCGTATTCACAATTTTTTTCGCAAATATGTACCGTTGAAATTTCCAAAAAAAAATTTCAAAAAAGTCTCTTTTTTTCGAAAACTGAAAAAAAATTTTTTAAAGGCTTCTAAAACTTGAAAAAAACTGATTTTTTCACTACCGTCGGCATTAGCATTATCCAAAGCGTACCACGTGGAGGTTGCACGATCGGATTTACGCTTCTTACACACACGTAAACAGTAAATCCGATCGTGCAACCTCCACGTGGTACGCTTTGGGTAATGCTAATGCCGACGGTAGTGAAAATCAAATTTTTTCAATTTTTGGAAGCCTTTAAAAAAAGTTTTTTTTCAATTTTCAAAAAAAGTTTTTTGAATTTCTTTTTTTATTTTTGTAAATGTCAACGGTATTTGCGGAAAAAATTGTGAGTAATCTCTAAAAAAAAAAAACATAAAAAAATTCTCCTCAAAAATCGCAGCAGAACCTTGTAGGGGGTTTATTCTAGTTTTCAGAACTGTCCTTAGATTTTATGTGCTACCGTTGGTTGCGGAGATATCGTCGATCAAAGACAAAAGGGTCCTTTTTGATTTAAAGTTCGATATCTCAGCAACAAATGGTCGTATCGAGATTTAAAAAAAAACAATTTGAAGCTGAATGAACAAGCTATCCATGGCTTAAAACATTTTTTCCAGCTCGTGGGCTTGAAAAAAAGAAAGCAAAAAAAATTCGCAAAATTTTCTTATCACACTACTTCCTAAAATTGAGCGAAACATGTAGCTCTAAAAAATGTTTTGCCAAAATATCTCAAAACTAGAAACTTGAAGCTTCAAAATGCTTTTTTTAGACCTCGATAAGACCATTTTTCACTGAGATACAGCATTCTGAAAAATCACTAAAAATTCGGAGAAAATTTTTGACCCTTTAATTTTTCCCATTAGTGTATGTACTTACCATAGATCAGGTATGAATTCTTGGAATCGCAGATGAATTTGTTAGGCTTGTTTACATCAAGCTTACTTAAGCTTAGATTGTTGTCGATCTTGATAATTATTGCTCCAATATGGGTGCCTTCTTTTAGGACACTAAAAAATGTACACCAAAAATGTTAATACGTTATTATCGTGTTACATTCTAAATAACATAAATGTATAGTAGCCCTTAAAATTATAGTGGACATAAAAAATCCCACAAAAACACCACAAAGTCCTGCGTTAAAAATAGACCCGAACACTTGGCCATCGAAGTCCGAAGTACACAGTGCAAAATCTATACAATGTGCCAAATTAAGTCACGATATCGGGACGTTACGACGAGCGGTGTAATTCAGGCTATTCGCCTTTTGTGCTCACTTTTTCTGTCCTTCAACGTTCCTTACCACATTTGCGTGTTTTTTGTACACTTTAGTTGTCATTACACAACATTTATAAGTAAAATAAATGTGATAATTGCATTCCGTCAGTTGGAATGATGTTGCCTGCATTTGTCCATTACTTAGGCTTTGGCAAATACTATTATTTGCAAAGCAAACCTATGTTTGCTTTGATGCTTTTTTATGTTTACTGTAAGTTTACTGTTTATTAGTATATATTTACATTTTTAAAACCAAAAGCTTAATTTACTTTAGATTAACTAGCACATATCTTAAAAAACGAATAGAAGTTCTGACGACAGATTTTCCAATTTTAGTATTACTAAACGAAGAGTTAAAATTACGCAAATTAAATGAAAACAAAACTGGACTCTACCTTAAAATTTCGTCGACATTTTGATGTGAAACGATTTTTCTTTTTATAGGTCTCACTAACAGTCTATTAATTCCATCGATCATCAGCCGATTAAGCTCCTCTTTGACCTCTTTCGGCTGAGTAAATACGTCCTCCAAGTTAACGGCGTAAAACGAGATGTTTCTCAAGAAGGAATACATCCCTATGAAGTTACCTTCTTCGAGGTCGTATTTACCGTACTGGATGAACCTTCCATAATCCGCCAAACAGGCGAAAGAACAATGCAGCAGGCTACCCGATAAACAATTTAAAATCACTTCGGCTCCTCTGCCACCAGTAGCCATTTTCAGGTGAGGCTCGAAAGTCGAATCGTTTGAGCTAAATATGTTGGTATCTCTCATCTGAAACCGAAAAACCGAACTTTACAATATGAGCTTTAAGGTATTAAAAATACGATAAAAATAGTCATAGTTTCGATTAAAAACATAAAGGAAAAGCGAATTAGGAAATATATTGATTTCATTTTTTGTTACAATTGTAAAATCATTATTTGCTCATTATGAAGTCAATAATCAATACGGTTATGACATGTGACGACGAATATTAAGAATTTATATTTCTCCAATTAAAAAAGACGCAGAAGTATACAGTTATTGAGAGAAAGTAAGTAATAGAAAAGTAGAGAGCAAATGAGAGTATTTCACATACGATGTGTAAATACATATTTATTTGTAATTTTAGTTAAACTTTTTAGAATATTCCGATATTGTCTATGATTCCGATATTGACCATTGTTACTCTACGGACGTAATGATGAAAATTACAATTGGCATTTACTGATAATATGGTAAGTGATTTACGAAAATGATTTACTTACGAATCCGTAGTGTTGTTTAAGGTACGCCCTTTGCCATTCCGCAGACACAGTGGTGTAAACTTGACAACCATAGCCATTAGAAATTGAAAGGGCAGCCAGTCCGATAGGCGAACATCCTGCGTGGATTAAAACGGTTTCGCCGGGCTGTAGTCTCGCTTTGATAATCAGCATGTAGTACGCCTGCAAAATAATAATATCTCGGAGATTTACAGATATATATGAAAAGCCCTCTTACGTACCAAAGAAAGATATATTTCTGAAAAGCTAAACGGACCAATATTTTATAAAGTGAATTTTGTTTGTTTGAATTTCGCTTTTATATACATTAAATAGTCTTTGGAACATCACTGAGAGTTTTAAACCACATTTTACTTACGCAAATGTAGGCGTTCGGTGCGGTAGCACCATCTTCCAAACACCACCGTTCTGGAACCTCCCAAGAGAATAGTGGTTCAGCATTGAGTTGCATCGTGTCCGGATCCAGTTTTGCGAGGCCCATAACATTTTTCCCAGAGCTCGTGACACCACTATAATCAATGTTGCCCACTTCGTTCTTCTTCGGGATCTTCGGATTTAACGTTTCGTCTCTTAAGTTGAGACCTATGTAGTTGATGGTCTTGTTTTTGAGTAGGTTGCTGTTAAACTGATCGTTTTGGATATTCTCCTTGAAGTTCATGGGAACTGGTAAATAGGAGCAGTATGAGCCATCCTTTATTATAGTTAGCGTTAGGTTTTGCTTGAACAAGGGAGTGAAGTCGCCGGACTTCTTGTCCAGATTGAACACCACGCGTAACGGCAAAGCGTTAGGAAGCGATCTAAGTTCTTGGACGAAATTGGAGAAGCCTTCGAGAGGCGTTAATGTAGAGAAGAGGAAAACGCTAGTTGGCTTAGACTGAGCTGCCTCGAGAGCGGAATTCAACTGCAAAACCCATGAGGCTGAGGATCGTTTTAGATCTTTGATGCTCAGAGTATCTCCTTTAACATTAACGACGGCCACTGGAGTATTGTTAACCTAAAATGGATTCATTTAAATTGTTTTCTGGAAGAAATCTTATTTAGAACAACATCTACCTTTCTCAATATGGAGTAACTAACGTTATCCACGGTAAACTGAGCCACTTGGATGACATCAACTTGGGACAGAATCGATTTGTCTGTCTTGCATAACAAGAAGGCATGGGAAGATTCTATTAATTTTAGGACATTTTCATTTGCCACATCATTTATCACCAAGAGCACGGGATACGATTCCTGTATAACGATCTTCTTTAGGTCTTTAACTGTATTGAGGTTGGCCTAAAAAGTAGTAAAACATAAAATTCAGAAATTGTTTCTTCAAAAGTAAACTTTAACTTGTACCCTAAATTTTATATTTACTTACACCAAGTTTATTATATTCATTTAGAACATTTTTAATGTTTTCCGCCATTGGTTTTTCGGTTTCTATTTCGGTGATCTGCAGAGTCGTAATGTCTTGTTCACTGAAGTTTGACAATGTTAGTTGAAGGGCAATGTTTATGCCAGCTTCCAATGTCTGTAATTAAATAAATTCATTTGAATATATAGAATTACAAAGAATATCAATTAGAAGCTAAACAGTAAGAAGAGAAGTAGTTTTCAACAAAAAAGATACAATCTATTTATAGCTCTATCATATGCGTTATGAAGCACTACATTATTTCTTTGAAATATGAAATAGCCTGAATAAACTTTTAGGCACCACAGTATTGCGGTTGATAATAATTAATAATTAATAATTTCATTTCAATCAATTCAAAAAAAGGTAATAATTTCGTATCAATAGAAGTCTTATCCAAAACGATAAAAATAAATGAAACATATATACATAACAAAATCTTACTTTAAAATCGTTATTAGTCAATGGCATACAGTCCACACAATCAAGATACGATCTCTGGTCGGCCAGTAAAGGAATGGGTTTTACGTTAATGACCTGTATTCCACTGGTATTTAATATTTTAGTTGAATAGTCGTAATATACTTCTACATCTGCCTTTTCTGAAGGCAACATCCCTTGGGAGATGACAATTTTCTGAATTGTCTTTGGTACATAGACTTCCTGACTCTTCTCTCCAGAATGAAGTGCCTGTTGTTGAAGCATCGCTTCTAATAAAGACGTCCATTTATTGTTCCACTGCACAGTACTAAGTGATCCTAAAATATATTGTGTAAAAGGAAACATAAACTTACATAATTAATTATGTGTGTGTGTTGTTCCTGTTAACTGAGTTAATGTTAATTACCTTTTTTCTGTAAGTATTAAGTTCTTCATTAGTTTAAACTGCCCTGAATATTTATGACCTCTGTGCTGCAATTCGTTGTAGACGTCGCTTCCAGAAAGCTGTACGTTTTCGTCTTGAATGTCCGGTTTTGTGGTATCCACGAGAAACTGATCACCTTCTTGAGGGAATGTCATCCTACCAGTCATGATGATGTCTTTGTCGGACAAAATTTCGAATTCTCCGCTCCCCTTCTGGACCATGGCGTGTAGCGGAACGGATCCAATTTTTGGTATAACTAGCGACTTCTTGATGTGCAAATTATCGAAGACAATATCCTTGCGGATACTGGTTACGCTGGCAATGATCTGGTAAACTAGATTCTAAAATTGAAAATACGTATTAGTGGCAATCACAGATGATAGCATAGTCAAGCTGGTTTTTTATCGATTCAAAAAATAATACTTAAAAAAACTGTACACTCGAACCCCTCTTAATTCACCAAATCCGTGCATCATTACCTCGCTTAAGTAGCGAAATTTAGTCTCGCTTAGGCCGCGATCAAAACGTCAACTTGTTCGTGTTTTAGCTGCGAAAAGAATATTTAGAGCTATACCACAGCACTTGTTATTACGAAAAATGAGCCAACTGAACGAAAAAGTCAACGTACGTATACCCAGTCGTGCGTGACAAAGTTCAATTTGATTGTTTTTTTGTTGATTCAATCTTTTTTCCTCGAGTCCGTAGTGAGATAATTTAATTTTCAGGAAAGAAGATTTATTAAAAGATTGTCATTTGCAGAGAAATTATATACAGGTCATCGAATATTTTTAAAATGGGATGAAAAACAAGGATCTGTCAGAAAAGTACAAAGTGCACCACTCGGCCATCTCAAAAAACCATTCACAACAAAGACAAAATACTACAACACAAGGAAACTATGGAAAAATACGGCGCAAATAAAAATGTACTCAGATATTCATCAGTTCACGATAGTCTTTTTGAGAAATGTACATTTTTGTGGTCCTGTCAGAAGAGAGCACTCGGCGAACCTGTGACTGGGCCTGTTCTACAAGCAAAAGCCAAGCAATTTCATGCAAGTCTTAACGTGGACTCCAATTTTTCGGCGAGTAATGGCTGGCTTGCCAGATTTAAGAAACGTCACGGGATAAGATGTTTAAATATCAAAGGAGAAAAACTTTCAGCAAATGAAGACGACGCTAATGCGTTTAGAGAGGGGTTAAAGGCTTACCTTGAAAACCATGGATATAAGCTCGATAACATATACAACGGCGACGAGACCCTCGTTATTTTGGAAACATTTTCCCACCAAAACTTTTGTGTGTCGAAACGAAACTGAAGCACCCGGTCGAAAAGCTTCCAAAGATCGTGTTACCATACAAGTTTGTTCGAATGCATCAGGCACACATAAAATTCCATTGACCGTCATTGGGAAGTCAGAACATCCTCGATGTTTGAAAACTGTGTCCACGTCAATTGTGTACAGGGCACAAAAAAAAGTTGGATGGATCGCAACGTTTTCACTGATTGGTACAAGAATGTGTTCATACCCAGCGTAAAGAAAAGAAATCCTGACCCCGAAGCAAAGTAAGTACACAGCTTTATTTTCATGATATGTGTATGGAAAAACGTACGAAAATAATGAAAAATATTGTACATTATAAGGGAGAAAAAACAATTTTCTACGAGTGTGGCGTTATCAGCCTGAGCCGAAGGCGAGAAATACGTCAGAAACAAAGAAAGTTGAAAAATTTTGACATGTTTGCTCTTTTTTTAGATTCATCTTAATCTTAGACAATGCACCAGCACATCCTTCGTTTACAGAGTTGAACGAAATCGATCCCCAATTTTTCGTCGTATACTTAGCACCTAATGTGACGTCACTTATTCAGCCGATGGATCAGGGCGTAATTTCGGCTTTAAAACGACGCTATAAGACCATGTTTTTAAATGAACTCTTAGCCAAGGAATTTGAAGAGAAAGGAAGTGTAGACGAATTCATCGAAAAATGGAATCTCCGAGAGTGTTTCCATTTGTTACAAAATGCCTGGGACAGTGTTACAATAGATACTCTCAAGAATTCGTGGAAAAATCTACTACAGCTTCATCTTGCTGGTCCTGTACAAACGCAAGCCGTCGCAGGACTACTTGAAGTGATACGACGTATTCCCGGCTGCGGTGAAATGTCTCTCAAGGAAGTCGAGAATTGGATAGATAAAGACCAATATGAACCGCCATATAAAGTTATTAATGATTCGCAATTGATTGAAATTGCCAAAGGGGGGGGGGACAGAAGAAAGTGACTCCGAAGAAGAATTACTGAATTCCAATAACAATAAGGATTCAGATGAAGAGTCACCGAACTTTCCTCCTCCATGAAGTATTGCCATCGATTTTGCAGACTCGCCGTTGGAGTCGTGGAAACAAAATAGTCACAGTCGAAGAAAATCGTCGTCTTGACAGTTTGACGGAGAAGATGGTGCAATTGAAAATAAATATTTTGTAAATTAATAATAATAGTTTTATTGCTTTTGAGAGTGGATATACCCCTATAATATATGCAAATAGTAAAACAAGAAACCAAAAAAAATTGTTTTCATTCCGCTTCAGTGAATATTTTGAAGGTTAAATATTTTAAAAGACACCTTACCTATTTTAAAGGTTAGGTGTCTATATTTAATGTATTACAGAATCATTTTTTTTCAATAAAAATTGTACATATTCATGCGAGAATCCAATTTCCAAACGTAGTTCTAAAACTTTCACAGGCGGCGACTTAACCGGGACGGTTTCGTGAAATACTAGGGGGAAACGTGGTGAAATAAGAGAGGATGATAATTAAGCGAAGGTGAATTAAGAGGGGTTCGAGTGTATATGTGCACTGTGCTTCAAATGACGAAAGTAAACAAAATATATTTGAAACATTTGTCCTTTAATAATGTATCTTACCAGGACGTAACTGACAGGTAATACAATGTTGTCATTAAGTTGGTGTCCGACACAGTCTCTGAACTCCTCGCTGTTTAAAGTGACCGAAATATCCCTAACTCCGAACACGTTGTGAAGTTTGTCTTCGTGTCCTGTCTTCCATGCTTCTGAGTGATTCCAGTGCACTAAATCGGCTAAAGCCGGTGTACCCCCTGCTTACAGGGTATTCAATTTTCGGATAAATATTGGAAATTTTGAGATCCAGACCAGCTACGTATAATCTTGAAATTTTATAAAACATATTACTAATACAAATACGAATATAAATACGAATTATACGATACGAATATAAATATATAAATAAATACGAGGGTCTACTTTTATGTATGAACAAATCCATATAATCCTTAGATTTCAAGATCATCATTATTTTTTTAAAGAAATTATTTTTTTAATCTAAGACTGCTTCTTCTGACCATACGTTCGCCTTCAAGATGCAGCTCCAAGGCCATGACCAAAGAAATCCCTATATGATTCGGTATTGAATTTAGAGGGAATAAAAAAACGTAGTAGGCCATAGGGCTACATTGCCAGACAACGGTGGGGTCAAAATAAGCAGTTTTTGATGCTCTTTAAAGCAAAATAAAGTTGAAACGAGTATCTTTAAAAATAACGTTTATATGAGTTTGTACATAAATAAAAGTAGACACCTTGTATTTCACATAAGGGGCAAAATTTGTCGTGTACCCTCCTAAAAATTTTTGGCTTCTGATTTCAACCGAACTTCACATTTCGCTTGGGGGAGTGAATGTCTTCAAATCCTGAAAATATGGCACTCCAAGTGTTGCAGGTTGTCAAGATATATGGGCGTGAATTTTCGCCGTGTAACCACGTATGCTCAAATTCATTAATTTGTAACTTTTGCTAGGTACATCCGATTTTAATGAATCAAAAACATATTTTATAGGAGTTTTGGTCTACTTTTCAGAAAAAAAAATTCATTTACTCGTAAATGCAAATTTTTCATGTGTTTTTTCATTTTTTAGAATGTTTTTGCTTTTTTTTCAGATTTCGACCCTTTTGATTTTTTTGAAAATATTTTTAATGAAAAGCTCGTCTTTTTTTCCTATTAAAATACCCCACATTGAAAATGGGATTGAACGATTTGGCGCTGAAGGAAATAATTTGATGCGCGCTGCCGCATTCGTTTCGTGCGCACTGCCTGCATTCGTTTCGCGCGCTCGCTCTCTTGCGAAGTTTTTTCGAAATCAACAAATACCAATAAATATTGCTCTACTGCATAATTCAGGTTATGTTACTGTAAGGAAGAGTTCTGCAAGTGCTTCCATATTACTCCAATTTCTACAATATGAATCAACAAAGTTTGTCTGATCGATGCTTTAATCCTATGTGATGCTAATCCTTTTAATAAGGAAAAACATGGAAAAGCTCTGAAAAATAACTCCACAACTAATATTGTTTGTATATAGTGTAGTTTATAGTATTTGAAAATCTTGGAATTTTGTTTGACTTTCCTTAATAGCGGCAACCTCGTTGGGCTCGAATTCTAGAATTGCAGCTTTTATTTGTGTACTACCTTTTTTGACGCTTTTTTTTATAATATCTTGAAAGTACGCTTCAAGACGCGTATTTAAAAAAAATGGGCGTCAAGATATTATAGTAAACGGCAACGCTAAAACAATATATACGTCGCGTCAAAAAAGGTCGTCGCGTAGAAAACGTTATAAAACTGGCCCAAATTAATATTTTTCAAAATCTCAAAAAGTCTCGCAAACTTGAAGAGATTTATGATTTTTCTAGCACAACGCGGTCAATATCGTACAATAAACAAAGAAATGGCGTCGTTGTTAATTAAGACTTGCAAAAAAATTCGATCGTTAATTACTCGAAAAGTTATTAACGGATCGAGCTGAATTTTTTTTTACTTCATACTACAAACAGCAGTCCCTCCAAGAAATTTCATGAGCATAGTCGCCCTACTTTCGAAGTAAAAAAATGGTGAAAAAAAAAGCACTTTTCAACTTCAGCAGTCATTTGCAAGTGAACAATAGCACTTGGAGACTTCGGGTTGGACTTATAATTTTGGAAATTCAATAGGCATATGCTATATAAAATATGCCAAGAAACGGAGATATAAGCGGAAATGTGAAAAAAAGGCGTTTTTTTCACAAATTGTTAATTTATAGAATTAGCGGACAGTTTCAGCTATACGGACCCCGCGCATTGTGTTCTACGCAAAAAAATACATAGAAAACCGTCAACACTAGCCCTATATGTTTCAAGAACGGTTTTTGATGATTTTAGATTTTCCTTATTAAAAGGATTAAAGCATCGATCAGAAAAAATTTGTTGATTCATATTGTAGAAATTGGAGTAATATGCATGTAATATGGTCACCACGCAAGTAGCACTTGCAGAACTCTTCCTTACAGTAACATAACCTGAATTATGCAGTAGAGCCATACTTATTGGTAGGATAAAAACAAGTCAGTTAATAAATAATGAAACGTTTATTATTTCACTGTATTTGTTGATTTCGAAAAAACGTCGCAAGAGAGCGAGCGCGCGAAACGAATGCAGGCAGTGCGCACGAAACGAATGCGGCAGCGCGCATAAAATTATTTCCTTCAGCGCCAAATCGTTCAATCCCATTTTCAATGTGGGGTATTTTAATAGCGAAAATTCACGCCCATATATCTTGACAACCTGCAACACTTGGAGTGCCATATTTTCAGGATTTGAAGACATTCACTCCCCCAACAGAAATGTAAAGTTTGGTTGAAATCAGAAGCCAACATTTTTTAGGCGGGTACACTTGATACATTTTGCCCCATAAACAAATCTGTTAATCTTGGTAAAATTGCCATTACAAAAATGTTACTTTTTCCTGACAAGACTCTCTGAAAGTACTCTAAGACAGAAATTAGTTTTATTTTTAAACATATTCAATTATTAAAAAATTACTGATTATTTGACACCACTAATTGTATATTATCTTTTCTCGCTAAATACTAAGTAACTGTTGAATGATGAACCCGGTTAAGGACAATCATACTTACTTTCCTAAACTTTGCAGTAAAAATTCAACACCGCTATTAGACCCTCTTTGAGTAAGCGGTATATTTGTCATATTTTTTAAGGATCTCTTCAAGATGGCTTGAAGCAAGCCGTGGGGCGCTATCTCAATAAGAATAGAATCCTTTGGAATGTGCCTGATACCTTCCTCGAAAAGCACCGCGCTCAACAAA
Organism: Aromia moschata; assembly: GCA_029963805.1. Classification (NCBI taxonomy): domain Eukaryota; kingdom Metazoa; phylum Arthropoda; class Insecta; order Coleoptera; family Cerambycidae; genus Aromia; species Aromia moschata. The sequence continues at coordinate 2,223,870 of JAPWTK010000004.1, forward strand.
TTATTAGTATGGTACTCCGCGGATGAGTGTTTGGCCAACTCCGTGCCCCAGTTTGCCTCAACGTTTGAAGTGGATATCCATTTTTCGGATCTCGCAACGGGTTGAGGCAGAACCTGTTTCAAGTATTCGAGCAAGCGTGGTGCAGCTGGTTGAATGTATCGGCTATGATAAGCGATGTTCGCAACATTCACGAGACGAGCAAATATCCCCTCGTCTTGTAGCGATTTTACAAATTTCTCCATGTCCTCTGTGGGACCGGAAATAGTACAGCTATCTGGACTGTTCCTACAGGCAACTTCGATAGTGGGGGGGAAGTCTGTCCTTTATTTGCTGGTAACCAAGACCTTGCAAAAAATTTAAAAAGGTAAAATAAACATCTTATTAAATGAACTGAATATCCACAAACAAATAACATATATTGTGGCCTGACGACATTGTCATTCAATAATATAATTTATGATACAACGATATTGACAAAATTTACGTTAGAATATTTTATTCAACTATTGACAGAGAAATATTAATATATTTTGGGATCTAAAATATTATCATTTAAATAATGGTAATTTGCATAATAAACATATGTCCATATAGGAGCAGGTTTCTCCTTTTTACTTGGGCTTATTATTATTATTTCGCAGACTTTATAGTCACACGTTTCAGCGTAAACGCTAGGAAACATTCACCCATTCCTGCTGCAGACAGTGGTGGCTTGATATCTGATCCCCGCCTCCAGCAGAAATTAGGCACAGGCGAGGGGAGGAAATTCATCCTATCCTAAAACCTTCTTACAATATGACATGGTTGTAATAATATTGCCTTCTGGCCATTTCTAATGATATTAAAAGATTAAGAAATTATTACTGTTACTATTATTATTATTACCTATGGCCGCCATCATTCCCTTTATCAGAGTGGCTTCCAAAGATGCCCTGCCTCTCGAATAGGAGGATAGTATCATTTGTTCAGCGGTCATACAACCGTCAGCGTACGCACAACCTAATTCTCCGACAGAATGACCAATAATACCATCGGGTTCAATGCCTACTGCTCTTAATACATCGGTAAGTGCAATCTGAAAAATGTAAAACGCTAAGAAAGTAGTATAGCTAGCATAAAATAGATTTTACCTGAATAGCTGCAATTCCAACGAAACTGTGCAAGATGCTATCGTAAATCGTTTTATCCTTGGTGGTGATAATGTGTATCAAGTCCACTCCCTTAGTAGCTAGTATATCTCGGGATCTGTTTATTGAATTGGCGAAAACTTCTATTTGCATCAAGTCGCTTACCATTCCACACCACTGGCTTCCCATACCGGAATAAACGAACCACACTTGACGCTTGTTGCCCATATGATACTAAAATTGAGTGGAATTAACAGATATAATAGGAGAATAATGCCACCATGTACGCGTACCTCTGTTTCTTGTTTGGGTTCATGCGCTCCAAGAACCGTGTAACCTCGATAAAGGTGCCCCAAGATTGGTTTTGAAAATACATCATGAACCAAGCTGTAGTATTCAGGATCCTTAGGTTTTGATTTTATCTTGAAAGAAATTATTTTGTTACGTTCTTGTTTAGTCGAAATAGAAATGGCAGCCTGGCTGTGATATAGATGGAATATGAATTATATGAAGAAGAACTGCAAAAGCAAAAGTCTGTGTCTGTGGGTCCTATTTGTTGAATACAAATAAAGTCCATTATATATACAAATTATAAATTATAAAAATAGATACGAATGTTATATGTAGGCTCAAATGTCAGTCCAGTGGTTTGGTGGATAATGATAATGTTTTTCGTGCAAATGGTTCATTTCCGATAGAGGTCAATTGGGGGTTTTGATTTTTGGGAGTAAATTATGATTACTGCTGTAAATTCCATGGAATTACCTGGGATAATGATTTCAATCCCTTAAAATTGAATCTCTCGAGATTCGATTAGAGAGTGTTAAAATGTAAAGCAGGGGGTTCGGCCGAAATTGGCCAACTTGAGACCGGAGCTCCCGCCGCCCAGAGACTAAGTCCAAAATGAGGAGAATTGTATGAGGGCTGGAATGAGGGAACGAATGAGGAATTATATGAGAGTTAAATGAGGGCCGAGATGAAGGTTTAAATGAGGGATAGCTCTCATCCAGGCCCAAGCCGGGGGGGGGGGGGGGGTTCAGTCGAAATTGGCCCACTCGAGGCCGGAGCTACCGCCCAAAAACTAAGGCTCCCGTCCCAAATGAGGAGAATTGAATGAGTGCTGGGATGAGGAATTATATGAGAGAAATGAGGGCTGAGATGAAGGTTTAAATGAGGAATAGCTCTCATCCAGGCCCAGGCCGGGGGGGGGGGGGGGGTCCGGCAAGCGTGAAGTGACGCATGACGCATCCCATAATAAAGACATAGAATGTCAAAAATAGTTATTTACCGCTAAGAGCATCTACCTACTTAATCGTAAATTAGACATTAACTTTATAAAAAATTCATAAATTATATATTATTGTAAGGGAAGTATTAGAAAATCGTTTATGCAGAAAAAAGTAGCATCAGCTGCTTTCAATACATGTCTTTAAATTGACTGTTAACTTACTGTCTCCAAAGCTTTTTCAATCCCCTCTGGTGTCCTACTCGAAGCAGTAACGAGTATTGGTAACTTAACTTCTATAGGCACTTTGACCTTGGGATTGGCTCTAAGAAGAGCGTGGCCATAGTAGGAATCTACGCCAATGACGTTAACTGCGGCGTATCTTGGTTCCCATTTTCTATTTTGAGTAACGACTTCAACGGTTCCATTGACCAGGGCCTCGATTTCTGGATTCGGCGTTTCGAATTGTAATGTTGCCGGGATAATCTCGTTTTCCATGGCGATGATAACCTTGACAATGCTGAACAAGGAACATGTCGCCTCGCTGTGTCCGGTTTGTGGTTTGACGGATCCTATCAAAAGCGGCCCTTTGCGGTTTTTGCAGTAAACCTTTTCCAAGGATTGAACCTCTTTTTTGTCTGTTTCCTGCAAATAAAGGTTTAAACTTCCATTGTCTGGTATCACTATTATTGTGATACATTTATAAGTAGATAACGTAAGTTTTATCTTACTATTATACAATGAGAAGATATGGTAAATTGGTGGCTTGAAGATATGTACTATATACGTTTAGTGTTAGTTAAGGTTTCTGATATATATATTTTGTATAATTTGGTAATATTTTAAAGCAGGTTTTACATACATACTATATTAAAAGCGTTACAGATTAACGATTTCGTTAATTCTTAAACTTCATTTAGCTTTAAATGAGGGAGCAAAAACGAGCGCCTGAAGGGCGCTGTGTAAATATTTGAAAGGAAAGGAAAGCAAGTACACATGCAAGCAACAGTAGAACAAAGCGAAATTGAAGGAAATGTTATGGTGCATCGAAAAAACATTACATCAGTTTACTTTACACGGTTTGGTGAAGCTACAGTTTGATAAGCCGAAAGCGAATAATGAAAATGTCTAAAAAATACTAATTAAACGGAACTGAAGTTTTGCTACATCCAGGTCAAGTCTAGATATTACACCATCGTATCGTTGATTATTTCGTTCAGTGCCTCATTTTTTGTGCGAACAAAAATTAAATAATCATGATGATGATTGCTAGCAAAATGATCCATTGTGATACATGGTTTATATTTTGAAGAATTCTCGTCGCACAGATAGAGAGGATCTCTGAGGCGACAATTTGTGTGACTATTTGTAATTATTGGGTGAATACTATCAATTTATTTCGCCGGCTTTATTTTTCTCAGCGTTTGGTAACAATCACTCATTCCTGCTGCAGATCTATGACCTGTATGACGTCTATGATTGTCTAACTATAATTTAATAGATTCGGATACTCGAAGCTTGAATTTTTGACATTAAATTTCTCTATGATATTTAATCCAAATTGGTTCATGTTTGGTATCATTTTGTAGAATTAGAAACGTATGATGTAAAACGTTACCTGCGGGTAACAGAAACTGGAAAGTGGAGTAGAGAGACACCGCCCATCACCTACCGAATTTGAGTGAGTGGGACTTTTTTCGCAGCTATGAGAGTGTACATCGACTTAGCTGTATGAAACGAAATTCTTACGTAATTCTGACTTACAATTATCCCATACACTTAAAAGAAGTGTACGAACATAATTGTTTTTATTTTCAAATTTTTGTATTCCTTAACTAACCGGTCTGCAAGAAAATAAAATTGAAGTTCTATAAAAAATAAAGAAATAAAAATATAAATCAACCCGGTTATAAGACGAAAGAAAAAAAAATGCCTTGAATAAGTGGTTCAAAAATGTCGCCCCTTTGTGCTTCGCAAAAACCTAGTCTATCATAAAACTCAGTTCTTACGCGTTCTAACACTTCAGGGGAAATATTATTTAGGACTTGTACAATTATGGCCCGTAAATCATTTAAATTTCGTGGTCTTTCATGTTCATGTCCGTAAACAGTTTGTTTACTATTATTGCAACGAGTTTATTCAGCAAAAAGAATATCAGAGAAATATTTAAATATTAAAAAAGAGCATCTGTTTTTTATTCATACATACACTGGATGTGATACTACATCCGCTTTCTATAACAAATGTAACAGTTTTATTAAAATTTTTGATGATAATCAAACGTTACGTGCAGCAGCTGAAAATGTTATGGTTGAAGAGCAAAGTGAAGAAGTGCTTTTTAATGACGGTATTAATTGTATTCTCACAATGTATGGTGCTAAAACTGCCAAAAACTTGAATGAACTGCGATATAAACGTTTCATAGCATTAGCTTCAAGCAATGGAAAAATAATTTTTCAATATCCCCTGAAAAATGGGGTTGGCAAAAAAATCATTATTTAAAACCAATCACAATGACACAACCAGCAGCACCTAACAATGTTTTAAAAATCATATTTTGCTCTTGCAAAACAGGATGCGGTTCAGCGTGTGGCTGCAGAAAAAGTGGTTGGTCTTCATTGCTCACCAGCCTGCATTGTTTGCAGTGGAAATGACCACCCACCACTTAAAGAAGACGAAGTCTCCGAAACGCAAAATATATATGAAAATTAAATTTACTTTTTTTTTGTATATAAAATAATTTCCTACAGTTAATAAAAATTTCATATGTTGGTCCACAAATTAATTCCATGTCATTATTACATAGAAAAAACTTATAGGCAATGGTTTATAACATTCATTAATATATTGACATATAATTTAAAACTATTTACAATAGCGATATAAAAAAAAATAACATAAATATATCTTTTTTCCAAGTTATTAATGGATATTGTATAAAAAAAAATTGTTTTTCCACATAAATATCATATATATTGTTTAAACAATATAAATAATTCCGTCCCCGCTCCAAAAGGTTTTTTGAATAATATAAAAATAATATATAATAATAAATACTGATGAAATAATATATACTGATTTTAAATAATATAAAAAACAAAGTTTTTAAAAAAATCATCAAAATCGGAGCTGTTCTTGAGGACTTCCGAAGATTGTCTATTTTATGTATTCATTGACGCGACTATGTGTTGCTTCTATTATTAGTTTTATTCGGGAAGGTATTGCTAAATCAAATTAGGTTTATGCGCACAAAATTTTCAGACAACCTTAACACGTATTACTTACTTTACCATTTATTATTCAGTTTAGTACCTTCAAGGCGCAACCGTAAGCCTCCACGAACTCAACTTCTTCAGGCTTGACGGGAGTTTCCTGGTAGAAATCTTCCAGAAACTCCACCATGTTCGGCACGTCGATGGTGCAGAAGTCACCCTCTCTGTTGCCGTCAAAACGGGTCGCTACGTTTAGAACGCTAGCGTAACATCGTCTTGCTTCAGACGCCTTTTGGATGTACATTACGACGACTCCATCGCTTCGAGCATACCCCTTTGCTAATAATAATTAGGTATTTTATGAGATTCTAAAACGTTTTTTTAACAACATTCAGATGTGTGAGACATGTCCACTAGGGTGGACCTTAATATATTTTTTTTCGTGTTTTCTCAGCGGGCCGGGTGAAAATCAGTTCTGGGTACCTAAAAACTTGTACGGAAACCAAAACTGCCGCGATCGGAATCTTTTTTCCCGTGCCGCAAAGCGCCGAAAGTTTCTTGTGGGATTTACATGTTAAAAATCACTGAAAACGTTCGATGCGCTCAAAAACCATGAAAATCATCAAATCTGATAGTCGCAAGGATATATTTCCATGTATTTTTTCCTCCTGAATCAGAGGGAATCGTCAGATTTCGTTTATTCGTTGAGTGAAAAAAATTATGAGCGAAAAATTGCGAAAAAACACCAAATTAAACTAAAAAAAATTTGAAAAAAGATGAAATAATTTATTATGATGATTGTACCTGACTGAGGAGCATTAAGCATACCATGATTCAAAAGTAGAGGTAAAAACCTACAATTTGACGTCCGGTTCAAGTCTGTAGGTGCCTCTGAACCGGAGTTACGATCATTTCAAGTTGTACGCAAAATTCAGGAGCGGATATGGCGGAAGGCGATTTTTCTGTTTTTTTTCAATCCTGATTCTCAAACGATAGATTCTCCTGTATCGACTTGCATAATTTAACGGTAATATGAAATACTCCATATCATACGAAAAATTCATCATCTTAATATAATATTACCTTTAACTTGAAGTCATTTTACATTGATTATAAGAGAATTTCGGATTGGAACATACTATAGTGTCCTACGTTCGTACACGTACTTGTAACGTTAGCATCATACTTTGGAGTTGGGGAGCTGCGTCGTGGTATAATCGGGTAGTAATACAGATCTCTATGTTATGTGCTTGTTTCTCAACAATCGAGTAGTTTAAGGGTTACTCAAGCTTGAGCAAACGAAAGAACGGAAGAATGAATTCTCGAAAAAAATACGGTTTTTCTCTTAAAGTTGGTAGCTTCATTCGCTCTGACATTAGCCGCGGAAATTTCTTCGTATTACTACCAACTTCAAGAGAAGCCGAGAGAGAAGGGAGTTTCGAAGAGAAGAGGTGAAATTGGCGACGGTACAAATAACCTAAAACGAATTTATTCCGTTCTTATTTGTGCAGTTTAACAAGTACATAATTGAATTTTGTTGGATATGACTTAATTAAGTCAATTCAATTGATTTAATTACTAAATTGTACAAATAAAAACGGTTTAGATTAATTTAATGTTTGTTTACATTCGTGTGTTTACGTCCGAATCACTCGGATCGCTTGGAACGCTCGAATCAAAAACGCGTGTTAGTGAACTGCTCAGATTGCTCGGATCGCTCCGAGGAGTATTCTCGAATGAATCTATTCAAACGACCACTTTACGACCGTCGCCAATTTCAATTCTTCTCTTCGAAACTTCTTCTCTCTTGACTTCTCTTGAAGTTGGTAGTAATACGAAGAAATTTCCGCAGCTAATGTCAGAGCGAATGAAGCTACCAACTTTAAGAGGAAAACCGTATTTTTTTCGAGAATTAATTATTCCGTTCTTTCGTTTGCTCAAGCTTGAATAATCCTTAAACTACTCGATTGTTGAGAAACAAGCACATAACATAGAGATTTGTATTACTACTCGATTATACCACGACGCAGCTCCCCAACTCCAAAGTATTACCGTTAAATTATGCAACTCGGTGTAGGAGAATCTATAGTTTGAGAATCAAGATTGAAAAAAACAGAAAAATCGCCTTCCGCGATATATGCTCCTGAATTTTGCGTAAAACTTGAAATGATCGTAACTACGGTTCAGAGGCACCTACAGACTTCAACCGGACGTCAAATTGTAGGTTTTTACCTCTACATGCTCCTCAGAGTCAGGTACAATCACCATAATAAATTATTTCTGCTTTTTTCAAATTTGTTTAGTTTAATTTGGTGTTTTTTCGCAATTTTTCGCTCGTAATTTTTTTCACTCAATGAATAAACGAAATCTGATTTGATGATTGATTCCATCTGATTCAGGAGGAAAAAATACATCGAAATATATCCTTGCGACTATCAGATTTGATGATTTTCATAGTTTTTGAGCGCATCGAACTTTTTCAGTAATTTTTAACATGTAAATCCCATAAGAAACTTCCGGCGCTTTGCGGCACGGGAAAAAAAGGTTCCAATCGCTGCATTTTTTCGTTTCCGCACAAGTTTTTAGGTACCCAGGACTGATTTTCACCCGGCCCGCTGGAAAAAACGAAAAAATATATTAAGGTCCACACTAATGTCCACATACAAACCAAATTAAACATTTAGTGATTGTTAGAAAGAGACAAAAAAAAAACGGGAAAATTCTGGGAACCATTATAATTTTTCGATTTGACTTAAATGGAGTTGACTGGCCTGAAACCATCCAAATTTGTTGTAATGGTGTTTCACAACACTGTTGATTCATGACATTTTTTTTACATACCGCGTGTCGCGAAAAAAAAACGTTTAAATTGCTTAATGTAATTCGTTTTATATAAACACACGTCCGGAAATACTTCCGAAGAGAGCTAGGGCCCCTTGGGTGACGCTCAAAAGGTCTTCGTTTTCCATTTCAGTAACCCGTTGAGACAAATGTACTAAAATTTGCATCCGGTGTAGTTTTTTGGTGCTGATTCTCTTGGTGGTATCAAAAACCGTCGGAACTGTGGTCAGACTACTGAAGACGTAAAATTTTACTTTGGGAGTAGGTTTTTTGAACATTTTATTTATTTCATCACCCATTTCCTTTCAAAAATACATGTTGCGTCGACTTTAATTCTGAAGTCAAAAATTGCGTATGCTATGAAAAATAAAGTATCAACCTCCGCACTGCCCGTGACAGATCTGTCAAGCTATTTTGCAGTTTGTTTTGAGTTGTTTTTATAGTGACTATTTTTTCAACGAGTGGAAAATGCAGGCGTTTGCTTAACTTTCAGAGGGCTTTAGCTCACTTAGGAAGCGTTTTCAAACACGTGCTCTTTTATTTTGACCTAAGGAATCACTACTCTAAACATTTTTATCAGACACTCGGTATATTGGAGGAAGTCCACGGACTAAATAAATTTATTTCCCTCTATTTACCAATAAACCCAGTTTACCCCACACATCTTGTAAATTTACGACAGATTTTCCTTTGAATGAGTTAACCTACCATTTGCATCGAATGCTTTCGTGCTACCATCGTCAGATAACAGCCCCATGTCGTTATACAGCCACTGGAATTCGGAATTCAGCGCCAAATTGGCCGTGCCAATGATTACCGACTCGCACTGGCCAGTTTTTATTGCGGTATGGGCTAAACGAAGCACTTCTATGCCTCCAACCCAGTTGCTGTCGTATGCCACGCTGGGCCCTAAAATAAAACCCAAAAAAATTATTTGTAGACGTGTAATTCCACTAACATCGAAATTCGTTATGTAATAGGTAGTCATTGGTCGTAAAGATACTATAAATAATATAATACACGGTGGAGACTTTAACTGGAATATATTCGCTAGCGGGGTGGTGAATGATTTTTCAAAAAATTCCCGAGACACGTCAACTTTTAAATATATTTACCTACATTTTGCAAGTAATGTGAAAAATATAGCCCTTCAGGGGTGGCTGAAACCACCCTCGACATGATTTTTTCAAATACAACACTATGGCTTGTGACCCCTCATTGTAAAGCTGGTGGAAAGAGGAATTAAACTCACTGATCAAATTTTAATTTTTAGTATGTTTGTAGGGTTGCATACAATTAAAACGTAATTTTATAGTTTAATTTATTTTTAACGCAACAATTTCGTACTCAAAATGTGTGTTGTTTAGTTTTCGAATGTAAACCTTACTTTTCATATGTCCCCACAAAAAATTCCAAGCAATTTTTTGCCACAATTTTTATTTTTTTGCTAGTGTTTTTCACGGCCGCAAAGAGTAATTTAGTTTGTATGCTGTATTCAGAGTTTGAAACGAAGTGTTATTTCAAATTGGTGAAAATGTCTTATTTAACTGAATCACTAAAAATCGAAATTTTGATGATGATTGGATATGGTGATATGGCGCGAACTCAATGCGAAGTTGTTCGCTTTTTCGAGAAACGCATCCTGACTTGCCACCACTAAATCAAGGTACCATTAGTAAAATTGAGGCACAATATCGAGGTCATGTCAGGAAAGTACCGAGTAAGAGGCAGGCTGTTGTTGATGACGACACGAAGTTGAATTTGTTGCTTGCTCTAGAAGAAAATCCAATCACTCCAGCCCGTCAACCGGCCCGTGATAGTAATCTTAATCACAAAACAGTTTTAAAAATACTTAAATATGAGAAAAAACGCCCATATAAAATGCAAGCTGTTCAAGAGCTACTTGTAGATGATCCAGATCGACGAGTGGAATTTTGCGATTTATTGATGACTTGTATTGATCAAAACTAGTTATCTTTAGAGTGGATAGTTTTCTCTGACGAGGCTACTTTTACATTAAATGGGCACGTAAATCGCCAAAATTGTCGTTACTGGGCTGAAGAGAACCCCCATTGGATGAGGGTACTTCATACTCAGCGCCCACAGAAAACTAATGTGTGGGCCGGAATAATACAAGATAGAATTGTAGGACCATTTTTCTTTGATGACACTCTTAATGGAGCAAGATACTTGCGTTTACTCCAGCACGAACTAATGCCAGTGCTATGTCATTTATTTTCAAACCCCTTAAACCCTAACTTGACTGACGAGAGGTTATGGTTTCAGCAAGATGGGGCCCCACCACACTATGCTGCCATTGTTCGTCAGTATCTGGACAGAATTTTTCCCGGTAGGTGGATTGGGAGGCGAGGTAATATTGAGTGGCCAGCAAGATCTCCAGATCTTACACCACTGGATTTCTTTTTGTGGGGACATCTTAAAAGTAGGGTTTACATTCAGAAACCCAACAACATAGCAGATCTGCAGGAAAGGATAAGAGAGGAAATCGGAAAAATAACACCGCAAATGTTGCATAATGTAAGGGACGAAACCTACCACAGACTGGGATGCTGCCAACAAGTGAATGGTGCACATTTTGAACAATTGTTACGTTGAAAATAAATTTAATTTTTAAATTGTTTTAATTGTATGCAACCCTACAAACATACTAAAAATTAAATTTTGATCAGTGCGTTGGATTCCTCTTTCCACCAGCTTTACAAAGAGGGGTCACAAGCCATAGGGTTGCATTTGAAAAAATCATGTTGAGGGTGGTTTCAGCCACCCCTGAAGGGCTATATTTTTCATATTACTTGCAAAATGTAGGTAAATACATTTAAAAGTTGACGTGTCTCAGGAATTTTTTGAAAAATAATTCACCAAATTCAAATCCACCGTGTATAATATTTTAATGCAGACCACAAAACTCACTGTGATGACTACCTACTGAAATTAATATATTTATTTATTTTAAGTACAAATTTAGAAATAGCATATTTAAATAAAATTCATGATTACTATTATTAAAAATTGTACTTTGCCATTCTTCCTCTTTCAAGAGTTCACTATGTATTATTGTAAAATAGTACCTACCTGTATTTCGCTGTATGTAAATTTTTATGAATTATATTGACAACAAAGACGATAGGATACATCGCCGTTACGGAAACATGTAAATTACTGTAAAACAATATGGAATGGATAATGGGCTAGTTATTCATTTATATACATAGATATGTACATAAACGAAAAATTTGCTTATAGCAGTATTTTGCCTTTTGTTGACTGTGTCCTTGATTAATTTGAATATATTTTGGGGAAATTATTTTACATTTTATTGAACATTGAAAATAAAGCTTAAAAGAAAAACTAAAATCAGTTCTGTTCAATATTTTGCAATTTATTTTAACATGCAACTTTTTTAACATGTATTTTTTCAACAAGGTTCAGTAGGAAACTTGTATAAGTTTAGTTGAAAGGTACGGTACGTACCTTTCAAATTTAACCAATACGAAACACGATTCGGCATCATGGCTCTAGAATGTCCGGTCACACCAAATCCACTGACGACGCTCTCCAAGAATAAATTGTCGTTTTCACCAATCGCCGAACCCATAAAAACGCCAATTCTCTTTCCCTTTACCTCTGTAGGACTCACGCCTAAACATTTGAATTATACACAAATGATTTAGCTATAAATTCGCAGTTAACATTAGATTAGAAATTAATACAGTACAACCTCTTTAATCCGAACACACGAACGGCCAAATCATGAAGTCCAAAGCCAAAATTAATTGTTCATTTTTAATAAACCGTAACTCATTTATTATTCAACACTCAACATAAACATGTATACATATTAAAGAGTAAACATGGGAGTTTTACTTCATAAATATTGTGTGTGTTAAATGCCCACCTCCCTTAACCTTGTACTCTTCTAAGCGACGGACGAAATCAGCCATAACTCAAATAGAAATAGCTTCAATTTCTTCTTGGACATTTTTTTTAATCCTCTGTATGTCTCTAGGTTTGCTCATGAACTTTTTAAATAATCCCAATGGAAAAATTCGGGGGCAATAATGTCAAGAGACCTCGCCAGTCCATGTTGATCACCATTTCGAGAAATTAGTCTGTGTAGAAATGTCTGTCGTAAAATCTCCATATTTTGTCTTACAGTATGATAGGTGGCACCGTCTTTTTTGACAAAAAACAATTGAGATAACTTAATAACTTAGCCCAATATTTGAGCCCAATAACGAAAATTATGTTTATTGACTGGACCTTGTAAAGTAATGCGAGCTTCATCATATCTGGTTGACCATACAACTCCAAAAAAAAAATAATCTAAAACGACTATTAATTTGTATAGATTGAGCAAAATTATTTGGGTACTTGTTGCAGAAATTTAACTTGAATTGCCGCATGTTGACTCACTGATCGACTTGGACAACGAAAAACCAATTGTTTCACCAGTTCTTAACTCAGGAATGCATGCAGATCGCCTCATGTCAGTTGATTTTCTTTTTTCAACGGACCTATTATTTTTCCATTTACTATACAACCATGGAACCATATTTTATAAAATTTTCAACAGAAAATGTGTCATAAGCGGATCCAGAAGGCTTCTCAGGGGGGGCATTTTAGTGATAAAGCAACATATGACCTGTGAGAGCTTATATTGGCGCCGCAGGCGAAAATTTGGAAAATTTTCAAGGTCACGCGTTTTCCTGGCACTTCAGAATTTCAGTGAAAAATCCATTTTTACAAAAATACCGACTATAACAAGAATACTTTTTGGAATTTCTAAGGGTGCCAAGGGGGGAGGCATGGCCCCAATGCCCCCCCCCCCTGGATCCGCCAGTGAAATGTGTGTTGCTGTTTATTCCAAAGTTACATTTTTGGCAACTATCAAAATATCTTCAAATCCTTCTCTTTCAATTATTATTATTAATGCGTCTGAAAATGGTTTAATTTTTGACGGTTTATTAAAACTGGACAAACCATTTTTGCTCTCACTGTATAAACAAAATAAAAACTAATTAAAATGTATATCGAATATAACTAAAGCGTAAAAAAGAAATACAATTTTAATACAAACAGAAACAAAAATCTCATTCTTAAATATACTACAGTCAAATTAATTTTGATAACGGGCAAACTTTTCATTAACCAAACAAATCTATATTTAAGCTAAATTTGAAAGTTGTATCGTTATATCGCTATAGCATTTAAAAAAAAAATCCGCTAAAATGAAATTTACTGCTAACAAAAAATTCTTAATACGCCAAGAATTCCGTTGTTGCTGTACATTAATTAATCCGAACCATTCGATAATCCGAATAGGGTCTGGAAAGGAGGTATTCGAAATAACGAGGTTGCACTGGAAAAAGGAGTTTAATACGGAACCACATAAACGCAAATAAAAAATAGTGTGGGAAACATGTTTAGTACTACAGGTTGATAACTTTCCTGATTGTGTATATAAAATAAAACTACTGATGGCTAGTTTCTCATCAATTGAATTATTTGAAGTGTCTCATTAGCCACCTGTTTTTCTTCTTCCAAATAAAGCGGGTGAGTAGATAAGTACCTAATTAAATTCATTTTTTTATGGCTCACACTCAATCTAAAGTATCTACTCCGCCAATTAATTATAAAGCGGCACTCTAACTTCAATTTAAAAATGAACATGGATGCGCCTCAGTGGCATCAAACATTTTTTCGGTCTGTATAAATTACGAATATTTATTTACAATTATTATTTATTATAGTTTAATCGATGTTAGGTACAGCTCTTACCTGCATCTACCAAAGCCTCGAACACCCTTTCCAACACAATTCGATGCATGGGATCCATGTAAGTACATTGGTGACGGTGAATGCCAAAATAGGAGTTATCGAAATACTCACTGGGAATTACCCCTAGGCGGTTGCACACGCCTTTTTCTCCTACATACACAAAGGTGTCAATCATAAATAGATACGTGTCAAAGTGGAAATACTCTGCAGCAGTGGCGGTGCGTGATATTTCAGTTAGCCATATCTTGAAAACGACGCATGGGACCCACTTCACTTTTTTAGGTGATGACTATACACCTCTTACAGAAAGGATTTATAGTGAAAAAACCGTCAGCAAAGTTTGCGAAAAAATTTTCAAAAAACACTGGAGCACTCCCTGGGTTCTCAGTAACGCTCTGTGGGATATTTGCAGTATATTTTTTTTCATAATCTAGAAACAAATATAAGGAGACGTTTTTCGATTTGTTACAAAATATTTTTGTTTCAAAAAGTTATGGCCATTTTTATTTTGGGAAACAAAATGTTCCTATAAAATTAAAACTAAAATGGCCATAACTTTTTTGAAACAAAAATATTTTGTAACAAATCGAAAAACGTCTAGATTATGAAAAAATGTTTCTAGATTATGAAAAAAAAATATACTGCAAATATTCCACAGAGCGTTACTGAGAACCCAGGAGTGCTCCAGTGTTTTTGAAAATTTTTTCGCAAACTTTGCTGACGGTTTTTTCACTATAAATCCTTTCTGTAAGAGGTGTATAGTCATCACCTAAAAAGTGAAGTGGGTCCCATGCGTCGTTTTCAAGATATGGCTAACTGAAATATCACACACCGCCACTGCTCTGCAGTGACTCATAACGTATAACAACATTATATGCTAAATAGTTCTACACATAAAAGCATCGTTACGTTAGCATCGTTATGTTTCTTAGTGGAAATAATCAAACGTCCATTCAAAAAATTATTTTCAAATATATACTGAGGCAAATTTGAGATATTCCCAAAGCATCTAAAAAAATTTTAGTTTAATTTTTGTGCTACTACTACTCTTTTGTGTAGTATGCAGTGGCGGTGCGTGATATTTCAGTTAGCCATATCTTGAAAACGACGCATGGGACCCACTTCACTTTTTAGGTGATGACTATACACCTCTTCCAGAAAGGATTTATAGTGAAAAAACCATCAGCAAAGTTTGCGAAAATTTTTTCAAAAACACTGGAGCACTCCCTGGGTTCTCAGTAACGCTCTGTGGAATATTTGCAATATATTTTTTTTCATAATCTAGAAACAAATATAAGGAGACGTTTTTCGATTTGTTACAAAATATTTTTGTTTCAAAAAAGTTATGGCCATTTTAATTTTGGGAAACAAAATGTTCCTATAAAATTAAAACTAAAATGGCCATAACTTTTTTGAAACAAAAATATTTTGTAACAAATCGAAAAACGTCTCCTTATATTTGTTTCTAGATTATGAAAAAAATATACTGCAAATATTCCACAGAGCGTTACTGAGAACCCAGGGAGTGCTCCAGTGTTTTTGAAAATTTTTTCGCAAACTTTGCTGACGGTTTTTTCACTATAAATCCTTTCTGGAAGAGGTGTATAGTCATCACCTAAAAAGTGAAGTGGGTCCCATGCGTCGTTTTCAAGATATGGCTAACTGAAATATCACGCACCGCCACTGCTCTGCAGTGACTCATAACGTATAACATTATATGCTAAATAGTTCTACACAATTACATAAAAGCATCGTTATGTTAGCATCGTTATGTTTCTTAGTGGAAATAATCAAATCGCCATTCACAAAATTATTTTCAACTCTTACTCAATTACTACTACTCTTTTGTGTAGTATGTATCATTGCAATTTTAAATTTAGGTGAAATGAAAGATCTCTGTTATGCATTGTGAATGCTAACAGTGAATGCTTTAAGATGTCGAAATACAACATAAAATCATAACACAATGTCCAAGCATTGCTTTAATGTTTTAATACACTTTCTTGTAATAACTCGTCAAAAGCAGGGTCTGGAAGACCGACATAAAAAAACATTTATACTCAGTGATTGCAAAATGGTGTACACCAAATGCAAAAAAAAAGAAGAAAATGCACGAAATGAAACGTAAAGCCTTTAAATTTAAATATTATATTATAATTTGGAATTTATGCGTATGTCACCCTTCCCAATAGGCCAATTTATACTTAATGAGTCCAATATTTACCATTAAATGAAGAATTACTGCTATTTTTTATTTCTAAATTTGTAACATTTTTCTTGGCAAATAATTATAATTTAGGCCATTTGACAGCATGAAATGTCCAGCTGTCATTGGTAAATTTTCGATTCACCAAAGACAAACTGGCTATTGGAGAGGATATACTATCTTTCCATTCTAAATTGAAAATAGGTAGAAAAAAGCAAGGTTGTCAGATTTATTTTCTAAAATTGCTAAGCTCACTATACAAGTATACTTCATACTTCAGTAAACTGTTAGTTCGTGACGTTCTTAGAAAGCTAGTTTGGAAATATTTAAAAAAAATACATAGATATAAATTTATTAGTTAGCATTAAAATAAAGCTTTAAAAATGCTGGAAAA
Organism: Aromia moschata; assembly: GCA_029963805.1. Classification (NCBI taxonomy): domain Eukaryota; kingdom Metazoa; phylum Arthropoda; class Insecta; order Coleoptera; family Cerambycidae; genus Aromia; species Aromia moschata. Next base: position 2,240,674 of record JAPWTK010000004.1, read on the forward strand.
AATAATTATAAATTAAAACAACTTTATGTATATTACTATACTCAAGAAAATTTTAAAGAGCCGGCAACGCGCTGGCCGGCCAACCAGCCGGCCGCTGGTGGCGCAACGTAAACCACTGTCGGTAAACCACTTTGCATATAATACATTGCTAATATTTGTTCGGTCCACTGTGCCATAAAATTTTAACGACGTCGTTAAAATGATTTACGACTTTATGAAATAGGAACTTCAACTACTTGTCTAAGACGCCAGTGACGTGTATTTCAGCTAGGTTTATTAACACAGACAATTTTTTGAGATTGTCTGGCTAAATGAGCATTATTTACAGCAAATTATATTACAAATATTAAGAGTTTTATATGCAGGCTAATTTTAATCTCCTATATTGATTTAAATGAAAAAAAATATTTCACAATTTTCGAATTTATAAAAGATATATGCACGCCCATGGAATCATAAAGTTGCACCGCTTTTTTGTTCCCCAGGCGTATTTATCATTTTTAATTAAAATTAGAACCACTATACATACCCATACATTTTAAATTATAATACGAATGACTGACTTAATTCGCAGACATTTTTCCTTAACTGTCAATTATGCACTAAAAAACGTGTTACAAAAAAAGTTCTTACGGACTAATTAAACACAAATAAGTTATTGACTAATTAAGTGCATATTCAAGATATCATCAGTTACACTAATAAAAACAATGTGGTAATCGCTAATAATCAATTTTTTCAATGAACAGTCTATTTTATTTTGGTACTAAACGATGCACCTATAGTCCTTCTAATTTTAATTGAAAATGATAAATACGCCTGGGGAACAAAAAAAAAGCGGTGCAACTTTATGATTCCATGGGCGTGCATATATCTTTTATAAATTCGAAAATTGTGAAATAATTTTTTTCATTCAAATCAATATAGGAGATTAAAATTAGCCTGCATACAAAACTTAATATTTGTAATACAATTTGCTGTAAATAATGCTCATTTAGCCAGACAATCTCAAAAAATTGTCTGTGTTAATAAACCTAGCTGAAATACACGTCACTGGCGCCTTAAACACATAGAATTTCTAAAGTCGTAAATCATTTTAACGACGTCGTAAAAATTTTATAGCACAGTGGACCGAATAAGTATTTGGATGTATTACATATAAAGCAATCGTATAGTATAATGGTCGGCATTTGCTGGCGCATTCGCGGCATCGCGTTGCCGGCTCTTCAAAATTTTCTTAAGTTGTTTTAATTTATAATTATTTTTTTCCAGCAATTTTAAACGCTTTATTTTAATGCTAACTAATAAATTTATATCTATGTATTTTTTTTCAAATATTTCCAAACTAGCTTTCTAAGAACGTCACGAACTAACAATTTACTGAAGTATGAATTATACTTGTATAGTGAGCTTAGCAATTTTAGAAAATATATCTGACAAGCTTTTTTCTACCTATTTTCAATTTAGAATGGAAATAGAGTACTTTAATTAACATCTAACAAATAGTCGGCAATACAATATCAACCAATCAATGAAACCATTTTTTAAAGTTTGACCAGACGTTTGCAAATCCACCAACGGATTGTAAAATACCAGGTTCAAGCTGCTTTGTTTTTTGGACTAGAAGAAAATTTGGACTGATTTGTCCAAACCACCAAGAATAAAATCTTACTTGAAGTAAAACGAGTTCTGCCTACCTTCGGGCCATCGACTTGAAAGAAGGCTTTCGTTACTGTACAGTCGATCTTTGAACTCCGCTATGTTGAGAGCTTTGGGAAAGTATCCACCGATACCAGAAATGACGACATCGTCCTTCACAATTTCCATCTCAGGTTTCACCATTTTCTAAATTAAAGAAAGAGTATATTGTGTGTATGTAAAGTAACTTTTCAGGCAATAATTATCTCACCTCTTGCATATTGTGATTTGATACAAGTTATTACTTTCATGGAAACTAATTTATTGTTTAAAGCATTCATACATATAGAGGGTGAGTTTTTAGTGCGTATTTGATCTTAAAAAAAAACACAGAAAATCGAAAATATTTCCTGAATTTGTTGAAACTGAACGCTAAACAACATGGACTGAAAAAATATAGGTTGTTCCATTTGAGCTATAATATTTCTCGCCATCTCGATTTGAAATTGATATTATGGAACATATTAAACTGAACACTTGGTTGAAGCTTTTTGAATTTACTTTAAATACAGAGTATGGAGCATCTACTACCTAAAAAATATTATAGTAGTGTAATAAGTAATGGTTTTTTTTCAGACCCTATCATCTGTCAATTTTTTTTAAAGCGGAAAATATATACAATTAAACTGGCAGCTTGTTGGGTATTCAGTCTACTAATTGCTTACATAAGTATTGTAACGTTTTATTTATTTCGGGTTCGTGAGGTGTGAAAAATTAAACTCGCACTTTTAAACTAACACTATTTATTTTTATAATACAACTGCTACACTATTTAACTACACTAATTTATTTTTATACAATTTATTTAGAGCGTTGCACGGAGAGCGCGCCGCTTAGATAATTCAAATAGAACTATTCCCCGCCGCCCAGTGCGGCTATTTTATAGTGTCGCCGAAAACTCTAGATGACACCAGGCTCGTCCGTACGACGTTCGAGATATGTCCCGAATAGAACTCGGTGCGTCACCTGTTTACGTCCGGCGCTCGGCCGGCGAAGTCAACCGCAAGAGGCACGACTCGGCGGACTCCGTAACACTGCCCCCTCCTTAAAGACATTTCGTCTCGAATTGTGTCATCCTCTGGTCCGTGTCGATACCTGCAGAATGACCCATTCTTGCATCGGGAGGTCTGGTAGAAGAAACAGTCCACAGTTTTCTCGTTGAGCGGTCTCCTGGGGTTGTAACAGCATACCAGAACCTCAATTCCAGTAAACCGGAAGAGGACTTCTAGCATACTCCTGATCACCCTCCAATCCAGGCCATCTAGTCCGCTGGCTATCTTCGGTATCGCCAAACTGCTTATGCTCTGGGACAAGAGCACATCCCTCAGCTCGACTAGTGTGTCCCAGACTGTTTGATAAGTTGGTTTATGGTGCGATAGCTGCTTGGTCACCAAATAGAAAACGGACCTCTCATTCTCCTGCTCGGCCGCCGTGATTTGAAGGACTCGTCCAACCTCTGGTCTTTGTCTGCGTAACTCCTCCAACTGTCCAAACGCCTTCTTGAAGGTAAGTGCAATCCCTCGGGACATTCGGAGATCCGCTGCCACACAGTGAGCAAGACAGAAGTCAGCAGGAGCCTGGAACAGGTCACGTGGTTCTTCTCGCGTTACACCGTAGCGAGCTTTCTGGCCGTTGGAATGAAGTAACATGAATTCCTCGAAGGAGAGCTCGCTGTCTGGTGGACTGACGTGTCGAACTCTGGCTTCAGCTTGTTCGTCATTATTTCCGGCGAAAGGGGCTAAACGGTTGAAATGGACAACCCTGGGTTTTCCTCTTGGCAACTTCTGGATTCGGTAGACTACATCGTTAATCCGGGTGACGACCTCATACGGACCTTCCCAGGAGCTTTGAAGTTTTGGAGATAACCCACGACGACGTTGTGGGTTATATAACCAGACTTGGTTACCGGGCTGGTACCTGCCATCGTTGGCGTTTATGTCGTAGGTCTCCTTCATGCGGTCGCTGGCGCCCTGGATATTTGAACGGACTCGTTCGTGGATGTCGTCCATTCTCTGGCGTAGAGTACTGACGTAGTCCTCTCCAGCCACGTCGTCCCCTGGTGTACAGCCGAACTTCAGGTCACAGGGTAGACGCAGTTCACGGCCCATGACGATGCTTGCAGGTGTTTGCCCAGTTGTTTCGTGAACCGACGACCGGTAGGCTAGCAGGAACAGGTGGAGAAACTGGTCCCAGTCCCTCTGGTGGTCAGAGACTACTTTGGATAAGTACCGGTTAATGGTCCTATTCATTCGCTCCACCATTCCATCTGACTGCGGATGCAGTGCAGTTGTCCTCGTCTTACGGATGTCGAGTGTACGGCACACATTCTGAAACAGAATCGACTCGAAATTTCTCCCCTGGTCCGAATGTAATTCCAGAGGTACACCAAATCGACAAATCCAGTCCTTGATGAGAGCGTCCGCCACAGTAGAAGCTTCTTGGTTTGGAAGGGCATACGCTTCTACCCATTTGCTGAAATAATCCATCACGACGACGATGTATTTATTTCCATTATCTGTTTCCGGAAACGGACCTGCTACATCGATGGCAATTCTTTCAAACGGACTACCCACGTTATATTGACGCATTGGAGCCTTCGGGTGCCGTTGCGGACCATTACTTGCAGCGCACACCACACATTTCTTGCACCACTCCTTCACGTCAGTAGTGCAGTTCACCCAGTAGAAACGCTCCCTAACTTTTCCCAGCGTCTTCGTTACTCCTAGGTGTCCGCCAGTGCTTCCATTGTGGATCTCCTCCAATACCTCTGGCACTCTGTTCCTGGGGACTATCAGTTGTTTTCGCTCTTCGGTACCATCTGATTTCTCCAGAACGCGTTTTAAGAGTCCGTCGCTTAAGACGAGGGAATTCCACTGAGCCCAGTATGACTTTACGGTTGGTGAATACCGTGATACCTCCTCCCAAGTGGGTTTCCGATCTTCTTTCTTCCAATTCACAATTGGTTTCAGATTCGGGTCATTCTCTTGGTCTTTCAAAATCTTTTCCGACAGCCAATCATCGTTCACCGCCGTCGTTCTGTATACTAAGATGTCCTTTTCTTCTGCCCGCTGACAATGTTTGCAATCCTCAAAGCAGGGTCTTCTGGATAGCGCATCAGCGTTGCGGTGAACTTTGCCTGCACGATGTTCGGTGTCGAAATCAAATTCTTGGAGTCGCTCTATCCACCTGGCTACCTGTCCTTCAGGATTCTTAAACTGTAGAAGCCATTTTAGCGCCGCATGGTCCGTTCTCAGCAAGAATTTCCTCCCATACAGGTATTTATAGAAGTGTTCGACAGATTTCACTACCGCCAGTAGCTCCCGCCTGGTAACACAGTAGTTTCGCTCAGGTTTCGACAAGGTTTTACTGAAGTATCCAATAACCTTCTCTTGGCCGTCCTGAATCTGAGACAAAACTGCTCCCAAACCTACATTACTGGCATCGGTATCCAAAATGAATTTTCCATCTGGGAGAGGATAGCTCAGGATAGGTGCACTCGTCAACGCTTCCTTTAAATGTCGAAACGCTTCACTGCATTCATCGTCTCATTGGAACCGTCTTTCTCCTTCCGTGAGTCGAGTCAGTGGCTTGGCAATATTGGCAAATCCGGGCACATATCGACGATAGTAAGTGCATAACCCGAGGAAACTTCGTAGATCATGCTTATTGCCGGGTACTGGCCACTCTCGCACTGTTTTGATCTTCTGGTCATCCACTGCCACTCCTTGACTGGAAACAACATGGCCCAGATACCTCACTTCCTTCTGGAATAGATGACACTTTTTCGGGCTAAGCTTTAGGCCAGAGGTTCGTAAACGTTGAAAGACCTCCTCCAGATTTTTCATGTGATCCTCAAAGGATTTTCCAACCACGATGATGTCGTCAAGGTACACAAGACATGTCTTCCAAGAGAGCCCTTTTAACACAGTTTCCATCAGCCTCTCGAAGGTTGCCGGAGCGTTACATAATCCAAACGGCATTACGGTAAATTGCCATAGTCCTGTACCCAGAGTAAACGCAGTTTTCTCTCGATCCCGGTGTGCCAACTCTACTTGCCAATATCCACTCTTCAAATCTAGGGTTGAGAAAATCTTTGATCCTGATAGAGTATCCAAGGTGTCATCGATTCTAGGCAATGGATAGCTGTCTTTCTTTGTCACGTTGTTTAATTGACGGTAATCCACACAAAATCTGGTAGAGCCATCTTTCTTCTTTACCAATACAATTGGTGAAGCCCACGGACTATTAGATGGTTCAATGACCCCATCTTTTTCCATGTCCTGCACGATTTTATCGGCTTCCTCGCGTTTGGCTAATGGCAATCTTCTTGCTGTTTGTCGGATGGGCCGAGCGTCGCCCGTGTCGATTTTGTGTCGGATTACATTTGTCCTGCCCTTTCCACCTTGCCCATCATCGAAAATGTCTGCGTACTTAGTAATCAGACTCCTTAGCTTCGTCGTTTGATCACTTCTCAAGGATCTTGAGGACGATGATAGGAGGTTTGCTAACTCGCCTGTAATCTTCCTAACTGAATTTTCTTGAGCATCTAATTTTCGGATGACGGAGGAAACCGAGGAACAGTACCCTAAAACGATTCCTTTTCTTAGATTTACTGGGTGATGATTCAGGTTCATTATTCTCACCGGTACTGTTTTCTCGGTCAGCAACAGAGCTTTTCCCACAGCTATTCCTCTCGCTACCTCGCCGTCGTGAGATCTTGGCTCAAACATCATTATATTTCCAACACACGGGTTACCGTCCAAATGAGCGTCCAAGATCATTTCACTTCGTTCTGGCACTGCCGTATCCTCTGCCAGTACAACTCGGATTGTTTCCTCCGTCTTTCGATGTAGTACGATTTCCTCGCCATTTATTTTCAGAACATTATTCTTGAAGTCCAGTGCAAATCCCTTGGTGTTCATAATGTCCATTCCAAGAATAAGTTCATCCTCAATTTCAGCTACCAGTGCTCGATGTTCAAACGACACGTTTCCAATGACAATTGTGACGTTGGTCTCACCGCGAATGGTAGCGGGATCTCCAGTTGCAGTACGTAGTCGCCAGCTGGTCGGAGTAATTCTTGCTGCTGTTCCAACAATATCTGGTCTAATGATAGTTCTCGTTGCACCCGTATCTAATAGCAACAGTCTCTCTTTTCCATCGACTAGTCCATCGACAAAAACACTATTAGACGGGTGTTGAAGAGCTGCGACTCGTGCAATTTTCTTTGGGGCTTGCTTCTTAGAGGTTGACGATTGCCCCTTACGGTCAACCTCCTTTAGTTTTCCGACGAGGGTGACGTTTCCTTATTTCTAGGGCAGCGACTACGGACATGTCCAACCTTACCGCAATTCCAGCACCGAATTTGCCTCTTTTCCAACATGCCCTCGACGACTCGCCTAATTTCTGCTTCATTGCAGGTTCCCTCTTCAACACCTTCCTCCATCCTACGGACCTTAGCTTGACCTCTGCAACTCTGTTTAGCAGCTTCGAATTCCAAAGCTCGCGCCAAAGCATCCACCAACTTGCTGGGACGAGCGAGAGTCAGGGCTTGACGGGTCTCAGTATCACGCAGACCATCTAAAAATGCCTGCACGGCTAGTCGTTCCATGACGTTCTCCGGCGTAGATGAATATGCCAAACGAACTAACCGCGCTATGTCCGCTTCAAATTCCTGCAGAGATTCGTTATTTTTCTGACAGCGGTTCTTCAACTGCGAGTGGTAGACATGCTCGAGATGGGACTGACCATAACGCATTTCGAGGTGTTTAACTAGTTGATGGTAATCATCTTGTTCTTCCAGAGAAAGCGTCTGTAAAATATCTGTGGCGTCACCACGTAGCGCCAACGTCAGCGCTGTAGCCTTCTCTGCCAACGACCAACCATTTGCCCTCGCTGCAGCCTCAAATTGTCGTAGATAATTGGCCCATGAGCTCTTACCATCAAACTGTGGTGGTTTCATACGAATTTTCGAAATTTCCACAGGACTGCTCAATTCGGGTTTACTCAACCTGTCGCTGTCGCTACCAGGTGACTTCAGAGAGGTATTGACCATTTGTTGTTGTTCCCCACTTTCTAAATTCAGCGTTGCAATTTTTCTCTCTACTTCTAGAAACTTATTCTGGAATTCTTCTACGGTAACTAACTTATTTTCAATTTCCTCAAATTTTCCGTCCACATATTCGCCTATTTGTTTCTGGAGGCAACTAGAATTTTCCATAATTTTCTTTTCTAAAGTTGTATAATTTTCGAGTAGTTTTTTATCTAAGTTTTCTAATTTTCCAGATGTCTCCTCTAGCTTCTGTTGTAGGTTACTACCATTTTCTATTAGTTTCTGTTCCACCCCTCTTAAGTTATCAGAATTTTCGACCAACCTTTGCTCCATCCCTCTTAAGTTTTGCTCCATCCCTCTTAAGTTTCCAGACGTTTCCTCAAATTTCTGTTCCAGGTTACTACCATTTTCTATTAGTTTCTGTTCCAGGCTTCCTTTTAAACTTTGCAACGCCGAATTTATGTCACCGGCAATTTCGAATAAAAATATGTCGGGATTTTCACCTTCATTTTCCAGAGCTTCTTTAAGTCTATTTTGCAGATCGGCCTTTTTCCCTGTCGTCTCGCACTCCCGTTCTTCAAGTTCCCTTTTTAAATCCGCCACTTTAAGGTCCTTTAAAAATACCTGTCTTGAAGCCATTTCACTTAATTTATTTATCGCGAATTTATTTATTTAAATGTCTTTATTATTCAGTTTTCTTCCACACTCACACCGGACACCAATGTAACGTTTTATTTATTTCGGGTTCGTGAGGTGTGAAAAATTAAACTCGCACTTTTAAACTAACACTATTTATTTTTATAATACAACTGCTACACTATTTAACTACACTAATTTATTTTTATACAATTTATTTAGAGCGTTGTACGGAGAGCGCGCCGCTTAGATAATTCAAATAGAACTATTCCCCGCCGCCCAGTGCGGCTATTTTATAGTGTCGCCGAAAACTCTAGATGACACCAGGCTCGTCCGTACGACGTTCGAGATATGTCCCGAATAGAACTCGGTGCGTCACCTGTTTACGTCCGGCGCTCGGCCGGCAAAGTCAACCGCAAGAGGCACGACTCGGCGGACTCCGTAACAGTATGTAATCAACTTATCATGTATTTTTTTAATTCGCCTTGTTCTGTTTCGATGAATACTCAGCATCCACCATTTTCTTTTGCGACATTTTTTTTAATCACTCTTCTTTGGTACACATTTCTATAATAATTGAAAGTGCTGTTACAAGTAAATTGCCGCGGCTGCGATAGTTTCCATATCCATCCTCGTCAAATGGCCAATGCAGAATGAGTAACACAAAACATATAGGATAATGAGCAACGCCAACATGTAAACAGTGTCCTTATTTTTGGCCCAACTCATTGACCCAACTAGTTGGCCAAACGTGTACAGGACCCTTTAAAAAGGTGGTAAAATGGGTGCAAACAGCCTCACAGATTACATTTAAACATTTTTATGAAACTACATTCCCCTAGACCAAATACGCACAAAAAAATCACCCTGTATGTATGAACACAGTTTTATTCAGCCTTAATATTAAGTTTGTAGATCAATTTTGTTCTATCTTAGATACGAGTAACATAATTTATCGTTTCACGACCAACAGTGATTGAGTTTATAAAAAAGAGTAATTTAATAGCCCAATTAATTATTTTTCTTGGTACCTGATGTATCCGCTACCAAATTATTATATAAGTTTTACTCATTTTGTCTACTTAGTGTACCTATTGATAATTTCACATAATTGTAATATTTCAAAATTTTAAAAATAGTGTGTAGTTACACCATTTTTTAAGAGAAAAATTAGGCAAGAGATAACACGATACTATTAAGGTTATATAATGTCTATTCAACACATACATTTTTATTCATCACTAGAATGGTTGGGATTGGCGGAAATTTTTGCGTTTGTATGTCATGTTCTGTCAACTTCAGTATTTCAACATTTTTTTTTAAATTTTCTAGGATATTCAATCATTTCCCATTTCATTTATTGAGAACACTACGTTTTTTCTAGTCTTCCCTTCTGCAGAAATTATTCAATAAAATTATATTTCAGAAAGTCCTCAAAATGTTTAGGCTTTTTGCATAAAATAATTCCATTGTAATCTTATCTTCTTATTCGAAATTTGATCAAACAGTAGAAGTGACGCTGATTTCCAAAATTCTCAAAACGCTACTCAAAACCGATTCAAAGCCGTTACTCATCAGTGTATTTCAAGAATACATCCCTCATGATTATTGTTTATATTAAAAATGGGAATATGTATGAGAATACGTATGAATAATATTATAAAACAATGGACTGAAGTTCAAGGGATCAATAAATGAAATGTATTTGCGAAATGGCTTTAGAAAGGTTAAGATACTTAGCTAATGAATTTTAATATTGTCACGAGTGAACAGATAACAGAGACCCTTGGTTTACGTTGTCCTGTAAACATATTGTAATGTAGGTACATTTGGTATTTGGTTACCAGGGACATACTATAACACATTAAGTCTTGAATATGTATGTACATATTAAAAAACGTGAATATTTATACATGACGGATGTTTATGCGTATATATTAGAATTTTACTGGTGCTCAGCGTCCTGCATTTGTTTTTCATCAATTATTTTGTTATTGAATTCTTTTGCTATTTTGATATTGGGTAGTTGTATGAAAGTGTGCAAATGAAAGTGTGGCGATAAACTCAATAAATATTTAATAAATATTTAACATACACAGGGGAAAAGGTGTTTTTTGCTTCCAATAAATAATCTTGTGTAGAAAAATTACTTTTTTTATTTCAAAGATAAATTAGTTTAAATAAAGAATTACTCTTTTCAAAAAAGAATAGTTATTCGATTCAAAGAATCTATATGTTTTCTGTGCATGAGGGTGGACACGTCCGTACATACATATGTATATAGAGATATCCAAAAAAAACCGTCATCAGCTATGAACGAGAGAGATGGAAATAGCGGTCATGTCCAAGCATTTCGGTTGTGTCAAACTGTTGACAAGTGACAATTTACAAGTCACAATTTGTAAAATAAACAACAACTGTCATATGATGTGAGAGTCTTGATAAGTAAAAAGGGTTATATATCCGATTAAGGATAGAAATACGTCTTTTTTTCTCGGCCAACTTTGATGACGTTTTTTTTTTTGGATGTATCTATACATATACGTCCAAATTACAATTACATAGATATGTAGGTATATTATATTTGACATGTTATATGTTATATATTATGGTTATAACTAATGTAATTTATCCAATTTTGATATATTAAAATGGCATTAATTCCATAACAACAGTAAGAAATAAAGTTTTAATTACTAGATAGTCAATATTTTTCACTGGTTAGCCTAGGGCGGGTACTTTTACTCCCGGTTAAGGCCGGATGAACTAACCAAACGATAAGACTGTAAAAAAATATATACAGATATTATACATTAGACTGTACACATTTTCGCCGTCTTGGCGTCTGGTTAGTTAATGCGGCCTTAACCGAGAGTAAAAGTACCGGACCCTCTAATGTATGTACATTAGACTGGCAGTTAATTTTGAAGAAACGAGTCTCACCCCTGAATGTCTTCGTTTTTATGCAAAATTAAAGGGGAGGTGGTTTGGAGGAAAAAAAATTGTTTTAACCGGCCCTGTACGAGGATTTGAGTGTTTTTATGATTTTCCGGCACTGGATTTGTCGAAAACGACTTTCCTCGATATTATTGACACATAGCCGAGAAAATGCTGAGAAAACCTATATCCGATGTAAAATTTTCCGGGAAACACGATCCCGCCAGTAGTTTTGCAATATTTCATCAAGTTTGCCCGGAAAATTCGGAAAACCGATTTTTACGAAAAAACTCATATCTCTATACTATGCGTAAAAAAACCTTTCGAATTTCGACAGAATACTCTTCGATATTTGTACTTTGACCTGATATCAGTTAGAAATGAGTACTCCTGAATCAGAATCTAATTTCACTGGAAAATAAATAAAGATAAAACTGCTGAATTTCTGCATGAAGATCTAGCCTACTTTATTTCTCAAAAATAGTTTATCAGGTGCATGCTGTGATAATATGAAGCTTTAGGAATCCGGCGACACTGGGCGAGAGGTGAATCAAATAATAAGACGGCAACCAATATGAAATTATTGTACATAAACTAAAAAGGTAATTTTTATTCGAACAAATTATCAGTAATCAATACAGATCAGTAACTAGTGATGCTTTATCAGCTGTCGGCAATACTTTACGGTATTCTTTGACCACCTCGAGAATATACTGCCTCTGTTCTTCGTCATTTGTCAATATATTATTGTAGTCACTCATCATTTTTATAGCCCGTTACTGCATTACTGTCAATTTTAATTTTCTTTTCTAGTGAAATTCGGTTCTGATTGAGGAGTACACATTTCTAACTGATATCGGGTCAAAGTACCTACATATATCGAAGAGTATTCTGTCGAAATTCGAAAGGTTTTTATGCGTATAGTATAGAGATATGTTTTTTCGTAAAAATCGGTTTTCCGAATTTTACGGGAAAATTTCATTAAACATTGCAAAACTACTGGCGGGATCGTGTTTCCCGGAAAATTTTACATCGGATACAGGTTTTCTCGGAATTTTTTTCGCTATGTGTCAATAATATCGAGGAAAGTCGTTTTCAACAAATCCGGTGCCGGAAAATCGTAAAAACATTCAAATCCTCGCACAGGGCCGGTTAAAACAATTTTTTTCGCTCCAAACCACCTTACTTTTCATTTTCCATAAAAACGAAGACATTCAGGGGGTGAGACTCGTTTCTTCAAAATTAACTGCCAGTCCATATACATATAAGATTCGACAGTCTGATATCTCCTGAAAAATCTTATATATTATTTTCCATCTGACGTATTGTCTTTCACTTTCAACTTGTTTGAATACTTTCATAAAATTGAAAACTCGGATAAAGATATTTGGTTTTAGATTTAACTATAAACGGCCTCTGTCAACAACTACTTTTCATGTAGCTTGGCAACGCCTAATAACTAGTGTCAATATAAATTCTATAGATCACTTACCTAGTGTTAATCGTTTTGTCAAAATAGTAAGTAAATAACGACATCACAAAAAAAATCGGTCATCAAAGTTGGCCGAGAAAAAAAAGACGTATTTCTATCCTTAATCGGATATATAACCCTATTTACTTATCAAGACTGTCACATTATATGACAGTTGTTGTTTATTTTACAAATTGTGACAGTTACTTGTCAAAAGTTTGACAACCGAAAAGCTTAGACATGACCGCTATTTCCATCTCTCTCGTTCATAGCCAGAGTTGGTGACGTTCTTTTTTTTGTATGTCTACAAAATTGAATTAAAAAAAATACCTGTTTTGATGTACAAAAAGGCAAAATTGGAGAAAATTTTGTTTATTCACTCGAAGAAATTAGACCACTCGTCTATACATTCATTTCACTCGTCTATACATTCATTACAATAAGTCACTTGGTGATATCTATTACACTGTTAATGTTTTTGGCAGTTAATTTATAGGTATTATTAAATTATTAGACAGTTGATAAATATTATTAATTTGTCATTTTGAAGCACTATTTTTAAGAAAAAGATTTCAAAACATTTAAAACTTGTTTTGTCATTGCAACATATGTATGTATATCATCATCACTTAATATTTAAGTCAATTTTGTTTGAAACTTAAATTTACTTTAACATGTATTCGATACGCTTTTTGTTAATGTATTAGCAAACTAGTATATTTTTTAATGTTCATAAAGATGAAAAAAAAATAACAGCGTTTTTGAGTTTTTGGACAAAGCAACATATTTTTTAATGAAATGCTTTGTATTTTCTATATTTTTTATGACAAAAATAGTCATGATGAAGTTTTTCGCTAGAAAGAAAAATAACATTGTAAGGACCTGAACATAAACCTACAAGAAAACTAAAATTAATGCGAAATTAGCGTAGGAGGCTATAGAAACAGATGTCGACATACAACAGGCAACATACATAAGACAAATAACATACACTTATGTTATGACAGATGTGAGGCAATAGAACTAGGTAGTAGTTTCTGCTTATTTGGAAATTTAATTCAAAAGTTTTTCTATACTACCCGCCTTCATAATGTAGAAAATTAACGCAATTTGTGCTGCAAAGTGTATTGTCAACAGATTATGGAAACTAAACGTTTGATACTCATTATTGACATTTTTTCCATAGCCTTGTAAGCTAATTTCATATTAATTTTCGATTTCTTGTGGTACTTTGCAGTTTTTTTGGAAAAATAGCATTATCCATTAACCGTTAAATAAACTTATCCGTTATTTTTTATCTACCAGTTTGGTAATTTAACCGATTTTGTATCTTCAATAATAACGTAGTTACCTTTGGTGCGCACTTAATTCGGATCAGGCTGTATACACAAAGAATTTAGAAATTGATAAAATTAAAGGAAATAATACAAAAATGCACTTACGTAATATTAGAGCAACACCAGTATAACACAAGATCACCCCACAATGACTATACCTAACTGTACACGTTAGCGCGCTTAAATAATATTTTCCAACATCTGCATATATTAATAATGTAATATGGTACCTAATATAAATTTCAATATTGACGGGTGTATGACAGAGGTCATCTAACAAACATAACATTCAATTGTTCATGATTGTTAGTATTAAAATTAAGTGCACATACTGCAAATGTTTCCTCTCTATATCAATCCCTATTAATTTCGTATTGTGTTCATACATTTGTAACTACACTACAACCTCGATAATCTGAACACTCGTTAGTCCGATCTCCGCTAATCCGAACGGTGGACGCTCGAAGTCATAATCCGAACAAACCTTGATTATCCGAATATCGTACAGTTTTATGGCTTCGTTAGGGATTTTAACTAGAAAAATAATATGTATACACCAAGTCTATTAAAATTTGTTTTGCACTAATTAAAAATTCATAATTATCAAGATTCATAATTATCTGTTGTCTCTTCAAGTAATAAAAAAAAATACTTACTTATGAACTTTCAGATTATTTATAATTTTTTGTGCTTGTTTTGATTAAGAAATAAATCATATGTATAAATATGTCTCAGTTTAATATAACAAATAAGTCCTTTTTGATAATTCGAACAAAGCGATAGTCCGAACAACCCTGTGCAATAATTAGATCGGATTATCGAGTTTGTACTGTATATGAAACATTATCGATTTTTTCTAGAATAAATTAATAACGCTGATGTGATAACTGTTTTACATAGATAATATTAAAACTAATGATTTTTGCAAAAACATATGCAATAATATGATGCGATGCTGATGATGCGATGATGTGGAATCCATTTTATTAATAAGACTCAGAATTAATATTAATATTAATTGATATAAATATACCGTTCTTAAAGATATTACACAACTAGGTATCTAGTGGTGTTTATATATATAAAATTATGTGAACTAAATTCTATTCTCCAAATGTGAAGAGAAAGGTTCGTTGTTTTCCCGTTTTAAAAGTCCAAAATTCTTACAAATGACCGCATGAATGCTCTTAATCACGTGATTTTGGGGGAGCCAATCACACTGCATCGTGCTTCCTCTTGAGACAGCTGCCGATATATACGCGTTCTCTCCCATTTCAACTTGCGCACCGCACTACTCAGTCCCACTCACATTGAACATTCTCACTCACCTAGCGGGTAAAATGCCCCATCGAAACGACCTGTCTTTTTGGAAATAGGAACTATTTTTAGTCACGAATAATACCCTACAAAAATTTCAGTGCCTCAAGTACGTATTTTGATTTTTTTTGAAACATACTTAATTTTGCAAACGTCTGGAAAAATTTATGACCCGGTTAAACGATCTGGCTTTTTGATTTTTCAACTTTAGATATTAAATTTTAAAATGTTCAAATCTCAATGTGCCTCAAAAACATTTTTTTTCAAAAATTATTTCGCTTCTTGAAAAATTTAATGGTCGCTTAATCCCCCTAACCCATCAGCCAGGTCTGCATTTTTATATTTAGGTAACACTAAAGGAAGTTTTGAGCAACTTTTCACATTGTTTCAAATACCTTCCCAAAAATGTCTACCAGCTCTTATACTAATACCAATGTATTGCACAATAAATTGTAGAATTTATTTTTCAATAAATTGTCCAATTTTAGTAACTGTTTGCACTTTGCAATATTTGTAACAATTTATTTATTAGATTGGTACAAGTAAATAAGTGTGAAAAGTTACTAAATATCACTAAAATTGGCCAAGAAATTAGAGCAAGTTCTAAATTCTACAATTTATTGTGAACAATATATTGTGAGAAAAATTGGTGTGTGTAAACAGACATAAGAATAATAAAACAATGTTAAGTACATATTTGTATTATGTTCCTATTAGGTATCACAAAAATAATGTTTTGGTGAGGATTTTACTCCAACTGCACTGGCTATTAGTCTAATACTGGCTATTATCTAGCGCGGCACTAGCTTATTAGTCCTAGTATTATTGGTCCTAGTATCTTTGACGACAAGTTAAGTTTTTAGTCGACTATCTCGACATCTGTAGATTTTTAATCTTCTCCTAATAACCCCTCTTCTCCTGAAGATGCCAACTTGGTTGGCGAAACGCGCGTCGAGAAAAGTGTAGTAGTTCTGTGTTTCGTGGAAGACGTCCAGTTTTTTGTTTCTACGCCGAAGGTTCCAGTACCCACTCCAGGATCTGTAGATTCTAAATGACACCACATTGTGTTGATTCCATGGGATATGGGATTAGGAAAAAAGTCTTTATTCCCTTGACATAATTACGGCTCTGTGGCTTACTAATAGAATGCGAGTAGTCCTGGAAATGGCTATGTATTATGTAAGTTGCAAGTCTCGTGAAGTGACTTCTTGCCTCATATCATTAGTATTGACGCCATGAAGTGAGATCTGGCTTAATTTAGAAGCTTCAGTTTTATATAATATACCCAGCTTCCATTACTGATATGATAAATTACTAAAGCTAGGCAAAATCACTAAGCGTCTAAATTTTATTAGACATCACTAGATGGCGCCAAAAAATCCCATGGGATAAGGACAAAAAGTCCTTACTTCCCAGACGAAGGATGCGAATAGTCTTGGAATGATCTATGTAATTTGCACACATCTTGAAGTGGCTGCTTGCTCATAACTTCTGGCACTATATAGTGAGGTGTGGTCAAATTTAGCCACGTCTTATCTGATCAGGTTTTGTACTGTGGATATTTCTGGGTGAGTACTGTGAGTACACTATTAGACTACTAATATTAATACTAATATTAGACTAATAATACTGTATAAAAATTGATTGATTTGATGATTTAATATTGAATTAGACACCTCCACAAAACATCTAAGACACCTCTATTAAATCAAGTCATACAAGTTGAATCTGACTTCATTCTGTTTTACATTAATATTAATTTTAAATATTGATATTTTTGAGACCACCAAAAAAAATACCTCAAAGAGGACTTAAAAGAGAAGAAATACCTCAAAGAGAAAAGATTGCTTTATGTATTATGCAATCTGTATGCACTATGTATCAAATTTTAATAGGCCATAAATATTTGCTAAATTTAAAAATCTTTATGCCACATTTGATATTTGTTTAAAAACGACTTATCAATAAAAGATTAAACATATAAAATATAACTGACGGATTGATTTGGTTGTTGCTTAATGAAACTTCATAACATTAATTAAAACGGAACATTGAATAGTAAAATTTTCACGTTTATTTCAACGATTATTTCATCATTTCGATGTCGATCGTTTAGCCACACGGGCTTCTTCAGATAATGAATATCACGACTAATTTTTACAATGCAAAATCTGGATATATAAGAGTTATTGGTAATTCAACTAATTCCCATTAGGGGTGACAGTAGATTACTAGATATGATGAACAGTCGTATTAACCCCCCATATGCATTATATGAAAGTTTATGGTTATGGAATGGTGAATTTTCAAAAAAAATCACTTTATTACGAAAATCGAAGAGGAATAAAAGTACCATGTAGTATAGGTAAAGTAAAAGTTCCATATGGTACAGTATATAAGCAAATTTTGCATTGTAAAAATTAGTTATTGGTAATTCAACTAATTCCCATTAGGGGTGACAGTAGATTACTAGATATGATGAACAGTCGTATTAACCCCCATATGCATTATATGAAAGTTTATGGTTATGGAATGGTGAATTTTCAAAAAAAAAATCACTTTATTACAAAAATCGAAGAGGAATAAAAGTACCATGTAGTATAGGTAAAGTAAAAGTTCCATATGGTACAGTATATAAGCAAATTTTGCATTGTAAAAATTAGTTGTAGTATTCACTATCCAAAGAAGCCACTGTGCTGCGAAATAATCGTTGTTGAACATGAAAATTCAAACTGTTCAGAATTTCATTTTATTTCACAGAGCAACCCTTTATCATCAGCTTCCTGTTACTCTTGATTAATATTTCCTTGTTTCATCATTGACGAAATATTTTGTGGAGAAACAAAAAATTATATTTTTTGTTTTGAATTTTTCGTTATGTAAATAACAAACAATAAAACACATAGGATAATATTCACACTTTATTAACCAAAAACAAACATAAAACATCTTATCATAATATAAGTAAATATGCTAACATTCTGCAGTATGGAAAGAACAATAATAATAAGATATGTGCAACATCTAAAACTGTCTTTTTCGATAATGCCTTGCACATTCCTTCAGAATCATTATTGCCTAATATATTTAAAAACTACACGAACGTGTTCATAATACATTAAAATATCATAATTGAATTATTGTATATCAAAATATGTTATTGAGCTGTTACTCGTAGGGTGATATGAAGAGTGGGAGAAACCATTGAGCAAAAAATCCGTAGATTGAAACATCTACAACAATAATAACAAAGTGGGATATGTAAAGGATATGGTATGGTAACGTTCTTTCCAAATTTAAAAATCTCGGAGTAACAGCGTGCCTCTACTCTAGATACAATTACAGTCGTGTTGTGATCTTTGAAGCAAAAAGCACTAGAAATAGCATACATATAGATATATAAACCTATTTTGCGTTTCAACTATTTTAACATAACCTAGTGGGATTCGCGTCCCGTCATTACTAAATGAACTTTTTTACCCTGAAATTGTTGCCTGTAATAAATTACTGGGGTACTTCGAGAAACGAACAGAGGTTTCATACCTAGTACCACCTTAAAATTTCCAAGGAAGTTTAAAATATACTTTCTGATTAATAAAAACTGTTTGAAACTCATTTAGAACATTTGAAAGTTTCAGGGATTATGAAAACATATTTTTACGAGGTCACATTGTAACCTTAGTCTTCTGACCTCAAAGATATCCTTTGATGTCAGAAATTTAGAATTATTCACTAGATACATGTTCAGTTTTCGTAATACATATTAGGAATAGCATATTGCTAATAATACTAATTTCATTATTACATATTCATTACTTCTTTGGAAATTTTTCTGAATAACTAGGCACAAGAATGAGATTCACAGGTATCTTTAGAATACAGTTGTACCTACAAAGTGTAAAGTTCCATGGATTGCTTAGGGTTAGCGTTCGAAACGGGAAAGGGCACATTTTCTTTTTGGCAACATCGCAGATATATAAAATGGAATTCATTAATTTTGGCATCTTATATTACTAAATATATAATCTCACAAAAACAATACTGCTTATATTTTTTTTCTTTAACGTCTGATGTAGACAAAATTCTCTTTAAGATAGCTACTTACAATACAATCTCTTATTTAATAAAGACCCTGTATTTAATAAAGGCTTTATAAATGATATTTCTCACGTTTAGCTGATTGTGATTTTTTTACATGGAAATTCAGGGTGCTGAAATCTTTTAAATAGAAATTTCAGCTATAATTAGATGACATTGCAAAAATATTTGGTTATAAATCAGTCACATATATATTTCTAAATACAAAAATTTAAAATATTATATTACACTTTAATTATAAATGTACTTTTTTTTGGTCAATAATTCCACAAATTAATAAGCGATTTTGTCAGTTTCATGGCACTTTTTTAAAGCATCGGGAAATCATATCACAATGTTTTTACACTATCACAGAAACAAAACACGGCGAAACATTCAGTCTTTCCCTTTTGTTTCCAAAGTTGATAAAAAAATCTTTGTAGTTTTTAATGGAATACTGTAAACATTCTCGTCATTGTTGACATATTTTTGTTTAAAAACATGCCTATTTTGGAGCTGCGTTAGAAAATATTCATCAATATATAATCATTATTTTTGTTTTCAGATCTGTAGAATAGAGGCATGTAAAACTAGGTTTTAATTTTTTTTTAACTCTTAGGTTTTATTTTTTTATATTCATATTAATTACATTATGTAAAACAAAAAAGCCAGTCTGTATATTACTAATTAGAAAGCAAAAATGTTAAAGACAATTGTACAAGAGGAACCCAAAGTGAAATACGTTCACTATTTCATTTTTTTTTATTTGGAATTGTCAATACAGTGAGTTGACTTTGGAAACAAAAAGTTAACTAATCAATTTAAAAAATAATAAATACTAAAAACACGTCTAAAGTCGCCTCAAGTTTTAACGCATCGTTTCCACACAAAAAGTGCGAATATAATTACCTAAGTTGCAAACAACTACACATATACATGTATATACCGCTTGCCATAACCTCACAATTATTAATTCATGGAATTATAAATAACGACAATATCTACCACATTTGGCACCGTAAGTACTGAGCGTTACGCTACAGACAAAGCTAACTGTTGATTGCCTGGCACAACACGACAAACTATGAGATAGCCGAACATTAAGGCCCCTGCTAACAAACTACACCACTAAGAGACGAGCAGGGCTATCCAAAAACGTGCTTGAACCCCCTCGCATCGATTGAGTATTTAAAAATTACCCCTACTGAAGCGTCGGTAATGTCTTTCAACATGTTGTCGGGTGGTTGCTTTCTAGGATAGTGTGCCATTTGTATGTATATATAAAAATGGGAAAACTGAGGTGGAACTTTTGCGTTTCTAGCCATTTTGTTATTGTTACAATTATGTAATCAGAGTAATTTAAACTAAAACTGTCGTAAAAAAATCGTAATTATCGAAAAAAATCAATACTTTTTAGCATTGTTCATCAATTTACTGAGATCATATTCAAATAAAACATTCTGGAGATGGATTAGTTTATCAAATTTTCTGTTAGCTACACACTTAACAATAATTAAAAATTAAGGTGATATATTTTAATTAGTATTCAAGGTTTACTATATTTCATTTCCAAAGTACAATTTAAGTGCTCAATTGTAAAAAAAATATATATACACTCGACATCTGCATATCCGAACTCACCATATTTCCGAACTTGTCGTTGTCGAATGACCAATGAGCCAGGAAAACCCTTTGCGCATGCGCCAGCAGTTCGGTTATCCGGAAGAGAGTTCGGAAATGTGGAATTTTGCGGAACGGAAAAGTTCGGATATGTGGATGTCGAATGTATATATATGCTTATATAAAATGAAATACATGAAGAGAATTTTTTTTTAGAAGTTTTACACAATTATTAAAACACATTTACATATTTAGTGGTTAAGATTAAGTCAAATTGATGTTCGTTACTCCATTCCCCTTAAACCATCTAAATATTTAACACTGAAGTAACCCTTCAAACCTACAAAAAAAAAAAAACATGCCTAATAGTACAACTAATGTAATAGTAATAGGGCGACAGTGAAAAGCAAAGATTTCACATGGACTTACTGAGTCATGGGTGTAAACATTCCATGATTCACTAAATAATCCTGATTTAAATCAGATTTTACAAAACTGTCACTGTATTATGTAGTACAGTAATATTAGTACGACTACAAACATTACAAAAAAAGGTTTATTACACTACTATCTATAATCTTTTAAACGATCCCTCAAATATATGGACATCACGACATCAAATCTGTAATTTAAAACATTATTTCACTGAAATAATCATGATCACTGAAATAAATAAAGCTAAATAGTACTATGGCTAAAAATCATGTTTATTTTTAGTCGCCTTGGCACATTTTAAATTCCACTTCAATTTTTCATTTGCATTGTTGGCACAGGCTCCTCCACTCACACACACACCGAAGACATCTTACATGCTTAGAACCACCGTTCACTGTATTAGATCGCGCTAAGGTAATAAGTACATTTTAGAAATTGAAATTTTGTACATATTAGTGAATCTGAAAAATCCTGGATCCATGAATTGGCACATTGTAATTACCGTAATCCTAATATTTATAAACAGTCAGATAACACAGTAACACAAAGGGATAACAAGAGATTGTCCCCATTTATAGTCAGACGTTTAGATCGGATAATAAAAATACATCAATTATGCAATGCAGCCTAGTCACTGGACTTAATCCCTAACGTCTTTTTTCTGGGGGAGGGCACACTCTCTATGCCCGTTACATAACCTCATTAAATTAGAGATCCTCTCGGGATTAAATCCATAATCTTTGAGCTAAAACTGACTAGACTAATAACAAATATGATATTATGTTAGTAAAGACTAGATTACAATATCACTACCACTACATAACAATCAATGATAAAAAAGAGTATTACAACGTAATAGATTTTTTACATCAGTGTAAAGTCTGAACAAACAAGTTAATATACAGTTTGTGTAAAGGCAACATCGGCCAGTTTTGAAAAAGGACAAACAAAGTGAGACGACAGATACCGCATACGCATCGACGGTAGTGGGAAAATAAGACCGGTCCACTCACCACCTGCCGCTAGACAGAGCGAGAAGTGTAGTTGAAGTAAACAGTATTCTTGTTAGAAATGTTATTAAAATGATTTATTCACGTACATACAGTATACATATGTATATCAGAATGTCGTATAGCATGGCATCATAACGGCAATTCTGAACGTAAATTAAAAGATTCATTTGCTAACATGTGTTCCCAAATAGGCCAACACTTTCTAAAAACACTAGGTTCCAAAATATTACGCATAATCTTATGTACAGCAAGGCATTTTGGCTCGGCGCGGCGGGCGATTAGCCGTGCTGTGTGGAAGAAGGGTTCAGGTTCAGACGTATTTACTCGTACTGATTAGGTGGGTGGTGAAGAGCTGGTCTTATTTTCCCACTACCCTCGATGCGTAATGATGGTTGCGTCTTACATGTCGTTTCACATGTATTTGTCCTTTTTCATAACCGGCCGATGTTGGCTTAACACACACTGTATACTCGTTTAGGAAAAGGAACTTTAATGTAGTGTTGTGAGCCATGCCAGTGACCGCGGTCACTTAGTCACTTATGGTCATATTTTGGTAGGTCACTAAGGCTTTAGTTGGTCACTTTTAAATTTGCCGCCACTTTTTCTATTTTTTGTGCGTTTTGAAGGTAAGTTTAACCTCAAAACGTCATTTTTGAAACAGTTTTGGAATATTTCCAGACTGTATACTGTCTATTTTAGGCATTTTGGTTTTAGCTTTTCAACGTCAAATGAAACAGTTTCAGTTCAGATCATGTCGAAAAGTTAAAACCAGACAAAAGCTAAAGACGTATCATCTGAAAATATTACAAAACTGTTTCATAAATGGCAAAAAATAAGAATATATATCAGAATTATTATTTATACTCGTGTTACAGAACATGTTCGTGTTTCGCCTTAAATTGATCCTCCGAGTGTAACCAATATGTTCAAGTAAGTTTTTTAGAAAACAGCCAATCAAAAATGACCATTAAATATGATGGGTCATTTATCGGTCATTAATCATCTATAATAAATGACTGGTCATTTAACAACACTACTTTAATGCAATCAATTGGAAATATGTATATATGAATAACAGATTTCAAAAAACGATTTAATTGGCAGCATTTTTTATATAAGATATTTCTGATAAGACCATGATTTTTCATTTTGGAATAAGAATATAATTTTGTCACTAAAATTAGTCCGTTTTTCTATTTTTGAATCGTACAATCCATGTCCAGCTACTGATATTACCTGAAGATTTGTACGATGTATAGCCAAGTACACATATATTTCAAAAAATTGCTTTGTATTAAAGTTCCTCTCTGTACAGTTCATGAATACATAAGTTCAATAAATATATATGATGATTCAACGTAAACGCTACCCTAAGAAATAATTTAACGCTATGTTCGTGAGAGTGCAATGTTACAATACGTGATCACAGTACACCTACCGCTATTGACAATAAGAGTTTCTGTAATAATTGCAAGAAAGTATTGCATTGTTATTTATTAGAACGAGATGAGTGAGATGAGCATTTCAGTATTAGTTCGCCCAGTACATAGACGTCTAACAAACACGTACGTTCCGCTACGAGTTAAATACCTAACGTGCAGCCTATGTGATGAGCATCAACGTCAAAAACAGGAAGTAGAATTTGGCACGAAAAGTTATTTCGGAAGAAAGAATCACACTAACGAATACTTAAGTTCCACAGCCCGATTTAAAAAAAAATGCATGTCACAAAAAGTGCCCATATCACTCCTATGCATACGTACATGAAAATAAAATCTGACTAGTCACCGAAAGGGACCCAGACTGGAATGAAGTCGGCTACAGTTTTCCAAAGTTTTGAATTTCGGAATCAAAATTTGTATGTTCTTCTTGGGGAGTTGTGAATGTTTCCACAAAATTGAATAAACTGAAAAATGTTCATCTTTTATGTTGTTACTGTACACATTGTGTTACAGCTTATACAGTCAGGGTCCCTGAGCTAAGTCAAACAAAAACTCTAATAAAATACATGAAAAACGCAATAGTTTAACAATTAAAAACAAAAACAATGAATCCCAAATTGTCCTGTCTCAAATTAAACTAATAAAAAATTGCACTGAATGCAAACTATTGGCATTCCATTTGTTTTTGTACAACAACCAATACATTTTTTTACTTGAGCAACAAATTTAAACATGTTTACTAATATTTCGCACTTTTTTGTGACCGTAAAAGTTATTTACGGGATTTATTACATAAAATGTATCAGCCACTTTTGCTGATGTCCAAGAGGGATTTTATTCTAAACTATTTCTTCAAAAAGAAACCCCCAGATATTAGCCTTTTTTCTGCCTGGCTTAAATGATATCGAATAGCAAATATTATCTGGACCCACATACATATTTATCCTTATACTCTATTTACAACCAAGCATTTACGTTTCTTTTCTCGAAGGCATTGGATTCTAATAAATTTCTTGTTACAGCAAGAATATACAATTATTTTTTTTAGGTTTTGAGCAACCAGATTCATTATTTTATGTACAACACGCAAAAAATGTGCATAAGAAAAGTTTCCAGGACAATTATTGGGATTCCTACGAAGTTATATACAAATTTAAAAACATTTAGTTTAGTTAACAATCCAATTGCTCTTAAAAATTTCTAGCCTGTCTGCATTCTCGAATGGAACTACCTAGCAAAAACGTCTATTAAACAATACGTTAAATTTTCTGATTGTACCTAAATATATTATATAAATATAGTATTTATAAAAAATTGAAAATAAAAATTCTTTGGCTTGATCCCCAGTACCAATCTTGTTAGTTTTTTGTTTTTGTTGTTCGTCATTATTTAGCGACATATTGTCAAATATTTAAATTTCACAGATCAGACCTTTATTTTAAGTGTTGGTAATTGCGATACCAATCGGATTGGGGCGCTCCTTACTATCCCGTCCTCCGGGAAAGCCTCAATGGATGGGGGCCTTGACGATGTGGTTTGGCGCTATGTAGTGATATCCGGGTAGAGGCAATCCGGCCGTCTCCATCGATATCCTAATGAAATACACCACCAATTAGAAAATGAATACACACTTTTTACCAAGCCACCAACAATGTACAGAGAGAATGAAAACAGTTAGTGTTATAAGAGACCTGTTGTTAGTGACTCAGCTAATCGAAACTTCACCAGAGAAAGAATTAAATATACGGAATCTTTTTCGTCGTTTTTGAATTTGGATAAAAATTAGGATATCAGAAATATTTTATGCAGAGGTTAAAAAAGGTTATGTTATTTCGCCTCATTATCATTCAAAGTGGCTTTTAGTACATTCTTCAAAAATTTCATTTCTCTTATATAAGGGGTATTCCACGTCAAGCCGGACCGTTAAAAAATATTTTTGCTCGAAACCTATTGGAATCAATGGCGCTTCAAAAAGTACTCACCCAAAATTTGGGCCTCCTAGACCCACATGCCTAGCGTCAGTAGCAATTTGAAAATTGCAATTTTCGTTTTAACACCAGGTTTTCAATCTTCCTAGCTAATATGCGTGATAGAAAAAAAAATAACCGAAGGTATAATTTTGTGTATTTTTTTACGCAAAGTAGTTTAAAAATAAAATCAAAATTTTTCGGATTTTTTAAATCACTTTTGAAACGCAACACAAAACACAAAAGGGATGAAAAGATAAAAAAAAATTCTCAAAGGTCGCCTCGATTTTTTTTTAAACTTTTTGTTTAAAAAAAGTTTATGCTTCAAGCTTACTTCATAATTTTTTCCAAGATGGGCCTTGCACAATAAACGATGCAAGATGGGTTTGATCGCCGGTATCGCCATAATTAACGTTTTTCTCTTTTATGTAATAAATAGAATAAAAAAAAATGTTTTCAAGAGTTTTCAGGGTCTCTGGTTCTAAATGTGTAGTCAATTTTTAAAAGTTTAAAATGATGGATCCAGTTGAGTGGAACAGTTTTTTACCTTACATGATTTTCAATTCCAAAGCGTTGTATCGTATTTTACATAAAATTTTAACCAGCGATCAAACCCATCTTGCGTCGTTTATTGTGCAAGGCCCATCTTGGAAAAAATTATGAAGTAAGCTTGAAGCATAATTTAAAAAAAAAAAATCACGGCCTTTTGAAACATTTTTTTTTAACTTTTCATCCCTTAAAAAAGTGGTTAAAAAAATCCGAAGATTTTTTATTTTATTTTTAAACGATTCTGTCAAAAAATACACAAAATTATGCCTTCGGTTATTTTTTTTTTCTATCATGTATATTAGCTAATAAGATTGAAAATCTGGCGTTAAAACGAAAATTGCAATTTCCAAATTGCTACTGACGCTAGGCATGTGGGTCTAGGAGGCCCACTCAGAAGTACTCACCTAAATTTTGGGTGAGTACTTTTTGAAGGAAGCGTCATCGATTCCAATAGGTTCCGAGCAAAAATATTTTTTGACCGTCCGATTTGACGTTGAATGCCCCATAAACATTCCCTTTATATCTAGTTTTTTCTTTACCACAGTCTAGGTAAATAAACGTTTATAAAAAAATTTCTTAACAGTGCAACCTTGATAATCCGAAAGAATACACACTCAAGTCATCATCCGAAAAAAATCTTGATTACCCAAACATCGTAGTTTTAAGGCTATGTTAGGGATTTTAACTAGGATAATATGTACAGAAGTGCATTAAAGTTTGCTTTACACATCAAAAATATATAGTATAAGACATATTAAGTAAAAAAACGTTTTTTGGAATAGACAACTTTTCCACTGAACCCTTCAAATATGGGGTGAGCTTATTTTAATTGCATTATGTTACTATGTAAGCATTGCATTTTTATATACAACTTTTAGTTCAGAATGTTTGGATGATCATACTTAACTGATGAAGCCTCTTCAAGTAAACCAAAAAATGTATTAGATAATTTAGTTTTAGTGTTCTTGTTTTGTTTAAGAAATAAAACTAATGTATAAATATGTCTGCATTTCTATTTAATGTAACAAATAACTCCTTTTTGGTAATACGAACAACCATTTGTAATACATTAGTAACAAAAATTAAAAGATATTAAAAAAAAACAAAATTTTTGGGTGATTTTCAACAAGGGATAACTCGGACAAAAATGGTCGTAAAAAAAAAAAAAAAGGAAATCGTAGCTTTAAGTGTCTAGTTCTCAGATCTGGACTTTAAAATTTTTTGCGGGAGCGGTTCTCACGTAATCATCCAAAAACCAACAAAAATTTTTTTTCCAAATTTTTGCTCGTCTTTGAAATGGTCTGTGGACTTCAAAAATTTTTTTTCATAATGCGACCATAAAGCTCTTTTAGACAATTTCATCTGTTTTAATTTGACCTCTTAACGACTTCGGTACGAGGATTTGCCGCGGAGTTATCGTCGATCAAAGCAAAAAAAGTCCTTTTCGGATGATTACGTGAGAACCGTTCCCGCTAAAAAATGTTAAAGTCCAGATCTGAAAACTAGACACTTGAGGCTACAATTACCTTTTTTTTTATTTTCTGTACGACCATTTTTCTCCGAGTTATCCCTTGTTGACGAGAATCGCCCAAAAATTTGGAATTGGAATTTCTTTAATATCCTTTAATTTTTGTTATTAATGTAATTATCGGACAACATCGACCAGATTATTGAGGTTGTACTTATAGCTTCACAAATTCTAAAAAGGAGCAAAGCAATGTCATCTAAATTCTCGAAAGTTATCTAAATTTTTATAACAATTGATTAATTAAAACAAGGTAAAAGGCGGATAAAAAAATATTTCACTTTGTAGGATACAAAAAATGTAATACTTTTTTTTTAGTTCCATGTTACAGATAGAGGGAAATACCTCATATTTCCCTTGTTTATGTCATAAAGAAAAAAATGTGTCAAAGATATACAGGGCGACCTAATTAATTAAATATTAAATGTTTGAATGATGAGAGACGTTTAGAAAAATATTATCAAGGCATTGACAGGAAATAATGGATGGTTAAGCTTACCGGGAAAAGTGTGAAATCTTCTTGCCTGGAATGGTTGGTTGATAAGGCATCGGTCTGTTAGCTTAGGATGGACACACAACCACGTTACCAACTTTCATACTCATTACGTTTTTTTTTTTAACTTTCAGTGTAGTACACTTTTACTTAGGTCGCTTTCGGCTTAATTCAATATACTGCTGCCGTTAAACAAAAAATGGGGGAAATTTTATGACCAAAATCTATTAATTAAAAAATTTTGTTATCCCACTTATGTAAATATAGATGATATAATTCTATTCATAATTAAGACATTAAATTTTACAAAATATGGACATATGTAAATGTATAAAACTGAGTAAGTTTATACTAAACTATTAAAATTTCAGTCAAAAATACTTTCACCCTTTTTTTCATTGGTTCGCACGTGCTGAGTAAATAAAAGATCCCCTTACACACAGTAATAGTTGTATTGTACTCCAACACATCTACAATTGATTTTAAAGAACACTATTATAAAATGATGGTCGACTAACATAATTTGAATATAAGATCTTACATCCTAAAATACGAATAAGTCTAAACATAAAAAAGCTTTCCAATTAATCATCTATAAAAAAAAAAAACACACACTTATATACTTTTCTTTTAGTCAGTTTAAATACAAATGCTGCTGATATGTCAGCAACAAGCGTCCTACAACAAATGGGCTCAATAGTTTTGTACAAAACTAATCTAATTATTGTTTCATAATATTGATGATTGTATCAACTATATAAAGAAATTACAGAAAAAGAAATTAATTTAAGACACTACATCTTTATATATAGAGGTGTCTATAATGTAGTCCGGTCAAGTTAGCCCTAAAAATAGGGGTACCCTTGCATAAATTCCCAAGAAGCTGAAAATTGACGTGAACATTAGAGATACCATTATAATGAAGTTGTGAAAAGTCCCCATCGATCCCGTGTGTGCAAAAAATGTTATGCTAGGTCAAAGTTCGCAAAAATGGGTTTTTTTAGCGAAACGGTTAGTTTTATGATAAAAATAGTTCAGATAAAAATCGTAGATCTTTCAATTCTCTACAAAAATGGCCCTTAAACTTTTTTTCGTAAGATTCACCATTTCTGAGAAAAAAGGCATTCTAAAGTTATATTCTCCATAATATGTATGACTACTCTGCCTATGTACATTATGGACGTACAATATAAGTAAAACTATTGGTCTGCGTGACTAATACATTGATATTGAATGATAATTCTAAGAATATGAAGTGAAAATAAACCCATGAAATGAAATTTAGTTGCTGCTGAGGCCAGGTATCATAATGGTATCCCTAAATTCATGTCAATTTTCAGCTTCTGGGGAATTTATGCAAGGGTGAATGTCTATTTTGACCGGAGTAATGATCTCACTATCTGTATAATTGGTGAAATTTTAGATGTTATATAATATAATCATATTTTTAGTGCTTAGTGAATGCTATGTTGCCAAATTTAATATATGGAATGATAACAACATCTTCAGATTTTTTTAGAATGCATTGTTATTTGGCATGTTATGAATTAGACCTACAAATAATCAAGTCTTACCCTGTAGTTTTTTTAGCTTACATCTAAAATAATTACCCCTAACAAATAAATATTTCAAAACTTTATATACAATATAAACTTAACAGTTTACCAACTATACAGGTTATGTAGATCTATATAAGTGTATATATAAAGATGACTTTGGTAAGTTAAAAAAAATCTATAATGCGAAAAAAAAATAAAATAAAACAAAAGGTCCGGCTAAATAAAAAAATAATAAGTGCAATATATGTTATAAAGTATGTAATAGTAAAATTAATGTGATTATATTTCTAAGATACATAAAAAATCATTGACTTCATACCTTCTTCCTATACTCGCCTTGTTTTCTCACTTTCTCATCGACCTAACCTCAATTCACAGGCTAAATTAATGGCGAAAACAATTCTAACGACAACAGTTTCGTGTAAATATGAATTACGCTCTATCACATACACCTTTGTCAATTATTAACACATTAAATTTATGTGTCTTCCTAGAAGACAAATATACACTTGACAAAAGGCACTAGATTTATTCCAATTTTGACCTAAAACGGCAACTTATCGCAGATTCACCACTGAAGCGCGCAAACTGGCCAGATACAACCCTATTTGTATTTTCCGTTACTCGTACACTACACGGCAAAAACTGAAAAATAGACACATAACGGAGTACACTTTTCTTTTCAACTTTCCTGTGCAAAATATTTTGTGGAATCTGTAAAATAATTTCAATTCTGTGACACGTAATTTTAAATTTAAGTAGGTCAATCTATATGAAACTGGCAGTCGACAAATTTGTTAATTATTATTCAATTTTTGATATAAACCGCATTGGCAAAGAAGTAGAGCTGAAATCAGTTGCTTTCAACCGACCTAAGGGCTGTTTCGCATGACCTGTTCTCCTAATATACTTAAACTTAAACACTGACCATGTTAAATATACAAAAGGTTGTGTCATATCTTGCAAATAATGTATAATACACTCAACTCTCTCTTAAGTCACCTTCACTTAATTCACAAATTCCTCTTATGTCACCACGTTCCTCCCTCTTACGTCACGTAACTCTCCCTCTTAAGTCGCCACTTGTAAAAGTTTTAGAACTACGTTTGGAAATTATTGAACTTTGTCACGCACAACTGGGTATACTTACATTGATTTTTTCGTTTAGCTGGCTCATTTTTCATAATAACAAGTGCTGTGGTACATCTCTAAAAATTTCTTTTTTGCAACTAAAAACACGAAAAAGATGAGGTTACAATTGCTTTTAAACGCAGCATTCCACGCATGCGCGTGACTTAAGAGGAGTAAATTTCGTGACTTAAGCGATCGGATGACGCACGGATTTGGTGACTTAAGAGGGAGTATTGTTAGAAATATACAAATTATTTTAATTTTCAGTTAAAGAAAGGTAAAATAAACAGATATGCTGTCTGTTTTGATTTATATTAGGAGAACTGTTGACACGAACAAGTTTCAGGTCGTTCAAAAGAAATTATACTCACTCTCAGATTTTGTCCGCATTTATCTGAGAGGGTTCACTTATCAACCCCTCTTGATTCTGTTATATTCTTTGTACCCTAAAGCGTACGGTATGTTTGCATTTTTTTTTATAAAATCATTCCATTATATTACCGTGCCAGAATTAGAGAATAAAAGAATGAAGTTTGAACCAATTTACAGTATGACAAATATGTTTTTGGTAGAATATAATAGCTTTTTCCACTTCCAAAAATTGTACAATTTACAACCTGGATGTTGGCAAGACTGGCCAAGGGGTTACAAGTGGCCCCGTTGCGTCTCTCGGGCTCCTAGCGGAATCTGCTTTATACATAACCCACACCGATACCCAGGTACTACATACGAAAGCTCCTAAGTGTCCAAAAACTTAAAGTCTAAAAGCGAGTGGCCCCCAACGTTACGATACAAAAGTATAAAGTCAATGAGTTTGTGCAGAGTCGAGTTACCAATCTGAAAAGGTCTAACGTGCTCTAACACCTAATAGGGATTGAACTTGTTCCTCTCGTTCTTCAATTTGGAGCCCTCGGACGGGCCCCCGCTGCCCCCGGGCGAGCGGAGGCGGGGCGTGTAACTCTTGTGGGTGCGGTGGACGCCGGTGGTCTGGACGGGGGCGCGCCCCTTGGCCGCCGAGCAGCTCGGTGAGACCGCCCAAAGCACTGAGGCTGGTAAGGGCGTTGAGGGCACCCGGCTTTGCTAGTAGTTGGGCAATAGGGATGGCGCTAGCCAAGGGAGAGGCGGCAGTGGAAGACTGGCTCGATCCACCAGTGGTAGGAGAGTTTTGGGCCTCAAGGTTAGCTTTCTGCAGCTCAACACTAGGGAAACACACAGAAAATACGGGATTGTAATGTTGATGTGATGAGCAGTGAGCGATGGTATCGGGAGTTCGGTGTCTGTCCTATTTTCTTTTTGGGGTCTCTCGCAGCCCTACCTGCACTGGGTTGCAATTATAATGAGTGACTCGAAATGTCGGATATCTGCAACTCACACTCTGTTTTATTTTGTAAAAATGAGAGGAGTTAACGTTATTTACTGAAAGGCGTCGCTCTCGCATTAAATACACCAGAAGTGTTTGGAATTTCCTATATTGAAAATTCTAAAAATATATTTTGTAGATTAACGTAGATTTAAAAAAAAGTTGCCTCTTCTAAATATTTAAAATTACCGAGTTTAATAGTGCTTAAAAGAAATTTGTTATTACTTTTATAGCGGTATTACACAATCCAATAAATCGACCAAGAAATTGAGCAATTAATTATAGAAAATAATAGCATTACACACACCAATTTTTGCCAAGGGTGCCAATCACTTAAAATTACCCACTACTTTATCCTCAGATACATAAGAAAATTTTAAAAGTGTTCTGGATCTTTGTTTACAAAGTCACTGTGGACTATGTATTTTTCTTTCTCTCGCTCAACCCATGGTTTCACCCACCATCTGCGAGTTGTTTTCTGTTTCCATTTGATTTTCAATATTAAAGAATAAATCACATATAAGCAGAAGTCTATTTGAAACTTTAAATATCCAATTGGAATACCAAAAAAAGGTAGGTACAACGTTCCAATCTAGATTTAGAGAAATTATACTAATATACCATACCATACTAATAAACCATGACTTTTTGACATTCCATAACAATTGGTAGTAACGAGGACGAAATATTACTTGACCGATAAATTGACACAATTTTGTTGCATTACGCAGCGTAATAAATTGGTCAAGAAATCGGTCACTTTATTGGATCGTGTAATACCGCTGAGCTAATAGGCATCGTACCTGTCAACGTGTGGCGCCATCATGAGCCACGAGCTGGTAACCATTCCAATGCGTTTTTATGTGGTTAGGTATTATAAAGTCATTAGACAGTGTTTATTGTATTAAAAACAAGTTGAATTTGTTTAAAAATTGATGGTTGTTAAAGATAAGTGAAATTATTTCATCTGTAAAAGAGAAATTGATTATCCATGATGTATGTTTCGAATAATCGAATGTGCTTTGTTCTTTGTACGAGCTTCGCTTTATTAAATATTTCCATTGATTTTAAAATCAACAATTCATACGATTTTGAAGGATTTGTTGTTCCACAAACATGCAATCTAACCTCGCACATACATACGTGTATTCATACGTTATTCATATTTTTATTATTTTCTATTCTTGCAGCGGTGATTAGCTTTTACACAAAATATGCATGTCAGCCACTTATTATTTACTCAAACAGTAACACTTATTGTTCTACACAGTATTTAAAAAAACATATGAATAATTATATTGAGCAATCTGAATTTCCAATGAAGACACATATGAAAAACACATTGGAATGATTCTAGACTCTGTCCAGCCCACTTTCACATAACCTATGCATATACAGTCACAAAATTTTTTGTACCCTTCCAACGATTAAAATCAAAGTGAAAAATTCTAATGATATAAAAGAGGAAGAACTAAGATTTCTTAAGGGTAAATGTGTTGTCTTAAGCCATTGCTTAAGACTTGACACGTTTAGTTTAACTTACAAGATTGGAAGTCACTGATTAAGATTAGACAAATAAAAAAATTCTGAAAGGACACAAATCGGGTCACAAAATTATTCGTACGCTACACATTTATTAATAGAAATAAGTTAAAAGTAAGATTTAATATTTTGTAAGTCCACCGCATGCAGCAATTATGTGATTATTATAAGACTTTTACCTTTACCATGTGTTTACTTGAAATATAAAATTTGCGTGGCCTCGATTCTATTGCAGGCCTAAAAGTGTTCAATTACGTTAACGTGGGAGCTTTGAAGAGGCTTACGGAACTTTGTTCAGTGGCTTCCAAACTTGTATGTTTCATTGCTTAACATTAACAACACTTAACACATTTACTCTCAAAAAATCTTCGTTCTTCCTATTTTCTACCATTAGGATTTTTCACTTTAATTTTAATCTTTGGAAGGGTACGAATAATTTTGTGACATTGTATATAGTCCAGTTTTCTATGTATATAGTCCAATTTCTACCAATTTCTCCTCCGATAAAAAAAAAAAACATTTATTAACTTTGATTTTTCCATTTTTTTTTGTACTTGCATATTTATGCACCAACCAATGTCTTACAAAAATATAGGGGAATGTCGTCAGGGTTGGGCCACGGCTATTTGTCGTATTGACACACGTGCTGCCTCTGTGTTTATAGCGTGGAATTATTATTCTCGATGACAGAAAACTTTTCAGAGCATTGCTTGTCACGGAGATAATTTATTGCCGCAACGAAAGTAATGTTTTATCAATAAAAAAAATAAATAATCGTTAATATAATGATAAATAATATGAGATTTTAAGGATAAATTAAAAAACAGATTAAAAATCATAACAGCAAAATAACAATAATAGAATAAAAAAAATAATAAAAATTAATAACAAAATAACAATAACAATAAAATTTTTTATTCAAAATTGAATATTGATTCCGATGAAGAATGTTCTCATGAAGATTTCTCATCAATGTAGAATTGAATGAAAAACAATAGAAAGTAACATATTTGTTCATTAAAAATTCTTTTAGTAATATTTCGTCGATTTCACTAGTGGCCCAACCTAGACTGCAATGGCCCAACCTACACTATTTTTTTTTTCGTTTTGTCAATCACTTTTTTTTTTATAACGCGCAACAATTCGTCCTAATTAAACGTTTCTTATGACTGTCCAAACTTTCAAATAATACGTCAACATTGAGAATATTCGAATATAAACAAAAGATACAAGGCAAAGTTAAAAACTGGCCCAACCCTGACGACATTCCCCTATATTTTAATAATTATTTCAAATATTTTTAATGTTGAAAAAATAAGTTAACAAACTCAAAAAATCCATCCATATACTAGTCAAAATTATTTATAAATAATGAATAATTTTATAACAATCTAATTTTATAATATCAGTGTGCTCTAACACTTAAAACGCATTTGATGACGAGCATCGAATTTTATTTTGTATGGTTTAAATGTTCTGCACCATACTTTTAAAAATTTCTATTAAAGGGTTCCCACTAATCTACAAAAATCTAATTGCCCCAGATTTTTGGATAGAAAATGAAAAAAAATCCATACTGAGGAATTTTAGACCACTAAATTTTGACTATCAATCATACAATTTTTTTTTTATTTAGCCGAAAGTTGATCCTGAAGCTGAAAGCTCATTATAGACAAATAATACAGTATTGAATTATAAACTTTTGAATTATACATCTACCTTGCCATGTATTTTAAAAGAAATATCAATTTTCTAACAGTAAAAAAAATCAGCCTTTTTGGTTATTTTTATTAATCATCTGACATTTCCCTGACTTTTTCCACAATTTTGAAATCCCTTGACTTTTCCTGGTATTCCAAAATATTGGAACCCTTTACCAGAAATTACCACCAGTTCATAAATAAACATGTACTTAAAAAATGTGCGAACACTGACTAATTGGTCAGTTGTAGAATTATCAAAGTGTTTACTACTTAATACACTTTAAAAATCTTATATTTTGTGGTATTTCCTTATTTGCACTTTTCATCGACCAGGTGTGGGAAAGGCAGCGAGAGAACACAAAATAAGGACTCTTGTAGGCTGCTTGACTGGAAAGGACTAAAAATGTTCTAATACACCCGTAAATTAATTGCCGCCATGGAATGACGCCAAAAAAAACTTGCGGATGCATTAGACACAGTATATGTTAAATTAAAAGTAAAAAAGGATGTGTTGGATCAGTTGATGTGTTATTGAGATACATTTAGGAACACGGATCGTCAATATAAAATTTGGATAGAGAAGGATAGAAAGAGCTAGGTGTAACGTGTTCTTCAAGGATGCCAAGAACACATCAAATGATTCGTCGTCGGCACTGTCGAGATCCGTTCGGACAGCCTGCAGCGGTCTCTCCTCCAGTCTTCCTTCGCCATCTGTTTACTCTTACTAATCTACTTAACCTAACTTTATTTACAAGGTGCATACGCTAACACTAGACATTCACGCGCCACTCGCTCCCATGATTCGCAACCAAATGAAAAGCAGTTGTAAGGGAAGGAAATTCAGGTTACACTTTGTATTATTTTTGAGGTAACATAAATGACCGTAAAATTATCTAAATCATCTTCAATAATTGCAAAAAAATTATTTACATAGGTATTTACTGAGTGAAATATTTAGGTAATTAAATTATGATAACACATTTACTTAATTCATTCCATTTGTCATTTGTTAAAGTGCTTTTGGCGCGGTATTCTACTACAGAAAAGGAGTGCTTAGCAATTATATGATGTATAAAATAATTTAGAACATATTTATAAGTAAAGCTTCTTTATAAGTTGCGAGTTACAAACAGGACCGGAGTCAAAGCCCTTATTATAGCCAACTACTATCGGCACAGAAAATACACCATAATATATTGCCGACTATTGGAATGAACATAAAAATGGCGAATGAAATCTACAAATGAAAAAAA
Organism: Aromia moschata; assembly: GCA_029963805.1. Lineage (NCBI taxonomy): Eukaryota > Metazoa > Arthropoda > Insecta > Coleoptera > Cerambycidae > Aromia > Aromia moschata. The sequence continues at coordinate 2,277,791 of JAPWTK010000004.1, forward strand.
ACTTACTAACAGTTGATCAATCTGATCTGGTCAAGGTGTCCAACTCATCCACACAGACTGGTGCTGATAATGAAACTTTATCACAATGTAATTTTCTAAGACGTTTGTAGTAAAATTGCGACGCCTATCACTCAATAGCACTTTATGCATGGAAAACGTCCTTCCAACGTCAACTGTTACCAAAGGACAAAGTTCATTATATTGTTCCCACTTTTAACACGTTCACGACGATGTGTACCACATGTGGTACATGCAGGTTATTATCAACAGCCAGTATGTACCTTATATGGCCACATTATATAAAGTAAAAAATGTTTGCTACAAACTCTACGGCTACATATCGGAGTCTAATATTATATTATGGCTGTAGGTAAAGGTTATGTGTTATGTTACCATCTGTGTTACACCCGTTTTCAGATCACAGTAATCTTTCATGAATTACGAGCCACTTTTCTTTTATCAATACAAATTTATTGAAATGATATTCGACGACATAAAGCAATGAAGTTTGTCTTACATATGCTTGTCAAAAAAACTTAAAATCCCATTTATCATCAAAACATAAAAAAGAAATGAAAAACAATATGGAATGAAAGTTCAATGGACCCTCTAAGAACTAGTTTATTATTATTGAAACAGTCTAATGATACAGTAGTAACCAAACATATGCATTTATACAGGGGGTTTCGTATTTCCAAGATTTACCCAATTCATATTTCGAACACCCAAACTTTACCGTAAAATGGGTAATCTTGCAAAACCAAAAAGTCGTTGGATTTGAACCTGTCAATTTTTTTAACAAACAAAAAAGAACATTGTTTTTAATTTTAGGAAACACTATTCCATTCATTTCAGCAATATAAAACTTTTACACTCTCAGCTACGAGCACCAATTTTACGGTACTTATTTTATTACTCAAAACATTATCAAATTCAATATCTATATGATCTTTTTTATTTGTTTCATTTTTGTTCACTTTCATAACTTTCCATAATGTTACTTATGATTAGAGTACGTGCGAGCGCGGAGTGTAACAGGACCGTAGTCAGCTTACAAATGAAAAACTGCGCTAGCAATTTTAGTTATTTATGGCACGCTGTAACAGAGAGTCGCCGGTATTGCATCGCGTTGATACGTTTCGTTTTTACGTATTCGCCGTGTGTTTAAATAACTTTATAAACATTAATACTTATTAGTTGAGGGGAGAAGTGAATAAAGTGAGGTACCATGCCAAAGGTGAAAAGAAATAGACGGGAAGTATTTCAAACGTGGTTTGACAGTGATCCCGAGGGTTTTAGGGACATACGTATTCAAGGAAATGACCTTTTTTGTACTGTGTGTGAACACATTATAAATTCTTCAGATAAAACTAAAGTAACAAGACATCTGAAAAGCCATGCCTTGTCCAGCGCCGACGACTCCGTATTTTTCTATGAACTTACAGAAGCCTTTGTTGCAAGAAATATTCCATTAAACAAACTAGAGAACCCCAAGTTACGTACGTTTTTAGAAAAAATATATGAACCGAAAAATTCCTCATGAAAGTACGTTAAGACTTGCATATGTGGATCGGGTTTACAACAATGTAGTGTCATCAATACGCGAAGAAATTGCGGACAATTTCGTGTATTTTATGATAGACGAAGCTACCGATGCTTGCGGGCGTTCAGTAGCTAATTTTTTAATGGGTGCGTTAAAAAGTGACACTGCTAGTGACAGCCACCTACTAGCTTCTAAGGTTCTGGTTAAAACTAATCACGAAACGGGGAACCTTGTCTCAACACTCACGTTTGTCGGGTAAGTGTTGCCATTGTTACGTGTTATCTTAATTTATATAGGTATTTTATCCTTGACTTAACCGTACTGTTTGGTAAAAATAGTACTATGTTGCTACATAATTACTACGGTCCTGTTACACTCCGGCTCGCACGAACTCTACTTATGATAGAAGACAGCCACATGTGAGAATTAGCATGTACCCTACCTATTACCATGTAGACTCCGTGTACCATAGGTGGCGCATGACGGTTACAAACGAGAAATGTTACTCGGGAGCCGTGGTGCGCCATCGGTGGTACACGGCGAAATCAACTGAAATAAATAACAGCCGAACAGGTGGGCTTAAAAAATTGATTATGGGATGAACGTGTTAAATAACTAGAAATGCTATTTTGTAGCTAGAAAATTCACGCTGCTCTAAAAGCATCTCTCCATATAAGTGCCTTTGTTAAAAAAAAATTACACACTCCCAATTAGTTCATTAACCACACATTTGGAAACGTTTGCAATTCCCGCTTTTAGCAAATGTGCAGCTGGATCTATTCGCATTACTAAAATGTTATTAAAATTATCTCGATCTGACCATATAATGCGAAAACATTCGGTCACAAAATCTACAGTTGTTTCGTGGTTGGTCGCTACTAAATGCCACTAAATGTACCACCATGTGTCAGTGGCTGTAATGAAATACATTAAAAGGACATTTACCCTTTGATAAGTGCTGTTGAGTGATAGACGACACAGTTTTACTACAGACGCCTTAATTATCGGCACCAGTCTGCGGATGAGTCAGACGCCTTGTCAGATTGATCACCTGTTGGTAACATTTCGAACATAACTTTAATGTCCATTTGAATAGTCAGCAATGTATTATGATATATTTTCTGTGGACATAGTGGTTGGTAGTAAAGGGATCTGGGCTTCGGTCCTGTTTGTAGTCCGCGACTTAAAAGCTATACTTATAAGGTTCTATTGATTGTATGTAAGCTGTAATACCCTACATCTTAGTGAAAATAAATGTTTAGTTGCAAGACAATGCCGATATATCATAGAAAGCACGAAATCGGTTTTGAATTCAGGAACTTCGCCATCGTGACCGCCGCTAACGATCATTTACGTTACAGTTGCCCAACGGTCCCAGAAGACGAACGCTAGGACTTACCTCATGTTGATGAGATACTGCGCCAAGGCCACTGCGTCGGGATTCCCGGAGATTGTGATAGTGCGATCGGACGACCCGCTCTCGCGATCGTCGCAGTTCGATATGCGGATCATCGCGCCCGATATCTGCCTGATCTCGGCTATCTTCGTGCCGCCTTTTCCGATGATGCAGCCGATGAGCTCGTTCGGCACGGTCATCTCGTGTGTCTGTTGGTTCGTGTTCTGCTGATTCCTGGAGTTCGAGGTGCGAAGCTGCGAACCCGCCAAGGCGGCCAGAGCTGAAAAAACAGGGATACTTCTATATGGCCATTTTCCAAAAATATTTAGTTCAATAGACTATCAAAGTCGTGACGTCGTTTCCGCCCATTTCAAATCGTAAAACTACAAATGAGAGACAATTTTTTTATTTGTAGGACATTACACCAAAAGGCATTTTTCGTTTTCTGATAGCATTGGTTTTTAACTTTTTTTTTTTAGGTACTGGTGATGTCAGTCTTTTAAGGATACTTGATATCAAATCATCCTATATTCCTCATATCAAATATCCTTAATATTTGATATGAGGAATAGAATCTGAGACATTTTTTTACTTGGTTTCTTGACAGAACCGAGAAAGAACCCATAAGTAAAATGCTCAACAATTGGTCGATTTGATTGGATTTGTCGATCTGATGTGTTTAGCCGCAATGGAAGGTTCATATCCTCCCAATTTGTATTACTGAAAATAATTTAGAGATCATTAAAAAGTACATGATATACAAAATGAACAAGTAACTGAAACAATGGAAAATTGTGCTAGTGACAATCTTCGTGTCAGAATAGAAAATCTGAACAAAACAGAACAAAATCTGAAAATGGATTACTGAAGCTTCCTATCATATTTCCAGCAGTGTTCCTGAGACGGCAGGGACAACTAACGCATGCGCGTCAGTTGTCCCTGCCCCCAGTGAAACTGCACCAATTTATGAGAATTGCATCTGGTGAAAACTGATGAATACTGCACTAAAACCTTTACTTTTGTTTATCTTCTTTCAAAGTGCAAATTTCTATTGATTTTCGTACTTGAAAAACAAAATGGGAAACCTCCACTAAACAGCAAACTATCAAAATTTTGACAAATACATCTGGAGATCAGTGTTCCTAGACGACCGGGACAACTGACGCATGCGCAATAGCGGGGGGCCACCTAAGCGCGCATTGGCGGAACAGTCCACGGGTAGCGGAACTTAAGCGCGCTCGATAGCAGTTTGTGCGTTTGAACGACGCGCGGACTGTTCCACCAATCCGCGCTTAGGTGTCTCCCCCCCCGCTATTGCGAATGCGTCAGTTGTCCCTGTCGTCTAGGAACACTGATCTCCAGATGTATTTGTCAAAATTTTGATAGCTTAGCTGTTTAGTGGAGGTTTCCCATTTTGTTTTTCAAGTACGAAAATCAATAGAAATTTGCACTTTGAAAGAAGATAAACAAAAGTAAAGGTTTTAGTGCAGTATTCATCAGTTTTCACCAGATGCAGTTCTCATAAATTGGTGCAGTTTTCACTATAAACTTATTCGGCCAATAGATAATGAATAAGGTTTCATTAAAATTTATCTAAATTTTTATAATTATGTGTCAACAACGTTTATATAAAATAAAGTAATCCATGTCAGATCTTGTGGATCTATTCTGTCATCAACATTGATTTAAGCATCAATTTCACTTAGCAGCTATCTTCATCTTAATATAAAATGGTCACTATTTTTATTAGTAGTTTTACAATTTTTAATTAAAATCGTAGATCAATAGAAACTTCTAGGTTTATATGCACAACCCGACAGAAAAAATATACTAGGTAATTCCATTTTTCTTATCATCATATCTTAAATGACATAATTCTTAACGATATACGCGAATATTTCAAGCCCACGTCTCAAAGTTTACAAAATTCTGTAACTTTGCCCACGTTCTTCTTGTAGGAATAAAATAAGAAAGGAACTTGCACATTAAATTTAGCGGAAGTGACATCATACTTTGGCAGTCTATTGTAAATTACTGTTTACAGCCCAACAAACAACTAATGAAATGAGTCATCCATTCGCACGATTGGAAGAAAAAAACAGTTGCAGGTCAGTGTACACTCAGTGGCATTCGTGACAAGTGACATAGTATACTGTATAATTAGTTGACAGTCGACAGTGCAAAAATAGGTATGGTTTGTTTTATTGATATTTACTGGTTATAGCCTTGTCAGTGACTGTGACTACATTTGAATTATTGGGAGGTTTTATTATCCCTAAAATAACAAGTTTTATCATCTCTGGATAAAATATATTCCTACCCCACCACTGAATATAGCAAGTACTGTGAAAGGACATGCTGTTAGTGCAAGATGAGTATATGATTATCAATATCTTCGCCGGTTTGTAATGTGTGATGTTTGTTGAACACCCTAACCATCGCTTTGTTACGTGCTCAGTTTGCGCTACTGTAGAGTATCTGGCTTTCACTAATTGCTGATATTTAATAGCTTATTAGTTCCGCGTGAGGGCGCTGTTGTTCCGTGCTTGCAGGTTCGCCAGTGTGCACTCTGGCCGGTTTTCTATAGTCCATGGTCATCCTGTCGAATTTTGGATGAACGACGGCCATTAATTTTTTTTTCCTGTAGCTATTACACGCGTCGAGTCGTAGAATTGCATTTTGGCATCCATTAATTGGGATTTAAACGCTCGATCCGTTAATTGAATCTTGGCTGTGTTGAGGCATATATTTTCGTTTGGTTGAGTCGAGTTTCAATCTACATTTCTGTAGGATATAAAATTAGTTACAGAGGATTGTTGTCTTCCAACATCGGACTAGTTGTACGTTGTGAACGGAGTTCTGAGGTTACCAGAATCTACACTAATCACGTTACCCCCCTTGACGCGTCACCTATTGATATTGCTGTACTGGGTGTTTGTGGAGAAGTGCCGTGCCCTCAGAGTGAGGTAATTAGTTTTCTTATGTGTTATTACACTGACTTTACATACGTAGTTTTGGGGTTAAGTTCTGGCCACTTAGAGTGCCTTCGTCGTGTACAACCACTTTTTCTTTAGGGTCCTTGGTGAGGGTTCCTTGGTACGGGTCATTGGTCCTTGGTACGGGTTCCTGAGTACAGGTTCCTTGTTAGGAGTTCTAAGTTGACGATCTCCAGAGTGTGGAGCTGTTGTGCCAAGTTTCGAGCGCTTGGTTCGGAGTCCTACACCCCCGAAGTAGGAACCCAGTGCAAGGCTTGCTGTACGTCCCCCTTGCAGAGGATTGAACCCCGGCCTACGGAGGCACCCCTTTTTATAATTCCTTTTTTTATTACAACAACTGTTCCAGTCACGTGAGTGTGTCATTCCGATCGAAATTTACTTCGCGGTATAATATTGTTATTTTACATCACAGTCTATATATAGTTTGGTAATTTATTACTTTTACGGCTCTCTAACACTTATAACATTTTTGTATATAAATGTAAACCAACGGTAGCTACCTGCGGAGAGTACGCTGATATATTTTGTGGTTTCCTTTTGTTAAGGTTACATAGTTAAGGTTTTTTTTTTGAGTATTTCGTATCGGTGTTAAGGCCGAATTACACCCCCCTGTAACTGACTGTGCTGTTTCGTCTTAGTAAACGGTGTCTATTGGTGTTTAAAACACTGTGTTTTAATTGTCCTAGCCCCAGGGAACGAGAAAAATCTACTATCTAGTCTTTTTGCTCTTTGTTACCACCAAATTGAATAATATTTATTAACCACTAATCTGGGGTACAGTATGCCCTGAGAAGAGAGCTAGTTACATAAATAAAAGTCGTGGCACAGGACTACTTTCCGGGCAAAGCAAGTGTCACGACTCTGAGTGGACCAGAGTGCCCCCTTTAGAGTCAATAATAACAAGACTCCAGCTGGAGTCCATATCAGCTTATGAAATTCTTTTAACTACCATTTAAATATTTTGTGTGTTTCTATTCTAGTCGCTATTAATTAAGATGAACATTATAGAATTACATACCTGCTGGATTTAAACCTCCCGCTCCTGATGGTGCTAGTCCTCCAAGACCTAAGGCTGCTAATCCGGCAAGAGGGCTCTTGCCCAAACTTGCAACCTGAAACAAAAGAAATCAGGGCGAACACTGAGTAAGGGTGAAATGAAAAAGCCACTGTCGTGTACCTGCTTAAGTACTACACTACCTCCCTTTTAGATTATTTATTAATAAATGGCATCATTTTTATTAATGATACCTTTCAGTTTCGAATGCCCTTCAAAACTGAGTAAGTAACACCCCCAATGTTTTGTTCTAGTTCTGATTAAGCTGGATCATAGAACTTTATAAGTAACCAGTAAGTTGCACCTGACTCATACTTTGTTCACACGACCATGTTTTCTTTTTATATTCTGCTATGCCTGCCTCTATTTATATTCGGGACAATACATTTTAAAGAACATAAAACAATTAATTAATTTTAGAAAGAAAAAAATTAACTTTAATGCACATAAGCCAAATTCCACTATCATAATGTGTGGCTTTCAATATTCCTTTGATAATTTTAGTATGTTTCTGTGTTATAGTTTCATGAAGTAAACATTAGTTTAATATCAATTATAAAGTTACAATTAACTCACTGGTAAAGTATGTGTTTACGTTGTCTTATAACCCACTTGATAACTAATACCTTTAAAGTACAATACTTCTATTAAAGAGCGGACAGTTAGGTGTCCTCTTATTATCATTCACCCCTAATAAAGGGTTGTGAATACTGTGTAATCAAAAATGGTGGTGACTGAAGAGCAGGCTGCCTTTATACTTACTACTGCATAATTTTAAGGCCTGTTACTATTTATGTAAACACAGTTATCCAATTTCAGTGATATCAAATACTTAAGGATGACACATCAGCACTTAGAAGAACTTATATTACTGAAACAAAATTAAGTATGTGTGCGGGCTAGGCAACACGAGAGTCACGCGCCACAAAATATCAGATTAAATTAATCGTAAGGTGTCCCTTGAGAGTCATGCAAACTGTGCAAACCTTTAAACTAAAAGTATGTCCAACAAGTTCCAACGTGATGAGAAAAGAACCATAAAGCTGAGCTGAGTAACATTATGTTCAATGCATACATTTTGTTAGCGGAAGCACTACCTCAATAAACGGTAAATGAAATACGAAGAGAGCATAATCCAAAATCAAGAAATATAGTCTTCCAATACTCAAAACTTATGTACATTTAGTTATAAGATTTAAAATAAAAGCAGCTAAGAGAGCCTAAATAAATTTCTGTAAAATACATTACGCATGCAAAAAAACATGATGAAGTTATTCCAAGTGTAGTGTAATATTTAGGCAGTACAAACTTTCAACATATTAACACAGAAGCAAAACTCCACATCTTACACAACCTAATAACTGACTAACTACCTGCTACCACAGTAACAAAACGAGTAAATAACTACCTAATATTTAAATTGAAGATGCCATATACCGATGGAATTTATAAAAGATTATGATAAATGATTTGGGATCATATATCTAAAATGGACTCCAAAAGAATGGTGCAGTAAATCTAAGGCATTAGGTCGTTATCAAAATTTCATCCGTTAAAAAATCCAATGTTTATATAATTTTTATTTCACTTTCAAATTGTGATTTAAAACGTCTAAGTAACTACATTAGTCCAGGTGATGTAGCACAAGCGATTTTTTAAAATAATTAGTTGCGGCACTTTCTCAACAAGATAATTAAGAGAAAAATCGTACGATCAAATGAAAATGTTTTGGACAAAATCCGATTGCAGGATCATTGCGAAAAAATTGCAAAAAGGTGCGAAATAAAGGTTATTTCGACTTTCAGAAACGAAAAAAAAAAATTTCAAAAAAAAAATCCGTTGTGAGAGCATGAAAAAGACGAATAAAATAGTTTTCGGATCATTAAAATCGGTTAATAACTTTTTTGCACAAAAAAATAAAAACCGCGAAAATGAGCGATTTTTCGATGTTCAATTACTCGGTATGTAATTATATACAATATTTCGCTGGCCAAAACATGTGCATTCAATTCAGACGATATTTTTCCTTATAAAACCCTTGAGAAAGTGCCACAACTAACTATTTTAAGAAATAATCTACGCCCCCTGGAGTACATTTACATGCCAGTGTGATGCAAACAACAATTATAGAAATATTACAGAAAAACGGTAAGCCTACTAAGATGAGGACTCGGACAACAAATTTCTGATGGGGTACAATCCGGGTCTGGGGTCCACAGAGGTCTAAGAAGATATAGTCTAGTAAATCTGCGTCACTATAAAACTCATCTGTCCAAAAGATAACAGCGTACTTGAAATCCATGATCGTTCTTTGTCAGACTTACTACACTGATGAGACCTAATAAGTAGAGTTGAATAATCAGTGTCGCGCTAGTGGCGTATGCGTCCTTTGCGATAATTTTTATTCGTTGTAAATGTTATACTTGAACGAAAATTTAAAACACTTATCACTTATCCTCTTAAACATCATTAACTTGAGGGAGTTGTCGTTGCACTGGAATTATGGAGTATACGACATGTATGCGGCACCGATTATCCAACTCTACTAATAAGGTCAAAACCGGATCTCTGTTGTCTGAGGACGAAAAAATGACGAGCAAAATTATTTTCGTTTCATGAATTAACAGATTTTAATTAGAGTTCGCTCGGTACAGAAAGTCAGTAGCTGAATGAGCCAATCAAGTTAGACATAACGAAATTTATTCCATTACTTTCGAGTTATGCACACGAGGGTAATATTTACGTATGATCAACTATATGCAAGAGATTTACTAGACTATCCAATGATCGAGAACTTGTAAACGGGGGTCGGGGGGAGCACCAATACGATCAACTTACATCTGGCAAGAGATGCGCGGGCGGTAGGGCAGCCTGCAAGTGTCCGTTCTTCAGCGGCTCAAACGACATGAGCTGTGCTGGGGCTGCAGGGGCCACAGCAGCCAGCGGGTGGCCGAGGGGCAAGGGGGGGGCAAATAGGGGGGGTCATTACTGAAGTACTTACGTCTGTGTGGGCAGGAACGGCGTAGTTGCCTTGGATGGTATAGGCCTGTCCGCCGGCCAGGATCACGGGGCCACCCACTTGGGGTTTGGGGCGGTAGGGTATGGTTGCTCCTTTGGGAGGGGACTGAAAACAAAAAAAAAAAAACATTTACGGTACACAAAAAATAATTTTCTATAATGACATTTCAACAATGTAGTAAATGGGCGTTGTTATTTACTCATGGAGGCAAAACGAAAAACCATAACCTCACAGAATATTACATACATATGTGATGCACCCTGTGAAAAGGGACCAGATGTCGGAAAAACTGTTTTCGGATGGGGGTCAGATTTCGATAGAGCATAAATTTCGCTTCTCTAGCGTTAATATAGCTCGAACTGAAAGTAGGTAAAGTTTAAATATGTAAAATCGTAATTTTGAGAAAAACACATTTAAGTTTTGGAACAGAACTGTACACGAAAAAATCGATATCTCAGCTTCTATTGCTCCAATCCAACGACTTATTTCTACTGTACATGGTTGCCGGATATGTCTAGCACCTATATCCGTTGTAATCCGGAATTCGTATTTTTCGACTTGGAACTGCGTTTTGGGCTGTAGCGTATAATTCACTTTTCCGACATCTGGTACCTTTTCACAGGTTGCATCACGTATATATTATTTACTGAATTTCGAAAAAAAAAAAAAAAAAAAAAACACTGAACGTCGATTAGATTAAATAAACCCTATTATACACGAGTATAATAGGGTTTATTTAATCATGTATAACCATGTATACGAACATGGTCAATCAGTAGTTGAATTGACTTTCAACCCAAAGAAAATTTAATCTTTCAAATGACAATTTTGAAAATCATTGTTTTAGAAATCAATGTGCATAACCAATAGCATAATCACTTATTTAGCAGCCCTAATATTGATAAAATATACATTTATAGCGTAACAATTTACATAAAAGCAACGGAGGTTAATATGATTGCAATAATATGTTATTTTTATTAATAAGTTTGCATACAAGGAGATACAATTGAAGTTGAATTAAGTGAAAAATGTAAGCAATACGTTTTCTCACAAAATATACCATACACCCTCTTATTGGACAGACTATATTTAGATATCCTAATAAAGTGATATGACAACAAACATTTATTAACACAGCTTGTAAGGCTTAGTAATGTTTGCTTTAGTAAACAGATAAATGTGATGTGATCACCAAAAATATTTTTATTGAATTTCATTCCTTGTTTACCCTCCTGAAAACTATGTAAACGTTTTCTATGAAAAAAAAAAATCATATATAAAAAATGTTTTTTTATAGAATATTTATAATATCACTGATATACATAAATGTCATAGATGACTCAGGATGCCTTGTTACAAAAGTAATTAAATATGTAAATAAATACTTGTCTTTCAAAGTTCTAGGATGTTTATTATCATCACTTCGATTTTTATAGTAAAGTATCCACAATATTAACATGATAACCTTTTACCTTATCTATATTCACACTGAATATAGATAAGTGAATTTTTGTTGAATAAATAAGTTGAAACTATTAAGTTCAAATAAAGAGAACTGAATGCCATTAAAATATGTGTTAAAACAAAAAACAAACAAATAAAAAAAAACAATTATATACTTAAACAAATAATGTGTGGCTACATAAGTCTATAATCTGACCCAATTGCAGCATTCGAAAATTGTATAAGTGATTGAGACAAAAGGTAGAATTTTAAATCAATCTCTTAGCCCTTGATGTTTATATGGAGACATCCAAAAAAAACGTCATCAAAGTTGGCCGAGAAAAAAAAGACGTATTTCTATTCTTGATCGAATTTATAACCTTATTACTTGTCAAGACTGTCACATCATATGACAGCCATTGTTTATTTTACAAATTGTGACAGTCACTTGTCAAAAGTGTGACATAACCGAAAAGCTTAGACATGACCGCTATTTCCATCTCTCGCGTTCATAGCCAGAGTTGATGACGTTTTTTTTGGATGTCTCTATATTAATTAATGGGTGAGACCATAAGCTTCTAATCTAACCCGACTGTAGCGTAGATAAACAAGTGTGTCAACATAAATATTTCAGTTACATAATTTTGCTGTGCTGGAAATAAGGTAAGATTAGGGGCTTAAGGTATACCGGGCGCGGCGGTTAAGTAAGATTAGGAGACATACAGTTCGATATATTTATTTATACAAACACCGTAAAAACATCGATATGTCATATTCACGCATCATGAGCTTATTAAGGGGTAACACTACCTTGTCAATTTTTTTTGACTATTTTTTTTATTGGCTTAAATGCTTCCTTAACTATCCAAAAATGATATCCAAAAGGTTTTATGTGGGGGGAAAATTTTTGAAGTGGTCGAAAATTTTCGGTTTTCCGAGTGAAGTCACGGTGCTGCTTAACTAGCAATTTGTGCGCGTTCGAGATCGGTGCAGTAGGGTCACTATTCCTTCGTAGAACACAGTATACCTACGTTAGTAGGATAAAACTTCAAAATGCTACCTTTAGATGTGTCTACTACTCAAATTTTCAAGCTAGACCAACTGCTAACGCCAGAAAAACTTGAAACGTTAAACGTGTTTTTCTCGAAACCATGTGTTTCGAGCAGACCGTAAAGCTAGCACCTACAATTTTCAACCAACCCACTCGAAATTTTAACTGTAGCTAAAAAAATTAAATTTTCTAGTGAACGCCCGTATAACTTTTTTGGTTTATGAAAATTTGCCGATTTTATAGCATATTTTCGGCCGATTTTTTCCGAAAAAATGTGTTTTTCTTTAAACTGACGCCATTTTTTTAAAAATCAATATTTCGAAAAGTTCTAAGGTCGTTTACTAAACTTTTCGATGTAATTTCAAAATCTTTTTGGTTTTTTGTCCTAGATGCACAATTGCGACCTGTAGGTTTACGGCCAGGGAGGTCATAAAAAAAAGATGTTTCATTCCGAGAGCTGTTGTGTCGCCATTTTGTTTTTAAAAGACTTTAAAACAATATTTTGGTGTCCTTTAAGATATGTGTAATGATGTCTAAAAAACCGAATTTCAATAAATTGTTTTGCCTTTCTACAATAAATTCGAGCAAATGAGCCTTGATTTTGACTCCACAAGGTAGTGTTACCCCTAAACAACTTTAGGTTTTGAGCACTCTGATCTTGAGGCTGTCAACGAAGTCAGCTGATTTCAAGAAATTGCGGTATAATAAAGTGTGTGAAAGAAAGCAACAAGTTTCAATGTGGTTGTTTACACTTTAAGCTGATTTTTGAGAAAATTTATATATGGAGGCTATAGTCACAAGTAATAGTATTCATTTGAAAGTAATTTTAAGAAGTTTCATCCTTAAAATATTTATGTTCATATAAAATTTTGCTTAAGAGTGTGTTCATAGAATTTTTTGGTAAAGGTGTGATCTAAATTAGGCCCTATAAAAAAAGTACTGCTTGATATCGTTTTGTTTGCTTTTTTTTGACACATAAGCTTAATGTCTAAGTAATGTTATTGTAAAAAATTAACTACCAAATTAAGACAAAGTGATAATATATCTACAGATCCGTTAGGTGAGTGCAAATAGTATTTTAATTGTGCCCGTATTATATCAGTAGGTCTACTAGAAGATCTAATGAACAAGACTCCTGAAGACAACTATAGAAACTGATGTGATTTTTTGTCAAGTTCTACATCAATTTTTTTTTTCAAAATGGGCAGACACGGAGTAAATTTCAAAATGTTTCTTAACAAAAACTTAGTGGCTTAACTCTATATTCTGTCTGCCTTTTTTGATGCCTACTAATCGATATTTTCCTCAGCGTGGGAAATGAAAGTCTACAGACCAAAAATAAACATACAAATTTACATATATTCACTCTTCACTCATTTATATTAATTAATTAAACAGTAATCAATAAAATCAGTTTAGAAACTTAAATATTTTTGTCAAGCTAAATGCGTGATTTTTCTGTGTGTGTGCTGTGGTTAAGTTAAATCAGAAGTCCAATAATTTATGTAAACAACATATGCTAAAGATACATTAGACTAGAAGCTTACAGCTCATTCTTTTAGACAAATTTCTAATTCATTTTCTTATCAAAGACCCTTCAACGATAGTAACTTAGTAGACTATGCAGCATAGTAAAAAAAAATTGAGTAGTGTTTTGAGAAAACTGCTGAAGCATTGTGATCATTCTCCTGGTCCCTAATATTAATTTAGTCGTCCTTTGACATCCACACTATAACAGAATCGGAGCAGTGTGTTCACATGTATCTGAAGCTCAAACTGCCAAATTATATTGTCATTATTTGGCAGGTATGTGGTAGCTATGGTGGCAACATTCAAAGCCTATCTTAGACTAGGTTGACACCACAGACCAATTAGACTTAGCCATTCAAGCAAACTCACAAAACCAAGGGCTTATGAACGAGCAGTCTCATAAGCTCATTCAGTCGTCCGTAGAGTCAGCCCAAGCAAAATCAAATTTTACTTTTCTATAAAGCAAAAAATCATGGGTAAAAGCATAGTGATGGACTTAAAACCAAAACTGAATGTATATGTGACATGGAACGAAGTATTTCTTTCTTTAAGTAGGTAAGTAAAACTCCAATTTCATAAACATTGAATATTGTTGGATCTTCTGATTCGTATACTTTTGTAATTTCAGTTCGTTGTATGTTCCTTGAATGTACGTTGTAAGTTCAGGGTTGACTTACAGTTTATGTGTGCTCGATCAGGTTGCTAAAATCGTTAATTCTTGGTATGTTACGGTTTATAATTTAAAACCTACTGACTAATCTAATGTATTTTTTTATTTGTATATTTAAAATAAATGTATATTTTGTGCCATTTGAATATTAAAGTCATTTTTTGATTTTCTTGAAAGCGGCCCTGTTTATGTAGTGTTTTCTTCTACACGTCTCAACCCGAATATTGCTTCACTTGTTCTCATACAGAAGATACGGCCCAGCTTGGTCTATCATTGAAACTCAGTAGACTTAACGGTTGGCGCATTATGAAAAGTGGGAGGAGTTTTGAAGTCACAAAATATCCTATGGGACGTCTCAAAAGTATATTTAGCTTTTGACAACTTTGACAGGATTTTTTACGGTTTGTTATACGCACGGTCTATAAACTTAACTGTCGGAACATTACGAAAAGTGGGAGAAGCTTTGCCGTTACAAGATATCCTGTAGTAACGTTTCAAAAACAGACAAGGTTTTGACAACTTTAACGTATACATTTGAGAGGTCTCTTTAAATGATTCTTTAAGGTTTGTTATACCTCCTTTATTTTATTTAACCACAACCCGTCTAAAAAATGCGACAACTGATATTGGATAATCGTGATGAGTGAGAAAGTGTAACAAATGAGCGGGATGGAAGCTATCTTTCTACGTCATAGGGAAAATAAGCCAATCGTTTAGTTTAGGGAGCCTCAAGGAAGAGTGTTGCCAACAGCTGCGCGCTGATTGGCCCGTGGATGTTTCTCTTAGCTTAAGCGTGTGGTTGCACTGGTTGCCTGACGAAGCGCCGCCATGTTTTTTGCGAGAAATGAAATGTTAATCTGACGCGTGTTGAGTAGAACGTCTGAGGTTATGTGTAGTGTAAACACGGTAATTAAAATATTAATAACGGTTATTAAAAACCGATAACGGTTATTAAAATTCAGTGAAATTCCAGTTACAAAAACGAATTGTGTTCTTAACAAAATATCTGTGGTCAGTGTACACAATGCGCGTTCATGCAGAACAATAATGATATATTCGTTAATACGTACCTGCTATCTTGTCTAGCAGGCTAGAGTAGATAGCTAATAAATGACAATCACAAAATATAACAACGAACTTTATGTAGAACATCCATGAAAAAAAAACTTTTACTGCGACAAACCAAGAAATGACAGAAATACACCGCATGGAGAAGCAGACGAAACAATAATGTAGACGAAACATGGCGGCACGTCGTCAGCCAACCACACGCCGAGATAAGAGAAACATCCACGGGACATCAGCGCGCAGCTGATGGCAACTCTCTTTCTTGAGGCTCTCTAGTTTAGTTTATAGACCGTGCGTTATACTGCCCTTATTTTATCTAACATCAAACTGACGTATAATTTTTATACGTCATAGCTCCGCCCAGATAGGCAAAATAAGCCGACTGTTTAGTTTACAGATCATGATTGTTGACACCCACCAAGAGCAACTCGCCACCTTACTGGGCCAAGCTTTTCGAGGCCACGCCCATTACCGACGCTCGCATTGACTACCGTCTACCTGTCAAAGTGACACTTACCTCGAGCATTACGTTACAGATGTGATAGATGCACTGCGTGATCGCCTCTCCCGTTCCGGAAATGGTAACGGCCCTCTCCGTCGAGTTGGGCAGCATCTCGGAGGCGACCTGTATCGAGGCGCCCGTCACCTCCCTGATCTCCTTGATCTTGGAACCGCCCTTGCCGATGAGCGAGCCGCACTGGCTGGCCGGGACGACGAGCCGCAGGGTGATCGGCGGCCGGGGCACGCCGCTACTCCCGCTGTTTATGTCCTGGAACTGGGAACACCACTGAGGATTCCCACCGTACAAAAACACGACATTAAGAAATGCACACATATACACAACTGGTACGTGTCGTTAACTACTGAGTATGAAATTCGTGAAACGTAACGCAGAAAAGTTATTTTGTTCGTGTCGAATTTGACTTATAGTCCAAGATCCAACTGCGTGATTATTGTCTTCATAAATAAGTATAATGCGATGTGTTGGAAACTAAAGGACTTGTATACAATATTCGTCGTTGAAGTTAGTAGATAGTATAGACATCCAAAAAAAACGTCATCAACTCTGGCTATGCACAGAGAGATGGAAATAGCGGTCATGTCTAAGCTTTTCGGTTATGTCAAACATTTGACAAGTGACTGTCACAATTTGTAAAATAAACAATGACTATCATATGATGTGACAGTCTTGACAAGTAAATAAGGTTATAAATTCGACTAAGAATAGAAATATGTCTTTTTTTTCTCGGCCAACTTTGATGACGTTTTTTTTTTGGATGTCTCTATAATATAGTGGTTAGTAGGTTTAAATTTATCGAAATTGTTCCGAAAACACGGCGGAAATTGTTCCGAAATTCTGAAAATAATTTCGAGTTGGGCGTCCCGATTTCTGAAATGTATGGGGTGGTTGCCAAGGGTTGCATATAAGATAGTGAAGACAAATATCCGAAATAATTAATAAAATGTTTTACTTCGCTCGCGAGTCCTCGCCGAAATTAATGAGGCACCCTTAGCTCTTTGGTTAAATATAAACATGACCTTTAATTCGACACATCGCATTCTATTTCATTATGAGGACAGAAATCACGTGGTCGGAACTTCTACTACTAGGTTGGTAGACACGATTAAATATTAAAACTAAAATCACGTTACAGAAATCGATAGGACATACTTGTACAATGAATTATTGGGGCAAATACCAATTGCCACAGGCGGGATTCGAACTTGTACTGATATAGTCTTCGGAGTAATAACCAATTATCATTTGAGGCTTTATTCACTGAGTTAGATTATAAGCCTGTTAATTGTGCCTCAAGATATGCAAAAACATACTCCAACTAAAAAAACAAAATTACGTTAATCGCCTTTAACTAAAAAAGGTATTTTTAGAAAGTTGCAAAATGGTTGTCTGCTACCTTTTTAAATGAGTCAATATCTTAATGCTCAAGAGATATGGATACTTTCGTTCCACTTCTGTTGCAGAATAATTTTAGTTAAAACAACGAGAAAACTGCAGATTTTGGGAAATCATTATTTTAATCCATCTTTTTGCAACACATTTTTAAAATTTTACAAAATAACTCTCACTGTAAAGATGCATACTCTTTCTAAATGGTTAATAATTTATTTCTCAATTTCGAGTCATTTAGTTTTTTTGGTAAATACTGTACACATTTGTTATAACCTGGAGTATTTCTTTTTCTATTAATTTGGCAAAACTGTGAAGCTTGACCATGCCAATCAAAAAGAAGTACCAAATACAATACGAAGAAAATAACTTTATTTTTTTATTACGCTACACGATTTTTTTTACTCTACTACAACTAGGTTATTTTGCTACTTAGGTTATCGCTACTGGGATGCCACAGGCAGATCAAGGGTTACAGAAAGACGAACCAAGAGGCGTCATGGATTTTTGGCCAATATATTGGATACACTTTTGTACTTTTTTTAATAACTGTTAATGCATATCTACGATTTATACATTTCTGCAAGTTCCCACTGTTGTTCAGTTTTTTTTGCAAAAAAAAGTTTACTCTTAAGACATCTTATAAGAATCGAGTGGAATAAGGCCTGGTGACCTTGGGGACCGCTCCATTGACCACTTTAGTGACATACATGTTTAGGAAAATCACTTTGTACCAACCGATATTACAGTACAGTTTGAATATAATGGACACTAGAGAAGTTCATTTAAGTCTGTTATATCCATAAGTATGCTATAAACGAAAAATATAGAAGAGCTTTGGTTGTGGAGCTTGAGATTGTCCATTAAAAGTAAAGAAAGCACTATATACGAAATTATAATGGTAATATAATAAGATTGTAAAAACTACTAGTAGTATTAATTGTTCACTTAAACATTTTACATTTTGACATCAACAAAGACTATAGAAATGTAATGGTGATAGCCTTAAGTCAAATTTGAACGCCAATTCTGAAAAATACGCACGGGAATGGGTGTATCTTACTTTACACAGTAAATGAAGATTTCAGTCATTAACATACGCTTCTTATTGTAATCAAATTGTTTATAAATCTGATGAAACTTTTTTTGCAATTAGTGTGTAATCTAGAGTTAGGCATGTGCGAAAACTACAAATTTCGAATGCAAAGGACCCCGCACAAAACAAGTGGGTGAGGGGGTAGAGTCAAATGGACTGAAAATTTAGTACGTTGTACTTCATGACATCCTGATCAAAAGTCCTCATGGACAGAACGCCTGAAAATCAATACTTTTTTGAGATACGAAGTTGCAAAGGACTGAAATATTGCAGCACCTGCAAAAGGCATGCATTGAGTGTATTATATCGTACAAGGAGTTGTTTAACACTATTATTTTACAACATTGATATTTATGAAGACATTTTCACTGGATCATTAAATTCACTTGAGAATGACCTTGAAATATGACAAAGGAGAAAATCAAGGTCATCGTGCCAATGCCGACGGTAGCATGATTACAGCAGCTGACGTTTGGATGATTTAGGTGAAATCTATGATATTGGATTATTGGGGTTAAGAATACACCAGTTTTTTCGTTTTGATTTTGAATGACCTTGAAATGGCCCCTAGTTAGTAATAGTCCTGACATTGCGTTAAACTAACCCACAGTAGAATGACTATAAACCTAAGGGCACAAATTCCAAACACTAATAATGTAGTTACCATTATATTACATAATGTATGTAATTACTACATAATTACAATACATTAATGGAGATGATTCTAAAGTAAACCACTTAATAAAGTAGTTGGGCCTAGATACTAAATAAATCATGTTTTTTCATATTTCATTCTTTTAAACAGTAAATTTGTTTCAATTTATCAAACCTTATTTAATACATGTACATATATGGGACATAAAGTGAAATAAAAAACTAAACAAAGTAGTTATTTACAGCTCACAAGAGATAAAGCATACAATGTCTCAGATTTATCTCAAATATAATTAGGTACCTAAAATATAAGATAGCAACTCCATGTTATAAATTCCAATTACTAAGGAAATGAATTTGCCTCCACCTCTGTGTAAATAAGTAATTTATGGTACGACTTCTAAAATTAGAGTCCAACCTATTTATAATAATCTCATAATGTAAATGAATAGTATAATTAATATCTCATTTTCTATTTCTAATTATTTCTGGTAACCAGAAAGGATCATTTTTGATTATAAAACATTTGTTTGGTTACTTACAGTCAAAATAATACAGAGGACCAGAAACATATTGTAAATATTATTCGTACTTAACATATTGGCCAAAAATCTTATTCTATAAAAACGTATGTTTGCAATTACAAAAGATTGTGTGTATATAAATGCAGTTCTAAGAGTCTTCTAAGAGTCAAACATTATTAATAAGTATGACTACGATGAAAGGTAGAGCATTAAAGAAAATTTAATCACGTTTGTTGAAAATTTATATATAAGCATAAGTTTTATAAATCATAAAGCATGTAGGAATTAAAGAATACTGTTAAAATCAGTTACGTTAATATAAAAATAAAAGACATTAATCCTTTTTTATGTGATTCAATCTTTTTAAGGTGATAACGGTAATTTTAAAGTTCAAAACAATTTACTACACAATTATGTAATACACAGTTATACTATTCTCAGTGAATAATGTATTTCACTTTTCCTTGAACCCAACTGGGATCATAAATCACTTTCTGGTGAAAAAAAAATCGTTGATTCTAATCAGGATGTTAATCTAGACAATCCAAGCATTATTTACAAATTTGATTTACCAACATCTCATCTCATAAATTATATAAACAATTCACATCTCATAAATTATCTCTAAACCACAATTACATCACCGTTTATGCAACACTTAAAAGGGTGGTCCTTATACAAGAAACAAATAAGCTTTAACAGTCGCTTATACGGGGTGGTCAAAATAATAATGCCTAAAAAATGTACATTCTCTGCTTACGCACTGTCAAAGTTTGACTTTTGTAACATACGTAAAAAAAAAAATGCAAAAATGTTGCACTGTACAGAAAAACAATATTTGTTTTTGATACTGAAATTAATATTAATAGACTAATGAAATAAATTTGGCCCCATGATACACGCTAATGTATGAGGTGTGTAAATTAAGTAATGAGACTGGCAACGTAGTGCCCAATCTAGCAACACTGCGGAGACGGGGTTTGAAAGGGCGGGAGGTTAACATGTAATGTTTTTTTAAACCGGTCCTTTCTAGTAAACGTTTTTTTGTAAACCGGTTTTTTCTCGTGCGTTTTAAAAATGAATGATATTAATTTTGAGCAACGGTGTGCTATCGATTTTGTTTCAGACTTGGACACAGCTCAATGGATACTTTTGCAAAACTTTAACACGCCTACGGAGACAGCGTTTTTTCAAGAGCCCAGGTTTTTCGGTGGTTTAAGGCATTCTCAGAAGGAAGAGAGTCGATTGAAGATGACCACGCAGCGGAAGGCCTTCATCAACCTTCATTCAACGTTCAGATCGTCGCTTGACGACAAGGATTATCAGGGAAGAGTTCAATTTGAATCATACCACTGTTTATCAGATTTTGACTAACGAATTAGGGATGAGAAAAATCTGCGCAAAAATGGTTCCAAAAAATCTTTAGCAGGAACAAAAGGACATCAGGAGAGAAAGGACTTCTTGGTACTGATTGAAAATGATCCCCATTTTATGTAACATGTCATTCATTACTGGTGATGAGACTTGGGTGTTTGAGTACGACCCGGAAACCAAGCGCCAAAGCATGGAATAGCACACTTCAAGTTCTCCAAGACCCAAAAAAGCAAGCTGATTTACTTTTTTTGATAGTCCACAAAGAGTTTGTGCCTCCAAGCCAAACAGTAAATCAACACATTTACAGAGAGGTTCTTGAAAAGCTTCGGGAAAATAGGGTCATGCGTGTGAGACCAAATATCAAAAATAACTGGATGTTGCATCATGACAATGCGCCTTGTCATACAGCCATTTCAGTAAACAAGTTTTTAGCAAGTAAAAACATTATTGTGGCTCCCTCAGCCTCCTTATTCGCCTGACTTGAGTCCTTGTGACTTTTTCTTCCCGAGATTGAAAAATCACCTCAAGGGACGTCATTTTAGGACCATAGATCACATTCAAACGGCTGTAACTGACCAGCTGAAGGCTCTTTCAGTATGAGTTCCAGACTGCCATTACGAATAGAAGAACCGTCTCCAGCGCTGTGTGGCTTCACAAGGAAGATATTTTGAAGAAGACAATACTGAATTGTAATTCTATTCCGAATAAAAGAAATAAAAAAAATCGGTCTCATTATTTAATTTACACACCTCGTATTATGTACATACATATGTATATGTGTTTTTGTACCCATTTTTACACGAACAATTTAGATTGTACGTACTGATAAAAAAACTTTCAAGTAATGTTTTTATCTACGATATTTTCCCACCCAAATTTCGATGTTAATATACTCGAAATTATCGTTTTTTTGTCGAATTCTAGTTGGAATATGATCTCGCAGGTAATGTAGGTAGGTAATGTACATACAATACGCAATTTTTAATTAATTTTGCTGAATAATGAACATGTTTTTAACCCGTTATTATAGGTGTTGGATGCTAAAAAAGTTATTTTTAAATATAATACTATTATTATTATTAATATTAAAGTCTCACTTACAAATGGAAGACCACTGTAATTTTTTTGGTTTTAACCGATAGGAAAACGGTGCGGTGGTGTACTTACATCCCAAGAACAAAGACCACATATTTCAGTGACACCAAAAACTCATCATTTAAATGCAAAGTTACTTGCATATGATACGAAATTACATTTGATACGAAATAAATAAAAATCACGAAGTATTTTTATGAAAAATATTTACAATTTACAAACATTTATTAGAAGCATCTAAAATCCCCAAATTCAAAGTTTTGTTAAATACAAAAAAAAAGAAACAATTGGGAAAAAATCCAAGGCCGAAAGTGTTGCTGGAAAGTATGTCAAGTAGAGATCCCACTTTATAGTTTTTTTTTTTGCAACTTAACAGGTAATGTTCATTCAATATGTTTACAATTATTGCTGAAACACTAGGAATTGTTAAATTACTTGGTGATAATGTTCAAATTACAAGACAAACTGATGTCTATTTGAATTCACTCATTTAAAATTTGGAAAAAACAATACTGAATTTATGTTGTTCGTTGATATAGCAGACTTTTATTTTTTGTACAAAAATTTACTTTCAAAAAGGGTTTGTATTTTCAGAAGTTTGCAAGTACTCTCTTCATTTTTTGCTTTTCTTTTCCAAACACGTTTTTCGATTTTTTTTTTCATTTCATTCACATCGTAGGCAGTTTTGCATTTGGATGAGGTAAATGACTTTACGCGGTCGCAAGTAGAATTTAACATCTATCTTTGCAGACTAAAATTAGTTAAACCGTTAACGGCCGAGAAAATTAATAATAGTCTTAAGTGAAACAGTCTGTGTTTGCATTGTCAAAAAAAAAATGCTTGAAATGACTATGACTTGAACACGGTCGGAAATTATATACTTAACATTTCAGTTCAAGGAAAGCACTCAGAATTGCTTAATCTTCCTCTAAAATAAAACTAGATAAACTATACAATATAATATTGATTACATTCTACACTAAACCAAGTCAGACAAGATGCAGCACCAAAAGAAACAAAAGCGAAGCGACATCAACTATTACATACATACTTTCAACTTTCCTCAAAAAGAAAATGCTTTGTCGCATCTAAAAGTAACTTTTCAACTAGTTTTTTTTTTTTTTTATTGAAATATATACACACAAAAAAACAGAACAGTATCAACGGTACTAGAATACGAAGGGTTGTAATATACTATATGGCTTACCTCCTCGAACTTTTTACATATAAGTGTGAAAGCTTTAAAAATTGCACTTGTTGATCCAGTCACTGTCACAATTCTTTCGGGACACGAACCATCAGATATGTTTATTTTGGCACCACTCTGGAAACACAAGCGAATGGGGATATAAATAAAGCGAATGATGTCGACTTAATGAAGTCTTAGATTTTTAGTGACGATGGTTAGAATATCTTTTCATACTTTCAGTTATTTAGAAACATTGAAATATTAATAATTTTATGAATTATAATTTATGTACATGTATAGGTTTTTTCCGTGAAGTAAGATTATTTACTTCCGAAAATTTTAGCAAATCAAAGAAAACGCCTGAAAAAAAATCAATAAATAACCACTCAATTTTCGACAAGAAAAAACTTTTATCTTCCTGAAAAATCAGTAACTAGTTCAGAAATTGTGGTACGGGCGGAGAGGGATGAGAATTTTTTTTCATGAGTGTTGAGAGGAAAATTGATAAGCAAAGTAAAAAATTCAAATCAACACATAGGGTCATACGAGTACAAAGAAACTTACCTCTTCTCTGAATCTTTTTACAATTTCTCCTTTTTTGCCTATTATACTGCCGACCTCCTGAAACAAAATCTTATGTTAGCGAATTTAACATAAAGTAAATGCTTATGTTGCACAGTTCTAAATATTGATCTTTAATAAAAACAGTCTATGGCTAATGTTTAATATTAAATGATTGTACAGATACTCACAAAAGTATTCGATCACCCTAGATATTGCTAATAAATTGACATACAAGAAAATTAACACAATGATATATGAACATTATGCTTTATTATACCACATAAAAAAAAGTAATCCAAACAGACACAATTTAAAAACTGCCGACAAAACACGATACTGTCCAATTTATATGACACAAAAGTATTCGGCCACCAAAAGAAAAATAAAATAGGCAAGGCATAAACAATTTAAAACGGCACTTCTAATATCTTGTCGGGTATCCTTTACAATTCAGAATAGCTTTCAGCCTATTTGGCATTGAATGCACCAGTTTACTGGGTCACTTCCGAGGTCACATTACTCCTTTCTGTTGAGAGATCATTTTTGAACTCTTCTTTATTGGTAATTCGTTTATTTTGCAGAGATCGTTTTGGATGTGACCATAAGTGCTCGATAGGGTTAGTACTGGGCGACTGCGGCGGTGTTTTCAATTATCGGTACATGGTATAGCAGCGATTCCCGCAACCAATCCCAATTTTTCGGCGCTGGCCTGTAAATGATGCTTCAATATATTTATATAACAATATTGGTTCAATATTCCTTCGATAAAATGAAGGTTACCCACTCGCAACCGCCATTCAGCCCCACACCATGAGCTATCCACCGCCGTGTTTTACGGTAGGTTTTAAGTTTTCTTTATTTAACGATGTACCAGGTTTTCTCCATACAATTTGTCGTCTGGACGAATCAAATATCTCAAATTTACATTCGTCGCTAAAGATAACCTGATCCCAGAAAATTTCAGGCTCATTCACATATTGGTCAGCAAACACGAGTCTTTTTTGTCTGTTGACTTTACTAATCCAGGGTTTCCTTCGGGCAACTCGGCCGTGGTAGCGCTTTTTTCTTAAGGTTCGACGCACTGTCTCAGTCAGTGGCGGTGCGTGATATTTCAGTTAGCTATATCTTGAAAACGACGCATGGGACCCACTTCACTTTTTAGGTGATGACTATACACCTCTTACAGAAAGGATTTATAGTGAAAAAAACCGTCAGCAAAGTTTGCGAAAAAAATTTCAAAAACACTGGAGCACTCCCTGGGTTCTCAGTAACGCTCTGTGGCATATTTGCAGTATATTTTTTTTCATAATCTAGAAACAAATATAAGGAGACGTGTTTCGATTTGTTGCAAAATATTTTTTTTTTTCAAAAAGTTATGGCCATTTTAATTTTAATTTTATAGGAACATTTAGTTTCCCAAAATTAAAATGGCCATAACTTTTTGAAACATTAAACTCTGGCATTAGTACTTGGATTTTCTTTTATTTGTTAGAGAATTTGCCTTTCATCTCTTTGAGTTAATATTTTGGGTCGCCGTGATCGTGCTGTATTAACAACCGTTTTATCGATTCCATATTTTTTTATTATACTCTGTACAGTACTTCGTGGTGTGCCTGTGTCTCTGCTAATTTTACGCTGTGCAATATCTTTTTTTGCTAAGGAGATAAGATGCTGTCTCTCTGGTACGGTGATTTCGCGTACTTTTGACATTTTATTTGCGTGACAAGGGTATACTGTCTAATAGAGGCACGCAGTCTATACCAGTTAATACGTAACCTTTCACACACTAATACTATGGCCAAGAACCCTATTATCTCTACTTGCATTACCTCCTACAGCTTTCCATAATTAACAGGCCGAATACATTTGTGTGTCCGTTTTCATATGTCAAACGCGTTGGTCGGGTAATCCCAGCGAATGTTTTATTCTGCGTCTACGTTGTAATTATCCTTTAATCAAGGAGTAATGGAGGAACGTATTTACGCATATTATGCAGTCTCACTTAATTGTGAATTTGTGTTTTGTACATTCGTTCTTAGAAATAGAAGGGTGGCCGAATACTTTTGTGAGTATCTGTATACTTTTTGGATTTCCACAATAATCGTTAAATGTCTGTTTTAGGTTTTCCGAACAAAGGAGTCAGCATAGTAGTCTACATCCTACTAATATATTAAAACATGTGTATATTAAAACATTCGCGCCCCATACCATTTCAACTAACTTTATCATTATTATTCTAAACACTAATTGAAATGGATTTCGCCTTTTTATTAAAACTTTTTATTTTGTTTGGTCTCTTTATGAAATTTTTCTATTTGTACAATTTTTCACGTCGTGTTGTATTTGTCCGTCTGTATTAAAGAAAATTTAAACACGATGCGTAACAAGCAAACAATCCTTTGTTATGCAAATATACCCGAACAAGAGGGACTTCTTTGGAATCCTCGGCATGCAATTCTTGACGCGGAAATTTCCACAAAAGGTGACCAATTAAGATTTTAAATTAAGAGAAGTTCAAAACCCGTTGGGAACGTTTCACGGTCGTCGCTGTAATCTAATTTTAAATAGGAAAAATAGGAAAACCGAGTTTAAATCATCGAATTAAATATATAAAAATGACTGATCAAAAGCGACTAGGTACACGGTGTCCCATAAATCGTACGAAAATAGCACTCTAAGAAATATAAGAGTGGTTCAATGCCAAGTTTTTGAATTATATGTTAAATACAATAGAACATTTGATTTGACGAGTTTATTAAATTTAAAACAATCGGAGGTCTTCCTAGAACTGATTAACCTCCGTCTTTACATACAGTCAAGGAAAAAAGTATTCGCTGGTTAGGCATAAATTAAAAGGTAAACTTACTTTCAGACAAGATTCAAGTAATTCTATATAGCATAAGACAGGTGGTACCCTATGTAATAATAACCACATACAAGGACTACATATTTCCTACTGGGAAAAATGGAAAAACTGAAGTATCTACCTTACGTGTAGGGGAGACCTAGAAAAAAGTATTCGTGGGTATCCAAACGACGGCAATATTGTGCAAGTATGGTGGTTCTTGGGAAGCCCATTAGCGTATACATGTTAAATAGACATACAGGGTTTGTCCGGAAAGTAATGTCAGTGAATTTTTTCCCGAGACTGTACGCGCCAGCCCGCGCTTTACGTGCTGGGATTGTGGTGGGGGGATCTGGCAACAAGATCCAACAAGCGTCAGTTAGCTACCGGTCGTTGTAGCGGTCGCATCACTCGTTCTTTGAGAGTAGTTACAGTGACCCGGTGTAAGAAAAAATGCAACGTTCGCTTGAGCAACGGATGGAGATCAAGTTTTGTGTGAACCTGGAGAAGAGTGCTGCGGAAACCATTCCAATGTTGAAGAAGGCTTTCGGCGTCGATTGTCTTTCGGACAGGCAAATTTTCCGGTGGCACAAGGCTTTCGCAGAAGGTCGGGAAGATGTCAACGACGAGAACCGCGCTGGACGGCCATCAACCTCCAGTTCCGACGACAATGTGAAACTTGTTGAACACTGACCGTCGTCTAAGTGTCCGTTTAATTTCCGAAACATTAGACATTACGAAAACCATTGTTCACGAAATTGTGTCGGAGTCTTTAAGAATGAGGAAGGTGTGCGCGAAGCTCGTGCCAAAAGTGCTAACGGACGATCAAAAAAGCGAGGCGCGTCGAAATCTGCCAAGAACTTTTGGACACCTGCGAAGACAACCCCGCTTTCCTTGATGACGTCATTACCGGGGACGAAAGTTGGGTCTTTGAATACGATCCGGAGACGAAGAGGCAAAGTGCGGAATGGCACACGTCAAACTCCCCTCGCCCCAAGAAGGCCAGGATGTCCAGGTCAAAGATCAAGACAATGCTGATTGTCTTTTTTTGATTGCCGGGGATTGGTCCATCATGAGTTCGTTCCGCAGGGGACAACCGTAACCGGAAAGTTTTACGTCGAGGTGCTGAAGCGGCTGAAACGCAGGGTGAATCGCGTCCGCCCAGACATCTCAAAATCCTGGAAGCTTCACCACGACAATGCGCCTTCGCACACCTGATTCCTCGTGGCCGATTACCTAGTCAAGGCAGACATCACCGTTGTTCCCCAGCCTCCCTACAGCCTCGATGTGCCCCCCCCAGACTTTTTTCTGTTTCCGCGCCCCAATGAAAGGACAGCATTTTGGGTCGGTGAAAAACATTCAGGCTTGCACCGACACTTAAAAGGCGATTCCGGAAAACGACTACCGTGCGGCTTTTGATGCGTGTAAGACCCGCTGGAACCGATGTGTGGACGCAGTAGGAATGTATTTTGAAAGTTTCTAAAGATTTGTACACATAGAACCAATAAAAACCATTTTTCAAGGCTCACTGACATTACTTTCCGGACAAACCCTGTAGAGCGCAGTCATTGTAACATACAGTAGAGGGTTAAACTTCCGAAGAGGACTCACGAGGTAGAGGGTTGAGTTGCACCTTTGTGTGCAAAGAGGAGAAGGGCTATCGATTGACACCACTCTCAAGTTTAGGAGACGACTTTGAATTTTGACCTAACCTAACTGTTTATACCATATCCAGTCAATCCCAAACGACTGAAGGTGTGTGTGTGTGTTGAGTGATTAAAAGTGACTGATGGAACATTGCCTCTTGTGGTTGTTGTCCAACGCAGCGGAAATGCAGTATATTAAGAGTACTCCTCAGATAACGTCGTCAGCAACAAATCTACAAACAGAATGTTGGAAGGTGTGTCCGAGAAGAATATGCAATGTTCTTAAACGTGAAGGTTACCATGCAAGACGTTCCATAGGAAAACCACTGATACGTAAGATAAACCGGCAGATACGTTTGGAATTTGCCACTGAATACATTGCTAACGATACTTTCTGCAACACAGTTTTATTCTCTGATGAGAGCAAATCCAATGAATTCCATTGTGACAGAAGGAAACTCGTTTAGAGACATCCCAATATGCAGTTCTCTCTGCAACGTTTCCAAAAGATTCTCAAACAAGGCAGGTTTTATTCTGGAGCTGTATGTCTTCGGCCGGGATTGGAAACCGTGTGTTCATCGAAGGTACTATCGACCAACATACAGCAAATACGAATACTACAGAAAAAACTTAAAACAAAGCGCGCAAAATCTCAATATTCAGCACAACTTTCATTTCGAACATGACAATGATCCAAAGCACACGGCTTATCGTCTGCGTTATGTCCCTCAGTTATTACATATATATGTAAGTATATCGCCCCCAGTCTTTAAGTTAGACTTAAAGTTAGACCAGTTAAATTTAAGTCCCCAGACTAACTGATGATGTGTGGGACGTGTTTGAATAAACGCGTGTGACAACACTGACTGAAGAATGGAGTAAAACGTCCCCCGTATTCACTAAAAAGCTCGTTCATTCAAGCCGAATCGTTTAAGAAAAGTTTCAGAACTAAGGGAAGGCACACTAAAAATTAGGTTACAATTGAATATAATAATAAGGTTTCGAATGTTACCAATTCCCCTATCCGCGGATACTTTTTTCCACATAGGGTCACGTATTAGTGTTTGAGTCTAATTAGTGATTTTTTTTATATAATATAGTTCCACCTTCTAATTATTTATTTCTGTTATATGTTTAATATTCGAGGGAATAAAGTTTTATGTTTATTTTTTATATTTATTTCAGCATTTCATTGTAATATACAACTCCGAGTGTGTAAATTAAGTAACGAGACTGTTTTTTTATTTTTTTTTAATCGAATAGAATTACAATTCAGTATTGTGTCCTTCAAAATAACTTCTATGGTCCCAAAATGACGTTCCTTGACGTGATTTTTTCAATCTCGGGAAGAGTAAAAAGTGACAAGGATGAGTGGTGTGACTCAAATTTAACTCTCCCCCGATCATTCTTGTCGCCCACCGACAATCTGAATGCACAAGAGCCCTTATTCTATCGACATTTTTATCGGTTCTTGAAGATGAAGGCCTTCCGCTGCGTGGTTCATCTTCAATCGACTCTCTTCCTTCTGAGCATGCCTAAACCACCGAAAAACCACCTGGGCTCTTAAAAAAACACTGTCTCCGTAGGCGTGTTGAAGTTTTGAAAAAGTATCCGTTGCGCTGTGTTCAAGTCTGAGGCAAAACCTGATAGCACACCGTTGCTAAAAATTAATGTCACTCATTCAACAGTCACAAAGAACAAATAAATGACTCTCTTGTATTGAAGGTGCATTACATGTTAACCTACCGCCCTTCTAAGTCCCGTCTCCGCAGTTTGCTAGATCGGGCGTTGTCAGTCTCATTACTTAATTTACTGCATCCACTAATGTTTATTTCCTTCACTGTATGTATATAGTGTAAACTTTTCATCATGGTTATTTTCATATCGGCATAGACTGTTAAGTAATATACAAATGACCATATTTAGAAAATCCTTTATTTACTGCTACTAGTTAATCAACAGTTTTTTTTTTATTAAAATTTCAATGCCAAAATCCTCGTCATTTTTAGGTACTTTCTAGAACTCAAATAATTTAATACGCCGATGTTCTAAAATCGTGTTGTCGAAAATTTTATTGTATTTCAACCTTTATACGAAGTCAATTCTTAAAAAGTTCGAGATATGTACATACATAATGTAATGTGTACATCAAGCCATTTATAGTCAAATTTACAAATTAAATCAATCCACAAATCAGCATCGGTTGCAAAACATTAAGGACATTGTAATGACCTTGCGTTCGATTTATTTGGTCATGCCGAACCCTGACAATGAATATTCCGCAAATTGAATGATTTGTAATCGCGTCTTTGATGGATTAGTTAGATACGTATTCGATTTCTAAATAATACTGGCAAATGGTAATAAAAAGCTAAATGGAAAGCTGACTGACTGGTAATCACGAGGCAACACAGTAACATTCGCAGACACCTGCACGAGAACATCTTAACCTTTCTGAAAATGACTAATTGCATATATGTTGTCTATTTGAGGTTGGCAAGATTTTAGGAAATCACTCAGTTGAAAATTTATTTTTGTAATACATTACAGAGTGGATTATCTTCATGAACTTGGATGCATAGATACCGGAACCAAAACGCTTGAGACTTCCAAAATCTTATTAGGTCAACACATCTGAGAAATTAAATATATCTCACGTGGTAATACATTTTTCAAATCATATATTTATGAAAAAAATGTTTATGGCAAAAATTATTTGTTTTTTTTTTTTAAAAACAAAGTTGGTATCCAAATGACCTTCAAGGTGATGAAATAGTTAAAAACTGACTACGTCATTCTGTAGAGTTTACGAAGCCGACTAACTTATTTCGGACATTTGCTCGTAATTATACCGCCTAAGTAGTAGTAGTCGTTTTTTTTTAGACAAAGATTTTTGAGATAAAAAATAAGTACAAAATGAGAACACTTTTAAAACCAGTATAAATGGCAAAACTTTGTAATTTGTTTTTGCTGTACAAGGCTTTATTTCACATTTTTGTTTGTTTGTCATCATAATTTCTCGGCACCTAAAGGCACAAAGGCAAGTCACTAGAAATATCTCATCTGTGAATCAAAAAGTCCATAAAAATGACTAAATATAAGGTATCTTAGGAATTAGTTATTCGCTTTGCTAAAAATTAATTATCCAATAGGCAAGACAGTTTGTAGCCATCCAGATTCACTTTTCTAATTGTGATTTACATGTATACAGTGTTTACAATAGACCGCTG
The DNA here is from genome assembly GCA_029963805.1 of Aromia moschata. NCBI lineage: Eukaryota > Metazoa > Arthropoda > Insecta > Coleoptera > Cerambycidae > Aromia > Aromia moschata. The sequence goes on from JAPWTK010000004.1 coordinate 2,309,690, forward strand.
TTTTTGTTGAAACAATGGTGGATTATTGACATAGATAGTGAGAGCACAGGTAATTTTGGATTTTGAAGAGAAGATTGAAACTATCACTGCCTCAACAACTCTTTTTTGGAAAACTGAGACGGCAAAAAGTGCTTGCCATAGGCCAGAAATCTGAGACGGGTAGCTAAAAGTTTTGTTGAAATTTGCCAAAGAATCTGTCTTACGAATATTAAAACCTTTAAAGTGTAAACCATATCGATCATATTTTTTTCAAAATGTTATGGCCATTTTAATTTTAAAGGAACATTTTGAAAAAAAAAATATTTTGTAACAAATCGAAAAATCTCTCCTTATATTTGTTTCTAGATTATGAAAAAAAATGTACTGCAAATATTTCACAGAGCGTTACTGAGATCCCAGGGAGTGCTCCAGGTTTTTTGAAAATATTTTCGCACTTTGCTGACGTTTTTTTCACTATAAATCCTTTCTGTAAGAGGTATATAGTCATCACCTAAAAGTGAAGTGGGTCCCATGCGTCGTTTTCAAGATATGGCTAACTGAAATATCACCAACCGCCACTGAATTCATGACTAACTCTCAACAACTCTATGCTTCGCATGAATATATGATTGTCGATTTAATTAGCTTTGTGGATTCAATTCGGACAGAGGTTGAGACACAATTTTAGTCGACTATCTTGTGAATTGATCAAACAAATTCTTAATCAAGGATCTTAATAGACGGAATGTCGTTTACTGGCCTGACAAAAATTCATGAGATAGTAAGTCAAGAATTTAACATTTGTTTGGTGATGGCACTGAGGCAGTCATATATTTTTTTATCTTTTGTGAATTTTGCTTCTCAGCAGATTGATAAAAACATCGAATCTGACGCATCTGCAGCTCTATTGCGGACAGATAAAAAGTTCCTAAAAACATAAAATCTATAAATGTCTTATTTAAGACGATAGATATTCCAAGTGACTTTGGTCAGGGTCAATTTTTACACGTATATGTAAACTCGTTTTAATGATCGATTTATATTCTCTTGAGTACAGACATTGCGGAGATACTTGCCTGCCTCGACAAATAAGTTAAAGGGATTTACATTCATTTAGAAGCCTTTCATTTACATACAGCTGGTATAGAATTTCATATTTCTGTGGAGGTATGGTCGAAATGCGATTAAAATAGCGCATAAAGTAAGGGTTACAGACAGTGGCGTACGCCACAAATATGATACGCAGAAGACTGATCAGGAAACTTGAATCATTCAAGGCAGTTTATTATCATTTAAGTATTCACAGTAGATCAAATAAAACTACCAACATAAACCTGTGGTGTTACTTTTTTTTATTTTAATGGGACCAGACATATTTCAGAACTCTGACAAAGTCGGTAAAATTGTTTAAGCTCAGGTGAAGCAAGAAGGATTCCTCGTTCTTTGTTACCCGCACGTCAAAAGTCACAGTTCCGGATTTCGATCTTATTAAATCTCGTCAGTGCGACTTCGGCGAGTAACGAAGAACGAGCGTGTCGGTGGAAGGACATTTGGCTGTTGTGGTGTCCGGATACCCAGTGGACAGAACTCTATGAAAATCTACTCTCCTTTACTTCAGTTTTGAGCATGAACCAAAGTTGTAGTCAGTAGTGTAGGTCACCGAGGTCATATTGGTCATAAGTCATACGAGTACCTAGATAGTAAGATGTAAAGATCATAAAGGTGAGATTGAGCACGAAGGTGATGGATTATAAAGGTCATATTGATCACTTGGTTCATACAGGTTTTAGGGTCATGCAGTCATACATGCCAAACAGGTGATAACAATGATAAAAATCTATATGGCCAAAAAGGTCATATAGATTATAATCTACTGACGTTTTTAGATATTTAATCTAATTAAGTATTGGCAAATGAGATGTGGAAGTTGCGATTCCATAGGCAGCTGTTTTGATATTGATGTCAAAGAATGAATGAATAGAGACTTACAGCTCTGTGCATAAAAATAGCAATGACTGTATTTTACATTAAAAACATGAAATATAAAAGGCAAGCCTTAGTTGCATCTGTTAGCTTTTTACAACAAAAGAGTAATGATATAACAAAACATTATATATAACATATTGTTCCAAATAAACTAAAAATAAATGTAGCACATTCAGTTAACTTATAATATCTGAACTAATAGTATAATTCGTGGCTAATACACTTAACGTGTGAGGTCAATAATCAGAAAAAAATAATATCTCAATTTTTTACTGTGCAAAAAAAATAGCACCGCTCGTGAAACATACAAATTACTGTACAAGGAATCAAATAAAATTAAAAAGTCAAACTGTAACATATTAATAATTTGTTGTATAACCTTTGTTTTTCAAATCAGCAGCAGAACGCCGTAGCATAGTCAACCAGCGCTTGACAATGCTGTAATGGAATAGCCTCCCACGCTGATTGCACAGCATACCATAATTCTGCTGTATTCTTCAGTTTTGCTTTAAAAACAGCTTTTTTAACATCTGCCCAAAGATTTTCAATTGGGTTCAGGTCTGGTGACTGAGCGGGCCATTCCATAACCTGAACTCGATTTTGTGCATTTTGTGCAAAAAAGCCTTTTGATAGTCTGCTGATATATTTTGGATTATTGTCCTGCTGTAAGACCCATCTGAGCGGCATATTCCAGTCCACATAGGGCAACATTACTTCTCTCATTATATCAACGTAGACTAATGCGGTCATCGTAGGCTTGATCAAAAATATTGGCCCAGTACCATGATACGAGAAAGAACCCCACATATTAATTTTTGCTCCGCCATGTTTACCGGTCTTGACTGTATACTGGGGTTTAAGTTCATCTCTTGTTGGTCTGTGGACAAATGTTCTACAGCCTGGAGTCCCAAATAACTAAATTTTCGACTCATGGGTCCAGAGGATATTTGTCCATTGTGCGAGAGGCCAGTTTAAATGTTCCCGAGCGAATTTGATTCTGTAACGAAGATGTTTCTTCTTGAGTAACGGTACTTTCGTAGGAGTTCTGGCCATCCAGTTTTTCTCTATGAGCCTTCTTCTTATTGTAGATGTGTCTAAATTGAGATTTAATTCCTTTTTAACTTGACTTGACGTTATAAAAGGATTTCTTTTGTTAGTCTTAGGATGCTTCTTTCATCAGTTAAAGATGAAGAAGTTTTTTCTTTCGGCCTCTTTTTTCTTCTTTTTCTTTAAATTTCTTGGCATTACTGATCATTGTATGAGAACATCCGACCACCACTTCCCTAATAAATTTTTTCCCTTTAGCCAATAATTTGTTTATGAACAAACATTTTTCTTTCGTGTTTTCCACAACCCATTTAATATTTAGATTGAATTAAAATTTAATTCAGATATTAACTATAGGCTCATATTATTTTGCCTTTGACTTCATTGTTCTATGCTGAAAGATGTTTAAATGTTACGGCGTCGAACTGCTATCATAGACTGAATTGGTGCTATTATTTTACACAGGTCAATAATGATTTTATTTATAGAAACAGGGATTTCCCCTACCGAAACGAAAATTTTCCGGACTTCGTTAGTTTCAGAAACTCGGTCGATCTCAAACAAATATCTTGAAAACACTTTTGAATGCATATAGCAGAGCAGTCAATACGTGATTATGGAGTTAATTTGGTATTCACTATGGTGCTATTTTTTTGCACATAGCTGTATGTAGATGACTCATTTATTGGCAAAATAGAAAAATGAAACGAATATGGCTTGGTGTACCCATCTTTTTAATGGATTTTCCTCCTGGGGCTTCCGTGTTATTTAGGAAAAGTATCACTGGATAAGAAGCAACTAATTTGTAAGTCCGAGCTGTACATGGTATGAAAACTGCGAAAGGTAAGTGAAACATTTACCGTGACCACAAAATACCTTGAACAGCTAAAAAAACAGCACCTGCAAATAGCTGACAATAAGTAGAAAACACATAATTCACATAAACATGAAGATTATTCAAATACGAAATTTATTCGACTTTATAAATTTAACGGACCGACAGAATACTTCGAATCGACCTTCGCGCAAGTGGTAAATATGTAGGTAAACCAGTAAACATATATGAACAGTTTAGTAACTGAACTACGGAATTAAATACTGTTATGTTAAAACAATGCTGATAAAAAGCGTAACTGAATGAACCACTTTAGCAGTGTTTATTGAGGTTGAAACCTTAGGAGGAAATACATAATTACGACAAAGAAGCAAAGTATCGCAGCCGCTTGGTTCTAGTTTTTCTAGTTCTATGGACGATGGATGTCCAAAGCAATTTATTGTTTAAAAATTTATATTTTTCGAGACTGTTTTCCTGAGTTAACACAGGAAGATGAAAAGAGTTTACGAGAAATTTCCTTATTTATCGTGTTTGTATACGTTCCATTTTGGTATACTGCACCTTTAGCCGCAACTGCTCCGAATCAAGATCTTGAATTCATTAAAGCAGTATACACATTTCGAACAATCGATCAACGATTATCGGAAGCAGTTTTAGCAAAATTCAGAAACCATTATGGGATTTGAGTTCTGAAGCAGCGACTTTATCTTTTCTCAATGGAAATATCTCTTCCGACGTAAAGTGAAAAATGGCGGAGGCTTTGAGATTAAGTGATGAGGAACAGTTTGACTTTCCTAAACGCTTTATTTTCAATTCAGATGATTTTAAATGCTTTCTTCACAAACACGTTGATTGTTTTATTAATTCTAACTATGTTAAATGTTTTGAAAGATTTGGTGTTGATACAAACTTTCTTCAATTAGATGATAGTACATGGTCAAATAATCCAGATTATTTGAGAGGGTTAAAAATGTTAAACACCTACGAGTGGTCAATGATACTGCAGAGAGAGCTGTCAAATTGACTGAAGAATATATTAATACTCAAGCTAAGCTCGAAGATCAAAAACAATATGTCATTAAAATTGTAAGTGAGTAAAAAAATCCAAATGCTATCAAATAATGTTTAATAAAATAAATTGTGTTAATCAATATGTTAAAAAATTTGTTTCATCTGTCACATTTTTCCCGATAAATTGCAAAATTTTGAACTTAACTCAAATCGTCAACTTTTTTTACAATAATTGTACCTATAATACAGTTAAAATTAGATATTTTTCGCAATAAACAATTTACTTTTATATAAATAATGATAATTTTGCGGTCAAAGTAAAAAAAATCTAAAAAATTACTATAAGTTCAATTTCAACCTTGAATAACTTTTAAACAATCGAATTTATCGAAAAACCGTAAGAGAGCTTTTTTGTATAATCCTGTATAGGTATCTGTATATAATCCTGTAACTTGCTCAGGAGAAAAAAATTAAATGTAAAACATGCCGAAACCCCATATTATTTAAATGGGAAATGTATCGTCTTTGTAGCAGGGTTTAATACGAATATTAAGGGATTATATGGGTCTGATAATTTTTTTTAGGTCATAAACTAAAAATTTAGGGGGCGCTGCGAAGAAAAAACCAAGTTGGTAAATAACGGACACCCTAGTATATATACACGTTTATTAGTTAATCACTTAAACACAATTTTATGTGTCGTGAGTGATTAACTAATAAACGTGTGTATATACGTATTCTGCACGGTGTACGTATTTCTAATGTAGGATTAGTGACCTGTTTCCATATAACCATATAGTTAATTAGTGGGATGAGGTCAAATGTTTCCAAAAAAAACTAATTTTCAGTTAGTCGACGTTTCGCAAAATTTATTTGCATCCTCAGGACTCTAAAATATGACAAACACGCAATGTAGATAATAACAAACGTAATACCACACAGATTAAAATAGGGAATCAGGATTACATGTTTCATATTTATACTTACAATTGAATAAGCTTTTTGCTGTCGTTTTTAAAAATAAATATGAATGAAACATTGATAAAACAATTGATATAACATAAAATAATAATAGAATACAACGTACTGTCACCATTCTGTCATACTGTCACCATTCAATTGTAAGTATAAATATGAAACATGTAATCCTGATTCCCTATTTTAATCTGTGTGGTATTACGTTTGTTATTATCTACATTGCGTGTTTGTCACATTTTAGAGTCCTGAGGATGCAAATAAATTTTGCGAAACGTCGACTAACTGAAAATTAGTTTTTTTTGGAAACATTTGACCTCATCCCACTAATTAACTATATGGTTGTACGTATTTCTTTTTTAGAGTTCGTATAGTGTATTTACATATTCTCTGATTTTGTGTGGATTTTTGCAATAATGGTACAGTCGTTACCATTTGTGAATGGACTGAAAAAAATTATTGAAAGTTACGAGGATTTTACAATAGACGGATCACATATTTTATATATTCCTTGCAATCGTCGATATATATTTCGTAGACGCCGTTTTTTGCCAAATATGTATCAGATTTTTCATTGCCTACTAGCCATACATTGCCTAAAACATATTTACAGAAGACATATGTATCAACGTGTCATGGGAAATATCACAGAAATTCGTGAAAATAATGTGCGTGGTGTATCGTCTTCTGTCCATGTGAACTCTTTTGAATTTGCACCTTTAACTTCAGATGTGGAACAATTATTTTCCTTCTACAACCATATGTTCGGCCAAATCGCTCACTTTTAACGAGCAGAAATGCAAACAGACTACTGTTTGTGGCGACGTACCCTCAAGCAATGAAGACAGTCGGTGTCTCTGAATGACACAAGCGAAAGGTATGTACATTATCAACACATTTTTACTCCTGTATTTTTACATTGGTCTCTCATATATCCTTTAATGAAGAATTACAAGTCCGTCCCTGCGTTGTAGCACCCTTTCCCGACCCCACATATAATCTCCGTGTATAAGCCCTTCACTGCCGAATATTTAGCGAATATTACACTGAAAGGTGTGTATGGAGTTGATAAAGGGTGACAATGATTAGTTTAGGTTAATACATCATTGATATATCCCGTGACATCATACATAATACATACGGTATCAATCTCGTGCGAGCAGGGGTTGCTTCTACATATCTTTTTACATATTTATTTGTTATAAACTTAACGGAGTAAGAGCCAAATCCTGTTTTGAAACAAAGGAAATGAGGCAGACTTGGAATATGTAAAATGGAATAGAACGGATGGGGAAATTATGATGAATTGGATCAGGATAACGTATTTACTGAAGTTCTGCGTTAAGGTCGAATAAAACCGTATTTGTTTTTATTATTGCAGGCATTCCGAAGACCTCATTAAGTAGTGTAAATATAGAAAGTAATAAATAATACAAAAGGTTTATAGTGGCGTTTTAGTAAGTACTTTAAACGGAGACACGCAAGTATGCCAGACAAGTGCAACAGATTGCCTAGCTCTGTTAGAGTCAAAAATATTTGTTAAGTGAAGTACACGTTTTACAAATATTTGCACGCTTAGAGAATAAAATTTAAAAAATAAATCGCTTGTTATTCATGTTCAAAATTATCAAAATATTTTTAAGTAGGATACTATGGCAATAACACAGGCCGACCCTCTAACCCAGAAACCCAAGATTTTTGATGCGCTGAATCCGAATCCGAGGTCCAAATCTCTCAATTGGCTCTGGTTTTCGAGATACCCTAACCTAAAAGTGCAAAAAAAAAAGCGATTTTGGCCTATATTTGAGGTTATGTAGCATCGCATTTTTTATTCCTCAAAAAACTATGAACAACATCTTAAAGTACATGCCTTGCCCTTTTAAATGACGTCGAGTTTAGTCAAATATCTTTTTTTGCGCTGCGATATCGCATTTTGAAATTTTTAAGTTTGTGAATTTCTCTATAATATTATAGAGGCCGACAAGACTTTAACCCAGAAACCAGGATATATTTTTCCAAAGGTTTTTGATGCGCTGAATCCGAATCTCTCAATTGACTCTGGTTTTCGAGATATCCTAACCTAAAAGTGCAAAAATAATGATTTTGGCCTATATTTGAGATTATGTAGCATCGCAATTTTTTTTTCTCAAAAAACTATGAACAGCATCTTAAAGTAGAAGCCTTGCTCTTTTAAATGCCGTTGAGTTTGCTCAAATATCTTCCTTTCCAACTTCCCTCAACATTCCAAAATTGTCCTCGAACAATTTTGAAAATCTGACCTTGGATTCTGAATGATCAAGTCTTTTTACATAAGGACACATTGACCTGTTATTGAATTTCAACATTTTCAGTGTTTTCTAATCAAAAAACCAATCGACTGTTTGATGTACACGCGATCCTTAATAAGTTTTCAATTATAGAGAAATTCACAAACTTAAAAATTTCAAAATGCGATATCGCAGCGAAAAACAAAAAATATTTGTGCAAACTCGACGTCATTTAAAGGGCAAGGCATATACTTATTGCGAATAAAAAATTGCGATACTACATAACCTCAAATATAGGCCAAAATCGCTTTTTTGCACTTTTAGGTTGGGATATCTCGAAAACCAGAGCCAATTGAGAGATTTGGACCTCGGATTTCGATTCAGCGCATCAAAAGCCTTTGGAAAAATATATTCTGGTTTCTGGGTTAAAATCTTGTCGGCCTGTGTAATTTATGTACTATTTTACAATAAATAGAAAATACTTCTTATATCAGTACATGCGTCTGTTAGCAATTTGTTCCAGTCTCGCCATATTTTTTTATGGATTATTTTCAACGCAGATACGCAAAGGATTATCTTAAATTAAAATGGTTCTATTTTGTTTTCACTGTCTAGGAAAACGCAGCCATATATATAATATATTTTGTACATAATAATCGAGATAATCATTTAATCAATGGAAAAGTGGAATTGTAAAATGAGTTCTGTCACAAATATGTACCTTTTGATATGTATTTTGTAGTCTCTGAATATGTTTAGTATAGGACATTTAATACAGGCAATACTGCACATATTTAGGTTGTTAATTTATCGGTTCAAAACAAGTATAAAAGAAAACAGGTTGATGGAAAAAAGGTAATACTGCTAGTGGTAATATGGCCCTTTCACCAAACTTGTAACCAAAGAGAAATCAGTAATGGGTTAATTTGATGGACTTGATCGTCTTTTTTCCTTGAAGGGATATATTACGTAATTTTGAGGAATGTAGATGAATCTCGTGACATAGAGCATACGGTTGCAGACGTGAGTTTTCTTTCGTCTAAGTTATCTAGCGATACCGGTATCTTTTTTGTTCTGTTTATTCTAGGCGTTTTTAGTATAGTAACAAGTTTTAGCATGTAAAAAAATAAAATCAAAACTGTTCTGGGATTGCCTAGAAACCGTCCGAGCTCTGGCAAACCATAACAAGGTAACACTTAAATGGGTACCAGGACATAAAGGGATCGAAGGCAACGAAGAAGAAGATACCCTAGCGAGAAAGGGCTCTGCAACGACACTCATTGGACCTGAACCAATGTGTGGTATACCAAAGTCCTCAGTACCATATACCAAAGTCCTCAGTGAGGCCAGAGAGAGCCAGAGGCTGACTCGGTGGAAAAATAAAGAACACCAGTCTTACTGGAACCACATACCAGGACAAACAGACAGTAAATGGATGGTAAAGACACAATCAAAAGTACTGACAGACGAGATTCTGCGATTGAGTAGAAATCAGATAAGGCTTGTCACGGGACTCATAACCGGGCATTGTCACCTTAGGAAACATCTACACAGAATGTGCACATACTCAGATGAACCTATTTGTAAACTGTGTAATGAGGAGGAGGAAACATCCCGACACATTATACTAGAGTGCCCAGCACTAACACACTGGAGATACGGTCTTCTGGGAATAGAAAACCCCCCAGGAGGCCTTTCCAAAGAAAAATCTTGTGAAAAGGCTACTAAACCTCATAAAGGTAACAAACCTATTCACATGAAATAATGATGTAAACTGGAAATACAATAAGCCTGAAGGCTGCAGTGTTGGAGGCAAAACAAACCCCAAACCAGACACATCGGAAGGGAAAAAAAAAACAAATTTTAAACCAAGCCTAGAGGTTCCTGAAAATATGTTTTTTTTTTCTTTATCTCGTCTATGTACTGCCGGGTTCCTGTTATTATTCACCCAGAGGACTTTAGAGTACCACAATAATCATTAATTACCTGGAAGGAGACGTTGTGCTCGGTTACCCCGTGAATAATCAGATTGTTAAGTAAACGTAAGGTTAAGTACCACATAGTCGATATTTGTTCTGGTTTTACTCCTCACTAGGGTTCGAAAATGTGTGCGTAAACTTGCTTGTTATTCCACCACACCGAATCAACAATTTTGAGGTAATTTCCCTTTATGTGAAACTCGATGTAAATTTTTTTTTTGTTTTTTCGTATGAAAACTGCATGAGAATACCTATCAAAAAGGATATTCTTCAATATCGCCTACTACAAAAAAAATGGAATAAGATACTAAGTGAATGCGAAAAAACTACTCAGTGGAAAATGTTAGCCACATCAAAGCTTAATATATTCCTATAAAACAAGTTTAACGAAGTTTAAATAATAATCTGTTGTGTACACTTATTGTATTCTGTTTTTCTTCAAGATGATCGACGACCCCGGCTGAACCTATGTACAACACAACAGCAAATCGTCTGCAAACAGTAAACAAGATGAAATAACGATGAAGCCAGATAAAACAATTGCGATGAACTTTTTATAGTGTAGCACGTCGATCGCGTTATTCAGATAAAAACGTTGGAAACAAGGATATTACGATAACTCTCTCAACTGGTTATAAAGGGCCTACAATATATCGTTTCAAGATGTTTTCATTGAGAACGAAAGTTGAAAATCAAAATGTGTAAGAAGGTATGTAAAAAAATACCTCGGCAACTGATAAAATTTTATTTAACGGAAATAAAGTGTATTTACAAGAAAGTTATTTAAAAAAAATATATATTTTTTGCAGCACACTAATTTAGATTCACTAGTGGGATACATTGAATATTACGAGTAAATTAATATTTTTTTTGAGTGATTGGAGTTCAATTGAAAAAAGGGGGGGTAAAACTTATGACTGTTTTACACACACCAATTTTTCTCACAATAAATTGTACAAGTTGACCTTCAATTTATTGAAATACGTGTAAAACAGAAATTGCGCCCAATTTATTGTCCACAATAAATTGTAGAATTTAGAACTTGCTCTAATTTCTTGGCCAATTTTAGGGATATTTAGTAACTTTTTACATTTATTTCATTGTACCAACCTAATAATGAGATAAGCGATTTCTTTTAAGGACAAACCTATGATACCTCTTAGGTTTTAGTCATTGACTGTGGATTTATAAACTCGTCGTTCGCGCTAGCGCTGGCGTTCGCGTCCAAAGTTAAAACAGTAGTTTTCGAGATAAGTTAATTTTATGTTTCGGCGTTGGGCGTTCGTAGCAAACTCGTAGCACGCACACCGCGACCAATCACAACGCATGAATGTAGTCACGTTATTATGAGGTTTTATTAAATGACATTAAGCATATGATTTTAGACAGTTTCCACGTTTTAACATAATTGTGGCGCAAGATTTTATATATACCTAAACATAGTGTAACAGACAGCAATCCCATCAATTTGGTATTATTGTTTGTCAAATCCATGTTTACAAAATGAAAAACACAAACAAAATAGATTAGGTTAATATAACCTTAATTTGTGAAACAAAAGAAAACGCGAGCGCCAACGAAGAGTTTATAAATCCAGCGTGAGAGTTGGTAGTGTTGCAATAAATTGTTACAAATATTGTAAAGTATAAACAGTTATTAAAATTGGACAATTTATTGAAAAATAAATTCTACAATTTATTGCGTAATAAATTGGGTATGTGTAAAACAGTCTTTACAGTTATAACTAGAGCTCGTAGGTTAATAATAGATTCCAGGACCGGTCTTCATGCGACTGTACGAATATTGGTGTAACGATCCAAAAAAAAAACGTTATCAAATATGGCTATGAACGAGAGAGATGGAAATAGTGGTTATGTCGATGCTCGAAGCGAAACTTTATTGTTGTCACAATTGTAAAGATAAAGATAAAGAATAAAATCTAAGATAAAGAATAAAAATACGTCTTTTTTGCACGGCTAACTTTGATGACATTTTTTTTATGGCTCGTTACATTAATAAAGTATGTACATCATCAACTCCTGTACATATGTATATAGTACAATCGTAGTTCAATGAAATAACGCTTCAACGAAATAATCATATTAGAATGTACAGTTCAGCCAAGTTGTCCAGAACTTGTGCTGTGAGTGGAAAACTTTGTGTCTAAAACTCTAGCCACTGTGTGTGTGGCTAGAGTGATGACCGCCCCCATCGCCCCCCCCCTGGCTAGGCCCTTGTCAAAGATTGATTATACAATATTATAATAAAATAATATTATTATATAATAACACAAATATTATATATGACAAATATTTCGCAAATATTTTGCAACCCGTTTCCAAGTTCTGCCCGGTGGCAGCCATTTTTGGAGCAAGTTTTCCCTGAAGATTTTTTGCCATTATAGCCAGAAGGCTATGTTACATTGCTATGTTATCTATTGTAGAAACTTAGGTCTATTCTTAGACTTAGGTTCTATCCTAAGTGGAAACTTAGGTTTAGTAACCACCCTCTAGATTATGGTGTGGGTCCCATGCCTCCTCACGAAAATACGAGCATGTCAAATTCAAAGCATTCACGAAAAATTCCAAAAAAAGAGGTTTTCTCAAAAAGACATGATACGAATACGAACGCTTAAAATTTTCTATAACTGGGATATGGGATTATGTACTGAAAATTGAAGCCGTACGAAGATTTTTGTATTCGTCTTCGTTGTTTTTGTTCTCACTGCGTATTTCGCCTTTCTTCTATCGATCCCTGTATGTTATCTTCGCGCTACGCGTTACGGTCCTCATCCACAAATACCTTAGGTCCAGGCATTTAATAATAGAATGTCACTAATAAAGTAGGTACGCCGCGTTTAATAGAGCATATTTTCGGGATACATCACCGAATATCTTGGCAGTGCTCTTAGTGATTGACCCAGACTGTGCGTTTGTTTTAGTCCAAGCCGGGTATCAATCTATAATTAAATGTTTAATTGGCAGTTAACAAAAGTAAATAGTACTTGCGAACGCACACGATACTCATACATTTAAAACGTTTCGGATTGTAATAATAATAAAATGCGTGTGGAGAATCGTTAGGGAGCTATTTTCGGCTAAAATGGGATTTAACAATAATTGACAAAATTAACTGATCTACAAAATCGACAACTTCCTGATATTATTAAAAACTAGTTCAAAAGATTTTAAAAAGTTAATACATGCTGAAAAGTCAATTATACCACATATATGTAGTTTCATAGTCCGCAACAGTTTCATAGATCACAAGTCTGTGATTACTAGAGCTTCCAAGTTGCGGGCTACAAACAGTACCGCATCCAGGTCCTTACTATCAATCACTATGTGGAAATACACCATCGTAATATATTCAGATGTACAGAAAAGTGTTTTACTCATCCGCACACCGGTGCAAATGAAACTCTATGACAATATAATAAGGTGTTTGTAGTGTAAAACGATTATCACTTAACAGCACTTTACGCACAAAAAATGTTCTTTCAACGTCAACAGTTATTCGAGCACTAAAAATATAAGGTATACTCGTAAGCCATTTTGGGTTCAGCTTTCATTGCCAGTCCATGTTTATAATGCCCCATTTAGTGTCCTTTTCATATTAATATCATTAATTTGTGAAAACGCGTGGAAAATGTGAAATTTTAATTATAAAAGACCTCTTCTCCATGCGCAGTTTGCGTAAAAGGCAATAACAAAATAATTGCTAAAAACGTAATATTTAAAGCAGTGAAATTTCAGCTTTACTTATTGAATTTATATTTACATATTATGATGTATTTTCTGTACACATAGTGGTTGGTAGTAACAAGGGCCTGGATCCGGTTCTGTTGGTAGCCAGCGACTTGGAAGATCTAGTGCTTACGTCACGTAAAAAGCGCGACATTCTGCAAATTTCACGGGACTATTCTAGGCGAAAAACTGGTGATGTCGTTAGGTAACTCAAAGCTGCATTAGGTTAGTAATGTAATGCGTTATAAATAAATTTTGATGCATTTATCAGTGGCGGCTGCCGAAAAATTTTCATAGCTAAATGAAATATGGAATGCAAATTAGTATATTTTAGGACATATCTGCCTTTATTCGGAAACTTCTACTTATTCATTTCGTGAATAAAAAAAATACATACAGTTGGTAAAATGCAATTTCACCAACCTTTGCATGAGCACATAAACAGACCCGTCTCATATGACTAGAGTCCGGAAATGTGTGCTGCAACGCAGGGCACTATAAAACTCTATGATAATGAAAGTACAAAACGTATTTTTAAGTGCCTTGTACATTATATTGTATACGCGTGTATTTATGGCCCCTGCATACCTACGCCACTGACCGATCCTGCCCATGTGCCGGGACTCGCGTCTGCGCGGTAATACGCCAATCCCTTGCGGGAGCGTTGCATAGTTAAATGCAGAGTCACATGCTATCAGACGTGATTTCCGAACGCTACATATGATTTTTTTCGCCAAATTTTGTTGTACTATTTTGTTTTCTAATAATAGCTTCCATTTGGGTCCAAAAATAATCACCAATCGGCACTACTTACGCAGTACCTAATAGTATAAAAACCCGATAAAATCCCCACCAATTCCCTCCAAAAGTATCAATATCATCTTACTGAACGTTATCTTACGTTATTTTATCAACATTTTGTACTCATCATAACTATACAGTGTGTGTTAAGCCAACATCGGCCGGTTATGAAAAAGGACAAATACATATGAAACGACATGAAAGACGCAACCATCATTACGCATCGAGGGTAGTGGGGAAATAAGACCGGCTCTTCACCACTTACCTAATCAGTACGAGTTAATACGTCTGAACCTGAACCCTTCTTTCTCACAGCACGGCTAATCGCCCGCCGCGCCGAGCCAAAATGCTGTACTAATAAGATTATGCGTAATATTTTGGATACCTAGTGTTTTTAGAAAGTGTTGGTCTATTTGGGAACACATGTTAGCAAATGAATCTTTTAATTTACGTTTAGAATTGCCGTTATGATGCCATGCTATACGACATTCTGATATACATATGTATTTCTTTGCGTGAATAAACCATTTTAATAACATTTTTAACAAGAATACTGTTTACTTCAACTACACTTCTCGCTCTCTCTAGCAGCAGGTGGTGAGTGGACCGGTCTTATTTTCCCACTACCGTCGATGCGTATGCGGTATCTGTCGTCTCACTTTGTTTGTCCTTTTTCAAAACTGGCCGATGTTGCCTTTACACAAACTGTATACACTGAGTCTTGTATTGTAGGCAGAAATTGAACCGCAAGTACCATGAAAATGCCCTCAAATCTCAGCACATTACTATTACATTTTATTCTCTTTATGTGTAATAAAATAAAGTATACATTTATCTACTGTTGTTAGTGTATCTTCTATTAGAAGAATAATTTTTTTCGACAATGTCGCATACGAAAATGAATAACGCACTGTATCAGAATGCGTTTAAAAGGAGGTGGACTTTTTACTTGTCAGAAAATTCATGTTATGTACCAAATTTGATTAATTAATTTATGGTAATTAATTCTGAAAAATGTAAACAGATGATTTGGAATTTAATTACATGGAATAATTGGTGTAAAATATTCTATTTTTTACGAGACTATCTACATAATGTGTTAATTATTATTCAACAGTTTATATTCAAACCTTTTTTTTATGTGACTAGCTATGCACGAGTTAAAAAAATTAAACAAAATTTGTATGTTCCAAAATAACAATATTTGTTTACCATATGCGAATGCGACAGTTTACTTCATTGTGCATAATATTGGAGAGAAAGTAGGCATCGACGAAAACATAAAAAAATATAAAAAAAAATATTGTTAACCAATCCTGAGCGAATTCTCAATAGTGCAGGCTGTAGAGAATTATTGGTTATATATTATCCATATATCATATCTCATTTATTTTTCGAGATATCGGAAAAATACATGAGATTGAAATTAGAGATTTTCAAATATTTGTGTAATATGCGCTGTCAGACAGACGAATGACGCGTTTTCGAGATATGACATGAACATGTTTTTTTTTTTTTAATGGAACATCCCTCGGAACATCCTTAGTTTTTTTGATATATTCAAGTTTTGTTTTTTTCTGATTTGTATGATATACATTGTATTACGTTGGTTTTTTTGATGTTTGGGAGTAAATGTGTAATACATTTACTTTTAGGTTTTATCATTTATTAGGTTTGTCTTTTTTTTGTTAACTATGAAACATAAATTATACAGGCTGTCTGATAAAAAACGCCACGAGCCATAACGCCGTTATTTGTAGCCTAATGTTAAAAAAAATCAGATGAAATGGTTCTAAAGGAACTATAAGTGAGGCTACTGCAGTATTTTTCAACTCTTTTTTTTTCCGAAACGCGATAGTCAACTTTTTTTTTCAAATGGCAATATAGGATTTTTTTTGTAAATTATCATGCAAATTTGTTTTCTGAATACAACGATGTATAACAAATTGACTTGTGAAACATTTATTTTTTTTCCTGCTAAGCTTATTTCACAAAAAATAACCTAATGCAGAAATGACATAAAGTAGAATGCGAAAAAAAGACTGGGACGCGGACGCTGAAATGACATTTATTTGCTATGTTGTATTATTTTTTTTCCACGGCATACGTGATTAGATTAGTCAAACTACGTTTGGTATCAGTTAGCCGGTAGGACGCCGATTGCGATAATGACAAACATTTTGGCACTTTTTCTGCAATAAATGTTTCACAAAAGTCAATTTGTTATACATCGTTGGATTCAGAAAACAAATTTGCATGATCAACAAAAAAAATCCCATATTGCCATTTGAAGAAAAAAAATTGACTATCGCGTTTCAGAAAAAAAACAGTTGAAAAATACTCCAGTAGTCTCACTTATAGTCCCTTTAGAGCAATTTCATCTGGTTTTTTGTTTTTTAGCGTCAGGTTACAAATAACGGAGTTATGGCAAAGAGTAAATATACTTTTTACTCTTTGGTTATGGCTCGCGGCGTTTTTTATCAGACAGCCTGCCTGTATATAGGTATAAGGCAAATTATACTTATTATATCACTTGTTCAAATATTATTTTGGGGTTTAGGCAGGGTTAGGCAAAACTTGATTTTTATTAAAACAATAAAATTGTTTCAATAGACTATTTAATGAAACAATCAATTTATTCAAATAGACTACCAGTTGTTTCCGTCCGCAAAATACGAACTGGGTTCAAAATCATAAAACTACAAACCTCAGACAATTTTTATATATATATGTACTTTAACCTTTTCCGTGCGGGAAAAAAACAGTACAAATCGACCTTCCAATTAATATGAAAAATATATATAAAATCAATGAATCATCATTTTGGTATCACCGACTTCGGGGGTGGTCGATATATCTACAACTCCCTGACGCAATGGAAAGTAATCCCGGAAAAATCAAATTTTGTACAAAACTAAGCTAGATTGGTGGCTTTACCTTTCAAGAAGCCCAAACAACATAATTCGGTGCATAAACAACGAATTATAAACGATAAATTGCATAATAAACGGTTAAATCGCTGAAAACGCTCAACATTACCGCTTATATACATATGTATAATCGCACACAGAGGGCAACAAGTCCGGAACCGCCAAAAAAAACGGGTTTCATGATTTTGAAAGAACTATCGAATGAAAAAAAAATCATCCCCCAGAAACCAACCCCCAAATAGGGGTGGGGGTAAGTTTAGAATTTCAAATGAACACCCTCAACATTTTTTGCAGATTCCGATTCTAGGGATAAAAATAACAACCTTTTGTCCCAACAAATTTTTTCCTTGGCATAGATGACGCTCCAATCGCAAAAAAATCAAAATAACCCTTTGACGACGGCAGGACACGTGTCCAAGATGCTAGAAAAGGTTTGTGCCTACTTCTTTCAGAACAGGGTTTATTTCGCAGGAAAAGTAGGTCAGAAATATTCTTGAACATCCTGGACACGTGTGCTAACGCGAGAAAGAGATTTGACTACAAAAATTTGATTATTTGACCTTGAAATGTCCATTTTCACGGTCAAAGATGTCACCCAGATTTTTTTTCTATTGTTCCTGTATTCAGGTCATAATTTCCCCCTAAAATATAACAAATTTATTTTTTTTTTTGGTGGTCGATATATCGACCACTCCCGTACGGAAAAGGTTAGATGAGATTTTTCGTGGTTCGATGACAGGTGTTTTTAACAATTTTTTAGTGGTGATTCTGGTCATTTAAGGATAATTAATAGGGGGAACCGAAACTAGGATGTCTTGTTAATTGATTTCATGAAAGATCTGAGAAAGAACCTGTATATATTTAAATATTCAACTCAATAGCCTTCAGCTGGTCGGTTACAGCCGTTTGAATGTTTATTATGGTCCCAAAATTAAGTGATTTTTCAATCTCCGGAAGAAAAAAATCACAAGGACTCAAGTCAGGCGAATAAGGAGGCTGAGGACCCACAGGAATGGTTTTACTGGCTAAAAACTCGTTTACTGAAATGACTGTGTGACAAGGCGCATTGTCGTGATGCAACATCTAGTTCTTGATGTTTGGTCTCACACGCATGACCCTTTTTCGAAGTTTTTCAAGAACTCTGTAAAAGTGGTAATTTACTGTTTGGCCTAGACTCTTTGTGGACAATTCCCCGGCTATCAAAAAAAGCAAATCAGCATGCATTTGATATTCGCCTTGTTTGTTGATATGACACGTTCCATAAAACGCGGATCATTTTCAATCGATTCCAAAAAGTCAAGACACCTTTCTCTCCTGATGTCCTTTTGTTTCTGCGAAAGGTTTTTTGGAACCATTTTTACGCAGATTTTTCTCACCCCCCAATTCGTTAGTCAAAATCTGATGAACAGTGGTGTGATTCAAATTTAACTCTTCCCCGATCATTCTTGTCGTCAACCGACGATCTGAATGCACAAGATCCCGTATTCTATCGACATTTTCATCGGTTCTTGAAGAGGAAGGCCTTCCGCTGCGTGGTTCATCTTTGCTCAAAATTAAATGTCAGTCATTTTTAAAACGCACTAGAAAAAAACAGTTGACGAAAACAGTCACAAAGAACAGACTGACAAGATCTAACTTGTACTGAAGGTGTATTACTTATTAATCTACCGCCCTTCTAAGTCCCGTATCCGCAGTGTTGCTAGATCGGGCGCTACGTTGCCAGTCTCATTACTTAATTTACACACCTCGTATCAGAAAAATCTCTGACTGCATCCGGAACAGAATAGAATCTGACGCGGCACGACCCGACCCGCAAACCGTTAATTAACAAATTAATTATTTAGCGCGACGCGGTTCCCACCGAATGTTGATATAAATTGGATCAATTAGCGCTGATCCACACCTATAATTAATTATCATGCGGAGCGCGTTTTGTTGTGAGGGCACTCGAGGACTCGCCCGGATGAAAAATTAATGCTTCCCATTCGAAACACCATACACCTCAACCCCATTAAGCGTACCGCGAATATTATTCAGCACCCTGTCGTTTCAGGGTAGGTGCAGAAGAATAAGCTGAATTAAATGCTGAAATTGCTCCTGCGCCATATTCATTCGTTTCCACACGAATGGAATTCCAGCCCTTACAAGGTATTGGTCGGCCTAGAAAATGTTGACGCAAACATACAAAGTTCTAACGGAAATAAGCCAAAAAAAAAAAATAATAATAACAAAACCCGAATTTATGCCATATGTATGTATATGTACAGGTTAGTTTCCATATTGTGACGTTATTGTGAATTAATTATTGAAATTCGAAAAAAAGTTTTTATAATATGCGAAGAGAAAAAAACATGTTTTTTAAATGGAACACCCCGTATATTATTATACAGTGTACCGTATATCGTATACCCCCATACTTCGGCATTCTAAACAACTTGTCTTAATAACTTTTTTTGATTAGACGCGAATTAAGCGATGTTGCCATTTAACCGAAACAGTTTTTTTCTGATTTCTGAAACACCCTGTAGAGGAATGTCGACGTCGTTTTTACTGACCGATGGTGGTTTATGGTGCGAATGTTTTTTGTAGGAAACTTATTTTGAAAATACTAATAGTTTCGATTCTGCGGGCCTGTTTCCAACTGTTTGGGACACACTGTATATTCTGATTCCTCAGTTTTTCTCTTTTAAAAAAATATATAATGTCTATGTTTGCATCAGAAGGTTGCGACGTATTTAATTTAAAAATATTATTGAAAAAATAGTTAGTGATAACAGCTGCCATTGACCACCGAACGCGAAAAAAGAAACAAGAACGTTAGCAGAAATGTCATTTAAAAAGTATTGCGCATTGCAGCAATAAGAAATTATTTAGTTAAATAAGTTTGATGTATGTAAAGGCGGAAAGTATGTTTGATGAGGTAAAGGCGGACTGCCCAGTGGCCGCCAAACAGCCCAGACCGTACCCCTTTGGACGGCGTTTTCTATAAGGCTATAAATACGTTAATGAAAATTTGGATGCATTGAGACATACTTTAAATGAGCTTATCTTAATTTTATAAATTCAATTTCTAAAATTACCGAGGACTATATGAAGTAGGTGGGTACCTACATATGTTGAAAGTACAACATTTGTAATTATTTTTATTAATACTCTGAGAAATTAGATTTAGTTTTTATTTAAAAATGTTAAAACCATCTGATTTTTGGCTGCTCGGGGGGAACGCATGTAGCCCAGAAAAAAATGATTGATTGCTGTCAAAAAAACATGAAATATGACCCCTGAATACTTCAAATGGCTGGGGAAATGTCAACTTCACCTCTAAAACTGTAAAAACCACCCCAAAACCGCTAGAAATAGATAATTTTCGGTTTTGGTCAGATAGTTGTCTTTATTTTTTAGGAGTGAAAAGACACAATTTTCCAGTCAGATTGATATACTGAATACTTCTTTTACTATTTTTGAACCACTTATCATTTTACCTGGGTCCAAAAAGTCCTTCTATTAAAGTCAAAAGGTATGGGCTATAGATAGCAGTTTACAAGTTGTTTTTTTTTATATACACTTCTCGCAAAAATTAAAGGAACAAAAAAAATTTCGAAATTTTTTGGCAATTTTCAACAGGCTGTATTTCAGTGAAAAATGGCCGTACAGGAAATAAAAAAACATAGCTTTTAAAGCTTGAAGACTCTAGTTTTCGAATTTTTTTGGTTAAAAATTTTTTTGGAGCACCGGTAGCCATGCAATTCTTGGATAAAACACGAAGAAACAATTTTCCAAATTTTTTAAATTTTTTTTTCGCTCTACGGGCATGGAAAAATTTTTTCGAGCTAGACTAATGCATAGGTCGCATAGCCTGTTTATTCAGCTTCAATTTGCTGTTTTAGGGAGTCAGATACGACCATTTGTCTTCGAGATATCGAATTTTGAATGCAAAAGGATCCTTTTTCACTCAACTGCCGATATCTCTGAAACTACTGGTCGCCCAGCGAGCGGACAGGGGGGTTTCGTTTTCCGCAGAAAATTTCCTACAAAAATCTGTCATGGTTGATTGGAAAAAATTTTTTTTCCACCTGTAACGTTAAAGTGAAAAAAGAGCAAAAAAAATGCCATTTTCCCTTTTTTTGGTGAATCGACTGTATCTTCGATAATATAGGGGGAAATGCTTAGGTTAGAAGAAAATTTTACTGTCTAATGTACCCCAAAGGCCCCCCTAAATCGGTAGATCGATCGGTTCAGCGGTTTCCCTGGACCGATTGATTGAAATTTTGAAAAAATTAAGGGAACAAGATTTTTGTTCCTTAAACTTGACCTAATCTTTTCAAAAAACAATAATTTCATTTTTTTTACTACTCAATTTTGAGTTTTCTGAAGATTGATTAACAAAAAAAATCCAAAAATTTTTTTTCAAAAATTTCCAAAAAAAATTTTTTTTGGAAAATTAAAAAAAAAAAACAAGAGGCCATTTCTGACACCTCGCTCAAGCTATGGACACATTCAAACCTTTATTTTCCTTAAAAAAAAATTTATTGAATAAAATTAAAGTTGATACCCGTAAGGCGCCCACGGTACTCGTTGTGCGAAATTCTGAGCGATACATTTTTTACCCACACACCCACACACACACACACACTTTAAAAAATGAGTGGAGTCGTAAAATACTGTGGAGCTGACGAACCACGGGGTCTCATTTTTCTTCTAAAAATTGCTTACACGACACTGACACACACACCCTTCGGAAAATGAGTGGAGTCGTTAAATACTGTGGAGCTGACGAACCACAGGGTCTCATTTTTTCCGAAGAATCATTAACACACGTGCGTAACCACAAAAGAAGCGTAAATCCGACCGTGCAACCTCCACGTGGTATGCTTTGGATAACGCTAATGCCGGCGGTGAATCAGTCATCAATGAAAATTTTTGTCAGAAACTGATTTTCTTAAAAACGAAAATAAAAATTTTTTTCAATTTTTTTTTTAAATTTAAAAAAAAAAATTTGAAATTTTCGAAATTTTTGAAAAATTTTTGGATTTTTTTTTGTTAATCAATTTTCAGAAAACTCAAAAATTGAGTGAATGTAAAAAAAAACGGGATTATTGATTTTTGAAAAAATTAGGTCAAATTTAAGGAACAAAAATCTTGTTCCCTTAATTTTTTCAAAATTTCAATCAATCGGTCCAGGGAAACCGCTGAACCGATCGATCTACCGATTTAGGGGGGCCTTTGGGGTACATTAGACAGTAAAATTTTCTTCTAACCTAAGCATTTTCCCCAATATTATCGAAGATACAGTCGATTAACCAAAAAAAGGGAAAATGGCATTTTTTTGCTCTTTTTTCACTTTAACGTTACAGGTGGAAAAAAAATGTTTTCCAATCAACCATGACAGATTTTTGTAGGAAATTTTCTGCAGAAAACGAAACCCCCTGTCCGCTCGCTGGGCGACCAGTAGTTTCAGAGATATCGGCAGTTGAGTGAAAAAGGATCCTTTTGCATTCAAAATTCGATATCTTGAAGACAAATGGTCGTATCTGACTCCCTAAAAAAGCAAATTGAAGCTGAATAAACAGGCTATGCGACCTATGCATTGGTCTAGCTCGAAAAAATTTTTCCATGCCCGTAGAGCGAAAAAAAATGTAAAAAATTTGGAAAATTTTTTTCTTCGTGTTTTATCCAAGAATTGCATGGCTACCGGTGCTCCAAAAAATTTTTAACCAAAAAAATTCGAAAACTAGAGTCTTCAAGCTTTAAAAGCTATGTTTTTTTATTTCCTGTGCGGCCATTTTTCACTGAAATACAGCCTGTTGAAAATTGCCAAAAAATTTCGAAAATTTTTTGTTCCTTTAATTTTTGCGAGAAGTGTATTTAGGGGGTGAAATTGATTTTCCCCCATACGTCATATATTAAGGAGTAATATATATTTTTTAACCATATTTTTTCTTGGTTTCAAGCGTTCCCAAGATACGTTTTAAGGGTGAAAGCGACATTTTCTCATCGATTTCATATTTTGACTTTGACTTTGAATTAATGTTATTATTTTTAAACCATCCCCAAAACTGTTATTTATGGTTTATATTAGTTATCTGACGAAAATTATCTATTTTTAGCGGTTTTGGGGTGGTTTTTAGGTACAGTTTTAGGGGTGAAGTGACATATCCCCAGCCATTTGAAGTATTCAGGGGTCATATTTCATGTTTTTTGACAGCAATCAATAATTTTTTTCTAGGCTACATGCGTTCCCCCCGAGCAGCCAAAAATCGGCTATTTTTAACATTGTCCTTTATGATTTTTATTATTATTGTAAAATAAAATCCGGTGTCGCTAACTACCTTTTTATTAATACTTTCAAATGAAATATGTCGTGACAAACATAGACATGTTATATATTTTTGAAAAGGGAAACATTCGAGAAATCAGAATTTGTAATGATATACAGGGTGTTCCATTAAATCAAACACAACTTTGTTTCAGTTTCTTGACTATTGATGTTCAATGGTTTTTTCTCAAAGCATGTTGTAAAAATGTATGCAATAATCTATAACTTTTGCCCGGGGAATTGTTTTTCTAATATAAATAATAAATTCGCAATAACTTGTCAGATTATAGAAACTAACTGTACGTTTTTCTCCTTTTTAACGTCTTAATATTATTTCAGTTAACATCGTACTGTATTGTGGAACGAAGAACGGGTAGTAAAAATTGTTACCCTCAATTATGTGGAAGAAATACATTATACAAATAACGCCTTAGGTCAATTCAAAAGTGTCTAAAGTCACAGCATTACTTCGTATTCTGATTAAACGTTAAATCACTCTGTATCTCTTAACTAGAAAGCAGTAAATAGCAGTTATAAATACATACATGCAGCATGGTGCGTGGTGCAGCAGATATTAATAAGTTGACTATTGTTTCTTGAAGGCCGATCGGAGTTTAACGATAATTATGGTATGTATGCAACGTCTTATTTTCAGACAGTGACATAAAGTAAATAGCCGTAAAATTGGCTATCTATATTCCACAACGCTACAAAGTAATATACTAAAAATATCGAAGTCGTGGCAACTAGAAAGAAAAATAAACACCGCTGCAGAAGAAATACATCTTCCATATCGTTTATCCACTATTCCACAATAAATGAAAAAAAAATTCAAGATGATACTTTGGAGTGGAGGTATTTAAAAATACATCAAACTATGTGTAATATGAACGTTTATTTAATTTTTTAAAATATGTTCTCTTCCTTTACCCCAATGGTAACAAAGACGTGTTGGTACAAAAAAAAAACTTGTATTTCGATATGTATTTGTACCTGTTTCTAGTAGTTATATTTAATTGGGTTATTTTTCAATTGTATCCCCGTTCACCCCCAAATCCCTCAACCGCTCCTAGAAATCTAAATGCTTCCAGATGCTGTTATCTAGACCTCGTAGGTTAATAATAGATTCCAGGACCGGTCTTCACGCGACTGGAATATTGTTGTAATGAAGCATCCAAAATAAAAAAAACGTCGTGAAATCTAGCTATAAACGAGAGAGATGGAGATGTCATGTCGAAGCTCAAAGCGAAACTTTGTTGTTGTCACTCTTTTGACAAGTAATTGTTACAATTGTAAAATAAAAAATGGCTGTCACATAATGTAACAGCCTTGACAATTAAATACGGTTTTAAATTTAAGGCCAGCTTAGATGCCTTATTTTTTGATGGCCCATTATGTGCCACATTAAAAAAGTACATCGTCAACTTCTGTACATATGTACTTACAATCGTAGTTCAATGAAATAACGCTAACATATTAGAATATATATGTAGTTCAGACAAGCTGTCCAGAATGCTGTGAGTGGAAAGTATGTGGAGTTTGCCTGCAGAAACAACTCTTAGACAATTATACATAGCACCACTGTGTGAGGACATAAAAACGCTCAAAATTTCTAAACATTTTAGAAGTATTTAGGCATATTTTTAGTACAAGTAAATCCAATGTAGGTAGGTGGGTTGCTTGCATGACCTTTACTAGCTAGGATCCAGTATAACCAGGATGTATTAATAAGGATTAGAAAAAAATATACATTCAGATACTTTAAAAAAAAGTAATCTGTTGGTTCATGTTTTCCAGCAAAATACCTAATATATCCCAAAATTCAAAAAATGTTTTGGAAACATTTCAGAAAATAGTCAATCACATTAATAAATTGTCACAACTACAAAAATCACTGAAGAGCAGGTTTTATGAGACTGAGAAAATTATCTTGATTAAGCAATTTTCCGAGAGCAATGGGGAGAAAAATGAGGGCCGAGATGAAGTAACAGAATAAATTAAGTACATACGTATGTAGAAGAACAATGTACCATATCTGGGTTAGGAATTAAAACAAGAGCGGTAATGTTACCCCAGAAATAAAAATTAGATTAATAGGATATGAAAACAGAATTCAGAAATAGGTATAATATGCAAGAGCATACAGAAAAAGAGAGCATGTTTATTTTGTTTATGTTATTTTACAGTTAACTTGTTATTTTACCTGCTTAAAATTTATTTTAAATTTAATAGGTATGGAAAATAAATTATCACGCCTAATACGAATGTCACGCCTAATATTCATTGTCATCATCACATAACTACCAAAAATTGTGCAACCCTACCCAACAAATAAAAAAAAAAACAAGCTGAGGGCATTTACACAACAACATTTAAATATTTAGGAGCTCTTATTTACATAATAGTTCAGCATTATGATTTACTTATCCAGATTGACTGTGGTATCAACCTGAGACAGGTCGTTCAACTGCTTACAGCGAAAAAAAAAGCAAACAGTTATGCAGACTTGTCGGAACAACTTTTGTCATTTTATTATTAAGTTATAGGTTTGTTGTTATTGCTTTTATGTAAATCGATGGCAAATTCGTAGGCTTTCTCTAGAAACGGGAGGTTGCATGTGATGCAAAACAAAGTGTGTAACACTAAATCCATTACAAGAACTAGAAACTACAGTCTTAAGTACACGTTTAATTTTTTTTTTTAAATATTTAAACCCAATCCAATATTTAAAGTCAAAATATAATTGAAAATGAGGCTGTTAAACCAGAAATTCATTGAAAGAGAAAATTTTTATTCCAAATCATAGACAACCTTGAAAAATATTTTTTGTCTATTAATTAAAATTACAAATCAAGTGTGAAATGATAAGAGATTAAATCATTTTAAACCACTCCAGTTTAGAATAAACACAAATTCTTTCATTATAATTTTTTAAACAAATGTGCAATTAAAATATCCTCAACACTTTAACACTACTACTTTCTAGCTTATCCATTTAAGAAGTTTTGCCATCGAAATGTATCCAGATATTTAGGTGCGTAACCTTTCTAATCTACAACTACTAAGGAATACAAAAATAAAACACACACAATGCCTACCTTTCCTTGCATTATCAGTCTAATGGTAAGGGTGACATTTGTGTCATCGTTTATAAGTGTTTTTTGGTCCATATCCATAAAATGAGAAGGGAACAGGGCGAAGGGGAAGGTTTGGGTTCAAATCTGAAAACAAAAGAAAAAAACAGTTACACCACATAATTTCAAACATGTATCTGTTTACACAAACAGTAATTAATTATAATTAAATAATTTATATTCAGTATATTGAGCAGGTATATGAAATGTTCCCTTGAAGTATTAATTAAGAGCAGTAATTATGGAAGTACTTTTTCAAAACAAAAAACTGCACGGCCGTCTTTTAAAAAATTGTAATTTATTGTCGACTCCTCTCGCACACATACACACGCACAGATTAAGAGCTGATAACATTGTTAGGCAAAGAGATGAACTGTGAAGTGAAAAACTCCAGTTTGTTTACGACGTCCGATGAAAAACAATTCCATTATGTATGAGTAGAGTAATGAACTACGGCTTACACGTTGGGACCGGGGCGGGATAAACCGACACAGCCGACACTAACGCAGAACAAACAAAAAATAAACGCGTGTTTTGTTTGTCACTGCACACTTAGGTTACTATGATGAAAAATGTAACTAAAAATAGAATTCAACAGACACACGAACAAGAGATGTTTTCATCATAAAATG
Source organism: Aromia moschata (assembly GCA_029963805.1). Taxonomy (NCBI): domain Eukaryota; kingdom Metazoa; phylum Arthropoda; class Insecta; order Coleoptera; family Cerambycidae; genus Aromia; species Aromia moschata. The sequence goes on from JAPWTK010000004.1 coordinate 2,337,328, forward strand.
ATACCGGTAACTGGAGAAATGGCACAAGAACGCCGCGTACAACAAATAAAAGGCTTTAGATCAACTGCGAGCAGTATACATAACCGCTACGCGACGCGTCCTGCTAAAACTATCCACAACAACACTATTCGCGTTCCGCAATGGCTCGGGAGTTTATGCACATTATTAATTAATTAACACAAAATCAAACTTACTATATGAACCCACAGTCTATTAAAATAAATCGTTTTATTTAGGAGCTCAGACCGACTATGCTCCACCATGTGTGCTTCACGCGACAATGTTGCCAACCTCGATGGTCACGACGGTGCTGCTTGCGGACCGTACGGTTTAACGAACTAAACGAGGAGCGCTCAATTCAAAAGTATTGATTTCGGCCTACGAGTTTTAGGGCGCGTATTTATTATGTACTAGTGTAAAGTTAAATTGTTTCCCGAACGTACCTGGGTCTGGATGTGATTTTGAAGTCTGCAGTATGTGCAGACTCGGTCTAATAGCTACTGTTTGCGTGTGATATAAGTACGGAAAGTTATAATCTAATTACGAACCTGTTTATACCTAGATGCACCCGGACGTAAAACATGATACGCGATGCACCAACTATTTTTAATTTAATTTGATGTATCTACCCCCGTGATCCTATCTCTACTCTATTGGGCCTAGCAAACGTGTATAGCTCTACGTATACCGTATACCCTTAGTTATATTTGTACGGGAAATAGGAAATACATGTGATACCATACCTGTTAGGTATTGGATAGGAGTTTTTCCTAGTGGAAATATAGGCACTTATGCAAAAACAGACGAAGGAAAATATTGCACACATATAGATATCATACAATACCAGACTCGAACACGTTAATCTGACCTACTTCCCTAGTTTGTTTTGCTGCTGTCCAGTGACGGTTGGTGATATTTCAGTTAGCCATATCTTGAAAACGACGCATGGGACCCACTTCACTTTTTAGGTGATGACTATACACCTCTTACAGAAAGGATTTATACTGAAAAAAACCGTCAGCAAAGTTTGCGAAAAAATTTCAAATAACCTGGAGCACTCCCTGGGATCTCAGTAACGCTCTGTGGAATATTTGCAGTAAATTTTTTTTCATAATCTAGAAACAAATATAAGGAGAGGTTTTACGATTTGTTACAAAATATTTTTTTTTCAAAATGGTATGGCCAATTTAAATTTAATTTTATAGGAACATTTTTTTCCTAAAATTAAAATGACCATAACTTTTTTGAAAAAAAAAAATATTTTGTAACAAATTGAAAAACCTCTCCTTATATTTGTTTCTAGATTATGAAAAAAAATTTACTGCAAATATTCCACAGAGCGTTACTGAGATCCCAGGGAGTGCTCCAGTTTTTTTGAAAAATTTTTCGCAAACTTTGTTGACGATTTCTTCACTTTCATGGAAAATCGGATACATATTTGGCAAAAAAAAAACGTCTAAAGTAGATATTGTCAACCACGTTCCATGAAAGGCTACATGCAAAAAACATTATGCACAAATTAAACCGAAATTCCTTTTTTGTAACAGTTCCAGGTACTCCTATATCTTTTATAAATATGAGTAAGTAAGTGACTAAAAATAATTAACTCTATTTTAAGTAACCAATCAGTCACTTTTTTCCCCAAAATTATTTGTCTATATTAATTACCTTTGGCCTATCTTAATTACCTTTAAGGATATTATAGTCGTTGCTGTGTTTTTTATTAATTATCTAACTATCTAAATTAGTGTCATTATCAAAGTACCTAGGTATACGCCACTGATCTGTATTTAATAGGTATGTATACAGATCAGTGGTATATGCATACATTATTTAAAGGTAACTTCAATTATTATATACATATTTAAAGGTAGCTACCACTGGCTACGTTTTACAAAGGTTACTAACCATTGGCTTTGTGGCAACATTTTTATTTATCTTTGTGCAACTAAGAAATAATTTTGGCACAGATTGACAAGTAAAATTTGTGATTTCGGTCCGTATTTTGCTTGATAGGCTCAATAAATACGGGCGTGTTCTTTATCCGACAGAAAGTTTTGCTGCATTGCATCACTGATGGAATATGATCATCGACATTAAGAATGGACTGGCTGTCTGAGCTGCGCGTTGACAACTCTAGTAGAAAGAGAAGGAAAACCTGGGCGATATCTCTGTCCTTGTTTACTTGCCGGCTGGTATGGTATTTTTCAAGATACGGCACTGCCAAGTGGAAACGTCTTTAGTCAACGACCAATCATAGAGCGTTAGAGAGAGAAAAAAATGTCGCCCAGATTTTCCCTCTCTTTCTACTGGAGTTTGTCCAGTTCTATATGTCGATGAATTTGATGGATATGACGTCAGAATTTGGTTTTCAACCCGTTGAAAAATTTAAAAAAAATCAGTTTCATCATTCATAGAGATCAACTCTGGCTACACCACTCATACGTACCCACGTAGTAGGTATATTATACACTGTGGGGTAAAAATATGGAAACACCTAGGAATTGCAACCTCGTAGGAATTCCGTGAAATTGGTTAAAAAATTAAAAATCAAAGTCGTACTCTGTGGTAACTTTCAGCGAGGAGTCCAATGGTGACCTTGGATTTGATTCCCACGAGGTTCCATATTACAGTAGTTTGACGTCTGTCCAACCCATAGAGGTCACCTTGAACTCAGATATCTATAGATATAGATAGACTATACATATTTGAACGTGAAATTTCTCACTCTTTTCGATTGTGGCATCAAAAATGTGGGTTTCCATTGCAAAAAACAAAGTTGACATTCAAATGACCTTCATATTGAGGTTCAAGGTCAAATACAAGGTCACCATTGGACTCCTCGTTGAGAGTTACTTGATTTTTCATTTTGTAACCAATTTCGCGGAATTTCTACGTGTTTCCATACTTTTTCCCCACCATGTATATATAGGCATACTTAGCCTCGTATATACAGATTAGGAAATTGTACCTTTACATATTGGCGATACATGTGTAGAAGAGAATAAGTTAAAATACACCACTAAGGACAGACAAAGACAGTTAGATGCCACAGTGTTTCACGCTCGTACACGTATAAGAAACATATGAGACCTGCGCGTGACAGAAAGACAGAGAATAACGCTCATAAAAGTTTTAAAATGACATGTCAGTGTGGCAACTAAGGATATAATATTTCTCTGTCAGTTCCCTTTACTTGATGAGTTTATTCTTTTCTATCTTTTAATGCTCGGCTTTGAAATCTTGGACTTTCCAACCCTATATATATAGTATCCAGGGACGTATTTTCCTAAGGGTGGCATGGCGATTGCCTGGGGGATGGCCTATTCCAGAGGGGCAGCCGGAGGGCCGGATGGACTGGAATCAAATTATAGCAGCTCTTGAAACAATAAACTGGGGCGGCCAATCAGATTCGCTCAGGGCGCATAATTTCGAAATACGTCCCTGATAGAATGTATATTTAAGTATTGCATACGTTGTTTTTGGTACCTATGTATTTCTATTTTATTTTTCTATGGTATTCGTACTGCACTAACTTCGCTGAAATTTTGAAACCTAAGAACAGAATTCGAATTTGTAATCAACGGCCCAGAAGGGATGGCTCTTAAATTAAGTGGGGATCTGGTCGATTTACTTTGCTGACGCAATGAAAAGTGGTGCTCGGTTAAGACAGAGAAGTGTAATCCTCTGGAAATTTAGATAAATGCATCGTTTTCTCCTGCCCTTGTTTGCGAGTGTGAATAAATCTAGAGGAATTGAAGGAAATTAAATGGATTAGATTTATCAGGTGAGTGCGACATTCATATCAATTCGATTTCGCCGAGAAAGCATTTTTAGGTAGGTACCGAAAAGTTTATTAGTTGTCTTCATAGCCGAATTGCAGCTCATCCACAAGACAAGGTTCTCTTGTTATATTAGCCAATGGCGGATTTACCAGCAGGCTGAGTAGGCTGGAGCCTAGGGCGGCAGATTTTAGGGGGCGGTAAAGGGTATCCCCCCATAAGGATGGTGAAATGCCCCCCCCCTTTTTTTTATTTTCTTCGCATGATGAAAGTGTTTCTTAGGGCTAATTATGAAAGGTAGACCGAATTTTGGGTCCAAAAAATTTTCTTCTCAGCTAGGTATGGAAAAACCCTGTTTTTTACGTTTTATTTTTTTTCTCGTTTTTTAACTATCGAACAAATCTGAAAAAATTCATGAGTACAGAAAATATGATTAGTTTTATGTAAATAATTTTTCAAGCTCATTCAAGGTCATTATGACCTCAAAAAAAATTATTCAAACTTTAAAAATCTCATATCTTTTAACATAAAAAAGCTTCAGGCTCAGATTTTTAATATGATATATTTTTAACTGTTTTTTTACTACCTCAAATTTTTTCAGATTTTTTTGAGTGGTGGGTCATGCCCAAAAGTGCGAAAAATCAATTTTTTATCCGTGAAACGACTTAAAACGGCTTAAAATCATCATTTTATAGTGTCCTGATTTTTTTCTTGCACTAAAAGAACTCAAATGACTTCAAACAATTAAAAAATATAAAAACTACTAGTTTCGATAAGTGGAATTTTTTTCTTACTATTTTTAGTGAACATATTTTTTAATCGTTTGAAGTAATTTGAGTCCTTTTAGTGCAAGAAAAATATCAGGACACTATAAAATGATGATTTTAAGCCGTTTTAAGTCGTTTCACGGACAAAAAATTGATTTTTCGCACTTTTGGGCATGACCCACCACTCAAAAAAATCTGAAAAAATTTGAGGTAATAAAAAACAGTTAAAAATATAACATATTAAAAATCTGAACCTGAAGCTTTTTTTTGGTTAAAATATAAGGGATTTTTAAATTTTGAATAATTTTTTAGAGGTCATAATGACCTTGATGAGCTTGAAAATTTTTTTATATAAAATTAATCATATTTTCTGTACTCAATGAATTTTTTCAGATTTTTTCGACAGTTGAAAACCGAGAAAAAAAAATAAAACGTAAAAAACAGGGTTTTTTCCATACCTAGCTGAGAGGAAAATTTTTTGGACCTAAAATTCGGTCTACCTTTCATAAGTAGCCCTAAGAAATACTTTCATCATGCGAAGAAAATAAAAAAAAGGGGGGCATTTCACCACACTTATGGGGGGATACCCTTTGGCCCAAAAATTCTTGCAGAAATAAAAAAAAACATTATTCTATACATAGAGAAAACGAGTCGAAAATTTAACAAAAATTTCAATATTTTAGGACTGTACAGTATACTGAACTCTACTTGTCTCTTTTACCGTTGTACTCTAACGCTCTGTGAAATATACTTTTGTGATTGTGAATTTTTAAAATATTCCAATCCGAAAGCTGATGTAATGAAGACGATAGGGCACAAATCATAAAGTTGCAATTTCATTGACAGAATACATGTAATTAATATAATTGCTAACTAGGGTATCGAATTTCAGAGGTCAGTAGGGGCTGCAAAAATTGAATAGCGTACTGGCGGCAAATTTGTAAATCCGACACTGATATTAGCTCACAGGAATTTATTCCACTTTGAATATATTTTCTGTAATTAATTGTCATATATATTTTCACAGTGTTCTTAAAAGATCAGCAAGTTTGAGCGACTTTCAGCTACATAGCGTACCACTTGAATATTTTACTGGCTAAAAACTCGTTGACTGAAATGACTGTGTGACAAGGCGTATTGTCGTGATGCAACATCCACTTGCTCTTGATGTTTGGTCTCACACGCATGACCATTTTTCGAAGTTTTTCAAGAATCTCTTTGTAAAATGTTGATTTACTGTTTGACCAGGAGGCACAAACTCTTTGTGGACAATTTTCTGGCTATCAAAAAAGCAAATCAGCATGCATTTGATCTTCGACTAGTTCATTCTTGATTTTGTGGGTCTTGGAGAGCTTGAAGTGTGCCATTCCATGTTTTGACGCTTGGTTTCCGGGTCGTATCCAAGTCTCATCACCAGTAATGATACGTTCCATAAGATGGAGATCTTTAATCGATTCCAAAAAGTCAAGACACCTTTCTCTCCTGATGTACTTTTGTTTCCGCGGAAGGGTTTTGGAACCATTTTTGCGCAGATTTTTCTCATCCCCTATTCGTTGGTCAAAATCTGATGAACAGTGGTGTGATTCAAATGTAACTTGAAGCTTTGCAAAAGTATCCGTTGCGCTGTGTCCAAGTCTGAAGCAAAACCTGACAGCACACCATTGCACATTGGGTTAGAATCGGAAAATCCTGGCCAAAAATCGAAAAACCAAGTTAGTTATATTCTGTTTTAATTCATATAGCTTTGTGAAGCAGGGTTTTCTGCGTGTAATACTGAAACGACAGCTACCTAGGTTTTATACCTGCTGTTCTACTTCAGTCGGAAGTTGGCGACCTTCGAGTGCGTAACGGTACGAGAATCGGTCCCGAAATACTCAACGTTCGCGTGTTGTGAATTTTTGTTACCACAAGGTGTATTTCCGACTTACAAAAATAGAGGCTACTCTTGAAGGGATGTAAAATATTATCTATGCATTGAAATTCAAATTTTTGCATTTCTTATTATGGAAAAGAAATGTTAACTCTGCGCTTATAATACAAACGCGCATGTTAAGATAGCGAAAGAAAAGTAGGAAAATAGTTTGTCTCTACAGATCACTAACACTAATTCACAATTTAACATGTGGGAAATATTAGTGGAATAAGAAATTCATAAAAATTGGCTGCTCGAAACTGCTCATTTCAGTGAAATATGCAAAAATAGAAAAGCGTGTCCAATAGAGCATTCTCGGGGCAATTCTAACTGTACCTGCGTCAAAGCAGGTGTTTATCCCCGATACAATAGTAAGTCCCAACCAAGGGGGGAAATGTATATAGGTACTTGGTGTACACTATTGACAAGTGGAAGGAGAAATACAGGGTGTCTCAATGTTCCGTGAAATATCTATTTTTTATTTTATCCTACTAGTTAACCTAATCCAACTTAACTGAAGTTTTCTGCGATCAATTTTTAACACAAAATAATTTTAGTAACCTAATGTAACTTAACTGAAGACACGTTACGTGCAATTGTAGGTTCCAAAAAAGTTCTTACTTTTGGCCCTCCATTTCTTCAGGGAGTTACATTAAAATCTTATTAATGAAAAATATAAATAATCTTATTCGAATCTAAATATGTAGCTTTTTAAGAAAATTTTACTTCCGGTTCTACTCTGGTTTTTTTCGGTAAGGAGTATTAGTTGAAATTATATAAGCAGAAAATATCAATGCTCTAATTTTGATCATAATAAGTATCTTTTATCGCGAAAAAATGGTTACATGGTGCTGCCGGTCCGCCATTTTGTTTCCCTTTCGAGGAGAGTATTGAATTGAAATCTTATTTACAGAAAGTATGGATACTCTAATTTGGATTTTTAAAAGTTGCTTTTATCGCAAAACGCGGTTACTTTCGGGCCGCCATTTTGTTTTTTTGAAATATAAAGTACAAATTTGAAATCAGCGACCCAAAAAACATTAAATTCGATATAGTTTAAAAAAATTTGGCAAACTGCGGTAGAAAATTTAATTTTCTACTTTTCTCGATTTTTGGCCAGGATTTTCCGATTCTAACCCACTGTGCGTTGCTGTAAATTAATGTCACTCATTTTTAAAACGCACTAGAAAAAAACCGGTTTAAGAAAACAGTCACAAAGAACAAACAAATGACTTCAACAAGTTCAAACTTGTACTGAAGGTGCATTTATATGTTAACCTACCGCCCTTCCAAGTCCCGTTTCCGCAGTGTTGTTAGATAGGGCGCTACGTTTCCAGTATCTTAATTTACACACCTCGTATGTTTTGTTGAAAAACAAAAATGACCTGTCCGAACATATTTTTCCAAAACGAGGCATCTGATTTATTCCAAACTTTACAGTTCTCGCTGCAGATCGTAACAGGTTGGACATTGTGACCCGAAAATGTGTAAACACCATACATCTCAATTTCAAATCCGATGACACGAAAACAAAGTTATGGCAGCCGCCGTCCCCGGAAGGGTATATATCGAGCCGAGGGCCGCCCTAATCGACGTTATTTCATTTTCCAGTTAATATACGGCCGCCATTAGGGCCGACATTTGTTTTACTTAATAAGTATTTTGCGCCCGCCTCTCTCTCTCTCGCTTTTTATATTAGAGGGTCAAACGGGGAGCTATTTAATATATTTTCTCTTATTGTGTCTCTAAGTTTACACTTACGGAATTTCAGATAATCTTCAATTTAAATTTTTAGTCGGAACGCGTTATTATAAGTTTATCTTTAATGGGCAGTGGCAGATCGTCCGGATGAAAATGTAGTCTTTTGAAGGTCAGGGGCATTTATATACGATAAAAAAGTCATGCTTTTTTAGTTTTATGTGTGTTGAACAGTGGCGGCTCGTGACTTTTTTTTTTTGGGAGGCAAACATATTTTGTAAAAATGTTTGTTTCCTAAATTTTTGTGATGGTAAATATTGTTAGTAATATGCCGCATAGTTAGGAGAAGGACCTCTACTTGGTCAATAAAATATATTAAGTACATTTGTCTAACATAATGTACCTAATATATTTTATTGGTTCAACAAAACCATCGGGAAGGTGTAGAGTTTCCGTCAAATTATTTAACAATTAAAAGATGCAGTGAAATAAAATACGGATTTTTTCCTCTCTGGGGGAACTGGAGAGTTCCCCCACCATGCGGCCTTTTCCCTTCGCTCGAGCGCCCGAGCGCTCGAAACGCAAAACAGCCCGGTTTTCAATGTCGTTTTTGAGATACTTCCTCAAATTTGACAAACTTGGTCCATTGTATGATTGTAGAGCACATATTCACGAACCAAACGCACTTATTAAATTACCGTAGGGCAGTTATTGACAATTGCCGGGCCATTTTTCGAAAACACATTTTTTCAAATTGCGCCAAAAGTGAATGATTTTGATTGAAAAATGAATATTTTTTTGATAAATTTTTTAATATAAGTAGCCGTCGAAAAGAGCTACAATTTGGTCACACGCGGAAGTCCCTCCGATTTTCGTAGGCCGAGTAATTAGATAGTAAAAAAAGGGCAATTTTCGAAGGTTTTTATTTTTTTTTGCAAAAAATTGTGAACCGATTTTAATTTTTAAAAACTGATTTTCTTAGTATTTTTAAGCGCTATAACGTGCTATTTTTTGGTTTTATGAAATAATTTTTTTGGTTATGTTCCTACAAACCGATTTGATCCAAAACTAGTGAACTCAAATTGCACTATTTTTTACCTAATTACCAAATGATTTTTAACGTTTGAGGAATTTTTTGAAAACATTTTCTATCTTTCCTAGGCTATATCTGATAAAATCAAAGGACGCAGTTTGTATGTGTCCCGTTGCATCCGCCATTCTTCGCCACTGTTCGCGAATGGTACACGGAGATTTTTTAATTTCCAATTTACGTTTATCGCGAAAGTGCCCTCGTAAATCGTCCTTAAGGAGCGGCCCTAAAAAAACCGTCCCAGCGTTATTGGTGCGCGCAGCACCCGTATTTCGCGTCGGCAGCGTGGATCCCGCGGCCCCCCCGCAACCAAATTAAATTTGCCCGGGGGCATTACCTTGTCATAATATTTTTATGACCCTACAGGAACTTCCGCATTATAGTTTCAAATGAGCCGTTTAACGTTTATATCGTAATTTATACGCGCTAATTAAATCGAGCCCGGTGTATTATATTTAATATCGCTAACGGCGTTTCTTATACCGCCGCCTCCGCCTTCTTTGCTGTCGTTCTTCGCAAATTGCGCATTTTTACGCTAACTATCTAAGGCCACGTCCAGACTGTTGAACGAGCGACTGTCTGGTCGCTGTTTAAAGCAACTTGTCGCTAGATTTGATTGAAACTCAATTTTTAGTCAAAATGTCTCCCACATGCATAGTTTGTGTAATACCTATAATGGGTGAATATGGTGCAATGTCACGTTATGTAGCCCAAAATGATTCTATTAAAAACTGACTAATATTTCTAAAAATTATTCAGGCCCACTTTTCTCACAAAGCTTCTCTACGTCTTCTAAAATATTGACTAGGTGAGCGGTTTAACCAAAAAGAAATTTCCAAACGACCATGTGCTCCGACTGTAGTAAGCAAAGTAATCAGAAATAGTAGGAGGCTTTTCTCCTTCAGCTATCATTTATAAATTTAAATTTATTTTCTATCGTGAAAATTTGGTAATTGAACCGACCTTTAGAGGCTAAATGAAATAACTATGGCTATATGTGGCATAAATATGTTTTCTCTTGGGTCAAGGAGTCTGTGTTTACGTTGTACACCCATTTTTCGGACACCCCGTATATTTTAATTTGTGTCAGTTACTCTAATTTATCTTCTCCAGCTTCTTTAATTATTATAATTAAATTCAAAATATAGTGAGCTAAATTTTTCCTATTGATATATAGGTGTACCAAATTATCTGGTACATAAACAAACACAAGGAGGTTAATAGACAGATATACTGGACGGCAGACAATGAGGCAGAATTTTTGTCTTCACTCAAACCTAAAATCTCTAACAGTAAACAATAAAATAAACCAATTTATCTCCACACCGTGACTTTAAGAATCATTTCACACAACTAAACATGTAATCATGTAATCCACTAATTGTGATTATGAAAATAAATGTTAGTTATTTTATTATACACTACATTAGTTAGTTATTTTATTATTACATTATACACTACATGTAAAAGTTAGTATGTTTTTTAAAAGCTTGTCGTTTCTTCGATATCTATGATGATCTCTTTGTTCGCCATTCCTTGTCTATGAGCACAATATCTGATTCGTTGAAGTCCACTGTACCATCACTGCTACCGATTCCAGCACTGCTTTGGAAGAATATTTTTAGTATGGCGGAACTGTATTATTTATCATAACTGCTATTTTATTTTATTTTTCTTACACGTCTACGCCATGGTCTATTTAAATTTAAAAAAAAGTTGACTCAGTCCAGTGCAGAGTTGAACGCAGGATTCTCGTATCCCGTAGTATCGCTCGACTGTCCGGGATGTTAAGTGATGTCTTCCAACATAGCTTTATTACTCAAAAGTGGGTGCAGTCGAGTTGCTAGATTTGTTACATACATGATACATACATACACGGTGGAGACTTTAACTGGAATATATTCGCTAGCGGGGTGGTGAATGATTTTTCAAAAAATTCCCGAGACACGTCAACTTTTAAATGTATTTACCTAAATTTTGCAAGTAATGTGAAAAATATACCCTTCAGGGGTGGCTGAAACCACCCGCGACATGATTTTTTTCAAATGCAACCCTATGGCTTGTGACCCCTCATTGTAAAGCTGGTGGAAAGAGGAATCCAACGCACTGATAAAATTTTAATTTTTAGTATGTTTGTAGGGTTGCATACAATTAAAACAACTTAAAAATTAAATTTATTTTCAACGTAACAATTGTTCAAAATGTGCACCACTCACTTGTTGGCAGCATCCCAGTCTGTGGTAGGTTTCGTCCCTTACATTATGCAACATTTGCGGTGTTATTTTTCCGATTTCCTCTCTTATCCTTTCCTGCTAATCTGCTATGTTGTTGAGTTTCTGAATGTAAACCCTACTTATAAGATGTCCCCACAAAAAGAAATCCAGTGGTGTAAGATCTGGAGATATTGCTGGCCACTCAATATTACCTCGCCTCCCAATCCACCTACCGGGAAAAATTATGTCCAGATACTGACGAACAATGGCAGCATAGTGTGGTGGACCCCATCTTGCTGAAACCATAACCTCTCGTCGGTCAAGTTAGGGTTTAAGGGGTTTGGAAATAAATGACATAGCACTGGCATTAGTTCGTGCTGGAGTAAACGCAAGTATCTTGCTCCATTAAGAGTGTCATCAAAGAAAAATGGTCCTACAATTCTATCTTGTATTATTCCGGCCCACACATTAGTTTTCTGTGGGCGCTGAGTATGAAGTTCCCTCATCCAATGGGGGTTCTCTTCAGCCCAGTAACGACAATGTTGGCGATTTACGTGCCCATTTAATGTAAAAGTAGCCTCGTCAGAGAAAACTATCCACTCTAAAGATAACTGGTTTTGATCAATACAAGTCATCAATAAATCGCAAAATTCCACTCGTCGATCTGGATCATCTTCAAGTAGCTCTTGAACAGCTTGCATTTTATATAGGCATTTTTTCTCATATTTAAGTATTTTTAAAACTGTTTTGTGATTAATATTACTGTCACGGGCCAGTTGACGGGCTGGAGTGATTGGATTTTCTTCTAGAGCAAGCAACAAATTCAACTTCGTGTCGTCATCAACAACAGCCTGCCTCTTACTCGGTATTTTCACTGCCTCAATTTTACTAATGGTACCTTGATTTAGTAGTGGCAAGTCAGGATGCGTTTCTCGAAACAAGCGAACAACTTCGCATTGAGTTCGCGCCCTATCACCATATCCAATCATCATCAAAATTTCGATTTTTAGTGATTCCGTTAAATAAGACATTTTCACCAATTTGAAATAACACTTCGTTTCAAACTCTGAATACAGCATACAAACTAAATTACTCTTTGCGGCCGTGTAAAAACACTAGCAAAAAATAACAAATATCAGTTGTGGCAAAAAATTGCTTGGACTTTTTTTGTGGGGACATTTGAAAAGTAAGGTTTACATTCCAAAACTAAACAACACACATTTTGAGTACGAAATTGTTGCGTTAAAAATAAATTAAACTATAAAATTACGTTTTAATTGTATGCAACCCTACAAACATACTAAAAATTAAAATTTGATCAGTGCGTTGGATTCCTCTTTCCACCAGCTATACAATGAGGGGTCACAAGCCATAGGGTTGCATTTGAAAAAATGTCGAGGGTGGTTTCAGCCACCCCTGAAGGGCTATATTTTTCACATTACTTGCAAAATGTAGGTAAATACATTTAAAAGTTGACGTGTCTCGGGAATTTTTTGAAAAATTATTCACCACCCCGCTAGCGAATATATTCCAGTTAAAGTCTCCACCGTGTATATACATACATACATACAGATCAAGCGAATATACGCTTGTTAAAAAGTATATGCCTTGGACGCAACATTGCAGTACAAAAAGTGAACTGTCAAATTTGTTCTGTCTACATTCGTTTCCTTACTAGCCTAGGAAAGATAGCCAAAATATTCTTAATTTTTCAAAAAATTCCTCAAGCGTTAAAAGCGTTAAAAAAGAATTGGTAATTAGGTAAAAAATAGTGCATTGAGTGCACTAGTTTTGGATCAAATCGGTTTGTAGGAACATAACCAAAAAAAATCATAAACATGTGAAAAAACGGTTTTTTCACTTTTTAAGTACCAAAAAAAAATTATTTCAGAAAAACAAAAAATAGCACGTTATAGCGCTTATAAAGACGAAGAAAACCAGTTTTAAAAATTAAAATCGGTTCACAACTTTTTGCAAAAAAAAATAAAAACCTTCGAAAATTGCCCTTTCTTTACTATCTAATTACTCGGCCTACGAAAGTCGTAGGGAATGGAAAGGGAAAGGCCGCATGGTGGGGAACTCTCGACTGCTTTCGTGCGCTCGAATTGAGAGAATAGAGAATTTCCCCACCATGCGGCCTTTCCCCTTCGCTCGAGCGCCCGAGCCCCCCGAAACGCAAGACAGCCCGGGTTTCAATGTCGTTTTTGAGACACTTCCTCAAATTTGACAAACTTGGTCCATTGTATGATTGTAGAGCACCTCTTCACGAACCAAACGCACTTTGAAAAATTACCGTAGGACTGTTATTGACAATTGCCGGGCCATTTTTCGAAAACACATTTTTTTACATTTTTTTTCAAATTGCGCCAAAAGTTATGAATATTTTTTGATAAAAGTTTTACTGTAAGTAGCCGCCGAAAAAGAGCTACAATCGCGGAAGCCCCTACGACTTTCGTAGGCCGAGTAATTAGATAGTAAAGAAAGGACAATTTTCGAAGGTTTTTATTTTTTTTTTTTTGCAAAAAGTTGTGAACCGATTTTAATTTTTAAAAACTGATTTTCTTCGTCTTTTTAAGCGCTGTAACGCTGTTTGGTACTTAAAAAGTGAAAAAAAAAGGTTTATGCATTTTTTTGGTTATGTTCCTACAAACCGATTTGATCCAAAACTAGTGCACTCAAATTTCACTATTTTTTACCTAATTACCAATTTTTTTTTTTAACGCTTGAGGAATTTTTTTGAAAAAATTCTCTATCCTTCCTAGGCTATACGGACGGCGAACAGATACCACCTAAACCTTTTCCGGTCGGGAAGCGGAAACAAAAACTGGCAGTGTAATTTTCTCGTCGAGGAGAAAATGGGGGGGGGGGGGGGGGGCTAACTGAATCATCCTCGGAGTACGTGGAAACTATTCGTCTGGAAAGATGATCGCCATGACTGGATATAATCCACGTATCGGGGCAGACGTGCTCGTTTCGGCCCCTATGAATATAATATCTAGCAGATTTCTGTTGGGGATTTCCCGGGATCCTCGGCAATTTTCTCAGCTTTCGGCGGATCACCGTTTCACTTTGCCGCGTGCGGCAGGAACTTCTTCCGTACATCTGCGGAAACTTTGTTTCGAAGGCTTTCCCAAGGGAAGGTTCATAATTAAACAGAGCTCGTCGAAAAAACATTGTTTTAATTCTTCGTTTCGTTAGGAAAGAAAATCATTTTCCCAGGTCGCATTTCGGTGAAAAGTTCAAATGAATACTTGAGCTATAACAATATTATGTTTTATTATCATTAATTTACTAGTTATTATCGTTTTTTTCTTCACCTCACTTGAGCTATGACTCCGACCACCCAATTCCTCTGAAAAAGGGAGTGATGTTACTCAAGGGGAGCTCCCTCACTATGGCCATATCTTCTAAGGTGAAATATGTCTTTGACGAGATAGCTGAACAATCACAAAGTAAAGGAAATTGTCACAGCTAAATATGTTTTTGCGACGTCCTCGCTGGGTTACTGTATAAATTCCAAAGCGACACAACTGTTTTTTTCATTCCACATTCAACGCCTTCCCGTGATGTTTCCTTTTATTATCTGTATCATTGCTGCAAACTGCAAAGTACTATAGGGAGTTGATCCAGGAATTTTTGTGCGATCCAAAGTGATCAAATTTGTCACCTTCCTTTTGCACAGTGGATGGCCTTTTATCCAACTCAGATTAGATATACTGTTAGAGTTTGTTGCATCCACCAGTGCTTGATAACGTTCCTACACTGTCTCCGACATCTTATACTTATCTAATACGTCATAATACCTTATGGCGTATTAGAGTATTGCTTGTCCATTGACTGTTTTTATTGATTTTACATCTGTTCTTACGGATATTTCTTTTGCAACTATGGTTAACTTCACTAGTTCTGTTTTTTAACACACTGGTGCGACCATCATTTCAATTCCCAGGCGTATTGAGTACTCATAGGTATTTACCATATGGTCAACTTTACATGTCTCTTTGTATCTTTAATTTTATCCTTACTTGTTTCCTTCCTTAAAAGTTTGACAACAGCAAAGTTTCCCTTTGAGCCTCGACGTAATTCCATCTCTCTCGTCCATACTCATATTTAATGACTTTTTTTGGATGGCTTTTTATTGAATCCTTAGCAGTTTGAAAAAAATTCTGGATCTGAAAAATCTGGGAGCTTTGAGTGAAGAACAAGGAGAAGGAATGCACCAGGACCTTGAGCTTGAATAAAGATATCAAGATGTTTGAGGGAAGAATATGTTAGCAGACTATGCTGGAATCTAAAGAGAGACACAAATAAAGCACATACAACAAAACCGTTACGATCATTCCAGGAAAAACGTAAGCGTTCTCGCCCGAATTTAGATTAATACAGTTATGCTGAGATAAGGGAATTGATTCGTTGAAGGCTTTAAAAAGTTTTTTTTAATCTAGTTCGTGCACAATCACGCAAAATCGAGAAAGGATGGTAGGCAGAAAGGTAAGAAGACAAACTGACAAGGAGGCAGACAGACTCTCAGTGGACATTTAAACGGAGGGTGGTAGAAAACCAGACAGATAGAAACATTTAGTCAAATAGAAAGATAGATAAAATTACCGACAGAAAGTTAGGTAGAAAGGCAGGATGTCAGGTAGATGAACAGAGAAAATACAGGCGGACGATAAATACAGACTAACAAGCAAACAAACAGGTGTGTAGATAATAAGTAGGGCAATCGTATAATTTTTTTTCACCTCCTATTCTTATTTTAACCTTCAAACGACCTTAAACATGATGTGATAGAGATCAACCGACATCAGATTCGGACTCAGCGACTTCGTAAACTTCTGTGTTTTTTTAAATTTTTTGACAGCTTCTTTGTTTTTCTCTAATTAACATTGAATTGACCTAATAATGACCTCTGGATGCCTTTTAAGGGTAAACGAACATCGGATTCAGACTCAGCGACCACAAAAACCTGTATATGAATTTGTTCATATTTTTTCAACCACCTTTTCTTAGTTTGGCCTTCAAATGACCTTGAACCTGACATGATACAGCTTAACCGACCAACTCGGCATCGGAATCAGCGACCCCCAAAACCCCTGGATACCTAGGTAGAGTCGGCTATTTTTTTATGCGAACTAAATATTGACCTGTATTATTTTAGTATTGGTTAGGCAACAATCCATTTGATATACAGTACGAATCACGCTAATGCGTGCATAGCAGAATGAAGGGGAATTGATAAGTTAACTTATATCTTGAATAGATGCCATCACCGCCTAAACACTAAATATAATTTCTATGTATAAGGACTACTGCTTTCTGTTCAATAAAGGCATAAATCTACAAATGTAGGGTTCCAAATTTAGGAACATGCGTGTTTGTCAAGGGCGAAATATGTTATAGTAATACAGATAGTTTAGATCGTAAGGTCTTCGGTAACAACCTGTACATACAATTATTTACAGACAGTTATTAAAACACGACCCCAAACCCGCAGAAACACTTTCGTAAATTTACACTCAGCATAATCGATATTCTATTCTTGTCTCTGGAGGATCTAAAATGCGGCGATGCCTCATTTCCCACGGCTGGATATAGTATATTTGCCATTGCCGTGTTATGTTTCCAACGTTCCATGTGGAAGACGGTTTTATTACGGCACATGATTATTTATTTAATGTAATTTATCGGTTAAAATTGGTACAGCGGTAAAACAGGTACAGGTAAAAAAAAGTACAGCCACTGACGAGGATATGTACGTTGTACGCGGGCTTTGTTTACAAAGCATAATAACTGTTATTTCTGCTCTCTCGCTGATCGTATAACGCACAAGGTCCCGAAAGGCCTAACGCTGAACCGGTTACGCAGCTAACGGAAGATACATTTGACGACTCCCCTGAACATAATTATAATACCGGAAAAATTTAATGAAGAATGCGAAGTCGAATGAAGAAGTCGAAGTCAATAACATCCACTCGGTGAAACTGAAATATTTACTTTGCAGACACATCGCTGCCTAGTATCTAAAGAATAACTGTGTTCATTTTCTAGATTGAATCCGAAATAACAGACATACATACACACACACACACACACACACACACACACACACACACACACACACACACACACACACACACACACACACACACAGACACACACACACACACACACACACACACACACACACACACACACACACACACACACACACACACACACACACACACACACACACACACACACACACACACACACACACACACACACACACACACACACACACACACACACACACACACACACACACACACACACACACACACACACACACACACACACACACACACACACACACACACACACACACACACACACACACACACACACACACACACACACACACACACACACACACACACACACACACACACACACACACACACACACACACACACACACACACACACACACACACACACACACACACACACACACACACACACACACACACACACACACACACACACACACACACACACACACACACACACACACACACACACACACACACACACACACACACACACACACACACACACACACACACACACACACACACACACACACACACACACACACACACACACACACACACACACACACACACACACACACACACACACACACACACACACACACACACACACACACACACACACACACACACACACACACACACACACACACACACACACACACACACACACACACACACACACACACACACACACACACACACACACACACACACACACACACACACACACACACACACACACACACACACACACACACACACACACACACACACACACACACACACACACACACACACACACACACACACACACACACACACACACACACACACACACACACACACACACACACACACACACACACACACACACACACACACACACACACACACACACACACACACACACACACACACACACACACACACACACACACACACACACACACACACACACACACACACACACACACACACACACACACACACACACACACGGAAAATGCGGAAAATACAGTAGATTATTCACTAAATCTAAATCCACAGTCTGATTTTTCCATTTATATGGTTACATGGAGACATAAATAAAGATAGATGTGATTTTTTTCATAACTAAAACTAGAAGCCACATATCTCCAAGGTTCTTTAGCAGACAAATTCAAACTCAATAACCCCATAGCTTGAAGATATGTGAGCAAACCTCATCTGTGAACCTTCATAATCTACATAAAATTTCATAATATGGAGAATCAAATATAATATAACGTGAATGAAGGGGTTAAGATTTATTAGTTTTAAGAACCTTTGCTTACAGATCAGGTTATAGGGTGATTCGGTTTGAAGCTGTCTGCTAAGGGTTCTTGGGTTAAAATGTATGGAGTTATGGATATATTGAGTCTGAGAATTCTGACACTCAGACCCTCAAATAACAGCCACACATACACACAAAAATGGAAAATACGGAAAATACAGTAGACTACATCACCATTCTCATATGTTTTTTTGGGTCACTGAATCTAAATCCACAGTCTTATTTTTCCACTTATATGGTTATATGGAGACCTTCATAATCTACATAAAATTTCATAGTATGGAGAATTAAATATAATATAACGTGAATGAAGGGGTTAAGATTTATTAGTCTTAAGAACCTTTACTCACAGATCAGGTTATAGGGTGATTCGGTTTGAGGCTGTCTGCTAAGGGTATTGGGTTCAAGAGTATGGAGTTATGGATATATTGAGTCTGAGAATTCTGATACTCAGACCCTCATGAGTATAGCCTGGCGCAATGGTCGGTAATGATTCTCCAGTTATTCTCGAGTTATTTGAAAAATTCATCACATATATTGATCCAATCAGAAGTAAGGGCATTCTTTTTAAATAAAAATATTCAAAGGTGAAGATGTTTTTCAAATAACTCGAGAACGGTGGCTCGTTGCTGACCATTGTGCCGAGCTCTACTCATGTGGGGTTTGGGGAAATATGGTTGTGGAGTTTACAGTTTCTGTTGGCCACTAAATTGTATCTTTTGTAAAAAAAGTCACAATCCAATGTATTTCTTTATTCCATACAATGTATCTCGGTTCAACCTTATAAGTGGAAAAATTCTAGAGGTATTTATTTTTTTGGGGTTAGAGTCAACCTATGATGTGATGGTTTCAAACAGACTGCGCATTTAGATCGGAGTAGTGTAGTCCACTGTAATTTCCACTTCTGCGTATTCTACCAAGAATTCTGACATCCCAAGTATCACGTAAATTTACTAGAACCTGTAAAAGTATGTTGTCTTGGTACACATTGGCTGATTAATACTTTACGAGCTTTATTGTTAATAAGACTAATAAGTAATAAGTTAATAATTGTTGATTCTGCTATGGAAAATACTTGCTCACGTACTTTTAAGTGGGCTACAAGAGTTCTGTTTTCTTTTCAATACACATTTGTATTGTATTACGGTCAACTTTGCATAGTTCAATAAATATATGTAAAAATTGATGTGAATTGCAAACGGAGAGCATTCAGCAAAAGCAAATTAGTCCATTTTTAACTATTTTAACATATTTACACATGATTTCTGAAAAAAATCTAGCTGAATTGATTGCAATACTTACAAATCAGTCTAAAGTAGATAGGTCAATCAGTAAATAGGTCACAAAATATTTAAACAAATTTCTACAAGGCTTTATAGGAAATCCAAAATGGATTCAGATAAAACTGGATAAAGTTCAAACTGTAATTATTCAATGAAAATTATTGTTAATATCGTATATGTGTTGGTAGGGAGATATATTGCTTTAAAAATATAGACTTCCATCATTCAGAAGTCTCTACTTTTGATTTTCTAAAATTTGGTAGAATTATTCGATAGTCCACCGAAACGACAGATTCGTATGCATTTTTTGGCATATAAATGGATTTGTTCACTTTTGCGTGAATACTTCTCAAATGGTGATAGTGTAAAGGGGACATATTAACGCTGTCTTCATTCCTGACTTTCTAGGCCACACCCCACGTAGTTGGAAGAAAACCTCTCAACCACCCGGCATAGGGACTCAAACCCTTCTTTCGGGTCCCTCGTCAGGAAGCCGATCTCAATAATTCACCGGGTGTTATTTATGCGCGATACACTGATCCATTTAGGTGTCGATGTCGGTAAAAGACTAAATTATGGAGGGCTTTTCCGGAATGACAATGCAACTGAAACGCATAAATAATTCAGGTAATGGAAAAAGCTCCCCTCGTAGAAGGGAGTCTCCGAGTCGACCTCGAAACCGATTGAATGTCGCGCAACGGATCGACGTCGCGGAAAGAAAGATGGGGAGACCAAAAAAAAAATTGTATTCGGATTCGGGTCATTTTCAGTTAGTATTAAACCAACTCAGCTCTTGAGGCGAAGCGTGCGTTGTGTGCTGTTATACGTGTTGTGTTGTTATTGCAAAGTACAGGGTGTAAAACATGCGAGGGTAGTCCTAGAATTACCCGAGCTAGCAAAGAAAACACAACAAATTTAGAAAAAAATATCTTTATTTCTCAACATAGTCTCCTTTTAGCGCGATACACTTTTCCCAACGACGTTCAATAGCTTCGGTACCCTGTTTATAGTAAGAACCGTCGAACTCCTCAAAATATACCTCTTCATTGTTGACAAATCTTTTACCACCGAGTCATATTTTCAAGTTTGGAAAGAAAAAATTACTTGTGAGGATGAAATCTGACGAATATTGTGAGATTGAAACATCGAAACGATGCCGTTTTTGTTCCATTGTGAGCAAACGCGGCACCCATCTCACGCACAGCTTTCTCATGTCCATATTTTCATCCAATATGCGATGTACAGCACTTTTGAAAATTCCACAATGTCTGGTAACTCACGCACTTTCAGTCGACAGTCAGCCAACGCCATTGTGTATTTTATTCACTATTCCTGGCGTGGTCATCTCATTTGGTCGATCACTGCGATGTTCGTTTTGGTAGCTCCTACGGCCTCATTTAAACTCTGCCACCCAATATTTTATTGTTGTATACGAAGGCGCAGATGCCCCCAAAGTAGAATCTAGCTCAACTTTGATATTAGTTGGACTGTGACCTTTCAAATGAAAGTATTGTATCATTTAAAAATTCAGTGAGAATGTTCACTATTGATGGCTGCCAAACAAATACTAAACAACGTAGTGTCTTGAAACTTCAAACTTAAGCTTTTTACGGTTGGTACTTTCGACGATAATAATTGTTTTCAAACAACAACAGTCTCCTATACTAATAAAGATATCGGAGTGCTAAAAAAGCCTCATCAATTTGTCGTAGGATGAGAATTAGCCAGCTTTAAATATGCCATCTCTGGTTAAAACCGTCCCCGCAGTGTCACCCTCACCTCTTTTTTTTTTCAAACGGAACCTTGTATATTAATTCCACCAACTAATACGTACATACATTTGTTTATTCTCTACTGAAAGTTTTTTTAAAATTCAAAATTCCACAACAAATAGCGTAGATATTCTAAATTACTTTTTCTTCACGCATTTGTTTCTAAAATTTTATTCTTTGCAAAATTTTATTTATTTTTACTCATGTCTATAGACGACAGGTCCAATTACAAATCATGTCTAAATGAAGAAAGAATTAAATCAATAAAATAGAAAATAAAACTATTAAAAATAAAACGAAAAAAAAACTGCACTACCAAAACGTAGTAAAATGGCGTATACTACATACACGATGTCTACAAAGATATGGTGAACTCAATAACTTTTAAATGGAAATATATACACATTTCGGGTTTTTACTATTGCAAATGGCTCAAAATTTGGAGTCATCGTTTTTTCAGGCTTCTTGATTACCAACTGAATCTGAGAAATAAATAGGAACTTTGAATTTTTATGTCTAAAAGCAAGAAGGTATCAAAATTATTCCAAAACAAACGTCCAAATGTTCCAAATTTTCAGTTTTTGTTTTTAAATCTACGGTTCTGTGGATCAATTAAAAATATTCAAAACATTCTGTTTTTATTAGAAAAATATTAGAATTTTTAGAATAGAACAACAATTTTCATTTCAACTATGAATTTAGGAGCATTTTTTTAATTTCAAGGTCATTTAACTCACTTTTTTAAAACGAGAAAATCCCGGGTACATTATGTCGTTAAAGTTTTCGAAAATTCCTCTTTTCAATGATACCAAATTAATCTTTCATGTGGTAATTAAACATACCCTATTAAAATTAATAACAATTTTCATAAACGGATGCACCAGGGAGTGCAAATGGAGCACTCCCTGGGTTCTCAGTAACGCTCTGTGGGAGATTTGCAGTATATTTTTTTCATAATCTAGAAACAAATATAAGGAGACGTTTTTCGATTTGTTACAAAATATTTTTGTTTCAAAAAGTTATGGCCATTTTAATTTTGGGAAACAAAATGTTCCTATAAAATTAAAATTAAAATGGCCATAACTTTTTGAAAAAAAAAATATTTTGAAACAAATCGAAAAACGTCTCCTTATATTTGTTTCTAGATTATGAAAAAAAATATACTGCAAATATCCCACAGAGCGTTACTGAGAACCCAGGGAGTGCTCCAGTGTTTTTGAAAATGTTTTCGCAAACTTTGCTGACGATTTTTTCACTATAAATCCTTTCTGTAAGAGGTGTATAGTCATCACCTAAAAAGTGAAGTGGGTCCCATGCGTCCTTTTCAAGATATGGCTAACTGAAATATCACGCACCGCCACTGGTTGTAACCTTTAAATCATTTACCGCGTAGCAGAGATGGCATTGGTAATATACCTATATTCATAAACATTATCGAAGTTTACAATTTTTTTGCTACTATCACGGCCTCCTTGCCTCAATCTTTCTCGTAAATAAAAAGCAACTAAAACTCTCTTTTACCCACTTACGAATAAGTACTGGTATCAATCTTACTCGACGGGAACATCGTGTAACGTTGACAAAAGGCGGATGTCGTATCGTGACTTTCATGGACTATTTTCTCTGTCATAAATTCCAATCTGTCGATACATGTATTGCGTGATGGGAAGCGAATATGCGGGATCCGCAGTTTTTCTGCCACGGCGATTTCCCCTCCGCCCCGGGGGATGCGTATATAATGCGTACGTATTTATGTACACTCCCCGCCAAAATGGAGGGAATACAAAAAAAAGGAAATACCTTAGAACCTCGTAAAGATTCTGTAAGAGGGAAACTTTACTTATTATAACTTTATTATATATATATAACCTTATTATAAATAAAATATTCGTATTGAAAATATATATATTCGCTGAGCCGGCTAAAAAATGTACATAGTGTGTCTATAAAATAACCGAACTGATGCGAGCGTTTCGCTACAAGTTTGAACAGAACTCTGCCTGGTGATACTTCCCCCACCCTGAGCTCGCTGGACAAGCCAGTGGGTCGCTCAGTTTGACTGTAGCAGTCGTTTGAATTAGTCTACGCACCATTGACGCGTCGAAAAAATGTTAAGTGTTCAGATGGAGCAACGGGTTAATCTCAAGTTTTTTGTTAAACAGGGGAGAACTTTTACAGAAGCTTATGCAATGTTGAAAGAAGTGTACGGGAACGAATATTTATCCCGCATACGAGTTTTTGAATGGTTTAAATGGTTTAAAGAGGGACGTGAAACGACCGAAGACGATCCGCGCCCCGGATTTAAACAACTCTATTCGCAGGAAAAAAAAGAATATTTTCTGCAAATAGACTAAACAAACTAGACAAATTGTTTCCAAATGTTTTTGTTAATTACTTCAAAAACAAAAACTGACTCAAATTAATGCAAAAAGAGGAGTAACACGATATGTTTTCTGTGTAAGATATGTTTGTTATATACTAGTATATGTTGTAATATACCGGGTCTCCGGAAAAAAAACGTTTAAATATATAAAGGGTGAATCAAAATAAGAAAAAAAAGTTCCTTTGGACATGTGTCATAAGGGAGCTAAAGCCCCTGGAGGTGAAGAAAATGTCTTTTCCACTTTTTGAAAAAAATAATAACTATCAAAGAAACTCAAAGCAGACTGCAAATTAGCCTGACATATTGTGACGGACACTGCAGGGATCGCTCTTTTGTTTTTCATAACCTACGCAATTTTTAACTTCAGAAGTCGATCCGAGGTTTATGAAAATCTCGTTTTTCTCGAAAGCGGTGCGTTGTACGAAAATAACACAAAACATTTTTTTTAATAAAATGAGGATGAGGAAATCCGCATATTTAAAAAATATATTGACAATCTACCCCCAACGTAAAATATTACGCCTTAAATAGGCTGACCACAGTGCCTACTTACTTTTTCCGGACACCTGGCATATTTTGAAAATGTGACGTGAATGAACTATTTTGACAGTAAACCAGGCGGTATCTGTTTTCAAATGAGGTAGGTAGTCTGAAATTTTTCCATACGATCCCTAGTTTTTATTGAAATGCCTCTTTATTATCATTATAAATGACAATATCGATACGCGTGAGTTGAAAAAATGGAAACTTTGTTATTACACAAAATTAAAAAAAAAATATAAAAAATACTTTTTTTAAAATTCTAAAAGCGTTTGCCCCTCTTTTCTTCTAATTAACTCGTGATTATTCATTGTAGAGAAAAGCTGAAAAGAGTAAAAAGTTTTTTTATTACACTTTATACAAGGTGTGTTAGGTTAGAAATAAAAAAAAATGTTCTATTGTTACAAAAATAGCAATTGAATAGTAAATTGAAAAAAAAAACTTTAATAATACAGTTTCTTCATTACTTTTTTTTAGATCATTTAGATTATACATACGACGTTCAGATCGTGGCTTAGAAAACTTTTTGATATGCTAAAACAATACACTAAATTTCATCCAAATCGATTTGATAGTGTTTGCACAATAATTTTGTTACTCAGCCCTTTGTGAAAAAAAACGCGATTTTTCCAAACTTTATAAAGCAGTTAAAAAAAAGCCTTGAGCATTTTTTTTATGTATAAGAGAACGTTCAAACTTTGATTTTTTTTTTGAAAATTTAAAATCCGTTCATTAGGAGAGCCTATGGAATCTTTTCAAAATTATAAACATGATAATACTTTGAAAGCACGTCGTTGTTTTGAACTCGTCAATTCCGTTTTGAAGTGGAGTGACTGCGCCAAATTTGACGAGTAATATTTCGAGAACCAATCGAGAAATTCGAAGAGAAATTCGAGAGTCAACGAAATTTAACTTTTTTTTTAATGAAGCGTCTACCCGTCTACTTTCAATGTTTTTTTTTTTTGGATTTCATTTGATCGATAATTCGCAGGGTTATTCAAATTGTTTATAATCCAAAACAATGTTTATAACCAAAACATTCCCAAGGTTTTCCTAATGAACGGATTTAAAATTTTTAAAAATGTTTCAAATGCGTAAACTTTTTTATACGTAAAAAAATCTTCAGGTTGGTCAAGGCTTCTTTTACGGTTCTATAAAATTTTTAAAAATCGCGTTTTCCATATCACCATTCCATATCAACATTGTTCAATGATTGTAATAATAAAAGCACATTTTTTTTAAATTTCAAACCCTATGTAACATTTTATAACAAATTTTTTTTCCTACTTCAACTTTTCTGTAAAATGAATAGTTCTCGAGTTATTTAGAAGAAAATAAAGGATTTTTTTATACATCTTGTTTAATAACAAATTTTCCACAACTTGTTCAACTGGTGCATATCCAAATTATTATTTCTTAAGATTTTCCAGAACCATTTCAATAAAAATTAAGGATCATATGGAAAAAATCCAACCTAAAACAGTTACCGCTTGGTTTACAGTACATGTGGATTTGGTGGCCCCAATAACCATGAAAATAATCGACTGGGGGACAATTTTTGTCAATGGGGCAGCAAATATGTAAACTAGTGTTATTAGAAATAAAAAAATCTTTCTGCGTAGGTACACAGAACCATTAACCATTTTTCTGAGCCAAATAATAGCTTTCCCAAATTTTTTTTTCCAAGGAAAATATATGTAGATGTCTCCTTAATTCTGCAACGGAGTGTACACATAAGGGAATACATACAAAAAGGGATACCGACAAAGCCGGATTATTTATGAAAAACACGCGAACCGAAATTATGTTAGGGCGTAGTCGAGCATCGAATATTCGGCTTTAGAACTAATCCGTTGAGAGGGGTTCCTCGGATAAGGAGTACATTTTGGGGGTTTACAAGACAGAAAGAAATATTGCGGCGTTTCTTTACGCGGTGCGAACTAAAAGGCACTTCGAGTTAGACGGCAATTGTCTTGTGGTTGTTGACATGTTGACGCTTTAATACATATTAGGGACGCTTGTGGGAGATTCCACAACTGTGCTATTTATTTACATTATTGCACGATGCGGCTTAATGGAAGGAATTAAATAAAACTGTTCTATTTTTTGAAAAATATGGGTATATAAGGTGAAACCTTGCTTTTGGATTAGTAATTTTTTTTATTTTATGGTGTTAAAAAGCGGAAGCATATTTGTGGTATAATAAATATTTTGGTAGCTTCTGAAATTCGTAATACATGGTGGAGACTTTAACTGGAATATATTCGCTAGCGGAGTGGTGAGTGATTTTTCAAAAAATTCCCGAGACACGTCAACTTTTAAATGTATTTACCTACATTTTGCAAGTAATATGAAAAATATAGCCCTTCAGGGGTGGCTGAAACCACCCTCGACATGATTTTTTTCAAATGCAACCCTATGGCTTGTGACCCCTCATTGTAAAGCCGGTGGAAAGAGGAATCCAACGCACTGATCAAATTTTAATTTTTAGTATGTTTGTAGGGTTGCATACAATTAAAACAATTTAAAAATTAAATTTATTTTCAACGTAACAATTGTTCAAAATGTGCACCATTCACTTGTTGGCAGCATCCCAGTCTGTGGTAGGTTTCGTCCCTTACATTATGCAACATTTGCGGTGTTATTTTTCCGATTTCCTCTCTTATCCTTTCCTGCAGATCTGCTATGTTGTTGGGTTTCTGAATGTAAACCCTACTTTTAAGATGTCCCCACAAAAAGAAATCCAGTGGTGTAAGATCTGGAGATCTTGCTGGCCACTCAATATTACCTCGCCTCCCAATCCACCTACCGGGAAAAATTATCTCCAGATACTGACGAACAATGGCAACATAGTGTGGTGGGGCCCCATCTTGCTGAAACCATAACCTCTCGTCGGTCAAGTTAGGGTTTAAGGGGTTTGGAAATAAATGACATAGCACTGGCATTAGTTCGTGCTGGAGTAAACGCAAGTATCTTGCTCCATTAAGAATGTCATCAAAGAAAAGTGGTCCTACAATTCTATCTTGTATTATTCCGGCCCACACATTAGTTTTCTGTGGGCGCTGAGTATGAAGTTCCTTCATCTAATGGGGGTTGTCTTCAGCCCAGTAACGACAATATTGGCGATTTACGTGCCCATTTAATGTAAAAGTAGCCTCGTCAGAGAAAACTATCCACTCCAAATGTAACTGGTTTTGACCAATACAAGCCATCAATAAATCGCAAAATTCCACTCGTCGATCTGGATCATCTTCAAGTAGCTCCTGAACAGCTTGCATTTTATATGGGCGTTTTTTTCTCATATTTAAGTATTTTTAAAACTGTTTTGTGATTAAGATTACTATCACGGGCCAGTTGACGGTCTGTGTAAAAACACTAGCAAAAAAATAACAAATATCAGTTGTGGCAAAAAATTGCTTGGTATTTTTTGTGGGGACATATGAAAAGTAAGGTTTAAATTCCAAAACTAAACAACACACATTTTGAGTACGAAATTGTTGCATTAAAAATAAATTAAACTATAAAATTACGTTTTAATTGTATGCAACCCTACAAACATACTAAAAATTAAAATTTGATCAGTGCGTTGGATTCCTCTTTCCACCAGATTTACAATGAGGGGTCACAAGCCATAGGGTTGCATTTGAAAAAATCATGTCGAGGGTGGTTTCAGCCACCCCTGAAGGGCTATATTTTTCACATTACTTGCAAAATGTAGGTAAATACATTTAAAAGTTGACGTGTCTCGGGAATTTTTTGAAAAATCAATCACCACCCGCTAGCGGATATATTCCAGTTAAAGTCTCCACCGTGTATATGTAATCTAAATAAATGTGAAACAGGCTTTCCACCAGGTTAGTCTTACAATCTTGTAATTCTAGGATTTTTTGTAATTCTATCTATCACTTGTAGGAAAATGAAGTATGCATGTAAAAACAGAAGTAGAGCTGAATCATGAATCCACCTCAAACATTTACGACTTATCTATTTAGAAGCTAATAATACACCTTAATAATCAACCTTTCTTTCGATGAGATAAATACTCTAAGTTTATACTGCTCTTAAATGTCATATCAGCGACAGAGTTTTTTACAGTTCTTTTTTTTTACTGATTGTTTCAATATATAATGATGATCAATTTGAATAGAAACTGAAGAACTTGAAACATAGATAGATTATGCCTTGTTAGCTTTTAAAATTGTATTGTCCTTGAAAGAAGACACAATAGCGGGCCTGTTTTAGCTCGTCAGACTTTGAGTTTATCGATTCGTTCACTATTGTGCAAGTTTTCAATCCCTAAGTAAATTGAGTTCAAACAGAATATTTGATTTGAAGAGAAAATGAACCGAGGCGGCAGTGGCGGTGCGTGATATTTCAGTTAGCCATATCTTGAAAACGACGCATGGGACCCACTTCACTTTTTTAGGTGATGACTATACACCTCTTACAGAAAGGATTTATAGTGAAAAAACCGTCAGCAAAGTTTGCGAAAAAATTTTCAAAAACACTGGAGCACTCCCTGGGTTCTCAGTAACGCTCTGTGGAATATTTTCAGTATATTTTTTTTTCATAATCTAGAAACAAATATAATTAGACGTTTTTCGATTTGTTACAAAATATTTTTGTTTCAAAAAAGTTATGGCCATTTTAATTTTGGGAAACAAAATGTTCCTATAAACTTAAAATTAAAATGGCCATAACTTTTTGAAAAAAAAAAAATATTTTGCAACAAATCGAAAAATGTCTCCTGATACTTGTTTCTAGATTACGAAAAAAAATATACTGCAAATATCCCACAGAGCGTTACTGAGAACTCAGGGAGTGCTCCAGTGTTTTTGAAAATTTTTTCTCAAACTTTGCTGACTATTTTTTCACTATAAATCCTTTCTGTAAGAGGTGTATAGTCATCACCTAAAAAGTGAAGTGGGTCCCATGCGTCGTTTTCAAGATATGGCTAACTGAAATATCACGCACCGCCACTGCGAGGCGGTATCTTAAACTGGCACCTTCGCCATTTTTATATACGCTCTATGACCTATTGTCGATTACGTTGAAAATAAAATACATACGTTTGAACACTCAATGGTTACTATTATCAGTTTGTTTGCTATTAATAGTTCTTTATATAATAATAGTTTCCTTTTTTTAAATAAAAAACCTGTTTTGTTGCTATCAATATTAATTGTCTTATTACTTTTTACAGTTATTACACTAGGAGAGAGGCGAATATATTACAAATGCGAACGAATCAAGTGTGGAATATCATGGAGAATGGGTACTGGAATCTTCGGCGTAGAAACAAAAAACTGGACGTTTTCCACGAAACACCGAACTACTATACTTTTCTCGATGTGCGTTTCGCCAACTAAGTTGGCACCTTCAGGAGAAGATTAAAACTAAATTCTAACATACACACTTGCACCATTTATATTTAATTTGTTGCCGCGGTTCACTGAACCGTAACATCTGTCTGTTTACCAGAGCAAACAATGGACTGGTGGGTATGGAACCATTGTCCTTATTCATACTACTGTTACACTTAATGATTTCTAAACTTTCAAAAGCATCCAAATGTCTACTGTTTGTTACATTTCTAATTAATTTTAAATTATTTATGTCTATCCTATGGTTGTTGTCAAAAGCGTGTTGGGCAACACAACGATTCGAGTATTTATTCGAGTATTTCCCTAGAGTCTGGTTCAAGTATGTGGACGATTTCTTCGCGGTGTTTGATACAAAAGCAATTAGTTTAGATAATTTTGTTGCTAAATTAAATAACCGTTTCCCTACCATAAAATTAACATATGAAATGGAGCACAATGAACAGCTACCATTTTTAGATGTATTAGTTATTAGAAATAGTGAAAATAAGTTAGAGTTTGATGTATATAGGAAAGAAACCGTGACTCTTAGATATATTCCCAACGATTCACACCACCCTTCACATAAAATGGCAAGTTTTAATTTTCTAATTCACCGTTTGTTAAATTTCCTCCTCAGTAAAGGTTTGAACATGTGAAAAATATTAATTAAGAATATAGCTAAGAATAACGGTTACTCAGTCCATTTAATAGATAAGTTAATAAGGAAGCATAAATTTAAGAGAACCCTGTACAGTTGCACGACTTTTCGTAGAGATACTGACAACTTGAAATTTATTTCGTTACCATATGAACCTAAATTCACCCGCGGACTAGATACTATTTTTAAAAATATTAGTATCAATTTGGTTTATAATTCCAAAAATAAACTACACACTTTCGGGGAACCCCACAGACAAAATCGACAATAACGAAGTCAGGAATATACGAAATAAGTTGTAAAGACTGTGATCAAAAGTATATTGGACAAACTAAAAGACCTATTTTGACGAGATTTAAAGAACGCATGACTCATTTGAAATATGGCAGAACGGAAAAATCTTGTGTTGCCCAACACGCTTTTGACAACAATCATAGGATAGACATAACTAATTTAAAATTAATTATAAATGCAACAAACAGTAGACAGTTGGATGCTTTTGAATGTTTAGAAATCATTAAGTGTAACAGTAGTATGAATAAGGACAATGGTCCGACACCCACCAGTCCACTGTTTGCTCTGATAAACAAAGTCAGATGTTACGGTTCAGTGAACCGTGGCAATAAATTAAGTATAAATAGTCCAAGTGTGTAGGTTAAAATTTAGTTTTAGAGTTCTCTTGAAGATGCCAATTTAGTTGGCGAAACACACGTCGAGAAAAGTATAGTAGTTCGGTGTTTCCTGGAAAACGTCCAGATTTTTTTTCTGGAATATCAGATTAATATTTCGAATTAAAAAAGTTCATTTGTGTTAACGTGTGATAATGCATTTTAATATTTTGTCAGGATCATTTATAAATTTTCCTTAAATCAATTAACAAAATTTTACATGTTATAGCTTGCGATTATAAAAGCTAACATATTTTTAATACTACAGAAATACAGCAAAATTACATTGGTATAATCTATATACTCCTATAAAACATTTAAGTATATTAATATTAGTGTAAAAGTTGTGTATTACATCTTATAATTAAATTATATGATTAACCGGTGAAGAGTAGACCTGTTAAATTTTTAATATTTTAATTCAATAAGTATTATTTTCTTTCTATATTTGCAAATGGAATGGTACTTTACAATATCAAAAAATCTTTTAATTTATTTCATTTGTAAAGTAATTGTGCTACTTCGAGTTGTAAACAGATATTCTATTCAAGTATACTATATTATAATATATAATATATTATATTAATTGTATTATATTATGTTACAGGTATATTATGTTATATTATATTATATGGAGACTTAAAAAAAAACGTCTTCAAAGTTGGCCGAGAAAAAAAAGACGTATTTCTATGCTTGATCGAATTTATAACCTTATTTATTTGTCACGACTGTCACATCATATGACAGCCATTGTTTATTTTAAAAATTCTGACAGTCACTTGTCAAAAGTTTGACATAACCGAAAAGCTTAGACATGACCGCTATTTCCATCTCTCTCGTTCATAGCCAGAGTTGATGACGTTTATTTTGGATGTCTCTATATTATACATTATATTATATTCCGTTCCATTCCATTCCATTCAATACCGCTTCATTTCATTCCATTCAATTCTATTTTATTCTAAAATAGATATTGTACATGCTTGTTTCGATATATCGGGTTAAATTATACATAAAATCATATATCAATCTATAAGTCTATCAATATTGTATGTGTAATATGTTACACCGTTGGAATGATAAGGTTCGCTGTATCTCTGGAAATAACAGCAAATTTGTATTCACTGCATAGAAAATGTGTTAACAAAGTGGGAGACGAAAAAAATAATTATCAACCGTGAAAGCTCTCCGTCTGCTTCCTTCTAAAAGGTAAATTAAAAACTTAAACCCGAAAGATGCCGCGCAAGGGAACCGGAGAGATGTCTCGGGGAAATTAAATTTTCTTTAAAGGAAACTCCTGTTGCTAATTAAATTTTAATAAGGACTTTAAATTTAGCGCAGTTTAAGTATTTGCGACGAGTAGGCACGATGTTCGCCGTTCGTATCGCGCGAGCTGCTTCTGACGTCGTTAATTTGGGGCCGATACGGACCATTTAATTATTTGTTTTGTCATCGTCATCGCCGGAATCGAGTGTGATTCGGGCTGATCGATTATCACAATATTTTCATTCGACGAAGGCGCAGAAGGACATGGGAGTAGTTTAGGGGGCCAGAATAGTAACGAGCGAAGTGGAAAATAACAAAGTGGTAAGTTTGAACCGAACTGTGTCTGGTCATACTTTTCCCGCACTGAGCTCGCTGGATAAGCCAGTGGGTCGCTCAGTTTGACTGTAGCAGTCGTTTGAATTAGTCTACGCACCAGTGACGCGTCGAAAAAATGTTAAGTGTTCAGAGGGAGCCACGGGTTAATCTCAAGTTTATTGTTAAACTGGGGAAAATGTACAGAAGCTTATGCAATGTTAAAAGAAGTGTACGGGAATGAATGTTTATGTCGCACACAAGTTTTTGATGGTTTAAACGGTCTAAAGAGGAACGTAAAACGATCGAAGACGATCCGCGCCCCGGACGACCCTCAACATCAAAAACGGACGAAAACATTGAAAACATTGGTAAATTAATCCGCGAAGATCATCTTCTAAGCATCCGAGGGCTTGCTGAAATAATAGAAATCGACGAAGAATGTGTTCGCCAGATTTGGCATGAATCGTTCAACATGCGCAAAAATGGTGCCAAAACTCCTCACTTCCGAGCAAAAGGAATCAAGAATGAACATTTTCGCTGACATTCTAAAAATATTGACACTGATCCAGGCTTGTTAGATACGGTAACACTGAAGGGGACAAGAATCGAAAGTATGGAAGCGGTTAAAGCAAAAGCGACGGAGGTTCTGAACCAGCTGAGAGAAGCGGACTTCCAGCACTACTTTCCACAATGGAAAAGTCGTATGGAGCGGTGTAGAGATCGCCAAGAGGAGTACATTGAAGGCGAAAAAGTTGCTACTGTAATTGGTAACGAATAAAAAGTGTTATGACAGCAGTTCGGTTATTTAATAACCACACCTTGTATAAAGAAACAAAAAAATAAATTAAACGATTTCATACAGAGCGTTCTCAAAGTTGAGGCATTTATTTTAACAGGTAGAACTCTTAAAAATAAATCCGTTATATATCGAAAAGTTGCAAAATACTGGTAAATATAAGTAAATAAAAAATTGCATTTAAAGCCGAGCAAAACTAATATAAATCGCTGCCGTTTTTCGAGTATGTTTTCGAGTGTGTGGTCTACACGCTCTCCGGATCTAACTTCTTACGATTTTTTTCTTTAGGGTTGTTTGAAACACTTGGTTGACCGTAATGGAAAATCGAATACAGTTTAAGAGAGTGGCGGCTGGTGATAAAGGACACAGGGGCACGTGCCCAGCCCAAATTTCAATAGAAAATATTTCTCTTGTGTTAATTTACTATA
The DNA here is from genome assembly GCA_029963805.1 of Aromia moschata. Lineage (NCBI taxonomy): Eukaryota > Metazoa > Arthropoda > Insecta > Coleoptera > Cerambycidae > Aromia > Aromia moschata. The sequence goes on from JAPWTK010000004.1 coordinate 2,371,674, forward strand.
AATTACTGTTACAGTAATATCAATTCATATTCTAATTATTATTCCTTTTATATCACAAATAATGATTTTTATCACATATATATGACAGACTATCGATCGATCATCGAGCAACCGTAGTCGTATTTCGCGCGCGTGGCCGAGGGCACACAGTATCCCAGCCATCGTTTTTAATCGGGCTTTTTCGGTGACTGTTAATATTTGGAGACCATTGCAGCAGACAGACGTCGTTAAATCGGTCGAAAATCAGCTGAACGGGTCACACTCGTTGACACGTCGTCACACCTTTTTTAGTGATTGTTTATTTTCTTCGCTGAGTAGTGTGTTTTTACTGTTTTTGATTGTGAAATGTTTCAAAATGAATTGGGTGGACTTTTTATTGACTAATAAAGATATTACATACGAGATCCGAACGGAAATTAAACGGTTAGGAAGGCCGATACCCGATTTGATTATTTCCAAAACGGACGTAGGAAAATCGCGAAATTATTCACGAAATTTTAATAGTAGTGTCTACGACAGATTTAAGTGGTTATGTGGATGTCCTAAAAGAAACACACTGTTTTGTTTTATTTGTTTAGTGATGGGTGGTAACCAAAGTGCATGGACTCAATAAGGGGTGAGTGATTTAAAACATTTAAATGAACGAGCTAGAACATGCTGGCTTCAATGAACATTTACATAACATCTTAGATTTTAGTCTGTTGGGAAAGGTAGACATAAGGCAACAGCTTGATAGTGCTTATCGTGAAAAATAAGACGTCACAATGAAAATGTGGATAAAAACAGACATATTTTAAACCAAATAATTAATTGTATTAAATTTTGTGAAACAAATACGGGACTTTAATGAAAAGGCGATTAACATTTTTGTGAACAATAAGGACAGGCGAGCTGATTTCCTCTACAAATAACGGTAAGATACCTATATCAAATTGTTTGCACATGTTGCCACCCATTATTTTAATATTCGCCCATATTTAATTTTAAGCCCTCAATATTCGTGCCTAATAATTATTTAAAAAAGCTACCAAATCCCAAAAATTATTCTTGTGAAAGTCTATATTTTTTGTATAAAAAGAATTTTTCATTAATATTCTGAAGTCAGTAAACCGCATGACCTTGAAAATTTTAAAAATTTTCGCCTGCGGCACCATTGGTAGCTAATAAGTAATCCTACTGACACACTCTGTGCCCACCCATGTAACACACCCACGAGCCGCCACTGGTTTAAGAACTAAGAGACCGAATAGAAAATGTTTGTCAAGTTGTTCGTGGACTCCGAGAATTAATTTTGGCGGCTTATACAGTCATGGATACGTCGGGCAATACTAAAGTTGTGCAACCTAAATTAAAATTAAATAAAAATAGTAGTCTTCTACAAACTCTTATACCTTTTTCTTGTAATGTGAGGCGATCTAGAACTCCTCTATATTCCTGTTGGTTAGTTGATCATTTCAATAAGGCGAGATAAACAATATAGTATGGTAACCTGAATAATCAGTTTTGTAGGTGACCCTGGTTGGTTATTACCCTAAAAACCGATTTAACCAGTCCAAGAGTATGGATGACCTTGACCTAAAAGTGGTAGTAGGGGGGGGTTAAAAAGTTGTGATGGAGGGGGTAAAAAGTGGTGGGGGTGATACAGAACTCTCATTTATACCCTACTTCGGTACAATAATATATAGTTGTAGAAACGATTTCCACAGTTTAATGGTTGCATATAAATTATGCTACAAACATGTTAAGTATAAACACTGTACCCATTTTCTTGTACACAGTATAAATTTCATTGCGGTCAATGGTTCTCATCAAGAATTCCATTGGGAAAATCTCTCAATTCCGCTATTTGTTTGTCTGTAAATACATCCAGAACGTAAATTTCCGTAAATTGCGGAATCACAAAATTCCATTTTCGTAAAAAGGCGTCACATTCCTTTTTTCTCATTTAGAAGAAAATCGTTAGCCGACCTTAAGGACGCCTGTGAAAACTCTGTACTTTGGAATACAGTAGTGCCGTTTGTATGCATTCCGTCGAAACTCAGGTTGAGCGTCTACTGATTGAGGAAAGGTCTGCGATTCAGCCGGCAAATAAAAATGCATTTTTATCGATTTTATAAGGCGTGCACTTCCGCCCCGGTGGCTTCGGTAATTAAATTTTAAAACGAGAAAAACGGGCATGATCTCAATTAGGATGCGTTTTTCTTTTTCCACCTTTTCTCCCGATCAGACATACAGAACGGGATTTCCGGTCGACCGAATACGCATATGAGAACAGTTTTATTAAAATCGCGGTTTTGTGTACTTAATCGTTAATATCCTGCATTTTCAGCAGACGTTGTTCGCTTACCGCGGCAGCATATAAGCGGATATTGTTTTTTAAGGAAATATTGATTTTGCACTAGCACTCTCATGGATCTTGAATCACGAAAGAATAGACATATTCTCAATACACTGGTAAGGAAGGAATTCGTATTGAACAAGAATTTGTATGTATTGAACACGGAGATATGTGTATTTTTGTCAGCAAGTAAGCGCAGTTTGCCAAAAATAATTTTTTTTTTTTTTGATAAGGTGACATATGAGAAATAATAATAAAGAATAGAGAATAAACTCTTTTAAACATTATATCAGTATTGTATGTTGTATGTAGAACATTTATGGAGATCGTGATTCAAATAATGTTCAGTTTAAATGAAGGTAAATTAAAGGACAGGGTGGTATGGATTTTTGAAGAGTGTGTCATGTGAGGTGGGGTGAACCTAATGTTTTCCGAATAAATCCGTGGAGCCGTGGACGATCGCTCATCGCGTGTTTGTTTACAATACCTTCATTGAAACGGGCCGTTCTGTGATTCAAACACAGCGAGAGAGTTACTGTTTGGTGTGGCATTAGCCCAAACTTTATTATTGGCCCTTACTTTTTTCATGAAAACGGACGCACAGTTACTGTAAACACAGATCGCTACCTAGCGATGTTACATGATACAAAACGGCAGTGACACTATGACTGTGAACTTTTTAGATACTTAACACTATCTATTATTTAAAATGTTGAAATATAATTTAAAGAGTATCCAAGTTTTTCGTTATACTTACTCATACATGTATCAGTAGATACATTATTGTATTTTACCCAGTCATAGAATATACAATATGAGTAGGCGTGAATATGATTAACATTAATATCATTGGATAGTGGGTTTTGTGACATAATGTTAGGTCGCGCCCACCTTCGAGATGTGATTCACCCACTTTTGGCATTTGTTAAGATAAAATGAAGCTATCGGTATTTTTTAATAATAACGATTAAAAAGCTGAAAAACATCATAATTATCAGCATTAATAGTAACAGTAGTATAATTGCCATGAGAGGCTAGTGAAAAATCAAACGATTTGTAAGAAGTTATAAGCAAATTTAAAAAAAAAAAACGCTAAACAACTAATGTAGAAATTTCATGAAAATCTTGAAAATATTTTCATCAAGTCCGCCATCATCCTATTAGCTTGTCCAAAATTTTTATTCATATAGTCATATTATTCAATAGTAATTTCTACAAGCTCATTCTTAATGAATGGTTTCGATCAATCACCCTATATTTTTATAGGGTGATATACATTATAATATACAGGGTGGGGAAAAAGTATGGAAACACCTAGAAATTCCGCGAAATTGGTTACAAAATGAAAAATTAAGGTCGTATGCAATGGTAACTTTCAACGAGGAGTCCATGGATTTGACCTTGAACCTCATTTTTAAGGTCATTTGGAGGTCAAGTTTGTTTTTTGCAATGGCAACCCACATTTTTGATGCCACAATCGAAGAGAGGGGGAAATTTCACGTTCAGATGTGTATTCAGATCTGAGTTCAAGGTGACCTCTATGGGTTGGACAGAGTTCAAATTACTGTAATATGGAACCTCGTGGGAATCAAATCCAAGGTCACCATTGGACTTCTTGTTGAAAGTTATCACAGAGTACGACCTTGATTTTTAATGTTTTAACCAATTTTGCGGAATTCCTATGAGGTTCCATATTACAGTAATTTGACCTCTGTCCAACCCATAGAGGTCACCTTGAACTCAGATCTGAATACATATCTGAACGTGAAATTTCCTGTTCTTTTCGATTATGGCATCAAAAATGTGAGTTGCCATTACAAAAAAAAACAAAGTTAGTCGTCGGTAAACAATGTTTTGTTTACCGACGAATCCTGTTTTTCCTTCATAAGCATCACAATCATCAAATAGCTCGTTATTGGTCTACGGAAAATAAGCACTTTAGCAAGAGTATTCCTGTGCGTACGCAGTATCACGAGAAGTTAAATGTTTAGGTTGATATTTTAGGCTATTCCATCGTTGGGTCATTTTTTTAGAAACGGTTCCTTAAATGCCAACAAATATTTAACTATACTCCAACATCAAATTATTCCGGTCGTTCGAGCATTGATAATTAACTTGGGGAATGTGTGGTTTCAACAAGACGGCTGCCCAGTCCACAACAGCCGACAAGTAACAAATTTCTTGGAAACCACATTTCCTGGGCGACTTATTAGTACTACGGGCACAATTAAATGGCCATCCAGATCCCCCTATTTATCGCCCAACGACTTCTTCCTTTGGAAATATTTAAAACAAACTATTTACGGATATGAACATGAAAGACCACGAAATTTAAATGGTTTACGGGCCAGCATTGTATAAGTCCTAAAGAATATTTCCCCTGAAGTGTTAGAGCGCGTAAAACTGAGTTTTACGATAGACTACACACACACTTACACACTTCTTTTAAATGTATGGGATAATTGTAAAAGTCAGAATTACGTAAGAATTTCGTTTCATACAGCTAAGTCGATATACACCCTCATAGCTGCGAAAAAGTAAAGTAGTCTCACTCAAATTCGGTAGATGATGGGCTGTGTCAAATACCCCTCTCCACTTTCTGTTACGCGCAGGTCTCATACGTTTCTAATACATGCACATGCGTGAAACACTGTCGCATCTAACTGTCTTTGTCTGTCCTTACTGGTTCTTTTAACTTATTCTCTTCTACACATGTATCGCCAATATGTAAAGGTGCAATTTCCTAGGGTGTATATAAACACAACGTGGGCAAGTATGCTCACCCGTATGTCGCACGTTTGTGACGCTCTAATCAAGAAAACGAGCCGTAAATTGAAACAATGTCGTCGGTGTTAAAAACCAAAGTAAATTGGCATAGGAATAACCGCGGTCGCGCGGTGGGGCAATAAAGAAGGCCGTTAGCCGACAACCTAACACTAATTTGTATCGTCAATGAGCGGCCTCCGAGCTCCCCAGAGACGCGATGACGGACCGCATGACGTTGTTGATTGTCTTGTTTTTGTTTCCCCTTTATCACGATCCGCAAACGGCACGTTTACTGCTCCAGCCTCAATTATTTATCGAATACAACAAATGGATGAAGGACGTTTATCGCGTGAGCAAGACTGTGAGCAAGTCCGACTGTGTAAACGTCGGCGAGTGGATCACGACAGAAGTGCCTAAAAAATTAGGGGGTCATTCCGAGATCCACTAAATTGGAATAAATAAGTAAACGCGGAAAAACTCGATGCTGTTTCCCTTCTTCTTTATTCCCTCGATGACGGGGAAAGTTCGGTCCGTGAAAATTTTTCTTGAGAGATGTTTGCACGGCATCCCCGGTCTCGGGGGGCACTCGGTTTCAATCAGGAGAGACGTTACAGGCCATTTAGGACTTTATATGCACGAGAGGGTTCGGTTTTTATCAGTGGCGGCTCGTTAGGGAGGCAGAGGAGGCAGTGCCTCCCCTGTGAAAATTACAAATAAGTTTTTTTTTTATAAACCTACTATACTTTTGTATTTAATAAAACTAAAATTTAATATACTACCTATAATACTTTAATTACCCTTCATTTTTAAGTTCATATATCGAGTAAAAAATTAATTTCTAAAAATAAAAATATTAATAAACATATAGTCAAAGGAGTTCCTGCACTATAATTTGCAACATATTAGCCCTCATAAATAGAGTAGGATAATGGGTGTCACGTTCTACTTCGTATACTCCATAATTCCAATACAGCGACGACTCCCTCAAGTTAATGATGTTTAAGAGGGTAAGTGTTTTAAATTTTCGTTTAAGTATAACATTTAAAACAAATAAAAATTATCGCAAAGGACGTTTACGCCACTGCGCGCAGCACCGATTATCCTACTCTACTCATAAACGACCCAGCGCCTAGTCTATCGCCGTGGTGGCAAGCCTCCGATGCCAATGTTTGCGCTTCGCAATCACCTGCGTAGCTAACAAATTTAACCCTTAACTCCAGTGGCATTAAAGGTCATTTAAAAAACTGCATAGCGGAGGCAAATATGCCCACCTTCCACTTCTCACACGTTACAGCGCAGAAAGCACAACGAACCTAACAACCTTCACGAACCTAACAACTTAACCTATAAAATTTAATATCTTTTATTGTTCTGTGTTTCGGAAATTTTCGTTGGAAATTGCCGTTATTCTTGCCGGGTTTTTTTGAGTGTTTTGAGCGCTATAGGAGGGTAATAATTATTGAAAGTGTTCCATATTACTTACGTAAGTCATTATTTGAACGTTTTATTTAATTAACTATACAAAATTATAATGGAGGTAACTGGCGAGTGTAGCCACAAAAATAACAATAATACGAGCGTTTATAAACGTTTCATAAAAATAACAATATGAGTTGTCATGACACTCAAATAAATATTCGAACCTGCAATGATATTGTTGAGTATTTTATTTCACTGCATCTTTTAATTGTAAAATAATTTGACGGAAACTACACCTTCCCGATGGTTTTGCTGTTACATTATGTTAGACAAATGTACTTACTATATTTTGTTGACCAAGTAGAGGTCTTTCTCCTAACTATGCGGCATATTACTAACAATGTTTACCATCAAAAAAATTTAGGAAACAAAAATTTTTAGAAAATATATTTGCCTCCCAAAAAAAAAAAAAGTTACGAGCCGCCACTGGTTTTTATTTGGTGTTTCGACATGCATGGCCAAAATTATTCTAATACATACATTATTCTAACACAAGTAGCTAAGGATTAATGTAAGAAAATATGTTCTTAATTTCACTTACGGCTGAAGGCGGAGCACTTGTATATGTATTTTGTTTAAGCGAGACATGACCAAAGGAGAAATATTTTAAAATAATTTTGTTATAACTTATTCTTTAGAATGTACTGAATCTAATAGTGTTTTAAATTTTTTCTTCCGACCACCAATTGAGCGAGAAACAGAGAATTGAAGTGTTGACGGTGATTGAAAAAACATAGTATTACAGTATAGTCCAGTCTGTGAGCTGGGAGACTAACTAAGTTTGGTGTAGCTACTCTAATTCAAAATTTTTTTCTTGCATCATGTTCTATGAACCTCTAAGATCATTCGTGACTATCAACCAACTTGGTAAACCCCCTCAGACCACCTCTATACTATAAAACACACCCCATTCTCACCATCATTTTTAGAGTGGTATTTAATTTTTGAAAAAATGACAATTTAGCATCAGAGTGGATTCTAGGAGGTTTTTTGGGTCTCTGATCATGAATCCGATGTCATTTTCCCGGAAAATTCATGCCTATTGAATCTTGTTCACGCGATTTGCGTTTTTTGCGTCATAAAGATTTCCAGCAGCATATAATGATAACGCATAACGAAAACCAATGTAAATTTTCTGGAAAACTATGAAAATTTTCCGGAAAACCTGGAAAGACAATTTTTCAATTTTATGAAAATGATCGTGTGATAAGTCGCAATAGGATTTTTTTTTGGGGCGCTGATCATGAATCCGATACCACTTTCCCGAAAAATTCACGCTTTCAAATTTTGAAATTCAAACTTTTTTGAAATACCTTAATTTTATCATTAATTAAATGTCAATTTCAGCAATTTATGACATAATATTCTCAATCAGCGTTCCAAAAAACCCCAATAGCGACATAACACACAAATATTTCGATAAAATTTAAAAATTGTCTGTCCAGGTTTTCCGGAAAATTTTCATAGTTTTCCAGAAAATTTACATGATTTTTCGTTATTCGTTATCATTATACGCTGCTGGATATCTTTATGATGTAAAAAACGCAAATCGCGTGAACAATGATTACATTTCCGCAAAAGTGACCCAATTTTCCAGTTTTCCCGGTCGTGGTATGAATTTTCCGGGAAAGTGACATCGGATTCATGATCAGCGACCCAAAAACCTCCTAGAACCCACTCACGATGCTTAATTGTCATTTTAGTCAGTTTGTCGCACCCTGTAAAAATTGAAATGTTATCGATTGCCTTTGTTCCTCTGACGACTCGCTGCTTTCGCGCCCTCTTATAAAAAATATGAATAAAATGAAATTTCACGAAGTGGACACAATTCTCAACGATATGCGCGTAATCTCGAATGTGAAGACATATTGCCCTCTCGAAACTACCAGAAAGTATGCAGATACGGTTCCATATTACAGTACCCCCTGACCCCTGTCCTTCAGACAATATTTATGATAAAAGTCCTTTGTCTTGACGAGTTTTCAACTCACGCGATTACATGCATTGATCAAATAAGAAATTTGGAGTAGATTTATTAAATAACTAGGAACTTTAGGTTTTTAAACCTGTATTTTTTTCTATAACTGTTTTTTTACATCTCGTTCTGAGTAAGAATGCATCAAAATAATTAGATTTTTTTTTCATAAGTTCAATTTTTATTTTTAAATTTAGAGTTCTGTGGATGGAGTAAAAATATTTATGATGATGTGATGATCTGATAAAAATTATATCATATTTATAGGATAGGAAAATATTAAAAATCTGTTTTCATTAAAACTGTAAAATTAGGAGCTAATTTTAATTTCAAGGTCGTCTAATAAAATTTTTTCAAAAGGGATTACCTCAGGTATATTGTTATTTTAAAATATTTGAAAATTGCTCTTTTTAATAAACTCAAACTTATTTGGATATTAATCTTGCATAAATTAGATTCTTTTGGGGTTTCCCGTCAAAATACTTCGATAAATACAAGAAAGATGCGACCTATACCATGAAACACAATATTTTGTTTAATGGAACGTCAAACAAGTGAAACAGTTGTTCTCATCAAACTTGACTACTAGTCTACAAATTTTGAAGAATACAATCTTTTGAAAAGTTCATTCTACATATTACCTATGACATACACATGAAACTAGTAAATACATGTATTTTAAAATATGATTCTCATTGACGGAGAATATAGGAAAAATATCCGAGATGTACAAAATATGTATGCAGGTATCTTAACAGACGACATCCAGTTCATACATATTTCAATAAGTTGGAGACGATGTGCAGGAAAGAATCAGTCAACAACTCACAAAGGGTGTTTATTGTAAATACCAGGTGACACAGGGGATATGAAACAGCCTCTACACTTTATTTATTAATATAAAATTCTGAAATCTATAAAACTTATGTAACTGTTGAAACTTTTTTTTTCAAGCTAACAAACATTATTTACAGCTTCTTATTTAACAGGAAGTAAACCCAACTTCCTTATTTTAAATAATGTAAAATTCATGTATATTTTTTTAGCTTGTCTTATTCGCCTTGAATTTACCTTTTAAACCATAATTGACGTGGTCGCAAATTTACTGACTGTTAAACTGTATTTTATTCAAAAAAGCCGAGGCGTCCATGACATAACATGTAAAATCTTTTGAAGTTTAGTGGGTTGTGTAATCAAGTTGTTTCTTGATTAAGCTGTTATGAGCATAATTTTTTTAAACCTAGTTCATTCCTGCTAGTCATTTTTTTTTTTGGTTTTTGGACAAAACTGTCTTAAAAAGAAGAAAAACCCTCTAAAAAAATACTGTGTTCCTATTAAGGTTTAATTTTAAGTGGTTGTAAGGTTGCTAATTGGCTTGCATTTTTTCCATGTAGAATTGACCTACTCTCGCTATTTCAAAAGGACGTTAGTCCGAATTTGTACAAGATTAGTGTAATGGACAGGCTTTCTTAGTTTTATTTTGCAAATTGAAGAGAACACATTAGTTCTGCGTGGCAAAAATGAGTCAGTTAGATATGTTACACCCAGTTAATGTACAAATGCGGTGTTACTCTCTTAGTTTTTAAAATGGAATGGAAGGTTGAAAAAAGCCTTATCAATAGTTACATAACTAAGAAAGTAAGTCACAATAAGTAATCAATAAGTTATCCAATATTAAAGTTACATATATAAGAAAGTTAGGTCGACTACCAGTTAAACCGGAAGTTGTAAATGGTATCTGTTAGATTGAAAAATGCCTTATTAATAGCTACATAACTCCAATAAATTTCAAAACTTTATATCAATAAATAAAGGAATTATACGTTAATATATAGAAACAGAAATCAATACTTTTTGACTTCATTCTATGATACCTCAAAATTTGAGCTTAAGAAATCTCATTTGGTTTAATACCTTTTGATACCAATAAAAAGAGGAATTTTCAGAGATAAAGCACCAGGTGTATTCCCAGTAAATGACATTGAAATTATTGTCAGTAATTGACATTACTCCTAATTTTTTTAATTGTTTATGGATAAGGTGATGGATATTACCTATAAAATTGTATAAATATCTTATCATGATTTCGATTTAAACACTGATCCTATTTGTATTCGGCTTCCTCGATTTTGAGTGAAGTAAAGCGTTACACCACTGGCACATCCTGTGTCCCTTTTCCAGCGGACTCACGAGCTCGACCTCAAATTCAATTAAATTTTTATTCGGTTTAGCCAAATAAGTCTAAGAAAGTTTGGTTGCAGATTAAGGTAGCACATTCAAAGCGAATTATAATTGAAAATAAATTGAGTGTCCCAACAAAGTTTTTCCATCCCCCGTTAAACGCGCTGACGGTTTTAACTTTTTAAAAGTTAAACAGAAAAGCGTGGAAGCCATTAGGTTAATATATTCGGGGTTCCTGTTGGTCTAGGGATTTATTAAAATAACGAGAAAAGGATTATGTTAATGTGCGAAGCCTTTTGTTTTGTTGCCCAGGCAGGCAGCTTAATGTCGTGTGCGAGCAGGGCCGGATGGGCGGGAACCCCGGGGCCCCCACACATTGAGGGCCTCCACAAACCTTGGATTTAAAAATTTAATAACGATAAAAATTTTTAATTTTTAAGAAAGTAATGAGTAATGAAATATATCCAAACAAGGGATATATTCATCTTATGTCAAATATATTCAGTGGTGGAACTACAAAATTTAGACCTCATGTAAAATTCAATAGACGCAAAATTCAGTTTATTTATTGGATACGGGGTAAAATGTACACCGGTTAAGGGGCGAAATGACAGCTAAGTACGAGATGAAATGCAAGCTTTCAAAGGGCAAAATGCAAAAGGTTCCAAGCGCAAATTATTTTATTTTCGAAAGGGCAAAATGCAAGATAATGCAAGTGGTGATTATTTTATTTCCAAAGGGGCAAAATGCGAAAATGTCCAAGCGAAAATGATTTTATTTCATACGGCAAAATGCGAGAAGGTCCAAGCGAAAATTATTTTATTTAAAAGGGACAAAATGCAAGAGAGTCTAAGCGGTAATTTTTTTATTTTCAAAGGGGCAAAATGTGCGAATGTCCAAACGAAAATTATTTTATTTCCTCCAGGGGCCTCCAATTTCTTCATTGCCCCGGGCCCCGACACCCCTGCATCCGGCCCTGTGTGCGAGGTACAGGAATAACAAGGAATGGGCGTTTTCTCAAATCCGCTTTACTTATCATAAGTCAGGCCAGGCCGTACATGGCGAGTGAAAACCTTGTGACCAGATGGGACATACCATATTTTTACTTTTGATATATTTTGTACATACTTATATTCTGATAAACAATCTACGAAAAAAAAAAAACAGTTTATGCTTGAAGCAGATAATGCAACTTTTAAAACAAGAACGGGACATTAAGGGGATGTTCTAATGAAACTCGACCAAAATTACGATCTTTTTTTTGTCTTTTTTTGTTACCTTATTATGTGTAGAATATCCCAAAACGATTTTATCGAAAACAATTTTATAAAAAAAAAATATTGCATGACAATGGAACCCACCTTTGAACGAAAAATTACGCAAAAATAGACTTTGCACGTTAGACCGTATTTTACCTTAAGATTTTTTAAATAAGCGCCTAAATCATGGATTCTATGGCAAGTTCAGTTACCTGAAGTACCATCAGATGTCAGGATGTTGATTATGATTATAAATGTTTAGAAAGTTCATTAGTCCTTACTTTTAAAAAATCTTTAACCGAATCTTTAAAAGCGTTTTACTCGAAACCATGTTTTTTAAACTGGTGGGAACTATAACTCAAAAACTAATCAATGGATTTTATTTTAAAGTAAATTAAATTTATGGGAGCTTATACCTACAAAATGCACAAGATGCACTTTGCTATAATTTTTTTTTATTACAATACTTTAAAGAGCGAAAAAATGTTGAAAAATCGGTACCGAAAATTCGCATGTCCGTCATTTTATTAATTTTCGACTTTTTATTGATATTATTGGTATAAGCTCCCACAAATAGTATATATTTTACAAATCTTTTTGAAATTTTGATTTCAGGTTGAACCTGAACTGAACTTACCTGGAGTTCTGCATTTCCCACCAGTTGGACACTTTTTTTCGGACGGACACATTACCAAACGAATAATTAATTACCACGTCATTATTTTTGTATAAACAATTTTGTTCTGTACTTTAAGACTCACTAAATGAGTGTCAAAAACCCTGGGTTGTTTATTTACTTCCTTCTATAAAAAAAATCAAGAAAATCATGTAATTTTTAGGTCGCTAGATGAGAACCTCCCTTTAATGTAAAATTCAATTCAAAAAGTATCTTATAGGCGTATTGAAAATACCAGACACAACTGTTATTCTGTTGTTATTAGTAATACCTCATAACACTCCAATTTCTTCTCTCTTCTAACTAGCGGGCTACAAACAGAAACGCCATCGACTGCACGACCTCACCCGACCCCCAACCTGTTTCGCCAGCATTTTGTTGTTTGAATTTTGTAATCTTCTTAAGTGCTGCCAAACAGGTTGCAGATGGGGTATTATTCCTGTCAAGCCCATACCGTTCACTAAGGCAAGGTCACCCATACATCATGGCCAGGGACTCTGAAAAGCCGCAAAAGAAGGAAAACTATAACCAACAAATAAAATATACTGAGCTAGCAGAAATATCCATTGCCGCTACAGAGATTATCCGCAAGCAGATAATTAAATGGTAAAACGATTAAAGTATACACAGATAGTAGAAAGTCGCTACTTGTCCTACAGAAATACATAACAACGACAGGAGCAGTAAAGGAATGTTATCAAGCACTCGCGGATGCAACTCTCACAAACAACATTTCTATTTGTTGAGCGAAAGGTCACTCGCCTATTATCGTAATAACTCAACAAAAGAGCATCCTTGTGAAGACACCCATGTGAAATTTACTTAACTATAGTACCTCAACAAAGAAGCGGCAATGGTATATGGTATATCTGGTGATGAAGAGGAAGGAAGATTCATTTCTAATAGGCATTCTCACTGAAGATTGTCAGGTAAGAAAACACCTCCTCCAACTTGAAGCTAAAAAAACACTCCATTGTAGAAGCAGTCAGCAAGAAGAGGAGATCGTGCAACATGTACCATGCGTCTGCCCTGTATGCGAGATGTACTACTTGTACTGGATGAACGTTAGCCATTTTTTGCCAACATAAGAAATACATATATTTTTTGAAACATTGGAATGGCTATCTGCTTAGATGGGTTGAACTCTCAAGGGAGGAAGCACAAGGGGACCAATGGGGCCTAAGTGCTGTGGTTTTCTGAAGGTCGCATTTCCTTGCTTCCAGACTCCATAAGCCAAATGTACGTAGTTTGTCTGGAAATTAAAATTAAATTTCAAAATCAAAAGGTTTTCTGAATTAGTTACTACATAAAAACTTCGTATTTAAATAATAAAAAAAAACACTATATTTACCCAAAACACATCACGGTTAAAAAAGCTAGAAATAATAGAAGAAATTATTTTGTATTCTTAAGGCTCCTTGGAAGAATATCTTCCCACCCTCGGCTTGCTAAGAGGATGCGTGACGCAGTAGGGGTATGTGGGAAGATATAGAGCCTGTGGTTCGTCCAAAACATATTGGTGGGAAATTATTGTCCCAAGGACTATAAAGGACAATAATATTCCAAGGACTGTAATTCGCATCTCGTATATCATTGGTGTCAAAGCGGTAGTCGCAAATTCCGTTTACCGAGCGGCATATATTCCTGAATTTTTTCCTATTCACCACCTTTTCCTAATCACACTACATTTTCCTGATTACTACCGCGTAGCAATCGGAAACATCAGTTTGAAAACTGTAAACCCAAACAAAAATGTGGACGACTCAAGTGTTCCTGATGTTAAACGTATTATAATCGCATCGGTCGCCGTCGTCTGAGCGTAACAAGCCAAAAAATGGGGCACATTAATTATGCACACGAAAATCGTAATTAACCAGGCGCTGATGTAAATGAATGTACACCGATGGGCGGCGCATTTTTTATGATAAATCTCTTACGCCGAAACAAATCACCAGCAGCTGTTGGCAACTAATTTCGCTAATAGTCGGGGCCGCATGCAGAAATTCAGCCGGGATCGAATCGAACGACCCCCACGTAACTGTTAATAGCGGCGCAGACTGCGGAACGTTCCATGTATTGGCGGTTGGCTCAGGGCTATTTGGATTTATTTCTGTGATGCGTATATCGTGCGCCGTTTTTTTTTTAATTTCAGACATAACGTCATTCCCTTTCCTCTTTACTCTCTCCGGTTAAGTCACTGTTCTAGTTCGATCACTAACTTACACGAAACTATGAACACGGAAATATATTGTTACGGTGATATTGATCCTGACTCCGTTGCTTGATTCGAAGCTCGTCTGGGAACGCCACAATACAATATAGAAATTAGCCAGACGCAACCAGAGGGTTGTAATTTGCTGGGCTCTTGGTCATAGCAGATATACCTGTATGGGCAATGTAAGGGCTGGTGCACTAGGAAAGAAAGATTCGAAAATGAGTTTTCTTGTGCCGGAGCTGGCTCCTTCGATTCCTAAGAGCCCCTATAAAACTACTTTAAGAATAACTACTTTTAGAGCCCCTATAAAATTACAATTAGTACCCAACATTGTACCACCACTAAAAGTGGCGAATTCAAAGCAAAGGAGGCTCCATTAGTCAGGACTCTTCGTTAAGGACACCTCTTCGAAACGCAGCACCGAACCTAAGACTTTGTCGTATCGATCTTAGAATTCTCGTGAGACTGTTCACCGGACACTGCCCCATGAATATACATCTGAAGATCATCGGCGTCATAGCTGCTGATACCTATAGGATGTGTGGAAACGAAGAGGAATCTCTCCTCCACTTTATTTGCCTCTCTCCTGCTTTCGCTGTTGTGAGAGCGAAATCTTACCTCCAGATTCAGATATCTGAAACTTAGCGAAAAGTTTCAGCTCCAACGTAGCTACATTGAAGCGTATCTTGACAAATAAAATCATACTATTTTATTTTTAAAATATCGCATTGTGGTTGAGGAATAGTAAGTGTGCAAAATTAAACCAATATGATAAACAAAAGTACGTAAAATGCAAGATTTAAAGAGAATGAGTTGCAAGATTTGTTATACACAAGATATAGGTCAAGCTAATACAAGCATTTTAAAAAGTCACATCGTGCAATGCCAGCCGACAGTATAATATGCCACAATCACATACGAAAGCATTGAAGGGCATTTCTAGCCCTGATTAATAAATTCTTATTTAGAGAAATAAGCATATTAATACATTGCAAATTAAAAACACAGCCACACAAAAAAAGTTTCTGACCTGGGGGTCTCACTATGTGTACAATATGTTTTTGAGGTCGCTGAATCCGAAGTCAGTCATCCAAGCACGTCTGGGTTCGGCCATAACCTCAAAAAACACTCTCAAATTTGCTATATCCGTTAAAACCACAAACACTATGGCTCCGAAACGTCATAATCCTATAATATAATAACCCAATGGTTGTACATTACGTTGGATTACGGAATGTACATGTACATATACAGTCGGAGTTCTGGTGGCATTCCCAGATTCATTAATTTATTTACAGATTTATTTATTTATAGATTTTTTATGGTGTATATTTGCTTGAGAACTGTAAAATCAGTTTCATTGTGAGAGATTGCGTTACATGATAACAGCATCGAGTTATAGGGTTATGTAATTATGTGGATTTGTGGTTATGTGGCTGTGGGGTTATTGGGCTATTGTATTATAGTATAATGAGGATTATGAGCCATAGGGTTTGTGGTTTTACGGATATGGTGAATTTCAGAGTGTTTTTTGAGGTTATGGCCAAACTCAAACGTGCTGGGCTGAAACTGACCCCGGATTCGGATTCAGCGACCCCAAAAACATATAGTACACATAGTGAGACCTCCAGGTCAGAAACTTTTTTTTTGTGTGGCTGTGAAATCGATCTGATTAAAAAACGATCAAAAGGTCATAAAAATTGTCTGAGATCACCGAGATACGTGAGTTATTTAAAAATCTTCTACAGCACAAATTTTGTAATGCAATTGCCAACGGGTATCTATAAGACTGAATTAAAAAAAAAATAATAAAATCACACCACAAAAGTTGACATTCTCCCTCTAGAAATTATTACAATTGTGTTAGGCTAGGAGCACTGGTATTTGTCGCAGCAACTTGCTAGTAATGGCAATTATTTAGTTACGAAATGGATTTTTTCTGAGACCCTTTGTGTTACAGCTTTGTTATCTTCCTGAAAGTTCACTTCAGTTTAGAATAATATTTCCACACACTTCCCCCTAAAGTTTTTCGTTCTCTGTCTGAATACTCTTGTAATTCGTTTTTATACAAAGTTGGTCTATTTCAACTTCTGCTATTAAACATTCCGAATACTCTCACACAGACATTTTAATAATAATAAAGAAAAAACAATGATACACGTAAGTACAATGCGTCGTCGTAAAAATAGAATAGGTTGCATCTTTTTATTCTCAGCGATTGTTTGTCTCATATGCGTGGATTTCCATTACCATATCAACATTCTATAATGGCATTGAAAAATCGAGCTGTTAAAAGTGTTAAGAAAATTAAAATCGGGCCTAGAATAGCGAGAGCTTTCATTTGCTTCATGGGTGCTTACCCATTGTCTCCTTCAACCGAAACACATTTTTCCTACCGAATCGGCAACAATTCCATCATTATAAAAAGCAGTGGCGGTGCGTGATCCTAAGATTGGGGGTGCACCATACATAAAAATAACGATAATCATAAGAATAATAAGAATATCCCTAATATGAGATAAATATTTATCTCATATTAAGGTTATTCTTATTAACTCTATTAATTTGAAAACTTACCTAATTTTCTTTGTAAATGAGCTCAATTCTGCGATTTTTACATTATGCAAATTTTTCAATTACTTTGTTGTTAAAATTTTCGATATTTGTAATAAAGTCTTTTTCAATGGAGAGCATAGCCAAAGCCGACAGTCTTTCCTGGCACATGGTGTTGCGCAAAAATGTCTTTATTCGTTTTAAATAGAAATTTTCCACAAAAACGAATTCAGTTAATAATAATGGATAAAACATACCTGTTTTTTTGAAACCGCTTCATTGTGTGTTGCCACTGCTCGTCGATGAGCAGAATCGAGCATTGTCGCAATATTTGCAGTGCCTAGCATGGCTAAATTCAAAACATTAGCCATGTGTCTAGCAGAATTTGCATTTTTTTTTTATTTTCTCGTTTATGTGATTTAAATCCGTTACTCCAGTTTTGGTCCAAGGTGTTTCTCCGCCAAACAAAACACTGCGTTCAATACATCGCATCCACTTAACCACAAATGTTTTTTAAATAAGTCATAATTAACTGTTCTTACAAATTGTTTACTTTTTTCCTTTCACGGCTAATTTTAAATTAATTTGTGGATTGGGCCTACCTAGAGTTAGTAAAGAGCTAGTAATTTGCACTTTTTCCTCCAAACTCAAGTTAGAGAATAGAGTTTTTAATAAGTTTTGAATATAATTCATTATTCCAAACTAGATTGTAACCGAGTTTATATTTATAAAACGTGAGCGATAAAACAGCAATCGCAATGTACGAAAACAATTCATAAACTAACCGATCGATAATTCTCGTGCGCTCTTAAACTCCGTACATCATATCTATAGGATTCGCCCACTACGCGTAATAATTGTGGAGGGGCAAGCAGTAACAATACGCGGTCGCTTTTTCGTATTGCACGGAAGCATGATCGTCGTGCCGCTTTTTCGTATTGCTCGTGTCGACTCCCGCGCCGCGATCGGAAACCAGTGGCGTCACAATTCCGAGAATTTAGAAGCGAATGGGCCTGGCGACCAGGGTTCCTGGTCCTCCAGGTGTAACGGACAACAGAACTAACAACGTAGATATTCAATGATTAGATTCATTCGGTTTATTCGGTAGATATAAAAGTAGAAAAAATCTGAAAGATCGTCCTGAAAACTGTACACACATCTTCTCTCCTTGAATGATAGGAATGCCCATATCAGATGGCGAAATGCTTGCCTTTTCTTTCACAGATGGAAAAGTAAAAGATTTTCCTAGATCAGGTATTTTCATTAGCACATATTTATTAAATAATTGCTCATATTTACTAAATATTAAGGGGTGATATCGCCCAGCCCAAATGACTCTTAAATAAAATAAATACTTTAATAAAGTTTAAAGAATAAACTATTTTTTCTAAAGAATAAAAAGTCTCCTCGAAAGGCAAAGTGCCTTCGGTTGTCGGTATATTAAAATAACAAAATAACATACCTAAACAAAAAACATTATTTTAAGTATCTTTCCATTCATCAAAATGTGAAAATGACAATCTCATACAATTACTAACAGAAAATATGAAAAGTAATTTTCTCTGTCACATGATTGATGATACATTTTGACTAGTATTTGTTAATACGGCAACTACATAAATTATTTCATCGTTCCAAAAGTTATCATGTAACAGATAGTTTACGCCATTTCTGTTTCACTTTGCCTTTTTACGTATATTATAACGATCCATAAAAAAAAAAATCAAAGTTGGCCAAGCAAAAAAGGACGTATTTCTATTATTAATGTTAAGTTTATAACCTTATTTAATTGGTAAGGCTTCATATTATTGAATTGTCAGCCATTGGTATGGAAAACTTTCGATTTAAGTACATTAACAGCTGATCAGATCAGATTTGGTGTGGAAGGGAATAGGCCACGCCTTGGCCGCCTGTGATGGGTGCAGTTAGTATTACACAGTTTGAACTGACTAACGATACAACATAGACAGCTACGTAAATTGTCTTTGTCGTTTGACAAAGATTTCTTCTCATGCCCCTCCTCTAAATGCTTTTACGTAGCTGTCTGTGTTGTATCGTCAGTCAGTTCAAACAAAAAGAAGTAGAATTTCCAACCCTGCGCATACTTTGACCCATGTTTATTTGGCAACAAACTGATATTCCATTACTTGATTAAGTGTGCAGTCTGTAGCTATAATCGAATCCCGCGTTATTCCAAACAATATCCGTCGTGTAATCCCCGTACGATTCACCGAGCTCTGGTAATTCCGAGATTACAAATTATAAACGTATTAAGGTGTTCCGTTCTTAGTTACCTGAACCGGAGACTGGAGCATTAATTATCGAATTGGCCGCTCATCGATTAGGCAATTACGTCTCAAACTCTGGAACATAATAATTGAGATTTGTTATTATTGAGTGGATAGTTATTAGCTACTTGACGCTGTCACTCTGCTGTGTAGAATGGCGTTATTTGATTATGGAGACAGCCAACATTGTGGTTACTTAGTGATACGTACCAAACTTACGACGCAAACCGAGAGGTCTACTTATTGAAATGAGAAGACAAAATTAACGGAACGCAGTGGTGCAAGACGTCGACAAATATCAGATACTAGCTGCATTTTTTCCTTGATTAGTAAACATTGTTGGAATGTATGATATAGAATATTATATCGAAATTCCTATGTAATCTTCCACCTCAAGTTTCACACCTTCAGGGGTTGAATTTCGAACAATTCTTTCTTAGCGAGCACCTAGATGACAAGAGATACATATGTGCCAAATTTTAAGATTGTATATTTTATAGTTCTAGAGATTGTGTGATGAATAGTTATTAATTAACTAGCTGAGTCCCTTGATTAACAAACAGTAAAATAGTGAGTGGGCGTGGTTATGGTTAGAGGTACTCTTATTTGATGGTAACTTATGTGACTCAATGTCGGGGACGCCCACTTTCTCTAAAGTGGGCGTCACAATATTCCACTGCCCAATAAGATACCATTGCCGCTAACTACCTGTATAACTACACCTACTCACTATTTTTATCAACAGACCTATTAACATCAACGGACGTAGTCTGTAGATTAACTTGTTCTTCAATTATGAAGATTTTAACTAATAGATGGCTAGGGGGGTGCGTTTGACCTGCTGCACTCCCCGTAGCTGCACCGGTGACCAAAAGCAAAAGTTGAAGGCAAAATGCTGCCAAAGTATGTTTTAGCTATTTATTGAACTAATTAATTTTATATTTGTCTCGATTCTTCTTGTAGACAATAGGGCCATACTTATTGTTTATTTTGTCTTTACAGTGTATTAAAACGTGGGATCATATTGTCTCAATCCCGAATCACATTCAATCGATTTTGATATACTGAACTGATTACCAGCCTAAACCTGTATCCACTAGATGTTATATTAATAGAAATTAACTAGCTGTGCTAATAATAACGAACGCAATGTTATCGTAGATCAAACGATCCATTACTCTACCTCCACATGAGTTGATTAAATTCATGATTTCACTACGTGGATGTAGATTGTGAAAGTGTAATATTAATAAGATAAAACATTGTATGAGCCTGTAAATCAATGATATGAATGTTAAGATTTTCTGTCTGATAAAGATAATCTGTCTATGTGTCTGTTAACAGGCTTCTGTGTTATTTTTTGAATACACCCACCAAAACTGGATAATACTTTAGGGCATTGACTTGAAATTTTGGAGACGTATGCATCATAGAGAGATCTAGAACTGGGTAGATTTTGAGTTTAATTAGTTGATGGATAAATATAGGTAATAGAATTTATAAATGGAGTTGTTAAATTTGTTTATAAGGAATTTTAAGAAGTTTCGAAATATTAACTTCAAATTTCGTATGCCTTATAAATGAAAGTCTATGAATTTTGTTTAATTAATTGGTATTCATGTGAAGATTTACAGGTTCTATATACCTATACATATATGGATATGGTGTCAAATACATCGCATTTAAAGAAGTATCCTAATGATTTGTGTGAATTAATCTAAAATTTTAAATGTGGGATTTAACTTAAAATGTGAAAACAGTATATAATATGTATACTCGTAGAATCAAAGTGAATGTAGGTTTAAGACATATCTACAATATTTTATGGTATTCTAGCAATTAATAATAATCAAACATATGTATGTATGTTATTATCTAAATAATTATTTTTATGACTACCGGGTATGACAGTTTCAGTTTCTCATATGTGAAATTTAATACACAATTATATAGAAAATTGCATAATAACGCGTGTAACATTACTATGTATTTTATATAACATTACGATAATTACGTGGAACACAAAGTTAATTTAAAGCTTAATATTACGTGAGTTTATGGTTTACAATGATCTCTACGAGAAAATGAAACGAATATGTAATTGAGGAATTTTAAACGTTATGTCTCACGTGTAGACACAGTTGGTAAGAAAATGTACTATCCTGTATATACATTTTCAGTTTGATCAGTGGCCTATGACGCTCTTACCGTTAATGGAGATCGATATCGATCGATGACAGTCAATTTTTTGGCTCCATCCCTCGACGAAAATGAATTACACAATTACTGGTTCCAGCATAATGGCGCGAGGTGCCGTACGGCTTGAGAAACGGTGACTGTTGAGAAGATTTTTCAGAGACGACTCATCTAAAAAAAAACGCTATTACGATTGGCCACCACGGTCGCCTAATTTTACGCCACCCGATTTTCTTGTGGAGATATTTAAAACGAAATGTCTACGCTGAACCTCGAACTCTGGATGGGTGAAGCTAAAGGGCAATATCCGTCGTGATAGTGTTGCAATTGAAGCAATAATTTCCTAACAAAATTATCTAAAATTCAGAAAAAAAAGGGCTGAATTCCTCAACTACAGCCTGTATGAACTTTTGAGCGTTCATGGGAAAATTTAAAATTTGAACGGCGACGAATAGATCTAAATAAGTAATCCCTGACATGCTCAATAGGGTTTATATCTGGAGAAAGAGCTGGCCCTTCAATTATTTCTATTTCACTCGCTCTAAGGATTTCTTTGACAAATTGACAATTTGGTTTCGATGTGGGCGAATCATCCATAAAGACAAAATTGGGTCCTACCTCAGCTCTCATTGGTTCAACATTAGACCGAATGATAAGATCTACGTACAGTTGCTCAGTCATCATGTCAAGAAAATGAATGAAAGCGGTTCGTCCAGACAAAATTCTACCACAAAACGTAATACTTCCTTCTTCATATGGAACCATTTTCTCGCAAAATGATTCTAGTGCTCCTCATTTTCTCCAGACTCGACTTCGATGGATATTACTCACAGACAATGACACATTGTCTGATGGTGGTGTTCGAAATGATTGTGTGGTATGTAGTTTGATAGCAATTTTGAAGGCTACTGACAGTTACCGAGCTAATCCTTCTAACTATCTGTGTCGCATTTGTAACTCTTGGAGCTCATATCATCGTGCCATTGAGCGGTCTGAGTAATCGTACTGTCGTTAATGTTTAATCTGTCACCTATTTGCTTATGTGACAGACCTTGTTCATATACAGTGCGCGCCTAAAGTATGGAATAAATTCAGTAAATGTGAAACAAAAAATTTTTGGAAAAAATCCTCGAACAGGTCGATTTTGTTTAATAAAAACACATTTTTGAGGAAACGTCTATTTTCAGATGTTATTTGTTTTTGAGTAATGACGTCATGAACTTATTTTTCAAATGGCAAACCCTCATTTTTTTTAATTTAATTTCAGAGACCCTTTTATTGTCGATTTAACGGTATACAAATGTTGCCACCTAACAACAAAATTTTTGAGTAAATGACAATTGAGTGTTACAAAATGAAAAATATATTTTTCACAATAAATAAACAAACATTTCTTTAATAAGCAAATACAATTTTAAATTAAGTATTCGAAATTCCGTCCATCAACTTCTTGGCAATATGCAAGCCTGTGTACAAATTCTTCTTGTACATTCTGAATGACTTCGGGGGTAATGCATCCCATTTCATCTCTAATGCGATCTCGTAGTTCGGCTAAATTGTTTCGTCTTCTGCAGTAAATTTTTGGTTTTAAATAACCCCATAAAAAATAATAAAGTGGTGTAAGATCTGGGGATCTCGTGGGCCATTCTATTGATCCTAGTCTGCCAATCCACCTCTGAGCAAAGATGACGTCTAAATATTCACGAACTGAGCGCGCATAATGCGTCTTGCTGAAATCAGAGTGTTATGTGGAATGTCAGGATCATTCTCGTTTGGGAAAATTACTGTAAGCGCTGGAACAATATCATTTTGCAAGAACTCCAGATATCCTTCTCCTGTGAGAGTTTCTTCAAAGAAGAAAGACCCTATTATTCTGTTTGCGACTATTCCGGCCCACACATTTAATTTTTGCGGATGTTGAGTATGTGCTTCGATGATCAAATGAGGATTCGTCCGACTCCAATACCTGCAATTTTGACGGTTCACTGTGCCGTTTAGACAAAACGGGGCTTCATCGGAAAAAAGTATTTGCTGGTGTAAATTTGGATTTGTTTGACAAAGATTCATCATAGTTTCATACAATTGCAGTCGCCGGTCGGGGTCGTTTTCGTTGAGTTCTTGCACAAGCTGAAATTTGTAGGGATGATAGTTTTCTTTCCTCAGGATACGTAGAACTGTCGTCTGACTAACTTCATTTTCTGAGGCAACTAGTCTAGAGGTACTCTGAGGGTTTTCTTCCATCATTAACACAATGTCAATCTTTTTATCTTGGCTAATTTTTTGACGTTCTGATTTTGGTAGATCTTTAACATCACCAGTTTCTCTAAAGTTGGACTCAATCTTACTAACTGTGGATTGGGTGATAGGGTGATCTGGACATTTTGCATTAAATAAATTGCATACTAAATAAATTACATATTAACTTTTCGCACAATTTAATGACAAATCTTCTGATAACTGACTGATGATGATAAACCATGGATACGTCAAAAAACTTAATCTGATAATTTTTTTTGCTTAGTAACGTACTTTTTTTGCTATGCTTTATTTGGGTTCAGTTTTTTTCAGAAATTTTTTTATTTTGAAAATTGTTTATTTATTGTGAAAAATATATTTTTCGTGTTGTAACATTCAATTGTCATTTACTCACTTTGTTATGTAAGGTGGTAACATTTTTATAGCGTTAAATCGACAATGAAAGGGTCTCTCAAATTAAATTAAAAAAATGGGGGCTTGCCATTTGAAAAATAAGTTGATGACGTCATTACTCAAAAACAAATGACAGCTGAAAATAGACGTTCCCTCAAAAATGTGTGTTTTTATTAAACAAAATCGTTCGAGGTTTTTTTCCAAAAATGTTTTGTTTCTCATTTACTGAATGTATTCCATACTTTAGGAGCGCACTGTATAAAGATTATTATTAAATTAATTTCTTTACTCAACGGATTTCTTTGTATTGTTATATTCGATGGGCACTTGTGATAAACATTCATCTCCTTATTTTTTGCCATGTATGTTGACGCACGTAGCGAAAACATTATAAAGTACCTAAATACCTATGTATGTGTATAAAATTAAATATCACAATTAATTTTTTATAAAGTAAAAAACACAAATTTTCTTATTCTAAGGAACGGTGGAAGCCATTTGAAACTGAATATTAGGTAGGTAGTATAGATAATATTAAAAATTACATAAGTAAAATGAAACAGTAATATTGACATGTCCAATTCGTTCCTGTGACAGACACTACTCGAGCAATATTCGTGGGCCTGCCAGTCGGCGGTATAAAAGTACTTACGAAATATCAAATTGGATTCTGCCCGCTCAGATAAACATATGTTATTCCTAGGAAAGCCGGGACGGAGAGCACGCGGCAAAAGGGGCTTGCGGATGTGGAAAACGACTTTTCCGCTGTATCCGAGTGCAGGATGACATTTTGCTTATAAGGTAACAATACATTAGAGGATAAAAAGCGAGATAAAGGAAATTGAAAAAGTCGTCTGCTTCGTAAACGAAGACACATCAAAATGCCTCGTGGGGCTGGAGATTATTTTGTCATTGGGGATGAAAAATCTATTCAGCTTTTCCTAATGTAATGGGACCGGGGGACGTTTCCGCGAAATATTTCGATTTCATATGGTGGAGAGTTCTGTTCGTAAGCATCCGTGACGCCGTCATAAACTTCTGTATATGTAATATCGATAAATGAAGTTTATGGATACATAAAAAAATGTTTTTCTACAGAAATTCTAAAGCAGAACAAAAAAAAGAATAGCACTACCTACGTAATTTTATGTTTTCGTACTAATGCGTATTTTTTTTGCGCACTAGTACAATATACATATGTATACATATATAATAGAATATTTTTGATACCTGATTCCTTTTGGTTTCATTGTGTTAATGCACTGATTTATTTCATTTCACTATGTTTTAGGGAATTTTATACACAAATTGTACATATTTTTTTACAACCGAATTTTTTTATATACAAACCTAGTTATAAAAAAAGTTTTTTTTTTATAAAGACATTATTTATTTTACAATTATGACAGCCGCTTGTCAAAAGTTTTCATAACAGCAAGGTTTCGCTTCAAACTTCGACATAATCGCTATTTCCATCTCTCTCGTTCATAACCAGATTTGATGACTTTTTTTTAATGGCTCATTACCTTTTTCTTACATTGTATTAGTGTAAACAAAATCTTAGCAATGATGAAAGAACAATACTATAGAGATATCAAAAAAAAAACGTCATCAACTCTGGCTATGAACGAGAGAGATAGAAATAGCGGTCATGTCTAAGCTTTTCGGTTATGTCAAACTTTTGACAAGTGATTGTCACAAGTTGTAAAATAAACAATAGCTGTCATGTGATGTGACAGTTGTGACAAGTAAATTAGGTTATAAATTCGAATAAGAATAGAAATACGTCTTTTTTTTCTTGGCCAGCTTTGATGACGTTTTTTTTTTTGGATATCTCTATATTACTTAATTAATTTTGGCACTGGATCTGAATATATCGGTATTTTTTTAATTTTGATTTAAAATCAGTGATTTTCCGTTAAAAAAAATATTGCAAAAGGCAAGGGATTCCTTACCTACCTTATCCAAATTCCTTACCTACGATTCTTAATTTTTTATACAGACTTGGAATTTCTATGCCTTTAAACGACAAAGGGTTTCTGTGCATATGCTCTTCCCTTAAATGCGTTTCTTTAATTATCCGTGTATTGTTGGCCTGTTTCGACTGTGCAGGCGACTCAAGGCGTGTCATATTCCCTTCCACACCGAATTTTTCAGTTAATATACTGTCTCAAAGTGTACGTGTTCCACGCCTGAATACTCGTATTGTGTCACTTCTTATACAGCAACTAAAGTGCAACTATTATTCGTAACGACCACTGAACCACAACAAACTTCGAAAAGCGTTGTTTCCATATTCAATTTTTAGACATCTATACCATTGGGTAATAATTACCTAAATTTTTACTTTATTTAGAATAGTAGTTCTAATTTTAGCACTAATTGCGACACGTGTCCTTTTTTTCTCTCATAACATATTTTTCGTTACTCACATAGATATAGTTATTTTTCACTTTCAGTGCGGTGCGACGGTTTGGGATTTGGTGCGCATGTCTTTACTGTTATGACGATTGTTTTGTTTAATTATACGAAACAATTTTTTTTGTGATTCTGATCTAAGTGCCATATTAGTCGACCTCTTGGTTTAATGGATTTTCAAAGTATCTGTTATATCGGAGTGTACAGTACTATTTATGATCCTGTTAAAAAAGAAAAATATGGACGCTTCTGTTGAAGACCGATATCATTACACGTTGAACCCTTGACACATAATTGTTGGACTACACATGATATCTATATGTATAATAAGCTCTCATTCCATATTGTGGCACTCGGCACTTCCACTCATTATATTATGGATAGATAAAATCAAGATACGCCTATGATGGTTTTCCGCTGGAGGACAACTCGAATGATTCGACCATTAGCGACCGATACAGAGCCGGACCCCTTAATACAAAAATTAATCATCATTTTACGGATTTCACATCCGAATAAAACCGACGTTGCGTAGCTTATGCATATTTAGTCCGGCTAATCGGGGCTTAAGTTGAAAATAATGGGCGCGGACCGTAATTTCGGTGGACGATTACCATATATAAGCCTGATTCCCTGAGGGCCACGATTCGGTTGAGGTTTTTCGGCGAAACAGCCGCGCGAGATGAGCTCCGGTAAATATTTTTAACTTCCCCTAAGTGTGTTATAATGCGTTGACGGAACACTCGCTGACTCTTTTTTTCGCCCTGTTATTCTTATCGAATCTGATTACTTTTTGTGACATAACACATAACTGCAGCTTGTCACAAAACATGAGGTTGGATAATATGGCCCAAAATATGCAAGTTTTACTTAAAATGGCTCTTGAAATAAACAGTTTCGGATACGAGACGTTCTGTTTTTGTACCATTTGTACCATTTGATGAACAAACAACAAACAACAAAGGTTACAAGTCAAAGAATAATCATGAGTCAAAAAACGTTATCAAAGTTGGCCGAGCAAAAAAAGACGTATTTCTATTACTAGCGACCCGCCCCGGCTTCGCACGGAAATATAAAAAATGGTTATTGTGGGTTATCCCTAAGAGATAGACATATACCATCGCGGACTTTTTTGTAGACCTTTTTAAGGTGTACAATATTGTAGTACATTATTTTGATCTATCTCGTAGGGTTCAGCCAGCGTTTGCAATGAAAGCGCAAAAAAATGTGTTTATTTACGACATCACATTAGAAACCTCTAAAATTATCAGTGTGTCTCTACTATATTATGCATGTATTATACATATAAACCTTCCTCTTGAATCACTCTATCTATTAAAAAAAACCGCATCAAAATCCGTTGTGTAGTTTTAAAGATCTAAGCATACATAGGTAGGGACAGACAGCGGGAAGCGACTTTGTTTTATACTATATAATGATATATATGGCTGTCATATAAGCCATTATATGATAGCCATTATTTATTTTACTATTGTGACAGCCACTTGTCTAAAAAGTTTGTCTGAAAAATTTCCATCTTTCTCGTTCATAGTCAGTTTTGATTAAACTTTTTTTGGATGGCTCGTTATATGTTGCGTGAACCCGGCTTCATCAGTAAACAGAATGCTGTCAACAAAATTGGGATCCCCTGCATGATTGAGTAGGAACCAGCGACAGAATAACAGAAGTGCTTGATGATCAGGTGGATTTAGGGACTGTAGGTACTCTCCAAAAAATAGGAGCACTAATTTCGACCCCTGCTTGCTATTCTTTACTTCACATACTATCTAGTCTCCGGATTCTGCTCTACCCATGCCAAAATTGCCTATTCTGCCTCAGTGTAGATCTTGATTTCCTGAAAACATGCGACTGTTTCCCAAATAAACCGGTAGCTATCATGCAGTAGTTGGTGCAGCCTTATCCAAAAAACGAACAGACGGGATCTGGCGATTGGGATGAGTTGCAGTATAAAACGTCGATCTTCTTTGGCATTTCTATTACTCAACCATACATACAACGCATGTGGGCTAACTCAATATTAGAGTAAACAATCATAGCTAAAATTCGTATAATTCTGCACTAACTACTAAATATTAAACGCAACATGTGTCATCAGCGGATAGAACTTCAACCAATAAGAAACTTATATTTTTACGAATAAAAGAAAACATTTTTAGTGCAAGAAAAAAAGATACCGTCCATTTGTGAATTTTCATTAATGTCCATTTTCATTAAGACTTTTCTGCATATTTTGGGCCATGCTGTCCATCCTCAAGCTTTGTGACACTTTTTTGAACACCCTGTGTATGTATAAACGGTCGCCAATCTTGATTGGCACTACGTCAACTTTGTAATTTGACGATGCACGACCATTCAATGTTATATTAGTATCAAAAATCAACCTCAAACTTTATAACCCCTTAGGATGAAGGACTGGGGAGGAAGTATTCATTATCTATAACCCCATAACTCGATAAACTCAAACCCAATAACCCTATACCTCAGGGTCTGAAGATCTGAGTATTAAACGTCTGATTACTAAAAACCATGTATCTTGAAGATTGATGAGCAAATAACCTCAAACTCAAATAACCGATAATCCAATAACCCCATAACCACAAAACCCCATAACCTAGGGTGTGTGAGTATGTATAACTACAAACGTGCGAGGAAACATAGATCCTCTTCGTAATAAGAATGATTTGTAGAATATGTAAGGTTATGAATACTAAGTGAAGTGAGAATGTCAATACACAATTCTCCTCCTGGAACCTGGAGGTACATCGGTAGCATGGACCTATGAAAGACTAAGAACTCGAAATTCGTAAAACAGTCAACTTGGAATGCAAAAATCAAATGGATATGCAAAGATTGTGAATGGCGATGAAGTTTCTGCTTATTCAGTTTACATAAAGAGTATACCCAAAACTGATATGATTACCAATTTGGAATTAGGTATTTTAAATGCTTTTTGTTATAAAAGTACGTATTTGCCAGGTACCTTGTCGTCTGTTAATATTTCTAAAGAAGATTCAAAAATATAATACAGCGCCTGTTCGAGAACCACTTCTGAAATCACGAGAAGCACTTGAAAAGAAATCACGACAACCACATCTGAAAGAAATATACAATTTTTTACAAGGTAAACTTTGAGCTTTAGTATTTTGTCATAAATCGTCTTGCGAACTGAATTCAACCAGAACACGAATACAAAGAAGTTAAGCGAAAGCATAAATAATATGAATTCGGACATGCAGCAAAATCCGTTCCAGCTCAAACAAAGCGCATCTCTCGTTTTTTTTTTTGTTCCCGTTGGAATTCCGGGATATAATACACGGCAGGTAAGCTGGGAAACTCGAACAATGCCGCGGCGTATGCCCTGAAAATTTAATAAACTGGCTGTGCGAGATTCATTAGGATGCATCACGAAAATAATTCGTGTAAGTTTAATTTGATATGCCCCGGAATTTATGAAAGTTGGTATTACGGTGAGACGACAGCGTCCTGAAATAGTTGAATCCTGAATCATGCCCGTCTTGACTGAAAATCTTCCCTACCTAAGTCTGCGGTGCAATTTCCAGAGAGTTATTGATCTTGGAATAGGGAAATGCTCTTTTCTTTATTGGGTTTTACTTCGAAAATATTCTGGAGTTGTCAAATAAGTATTTGGATGTTAAACTTTTAGAAAAGTTCAAAAAATGTTTGGGACATTTTTCAGCTTAATTGAAAATTCATACATTATACTAATGAGCATATGAAACTGTTTTAAAAAATTGCCTATATCTAGGAACAAACTTTTTTCATATTTTCACTCAGATGTCATGCAATATCATTTTTGGCACATTTTCTGATTGGATCACCTTTGTTAACATTACTTTTGATATATTTATTTTGAAAAACATTGAACGCCAAATAATAATTTTAACTCACAGCATACGTCTATTTAAGATATACAGAAGAAGAGGAAAAATACTAAAGATAAAGAATAAAATAATAGTTAAAACGTTGATCAACATTTTATCAACTCTTCCTTTCCTTTTGCAACTATATTTGGACATGAACATCTTATATTCATTTAACAAAGATTAATATTTATGTATGCTACAAAGATTAATATTTCCAAACATCATTATCGATCAGTAGGATCGATAGAACGAAAAGAGTAAGACCTCATGATCCAAAAAAACTTATGTCATAAGGCTTACAGTTTAATAAGCGAGATGCTAATGAAAATTATTCTCATACATATGTATCTACACGGTGGAGACTTTAACTGGAATCTATTCGCTAGCGGGGTGGTGAATGATTTTTCAAAAAAATTCCCGAGACATGTCAACTTTTAAATGTATTTACCTACATTTTGCAAGTAATATGAAGAATATAGCCCTTCAGGGGTGGCTGAAACCACCCTCGACATGATTTTTTCAAATGCAACCCTATGGCTTGTGACCCCTCATTGTAAAGCTGGTGGGAGGAGGAATCCAGCGCACTGATCAAATTTTAATTTTTAGTATGTTTGTAGGGTTGCATACAATGAAAACAATTTAAAAATTAAATTTATTTTCAACGTAACAATTGTTCAAAATGTGCACCATTCACTTGTTGGCAGCATCCCAGTCTGTGGTAGGTTTCGTCCCTTACATTATGCAACATTTGCGGTGTTATTTTTCCGATTTCCTCTCTTATCCTTTCCTGCAGATCTGCTATGTTGTTGGGTTTCTGAATGTAAACCCTATTTTTAAGATGTCTCCACAAAAAGAAATCCAGTGGTGTAAGATCTGGAGATCTTGCTGGCCACTCAATATTACCTCGCCTCCCAATCCACCTACCGGGAAAAATTCTGTCCAGATACTGACGAACAATGGCAGCATAGTGTGGTGGGGCCACATCTTGCTGAAACCATAACCTCTCGTCGGTTGAAATAAATGACATAGCACTGGCATTAGTTCGTGCTGGGGTAAACGCAAGTATCTTGCTCCATTAAGAGTGTCATCAAAGAAAATTGGTCCTACAATTCTATCTTGTATTATTCCGGCCCACACATTAGTTTTCTGTGGGCGCTGAGTATGAAGTTCCCTCATCCAATGGGGGTTCTCTTCAGCCCAGTAACGACAATTTTGGCGATTTACGTGCCCATTTAATGTAAAAGTAGCCTCATCAGAGAAAACTATCCACTCTAAAGATAACTAGTTTTGATCAATACAAGTCATCAATAAATCGCAAAATTCCACTCGTCGATCTGGATCATCTTCAAGTAGCTCTTGAACAGCTTGCATTTTATATGGGCGTTTTTTCTCATATTTAAGTATTTTTAAAACTGTTTTGTGATTAAGATTACTATCACGGGCCAGTTGACGGGCTGGAGTGATTTTATTTTCTTCTAGAGCAAGCAACAAATTCAACTTCGTGTCGTCATCAACAACAGCCTGCCTCTTATTCGGTACTTTCCTGACATGACCCATCTCTCGATATTGTGCCTCAATTTTACTAATGGTACCTTCATTTAGTGGTGACAAGTCAGTATGTGTTTCTCGAAACAAGCGAACAACTTCGCATTGAGTTCGCGCCCTATCACCATATCCAATCATCATCAAAATTTCGATTTTTAGTGATTCAGTTAAATAAGACATTTTCATCAATTTGAAATAACACTTCGTTTCAAACTCTGAATACAGCATACAAACTAAATTACTCTTTGCGGCCGTGTAAAAATACTAGCAAAAAATAACAAATATCAGTTGTGGCAAATTGCTTGGAATTTTTTGTGGGGGCATATGAAAAGTAAGGTTTACATTCCAAAACTAAACAACACACATTTTGAGTACGAAATTGTTGCGTTAAAAATAAATTAAACTATAAAATTACGTTTTCATTGTATGCAACCCTACAAACATACTAAAAATTAAAATTTGATCAGTGCGTTGGATTCCTCTTTCCACCAGCTTTACAATGAGGGGTCACAAGCCATAGGGTTGCATTTGAAAAAAATCATGTCGAGGGTGGTTTCAGCCACCCCTGAAGGGCTATATTTTTCACATTACTTGCGAAATGTAGGTAAATACATTTAAAAGTAGATGTGTCTCGGGAATTTTTTGAAAAATCATTCACCACCCTGCTAGCGAATATATTCCAGTTAAAGTCTCCACTCCACTCCACAATCTCCGCAAAGTGATTAACGTTATTTTTACATTATTTGTTGCTCTAATGTCATATATTATTTTACATATCCATAAGTTAATTTAAACTACTTTTAATTTAGTGTCATATAAATATTCGTTTTT
The DNA here is from genome assembly GCA_029963805.1 of Aromia moschata. Lineage (NCBI taxonomy): Eukaryota > Metazoa > Arthropoda > Insecta > Coleoptera > Cerambycidae > Aromia > Aromia moschata. Next base: position 2,404,948 of record JAPWTK010000004.1, read on the forward strand.
TTTTAAAACGAAATATAATAAAATGAATAAGAAATGTTAATCATTCATTGAGAGATTTATAACCATTGTACTAATTCAGACTAACAATTGTATTATCCTAGAGTATATAATTTTATTATTCTAATTACTGCTTTACATCCTGGAGTGGGTACTGGAACCTTCGGCGTAGAAACAAAAAACTGGACGTCTTCCACGAAACACCGAACTACTACACTTTTCTCGACGCGCGTTTCGCCAGTTGGCATCTTCAGGAGAAAATTCAAACAGTTTTAATCTCCTCCTGTGATGTCAAATAATGTCAAAAGAACTCTTAGATATGAGATTTTCAGATCTAAGGTCAGGTAGAGAGTATTTTACAGAATCGACGCATCGACAGCGATCGCTTTGTCTGAGCTTCCCTTTTTAGCGAAAACAATTACCGCAAGTAGTAAATTCGGTGTCCCAGATTGACGAACTTTTCTCATTTAAAACAAATGTCGCCGGTACCGGTAGCAATTTATAACCCGAAAGTGTCATTATCACTCAGTGGCAACGTTACAGTTCCCTTTCTTTACGCGCCCTTACTTACGATACCGTAAACTCCGGATAGGCCCTTCTAATTAATTCTCCCATTTCCCACCGGCGTCTGCGAGGATTTCCGAGGGATTTCCCGCCTCCGCTTATAAGATATACGGCCCGATTAGTAACTTAATAATGTGGGACGGCAAAAACATCAATTATTGACTGTGCGGTTATTGAAAAAAATTATTAAAACGTCGCTGAGAAGTGCACAGCACGAGGAAATTTGTAGGCAAGAAATTAAAAGGAAATAGTTTCTTAAATACTTTTGTGGAAAAAAGTAAAAACTGTTACAGTTTGTTAAAATACCAAATTTCAATTATACAATGTTTGATGGTTTGATAAATGACGATGAGGTGTGCGAAAATCTTCTCGGACTCGAAATTCTGTTGTCGAATACAATACAGTACATTGATATGCAAAACAAGAGCATCCAGTTTTCATAAATTACACTACCCTGTAACAGGACTCCTCACTTTTCTTATGGAAAATAGCTTTCGGATAATTTTCTTCCAATTTTGCAGGTTGATAGTTCTTAAATGTAGATCAAAAGTCGCAATGGGAACAAAGCCCCATAACCCTTCCTTCTCCGTCAAAAACCACCCCCAAGAGGCTAGGGGGGATATAACTCATTTCTGAATGTAAAACAATTTATTCTTGTAGTCCACCCAACGGCTACCCCAAACAACCACCCCTTTGACCATTCAACCACCGACCATCCAACCCCTCTATTCCCACGTCTCCCCACCCCCACCAAGACCCATCCTTAGGATTTTCCAGATTACTGAATTACCACGTATGCAACCAATGACACTTCAACGTCTGACCATCTAACCCTCATGTAGATCAAAAGTCTCAATGGGCACAAAGCCCCATAACCCCCACTTCACCCCCACCCTCTCACCAAAACCCACCATTTGGATATCACTGATGAACGGTGTTTTGATCTATCATTCATCAATTATTTGGACCCCAAGATTTTCATCATTTCGATTTGCAGCATCCAATGTGGTGTTTAGCAAGGAGTATCTAGTATCAGGGTATCTAATATTCTGTATATTATATGTCGTGCATACCCTAAATACCATAAGACACTTGCAACGTGCGCACATGTACCTAAAGTACAATCCCCGTTTTGACATACAGTAGTAGCCTAGAATACATCATTTTATAATCCTGGTCATCTCCATCATTGTCTATATCCCCCCTAGGCCCTTGAGGGTGGTTTTTGGGGGTAAAGGACCGCTTTTATGTTACTATAAATTTCTAGTATACAACAGAATCTAAATAGAGCCGCCATTCTTTCATTAAAAAAAAATCATGAAAGTTCCATAGACGCTATTGTAACTTTAGTCAACTCAGGTCGGCCATATTGAATTTTCTTCGGAAAAATTAAAAAACAATCTTTTGATATATACCTGTACCTGATGAGTTTTCAGGTATAGTGAAAATCACAAACGTGAAAATTTCAAAATGCGATATCTCGGCGAAAATCGGTCTCGACGAAAATCCGATATCTCGGTAGTGTTATTTATCAATAGAGTAACACCTTTTAATTCACTTCCATAGACGTTTATATTAGATTCAATTAAAATGAATGTGCAGTGTACTAAAAGTAGTTTTGCCCCTGACCGAAGTAGACGGAACCTGAAATTGTGCTCATTTCTTTTGTAGCCGTGAATGCTTCGAGAAGTACAGTATGTTATTGTTTGTTTGTGAGTATCTGATATATCTATATTAAAAATAGAGATATATCTTACCTTGTAAATATTGAATATTTATAAATTGAAACACATCTGAATTATTACGTACACAAACAAGGTGCGTACATTTGTTTTTGCTTAAATTTAAAATCTAGGAACATTTTATTTGGACAATGATTTTTTTTTGTGTGACACTATATTTCCACTCTTCTACCTATGTGGATGTGATTAACAAACAGATAAGTTTTCATTCGAACGTAAAATATCTGGTTTTTATATGTTTTTAGGTTAGCATATTTACCACCACTTCACTACGTGCATGCGAAAGTAAAATTTGAGAGTAATGTACTAGTTGGAACTCGTACAAAAAAAAACAGTCCTCTCATTGAAAACCTCGGTGCCGCATACTGCAGCAAATATGTAATTCGAATAGTTAAGTGTGCAGTTAATATCAGGGATAATGCTTCTGCTGCGAATGGGAACGCTATGCCATACCAAACGGCTGTACGCCGCGCCGTACATTGTTGCTGCGAAGCAATCGACACATAACTACCAGCGAGAACGAATAATAAGGATGAATAATTTTGCGATGAGGACACACTGATCCCGGAATAGCTTATATTCCGTTGGAGATAATATACGAAAAGTGATTTTTGTAAGAGCTACAGGTTCAGAGTTAATCTTTTAGAAGAGGATGATGTTAAAAAACTCATCCCTAACATCAACAAATTGGAGATTAAAAACGACAAAGCGAAGTAGCGCCCATTATTTGAGTAGGTATGTAAACATATTTAACGATAATCCTGCTTTTTATTTGTCTATTTGTTAACTTTATAACGATGTACTTAGTGGAGTGGAAAAACTTGATGAACATTGGTGAATTACTTATAGGCGGATTCATTTTTTAATATACATTTTTTTTAAGATGATCTCTGACAGTGTCATCAAGATAATCACATACGTACTTGAACATGTTTGTAGTTCGAGATGGTAAAAATTTTCATCTAATACATCAAGAATTTCCTTACGAAAACCCTTTAAGAATGGATCAACCGTCGTTTAATAAACATTTCAAACGTGGTACTTGGTAGATTCACTGATTCAGAAACAAGATATTGTTAAAATCCCTACTGCCAATATTCAACATTATAATTTGGCTAAATGTTCTGAGTTGACAATATTGAAATTGGTCAATAATTTTGTACCAATATTGCACAGTGTTAGCAGTTAGGTGGAAATAGCTAAAATTAGACAATTCATTGAAACAGATATCCTACAATTTATTGTGCAATATACTGGTTTGTGTAAAACAGTCTTTAAACATTGACGCAACCAACACTTTTGATTATTTATTCTCACACACTTCAAAGCAATTAATAATTTAATCGTTTAAGAAAACGTGGATGTATTGCTTTTTTTATTTCAAAGAGATACATGGTACATATATAAATATTTTAATGGTTATCTATAATAATAATGTATTAATTTGCACATGGTATGTAGTATTTACGCACATGAAAGAGCATTCTGTATTCGAATTTCGTTCTTCATGGCATTCTGCATCTGAATTTGGCACCTTTGCTCTAATTCTATGTACAATTTGACATAACCAATCACGCATCTTTAGATGCCAAATACATTATACAGAATACCATAATGCGAAGAATACCATAATGCGTAACGAGACAAGTGTCGCCACCCATCCAAGTGGCGATCGCGTTCCTCGTTGCTTAGCTCTGAGCAGCGGCCGTGTACTTTTTGCCCATACATAAGTACGCCACTGACCGTGCCTGATAACAACCACTAGGACTCCTTGTTCGTCTGCTACGTGCAGGTTCGAGAACAGCTAGATAGGATATATCCATATATCGGGCGACGATTCGGTTGTCGAAATTTAGTAATTTACGTTAGCTCAATTTGAGCGGACCGACATCTAGAATGCCGAGTTTAAAATAATTTGTATCGTGAATGACTAACTAATAAATGTATGTACATATTTTGTTGTGTGTACTTGTTCGTGTACTGTATTTACATATTATTTGATTTTGTGTGGATTTTTGCAATAATTCACAGTCGTTACCATTTGTGAATAGACTGAAACAGTTGATTAAAAATTACGACTATTTTACAACATAGACGGATCACATATTTTATGTATTCCTTGCAATCGTCGATATATAGGTATTTTGTAGACGCCGAGATAGTGAAAGACATTTATATTTGAATATCCATCAACAAAAGATTACTGGCACTGTTAGAAAAGTGAAATTTTTAATTTTCAAGTAGCCATACATATAGTAGCCGTCATATAGAACATCAAGTAGCCGTAAAACATATTTACAGAACACATATCAACGTCTCATGGGAAGTATCGAAGAAGACATACGCAATAAATTTCTGTGGGTGACAGTGGACGAAACGACAAATTTTTGCGATAATATGGTGGTTGATATTCTGATACGAATTTTAGGTATTTCAGATATTTTGCCCCCCGATATTGAAAGCAGTACGGGTTTTGCAATCAACGGTTAACAGTATAGAAATACTAATAACATGTGCACTGTCCACTGTAGATGTAAGAAATAATAATGTACTGATTAGTGACAATAAACAACTGTTAGTGATACAAACGACTGAGCGAAATTCGTTCGTGTAAATAGGTAACCGGGTGTCTCAGTTGTATTGTTCCAATGGCATATCTCCGTTAGTTAATAGCACATAAATTTGAAATTTGGAGCATCTAATTTACACCTAAAGTTCTTTACATAGAGCCTAATATTAATATTCTACCACTTCCGGTTTAACCGGAAACGACCCTAACTTTCTTATTTCAAATAACACCTTGTATATTTTTCTCAAAATCTGAATTCTATGCAAAATTCCCTTTCCAATGATGTATCACACTTTGTATCTTGGATTTAAGAAAGGAAGCAAAACCTAATTTTAAAGATTTTAAAATTGATTTTGTCGAAATTTATGAAAATAATGTGCTTTGCTTTGGATTTAAATTATAAAGTTGCTGAGATACACTTTCAAGATATGCATGTTTTAGATTTCTGTCAAAAAAAAATAGTTACTTGCATAAGGGTGATTTACAAAATTCAAATTTTGAGAAAAATATCAGGTGTCATTTGAAATAAGAAAGTTAGGGTCGTTTCCGGTTAAACCGGAAGTGGCAGAATATTAATATTAGGCTCTATGTAAAGAACTTTAGGTGTAAATTAGATGCCCCAAATTTCAAATTTATATCTTATTAACTAACGGAGATATGCCATTGGAACTATACAACTGAGACACCCGGTATAAGTCCTCTGTCCATGTGAACTATTTTGAATTTGAACCTTTATCTTCAGTAGATGTGGAACGATCATTTTCTTCTACAACCACATGTACATGCCAAATCGTTCACATAGGTACTATCTTTCCATTCTAAATTGAAAATAGGTAGAAAAAAGCAAGGTTGTCAGATTTATTTTCTAAAATTGCTAAGATCACTATACAAGTATACTTCATATATCAGTAAACTGTTAGTTCGTGACGTTCTTAGAAAGCTAGTTTGGAAATATTTAAAAAAAAATACATATATATAAATTTATTAGTTAGCATTAAAATAAAGCTTTAAAAATGCTGGAAAAATAGTTATAAATTAAAACAACTTTATGTATATTACTATACTCAAGAAAATTTTAAAGAGCCGGTAACGCGCTGGCCGGCCAACCAGCCGGCCGCTGGTGGCGCAACGTAAACCACTGTCGGTAAACCACTTTGCATTTAATACATTGCTAATATTTGTTCGGTCCACTGTGCCATAAAATTTTAACGACGTCGTTAAAATGATTTACGATTTTATGAATTAGGAACTTAAACTACTTGTCTAAGACGCCAGTGACGTGTATTTCAGCTAGGTTTATTAACACAGACAATTTTTTGAGATTGTCTGGCTAAATGAGCATTATTTACAGCAAATTATATTACAAATATTAAGAGTTTTATATGCTGGCTAATTTTAATCTCCTATATTGATTGAAATGAAAAAAATATTTCACAAGTTTCGAATTTATAAAAGATATATGCACGCCCATGGAATCATAAAGTTGCAATGCTTTTTTTGTTCCCCAGGCGTATTTATCATTTTCAATTAAAATTAGAACCACTATATGTATTTTGGTCTCTCATATGTCCTTCCATCAATGACATGACGGGTTACGAGTCCGACCCTGCGTTGGGGCGCACTTTCCGGACCCTAATTATCATAATTAACGATGTTCCTCTTTACTTTCCATGTATCTGCCGCACCTAAACAGTTCACAGGTATACAGTCTGTATGAGCTCCTAGTTAATATGGAAAATAATGTCACCGCTGCGAGTTGAAACACCGCCTCATACCAACAGTTCTCGCGGTACGTTGTTAGCAGCATTCGACATTGTAAATGCCAGCGAGAATGAACAATAAGGATGAATTACGCGTCGCGAGCGTGCCGATCCCGGTTACGGATAAGGCGGCCCCGCATTGTGCCCTAAGTCGTTTTGAAGTTGTAATTGTAATGTATACGGCAGTTCTGCTCCTGAACTCATTAGGGTTAAGATCACTTAACCCAAATACAAATGTATGTAGCCTGCTGTTGTCACCGAGGTTAGAAAAATATTTCCTAGGCAACGTTTTAGTGAAGGTTTCACTATAAGTACGTTCGGAATTATTCTAATTTACTACTGGCCAACTTTCGCGATTAAATTTAATAAATGCAATTGACAGTAATTGCCATAGTCATCATTTTTATTCACTTCCGGTTTGAGCAGAAATAGCTCTAACTTCCGAATCTTTAATGGCATAAAAATAATATTCTTTTAACTCGATTTGACTTAAAATGCCATTTTGAGCACATTGATATGTAATTTTTCATTTATTTTTTGATTTACATATTTTGGTCTAGAGTGTTTATAGTTTGCTAAAGCTTTACCTACAGTTTGAGTCAAGTAGATGCAGAAAAAATAATTTATTTTGTATTTGATGGCAGTTTTCATTTTTAAGCGTTTTAATATTGTGAAGATAAGTTTTCTCATTTTTTTTATCAAGACTAACTCATCAGATTTTTCAAACAGTGCTTTTGCACCGTGGCGCCAAGCCTCCAATGCCAATGTTTTCACATAAGGATTTACAAGGTATAGCGGGCTTATTAATATTTATCTGTTTTTGTTCTGTGTTTTGGAAATTTTCGTTGGAAAGTGTCGTTCTTGCCAGGTTTTGTTCGTTTTTTGAGTGTTTTGAGTGGTATTGGAGGGTAATAATTAAAGAACGTGTTCAATATTAGTTACGTAAGTCATTATTTGAACGTGTTATTTAATTAACAATACAAAATTATAATGGAGGTAACTGGCGATTGTAGCAGTTTGTCATAATAATAATAATACGACTTGTAATGACATTCAAATAAATATTAACCTGCAATGATATTGTTGAGTATTTTATAAAGTACAAAGTTAGTTGTCTGTCTTATCGGAATAAATTATTTGTTAAAGATTTAAGAGTACCACTGCCAGATCTAAGTAACACTTTAATTAATCAGGGTAAGCCGGCTCGTAGTTTTGTTAATACGTGGTATGATAAATGCAAATGGCTTAGTGGTTGTTTATCTTTAAATAAATTATTGTGTTGGCCATGTGTATTATTTTCAAATCATGGAGAAGGTGCTTGAACAAAGTCTGGATTTGATAATCTTAAAAATTTAGCTCGTTCAATTGACACATTCATAAAATCACGAACATATTAATTGTGTTTGTAAATTGAATTTGATATTCGGTTAATCCGAATTCGAATTAATCTTGCTAACCGTCTTGACCATACAGTCCAGTAGGCAGGGAACTAAAATAAAAAAATGTTCTTGGAAGATACAGGTCTAGTTTTGACGGTCTCCTAGTCCTGACATAAATCCGTATTTTATTTCACTGCATCTTTTAATTGTAAAATAATTTGATGGAAATTCCAAACCTTCCCGATGCTTTTGCTGAATCAATGAAATATAATATTTTAGGTACATTATGTTAGACAAATGTACTTAATATATTTTATTGACCAAGTAGAGAAACTAGAGAACAATGTTTACAAAAATTTAGGAAACAAAAATTTTTATAAAATTTGTTTGCCTCCTCCCAAAAAAAAAGTCCCGAGCCGCCACTGTTACCAACAGTTTAAGATGACTCAGACATGGTATAATATATATGACACAGTTTTATATCTATTACACCAAAATATTAAAGGCAGAGTCGAACGATGAATAGATATTGTTTATATAAGGAATAATTTATGAGAAAGTACATACTTTCAGTTAAAATTAGTAAAACATAAGAACGTAAGTTTAACCAAAGAGTACGTAACCAGTGTAACGTTACGATCCTCAAAACTGATTACTTTTACCGAGATAATATTCGGGCGTATATGGACTAATGAATTAGTTCGCTTAGTTAATGTCGCTCAGTCGCTATTTGACCGGCTGCGGAGCGCGCTAATGTATGACGTTTTGTATGTTTTAGGTGATTTCGTCGGTGAAGTGATGTACTTACTTGTAGTTTTTTATGCTAATTAATAAAATGCAGCAGATGATGCGGACTGCCGCATCATCTGCTTATAGGTTCTTGAGAGTATATCGGATTTGAAAGTGGACGGGATCACGATATGTTATATAGCGTGCGAAAAACATTTAAGAGGGTGACATAAAGATAATTGTTGTTATAATCAAGAAATAGAACATGAAAAACAGCGCAATAACAGCTTTGTATTTCAAAATCGCAATTTTTATTTAATTTATGCGTGATGCTATATTCAACAGTAAAAAACAAATACGTCTACTACTCGTACCTACATGTTTTTAGTGTTGCCAGGTGTTTTTTAAATATATCTTTCCGTACTTCTCACTGTAATGTACTATATATTAAGTGCGACCCTGACTTTTATGGTTTAATGTTATCTCTAGTACATACTTAAAAATTCTAGTGAAAAATGTAATCAAACATCAATAGCTGGAAATATTAAATAACATAAAATAGGCCTCGATTTCAATGTACTGATATTCGGTAGCTTTTATAACAAAAACATTGCTGGCTTTTAAACAGTGTAAATAAACCTATCAATTTTAATACATAAATGTAAATATGCATTGAATTAAAATATGCAGTTTTAGCAGAACTGAGCAAATTGGCATGTATTTAATGTATGAACTTCACGATAATAAAATACCGTGACTCATTGGAACTACTATTGTATTTGACACCACCATGTTAATAACAATAACTTATATGATTCATTTAAACTTCTTTTTTTTTGTTCCATAAAATCGTCAGGAGAAACGAGCTGGGCCGCTCTTAACAAACAAACTTTTTTAATTCTCCATTTTTACGGCGCCCACCTCCAATTGCACGTCATAAAGGCGGCCCGTAAATCGTGCGCCGGTGCACTTCCTGACGCGTGCTCCTCGATCTGAGACACATCGAGTATTCCGAACCCCTCTACGAGCGAACGGTGTGAGGTGGTAATGAGATTAATGAGTATTCCAGGCCATTCCGCATGGAAATAATCCCGTGAAGCCCGTACTAAACCGTCTTTTAGTTCCGGTTTTAATGCAATGGGGCTTAGACCCTACAGGGTGAGACCCAGTCGATCTCCCTCGACGTCTTGAACACAACAATGCTTAGAAGCTTCAGAAGCAATGCTTACAAGGTGCTGAAGAAGGTTACCATAGATAAAAAAGAATCTATAATAGTAATAACCAGGCTTTGGCCTTTTAGTGGTTTTAACTTTGAATGGCTGTCAAGTAAATATGAATATCTGTTCATCGGATGTAAACCTTATTTCTTATTAATGACAATTTTTTAGTATACTTGGTTAGAATAACTTGTTTATGATCAAAAACCTTAATATTTGAATATAGTGCAATTTCCGTTTAAATAATAATTAACTGACAAAAAATGGCACACTGTACTTCGCCGAAAATATTTGGCCTCACAATCACAACAGTGCAAATATCCCATGAACATAAACTATTCAGTCCCAGGACCAACTGCGCATGCGCCTTTTGAAAATCATGAATAAAGTAATCCATTCATAAAAGCCGTTCAAGGTTAAAACAACTAAAAGGCCGAAGCCTGGTAATAACATAACATAACAAGACCTAAGAAGGATGGTGCAGAAAGCAACATCTCCCTGTAAACTCCAGGAAAACAGATATGGTTCTATTCATGAAGAAAAGGAAAACAGAACTGCTAAAGGCACCTGTTCTTCTAGACACAATTCTAGTTGTCACAACAGAAACAGACACAAGTCAAGTTTTGCATTTGAAGTGAAATCTCTTGGTGTAACCTTTGCCGCCAAAATAACATGGAACCTGGATTTGGATAGAAGAATTAAGAAGGCTTACATCTCTTATGAGTAGTGCCTCAGAATTATAGGGACTGAAGATAACTTACATATGTAGCTATTACTTGGCCAATAAACAACGGCAAAATTAAAGTTTATCCAAGTACAAAGAACTGCTAGCCTAAGCATAACTGGCGTAATGCGGATATCAACTAGAGCGATGGAGGGAATACTATGTCTACCGCCACTAGACTTGTATCTAGCTAAGACAGAAATAACAACGATGGTACTCATAGCTGTTGGTATACAGACAAACGTGGGCAGTGCTATGACCAGGGTGGTTTGTGGAATGACTCCATCAGTAGATTGCGGTTACCAAATACATTTGTTAAATTATACTCACCCATAGTTTCTAAAACTCCTTCTACCATCTTCACCGCAGCAAACAACTTTAAAGTTTGGTACATCTTTAAGTATACTTAAACCTAGCATGGGTCCATCACAAGTTCTTAAGATTTTTACCTGACATGGATTAAGAGTGTGTTGAAATTTCTTTTTTGGTTCGTGAAGTCAAAACGGATTCACTCAATTTTTCTTCGATATCATTGAACAATACATAGATGTGCGGTGTCTTTGGAAAGTACGAATAAAATCAAAATATTACTTTAACAGGAATAAAAAATGGTATGTATGATGTGTGAAAAAGATAAAAAGAGGTACAACAAACACTATATTAAAAAAAGTCCCAAGCGAAGTTAATATAACATGTTGGTCTACGGTCAAGGTGGAAAACTAAGAAAGTCACACTAAACGTATGGATCAAATCCTTTTATTGAGGCCAATTGTGCAGTGTTTTTCTATACAGACCTGCGGTTAATTAAGTCGTTAAGCCGGTCGCTATTCTAAGGTATACGGTGTGTATACCTTAGAACTGTACGTTGACATGTAATAGATATACGTAGCTATACTTTATTACGGCAAGTACGTTTTATACGCGACAAGTTTGAACAGAAGTGTATCTGGTGACACTTTCCCCACCCTGAGGTGGCTGGACAAGCCAGTGGGTCGATCAGTTTGACTGTAGCAGTCGTTTGAATTAGTCTACGCACCAGTGACCCGTCAAAAAAATGTTAAGTGTTCAGATGGAAGAATGGGTTAATCTCAAGTTTCTTGTCAAACTAGGGAAAACTTTTACAGACGCTTATGCAATGTTAAAGTAAGTGTACGGGAATGAATCTTTATCCCGCACACAAGTTTATGAATGGTTTAAACGGTTTGAAGAGGGACGTGAAACGACCGAAGATGATCCGCGCTCCGGACGGCCCTCGACGTCAAAAACGGACGAAAACATTGACAAAATTGGTAATTTAGTCAGATTTAGATCGTCGTCTAAGCATACGAGGGCTTGCTGAAATAACAGGAATCGACAAATAATGTGTTCGCCAGATTTTGCATGAATCGTTCAACAAGCGCAAAGTTTGCACAAAAATGGCTTTTTGACATTCGAGGCATTGTTTACGATAACTGGGTCCCTGAGGATCAGATGGTCAATCAACATTATTACATCGAGCATCGACGTTCTGACAGTCCTTCGTGAGCGTGTGAGAAGACGAAGACCCGATTTGTGGAAGACCAAATCATGGAAGATTCACCAAGACAATGCACCAGCCCATTCTGCTTTGTCTGTGAAGGTGTGTTTTGCAAAATACGGCATTACTGTGTTGGAACATCCATCGTATTCGCTCGACCTTACCCCTGTGACTTTTTTTATTTCCCAATTTCAAATCGGCGCAAAAGGGGTACAAGATTCGAAAGTATGGAAGCGGTTAAAGCAAATGCGACGGAGGTTCTGAACCAGCTGACAGAAGCGGACTTCCAGCACTGCTTTCAACAATGGAAAAGTCGTATGGAGCGATGTCGAGATCGCTAAGAGGAGTACATTGAAGGCGAAAAAGTTGCTACTATAATTGAGGAGCCTGCTGCAACAACGATGCAGCTCCATTTTCAACGCGTAACGAGGTTAGCTGCTTATAATTTACCTAAAAATATTAGGCGTTATTTAACGCAAATTCCACACATCTCAGCGCATGGGGTATGCATACTGACATATGCTGAGCTGCGTCGAACTTGCGTTAAATAAAGTCTAATATTTTTATCGAAATTATAAGCAGCTAACCTCGTCACGCGTTGAAAATGGAGCTCCATCGTTTTTGCAGCAAGCTCGTCAATTGGTAACGAATAAAAAGTGTTACGACATCAGTCCGGTTATTTAATAGAAACACCACTAACTATCTATAGCTAATAGATAATTTTAGTAAGCTTAATAATTACTACACCTCGGCAGAAGGCCCAAAAACACCTCGAGAGCCTTCTTGCCATTGTAATGGGCGTTTGCGTGATGCCTTCATTAAACTACCATAATAGGTCTGAATAATTAACGGAATGGCAGACCCGGAGTCCGAGACAACCCTGAGAGGGATAATAATTTCCTAAAGCCGCACTAGCCAGTGACTTCATCAGTCACTTTAAAGGACAGGGGTTGATCTATGTTAATTCACGGCGTCATAAATGCCCTCACACGGGAAGTGTCGAGGTCCGTTATCGGCCCCACGGATCGCGGAGTTTAAACGAGTTTCCGGAAAAATACGCGACAACCAGCGGCCTCGACCAAATAAAGTTGGCTGGATTATGGCGGCAGGTAATTTAACTTTCACAATGGGATATTATAAATAACGTTTTCTTGGGAGCGCAGGTAATATACTGAGTGGCATGGCTGTTGCAACCCAAAGGACTGTTTGATCAAATACGAACGCTGATTTTAAACAAAGGTATTTGGTTACTGAAAAATGGCGAGTACATCATAAAACTTGAAGAAAAAAAGACACAGTTTAGTCATAAAGGAGTAATTTGGATTAGCAATGCAAGTTAGGTCACCATTAGATACCATTAAGTTCAAAGTTCATTGGAGTGAATAAGTTTGTAGAATGATAATACTGGCCCTCAAAACGAGAAGAGAAAAAGTCTTGTGCTGAGTCCCACACCCTTTTACTTTACTGTTTTGGGTCGCTGAAATCGAATTCGCTTTGGCCCCATAACGTTAGGGTTTGGCCCTAAACTCAAAACAGCCCTAAAATCCAATAATCCAGACAAGCTATAAGATGGACGATGAATATGAGAGACTCAGACCTATCAGACCTCATAGTTTTTAAGTCGCTGAAACCGAATTCTGGTTATCGTAATGATCCCAGTAACTGTGTTGACGCTAGGCATGAGATTCCCATATCGATATGTTGCTAGGAATCCTTTTCCATTTATTTTTATTATGATTTATTGATTTTACCAACGGCTAAGGATGGTAAATTGATAATGTAATATATGTAAAACAAAACGTGCATACTACATTATGTAGTTAGTGGCAGCTGGTGGAATTTTAAACTTCGGTTTAAACATCATAATTTAGAGGTTTATTACTAATGGAAGATTATAATACACTTAAGATTATAATATAGCAAATAACGCACACCCCCAAAAAATCGAGCTGCAAATTGTGTACGAAATATTTGTTCTAAATCATCACACAAATACAAAGTATTTTTATTCTTCTGCCTTTTTCGAAATTTCGAGAGTTCTTGAAGTTATAAAATTTGAATTTCTATTTCAAACCAGCATTTCGTTTCTGAGATTTTGTGATAACTGTAACTTTAAGAAGTGTAATTTTGAAGAAACTTCATTATAACATTGAAGAAAGATCATTATAAAAAAATCTAGTAACAAACCCTTAAAATCTGGTGTGGGTTCCATGCACCATTACGAAAATAGGATAATTTTAATTTCCACCAGTCGCCTCTGCGTACAGTACCATAAAATTTGGTAGTCAATGTCCGCCATTTTGAAAATATTAGTCAGTTGAGGTCGGCAAAAAAATCCTATCATCATCTCCAACTATTGCCTCCACCTCCCTCCACAATCCGGAGTAGGTTAGAGTACTTTTTGGACTAAAAAATATATATAAAAAAATCCCCAACTTTTCAGTACTTTTTTCCATAAAGTCAGCCATATTTTTTTCTAGAGCATTTAATCACAGTTCTGACCTCGGAAATCGAAAGATCACATCCGAAAACATTAGGATAAGTGGTTTTTATTGAGTGAATTCATTAATTTCCCTTCGAGATTGACGCTCCAAAAAGGACGAAAAACTGTGTCCGTTTGGGCGTTAATGGGTTAATTTAATATCTGAATCCACAGCGTTAATCAGGACTCCTCAAAACCCCCATATGTCAAATTTGATGATAAAATGTATAAGGTGTTTTTTTTTCTATACGATCTCAAAGTTGTTCAAAATAACCGGTTTGAACTAAATGAGTCAAGTGTGCCATGGAATTGTCAATACAATTGAATGTTATCTAGAATCAGTTAAACATATTTTTGACCTGACTCTGAACCTGATTCTAGATAACATTCAACCGTCTTGACATAATTCCATGGCACACTTCACTTATCTAGCAGCTCTCAAACTCAATATTTTACTAAACTTTGAGATCGTGTAGAAATAAATACCTTGCATATTTTTTGTTCAAATTTCACACATGGGGGTTTAGAGTTCTGATTAATACTATGGATTTAGATCTTAAATGGAAAAATCGCTAAATGGTTATGTAGAATTTCGGGAGTATACAAAAATCGTAGCAGGCCATAAGGTAATAAATAAGAGGTACTGAAGTAAGAACAAGATGAAGATAAGTAAGAGTACTGAAGGCAATAAATAATAAGCTTGTGATAGTCCCCGAGTCCTACTCTGTATAGATGCACTATCTCTCTCTCTGTGCGTGCGTGCGTGCGAGTGTACGTGTGCGTGTGTGCGTGTGCGTGCGTGTGTGTGTTTATTAGTCGCTGGGCAAATAACTAGATATTTTTGTGGGTGTATCCTTTATTTTATGTTCTCATATTTTATCCGTTCGTTTTAAACTAGAAGCATCTGATATTAAAATTGACAAATGCGTGTAGGTTATTAAAAAATAAAATGATATCGCTGCATAAAAATGTATCAAAAATCGTTCCAATGATTCATGTCCGTGCAGGGCGTAATGGATAACGTTTTAGAACCGGTTTACCAGATATCGCGCCCTCGCTCGGAGAATATTAATTTCCTCGCCATCAAAGAATAATTTAATGGGATCTCTTGAAAAGGAAAATTTAATAAGCTTTTCGGTGAGCGGACGTCGCGTCGCGTCGTCGCCGTGGTCGCTTTATGTTCCGCGTCTTTTTTTGCGATTACGCTCTGGACTTTAAAGGAATATTACGTTATCTGGTGATGGACGGTTTAATGGAATATCGTCCGAGAGAAACGTTGCCGAGACGTAGGTCTAATGAAACAGAAGAAACAGAATTTTTTTTATGCAATGCTGTTGGTCGTTTGTTTCGTATTTATTTTTTGTTTCTTTTTTACGTTTTAATTTTTAAAGCCCATGAAACGGTGGTAAAATGAAAAGCAGAAAAACGTATTTCAATTTAAGTTCTTTCTTGATATTATATACGAATGTGAATAAAATTCGTTTACTGTAAATATTTCCTTAAGCAACTCATAGAGGTAAATATTAAAAGAAAAAAATGAAGGAATGAACAATCCTACAGTTTCGTGTAACATACTCGTATGACACTGACTTATTCAAACAATTTTAGCACCTTTTAAACCATTTGTTAAAGATATAATTACAGTATTTGTATAATTACAGTACTTGATATAATTATAATATTTGTCACTAGGTATATGTTGACTCTATTCGAGCTTGTTAAAATATCAAAAAAATCTTCCTGTCTAGATTTGCGAGCGCTTTGTTTAATAGAAATAAATAATTTTTAGTTGAAGTTACTTCCAGCTAATAAGTAAATAGGAAACACGTTTCGATTGTTTGTCGAAAGTTTCGTTTGTTTGTCGAACAAATTTGACATTTTTCCAACAAAATTGCTCAACATGTGTCTAATTGTTGCAATTTCAATAAGTCCTACCGAGAAAACTTGATTTTTTCCAAATGTTACATAAGTGTGCCTCTGAAATGTTACATATCTGAACGCTCCAGTAGAACATGTGTTTTTTGCCATTTTTTAGTAGATAATAACTGTCCAAAAAAATTAAACACTGGGAAAAAAACAATTTATTTCGGTAGATTTATCACATCATTATTTATTACAAAATATCGATTAAAACACGTATTTTTTTAGAAAAAAAAATCCTCCAAATGCTGTTATGTTTGATACAAAGTTGACATGTCGTCCAGGATTGACGTTTATTAATTTTTTTCAGTACTAAATTGGTGTCAGAATAATAGTGAACTAAAATGTCATCAAAAATTTAATACATTTCACGAAACGAATTACCCGTAGTTTAAAGTTTTACTTCGAACTTTACACGCATTGAATAATTTTACGTGGCCATGGAGACAGGCTGAGAAACCAGTTGAATTTTAGTTTACTATTATTCTGGCATCAATTCGGTAAAGAAAAAATTAATTTCTATAAATTTGTATCCTAAATGCTAGATTGTATGTAAAACTTTGTTTATCAAACGTAACCGCATTTAGAAGCGTTATTCTATTTTTTTAAAGACGTGTTATTTGATATTTTGTAATAAACATTTATGAAAGACACTGCAGTGGCTGTTTTCATGTCTAAAATATATCATCAACCATAATCCGAATAGATGTATGTCGTGATATAACAGTTATATTATTCAGGTTGTTCTTCAGTCTGAAAAAGTCCCGCTCTGACTGCTCTCCCCAACAGCTAGATGCATGGAGACGGGGGGAGACCGAGCAAGGCTTCCAGCACTGCCTTGGGTATCCTTTTCATGCTATCTGCAATATTTAGACAAGCAAAACTTTGTATCCTGCCTAGTTTCGATATGGCAGTCTGTTGTTTAGTCGCTATCCACTATATCAAAGACTCATATATGTTATTATCGGTTTTACAAACTACACTGTTTATTCAATGCATCATAACTGGGCTAAACCCCCATTTTTGCCATAAGTTCGCCTGGCCATCAATAAGGCGGTCCCCAATTTTGTCGCTACTTTTTCCAATTGCTGTGTCCATATTAGTCCCGAGTCTATTAGTAGTATTACCCCAAGATATTCAACATTCATCGCAGCTGATGCTTCTGTGCCTCGATTCATAGAAGATTTATAGAACCTAATCCCTCTAGCTTTTTTTCTTTTTGTAAAAGGGACTATTTTGGATTTCGTTGTCTAATGTCGTTGTAATAATATTGTATTTTGGATTAAGTTGTACTAATCATGAAACCGACCTCGTCCGTCTAATTGGTTACTACGTCTAGATCCTGTTATAAGGGCTGTAACATTAAATTTGCCTTGTGATAGGATTACCAAGTCATTTGCATATCCAAAGACAATATGCTGCTTTCTCTAAGCTAGATTAAGGTTTAAAGTTCCACGCTAGAGGTGATAAAATTCCTCCCTGCGGGCATCCCCTTGCTACTCGGGCTAATATATTTTTGCCGTCAGGGTCGAATGTACGTACCACTCGGTTTCATGCAGAATATCCATCTGCAGCAGGCTTCAGCGACCCCCTTTTGCGAAACGATTGATTAGTGATCATGAGAAGTGTTACCAAATGCACCCTCTAGGTATGTCTATTTATAGTTTTGTTGCTGTTCTAAGCATAGAACTGTAGTATACACTGTGATTCAGAATTATGGTGCAAAAAAGTAATCACAGATAGAGGTCTTAAAATAAAGAGACACGTGTATTTTCGTTTTGGTCAATTTCGATTTTTAAGGTCCGTACGAGCCCATAAATGGGACTTTGGGAAAACAGTTTTTTTGATATATCTCGATAAGTACTTGATCGATTTCAATGAAATTTGGAGGGTAGTCTCAAAATAACCTTTCTAATAGAACCCTTAAAATATTTTTAGACCTGCCGCAAGAGGCCGCTACATAGAGTCACTACATCGCA
The DNA here is from genome assembly GCA_029963805.1 of Aromia moschata. Taxonomy (NCBI): domain Eukaryota; kingdom Metazoa; phylum Arthropoda; class Insecta; order Coleoptera; family Cerambycidae; genus Aromia; species Aromia moschata. The sequence goes on from JAPWTK010000004.1 coordinate 2,423,526, forward strand.
GTTTTTCGCTTGTATTTTTTTTTATTCAATTATCTTTTATGTTTTTCTTTTTGTTATTCTGACGCAGAATTCATTTTTACACGAAATCGAAATTGACCAAAACGAAAATACACGTGTCTCTTTATTTTAAGACCTCTATCTGTGATTACTTTTTTGCACCAGAATTCTGAATCACCCTGTATACGTCATTTAATGTATTAATCGTGTATATAAAGAAAAAGTCTGTGTTGCGATTTTATGAAATTTAAGTTAAATAATACTAATAATGTTCGCAGTGAATATTTCGGTTTATCCACAAATGAACTGATATTTCCGCAATAACAAGCACTCGTACATTTACGTTGTCCGAACTTCTAAACATTAAATAATGAAAAATAAATGAAAACATATTCGACACAACAACTGCAATAATTTCCCACGGAATGGAATAAAAGTTATTTTATAGAGCTAATGGCAGTAATTGGCCTAATCCGTTTTTAATCCTACTATTCGAATAAGGGCTGAATTTATATTATTCGGAGGCCGTTATACAGATTTTCGTGCCGTTTCTCTCTCTTTCTCACTCCCTCTGTCTCTGTGGCGAATGAAAATCCCACTTTTAGCTGCGACACTGGAAAACTCCAAAGCACCGGCTTGATAATCCTCACGATGAATATAATTTGATTAAACTACATTCCCGTTCAATATTTTCAGTTATGTATCTACTTAGTCACGTTTTCATTATTAACTCCAAGTAAAAGCGAAAAAAAACTGTTTATACTCTACTATTATAGACAAAAGAGCTGTAGTTATACAGTTAACCTTGTTAGATACCTTTTATTTATAAATGAGTGAATGAATGGAATGAATGAAATGACTGGAATGATTGGTGAAATTTAGAGCAGTTATGTTATCTCACGAGTTAGGTACAATTGTTTTTTTTTTTTGTTAGATAATGAGGTATATTCGAATAAGGGCCGAATTTATATTATTCGTTATACATACACTAATGGAAAAAATTAAAGGGTCAAACATAGTTTCCGAATTTTTAATGATTTTTCAGATGCGATAAGACCATTTTTCACTGAGATACACTCAGTGAAAAATGGTCTTATCGAGGTCTAAAAAAAGCATTTTTAAGCTTCACGTTTCTAGATTTGAGATATTTCGGCAAACAAAATTTTAGAGCTACATGAACTTAGAGGCTCATATTACTGATAGAAAAAATAACTAAAACCATTTATTCCCATGTTTTCGAGGTCGCTCTTTCGAATGGAATCGTTAAAATGTGCAAAAAATTGATGTAACCTTCAATTTTTAACATAAACTATTAAAAAAACGCGATTTTTTCAAAATTCTTTTTTTATACCACTCAAAAACAAATAGAAACGTGCACACATATTTGAGGTTAAAATAACTAGATATGGCAAAATTCAAAGGGTGATATTTTTTCGTTTTTTTACCAGTTGCGGGATCATTGACGCAAAAGAAGAATTTTTGAAAAATTATTAGTGATTTGGGAATTTTTGAGGTCGCTGATCACGACCCTGATGTCAGAATTTCAAAATTCAAGATGGTGGATCCAATATGACCACCACCCCGAATGAAATTTCAAATTTTTCGATTATTTTGCCTCAAACTTTGTAAACCAGGAGTTTTCGGGGTCGCTAATCACGATTTCGATGTCAGAATTTCAAAATTCAGGATGGCAGATATGACATGGCGACCATTTTGAAGAAAATTTCGAAATCCTGAATTTGAGGCAAAATAATCGAAAAATTAGAAATTTGATTCGGGATGGTGGCCATATTGGATCCGCCATCTTGAATTTTGAAATTCTGACATCAGGGTCGTGATCAGCGATCCCAAAAACCCCTGAAGTACTAATAATTTTTCAAAATTCTTCTTTTGCGTCAATGATCCCGCAACTGGTAAAAAACGAGAAATATGACACTTTGAATTTTGCCATATCTAGTAATTTTAACCTCAAAAATGTGAAAATTAAATTGTTATCATTGCGTTTCCTTCAAGTACACGTCTCGAGTGCACGTTTGTATTTGTTTTTGAGTAGTATAAAGGACGACAACATAGCTGAAATTGCGATTCAAAAAAAAATAATTTTGATATAATCGCGTTTTTAATAGTTTTTTGTTAAAAATTGAAGGTTTTTCGCTGCCAGCCCACCAGGTGCCCTATCTCTTATTATTCGTGCTAGTCTGCTGGCCTGTTTAAAAGGTCAAAAACGTATTATGTATCATCGTGGCGCCATCTCATTTTAAGAAATATTTAAAGAGGAAGAAGAACTTTTTTACGAAATATTTAAGGAGGAAGAAGAAAGAATTTTTAAAGAAGAACTTTAAACGCGTTTTTCTCGAAACGACATTTTCCAAATCGGTGGCCAGGATTACAGACAAATTTCTCAGCGGGTTTTAATTAAATTTTTTTAGAATTGTTGGCGATAAAATTGGCTCGTGATTGAACGTAGGATTTTAATTTCAGATCAAAATTAATATTTTTTTTTTTTAGGGTTAAAAGGGTCTAATTTTAGGCCAAAAAACAGCTCTTTTCTTCAAACTTTTTGCCATTTTGCGTAGAATCATCGTAAATAAATTTCCAACGTTCAATCACCAGCCGATTCGATGTAGAATAAAGCGCCACTTTGCTTGTTTGTTTCTGATTGCCGGTTGCCGAAGAATCGTGGCCACTGCACAACCCTACCGCGAAAACGTGCTCCCGACGACAGGCCATAACTCCGCCATTTTTTACTATCTATGTTCATAAAAATGCGCAAGTAAAGTTTAAGAATAAAGTATTTAAACGTACTAATTGTTGTTTTAATCTACTGCATACTTTCAGAGAACAAAAATGTCAAAAATGAGGTCCAGAGTAAGCTCGTGACTGCAGGTAACCCCTTAAGTTTAAGTGATTCCTGATAACATTAAACTGTCTTGACATTATGTCACTATGGCAGCCTTGGCTCGTCTAGCGGCTTCCAAATTTTATATTTTGCTCAACTTTGAACTCTTATCTTCTTGAAAACGAAGTTTTTGATGCCATTTAAAACAATAAAAAAGTTTTATCGATTGTCTTGAAAAATGAGTATTATGTATTGTACATTTGTAAGCCTGCCTACTTCAAATCAAACAGTAGTTGGAGTTTATAGGGATACAATTTTAGGAGTTTGCCTAAAATAATATCAAACCGTGGTATATGGCATTTGCAGTTGTTTTGACATTACATTAACACTACTGATTGCTAGTGGATTAGTACTGGGTATGTTCTGATTTTCCTGAAGAACTTCTGCTTTTTCGGTCTTCCTCATACCTCTCAAACCAATGCTCATACGAAATTTTCGTAAAGCAATGACATAATTTTACATTCATAATATTATTGAAGTTTTGTTTTCCATATACCTGTATGCTATACACTAAAATCACTTAATTGTGACGAGTGGATTTCAATTCATTTTTGCAATTATTTCAGTTTAATAAAACTATATAAAAACTTAATGCACACCCTGACTTTATGACAACCTTGAACGTAACAGCAAATTTAAAGAGAATGAACAGCATTTATTAGTAATACAAACAATATTTTTCTCGGTATATTTAATTTACCTTTTAAATTATTACCTTTTTTATGGAATTAAAATTTAACCTTCAACCTTATAAATTCAGAGGTTATGAAAGAAACTAACCAATGATCTTTAAATTTATTTAAAATGTGGAAAGGCATTGGTCTGTTGTTTGATTGAAAAAAGGTTTCATTTTCGTCCCGGATCCTTCACCATATTTTGAAAATGCACATTAAATGCTTGTAATTTCAATATATATGTATACATCGGGGTAGACCAAAAAAATGGAATTTTTTTCGTGTGTCGTGTGAGAATATATTAATTTATCATGTTATAAACGCCCCTTTAAAAAATGAGCTCAAAAAAATTATTTTAGAGGTCGTTCAAGATTTTTAAAAATTTCCAAAATCGTCGTTATTTTTTAGGTTGAAAAAAAAAAGATGTCGATTCTGAAAATTTGAAATAAGTATTTTAATTTCTAAAGGTCACTCATAATTTTTTTTACTTTTCAAAGTAGTGTACCTAAAATGTTTTCGAGCAATCTCTAAATATAAATATTAACGAACTAATTTTTTTTATCGAATTTGACGTACAAAACGATAGAAATAAAACATGGGACACTTAAAAAAATTTATAAAAATTAAATACATTAAAAAATTATAAATATTTGGTACTTACAATGTGATAGTCAATTTTTGTCGAGATATTTTTAAATGTCTCGTGTTTTATTTCTATTCTTTTGTACGTCAAATTCAATAAAGAAAAATGAGTTCCTTAATATTTATATTTAGAGATCGAAAACATTTTAGGTACACTACTTTGAAAATAAAAAAAATATGAGTGACCTTTAAAAATTAAAATATTTATTTCAAATTTCGACATTTCTTTTGACAAGAATCAACATTTTTTCAACCTTAAAAATAATAACGAGGAAAAAATAAAAAACAAAAATTCAATTTTTGACGTTTCTGGAAATTTTTAAAAATCTTGAGCGACCTCTAAAAATTTTTTGTTGAGCTGATTTTTTAAAGAGGCTTTTATAACATGATAAATCAACATATTTTCGCATGAGACACGAAACACATCCATTTTTTGGGCCACCCTAGTATACACATATATATGAAATAATTTATTTACACTAAAAACATGTATGAAACATTTTTTACACTAAATACATGTTTTCTTCCTTTCCTACACACCCTAAAAACACTTTTGCAGTTGTTCCACTTCTTACCGCAGGTTTTCAATAACTTTTTGCCGACCGACTCCTGACGAGGGTCCCGAGCAACCAGAAGGGAAAAAATTAATAGAGAACCGAGCGCTAATACACCGGAAACAGGAAAAACCCGCCCGGAGACAGGAAAAAAAAACTTGTCGTTTCTTGTCCCCGTCTACGCGGTAGCTCTATTCGCAACACAGATGTGCAATTTGGGACAATGATCTGTTTCGCGTGACAAGCGTCTAAATCCCGAAAGTCTTATGGAGTTTCAGTAAACCGAGACGTGCCGGAGGAAAATTCATCACGCGACGCGTTGTAGCTATCAAGCTATTTGCTTTGGACGCCATCCAGAAGAGTATACATTCGTAGTCGTATTAGAAAATAGATATTGCCCTTCTTTACTATTTGTTTAACCCAAGCGGGTCAATATGCGACAAGATGTTTTAACCGCGGAGTGGATTACTTTATAGAAGACGTCTTTGTTTTTAATCTTTCTGATTTTAAAGCTCCTAATATTGTAGAATTGTAACCTTCGTCGTGGAAATATATTCACGCTTGAACACACTTAACATCAGTGGCGTGCAGTGTCGGTCAAATCAGGGTACCTAAGCGAAAATAATACAACAAAAAAGATCGGCATTTATCCATTTGTTTAGTTGTTTGGAAAAGTCATGTTCAGCTGTTATAAAATTGATTGTTAAACAGTGACAGCCAGTGGAGCATGGAATTCTCGTATTTTCGTAAGAAGGCATAGGACCCACATCATATTTTAGGGGATGATTACTAGACCTAAGTAGAAGGCTATATTAACAAAAAAACTTTAAACGAAATTGACGAAAAAGAAAATTCAACCAGCCGCCACTGCTGTTACACAGGGCACACGAAGCACGAGCACGAAACGACGATGGACGTAGACGGTATCGAGTATGCTACATCCCTTATTGCATAGCGCTATTTCTTGCTAACACGCTCTTCTCTTTACGCGCATGTAATTCAGTACATCGAGTCTTCTTTCGTTGGTGAATTTAGGCACTTTTAACCATGCTTAATCTTACAATTTTCTAAGGTAGGTAACGCCTTTTTCACCTTTATTGTACACACGCCACTTCTAAACACCGAACAGATTTTTTTGTATATAACATGCGCATTTCTCCAATCGCGTTGGCATCATTAAAACTTTTTAATCATCTCGTTTTGCATGACTGACGATAGGATAATGGGTGTTTTATAACAGTAAAATAGTGAATTTTTTCTAAGAATAACTGTCAGAAAAGGATTCAAATGCCAAATTTTGCATCTGATTTACATGAAGACCTTTTACATCTGAAATATCTAAATACCAGTGATATACGTAATTTCAAAATAAATGATTTCTACTTTAAACCAACCTATATTTAAAGTATACTTACGTGTGTAATAATAACATAAAATTGAATTTTACTTTAAATAAATACTTTGTCTGCTTCTTCTTCAGTAAAATAATGATCATTGAGTCTATTCTCCTCAGTCAGCTTTCACAATTTTCACAAAAGTGACTCTTTGAAATTGTTGAGTATGGTACCTCTCATAATTAATAAAATATTAATCACAAATTGATAACTAATAAAACCAGAAAATTTTTAACTAAAAATTCTGTGTTCTTTTCCAGTTTTCATGTTGGCGGCTTTTTTCTACTTTTATTCCTTTGACAGGGGGTAATGTCAGTATTTTCTAATTCCATATTAACCTAACACCGTCTTCTAAATTATGAAGCATTGCACTTTAACTGGCCATGCCAGTCTGTTTGACTTTATAATTAACTTTGAACGACTTTTTAAGTAAAGTCTGCTTTAGCGTAAACAATATCTATTGGTTAAATTGAATCTGGGAAAATTTAACGTCAAACTTTACATTTCTGCTTGATAGCCCTTTTTGTTAATTTAGCAGTTTTATGTCAATTTGTTTAGTGCAGTAGGATCTCGCCTGAACTAATAATGAATAAGGAAAAATGGTCTCGTTCAGCAAATTTTAATAAAAAGTAGAATAATTACACAGGCACACAAAATAAAAAAAATTCAAACCCCGGGTTCAATCTACTTATTCTGTACGTATTTTGCGTCGCTGAATCCGAATCCGAATCACTGTCAAAAGGCAAAAAAACGCCAAAATTGCACCATCATGAAGGCAAACAGAATTATCGCATCGCTAATGCAAAATTCATTTCACGTGTCTTTTTGGTCGTCAAATCCGAATTAAGAGTTATTTCGAACCATAGAAAGCATATTTTTTTTCATGAAAGTGCGATAAAATGCAAAAAAAGTGGTCAAAACGCAAAAGTGTCGCTTTTTGTTGGTAAAACCTGAAAGCCGAAATTTCTTTGACTTCAATTCATTTTTTTAGTTTTTTTTTTTTTTGGTAGACAAATTCGAATTCAGCCATGGAATACACATTATTTTATAAAAAATGCGACAAAAAAATTAAAAAAAAAATAGGTATGCAAAACAGTGAAGAAAAAGGCTAAAATGTGACTTTGTCTGGTTCACAATAACTCTTAAGTCGGATTCGATGACCAAAAAGACCATGTGAAATGAATTTTGAATGATGCAACTTTGACGGTTCAATTTTGTTGTTTTTTTTTTGCATTTTCGGAAAAAATATGAACTCGGGGTTTGAAACTTTTTTTTTATTTTTTTGTGCCTGTGTTATTAAAGAAATAACTATTAAAAAAAAAAAACAAATTTTAAAAACTGTTTTTTATTTTTCCTGAAGAATTGAAACATGGGACTGAAGAACTGATAGTGCCATTTTGTAGAAAATAAAAGTGGAAATGAGGAAGTGCAATTCGTTCAAAAAAATCTTATCAAATAAAATTAGGGATAAATAAAAAACAATTTTAAAAATCTCGGGCATTAGGAATTTCCTTAGTTTTTTAAACGGCATTTGATTGAACACTAAATCACTTTGCCATAATTTAACTTTTATAGTTTCCGAATTCTCATCCCAATGATGAAAAGTCGAATTGGACCGTCCCAATTCTCACCTTTGCTCCGGGGCTCTCGACTTGACATAATTCAGCGTGATCCCTACGGCAGGGTTAATTACGAGGGAGTGAAGTGGGACGCTGGCATCCACACGGCATGTAGCATCATCATCATCGTCGTTCGACAACGAGCGTAACAGCCGTTCTCGGTCCGGCAAGGATCTCCACGGATCGCCGGCCATCAGCCGGGGTTCGCAACGCGTCTCGGCGACTGGATACATTCCCAGATCAATTAGGGGAATCGAGGTGGTGCATTGTGCCGACATGCCGATGCCTGCGGGTGGCGCAGTTCTTCCTGCGAGACGAGCAATGCCTGCACCGAATAGCTCTGAGTAACAGGCCGATCCGGTAATGTGCCAAATTGATGGGCTATGTGATATGAGCTATAACGAGAATTTAGAGTAAATATCGACCGGCTTCGGTCGAGGTTCGCAATTAGCAGATGGCCTCTCTCCAATGGACGGCGGAGTTCAAATTCAATGGAAATAGATATTCCTCCTCATAGTAATGCGGGGCTGATATTTTGTTTAATGTAAGCACGTTTTTGAACTTTATATTCAAAGTTTTTATATTCAAACGCGTTCAAATTTCGTTGATTCAAACATATCCATGTGGGTGATTCTGCCGTAATTGGATCAGATTCGATTTAAAATTTTTAATTTTTGAAATGGAATAAACAATTTTGTTTCTGCTTATTATTGCTTGAAAGTACATCAAAGACAAGTATTTATAATGAGTTCACTACAAAATATTCGTGTCGAAAGTTATACAACATTTATGATTTTTGGGGTGCACTTATTACATACCAGAAAAAACGCGTGTTTGGTTTGGAATTTCTGAGCGAACAGTGCGTTCGGAGTGGACGAGATTATTAATTAAATAGAACTTATGATGTATATCTACTTATTAGTGCCAGAGCTACGTAACCGATGCGAAAAATTATCCCGGTCGTTGTCGTCGTCGTCTAAATGCACTACTGCTGGCTATTAATTTTCTCTTCACACACGAACAACTTCTTGGTTATTCAAGAACATCTTAAAACTATAATAAACTAAATAACGATAAATACTTCTAACATTAGCTTTATTATTATTACCAAAAACCAAAATTCGAGTTTGATAAACATTTTCAGGTGTTAACTGCAATAATTCTTTATTTCCACATAGAACAACCCATTTATCGAACAGCACTTTCTGCTTTGAAGGATTTGGGAAGCGATGTCTGGAATTACTGCTATTCCAACAGGTACGTATAATACACGGAGTTGAAGGCATGATTTCTAGGTACTTTCTGAAAATACATCATAAATATAATAAATCTTACCATATGTAAGCCTTTAGCTATAAAAATGTAGGTAAAATCTCAACTAAGCATCAAGGCATTTTAACAAGTTTCAAATGAAATATTTTTATATACCATTACTGTATCCAGATACAATTAATAATCATACTACACATATGATTGAAAATACATAGTTAAATCGACTTGATCTATATATTTTATGAATTAGATAACTTACCACTCAGTAACAGTAAGAAAAAGTATTCACTAATTTAATGTCTATTAGTCCGCTAATGAAAAAAGTTCAAATTTCAATACAAACTCACTAAATTGAACAAAACTGAGGCACAAATACACACAACAGCGTTTGCGAACCACACAAATAACGTTGAAAGGAAGACGAACGTATTCGAAATTCAAAATAAATATGAATTGAAAGAGCCGCCAACTTACAAACAATTTTGGTAAAACAAACTCATAATAACCATGGCAATGTTGCGGCTGCGCTATGATTTCGATTGAAGCGCCACCTATAGAGCTTGGAGGGAAAGAAATGTTGACCATATTTCCTAATTAGTGCGCATAGCATGGTCGGAACTGACAGGGTCGGAACTGACATTTCGAGCTTTAGAGCGATCGTGCCTTTCGTAGACAAAACGTGCCGAATTTTACGCTTACACAAAGCCTGTCGCCGTCAAATAGTATAAGGAAATGTAGTTTACATACCTATTCAAGTACAACTAGCGGTCGCTCTAGAGCGGGGTCGGAACTGACCAAATTTTTTGTACGCACGTAAAGCGAAAAATGATGCACTTGTCTATTCAAAGGATCAAAACTTTTAGCGGCGTTGACACGTGCATAAGTTTACGTTAGGTCTGTAATTCGCAAAGTTACCGGTAGGTGGCGCTGCGGAACAATATGGCGCGTTTTTCAAAGCGATTTATATACTTACCATGATTTTAGTACAATTTGTGTGACAAAAAGTGTGCGCTAAAAATTCTTATTAGTTAAAAATTTATGTAATTATAATATTGTAATCAGAATTACTACAATTGATGATATATATGAGCGAATTTAGAAAAAAAATTTCTTCTGAGCGGGACTTTTATTTACAAAATTGAGTTTTGGACAGGGGTCGGAACTGACATTTTTACTCTACTTTTTCAATTTTCTTCGTGAAGGAGATTAGATATCGGTTAAAAAGTTGTAATCCGAAAAGAGTTCATATAATTTAATAAGTCTCGACGTTGTTCAAATACTTAATTTTATTTTTATACGGATGCATGAGCTCTGGACACGATTTGAGATACTTACGGCAGAATCACCCATATGTATATTAAATCCATTTTTTTCGCAATCCATAGATTTCCATATATTTTTATTATGTTTTTCATCAAACTATACACAAAAAATAATTAATTCACACAATAAATGGAGGGGTATCGATAACCTATAAATTCGGGGCATTTTTCGAAAAAAAAAGAGTACATATGGTCTTTTCGAAAATACATATTTGGAATTTATGTAACACGCCATTCTCACACGAGGTGTGGCTATTAAATAACCGGACTGCTCTCATAACACTTTTTTTTCGTTACCAATTACAGTAGCGACTTTCTCGCCTTCAATTTATCCCCTTAGCGATCTCTACACCGCTCCATACGACATTTCCATTGTGTAAAGCAGTGCTGGAAGTCTGCTTCTGACAGCTGGTTCAGAACCTCCGTCCTTTTTACTTTAACTGCTTCCACACTTTCGAATCTTGTCATCACAAGTAATCACCGTATCTAACAAGCCTGGATCAGTGTCAGTGTTGTTTAGAATGTCAGCGCAAATGTTCATTTTTGATTTCTTTTGCTCGGGAGTGAAGAGTTTTGGCACTACTTTTGCGCAAACTTTGCCCATGTTGAACGATTCATGCAAAATCTGGCAAACACATTCTTTGTCGATTTCTGTTATTTCAGCAAGCCCTCGGATGCTTAGACGATGATCTTTGCGGATTCATTTACCAATTTTTTCAATATCTTCGTCCGTTTTTTATGTTGAGGGTCGTCCGAGGCGCGGATGTCTTTGGTCTATTCACGTTCCTTTTTAAACCGTTTAAACCATTCAAAAACTTGTGTGCGGCATAAATATTCATTCCCGTGCACTTCTTTTAACATTGCATAAGATTCTGTAAAAGTTTTCTTCAGTTAACAAGAAACTTGAGATTAACCCGTTGATCCATCTGAACACTTAATATTTTTTCGACGCGTCACTGGTGCGTAGACTAATTCAAACACCTGCTACAGTCAAACTGAGCGACCCACTGGTTTGTCAGCTTGAAAATTATTACATCTAAACATTAACTCAATTAGTGTTTTTTTATATAACGGTCTGTGCCATTCGAAAGTTTGATTTTTTTCTTTACCTAGAATGTAGAATGTACAATGTATATGTGTACATGTGTATAAAAATGTAAACAGATTAAAATACTATAAAAATTACTTGATATAAATAAAAAAAAAAATAAAAATATTTACTGGTTCTAATCTATTAATTTGTATTGGGTCTAGAACCAGTGGGAGAACCAGTGAAATATTATAAAATACAACTCGTTAAAAATTTAAGTAATCAAGTCATACATTTACTGAAAAATGATTACATGCAAATAATCACATATCCTTTAAAAACTGTTGATTTAAACTGATGATTTATTCTCAAAATTAAAAGAAAACACAAAAGAAAAGGATAAATCTGATGTAGTATATTCAATTCCCTGTTTAGGTTATGACAAACATTATGTGGGAACTACAAAAAAATAAACTTTACTTAAGGTTAAATCAACACAAAAGAGACTGTTATCCTACCAATTCAGATAAAAAAGAAAAAACAGCGTTATCTCTTCATCATTTTTAACTGGACATAAATTTGATTTTGCAAATGCTAAGGGCCTAGATGTGGAAAAAAAATTCAGAAAAAGGATTATTTTTGAAATGCTCTACATAAACAAACATCAAACAAAGGTTGAATCATAGAACTGATGTCCAACATTTAAGCATTATCTGCAATAATCTGTTAGAAATGTCCTAATTAACAATAAGAATTAAACAATGTTATTTGATGGTATCACAGCTATCATTATATACAGTTCTCTTCAGTAAAACACAACATGCATATGTACATTTTTTCAATTGCTCTATCTCTACAAAAATAAAATTATATCTACAATTTAAACTACAAAGTTGTGAGTGATCAAGACAGATGGCGGTTGTTCTATTCAGTGATAATTATTGAGAAACAAAACCATCCCCATTTAAACAATTATTCGTTTACTGTGATTATACAAACAAAAGAAATAAATATCACAACATTATTAAGATATTAAAACACATGTACCTGCGGGTAGTATTTTAATTTTTACTTCTAGCAACAGTTGTTTTTAATTTTTCTTTAATTTTTTTTTAATTTACAAGTATTTTTAATAGTATTTTAATATGTTTACATTTTCATATCGAATTACACAGACCGTTATATAAAAAAAATTGAGGTAATGTTTAGATGTAATAATTTTACAACTGTAACTGTCTCCATGAATTTTAAAAATGTTCTTATACAATTGTAGCCTTGAGGGAAGTTTGAGTAAATTGGACGAAACGTCGGCAGGAAATTGGTGGTTCGTTATTTGTCCTACATACCCAAAAAAATTCTTTGTCAATTTATATTTTATATACGCAATTTATAATGTTTTTTTTTTTTTTTTTAATTTACAAGTATTTTTAATAGTATATGTTTACATTTTCATATCGAATTACACAGACCGTTATATAAAAAAAAATTGAGTAATGTTTAGATGTAATAATTTTACAACTGTAACTGTCTCCATGAATTTTAAAAATGTTCTTATACAATTGTAGCCTTGAGGAAGTTTGAGTAAATTGGACGAAACGTCGGCAGGAAATTGGTGGTTCGTTATTTGTCCTACATACCCAAAAAAATTCTTTGTCAATTTATATTTTATATACGCAATTTATAATGTTTTTTTATTTTTTTTAATTTACAAGTATTTTTAATAGTATATGTTTACATTTTCATATCGAATTACACAGACCGTTATATAAAAAAAAATTGAGTAATGTTTAGGTGTAATAATTTTACAACTGTAACTGTCTCCATGAATTTTAAAAATGTTCTTATACAATTGTAGCCTTGAGGAAGTTTGAGTAAATTGGACGAAACGTCGGCAATAAATTGGTGGTTCGTTATTTGTCCTACATACCCAAAAAAAATCCTTTGTCAATTTATATTTTATGGACCCAACCGATAACTACCGTTGACATTTATAGTGACAGTTTTACAAAAAGCACCTGCAACAAAAAACGACATACCTTCAAATTTCCACAAATCACTTAACTTTTTTTTTAGCGCATGATATAACTTTACTTATAAATACAGTGTGCAACAGCCAAATGGAGTAAATTTAGTAGCTCCATTATTATGCATTTTTTTTAGAAAATCCTGATACACGTCAATCTCTAATTCTAAAATGACATTTTGCGCCGTAAAAGTGTCATCCCTAAATTCATCCCCCTTCAATTTTGATAGACGAATTCTCTTTTGTGAACAAATGATGCAAATGATAGATGACAATACTTTACCAATATAAAATGTGTTATTTTCGGATGCATCTATATTTACACTTCACGGCCATGTTAATGGCCAAAACTGTCATTACTGGTCGAGAGAAAATCCTCACTGGATGAGGGAACTACACACGCCAAACCCTGAGAAAGTTAATGTTTGGGCAAGACTAATTGGAGAAAATATCATTAGTCCCTTTTTCATTGACAGTCAATTGAATGGAGAAACTTATTTAGCGCTGCTCCAAAAATAATGTTGTACCGACGATGGCAAACTTGTATCCAGCTGAAGGAAACTCACAACTTCCAGGTAATGCAATATGGTTCCAGCAAGATGGTGCACCAGCACATTACGAAGTAATCCGGTAATATCTCCACACAATCTTTCCAAATCGCTGGAAATACTGAAGAAAACTAACGTTAGAAGACATTTCTATTTACGTCTAGAATGCTGCCAAAATGCTGGAGGCATGCATTTTGAATGCACGAATTTCCTACGCTGGAGAAACTTTTTTCTTGTTAATTTCTGCAATGAAATTTAAAACCATAGCAGTTTTGAATAAAGAAATACCTTTAAATGAAATACCTTTAAAATACCTTTCAAATGAAGTATCACATGCCCCTACTTCCAATTTGAAAATTTTGGGATTGTAGCTGTCACCTGAAGGGGGTTGAATTTAGGGATGACATTTTTACGTCGCAAGATGTCATTTTAGAATCAGAAATTGACGTGTCTCAGGATTTTCTAAATAAATGCATAATAATGGAGCTACTGAAGTTAATCCATTTGGCTGTTCCACACTGTATAAATATCTTTATATTGTAAATATAGAATTATTGTAAATTAGACTATACATGAATTGTTATTTTCACATGTTTCACGGTAATTAAACAAAATAGTGTTTTGTTTTAAGGTAAGGGCTGTTACAATCGACTTTTTTGGAAGTTATAGTCTTCTGTGCCGACACAAGCTTTCAAAACATTAACGACTTTATCAAACTAGTAAATTTTTTGGGCAAATCCTTCTTAGGCAAATCTCCCACGTTTCGTTGGAGGCGCTGGCCATTTACTTATTCCGCTCTCTTGTAACATACGAGAGAACACTCTACAACACACGCCAAAAAAACCGCAAGTTTACCGCCGACCGAGATTTATTATGCAAAAAAATCCGAAGTTTAATACACGCCCTCTTAATTGGAGAGCAGCTGGCGCCCGAGAGAAATCGCCTAGTAAGTGAAAATCTAGTGCTGAACGGGCAGGCTCTGCCGGCGACCTCGAGTGGAAAACAATGGGGAAGAGTTCGCGTGAATAGACCTGGCCGAGCGGGGATATTCCTGGAAGGAGCGAGTTCCCGCGGAACGGCGGATGAAACGGGCGGGACAAAAAATCAATTTGCCCTTAAAAACAGATTAAGGATTTTATGCGAGTTAAATCCGAGTTCGGTTATTTTAGGGGGACATAAACCGGGAATAATAACTGAATAAAAATACGGCGAAGGAATTTGCCTACTAAAATAGTTCAAGGCGACTTTTAATATTGTGAATAGGGGAAAGTCGTGCGACATCAATGGATGATTGTAGCACCGGCATAATTCATTTTTTTTAAAGCAAAAGCAGCCAGTAATCAACATAATGGCAGTCAAATTTCTGTAATCATCGTTCAAATGACATAATTTAACTGCAAACAGTTCTCTTAAAATTTTGTCGTAAATACAATTGCGCATATCAAGTTTGTTATAATTAAAGCCGGCAGATCCGGGCGGCGGGCCATAATCGGACGCGTCATACTACTTACTACTTGTATGTGCAAAAACAAAATTCATGAAAACAATAAACTGTTACAATTTAGAAAGAGATGTGTTAAACTTACCCTGTTATTTACGTTGAGATGTGTGAAAACTATGTGGGCCGCCGCGCTGTTTAGCCGGCTTTAGTTATGATTATATCTTATGAATTGGTGTAGATCAGGATATAATCAATGCGACGATTTGGTAGCGACAGCGCACTACTTTAAAGAGATATAGTATTTCGTTGTATTAAAAAGAGTTTGAACAAATTCATAGAGAGCTCAAGTACTCCCCTTTGTTTTTTTTTGATTTTTCGTCGATTTAAAAAAAAAATAAAGAACCGTTTCAGACGGTCGCTTCTTTATTATACAAGAGATATACCTACTGATCAAATTTGACCCGGACTGGTCCATGTAAACTGCGCGCGTAAACCGAATAGGTAAATATTTTTCCCTAGGTTGGTACAACCTTCGTTGACATTCGTGTGATGTTTGAGCGGGATAGTGTGTGTTTGTCAGCCACTTGTTTATGACGCGGAAAGTTTGGCGATTTTTACTACGGAAAAAATTGAGCAATGAGTTTGCTTGATTTTTGAGTTGCCAATGGAAATTAGAGGCGTCTACGTGAAGCAATTCGTCGTAAACGGCCGGAGATGTGGGCAGACAATTCATGGATTTTTCACCACGATAATGCGCTGTCACATTCCAGCCTCATGTTTTCCAAACACGAAACAAAAGTCATCGGTCAGCCACCATATTCGCCAGATTTGGCTCCCTGTGACTTTTTCCTGTTACCGAAACTCAAATATCCGCTCAGGGGAACGCGCCATGAGTCGATTGGTGCCATAAAAAGTAATTCGCTGAAGGAACTAAATAAAGGCCATCCTGGTCGAGGCCTATAACAAGGGTATGGAAAATTGGATTAACCGTTGGCGTGCTTGTATTGGCTTAAAAGGAGCATATTTTGAAGGCGATAATAAAGATTTGTATTAAAATACGTAAAAATGATTTTTTTTAACCAGTCCGGGTCAAATATGATCATGAAAAAACTATTTTTTTTTAATAGTAGCACTTTGTAATTTTAATAATCTTCGGTTTCCTATTTCATTCTAATTAGAAAGATGTATACATTTACAATGTTATATATTTTTCTTATTACTGTTTGTGTAAATATCTAAATACAATAGGTAAAAAATTCAAAAACATAATGAAATTATTTTAAGTGTCGAATTAAATGAAAGTAATCGAAGTAACTGTCGTTATTTCGGTACATGTCAATTTTTGTTGCAAAATGTATACAATTTCTTGAATTATATAATACTTAGAGGACATCTTTATCATCAAATAAACATTACTATATATACAAATTAAAAAAATATTACAATACACATTACAAATAAACAGTATTATATTCCTTAAATACAACAACCATCTACATAATCCACATTTATATAAAAATTAACAAAAACATTTATTTGAACAATATACATGGTGGCCCATTAGTGCAACAAAGTGACATACCGCTTTATGTTACCATTAGGTTACCATTACGTCACTTTGATATTTTAAATAGCACACCCTATATATTGTTACTTCTAGCGGCAGTGCTTTAAAAGCTCTATCTAATGCCAAACTATTACTGAAAATTTGGTATTTTCTGAGAAAATATCTCATAACTAAATCAATCGCGTATTGCTGTAAGCGCCGCCAAGCGAAGTGATGTAAGGACAGCCTTCACAGAACATCCTGTATATCTGAAAATAATTTTTTTTTTGTAGCTTTTACAACTTTTGTACAAAACATTTTTTTTGTATTTCGCATTTAGTCAAACAGATAAAGGCAGTTATCTTATTAGCAACATTCGGAGATGAAACTCTGGTTTGATTAAGTTTTAGTCGAGGTTTTAATTCAATATTGACGCTCAAAATTATTTTATTCGGCTTCTAAACGTGTTTTCAATATGGACATTTTTTATCTTTGAAAAAATAAACCTTTCTATTGCAATAATCAATTTTAATCATAACTTTTAGTTTTATATCATTTGTTATAAAACTACGAAATAGTACACGTCGTTTACATGCACGATAGAAATCAGTACAGTGAAAGAATACAGTTTGAAAACATATTTTGTTTGTTTTGTCATATCACCAGTTTTATAGAAAAGTAGGTACCTAGAGATAAAAACAGTGTTAAAATGATCATATGTTTTTTTTTTTGGCTAATAT
Source organism: Aromia moschata (assembly GCA_029963805.1). NCBI lineage: Eukaryota > Metazoa > Arthropoda > Insecta > Coleoptera > Cerambycidae > Aromia > Aromia moschata. The sequence continues at coordinate 2,441,227 of JAPWTK010000004.1, forward strand.
TGAAAAAAATAGCCATAAGGCCAAAATTAACTTTCTCTTTCAAAAATAAAAAATGCACCGTAAGACAATTTAAGTATCTTTTTCCTGGCAACCGTTCAAACTAGGTGACTTCCAACCCCATTTTCTACCTGGCACTGTGCCGGTGTAATAGTGACGGACCCTCCTGAAATATGGCCTCTACACTGCTTCGGAGGAACCCTAGTCGCCCATTAATTTTTCGCGTTATAAGGGCGTTTTCATCACGAAATTGAAAAAAGTTCACCGCTGGAGGGAACTCCGCACTCTTTTTGGCGTTAAAAAAATGAAAATATATGTCGCGTGAAATTGAATTCCTGAATGTGGCAGGGAGAATTCGTCAGGTTCTAGAGGAAATGTAGGCCTATAGTGTTTCCTTCAGTTTTCTCACGCCTCTCGTGAATAGACGATGTAACGATGAGTAATAATACAAGATTCTCAACTTTGTAACAATTTTTCGGGTCGGACACCTTGTATTTAAATGCAAGGTGTCAATCAATCAATAACTCAGATGGTAAAAAAATAATGTCAGTTTCAATCATGCTCAAAGTGCCACAACTACAGGCTCTTAATATTACACGCTAGATTTTTTTTTATAAATTCGAAACAACAAACTATAATAAAATATGAAAGTTTCCGTTTTATGAAACTATTAAAAACTACGAAACTATACGTGTATTTCATATAACATAAATGTGAATTTTCGAAAAAGTCAAAAACGGACCAGTTCTATCGTTTGACACCTCAACATGCGATAAATGCAATTCTCGTATTTTAGGTAAGATAATTAGATTCCCTAAATAGTTTCATTAAAACATCTACTCTTGTTTCATTTCAATCCAGGGAAGGATTTTCAAGAAAATAACGTATACTTTCATTTGTATGATGAGTCGGTTGGTGCAGGTAAATCAGCATTTTTAAGGGGAACAAAATAAAAGTTTTGGAACACCCTGTAGAAAGCGATGAAATATTATGAGATGTAGATGCAAAAAGTAACGCATGAAGTTGAAGATACAAATAACTTTGACATAATAAGAATTATATAAGTGTGAATGTTTGTAATTTGTACAATGTGGTCAGTATATTACTTGACAACTTGACAACAAGACGTACCATAGGAAATTTCCCAATCAGCTTATTCCAATACTCATTTTTAGCGTTTCCACATACTTAATTATATATTAATGTGTTATAAAGATATAGTTTATAACATTTAAATATATAATTAAATATGTGGAACGTCGAAAAGGCTAAAAAACTTCTATTGGAATAAGTTGACCGGTAAATTTTCGACGGTACCTACGCTTATTCTCTCTATTATTCTTAAATGAAATAAAGGAGAATTGTAGTTGACTAGTGGGATGAGGTCAATAGTTTCCAAAGAAAAACTAATTTTCACTTAGTCGACGTTTCGCAAAATTTATTTGCATCCTCAGGACTATAAGGATGCAAATAAATTTTGCGAAACGTCGACTAAGTGAACATTAGTTTTTTTTTGGAAACTATTGACCTCATCCCACTAGTCAACTACAGTTACAAGGAAACAGGTCACTAATCTTACATTACAATAAAGGAGAATAAAGGAACATATTTGTTTGTTATAGTGAGAGTATTTTTTATATCCATTCTCGGTAGTACACTCTTGAAAACATAAAGTAAGTATATTATTATTGAAATCAGAACAACATATGCTATTCAACTAATGAAAACAATACAGGGTGCTCCATTAAAAAAATTAGAAGTTTTGTATACATATTTTAAAATTAATAGTCATTTGTTTCAATTAATAGTCTAATTAATAGTCATTTGTGAACATTAAAATACTTTGTAAATAACCCTGAAACTTGTTTTTTTTTGTTCATTTAAACAACTTGAAAAATAAATGAGGTATGACTCATTAAAATGTTATCAAGATAATATGGCCACACGATACAGGGTGTCTCAATTTAACGCGTCATGATATTTTGAGATATTTTGGAGCTAAAAACAAAATTCAATCTGTGATATTGTGCAGAACTTTTCAGCGAATTTGAATTTTGCCTCGAGATTATTATACAGGGTGTTCGTAAAAATATATTCTCAAAAAACTTCTTTTAGAAATTTTCGTTTAGTTTTTTTTAGTTTAGTTTATTTTTATTAGTCGCTCACTACTTGAAGACATTACTTCACCAGTTTTCCGAGTTACCCTATATATTTTACTTTTTTTTTATTTATGTCGTCTTCCTGAATCTCCAGTTTTGTATAGTTATCTTAATAAATAAAAGAAATGTAATTTATGTTACTGCATTGTTCTACTTTTTAAGGAACAATTTTGAAATATGATGAAAGAAAAATTGTTCAGAAAAACACTCGGAGATTTTCAGATATAAATGAACAAAATTATATATCGCTAAACTCGGAAAGACGACAGGAATCGAATTATAAGTCATTAATTTTCTTTTGACGTTTATTTGTAAATTTAATAAACTATAATTAATATTTGCTGTTAGTAACAAAATATTTATATGTGATGTAATTTTTTACATAAGATAAATTATGTTACCTAGCATTATTGCAGATTAGAAACATTTATCAAAGTTTATCATTGGAGTAAGAATTACTATGTTGCACACCTTAATAACATGTGTTATTTTATGGCTTTGAAATTAATATATATTATCGAATTACTCACATTATTAACAAAAAACAGTTTTTTAGTTTTACTTTTTTAACTTCGTTTTCTCATATATTGTTTTTTATGTGACAGTGGATAATATTTTAGATTTATTATTTATGTTTTCGTTCATTTATTTGAAGTATTGGAACGTTTATTATCTAAAAGTGTTTACAGAATAACCGGTTTTTGGATCAAAACGGTTTCCATTTATGGAATTACTTTGTACAAAACGATATCCGCAGGCACATTTCGAAATCAAATTTCCGTTTCAATAAAGCGAATTTCTGATATGATATAAATGGAATTGTCCGCCTGTACGAGCCAGTTATTCGATTTTTTTTCGTGTCAAATTTAAAGCTTTTTAAACTAATTTCGGTTTAATATGAAATGACAGCCGGCAGCAGTACCTAATACGTGGTCACTTTAAAACCTTTCACGATAAGGGATGAATTTCAAAATGGCCAACACGTACTCGTCATTCAAGAATTCATTTATAACAGAAAACGGTTTGTAAGAATGTAACTGACACATTTCATATGGAGATACCGGTAAAACGTGTGGTAGAAAGTAATTTAGTTTTATACATAGTTCCTATATATACAGGGTGATGCTTTTTAGTATCTTTCTGTAGGTATATACAAGTATAACTAATTATTAAATTTAGATAACTATCCGGTTGATTCAAAAGTATTGAGTCTTGCTGATATCTTCAAATATTATTTATTTTATAAACAGACGGAATTTAATTCAGAATTTAAACGCCTTTCGACTCTATACAGTAAGCGGCAGCCTAATGCGTACATATGTGGATATTAAATACTTATTAAATGATACATTTTTATGTCATAGGCGAATTTACTACTAGCGTCTAGCCAGCACCAGGTCACGGGCGATCCGACCAATCAAACCGAAAAAGAAAAACGCGCATGCTTCTAGACAATTTGCTGAGAAATAAAATAAAACTGTAAATCCTGTAATCAATTTTCATTAAATAATAAGACAATTTTTGTCTGTATATCCTTAAAAAACTAAATTTTAATATCAAACAAGAATCAAGCTAAGTTAGTAAGGTGACTGCTTTCAACCTTTCATATCAAAGTTTTGTGACTTACTGACTTCAAGTGTGCCGCCTTCACCGCGTTACACAGGTATTTCTTATTGGTTAGGATCACCCCTGACCTGGTACCGGCTAGACGCTAATCTTTTGTGTCGTACTTGTCGTTTGGTTTGGTACACAGGTATTTCTTATTGGCTAGGATCACCCCTGACCTGGTACCGGCTAGACGCTAGTCTTTTGTGTCGTACTTGTCGTTTGGTTAATTTATATTTTATATTAGTATGCGAATAGTCGAAGGAGATGTGCTGGCGTATGTGTTTTAGCTTACACACATACGTAAAATCATTGGCAAATGACAATATTGATTGATGATACGCACTTTTCTAATCAGGCACTAGACCAGAATAAAATATAAAATGGTATTTCAAATTTTAACTCAAACAGTCCTACCGACAAACCGGATGCCTTTCATACGCCTGCGCTAGTGATTGAAGTGCGATTGGTTCTCACCTCATGTTTACATCTACTGAACAAAGAAGTGAAATCATCAATTGCCCTTCATTCGGCTATGTACGCATTAGGGTGCCGCTTACTGTATAATTTGTCGCCAATGAATAGGCAGACTGGGGATACCACGTTCTCAGAACTCACGTGGTGAAGCAAATATGTGTATGACTATTTGTAGATGGTACAATCGTCAAATGATTTATTTATTAAATGTTTGCTGAGGGCACAGAACAAATGATAGTCAGTGGGGAAAAAGTGTAGTGGGGAAAAAGTGTGGTGAATACGGTGGATGGGGCAGAACTTCAAATCCTAACTTCAAGAGTCCAAGACGTGTTTGTTTTGCAACATGGGGACGCGCATTATCGTGAGTGAGAACTGTCTCCAGCCACGGTAAAGGTTGTATTGTCATCCAAGAGTATCCAGTGATACACACTACGAAGGCCCCACCAAACTGAAAACATCACCTTTCTCGGGTTGACGTCAGATTTAGATACCGATTATGTTGGAACATCTACTTCTACCCATTTGTGCTTACGGCTCTGATTTACATAAAATACCCACTTTTCATCCCCGGTAACAAGATTGTTCAACCAGTCAAAACAACGACTGCGGGAGAGAGGTTGTGTTCAAATGTTACTCCGATGCTGGCGCTTGGCTTCGTTTAATAAACGTGGTATCCACTTTTGGACTTTACCTAGTGTTTTAAGTCCACGTACTACCGTGGCCGGACTACAGCCGAGTTCTAGTGCTGTCTCTCGTGTGGTTCCATATCGGTTTGCTTCGACAATCTTACGCAAGCGCTCTATATCCAGTTGGTCTATCGCTCTATTCCAGGTGGTCTATCAAATCGTGCTGTAGTTGCCAAATTGGAAGCGTGCGAACCATCTGTTGCATGTTGCTAAACTAGGGGCCTTGTCGTCATACGCGGCCACTAGATTTCGGTTGTATTATGTCATTGAAACCGCCATAGCTCAAAAATTCAGCGGATTTTTTTTATGTTCATTGACCTATTTGAAACTTTCCGTATTTTCCTTACATTTTCTGTCTCTGTGCAATCATTTATTCCACGACACCACGAAAATTTTGCATTCAAATCGGCGATTAACTATTTATTTAGAACATATTTCAAGCGCCAGGGGAGCTCGATTAATCCCCCTAATTGAAGTTTAATCTTGGTTCTTTCCTTCCAGCTTAGTTTCTGTTTTCTTTGATTTAACTCGAACTTAGCCGGCAAGTTTGCAATTCCATTTAAAGTTTCGAACTTACAAACCTTCACAATAAAAGTAAAATTACCTCGTTGTGTCCGTCAGGCAGCGTGAGATCTTCGACGTCAAGCGCAATCTTTAGATTATTAATTCGGTCGAATTTTCAGTAACTTCTTATTAGCTCAAATTAACGTCTTGAATAACTAAAAACGATAATAGAAGAATTTCAGCATCCCATAATCCTTCTCTATTTCAGACATATTACTGCTACTGGCATCTCGTATTCAACAAATAAATGAGATGTGTACATTAAATCTGCTTTAAATTTATTTTAACATATTTGGAACGAGTTTGTGCAAATCGATATCGATTTAAAATTTTGTGGATTTATATTATTTAAATCGATTCAAAATTTCAGCATAAAAACAATTAACTGTCACTTCCAGATTGACCGAATGTACCATCAACTTCTTTATTTAATGTGGAACATCTCATATATTACATTTTTTGAATTTACGAAAAATTCTATGTAACATTCATGAACAGTATGAAAACTGTGATCTTAACAGGTAGTAACAAAGTAAGTGGGTGTGAGAAGACATGTAAACAAAGACAGAATGCATTGTTTTCTTAGGTGTTATGACTAGAGATAACCTTGTTGGTTAATGGCTTTTGTAACACCCTTCTGGAACGAGTAATGGTTTGGGGGGTGTATAGTTGGACAATCGAAGACATTGACGACTTTGACTTTACACAAATCCCGGTAGAGATTCCGACGAGCCGCAACAGAGTCGGACTCAGGTCACAATTATTAGAGAGCGATCGTTTGTATAAACTACATCACAATATAATAACGAATACACGAATAAATACACTAGGGGACAAACTATTTATTATATGACAGAGCCGTATTTAGGTGATTTAACGTCAGTGTCACAATAAAATATATAACACTCAAAAAAATGTTGTTGAAAGTTCTGTTGAGTCTTATTGTATATGGTCTGAGAAGTGACCATCAGAACTCATAAAATTTTGGCCTAAAACAAGAACAAACTTAATTCACAAATTAAGTAATAAAAGTAACATTGTAATTTGTGAATTAAATTTATTACTTGTTTAAACTTTAATTCCCGATTTAAAACTGGGCCATACAGCATCCGTATTCTTTCTACAGCTCACAAGTTTGTGACGACGTCACGGAAAGACCGCGACATCTTCACAATTCCACTACAATAGAAAAATTAGCTGATGATATCGTTAGAGTTACACAAAGCAAATTTGGGTTCCTAGAACATACAGACATACTCATTACTTAGTAAGTATACGAGATTTACTTGCCAAAAACAAGTATTTGGAACAGGTATGTAGATGGAACAGCTACACTTTATATCTGTTACCGACATATTCTGGATAGCTCGAGTAGCGAAAGAGTCTAACTACGTCGGCAGGCAAAGTTGAGTCATAAGTTGTAACCTCCTTCAGACCGAGAATCATAAGTTATGTTATGACACAGCTTTGCCTGCCGATATGGTTAGATCCTTATAAAAGGTGATTCAATTTGGATTTCCACATAAAAGGTATTAAAAAAAAAAAAAACTGGACGTTTTCCACGAAACACCGAACTACTACACTTTTCTCGACGCGCGTTTCGCCAACCAAGTTGGCATCTTCAGGAGAAGATTAAAACTGAACCGGAAGATGCCAACTTGGTTGGCGAAACGGGCGTCGAGAAAAGTGTAGTAGTTCGGTGTTTCGTGGAAAACGTCCAGTTTTTTGTTTCTACACCGAAGGTTCCAGTACCCACTCCAGGATAAAAGGTATTAAAAAGAACACGGAGAAGTTGAAAAATATAAACAATATTTATTTGCCCTTTGAGGTTACTTCATTACAATTATGTATGAAAGATATCATGTAAATGACCGCCGCGGCTCACGTGGCATGACGTAATCCGTTTTTGAAAATTTTCGACTACTCTGCGGCACAAATCAGGTTCTATGCCGGCTATTTCGCGTCTGATCTCCTGTTTCAGATCTGCCATTGTGTTCGGTTTATTCTTGTAAACTCTGCTCTTCAGATACCCCCAAAGAAAAAATCTGCGGGGGTTAAATCACATGAGCGCGGCGGCCAATTGATGTCGCCGTTACGTGAAATAATGCGACCTGGAAACTTGCCGCGCAGTAATTGTATTGTTTCTCCTGCTGTGTGGCAGGTGGCACCGTCCTGTTGAAACCAGAGATCTTCGATGTCCATAACTTCCAACTGCTGCCAGAAAAAATCTGTTATCATGTTCCGATAGCGAACGCCAGTAATCGTAACAGCGTTCTCCGCATGATCCTCGAAAAAAAAGGACCAATTACGCCTCCGGACTAAAAAGCACACCAAACAGTCACCTTTTGAGGATGCATTGCCATTTGAACAATCTCTCTTGGATTTTCCACTCCCCCAAATGCGGCAATTGTGCTTGTTTACGAAGCCACCAATGTGAAAATGTACCTCATCGCTAAAGATGATTTTCATTCCAAAATTTACACCTTGTTCTCGTATCCATTCTGCAAACACACGGCGCTGTTGATGGCCTCGAGGCTTCAATTCCTGTGTTATTTGGAGTTTGTATGGGTGTAACTGCAAATCTTTTGTTAAAATTCGCTGTGTAGTGGAATAATACGTAAGGCCCACTTGCTGCGATCGATGAGGAATGGATGTGTTTGGATTTTCGGTCACACTTTCGCGAACAATGGCAATATTTTGTTCCGAACGACCTCTACGAGCATGCCGAGGGGTTTTGATGTTAGCTACGGATCCAGTTTGCTCGAATTTTTTGGCCACATTCCAAATTGTCTTCTCAGAGGGTCGATTTTGCGCGCCAAAATATTCACGTAAAGCACGAAATGCGCGTTTCCTCGACCGGTCATTTTCATAATAGGTTTGGAGAATTTTAACACGTTGTTCGGTCGTATATTGCTCCATGACTATTTTTGTTTATGTTTATAGTTTACAAATCTGACGTTACCGTTGACAAATACAGTGGCGTATCAAAAATATTTTAGATTTTTATTTGTAATGTGGAAACTCAATTTGAATCACCCTTTACAACGTCGAGGTACCCAGACTTTTACGATAATAGTTATTATGTGCAGCTGTTCCAAGAGCATACCTGTTCCAAATACTTGTTTCCAAAGTACTTGTTTTTGACAAATGAGACTCGAATATTTCGTCGTTTTAAAGGTAAAATTAAACACCAAACTAATTGTAAGAAAACTGCAATTGTCTAGCAGGCTAGTTAAAAAGTAATATTACTTTTATCTTTGGAATTTCTTGAAACTTTTTCGTTTCTCGATTTTACAAACCCGCAAGTTTTTTAAAAATTGGCTTGATGTTAGTTATAAATTTTACCTTTAAACCGACGATTTACTAAGTAACGAGTATGTTTGTATGTGTTAGGTAACCCAAATAACTTTATTCCCCAATCCTTGGGGACATATCTGAGAGTAACTATTTCATTCTTGTATATATACATCAAATTTTAACTTACATTCATTATTTCTAGCAACTAATGCAACCAAAATAGTAATGCTGATTATTTTCAGATTCATGTGTAAAATTAGCATTTGAAACGCTCATTTAATGTAGTTTGTCAACAAAGATTATTTATAAAAAAAATACTGACAAAAATAATTTTTTTTCTCGATTTGGGTGCCCCACTGACGCAGATAACATATTTAAATCCTCAACGCGAAGGCGATTGTCGTTTTATACAAACCATCTGGAGGTGCCCGAAACGAAATTCAATGATCCTTGCAAATTTCTATCAGGCGCTACTCGTCGAAATGGAATAATCTCCGGAACGGAATACTCGGAGATCTCCAAAGCACGCGCCTAGACCGACGTTTCTGTATAAATTTACGGAGTGCGACACTTTTCGCGTATAGAAACTTCGGGGTCGATGATGACCCAAATAGGGGGAAGTAAGTACTACGAGAATGTAAATAGGACGAAATACCAAATGCTACAGTTAACAAAATTGTTCTCTTCCCTCTGTTGTTTGTTCAATTGTTTCTGTTCAATGGGCTGTTTTACCGTTTTCCTTTTTCAAATTGTTTTTTTATTACGAGAATTCATTCATTCCTCACATAAGCCCTTGTTTTTTATTAATGTTTTTTTTTTGTTAGATTGTTGATTATTTTCCTCTGTGACTATCTCTTTTTATATGTAGTAGGGGTTAAAGTTTTTGTTATGGACAGGACCGTATTTAGGTTCGGTCAGTGGCGGTTGGTGATATTTCAGTTAGCCATATCTTAAAAACGACGCATGGGACCCACTTAACTTTTTAGATGATGACTATACACCTCTTACAGAAAGGACTTATAGTGAAAAAAACGTTTGCAAAGTTTGCGAAAGAATTTTCAAAAGAACTGCAGCACACCCTGGGATCTCAGTAACGCTCTGTAGAATGTTTACAGAATATATTTTTTTCATAATCTAGAAACAAATATAAGGAGACGTTTTTCGATTTGTTACGAAATATTTTTTTTTTTAAAAAGCTATGACCATTTTAATTTTGGGGAACAAAATTTTCCTATAAAATTAAAATTAATCATTGCAGAGTGTGGAGCACTCTACGGTTTTAGGCCCTGACAAAAATGAGATATGATACATTTTTTGAATATTATTTTTCGTGACCCTGATGTTACCGAACCCAGTGGCGGTTGGTGATATTTCAGTTGTCAATATCTTGAAAAATACCCATGGACCCACTCCACATTTTAGGTGATGACTACACCTCTTACAGAAAGGATTTATAGTGAAAAAAACTGTCAGCAATGTTTGCAAAAAAAAAAAATTAAAAAAAACTGCACACCCTGGGATCTCAGTAACGTTCTGTAGAATATTTGCAGTATATTTTTTTTCATAATCTAGAAACAAATATAAGGAGACGTTTTTCGATTTGTTACAAAAAGATTTTTTTTCAAAAAGTTATGGCGATTTTAATTTTGGGGAACAAAATGTTCCTATAAAATTAAAATTAAAATAGCCATAACTTTTTGAAAAAAAAATATTTTGTAACAAATCGAAAAACCTCTCCTTATATTTGTTTCTAGATTCATGAAAAAAATATATATACTGCAAATATTTTACAGAGCGTTACTGAGATCCCAGGGTGTGCAGTTTTTTTGAAATTTTTTTCGCAAATATTGCTGACAGTTTTTTCACTATAAATCCTTTCTGTAAGAGGTGTATAGTCATCACCTAAAAAGTGGTAGGTAGATATTACGCAGACAAGATCCACTTGCCCCACTCTTCTTTAACATTGTACTGCAGAAGGCAATAAGAGATCCAGGTCTCGACCTGAGGATAGGAACAATTTTTAACAAATCAAGGTTACTGTTGGGCTTCGTTGACGACATTGATGTCATAGGCAGGTCCAAACAAGATATGGTGGAGGCTTTCTTCAGTGTTGAGAGAGAGGTAGTCAAACAAGGACTGATAGTAAATTATCCCAAAACTAAGGTGATGGTGATATCCAGAAGACAAAGAATACAATATGCTGGTGAACGTGGAGGGAAGGGAGTTTAAAGTCGTGGATGAATGCAAGTGTCTGGGATCGACAGTATCGAAGACGGCAGAGGAAAATAGCTAGATTAGGAGCAGGATAGCAGCAAGGAATAGGTGCCTTATTCTTTGCCTTATCAAAATTAATAAAAAGCCACCATTTCTCTACAGCATCCAAGGTGAGGATGTATAAGACTTGCAACCGTCCAGTGGTTACATATGGAGTGAGACGTGGGCGTTGACTAAAGAATCAAGTAACCACCTGAAGTGTTTGAGAGGAGGATTTTTAGAAGAATTTAGGGGGCGGTAAGGGGAAGGTGACTGGAGATCAAGAACCAATGTAGAACTAAGGCAGCTGTACTTGGAACCATAACTGTAATCTATAATAAGGCATATGGGCATGTGAGACAAATGGGACCGGACAGATTGGCTTGCCGCACTTTCGACTATTAACATCTTGGAACGCGTTCAAAAGGAAGGCCCAGGGCGAGATGGAATGATGGAATAGAGGAGAACATGACACGAGCCGGAGGACATGATATCCATTGGAGTGAGGACAGGAAGCGTATTGCAGGCCGGAGACTTAGAAAGTCTGTAGAGCAGGATAACTAAATAACTAACTAACTAGATATTATGCAATATCCTCACCAAATTTTCTTTATAAAATGGATAGTATTGTTTCATACTATTTAAAACCAAAACAGTCCCAGAAGTCAGTAGTGACAGATGAAAAACAACTGCTGTATTCAACACATGTGGGTTTTCGTGACAAATAAGAAGGTTTCGGATCAAACCGGCTCTAAACAAAATTTGTATCGACTTGCTTCGATCTTAACACACTGTAGATGTATATAGTTTATGTAAAGCCGACATCGGCCGATTGTGAAGAAGGACTAATGCTACACTTCTCTTTCTAACAACAAGCACAGGTGGTGAGAGGGCAGCTCTTATTCCCTCACTACCTTCGATGCGTGTGCGGTTGCTTCTTATCTGTCGTCTCACTTCTGTTTGTCCTTTTTCATAACTGGCCGATGTCGGCTTTACATACACGGTGTATTTAAATTTGCGCGAAGTTTTTTTGCTCAAACCATTTACTCCATTTAGTACGATCATATTTGAATTTGTGAAATTGTTTTAATTTGTTAAAGTACACATTCCTTTCCTGCACAAAAAAATCACAATTTCATGGTGCCACTGATTTCGTGAATCATTACTGAATATATACGAATAAGAAATTCACAAACGGTAATGTAGTTAAATGGAAATTTATACGAGACTTAGACGTTCATATCGCAGTCGTTTCAGAGCTCAGATTATTTATGCACAAAAGCCCTTTTTTTACGTTAAAGGAGATTAATTTCGTACGCGAACATACGTAAGGGAATCAATGAGCTCCGCCAGATATCTCGTCCCTTTTTGTGTTCAAAATTTAATTTGATAATGCCAGAGAAAATACCATAATAAGCGTAGCAAGACGTACAATTGGGAAACGTCTTTAGAGGAGAAAAAATGAAAGCCACAGCCAAGTGAATCTGCAAATAAAGTCATACTTTATTAGTGCACTGAGATTTTTTTCATGTTATAAGCGTCGTGTACAGAGGGTCGATGTGTTGTTTATTTTTATTACTTCTCTATGCCGTCGCGGGATACTGTTAAAAGATAGATATGAGATTTGCTGGAACTAGAATTTGACGCTAGTCAACTCTGATACAAAATTTGTAATGCAGTACTCTCGTGGAGAGTGTAAACACAGAGTGTAGAACAGAAAACATCTGATTCTCACCTAGTTAAAATGTTATGAGCGTGTGACATTCCATGGAATACAGTGAATCATCCTGAGTTGATTAAGTTTTTACAAAATTGTGTAAACGGGATGTAAATTAAAAAAGGGATATACATATAATGACGTCAATGCTCCCGCGGAATCCACCTTGAGAAAACGACGTTTGTCCCGATTTATGATGAAATTTAGATTTCAATTGTCAATCAAACAGAGGATAATAAACATAATTAGGTGTAGAGGTTGAAAGGTAGAATTCATTTCAATGTATAATGGATAATCTTGTTATATAATACACCTTATACGTATAAATAAATGTATGTACTTATTGTAATCATGTTAACAATTTCAATCTTCTGATGTGCCAGATTCGTCCCTGGTATTGACATCATGCACCACTGACTTCCGACCTCTTTATTACCGTCAATTTATACAACTTTGGCCACCGCATTCAACTATGTGCCACACACGTTTTTTAAGCGTTTTCATGCTTTAGTGACTTCTGGGATGAAGTTATGAGTTTGGAAAAATTCCCAAGTGTAGCGCGATAGCAGAGGCACAGGTTCACCAATACAACAGGCTTATCAGTGAATCTCATTGACAGTGACATAATGGTTATCAGTTTCACGTTTACTCAGTTTTGTAATTGTCTAGTAAGTCTCATCTGGCTACACCAGTGGTAATTAGTTCACGAATCTGATAAGTTTATATATTCTACCCTATAATTTCAGCTAAAAATTACCCTATTAGGCGTTTTCAAAAGTGTGTTATTTTCTACGCAATGTCAACTAGTGTCAAAAATGGGAACATCAGGGTGCAACTTATTGTTAGTGTCATCGTTTTTGGCGCAATGTTGTAAATAACAACTTTGTGCCACCAACTTTTCCCCTTTTATGCATTGAAATTTAAAGTTTTCTTGTCTTTTGTCTTTTTTTTGTCTTTGTTTTCTTGCTAAACTGTCTTTTAGCCAAGACTGAAAGTTTTGAGAAATTTCATTTTGCAAAGTTTATGAAGGTCACTCTTCAAGAAATCAAAGACACTCTCAAGTCATCACTCAAAAGAGAGTCACTCTCAAAGAAAATGTTATTTTCTACATAGTTACCTAATGTATAGAGCTTTTGAGCTTCCTATCGTTGTGGTATTTGAATAAAAAAAATAAAGAAGGAACTATATAAAGAAGAAATAAAAAAAGAAACTGTTTTGAATTTCATTGTATTGTAACGTTTCCTAAAAAAACTTGGAAAAAAAATGTAAATTTTAGAGAAATATTTTTTTTGGTTCCTTGGCAAAGTCAACACGCCGAATAACAAGAAGACCATTATAACAATGTTGCCAAGATACTTAATAAAGTAATCACAGTTAAAAATACCTCAAAAGTGGCTCAAAGTTGTATGAGTTGACGATATATACTACAGTATACCGCATCGTTTGCAACCCCCAATGCTGACACTGTTAAACAACACTAAATTGGACATGCCACATGACTCATTATTTCATTATTTGTTTGTTGGACTATAGTTAGTACTTAGTTTTTTACGAAAAATGACCCTACAGTGGGATTAGTGGCGTAGAAACATAGAAAAATCCGTCGATGTGTTCCATAAGTGAACTAAAACTACTTTATTACGAATGCGTGTCGTTATGACATTTATACACGGATTTTAGTGCTCCTGTCATTTTTGTAAGCGGGAATGTTTTTATTATAATTTACTCAGTTCCGTTATTCGGTAAAACAGATTTGTTATACCTACTAATACTCCTAGTTCTACCCTCATATAATAAATAATATCATTCCAGAGCCAACGACTCTTCGCGGCCTCGTATGCTCTCTATAGCTAGGAAAATTTAGTGCTACATATTTCAGCCAAGGGTTAAACTCCATCTCAAATTTAAAGTTTGCTTTAGTGAATCGGGGAGGCCAATGACAGATAATTTGAATTTATAGTAGGCCGGGAAGTTTTATTCACGGCACCCGTGTAGTAAATCTCGTAGACGATTTGGGTAGCACGCAACCTGCTGCGGTATTTGCTTTCAAGCGGTCGACCTTCAATTTGTACGTATAGCGTGGCCCATTAGGAACCGGAAACCTATATATTCTCCCTATTTATTGTTCAATTTGAAATACTTTATAGCAGTGGCGGTGCGTGATATTTCAGTAAGCCATATCTTGAAAACGACGAATTTCTTTCTCGAACTTCTTTCGAAACGTCTTTCACTTCACTTCACTTTTTTAGGTGATGACTATACACCTCTTACAGAACGGATTTATAGTGAAAAAAATCGTCAGCAAAGTTTGCGAAAAAATTTTCAAAAAACACTGGAGCACTCCCTGGGTTCTCAGTAACGCTCCGTGGGATATTTGCAGTATATTTTTTTTCATAATCTAGAAACAAATATAAGGAGACGTTTTTCGATTTGTTGCAAAATAATTTTTTTTTTTCAAAAAGTTATGGCCATTTTAATTTTAATTTTATAGGAACATTTTGTTTCCCAAAATTAAAATGGCCATCACTTTTTGAAACAAAAATATTTTGTAACAAATCGAAAAACGTCTCCTTATATTTGTTTCTAGATTATGAAAAAAATATACTGCAAATATTCCACAGAGCGTTACTGAGAACCTAGGGAGTGCTCCAGTGTTTTTAAAATTTTTTTCGCAAACTTTCCTGGCGGTTTTTTCACTATAAATCCTTTCTGTAAGAGGTGTATAGTCATCACATAAAAAGTGAAGTGGGTCCCATGCGTCGTTTTCAAGATATAGCTAACTGAAATATCACGCACCGCCACTGCTTTATAGTCCAGAGGTAGCAGAAAACAAGTGATTTTTTAAAATAATTAGTTGCGGCACTTTCTCAAAATTAGGAGAAAAATCGTACGAATCGAATGAAAATGTTTTTGACAAAATCCGATTGTAGGACCATTGCGAAAAAATTGCAAAAAGGTGCAAAAAAAAAGGTTTTTTCGACTTTTAGTCACAAAAAATGTTTTTCAAAAAAAAAAATATATTCCGTTGTAGAGCTTGAAAAGACGAATAAAATGGTTTTTGGATCATTAAAATCGGTTGATAACTTTTTGCACAAAAAAATAAAAACCGCGAAAAATTAGCGATTTTTCGATGTTCAATTACTCGGTCTGTAATTATCCTAGAAATGTCTTCCTAGAAATGGGCTCAAATTGTAGGGTTTTCCAACACCTATCTACAGTTATATTTTTGTCAAAAAATATTCAAGTTTTCGCGCAAATTGCGAAAAAGTAAAAACAGGTACGTTAGTAAAACGGCCCCTATTTCCACAATAATTGTCGTAGAGCAAAAAGCCGCGTGTTCTTGAAGACTTCCTCTACAACCATATCAAATTTGAAGTCGATCCGATAATAATAAGTACCTCAAAAGCGCGTCTGAAAAACGTGCAATTTTAGAGAGCGGCCGCATGGACGTACGAGCGAAGGGGAAGTGACGCGGTGGTGGGGGGAACTCTCTCTTCCGCGGGCGGAGCGGGCGCCCGGAAAGCGATCGCGCGCGTTCCATTCGACAAGCCGGAAACAATTGAGATTTCTCGGGAACTATTGAACGAAAATTGATGTTTTTTTTTTAAATAACTGCTAATATTCACGTTTTTTTTTGTGCCTAAAAATACAAAATAACTGTGTTTTTTTTTGGAACTTTTTGCAACGTTTTCGCTATGTTCCTACAATATTTCGCTGTCCAAAATATGTGCATTCGATTCAGACGATGTTTTTCCTTATAAAACCGTTGAGAAAGTGCCGCAACTAATTATTTGAAAAAATAATCTACGTCGCCTGGACTATTAGTCTCAAAACTCAAAGCAAGGGCAAAATACGCGTTTTTAAAGATTTAAAGTTTATTTGGCAATGAAACAGACATTATATTTGATATTGTATTCAGTGTCCTTCGAAACTAGTGTATACAAAAATTCGTTAAAAAATAATTTATATATACATTCAGCTTCTTTTATGAGAAACTACCATTATTAAACATAAATTTCCGGTAAGTGGTAATGGCATTTCTATTTTACTATTAAAATTGTTTTTGGAAATTACCATATAAATTATGGATATATTACGTAGGTTGTACCGGATATGTTATTTAAATTGAGACAGTAAAATATCTCGAAAACGATGCATTTTTAACACGTTTTGTTAAAAGTTGTTTGATTTTAGTGGAGTAACTTTTCAAGGTCATTTGAAGGTAAACTTTATTTTTCAAATGGATGCTATAGTATTTCTCAATTCAGAATCTTAATCTACAGAACAATGTTAGTATTTTGGCATAGAGACTAGTCGTATTTGTATTGAACCACTGAAATTAAAGTAACACAACTTTATATTTCTGAATAATTGTTAACTAATGCAATATATAGCAAATATTATTGATTAATTGATAATTAAAAATTTAATTTAATTAGTATAAGTTTTTTAATTAATAATAAGTTTTATATATTTTATAAGTATAATAAGTTTTTTAATTAATAATTAAAAAACATCACCTCGTACAAAATAAACTTAGTTGCTTTTGTGTAAGGTACAATGAGTGTTTAAATAACAATACGGAAATATAACATCAGGTCACATTTTTCATTGGTCTATTACATATGTGACTGGGCTCGTATGTACGATACATACAATACGTACGTACAGTACATACAATATATCTCAGAGGAAATTGCAAAAAACTCCACCTACTGTGCTTTTGGTGTGCTTTTGCACCTCTCTTATACCCTACTGCGTTTACGTACCAACGTCACCATTTCGCTAGACTGATGCTCCTGCTTATATTTACTCTTATATTCCGGCTTATATACTCCTGCTTATATTTACTCATGCTCAAATGGCCACTGATAACATGACGCGCCAGAAAACTGCGCACATACCTATATTGCAACAAGAAATGTAAAAACTAGGCTCACACAAAGTGTGCCACAACGCAGGGTCGGCACTAAGCAACTCTATGATAATTAAGTATAAACCGTACTTTTTAGGCGCCTTGAAAAGTATGTACGCGTGTATTTCTTGCCCATGCGTACATACGCTACTGACCATGACCGGTAACACGCGCTGGACTCTTCCGGGGCGATATCGAGGAAAACCTGTGTGTAATTTATTCATATAGCTTAGCGAGACCTCCGTGGTTCGTTCAGCAGTAGCTTGACGCGCGACGGACGAGCGGTAGAACGCCGAGTTTAAAATAATTGTATGTGTCGTGAATGATTAACTAATAAACGTGTGTACATACGTACTATGCACCGTGTACGTATTTATTTTAGAGTTCGTATAATTAATTTATGTATATTATCTGATTTTGTGTGGATTTTTGCAATAATGGCACAATAGACGGATCACATATATTATGTATTCCTTGAAATCGTCGATAAATATTTCGAAGACGCCGAGAGTGTGAAAGACATTTAGATTCGAATATCGACAAAAAATTACTTGTACTGTTAGAAAAGAGGAATTTCGAATTGATTTGTGCATAATGTTTTACGCATGTAGCTTTTCGTGGAACGTGGTCGTCAATATTAGTTTTAGACTTTTTTTGCCGAATATGTATCAGATTTTCCATTGTCTAGTTGTCCGTACATTGCGTAAAACTTATTACAGAAGATATGTCATGTATTATGTAATATAAGCGGGTCGATTTAGTCATTACATATACATATAAGCGTGTCAGACGAAGAACTATTACATATATAGGTTTTGTCAAAATCGTATTCCGAGATGGCGCATGTGTGCGTGTAGGCAACACCTACCAATAATTTGTCAGATAATGTAGAGTTTTGGGAAAATGCATTTTGGATAAAACGGAGGATGATAAATCAGATTTCAATTCGAATTATCCATAGTTCGTACACTCCAATTTCGGATAATCAAGAGTATCACTATTTGTGATAAATATAGTGAAATGTTATCAATTTGATTGAATATTTGTTAGTGATAAATCGGCTAATATCCCGCGAAGCTTTCGTTGAAGAAAATCGGATAAAAAATGTTTCAGATAAAAAATACCCCTATTTTTCTGTAGATCAAGATTCTCAATAGAAATATTGGTTCCTCTTTAAAAAAAATAAAGTTGGCCTGGGAATAACTTCAAATTAAGCTCAAAAAGTCGTATGCTCATTTTGTTGTTCCTCTGAGATCTGAAACCTTGTATTCGAAACATTTTATTTAAAAATGCACCGTTTTTAGATATATGGCTATTTCAAGACAGATGCTGGAGGTACATAGTAGTGCACCAACACAAATTTGTGATTTAAGAATTTATATGGCTGTTTGTCAGTGGTCAGTTTGCAGTTAAAGATTCTGAAAACTGAATATGTAGTATATATCACACGTATTGGGTCCATAACTTTCAAAAAAATACAAATATTAATAAACAATTTGGACAGCGAACTTCTTTAGAAAACCTTTGCAATGATGCCTTAAAAGTAATATGTTTCTGGAAAAAAAATATTCCAAAAATGTTTCCAATTTTAGTTTCCAATTTAGGTAGGAACATTATGCAATACTTTTCCCAGATTACTAGGTATATTTCCTTTAGTCATTTAAGCTCAAGCTAGAGCTCGTCTGTTCCGTCTTTTATTTTATTTTAGTCGTCCAGTTAATATCTGTCTAGAGCAATAAATAAGTTAATCACTGCAGCGGAAAATTTGTTAAACCCGATTATTTGAGATTCCGTTGACTCATCTGAAAGTGTGTCATACTTCTCTAATCAAAAGATCTCTGAAGTTTAAAACTATAACTATAAAATTTAGAAAATATAGGCACGTGCGAGTTAGATAACACATTAGAACATAATATACATTTTTCATTAAATCACTCTTTGATGTTAGAATATGAAGTCTTTGATATTAAATCCACTTCTTACGACTAGTTGGCGTTTCCGACTGTCGACTGTTTGCGATACGACAAATGCTGCAGTGCCGAATACTAGACCTGCATATTCCTGTTACGAAAACTATCGACACAAGATAGCATATAAACGTCCTCGCTTCTATAAATACGCTCAAACCAGTCGCCACTTTTTTTCGGTTCGGCCGATGTGTCGTCCTCAGAAATAACCAAGAACAAGCGCGCTAAATCTAATTTTAATGGTGAATAGGACGCCTTTTCCGCTGAAGGCTCGTCATGATTTGAGCGTGCGTCATGGAACACTCCTAACTCCTTTGTGGTCCCGTCTTTTCGGATAGAGTTCTCATCGCCCGAAGGGTGAAGAGGGCGGAGGGGTGCTGGAGCTCTCGCGAAAAAAGTAATCGCGGCGGTACGTCATGTCGGGGGTGGTGTCGCAATTGACAGGTTTGCATTGAGAGAAATGAAAAATGTTATCTTTGCGGTGATGCGTAGATCAAGCTATATGGTTATGAAATGAATTAGATAGATTTAAAATATGATGAATGGTCCAGTGCTTACATAAGAAGGCGGTAAAATTGTAAAATGTAGAGTCTATTACATCGAAATATGAAATAAAAGAAACACTAAAGGCCGTCGACTGATTCGAACATCCGTTGTGTTGCTCCTGGAATTCGCAATTTTTATCTGTAAGAGTCCAGAAAAAATTGTTGTCTAAAAAAATATATAGTTCGTCGATAAACTACAGAAAAGTAAAAAAAAGGCGATTTTTTTTTCAATTTCAATTTTGGCAGAAGTATTTCGAAATAATTAAAAATATTTTTTTTTAGTTTAACTAGAAGCTGATGTCATAATAAAGAAACCCTTAAAGTTTCAGTTAAATCGGTTGAACCGTTTGTTCGTTTTAGTTAAGTTCTTTTCAACACAAGTTATTAAAGTTTTGTTATCTTCAACACAAGCTTCGAAAATGCTGTTTCGAGAAAATCGCGTTTAAAATTTCATCTACCTGAAAACGAGATTATATTTATGCCTTAATCAGCGATGCCAGGGGCATACAGTAGTCCTCAGATTCTTCATAAAACTCATTTGTACTTTGCTGAAGTTCTTGGCGAGCCTATGTAAATTCGTCCCAGGGTATTTCAAAAAAGGACACAATAGACAAAAGTCCCCTGTTATATTCAATCACGAAAAAAATAATTAACAACGATGAACTTGGCGAAGGCACACTAAAGTGACCAGCAAGGTCACCTGATCTGATGCATTTGAATTTTTTCTGTGATGGGAATATTCGAAAAACAAAGCAAATGAACAAAGGAGAATACAAAATATTTCAAATACACTAACACCGGAAGTATTACAGTGTCTCACTCAGAACTAGTTTACAGTATACGAAATAAGTTGTTATCAAAAGTATATTGGGCAAACAAAAAGATATATTTTGACTAGATTTAAAGAACACATGGCTCATTTGAAATATGGCAGAACAGAAAAATCTTGTGTTGCCCAACAAGCTTTTGACAACAACCATAGGATAGACATAAATAATTTAAAATTAATTAGAAATGTAACAAACAGTAGACAGTTGGATGCTTTTGCAAGTTTAGAAATCATTAAGTGTAATAGTAGTATGAATAAGGACAATGGTCCGATACCCACCAGTCCACTGTTTGCTCTGATAAACAACGACAGTTACGGTTCAGTGAACCGTGGCAACAAATTTAGTATAAATAGTGCAAGTGTGTAGGTTAGAAATTAGTTTTAATCTTCTCCTCAAGATGCCAACTTGGTTGACGAAACGCGTGTCGAGAAAAGTGTAGTAGTTCGGTGTTTCATGGAAAACGTCCAGTTTTTTTATGTAACTGATTGTTTAAGGGCCTATGCACACGATGTCGTCTGCTTGTATAAAACACATCGTGTGCATATGCCTTAAACATAAAAATCAGTATAATGTTTTCAATAACATGTTTTTGAAAAAAAAAAATGCCAGGAATTAAATTTGCGTCTTTTCTAAAATATAAGGAATAAAAAAATACAGTAGTGAGCATTTCCATTTGAGATTGTAATGTTGCCCCCGCACCACCCATTTATATTAGAAGGGGGTGGCGGGTTAAATTTGTCTGAGCTTAGAAGAATTCGATATAATATATTGGGTTCGGAACGTGTGCTGTAACGTAGGATCGAACTCGTAATCCATCATGTTATTGACGGAAGACGACATGTGAGAGATCAAAAAGACAGAAATAAATCTGGCAATGGAAATATTTGGCAAAAAAAACGTCTAAAGTAAATATTCTAAAGTGCCACAAAAGGCTACATGCGTGAAACATTATGCACAAATCAAACCGAAATTCCTCTTTTGTATCAGTGTCAGGTGTCAGGTATATTTTCTTGATGGACATTCGAATATAAGTGTCTTTTATACTCTCGGGTATCACGAAATATATATCGATGATTGCAAGGAGTATATAAAATATGTGATCTGTCTATTTTAAAATCATCGTAATTTTCAATCATATTTCTCGGTCTATTAAGAAATGGTAACGACTGTGCCATTATTGTAGAAATCCACACAAAATCAGGTAATATGTATTAGGGTGGGCCAAAAAAAAACTTTTTCTTTTTTTTTCTTTAGTTAACATGAAAATATTGTTCAATATGACAAAAAAATAAGCCTGTCAAAAGGGCAGCTCTTAATTTTAATGTTAAGAGGTGTCTCGTCGTGATTTTTGATTTCCCATTTAAATTACACGGGAATTTTTTTTTTTTTTTTTTTTTTTTTTTTGGAATTTTATTGCGTTCTAACGAATTGTTGTGTTGTAAAAATCAATACATATTTTTGAAGGAAATTAAACGATCTACAAAAAAAGGTCTGAAATGATTTTTCGCTAAGTCAACTCGTTTAAAGTTATTCGAGATTAAAGTTCAACCTCAAATGACTCAAAAACATAAAACAACATATTTTTCGTGAGGTTCACTGAGTATTCTCTGGTAAAACATTAAAATGTTTACGAAATACCAATAATCATAAGGAAAATCGATTTTTTTCTATACTTAATTTTAAGTGGCACTCGAAATTTTTGTTTTACCTGAGTAATGACGAAAAATAATTATTATTCCTTAGAAGATACTAAAAAAAATTATAAATGTCTTATTTACACTTGATTATTAGGTAATGTAAGATAATAAAAGCCATAAAATCGTTTTTTTCATTTTATTTTAGAATTTTTTGTTTGTTTTATTAGAATACATTTTTTTTATTTTATTTTAAAATATTTTTTTTTATTTTACATTAAAATAATTTTTTTTATTTTATTTTAAAATAATTTTTTTTTGTTTATTTTGATTGCAAAATTATTGGAAAATGGCTTTTATTGTCTTACATTACCTAATGATCAAGTTTCAATTTTTTAGTATTTTCTAAGGAATAATTAATTTTTTTAAGTCATTACTCAGGTAAAACAAAAATTTGGAGAGCCATTTAAAATTAAATATAATGATTATTGGTTTTTCGTAAAAAAATTTAATGTTTTACCAGAGAATATTCAATGAACCTATGTTTTTGAGCCATTATTGTGTGATCATAAAGTCATCATATGCCATTTGAGGTTGAACTTTAACCTCGAATAACTTTTAAACGAGTTGACTTAGCGAAAAATCATTTCAGACCTTTTGTAGATCGTTTAATTTCCTTCAAAAATATGTATTGATTTTTACAACACAACAATTCGTTAGAACGCAATAAAATTCCAAAAAAAAAAGAAAAAAATTTTCCCGTATTATTTAAATGGCAGGTCAAAAATTACGATGAGACACCTCTTAACATTAAAATTAAGAGCTGCCCTTTTGACAGGCTTATTTTTTTGTCATCTTGAACAATATTTTCATGGTAACTAAAGAAAAAAAAATAAAAGTTTTTTTTTGGCCCACCCTAATATGTACACCACCTATACATATTACCTGATTATATGTCAACATCGGAATAGATCGCTGTCTTATGGAGAAATTGTATTAAGGCGTCTTCTGTTCCCACACGGGAATTACACAGTATTACACAGTATAAGTGCACAGTATACGAACGGTCAGTGGCGTAGGTATACAGGGGCAATAAATATGCGCTTAAAGAATACGATTAGAGTTGTATAGTTCCGGCTCCGCGTGGCAGCATACTTTTCCAGACGCTAATAATATTAGACCCATATTTTTTTAGGTGTAATTTACGGACACTCTGTATACGACAAATTCAACTTAATTCCCGAAAAATAGCATTGCTCTGCAAATCGGAGAGGGGCGATAATTATTCTGTTTGGGAGACCGCGCACCATTTAGTCCGGTTAACGGGAATTGTGGCGGATTATTGATTTACGAGGATTCAATACGAATAACTTCCGCGCGGCCCCTTGTTTCATCCCCCGCTTTACAATAACTTCTCGAGATTTACTTTACGTATTATGAGCCGAGAGGGCGTCGACAATGGCGAGAATTCCAACAGACAGTTCTTGAAAATACTCCGCGAAGATTATCTCTTTTCATTGCTAACAGCGTTGCCTAATTTTAAAGGGTTGTTATCAATGGCCTCTACGTTCTACGTGCGTGCGACGAAGAGGGTGTCTTTTCACCTGCGACTGGTTGGACTGAAAATGCGGTGGTTTTTTGCATGGTAAGTTGAAATAGAGTGTAATCTATTTCTAATTTCGACACGACCCTACATTTTTTTTAAATCCGCTAAACACAAATTTCGGGGTCTCGAAAGTCTGAAAGTGGTCGGAAAATGAATAACGGACATTTTTTGACAATTTGGCATTTTTTCATCGTATTACTCTCGAAAAAGGGTTTATTTAAATTAACTAATTAAACGAACTAATCCAATGTTTTTCGGTATGCTGAATTCGATTTTTGGGTTAAAAAATCAGTCAAGAGATAAAGCCGTTTGACCATTTTTGACTATCATTTTTTTATCATAAATTTTAATCTAAAAAGGATATTTTGTTTCAGAGAAACAATTTTTATATTTATCGATATGGTGATTTCGATTTTTTGGTTCCTTCATGCAATTAATTTACTTTCATAAAACTTACAAACTTACAACATATCTAACGTTAGCAAATTCCTAAAAGTATCTTGTAACCTAACATATCCTTAGATGTCTAGTACCAAACCTAACAATTTTTGACCTAACATAATCTGTGGCATCTCGTCCCAAACCTAATAACTTTTAACCTAACATAGGCTAAGGCGCCTAAAACCTACAGCTAGAGCTTTACCCTACGTTAGTTTTGCAACAGCCGTCAGATTTTTTAGCGTTGTCTTCAGAACAGCCTAAAATTCTCGAATAATAAAAGAAAGTCCCTACAACTTCCATAGGCCGAGTAATTAGATAGTAAAAAAAGGGCAATTTTCGAAGGTTTTTATTTTTATTTTGCAAAAAGTTGTGAACCGATTTTAATGTTTAAAAACTGATTTTCTTCGTATTTTTAAGCGCTATAACGTACTATTTTTGGTTTTTCTGAAATATTTTTTTTTGATACTTAAAAAGTGAAAAAAATCGGTTTTTCACATGTTTATGAATTTTTTTGGTTATGTTCCTACAAACCGATTTGATCCAAAACTAGTGCACTCAAATTGCACTATTTTTTACCTAATTGCCAAGTTTTTTTAACGCTTGAGGAATTTTTTGAAAAATTGGACCTATTTTGGTTATCTTTCCTAGGCTATAACTTAAAACACTCGAATAGCAGAGTAGCTCACGGGAGAAAGACAACAAATTTCTTGCACACCTGCATTGCTGCCGTTCGTTCGTCTTCAGCGACCTTCCAGTGGCAAACGGAGTTTTGCAGTCGCGTAGGTCAGGATTAGAGACGAAAATTAAATTAGTGATCGTCAAATGGTTCATTTGAGAATTATAAAAATATTTATTTCAAAATCGTCCAGTGCGATTTATCGGCTCTCTCAAAATTGAGTACCATTTCTTCGAAATTAAACAAAGACCACATGACAATTTTGTACAAATTTTGTACATTTTTTTACAACCAAGAATGATTTTTGTACACCCTGTTTAACCGGCCGAAATCGAAATAAAAAATGGTACTCAAACTTGAGGTCTGTGTACACTTTTTCCAAAATCAAATTTTTTTTCCAAAATTATACGATTAAAAAGATCGAATTTTGTACATTTTTGTACACCCAAAAATTATTTTTGTACACCCTTCAAAAATGAAAAAAGTCAAGTGTCAAAAATGGTACTCAATCATGACATTTTTGAAAACTTGAAAAATTCATACGTTTATACGCCATCATAAAGAGTGATTTTTATACATTTTTGTACACCCTATTTAACCGGCGGAAATCGAACGATATACAAAAATGGTACTCAAACTTGAGGCCTGTGTACACTACCAAAAACGAATTTTAAACAAGTAGTGAAAAGATGTGTACACCTTCTCAAAAATGAAAACAATCAAATCTGAGACTCAATTTTGACAATTTTTGAAAACTTTGGAAAATTCATATGTTTATACAGCCATAGTACAAAGCAATATATGTATATAATAATATATTATTACCAAAAAAAAAGCAAAAAAATGAACCAAAATAATATAAAAGTATAATAAAAAAACTTTACCTGAGTGTTAACAAAGTCTTATCAAGTTTGTTCTTGCTAAAATATTATGAGAGTTTTAAATTTACAAAAAAATAATAAATGGTACATCTAATATGGAATTCGAATCTTAGGTATAAGAATTATATGTACAATCATATTTCATGATAACGAACAGTTAGAAATAAAAGTGATCACGAAGGAAAAAGTCAAGTAACAAACTAGTTCAATAATTATGTATATTATCGTTCGGATATACTACGTCAATTGTTTTCACACTGTGTACACTGGCATATGAGTTACCAGTCTCGCTTCCTGAACACCAAAACTTCGTATCCTTTAAGTCGCCATATCACTCCCATTTGGAGTCAGGGCGAAGGCAGTAAGCCATATACTGTCCGATCTCCTGTATATTACCTGACCCGGAATGTTTGAACCCTACGAGACCTCTCAAAAAGAAAGTTTGAGTACCATTTTTGTATTTCGTTCGATTTCAGCCGGTTAAATATGGTGTACAAAAATAATTCTTGGTTGTACAAAAATGTATAAAAATCACAACATATGAATTTTTCAAGTTTTCAAAAATTGTCAGGATTGAGTACCACTTTTGACACTTTTCAGTTTTGAAGGGTGTATAGTCCTTCTATTCTGAATTGAAAATGATAAATACGCCTGGGGAACAAAAAAAGCGGTGCAACTTTATGATTCCATGGACGTGCATATATCTTTTATAAATTCGAAAATTGTGAAATATTTTTTTCATTCAAAGCAATATAGGAAATTAAAATTAGCCTGCATACAAAATTTAATATTTGTAATATAATTTGCTATCAATAATGATCATTTAGCCAGACAATCTCAAAAAATTGTCTGTTTTAATAAACCTAGCTGAAATATACGTCACTGGCGTCTTAAACAAGTAAGAATTCCTAATGTCGTAAATCATTTTAACGACGTCGTAAACATTTTATGGCAGAGTGGACCGAATAAGTATTTAACGAATGTATTCGATGCAAAGCACAATAGTCTAATGGATCGTTGGGCGGTGTTAGCACTAGCCAGCAGCGTTGCCGGCTCTTCAAAATTTTCTTAAGTATAGTGATATACGTAAAGTTGTTTTGATTTATAATTACTTTTTCCAGCAATTTTGAACGCTTTATTTTAATGCTAACTAATAAATTTATATTTATATAATTTAAAATATTTCCAAACTAACAATTTACTGAAATATGAAGTATAATTGTATAGTGAGCTTAGCAATTTTAGAAAATATATTTGACAACCTTGCTTTTTTTACCTATTTTTAATTTAGAATGGAAATTCTATACAAAAACAATTTTTGGGTGTACAAAAATGTACAAAATTTGATCTTTTCAATGGTATAATTAAAATCTGATTTTGGAAAAAGTGTACCTACACAGACCTCAAGTTTAAGTACCATTTTTTATTTCGATTTCGGCCGGTTAAACAGGGTGTACAAAAAATCATTCTCGGTTGCACAAAAATGTACAAAATTTGTACAAAATTCTCGTATGGTCTGTCTTTGATTTCGAAAAAATGGTACTCAATCTTGAGGGAGCCCGATTCTATCTCATTCTACCGCCACGTAAAAAGTCCGTAAACACCCCGTATTTATCTTCTGTAATTCCCCCTTGAAAGAGAGATCTTTCCGCGCAATCAGCCGCCGATTAATTTCAGATAGTTCTCGCCGAGTGCTACCATCACAAAAAAAAATCCGCCTACGAAAAAAAAAAATTATCAGCAGTTTCTTTCAATATTACACAGACGCTTCCACCGCACCGCATCGGCTTGTGTCGTCGCTCGGAGACGCTCCGGTTATTTGTGAGGTAGGGACGGGGCCGGGAAATGACAGATTCTTATCAGTCACGGTCTCCACGAGGCTTTTCAATTTTCTCGCGCTCCCTACCCGGTCCCTCTCCGACGGAATATTGTTTGAATTCGACTTTATCGCATTTTAGGTGCAATCAGACGTTCGCGAAAAATCCAATAAACATGATATTTAATAATGCGTCACAATATTTCGCCGCGTATTTTCTCGGAGGCGCTGTAAAATCTGCTATAAAGAATCCTGATTTATCTCACCGACACTACTTCACAGCGACGGCTCGGTTCTAGCGATGCGTACCTGAAACAATAAAGTGATATGAGTATGTATAAAATAAATGAATAATAATAAAAAAAATTAAATACAAGCTTTTATGTAAATGCTCTAAAAAGAAGAAAATAAACTTAAAATTGAATCAAACCCACCACCACCAAACTATCCCTGATCTATACCAAGTTATAACCCTTTAAAATTGGTATGGTGCCCATCTTGTTTTTCGATCTCCTCGAAGGGTTGAACGCAGACGTCAGTTTATTCGTATTCTTCTTAGCAAACCCTTTCATTTGATACCCACATTATGTGAGTGCTTAAAAAAGAACTAGTCCGCCATCTTAGGCGGTCTACTATATTGGATTTAGAGTGAACTCATTTTATTTTTCGTATTCTTCTCAGCAAACCCTTTCATTTGATACCCATATCATGGGAGTACACAAAAAAATAACTCGTCCGCCATCTTGGACGGTCCGCCATATTGGATTTAGAGTAAAGTCAGTTTATTATTTTTTTCGTATTCTTGTCAGCAAACCCTTTCATTTGATACCCCTATCATGGGAGTGCGCAAAAAATAACTATTCCGCCATCTTTTTGAATTTAGAATGACATAACTTAGGTAACCATGCATTGTCATCCAAACTAAACGTGTATGCAAAATTTCATCTCAATCGGTTGAGGATAACTACTTTAAAATTTAGTTGCATGATTTGACATGAACATACATACATACAAACATACATTGCAAGTTATATATAAAGCTTGTAAAAATAAAACGAGAAAGGTTCCTCGTTCTCTGTTACTCGCTCGTCGAAAGTCGCAGATCCGGATTTCGATCTCGTGCAACTGACGGCGAGCAACGAAGAACGAGTGTATCGGTTAAATCTTGACCAGGAGACTGCGGCGTTACCTTTATTGTGTCGCCCTCTACTGCATTTTAATGAATTATATTTCGGTGGTCCGACAAAGTCAGCAACTCCCAAATGTCCTTTACCGGCACTCTAACGGTAAAACCGTTAAGCTCAGATGAAGCGAAAAACGTTCATCGTTCTCCGTTGCTCGCAAGGCAAGTCCCAGGTCCAGGTTTCGATATTATTAGATCTCGTCAGTGTGACATATTGGACGACGAGCAATGACGACTGAGGAACTTTTCTCGCTTCATTTGAGCTGAAATATATTATGTGTTATGGTGCATTGGCAATGACATGTGGCAGTTGTCGATTTTGTCGGACTTCCGAAATATGTTTGATCTTAAAATGCACTAGAGGGCGACACCATGAAACGAATGCCTCTATATAAGAAACATTATCTTAAAACCGCACCGATAAAACAACGCTGCCAAAAAAAGTGATTCTATATCCATATTTGTATTGAATTAATGTCAAAAAATTGTTAGAGTACATGCTTAAAAGTGTGATATACCTTAAATTGCCTTAAAATAATAAGCCATTAAAAAAAAGTCATCAAATCTGGCTATGAACGAAAGAGATGAAAATAGCGATTATGTCGAAGCTCGAAGCAAAACTTTGTCGTTGTCAAACTTTGACAAGTGAGCTTGACAATTAAAAAAGGTTGCAAACAGATTAAGAATAGAAAAGTCTTTTTTTTTTTTGCTCGGCCCACTTTGATGACTTTTTTTAATGGCTCGTTAGTATCATTAAGACAACATTAAGACAGTTTCATAAAGAACACCTAAAGAACACCAATAATAGTATTATTGGATACTACGGAGGAATTCTAAAAATATTTCCTGTCTAACATCCCATACCTACGTTGATATATCCATTTGTTCATAAAAAATAACAATTGGGGACTGTAAGAAAATTGCAAATATTTCACAAGTGAGCATTCAATTTGCAACGTGTTTCTGTAAATTGGTAAAATGTAGTTACTTTATTTTAGTAAACCTTGCATACCCGTTTTTTATATACTGGGTACTTACAAGAAATTGAAATTTCATTTCAAAAAAATTAATTTACCCTGATCTGTTTAAAAATAGATATTTTATGCATATTATTAAGATTTTAGGATCACTAATATGACGAACCTGATGTCAAAATTGAATTTAACTTACACTTTTTCAGAAATTCTTACAGCTTTTTGAGATCTGTCATTATGTCAAAATTCAATTTTGACATCTGATTCCTGATGGCCGATCCCGAAAAAAAACAGAAAACGAAATATAAAATTTTGTTGAAAATTGCAACCTTCTGGAGGATGTGGAGAAAGAGAGACATCCAAAAAATAAAATTTTATATTATGAAATTCGATATTAAATCATCGAAATACATAGGAATAGTGTCTGCACTCTAGGATAGATTTTTTTTATTTTGTAGACTTGTGTAATTTATATTATGAATTTATTTTATTCTCATTATTCTACATTTCGGTATATGAAAGAAGAGAGTCGGAAAAATATATACTTATCAAAAGTATTATTTATATGTTTCATATAATTATTAGTATGTTGAAGGAAAAGGAAAATTATTCATATTAATTAGCAAAATTAGCAGTATAGCAAAATTTATATCCGACAAATATAAATTATTATGTTAAAATGCTGAATTTCATATTTTTCCGTTACAGGTTCAATACAGTCATTGTCTGTATATTGTAAACACGTCACTGTCATCATAGTGACAGTGACGTGTTTTACAACCATGTAAAACTTGTAACATTTGCTACTTCTTATTTATCAAGCTCAGGTAGATATATTAAACTTTCGCGATAATATTTTAAGAACGGAGACAAAAGAACTAACACGGCAGGAAGGATCATATTTCAAACCGTTTAGGGCCCGAAAACTTTCGGAAGTAAGCTACTGAGTCGATATGGCAGATATCACAAAGAATTTTCATGTATTAGAAGAAGATAAATGGCCATCATTTGTCCATATAATAAATGGCTTTGATAGCTGTCTACCGCGCCAGAAACTTCTGAATTCCATTAAATTTCTGAATTATCCCGGTTCGGTTGTTCGAAGCATCCGACAAAACAAGAAACTCGGCTACCACGAAAAGTTGGGACGAGAGTTTTATTAAGGTAAACAAAAATTGATTGCGAGGCTGTGATAATGTGTTACACCGAAAATTTCCATTCGTATAGCGAAAATCCTCTTGCAGAAATTAGTATTTCCACATCCAATTTTTTTGTAGCACGTAAAAATAACGATTCGTAATGCTAATAAAAACGAATGCTAATAAAAACATAAACCGATAACACAGGTCTACCAAATTAAATATATATATATATATATATATATATATATATGTCCTAGGGTGCTAACCTCACTATTCCTATGTATTTTGACGGGCTAAAACCGAATTTCATGATAAAAAAATTAGTTTCTTCACAATTCCCTTTAATCATCTGAGGGTTGCAATTCCCAACAAAATTTTACCAACATAAATCGATGTCGCTGATTGCGAATCTGCTGTCAAAATTGAAATTTGACATTATGACAGGTGTCAACATGCTATTAAAATTCATGAAAAAGGTAAAAAAGTAGATATATTGTGCATATTATCAAGTGTTTAGGGTCGATTATCTGATGACGAACCTGATGTCAGAGTTGAATTTAACTTGCATTTTTTCAGAAATTTTGACAGCTTGTTGACAGCTATCATTATGTCAAATTTCATCAAATTCGTGATGGCCGACCCCCAAAAACCCTAATAAATGAATTATAGAATTTTGTTGAAAATTGCACCCCTCATGTGGATTGCGGGACGTTGTGCAGAAAAAGGGGAGTCAAAAATATTTTTTATTATGAATTCGATTTTAGGACGTCAAGATACATAGGGATAGTAAGATAGTGCACTCTAGGACAGAATATTTTTTATTTTGTAGACCTGTGTAATTTATAATATGAATTTATTTTATTCACAGTCTTCTAAATTTCGGTATATGAAAAAAAAAGGTCAGAAAAAAATATTTATATACCTATCGAAAGTATGATTTATACAGTGTGAAACAGCCAAATGGAATCAATTCAGTAGCTCCACTATTATGCATTTTTTTTAGAAAAATCCGTCAATGTCTAATTCTAAACTGAGTTAGAGTTTAATGAGCAAGAAAAAAAAGTTTCTTCAGCGTAGGAAATTCGTAACATTAAAATAAAAAACAAATCATTATTAATGCAGCACATTTTTTCTTGTTAATTTCTGCAATAAAATTTAAAACCATAGCAGTTTTGAATAGAGAATTAAAAAACCTTTCAAATTAAGTATCACAAGCCCCTACTTCCAGTTTGAAAATTTAGGGGTTGTAGCTGTCACCTGAAGGGGGTTGAATTTAGGGATGACATTTTTACGTCTCAAGATGTCATTTTAGAATTAGAAATGGAATGTCTCAGGATTTTCTACAAAATGCATAATAATGGAGCTACTGAATTTATTCCATTTGGCTGTTCCACACTGTATATTTCATATATTTCTTAGTATGTTGAACGAAAATTGTTCATATCAACCAAATAAATGTTGGTGGCAATAATAAGTCCCAGTATTCTCTATTCTGATAATGAACGAAACATTGCAGCATTTGAATGTCAAATAAATTTAAATAAATCTAGAAATGACTTAACAATCAATGAACGAGGTGTTGTAAAGACTAACTGTCTTTACAACACCATGTAGTAATTTAAGAACAGACATCCTTTACAAAATGAAAGCATCAGATATACATACAGTGTGACCCATCCAATTTGAACGGTTTTGGTGTCAAAATGTAAGGTTAAAAGAATACCGCGTTTTTGAGCAGGATGTAATTTTTAATAATAATAATAATAATAATAATAATAATAATAATAATAATAATAATAATAACTTGCGAATATGGTCCACCAACAACTGGCCCTCAAGTATGGCCTGTTAGCGACGGCTCCGCCATACTACAAATATGCCCCGGAAGCTGTGCTGGAATCGGAAACAGCAGTGATGTACTGGGATAGGCTAATCATCACCGACCGAACAGTGGACCTCAACCGACCAGATATTGTGCTGATCAACAAGGAACAACGAAGAGGAATCATCATAGACATCGCAATGCCAATTACTCACAACATTCAGAAGACTGAACGGGAGAAGATCGCGAAATACGAAAATCTATCAATCGAGCTGAAGCGCCTATGGAAACTGGAGAAGGTGGAGACGTACGCCCTAGTAATATCGGCAGAAGGCGTGATGACGACCAGATTCGCCAAGAACATCGCGGCATTAGGACTGTCTTATAATATTATTAGAAATGGCCAGAAGGCAGTTGTACTACAAACTTGTCACATTGTTAGAAAGGTTTTGGGACAGGATGAATTTCCTCCCCTCGCCTGAGCCTAATTTCTGCTGGAGGCGGGGATGAGATATCAAGCCATCACTGTCTGCAGTAGGAATAGGTTAATGTTTCCCAGCGTTTACGCTGAGAAGTGTGACTATAAAGTCGGCGAAATAATAATAATAATAATAATAATAATAATAATAATAATAATAATAATAATAAAAGATCCTACTGTAATTTATTTAAAGGGTCGAGCATTTATAACAGAGAATATTGAGAATAAATCTAGTCGTCATGTGAGGTGAGTAATATTTAATTTAGTTACATACTCTTTCTTACTTATGGGTCATTACTGACATTAGTCATTAGGAATCATTATCAATATCGATCTCTTGACGCCTTCTGAACGAATCTTAACATCATCATCGAACAATCTAATCCGATAATCACGGCAAAGGTAATCAGAAACTATCATTGAATGACCATAAAATCTGGACTCTACATAATGTAAAATATATTATGTTCTAAGCGGCCTAATCCGATAGTCACAGCTTACGTCATCAGACGTAAGCTGTCAGATCTTTGAACGACGACCTCAAAGTCTGGGCTCTGCATAATGTAAAATATATTAGGTTAGGATACGCGTGTCTTTTATATTTCCATCACAATCGCCTGACAATGCTCCTGTACTCGCAAAGGCACAATGAACGAATTAGCTACATAATAGCCGGGGCATCTTCCAATTTTGCCATGAAGATTCCACGAGTCAGCTCGCCAGGCAGCGTGCCCTAATTTTTTTTATTAGATCAATTTCTTTGTTATCGAACAGGCACAATCTGGTCCTGCCCGTATCCGCACCTTCAGAATTATCCGCTATTTCGTATTTTTTCCTCCGCGACAAGAGGCTCATCAAAGGAAGCAACATTAAAGGAAGCCGGAGATAAATCGCAGAATTTCCAATTACTCCGCGTATCGCGCCCGACTACAGACGATAATGAACGTCGAAGAATTTTAAATAACGAGCAACTCAATAACACACGTCGGCCGTCTACGGTCGGGTACTAACGATTTGCTGCGTGACAGAGCCGTACTCAGGTTCTGCTCTGAATTCTGGAAGAGTAGGATGGCTGTCTTCATAAGTCTGCAGCACATCCATCCCCCATTGGGCCTCTTGTGCTTCCTGCCTTAGGAGTTCAACCTATCTAAGCTATCAGCCATTCTAGTGTTTTAAAAAAAGTGACAACGTTGCTTAGGGGGATCTCCCATATATTGGCCAAGGATAGCCAATATTCAACCAGCAATATCTTGTTAATGAGACGGCGGAGCAATCTACAAGAGTCTCCTATACAGGTATGGTCATTCTTTGCAGGGTACAATTACAAGAGTCTCCTATTTTTTGCAGTCTCTACAAAGGGATGTTTTATTTAGCTTCAAGTTATATTTTCTTAGCTGACGATGTTCAGTGAGAACGCCTGTTATGAAATGATAAAAAGATTCTTCCTGGTCACGCCAGATATACATTACCGCTTCTTTGTTGAAGTACTTTAAAAGCTCGCTAGCAAAATTGGCAGCTGCTTGTTCTATCCAATGGTTTATTAAATTTCATACGGGTGTCTTCTTTAATTTGTTGAATTATTGGTGTGATAGGTAGTGGCTTAGAAGGGCTCGAGCCGAAAATGCTCCGACGGGATGATTTCCTCGCCAATCAACTTCCTCATTGCCTTTATATTGTGCATGGCCCTTAACCCAATAATCAGAAATGTTGCTTGTGAAAGCTGTATCCGCAAGTGCTTAATGTCATTGCTTTACTGCTTCTGTCGTTAAAATTGTAGTTTTGTAAGGCTAGTAGCGAGTGTCTACTATCTGTGTAGGTCTACTATCTGGGTAATATCTTTAGCAGCAATGATGCCAGCTTGGTTCCTCGCGTGTTAGCAAGTTGCCCCTTTGTCCTCTTCATTTACAGATTGTCACCAAAACAAAAAAGTTCTCAAATTTTAAAAACTGTTACAAATTGTTACTCGCGCAAAAACTCCTATGTACCACTGTCACTCATCGATTTAAATGAAACTTTGCACACTCATAGAATACTAAAAAAATATTGAACCCCTTTTTTCTTCTTCCGGAATATGCTTTTTAGGGGTAGAAACCACCCCTAAAAGGTGGTAAAAGCAAGAATCGCCTTAAATTAAATTGAAAAATACCATAATACATGTTACAACATACAATAATATAATTTATAATTTAATAACATGTATTGAAGTGCATAAAAAAAATTTTATTTCCAAAATCTTAAGGGGTTAGACCCCTCTGTGGTGCGAAAAATTAAGGCATTCTTTGGGAATTTTTTTCTGCTCTACTAATTAAGCGATCAAAAATTCATTTTAGAGCTTTATTAAGTACATAATGTATATATAGATATTTTGTTGTTCAAAAAAAAATACAAAATGGTGTCATAAATACTCATCGAACACATACGCTTTTTTTATTGACCATCGGTGGGCAACATACCAATTTTTTAAGAGCTACTAGAAAAAAAAAAAAAAAATGTTCATTATCTGCATGAGTTTTTCTAACGCGGT
This sequence comes from Aromia moschata, assembly GCA_029963805.1. Lineage (NCBI taxonomy): Eukaryota > Metazoa > Arthropoda > Insecta > Coleoptera > Cerambycidae > Aromia > Aromia moschata. Next base: position 2,477,419 of record JAPWTK010000004.1, read on the forward strand.
ACACAAGATTATTGTAAAATATTGATTTTTCGCAAAATGCCAGCAGTTTGAAAAAAAGAAAGTTTTACGAAAAAAAACGATATTAATGTGTTTATTAAAACCGTAATTTTCAACCGATCGAAAAATCGTTTCCGCTTTAGATAATTTATTTAAGAAGCTACAATCAAAATTTCAAGTCGATCGGATAAAAATTGCACGAGTTGTACTGCCCACCAATTTGAAAAACATGTTTTCGAAAAAAATTCGTTTAAAGTTTCAAGACGTGTTTACTTCATGAAATATTCAAAATACAAGCATGTTAATTTTTTTACATTTAGTCTGCTATACCAGGATCATAGATCATCATTTCCAAATTATCGATCGGGCCGCAGATACTCCAAAATGCTAGGCTATATATGAAATACCGCATTAGAGCGGTATTTTCGAACATTTCGGAGCGACATATTCTTTGGATGTTTTTACATTTAAGCAAAAAAAAAAAAAATTAAAAAAAACATTTTTCAGAGGGGGCGTAACCCCGTAAGCGGTTTGCCATTCTTTTCTTGGGGACGTCTGCGGCCTGCAAAAGAACTTTTGCAAATCTTGCCGTACAAAAAATACTCAAATTGCTTACTAAAATCAATTACATTGTCTAGATAAGTACACATAATTATTCAAAAATATTAATTTTTAAAAATTGGCAAGTTCCAAAAAATTTTTTTTAATGAATATTTTTCAATAATTTTGTGTACTTCTCTAGAAAATCTAATTTATTTTAATAAGCAATTTGAGTATTTGCCGTAATTTCATTTACGGCTATTCTTGCTTTTACCACCTTTTAGGGGGTGGTTTCTACCCCTAAAAAAGCATATTCCGGAAGAAAAAAACAGGGATTCAATATTTTTTAGTATTCTATGAGTGTGCAAAGTTTCGTTTAAATCGGTGAGTGACAGTTGGGTAGTGTTACTTGCTAGCTGTATATCCGTCAAAAATTTGTACTAAAGGTCCATAAGGGAGTATGATCAATAATAAAAAATATATACGTCTGACACGTACATGTTTTTTGTATTCCCAGGTAGTGTATTTTAAATATATATTTTCGTATTTCTCACACTGATGTACTATGTACTAAGTGCGGCCCTGACTTTTATGGTTTAGTGCTATCTCTAGTCTCCAATTCAGATTTTTTACTATCATTGACTATAATTGATGAATGTCCCACAATAGATCCGCCATACTGTTTTTTTTTACCATCAGACTTAGTTTCAGCGAACCTGAAAAAGATTATAAACTTTTTACGTGATAAATTTAGAGAAATAGTTTTTCTGGCTGTGCATTATGTGGACCACCACGCGGCGCCGATCATAAATGAGGTGTCAATTACTCTTTTAATTGTTACATTTAAGGGGGGGAAAGTGTTTGAGATACAAAAAAAAGCATGTTTTTGTATTTTTTTTTTCTGAGTAGGGGAAAGTGCTGTACCTTGATACCGTAGTTTTTTAGATATAGATTTTGAAAGAAAATATCAACTTTTCTTTATTTTTTTTTTACTTTATTTAGGAGTATTAAAAATATACTTAAGTTATAAACAGAAAGATTTCTTGAAAATAACGCCTTTTTATTTATAAAGATTATAACAAAAATAAAAGCTATGTGGTCCAAGGTACAGCAACATGTTGTACCTCAAACAGCATGGTGGTGTACCTTGGTCATATTTATAAAAAAACCTAGGAAGCTAGTAAAATTAGTAAAAACTTTTTTGTAATAGTTTTTTTATAATTGTCAAAAAAAACATATCCACGCTATGTTTGTTAAATCCTGTAGAGCGCGCAAGGCTGGTAGCTTCTGGTTTACGTAAAGATAATTCTCTATTATATCTTCCTCGAAAACAACGTAACCAGGATTTTCCTGCTTTCTGTTCACTATCCCAAGCCTGTGTATACGTTTTGTTATGTGCTTGTGCATATTGATAAGCTAGTGATCGAACCTCCTTTAATGACAGGCCGTAATGCAACTGTGCTGCCTGTTTTAGATACGAAACTAGAAGTTCTTCTTGTTTCGAGAAAACCCTATTTGTATCATAATAGGCATAGTATTCGAAGTTTTCTTCATCTGACTGCAGATGTTTTTTTATGTGTCTCATGAGAGTAACACGTGAAACATTGTGTACTTCAGCAGCTTCACGAAATGATACATTGTTCATCAAAACGTCAATCAACTGCTGCTTCAAAGTCACATTTTGATACAGGCGTTCGTTTCACGCCTCTTTTGCTGCGCGTCATTTCTGAAAAAAATAGTGAAGAATAGTATTAATAATAATCCATTTCGGTTTTGAGCAGTGGTGTTGTACCTTGAACCAGCTCTAGGTACAACACCATTATGAGGCTCAAGGTACAACATACAACGCTTTACGGAAACAACTGGAATTACACATTTTAGGTTATATCGATCTTGAGTCTAATACCGTCATTATATACAGAAATACACACAAATCGTTCTACATACTGAACATTTACTATTTACACATTGGTCTCAATGTAGATAAATGAACACTTACCCGCCAAATATTTTGTTTCGGGAATAAATACAATTCAAAGTCTCTCATAGTCACAGTAACTCAATGTTGCACTTTCTGTTATAGCGTGGCGCCATCTACTAGGCAATGGCTTTAGTTATATCATGAGTATAGATTCTGCTGTAATGTGATGTATCTTATATTGAATCTGGCTCAAGGTACATACCTGCTTAAGGTACATCACTTTCCCCTACCTTGTTTATTCATATTTTTAATTTGTTTTACATTATTAAGCATTATTCTAAGAATATTCTGCTAAATTTTCATAAAAAAATATTGAAAAATAAGCCAGTGGTAGCGGTGAGAACCGAGTCACCTCCAAAAAAAGTTTCCATGCGGTAGTCAGGATAACTCATGATTGCTTCATCCGAAATTAAAAAACCAAAAAGATTTCTTTAGTACATAAGTTTATCTTGGATTTGAAGGACGGAATTAACAAATTATTCATTTTTGAATTTTTGGTAAAGGTGCAATCAAAAAACTGATTTTTGTCTAAAATTGCTCTTTTTGTTTAATTAAAAAATAAGTTGTAATTGAAAAAAAAAGAAATACTCGTTCAGAACCGAGTATTTAGTATGTAAAAGAAGTGTGCAAAGTTTAGGCGAAAATTTTGACTACCGACTTAAAACAAAAGTTTTGAGAAAAAAAGTGATTAAAGTTTGATACATGAATAATGATGCCAAATATGCCAAACTAACTCGGTTTAGTCTTTCAAAAAGACCCTTTTAAAATCAGGTATATTTTTAAAAATATAACAACAAATGATGCCTATAGAAATTAGAAAGAGAGAAACAGAAAAGAGCAGCTGCTACAAACCACTTGCCGCGCTGAGCGTAATGACGGTGAAGGGAGACCGAGCGCCCGGAGTCTCAATTGTCTATAACTCGAAAAGTTTTGCTCCTAATGACTTCAAACTTTCTGACAATATTTCATAAGTTGTAGTATCAGAGAAAAAATAAAAAAACCGATTTTCCGACCCTTTTCCCCCCTTAACTTTTTATTTCATCTTTACAAGTACGGCTCTGTATTGCAACAAAGGGTTAAAAGCTCGGTTTACGGTGTAGTCTGGGAAACGAGATGTCGCGACTAAATTCAATCCTCGTCGCGATTTATCGTCGATGCATCGGTTCTCGGAATCATCAGAGTTTAATGGGATAACCGCATTGAGCCATTTACATTTTGATGGGTTTGAAATTTCTTTTGTTTCGCTGTTTGCGCGAACTTCCCGTGTACCGAGAGCGACGCGCGACGTCAGCCGATATCCGACGCCTCGTTCCAGTTGGTTTCGTGTTCAACGAATCTAGATTACGTTTGAGTGGGGAGTGGTAAAGCTGGGGAACGAAGGCGAAAATAAATATATTAATTTCACAATGAATTATATAGACATCCAAAAGAGAAAAAAAAACGTCACCAACTCTGGCTAGACATGACCGCTATGATCATGTCTAAGCTTTTCGGTTATGTCAAACTTGTGACAAGTATGTAACTGTCACAATTTATAAAATAAACAATGGCTGTCACATGATGTGACAGTTTTGACAAGTAAATAAGGTTATAACTTCATTACTGAATAACTGCATTACAGAAAACAAAAATATCTCTCATCAGAAATTCTTACAGATAGAGATTATTAGGGTCCGGAAAGAGTGCCACAATGCAGGATAAACTGCGTTACACTACATATAGGACCGGCGTACTACGGCATACAATGAGTCCCAGTACACGTTACTAGACAGAGTCAGTGACGTACGTATGCACAGGCAATAAATACAACACACGTATATAATTTACAAAGCGCTTAAAAAATACAGTTTCTACTTGAATTATCATAGAGTTGTATAGTGCCGACTCTGCATTGTGGCACACATTTCCGGACTCTAGAGATTACTGTCATGTGATTGATATGTAGGTACCGCATTGTCATTTCTATTTTTCTCTGGTATCTATTTTTAGTTTTACCAATATTCTATAAATCTATCATTTAATTTAGTATTAATTATGTTGTATTAAGTATAATTATTTTGGCTCCATGATTTTACTAACAAGGATCCCGTTAGAGTACGCTTCGGGAAGGACATACATATGTGGTTGAATGAGCTAACTTTGTTAGTTAGTTACATTGAAATATGTCTGGATCTGTCTAAGCACTAGATGAGGATATTTACATATCACCTGTCGTTTTAGTTCTACTCACATCTTGTGCTACACGCAAAACTGAGAGAAAACTGATTCGACAAAGTGGAAGAAAAAATCAATTATAATATCTGAGTTAAATATAGGCGATGGATGGAAGGATGTATCCGATCTGACACCAAAAACTTATGAAACAGATTTGGAACCTGATTGAAACAACTTTATTTGTGGTGGTCGTATTGAATCCCTCAATTTAACTTTTGACTGAACATTTGGTTGCTATTGATACATTATTTATTAGGTACGTTGTCATACAATACTGAATATGTATATAGAACTTCAAGAAACTCGGTTAAAGGGAAGTGAATAAAAAATCTAATAAAAAAAATTGATGGAGGTGGAAGACATTGAAGGTGATGCCTAATGGAAAATCTGAACCGGTATTCAAAATCCGATTATCTGCGATTACCAGATACCGACATGAAACTTAATTGGAACAATTTTTTTTGTCATTTTGGGTTGTTGTCAAAGAATTCGTTGAAATCGACGAATTGTGTCTTCATTGACAATGACTGTTTGCACTAGACTTGAAGAGACTGGGTTAAATGAAACATTTAACCCAGTTTCAAATGCAACATTTGACCAACACTACATCCAAACAAAGAGGAGTCAAAAATGTAGTTATTATATGTATACATATGTAATGTCGTTCTTTTATAATTGTAGTTTTATGAATAACACAAGAATTGTTTCCCTGTAATTAACAAAGTTTTTATTATTTTATACAAAATTTACAAAATAATAACTTAAACTAATTATTAATCCTACCTGTAATTAACAAAGAAACAACATTCTCGTTGCAATTCACAATGGAGACGCTGCTGTTTACTTTCGAGATGCTCGCTTCTGCAGACGGAAAATCGAATGTATTATGTGTAACGTCAATTGGCACACCCAGCGGCCGGACCTTTACAGTTCCGCTTCAACATTGCAATGCACAAAAACACACGGAACTAAGTTATATATTATTTAGAGTATGACAATGCCCAACGAATATAAATTTCAAGAATGAATAAAAATGAAAAAGATAAATATATTTTTCAGTGATACTCCGAAATTAAGAATGGCATCCTTAATATATTTTTATTTGTCTTGAGTACCTATGAGGGAAGGGGATTAATTATTCCTATTCCCACTCCTTTCCTTTCATTTCGCAACTGAATTACTCCCTTGTGAATTACGAAGTTCGAACTGAACTCTATTATGATACACGTATTATGCATATATTTGACGCTCGGGTTTCGTTGAAATATATACCTACATAATGGCTCGTAGAATAGTCAGTAAAATACGGATATATTGCCAGTATTACATTTTCTAGTCCATTGAACAAACTACAGTTAGTAAAATATGCCGCTATTCATATATTTTCCACTCCATTAGACCGTCTTGGTGTTTCAAACAGTTGTTGTAATATGAGCACATATGGTTTGTCTATCGAAAAAGTAATCAAGGCTTATTTTTATCCGAAATTGTTATAAACATTAAGGCTTACGGAGTTTTATATATTTTCTGTAACTTTAGAAGTTCGCCTTTTCAAAAAATTTGTTGACGACTTAAAACGATTAAAATTGACATAGAAAATTTCTTTAGAAAAAAGTATTTTGATGACTGTCGGGTTAAGCTTCATTTGCATAAATTAAAAACTTACTTTGTAATGCAATATTATGTCTTTAACAGTTGTGTTACGTGTCAGTTATATTGACAACGTATTATAGATAAAAATTGGATACAAGTTCCCATTAGATTACTCAACAGTGAATAAATAAATGGATGGGTAATGGAATTGTTAGTTACGGGTGATGACAATAAAATTATTCAGTCGTTAGACGAGCTCGTGCACATTAATGTTATAAAATCTACTATATGCAATTGAATTGTTTGGCCCAATTTTAAAACAGTCGCTGTATCTATCTATGGATAATACCTGCATGCGCAAATGTCGGAACTAATTAATTTTATACCCGAGGTCGTAATAAACTATTTCACGGATCACTGAAATTCTATTACAGCATTTTGGATGGTTCAGTCAGTCAAGTTTTAACTCAATAATTTATATATTTGCTTCTAGCTGACTACCACAAGTCTTTATTTCTTTTAGGTTTTCCTTTTCCAAAATGTGAATACTTTTAATCGATAATACAAATTTCACATACGCATGTACGGGGTGTGTAAATTAAATAATGAGAGTAGCGCCCGATCTAGCAACACTGCGGAGACGGGACTTGGAAGAGCAGTAGGTTAACATGTAATGCACCTTCAGTACAAGTTTGAACTTGTTAGAGTCATTTATTTGTTCTTTGTGACTGTTTTCGTAAACTAGTTTTTTCTAGTGCGTTTTAAAAATGAGTGACATTAATTTTGAGCAACGGTATGCTAGGTAGAAGTTTTGTTTCAGACTTGGACACAGCGCAACGAATACTTTTGCAAAACTTCAACACGCCTACGGAGACAGTGTTTTTTTTTTTCAAGAGCAGGTTTTTCCGTGGTTTAAGGCATTTTCAGAAAGAAGAGAGTCGATTGAAGATGAACCACGCAGTTGAAGGCCTTCTTCTTCAAGAATCGAAAGGACATCATGAGAGAAAGGTGTCTACTTTTCGGAATCGATTGAAAATGATCCCCATTTTATAGAACGTATTATTGGTGATGAGACTGGGGTGTTTGGGTACGACCCGGAAACCGAGCGCCAAAGCATGGAATGGCACAGTTCAAGCTCTCAAGACCAAAAAAAGCAAGAATGAACAAGTCGAATCAAATGTATGAGCAAGTCGAATCAAATGTAGGCTGATTTGCTTTCTTGACAACCAGGGAATTGTCCACAAAGAGTTTCTGCCTCCAGGCCAAACAGTAAATCAATACTTTTACAGAAAGGTTCTTGAAAAACGTGTGATACCAAATATCAAGAACAACTGGATATTGCATCAGTAAAAACATTCCTGTGGCTCCTCAGCCTTATTATTCGCCTGACTTGAGTCCTTGTGATTTTCATTCTTCATGAGATTGAAAAATCACTTCAATGGACGTCATTTTGGGACTACATAAAACATTAAAATGAGTGCAACCGACCAGCTGAAGGCTATTCCAGTATATAAGTTCTAGCACTGCTATGAGGAATGGAAAAACCGTCTCCAGCGCTGTGTGGCTTTCCAAGGATTTTATTTTGAAGGAGACAACACTAAATTGTAATTCTATTCGAATAAAATAAATTAAAAAAAATCAGTGTCATTACTAAAGGTGGGAAATACAATTAGAAAGGTCAAAATTGCACATTTATTTTTTTATCAAGAGGTTATTATTTGATCGTAATGAAAGTTTGTACATTGGTTAATGAAGATTGGAAGTATACGAAAAAAAAATATTTTGTTTTTTTTTTTTTTTAACAAAATGGTGGCTGTATGATGCCGCAAAGTAGATCCATAAATAAAACGGTGGAAGTTCTGGACATCGTAATTTTGATCTGTATCAGCCTAGAGATAAATTTATTATTGAAATAGTTACAATTTGTCAGTAAACTAAAACAAAGTGAAAAAAAAAACAAAATTTGACGATTGACAGACATTTTTGCAATAATAATTCAATTTTGCAACATCAAATTTTAATTTTTTTCCTCAAGTCCTCAAAATTTCAGCCAAATCGGACGAGTAATTTTTGAGTTATCGCTTCCACCAATTTTGAAAATGTTGTTTCGAGAAAAACGCGTTTAAAATTTTATCTACTTGAAAATGATACTCTTTACGCCTTAGTCAGCGATGCCAGGGGCATACAGTAGGCCTTCAGATTCTTCATAAAATACATTTGTACTTTACTGAAGCTCTTGGCGAGCCTATATAAATTCGTCCCAGGGTATTTCAAAAGAGGACACAATAGACAAAAGCTCCCCTGGGTCGACAGCACAAAAATGCGTACTACGCCCTCTCTTCGAAAAACGAGCAAAAAAAAAATAGAAGGGCTTTGAATTTGATTTTAAAACATCGCATACATAGTCTACGATTCATTTACTACTTTTTTAGGTAAAAAAAAAAACAATCGATTTTTTGGACTCTCTAATTGTATTTCTCCCCCTTAATTTACACATCTCACATAATTGGGCAACGTAATTCATTTTGATTTCAGTAAGCACTAAACCGTCATAACTAGATTGTATTGCTAGTATTATGTCAGTTATAAGTAGTTCATCGGCAACTCCAAAAATATAAGATGATGGTGTAGACTAGATAACTATAGCTAATTTGAAGTGTGTGTTTGTCGAGTGAAAGGAATCAAATAAGGTTGAAGAAATCAAGAGTTGGTCAATAATGAACATCCAAGGGGAATTAGCCCAATCAACAGGGGAGAAAACCGGTCACTAATTGTTATCAGCGAACAAAAAATATGGTCGTATAGAGAAAGAAATTCTAAGAAAGATAGCGTTTTTTGCTACTCGAGTTTTAATTTCAAACATAACTAAAAAAATTCGCAAAAGTCAAAAAAACGGTTTTTTTGCAAATAAAAAGCTTCTAGTCCTACACAAGAAAGTTAAATTAGAAAGTTGTAGGTCTTAAAAATGCGCGTCGAATGAGATGTGAACGAAAAAAATCGGTTCATAAACATTTGAGAAAAATTAAAAAAAAACGTCAAAAATCGCGTTTTCGTATTTTTGCTGTATAAATTCCAATGTTGTGTGAACAGGCTTCTTGTTAACTACAAATATAGCCCAAGACAAGCGGAAAATGATCCTTTTTTCCAAAATTCAAATTTTTTTTATTTTTTCGAGTTAACGATATAAAAACACGAACGATATAGAATAACGAGATAACGATTTAAAAATAAAGACGTTTTAAAAAATCAGCTTTTACAGAGGCCAAAATGATCGTACAGAAACGATCATGGGCTCATTTTATTCGCGAAGACTTGTCGTGCTATTAAAAAAAACAAATTGCTTTTATTTAATTTTTGCAAAAAAATGCGTTGTAAAATTGTATCATTTTTTCGAACCGGTTTTTTTTCGAATACCTTTTTTTAGTTTTGGTTTTACATTTTTGGCCGTTGCATATTTGAAAACTGGCATTCAAAACACGCATTTAAAAAAAATGAAGGTCCTACGACCTCAGGGAAGCGAGATAATTTTTTTAAGCGGAGGAAAAGATAATTTTGCGAGCGCGATCGATTTGAAATCGTGTTTAGTTTTCGATGCGCCCAAGCGGAGTGTCCGTCCACTCTGTCGCCGTGTGTTGTCTAGCGCATGCCGCACCCAACGCTGTACTTTCGCAAACAATTATGTCAACTTAATTTATGCGAAATGATTTGAAATATTTTTTTTTAAAGTAAAAGTCTTTGAGATCTATTTCATGTAAAAATGAAGTCAATCGGATGTATACAGCGCTGTCAGGAATTAAAAAAATATTATCTCGGCTCCCTGACGTCGTAGGACCTTCATTTTTTTTAAATGCGTGTTTTGAATGCCAGTTTTCAAATATGCAACGGCCAAAAAATGTAAAACCAAAATTAAAAAAAGTTATTAAAAAAAAAACCGGTTCGAAAAAAATTATACAATTTTACAACGCATTTTTTTATGCAAAGATTAATTAGAATTATAAAAAATTAAATAGAAGCGATTTGGTTTTTTAATAGCATGAAAGTACAAGTCTTCGCGAATAAAATGAGCTCATGATCGTTTCTGTACGATCATTTTTGCCTCTGTAAAAGCTGATTTTTGAAAACGTATTTTTTTTATCGTTACAACTCGAAAAAATAAGACTTTTTTTGAATTTTTGAAAAAAAGGATCATTTTCCACTTGTCTTGGGCTATATCTGTAGGTAACAAGAAGTCTGTTCACACAAAATTAGAATTTATACAGCAAAAATACGAAAATGCTATTTTGACGTTTTTTTTTTTAATTTTTCTCAAATGTTTATGAACCGATTTTTTTCGTTCGAATTTCATTCGACGCGCATTTTTAAGGCCTACAACTTTCTAATCTAACTTTCTTGTGTAGGACTTGAAGCTTTTTTTTATTTACAAAAACCCGTTTTTTTTGACTGTTACGATCCTTTTTAGTTATGTTCGCCATTAAAACTCGAGTAGCAAAAAACGCTATCTTTCATAGAATTTTGTTCTCTATACGACCATATTTTTTGTTTGCTGATAACAATTAGTGACCAATTTACATGGGGGCTTTCGCTCGTTGATTGGACTAAATCCTAAATAGAGAAATGTGGATATTCAAAACAAACATTCTGTACTACGGGCTGTTTCAATGGATTTATACACTGAAGTGGCTATAATGGTACGGTGTCTCTCCCTTCACAGTATCACTTGTATGGCAAAGGGCCTAGTAATGACCTGATTATATAGAGACATCCAAAAAAAAACGTCATCAACTCTGGCTATGAACGAGAGAGATGGAAATAGCGGTCATGTCTAAGCTTTTCGGTTAGGTCAAACTTTTGACAAGTGACTGTCACAATTTGTAAAATAAACAATGGCTGTCATATGATGTGACAGTCTTGACAAGTAAATAAGGTTATAAAATCGATCAAGAATAGAAATACGTCTTTTTTTTCTCGGCCAACATTGATGACGTTTTTTTGGATGTCTCCATATTATGTGTCTGCTTCTGATGTAGTTTCCGAAATTTGATGAAAAATGTACATTTCTCGTTCATTATAATTCATTTTTAGCCTATTATTTTTTGCGAATTTCCAGCAAATATTCGCAGGATTATTAAAATACTCGACAGGTATCCGTTTGTTCCGGAACCCATGAATAATGGATTTTCCGTGTTGATAAATGCCGGCGTATTTATACTGAACGATTACAATAGCGATACCATGTTATTTTCAAGTTTATACGTTACACCCCGGATAAAATAGCACGTGGAATTAGATTATGAACATGCTGGAACAGGTGAATTGAAAAAAATTAGGAAGCACGATGGAGCTGGCTCTACATCATCGATTTTTAAGCCCTATAAAAAGCTCGTTGCGGGATTTTTTCCCCAACGGTTATGGCGCGATGACAGATATGAGGCTAGGTGATGTATTGCCCTATTGCGTGCATGGGGATTCCTGTATCAATTTTGTCCGGAATGTGGAATGTACAATATTAGCTATAAAGTGTTGTTCGTGTGACATTATATAGAGAGATCGGCATCAGTGAACATTTATGAATTCTTTATAAAGCTAAAAAACTATGGATATAGCGTATATAACATCGAAAAGAAAAAATAATACACTCAACATCCACATATCCAAACTCCAAATTTCCGACCTCACAATATTTCCGAACTTTTTCTCACGATATTTTCGAACTTGTACTTCCACACAACCGAACTTGTGGCTGATTGGTTGACGACAAAAAACCGTGAAATTTGAAATGAGAAAAAAATGTAAACACAATAATGCGATTGTTATCAAACATTTCGATTGTCACAGAATTCAGAAAAGAGGAGAAATCGAATAATTTTCAGTTTGGGTATGTAATTAACTATTTATTTTCAAATGCACATTTTACATCACTATTTTTCAGTATTTGATGCAAATACATCAGTCTTTTTCAAGTTACATTTCTTCTTTTTTAATATAATTGCGATTTGAGGATACGCTGCTTCAGTTTAAGAAGCATTTTGCATTCCTCTACATCACTCTCTGGGTCATGTTTGATCCAATCATTCAAAATTAATGCTGCAAGAATTAATTTCTTTTTTGATTGTTTTTTTTTACGACATCATAGTTGTTGTTTCCATCATTTTCATTTTCGTGGAGCTCAGTATCGCCGTCGTCCTGTATTGGGTAGCCTTGGGCAGCTGCAATGATTTCTTCCTCGGTTAAGCGTCGCCATGTGTCCTCTGTCTAGTCTGCTTGAAGCCACTCATTTGTATCTTCCAGAGATATTTCTTTACTTTTGGGCAATTTATTTAATAAATTGCACAAGCATTCAAGCGTTTCTGAGAGTTTCGGCACTGACGTCGTTCCACGCTTGATATATTAAGAAGAGACAGTCCTTAATGGTCCATGATTTAATGAACTCCGCCATCCCACAAGTATCGACGGAAGTGTTGCCAAGGATTTCACGTAAATATGCCTCATCTTGCATTTTCGTTTCAATGAAGATATGACACCCTGGTCCATTGGTTGGATGATAGAGGTGACATTGGGTGGCAGATAAACGACGAAACACTGAGGGTCAATTTTATTCAAAATCTCCGCTGAGGGATGAGCAGGTGCATTATCCAAGTTTAAAAGAAACCTGAAATAAACGCTGTTTCGTCAGCATTATAAATGTTATCGTAATCGTACACGGTATCTTTTATGAAGGCGTTTCAGCCTAGGTAATATGCTTGAGCCTCTTCTGTGTCGGCCGACAACTTTTCTACTTTAGTGTTTAGCGTTCTTACGCCGTGACGATCTTTGAATCCTCAAAGCCACCCATCTCTGGCTTGAAAATCGGTGTCCTCGTAGAAATTTGTATACATTTTTTTTTGGCAAACTCCCTCAGCAGCACACCTGAGACAGGTTCTCCAAGAGTTCTCCTTTGTAGAAACCAGTGAAAAACACTTCTTTCAAATGGCGTATCACAAGTACCGGTGCACTTTTTTGTGTCAATCCGTCCACTCAATTTTCGTCTTTTTTCAACTTCCGACAAGTAAATTTCTTTTTTCCCAAGAATTTCTGCCACTGACGATTTACAAATATTGTACATCTTACATAGTTCAACATTGTTAACACCATTTTTTGCGTGATTTATTAGATCCAGCTTTTGCTCCAAGGTTAGCCTCTTAGCAGGCTCTTTTCTCTCCAAATAAACAGTACAATAATGTTTGTTTTGTATCACGGTTTTCTTAAAAATACATATTTTCTCATCATTTTTCAATTCAGTTTTAAATTATTATAGGTTACGTCAACAAAATGTTCAATAAAACAAACCTTTACTTTGAATTACAAAATAATTACCTGCATCACTCTCTTCTGTGCACCTGACTTTTTTTTTGTTTAAAAAAACGTTCTTTTATTAACATGTACACATATATGTATGTATTACATTTGCATAAAAACCTCGAAAAACAAAGAAAAGTACACAGAATGAGCCAGAAAAACCCTTTGCGCATGCGCCAGCAGTTCGGTTATCCCGAGATGACAAGCGTTCGGAAATGTGGAAGTTTGCGGAACGTAAAAGTTCGGATATGTGGATGTTGAGTGTGCTCATGCTTCCCATAATCCACGCAATCATTACCTACTTTCTTTGACCATATTAATATATTGATTATTTATTACCATTTTATTGATTATCATTTGATCCGTAAAACAGGAGTTATTAATTAAGCCGTTAATTGGTTGTTGATGTGGCTGTGTTCATAATGTCAAATTTTCGTTTTGTATAAATTACTTACATTAAATATCACCGGAATTAAAACTGATTCCTGTAGCACACCGGAGTTTATGATAAATTCAGTGAACTTCTCTAACCTTCACATATAAATCGACAACTTACTTGCTCTACAGGTTATTTTTAAAATATGTCCATTTTCAACATTAAAATTCACCATTATTCACGCCAAACAAAATCTGCATTCTTCCGCTTTCCAAGAATGATTGGTTTATTACAGTTTACTTTCAAACTTTTGTTTTGGCGACTTTTTACATTGACATTGATCATATTTCCAAAACTCCCTGTAGGGCAAGCAATACGTTTTCAACATAGTTCGACAAAAAACTTATTGAGAAAGTAAAACAATTGGCCAAAACCGCATCATTCTAAGTTATCTCCGTGAAAAGATATTTACGATCAAAATGGATTAGATTCTTTCTGGGACATTCAAAACACGATGCTATTAGAAAACAAATTACTACCCTATTTTGAAAGTAAAGTGTAACAAACCATACATGTCTGGAAAGCGGAAGAATGCAGTTATTGTTTGGTGTAAACAGATACGCGGTGTTGAATTCAAAATAGAGGCGAATTTTAATGTTGTAATTGACCATATTTTAAAAACACCCTATAGGACAAGCAACAAAGTTTTAACGTAGCACGTAAAAACTTTTTGAAATAGTAAATCGACTGGCGAAAACCTCATCCTTGTAAGTTCATTCTGTCAAAAGATATTTACGATCAAATTGAGTCAGAAATTTCTGGGACGTCCAAAACACGATGTTTTTAAAAATAAATTTGGTAACCCATTTTGAAAGTAAAGTTTGACAAACCCACATTTTTGGAAATCGGAAGATTGCAGCTTTTATTTGGTGAAAACAGATACAAGACAAACACATATGAAAAAAACTTTTTGAAATACTAAATCGAGTGGCGAAAACCACATCCTTTTAAGTTCGCTCTGTCAAAAGATATTTACGATCAAAATGGGTCAGAAATCTCTGGGACACCCGGTATTGCTTCGCTCCATTGATTGTTTTGCCGTTAGAATATGGTTTCCAGAATGACATCTCGTAGTTGCTGACTTTGTCAGACTAATCAGAATATGTCTAGTCCCATCTAATCATACTAGAGAGCTACCTCCAAGGTAACAACACTCTAACTTAAAGTAACAATACTAATTTGTAAAGTCGTTAAAGTTTGATTATCTAATTAACGACAGGTTTTAACATGGTTTAGTGTGCTCATTTGGGGTTCAGGAATATCGTCCTGAAATTGATCTCTGAAATGAGTCCTGAAATGAGTCTCGATCGACTTTTGAAACTCTGCTTGCTTGGATCACTGATGACGTCATTTACTTTCGCCCAAAAACACTATTAGTTTCAAATGAGCGGCTACTTTTCCAAAAAGCGTGTCTTACGTCATGGTGAAAGAAATTGCAAGATTAAAATATTGAACTAGACACAGTTAAAATTTGAAGCCATTAAACATTTAAGGTTTTTTTATCAATGTTTATAAATAAACAAATGGTGAAATTATTAAAAAAAATTATCTCGGCTTCTGCATATGCTAGAACAACTTTTTTTTTTAATTGTGTAAAAATACCAGCTACCAAGATATCAAAATCGCATATCAATATTATTGTTTATTTACGAGATAATTGAAAAAAACGGAACCCCAAAATCGATACACTTTTCGGACACCATTTTGACGGTCTTAAAATCGAAAAATTAATATGTCCATTGTAGTATCATAAAATACAGGTCTTAACGAAAAAAATGAGACCTGGATGAACCTTTTTTTGTCGACGGAAATAGGGTCAAATAGCATTAAACATTTAAGGTTTTTTTTTATCAACAAATGGAATTTCTCGTTAATGAATTATAAAATGTAAAATAATTTTTTATGAAAATTTTTTGGTGTCTTGAGGATCATTAAAGACACATTTCCCAAAAGTTTCAAGCATGCAGCAGCTTTTTTCGGAAAATGAAAAATAAATCAAAATTTTGGAAATTTCAGCGGTATTTTTTAATTATTTAAATAAATAATTGACCAACTCGACAAGTCGCAAATTTACCGGATTTTCATTACCTACACATTAGAAAAAATTAGATACCTCTAATGGTAATAGGCAAATCAATTATATGTCCGTTTTTAACGATTTTTGCACATTACAACGTCAATTTGACATCGTTTCTGACCTCCAAATTGGGATCAATGTCATGACGATGTTCCTGAACCTCAAAAAAGCACACTAAACCATGTTAAAACCTGTCGTTAATTAGATCCAAATATAGCCCTTCTTTTCGAATTCCACTGGGTTATGAGAGCATGCATAGAAAACGCCGCAACGATGTCGAACATCTAAATGGCGACGAGTTAGTATCTCTCGCGTCTGACGTCTTGACTTCAATGAGCTCAAACGTTATCCGATGGCAATCGCGCAACGAAATACGGCTAATGCTGAGGTACAGCTCCCATTATCTCCCGATTAAATACACAGAAGTAAATCCAATTTAGTCGAGTTAATAATAAGACAATATGTTATTGTTCGGCGGAGAATTATGGAGGCAGCGAGGCGCTCGGTAATGCCCATACGGGACCGTCAGATGTAAGAAACTCCCCCGTGCCGGAGTTCTCCCGGCATTAATTAACCTTGGCTGATGTGAACTCGGCTGGAAGAAGATAAACCTTATAAATATTCAACGTAGGCGCCGACGGTGTGTTTGCAGGTTGACCCGGCCCGCAGGATATCCCTCTTATGCAATTAAGTATTGAAGCCGACGAATATTAGGGGGAAGTTTTAATTTCCGTGAGGAGAAGGGGCACGAAAAATTTGGCAGAGAGATTTTTCAAAATAAAATTTCGAATCACTTTGTACTGACACACACTGATGGTCTCTAGGTGCACAGAAGGAAATAACTTTGTAAAAATACGTAACCTAACGTTGACCACAAATGACCTCCATTATTAAAATTACACAGAATAAGTGCTGTAACGTAGGGTCGGACTCGTAATCCGTCATTTTATTAATAATAATAATAATAATAATAATAATATTTATTCATCCTTTTGATCACAGTCATATGATATAGGATATGTCAAGAACATTATAAAATAAAATAGAACAACAATCTAAAAGTAGAGTAAAAAATAAAGGAGACATAATATATAAAAAACTAAATACATGAACATGCATTGTCAAATATGTGAACATTTACACACATAAAAAAAATACAATATGCCATACACATAACAAAATACAGTGTACATCATATATCGTTAAAAAAATAAATAAATAAATATAAATGTGTATATATATGATAGATATGATAGATGTATAGATATGATAAAATAAGTATATATAATGAAAATAAAGGTGAGATCACAGTCTGTCGAAATAATACTCATTTAATGAGTAATAACATTTATTTAGTAAACATTTTTTAAGTTCTATTTTGAAGCGCTTTGTTGGATAGTTCTTAATAGTGTTTGGAAGATGATTGTATGCTTTTATAGCTAAATATTTTGGGCATTGCTGATATTTTGCCATTCTGTGTCTCGGTATTTCCAGTATTTTATCATTTCTCGTATTATATGTGTGGTGGGAATTTATCGTGTTTGTAAAAAGTTCAGTTTTAGCATATGTTAATAAATTTAATAATAATGTACATGGTATTGTTAATATTCTTAATTTTTTAAATAAGTCCCTGCAGCTTGCTCGTTTACGCGAACCAGTGATAACACGCACAGCTTTTTTTTTGCAGCCTAAATACTCTCTCACTTTCAGTAGATGCTCCCCAGACTGCAATGCCGTATGTTGCTACGGAATGAAAGTGTGCAAAATAATACATAACTAATATCTGTTCACTGACAATATTTCTTAGTTGGTTTATATAGTAACATACTGGAGCGACTTTTTTACAAACGCTATCAATATGTATCGACCAAGCACAATTCTGTGATATATGCAGACCTAAAAATTTAATCGATTCTTCTTGTTTCACAGTAGCAGTGTTTATTTTTATTAAGAGACTTTGATCGTCTTTTTTGTTAGAGTTACTAAATCTTAGAAAATATGATTTTTTATTATTTAAAATGAGGCTATTGTCTCTGAACCAATCATTAGCGTCTTTAAGTGCTGCATTTGTTTTCTGTACAACTTGTTCTATTTTTGACTCAGCTATTAACAACGAAGTGTCGTCAGCAAATAGTATTGAGCCATTTACATTAAAGTCATTAACATATATGATATATAACAGTGGACCAAGTACTGACCCTTGTGGTACTCCAACAAAATTCGGAAGAATATCCGACTGATTGTTATTTAATTCTACATAGTGACTTCTATGTTCTAGGTAGCTTTTGAACCAGTTTAATGCTTGACCCCTTACTCCATATCTTTCCAATTTCCCTATAATTACGGCATGATTGACTAAATCAAATGCCTTGCTTAAGTCGAGAAAAACTCCTACACATTTATTGTTACTGTCTAAATTTTCGTATAAGGTGTCAATAAATTTAATAATAGCTGTTGTTGTAGATCGTCCCGCCCGAAAGCCAAATTGATTATCATTAAAACGTTTATGTTTATCAAGAAATATTATAAGTTTTTTAGAAACATATTTTTCAAATATTTTGGAAAATGAGCTCAAAATAGATACCGGACGATAATTTTCTAAACTTAATTTACAACCAGTTTTGTATAATGGTATTATTTTGGCAGTTTTAAGTTTCTCCGGGAAGATACCTTCTGATAAAGAACAATTTAAAAGGTGTGCTAAAGGTTTCAAAATATAGGTCATACATCTTTTTAATAAATTCACAGAAATGTTGTCGTTACCTACAGAATTTGAATTTTTTAAGTTCCTAATAATATCTGCAATTTCTGGTTCAGTGGCAGGTTCGAAGAACATTGAATAAGGATTACTTTCTATATGTTCATAAGATGTTTTACAGAACGATTGACAGAATATGACATATGAGAGATCAAAAAGGCAAGAGAAAAATGTGTTAATAATAACACAGCACCACAAGAAAAAATAAGTGAAATGTACCTCTGACCAAACTTGGTGGATTATATGTCTTTGGGGTCGCTGAATCCGAAACCGACTCCGAAGCCCGTTTTGCCCAATCACGTCACAATTTTGTTTATCCTCAATAAGCTGCGGGAAAATGTCAAAATTTTTTTAAAAAAATACTCTAGAACCCAATCAAAACTCCTACCTGTCTCAGAGGGAAATAATACTGGAAACAGATCAAAGGGTCAAACTAAGAGAGGTAAATAGCGGCGTCCCTCAAGGATCCGTGCTGGGTCCAACCCTCTGGAATATCTTATACGACGAATATATCTCCTAGAGATGGAACAACCAGACGGGGCAACACTGATAGGCTTCGCCGACGACATAGCCTTGGTCGTTGTGGCAAGAACCGAGGAGGCTCTCATGAATACGGCAAACACTGCTCTCCAGCGAGTTACAAACTGGATGAAAGGACGACAACTGCAGTTGGCACCTGAAAAAACCGAAGCAGTACTTCTCACGAAGAAAAGAAAGATGAACCCCGTCAACTTCGTCATCCAGAATACAATAGTGACCCCAAATAAAGCGTTGAAATATCTAGGAGTGTGGCTAGACACAAAACTCACCTTTGCTGAACACATAGACCGAACAGTACAAAAAACATGCCGAACATAGGAGGACCCAGCGCATCCAAAAGGAAACTGTTAGCCAGCGTGGTGCACTCGCAAATACTGTATGTTGCCCCGGTGTGGCATAGGGTAACTCAAAATAAAAAGCTTATACGAAAACTAGCCAGAATACAACGGCGTGTGTCTATACGGATTTGCAGCGCCTATAAGACAATATCTACAGAAGGGGTGGGGGTCATAGCAGGCATCCCTCCCATAGACCTTATGATCCAGGAAAGGGTGGAAACATACGATATAGAACAGAGGAATACTGCTAAAACAACTCTCATGGCTAGGTGGCAGGAAAAGTGGACGAACGGCACTTACAGACGCTGGACCTGGCGCCTGATAGATTATTATATAGATAGTAGATTATTTTCTCACTGAAGCACCATACGGTCACAGATGCTTTAGAAAATACCTGCACGATCGACAGAAAACAGATTCAGAAGCGTGTATCTACTGTAGAGCCATAGATGATATCGAACATAGACTTTTTGCATGTCCTAGGTGGGAGGAGGTCAGAAATAACTTCGCAGCAGAAACAGGAAGCTCTTTCAATGACACAAACATGATGGAAAACCCGACAACATCTGAGGAAACCTGGAAGATAGCGTATAAGGCAGTACGGGACATAATAGAAATCAAAGAAAGGGAAAGCAGATAGCAAAAAACAAGACAAATCGGAGAAGGAACAAATAAATCAAGGAAGTGAAGTAATGCGAAAGCGGATTCCGGTGTGAGGAGCGAGAGGACGGGGGGAGGGGTTTTAGTCAGTAGGAATCCGACACTACCTATTAGGTGTCTTATGCAAGATTAATTGTAATGTGCATGTCAATTTTCATCAAAATCTGATGAATGAAAATGCATTTGTCAAAAATTTTGCCTGAGAGTTTTATCGAAAGCTTAGAATGAAAATTCTTATTGCAAACGAAACGAAAATAATTATTAAATCGATTAAAAACGGTAATTGTCTAAACTTTACAACGGAATTACTTTAAATGCTGTTTTAGAAAGTACCTATATCAGCTTGAGATTAGCTGGCAAATTAAATAAACACCATTTTTCTCACTTGTAGGTAAAGACATCTAGAAATTCTGATGCTGTATGCTATTGAAATTCTTCTGGTTGCTATTGAAATTCTACAATAGAATTCACTTAAGAAGTGGCTACTATCTTGTCTAGTTCCTTCTTTACCTTATATTTCACAAGTCTGTGTAGTCAATCTGAACGGATCTATTCGCGAGGTATGGAAACAAAATTGGTCAAAGTTCGATATCTTGACACCAGTTTGAATTGTACTTCATCTTTTCTCTAACAACCATTCTCTAGGTTTACGCTCAACAGCTACTCGTATACATATTACTAAATGAATAGACCAGCTTTTTCTATACAGGAACCACAAATTCTCATTCTGGATTTTCTGTAGTTTCATAAATTAACAATAATTCGCTACTGATTACTCTCTCCTAATTATTTCCATTACTTGCCATGTTGAACACAATTTGTACCTGACACGAATTAAGTTAAACGGTAATAAATCACCCTCGTAATACATAAACGATGGAAGTAAAGCCTGACTGAGAAATTACTTTTCCGCCTTCTTTTTCTGACTTCATAATTTTGCAGTTAAGCATATGTTTAACTCATATCGTAAAATATATGACTTCCTTAATAAGTGTAAATATTTCTTGTATCTAAATAAAATTCTAGTTCTAGAAGATCAAAATTAGGTGTGCATCATTTACAGCCGGTCATATCACGGTGACATGAAGATCATTAAGATTGTTAAGGGAGCCATTAAATTTTGTAGTAAATTTTTATCTCAAAGCGAATAATGTGACACCTTGCACTTAAAGGACCTTGCACTTCTAAGCATGATTTTAAGCAATTTGCAAACTGCCTCAATATAATGCTTAATTTCTAACTGTTATTTGTAAGAGTAGTATTAAAGGCAGCGGGTGAGGATAATCTAGAACTCTCATTTCAACGCCACTACAATGTACCAGGTCGACTAAAGAACTGAGAAAGGTATATTTTCCATCATTCGAACTTTCTCTGCTGTAGCCGTCATCTATGTACTTCAATAATTCAATAAAATGTATTGATGAGCCAGCTGGTAACCTTTTTAGTAATTCAGAGCGAGAATAAATTCCTGAACACGTTTTCCATAACATCAGGCAAATTATGCTGTATTCATATGGCGTCGCTAATCAGGTTAACATTATCAGAAGACGACTAAAATTGAGTATATCAGATATGAAAAAGTGTCCAGGTTTTTGTTCTTACTTCAGAATATTTTAGAGAGTATCATAACGATTAAGAAGTCATCGAAATAATTGTCACACATATGGTCTATGTCACATAGGTAATAGGTAATTTTAATAAATTGATATAGGTACATGTCCTGGAACATATTCTTGAAAATAAATCCCAGTATTATCTCAGTAGATAAATATGTTATTGTCAAAAATATGAGGATTGTATATTTGATATACTTATTGCTGGAATTCGAAACAAGTAATTAATCGAAGGTAGCAAAAACGAACTGGCAAAGGACATATTTTCTGGCTTTGCTAGCAAAGTGGCTGGATTTCTTCCAGTTCTCTATACAGCTTTATTTTATTATAACTTTCTGTACCTACTTACGACTAATTTTCCAGATATAAAAGATCAAAGAAGACGAATGAATATGTCTTCCTTCAAACGGTTGAAATGGATTCATTATTTTACGTGGGCGATTAATGAATGAGCATGCCAGCAAGGCTACCTCCTACATGCAAAAAAATTACCGCTTTGTCTTTGTTTCCACAGCACTAGCAGGTATTCCCCGTTTCCTCCAATATCTCACAGTGTAAACAGCTAATCTGGGAATATGCAGGGTTGGAAATTATACATCTTTAAACGACCATGCGTTTCTGCGCACATGTTCCTCATCTAAATGCTTTTGTTCAGTTGTATGCGTTGTATCGTTCACACTGTTTAGCATTAACTGCACCCGTCACAAGAGCATTCCCATTTTTTCACTGAAAAACTATATTAAAAGTTATGATACTTCACTGGGTAATCTATGATTATTACAAAAGTGGCTAGCTTGAACCCAAACGTGCGCCTAACTATAGGGATATTTTGCAAAAGCAGCCGGATCCAACACCAAGTTTGTTTCAATAGCCACATTCAAATCACGTGTTTTAAATATACATTGAGGACGTAAATATTTACATTAATTCAATCCTTTTTATACTAAAATGTTTTGGAAAAATCCTTGGACATGTCAATTTATAATTTCAACTGCACATCTTACGCTGTAATTAGATTTACCAGTATCTTATTAGACTTAACTATTATATTTAACAATGATTGATTTTGTTGACAACCAGTGACAACCATCATTTCTTTTATACAACCCATATTTTCCTACTTTTAAATTCTCCAGTAACAGCCAGTTTCAAAAATTTATACTTATGGCCTAGTGATTCTTTTATTTAGAGAAAATTGAAAATCAACTTGAAAATCAAGAGGGTAAAAAAAGAGAAGCTTAAAGTATAGACGCGATTCTGAAATTGATGTCCTAGAATAATACTACAAAAATATACTAGTCCACAACCAACTGTCTTCTGATATATCCGAAGTAATCATTTGTGAAACTGTAGAAGAAGTACAATATCCTGACGACCTTCAGTCTTTTTTTATCCTTTCATTGAGAGTTTTCATTTATATACCACTGTTCCTATAAATGCTCTGATTTTTTTAAAACCATTGTAGTCTAATGAACAATAATATAGTCAACCACAGGGACACACAGTTTAAATTAACAGGGGCAAGAATTGTTTTCTAATAAAACTGAATGCGGCATAATTTCTGAAGCGCCTTGTCAGCAATCCACTAGGGCTTCTCTGTATCCCATAATGCCCTTATTGTTCTTCAAAGAGTCAGCTGACGTAGACTCACGCATCCACATTTTATGAAAGTATTGTAGTTGTTTGCATATTTTTAGTAGTATCCTGTTAATACTAACTTAATTATCACCAGCATACGTTAACGTTAGCTAAATATGTTTGCAAAAGGCATATATATCTCATTTTTTGCCGCTTCTTGGTATCTAACCCATATTTTAAGCTTGAACAACGAAAAAAAATGCTTGGCGTTAGTTCTAACATATTTCTGTGGTAAGTATACATGAATACATCCACCAGAAGCTGTAAAAGTCTGGAAATTTACCAACTTGCAGCCATTTAAGTGTCGCAGAACATTTCCATAGTGAAGATCGCACAAGAGTTCTGCCTTCCTGTCATGTGATATGATTTAAATTTATTAAAAAACAAAAAGATAATATACAAGTTGATAAAAAAAAAACTTTTCTCGACTTTTTTTTTTCTAGTTTTTTTGTCTCCACGCCGCAGGTTCCAGTACCCACTCCAGGATACAAGTTGATGTCGAATTTAAGCAACCAAGAAAAGTTTTTACAGAGAAGGAAGAAGCAAAATTATATAACTGTTTGTTGAAATTTACATATTTTTTGTATTGCTACCTAGTCCGTAATAAAACTTGCATTTCAAACTTGCAACATTTTTCACAGCAAAAATATCCCTAAAGTACTAATTCCACGTCATTAAAAAAATCCTCCTTTGTTAAGAATCTTCATATACAGTAAGCGGCAGCCTAATGCGTACATAGGTGGATATTAACAAAATATTAAATGATACATTTTAATGTCATAGTTAGGCGAATTTACTTGGGCCGGCGAGGCTTGGTTTTAGTGAAGGTTTTTAGCGGAAATCTAAATAGCAACGTTGCGGCGAATCGTAGCTCAGGTCAGAGTCGATCTCAGGTCACTATTATTGCAAAGCGATACACAGAAAATACATCAGAATACATTAGTGAATATTCGATTAAACGTACTATGAAGCGTACTATTACACGACGGTATTTAGGTGTGGTAATGTCAGTGGTCACGAAAAATTAAACTTAAAAGGACTTACCAATTGAAACTCATAAATTGTTTGATACAAAGAGTAACATTACTTTTTAACTAGCGTATGATATTTTGCAGGGCATATTTTTGCAACTTTTTTCGTCTTTTGCTAAACAGTTGCAGTTTTATTACAGCTGATTTTGTGTTACTTACGTAATTAATTTTACCTTTAATCTGACGAAATATTAGAGTCTTCCTTGTCTCAAAACAGGTATTATGGGAGCAGGAATTTGGATACCCTGGAAAAACGAGTCTTCCTTCAAGGGCAGACCTGTTTCAAATATCCGTTTGGCATGTATAAAAAGTTGGCAAGTAAGACTCGAATATTTTGTCGGTTTAAAGGTAAAATTGATGAAGTAAATTCTAATCAATTGTAAGGAAACCGCAATTGTTTAATAAGAGACGAAGAAAACAATAGTGTAACGCTATCACCGATTTGTGATCTATGGCAACAGCACGGATCCTGTATGCCCTACTTTTATAACTGGTCATTAAAAATCTGTCATTATAACTTTATAACTTGTGAATCAAATTTCTTCGCATTTTAGGTCGAAATTTTATGAGCTTCGTGGGTAAGTTCTTTTAAGTGCCATGTTTCGGGACCACTAACATTACCACACCTAAATACGGCTCCATTTTGTAATAGTCAGCCCCTTAGTACGTTTTAATTTTTTGTGAACTACCGTTTTGTAATAATAATGACCCGAGTCCGCCTCTGTTGAGATTCGCCGAAATCTGACGTAATCACCATGTTCGGGTTAGTAGCATCTGCGCATGTCAAATTCAAACTGCAACAGCGCTCGGGGACTCGCCTATTGGGAAATTTTTCGTTAAAAATGGCTTTAATATCCTTTACAGACCGACCACCAAAATACTATTTAATTATTTTAACTTTTTTGGTCAATGTGATAAATATCCATTTTTATTTTGATGAATGTATGTAGTGCTTCTACAATACGCTCGTAATAAAGCACTTTTCTAATCAGGCACTAGACCAGAATAGAATATAAAATGGTATTTCAAATTTTAACTCAAACAGCCCTACTAACAGATCGGATGCCTTTCATACACCTGCGCTAGCGACTAGATCGCGATTGGTTCTCACCTCATGTTTCCATCTGCTCAATAAAGAAGTTAAATTACACCGGCACACAAAAAAAAAGTGGCCAGTACTTTTGACCAGACCCGTCTAGGGTTATATATTTCGATGCACTGAATCCGAATTTGAGGTCGGTTTAACCCGTACACCCTTAAAATGTTGAGTAAATTGCAAAAAAACGCTAAAAACCCAGTTATGCAAGCGATAAATTTTTTTACGAACTAGATCAAGTATGTTTATTATGTATTTCGATGTGCTGAATCCGAATCTGAAGTTGAGTTAGCATGTCAACCCTCCAAATTTAGAGTAAATTGCAAAAAACCGCTAAAAATCGTAAAAATGTATGAACACGTTATGAAAACGAAAATTTTTTTTTGGAACTACTTAGATCTAGTATGTTTTTTGTGTATTTTGATGCGCTGAATCCAAATCACAAGTTGATTTAGCTGGTAGACCCTTCAAAGTTAGAGTAAATTGCGAATAACCGCTGAAAATTGCTAAGAAATCGTGAAAAATTGCAATTATGCAAACGAAAAAAAAATGTTAAACTAAATCAAGTATTTTTCTTATGTATTTTGATGCGCTGAATTCAAATCCGAAGTCGGTTTGGCTTGTACACCCTCCAACTTTAAATAAATTGCGAAAAAACTTTAAAAATAGCCAAAATCGTAAAAAATAGTCATGAAGTAGTAGATAATATCAAAAAATAGTATTGTTCTTACTCACAGTAATAAACAAACCATGATTCCTTTCAAAAAACGATAACATCAATAGATTGTAATTTAAATTAAAAAAAAAAACGACCTTCCTTGATTTTACGCTGTTCTTCGCTTGTATCGACTACAGTGAAGAATAAGAACGATTTAATCAAGACATAAGTGAAATGGAGAATTGGTATCAAGGAATATGGAATGTCAACATGATGGCCGATTTTTGCTGGACTTTAAAGAGAGAAATAACGAGAGAAAATAGAAAACGAAAGAGAAACCTACTGCATAGAACATTCGAAGAAAAAAGAGTTCGATACAAGCGAAGAACAGTGTAAAATCAAGGAAGGTCGTTTTTTTAATTCTATTTACAATCTATAGATATTATAGTATAATTTGAAAGGAATCATGGTTTGTTTATTACTGTGAGTAAGAACAATACTATTTTTTGATATTATCTACTACTTCATGACTGTTTTTTACGATTCTTTGCTATTTTTAGCGTTTTTTCGCCATTTATTTAAAGTTGGCAACAAGTTGGCTTGGTGTACAAGCCAAACCGACTTCGGATTTGAATTCAGCGAATCAAAATAAATAAGAAAAATACTTGATTTAGTTTAAGAAATTTTTTTTTCGTTTTGCATAATTGCAAATTTTCACGATTTTTTAGCAATTTTCAACGGTTATTCGCAATTTACTCTAATTTTGAAGGGTCTATCAGCTAAATCAACTTGTGATTTGGATTGAGCGCATCAAAATACACAAAAAAACATATATGATCTAGTTCGAAAAATTTTTTTCGTTTTCATAACTTCAATTTTCACGATTTTTAGCGATTTTCAGCGGTTTCCTGCAATTTATTCTAAATTTGGAGGGTTGACGAACTATATCAACGTCAGATTCGGATTCAGCGAATCGAAATACATAATAAACATACTTGATCTAGTTCGTAAAAAATTTTCTCGCTTGCATAACTGCATTTTTTTGCTATTTTTAGCGGTTTTTTGCAATTTACTCAAAAATTTTGAGGGTGTACGGGTTAAACTGACCTCAAATTCGGATTCAGCCCATCGAAATACATAACCCTAGATGGGTCTGGTCAAAAGTAATGACCACTTTTCTTTTTTTGTGTGCTAGTGTTATCAATTGCCCTTCATTCGGCTATGTACGAGGGTGCCGTTTACTGTATACGTCGATTTTGCAAAATTTTGTCGAATTGAGTATTGGAAGTAGAAGCCTCCTTTCAGCTGTTAATCTACTACGTATCTCAAAGTCAACGTTTCCATACCTGTGTATAGCGCACAGAGCGAAATCATCAATTAATTAATGCTAGTACCTACAAATTATCAGGCATTTATATAGAAGTTATGGAACTGGTAATACAACCCGCCAATTAGCGCGCAAGCTTCGAGACCTGCAATAATCTCCTTTAACTCACGAGACACTCGAGTCTGGCCTTGCGCTGCTAGTGCCGGAAAGAGGGCGCTACGATCGCGATAAAATTTGCATACATATTTTCTCTTTAGCGCGCTTGGAAGTCTTTTAAAAGCCCGTCTGGTTTATGACGTCCCTTAAACGGATGTGCATTGGCTTTACGGCCGTAATCCATTTACAGAGGACTGTTTCAAAAGGAGAAGGGTTTCGATTATGAAACAAATACGACTCGCGCTTGCGTTGTAACTGGTTTTGCTACGTCAAGGAAACATTGTGGAGAGTCTGGAGGATCCTGCTACTAAGTCTGCGATCCAACAATATATACACGTACTTATAGTGACGATTATTGCCGCAATTTAAGTAGTAAGTTAACTTAAACAAATATCTACATACAACAGTGAGCTAATAAAATTGTTCCAGATTTCACTGCTTACGCCATATCCTCAACCTTTCAAAAATGGCTTTAAACACTTTCATCTCGTTAATACCTGCCAACAGTGTCTTTAGACACTATTATTACTATGTTTTGATTACTGATGACATGAAATAATAGGTATTTCACAATTCTAGGCCAAAACTTTCAATGAACCATTATTAAATATGGCGCAGGTAGAAGCCTTGTGCACTTAAGCCAATGCTTATTGTGCCCCCACAGACTGTTCATTCCATTACTTCTGTTTTCTTAAGAAAGACAGTTTCCAATGGAGCGTCTGTTACTTCTTTTGGCTGCCAAACCAGGAGGTTTCACCCAGTGAGAGATATGTTTTTGTCTTATTAGGTCCCTTCCTCTGAATCAAGAGGCCAGACCGCAGATTCCAGTCCTATCAGCAGAAGTTCAAGCAGCCCATATATTTGCGAGAATGTCCGTTCGTTCCTTCCCTTCGTGACCTTGGTGTTCTTTGACCCATTTAACAGTGATTCTGTTGTGTTCTTCTAGTTGAAATAGTGATTCCATAGTCTGGAACTACCTCGGAGTGTATTTATACTGCTTCTCTTATTTTTGTAAGACCTCCCGATCATTTCCTATGCACAAGCGGATATTGCAGTTATTTCTACCTAATACGGTTGCTGAGTTCCCCAGGAACGCTCAATGAGACGATCATAAACCAATTTTTTTATAAAGTATCAAATAAACGAAAAAATATCATGATCAGAACTCTCAGTTATACTCTATCTATATTTCATTACAGACATAGTGTCTGAAGTAACTCAAAATAAACACGCTTGGTGTTTATCTGTTTGACAGGTGTCCAAGGGCAAGTTAATTATAGGTTCAATGTGGCGAGATAACAAACAGATCGTGGGTCTAAAAAATACCACTGCATAATTGTCTAAGAAAAAGGTGTTACATTCAGTTATTGCAAAAAAAATAGCAATTGCAGGTGCATTTTGCTGATGAGTCACATGCTACGACCAAACCTATTTATTGCATTTTTAGCCAGATGACGTTGATAGAGACATATCAATGTTATTATTAGTCTATTTTCTAATAATAAAACTTGTAGTTGTGTAATGAATACAGTTTGGCAGAAACGGAACTTGCCACGCCAGAGGCGTACGTATCATAATGAAAATACACGAAAGTAACTAGTATCCTTTCGCACGTTTGTCATTTCTTATAATGAAATTATATTATACTACACAATGTAATGCATATAGCGGAGGTTGTACAACATCACCAGCTATCACGGGACTACTGCAATCACCGTCACATGCTACACGTATTTCCTATGTGTTGCGTCGCCGCATGACAACTTTAGTAATGAATACTATCATCACTTAAAAAGTAATCAACAAATCAGGATTAGGATAAGACTTTAAGTTATGTTTCGAATCAAACTTGATACTTTTACGGCTTTACTATAGTTTCTCTAGTTTTATCAGCTGATGCTTTATTTCTACTTTAAAAATCCTGAAACCGAAAAATGTTCGCTACGTCTTGTACTCGTTAAGCCCGTAACATCTTGTCCTGATTTTTCAGGGATTTAGGATCCATGAAACCATCTCTAGGGGGCTGAAATTCGATTTGAAACGTGCTTGACGCGAATGCAGCCAAAGCGGTTGCTGGGCTCTCGTCTCTTGTGTCCC
This sequence comes from Aromia moschata, assembly GCA_029963805.1. Taxonomy (NCBI): domain Eukaryota; kingdom Metazoa; phylum Arthropoda; class Insecta; order Coleoptera; family Cerambycidae; genus Aromia; species Aromia moschata. The sequence goes on from JAPWTK010000004.1 coordinate 2,507,504, forward strand.
GACGAAGTAAAGGATTAGTCGGGAATTTCAGACATGTTGCGGACATTTATTGTGGACGGCTTAATTTAGTTTGGAGTAGTTTTTACTGGGCTCAAGGCTCATCTAACCCATTTCAACGATGCATGTGTCCGAGAGTTTCAGATTTTAATAGTTTTTACTGTTACTGATGTAAGATAATATTGTTTCCTAAGAGATTATGTCAAACACAAAAAGAAATTAACGTAGGAAAGAAGAAAACAAATTAAAAAAATGTAGATAAAATATTTTAGGGTAATATAGTGTTTAAAGGAGGACACTAAGTCTAGAGCTAATGGAGTGTAAAAATGGTGTGTGTAAAATCACAACAGCACTTATGCCCCATTGGGCCCTATGACTCCAACCACCCAATTCTTCCGAAATCACCTAACAAACCGACAGTTGGTTGTCGCATCCCACACTTTCTTGCATTTTTCGCGAGTGTTTCCGTTGACTACTTGTATCATTGCTACAAATGACTCCCTCAAGATTGAGTACCATTTTTTCGAAATCAAACAAAGATCACATGAGCATTTTGTACAAATTTTGTACATTTTGTACAAATTTTGTACAACCAAGAATGATTTTTGTACACCCTGTTTAGCCGGCCGAAATCGAAATTAAAAATGGTACTCAAACTTGAGGTCTGTATACACTTTTTCCAAAATCAAATTTTAATTATACCATTAAAAAGATCGAATTTTGTACATTTTTGTACACCCTTCGAAAATGAAAAAATCAAGTGTCAAAAGTGGTACACAATCCTGTCAATTTTTGAAAACTGAGAAATTCATATGTTTGTACGTCATCATATAGAGTGATTTTTGTACATTTTTGTACAACCAAGAAATATTTTTGTATACCCTACTTAACGGGACTAAATCGAAATAAAAAAATAGTACTCAAACTTGAGTACACTTTTTCCAAACTGTGTACACTTTTTCCAAAAAACAAATTTTAATTATCCCACTAAAAAAGATCGAAATTTGTACATTTTTGTACACCCAAAAATTAATTTTGTACACCCTTCAAAAATGAAAAAACAAGTGTCGATTTAGACCCGTTAAATAGGGTGTACAAAAAATAATTCTTGGTTGTACAAAAATGTACAAAAATCACTCTATATGATTACGTATAAATATATGAATTTTTCAGTTTTCAAAAATTATCAGGATTGTGTACTTTTGACAGTTGATGTTTTCATTTTTGAAGGGTGTACAAAAACAATTTTTGGCTATACAAAAATGTACAAAATTCGATCTTTTTAATGGTATAAGTAATTAAAATTTGATTTTGGAAAAAAGTTTACACAGACCACAAGTTTGAATACCATTTTTGTATTTCGATTTCGGCCGGTTAAATAGGGTGTACAAAAATAATTCTCGATTGTATAAAAATGTACAAAAATCACTAAATGATGACGTATAAACATATGAATTTTTCAGTTTTCAAAAATTGTCAGGATTGTGTACAACTTTTGACACTTGAGTTTTCCATTTTTGAAAGGTGTACAAAAATAATTTTTGGGTGTACAAAAATGTAAAAAATCTTTTTAATGGTGTAATTAAAATTTGATTTTGGAAAGAGTGTACACAAACCTCAAGTTTGAGTACCATTTCGATTTCGGTCGGTTAAACAGGCTGTACAAAAATCGTTCTTGGTTGTACAAAAATGTACAAAACTTGTACAAAATTCTCATGTGGTCTTTGTTTGATTTCGAAAAAATGGTACTCAATCTTGAGGGGTCCGCTACAAATAGCAGAATACTATTGAGAGCTGGTCCAAAAATTCTTAGACTTGCCGCCTTTCGAGACAATTTGTCAGCTTCTTTATTGTCTCGCTGAGCGTGGCCTTTCACCCAACTTACTTAGAGTTGGTTGCATCCACCAGTGCAGTGTGTGATGACTAGGGTCCGTAAATGTGTCCGGCAACGCAGGGCTCGGCACTATACAACTTTATGATAATGACAGTATAAACCGTATTTGTTAAGCGCCTTTTACATTATATACGCATGTATTTCGTTCCCATGCTACATACGGCATTGACCCTTCCTTAACTATTCAGAGCCCGCGTATGCGCAATAGTACGCTTTCACTATTGCTGTCGTCGCGAGAACACGGGAGACTTTTATGGAGTTTTACACGCGGGCACGCAAACATTCTGATGCCTAGTGATGACATTTCCATACTCTCCCCCACTCCTTAATATTGTTTTAGGGTCAATATTTCTTGTCTATTGTCAGTTGTAGATGTTTATTGATGAACATGTAATGTTCCTATTTATATTTTTTTTATCTTTTTGTATTTATATTTTTTGCAGCTATTGTTAACACCGCCCGTTTTTTTTAACACACTGGCGCGACCATTCATTTCACCATTTTGATCATTTTAATGCCCAGGAGTCTTGAGTAAATACCGCATATTGCGTCAATCTTTATTTTTTATCCGTAGTAGATTCATCCGTCCATTGATCAACAGTTGATCCATTGTTAGGTTTCCTTGCGTTACATACTTTTTCTGTAGTTCTCAAAAAGTGTAATTATCTGTGAAAAAGACAGGAGTAAAAAGGTGTTAATAATTTACATACCAATCGCTTGTGTCATCCAGAAACACCGACTGTCTTCATTGCTTGAGCGTACGTTGCCACAACCGGTGACACAAGTGGTCTTTCTGCATTTCTTCTCATTAAACGTGAGCGATTTGGCCTGTACATATGGTTTTAGAAGGAAAATGATCGTTCCACATCTACTGAAGTTAAAGCTGCATATAAAGGTGCATATCGAATTTCACACAGTTTCACTAGCAGTTCTGTATCACTAGCAGTTGTTTGCATTGTCACTAATATCAGTACATTATTATTTTTTACATCTACAGGGGACAATGCACGTGTTACTACTATTTCTGTACTTTTAGCCGTTGTTTGCAAAATCCGTTTACTCGCTATCAATATCGGGGGCGAAATATCTGAAAAACTTAAAATTCGAATCAGAACATTAACGACCCTCTTCAAAAATCTATTATTTCGTCTACTGTCAGCCACAGAAAGTTATTGCGTATGTCTTCTTTGATATTTCCCATGTCATATATATCTTCTGTAAATATGTTTTACACAACATATGGCTACTTGATAATAGAAAATCGAACACATATTTGGCAAAAAACATCATGAAAATTGTCGACCATGTTCCACGAAAGGCTACATGCGCAAAATATTATGCAAAAATCAAACCAAACTTCCTCTCTTCTAGTACCTATACCCCTCTAACAGTACCAATAATATTTTGTTGATGGATATTCAAATCTATGTAAATGTCTTTCACAATCTCGGCGTCTACGAAATCTACTATACTATCGATGATTGCAAGGAATACATAAAATATGTAATCCGTCTATTGTAAAATCGTCGTAAATTTCAATCAACTGTTTCAGCCTATTCACAAATGATAACGACTGTAAAATTCACACAAAATCACATAATATGTACATACAATACACGAACTCACGACACATGAAATTACTTTAAACCCGCGTTCTAGTGTTGGTCCGCTCGCAGAGAGCTAACATAAAATATTATCCTAAATTTCCACAAAAGAAATGTTGCCTTAATATATGGGTACATTTTATGTAGCTGTTCCCGAATCCGCACCGAACAGATCCCATCGGTTGTTACCAGGCACAGTCAGTGGCGTACGTATGTACGGGCAAGAAATACACGCTTACATAATTTGCAGGGCGCTTAAAAAATACGTTTTATACTTTAATTATAATTATCATGGAGTTGTGTAGTGACGACCCTGCGTTGTGTGTATAAAACAGAAATGCACTGCCTCCGAAGGATATTACATAGAGGGAGTACATTGTTTTTTATTAGAGGGTACATTGCTTTTTATATGCCTTACTCACTCAAATATTTTTCGCAGATCGTACAGTATATCCTTACGTAATTTTAAATCTGAGATACCACGGACAATTTTACATAGTTAATCAAGAAATGGTACCGTGTGCTGCATTTTAGTCATATATTTACAAAAACACAAATGTGTATATTACTAAAGTACAACTTGTGTAATACAATAAACAAACGCCAATACTAAAAAAAGAGAACAAGCGTTTGTTAACAACTATTAAACACAGAGATTATTAATTTCAACTGTAAATTAAACTAGGAATCGAGTTTAACCAAACGTACGGGCTCCTATTCCCGATAACCTTGGGGCAGTTGGAAAACTGAAATACAGCGATCTCTGTTATACAGGCAGGAATACTTATATTCATCGTTGCGGTGCAAAATATAAATTTAGTGGTTAAATTTTGTTGGTTTTTATAAATCTGCATCGACCTGCATCTACAACTCATATTATATGATTATGTGCAATCTGAGCAATTACAAGTAAAACATAAAATGTGTTCGATGAAGCATTCTAGTGATGAAGCATTATTTGAATACCGGAATTGCTGGATTGTTTTGTCACCAGAAGACTAATCACATCTTCACAATGTTGAAAATGAAAACGTCCATCATGCAGGTAATAAATGACTAAAACAGTGAATACCTATTAAAGCTTAAAATTCAGTTTTTGACGGAGCTTCGGCAACGAGTTTTAATCTCCTTAAAAGCGGTTTAGCCCGCGATGCAGTATTCATTTTTAGAGAACCGGTGTAGCTCGCGAAAGGTTTTGGCGCGTACAGTTCTACAACAAAACCCCATCCACTGCTCGAGACCAACAACGTTATTAAAATTTTCGTTGGGAGCGTATCATTGTTGACAATTGAGAACGTTCATTCGTAGGGATTTACCTAAAGAGAATCCTACGTAGGAATGTTTAATAATATTTATTACTCGAGGCGGGTTTTTCGCATTCTCAAAGCGGGACTGTGGAAAACATTTCATATTCGTTTATATTTTTCGTAAAATGGAAGCCATTTTAGGTGTTTATTACGCCCTTGGTCACACTAATAAAGAGGTAAATATTTCGCATGTTAAATAGAAAACTTTACTCCTCCCTGAAACCGTTTTCGCATTGTTGAATATGGTATGTATGTATTGGAGTGTATTTATACCGCTGTAAACATAAGAAACTTGAAATTGTGTTAATACATGTATTTATACAGGGTTATTCACGTTATTCGACAAGAATGATAACGGGTATATTCCTTGAAGTAAAAAGAGGTGTGTTTTGTGGATGGATACATAGACATTTTAAAATTATTTTCATAATGTACAGGGTGTCCAAAAAATACAAAAAGTTTTAATTGTTCTAAAATTTGCGATGAACAGCTTCGCCACTTTGTTCTGATCAAAACCCTAAACCGAAACCATTTTCTATATATTGCAAACTTTCCTTTAGATACTTTAAAAATTCATGTGATTCTTGCGCATGTAAAGGAAAGGGCAATATATAGAAAATGGTTTTGGTCAGAACAAAGTGGTGAAGCTGTTCATCGCAAATTTTTAAAAACCTGGGAATCCTATAAAATAAATAATGTTCATGATGAGTCTTATGGACCAAGATTGCAAAAAGCAGTTACTGAATTTTCGTCCTTACACCTCTAATTTAATTTATTATTGTCTCATTACTTATTTGAACGTGTAATATATTTGAATACTTAGAAATACAAAACATGAAAAAAACAAAAAAAATAAAAACAAAAAGTAAAAAAAAAACTAAAAATATACAAAGAATACACAAAAAACATGGGGTTATATCACCACTACGTCCTCGTCGTAAACCCTGGGGTAAGCTAAAAGTGGTTTAAAATATTCTTTTTTTTTTCAAATAAAAATAATTTATGATTTTAAAATCACATTTTAAATTTGACTAAATTCAAAGCGAGATTTATTATGAGCTTTTATACTTTCTTAAAAAATAAGTTGAAAATTTATGTTTGTACGAGAAAATACAATTTTTGGATTTTGATAATTTCCAAGTGTTTTATAACAAATGAATTTTAATTTTTAGTAATGGACTATTGTCGAGTAAGTGTTTTTAATTAAAAAACTGTATTTACAAGATATAATAATCTTATTTAGGATAGTTTTATTTCTAAAAGTGGTCGAAGAAAAAAGTTGATGTATACGACTTACTGTATTGCAAAGGGTTAAAATCCAAAAATGTGGAAAAAACGCGAAAGGGATCAGCTACGATTTTATATTTTATAAATTTTGAATCTACTTTTAATCTATTATCAGCCTGCGCAAACCGATTTTGGACTCATTTTCATCATCATTTTTCCACCTTCAAGCATACTGTGGGAACAGTTATTGATAATTTATGGAAATTCAACTGGCAATACGGACACGTTATAGCATCAGTTACCGTGTGTATGCCAGTTCTGTGTTGTGATTATGGTTCCTTCCCCGATTGGTTAGCCTACAAAAATCACCATCATATCTGTAAGGTAAGACCTGTTTAACATTACGAAACGCACTAATAGTAGTATCTTGAAGCCGCCCCTGGTAACACACGGATCTATTATTAACCTCCGAGCTCTACTGATGAGATATAATAAGACAGAAACTGAGAAATGTGACTTCTAATGATGAACGATATGCGGGAAGTCATTCTCGCATCTAACTGCTAAATGGTTAGCAGTTCCTCTTTATTTTGATTGTCAAAATTTGTCATCCTTTACGAGTGGTTGTTCCTTTCTCGAGTATTTCGATAAGAACTGCCGACACGACCTTTATTTCCGACAAAAGAGGAACGGGAGGCAGTTTTCGCGCCAGGTGAAACGGAACTCATCGAGACGTAACTCCTCCCCAGTTAATAAAATAATTAGCGAGACTGAACGCGAGATAATTTCCTCTCTTCCAGCGGCAATTATTGAAGTCTCTTCGGAAGTTTTAGCGTAAGCATCTTGGCGGTTGGAAAGTTTCGTCGGAGCGGCGGCGACGTGTCTGTTGCAAGTCGTGTGTAGCGAAAGGGGTGACGCGAGGCGGGGTGTAACACGCACTCGGACGCCATCAGAATCACAGATCGCATTCATGACGTGAAAACTAAAGCATCAAAACTAAATTCCCGTCGGCGGCGCCGACGTAGACGTCGTGACGTCACGCCAGCCGGCGCAATCGATGGTTTCGAACAGGACGGGGTCCAGAAAAAAGCCGAAAAACCGAAGCGATTCGGAGTAGTTCGAGGGGAGACGAACCATTTTTTTTATTGGAGGCTGTATGCAAAATATGTATCAAAATTCGATATATGTGATGCATGTTTTCGGGTGGGGGTCAGATTTCGATAGAGCATAAATTTCGCTTCATTAAAAAAAAATGATGTCTCTAGCGTTAATATAGCTCGAACTGCAAGCAGGTAAAGTTTCAATATGTAAAATCGTAATTTTGAGAAAAACACATTTAAAGTTTTAGAACAGAACTGTACACGAAAACATCGATATCTCGTCTTCTATTGCTCCAATCCAACGACTTATTTCTACTGTACATGGTTGCCAGATATGTCTAGCACCTATATCCGTTGAAATCCGGAATTCGTATTTTTCGACCTGAAACTGCGTTTTGGGCTGTAGCGCAAAATTCACTTTTCCGATATCTGGTTGATTGCATCACATATGGAAAAAATCGATTTGGACCGTTTATTACGGGAAATGAATATAAAACATCAGGCTAAAATGAAGGTTAGTAAAATGTGATCTTTCCATATCTTGAAATCGAAGCTTAGCTCCAAAATTATTATGAAACGCATATAGTATATTTCGATACGGTTTATAATATAGAGACATCCAAAAAAAACGTCATCAAAGTTAGCCGAGAAAGAAAAAACGTATTTCTATTCTTAATAGAATTTATAACCTTATTTACTTGTCAAGACTGTCACATCATATGACAGCCATTGTTTATTTCACAGATTGTGACAATCGCTTGTCAAAAGTTTGACATAACCAAAAAGTTTAGACATGACCGCTATTTCCATCTCTCTCGTTCATAGCCAGAGTTGATGACGTTTTTTTTGGATGTCTATTTATTTATTGAGTTTTTTTATATAAACAAGCGATTAATGGATTAACATGAGTTTTCCATATTGTTTGCATTTCTTTATTGTTTAAGGGGTTATACCACCGGGCGCATTGAAAAATGAAGCTTTTTTTGGGATTTTTTTTTTCGATACCTATGTAATGGATCAAAATTAAATTTTGACTCTTGATTCTATGGGTATTAACGTATACAAAAGAATTTTTTACTTTCATTTAAGTTACAAAATGGCGTCGTAGCTCCAGGTAACATGAAAAAAATTTTTTTCTTGAGGAGGAAATCGGCGAACACTGTAGCAGTCTTGGTACACCACTTAGAACCAAAAGAATTTTTTTATTAACTTACATTAATTTTTCTTCGGAAGTACCTAATATTTTATTTTTTTTTTTTGAAAATTCACAAATTGATATCACTTTTTTTAATTTTTTGTTTTTCACTGTTTTCTTAAAAAAATCGACCTTAAATTGTTTATAACACATCTAATAATTATTATCAATCGCAAAAATATTATGTACTTCGATAGATAATCTATATAAGAAGCTACAAGTAAAATTTCAAGTCCATTGGATGAAAACTGAGCTAGCTACGTTGTACGCCAATTTCGAGGAAAACCGCATTTAGAATTTGAAAACTTATTTAATTAATATAAATAATATAGCTATTGTAGCGTCATATTAGCTTCCATAGGATTGAACAACGCCATCTACATATATATTTCTCGAGAAATTATAACTCATTTGAACCGACGAAAACTACCAATAGAACTGTAATAGTTTAGCAGAGCAGTTTTTTGAACGTTCTGGACTACTGAGACGTGTTTGGAAAATAAGCTGTATTTTTTTTAAAGCTTGCTCCCTAAAATTCTTTTTGAAAAATTTGCTGGGTAGTATAACTAGTAGAATTAAATAAAACTGACCTTAACGTTAATTCAAACGTTAAGGTCATTATTCTTCACGTTATGTGAACTAAAAAAAAATGAATTTGCAAACGAGAACAAGTTTAATACAACATTGTTATTAATGTGGTAGAAATGACGCTGTTGATTTACGAAGATATCGTACGAGAATGAGACTGAGAGCATGTAACATGAGAGCGTACCGTAATTTGATGAGAAAATTTGTAAGCACAAAGTCTCTAATCCACTTCCTGAGATCAAGAAGACTAAATATTAGTGATGTCCAAGTTACTGAGGTTCTTCAGGAAAATCAAAACATAATCAATACTAATCCTCTAGCAATCAATAGTGTTAATGCAAGAGCAAAACGACTGCAGTATTGGACATCAGGAAACCTTTTATTATAGGAATTTAGTTTCTATTGATGTCTGTTATTGACTTAATTTGTTACTTAAGTTGAAATATATCCCTTACTTTTTGTATTGTACTATAATCTTGTATTATAAATCATGTTCAAGATTAATTATCAACTGGCACTTTTTGAACATTACAATCTGAGTTATATTGTCAACAGACAATGGAAAATAAACTTTTAATACATACCTATTATTGATATATGTATGTTTCCATATGCTCCTAAGATGATTCTCAATAGTTTTCTATTTATTTCGCTACATTTATAACTCCGTTATTTTTCATTCTCTTATCTATCACTTATTCATATATTATAAATACTTATATCTATTTTATTTTAAATTACAATATATTTCATAAAGAAATATAGGATACTATACAGGGTGCGCCATAAAAAATGTTACTTTGTAGAAAAACTCAAACAACGTAACGTTTGATTGTTTGTTAATTATTTCATCTTAATCAGCGTATACCAACTAGTTTAACCGATTTTGTATCTTTAATAACAACCAATTACCAATGTTACCAATGTTGCACATTTAATTTGGATCAGGTTGTATAAGATTTACGTAAACACACAATTACGGTAGTTGGGAGATAACGGAGAGACGTCCGCTATCGGTCCATCGTAACACAATTTCATGTTTACCCCGAGAATATCTGCGAGCCGGTCCTGCGCGATCAAACCGCCGATTCGCTCTACCACATCACCAGGGCAACCGGAGTAGAAATGAAAGCGCGTGTTGCCAGGTTACCTGTCCGTCTCGCAGTCAGGTGAGAAAGGAGGCAAGCGGCCGAAATGGGCGAAACGCCGTCAGAATTGAGGAGGACGTCGGGCGTGCTCTCCTAATTGGATACACGGCTCGCTTCTTTAAAGGCGCCCACACACAATAGGATTCACGTCGCGCAAATGCATGCGTATACCTAAACTTTACATTAAAACACAAACAAACGGTGAATTAGAAAATTAAAGCTTGCCATTTTATGTTGAAAATTCTTTTTCTTTGATTTTGTTAACTCTTTCTAATTCACCGTTTGTTAAATTTCCCCCACAGTAAAGAGAGGTTTGAACATGAGAAACAATTAATTAAGAATATAGCTAAGAATAACGGTTACTCAGTCCATTTAATAGATAAGTTAATAAGGAAGCATAAATTTGAGAGAACCCTGTACAATTCCACGACTTTTCGTAGAGATACTGACAATTCGAAATTTGTTTCGTTACCATATGAACCTAAATTCACCCGCGGACTAGACAAAATATATAAAAATATTAATATCAATTTGGTTTATAATTCTAAAAAATAAAGTGCAGACACTTTTGGGTAGCTCCAAAGACAAAATCGACAATAACAAAAAGTCAAGAATATACGAAATAAGTTGTAAAGACTGTATCAAAAGTATATTGGGCAAACAAAAAAGATCTATTTTGACTAGATTTAAAGAACATATGGCTCATTTGAAATATTGCAGAACGGAAAAATCTTGTATTGCCCAACACGCTTTTGACAACAACCATATTATAGACATAAATAATTTAAAATTAATTACAAATGTAACAAACAGTAGACACTTGGATGCTTTTGAAAGTTTAGAAATCATTAAGTGTAACAGTAGTATGAATAAGGACAAAGGTCCGATACCGATACCCACCAGTCCACTGTTTGCTCTGATAAACAAAGACAGATGTTACGGTTCAGTGAACCGTGGACACAAATTTGGTATATATAAATAGTGCAAGTGTGTAGGTTAGAATTTAGTTTTAATCTTCTCCTGAAGATGTCAACTTAATTGGCGAAACGCGCGTTGAAAAAAGTTTAGTAGTTCGGTATTTCGTGGAACACGTCCAGTCTTTTGTTTCTACACCGAAGGTTCCAGTACCCACTCCAGGATTTACATTAAAACTCATAATATCGTTCTACTTTTTTAATCCAGAATAGCATGAAGTTTGACTGTATAAACCATAAATCAATCAAAAGTAAATGTAAAATGGTGGCACTAAAATTGACATCTTTATTACACTGCCATTACTCCACTCCTGTCTAACTCTACTCCGGAAATGGTTCTTTTTAAACCTCTAAACGTTTCTGAGAAACATCTTCAAGGTCTATAAGTAACCTATCCATCACCTGTATACGTCGAGGATGAAGTACATAATAAAGAAACGTAAGAGTCTCACAGAGTGAAGGTTTTCATATATATTGTCCAATAAATCCATGTTTATAAGGTCTTTCTGTCGAATTGTCTGTTGTGTTTTTCACGCTGTTGACGATATTGGCTTTCCCAGAAGAGTTTCAAAAAATTAGATAATTTTGAAAGGCGAGGATCTTTCTGGGGAAGAAAATCATTTTGAAGAAGATGACATACATGATCAGCGAAATGATCATGAGAGAAGTTACGGCTACCTGTTTACTATAAATTCAACGTAGAACATGCACCCATGGACAGGCAAGAAAGGACCTATCCAATGGCGTCTGGTGGAATTTGAAGTTCTCGTATTTTTATAAGGAAGCATGGGACCCATAGCATATTATAGGGGGTGATTTCTAAACCTAAGTAGAGGGCTATAATGGCAAAAATATATTTAAAAGAAATTTGCAAAAAAATGAATGCCCAATCAAAAGATCTTGAAAACGGCTTGCAAACTGTTTGTGAAATATGTTTTTTTACAATTACCAAGTGAAAAAAAAAACTTTTTCTTCTTGTACTTTTTGCAAAACTTTACTTAAAGATACAGCTGTCGTAAAATCTCAAAAAATGAAATGCTGGGGTGGAATAAAAATTCAAACCATAACTCTCATATATCTCGAAATTAAAAAAAAATCCCTGGTGTAAAAAGACTGTATTTAGTTGGTTTCCAAGACTTGTAAGCTGTTTCCAACATTTTTTTGGTGGAGCACATATTTTCTGTTTTTTTTTGCATGTTTCGTTTGAAGATTTTTGCTATAAAAATCATCAATACTATTTTTTTAAATTTGCTACTTTTGAAAACCAATTTACTACTTTGGGCCAAAAAGAATATATCGCATAATTGTATTTAAAAAAAAAACACATCTTTGTATTTACTGGCCTGTCGATTTAATTGGTGGGCATCTATTGGTTTCTTTTTAAACTGAGTGTTATTTCTACATTGCCGACACTGACGCGCTTGACATTTGACATATATGTCGTGGCTAACCTCCGCTGAAAGAAATGGATCGTTTTACGCTTGAACAACGTTGGGATATATTATATAAATATAAAATTATTTCCAAAGTGAATGCTGTGTTGCAGAAACAGTGAGAAAATTGAGAATAATGTTTAGTCGAAATGAAGCTCCGTCAGCGCCTGGTGGAAGAAAGTTCTTAAGGAAAGTTCGTAAAACTGGAATGCTTATGGATAACAGAAGTCTTCCACGTGCTCGTCCGGTGCGCACAGTTGAGTGTGCGTGAAAACCCAACAACCTCAACTCGTCACACAGCACAACAACTTAATGTCAGTTGCACTTCTCTGAGGAGAATATTGCATAAAGACCTTGGATTATCTGCTTACAAGTTGCAACTTACTCAAGAGGTAAAGGAAATAAAGGAAAATGGCCATCCACTTCGTTATCGCTTCTCCATGTGGACTATAAATGAGTTTGAAAATGACGCCGATTTGAATCGAAAAATCATTTTTTCGGACGAAGCTCATTTTCATCTTGGAGGATATCTTAATAAACAGAACTGTAGGATTTGGGGTTCCGAAAATCCACACGTAATCATAGAGAAGCCAATGCATCCTGCAAGAGTGACTGTTTGGTATGGGTTTTGGACTTCTTTCAAATTGAAGATGGTAACAGCGGTTACAGTAAATGGAATGCGTTACAGAGATTGCGATTTAACACCGTTGGACTGTTTTTTATGGGGACATGTTAAGGACCGTTGTTACTCCAACGATCCACAAACAATTGACGCACTGAAGGAAAACATCAATCGAAATATTCGTGCAATAGAGTCACAAATAATCGAAAATGTACTGCACAATTGGGTGAAAAGGATGAACTACTGCCAATCCAGCCGCGGCGGCCATTTAACTGAAATTGTTTTTCATAAATCATTTTCATAGAGGCATACTTTCTTGAATAGAGCTACAATCATTTAAAAATAATCAACGACGTAGTTTTAATAGCACTTTTAAAAAGCAATCATCTGATGGCCCACCCTTTATCGTTTTTTCTTGTCGAGCAGGAATTTTGTTATCTCGAGCTAGTGTTTCTTCTGTCGATCGTGTCAGGTAATTCTTGGGGCAAATCCCGACGTCCGCGGTCGTCTTATCGTATCGGTCATTATTTGATCTTCGATTTTCTATGTGGGTGTTCGTGCCCCTCGAATTGCGTCACGCACCCTTGCGTTGCCCCCCTTTTTTCTGTGTCAATAGCGCGATCGCGATTATCCGCCTTTTTCTTTTCTTATTTGTTCCCGACAATACATCAGCCTCGCTCTAATATGAATGTCACATCTGGCGGTCGCCGGAACTGTCGCCGCGACGCCGACGTGTTCTCCTTTAATATGTCGTAATGAAACGGCTCATTGACAATATTTTTTCCATTTGCGGACAGGAAAATATATCGACGAATGCGAGAGAGTTCGGATATTATTACATCAATGGGACATCGTGGTCAGCTTTTAATTGAGTTTTGTGAAACACACAAGATTACCTTATAGTCACTCTCTTATTCCTTAAGATGCTTTTTCATGCAGTCGCTAGTCGCTCGTTTTCAGCGACAAATGAGGTCACGTGGTACGATTTTGAATTTTCCGCCACTTTAAAAATTGTAGCGAACTTTAAGATTGGTAGCTTGTTTATTCAGCTTCAATTTGCTTTTTTTAAATCTCGACTATTTGTTGCTAAGATATCGAACTTTAAATCAAAAAGGACCCTTTTTGTCTTTGATCGACGATATCTCAGCAACCAACGGTAGCACAAAAAATCTAAGGGCAGTTCTGAAAACTGGAATAAACACCCTATAAGATACCGCTGCGATTTTTGAGGGGGATTTTTTTATACTTGACATTAATTTGAAAAAACAGGAAAAAACAGGTAATTGATGGTTTTTCAGAACATCAATAGCTGAAATTCAAATCTTCATGAAATGACTAATGTTGCGTGTGCCTTTTGCAGTTGATTATATCCCCAAAAACAATGCAAAGTTATATTACGTTCTAACGAACCGTTTTCTTGTTGCAAACGGTCAAACTTTTGAAAAAATTAAAGGGGTCACGTTTTTTGTGCTTAAACATGTCCTAATCATGGCTAAAGTGAAAAAAAAAAATGTTGGAGCTTCCTCAGAATTTTTTCCGGAAATACCGTTGAAATTTACAAAAAAAAAAATTAAAAAGAATTTTTTTTTCGAAAATTGAAAAAACAAGTTTTTTAAAGGTTTCCAAAACTTGTGAAAAAAATTTTGATTTTCACTACCGTCGGCATTAGCATTACCGAAAGCGTACCACGTGGAGGTTGCGCGATCGGATTTAGGTACACTTCTTACACACAGTCTGTGTGTGTGTGATTTGTCTCCTAAGCAAGTATGTCCGTCTTCATTGCTTAAGCATACGTTGCCACAACCAGTAGTATCTCTGCATTTCTTCTCATTAAGCGTCGTAAAAAAAGTGAATATTGTCGACCACGTTCCATGGATATTCGAATCTAAACGTCTTTCACACTCTCGGCGTTTACGAAATATACTGGGTGACCACGAGATTACTACCCAGGCTCTAGCTAAGGCACGAAAATATCGATTTCAAATTTTGGGAATGTATACCATTGAATGGAATGCAAAATTTAGTTATAAAAACGACTGATCATCACTTCCTGTTTGACCAGAAATGCCCTAAACTTTGTTATTTTATATGGAATACCCTGTATATTATATATTTTGAATATCACCCTATTCAACGTATTGCATTAGTAAAAAAGTGGCATTTTAAATAAAAGAGAAGTAATAAGACTACCACCATACGTAAACAGTAAGAATTCATTCAGTCAAGTCAAATTAAGCAACAATGAAAAAAATGACGTTTAAAAACAAAAGCCTGTGATAGCGCCTACCTATATTAAAATTCCTAGGCACCTCTGATAGATGCATTGACTGATTCTATCGTTTTCCATTTATGCATCGTTCATGCCTATGACATTCTGACATTAAACGTTTAATATCTCAAAAACTATGAACTTTGGGTATAGGGAAGTGAACATAAGAATGATTCGAAATTGTTTATAGAATTAGAATTTCCAATTAGTTATAGGGCATTCCGTTAAAATTATTGCAGTAAATTGCTACTAAAGATGACTTCCGGTATTTTCCGGTTGAGCCGGAAGTGCGAAATTTTAATGATATCAGGCTTTAGTGCTTCTAAAATAAGTTAAAGATATAAGAAACTTAAGCGTCAATAAATTGGAAATCTATTCTTCACTCTGTCATGTTGTGGCTATGTGGGACACTTAGGCATGGTTTCGAAGTGCAACTTACAAATAAACTTTTAAGTGGAAATATTTCACCAAAAGTGACAACGAAGTCCCAATCCAAGCACAGAGAATCTGGTATACAGACGGTTCCAAATTAGAACAGACAGTAGGGGCCGGAATTTACAGGATAAGACCTAATACAAATATCTTGTTAAGTATAAGCAAATATGCAGCAGTGTTTCAGGCTGAAATGGCCACAATTCAATATTGTTCTAAGGAAATAATAGAACAGCAATCAGAAAACAATCAGCTCCATACAGATTATACCAAAATTAATATGAGAACATCTAGGAAACCAAAATACAGTAATATTGAGTTGGGTAATGAGACACCAACATAATGATGATAAACTTGCCAGTCAGTTCGAAAATTGATAAATGATATATCTCTGGAATGATGGAAAACCTTTCCAGGACAAAGGCAGGCGAAACAGTTTATAAAAGAACGTACGCCCAAATTCACAGAAGACTTATTGATAAACTCAACTGTCAGGATTATAGTAAATCAACTGAGGCTTGACAATTGCCGATTATATAGACACATGAGCCTAATTGGTCTGGCAGAGGAGAAAACATGCAGATTCTTCCTGGAAGAAGAAGAAACCTCATTTCACATACTGTGCCAATATGAAGGACTAACAAGACTGAGGTTTCAAATTCAAGAAAAGGAAGAATCGAGGCTGTGGAGGCTGATAAAAATAACCAAGTTGGGTAGTGCTCTAAAGTGCTCTAAAATTAGTGGTAGTACTATAATAATAGACCTCATAAGGTAGCCTTCCCAAGTTATCATTATTTCTTAATTTTTGGTTTATATATTTTATGTATTTTATGGGTGTTTTATGTAGTAGGGAATACTTTTTACGCCGTTTGACAGACTAATCTGAGCTTTCTCTGAGATTCCACTAACTTCGGATAGTTGTTATAACACACTGCATTTTCCTGATCTTGCAGTAGTATAAAATCTTCATGAATTGTTGATTCACAACAATAAAATTGTAAGTTTGATACATCACTCGTCATAGACATTTTCTTTGTTAGTATATTATAGACTACTAGCGTATAATAGCAGCTTCTCCGAAGCTAAAAATCAGTCAAAATATGAATATTTAATTTTATTATATGATGCAAAAAAGATAAAGTAATATTACTAATAATGAAGCAGCTCGAGGGCTAAACATTAAACTTCATCTTTCCATTAAAAGTAATAAAAGCTTTCAAATATTTAAAGCCATACTGAAACAAATTTTGTTGGAAGGAAGTTTAAATATCCTTTTCAATTTTTTGCCCTGGATCAGCTACCGTGCACAATGTACAATATTTTTACTGTCTCTTTCGAATGATGTATAACACAAGCGCTTAACATTGTATGACGCAAGTAAAATATTAAAACTGTGAGCGCAAAATACAGTCTGTCCCAAATTTGTTATTCATGCATTAGTATCTCGGTTATTGTTGGAGATAGAAAGATGGTTAAATGGGGGGCGTTTTAGAGGATTTTATTACCTCTATGTGTTTTTTCTTAAATTTCTATTTATCTGTAATCGTCTTCAAGGTAAATCCAAAAAACTGAGTTCGTTTTAGATAATGCCTCATATCTTTTTATATATTGGACTTGTGATTGAGTATATTGTACACTTTATCAAAATATGTCTGTTGTCATTTGTTTCGGAATTAATGCCAATAACTTTTGTGGTTAATTAGTACTCAAACTTTGTTTTTTAACAGTGTATCACAATACTAGAAAAACATGTTGCCTCCTGTGAAATTTTCAAAAATATGTATTTTTTTTAAGTACGCAACAATTTGTAAATTACAAACAAAAAAATATCAATTACTGAGAATAATGTAATCTACATAAAGTATTGTTCTATGTGACGTCTCTCCCTACAAAAACTTTTGGCACCGTTTTAAAAATGAATTTAACAGATTAATTAAATGATGCAAACTACCTCCTTATGTTGCAAGACTAAATAATACCAGCTCGCAGACAAAATGTAGAAGATACAAATAAAATTTGTTTATATCACTAATAGTTTCCCACCGTCTAATAGCGCACCCAATGTTTAAGGGGAATTTGTGATAATATTTGAAATTCTGGGACAATTTTATGACCAGCCAGATCTCAGTCGTTTCGTTTGGACTTTTATGTTTGGAGCACAAAACAATTAAATATACGTACGATAGTCCGCAGAAAATGTACAGATTTTCTAAGAATAATGTTACAAATACATTTGCTACTAGCAAAGCGAAACACATTGAGAAGAGTAGTCAACTTAGTTTTAAAGCGGTGCCAAAAGTGTTTAGATGCGGAGGTAAGTGTCAAAGAATAATTTATATAGTTTACATTATTTTCAGTAGTTGATTATCCTTTCATAATTTGCAAATTGTTGCCTACTTCGAAAAAGTATCCAATATGGTGTCCGTAAGAAAAAAAACAGAGTTAGTGGTGGTATCTCAGAAACAAATGATAACAAATATTTTGATAACGTCAACGAAAGCATCTTAAAAGAATATCCCAACCATGTACTCGTTTAATAATTAAAAATATATGGGACAGTCTCTAAAACGCACTTTCTCAATTTTTTGGAAAGTTAGCTCGAAAAAGATTACAGCTAAATCGAATTTGAAAAAAGCTGAAGATGTAATAAAATCCTCTAAACCATTCCCCATTTAACCGTCTTTATATCTCTAACAATAACCGAGATGCCAATGCATGAATAATCAATTTGGGACCGACTGTATACGTATGCTGCAGTGTGCAGGTTTGCCTGTTACCGTCTCCATTCTCGCATACTTTCCGAGAGTTAAGGGGACCCGTAAATTTTACAACCCGCGCTACGTTACGCGACCTCTACCGTTTCTCAAGCACCTCGCTTCGAATAAGAAGTGGCTCGGACTTGAGTTAAGACCGTTCCTTAGTTGCTCTTTAATAACGGCTTCGCTGTACCTACTTTGGAAAGTTATATTGTCGGGACTTTGCTGCCACAGTAAACCTGGTCGATTTTTCATTGGCGATCAATCCAAAGTGCTGTAGTTGAATTAGAGAAGTTAGTGTGTGAACGTGGCTCACGTGAATCAAGTATATTACTTACAATTTTAGACTAATAAATTTATTCTACGATTGAAAAATAAAAAAAAATTATGTCAAAGATAAGGGAGGCGTTGTTTTATTATTAACAGAGGAGTGCATAAGGGGGGAGGGTATTGTAGCTCTGACAAATTGCAAGGTAACAATTTAGCCTTGTACTGAAATGCTAGAAAGTACTCAAAGAACTAGCAGACCGCATTACATTAAGACTAGTGTATGTTCCATGTCACAGTGGCATCCTTGGAAACGAACTTGCTGACGAACTTGTAAGGAAGGGTTCAGCAACTCCATATGTTGACCCGGAACCAAGCTTCGGCATAACAAAAATCACGGTCCGAGGACAACTATTGAAATATGTACAAATCCAACATAAGAAATTTTGGAGTCCTACTCCAAAACAAGCACAAAACAAGGCTGTTGTAAAGGATATATGTATGTGCTAAAAGAGCCGGAAGCTTCCTAAAACTTAGTAGGAACCAGCTAAGAATACTTAGAGACTACCTAACATGATCCAGTTAAAAATCACCTTAATAAAGTGGAGATAAACAACGGAGATCTCAGCTACAGATTGAGTGGTAATGATATCGAGACAGATCTTCATATCCTAATAGACTGTGAGGTATTAGATCAAGAAATCTTTGGGGATACAAAAGAGCCCCTGGAGACATACAGCACATATTATGTGGCCCTGTATCGTGTTTTGAGTTGGGTATAATAGGCCAATAGGCTAAAGTGTCCCTAAGGATGGCACCTAAGAAAAATGAAAACAAAATTTTTACACCATACTGTTGTATATTTTTCCCACATCGTCGTTTAAGATCCAGCATCACACAACTCAGTTTTGACAACTTTAGATTAGAGCAAAACAAACTGCTGTAAGAAGATTTTAGTTGTGTGAAGTTGGTATTGCGGATAGCAGTGCTACGGGCGGATAAATCAAGAAACTAAGTCCTCCAATCGCTCAGGAGCGAAAGTTTGACTGGAAATAAATTATGAACTCAGTTTGGCCAAAAACTGAGTTGTTAGAACTTAAATGATATTAAAAGATATATTACGAATATTACAGCGCACATTTTATATAAACTTGTATCTACAAAATGTATAAACTTCTTTTGAAAACTGTTTTGTAATTTTTGAAAGAAATATTCACAAATTTCACGCCTCTTGGCTGAGCATGAACCTTTGATTTACGTGAGCATAAAAACATGTAGCAGACTAATTTTGAGTAACACTTGTGTCTGGGCGAAACGAATGGGCTGAAAAGGGCGCTACTTTAGTTAAACGTTACTACCAAATTAAGGGCGACGATCCCATCCACTATCGCGGGCATGATGTATTGTGCTTAGGTTGTTATTCCCGCCGTGTTGCAGTCCCTCATTAATCATACCTTCAGCGCGATTGTGTAAATAAATTATGGCGAAGAATCACCTGCACTAATTAAACTCGGAGCTTATTGTTCGCGAGATGTCATCAGGACCCTCCAGAGGCGTATACGACGGCATTTGTCGGGTAGCGATTAACATTGATCCTGTCTAGCAGCGATCCATTTCGGTGAATTTCATGTGACGGGATTGTTTAAGGGGCACACCTAGTGTGACCGCCTAAAAAAAAGGTGATTTTTTGGGAATTTAAAAAAAAAGGGTACTGCATCAAATGTTTTCAAATTTTGAGGATATATTTGTACATAAATAATGAATACATAGCAAAATTTTTAAATAAAAAAAATTGATTTTCAGCGAGTTATTCGCTATCTCCCAAGTCTCGAAAAAAAGTTCCTCCACTGTTGCAGTGATTGCGGCCTTCACAGTGGTTGGGTAAAAAAAAAAATAAAAAACTATTAAACTAGAAGGTATTGTCTATACAATGACCCAGGATTGTGAAAAAAAAAAGGGGAATTTAAGAAAATACCAGAGTTTTGAATAAAAGTTTAAAATTTCGCTCAAAAATCTGATGATTTTTGACGTGCCAAAATTACATTTTTTCATACAATCGAAAAACTGGAGGGTCGTTGTATAGAGAAACATATACAAAATAAGTAGAAAAAAAATCAAATCGATCGGATTATTTGTAATCGAGTTATGACTGCAGCAAATTAGAAAAATGCAGTTTGGAGAAAAACGCGTTCAAAGATAAAATTATTGATTTCATTGTTATAAATAGATAAATATCATACCTAGAACTAATCTGCTATTCCAGGCCCATACAATTTACCTTCCTCTTCTTCAAAAACCGCCTGTTGGAATCCTATTATAATGACTTACGATGACCAGTGGCGGATTTACATAAGGGCACTCTGGGCACGTGCCCGGGGGGCCTCCACAAGCCAGGGGCCCCCACAAATTGAATAACCCATTTTTTTGTCTCCTACATTTTTGAAAAATCAAAGAACGTGGAACATACACATACAGATTGATCATTCAAATAATAAAACTTCTTTGAGAGAATATAATATTTAATAATCGATATAATATCATTAGATAATAAAAAAATTTATTTTCTTACAAGGGGGCCCCCACAGAATTTGATTTTTTTACAATGGGGCCCCCACAGCCTTCGTGCCCAAGGGCCCGTTAAGTATAAATACGGCGCTGACGATGACGATAGAGCCCAAACAATAACTCAGGTAGGCCCCGTAGCAAACGTAACTTTCTAACCGATGAGCGGCTACTCTTTAGAAGGCTGTAGTTCAAAAACTATTTGAGATACACATGTGAAATTTTAGTATGTTATTTTAGTATGTTTTGAAGGCATATACTATCGAAATATGCAAAAACAAAAAATCGATTTTTTTTTCAAAGTTTCACACTAGGTGTGCCCCTTAATATTGACCACCCCATTTTATTCTCAAACAGCTAATTGTATCCTGCAAAGGAAATTGTATTCTGCAAAAAGGATGTTCCTACCATTTGAGACTAGAATTTGGCATGTGTAAAAGAAAAAACTGCACGACATTTTTTTTCAGAAACATAACATTAACATTTTTTTATATTTACTTAAAAAGTTATGATCGACACGTGTGATTTATACATCCTTGTGCTGCAAAATATTTAACAGTAACTACATTTTTCCATGAACCAGTGAAAAGTGATCATAGTAAAAAAATATTATATTTTTACTGATTCCTATCCAAAATTAAGGTAGAAACAAAATATGCGGAAAATTCTGCACGGTGTTTGATAATGGGGAATTTATCTAAACAGCAGGTATAATAGGTCTATAGGAGCAGGATATTTAACTGTGTCAATCATAGTATCCTCCTTAGAAATTAGATAGATACGGTATTCGAGGTTCCCACTGAATTGGGTAAGAAGTTTTCCCACTCAAATCGGAAATAAACAGTATGTATCAATTCCTAATGCCCAACCAGGCAAAAATGTGAATATAGGAGTGCCGCAGGGCTCAGTACTGGGCCCTGTGTTTTTACTCATATAACTTTCTCGATACTCTACCCAAGCGCAATTTACTTTCCACGCTGACAATTCATCAGTGATAATTTTAAATTGGATCAGATTCTAGTTGAAAAATGCAATGCGATATTGTCAGATATGAATGAATGATTAGCCAAAATTTTCTATACTTTTAACACAGGCAAAATAAAAACGATTCGTTTTCATAACATTATGTAATAACATTACATTATGTAAGATATTACATGGAGTGGGTACTGGAACCTTCGGCGTAGAAACAAAAAACTAGACGTTTTCCACGAAACACCGAACTACTACACTTTTTTCTACAGGAGAAGATTAAAACTGATCAACTCAGTTTTAATCTTCTCCTAGAGATGCCAACTTGGTTGGCGAAACGCGCGTCGAGAAAAGTGTAGTAGTTCGGTGTTTCGTGGAAAACGTCCAGTTTTTTTTTTTTATAGATATTACCGTCAATGACACCACAATTTATTGCTAATAACAACAATGCAATATTTTTATGGCTAACATTTGATGAGTGCTTGAATTGGCAAATTCACGTGTCAATACCAGTTAAAAACGCCTAAAATATATCTTGTTAAAGGAAATTTTATACGTTTACAAGTTTATATGAAGTAATTTCATTTGCAGTTTGTACAAGAAACAAGACTATTCCTATTCATTCTATAGTGACATGACAAAATAAATGTATTTATTATTATTGATTAAAATATTTATTTAAATTGTATCTAAATTAGGTTGAGAGTTGCAAGAGTATCTACATTTTGATTCTACTTTAATTTAGGGTAACAGTCAGTAAAAATGTAATATTTTTTTAAGGTTTACGATCTTTATTCGCCTTTTTTATTGAAAAAATCAGTAGCTACCTAGTTGTTTCATGTGCATACGTACATATGTATGTACGTAATAAGAGACAAATGATTGCGGCAATTATTCGTCGAATATTTGTTATCCAGTTATCATGTTCAAACAACTGTAAACTAAATAACAAACAACACAAAAACATGCTGGGAAACTCGACGACCTCGGAGTTAACAACCCCTTTAACCGGTGCAAACACAAAGAATTATTCATCTAATTTTTCACCGTGTGGAATAATTAAAACGTGCAGCGGCGTTAAAACACCTGTTAAAAATGAACCACGGTCCTTTTACTCCTACAGGGTTTTGCTCAAGCTGGGTGAATATATTTCCCGAAAAAATTAAACAAACACCCCGGGGATGCGCCTAGTTGATTACCTCCAGAATGTACACGGTAAACTATGGGGTAATTTAATATTTCTGTTTGAAGTATATGATTCGCGTTGGTTTTATTAAATAACCTAGTTTTACATACTAGATACAATCATAATAGGTACTTTATAATAATAATAAAATCATATATTATATACTAAATAATCGTATATTATATCCTAAGGGACTGAAGTGAATTTTTAATCAAAATTGTTCCCGAGACGTAGTTGAGGGAAGAAGCATCCGAGGGAGGATTAAAAATTCTTTATTCCTGTGGTACATACACTATTTTTCGCACCTCCGAGACCGTGTTGCTTCTCGTAGTGCTTTCTAGACTTCAAAGGCAACAATTCATATGTGGCTACTTTTGCAGCTGCTTGAAGCTCAGGTGGAGTAAATCTAATTTCGTCACAGTTATTCAGAATTGTTAATAAATGCAACACTAAGCCCTAATTTGACATTAAACACTAATTACAAGAAATATTATACTTCAAAGTAACAAGACTCAACGATTTAATCTAGATTTGACAGAACATTTGCCATAACATAACCTGCCCATTATATTTACTATATTCAAGAATTCCTGAGTGTGAACACATTTTTTTATATATCATGTATTCTTTTGTTTAATGTGCTGATGTTACGTTTGTAGCCTAGATTTTTATTCCAGCTATATTTTACAACCGTCTTATTTCCTAAATGTGTTGTTAATGCAAAGAATATCTGTGTTTTAAAAAATAGATGTACCTATTCAAAAATTGTATTTCCTTGGGTTAAAAAAACTAAACTTTTTTTAAACGGAACACCCTATATATTTTATTTTTACAAATTTGGAAAAAGCACACCATTTTGAGTCAAAAACCTGTATCTTAACCTAAACCCAGCCATTTCGGATATATTTATGTACATACATATATGATGTTTAATGATAGATATTAGGACCTGAAATAACCATCATACTCATACCCACAAAAAAATATATATGATGTTTCTTCAACTGAAACTTCCAACTTCACTTGAAACTTTAAAAAAATTCCTGCCTTGGAAAGGACTTACAAAATATTTTCGAAATATTTTTTTAATCAGTAAGTAAATACAGTCTTTTTATTCTTGTTACGTTTTCGAAATCTTGACATTAAATTTATGAGAATTCTATGTTTTATTTCATACCAGCATTTCATTTCTGATGTTTTATAACGAGTTTAAGTTATAATACATGACACAAAAATGCACATCCACAAATATTTTACACTCCATTACCTGGATTTTTGTTGCAAGTTTCATTTGAAGCTTTTTTGATATTATTGTATTTCTGATATTTGATTATACTATTTGAGTGTAATAATCACTTTGGGTATAATAATAATCACAATCATTTTTATTTCAACGAACTGTTACCTATTTATATATGTAGATATATTATTATAACTGTATACAATTTCTCTTTAATGCGGTTCTACAGTCCGTGATTTCTCGTTACACGTTTTCGATTTAATAGTATGTATTCCTTCCAAATTCGTAAAAATATATAGGGTGTTCCATTTAAAATAAGGAATTTAGTCGACGCATAGAAGTATATGTAACATTCTGTAGATTCGGAAGTATTTTTAAAAAGCGGCAAAAAGGGTGCAAACAACTTCATTTATTCACTTTAGTGTTCCCTACGAAACGATTCTATAGACCCAATACGCGTTAACTCACCCTTTATAAACCTATAGACGAAAACAAATAGATGCACAAAAAATAAACAAAGAGACGAAGTTCAGTAAACCATATAAAAACATGGTAAATTTGAAGTTCCACAGTACCTTTTAGGTATTTTTAGGCGTAAAAAAAAGACATTATTTTATATTTTTTAACTTACTACGCTGTTTTATGAAGAAACCTGTATAATAACTTGAGAAGTAGCAGACACTCCGTTTGAACGATGGTCTTACATGATGAACACACAAAACGAAAAGTGCTAAGGTTTCAGTTCCTGTAGAAAATCTGAGCCTGTGGAAATAAGCCACGAGGATTCCACTTTACTTGTACACCCACGTAGTAAAGTGGGAGTATAATATAATATTTGCTGTTGGTACATCAAGCCTTAAACATTAACGATCTTTACGGAATAACAAGCAAGAAAGATAAATTTAATTTGTCGTATCGTTCCTTTGCTGCTTTGCTTCATACTTGATGAGCTTCCCGCTCATAAAAACCGATTAAAAAGCAATCTATTGAGTATTAAAATAAATTTTCTTTTACGATCGGTTTTATTATAGGGTTCTGATACGGCTCTCCTACTGTAAACGCTGGAATACCTGCATCCAGTTCAAACGTTATTCCAATTCTAATTAAATTTCTATTGACTATTCTTTTGTCGTTGATATGTTTGGTCTGCTTTTATAATATGCAATGAGGATAAAGGGAATCAATCGATTTCTTTGCCTTGGATTGATTGATGTCTAACCTACACCTTACCAACTTATAATGTATTTTTACATCTTACCAAATTTTAAGTTAATCAACCTAGAAGGTGTTGACCTATCCTAAGTTCTAAATGGTTTATATTATTTTCTCTCTGCCCAAGCAAGGTAAACAGAAAATATGGTATATAAATATATTAAATGTAGATCAATGTTGAAAACAAGTAAAACATGTGTATAAGGAATTATCAAATTCGGTTACAAATACAGTGCAGTGTAGTTTTTTGTACACAAATATCAATCGTTATAAATGTTACGAATAGCACTTGTATTCTAGTGCTACAGTATTTGTAACCCTCTTGGTAGGATTACGCTTCCTAGGTGATTTTAAATGTTCATTGTTTTTTGCTTTTTGTGAAATAGAATTAACCGTGGAAACATTCAAGTTTAAGGCTACTGCTACACGTTAAAACAATTTTACATTTGAATTACTTTTCTAACAACTGTTCAGGATAGAAATGGACCATTATGGTCTCGTTATTTTTCACAATAACGTATCAAAGGTGCTACAAACTCTTGGCAGCAGGTGTTTAATTGTTTTAGCATTTAGCAAACGGAAATGTGAACTATAACACTTTAATTGTTCTGAAAATAACAGTTTTTCTATACACGACAAAGGTTTGAAGCTCTAAAAGACACAAATCACAATTAAAGTCAATGTTAAGGTTCACATAATTTCAAACTCGACGTATCAAAGAAGACGTATGTCTAGTCTATCTTAAATTTATTATAACCTTATTTAACTGTCAAGGCTGTTACATTATGTGACAGCCATTATTTATTTTACAAAGGTGACACCCACTTGTCAAAAGTTAGACAACAACACAAGTTAGACAACAAGTTTCGCTTTGAGCCTCTACATAACTCCATATATTTCCATCTCTCTCGTCCATAGTCAGATTTTCTGACGTTTTTTTTTATGGCTTTTTAGTTTTTACTGCAATATAATTGAGTCGTGGTATCACTGCCTACATTTAATAGTCATCGGTGACTTGCATCAGTTTTTATTTTGTACAAAGTAGATACAATACAAACACAATTCGTCAGTATATTGAATTGACTTCGATTTTAGACCTCTAAATCAATAATTCGTATAGATCAAAAAATAATTTGCCACAACTCAGGGTCGGAACTATACAACTGAATGATAATTAAAGAATAAACCGTATTTTTTTAAGCTTTTTTTTGCGCTACGCCACTGACCTGTGCCTAGTAACGTGCAGTGGAACTCTCCCGTGGCGGGATTTCGGGATACTTGTATGCAGTTTAACCAAGGGCGTGCGAGTGTGTCGTGTCAATTTTATGCGTCGCGAGTGACTAACTCGTGAATTCGTGTAAGGTATTTACATATTATCTGATTTTGTATGGATTATTGGAATAATGGCACAGTCGTTACCATTTGTGAATAGACTGAAACAGTTGATTGAAAATTACGATGATTTTACAATAGACGTATCACATATTTTATGTATTCCTTGCAATCCTAGAGATATATTTCGTAGTCACCGAGACTGTGAAAGACATTTAGATTCGAATATCCATCAGCAGAATATACCTAATGTGGAACGTGGTCGACAATACAATTTACTTTAGACGTTTTTTTTGCCAAATATATATCCTATTTTCCATTACCTAGTAGCCATACATTGCTTAACCCTTCACCGCCCAGTGCACTGTCAAGAGACATGGACTTAGAGGCTCATATTACTGATAGAAAAAGTAAAGAAAAAAACGACTAAAACCATGTATTCCCATGTTTTTCGAGGTCGCTCTTTCGAATGGAATCGTTAAAATTTGCAAAAAAATTGATGTAACCTTCAATTTTTAACAAAAACTATTAAAAAACGCGTATTTTTTCAATATTCTGTTTTTAAAATCGCAATTTCAGCTACGTTATCGTCCTTTATACTAGTCAAAAACAAATACACTCGAAAGAATTCGAGACGTGTACTTGAAGGAAACGCAATGAGAACAATTTAATTTTCTCATTTTTGAGGTTAAAATAACTAGATATGGCAAAATCCAAAGGGTGATATTTCTCGTTTTGTATCAGTTGCGGGTTCATTGACGCAAAAAGAAGAATTTTGAAAAATTAGTCCTTTCGGAGTTTTTGGGGTCGCTGATCACGATCCTGATGTCAGAATTTCAAAAATCCAATATGGCCACCATCCCGATTCAAATTTGAAAATTTTCGATTATTTTGCCTCAAACTTTGTAAACCAGGGGTTTTCGGGGACGCTAATCACGATCCCGATGTCAGAATTTCAAAGTTCGGGATTTCGAAATTTGCTTCAAAATGGTCGCCATGTCATATCTACCGTCCTGAATTTTGAAATTCTGACATCGGGATCGTCGGACATCGGGAAAATATCACCCTTTGAATTTTGCCATATCTATCTCAAAAATTTGAAAATTAAATTGTTCTCATTGCTTTTCCTTCAAGTACACGTCTTGAGTGCACGTTTGTATTTGTTTTTGAGTAGTATAAAGGACGATAACATAGCTTAAATTGCGATTTAAAAAAATAATCTTGAAAGAATCGCGTTTTTTAATAGTTTTTGTTAAAAATTGAAGGTTACATCAATTTTTTTTGCAAATTTTAACGATTCCATTCGAAAGAGCGACCTCAAAAACATAGGAATACATTTTTTTCTTTATTTTTTCTATCAGTAATATGAGCCTCTAAGTTCATGTCTCTTGACAGTGCACTTGGGCGTTAAAGGGTTAAAATATATTTACAGAAGACATCAACGTGTTATGGGAATATCTAAGAAGACATACGTAATAATAAATTTCTGTGGCTGGCAGTGACCGAAACAACAGATTTTTGCGGTAATAAAGTCGTTAATATTCTGATACGAATTTTAGATATATCAGATATTTCGCCCCCGATATTGATAGCTAGTAAACGGGTTTTGCAAACAACGGCTAAAAGTGTAGAAATAGTAGTAGCACGTGCACTGCCCTCTGTAGATGTAAAAAATAATAATAATATACTGATGTTAGTGACAACAAACAACTGTTAGTGACACAAACAACTGTGCGAAATCCGTGAAAATAATGTGCGTGGTCTGTCGTCATCTGCCCATGAGAACTATTTTGAATTTGCAGCTTTGACTTCAGTAGATGTGAAACGATCATTTTCCTTCTACAACCATATGTATAGATCAAATCGCTCACGTTTAACGAGAAGAAATGCATAAATTCTACTATTATGGTCTTTCATATGTCTATGACATTACGATTATATTACGATTATGAGTCCGACCATGCGTTGTGGCACACTTTCCGGGCCCTAATAATTACTCACCTTTAGCATTCGTACAAAACAACACGCAGTACCTACAAGAAATACACTCTAAAACAATAATTTATGGTATCGTTCAGTACTTGATGAGTTTCTCGGTCATAAAGGCCGATTAAAAAGTATTCTGTTTAGCAGTAAAATAAACACTTTACGACTCGTCGCGCGAAAAGTTCCGTGCCGACGATCCGATGTGCCTCCGTCATGCTATAAATATAAGTATCTGCATCCAGCGCTAACGTTATTCGAATTCTAATTACTTCTCGATTGGCTATTTTCTACTTTAACGGCAGAAGTTCGCATTGCAACCGCTTCGCAGACGGCGCGAACGGACGCGAAAATAAATTACGGCATTCTTTGATTTTATTTGTAACTATATTCGGCCGTAAGGGATGCGAACACCCGAGGGAATTTAGAATGGCATCCTCGCAATTAGTTTTTATCGAGCATTAACACCGGACGTCGGTAGCGTGCCTTTTGCAAGTGTGTTACTTTCAAATGAAGACAGTCAGTGAGAATCGGTGACAGGCAAAAAAAAGCTTTGTCAAACATACTCTTGCTAGAAAATTCGTTTTAAACAATTCGAAAAGTTCATATAGAAAAGTTCAAAGTCGAAAAATTCATATAGACGTATGTGCAAAAATGTTTGGTTTTCGAGACTACATGGGTGCTACATAATGGTAAGTTTTTAAGTAAATATTTAGCACCCTGTATCTCGAAAACCATACATTTTAAGACATCGACTTAAAATTAGGTTAGGAATCATCCCTGAAAATAAGTACATAGCATTGAGTAACACCCTGTATGTGCCAAATATTTAAATAATCTGTATCTCCTGACTGAAGGTGTTTTCATGAATAGCGATTTGACAGTATGAAAGCTTGAAGAATTTACACCACCAGATGGCACCAATAGCCCCATTTCCTATAAAAGTGACATTGCACTTTTTTTGCCTGTACTCCTCAAATATAATAGACATAACACGTTAATTGCTAGTCGCTCCATTGTCTCACATTTACCCTGTATGTCTCAATATATTCGAAGAAAAAGAAATAGTAGAAGAAGAGGAGGAGAAAGGGGTTAATGTAATTTGTACTGATTTCTCGACAACATTCAACAGGATAAATCATGTTTTAGATTTATTTGTAAGAACGTTTTGCAAGATAAATATATTTGAATAATATTTTTCCGACAGCCAGAATGTGAAACATGACTTGTCAAATGTGACATGTCAAATCTCAATAATCTCTCGCGGAATTCTATGAGACCACTCTTGTTTATAATTAGGGTTTGGAAATGTGTGCTGCAACGCAGAGATCGGCACTATAAAACTCTATGATAATGAAAAATATAAACCGTATTTTTCAAGCGCCTCTACGCCTGTATTTCTTGCCCGTGCTACGTACGGCATTGACCCTTCCCGATAACGCTCCAGAGTCCGCGTATACGCAGTAGTATGCCATCCCGACGCGGGAGAGCAAAATAGTCTAACGCAGTTTAACACGCGTGACAGCAAACTTTCCGAACCCTATTTATAATATACGGTGTGGCTCATCGAAAACGATATAAACTAACTTTCAGGTACTTAATATATTTTTCGAAAAAATTGCTCAGACACTTATATTTTGCTTTCGAGGGGGAAACATTTTGGACATGATATTTCCTGCCCTCTCACTTCAGTCCCCAAGCAAGGGTAAGTTCCATCCCTACAATTTCAAATGGCTCAAGGAGTCAACTGGCACCTCATTTTAAAGTATGTTTAATTTTCCCTATAACGGTACCTCGTTTGTCGAAATTGGTTCAATACGTCCTGAGAAATTAGCGTCAATTAAGTCAGAACCTGTTAGTGTTAATTGTTTCACAATATTAAATGAATAAGTTTAAAATTTCTAGTGTTAACAACTCAATAAATAACAAATGACACTGACAATTGACATAGATAATCAATAACGCGACGGGCTCGTATATGTCCGCCTCCAGAGGCGCTGTAAACAGTTGTGTACACTGGTTGCTACGGTATATAAACAAATATCTATACGTATACCGTGGTTCTGTACTAATCTGTCAAGAAGATTAGAACTAAGGAGACCGAACTGCGGCTTTTCGCTGTATAACGCGACGGGCTCGAATATGTCCGCCTCCAGAGGCGCTGTAAACAGTTGTGTACCCTGGTTGCTACGGTATATAAACAGATATACCGTGGTTCTGTACTAATCTGTGTGCGTTAGAGGTTAGAGTCTGTGTGAATGTCCGTGGTGCGAATACATTTGACAGACGAACGAGTTCGGTCTCCTTAGTTCTAGTCTTCTTGGGTCTCACATAATGTGACAGCTTTGACAATTACATAAGGTTATAAATTTAAGGTAGAACAGAAATACGTCTTTTTTTACTCCGCTAACTTTAATGACGTTTTTTTTTTGGATGGCTCGATATTAGAACTCTAAAAATATGGTTGCCTTATATAAAATATGGTCGTCACTTTTCACTTTTAAGTCGAAAAATCGAAAAATATGCTAATATTTAAACTTTAAAAAACTAAAAATATTATGATATTGGTATCTGTAGATTCGCGACTATTTGAAATACAAAATACAAAAACTTTAACATGATCGTATTATTAACATTTGGCATGATCGTATTTCCGTAAGGAGGCATGGGACCGACACAATATTTTAGGGGGGAGTTACTAGTCCTAAGTAGAAGGCTATAATGGCAAAAAATTTTCAGGAAAAACTTGCGAATTTTTTTTCCAAAAATGGCTCTTTCCGGGTAGATCTTGGAAACCGATTGCAAAATATTTGCGAAATATTCTTTTCCATAATCACCGAGTGAATACAATTTTTTTTATACGTGTGATTTTTTTCCAAATTCTTATTTTCCGTAAACAAACAACTATTGTAAAATCTCACAGACGAAATAAAAAATTCAAATTACCATAACTTTTACAGATCTCAAAATGTCAAGAAAAAAATATATTTCGCAAATATTTTGCAAGCCGTTTCCAAGATCCGCCCGGAGGCAACCATTTTTGAAAAAAAATGGAAGTTTTCTCTGAAGATGTTTTGCCAATATAGCCTTCTACTTAGGTCTAGTAACTACCCCCTAAATTATGGTATGGGTTCCATGCCTCCTTACGAAAATACGAGCATGTGAAATTCCACCGGCCGCCACTGCTCACAACATTCCATCCACATCGAAATCAATATTTACAAATGTTTCATTTTGTTTCAAATTATCCTTTGATCTTTGCCGCTAAAAACGGTTTCATGCAACATTCAACTTTTGTTGAACCACCAACATAACGCAATAAAACATAACATATTCAAACAAAGGTGAAGTTTTCGTGTTAAAATGAGTTGCTGTTGCATAATATTGGGGCATGGTGCTCCAGTGTGGACGTACCTTTAGAGTACGGGAAAAATTTATCAAAGATAAATTCTTGTCTACGTTAAAAATATCGTTTAATTATCTTTTGGGGGCAGCAAGCAAAATCTCGGCTAATCTAACTTAATACAAAATGGAGACGTGATTTAACGGGAAATAATAGCTTCCCACGGAAATATTAATTTGCAGAGTTAATTTAATTTTTTAGGCGTGTATATTAAAACGACAAGAATAAATCACAAAACGAACACCAGCGTGGAATAAATACCGAGCAAAATATTCGACAATTTTTTTTACGTGAATTTTACCTGCGTATAAATAACATAATGCCGGAGTTTATCCGGTGCGCTGCCGCGTGGCAAAATACATTTTTACCTTTTAAAATATCAATAACAGAGGTATTTTATTTACTAAACGGGTTGTATGGGTCCATTTTATAGCAGATGTAACTTCATGCGCCACTGGAATATCATAAGAAATGATCATTTCGAATTGCGCCTGGTGAAAAAAGTTGTGGAAAATTTGTTACGTACGCCAATGTCCTAAACATAACGTTAATTATTCAAGACGACCTTTCCGTCCTAATCCCAGGTAGAAATGTCACATCTAAAAAAGATCCCTTCTGTTAAGCGATACTTTCAGTATCGAACATTTTAAAATACATGCTTATTATTTATTTCTAGCGCATGATACCTTAGATGTAAAATAAAAATGATCTTATCCACTCAAGAGAAATGTGGTATGTGAGGGTAACGCGTCGGAGTAGGTACACTCCAAAGCAACAGTTAAATTATAAAAAATGATAAAAAGCCACCGTATCACGTTCATATATACTTTTTTGTATGCATTATTTATTTATCTACATTTCCATTATTTACGCACTATACAGGGTGGAGAAAAAAGTATGGAAACGCTTAGAAATTCCGCAAAATTGTTTACAAAATAAAAAATCAAGGTCGTACATTATGGTAACGACTATGGTATCAAGGTCGTAAGTACGCTATTTCAACGAGGAGTCCAATGGTGACCTTGGATTTGACCTTGAAATTCAATATCAAGGTCATTTGAAGGCCAACTTTGTTCTTGTAATGGTAACCCACATTTTTGATGCAGCAATCGAAAAGAGCGGGAAATTTCACGTTCAAATATGTATTAAGATCTGAGTTCAAGGTGACCTCTATGGGTTGGACAGAGGTCAAACTACAGTAGCATAGGACATCAAGTAAATGTATTGATCGTAGAAAAATTTTTAAAGTCATATTCCTCCTTTCAGCATTACCCAGGAACAACGACATGGACGTAGAAGGATTTTGTTCCCTTGGGGGTGCTTTTTCAAGTGAGTTCCCCACTGTCCTCTTGGCTCTCACTGACCTCTGTCCAACCCATAGAGGTCACCTTGAAACTCAGATATGAATACATATCTGAACGTAAAATTTCCCGCTCTTCTCGACTGTGGCATCAAAAATGTGGGTTGCCATTACAAAAAAAAGTTGACCTTCAAATGACCTTGATATTGAGATTCAAGGTCAAATCCAAGGTCACCATTGGACTCCCCGTTTAAAGTTACCATGAGGTATGACTGATTTTTCGTTTTGTAACCAATTTCGCGGAATGTCTGTAGATGGGAACAAAAAGTGATCAGAACCGATTTTAAAATCGAAGTTTAGACTGTTTTCTAACACACTTTTGATACAAATTCTTTTAATAATTCAATGAAGTGTCTGCTGAAACTATAGGAAGGGTTATTAAAAAAAAACATCCCAAAAAACATGCATTAACATCCCAAAACTGTCTTGCATCAATTTTTTTCACGTGCTCCAACTTTAAACTAGAAATTACTTATTCAAGACGACTTTTTCCCGCCATCGAACAAGTGAGTCGTGGCAAAGAAGTGCCACCCCTCATCCCCCAATCGAAAAGCACGTGTGCCCCCTCCAAATCCATGGTTATTTAAAATGTATGAAGATCGAAATGAAATATGAACGACTTATCCGACCGGCCGCGTCCCGGTTACAGGGTTTGCCCATTATTCGGGCCCCGAGGGAGCACGAATTTAACCCGACTCCGTCTCACGACATTTATATCAATAACAATAACGTTCGAACTAGGGCCGGATCCAGCCCAGATTTCGCTTGGAGCGTATGGTCGAAAATGAATGAATGAATGAATGAATGAACACGCACCACAAAAAAAAGTATTGTGTGCCGTGGACCAGCTTAGTGTATACCACATTATTTTGACTCGCTGCTGATCCGAAATCTGAAGCCGAATTGCCAGATTGGTTCATATTTTGACTTTAACCTCATAAAACATACGATTTTTCAACCTAACAAACTATGTAGTTGAAAAATGAATAAAAAAAATTACAGTGAACCAGACTAGTGCATCCTACAGTATTTTAATCTGATGAATTCAAACCTGGAGTAAGAATTCGCAAATTTTGTCCCTAACTTTTTTATTCTAACCACAAAAAAAAAACACTCTAGACAGTGAGTGAGTGGTTTTTGACATTTACAACTTACGAGGGTAGTCTGTGAGTGGAAAAACAACGTAATTTATAATTTGCATTTAGATCATATCATAATTACAATGTTTTCAAACCATTAGTCATAATATTATAAACTCATTGGCCCAAAACGACATAAACCGATCACCTTGTAACCCCATAACTTGAATATTCTTGCTACCACCCAGTCCGGTTTTCGAGCGAAATATAGTACTTGTACGGCTCTATTAAAGGTTACAGATGATATTTTTAAAGAAATTGACGACAATAAAAACGTCTGTCTTATACTTCTGGATTATAGTAAAACCTTTGATACCTTGAATCATGTATGTTACTCTTTGTATTAAACTAAAATATTTTGGCTTCTCTGAATTGGCAGTCGCTTTCTTCCGAAATTATCTTTCTGGTAGGCGCCAAAGGGTTTGCTTAAACAATAATTTCTCGGAATATAGTGACATTGTTAATGGTGTTCCCCGAGGCAGTATTTTGGGTCCTTTGTTATTCTCCATTTATACTGCAGATTTTTATAAATACCTACAATACTGTCAATCCCACCAATATGCTGATGACACTCAGATCTATTTTTCTTTTAGTTTGGAGAATTTGTCATCAGCTGTGACAAAACTTAACAGTGACCTTTTAACTATATCTGAATTATCTTTAGCCCATAATCTCGTCTTAAATGAGTCGAAAACTGAGCTGGTAATATTTGGTAGTAAAAGTAGTTGTGTAATTAGTGATCCGGAATTTATTGTTATACTTAATGGTCAAACCATTGTTCCTAGTGAAAGTTGTAAGAATTTAGGTCTTCGATTGGATAACGCTCTAAGGTTCTCAAAACATGTTAATCACCTTATTCAAATTTCATTTGCTAAACTTAAAGTACTGTATACCCATAAAGAATTTCTAAGCACAGATGTCAGGCTGAAACTAAGCGATTCTTTAATTGTATCAGCTTTGTCGTACTGCGATTTGGTCTATTGGCCAGCACTATTATCTCAAGACAAGGAGAGTTTGCAAAAAGTTCAGAATGCGTGCTTAAGGTTTAGTTACAACCTGCGTAAGTTTGACCATATTTCAGCTAGTCTTGTGGCGTCCAAGTGGCTTAATCTGGATGAAAGGTTTAAGTTACACATTTCTTGTCTGGTATTCAAAATTGTGAATAACTTGAAACCTGAGTATTTAGCTACTAAGTTAATAAAAAACATTGATATACATTGTCGCTCAACTCGTTATTGTAATTCTCTTCGTGTCCCAAAACATAAAACTACGCAATTTCAGCGGTCCTTTAGTTATAACGCGGTTAAATATTTTAATTCTTTACCCAATGATGTTAAATTTCTTTCGTCAGCAAATTCATTTAAACATGTCTTGAAACGAAAAATATTTGAGTCTAGGAAATAAATTGTAGTTCTACTAAATTAGTTTATGTTGTTGTTTTGCTCTTAGCTATTACCTATGTATGTAAATATCATATATGACTGAATGGCTACTATTTTTGATGGATGGTTGTATGGAAGAGCACAACCTAGTGAATACCGCCATCCTCTTACACTTTTAGTTTCATGTATTTATGTAAACCATAATAAAGACATATTATTATTATTATTTCGCCGACTTTATAGTCACACTTCTCAGCGTAAACGCTGGGAAACATTCACCCATTCCTGCTGCAGACAGTGATGGCTTGATATCTCATCCCCGCCTCCAGCAGAAATTAGGCTCAGGCGAGGGGAGGAAATTCATCCTATCCCAAAACCTTTCTTACAATGTGGCAAGTTTGTAACAATTATTATTATTATTATTATTATTATTATTATTATTATTATTATTATTATTATTATTATTATTATTATTATTATTATTATTATTATTATTATTATTATTATTATTATTATTATTATTATTATTATTATATCCTTATAACCCGGTGTGTACGAGATTGTAGAATCAAGAAACTCTGTAGAAACATGGAAGTCATACTTCAGAAGTTTGAAAATACATGACTGTACATGAGGGCGTAGAACACGAAACTTTGAAGAAAAATATGTTTCAGAAATAAAACATATATGTTTGAGGAAATGTACATTAGAACATCATTAGTCTGAAACTACATGACTATGGCCTGTCAGGCTTCCATAATTCCATAACCCCGGGACTTCATCATTCATCACCCCTTCTACACCCACATAAATGTCCAAGCCATCCACCCGATACACATATCCAATCACAAACACACGCGTACAATTACATATACCACGCACACCCCAGATTATGGATTTATGGAGTTCTGAGGTTATTGGGTTTAGAGCTATGAAAGTTTTTCAGCCCACAGTCATGTATTTTCAGACTACTGCTGTATGATTTCCATGTTTATTCTATGTTTCTTAGTTCCACAAACTCTCTCACCCTGGGTTATGGAGTTGTGGAGTGATGGGTTTATGGGATTTTGGGATAATGTGTTTATAGGTTCACAGTCTTATGGAGTTATGATTCTGATTATGATTCGCGAACTGCAATGTTTTTCCAATCACAGACTACTCTAGTTATTTTTTTACTGGCGCTAAAACTAATGTCTCACCGACTGTTCACCCCTAGATCCGGCATTGGCTCGAACTATTTAGAGAGTGCCCGTTTGTGAAACGGTGTCCGTCGAGATTGAAAATCATTATAAATCCCCCTTGAGATCGCCGCGTCAGAATGGAAGACATTCGTGCCATTAATTGTCACCCGAAAAAGGGACGGCGTCCCAGGAAACGAAGCCGTCAGATAAAAATTTTATTCGATTGTGTTTTGAATTCGCTGCGTTTGTGGTTCCAGAATTTGGCGTGTCTATTTTATTTTACATTGTAATTTTGCAGATAGTGGAAGCAAGAAAGCAAGGTTTTTTCCAAAGCCAATATTTTTATTTATCGTATGGTAAAAATCGGTTACAGCGTATAATACTTATATTAAAAAAACTTATACTATTTTTTAAAAAACTTTGACGTTCTCTAAAAGCGAAAAAAAGGCAACTTTGAATATAAATAAGTTTACCTAAACTACTCGTCAAAATTAGCGTAACACTTTAAATTAGCGCCATTTGCGTTCTATTCCAGTCAGAGACTTGCGGTTTTTAATTTTCGGTAGCCTATAGGGTTGGTTTAAATGACCCAGAGGCGGTACGTTGTGACTTAAACGCTTCGCCGTCCACACCCCAAAAAGCAACCCATGTCGGAATTTGAATTCGCAAGATTTTGACTACTGACCCACAGGATCGACTACGAAGGACGCTGTCTGGTAAAAACATCAATCGGCACACATTAAGACACCCTCTAGGATTTCAGGGACACCCTCTATACTGTTACTATTACTGGTTTCCTAAATGATCTTCATGGAACTATCTTGAACTGATGGATTCTGAAGATAAAGGTAAGTAGTTTTTAATTTTGTAAAGAATATTTGTATAAAATAACTCAGTAATTTACAAAAAAGTAGATAATATCGATTTCATTGATTTTTTATCGATTTTTTGTCTTTATTAGTCCAAAAACTATATGCCCCCTCGGCTAAAATTAATTTATGAGATAGCTGTCATCTTCTATTTTCAAAATTTAATAGATTTTGACTGCACATTTTTGTACAACCAGTTTTTCTTCTACTATTTTTCAGATTACGTCTATATTAAGCCAAAAATTGAGTTTTTTGAGAAATGGGTGAAACATAGAAAAACAGATCACGACAGTATGTTGCACCAGCTTTTGTACCCCAAAAATATGTTTTTTCGGGTGTCACCGAAACTTTATTAAGAGAAACAAAAAAGCCATTTGCTTATTTTCCTCAAAATTATCAGAGAAATGGACGAATTGTAGAAAGAAGAACGGGGAAAGCTTTCTTCGCAAAAAATTCGGAATGGATGGAGGGAGAGTTATCAAAACCTTCATTTAGAACTTAGAAAGAACGAAATGGTGATAGCAATATTCAATAAAGACATTACAAACAGAAAATTGGACTAAATAATTTTGTCCAGCTAAATTGTACTGCTCGAAACACTGTGCAACGGGTTAATAGTATGACGAAGATAAGTGAGGTATAAGCCCATGAGCAATCTTAAAATGGATGGCACTGCATGCACTTTGCCATTTCTGATTGCTGGATAGCAAATTAACGTATGTCAAACTATCAGGAGTTTGTACGATTTATTATAAATTTTACGTACTCTGCAGCTCTCCACCACCTACCTATACACTAGCTGCCGCTGCTTCCCCCACACCCTGCCCTTACAACTTTCCTTTTCATTCTTACCGACGCGACGCACAGTGGGTTAGAATCGGAAAATCCTGGCCAAAAATCGAGAAAGGTAGAAAATTTGTCAAACTATATCGAATTTCATGTTTTTTGGGTCGCTGATTTCAAATTTGTACTTTATATTTCAAAAAAAAAAAAAAAAAAACACAATGGCGGACCGAAAGTAACCGCTTTTTCCGATAAAAACAACTTTTAAAAATCCAAATTAGAGTCTTCATATTTTCTGTAAATAAGATTTAAATTTAATACTCTCCTCGAAAGGGAAACAAAATGGCGAACCGTGAGCAACCGCATGTAACCATTTTTCGCGATAAAAGGTACTTATTATGATCAAAATTAGAACATTGATATTTTCTACTTATATAATTTCAACTAAATCTCCTTGACGAAAAAAAAGGTGGAGAACCGGAATTAAAATTTTCTTAAAAAAGCTACATATTTTGATTCGAATAAGATTATTTATATTTTTCATTAATTAAATTTTAGTCTAACTCCCTGAAGAAATGGAGGGCCAAAAGAAAGAACTTTTTGGCACCTACAATTGCACGCAACGTGTCTTCAGTTAAGTTACATTAGGTTACTAAAATTATTTTGTGTTAAAAATTGATCTCAGAGAACCTCAGTGAAGTTGGATTAGGTTAACTAGTATAAAATAAAAATATATATTTCACGGAATATTGAGACACCCCATATTTCTCCTTCCACTGGTCAATAGTGTACACCAGGTATATACATTTCCCCCCTTGTTTGGGACTTACTATTGTATTGGGGATGAACACCTGCTTTGACGCAGGTACAGTTAGAATTGCCCCGAGAACGCTCTATTGGACACGCCTTTCTATTTTTTCATTTTTCACTGAAATGAGCAGTTTCGAGCAGCCAATTTTTATGAATTTCTTATTTCACTAATATTTCCCACATGTTAAATTGTGAATTAGTGTTAGAACTCTGTAGATACAAACTATTTTCCTACTTTTCTTTCGCTACCTTAACATGCGCGT
Organism: Aromia moschata; assembly: GCA_029963805.1. Classification (NCBI taxonomy): domain Eukaryota; kingdom Metazoa; phylum Arthropoda; class Insecta; order Coleoptera; family Cerambycidae; genus Aromia; species Aromia moschata. The sequence goes on from JAPWTK010000004.1 coordinate 2,547,994, forward strand.
TTGTATTATAAGCGCAGACTTAACATTTATTTTCCATAATAAGAAATACAAAAATTTGAATTTGCATAGATAATATTTTACATAGCTTCAAGAGTAGCCTCCATTTTTTAAGTCGGAAATACACCTTGTGGTAACAAAAATTCACAACACACGAACGTTGAGTATTTCGGGACCGATTCTCGTACCGTTACGCACTCGAAGGTGGCCAACTTCCGACTGAAGTAAAACGGCAGGTATAAAAACTAGGTAGCTATCGTTTCAGTATTACACGCAGGAAACCCTGCTTCACAAAGCTGTATGAATTAAAACAGAATATAACGAACTTGGTTTTTCGATTTTTGGCCAGGATTTTCCAATTCTAACCCACTGTGCGACGTTCAGTATGGAGCGTCATCTTTACTTGTCGTAATGTGTTTACGACAACAGGTACTCAAAACGTCGTTTACGCCGCCCATAAAATTTAGGCAATTTCGCGCGAAACAAATTACCCTCGCTGTAAGGAGCCGCAAACCCCGGATGACTACCGCATGAAACATAAATGAGTTTAGTCCGAAGTCGGTGCTGGGTGGGAGTGAGTCGAATTCCCAGACGTGTAATTATGAGCGGAATCGATCAGAACTTTTATTGAGTTCCGGTAAGTGCCCGCCAACGTCCTTCGGAGAAGTTGTAAGGACGCTCGCCACATATTACGTGGGGTTGCACGGTCTTCTACTTCGACGCCATCAGATATGGAGGGTGAAACGTGTAGAGTCGAGTCTTGGGTGAAAAAAGTTCATCGAATTGTTATCAATAAATCTGTTAAATGTATGTATACTACTAATGGACTAGTAGCTCAAAAAAATACCATATGAGTGCATGTTTTCTGGTAGAAAAAAATAACTGATTCCTGTGCAGAATTTCCCCAGGAATACGAGAAAAATAGTTTTGATGCGATTAAAAGTCGCGAACATTTGTTTATTTAACAATTTATAAAAAAATAGTACTTTTTTTTGTTTTTTTGCTTATTTCTTTGCTTCTAGAGCTCGTAGGCAACTTTTACGGCCACCAATTTTTTTCGTCATCAAATTTACTACAAGATTGGCCATTTTTCAAATCGATTTTTTAGTAACGTAAAAACAAAATCTGCTCAATGAATTTTGATGTTACATTGAGAATTCATAGTTCTTAACTAACTTATCAAAAAAACGCTTTGCGGATTTGCAAAATATTGCTTAGTTTTTTTGTAAATAAATTTTTTAAAGTGAAACTTTGAGGTAAGATGAAACTTATTGCAAAAGTATGCCATAATATATCGTAATTTGGCCGCGGTGAACACATTGCAATTAACATAATGTATAATTTAATACAAGAATTTTTTTTTAGTTTTTAACGTTTTGTTTCGAAAAAAAAACAATTTTGCAATTTAAACAATTGCAAATATCTCGACCATTTTTTAATAATTTTTTTTTTCAAACCATTGGCATTTTAATCGTCGTAAAAAAACACACATTTAAAAAAAGTATTTCTACCTTTCTCAGAAGCCAAGATAGCATGTTTTGACGTTTTTAAAATTAAAGCCAAATTTCAAAACTTGAAATTACCATATGTTCTTTAAGTATTACTTTAAACAGTAAAAAAAAACGTTTCTATCAAGAGAAAACGAGATATATTGTACAGTTTTGCAAAAAAAAAATTCAAGAAACTGCCATTTTCCAAGCTAGCGCTGGTTTTGCGTTCTCATCTCTTGTCCCACCACTAGTCACTCGAAGGCAGAGCAGCTGTATGGGCTACATGTACTTATGGGCTACATGTACTACAGTATATACACTACTGCTCACAGTTCCCGTTCCAACCGTCAAATGAATGGTGTGCAGTGTAGATGAGAGATAATTATAGCTTTACTTAGAGAAGGGAAGTTAGTCAAGCAAAACTATTTCACTTGGAAACGCGCTTGCTTTCTCGTCTCTTCTATCATTCAGAGCGCAAAACCAGAGCTAGCTTGGAAAATGGCAGATTCTTGAATTTTTTTTTGCAAAACTATACAAGTTATCTCAAAAACGTTTTGGTCACTGTATAACATCATACTTAAAAAAACACATGGTAATTTTTTCAAGTTGAAATATTTTGTTTGGCTGTAATTTCAAAAAAACGTCAAAACATGCTATCTTGGCTTCCGAGCAAGGTAGAGTAACTTTTTTTTAAAAAAAGGTGTGTTTTTTTACGACAATTAAAATTCCACTGGTTTATAAAATATATTAAAAAATGGCCGAGATATTTGCAATTATTTAAATTGCAAAATTGTTTTTGTCTTGACAAAACGTTAAAAATTAACAAATTATTTTTTTTGTATTAAATTATACATTATGCTAATTGCAATGTGTTCTTCACCGAGGCCAAATTACAATATATTATGAAGTACTTTTGCAATTAGACCTCAAAGTTTCACTTTAAAAAATTAGTTTACAAAAAACTAAGCAATATTTTACAAATTCGCAAAACGTTTTTTGTTAAGTTAGTTGAGAGCTATAAATTTTCAATGTAACATCAAAATTCATTGAGCAGATTTTGTTTTACGTTCCTTTAAAGATTTTCGATCTAAAAAAATGTTTTTGCGAATTTTGGCAATTTGTTTATAATCTGGTTAAGCTCTTAATAACTTGATCGTGAAAGCTGCTGTTCTCGTCATCCTTGATTAGATCCGATTCTGTGTTTAATATAATCAACGAATCCAACAGTTCTTGTCACAGTAGAGAGCGAAGTCTCATTTTAATGCGCTTCAACGCTGAAAATCGCCTTTGGCAAGTCACTTGCGTGAACGAAATTATGAGAATTACACAATATGCAACATATAAGGTGCTTAAATCAAATAAAAAACATCATCAAAAGCATCATTTGAAAACATCATCAAAAGCATCTAAATGTCTTCGCAAATTCATATCTAAACTTTTGATGAGTCCCCAAGCTTTAAGATAATCTAATATAGGGGTTTGGAGATATTGGCTTACTGGGGTTGATAGGTCAAACATTTTCTTGAATGCGAAGGCTGTCAGGACAGTTTCAAATTTCAAAAATGAATCCATCAATGCCTCCGCTTGGAACGAAACCTTTGGTTCTAACTCCGTGCTCAAAGATATGGCACTTAAAGTTTTTATTAACGCGACGTATCGAGTTTTCTCCATTACAGTGGTCAAGACCAGGGATGGCCTGCACAGGTTCAACCATTTTCGGATTTTTCTATTTCATTTCTCTCTAATTCTGTGAATCAACTATCCGATCTAGTTTACATTTAGGTCGCAAGAGCTGGGACATAACCTGGGGCCCGGCTGGCAAACGCCACCTCGACTATATGGCCAGTCCGATGCTGCTGATCATTATTCCTTGATTGGTGCTTTTGTATATTTGCTGTATTTAGGTTAGTTTCTTATTTCTTATACTGGTTTATATTTTCCTATGTTTGGTTAATAAGCTCAGCGGAGACGGTACGTTTTTTTTGTTCACGTGTTACACTATTCGCACAAAATGCATTTTGCAACAAATTATTGGATTGAGGCCAGGAAGGTTAATACGAAACTCACACGGAGATTTATAGCACTGACCGCTTTTTGCCCTACATACATAAAACAACGTACCTTTGTCTGTTATTTTGTTTCAGTGTCCTCATAATGTCAATAAGAAAGACTTATCGCTGCCATGTGCCCGTTGGACAAAATAAATAAAAAAAGAACAGAAGAATGATTTGAATGACATTCATGAATATTAGAGAAAATATTTAAATGTTATTAAATAGTATTCAAATTTAATAAAAACGTGTCGAAATACTCAAGCGTAGTTTATATCCATTTTTGATATATACCTACAAATATTTGACATGGCATAATAACATACTTTTGTTAATTTGCTTTAAATTGTCACAGTTTAAATTTTTAAATCTACTCTAGAATTTCTCTGGTCATACCTAACCCGTTTTTGCAGAATATTTAATATATATCAAACAATGAAATGTATCTTGTGGTTTGAGTGCTTTATTACCATTAGTTAAGAGGGGGGTATGGTTTGATTTTTTTTATGCTTACTTAATGACGGCAAGAGGTTTCAAACAGATTTGTTTTGGCTTTGGAAAAATATAGATGACAAACAAAAAACAAAACAAAAAAAGCTACACTGCGGATGAATAATTGTCTAAATCAACAGGACTTACTTATATGTATATTATGGTATGGTTTATACAAATTTAGCTTATAATATTATATTTTGGGGAAATGCTACTGATAGTAAACGTCTGTTTGTTATGCAAAAAAGAATCATACGACTATTATTTAACATATGGCCTTTAGAATCATGCAGACCAATATTTAGACAACATACTAGAAAACTCCGTCATATGCTGGAGCTAAATTATATAATGGCCTACCAAATGATATAAAACAAACTAATAAAATTAATAAATTTAAAAAATGTTTTACACATACCAATTTATTGCACAATAAATTGTAGAATTTATTTTTCAGTACATTGTCAAATTTTAGTTACTCTATTTCCATTTTAAATTGAAAATAGGTAGAAAAAAAGCAAGGTTGTCAGATATATTTTCTAAAATTGCTAAGCTCACTGTACAAGTATACTTCATACTTCAATAAACTGTTAGTTCGTGACGTTCTTAGAAAGCTAGTTTGGAAATATTAAAAAAAATACATAGATATAAATTTATTAGTTAGCATTAAAATAAAGCGTTTAAAATTGCTGGAAAAATAATAATTATAAATTCAAACAACTTTATGTATATTACTATACTTAAGAAAATTTTGAAGAGCCGGCAACGGCGGCTCAGACGGCTGGCCGCACAGAGTAAAACCACTGGCGGTAACACCGGTCAACGAGATTATTAGACTACTTTGCATTTAATACATTGCTAACACTTCTTCGGTCCACTGTGCCATAAAATGTTTACGACGTCGTTAAAATGATTTACGACTTGTTTAAGACGCCAGTGACGTGTATTTCAGCTAGGTTTATTAACACAGACAATTTTTTGAGATTGTCTGGCTAAATGAGCATTATTTACAGCAAATTATATTACAAATATTAAGAGTTTTGTATGCATGCTAATTTTAATCTCCTATATTGATTTGAATGAAAAAATTATTTCACAATTTTCGAATTTATAAAAAGATATATGCACGCCCATGGAATCATGGGCGCCCAAGTTGCACCGCTTTTTTTGTTCCCCAAGCGTATTTATCATTTTCAATTAAAATTAGAAGGACTATACTCTTTTTTAATTTATTGGTCAATTTCAACACTGCCAACTCTGAATGAAAAAAAACCTAAAAGTTATCATAGGTTTGTCCCTAAGAGAAATCGCTTATCTCATTATGAGGTTGGTATAATGAAATAAATGTAAAAAGCAAGAAGACTTGGTAAAAAGTTACTAAATATCCCTAAAATTGGCCGGCCAAGAAATTAGAGCAAGTTCTAAATTCTACAATTTATTGTGGACAATAAATTGGCAATTTCTGTTTTACACGTATTCAAATAAATTGACCGTCAACTTGTACAATTTATTGTGAGAAAAATTGGTGTGTGTAAAACAGTCATAAGAGAATATCTGGTGGAAAAGTGCTATCATAATGTTAAAGAATACTATGAAACATGAGGCAAGCCATTTACATGATTTTTACATGATTTTATATTTTTTTACAAGTTATACGTTTTTATATTTCTAAAGTATATGTACATATGTCTTAAACCTATGTATTTGACGATAGTGTAGTGTCTATATTTTATGTAAGTTTGTATAATGTATATATGTAGTTATGTATTGTAGTACCTATACTTATATGTCTGTGTTATTTTGTCTATATTTTTGTATGTTACTGTAATTTTATTTTGACTATTCCTATGCTATACAAGTTTGAGAGGAAAATAAACTATCTATCTATCTAACTAACTATCTAATATCAGTCGAAATAAAATGTGCAACAAAAAAGTGTCTCTGTCTCCCCGGTTATTAGCAACGAATCCCGCAATGAGATGTAAGTCACGCTCCTTTTTCTATTATTCTCGTCGATTTTTGCAACGTAATAAAAAAAAAACTGGGACAGTCCGTATTATGTTTGAAAACAGAAGCACTCTTGAGGCTAAATATTTGGTTAATGAGTGTTTCAGGGCCAATTTCAAGTGTTGCCCTGGCGAAGACGCCATATTGATATTACTCTATTTATACCATTTTTCATGCACAGACAAGTGTGATGGAATTCCCTCTGGTCTATTCCAAATCTCGGTGCCATCAACTACCTATTATTACCAATATCAGTCCAAATAAAATGTGCAACAAAAAAAATGTCACAGCAAGTTTGTCAGATATATTTTCTAAAATTGTTAAGCTCACTATACAATTATACTTCATACTTCAGTAAACTGTTAGTTCGTGACGTTCTTAGAAAGCTAGTTTGGAAATATTTAAAAAAAATACATAGATATAAATGTATTAGTTAGCATTAAAATAAAGCGTTTAAAATTGCTAGAAAAAAATCATTATAAATTAAAGCAACTTTATGTATATTGCTATACTCTAAGTAAATTATGAACAGCCGTCAACGCTTCGCTATTTGCTAACACCGGCCAACGATTTCCAGTGACCCATTAGAGTATTGTGCTTTGCATGGAATACATTCGTTAAATACTTTTTCGGTCCACTGTGCCATACAATTTTTACGATGTCGTTAAAATGATTTACGACATTAGGAATTCTTACTTGTTTAAGACGCCAGTGACATGTATTTCAGCTAGATTTATTAAAACAGACAATTTTTTGAGATTGGCTAAATGAGCATTATATACAGAAAATTATATTACAAATATTAAGAGTTTTGCATGCAGGCTAATTGTAATCTCCTATATTGATTTGAATGAAAAAAATTATTTCACAATTTTCGAATTTATAAAAGATATATGCACGCCCATGGAATCATAAAGTTGCACCGCTTTTTTTTGTTCCCCAGGCGTATTTATCATTTTAAATTTAGAATAGATGGACTTTACATTAAACGTTGTATTTTACTTTACAATAATTCTAATAATTTAGTATGACAAAACAGCATAAGTTTACTTGAGTCGTTTTGACGGACTATATTCAAATATTTCAAGACATCATAAGGACATAAGTCATAATTTATTAATTAATAAATAGATTTGTTAGTTAAATTTTGTTACCAATGGAATAAGCAAATTTTTTACTGTATCCCAGCATTAAAAAATGTTACATAAATACTTTTGAAAATTTGTGATGATTCTCTTGACTGAAAAATTTCTGTGTGAATTGAGGTTAACTGACTTATTACCTTGTGCCATCAGCCACAGAAGTGTGATGCAAATCTCTCTGGTCTATTCCAAATCTCGTTGACATCAACTACCTATTATTACCAATATCAGTCCAAATAAAACGTGCAACAAAAAAATGTCACTGTCTCCCGGACTATTAATAACGAATCCCGCAATGAGGCGTAAGTCGCGCTCCTTTTCCTACTATTCTCGTCGTTTTTTGCTCCTCCTATCCGGTTTAATCTTTCGAAATTATCCGAAACCGCTTGAGTGTAACAATTGTTTTATTGTATTCGCTCACGTAAGGCGGCATTATTCCGTTCATTTGAAATTTAAATTCATCCCTCTGTGTCCCGAGAGTAGAGCGACGGAATGCGTAAAAGAAATTGAGGCCGCGCGCTTCAAAGGGTGCTTACTTAATAAGTGGCTTTCAATAATAATTCTTTGAACTGCCAGACGGGCAGATACTCTCCAGTTATATCGATAGCCGAAGAACGGCGCCCGCTGCTAAACTGCTTAGTTGTCCTGATTCTCAGATAAGTGGTTTTAAATTGTTAATTGTCCGCTCGCTTATATTTCACTGACACGGTATCGGGCCTTTGTCTTCTTTTGATGTGAAACTTTTATTTTCTCCGATTGTCTCGTTTAAGTGGATTCAGCTTTTACGAGGCGCTTTTACTTTTCTTTTGCTTGTTTTTGCCTAGTTACTTTTACCGACTGTACTCCGAAGACTTTATCTGAGAAGTTACTCGGGAAATGTAACCATGAAAGTGCTAAAAGTTAGTACGAATTAAAGATCTAACTATACAAGATACGGAGAAAACATTTGTAAGCTCTCGTTAGAAGAATTAGGACTCACGAAGAGAACTGTTGTCAGAATGGCATTTTTTAGCATGACACATCCTCAACTCATCAAAAAAACACATACCTGTGTACCTCAAAACAAGTCTCAGTCTATGAAAAGATGTTTTTACTGTATCTTTTTTTCAACCCAACTACTGTGAAATAATTTTAAACAGTTAATATTACTTTAAACAGCTGTGAAATATTATGTTGATATGACAACAGCGAAACAAGGCAGAACCAACGGTCCAATGCGTCGGCTTCGGCGTATAAAATTTCGGCGAATCCTAGCTCAGGTCAGAGTCGGGCTCAGGTCACAATTATTACAAAGCAATACACAGAAAATACATCAGAATACATTAGTGAATATTCGAATAAATGTATTAGGAAGCGCACTACTACACGACGGTATTTAGGTGTGGTAATGTCAGTGGTCATGAAAAATGAAATTTAAAAGGACTTACCCATTAAAACTCATAAATTGTTTAATACAAAAAGTAACATTACTTTTTAACCAGAGTATGATATTTTGCAGGGCATATTTTTGCAACTTTTTTTCGTCTTTCGTAAAACAAAGCACTAGACCAGAATAAAATATAAAATGGTATTTCAAATTTTAACTCAAACAGCCCTACCGACAAACAGGATGCCTTTCATACGCCTGCGCTGGCGACTGGATCGCGATTGGTTACCACCTCATGTTTACATCTGCTCAATAAAGAAGTTAAATTATCAATTGCCCTTCATTCGGCTATGTACGCATTAGGGTGCCGCTTACTGTATGTTACATACTATGCTACACCTACGGTCAGTGTCTAACAATGCAGTACTAATAACTGCACTAGTACAAGTATTTTTCTTCAACATCAAACATACGTAATCATAATACAGTAACAATAATAATAATAAGACTTCCGAACCGAAGTATTCTTGACAGCGATTCAGGGCAGGGTTATTAAAACCAGAATTTACCAGAAGCATATCCTGAGGGTTGTCGAAGACATATGTAGGAAATGTGGATCTAGAAATCTGGAAAACTATTGAGCACATAATAGGAGAGTGTTCTGCGCTAGCAAAGTAGCATATCTCGGCAGGCACAATCCACTTACGAAGATGGTCCACCAACAACTGGCATTCAAGCATGGTTTGGCGACGGCTCCACCATACTACAATATATTCCTGAAGCTGTGCTGAAATCAGAAGTAGCAGTGATGTACTAATAGGCTAATTATTACTTATTGCTTATCTTCGCAGTGCCACAGCATTCAGGCTGAAGTTCAAGGCTGAATGAGAGAAGATGGCAAAATACAAAAACCTAGCAATCGACCTGAAGCATCTTTGAAGACTGATGAAGGTGGAGACATACACCCTAGTGATATCGGTAGAGGCAGTGATGACCACCAGATTCGCCAAGAACATTGCATTGGGACTGCCTCATAACATAATTAGAAATGGTCAGAAAGCAGTTGTATTACAAACGTGTCATATTGTACGAAAGGCGACATTTAGTCACTGTTGACCATTATCCAAGTTAAATCTTGCACCACCATTTGTTATTAGTGACGGACTTATAATTACTTAGAACTTTGTATTTCATATCAGTTTAGTTGAACTGATATGTGATAACTATATAACAGCTATTATATATTCCTAAATAAGCTTTAGTTGCCACGTCATTTGTTTGGATGTCATAATTGTTTGAAACAACGTTATAAGGAATTAATATTTACATATATACATTGTCGACTTAGTTTGCATAAATTAGAGTGGAGAATATGTTGATAAATATTGCATAATGTTAATATAAGAATAAATAAGTATTTATTCCTTAATTCTGAAACGCTACAATGAATACTACAAAATTGATATCACAAATTGGGAAACTTGTTCTGTATAACTTCGAATTTCTAAAATTTCCTTAATATTGCAATAATGAACAACTGCAAACGGTTGGGTATGGTACAGTCTCAACGGGCCCCCAACTTACAACCTTATTGCTGAAGGTAGTGTAAATAACGTGACTGATGATATTCCTCCAAGCAGGGCTTTAATCATGGAACCATAAAAACCTCATCTCGACAATTACGAAATAATTTAGTATCCGAGCTAGCGGACACAATAAAGAAAGATTAAGTTCCCTGTCTCCTAAGAAAGCAAAACGCTACACTGCAGATCCCGAGTAGAATCCAGATTCACTGTTAATTTAGACAGAAAATCTGTTTAAATTAACACTTAAAACAGAAGGGCGTCGTCGTCGTCTCTCTCTTCCTCTCTCTCACTTTCTCACTCTCTCTCTTTCGTTATCGTTGAACTCGCGGAGTTCTCGCCTACATCTGAAGTGGAGTTCGTCAAAGATAATTAATTGAATTCGTCGAAGGGGGTGCAGCGGGGCGAAGGAAGAGAGACCGTCTGCGGCGGAGGCGGCGGGCAGTGTTCCTCTTCTCCTAACAGGCCTTATTAAACTCACTGTATTTCTGAATATGAATTACGTAATCGGCAGTTGTCGACCTCGCAAACTGTGCCGCGCTTGCCAGAAAATAAACTAGAGGGGGGCCAGCACGCTGCTTGAACGCTTATATTAATTTTGTATTTCAATCGCTTATTTATGAAAGGGTATAAGTCACTTGTATACGAAAAATGAGAACAGTGAAAAACAATTGATAACTGGTCTGTAAGTTATGAAGAGACCAATGTCACTGTTACCATATATGCATTACTAAGATTTCAATATTCAACTTTGTTTATGAAAGGATATAGCCGCGACTTACGAGGTGTGTAAATTAAGTAATGAGACTGGCAAGTCCGGTCTAGCAACACTGCGGATGTAATGCATGTAATGCACCTTTAGTACAAGTTTGAACTTGTTAGAGTCATTTGTTTGTCCTTTTGTGACTGATTTCGTAAACCAGTTTTTTCTAGTGCGTTTTAAAAATGAGTCACATTAATTATGAGCAACGGTGTGCTATTAATAAGAGCAGCGGTTTTGCTTCAGACTTGGACACAGCGCAAAGTAGATATACTTTTGCAAAACTTCAACACGCCTACGGAGACAGTGTATTATCAAGAGCCCAGGTTTAAGGTGGTTTAAGGCATTCTCAGAAGGAAGAGAGTCGATTGAAGATGAACCACGCAGCGAAAGGCATTCATCTTCAAGAACCGATGAAAATGTCTTTTGACTGTTCATCAGATTTTGACTAACGAATTGGGGATGAAAAAATCTGTGCAATAATGGTTCCAAAAAAACCTTTCGCAGGAACAAATGGACATCAGGAGATGTCCTTTATGTCTTGACTTTTTGGAGTCGATTGAAAATGATCCCCATTTTATGGAACGTGCCATTACTGGTGATGATACTTGGATGTTTGAATACGACCCGGAAACCAAGCATCAAAGCATGGAATGACATACTTCAAGCTCTCCAAGATCCAAAAAAAGCACGAATGAGCAAGTCAAGAAGAAGATCAAATATATCTTGATTTGCTTTTTTAATAGCCAGGGAATTGTCCACAAAGAGTTTTTGCTTCCAGGCCAAACACTAAATTAACATTTTTACAGAGAGGTTCTTAAAACTTGCGTGTGAGACCAAACATCAAGAATAACTGGATGTTGCATCACGACAATGCGCCTTGTCACACAGCCATTTCAGTAAACAAGTTTTTAGCCAGTAAAAACTTTCCTGTGGCTCCTCAGCCTCCTCATTCGCCTGACTGGAATCCTTGTGACTTTTTTCTCTCGCCGAGATTGAAAAATCACCTCAAGGGACGTCATTTTGGGACCACAAAAAACATTCAAACGGCTGTAACCAACCAGCTGAAGTATATGAGTTCCAGAACTGCTATGAGGGATGGAAGAACCGTCTCCAGCACTGTGTGGCTTCCCAAAGAAGTTATTTTGAAGGAGACAATATTGCATTGTAATTTTATTTGAATATTTTTTTAAAATCATTACTTAATTAACACACCTCGTATGAATTTTCCTACAACGTCCTTAGAATGTACACATAACAATTCAAGAGAGTAGGCATGTGCTAGGATTTTCTAACTGTGCGTTAGGATTTCCTAACGCTCAGCATAGCAGAGTGGCAAATTGTATTTTATTTTTTCAATAACTATCATTCAAATCGCTTAATACGCTCCTGTATAACAAGAAAAACATTATTTGTATTATTACTCTCAAAATTAACAATATTGCTACCATAAGTAACTAAGACATTTAGACATTATTAACTGTCACTAATGACAGTTCTCGCGGAAACAATCTGATAAATAAAGATAAAGAGGCATCTGATAAATTAGGATAATATATGATTGATTGAATTACAATTTGTTTTAAAGTTAAAAAACAAAACTAAAAAAAAAGATTTTTTCCTGGGTTGCGGAAAAATTTTGGATTGTGGGAAACACACTAACATGATCGTATGATTTACGTGAAACATCACACTCATACGTTATATGTGTATGGTGTTATATCGGCGTAGAGACGGTATTTATTTAGTTTATTAAATTTAGACTTGTGTATTTGTTATATACTACAAAAAACGTGTTTTTCTGTGAAAACTGTAAAGTACATCACGTGATAAGAAGGAATAATTTGATGTTTCTAATTTTATAATTCAGTTACGACCGATCTAGAGAGATGGGTTGGCTTCGGTAATTGTTTCTTGATATTTGATTCAATAATTGCTTGAATTATAGGGATGACTTCAATAATTGTTTATGCATCTATGCACCCGAGAAACTATCTACTTACCTATATCAAGTTTTTTCAATTAAATACCCTTGGAAAAGACGTCAATAAAACATCGAAACATCGGCATTTAAAAAAAATTAAACTTGCCTTATTTGTGCTATTCTCCACCCCAACATATCAATATGTCAACACCTAAACCAAATCAAACACCTAAATCAAATACGTTAACATTATTAATTGATATAATATGTTTATCACTTAAATATACAGGGTGTCTGAGAAATGACATAGTTGGTTCATTTAGTCGCTAGATGGCATCAATATTAAAAAAAACTTTGTTTTTCTGAAATAAGTAAATGAGTAAAACGCGGCGATCGATTTTGACAAATTTTGGAATAGTATGGCTCTAGGTCTACAATTGACACTTTCTTGATACTGTTATTATCAAGTGTACTTTTCTAATCATATTTTGTTATTGTATGGGTAATAGCCCCCGCTTTTTTACTGAATAAATGTTACGACTTCGAAACTGACTGGAAGAGTGATTTGGCCAAGAAAAAATAATTTTCAAATGTCTGTGAGATAAGGAGGCCTGCCTTTTCTCCTTTAATGCACTTTTATGCTGTTAATATTTCCTGTGATAATTGAATGCCCTCTAGCGAATAAACGAAGTAACTACATGACTATATGTACGTTAATCTAAATTGGTTTTCTTTTGGATCAAGAAATCTGCTATTATGTTATATAGGGTGATTCAAATTGAGTTTCCACATTACAATCTAAAATATTTTTGATACGCCACTGTATTTGTCAACGGTAACGTCAGATTTGTAAACTAGAAACATAAACAAAAATAGTCATGGACGGTTTACGAACATTCGGAATACGACCGAACAACGTGTTAAAATTCTCCAAGCCTATTATGAAAATGACCGATCGAGGAAACGTGCATTTCGTGAATATTTTGGCGCGCAAAATCGACCTTCTGAGAAGACAATTTGGAATGTGGCCAAAAAATTCGAGCAAACTGGATCCGTAGCTAACATCAAAACCCCTCGGCATGCTCGTAGAGGTCGTTCGGAACAAAATATTGCCATTGTTCGCGAAAGTGTGACCGAAAATCCAAACACATCCATTCCTCATCGATCGCAGCAAGTGGGCCTTACGTATTATTCCACTACACAGCGAATTTTAACAAAAGATTTGCAGTTACACCCATACAAACTCCAAATAACACAGGAATTGAAGCCTCGAGACCATCAACAGCGCCGTGTGTTTGCAGAATGGATACGAGAACAAGGTGTAAATTTTGGAATGAAAATCATCTTTAGCGATGAGGTACATTTTCACATTGGTGGCTTCGTAAACAAGCACAATTGCCGCATTTGGGGAGTGGAAAATCCAAGAGAGATTGTTCAAATGGCAATGCATCCTCAAAAGGTGACTGTTTGGTGTGCTTTTTAGTCCGCAGGCGTAATTGGTCCTTTTTTTTCGAGGATCATGCGGAGAACGCTGTTACGATTACTGGCGTTCGCTATCGGAACATGATAACAGATTTTTTCTGGCAGCAGTTGGAAGTTATGGACATCGAAGATCTCTGGTTTCAACAGGACGGTGCCACCTGCCACACAGCAGGAGAAACAATACAATTACTGCGCGGCAAGTTTCCAGGTCGCATTATTTCACGTAACGGCGACATCAATTGGCCGCCGCGCTCATGTGATTTAACCCCCGCAGATTTTTTCTTTGGGGGTATCTGAAAAGCAGAGTGTCCAAGAATAAACCGAACACCATTGCAGATCTAAAACAGGAGATCAGACGCGAAATAGCCGGCATAGAACCTGATTTGTGCCGCAGAGTTGTCGAAAATTTTCAAAAATGGATTACGTCATGCCACGTGAGCCGCGGCGGTCATTTACATGATATCATCTTTCATACATAATTGTAATGAACTAACCTCAAAGGGCAAATAAATATTGTTTATATTTTTCACCTTCTGCGTGTTCTTTTTAATACCTTTTATGTGGAAATCCAAATTGAATCACCTTTTAGATATATCCATTTTCCGGATACCCTCGTAGACTTCAGCTTGCCTTGTTTTTTGTATTCTTTTTTTTATTGAATTTTAACTTAATATCTGACAGATACCTTAGGCGTTCGCCTTAATAAGGCCAAACTCTGTACATCCTGCCTAAATAACTGAAAACATTTAATACTTGAAAAAAAAAACGACAGGAATTTTTATGAAGGAGCCGTTTAGTTCGAAACTGCCGCTTTCTTTTGGAATATTTCCTCTCTCGTTTGCCTCGGCGCGTTGCCTTCGGTGAAACGAAAAGGAAAAAAGTGAATGGGGATTAATTAAAAATTTAAATGAAACATTTTTATAGAAATTAATTACTCCCTTATTATTTTTCCAAACGGACGGCTCAAAATACACGGCTCAACTTTGTATTAATTATAACATTTTAATCATTTCCTTTTTGCACAAAATACGAAAAATGTTTCATCTGATACCGCCCTGGAACCGTCTCTTCTATTTTCGCGGTGAATTATTCAGAACTCCGCATTTCCTTTTACGGCGAGAAACATTCACGAACTGCTGCAAACTAACTAGTACCCGGAAAATGTTTACATCGTTTTATCTCCGTTGCGATGTCGCGAAACTACAAATAAGTCTTAATTAAAGCGCCACTACAATTATTTCGAGTTTTAGTATAGTTAGCGTAGGCAACTGGCTTTCTTTAAGATGCTTACACACATAAAAACATATTAAAGTAAACGTGTTCACCAAAGTACAAAACGTAATAATAATATTTCGATATTATGTAAATTGTCTTAACAAGAAACACTCGTTTTCTAATTTCAGAGTTCCAGATTCTCAATCACCAACATTTCATTCAACAACTCGTTAGATCTATTTCTTCCGAAAATAATTTATTCACTAACTTCTTCCCGAATTTTCAGGATTTCCTACTCTTCCAAACACCATGTTGGATTTTTTATAAACTCACTCCAAGTTCATAATTAACAATATTATAGTAGGTACACCTGATGTGCTATAACTATTTAGGCAGGCATCATCTCAAAAATGGTTTGACGTAGAAAGAAATATTAAATAGAGTTGTTCTATTATATGTATTTAGTAAAATCCCTACAACCATTTTATAATCAAATCTACAGGGTGTCTAAAAAACGCCACAGATTATACAACTTATATTTTAACAGATTATCTAATTTTTCAATTGGTAGAAACACCCTATATATTTATTCACGTCTTTAGCCTCCTTAACCCTTGGTAGTCACACTTTCCCAAAAAGACGTAATAGTCAGACTGGGTCCATCGGACCCAGACGTCTTTAAATTGTAATAAATAATTGAATAATGCATTTTAAATAATTTTAAAAATTCCGGGGTATAATTTGAACCTATTTTAATGGAAGAAAGTCGGTTGTAAATGAAAAATATTTTTTTAACAAAGCAAATAAAAATATACAAAAAAAAACTTTCGAAAAATGACTTATTTCACAAAAATTGCAATAACTTTTGTAATTTTTAACTTAAAAAAAATCGTTTCACAATCTTGAAACTATATACTTTTAAGGAAAGTCAGTGGTTTTTGTGGCCGTTGCAAAAAGTATGTATATTTATTTAGCAGGATGAAGGAGCCATTTTGAAGGAAAAAATGAGACGCTAACGCATAACGCATGCAACCCATTTTTTTATTTTACTGGGCAGTATTCAAAAAATGCAGCAGCAGAGGTCAAAAAAGTCCCCTGGACCCACCGTGACTACTAAGGGTTAAAATAAAGTTACATGGATGTTCTCATGGGCCACACTGTATGATGTACGAGTATAATACTATCAATTAGATTAGACGTAATGCATTGTCTTGTTCAAATTGTATCAAACATATACAGGGTGTCCCCGGATTGAGTTACCTATAGGTGAAATGGACAAAAAATTTAATTTTTCGACAAAAAGTCATTCTTCATAAAAAGTTTTGCTTGTCTTGAAACGTCCAGAAAGTTTGTTGTTTGTTCAATTTAACATACGGGGTTCAAAAATAGCAAAAATTAATTAATAATGAAGAGTAAAGTACCTTAAATATTATCGCTATGTAAAAATGTTATTAAGAAAAATTGTTTGCAATTAAATTTAATACTCAAATATGAAAGCACGGCCTACTAATCGATATTAAGTATTTTGAAGAGATTTCGCAATTTTTATCATTGTTATACGTTTGAAGTATAGCCATTGTCTTTTAAAAAATTATGTATACTAAAGGCGCACACTATTTAAATATTTATTTTGAAGAAACAGCAGGTCCAAATAATAGAAGGCTGCTTTTAATAACCAACTACCTGCATGTAATCAACAAACACCAAATAAATGTCTTTAGTAACTGGTAACAAACTATTGATATAATTTTTATGCAGAAACGAACTTGTGAACGAAATTCGATTTCTGTACATCAATAAAAGTACATTGTGAGGAGGAATTCAAAATACGATGAACAGAAATGTCACAAAAAGATGTAACTAATTCCAGAACTATTATTTTTATCAACAGCATTAAAGTTATTCTTGCTATTTGAACGTTC
This sequence comes from Aromia moschata, assembly GCA_029963805.1. Lineage (NCBI taxonomy): Eukaryota > Metazoa > Arthropoda > Insecta > Coleoptera > Cerambycidae > Aromia > Aromia moschata. Next base: position 2,565,425 of record JAPWTK010000004.1, read on the forward strand.
CTCTTAGTAGACACATTTAGACATATTCTCAGTTGCTTCTCCATCTGAATTCTCGAAATACCATAAACCTGCGATAAACCTTGACGTTTACGGCACAAAAGTAGCAGCGGGCTTTTGAACTGCAGCCCTGTCTACATTTTCGACTCTCCCTCTCTTAGTGCGAACCGTGCTGCGGCGGTTTTGCGGCGAGATTTAAAAATTCTTCCCAAACTGAAGAACCGCGAACAGAAAGAAGCCAATAACACTTAAAAACCTGCCGAATAGTTGGCACTTCGGAAGAGTGATCAAAGCTCGTTTTCAATTTACTTTAAGCGGCGTCTTATATTGGTTTTACCACCTAGACAGAAAGCGCGCAAACGGTTACTATGAGTGATAAACTCTGAATGGAACATTACAGTCGAACTGTTCGCCTCATTGTAGCTGAAGACACTAAATATGTGGGTGCCCTTCAATAGACTTTATAGCCCAAGAGCTCGTGACAAAAAACTGTAAGTCTTTTGTAAAGTCCCATATTTCAATATTGTGCTACTTTACGGGTGTAGATGGGTCAGCCAGCAACAGCTCATAAGATCAAGTATCAGGACAGCTGGCAACGACACGCAATACAAATTCGTTTAATAGTTATATTATTCGTTTAATAATTTCTAGAGACTGCTGGTTGTTTTAGTTCTGTATACATGATGTCTGGCTGTTTTTTTTGTTTTCCTATATTATATTCAAATATAACATTGTGCAAAGTTTCAGCTTTTATAAAACACTTATATTAACCTTATTTTCGCATAAATTGCTTACGCGAAATTTATATTCAATATGCCCTTTATGCAGTGGCGGTTGGTGATATTTCAGTTAGCCATATCTTGAAAACGACGCATGGGACCCACTTCACTTTTTAGGTGATGACTATACACCTATTACAGAAAGGATTTATAGTGAAAAAACCGTCAACAAAGTTTACGAAAAAAATTTCAAAAAACCTGAAGCACTCCCTGGGATCTCAGTAACGCTCTGTGGAATATTTGCAGTAAATAAATAAATAATTTTTTTTCATAATCTAGAAATATATCAAATATAAGGAGAGGTTTTTCGATTTCTTACAAAATATTTTTTTTTTCCAAAATGTGATGGCCATTTTAATTTTAATTTTATAGGAACATTTTGTTTCCCAAAATTAAAATGACCATAACTTTTTTGAAAAAAAAAATATTTTGTAACAAATCGAAAAACCTCTCCTTATATTTGTTTCTAGATTATGAAAATAATTTACTGCAAATATTCCACATAGCGTTACTGAGATTCCAGGGAGTGCTTCAGTTTTTTTGACAATTTTTTCGCAAACTTTGTTGACGTTTTTTTCACTATAAATCCTTTCTATAAGAGGTATATAGTCATCACCTAAAAAAAGAACACAGAGAATCATAAAACCATTTACCACTTTCATCAGTAAATTTGGTCATAAAGAAATTTAATGATTTTTGTTTAAGTGCGAATGTTTTCTCTAGTTTTTTATAGTAGTGCAAAGTAACCCGTTAAAGAGCAAAGTTACCCCGTTTATGATATATGTACTTCCCATCGTAGATTCACAATTTTGGGATCAGGAATAGTTTTAATTCAACTCACCTTATGCTTTCAAATAGTTTTTCTCTGTCGTCTGTGCCAAGCTCTGTTTTCAGGACATCTAGCAGTTGGAGACCTGAAATAATAAACACATTTTTTAAATAAAATAAGGTCAATAATATCAACAAACCGTTATTCGTAGTTTGTTCTTAAAATCGACGATGTTCTTAAAATAATCAGTAGGAAATATGCGAGGGTTCTGGTTCATTAAAAATCATTAGATTTTTTGAAACTATTATGTTAAGAAAACAAGTATTTCTCTAACACAATACGCATGATATATTTGAATATAAGACATGAAGTAAAATGTGTAAAGTCTAAAATGCTACAAAATCATATCATATATCAAAAATGATCATCGCAGTAGCAAATACCTATATATTTACCCCCATATTTTATGGCATAACATTTTTTTAAATCAACTTTAAAGGACTGTACCTATATCCTTGACGATGCATTTTCGTATTAAAGTAAACTGGATTAAATCTCGCTATTTTGATCCCCTGAACATACACTATGCTGAAAAAGTCGATGTAATGTGACACTGTACACACTGCATGTTCTTTATTTCTATCACCTATAAAGCAGATCAAAATTTTAACGAAATTTTTCAGGTCAGGAATATTCATAGTAAGTAATGAGTAGACCTGCATCTTATATCATTAACCACATATTATTATTATTGTAGTTCTATATCGTCAATTTGGTTAAGACAAGCTGGTAAAATGTCCCTTCTTTATCTTCCAGTGAGAGTAACTATGACTAAAAAAAATTGGTATAAAAATTCTTATAGCACACCACTTTCTGTGGATGTAGAAAGGCTTCGGCAGAAAAATTTCAACTTCACTTTATTCCTCATTTAATATTTTAAGACTTCACGTACCCATTCAGGTGAAACCAGGAAACCATTTTTTTCATCAGAAAAAAATATTCTAGCGCTTTTCATTAATATTGATTAAATGCCACTCGCAAAATATCGTCCTACGTGGCCTTCAACTTCTAAAACTTCTTGATGACAAACTAAGTGGTATGGGACTGCAGGTCTTTTTTTAAAACAGTATCGCAAATATATCAAGTAACAGATATTCCAGTTAATTGTGAAACAAATAGGAACATAAGTTCTGGGAGCATTTTCCACAATTCGTCGAATGTTGTCTACTAACTCGGGCGTACGTTTTCTTGGTCGGCCACTTATTTTGTTCCTACACTTCATATTTCTTGATCTACATCTCTCACAACGTCACACTGCAGACTGGAAAGTATTGTAATCGAACTCTTCTAAATTTCAATCTTCGGCTGTACTTCCATATACGGACTATCTCCAAATCACTTGAAATTTGGTATACGGGGGTTTTTTGGTGTGCTGAGTACGAGTCTGAGTATAAAAATATCCGCAAATGCCCGCAAGTGTCCGTAAGTGCCCACAAGTAAAGTTAAAATGCGTCAAAATCGCTAAATGAAAGTGTTCGATATCTCGCTTATCAGTATGGATTTCAGTGTTCGGCGCTATGTGTTTTTTTTTTTATTAAAGAAAGCAAAGTTGTTTCGTCTCTCTTATTCTCTGGGAAAATTTCGATCCTGTATTTTTTCTGGTTCTCCGCGTACGATCATTCCGAGGAGCCATGATCCTTCGACAACTCGTCCACGTTCATACTTTCGACGTCCAATTTTACACTCGCCTATACCAACAATAACACCCTCACCTCCAATTTGACCTTCCCCGACAAAACTATTAGTAGTTCATTTAAAAAAAATTAGTTTTCAAAGAAACTATTTCAAATGCCACATAACTGGTATACACCAATATTACAATTTAAAACTTCCACCCTCAATATCTCTATCTTTTTTCTTTTAACGCACGATATGAACTTGGCTGCCAGAAAATTTTTCACACCCCAAGCGAAAACTTGTAAAACGCGAAAGAACAAACGGCATTCGGTTTTAAACCGGGTAAAATCTTCCCCCCTCCGATGTACACATTTTCCCTCTCAAATAATAAAACCTGCTCTCGTCTCGACTGAACACACAAAAGAACTTAGCCGAACTGACAGCTTAATAGAAGCAAACAAATACAGAGGAGACTAGGAACGAATTCAAAAGCGCCATACACGTAGATACTGTATTATTCCGCGCTTGTATAAATTTCCAAGTTGACATATCTTCAGCGGTAATAGCAGAAGCACTGATAAGTGAATTTCAATAAGCGAACAGTAAAACGGCGCATAAAAGCCGCCTGGAAGTCTTTTGTCATCTTTAGTGCCGAGCGGACAAGCCGAGCGAAATGTTGCCTCCCTTTAATTAGATTTAGGCCAGCGGCGGGGAGCGTTTTCGACGCGCAATTTTGCCAACCCCCTAGTCACTCGGTCGAGGTCAACATTCCACACCAGCTCTCACCTTCGTATGTTTTTTTTTTTAGTAAAATACATAATGAGAACACTGTCACGTACCCCCTCATCATTTCGATACTTGAGAAGAATAGAGGAAAGTAACCAAATATGGAATGGCGTCTTAATATGGAATACCACGATTTCTCGGAAAATAAAAGTTCGAAACGCAACGCAATACATGACCATCTTCTGTCTCATTTACTCACTTTACTGTCATACTCACACTACTGCGTCAGTCGGGCAAACGCTGTGCTTGTGGCAGGAGTGTATTGTTTTGTCGCCTCTTGGAAACTTTAAAAGATATGTAAAAATCAGTTTTTTCGGTGGTATGTATGTATACATATGTATTATATGGTAAAGCATGTCGGTTGTTTTAATATATTGGGACCTCTTGTAATTAAAATACAGCAGCTTGTAAAAATATTAATACAAGATTGAACCGGTATGAAAATCCAAATATGGACAGTCGTTAGTGTCTAAATATGGAATATTCCATTTTGGGTCCTAATGCGTCAGGTGATTCCTACTTGCTACAATTTCTTTTAATAATAATATGTTATATTTATTTCTAGAATGTCGTCTCCATAATCAACCAAAAAATTTAATGAGAAAAATGATTTGACAGATAATAATAAGAAGAAACAAGAAAAAGAAAATAAATTTAACAGGACGAAGAATAAGAGGAAAACTGGAAGAAAGAAAAAGACTGATTCTGAAGATGAGGACTCTGAGGAAGAGGATGCTATCCAGTTTGATACAGATAGTAAACCTAATGAATTAATGGGCCACGAATCTCCTGACTCTGTTGATGCAGAATGTACGTTCTGCCAAAGACTATTTTCCGAGGATACTAGAGGAGAAACTTGAATTAAATGATAATGTGTGCACTCGGCACATATTGATTGCGCTGGTCCAGAGTTTGATACATGGATTTGTGACTTTTGCCACTAAATTGACTTACTTCATATTTTTGACCATAATTATTTGATCTCATAGAAGTTTAAGTTTATTTTTGTTAGTAAATAGAGTTACTTCATATTTTTTTACCATAATTATTTGACATCAGAGTAGTTTCAGTTTATTTTTGTTATTAAAATTGTGCCTTAGGCTTATATTCCATATTTAGGTACCTATTCCATAATTAGATCCCCATTTGTTATTTTGTTTTTATGTTCGATTTTATATTGTTAATTAATATAGTTAACACAAGGATGTTAATTACTTACGTAAAAATGCATGACTGATTAGGATTACTATTAAACTTTTTTCATTTATATTAAGTTTTTGTTTTATATCCAACATCCAGTTGTTCTTGACGTTTGGTCTCACACGTATGACTCTTTTTCGAAGTCTTTCAAGAACCTCTCTGTAAAAGTGTTGTTTTACTGTTTGGCCTGGCGGCATAAACTCTTTGTAGACAATTCCCTTTCCCTGGCTATCAAAAAAAAAACAAATCAGCATGCATTTGTTCTTTGTGTGCCATTGGCGCTTGGTTTCCAGGTCGTACTCAAACACCCAACTCTTATCACCAGTAATGACATGTTCCATAAAATAGGGATCATTTTCAATCGATTCCAAAAAGTCAAGACACCTATCTCTCCTGATGTGCTTTTGTTCCTGAGGTTTTTGGAACCATTTTTGCGCTGATTTTTGTCATCCCCAGTTCATTAGTCAAAATCTGATGAACAGTGGTGTGATTAAAATGTAACTCTTCCGCAACAATTCTTGTCGTCAACCGACAATTTTAACCCGTATTCTATCAACATTTTCATCGGTTCTAAATATGAAGGCTTTCCGCTGCGTGGTTCATCTTCTTCGACCTTCTGAGAATAGCTTAAACCACCGAAAACCTGGTTTTTGAAAAAAATAATGTCTCCGTACGCGTGTTGAAGTTTTGCAAAAGTACCCGTTGCCCTGTGTCCAAGTCTGAAGCAAAACCTGATAGCTCACCGTTGCTAAAAATTAATGTCACTCATTTTTAAAACGGACTAGAAAAAAACGATATACGAAAACAGTCACAAAGATCAAACAAATGACTCTAACAAGTTCAAACTTGTACTGAAGGTGAATTACATGTTAACCTACCGCCCTTCTAAGTCCCGTCTCCGCAGTTTGGCTAGATCGGACGCTACGTTGCCAGTCTCATTACTTAATTTACACACCTCGTATGTTTCCAATTACATCCTCGTCATTCGCAAAGAACAGCATTAACGAAATTAAAACAAAGTAACGAAACTTTTGTTCTTAGCAGTTTTTTTTTCTATTATAAACTTCTGTTTATGTCTAATAATCACCCCTCAAAATATTATGCTTCATTATGAAAATAAGACACTTTGAAATTTCATTAGCCTTCGCTGATTTAAATGGATCCAAAGATGTTTTAATGTTCTCTTGATGCTAATAATTTTCGAACCACAATTCCTGTAGCTGTCTGTGTTTGACACCGACACAGTGCGGACCACGGTATTTACCTTCCCCTTGTGTGAATTTCCCCATTACACAGATTTAACGCTTTAGTAAATATGTCACCCAACATCACTTTCAATTTTGGATCGTTACACTTCTGGCAAAATAAATATTTGCCTCTGGGGAAGGTGAAATACGGAACCGACCGAATTTTAAGAGCAAATTGACATTATTTTATCCCTCGGCTGTCGAATTCTAAAGCCCAAGTGATTCTAACCAAACACTACACGATGAAGTTTCATAACTGGGCGCTGCTCGGATTTATAAAGCGTGTTACTACAGATTTGCTAAGAATTGTAAGCAAAGTGGAAGAAAAATATTTGGTAAATATCTTTCATAAAATGGCCTAACCCGAGTGCTAACTAAAAGTTGCCCTGTGCCTAAAAATAGTATCCTGGGATTGAGAGGATGTTGCGGTCTTTCCCTGATGTAATCACAAATTTGTGACCTAAGATGCAAACGCGAATGCTATATATAATGTAATTGACTTTTCAGAACGTATTTACTGACCCTCTATAGAAAAATAGGAACCAAAAGCATTTCTCAGATGTACAAATCATTTTCTTTGTGAGCACTATAGGCCAAACAAACCGTTTGCTGCTACTAAATGTGTATATTTACGTATATACAGACGGTATTGAAATGAAGCGGTACAAATGATACCAGAGATTCCTGAAAATAAGTTGATTTACCTATATCTAGGTATGTTAGGTTAAATCGACTTATTTTTCACCTGGTTTAGGAACTTTTGATAAGGGTACAGTTTCTTTAAAATTAAAAGATGTTACAGTTACAGCTAAATTTATTCATGCTAGACTTCTACCTTTTGGAATTAGGAATAAAGTCGAACAAGAATTAGAATATTTAGTAGCTTGAAATGTATTGAAACCCGTAGATTATTTATTCCACTAAACCCTAGGAAACCTCACAGTGGCTTGGGATTCCAAGTCGCATAATAAAAAAGGTATCAAAGTGAAAAATAAAAAATGGTTTTTCCTTAATATTTTCAGTATTAGTCAGACATATGTCAATTTTTTTAGCGGTAGATTTTTCAGGGTGGGAAAATAACTTAATAGTCATTGTTGGCTGTCGCGTGCGGAGCGCCCTCTGCAGGCAATGTTTTGCATTGAATATGTAATAACTTTTTTGTCAGCCCTCGTATACAGCTTTTATAACAGAATATGAAGTATTGGAATTCTTTGAACAAAAATGTACTTATTGGAAATGGCTCAAGTCAACCGCTTGGGAGACATTTTCGATTTTATAAATTATTATTTCGGATTTAATAACTCCAGGAATATGAACGTCCAAAACGGACTGTTAATAAATTCAGAACTCATTTCCTCGCAGCATTTATGTACGCTTGGATACTTGTAGTCTTGAGCTTGTGTTTTGCCGCTGATTGCATATTTTATTACCTATTAGCTAATACCCTCACTAGCACCGTTTTGTTGGAAGACTTATACTTAGGTCGACAAGCGAGAAAAGATCACCTAGAGAAGAGTTTCAAGGTTTTATCGACGTTTCACTCAGACCATCCGTTATTAAAGCCAAGTCCTAGCCAGGACCTCCTAGCTAGTAAGCTCGTAGAAGTCTGTAGTCGTTCGGAGATTTTGCCAGATGAACATCTCCCGCTGTTTTATCAATTTTTTTGTGTAATGCGAAAAATCATGGGTAAACGCATATGTGTTTACAACCACTGATATCAGTGAGTCTTATCAAGTGTAGGTATATAATAAATAAATGAATATAATATCTGTATATAAGGGTATATCAGTTTACTTTATTTTTTAGGATCTTAATTTTAATTCTACGGAAATAAAAAAATATAGCTTAATGATGCTAAGCGTCCTATGAAAGGCTTCTGAGCAATTTTGGCAAAAAAGGCAATGAGCAGTTTTGACTCTTCTACACAATAATATAAAAATAGCTCCTACCCCAAGGCTTTTTTCAAACACGCCTAAAACTCGGGGCTAGTACGGCCCTGTATTATTTAATGCCAGCACAGAGCCCAAATACATTTTAGATTCTCATCTTTTGCAAATAAGGAGGGTAATGTACCGTGAATAATTTCCACTTAGAAATTGTGAAGGTGTTATGTTTGTTGGTTTTGTGATGCTAATAATGTTGAAAGTTTGCAGGTGACTGTGTGTGTTCTGAGTCCTCTGGTACCCAACTCAGCGTATAACTTCGGGATAGGTGTCAAACGAAGGCAAAACGCAAACAGAAGTTTCTTCTGTTGCTGCTTGAAATCCAAGGAAAGGAGAAACTGGTATAACTTTGAAGAGGATTAAGCTTCCTATAGCATTTGATTCTGATAGAGTTTTCTGTAGTTAAACGGATAACATGTGTTTCAGAAAAGTATAAACAAATATAAAAAAGGTAAAGAACAAAAATATATTCAATGTAACGTTACAATTTCCGAGAACACATATTTTAGAAAATTTAATTAATACTATGTACTCGTATAATACATATAGATATCAACGATGAAAGTGCATTTAACAAGTTTATATTATCTTGCTATATGTATACAGGGTGGTCCTCCGGGAACTGCATCCATCGATTATGGGAAAACTATAATTAGTAAAAATCTGAAAAATTTGTGACATACTAAGGTCGACATACGCCTAAAATATTTTCACGTTAATCGCACTTCCGGTAATACCGGAAGTATATGTCAACTTTGTTATTTTAAATGTAATGCCCTGTGTATTAATACATTTTTAGATTCTATGGTAAATTCTTCTACGGTAAGTGAATATATAAAAATATAAGCCATATAAAAATTTAAATTGGTAATATTTTCAAAACTACAAATTTTTAGAATAAACAAACATATACAAACTTACCCTTATTTTTAATGCTAAATAAGATAAAATTATGAAAATTGGGGGGTTTCCATTTGAAAAAATGGATTTTTGGAATTTTTCTCAATTTCATTTTTGATCTAATTTTTTGAATACCCTGTAATTATAGTTATCAAAATATTACAAAAAAATCTATTAAAGTCGATCCTTTTCAACAAGGAATCCGGCCCAAATTGAATAATAAAGGCTTTCTTATAGGAAAAATAGGTAATTATCTTAGGGCCTGCAGACTTCAATTTTGACATAAAAACTTAAATATCTCACAACCGCTTAAACTTACTTAGGTATAGGACATTATACATGAAATATCCTTAGAGTTCACCATAGAATCTAAAAATGTATTAATATACTGGACATTCTATTTAAAATAACAAAGTTGGCATCTACTTCCGGTATAACCGGAAGTGCGATTAACGTGAAAATATTTTAGACGTATGTCCTCCATCGACCTTAGTATGTCACCGAATTTTCAGATTTTTGATAATTATAGTTTTCCCATAATCGATCGATGCAGTTCCCTGTATACGAAAAGTCGACCACCCTGTCTAGGAAAATAGGTCACTGTAAAAAAAAACTATCCAATAGCGATTGTCCACTCCTGTACTTAGATTAACTTGAAAAGAATAAGATAAGTTGCCAAGAGAACTAAATATTTCTGTGGGAGTTTTTGAGATAAACACTAAAATAAAATAAACTATTGGTCGATAAAATTTTGCAAATAATGCGAAACAACAAAAGTATTCGAGTTGATCATTTAAAAAAGACATGAACTGTGATTATGTTTCGCAAGTAGTTAAGGGACTTTTTTTGAAACGTAGTACCTAGTAACTATAATGGCTTAACTAGAGACATTTTCCAAAACATTACATTACATTGTTGACGTCACAACGAGATAATTAAAAGTACCTAGGGTTTCTTTATTCATATGCATTCAGACTAAATCCAAGTTTAATTGTCTTTGTCTGTCTCACGCACTCACACAACCACTTATATGAGTTTTATATTTGTCTGCAGCAACATGCTGTTGTTTTTACGTGCGTGTACAATGTCACACACGGTACAACGAAGTTCATTACCATTCAAGGTCAATTCCGAAAAATTGTCTATCCAACGCTTCACCGTAACATGCGACAGACACTGTCCCGATATTTTTACAAACTTATTTCACGTTTCGTGCACATGAGTGATGCATCGACCAGCGCAGTTTAACTAATACTAAGAGAAACATAAATTACATTTTCGTTAACACGTTCTGTAACTTAGTAAGAGTTATGCGCATAACACGACAGACGGATTGTATTCCGGAATATAATGGCGTTATTTGATCTGCGATTGTACTTTGTACATATATACAGAGTTGACGATGTACTTTATTAATGCGGAGCATATAACAGTATTCCAATCGCGTTAAGACCGATCCTAGAATATATTATTAAATTATGGGCTCTAGTAATTATACAGTCATCAATAGAGTTCGTGCGAGCAGGACGAGTGAGAAGAGTGAACAGAGTGTAACAGGACCGTAGTCAGTTAACGAATGAAAATATTAATATGTTTACACAAATTATGTAGCAACATAGTACTATTTTTACCAAATAGTACGGTTAAGTCAAGGATAAAATACTTATATAAATTAAGATAATACGTAACAATGGCAACACTTGCCCGACAAACATCAGTGTTGAGACAAGGTTCCCATGGCAGGTTGGCGGTGATTAAAACATATTATTATGTGCTATTCTAAGTGTTCTGGAGTGAAACGAAGACGTTTATCACTTGTTATTATTAACTTGTGTATGAAAAAAGATCGTTCAACGTCTACTGTTGACAACAGCCAGAATGAGAAATTGTTGAGGCTTGAACTATATAATAATATATTTTCTGGTATAGTCTATCTAAACTCAATGTGAAGAGATATTATTTTTAATTTGTTTGATGGCTAATGCCGCCCAATGGCGTGCATATATCTTTTATAAATTCGAAAATTGTGAAATAATTTTTTTCATTCAAATCAGTATACTCTTAATAACACTCTTAATATTTGTAATATAATTTTATGTAAATAATGCTCATTTAGCCAGACAATCTGAAACAATTGTCTGTTTTAATAAACCTAGCTGAAATACACGTCACTGGCGGAAACAAGTAAGAATTCCTAAAGTAGTAAATCATTTTAACGACGTCGTAAAACATTTTTATGGACCGAATAAGTATTTAACGAACCTATTCGATACAAAGCACAATAATCGAATGGATTATTGTGCTATATGCTATATTGTGCTATGTGCTATGTGCACAATAATCTAATGGATTATTGTGCTTAATGCAGCCGGTGTTAAGACGGGCCAGCGATTTCCAGGCGTTGCTGGCTCTTCAAAATTTTCTTAAGTTATAATATACATAGTTGTTTTAATTTATAATTATTTTTTCCAGCAATTTTAAACGCCTTATTTTAATGCTAACTAATAAATTTATATCTGTGTGTTTTTTTTAATATTCCCAAACTAGCTTTCTAAGAACGTCACGAACTAACAGTTGACTGAGGTATGCAGTGTAATTGTATAGTGAGTTTAGCAATTTTAGAAAATATATCTGACAACCTTGCTTTTTTATGTCTTCACATTCACATTAGAAATAGTATACCTCCTGATATGTACCAACTAAAACTTTACATATCTGTAGCTGAGAGGTAAACAGTCGTAACTCCAACTTTTGCCAGTATGGAGTTAAGATCATATTTAAACTACAGTCGTTTTTGTTGTTGTGGCAAAAAATCCTAAGTCACGTGTTGTTGATTGCCAATATTTTTAGGTTAGAAAATGTAGTATCTCCATTTATCTCAAATTTTAAAATCCATTAGCGTCTCCACTTCGCGTTCCATTAGCGTTTTGCTCAATATTGAAAATTTTCTTTTATGGACATACGATTGTTTAGTCCTCAGCTACAGATATGTTTTCCAAAATGAAATATCCTGGATTTTTCTTTAACACGCTTTGCATTTTTTCTTTTATTGTATTACTGACTGGGCGTATATTATTGGCGTCGTATATATTGCATGCAAGAAAGGCTTCTGTAAGTTTATAGAAAAATAAGGAGTCGTCGGCGCTGGACGAGGCATGGCTTTTCAGATGTCTTGTTCCTTTAGTTTTATCGGAAGAATTTATAATGCGTTCTCACACCCTTACAAAAAAGGTCATTTCCTTGAATACGTATGTCCCTAAAACCCACGGGACCACTGTCAAACCACGTTACCACGGCGAATACGTAAAAACGAAACGTATCAACGCGATGCAATACCGGCGACTGTCTGTTACAGCGTGCCATAAATAACTAAAATTGCTAGCGCTGTTTTCGTAATGCAAGTCAGCTATGAGCTGTGAAGGCCAACGAGTCAAGGGCAGGACATGCACAGTGTCGGCCCTGTGACATTGGCGCTTGGTGATAAGTAATAATATTTAATAATGTACTATGATGCAACATAGTTTCTGTGAACATATTAACATTTTCATTCGTAAACTGACTACGGTCCTGTTACACTCCGCGCTCGCACGAACCCTAGTCATCAATATGTTTATGAATATGAATCCACGCGAATTAAAGATATAGGCAACAAATATTACACTCTGGTATGTGTTAAGCCTGCATGTCTGGAGATCAATTCCATTGCATTTAGTATGGTCGGTAACAGGTATTAGAAACAAATATCAATATTGACATTTTTGTAAAATTAATCAGAATGAGAATTAATATTTTTTTAAAATTATATTACTATAATTATGGCATTGGTGTTTCCTCTATTCAACAAGTTTTACACAAATTTCAACTTCCCTCGAAAAATATTTACACGAATTTGGCACGAAGTAAAATATACGACACTGATATTTTCAGTTAAATATAATATGTTAGAATGGTATCAATTCCATTGTAATCACAATACTTACGTTTGGAAAAATTGAGTGACTTTTCATGCTCCGCGTAGGCGGAGCGAAATCGGCCACTGTATAAATAATAAAAAGTGATCTAATGGATCCCCGATATGGCATCCTCTGTCGGGCATAAATCCCGTATTAGCCTGTCACGAATATAGCACATTAATTAATTATTAAACGGGATTATTTGGAATTTAGTTTCACGTGCTCTGCGTCCTCTATTCGAGAGTTGTATCCCTTAACTTCGGTAACGCGCAAAATGCTCATAATGGATAATGGATGTATCGCGTCGCTCATTATCTATCGAAAATTGCAAATAAAAAGGCGTCGTGTTCGGCGGTACTGATTTTGAAGTAGAGGCGTGACAAAAAAATCGTTGCCTGAAATCACAACTTCCGCATCTAATTTTTCAATAATTAATAAGACTAAATCTCTAAAAACATACTTTATATTTTTAAAAGCATGAGCTATGGATATATACGAGGTGTTGCTATTAAATAACCGAGCTGCTATCATAACACTTTTTATTCGTTACCAATTACAATAGCAACTTTTTCGCCTTCAATGTACTCCCCTTGGCGATTTCTACACCGCTTCATACGACTTTTCCATTGTTGAAAGTAGTGCTGGAAGTCCGCTTCTGTCAGACCCTCCGTCGTTTTTGCTTTAACCACATCTTGTCCCCTTCAGCGCCGATTTGACCTGGGAAATAAAAAAAATCACAGGGGACGAGCTCGAGCGAGTATAGTGGATGTTCCAACACAGTAATGCCGTATTGTACAAAACACGCATTCACAGACAAAGCAAAATGGACCGGTGCATTGTCTTGGTGAATCTTCCATGATTTGGTCTTCCACAAATCGGGTCTTCGTCTTCTCACACGCTCACGAAATCCCGTCAGAATCTAGATGCAATAATATTCATTGACTCTCAAGGAACCAGTGAATGTAAACAATGCCTCGAATGTCACAAAAGACGATCATCATCGCTTTGAATTTGGATTTGTTCATCCTGGCTTGTTTTGCCTTGCCGAGTTCGGGCTCTTCTAATGCATGGATTAGCGCTTTGTTTCGGGGTCGTAAGTAAAAAAACACGATTCATCACAAGTGATTACCGTGGATCAGTGTCAATGTTGTTTAGAATGTCAGATGCAAATGTTCATTCTTGATTCCTTTTGCTCGGGAGTGAGGAGTTTTCGCACCATTTTTGCACAAATTTTGCGCATGTTGAACGATTCATGCAAAATCTGGCGAACACATTCTTTGTCGATTCCTGTTATTTCAGCAAGCCCTCGGATGCTTAGACGATTATCTTCGCGGATTAGTTACCAATGTTTTCCCCGCCCAGGGCCGTCCAGGGCGCGTATCGTCTTCGGTCGTTTCACGTCCCTCTTTAAACCGTTTAAACCGCTGTGTGCAGAATAAACATTCATTTCCGGTCACTTCTTTTAACATTGCATAAGCTTCTGTAAAAGTTTTCCCCAGTTTAACAAGATATTTGAGATTAACCCGTTGCTCCATCTGAACACTTTTTTCGACGACGCGTCACTGGTGCGTAGACTAATTCAAACGACTGCTAGAGTTAAACTCAGCGACCCACTGGCTTGTTCAGCGATCTCAGGGTGGGGAAACTATCGCCACAGTTCTGTTCAAACTTGTTGCGACACGCTCGCAGCGCGCTGGTAGCAGCATCAGTTCGGTTATTTAATAGCCACACTTCGTAACTTGTATGGTCTTATGACCCATATGACTTTTACAAAATGATTGACCTCTAAGACTCATATGGTCTTTATGGGTAAATTTAACCTTTATGACTTTTATGGCAATGAACATAGTAATAAAATTGAGAATAGTCTTATTAACGTGATATTTCAATCCTACTTCAAAACCAATAACGCGATTCGTCACATGAATATTTTTCTTCATTCACAACAAAATAAAAACACTCAACTCCCCCACCGTTGGATTGCAGACTCTGTTATATTTTACTGTATACTAAGAAAGCTAGATTTAACCCCATTTACCCACCAACCCCTTAACCGATTAAGCTCAAAATCTAATCTGCTCCATATTTCGTCATGATACTGAGGTGCTTCAAATCTCAAAGCGTTTTGAGTTATCGGGTACACGAAAATATGTTAACAGACCAACCTATAAACAGATTTTTTTTCGCTTAAACTTGAAATATTAACATTTCAGAACATTTTAGAACAACGTATGACCTGACATGTCATTTCCGAAGTATGTTTACTACCATTTCTTCTCTATAAAATTCACAATAAAATGATATTACTTTGGATTATTTACTGGATTGTAAGGATTCCGACTTTCCGGATTCCGGATGTTGTACTTTCTGATCAAGGCCCGAAGTAGCTGGTTCCAGGAAACCTGCAATAGCAAGTAGATTGGCAAAGCAAGCTCACAGCAACAATAAATATATTTTCAGAAACAATCAAGCCTTTAAGCCTAAATCTTTATAATATCAACCAGAATAATTTTAACATTTTGTATTAATTGTAGTAGGACCATTTCAACCTTTCAAAATGTGAATTGAATTATCATTTTATAGAAAATGGAAGGGTCTAGCACAAATTTTGACAACGGGATCATACTGAGCGCTTAAAAATACTTGGGAACTGACATATATTTCTGGTCAAGAAATGATTTATATATCAAAAAAATATATATATTTGGCATAAAAAAAGTATTTTGACAACAAAAAAACCGGGATTTACTTAGAAGCTACGCGGTGCAAAGTTTTCTGAGTTGAAAATTCTGTTTCAGCACAAAAATACTTTGGATTTGATAGGTTTAATTTCTGGAGCAGAAAAATGTTGTTTTTTGTAGACCCGTGTTATTGAGGTTAGCCCACTGTTACAAAAACAACAATTAAATTCCTTCAACTTTTTCTTTATACAACTC
This sequence comes from Aromia moschata, assembly GCA_029963805.1. Lineage (NCBI taxonomy): Eukaryota > Metazoa > Arthropoda > Insecta > Coleoptera > Cerambycidae > Aromia > Aromia moschata. The sequence continues at coordinate 2,581,612 of JAPWTK010000004.1, forward strand.
TATATATCATTGTTGATAAACAAATATCAACCCTCCAAAATCAACTCAGCTCAAAGCTCAAATGAAAATAAGATTCTGGAAAACAACGTTATATTTATAATTTATTATAAAATATGTGACTGAACAGTGCAATCAACACAAATAGCCGTTTTCCCGCCAAATGAATGTGTGGGGACGGTTGGCTACCTATGTGGAATTATTTTGAATATTTACATTTATTATTATTTACAATTATTACAGACCATTTGTTTTTGGCTATAGTGTTCTGCAAACTAGGCCTTATTACCTGCTGGGCCTTATTTGTCGTAGGTACCTTACCTAATAAGTAGCATATTTGAAGCCTTGCTTATATAATGATTCATGTTTAACAATTTATAGAGTGTGAGTCAGTAACTTGGAATAAATTCTATATTGCAAACAAATACGCAGATACGTCAATCGGTATTATTAATTGAGGATTTTTTTTATAAATAATATGCTTACAGGGTGTCCCAATTAGGAAATATGATAACATTGGTGATCCTTTCAAATAGCAACCGTAGTTATTTTAGCGAATTAGAAAGAGTGAGTAAATCTACACATCATTACCAAATTTCAAATTAACGATTATATTATCAGTAGCATGCTTCAAGTTTTGAAAAATGTGTTATTCAAATAAATCGGTTTCAAAATGGTATAATAAAGTTTACGATTTTAAATTTGAGTTTAAGATTTTTAATTAAAATTGCAGTAAACTATAACAAAAATCGATAGAAATCTAAAAAAAAAACACTGTGTTAAAAATTGTACTTGCCCATTTGGAAATTTACTCAGATACGGGTGCCTCACGGTGGCATATTAAAATTTTGGGAGAACAATGGAACTGAAAATTTGTATCTAAGAGTCTTCGGGGATGCTCTACACATTTAAAATAATGGCGACTTTCTAGCACTTCCGGATATACCGGGAGTGAATATTAACTCCGTTATTTTAAAAGACATGCTATATTTTTTTCCCACATTTAGTTTCTACTAATGAGTGGAAATCAAATATGGACTTTAAATTAATGAATTTAAAGTCTCTTTATTAACCACTGTATATCTATAAAATGAATGGTTTTCGATATAGTTTAATTTCAATGAAAACAATTGAAATAGTACACCCATAGAAAAAAAATAATAACTTTCGCTTTGATAAAATTTTACAGTTATATTTTTAAACCAAATATGGCATAAAAAATATAGCATGTCATTTAAAATAACGGAGTTAGTATTCACATCCAGTACATCTAAAAGTACCAGAACATCCCCGTTATTTTAGATGTATAGAGCATTCCCAAAAACCCCCAGGTACAAATTTTCAGCTCCAGGTACAAATAGGTACACATTTTCAGCTCCATATCATTTACAGTTCTCCCAAAATGTTTAATAGGCCACCCACCATGAAGCACCCTGTATATACTCGTATGTACGTTAAATCTGACGCGAGTGTTTTTTTTTCACATTTTTATTACTAATAGTATTTGCTGCAATATTCTATTGCTCCACAATATTTGAAGAAATCTGAACAAACGCTAAATAAAAAAAGTCATCTATAGGTTTCGTACTACAATCGCCTCCGCCATATTTCAAGAGCGTGCTCTTGCCGTAGTCATTAACTTCACCGGTAGCTAAAACATGAAATTGTACATTAAAGTCAAACAACTGCTCTCTAGAAATCACTCAGTATTTAATGGAGGCCATTATGTCTACACTATTAACTTAATTAAAACTTTGGTAAAGTTACTTACGTTAATCATACTCTAAAGTTAATTTGAACTGGAGAAATTTTATCGCAAACTGTCGCAACGAAGGTTAGTAGTTTATAGCTTCTATAAACATGGTGACATGTAGAGGAGACGACACAGAAGGACTTGAAGTACCTAATTTCATTTCTGATACACAGTGGGTCAAGAATGAATCTCTTGAAACGGTGTTTATGTTGTTGGTTGTTGTGTGAAATTTATTTCTAAAATTCTCATAATATAGGTTTAGCTCAGCAAGCACAACAAAACTGTCCATAATGTAGAGGACCCCGTATAATTCTTATGGAAAGTGTCCCTCGGTAAAATTATCTGAATTTCTGATAGTTTGCTACTCATGACCAATGACTATCAAAGTCTCCATGGGCTCAAAAGGTCCAAATGAATAGTTTTTTTGATACGGACCTAAATTGTATCTTTTCCGTCATCGTTATACGATACGAAAATTGGAACAAGAAGGTTTGTAGTACGTACAATACGCAATCCATTTCTACCAGAATACACCAGACTTATGCATGTTTTGAATATAATTCCATCCTTAAAAATTTTATGGCAATAAAACGTGCATAAAAAAATTATGATAATAAAAGTTGCAATGAAACATTTTATGATATTTACGTTGTTCCTCATTTAACAATCAACCTACACCAGATTTGTCAAACTGACATCTGTCTACCCGATTTTATAGAAAATTATAAAGAGAATGATCCGTTGTTATTTATTGTTATTTTTAACATTTATTGATATAATATTGTTAACCTGGTGTTCTATAAAACTGTGTTAAATAAAAATTATTAAATGTTCATTTGACGAACAACAGCACAGTCAGAAAATTACGCACAAGTACGTCAGGAGCTGTTTGCTTAGTTTAATATAATAATTGTGGTCCGGAAAGTGTGACACAATGCTGAATCGACACTATAAAACTCTATAATAATTAAAGTATCAACCGTATTTCTTAAGCGACTTGAAAATTATCATTTCTTGCCCGTGCATACGTACGCCATTGACCGTGACTGGTAACTCACGCTGAACTCTAATACACCAGTCCCGTGCGGGGAGACAGAATACGTAAATGCAGTTTCGCCATGATGTGTGCGCCGATTCCGTAATGTTTTACGTTATCTCGATGTGAGCGAATGGATCGTAGAACGTAGAATTCAAAATAATTTTATGTGTCGTGAGTGAATAAGTGGATTTTTGCAATAATGGCACAGTCGCTACCATTTGCGAATAGACTGAAAAAATTTTTGGACCAAAATAAAATGGTTTTTGGATCATTAAAATCGGTTGATAAGTTTTTGCACAAAAAAAAAAACAAAAACCGCGAAAATTAGCGATTTTGCGATGTTCAATTACTCGGTCTGTAATTATCTCAGTAATAAGTACCTCAAAAGCGCGTCTGAAAAACGTGCAATATTAGATAGCGTCCGCGCGGACGCACGAACGAAGGGGAAGTGGCGCGGTGGTGGGGGAACTATCTCTCCCGCGGGCACAGTAAAAAAATATAAATTTGCGTTCAGTAGTTCCCGAGAAATTTCAATTGTTTCCGGCTTGTCGAATTTGAACGCGCGCGATCGCTTTCCGGGCGCCCGCTCCGCCTGTGCGGGAGAAAGAGTTCCCCCACCACCGCGCCACTTCCCCTTCGCTCGTGCGTCCACGCGGCAGCTCTCTAAAATTGCACGTTTTTCAGACGCGCTTTTGAGGTACTTATTATTATCAGATCGACTTCAAATTTGATATGGTTGCAGAGTTATTATGGTTGAGAGGAAGTCTTCAAGAACACGTGGCTTTTTGCAAAATTGCTCCACGATAATTATTATGGAAATAGGGGCCGTTTTACTAAAGTACCTGTTTTTACTTTTTCGCAATTTGCGCGAAAACTTATGAATATTTTTTGACAAAACTTTAACTTTAGATAATTGTTGGAAAACCCTACAATTTGAGCCCCGGAAGACATTTCTAGGATAATTACAGATCGAGTAATTGAACATCGAAAAATCGCTAATTTTCGCGGTTTTTATTTTTTTGTGCAAAAAGTTATCAACGGATTTTAATGATCCGAAATCTATTTTATTCGTCTTTTCAAGCTCTACAACGGAAACATTTTTTTTGAAAACATTTTTTTTCGTGCCTAAAAGTTGAAAAAACCTTTTTTTTGCACCTTTTTGCAATTTTTTCGCAATGATCCTACAATCTGATTGTATCCAAAACATTTTCATTTGATTCGTACGATTTTTCTCCTAATTATCACTTTGAGAAAGTGCCGCAACTAATTATTTTAAAAAATCGCTTGTTTTTTGCTACCTTGCCTGGACTATAAATCCGTCAAAAGTGCGCGTAAAACCTTGAGTGCTAGATTTTCTCAGACGGAAATTAAACAGCGAGCGGTCACAATCGCAGCAGTCTGGCACGGGCGCCAAAACAACTGAATGTGACTGCGCCTATAAGAATTTATAGTGGTGCCCACTAAATATAATTCTGCGGCTATAAATAAAACGCGAAATGCACGCGAACCTGCAGCGACATTGCGCCGTCCGTTCAAGCCCGATTTTTTTCCGTTTGCGCCACCTGAAAACTTTTCCGCCCGACCAGCGGCGTTTCTCGTACGAGAAATTAAACTTCTGTTTTTGCATATTTTTTACTACCTCGAATTTTTTTAGATTTTTTTTGAGTGGTAGGTCATGCCCAAAAGTGCGAAATATCAATTTTTTGTCCGTGAAACGACTTAAAACGGCTTAAAATCATCATTTTATAGTGTCCTAATTTTTTTCTTGCTCTAAAAAGGACTCAAATGACTTCAAACAATTAAAAAATATAAAAACTACTAGTTTCGATAAGTGGAATTTTTTTTCTTACATTTTTAGTGAACATATTTATAATTGTTTGAAGTCATTAGAGTCCTTTTAGTGCAAGAAAAAATTATCATTAAAATGATGAATTTTAAGCCGTTTTAAGTCGTTTCACGGACAAAAAATTGATCTTTCGCACTTTTAGGCATGACCCATCACTCAAAAAAATCGGAAAAAGATATGGGATTTTTAAAGTTTGAATAATTTTTTTAGAGGTCATAATGACCTTGAATGAGCGTGAAAAAAATTTTTTCATAAAGTTAATCAAATTTTCTGTACTCATGAATTTTTCCAGATTTTTTTGACAGTTAAAAACAGAGAAAAAAGATAAAACGTAAAAAACAGGGTTTTTTCCATACCTAGCTGAGGAAAATTTTTTGGACCTCAAATTCGGTCTACCTTTCATAATTAGCCCTAAGAAACACTTTCATCATGCGAAGAAAATTAAAAAAGGGGGGGCATTTCACAATACTTATGGGGGGATAGCCTTTGGTTTGTTTTTTTACTTAATAATAATACTTAGTATTCACTCTTTGTCTTTCTTTTTCACATTATTACATACAGTAGAAACATAAAACAAAAGACCCAAAGCGATCCCCTTTACCCACCTTCCGTCTACGCATAAATAAATCCATATTTGTTCGCAAAACGACACAAATACTACGCGCCTACTGTGTTCACGACTCACCGAGATTTATCTCCTTTTTTTATTTCGCCAAAAAAATATTCATGACCCGACTTATGCAAACCTTTTTTGGTAGGCAAAAGATGAGTCCGTTTACTCACACCATTACGAGAATTTACTGCGGACGTGACAAGAATCCGGAGCGTTCCGGTAGCATGTTTCCTCGAAAGTACGGCGGTTCGGTTAAACGCGCCCCTTATTTGTTGACTCTGTGTAGCGATGTTTGGATTTCCTCTCCGCCATCTCGCCGAGAAACGGCAGGAGGCCCGCTGGGCATATCGCGGGGGATGTTTAAATTAGTACAGCAATATGGACGGTAAAACCCATAAATTAATTTGCCTACATGTAGTTGTAGGCCCATTCGCGTTCAAAGGTGAATAGCGGGCGGCTGTTGTAGGCCACATCCAAAACAAAAAAGGGTCTTGCCCTAAGAGCAAGGCCACCACATTCTCATGACCTGCTGATTTTGAATCCCTGTGTCCCGCTTCTTGGCAAATTTCTAATAATACACTAATGGAAAAAATTAAAGGGTAAAAATTATTCCGAATTTTTAATGATTCTTCAGAATGCTGTATCTCAGTGAAAAATGGTCTTATCGAGGTCTAAAAAAAAGCATTTTGAAGCTTCATGTTTCTAATTTTGAGATATTCCGGCGAAAAAATTTTTTTGAGCTCCATGTTTCGCGCAATTTTAGGAAGTAGTCCACGAGCTTGAAAAAAATGTTTCTAACTTAGCCATGGTATGGACCGAATAGCTTGTTTATTCAGCTTCAATTTGCCTTTTTTAAATCTTGATACGACCATTTGTTGCTAAGATATCGAACTTTAATGAAAAAGGACCCTTTTGTCTTTGATCGACGATATCTCAGCAATCAACAGAAAATCTAAGGGCAGTTCTGAATTCTGGAACAAACATCCTACAAGGTTCTGCTGCGATTTTTTGAGAAGACATTTTTTTTATCCTTGACATTGAATTTGGAAAAACAGGAAAAAACGGGTAATTGATGGTTTTTCAGAACATCAACGGCTGAAATTCAAATCTTCATGAAATTACTAATGTTCGTGTGACTTTTACAGTTGAATATACCCCAAAAACCATGCAAAGTTACATTACAATCTAACGAACCGTTTTTTTGTTGCAAACGGTCAAACTTTTGAAAAAATTAAAGGGTCACGTTTTTTGAGCTTAAACTTATCCCAATCATGGCTAAAGTGAAAAAAATTTTTTTTCGAGCTTCCTCACAATTTTTTCCGCAAATACCGTTTAAATTTACAAAAAATAAAAAAAAATCAAAAAACCTTCTTTTTCAAAAATTGAACATTTTTTTTAGTCTTCCAAATCTTGAAAAAATTTTGATTTTCACTACCTTCGGCATTACCATTACCTAAAGCGTACCACGTTAAAAGGTTAAAGGTTACACGATCGGATTTACGCTTCTTATACACACGTATGTATGTGTGTGTGTGTGATTTGTCTCCTAAGCAAGTGTGAATCAGGGGAAACGCGATTTGGGTCATCAACTTTAATTTAAATTAAATTAAAAATTGATGGTCAAAAACATCAGACAAACAGACCCAAACACACGCACACAAACACACACACACACAGACGTGTGTATAAGAAGCGTAAATCCGATCGTGCAACCTCCACGTGGTACGCTTTGGGTAATGCTAATGCCGTCGGTAGTGAAAATAAAAGTTTTTTCAAGTTTTGGAAGCCTTAAATGTTTTTTTTTTACATTTTCGAAAAAAAAAAATTTTTGATTTTTTTTTTTGTAAATTTCAAAGATATTTCCGGAAAAAAATGTGAAAACTCGAAAAAAATTTTTTTTCAGCCATGATTAGGACATGTTTTAGCTCAAAAAACGTGACCCTTTAATTTTTTCAAAAGTTTGACCGTTTGCAACAAGAAAACGGTTCGTTAGATCGTAATGTAATTGCATGGTTTTTTAAGGGTATATTCAACTGTAAAAGGCACACGCAACATTAATCATTTCATGAAGATTTGAATTTCAGCCGTTGATGTTCTGAAAAACCATCAGTTACCCGTTTTTTCCTGATTTTTCAAATTCATGTCAAGGATAAAAAAAATGTTTTCTCAAAAAATCGCAGCAGAACCTTGTAGGATGTTTATTCCAGAATTCAGAACTGCCCCTTAGATTTTCTGGTGCTACCGTCGGTTGCTGAGATATCGTCGATCAAAGACAAAAGGGTCCTTTTTGATTTAAAGTTCGATATCTCGGCAACAAATGTCGTATCGAGATTTAAAAAAAGCAAATTGAAGCTGAATAAATAAGTTATCCGGTCCATATCATGGCTAAGTTAGAAACATTTTTTTCAAGCTTTTTCAAGATTTGAAAAAAAAAAGCAAAAAAACTCGCAAAATTGTTTTCTCATACTACTTCCTAAAATTGCGCGAAACATGAATCTCTAGAAAATTTTTCGCCGAAATACCTCAAAACTAGAAACTTAAAGCTTCAAAATGCTTTTTTTTAGACCTCGATAAGACCATTTTTCACTGAGATAGCGCATTCTCAAAAAATCACTAAAAATTCGGAAAATTTCTTTGACCCTTTAATTTTTTCCATTAGTGTAGTACAAGACTTTTGTAACAGATAAAGATTCGAGATAAAGCAAAACGAAAAAGCTTTGTTGTATCTCGAAAAGCTATTCGCTCTTCATATTCATAGCTAAAACCCCATAGAAATAATATGGCAAAGACTGGGGTCCTTAAGGCGAATTTAAGTCTCTTTCAGAAATCGTTGTGAATAGGTGAAATCACTTTTGTATTAACTTAAGAAACAATATTCAGCCAATTAAAAGAGCATATGACAAGACCCCCATACTCAATATAAAAATGAAAATTTTCTTAGAACTTCCATTTAAAAAGTAGTAGTCACTCTTAACTCCAAAAAAACTGCAGACTTATGCCTAAAACTCATAATCTTAAAGCCCTGAGTTCTCGACAGACCGCCAAGCTATGCTTAACAACTTGAAAAACCATAAATTTTTGGGCAAAAATCGATCGATAGCCCGTTTGTGACCGATTTAGAACAATTATTCTTAAAATAATATTAATAAAAAGCCTATATATCTACACTGTTCTTCATCCCAATAACTTCAAGAAATCTTATACTCCTAACAAGGTATTCGATGAGATTGTGCGAGGAAAATATGATCACTGATTTTTGTTCGATATTAGTAATAGAAACTAAAAATAGAGAAAGCAAACGTATGAGAAATCCTTTGCATATCTTTTTCAGTGATACACAAGTAAGTATACATTTAATCGCAGAACAAACATTTTCTCATTTTATCAGAAACTTGATTTTTCAAATTTTTTTTGCAAATATTAACTTGACAGATAAGCAATGTGTCATATGTGCACAATAATATACCTACTTAATATGTACACTAAGCCAACCCAAAATTATGTTATTAAAAAATTTAACTGGTACACACTATGAATATATTGTGTAACTATGAATACTATTGTGTTAACTGGTACACAATATGACTATAAATATATTATATGAAATATACACACGTAATATAAACATATGTATGTATGGTTGTCGGAAAATTCATGACGCATTTTTTGGGTGATTTTGAAGGCTAATTTATTAATAATAATAGAACAAAGTCAATCAATGATATATTGCCCATTTTGATCGATGGTCTTTTGCCATCGTTCTGGAGGCTGCGTGATTCCGCGCTCGTAAAAGGACCGCTCTTTTCCAGCGAAGAACTGGGTGAGATGCTCTTTGATGGCCTCATCAGAATCTAACGATCTACCATTCAAGTCGTTCTGCAAGGCAATAAACAAATCGTAATCTGATGGAACAAGATCCGGTGAGTAAGGAGGATGAGGCAATACTTCCCAAAGCTGCATCAACTTTTGGCGAGTCACCAAACTTGTATGGGGTCTCCCGATGTCGTAGTGGAACACTACGCCTTGGCGATTGATGAGTTACGATACACATCGGAATCGATCGTCCGGTTCCGCGGTAGGAGCTCGAAAAATACCAAGGCCTTATAGTCCCACCATATTGAGACCACAGCTTTCATCTGGTGAAGATCAGCTTTAGATTGTGTTTGGGGTTGCTTAGTTTCACTGCACCACAATCGCGTATTCGCGCTCGTCGAATATTGTTGTAAACAATCCATTTTTCATCGCCTGTTACCAGGCACTTCAAAACCGGATCGATTTTGTTGCGCTTGAGGTAAGTATCAGCGACATTGATGCGATTGGTTAGATGAATTTCTTTGAGTTCATGAGGAACCCATATATCGAGCTTGCTGCTCGAGAATGAATCCCAGCTTCCGTAGATGATCATGAACGGTGGAATGGTGAAGGTTTAATGTCTCCGCAATGTCACGAGTGATCGAATGTGGGTCTGCTTCAATCAGTACCTTTATTTGGTCGTCATCAGCCTTCATGGGCCTTCCGGAGCATGGAGCATCGGTGACATCAAAGTCACCAACACGGAATGTGGTGAACCATCTCTGGTACTGACGCTCTTGTAGGGCATTGTTACCGTAAACTTTAGGCAATTTTTCACAGGCCTGCCTTGCGGTTTTCCCTATGTGGAAATAAAAAAGCAAAATATGCCAAAAATGCACAGTTTGATCTTCCTTTTTCAATTTGATGTAAAAGCCAAACGACGCGACCAAATCGATTTCTTAACTTTTTTTCTTAAATGAAGATTGAACTGTCAGCTGTCAAATGGTATATCAATTGAGCCGATCGTGATTACATATCTCATGTAAAAATACCTACATGTAATGTCATCTATTGCAAAATTACGTCATGACTTTTCCGACAACCTTATTTTAGATGGTTGTTGAGTTTTGAGAAGATTAATGATGGAAAAAGAGCTTGTGGTTACAACATTATGAGCCATAAAAGAAATACATAATTATATGATTATTAATTTTTTTTGTTCAAACAAATTGAAAAGCTTTTTTTTCAATTGCTATTTTATTAAGGGGGGACTTCTACCTTGAGAATCCATTTTCTAGTCATTTTTGTATTATTTTTTCGTGGGGGAAGTAATTAACATTAACAAATGCGTTTTTTTGCGAATTATAATTCAATAATTTTTACATGAAAAAACATTTTTTTTAAATCAGAAAAATCCAAAATGGCGACCGCCAGAACATCGCAAATTGAAGGCCGCGAAAATTTCCGTCTAAACGGCTGACATTGTAGCACCCTCTGTGTTGATTTGAAACAGAAATACAAAATATTTTCTTAATCTGTTATGTTTTGGTCAGGGAACAACGAGATATTTTTTCGATTACTGCAAAATTACAAAAATGGCGGTAGATTTAAAAAAAAAAATTGTTTTTTTTTGAAATTTTTTTTCTACAAAAAAAATTTCAACATGTTTCTACATGTTTTCAAGTCGATAGCTTAATTACAGTGGCCGCTAGAATGTCAGCCATTTTTAAAAACGTGATTCTGAGAAAAATGCGTTTAAAGTTTAAAATGTGAATTATTCAAAGGGGCTTATATTTACCGTCAGTCTGCAATGGCTGGTCCGTAAAGACACCCCTCTCCTGACACACAAAAATGAAAAAAAAATCGAATTTTTCAAATGTATCAAGGTAGAAGTCCCCCTTAATCGACTAAACCTAACAAAAAAACATAAATACGCCGCTGATTTTAAGCCGTTTCATTATGCTTGCTTCATTTTGCCGAGATAAATACCCTTATATTAGAATAAAACCATTGTTCCTGAAGAAACATCCAATTTCGAGGGAGATGCCGTTAAAAATAATGATCTTACCTTAAAAAGAAAAAGGAAATCCTGCTTCGCTGTAGGGAAACACGATCCGAAAATTTGATACGGGAATTTCTTTCAGTTATTAGACGAGTTTCGAGGCTCCGAAATATTAAATTAACTTTAAGTTGTTAAAAAAGTTTACGTTATTCGCTTTAACCAATTTAATTCCCAGTTATGATGGAACGTTCTCTGAAACGCGGATCTTTCAAGCAAATTGGACACGTGCATGAAATCCACCACGTTTCAATGGTTTGAGAATTTTCAAAGTAAGTGTACCAAAACCATGTAAATTCCATTCTAATAAACCTAGTGGGCCTTGATAAATGCGATGGTTGGAAACAACAAATTACGTTATCTAAGGGATAAAGTGGACCAAAATCATTTTCGACCAAAAACTTTTATATTTTGAACTAGCACCATATTTGTATCGTGATACGGTTAAAAAATACTACTAGACCACTACTATGGAAGCTACCAATACCACTAACTTTTGGCACAAATTCCACCCCGTTTATGAAACAGATAGAGTCTAGATTTATAAGTTAGTATACCCAAGTATTTTCTATAGTCACTAGAATTTTTTGAGCATAAAGATTTCAGATATCTAATAATATGTATAAAGGGTGTCCCATTTGAAAATCATAGTGGATATCATGAATACAAGATGCTGAAAATTTAAAAATTTTGTCTAATCACCCGATATATAATTTCATTTTAATGATCTCGAAAAAAATATACGTGGATGTAAATATGTACTATGCAACGATTCTATAACAACTTAGTTAAAATATAAATGTTTTAACACATTAATTTAAATTATTTGCTATATGGACCTTTGAAATATTGTATTCTGCAACTGAAAACAGGAGAGGACTAACTCCGTATTGTTAATTTCAGATATGTTGATTCCACACTCCTAATTAGATTTTCTGAACTGCAACCATCACTTTCACTTGAAGGAGGTGATTGATGCTTTTGTTTCCTTATAAAATATCTATTTTCATAGATAACTTTTAATTTGAAATTAAATAAACAAATGCAAAATGGCCAGCATAACGATATAATGTTGAAAAACTTCTTTCAAATGGACGAATTTATACGTTTAACGATTTTTTTTTATTAGTCACTGAAAATGGTTCATATTTCATTTTTATTGACTCTATTAGAAGACCACCCAGTATGTTAAACACCTTTGTTATTTTTTTTATATCTTTAACTGGCAACTTTGAAGGACGTTAAATTTGACAATACACCCATTGAAAATATGTAAAAAAAAATTTACAAAAGGTAAACAAACACTCTAATCACAAATTGCTTTTTTACTTTAATTAATTATACTTCCAATATCTCTACGATATATATTTCGATAACGCTAATTGTTTTATAACTTGAAAAGTGTTACATCATTAAATAATTTGTGCCTTGAAGTGAGGATTTCCTTGATAAAAAGAAACAGAAGAATGTCACGAAATATCCAATGGCGTGCGTTTAAAAAAATTCAAAAGGCGGTACCTTACTAGTGTCTGCAGAAATTCTCTAACGAATTTAACGCCAAATACGTATCTTAAGTGTCATTGTATATAATTCTAGCTACATCATAGAGACATAAAAAAACGTCATCAACTCCGGCTATGAACGAGAGAGATAGAAATAGCTGTCATTTCGAAACTCGAAACGAAACTCTGTTGTTGCCAAACTTTTGGCAGTGGCTGTCATAATTGTAAAATAAATAATGGAATTCAAGTTTAATGAAGAAGAGAGGCGTGTTTCGCTTGAAATTTATTTTAGAAATGACAGTAGAATCAATGGAAACTGGATATATTCGATGAGAGCTGCATATGAGGACTTCAAGGAAGTTTTTCTAGACGTAGACACTCATTTCGACCATTTTAGCCGGTCAGTAAAACGTTTTATACACTGGAAGCGCCAATCGCAAACAAGGGAGTGGCAAATCTACAGTAAGAACAGAAGAAAACGTTGAAATGGTTAGGCAAGTGATAACGGACAATCCAAGAACATCAATTAGCCATCTGAGCCAACAAATGAATTTGCCCTATACAACGTGTCAACGAATTTTGAAAGGTGATTTTGAGCTCCATCCATACCTATCGTCTGCAATTCACTCAGGAAATTCTCAGAGCGGACAAACCTCTAAGGCTACAGTTCTGCCAATGGTTTATTAACCATTTTAACAATAATGATATGTGTTCAAAAAAGTTTTTTTTACTGATGAGGCTCGGTTCCATCTTTCGGGCTACGTTAACTCTCAGAATATGAGACTTTGGAGTGCAGAAAACCCTCACTTTTATATGGAAACTTCACTACACTCACAAAAAATTTAATGTGGGCCGCCGTGAGCAGAAGGAGGATTGTTGGACCTTTTTTTTTTTAACGGAATGCTGAATGCGGAGAGGTGCTGAATGTTGCATGACGACGAACTGCAAGGTTATATTCAACACGAAGGTATATAACAATATTCAACAAGATGGAGCTGGTCCGTATACTACTACGGAAACAATTAATTATATAGGCGAATTTTTTGAAGATCGTATAATTAGTTTGAACACGCAGACAATACCCCCCCCCTAGATCTTGCGATTTGACCCCCTGTGATTTTTTTTCTCCGGGTGTATCTAAAAAAATCAATTTTTTAAATTCCCTTTCGCTATAGAAGACCTTCAACAACGCATTGTCAATAAAATTGAAAAAATTAATGGGACACCGTGGATACTGCAGCACGTTATTAACTTAGTTGAAATAAGAGCTCAAATGTGTATAAATATAGGCGGTCGTCATTTGCTTTAAATAGTGTCTTATTTTTTTAAATATAGTTTTTAGCATTGAAAATACTTCTGGGAGCGTATTAATGGCTGTCTCTCGAAGCTGTCTCTCGAAATATTAACGCTGACCGACATGCAAAATGCAAGCGACCTCGACATGGTCACGTGCTCATGGAAACGACCTAGCTGTTATAATATAAGCAGTCTACGTTTATCCTGGAGTGGGTACTGGAACCTCCGGCGTAGAAACAAAAAACTGGACGTTTTCCACGAAACACCGAACTACTACACTTTTCTCGACGCGCGTTTCGCCAACCAAGTTGGCATCTTCAGGAGAAGATTAAAACTGTTTTTAAAAAAAAAGTAAAAAAGCCTTAATTGTGTTTTAAAAGTAAACTTGGTTGGCGAAACGCGCGTCGAGAAAAGTGTGGTAGTTCGGTGTTTCGTGGAAAACGTCCAGTTTTTTTTTCTTTTTTTTAAGTCTATGTTTATGTTTGGGTTATATGGTTTATTGAGTATTAAGTTACAGAGAATGGTTGTAAATAAAACCTCCGTTTAGTGAAAATTTGCTTGCGTATTTTATAAACTGATGTTGAATGTAAAATAAATATTTGGTATTTACTGATCTTTATATAATAGGATGAGCAGATTTGTTATTTTATTAATTTATACTAACATATATACAGGGTGATTAATTAAGAATAAATAATCTCTAAACTGGAAACTTTAGTTTTCTAGATATGTACATCAAATGAAAGGTTCTGGTATCACACCCTGCATATGTAAATATAATGGACTATGAAATGTATAAAGTGCGTAACAAAAATAGTTTTAGGCTGACACAACCTGTATTTGAGAAATTATGGAGGAAATAATGTTGCCATTAAAGAAACGAAAATGTAATGTTTTAGAAAATGAAAAGGAAGCTATTCCTCTTATGTTAAGACATATTTGTAAACAATTTTGAAATCATCTGGCTTGCGTTCGAATTCAAGGTTGCTGAGTGGATGGATTCTTAAACTCCAAGCCTAATTATTATTATTATTAATACTTTGCTGAATTTTGATAAGGTCCATTAAAGTTTGGTTAAAGTAGTTGGATTATTGTTTACAATTGAGGAGCTTGCTGGAAGAACGATTCAGCTCCATTTTCAACGCGTGACTACTTATAATTTCGATACAAATATTAGACGTTATTTATCGCAAATTCGACGCAGCTCAGCATATGTCAGTATGTATACTCCATGAACTGAGATGTGTGGAATTTGCGTTAAATAACGCCTAATATTTTTATCGAAATTATAAGCAGATAACCTCGTCACGCGTTGAAAATGGAGCTGCATCGTTCTTGCAGCAGGGTCCACGATTGTTAAGATTACAATTAATTTTCTTTTTAGCGGGATACAACCAAACTTATATTTTACAGACAGCTTTTCAACAACTAGAGGCATCGTTCGGGTCCACTTCTGCAGTTCCTAACAAATTAAATTAAACGTTGACTTGTTTTCGGATTTTGCATGAAAACGTGGCTGAAAATTAATTTATGCGTTACGTTATGTAAGCTCTATATTAAACAATTGACAAGAAATTGTATCAGGTCAACAAGGCGTTGAATACCTGACTTCTTGAGAACTAGACTGCCTGGTAGAGGCGGCTTCTCTTACAAATGCTCCATTGAACGAAGTTGAGGATTGACAATGCCGTGAGGAGTCCATTGCGAACAGTCCTCTTCTTTTCCTCGGGACTTTTTGGCATCTACAATTTACATCGCAAACCTGACTGAATATCACAAGCAATATAACCCGTTTAAAACGACACGACCTGCAAGGTCAAACCGCCAAAAATCGTAACAACAAAACTGTGTTTTATTTTTATTAAATCTACTTTAGAAATTTCTACCAGTTGTGTTTGGTATTTTCAATACGCCTACGATACTTGTTGCGTAAGATGCAATATCTGTGAATTTTTTTTGAGTTGAAGTTTTTTATTTCTGTTTTTTATATACCCGGTAAAAGTACCCATCACAAAATCTCACTTAGAACTTTTACATCTATGTAAATGCCAAATACTCCGATAACTTAAAAGGGCTTTGTCACCGTCTTTTTGCTAGACCCTGTGTATTGGATCTCTGTCACAGGTATGCTGTGTTGTGACTAATTAACATAACCTAATGGCCTGAATTGGTACGTTACACGTTCTTTACCCTCTAGTTAATTCAAATTGTCAACATTCCCGGTATCCTCATTATTTCCGTATAATCGCTCTGTTCGTGGGATATCTAAATTTGTGATTCCCTTTGTACTCATATTCGCTTCGAATCGTTTGAGGATTCGCCACGCGTCGTAATTGAAGCAACACTTAATTTCATTCGATTAGGAGTAATTCGCAAATCAAAAGGCTTTAGAGTACAATACAAGGTAACTTAGACGATGATAGTGATTTATCATTTCTACACGTTTCAATGTTCAAAAGGTGAGTACGTTTCTACGAGGTGTGTAAATGAAGTAATGAGACTGGTTTTTTTAATTTTTTTTTATTCGAACAGAATTACAATTCAGTATTATCTCCTTGGGAAGCCATACAGCGCTGGAGACGGTTCTTCCCTCCTCATAGCAGTGCTGGAACTCATATACTGCCTTCAGCTGGTCAGTTACAGCCTTTTGAATGTTTTCTATGGTCTCAAAATGACGTCCATTGAAGTGATTTTTCTATCTCGGGAAGAGAAAAAAGTCACAAGGACTCAAGTCAGGCGAATAAGGAGGCTGAGGAGCCACAGGAATGTTTTTACTTGCTAAAAGCTCGTTTACTGAAATGGCTGTGTGACATGGCGCATTGTGGTGATGCAACAGTTGTTCTTGATGTGATGACCCTTCTTGACACGCATGACTCTTTTTCGAAGTTTTTCAAAAATCTATGTTGTGTGAAGTGTTGATTTACTGTTTGGCTTGGAGGCACAACATTCCCTGGCTATCAAAAAAGCATATCAGCATGTATTTCATCTTACTTTTTTGGGTCTTGGAGAGCTTGAAGTGTGCTATTCCAAGCTTTGGTGCTTGGTTTCTGGATCGTACTCAAACACCCAAGTCTCGTTACCAATAATAACACGTTCCATAAAATGGGTATCATATTCAGTCGATTTTGGAACCATTTTGCGCAGATTTTTCTCATCCTCAATTCGTTAGTCAAAATCTAATGATGAAGTGGTGTGATTCAAATTTAACTCTTCTCCGATCATACTTGTCGTCAACCGATGATCTGAACGCGCAAGATCCCGTATTCTATCGACATTTTCATCGGTTCTTGAAGATGAAGGCCTTCCGCTGCGTGGTTCATCTTCAATCGACTTTCTTCCTTGTGAGAGTGCCTTAACCCACAGGCTCTTGAAAAAACGCTGTCTCCGTAGGCGTGTTGAAGTTTTGCAAAAGTATCCGTTGCGCTGTGTCCAAATCTAAGCAAAACCTAATCGCACACCGTTGCTTAAAATTAATGTCACTAATTTTTAAAACGCACTAGAAAAAACCGGTTAACGAAAACAGTCACAAAGAACAAACAAATGACGCTAACAAGTTCAAACTTATACTGAAGGTGCATTACATGTTAACCTTCCAGCTCCCGTCTCTGCAATGTTGCTAGATCATGCGCTACGTTGCCAGTCTCATGACTTAATTGACACACCTCGTATATTCAACATTCAATTTTGTACGTTGCTTTTTGCTTAATACAGTAAGAATGAAGGCATAAAATAAGAGTAATCTTCAGATGAGGAAACCAACTCAGCGAATCCATGGACTCAGTTAAAATGTAATTTAATTTTCATCTGAAAGGTATAAACATATTACGTGTGACTGAATAACCCACTTAGAACTAACAAATAAATCTAGACAAAATGTAGAATGAAACATGGAAAACACATTTTTTTTTATTATTTTCAAATTGTGAGCCAGGATTTTTCAGGCAACCAAATACATTGGTGTGTATACATATACCTATATGAATATCCCCACAGCGTTTACGTTACCAGTATAATCATATTGTAAACTTTTTTTTGTCGATTAAAATCCTTCAAAATACTTACTTTGGTTTTACTTTGTTTTCTTTTATCTCCAGGTTCTCTTTTTTCCTATCATTCACCTCTTCGCATTCTAGTGTCTCTTTTTTTTACGTTTATCTCAACCTGCTTTAAACGAACTTAAAATTACCGCATAGATAATATGATGAGAACTGTTTTATTAATGTCGTGATTCGTATTTAAATATGATTGAATAGTTTACGCTTACTTTTACGCTTATAATACCAACATGTTTTGTCATTAGTAAATAAAATATTATTTTACTTTAAAAATGTAGTATCATTATCTGCTCGACATTGTCTTTTTTTTCTCTCCGATCTATCTTCTTACTCTTTCGTTTTATTTAGAAAACGAACTATTGTATACCCAGAATAGCTTTAACCACCAATTGAGCACAGCGAATGTGATACTAGGTAGTACGACCATTCCCGACAGATATAAGAGATACCCACAAACAAACAATAACATACTGTACTTTTCAAAGCATTCATGGCTGCAGCTACAAAATAAATGTGGACAATTTCAGGTTTTAGTAGAATGTCTTTAGGAACCCAACCCATTTAGGAACATTGTGGTATTAATAGATATAGAAAATTTGAAGGTTTTTTGAGGTTATGGCCGAACCCAGACGTGCTGGGATGAAACAGACCCCGGATTCGGATTCAGCGACCCCAAAAACAAATAGTACACATAGTGATACCTCCAGGTCAGAAACTTTTTTTTGTGTGGCTGTGTAATTGATGGGAATATAATTGACAATTAATTTTCTTTTATTTGTATCCAGTTATCCAGTTAGGTTTACTTAAACTTCCACGTTGGAGTAGAAACAGGTAGAGTATTTCCTAAGATAAATCTACGATCAAAACAAATGTACTGTGCGCATCTTTAGAACCATCCCGCTTTTAATCAAAATAGGCGTTGTGACAGACCTTCACCTGTTTAGGTTACATCCGAAATATGTATTATTTTGTAGACCATAGTGATGTCTCATATGTTACTATGTTACAATAAAACCAAATGAAAAACTTTTGAGCAATCTCAGATACAGTGGCTTCTGTATAAGTATAGTAGTTAAATGTTCTATAAATATGCATAGAGAACGACAAATTATGTTTTTATTTTTAATCAAATCTAGTTTCTTCATTCCCATTGTTCTGGGAAGAGTAGAGTAAACTGAAATAGATGAATTTATCCATGTAACATTTTGCCTTGTGGTTTTTGATACTATATGATTCTAGAACCCGGGGTGGGACTAGAACCTTTCGCCAACAAAATTGAACTCATCAGAAGATTATTTTAATCTCCTGGTGATGCCAACGTTGTGACCGTACTATCTCGGTTTGTGGAAAATTGTCTCTAATAAATGTGTCTATGATTCTAAAAATTACATGATTGGGTAGCTGGCAGAATCTTACTAATTTGTCATAAAATTCCTGATCTACATCATAATGAAATAGGTGATTATTAAACCTGAACAGAAGAGTACTCTTGCAAAAAAAGGTCATTGTCTCCCTATCCCTTTCTCATACTTCTACAAGTTTTTTTAATGTACTTAATGAGACCTTAATACTTAATAAGAAGTTATGTTTTTTGTATATGTTTTTTTTCGTTTTTTACTTTCTGTTTAGGTCTAACGATACCCTCTAAAATATTATCTGACTCCCTTCTTCCATTACGAAGACTGGAAGATACAAGGATTTCAATTCAGATACCACCAGTCATCCTTATTTATTACAGGATAATAATATTAGAGTATAAAAGAAATGCAATGTGTGGATTGGTGGTTTCTTACGCAGTAAGCTTTAAATCAAAACTAATCTCTCAATAAATAGGGTGAGACGCTGACACTGTAGATCTAATGTTTATGTAACGCTTTGCGCAAGAATCCACTAGGGATTCGGAAAAACTGGGTTAATAGATAGAGATTGGATCACCGTGCATCTATGAGAAATATTCATACCTACTTGCATTGCACCCTCCCATGTCAGTGGAGGGTGTTGGAAATTTGAAATTCTCATAATTTCGTAAGGAAGATTATGAGACCTGAAGGAAATAGTATAATTTCGAAAAAATAGTCTACCTCACCAGAAGGTCTTAGAAACGGCTTGCAAAATATTAACGAAATATTTTCCGTTATCAGTACCGCGTGAATATAGTACCTAGAAACTTTTTGTTATTGTGCTTTTTACAAAATTTTCCTTTTTCTTAAATATATAGTATAAAATCTCAGAACCTGAGGAAATAAAAATTGAAATTCCCACAACTGTATCAAATCTCGAAATTTGCAAAAAAAAAAACAAGATTAAAAAGACTGCATTTACAAGGTAATTACTGGAGTGGGTACTGAAATATTCGGCGTAGAAACAAAAAACTGGACGTTTTCCACTTGGTTGGCGAAACGGCGCGAAAAAGTGTAGTAGTTCGGTGTTTCGTGGAAAACGTCCAGTTTTTTAAGGTAATTACTGATTCAAGATACTACGAGATCTTTTGGTGAGGCACTTTTTGAAAAATGTTTTCACAAGTTTAGTTTCTTAAAGTTTTTTTTCTCTTATCCTTCTGTTTAGGTCTACTAATAATTCCTAAAATAATATGTTGTCTATAATGAAGATAACAAAAATTTCAAATTCTATTAGCCGCTACTGGTGTTGATATATCGCAAATAAAATAATGCAATAGAATCATCCCTAAGATGAATTTCCACTTATGTAGGTATATGCAATGTGTGTCTGCAATTAGATGCAACTTTTTGCTGCAATAGTTTTGGATTTTCATGATGCAATTTCTTGCAGGACACAGTATTGTATGAACACAACATTTGTGCAACTTGTTGCACGTAATTCTGGTTGCAGTTAATAATTAACAGGGTATCAACATATACTCCAAAGTTGGAGGAACTGATAATAAAATTAAGTCCAACCGGAACTGCTTATTTAACAACACAAAATTACATTTTCCCGTTCAGATGAGATGATTAGATGATTTATGTGAGTGCATATTATGTCAACTGTATAAATAAACAATAACAATGCCGCACATACCATTTTAGCTATGTGAAATGCTTATGAAAATTGCATAATGTAAATCGACGCTCAATTTTTTTTGCACGCAATAAAAATTGCTGCCAGTTTCGACGTAGCGCCAAGAAGTTGGTGCATCAAGTTGCATAAGTGGAAATCCGCCTTTGGAAGACTGACGCCAGCGGAAAAAAAATCAAATCAGCTAAAGACGAAAACGGCCTGTTCATGTACATAAGTATGTATGTGTGTACTTGCCATGTACTTGGAAGCTGCAGACCAGGGACGTTGGTCGTCGGATCACCGGCGTTTAGCGAGGGGCGGGTGGGAAGCGAGGGGGCGAAGGTGTCGAGAATAGACCGCGTGTTCCGACGGCTAGAGCGAGGACCGCCGACTGCACCGCCTGCCTCCGTTCGGAGGAATGCACCGCGAGAGAGACGCGAAAGATAAAAAAAATCAAGAGAGGAGCAACCGACGAGGAGTGCGAGCCTTGTCGCTCGACCCGTTCTAATTTACTTACTTGGGAGAAGCACGTTTCTTGGGGCTTAGAAGGGCTTCGGATAGGGAGGTTAGGATCCGGAGACAGTACCGCACAAAAGCAATGCCCAGAGTGGACTGGTGGGACGCGCGAGCGTCGCCAGATGGAAAGGGATGCTGGCGACGCGCCGCGCCGCGCCGCCCCCTGCCAGTGCCGCGAGGCGGCGCACGCCGCCGACTTCGACGCGCCGATTGAACTACATATTTCGCGAGACGCGGTGGCGATTTTTTTCCTAGCGCGACACAGGTGCCATGCTCCTTTGAATTATTGTTATTACTATTGAGCGAGAATAATTCCGCGCCATCGTTATTCGCCATCGAAAACCACATATCCGGATTTAGACTTGTTCTTAGATGGGACTGCCATATTTCGATGTCTCTAACAAAGTTAGCTCATTCAACCAGCCGAAAATTCGTAGCACAGGTGCTCCACTCCTTTGCATTATTGTTGTTGCTATTGAGCGAAAATAATTCTCCTGATCGTCATTCGCCATAGTAAACAACATATTAGGATTTCGACTTCTTCTTAGGATCTCGACTACCATATTTCGATGTCTCTAACAAAGTTAGCTCAATTCAATTCAATTTCTTCTTAAATGGGACTACCATGTTTCGATGTCTCTAACAAAGTTAGCTCCTTCAACCAGCCGAAAATTCATATTTCGCTGAGCGAGGTGGCGATTTTTTCCTCCTAGCGCAGGACAGGTGCTCCGCTCCTTTGAATTATTGTTATTGCTATTGAGCGAGAGTAATTTCGCTGATCGTCATTCACCGTCGGAACCCAAAAAGAAAAAAGGTGTTTTAAACGACTTCTTGAAACGAAAAAACTCGCTTTGAAAAGATACCAACCCAAACGTCAGAGTAAGAATCGGTCCCTCGTGAAAGAGCGCGTATATATTTACTTGAGAAAAAGTTTTGTAACATTTTAAGGATAATTTATTCTCATATGATTTATTTTACAATTTTACAATATTTTTTATTATAACCACGGCACCCAGTTTGAGAAACGCTGCTCTAGTGTGCTTAGATAAGACTATATGTGTTTCGGTGACCCTAACAAAGTTAGCTCCTTCAACAGTCCCATCAAAGCTCCCATCTCAGCACATTAAAAGGTGTTACAGTATTCACAGTGGGAAATAATAACAATAAAGAAATAAAATATTTCACAAATATTTTACAAGTTGTTTCCAAGATTTTCTGGGGGTGCTGTAGATTTCACAAGGCTCGTTTGATTTTTTTTTTTTGCTATGCTAACCTTCTATTTGGCTGTAGTACCTAATAACTCCCTAAAATCTGTTGTGGGTGTCATGCGTCCTTATGAAATTAAGAGAATTTTCAATTCCACCAGTCGCTATTGCTATCTGTTAACTTCAAAGTTCACTTTCATCTGTTCACTTCTGACGCATACTGTATAAATCAGGGCCGTAACCAGGGAAGCTAGCCAGGGCTGAGCACTGGTAAGAAAAAAGAGCCCTGGTAAACATTTTACTATAATTTATTGAAATTTAATTTAATCCGTTAATGTTTATGTTTTATGTAGGGCGAGTTTTTTTTTCCCATTTTAAAATTATTCTTTCATTTTTTTGTCATTTTTGTCAATTTAGTAATCATAAGCAAAATAAACTCCAACTTTATGTTATTTCCTTTACTTACGACACTACGTACAACTTTTAATCTAAAGTTTTTAAAATTAGTATTATTTTTGTTGTGAATACTGTTTAAAAGTACATTTTTGTAAAATGTATATATATACACATAATACGTTTTATAATTTTTAATAAAAAAAAAAACACTTTTTATTTCGGTCCTATTAAAAAACCGTTGAGCTCTGGTTAGAATTTGGGTCTGGCTACGGTCCTGGTATACATATTTATATATGAAAACGCCAACTAATCATTTTTCTATTGAAAGAGTGAAGCGACTTTAAGAGCTATTTCGGGACTCTAAAAGATTGTTTTTGATTATACTTTATGAAGTAATATGGTCTTCTATGAAAATCCAAGATGGAACCCAATATGGAAGACCCATATTGCGACGAGAACCGTTCTCCCTCTGTCTTTATACCCTTTCTAGCAAGTTTGCTAGAGATATATTTTCTAGCCAAATATAAGCCGAAGGATAATTATGTTTTTGATTGTTTTTTTATTGGTTTGCTAGTGCTAATACCTCATTAAAAATGATAAAAAGACCCATTAGAGGGCTATCCAAAACTTCATCGGTTGTCTCTCGCAGCCGATGATGAAAGCAAGCAGTAACGACGATTAGAAAACACTAAGGCGATGATTGAAAAACGCCGAAAGATTAGTGGACCGAATCGCTCGGCAATCCGCCAACAAGGTTCAGAAGTATCCGGTTTATACGCATCTCGATCCGAATCAATATTCCAAACGACGGCCGCCTTTCTCCTAATTTTTATAATGCGGGGGTCCTTCGCGGCTCGATGCCGAAGTAAGTTTTTGACGTAAGTGATGAAGCGGTCTTCGAGGATGGCGGGAAAACGCTCCGGAGATTAATCGGACTACTTTTGCGAGGGTGGAGAAAAATGCGTATAACTCGAAGAGTATTTACATTAGGTTATATGTTTTCTTGTAAACAATCGCTGAAGAAATAGTAGGTACATTATTTTATCAGGAATAAAAGCCCGGTCTACTTTTTGTGACGAGTCTGTTGTTTATCTGTCTGTAGTATCAGTTCGTTCGTTCGACAATTACAGACGAGTCACAGAAATCGCTTTTATCCCTCATAAAACATGTTATTTTCCAATTGGTTATGAAAATTAACGACAAAAAAATTCGAATTTTTACATCAAAAGGGCATTTGTGTCAGTTTCGCATAACCGCGGCAAATTGCAATACATATTACAGATACTCCCTGGATACGTTTATTTTCACTTTGTTTATAATATTTTACTGGATTATTTTCAGACCTAAAAGATTACTGTTTAAAAAACATCAAACTGACAGTTCTCAAACACAAAAAAAGATTAATGACAGATGCGGACAAAATATTTTTTTACAGTCATATACAGTGAGGACATAAAGTCCGCTACCTCCCCTTTAACCTCTGAGAGCTCAACTCAAGGTTTAGAAAGATGGATAACTTTAGGGGTCGTATACATATATTTTTCGATAGAGGAGTGTCCTCTGAGTATAGAGACACATTTTTTTTTAGGAAACGACCCCTAGAAAAGTGTTTTTATACCCCATGTTGTCTATGGGAATTTTTATTTAGCAATAGTAATTATAGATGGGGAACTGTATTCATTCCTGCGCATGCGCATATTTGGAAGGTGAAAGATAGCGTCTGCCTTGGACGCCATTGTGCTTTCTGTTTTCAACAAGAACTGTCATTTAATTTTTGTTTATATGATGACTTTCGAGGCTAATTTTCTGTTCTGTTCTTTTTTATTCTGAGTTGAATAAAGAATAATGATATTTGATATACTTCAGTTGTATCTCATTTATTATGTTTATACGAGATATGTTAGGTTAAGTTATATTATATTATATTAAATCATGCATACCTCCAATGTATCTTGTTAGGTTGCGTTAGGTTAAGTCAATATTGTAGTTTCTTGGCGCCATCTATGATATCTATTTCTAAGTAAAAGGACCCATAAACTATGGAGACATCCAAAAAAAACGTCATCAACTCTGGCTATGAACGCGAGAGACAGAAATAGCAGTCATGTCTAAGCTTTTCGGTTATGTCAAATTTTTGAAAAGTGAGTCACAATTTGTAAAATAAACAATAACTGTCATATGATGTGATAGTTTTGACAAGTAAATAAGGTTAGAAATTCGAATAAGAATAGAAATACGTCTTTTTTTTCTTGGCCAACTTTGATGATGTTTTTTTTTTGGATGTCTCTATAATATGGGATATAAAAAAATTCAAAACTTGTTTAGGGGTTGTTTCCTAAGAACAATTTTTGTGCCTCTATACTCCTAGGAGAGCTTCCTCTATCGAAATATATTTACTCTACCTATTTTTCTAAATATGGGGGTAAATTTTCTATTAAGGGTAAATAATAAAAAAAGTAAATAGTAAGGGTAAGGGTAAATAAAAAATAAATTAGGGGTAAATATTATATTTACATGTCAAACTTTTGTGCTCTCGACGGGAATGAAACACTTTCCACCTCGGTATGTAATATACTATTTTGCCCTGGGGCAGAACATTTTAGTTTCTGTCATATTTTTAGGACTTCTACAACATTAGGTATACATAACAACCTAACCTGCCTAAGCACTCGATGGCTGTAGCTAACAGGGATGGCTAAGAGTTGAAAGTGAAAGCAACTTTTACTTTTACGTACATCAGTTTCATTAAAACAGTTTAGAGCTTATTTCAACTATTATCATTATCATTACAAATAAATTATAACATTTTTTAGATGCACTAATAAATGTGTTATATTTACACCGCAGCAATAAGAAATATAAGTTGTGTATATTAATGTAGACCCTATTTTTATCCATTTATCGTGTCACGGTTAGCAGGAATTGTTGCCTAAGTAATAAAACATAACGAATTTTCTTGTGTGAATGCACTGCATTTGCCAATGTCATATTAGGTTTATTCATGTCAAACTACAAACTACATAATAAAAACGAATAAGACTAGTATAAAACATTTGCACTATTTTAGGATTAAGAAACAATTCAAACTGTGAACAATTCATAATTAATTATAATACCCAATTAAGACTTTAATACCCAGAAAAATAAGCTTTTTTTAGTATGATAATGTTTAATTTAATAATTTTTAATTTACTCACATAAGCTTTTTTTTGGTATGATAATGTTTATTTAATAATTTTAAATTTACTCACATACAATTTTTTATAATTCTATTTTTTTTGGAAAATAAATTGATTTTTTCCATTTTTATGAAGATGGCACTATGTTTAAGAAAAAAAAATGTTCTTTTTTTTTTTTTCAAAACTGAATAGTCGGCTTGGAAAAACCGCCCGATGGATCGATCTGCAGACAGAGCAGTACATTGAGGTGTAAAAATTCCTAAAAGTCCTAGCCTCATCAATATTTGCTAATATGTAGTCGATTTACCAAAACAAGGGAAAAAGTCACTTTTTTCAACTTTTTTCAAGTCGATAGTAAGGGTGTACATTTTTTTTGTAAATGTCTTGACATGATTTTAAAGGAAATTTATTCCAGTTTCCGAAACTTTTCAATTGCCTCAATTTCCTGTACGATCATTGGCTGCTGATATGTCGATGGTCGAAGACAAAAGGGTCCTTTTTCGTTCAATTCCGGATATCTCCGCGAAAAATGGACGTAGCAAACAATTAAAAAAAGAAAATTGAAGCTGAATAAACAGGCTATCTGGTCCATATGGTCATTTAGTCAAAAACAATTCTTCCGAGCCTGTAGAGCGAGAAAAAGAAGGCTAAAAATTTGGAAAACTTTTTTTCTTCGGATTGCTTTAAAAAACCGTGGCTTCTAAAAAAATCACCCGAACTACACGATACATACGAAATTGCCTACATACCCGAAAACTAGAGTATTGGAGCTTCAAAGCGTTTTTTTTAATTTCGCGATAGGACCATTTTTCACTTACTGTATGTAAGTGAAAAATGGTCGTATCGCGAAATTAAAAAATGCTTTGAAATGCTTACGACCATTTTTCACTTACATACAGCCCGTCAAAAGTTGGGGAAAAATTTAGATTTTGTTTTGCTCCCTTCATTTTTGTGAGTAGTGTAATATAAAGCGCATTCCTAAATATTTTTATTTAACCCTTTTATTAAAAACATAACTCTAAAAATAAAAATAACTACCTATCCTAATCTGGTCTTTAATAAATATTCACAATGTGCCCCATTGACTTCTTGACAGTAACCAAGCCGCGTTTCAAATTCTTCAACGTATCATTTCAGAGAATAGTTAGATAGTGAATTTCGTATCTTATTCTATTTTTTATTCATCTATACTAGTTACCTTATTTACATACACGCTATGTTTTAAACAACCCCACAAAGAGAACTCCATGGGAGTTAGGTCAGGAGACCTAGGAGGATATTTCTGGAAATAGATGTAGAACCTCTTGTGTCCGAGTGATTTTTTAAATAAAATTTTCTTCGTTTTTTTATAGAATTTTAACATTTGATTGGTCGCCATTTTAAAATAGAATCGCGCCAAAATTTAGGAGCAAACTACGTGAAATCAGTGCTTTCAAATGATGTGTATATGCCATAAGCCATATGTTGTCATTTAAAAAAATATGGATGCCGCCATCTTTCAGCTCTCACAGCTGTCAATAAAAAAAAACAAATTAAGTATGTCAAACTGTCGGCAAATTTAAATGACGTGTCCGAGCGTTTTCCTAAAAAAATTTCCTTTATTGAATTATCTAAAATTATTCTTATCGAATTTATGCGCGACTCACTGTATATACATATGTAATTCGTTGCTTAAAAATTCGTGTGAACAGCACAACAATAACCTATCCCTGAATTTTTCTGGGTAAGTACTTTTGATTGTCATTCTTCATTTGAAACTTATGTAATCAAACCTAAGTACGGTCCTGTCATATAACAAAAAGTAAAAAAATAATAGGTAATGGACCCCATCTGAGCATGTTTATAACTTTACACTTAATGCACCTAACTACTGTTTTCATTTGATAAGTAGCACCATGCCTCACTCGCATTACTTTTCTTCTGATACGTAACTAGTAACTCATGCATAGTGGAAGTGTAAATGACCATTAAGTAGGTATTGCAATAACCACTTTTCCTTACTCTAACTCTGTCAACAGGCCGTGTTTAATTAAAACACTTTAAAATTAGTATTAACGGGAATATAAAATTCTGTTTACAAGTCCGACACACTTGCTGACCTTAGTTGGCATTAGACGAGGATTTTAATCTCCTACTAAAACTCAAAAACGATAAAAATTATTGTGGTTTATAGCAGTTGTACTTGCGTTTCTTTTTCGACCAGTGATGGCAAATATATTAACTAGTTTGTGCGTGCTGACCAATTTACTAGGTAAGAATGTAACAATATGATTATAAGAGAATATAATAACATGATTGTTTTAAATGAATTATGTAAATTAACGATGTAATATAAAAAAATATAGCCTTGATTATCATATTAATGCAGCTACCTTGGAATTACTTTAATATAAGATATTTATGTATTTATTTGAGAAAATCGTTTCTTGAAGAGGTGTCCGTCCATTTGTACGGTTTCAAAAACTAATTCTCTTTTCAAAATATTTTATTCTCAAAATTAAAAGAAAAAATAAATTACACAAATATGAATTGCATTCATGTATCACAAATTCTAAATAATTAGCCATGCCATTTACCACCAATCTAACATTAAAAGTGCATACATTTATAAATGTAAACATAAACTAAATCATACTGTAAGGTGTATAAGGTGTATACGTATATATATTCGTATAAGGTGTATTTATTTATATTAATATTTAACAAATGTAGAATATTTTTCACTAATTAGTCTAATCATCATATTCTATTTATTTTTACTGTTTACTTATCTTTTTGTAGATAGTTCTGCATTAGGTTCTTGACGTTTTCTTATCATTCAGTTTCATTATCACTGTAATTAGTTGCGAAAATTAGTTACACCTTTGTTACACGTTTTTGTAATTTTTAACAGTATCTATATTGACTCCTTTTGGCAGTTGAAACCTGTATATTCATACACTTTCGGTCGACTATTTCTCAAAAATAATTATAAAAACAAAACACACAAAAATTGCATTATAATGTTTTGTTCAACAATCCATACATTCAGAAGTAAAGAAGTAAAGTTTTCATTTTAAAAACTTTCTTTATTTCAGTGTTATTAAGTTATGGCGTATAACAACTAAATAATAAATTGGTTAGTATTCATTCGTAAAAAAAATCATTTGTATGCAAGGATTTCCTATCATTTTAATATGACCTGTCTTTGAACGTAGAACCAATATATTTACAAAAACAAATATTTTATACCGGCATAACAGATTTTTCATACTGGCTATATATAAGAATGTTTTTCTTCACCTCTACAGGTCCACCATCACTCATTCTTCAGAATAATACTTTCCAACTATATCCCATAAACAAAATGCTATGTTCGAAATTTGATCCTTATAGAGACACGATATTCGAACTATACACAAGGTAATTATAGAGAATTAATACTCTACAAAAATCCATATGTCAAATGCAAAGTATGTTAAAAACGTAAATCGATTATTTTCAGAATTTGTTTTTACTTTACAGGCACCGTTTTTTATTATAGCCGTCAATTAAAATAAAAAATAATTTCTGAAATTATTATATTTACCTTCCACGACTCATTGGGTATAACTATCTATATACACGGTGGAGACTTTAACTGGAATATATTCGTTAGCGGGGTGGTGAATGATTTTTCAAAAAAATTCCCGAGACACGTCAACTTTAAAATGTATTTACCTACATTTTGCGGGTAATATGAAAAATATAGCCCTTCAGGGGTGGCTGAAACCACCCTCGACATGATTTTTTCAAATGCAACCCTATGGCTTGTGACCCCTCATTGTAAAGCTGGTGGAAAGAGGAATCCAACGCACTGATCAAATATTTTAATTTTTAGTAAGTTTGTAGGGTTGCATACAATTAAAACAACTTAAAAATTAAATTTATTTTCAACGTAACAATTGTTCAAAATGTGCACCATTCACTTGTTGGCAGCATCCCAGTCTGTGGTAGGTTTCGTCCCTTACATTATGCAACATTTGCGGTGTTATTTTTCCGATTTCCTCTCTTATCCTTTCCTGCAGATCTGCTATGTTGTTGAGTTTCTGAATGTAAACCCTACTTTTAAGATGTCCCCACAAAAAGAAATCCAGTGGTGTAAGATCTGGAGATCTTGCTGGCCACTCAATATTACCTCGCCTCCCAATCCACCTACAAGGAAAAATTCTGTCCAGATACTAACGAACAATGGCAGCATAGTGTGGTGGGGCCCCATCTTGCTGAAACCATAACCTCTCATCGGTCAAGTTAGGGTTTAAGGGGTTTGGAAATAAATGACATAGCACTGGCATTAGTTGGTGCTGGAGTAATCGCAAGTATCTTCCTAGTAGCAAGTATTCATCAAAGAAAAATGGTCCTACAATTCCATCTTGTATTATTCCGGCCCACACATTAGTTTTCTGTGGGCGCTGAGTATGAAGTTCCCTCATCCAATGGGGGTTCTCTTCAGCCCAGTAACGACAATTTTGGCGATTTACGTGCCCATTTAATGTAAAAGTAGCCTCTAAATCGCAAAATTCCACTCGTCGATCTGGATCGTCTTCAAGTAGCTCTTGAACAGCTTGCATTTTATATGGGCGTTTTTTTCTCATATTTAAGTATTTTTAAAACTGTTTTGTGATTAAGATTACTATCACGGGCCAGTTGACGGGCTGGGAGTGATTGGATTTTCTTCTAGAGCAAGCAACAAATTCAACTTCGTGTCGTCATCAACAACAGCCTGCCTCTTACTCGGCACTTTCCTAACATGACCCATATCTCGATATTGTGCCTCAATTTTACTAATGGTACCTTGATTTAGTGGTGGCAAGTCAGGATGCGTTTCTCGAAACAAACGAATAATTTCGCATTGAGTTCGCGCCCTATCACCATATCCAATCATCATCAAAATTTCGATTTTTAGTGATTCAGTTAAATAAGACATTTTCACCAATTTGAAATAACACTTCGTTTCAAACTCTGAATACAGCATACAAACTAAATTACTCTTTGCGGCCGTGTAAAAACACTAGCAAAAAATAACAAATATCAGTTGTGGCAAAAAATTGCTTGGAATTTTTTGTGGGGACATATCAAAAGTAAGGTTTACATTCCAAAACTAAACAACACACATTTTGAGTACGAAATTGTTGCGTTAAAAATAAATTAAACTATTTAATTTTATGCAACGTTTTAATTGTATGCAACCCTACAAACATACTAAAAATTAAAATTTGATCAGTGCGTTGGATTCCTCTTTCCACCAGCTTTACAATGAGGGGTCACAAGCCATTGGGTTGCATTTGAAAAAATCATGTCGAGGGTGGTTTCAGCCACCCCTGAAGGTCTATATTTTTCACATTACTTGCAAAATGTAGGTAAATACATTTAAAAGTTGACGTGTCTCGGGAATTTTTTGAAAAATCATTCACCACCCCGCTAGCGAATATATTCCAGTTAAAGTCTCCACCGTGTATAACAAGTTCTGTTGCCTTTTCAGAGACACTCCAGACACTGCACAACTTCTAAGGCTGGATGATGACGACTCAATTAGAAATTCGAATATAAATTTCAACAATCCAACGGTAATTTTTTTCCATGGATTTTTAGAATCGTCGCAATCGGACGACGCTCAGCAGATAAAAAAACGTAAGATACTACTTAATTAAAAAAAGAACGACCTGAAAATTTTTCATTGAACACAATGACGATAATTAAAAATAGTTATTTCTTAAAATACTTATTTCCCACCGTATTACAGTTAGTAGTAGTTTTTTTTTTTACAAACGGTATTTAATATTTATTTTACACAATGTCTGTTTATATATATACATATATACAGGGTGTCTCAGCTTTTAGTTTACAGACTTTATCTGCTCACCCAGGATAGTTAGCAAAAAACTGTATACACTGCCGCTCAGAAAAGTTCGGACACATACTTAGCGACGAACACGCGCCGCTTGTGTCCAAATAGTTCAAATTTTGACTCGTCCGTCCACAATACTTGTCTCCACTTTTCCTTTGACCAGTACCGGTGTATTTGCGCCCACTGTAGCCTTTTCAACCGATTTCCTCGGCGCAACGCGGCCATGTAAATTGGCTTCTTGTAGCCGTCGTTTTATAGTACTGACACACGGTATACAAATAGAAATACCGTGGTACTGACAGACATAAATGGTGAGAGTGAGAGTGGTGAGACATAAAGTCCGCTGTAACTTCAGGTGCCGTCAGTCGCCTATTTCGTTTACTCAACAGTTTTATTCGTTGATCGTCTGTTTTTGATGTGATTCGAGGCCGTCCACTGCGTGCACGGTCGGCCAAAGTGCCCGTGGTCTGATATCGCTTAACACTATTGTTTATTGTAGATCTTGCTAGAATTGTTTAGGACTTTATAATTAGTAATGGAGATTAGTTTAATCCTACAGTAATATGTACAAATTTCCCCTTGTTGTAAACAATACACAAAATCCAAAATAACAATTGAATTTTATTTAATCATCAATTAAACACAATAATTCAAATATAGTAACGTTCTTAGCAAGCGCTAAAATCGAATGAGAGAAAGTGGGAACATGTAAATTGCAGAAGAAACTGTATTCATGAGTAATATTATCAATAGTAGGAAATAAAAATTTTATGTTAATATTTCTACAGTTCTATGGACTCGGGCGAAGGAATGATTTCCTGTCGCCTTGGAGGCTTCCAAGCTCTGAATCACCTACTTGTCAGAGCCAGGGAGTAACCCACTCTCAAGTACCGGCAACCAGACCGCCTGAAGACCGGAGTACCGGGCCCCGAGATCTAAACAGACCGCCCTACTCCACCTCCAAATAAATTACCTGATTATTTTAGTTACGGCTCGTCTAGGAAATGGATCCAAATATTTTTGTTACCTACTTCATCACGGGATTTTAATACATATTTTGTTTATGTGTTCAGTACCGCATAAAGAATGAATTTAGTAAAGGGTCATATAACAAATAACAAAAACCTGATTATTTCATTTTCGGGTTTTTTAACAAAAGGCCTAAATGATCAATGTGAAGGGTATGGACTGGTTGCAACCTTTGGTATAGGATGGGGATATCCGGGTTTCTTGTTTCCTGCCGACTTAAAATATAAACAGTTCAAACAATTTCTTACATATTCCCACGAAATGCCGCATGTGATGAAACCTACTCCCGAGAATAGGATCACCACACTCGACGTAATAGTGTCCTTAGTGTTACCTGAAACCTTTTTGCTACACTATTGAGTAAATCTGAGTAATCTGGGTTGCACTCGTCTCGTCTGGTAAGTCTGAAAACCTCGGAGTGGACTGGGATGAACCCTACTCCCGAGACCTGTCGATTCTGGGCACTCCTAGTCTGGAATTCTGTGACTATCTCAATCCAGACATATTTCTCATTTCAAACTGGTCATAACCTTCAACTTTCCGGATACCGACTTTTTGGGAACTATTCCTAACGAACTGTAGCAACTACTAAAACAGAACAATAAAATACTGTAATAACAGATTATTTCCGAAATAATGGTCTGACTCTACAGTCACTCCTGACCATCCATGTGGTAGTCCTATGGCATTCGGGTAGTGAGTTAGGTATACCTATTCGTATTTTAGTGATATTAGCAGTTAGTGTAATTATTTGTTACATCTGAGGTACCTACATACTTTGTCCATATTGCTCATAAGGGATACCTAGTGCTAATTAAGATTTTTAATCAATTAATACATATGTACATATATTTTTTTTAATGTGAACGCTCAAATATTTTTCTTGTCTACTTCCTGTATACTAATACACCTATGTTTCATACTTCAGTACCTGCTCTGCCTCCTTATTACTTCAAAATATCAAAAGCATTTCATGCCAATAGAACTATTTTCAGTCAGTAAGAAATTGTAACATTTGTTGATGAACGACAGAGTTTAAAATCTCAAGGTCAGCTAATTACAAATGTAAATCGTAAAATATCAGCGGATACTTTTTATACATTCTTTCATTTAAAATTATTTGTCCAAATATGGAAATATCCACAATACGTTTATTTAAATCTCATGTTCTACGCCAAATTATGCCAGTGAAAAGACAGTCTCTTTTCGCTGACTATACAACCAACATTTTTATTTCGACACATCTTAAATCGGTATCAAATAACATCATTGGATAAAAATAAATCCACTGAACGAATTTGACTTTAAATGTTTGCATACACAGTTATCCATTTCAAAAATAAACACAGACAAAAATATTAAACGTTTAATACAGTGTAGTATAAAATGTTGTAGTATAAAATGTATTTCCCCTGTTGACAATCTTTGTTGTTTACCTTAAAGCAAAATCGTATCTGTTTTCTAAACGTACCCTCATCATTTTGTTCCGTTAAATATTCCCTTAAATACAATAATAATTGTCTAACATAACATATTTCTGATTTAATTTTTCTGACATTTTTAAGACTATTATGGACATTGGCATTTATTTTAAACACTGATACCTGGATGGACAATTATTTATTATTTTTGCAGTTTTATACGTTTTATGATTTTATTTCAGTGAGTCTGAAAATCAACTTTTCATTTTCTAACCTCCTCCAAGGAGATTTACTTTACTCGAATAACCTATCACATTTTATTTATTTACCTTATTTTCATATTTTTATCCCGCCATACTTCAGTAATAGAGATATCGAACTTGGACAATTGAGCTTAGCAGAAACCATTTTCACCCTCCAAATATATTTAAAAATATGTTTTAAAGTAAGGTCTTGTACAATGCTAATCAAATATCAACTTGTTCAAACATCAAAGAGAACGAGTGATGATATTATAAAAAAAACAAAAGAATTAACAAACCCCTAACACAATTAATACAAATCGATACGTATTATGGCGTCGTATGCACAGCTCAAGAATACAATCTGGTTATGAACTAACCAATCTGTCAACTGTAATAACTGTTCAGTTCAGTTCAAACCAGTTTAAATGAAAAATGAAACTCACTAATTAAGTTCCTGTATGTGTAAGTATGTAAACTTAAAATTATGAATTTCGATACTGTCAATAATTTTCTCAGACCCTGTATCGAACCATTATAAAACGTGTCTACTGGTTAAATTTATTCACTACTCACTACCCTCCTGCTCATTACTGGACAACGCTGCCACTGTTTTACACACCGTAAAACAGCGGCAACTTGCAGTGGCAGCAGTGACGTTTTAACACCCTAATTTACGCCGTAAAGGTAGAATTCAATATAATAAATATATAAGAAGAAATACACAAATTATTTGAAATTGTATCAAGTGTCCGAACTTTTCTGAGCGGCAGTGTATATAAAAGATACTTGAATTCATGAGGCCTATAAAATGACATATTCCGTTTGACATGTGCTAGTGACTTTGAGGTTATGTCAGTGTCAATATAATTTTTTTAAATACAACACCCTGTTTTTTTTAGATATTTTTGTATTTACCGAACAATTCTACACATATTTCATGTAACATACCCTATACCTATCTTCAACCGTTTTCCAGATTTTCAAAGTCAAACAGCTATTATTTACAATGCAAAGAATTTTCAGTTTGCCTTGTCAGTTTTGAAACAATTGAGACACGCAATTTATTAATTGTGAACTTGTCAAAAACGAAAAGTCGCGATTTGTCACTCTCGGTTTAATACCTAAAAATTAGATTTGTGTTATCTTTTTGTGTTATCAGTCCTAATGAATCTGCAGATATGTTAATTATCTATGGAGAATGCAGACGGAATTCACGAGAAGCTGCAAATTTGTATCGAGAAAGATTTCCGGAATGCACTTCTCCATCACATACAACATTTAGAAAAGTAGAGGAAAAGTTACGAACTGGTTCATTTCCTTCGACTGTAAAACATAATACAATAATGCAACTGCTAGAAATGAAGAGAACGTGATCAACGTTTTGGCATATGTAGCTGTAAACCCGCACGTTTCCCTTCGAGTTTTGGGAAGAAAAATTGGAGTTAGTAATGATACAGTACATATAATTTTAAAAGCACATCGATATCATCCATTTATAATTCATTTATCACAAGGATTAAGGCCAAACGACAAGACGACTGGATTTCTTTGCACGATTACGAGTTTTAGAAGGTGATAATCCAAATTTTCATAATTGTATTTTATGGAGTGGCGAAAGTCGTTTTCACAATAATGGTATTGTCAACAAACATAATGCTCATTATTGGTCCAACCAAAACCCGCATTGGATGACAGAAACACGCTTTCAAACGGTGTGGGGAACCAATGTATGGTGTGGAATGTTTGATGGACATTTATTTGGTCCTCATTTTTTTCGAAGGAATCCTAACAGGATAAAGATATTTACATTTTTTTGCAAAATGTGCTTCCATATTTAATCGAAGATATTCCTCTAATGAAAGACAAAACTTTATTTGGCAGCAAGATGGCAGCAAAATTCTCTATATTGTAAAATACTAGCTGTTTGACTTTGAAAATCTCGAAAACGGTTGAAGATAGGTATACGGTATGTTACATGAAATATGTGTAGAATTGTTCAGTAAATACAAAAATGTCGAAAAATACATGGTGTTGTATTTAAAAAACTTATATTGACA
This sequence comes from Aromia moschata, assembly GCA_029963805.1. Lineage (NCBI taxonomy): Eukaryota > Metazoa > Arthropoda > Insecta > Coleoptera > Cerambycidae > Aromia > Aromia moschata. The sequence continues at coordinate 2,618,496 of JAPWTK010000004.1, forward strand.
CTGACATAACCTCAAGGTCACTAGCACATGTCAAACGGAATATGTCATTTTATAGGCCTCATGAATTCAAGTAACTTTTATATATAAAGTTTTTTGCTAACTACCCTGGGTGAGCAGATAAAGTCTGTAAACTAAAAGCTGAGACCCTGTATATATACAAATTCATATAATCCTCATTTTTTTTAAGATAATTTAAATAAAAAAAAACTAAAACTGCTTCTGATCCTACCGTCGCTTTCAAATTTTAACAAAAAAATATACAATATGTTTCTTTCTATGCGATTTCAAAGTTGAGCAAAATATGAATTTGACAGCCGCTACACGAGTCAAGTGTGCCATGGAATTACCTATGTCAGGATAGTTGAATGCTATCTGGAATCTCTTAAATTAACTTTGACCTAAACGTAGTAGAGAAAAAAATTGTCGACCACACTTTTTTATTTTTGTAGGTCCATATTAACATGTTGGAGAAATTTTGGAATATTCGCAATAATAGTTGACAGATTGACAGATTTACACGCAAAAGGGATTAATATTTGTATTTATTAAAAAAAATCATTGAAACCTTCGATCCATACCAAAACAATGTGATATGGAAAAAATATATGAATACTTCTTGGCGCACACAACGAAAATATTCCAAATATATATAATATTACCAAATAACATTCAACTTGGCTTTACAGTATTCTTGACATTATTCCATGGCACACTAGATTCCTCTAGCAGTTTGAGTTCGAAATCGTATAGAAAGAAACACCAGGTATATTTATTGTTCAAATTTCGCATATTGGAGCTTTGAAGATTCCTGATGAACCCTATGGATTCAGATTTTAAATAAAAATTCAGTAAATGGTCATACTGAATTTCTGGCGTATAAAAAATTGTAGCAGGCCATGGGACTGCGATCTTTAAAGTGACGATAGTCAGAAGAAGTACTTTTAGGTGCCTTTTAAAACAAGAATAGAAGTTTAATCGATTTTTTTCATTCAATTTTTTCACATGCAAGGCATTTACGCTTATTAAAAACATATGTTTGGAGAAAAATCAAATTAAAATATGAAAACAAAGAAATTTTAAGTGTACGGTGATTATTCTGGTCATCTTCATCAGATTGCCATACTTATTGTGATTCTATTTTCAGATTACTTAGAAAGAAGCAACTTCAATATAATTCTAGTAAATAACGAGAGACTTTTAGCAGGTCCATATTATGTAACTGCCGCCAACAACGTTGGACCGATAGGGCAATATTCTGCGGCATTCGTTGACTTTTTGGTACAAAAAGGCTTGCATCTATCGAGATTGCACATTATTGGAATGAGTTTAGGAGGTCAGATCGCCGGTATAACAGGGAAAAACATCATAAGTGGAAAGGCATCAAGAATTACAGGTACTAATTGAACTTAAGGGACAAAAAAAATTCAAATTGAGAAACTATAAAAATATTCATCTAAATCAATTCATTTTTCAATAGAATTTGCTTATTTCTGATGAATCACATTAATACGATTATTTTAAATGTTATCTATATAGTACTGGTTAATTTGGAGAAATAATACACTAAACTATTAAATGTAAAGAAGATGTAATAGAAAATAGTAAAACTGAATACATTTATTTTCTTCAAAACGTCGAATTATAAAAATAATATAATTGTGAAAGATACACCTTGACATGATATCATTGGTTAAGAAGAAGACTGTCACAAGTCAAAAAAGTATTATGTTGCGCGCAAAACTAGTTAATACGGTCTTTCCTAAAATCTATTGTAAATATCCCACTTGTGTCATATGACACCAGCCCCATCTAGGAGAGACTAGTCAAACTTAAGATGTGACTCTTTTACACATAAATGTACAATTTATTTACAATCATTTTACAGGACAAACAGGTTGTTTATGCTTTTTGAGTTGTGACGGTCTTCTTCTTAACCAGCGATATATATGGTACATTTTTTTCAGATATTTCCGACAAAAACTGTTCTTTAAGAAAATTCCCAGAAGGGCAAAAAACCGTTTTGTAGCATTTTTGAAATATCCCCATGTCTATTTCTTCTATTCTTCTATTGGTCTATATACAGTCTGTGCCCTTTGAAATGGAACCACCCTCTTATTTTGGAGGGGGTTGAACGATTTTCAATTTTTTTTATAATAATTTATTCCAAAAGTTCTTTTTTGACTTAATAAACAATTTTAAAATTTTGGCTATTAGTTTGGAAAACTGGGTGTGACTATTAAGAAATTTTATTTAAAAAAAATGAAATAGCGATTTCGATTCTGCCATGTCTCAAGTACTATACATAATTTTATTTCAATACCTTATACAGGGTGCAGCAAAAATAAATAATTTTTCAAAACATTTATTTTGTTTGGCTCTGTACGTTTCATACGTAGCTTTATTCACACAACTTTGCGAAAGTGAAAACATAAAAAAACATGTGCATATGCAAACTGCAAACAACATAATTTCGTGTATGCTCCGTGAGTATAAAATAATTTTGCCATTCTTTTTTCCACAGATCTTCATAATGAATTAATTCTACCATACCAAAATAATGTCAATGTAATGTAACCCAAACAAAAACAACATTTTTTTTAAAATATCTTATAGAATAAAAAATCTCTTAAAAAAATAGCCTTATAGTCAAACCCAGTTTTACACACCCAATAGCCAATCTGCCACTTAAAAGCCGCCGTTTACAATTATTTGTAAAGAGAATTTGTCTCATAAAAAACGGCCAAAGCCATAACTCTGTGAATATTTTAAATACATTTTTGAAAATCTGGAAAATCATATTTGCCTAAGGGGCGCTCTTTTTAGCATATAAAACATGGCGGTACTACTTCCGGTATTCCCGGAAGTGACCTCATTGTCATTTTTTTAAATGACACCCTGTATATTTTTTTCGATATCTCCACTAAGTGTAAAATTTCCTTTCCGATGATGTATCACAAGTCGATATTTCCCCCTCAACAAACCCCTAAAAATGTGTCTTCCTAGGGTAAGATGTATTGCAATTAGATTATCGAATCTGCCATGAAATGCAAAAAGAAACACAGTTGTCAACAAAATAAATGACATTTAATATAATTTTTACAGTTTCTCTGATAGTCTTGTTGGTTGTCGCATCTTGATTAGTGATTGATCAGAATTCACAAAGCCAAAAATGTTTGATATGTTACAAGTGTATTTCGAATGCAATAAAAGCAGTAGGCAAGCGGGTGCGGGTTTATAGTGAAAGGTTTCCGAATAGAGAAATTCCACAACACCAAAAATTGGCCAGACTTGAAAACAATTTGAGAGTGTATGGCGCTTTCAAAAAACCACCTAAGACAGTCCGTCAATTTCAAGAAGTGGTGGAATTAAATGTTCTTCTTACTGCGCAAGAAAATCCAAGGACTTCGACTAGAAAAATAGCCAACAATATTGGCTCATCAAAATTGGAACTGTTAATGATTAATGATATACATACTTAAAAAGCATACATACAAGCCATACATACCGCAAAAAAGTTCATGCACTAGAAGATAATGACTAATGACCAAGTGAGAAGAATACGGTTTTTCTTAAATATGGTGATCCACTCGCACAACAAGATCCACTTTTTCCGAGAAAAATAATTTGGACAGATGAATGTACTTTTAGCAGCAGTGGCATTTTTAATAGGTCAATATTAACTTTATTAATTATTAACATTATTAAATATTAAATTAATAACAATATGAATTCATCGAAAATCCTCAAATTATTGTTGAACATCATGTTCAAAGAATTATAAGCGTAAACGTGTGGTGTGCTGTTTTGGGGGATATGTTGATTGGACATTTTTCATAGATGGTGTGCTAAATCGTGAAAAGTACTATCAACTGTTGACCAACGAAATTGAAAATTTTCTTGATGAATTACCCCTTGCAATGCTTAACACAATCTATTTTCAACAAGTTGGGGCTCCTGCCCATAATGCCAGATTAAATATTAATTATTTAAATGACAAATTTGGCAGAAAGTGGATAGGAACATCTGGACCAATTCAATGGCCCGCACGTTCGCCAGACCTTGCCCCACTTGACTTTTGGTTATGGGGTTATATTCAAGATATTATTTATTTATCACGACCGGAAAATGTGGAAATTTTAAGGCAGAGAATTATCAATGCTTGTCGGCAAATACCCCATAATATTATTCTGAATGGGGCGAATGCAGTAAGAAGGAGATGCCAAGTGTGTATTGAGCAAGGTGGTGGTCAATTTGAGGTGGTTTTTATATTTTTGTATTGTTTGTTTTTACTTTCCACGGCACATTCCATAATTTAATTGCAATATATCTTACCCCAGGAAGAATTAAATTTTTAGGGGTTTGTTGAGGGGGAAATATCGACTTGTGATATATCATCGGAAAGGAAATTTTACACTTGTGGAAATATCGAAATATATACAGGGTGTCATTTAAAAAAATGACAATGAGGTCATTTCTGGGAATACGGGAAGTAGTACCTCCATGTTTTATATGCTAAAAAGAGCGCCCCCACAGAGTTATGGCTTTGGCCGTTTTTTTATGAGACAGTCTGTATATAGTGATCTAAAGGAAATTTGGTAAACATTATCGTTTGTATTTTACCAAAACAAGTAGTGTAAAAATAACATTATTTTATGAAAATTGATGAATTTGATGCAGGGGTACTTCAGTCATGATCGTCTGGCTATAGTCTTACACTTTTCCACTAACGTCGAGGGCATATAGTTAAATTTAACATTAGTTTTAATTATTCTCCTGATGCTGCCAACGTGATTGATGAAATCCGCGCCCTGAATAAAAGTGTTTCGGTGTTAACGGCAAACGTGTTTAAGTTTGTGTTAGTAACAGTTAATAATAAACGTTTTTTATACGTATATATGTAGGTCTGGACCCAGCTGGACCTCTGTTCTTCTCGTTGCCATCCAGTAGAAGGCTTTCTAAAGGTGACGCGGAATTCGTAGACGTAATTCATACGAACGCTGGTGGTTTCGGTATTAACTCCGAAAGTGGAGACGTTGACATTTGGATGAACGGTGGCAGTCGGCAGCCAGGATGTGCGGCTACGGACACACTGACGAGAGTGCCCGCATCTGTATCAGAATTAGGTACGATATCGAACATATCAAACCATATCGTAAAACTATATCGATATAAAACACATATAACGTTTTGCAAGAAATTGCCATATATAGCATCACCTAAGACGATGAAAACCGCGACAAAAAATATTAAAATGTTACCAAAGTTTAAAACTATAACATAAGTTCAAAGTAGTCACCTTGAACTTATGAATTTATAGCGTTTGACGGGTAGTATCTGTTGTTAAAACTTCTGGGTTTTCTCATGGTGACCGATTTTTTCTTAACTTTTCATTGCTCATGGTGTCAGCTTCTTCAAAAGGATTTATAAAGACTGATGACATGTTCTGTTGTTTCTCATTTTATATTTATTCATATTTTTTTATTTATTTATATTTATTTAGTTATGGTTAGTTAATTATGAAGTTATTATCTCTACTGATTTCGTTATAAGCCTAGGATAAGATCACTTACTTCTGGCCAGCACCTCCACTTTCACCTTCAAAATTAATGTTGTAGTTCCTCGTTGATTTAGGTGATCTGCAACATTTGGGTTTCCTTTGCATCCTCTGGAATCATCTCTGACGATATGGAATTATTCAAACTAACTACTTGTATGGCCGTGTCCTAGTCTTCCACAAACCTTATAGGATTATTATACCGAACGAAGGAGAGGAAGACACGAGTCACACGTCAGTCCAGCAGAATGGAATCATCTGGTACACAGAATGGTGATGGGTCCAAAATAGAACAAAGTACTGGAGCGGGTGCAACAAACAGAGACCCAGGTTGCGAAGTAAACATAAACCTGGGGAACTTGGCAACCGTATTTCAGGCAAAAATAACCAATAACCGCTTGTGTGCAGGAGACATCTAGGAGGTCTCACACAAGTAAAAGGATCCAGATTATCTCTGACAGCCAAGCAGCACTCAAAGCCCTGGGAGCTATAGAAATACATTCCCAGGCAGTTAAAGACTGTATGGATTCGCTAACACAACTAGCGGAACACAACAGTAACACTCTCAAGTGGATGAGAGGGCACCAAGGCCACAAAGGGAACGAAAGAGCGGACTTTCTTGCAAAGAAAGGTGCTGAAGTTCCACTGATAGGGCCGGAACCCACCTGCGGTCTGGCTTACTGGTCAGCCAGGAGGGCCATGAAGGACATTTAAGAGAAAATCTATATAAGAGAGACCTATATATAGAATAACAAAACAAAAATAATCACCAACCGTCTCACCAACAAGCTCGACTTTTACCAGCCTGTAGAGCAAGCTGGATTCAGGAATGGTTACAGTACGATAGATCACATCCAGACGGTTCGCACGCTGATTGAGAAATGCACTGAGTACAACGTCCCACTCCACCTGGCGTTCGTCGACGCTCGCTGCGAGGATTGACTCGAGATACTCGAATCTCATCAGAGATATATATAAACATGCTACCCTCCACGTGAAAGTCGGAGAAGACTTAGTCTCCGAGAGGATCCCTATCAAGAGAGGAGTCAGACAAGGTGACACTATCTCGCCAAAACTGTTCACCCTTGCACTGCAGGACGTATTTAAAAACCTGACCTGGGAGAGAAAGGGCGTCAATATCGATGGAAAGTTCCTGAGTCACCTACGCTTCGCTGACGACATCATCCTGATGAACGGAGATGCCGATGAGCTTGGACTCATGCTGAGAGAGCTGAAGGAAGCTTCGGAATCCGTGGGCCTGAGGATTAACCTCCAAAAAACCAAGATTATGAGTCGAGATAACATCCAGGTCACACTCGACAACCACACACTTGAAGCTGTTGAAGAGTACGTGTACCTCGGTCACAATATCAAGATTAACAAGGAAAATCAGACCGCAGAAATCACCAGGCGAATTGGCCTGACGTGGGCGGCTTTTGGAAAACTCAGTTACATCCTCAAAAAACCGGATATACCCATCAACCTGAAGCGGAAAGTATTCGATGCCTGCATCTTACCTGTCATGACCTACGGCTTCGAGACCATAACCCTAACACAGAATAGGGCGAACCAACTCCAGGGTATGTCAACAGGCAATGGAACGTGCGATGCTGGGGATCAGCTTGAGGGACCGAGTCAGAAACGAGACCATCAGAGAGAGAGAGAACAAGAGTCGTTGATGTCATAGAGCGTATCGCCGCCAATAAATGGCGCTGGGCAGGGCACGTCGCCAGGGATGACATCAAGTGGACGAAGACTGTAATGCAGTGGCGGCCCAGAGAAACTAAGCGCAGCGTCGGGCGCCCCCAAACAAGATGGAGGGATGATATCCAAAGGAGAGCCGGCAAGAATTGGATTTTGAGTGCTCAGGATAGACAGCGGTGGAAAAACATGGAAGAGGCCTATATCCAGGAGTGGATGAGAACAGGCTAAAGAAGAATATATAGAATACCTACTATTTTACATTAGTGAAGTAATTTTTTATGTACATAAGTAAGTTCTACAAGAAACAAAGCAACAGCAGTAATTTAATACATTACAGCAGTAGAATAATATAAATTGATCATGTTGATTACCTTAAATCTTCAACATACCGTAGCAAAAAATTTAATTGAACGAAACAATGGAAAGTTATTTTTTATGTTAGTGTTTTGTTTAAATATAAAATCATTAGGTGTATTTTAAATTGCGTACAATAAATAACCTCAAATTCTATACGATTAAAACATTTCAAAACGTAAAATGTTGTAAATGTAAATTTTGTAAGTTATAATCATAATGTCAGTATGGCACACATCAAGTATATTTGAGATTTTCAGTTTTATTTAGAAATAAATGATTTGGAGCACCTTTTTTTCAGTTTTCTGTAACCACTACCAGGCTTACCGGACATATGTGATGTCGCTAATAGATCCCACATCGTACCTTGCTCGAAAATGTTCGAGCTATAAGGAGTACAGAAGTGGAGGCTGCGATTTAGAGAAGACAACGTATGTGGGATTAGATGTGGACAGAACGTAGGAATATCCATACACAAAATTAAGTGCTTAATAATCTTCACATACGTTTTAGGGCCACTGGCAACTACTATGTAGATACAGGAGTTACTGCAACAGATATTTGAAAATTACTATAATGAGCCACCTCGAGATTTGTGTTATGAATATTTTAATATTACGATTTTGCGATGAAACCAAAGAAATGTAGATTTTACTTTTAGCAAGCAATTTAAATATACATATCTATTTTAAAAGTTTTCCACGTATCTTTTTTTTAAGTCTATTTACTCTATTTGAAACTTCAAGACCAACTCTAAAAGTTTAAAGTTATTATCCCAATTAGCATAAGAACAGATTCCTATACTGGATGAAGAAGAGATGGATAAGCACATTTTTTTTTTATTTAATTTTAGATGAACAAGTAGTTTTAAATTTTTACTATAAGTTTTACAACAATACAAAGTATACCTGAAAATCTAATAAAGAAATATATACAAATACAGTTGAATAAGTAAGTCGTTAAATAAAAAATTAGCAATTATTAAATAGATTGGTATGATATAAAGCATTATACGAGTATTTTATAATAATCTGGACCTTGAAGTCTTCCCTACTCTACATATGATTTCGAACCCAAATATCGGTACAACTGAAACAATACACGTATGTGTATATGAAATTAAAATGAATCACTTAGACAAATGTAATTAGTGCTTTGATTTATAAAATAAATGCAGGTAAAACGAGGGACACTTGAGAGATATCTTGTTATAACTTGATGTAGTAGGAAAAACTTAAAAGGAAAAGTAATAATCACAAGTGCTTGTTTATTAACTTATAAAACAAATATATACATTTTAGTCAATAGATAATAGTAAACTTTACTCAGACAATTACTCAAACTTTGATCTATGATCTGTGTACTTAAAATATTAACGATTTAATTGATTACAATCAAACTAAATTATATACAGTTATTGAGAAAGGATCACTTAAAATTAAGGATTCGCAAGGTTTGTTGTATCGATAATGTGACAAACCACTGAGTGAATGTTGTAACGTAATTATACAGTGTGTAATTATACAGTGTGTGGCCTTTGAAATGGAATTACCCTCTGATTTCGGAGGAAGTTGACCGATTTTCATACACAACTTTTAAAAAAATTGTATTTTTGCTTAGCTCTATACATTTCATACTTAGCTTTTTTTGATATAATGGTATAGTAAAATTATTTATTAAAACTGTAGTCAAAATTATTTTATATTCACTGTGCAAAATATATAAGAAATAGGGGTGTTGTTTGTAATGGTGACTGATGGAATTTGAAATTCTCACATTTTCGTAATGAAGCATGGGACCTACATCATATTTTAGAAGGTAATTATTAGACTTAAGTAAAAGGCTACAATAGCACAAAAAAGACAAAACGGAACTGGGGAAAAAATAAAAAAATATTTACCACACTTGCAAACGACTTGTAAAATGTTTGCCATTTTTCACAATTACCAAGTGAATATAAAAATGTACAAACTGTATATTTATTCTGAATGAATATCAATAGTTGGTACATATTGATATTCATTCAATTCACAGAAGCGGGCAATAATATGTGGTTAAACCAATATTTCATTGGAGATGAAGCTGACTAATAATTCCAGATAACATACCTAAGATCTTTTAGGGTATCAGTAAATTATATCGCCAACAGGACAGATAGGATTAGGCGTGGCTTTAGTACTTTTCAGAAGGCTATAATAATGTTTATTCGTAAATGCATTCCTATCGCGTTTTGTAAAACAATACAGCAGTTGAAAGTACAAATGTAAATATCGATGGTTAAAGTGAAAAATGTCGTAAATGATTTTAATTAATTTTATAGCAAAAAGGAAAAAATAATTTATACTTTATGTGTACCAAATATTATCTGTGATAAACTAACCAAACCCAAACTCTAGTAAGTAATCAAAAATGTATACCTCAGTGTACTTACGTACATACTACAAAACAACAAAACTTTCAGTCAGTCAAACTTAAATCGATTTCTACATTTAAGATAATAATTTGATAGTTTTGTCAGCTTTCGACAGACTATTAAAGTGACAGATTATGAGCTGTATTAGTTTTAAATTTAAATAGAGAGCTACGAGTTTATGTATGTTTAAATGATTATGGTATTTTTAAACTAATGATGTCACAAAACCTATGTGGCAAAGCATGAAGTTACATTTTTACCAAAGATGTAACAACTGGGTTCTCTTGCAGTGGCACACTAGTTTTGCTTCTTTTCAACAGGAACTCTGGCTCTATAAAAGCAAGATTGTTGTTAAACATCTTGTCAAGCATCCGATTTTCAATATCCTTTTGGTCCATTTTTTCAAATTTGTCGCAATTAAATCTAAAAAAACTATTAGCGTACAAGCTAAAATGTATGATTTTTCAATTTCTTTAACTCAAAAGCGCATATTACTTACGTCATATAAACATTTTTCACTTTATTCAATATTACTTGTGTAATTTTTTTTCATCGTGACTGTAAGTATGTGTCTATGTATGTAAGTATATGTATGTAAGTATGTTTTTAGTACGAGTTGAATGGCTGATATAGATAATGTTTATTCATGTTACCTATATTGATCTTTGTACACTGAAACTGATTTCTAGTTTGTTCACTAACCTAATCAAAATATCGCCAACAGAATGTCGAAAAGTAAACCGACACCAAACCATACGTTTGAATCCACATAGCACAGGATCATATTACATATATCCACTTTCTGCCTCTAGATTTTGAGATAAAGTTTTCCAAATTAGAGATATGACATGTTATTGATAAAAAGATTTGAGTACTTAATAATAAAAATACAATGCGCGTCTAAAGTATGGAATATTCAGTAAATGTGAAACAAAAAAAATGGAAAATATCCTCGAACAGGTCGATTTTGTTGAAAAAACTGAACACAAATAAAACATAGCAAAAAAGTACGTTTCTAAGCAAAAAAATTATCTGATTAAGTTTTTTGACGTATCCATGGTTTTTACTGTCAGTTAATCAGAAGATTTGTCATTAAATTGTGCGAAAAGTTAATGTAACGTGTTAGTATTTATAAAAATTCCAATTTTAATATGGCACATTTAACTGTGACACAAAGAATTTAAATTTTGATTTTCATCGGATGTGGAAATAAGAGCAGAACTCAGCAGGAGGTATGCAATTTATTTAATGCAAAATATCCAGATAACCCTATCACCCAATCCACAGTTAGTAAGATTGAGTCCGAATTTAGAGAAACTGGTGATGTTAAAGATCTACCAAAATCAGGACGTCCAAAAATTACCCAGGATAAAAAGATTGACCATACTAGTTGCCTCCATACTAGTTGCCTCAGAAAATGAAGTTAGTCAGACGACAGTTCTACGTATCCTGAGGAAAGAAAACTATCATCCCTACAAATTTCAGCTTGTGCAAGAACTCAACGACGACGACCCCGACCGGCGACTGCAATTCTGTGAAACTATGATGAATCTTTGTCAAACAAATCCAATTTACACCAGCAAATACTTTTTTTCCGATGAAGCCACGTTTTGTCTAAATGGCACAGTGAACCATCAAAATTGCAGGTATTGGAGTCGGATGAATCCTCATTGGATCATCGAAGCACATACTCAACATCCGCAGAAATTAAATAGTGTGGGCCGGAATAGTCGCAAACAGAATAATAGGGCATTTCTTCTTATGGAAAAACCTTGATTCAGATAGGCTCTTACTTCCAATGAAAAATATGGTGTAGCTCCGTCCTGCTGAAACCAGATATTTCTATCAATTTCATTGGGGTTGTCATCATCTGGGAAAAGCATTCTTAACTCTGGAACTAAGAAATTTTGCAAGAAATCCAAGTAACGTGCGCCAGTTAATGTGCCATCAAAGAAATATGGTCCGATAATTTGAGAATTTATAATTCCAGCCCAAACGTTCCCCTTCTCAGGATATTGAGTATTGGCCTCCATCATCCAATGTGGATTTTCTGTACTCCAGTATCTACAGTTCTGTTTGTTGACTGTTCCATTTAAGACAAATGTTGCTTCATCAGAAAAAATAATGTTTTTTTATAAATATCTTGGCATCTATTTGCCATGATTTCGCAAAATTCCAATAGGCGATCAGGGTCATCGTCGTTAAGTTCTTGAACCAAATGAATTTTATATGGGAGGTATTTTTCGTTTTTTATAAGGACGCAATATGAACGTTTTACTAACATCATTATTGGCGACAACTTGTCTTGTAGGTTTATGTGGATTATCTTGAATATCTAACAATATATCCAATATAATAATATAATAATAATAATAATAATAATAATAATAATAATAATAAAAAATTTTAAATTATCAAATTTTCTTGAGGAAAAATATACAAAATTCAAAAAACCTTATATTGCTGAATAGATAATTAAGAACCCTTTCAAATGAGCTATCACACGCACCCTCGTTCCATTTAAACATTTTAAAGGAGTAGCTGTCACTCCAAGGGGGTTGGAAAGGGAGGTATAAAATTATGCTCAAAAAATGTCATTCTAAAATTAAAAATTGCCGTCTTTCAGGATTTTACTCATAAATTGTAAATTACGTAGATAATGAATTTATCCGTTACTTATGGACCTCACTGTATAAGATACTAAAGATTCAAAAACTTTGCCTTAATTTAAAACAAATAGATTTGCTATGATTCTGTGTCACCCAATATATATGATCGACTTTTTATTTATCAGTATATCAAAAATATATGTACGTCTGCTTTATCACGTTCGTACAGTTATCACCATCGACGTTGGGCTCACCTGGTTTAAACAATTTACAATATTAGGGCTACACAGTCTACAGATTTATTGCACCAAATGCTACAGATAAACAGTTTATCAGCAGGCTTGTCTAATACTTCTGACGTGAGGTTACTAACTTCCTTTGTTATCGAACGTTATACGTCGTCAAATTCTGTTGTAAGTTGATTGTGATACACCGTTGTGCTGTAATCGATGTGCGAATAATTCAGTTGTAAAATGGTGGAAATCGGTGGAACATTTCAGCTGCTTAGGAATGAGAATTTTTGGGAGCATCTCGTTGCCCTAGGTATAAAAGATAATTCGTTTTATTTCCCATTTTTGATAAAGTTTTTTTTTGCGATCCCACTATTTTTCTGTATGACTATAGATGATGATAACATATAAGAAAAGAGTGATTAACTTCAGTAACAATAATCCATTAATATTAATAAGAATCAACCCATATCAAAATCTTCAATCTGAAAGAGACTATTTTTTTATCCTAAATTAGCAATGTTTATATTATGTAATAACGTAGTCGTAATCCTTGTTGACACATGTTTTGGTAATCACGATACAAGACAATTTAGATATAAGAAATCCACTCCAACAATTTTCCAGTCTTGTTTGTCTTAAGCTTAAATCCGACAGGAAGCAACTTAATTAATTTAGAACATAATGCTATTGCACCAGAGAAGGCAACACTAAGGTATTAACATTTTAGGTAATGAATATTTCCAAAATATTTCTGATCCCATAACAATACTGAAGACATATGTACATATTTTTAGGCTTTAATATCTTTATTTAATTTTATTGTCATTATTATTGATGCAAATAGATAAGAGTAGGACTACTCATAAGGCATTTTAAAACAATGATTTATATTCACAATAATAAATCTAACTTTGCATTACTTCATAAGTATTTAAATTTTTGGGATTTTGGTTGTAATATTAAATAGAGTAGAAATGTAGATTCAAACGACATGTACAAAGCACATGTACAAAAGTAGATTCTCTACTTGATTCCGTTTAGTTAATCCATAATTACCATTTTTAATGTGTATTGTTATGTCGCTAACTGTTAATTCTTCGCAATTTCTCTAAATGATGATATTCAAGATATAGATCTACAATGCCATAATAACATTTTTATTTATAAATAAGAATACCACTATACCGTCTAATTAAATTTAAATACACCCTTTGCCATTCTTATATTTTAAAAACTGGAGCTACAATACTTTCTAATATTTTAAAGCCAAAATGTCAGGTACAGTTTGCTACCTGGTAAGTTTATTCTATAAGTGCATGTTCAAACTCATTCCAAAATCAATAAACTACGGTTTAAAATCTAAAAAAAATCGAGAGTTTTGTACTTTTTAGGTATACCAGAAGACAGAGCCAAAGAGGTGGATCTGATAAGACCTGTGTTGGAGATAACAGTTGATGGCGATGAGATCACTTTTTCTACAATTTCCGGTGAATTGAATAGTTCATCTAAGTTAGTTTTCGATAAAGAAGTAAATGAGACGATTGCGCTCAATATCACAGTAAAGGTAGGTAATCATTTGGCAACTATGAAATTTCATAGCCAGCATTTTTTGGTATATATTTCATTGATGCATTAAGTAATTAACATATTAAATTCATAATGCTTGTCATGACTGATAGCCGATTCACACGATCATAACTTACATTACATGTAACATTCAAGGTCTAAGGAGATACCAACAAAATATCTAGGCTGGCATGGATTATAGGTGCTTTATTTTATACTTTTGGCGAGGACTTCTTCTAGTCCTCGCTTTACTAATGAAGTTAAGTTAACTTCATTAGTAAACCTGGTAGAAATGGGACGCGCTACAGAGGCGTACGCATCATAAATGCAACACACGAAGATAACTAGAAGCCTTTCACAAGTTTGCCATATTTTGTTATGAAATTATATCACACTATTCAACGTATTGCATGCATATAGCGGAGGTTCTACTATAGCACAAACTGACACGGAACTACTGCAATCAAATTAAATTTAGGTAACCCCCCCATCACATGCAACCCGAGTCGTTTATGTGTCACATCGCCGTAAGCCAACTTTATTCTTTAGTTGGAAACATGTTAAAAAATTCATATGTGATACTGAAGAGTTTAGCCAGTAATACAAAACAAAACTACCACAAAGTACTAAAAAGTACACGTATGACCTTGAAATTTAGAACATATTCTATAATTAGATCCATATATATAATTACATGTAGAAATGATGCAAATTGTGTAAAAAGGCTATAAGAAAGTAAAGAAAGAGTACAACTGCCAATGAGAGATACAGATGTAGGAATTTATGTGATTCTTTTTTTCATTTATACATTAACGCCCCTATAACATTCTTGATTTTTAACCGATTTAAATGAAAGAAGAAAATAGCCTCCAAAAATAGAGGTCACTTGATCCCCTTATGACTATGAAACCATTTATTTTGTCCAAAGCCACCAGTTTTTCTTGTAATATGCTCATACCAATTTTAAATTCTATAATATAACCACAGCATAAGAAAGACCATCAAAATCAGTCGATTGTCGGCGATTTGAACTGAGTAAGTCAGATTTTGTCACCTCGAACTACTGGTCAGTGCACGTGTACCAACGTTTTGCAAGGGAACGAGGCATATCTGCCATCAGGATTGTACTAGGAATTTTTAAAAACAAATTTTTGCGTTCGTTTTTACACGATGAATATGGGACAACGGTATTAAATACGTAAATAAACAATAATTTAGCCCTTATTAAAATATTCTTGAGATGATCGGTAATTTATATTCGCATTATTCATTCGCAGTAGTCTTATAAAGCACACAATTTTTAAATACGTCACTGGACCGTCGATGCTCAGGCAAGAACGTTAGAGATATACTCCAGGCAAAAGGGGGTTTTAGCAAAAAAAAAAATGCGAACCGGGATTTTTCAACGGGAATGCGTACCTCTCAATACGTGTAACTATTGTACCTAAATTCCAACACCTAAAAATTAGTGCGTCAATGTTTAATTAACACGTGAAGTTAGGAAAAATGAGTTTTTGACTTATATAAATTTATCCTTGAATTTTACAAATATACGTCCGTGTAAGAAGTTGTAGGTATTAAAAATGTCTACAAAATGAGTCCAACAGCATGAAAATAGAATAATTATTTTTTTAACAAAATGCAAAAAACTGCTAAAGAACGCTATATTTTATTATTTTTTAACATTAACAATAATGAACGTAGACATAGTAAACCTTGACAGATTATAGGTTTTTCCGTGTACAATAAGTGTTTTTTTTTAAACGTTTCCTTACATAATTGTTACGAAAACATTTTCTTTTTTGAAACAGACCTTTTTTCGAGCTCTTTTGCCTGGAGTAATACGACTAACCCATCTATTTATGAGGGCGATACGCAGCATGCAAGGGGCTTACTTATGATTTTGGATAAAGTGGTTTTGCTGGTCTTCCTTATGCTGTGATACAACTCTAACTTTAAAAAGGATCAAAGTGCAACAGCGATGTCCGCTATGTCAACAAACGGTTATGCGCAAAAAAAACTGTTTTAGAAATGTTTAATAAACTTCCAACAGAAAAAACTAAATCACGCTAAAAGAATTGTTATTAGAAATGTAGTAACTAGTAATGATCCCTCTCAAACATTGATAAATTTTGTAACGTGGCAAGTTTATGTACTTAAGATAAATTTTTCCTAATCTCTGTGTTCAAGAGTACAACTACTAGGCAAGATAACCAGATTAAAATTTTCTCCGTTGGACCAAAGGGAGAAATTGGGATACGACTTTTTGAATTTTTTTGAGACAGAATTAACCATGGTAAGTAAGAAAGGAGGGAGGTAAGAATCTGATAATATATATCCTTTAAATATGTTTTCTATTTTCGATGTTTTCTCGAATTAGTGCCAAATCATTGCAGACCCATATATTGGCATGTCATGTCCGAATTCTGTCTGTTAATCATCATTTCAAATATGTTCGAGACTTTACAGTAAAAAGATGACAAGATTTTTACGCGTACTTCATAACAAATGTTTTCATAAAAAATTATCGTTTGCCAAATACAATATTTCTTTATGGAGTAACCCGGTTACAGTGCACCAATAGTAGGTTTACCCTTACTTACTTAGTTTGCCCAACAGCCGCAGTAGACAAAACCAGAAATTGTGTTCATTTCTTTTGTAACGGATTAAATGGTCTTAACAAATATCTAAATACCTTCACTCATTGGATTTTATTCGATATTTTATAAACTGCGATATATAAGTGTCTTGCCCCAAGAATTTACTGTCAGATACAAAGTTTTCTCCATATTTCTGTGTTTTGAGTTACATTTGTACCTGATTCGACATTAGTGCTCCGAAAAATACAAACACAAAAGATGATGTGTCGCTTTCATTCAAACAAAAACCCTTTCAGATGAAAAATGGTCTGTTATATCATACAAAAAATTTCGTTCGTTCGAAAGATCCATGGAAATCGAATCGAATCGAAATAAATCGGATATGAAGGTGTACACATCCAGACACCGTAAAATTTAAATCATATTATTCAAGTTGTATTCTAAGGTGAGAACATGCGTTGCAAAATCAGTAACAAAGCCCAATGTAGCACTTTTTTTAAGGTATTTCATCGTACTATGTGATAACCAAAGTTAGTATGCGCAAAAAACTTTCCTTCTCTCATTATAAACCTTCAAGAACATACCATTATTGTAACTTTAGAGGAAAACCAACAGAACTTTACAGACTATGTGTATTGAGTAAATCATTATGTAGTTTTAGCGGGTCATTTAACTTGACACCGTATATCTCGAAAACAGTACATTTATTTATAAAATACCTGTTTCGAATAAGAGTTGTTTGATTTAAGAGGTCACAAAATGGTTATACGACTTTTAGATCTTATTTTATATTTATACAAAAAGAAAATATTTTTGTCTGAAACATTTTTTATGCGATGTAAACCTCACGGGATATTAACCGATTTATCACCGACGAATATCCAATCCAATACCCCGTGAAATTCACTTTGGATAACAAAATGTTTCAGGTTAAAGATACACCCATTTTTCTATAGATTAAGATTCTCTATAGAGAATTATCGGTGTCGTTTAAAAAATAAAGTTCACATTAAAATGACCTTGAAAACGTTGTCAAGGTCAAAACGTTCATGACCATTCTATTGTTCCTCTAAGGTCAAACAACTTTTACTCGAAGCGTTTTGTTAAAAATTGGACCATTTTCGACATATATGGCTGTCTCAAGTTAAATGACGCATCAGGTATATTTAGTTCTGGTATATTCAACAACATTTAATTTTTCCCTTTTTTTTCAGACCCTATCCAGCGAAAGTCCCGACGTCCCAGTGGCCAAACGATACTACAAGCGTCTCTGACCCCCGAAACGGCCCTAAATCAATTTATATTTATATCAATAATTTATTAATTGAATGTCGCTTAATGTCGCCTCACCAAAGACAAACGATGTGTTCGGAACGCTGCCAAAGTTTTGTCCAATTTAAAAAGGTTTAGAGAAAATTAAATGGTAAAAGTTTCACTTGGAAATTTAATATCCATTACGGTGTAGCATCGAGGAAACCCGGCTATAATCGTGTACCTACACATCAATCAGTGAATAAAGCAGATGGAGATACAGGGCCCTACACAAAATCAATAAGTCATACGTAATATGCTCCACCTGCCCGTGCTGGAGATGGGTGTGTTTATTCGATTTAAATGAACGCAATATGGTAATATGAGATCGACGCAGTCGAGCAGGGGCGGCTGTAACTATTTTTTATAAAAATTAAACGAGTTGAACATGTATCGATTTTACTACTGAATGAAAATTAATTAAGCCTTAATTTTCTTGACTCCTTAAATACGTTTTTTTTTTTTGTTAGAGAAGCGATGAGAGTACGAGGTGTGGCTATTAAATTACCGAACTGCTGTCATAACACTTGTTATTCGTTACCAATTACATACAGTAGCAACTTTTTTGCCTTCAATGTACTCCCCTTGACGATCTCTACACCGCTCCATGCGACTTTTCCATTGTTAAAAGTCTGGAAGTCCGCTTCTGTCAGCTGGTTCAGACCCTCCGCAACTTTTGCTTTAACTGGTTCCATACTTTCATTACAAGTAATCACCGTGTCTAACAAGTCTGGATCAGTGCCAATGTTGGTTAGAATGTCAGCGCAAATGGTCATTCTTGATTCCTTTTGCTCAAAAGTGAAGAGTTTTGGCACCATTTTTGCGCAAACTTTGTGCATGTTGAACGATTCATGCAAAATCTGGTGAACACATTCTTTGTCGATTCCTGTTATTTCAGCAAGCCCTCGGATGCTTAGACGATGATCTTCGAGGATTAATTATCCAATTGTTTCAATATTTTCGCCCATTTTTGACGTTGAGGGCCATCCAGGGCGCGGATGGTCTTTGGTCGTTTCACGTCCCTCTTTAAACCGTTTAAATCATTCAAAAACTTATATGCGGAATAAACATTCATTCCTGTACACTTCCTTTAACATTGCATAAGCTTCTGTAAAAGTTTTCAAGAAGTTTCCAGTTTAACAAGAAACTTGAGATTAACCCGCTGCTGCATCTGAACACTTAACATTTTTTCGATGCCTCACTGGTGCGTAGACTAATTCAAACGACTGCTACAGTCAAACTGAGCAATCCACTGGCTTGTCCAGAGAGTTCAGGGTGAGGAAAGTATCACCAGATCCAGTTTTGTTCAAACTTGTCGCGACACGCTCGCGGCGCGTAGGTAATAGGATCAGTTCGGTTATTTAATAGCAACACCTCGTATTGAAGAACTGTGATGAAATTAAATAACCATTTTTATGAAATCAGCTGCAGTAATTAATGTAAAAAAGCTGTTTGTTTCCGACCTTTTTGTCTTCTTCAGCCTTTCGTGGAGAGATGTAAGTGTGGTCTCACTTCTGCCGAGAAATGTACTGGGTTTTTTTCACTGGATTTTTAAAATAATCTCATTACTTCACTAAAAACTCTTTGTTAATATTTGTACAAAAATTATTATCTTTCGGTTGGATCAAGTTATTTACTTCGAGAATTGACTTTTGAAAAATTTAATTTCGAGTTGCAAATAACGCATGTAAGTTAAGTAACGAACCAGCGTGTTATACCGTTTTCACAAAAACAGCCGAATGTCGAGATATATTTGAAAAATAGAAAAATCAGCGACACGAATTTAAGTTTTCATAAGCCTCATAATTTTCACTTTTTTTTTATATGTATGAGACTGATCTATTATTTTCCATTTAAGATATAAGGTTAAACAAGTTGAAAACAAGTTGCAATAGAACTTTTCTTTTTATACTTTTCTAAAACTAAATGAAATGTTATACGTTTTCAAAGTGTTAAGAAAAAGTAAATATTTTTGTCTGGACATATGTAGATACCAAGATACAGGAATATATTGAGATTTTGTTTGGAATATTAAAAATAACGATATACTGCAATTTCTCTATCTCATTCTGCATTTAGAATAGGTATCACCTCTATTCCTCGTCACTCATAAGAATTAATAATAAACTATACATATCCAAGGAAAATAAAGAAGTAGTAACCGAATACAAGGTTTATTCTGAAATTAAAAGAAAAATATGTAACTTGTTTAGTAATTATACTTCTTAAATCCTCTTGTAGATGTGTTTCGCTGTACCAAACCTTTCAGAAACCCACTCCTGTAAAACGCAGTGCTATTAATGTGTCACATATTATCGACTCAAATTTGTAATGTGTATTATAAATTAGAATACCTGTGAATTACATACTTTACAGGTATTCTTATTTAGTTCTATAATATCGGCATTTCCTATACTAAACGTTATTTTTTGTTTTTGTTTATTATTGATTTGCCTGGGAGCACATCGGTTAATCAAAATAAGACCAGACAAGACAAAAACAAGACTGATTTAATTCAAGCATGTAATTACACAGCAATGACTAATCGGTCTGTGTTTGTGGACAACAGAGACTAAGCTTGTCTAAAACTGTCTTGGCTGTCTTGACTAAACAGTGTGCGCTCAGCTTTATTGTTTAGTTGTTTTCTTAAGTCTTTTTTTTTCCTGCAACAAAAGTCACATTATATTAGTAGGTATTTCATTTAACACCCATTTTTTTTCTAGATAATATATTAGTGACACTTAATCGTATCGATTAAAAATGAAAAACAATAAAATCAATGAGAAAATGAGGGTACTTACCAGTTTGACCTCACTGAGTACTCACCATTTCTAGTCCATTGTCGCTAAACGTGTATATTCTTTTTCTACCTCGACTTCCATCAGGCTTCTTTGACTCAACAATTAATACATTACCTTCCAGTTTTGCAAAGTTCTAAACAAAAATGAAATGGTATTAATTTTAAATATATTAACGATAACTGATGATAAATCCTGAAGACATACGGATCAACACTACTCGGAGTATTCTCAATTCAATGGACGGAATGGTTGAGAATAATATATGGCATTTTTGACAAACCTTACTTTAGTTAAGTTAATTATTACTGTGTTTTACATAAGTTAATTGTTTTCGTGTGCCACATGAAACAATCCTTCAAAAACAAATGAATGTAAGACCACCAATTCCTCTTGTACTATGTTCTTGGATCAGTGTGATAATGAAGTTTCTAAGAGTAAAAGCTTAGTTTCGTTAAAGACACCAACAGTCAAATCTCATATATTTTTAAAAAGAAAAGAATTGAGGATGTTATTTAAAACTAATTAAAAAAGTAAAACGTTCTAAGACATCATTATTTGAAACAAAATAATTTGAAAAAAATGAAATTACCTACTATGTAACTTGTATTTTCTTATGTACTTATACCTTATATGTAAACAACGATTGCGGACCCAATGTCTCTTCAGTTTCTTCATTCAACACCAAATTCAAAAGGTTTTTCATCTTTCCGCTTGTTTCCAGATTAATCTTGTTACCGTCCACACTAATTTTTAATATCGGTCTTTCCTCATTTCTTTCTTTCGCTACGTCTTTTGGAACACCTTTAAATAATAAGTATAAATAAATGACGTATTTTATAGTAATATCTGAATTTCAAAAATACACTAATTAAAAAAATCATTTATGGTCATTATTCTAAACTCTTTATTAACGTTTTCACAATTTTATGGATATTACATAATTTTAGCTAATATGCATATTTTAACATAGGTTTATATAATTCTTGCTTACCGGCCTTTAAAATAAATTCATAAAAATTTTTATTTTCTACAAGTTGATATTTTCCAGCGATTTGAACCATTTTGTACAATATACTATTATGGCGCTTAAAATCGATTAAAAATTTTAATGGAAGATTGATGAAATTCTTTCTTATATATCAATATGTGTTTGTGCGAAAGCAGTGACAACTATACACTCTTATGTAGATAACGCAAGAATGTAAGCTACTTTTTAGCATAGGCGCGTGCAAAAGTTTTCTGATGAGGGCAAATCGAAATATTTATTACGAATATTGTGTATAAATATGAGTATACCAAGAATTAGTAACCGATAATAATTTGTCCCCATAATTATACCGGTACGTATTTATACAGGTTGTTTTATTCTACGTTGCGTTTCATTCTATGCTGTGTGCGCAGTTTTTTTGGCGCATCACACTATCTGTGGACTTCCGAGCACGCCCCCGAAAGTAATGGCTGCTTAGATATTATCCAAATACAGCAATATGGAAAAGGACACTAAATATAATATGGGAGGAGCTGTAATCTAGCGACTCGATCTATGGGAGGTCATATTTGCAGTTCCTTTTGAGACATAGTGTAGACTTTTTGAGACATAGTGTTTTAGCTTTTGTGACTTATTAGTCACAGGAGCTAAAACCGATATTTATGGATTTAATTAATATTTAAACACAAATAAATAACGGTGTTTGTTTGCAAATATTTTATGAAATAGACAGTATATGTTTGAAAGCAACATTTGTTCTTAACTAAGGCAATTTGAGAGCTGTCGAATAGGTATGAAGACATTTTTTTATCAAAAAAATTCTTATCTCGTCAATTAAAAACATTAAAACATAAGCAAATAAAACCTATGTTGAATTGAATCATATATTGAATCATTATATTGATATTTCCTATTTTCTCGCCTTCTATATACTGTCCTAAAAAAGTGGTCTATGAAACTTGGTCAAATATTCACATTTGAACACGTTTTCACTTAATACCGAAACACTTTTCTTGCACTCAACCCGCTCGTTTCGCCAACCGTGTGAGCATCATCAGGAGATATTTAAAACTCATAGTAGTACCTGATGGCAGTTTTAATCGTCTCCAGAAAAATATTCAGGTGTGAATTATTTTAGTTTTTACGTCGAAGGTTCCAATTCTCCTCCAGTACTTGTATAATATACACTTTATACGTTTTGGTACATTGTTTTCAATACCTAATACGCACGCATCATACATCATACACGACATATGCAATACACGACAGTAACTAGCCTTTCACACGTTTGCCATATTGTATTATGAAATTATATCACACTATTCAACGTATTACATTTGGCGGAGGTTACACAACAGCACCAACTGACACGGAACTATTGCACTCAAGTTAAACTGAGGTAATCCCCATCACACGCTACACGAGTTGCCTATGTTCGCGTCGCCGTAGGCCATTGCTAATAAATTTTGTTTATCCAATAAAATAATTTGTTATAATGTTTTGCTGGATCTTGAATAAAACCTTAGGAAACGCTACTGGATACGAAGTAATTATGTAATTGCTATATTGCAGGAATAGATGAAACCACCTTGTTTGAATTTAAACGTATTGAATACCATACTTGAAACCATACTTTCGAAATTCTTACATAATACAGAGCAAGATTTGATCTTATTACTGTGTTAATTTAAAAAAAAATCAAAAAATTGAATAAGTTATGAGCGCAAGAAAAAAAAACTCGGCTCCCAAGTTACTTGGAGTATTCATTTTTTTTTAATTCGCAGAAAAATCGTAGCTGTAAAATGATTCTAGTCTCAACATTGTACGATAAAAAACGAACGAGTTTATAACTTTAAAACGGACGTACTTTTCAATGTCAATTTTAAACAATTAAATTTGTGAAATTCAATTAATTTTTCGATATACTTGATAGTCCAACTCATCAAGAAGAGAATCCATTTTGAATCGTTACTCTACGATGTTTACAAAAAAATTAAAGGCTGTTTTACGAAAGCACCTTTTTAATAAACAATTTACTTTTTTGCAAAAACTTAAAAATATATCGATTTGAAATTTTCAGCGTTTTTTAACTACACCGAAACCTACATTTTCCAATACTTTTAGTCACAAGGCTTACTTTATAATTAGTTATAAACAATTGAAATAAGGGTCCATTTTGACGATTTTTTCAATTTTGCAGATAAACAAATTAACCGATTTGCAAATTTCTTGATGGGTTTTGTAGGGTTTTTTACTAGTTACATTTTTTATCTGAAACATTTTTTTGTATAGTTTACGGTTCTCTTTTTTATTTAAAAAAAATTGATTTTCGCACCTTTGCGAATTATTTAAACAATGTAGCAATAATTTTAAATTGTTGCCAAGAAACGATATTTAATATTTTCAGCCTCATCTACAAAAAGCAATTTTTTTTGGTGAAGTGTCAGTTACTTTTCGGCCAAATCCTAATTCTATTATACTAGTGGTAGCAACCACAGAACAATCGACTTAAAAAGTAAACTAGAAGGCTAACAACAAATGAATAAATGCATTTTTTCCTTTTCCTGTTTGCTTTAGACTTCAGTTAGTTAGATTAGCAAATTAATCAAACACGAATTATAAATGAAATTTTATGAAGGTAGATATTTTCAAAATACTGAGAAAAAGTAAATATGTCCATAGAGGCAGTAATATTGCGGTTTTGTTTGGAATATTGAAAATGACAACATACAACATTTTTTCTCTCTCATCCTGTGCTTCCAACGCTACATAAATAAAAAGCTTTCGATTCAATCGCGAGTAAAAATTAATTACAATGTATAAACTATATCCAAGGAAAAGGAAGGAATAATAACTGAACATAGATTTTATTCTCAAATTAAAGAAAAAATAACTTGTTTAGAAATTCTACTTCTTAAATCCTCTTGTAGATGTGTTTCGCTTTGCCAAACCTTTCAGAAACCCACTCCTGTAAAATATAGTGTGATTAATATATATATATATATATATATATATATATATATATATATATATATATATATATATATATATATATATATATATATATATATATTCCCTTCTTCTCAAAAATAAATCAGTATTGCAAATTAGATTACCCGTTAATTACAATACGCCGAGTGTGGCGTTTACTAAGTTGTAAACGCAAACCTTTCCTTTAGCTTTATAAAAAAATGCATATTTTATCTGATGCTGCAATATGTTCATCAATGAAAACAATATATTGAATAGGTATAAACAGTAAAGGTAATTTTTTTTATTATTATTGAAACCTTTATTATTTATTTATTTTTAAATCATTATTTGTGCAGAAATGGAGGTCGATCAACGTGCCATTGCAAATATCAAAGAAGACATATGCAAATTTCTGTGGCTGATAGTGGACGAAACACAGATTTTTGCGGTAATCAGATCGTTAAGGTTCTGATACAAATTTTAGGTGTTTCAGATATTTCGCCCCCGATACTGATAGCTAATAGACGAGTTTTGAAAACAACGGCTAAAAGTATAGAAATAATAGTAACACGTGCATTCTCTTCTGTAGATGTAAAAAATAATAATGCACTAATGTTAGTGACAACAAACAACTGTTAGTGATACAAACAATTGTGCGAAATTCGTAAAAATAATGTGCGTGGCGTGTCGTCCTCTGTCCATGTGAACTATTTTGAATTTGCACCTTTAACTTCAGTAGATGTTTAGCATTTTCCTTTTACAATCATATGTACAGGCCAAATCGCTCACGTCTCACGAGAGGGATGCAGAAAGTCTACTGGTTGTGGCAACGTACGCTCAAGCAATGAAGACAGTCGATGTCTCTGAATGGCACGAGCGACAGGTATACAGTAAGCGGCACCCTAATGCGTACATAGCCGAATGAAGGGCAATTTATAATTTAACTTCTTTATTGAGCAGATGGAAACATGAAGTGAGAACCAATCGCGATCTAGTCGCTAGCGCAGGCGTATGAAAGGCATCCGGTTTGTCCGTAGGGCTGTTTGAGTTAAAATTTGAAATACCATTTTATATTTTATTCTGGTCTAGTGCCTGATTAGAAAAGTGCGTTATTACGAACGAAAAAGTTCAAATAATTAAATGGTATTTTGGTGGTTGGTCTGTAAGGGATATTAAAGCCATTTTTAACGAAAAATTTCCCAATAGGCGAGTCCCCGAGCGCTGTCGCAGTAACATGAACATGACGATTACGTCAGATATCGGCGAATCTCAACATTATTTCATAAAATGTTTTCATGTCTTGTACAAGAAAGGCAAGTTTATTCATAAAATGAGTTTTCTTCAGTCATTAAGATTCAGTTATGGCCTGTTTGATTTTCTCTAGTGTTTTTATCTGTATCTAGTGTTTTGTTCGTTTCAAATGTCTGCTGGAACAACAATTAAAACATCACTCACATTATTTAATTTAACCTACAATTTTGAGGTAAGTTTGACTGAGTATGCATCTAAAATGTCAAAAAAAATGTTGCGCATCACAATGGTACATTTTTTGTAGATATTTTTAAAATGCTAGGAAAAAAATAAATACATAGTACCTAGTAATATTTTGAAGTTTTGTTTGTAATATTAAAAATGATATTATATCGTAGTTATGTCATCTGTTTCACTCTGTACTTGAAACGCTACATAAATATATTCCTTCGTCACCTAAAAGAATTAAGAGTAAACTAATTTTAATAAAATAAGCCAGTGGTAATTGAACAAAACTTTTATTCTCAAATTAATGGACAACCTGCATAAGAATTCTACTTCCTAAATTCTCTTGTAAATGCTTTTCGCTGTACCAGCCGTTTCAGACACCCACTCCTGTAAAAGAGAGTGCGATTAATGTATCATATTTTCATATATTCGTTACTTCTCAAAAACAAATCAGTAAATCTTTGTAGTTCTCCGATTTCTTGTTACCTGGGGAGTTGTTACATACATTTTTGAAGGCAGTACACGCCCTATTTTCTCGAAAGTGTAGTTTCAAAATGTTCGTCTTTAAAAAGTTCTCGTATTTGCTACCCAACGAACATTTCTTACTGTATTTAAGGTTTTAACACGATTTATAAGCCCTAGTTTTATGTTCAGAGGAGGTAAATACATTTCCACAGGTACATCCTTCTACCTGCTTTGCAGTCAATCAAAACATGTTGATGTTCTCTAGATTTTGCTAAGTGATATGATAATTTCCAGGTCAGTGTAAAGGTTGCATAGGTAGAAATTATCGAAATAACACATTTGTTATTTCGGTTTGTCGGGGAGGATTTTCATGCAGAACAGTGTAATTGAATCGGTAATTTGAGAAACCCCACATGTCCACATTTTTGGCAAATGGAGTTTTCGGTGAAAATCAACATTTTAGTTGTGGCCGCATGTTCTCAAGAGAAATCACACATGTCCGGTGTAACCTGCAGTAGTACCTGTATGTTGAAATTTGCGTTTAATTGAGAAACCACACATGTGGTTTTCAAGTGGGCTTTCTCAAATAAACAGATTATATTATCATGGCGTGATTTGAGACTACGAAAAGAGTGTTATTGTTCAACTTGTTATTAAAATGTCTTCTACCGATGGAGAGGTAGCTCTAGATAATGTTCAAATTAAAAGAAAGAAAGGGCTTAAACAAGTCACCAATACAAAACGAAAGAAAAATGACAGAATTTTTATGCTTAAGGAATACGCTACATTTTTCATAACTTCAAGTTCTAAAAGACTTTTTTCTGTATACTTAATGGATCAAGACAATAGTATAATAAGGTATTACAAAAGTTGGTGGCCACAATTTTACAAAACAAATTGTCTGTCGGTTGCATCTTATGGCAGAGGCGTTGCAAAAGAAAATAAAGTGTCCTTCAACATACCCACACAGAACAAGAAAAAGGTTATGTGGTTGTCCGTGATTACATAGACGGTTTTGTGACACACGAATTTAAACTTTCTACATCCACACCCGTAGAATATTTTCCCAAACAAGTGGCTTATATCGATTAGGTAAAGTACCGATAAGCACCAAAAAATGATTAGCATAAAAAGATTTATCGACAACCAAGAAGAAAGTATCAAAAATATCAAGACATTTTTGCCTGGCCAACTGTGGGTATAGATGGCGAAGAAATCCTTGAAAATTGAATAACTATTACATCTATGTATTTTTGTTTTAGAAGCTTTTTAATTTTATAATAAAGATGTGACAAAAATATGCATTTAAAAAAATAGTTTCATTTATTTGATAAACCACACATGTCCACAGGATAATTTTCTGTTTTTTGGTTTACTTGTTACAGAAATTTTAAGTTTCAGGTCGTAATTCAATTACTTTTTATATATTATTTTGATAGTCTAGAGATAGTTTATAAATTTCTTAACTATTTTCCATAAAAAACAGTTTTTTGTGTATTACTCAAAAGTAACTTTCCTGGACATGTGGTGTTTCTCAAATAACCGATTCAATTAAACTTTTCTTTTTGTTTTTTTTTCAAGTGTAAGTTTTAGGAGCGATAGTCTACTTCTGTTTGTTTCCTCTACCAAAAACAATAAGTCAAGGTGAGTGCTTACCAGTCATACCCCACTAGATACTCACCAATTCTATTCCACTGTCGCTAAACGTGAATATTCTGTTTCTACCAGAACTTCCATCAGGCCTCTTTGACTTAATAGTTAGTACATTACCTTCTAATGTGGTAAAGTTCTGAAGCAAGAAGAATGAAGAATGCATTAATACTAAATGTAGATATATTAACGATAATTGATCTCACTAATAATTAATTACCCTAAAAACCCTACGGATCTGCAATTTCAATGTGAGTAATTACTCGAATAGTGTTTTCTGAGTTCAATAGACCGAAAATTAAGAATGTTGCAGAAAGTTGCCCAACCTTATTTGAGTATCTAATATTTTTTTGAATTCTCCATACTTACTAATCCGTCAAAAAGAAATTAAAATAAGACGGATTGCTTATTTCTACACTTAAATCATTATCTTATTGTGAAAAACTATGATATTAGGTACTGGTAGTGATAGTAGATAAGTAGAGTCTAAGCCTAAGAAGTCGCGTACAATTCAGGTATAACATTTTTTAAAGAAATTATGCTTAATAGTTTTAGTATAGTTTTAATATCATATATTATAGGTTCTCCAGTTGTGCTATTATGTCGAATATCTTTTTTGTGTCAATGAATTGTGACTTGTCAAAAATATAAACATGTCATTTATACATATAACTAAAAAGAAAAGTAAAATATTTTGTGATATTTGGTGATGATATTTCATCACCATAAAAAAATACATTTGAAGTCACTATATAACATTAAGTTCTTATTATGCATATTTAGTAGTCTCGACATTTTAGAAGTAGTATTAATACTAACCTTTGTTGTATATGATCCAAAGGTCTCTTCAGATTCTCCATTCAACACTAAATTCGAAACATGGGTTCTTTTTCCTTTAGTTTCCAGTTTAACTTTATCACCGTCTACACTAAATTCTATAATCGGCCTGTCTTCACTTATCTCTTTCGCTACATCTTCTGGAGCACCTTTACATAAACATAAAAATCTAAATAGCACAGGTAAAAGGAATAGTTCACCATAATAAAAATAAATCTTGATGATCAGTGTTCTAAGCTCAATTTTAATAGTCAAAATTTTACGGGATATGGAATACTTTATTAGACTTATCTACATATATTAACATCCGTATTTGCTTACCACCCTTTAGAAAAAACTCATATATATTTTGATTTTCTACTAGTTGGTATTTCCCATTGATTTGAACCATTTTGTAGAGTATACTATATCACTTCAAAATTTGAACTGAAGATTGATGAGATTTATTCTTTTATATACCTACTTATATATGCGAAAGCAGCCGTGATCCTCTTATGTAGATAAGAAAAGAATGTAAGCTTATTTTTAGCATAGACGTATGCAGAAAGTTTTCTGAGAAGGGCAAATCTAAACCTATATTCAGTGACATACTGAATATAGGCGAGAGGGAGGTACAATGATACAATTTTTGTCGTGATTATGATTTTGTCCAAGACAAAATACTTGTCGCCATCTTCTTATTTTAGGCTTACAGGCTATGTATTTATCTTTCAAATGATACTCTATTTAAAAAAAAAATAAAAACAAATTTGGAGTTTTTGCAACTTTTTTTAATGTCTACATTTGCATCAAACTACCTCTCTAGTGGGGTAAATTGATACAGTGCTGGGGAACATTGATACACATACAATACGCTAGAGAAAAAAGTAATATTGTAGTACAATATTTACTGAATTATAAGATTAGGAACTGTTGGAAAATAAAAAGATCTATTTTGGCGAAGTGTACCACCAGCAGCAATGGATTTGGGCAGTTTGAATACGACATCTCCTCGAAGCACTAAACTGATGTCCTGAACGTTAGGAAAAACAAAATTCTTATGTGAGTTTTTCTTTTCCGTAAAAAATTTACCTCTATTTCATGGCCATTATAAATTGTGACAATTTGTCCAACAAAGTGTACGGCTGTTTTCCTTGTTAAAAACTTGACGACAACAAAATCGCCTACATTGAATTCATCATCAGATAACAATGGTAGTTCTTCATCACTGACATCGTTAATTGAATCAGATAAGCTCATTTCCACTTGGTGTTGTGGTGTAAATACGAGACTTTCTCGCCTCTGCCTAGTTGTTTGTATAACTTGTATATTTAGAGTGATATATTCTGATTTGGTTTCCGCCCCCAGTTTCTTCTTCGTGCCCAGATTCATCTGAAACCTTTGGATTCTCATTTTTATGATTTTTTCTTTCCTTTTCGATTCTATGTTGAAGTGTAGAGGGTTTTAACCATGATCAGCAGCTGAAACTCCAATTGATTTGTGATTTTTAATAACATCGGTTATTGCAGTCTTTATAGCTTCTTCGTCAATGAATGCTCTTTGTGATAAGTACCTACCATTTTCATTAACCTGAAACAAGTAACATGTCCTCGTATAACTTACTGAACCTTGTTTATACGAATACATTGATACACTGCATCAATGTACCTCTCATACATATGTATCAATGTACCCCAAATGCACTCTGACATAAATAATCACTAGTGACATATTTAACCTTACAGTGCATACACTTGGTTGCAAACAATGTTTAAATAATACTTAGTTTCTCGCGCCAAAATAAACTAAACACATGTAACTTTACTCTCACTCGTTTTTCCGTTACTATTTCTCCTCCTGTTATTTGTCTATCTGTCGTCTGTTATTTCACCACGTTTCCCCCTATTAGGTTTCGAAACCGTCCCGGTTAAGTCGCCGCCTGTAAAAGTTTTAGAACTACATTTGGAAATTGGATTCTCGCATGAATATGTACAATTTTTATTGAAAAAAAAAATTGTGTAATATATTTATTGATTTAAAATAGGTTAGGTGTCTTTTAAAAATATTTAATCTTTAAAATATTAATTCAAGTGGAAAATTGAACTTTGTCACGCACGACTGAGTATACTTACATTGATTTTTCGTTCAGTTGGCTCATTTTTCGTTATAACAAGTGCTGTGGTATATCTCTAAATATTTCTTTTTTGCAGTTAAAACACAAAAAAGTTGAGGTTATGATCGCGACTTAAGAGAGGCAAAATTTCGCGACTTAAGCGAGGTGATGGTGCACGGATTTGGCGACTTAAGAGGGGTTCGAGTGTAGTATTTATTAGTATTCATAGTGGCTATTTACAAATATTTTACGAGATGTACAGAATTTTTTCGAAGGCAACATTTTTTTGAAATAAGGCAATTTGAAAACATTGGAGTAGGTATTTATCATGAGGGATATTATCAAAAAATCGTCATCAATTAAAAAAATAAGTATTTAAACAAATACTCTAATGAGACTCAGTCTAACATAACAAACATATTTTTGTATGTTGTATCTACATATTCTTATTTATACACCTCATACATATCCAATTAAATAAATCGGTACAGTTTTTTATTAGACTTTAAGTAAAACCTAGAAAGTAAAAAGATGCGCTACTGGAAACGAAGTAATCATATAATTCCTATGCTCCTGGAATAAATGAAATAAGCTCACATTTGTTTGAGTTACGTAAATTTAAATAATTCGTCTATATTTATTTAGTAAAGACCCAAGGATTCGATTCAATCCAATGACGTTGCAAATTACAATAAAAACTGTTTATACATTTTTCTATATCTAATATTATTTATATACTTTTTTTCCTTTAGCCAACTATAATAATTACATATATCGTTAAATCTGTTACATCTTTGCCATTGTATTATTTAGACCTGATGTTAGACATAAAATGTGACATTCATATACAAAACTAGATACTACGAGAAAACAATGCAAACAAATTAGTTCTTTAAACTCCTTACTGTGTTTAATGTTATTTAAACAATGACATATGGTAATCTTAAAAATACTTCAAAGTCAATGCCATATTATATCCTTTGAGTATACAGTCAAATTAATTAACGTCATTTTTTATCTAACAATAAAGCATACGCTTAAATGTTATGAATGAAAACAAAAGTTTAATTCACAGAAAAGTGGACAATTGCCAATTTGAGATTCAGTATATATACCCAATGAAAGATGTATATATAGTTGCATAAATCTAATCACCTCTAGATCTTGGATTTTCTCTTGCAATAATTATAACCATTACTTATATAGACTTAGACATATTGCTCTTGGGAACAATTTAGGGATATTGTTATTCAAAAACTACGGATTATCCAGGAACTGCGTTCTGCGTAGGTAACTTCAGCTAATTTGTTATAAAAATGCAGCGTTTAATATACGCCTATGTACATAGTACCGTAACTCCTACTGTGTTCGAGGTACAGTATGGAACAGCCAAATGGAATAAATTCAGTAGCTCCATTATTATGCATTTTTTTTTGAAAATCCTGAGACAAGTCAATTTCTAATTCTAAAATGACATATTGCGACGTGAAAATGTCATCCCCAGATTCAACCCCCTTCAGGTGACAGCTACAACCCCTAAATTTTCAAATTGGAAGCAGGGGCTTTTGATACTTCATGTGAAAGGTCTTTTGATTCTCTGTTCAAAACTGCTATGCTTTTAAATTTTATCGCAGAAATTAACAAGAATTTTTTTTTCCAGCGTAGGAAATTCGTTACATTAAAATAAAAAACAAATCATTATTAACCCATTAACGCCCAAACGGACACAATTTTTCATCCTTTTTGGAGCGTCAATCTCAAAGGGAAATTAATGAATTCACTCAATAAAAATCACTTATCCTAATGTTTTCGGATGTGATCTTTCGACTTCCGTGGTCAGAATTGTGATTAAATGTTCTAGAAAAAAAATATGGCTGACTTCATGGAGAAAGGTACTGAAAATTTGGGGATTTTTTATATATATTTTTTTTAGTCCAAAAAATACTCTAACCTACTCCGGATTGTGGAAGGAGATGGAGGCAATAGTTGGAGTTGATGATAGGATTTTTTTTGCCGACCTCAACTGACTCTAATCTTTTCAAAATGGCGGACATTGAATAAAATCTCATGAAATATGAATTTTTCTCTAGTATTAACGAGAAAATAATGTTATTGTGAGTTTTTCTAGATCCACAGTCATTTTCTTCAATCAAAACAATACTACAGAATATATTTGACTAAATTTTCAATTTTCAATGATGGCGGATTCAAAATGGCGGCCAGATTTCTCAAGAAATGACGCGTTTTTCAATATGGCGGACATCATTCTTGAAAATTCAAAATTTGGAAAAGGAAAAATTACGTCATATTTTACGTAGAATTCTGATGGAAAATGTCCTTTCAATCTTTTTCATAAAAATCCGTTATATCTGAGTAAAAAATTATTTGTCATTCTAACCTCAAAACGAGGTTTTTTTTTCGGCGTCGAAGAATTATATATTATGCGCTTAGGGATGCTCGGGCGCAAACTACTCGCCGGAAGTACACAGCCTACTTGTTTCTCGTGGTGCATATACGATTTTTTCTCACACCCACAAGAAATTACGTTCTACGTACTATTCTTTAAATTAATATGCGAAGAAGTTCCGAAAAAAAAATTCTTCAATGCGCCTACATCCCTAAGTGCATAATATATAATTCTCATGATTTCATCATGAGAACCTCAACACCGGAAAAAACCTCGTTTTCAGGTTAGAATGACAAATAATTGTTTACTCAGATAGAACGCATTTTTATGAAAAAGATTGAGAGCACATTTTCCATCAGAATTATACGTAAAATATGACAGATGTAATTTTTCCGTTTTCAAATTTTGAATTTTCAAGAATGATGTCCGCCATATTGAATCCACCATCTTGGATTTCAGACTTTTTCACCAGGAATAACTCAAAATGTTATTAAAACATGAAATGACATAGGAAAAGTATAATTAGAAACTCCTATTTACTTTTTATAATGAAAAACGCGCCATTTCTTGAGAAATCCGGCGGTCATTTTGAATCCGCCATCATTGAAAATGGAAAATTTAATCAAATATATTCTGTAGTATTGTTTTGATTGAGGAAAATGACTGTGGATCAAGAAAACCTCACAATAACATTATTTTCTCGTTAATACTAGAGAAAAATTCATATTTCATGAGATTTTATGCAATGTCCGCCATTTTATTAGAGTCAGCCAAAAGATTAGAGTCAGTTGAGGTCGGCAAAAGAAATCCTATCAACAATTCCAACTATTGCATCCACCTCCCTCGACAATCCGGTGTAGATTAGAGTACTTTTTTGGACTAAAAAAAAATAAATATAAAAAAAAATCCCCAAATCTTCAGTACTTTTCTCCATAAAGTCAGCCATATTTTTTTTCTAGAGCATTTAATCACAATTTTGACCACGGAAATCGAAAGATCACATCCGAAAACATGAGGATAAGTGATTTTTATTGAGTGAATTCATTAATTTCCCTTCGAGATAATATACAATATTATTACTATATTATGACAATATTATGACAATGACTTTACAATTTTACATATTATAACATAAAATTTCCAACAGATAATCCCAAAAGAATAACAATATTCTTGAAAGGGTATAATACAATAAAATTAATACAATAAAAAGTAATATACATAAAATAAAATACATAATAAATATCTAAAGTGAAAGAATTATTACATAGACAAATTGAAAAGACAGAATGGAGAATGTAAAACAGTAAGTATACATGTATGACAAGAGTAGAATAAAAGTAGAAATGAGAGAATTGAGGGTTAGCTTTCCCATTTTTTTTTTTAATTAACCGCTCTCAATTCAACCATTTTATGAATTTCTAATCTAGGCGTTAACAGAATATATTTCATGAGATGCTTTTTAAAGGACGGAATACTTGTCTTATTTTGTATATATATATACACGGTGGAGACTTTAACTGGAATATATTCGCTAGCGGGGTGGTGAATGATTTTTCAAAAAAATTCCCGAGACACGTCAACTTTTAAATGTATTTACCTACATTTTGCAAGTAATATAAAAATATAGCCCTTCAGGGGTGGCTGCAACCACCCTCGACATGATTTTTTCAAATGCAACCCTATGGCTTGTGACATTGTAAAGCTGGTGGAAAGAGAAATCCAACGCACTGATCAAATTTTAATTTTTAGTATGTTTGTAGGGTTGCATACAATTAAAACAATTTAAAAATTAAATTTATTTTCAACGTAACAATTGTTCAAAATGTGCACCATTCACTTGTTGGCAGCATCCCAGTCTGTGGTAGGTTTCGTCCCTTACATTATGCAACATTTGCGGTGTTATTTTTCCGATTTCCTCTCTTATCCTTTCCTGCATATCTGCTATGTTGTTGGGTTTCTGAATGTAAACCCTACTTTTAAGATGTCCCCACAAAAAAAATCCAGTGGTGTAAGATCTGGAGATCTTGCTGGCCACTCAATATTACCTCGCCTCCCAATCCACTCTCGATATTGTGCCTCAATTTTACTAATGGTACCTTGATTTAGTGGTGGCAAGTCAGGATACGTTTCTCGAAACAAGCGAACAACTTCGCATTGAGTTCGCGCCCTCTCACCATATCCAATCATCATCAAAATTTCGATTTTTAGTGATTCAGTTAAATAAGACATTTTCACCAATTTGAAATAACACTTCGTTTCAAACTCTGAATACAGCATACAAACTAAATTACTCTTTGTGGCCGTGTAAAAACACTAGCAAAAAATAACAAATATCAGTTGTGGCAAAAAATTGCTTGGAATTTTTTGTGGGGACATATTAAAAGTAAGGTCTACATTCCAAAACTAAACAACCAACATTTTGAGTACGAAATTGTTGCGTTAAAAATAAATTAAACTATAAAATTACGTTTTAATTGTATGCAACCCTACAAACATACTAAAAATTAAAATTTCATCAGTGCGTTGGATTCCTCTTTCCACCAGCTTTACAATGAGGGGTCACAAGCCATAGGGTTGCATTCGAAAAAAATCATGTCGAGGGTGGTTTCAGCCACCCCTGAAGGGCTATATTTTTCACATTACTTGCAAAATGTAGGTAAATACATTTAAAAGTTGACTTGTCTCGGGAATTTTTTGAAAAATCATTCACCACCCCGCTAGCGAATATATTCCAGTTAAAGTCTCCACCGTGTATGTTATTCAGTACATAACTACTATAGAAGAACAATATGGATACAAAATACTAGGACATGCATAACTAAAATTCATTGACTGAATTATTAAAAGAAGACACACAGTGCTAACAATATACATATATACAATACGTACACCTGTGTACCATTAATTACTTTTTGGTTTTTCTCCCAATCTTGGGGATGAGCGACTTACTAATCTTTTCTTGACCACGTTGCTGGATGTTGTCTGTTCAGAGGTAGGTAATTTAGCTGACTTTTGTTCCAAGATGTTTGACTCTGCTTTATTATCACTTTTTTCCTCAGTTTTCGTAGTGCTTAAATCAACTACGGTATGACGTTTTCCATCAATGTATAAATTATTACCTCGAATGTGCACCTTTAGGTGTTGTGTACGTGCTTGTTTCAGGTAGTTGACTAAAATTTTCCTCTCTTGTCTCTCATTGTTTCTCAATTGTCTCTCATTGTGTCTCAATTGTTTACATCCGTCACACTTATATCCACTTTTAACAGTTCATTTAGTCGTGCCACCGTGTATTGTAGTAAGTCTCCTTCTGTAAATTCTAAGTTAAAAATTATTAAATTATTTTTCCTTTGCTCCTTTTCCAAGTTCTTATTCTTTATTTTCAACTCCTCAACTTGTTTTTCAAGCTGGTTATTTTTTTCTTGTTGGGAAGTAATGACTTCTCTTAAGGTTGCAATTTCATTACTTAACGTTTCGGTCTGCTTACTATATTCTTCTCTTATAAAATTTTGTAGTGTTAGTAATATGTCGTCATTGCTGGTCATGACTTTCTTTGCCATTAAACACCCGTTTTAAGTTTGTTTAGGCTCTTATTATTATTTTTTGCTGGCATTTGATAAGGCTTTATCAACTAGATAAATCACCTTCGGTATTAACGATGCATATACAAATATTAAAGTTGTGACTTGCAGATCATTATCCACAGAAATAAAGTATGTCACCAGTAAGGATTTTGTTAACATATGGCACTTTAAGAGAAGAATGATTTTTTATTTATTTTAACCACAATTTACTAATTCTTTTGGAGCACTCAGATCATGTTACTTTCACTTTAGTACGGTCGATACACAATAATATTGAATAATAATTTATAAAAAGTTAATATGGGCCGAAAGATTCGGCCCTAAAAAAGCGCGTTATTACAAGTCCGTACTTGCAAATAACAAAATAAACAGTTGAAGCAAGGAAAATAAATGCAATTATAGTAAATATTCGAATAGTCATCCTAGCCTAGCTAGCCCCATAGGCTAGCCTAGCCTGTCGTACAAATTTTGTCTTACTCGAGACAACATATTAGGATTAATTCCAAGGAACACGTCCGTTATTTACCAGAACTGCATTTTTTCTGTGGGATCTAGGTGAAACACAACCATGTTTTTCGAAATTTTTAACGATCCGATTAATCGTTGATATCGTCGGTGAGGGCCTATTGGGAAATTTTTCGTTACACATGGCTTTAATATCCCTTACAGACCGACCACCAAAATACCATTTAATTATTTGAACTTTTTCGTCAATGTGATAAATATCCATTTTTATTTTTATGAATGTATATAGTGCTTCTACAATACACTTTTCTAATCAGGCACTAGACCAGATTAAAATATAAAATGGTATTTCAAATTTAAACTCAAACAGCCCTACTAACAGCCCGGATGCCTTTCATACGCTAGCGACTAGATCGCGATTGGTTCTCACCTCATGTTTACATCTGCTCAATAAAGAAGTTAAATTATCAATTGCCCTTCATTCGGCTATGTACGCATTAGGGTGCCTATGCATTCGGCTATGTACGCATAAGTAAGCGAAATTGCCATTGAAATTATAACAGTGGTTCCAAATGGTCCTTGCGTCTTCTC
The DNA here is from genome assembly GCA_029963805.1 of Aromia moschata. NCBI lineage: Eukaryota > Metazoa > Arthropoda > Insecta > Coleoptera > Cerambycidae > Aromia > Aromia moschata. The sequence continues at coordinate 2,657,172 of JAPWTK010000004.1, forward strand.
TCCCACTGCGGTATCTCTCCCACATTTACACTATTGTAAGTTATCATTATTAGATATAATTTTATTATCAGAATATACTATCTAATCAAATGGTGTTGATTTGATTTGCCCTTAAGCCAACGCTATAATCGAACTTTGCTGATTTTTTTATATTAAACAAAACTAGTGGCTTAGAAAAATCGAACACTATTAGTACATCGTAAACTATGCACATCAACGATATTAAATTAGTAGCATTTTATGATAGATTTATTATTTCAGCTTACTTGCAATTAATCGATAAAATAAATTGTCACATTTTATATAGAGATATATAGGTAAATAATATCGCATAAGAGGAAACGATTTTTCTTATCTGAACACCGTGTACCCTGCTCATCAGATAGTATATATACTCGTATATATATGTATACATATATATCTACACGTATCTCACGAAGTGTGTCAAATAAAGTTATCTCCTCGAAGTAAACAACTCACTTGAGTAAAATGGTTCAAATCACGGGAAAGTATGAACTTGTGGACAGCAAAAATTTCGTAAAAGTGCTCTTAAGTGCGGGTAAGTTATTTTTTATATAGAATGTGTAATACGGTATATGCATACATATCAACTAAAGACTAATATATCAGTTGATTAGATGGAAGTGACTGCAAAATTAATACCTCTATTCTTAGGTGTTCCAGAAGATAAGGCGAAACTCGTGGAAAACGCTACTACGGTACTTGAGGTGACAATTGATGGAAATAAATTTAGACTTCAAACCGACGAAAAGCTAAATAGCCACGTTACCGAATTTGTTTTGGGCCAAGAAGTGGACGAAAAATTCTCATCGCATACCCTAAAGGTAAACCGAATATAAAACTGTATGCTTTTTAGCAATAAAGGAAAATTAGAGGCTTAGGACTCATGAACGACAAAGCAATTGCAACTATTTGCATTTCCATTTTTTATATCATTCAAGCTGGATTAGATTAAAAGATAATATTCTAAAACAACTGTAGTTCATTGGTTCTTTTTCCTGTGTTCACAAATTCTTTCCTTTGTATATTTAAATATACTGTTAAACATTGTAATCGTTTTTTCAGTGTGATTTATCAATATTTCCCTTTATACGACAGATCGCTAGATATGAAAATTTCTTTTTTAACGAAAATTCGTTTCTAGAAGATTTAACGTATACACGGTGTCAATTTGAAAACGAACAGCATTTAATATTGCCTAAACTAATGACAGTATCAAAATTTGGCGAAACACGTCAATTTACATATCAAGGGGGACAACTTTTGAGGCATTTGTTGTCGTATTACGTTCAACCCCCCTAACCCCCAGGGGCACCAACCCCTAAAATTTAAATGGCAACCCCTATTTCTTTTGCCATTTTTGAGTTTCTTGTACAATTCTAGATAAGTCCCATATTTCGTTTTTGTCAAAATTTTTGTCAAAAAAAAAACATAATTGTATACGAGTCGTTATAATTAATTGATATTATTGTAACAGTAATTTATAGTAAATTAACACAAAATAAATATTTTCTATTGAAATTTCGGCTGGGCACGTGCCCCTGTGCCCTTTTTCACCAGCCGCCACTGTATATACGTATATTTTTATTATCCAACTGGAAATAAAAACTGACGTTTTTTCATCTTCTGTATAAATTGGTTTCTTTGCTATGAAGACCATCACTTCAGTGTTGTTGAATGGTTTCGTTTTTCATAATCATACTCACATAGGTACCGGTTTAGTTCGATTTTTTTAAATAAATATTTTTCATTTGGAAGCAATCCAAATAATATGAGTAAAATAAAACATTATAACCTTGAATGAAATCAGATCTTCAAGCTTTTCGTACTGAGTATTCAAATTGAAATATGTTTGAAATTTCAGTACTAATCTAAAATTGTAATAATTTATGTTATTTATTGCAAAGAATAATACAGTACAACTTAAAATATATATACTTAATGTACTTTTGAAGCATAACAACAAACATATTGCATACAGAAACAGGTCTCCTTATTTTTGTGGTTGCTTAGAACAGAAAACCTTATCTGAGACCTTCGCCTCTTTAGTTAACGATCTCTTCCTCTTTACCTGCCTCTTTAAATACGATCTATTTTGCACTTCATATTCATTTTGTCAAAGAGAAATCGTACTAGGCTTATCACCTAAAAACACATAAAAACCCTCTGCACAATTATTAGCTCAATGGATAAATCATATTATAAAGTATCCATATATGTATGTTTTTAGACAATCGCAAAATTAGACGGCAACGTTATCAATGTCGAGTCCAAAGAAGCAGACGGCAAACCAGCAGGAACCAGAACTTACAAATTCACTGATTCCGGACTTGAAATTGTGAGTAGAATCATATTACAAGTTTCTGTATTTTTTTAAACTATTTAAATTATAAGTTTAATATAGTAAATTAAGTTAATATATTAAAATAAGTATAATATTAATTATTTATATTATTTAAAGTATAAGTACAATTAGTAACTGAAATATGGTAGCACATAATCTGTTTGGTGTGTGTAGATCTTAGGATTCGTCGAAAAAATATTACTGGATCAGTTTTAATATATATGTAATATATTTTTTTACAGGAATACAATTCTGTGAAGGACAATTACACTGCCAAGAGGGTCTACAAGAGAATTTAGGAAGTTCATATTTTTTTTGTTTGTTTCAAAAGATGGTATAACTTTTTTGAACTAATGTTCATTAATACAAATGTAATGATTAAAATGTAATTACATTTCATAAATAAAACTTTTTAATTAATAGAAAATTTTAATTTTCTGTGACCTAAATATTATTTTATGTATGCTGTATTCTTAAAATTCAGCAATAGAATGCCATTTGCCATTTTATATTCTGCAACGAATTAAAAAAAAAACAATAATTAAATAATTTTAATTAATTAAGTAATTTTTCTGAGTGTTATAATCTGGCATATTACATAATACAGGATACTTATACTTACTACACAACAAAAGTTTTTTAATGAATATGAACACCCTGTATAATTACTACACTATAACAAATTAAGAGATTTCTTAGGTTTTTCTTAAAGGAGGAGAATTGGAAACTTCGACGTACAAACAGTCACACTTTTAATCACTTGACACCCAAATACTTTTTTGCACCCAACGGACGTTTCGCCAACCATGTTGGCATCATTAGGAGACGATTAAAACTGAATTATAATCACCTGGTGATGCCAACATGGCATGGCGCATGAGTGTAAAAAGGTGTTTCAGAGTTAAGTGAATTTGGGATAAGATCTGGAGATCTTGGAGGCCACTGTCCTCGTCTACCGACCCATGTATTGGAAAAAATCTGATTGAGATAGTTCTGTACAGGTCTGAAATAATGTGGCAGTTCTCCGCCTTGTTGAAATCTGAAATATCTCGAAAACTTTCCTCTTGAAGATTAAACTCTTTTCATATTGTTCTATGTAGAAAAGTGCCCTCTATCTAAATCCCCAAAACAATTTAGGTGTCGATGTGTCAAAAACCAAACGTAATAAAAAAGACGTTTGACAAAAACATATTTTAAATAAAAGACCTGTCTAAAAGATATTTTCAATATGTTTTTTTTTTACTTGGAAAATAATGAATTTTATTTATTCCGTACATTATGTACACGATGTATGTATATTTAGGATCTTTTGTATTTGGTATAGGTAATACGAAAGTGTGTGAGATTTCTAATATGTATTTCTCCACTTTGCTTTACAACTCGTTTTAACATATTGAAATATGACCACTCGTCCTTACTACACTATTTTCTTTAGTATCCTATGACCAGTGCCGTAACACCACATAGTCGGGTCTGATTTCTAGAATTGGCCCTTACCGTACAATTACATTAAACAAAATTATGTCGATAGATTTTAAAAGTTTTGTTTCAGTCAACATAAATAAAGATAAATAAAAATACGGCATAGAATAAATTTTGCATAAATTAATTTTCGGTTTTTCGAGCTAGACTAAGGTATTGTGTGTGGAACAGCCAAATCGTATACCGTGTGTGTAAAGCCGACATCGGTCAGTTATGAAAAAGGACAAACAGAAGTGAGACGAGAGTCAAAATTTTTGAAACGTGTCACGAAAATTTCGACATAACCGAAACATCAAAGTAATGGTGAATATCAAAAGTACTAAGTGAACTTATGACACCATTAAAATGTTTTTAAAAAATATCAAACGGTGCAAAAGTTATTAACAAATTAGCATCGTTATAAAAAAAAGGTAGATTTTTATTCGAAAATTATTATTTAATATTTAATATAAAGTACTTATTATAGAAAAAGTCGATTCTTACGTAAAAATGGATGCTCTTTTCGAAAAAAAAAATATTACGATACCGACAAATTATTAATAACAATAAAATCGACTATTTTTTATAAACAAATAGCAAAACGAAAACCTTCTGGGCCTTTTTTTTTATTTGTTACGTGTTACAAATTGTTCGCTATACTGTAACGAACAAAAAACAACAAGAAAATTTTGTGGATCGGCAAAACTCACCGAATGACAAACGATTTTCGACGGCGGTCACCCGCGCCGAGCGCGAGCTTTCACGTTGAGGGCGTGTTTGTCAGTTACACAAACACATTTGGTGAATAATATTATGAATGATGAAATTCCGGTTAACAAAAGTAAATTAGGTTAATTAAACAATTGTCAAATTTAAGACAATATAAAATGAATAATAATTAAAAACTAATATTACAAAATGAAATAATGTGCATAATATGTTGTCATAAATGACAAGCGTATTTTTCTGCAGAGAGCAGTCATACACTGTTCGAAATACGTTTTTTAATAGAGTTTTCACTTTTTGAGAACAGTTTGCAATACATATGCTCATTATCGCAGGGTAGAAAGCAATGAAATTTACGAGTTTCCGAAACAGTTAAATCTGTTTCAAATAGAGTACTCAAAGATCTTTTGAGTTTCATGCTCTTCAGTTGTACAGAAATCAAATTCGATGTTTTTGAAAAAACTTTGAGCCCATTGAAAAAGACTTCTTGAATTTTTGCTGTCGTAGCTTTGTAAGCATGTCTTTTTACTGTTCCACCAAGCCCATCACACGCGCCTTTTCCATGAGAGATGGCAAAAAAAATGCCATTCTGCTTTAAAAAAATTTCTTGCTGCTATTTGTTTATAAAAAAAATAGTCGATTTTATTGTTATTAATAATTTGTCGGTATCGTAATATATATTTATTTTTTTCGAAAAGAGCACCCAATTTTACGTAAGAATCGACTTTTTGTATAATAAGTACTTTATATGAAATATTAAATAACAATTTTCGAATAAAAAGCTACCTTTTTTTTATAACGATGTTCATTTGTTAATAACTTTTGCACCATTTGATATTTTTTAAAAACATTTTAATGGTGTCATAAGTACACTTAGTACTTTTTATATTCACCATTACTTTGAAGTTTCGGTTTTGAAAAATTTTGACTCACGCCAGATAAGAAGCAACCGCAAACGCATCGAAGCGAAGGTAGTGAGTAGTGAGGGAATAAGACCGGCCCTCTCATCACCTGTGCTTGTTGTTAGACAAAGAAGTGCAGTATTTGTCCTTTTTCACAACTGACCGATGTCGGCTTTACACAAATTGTATACAGGTATGTATGTATGTATACACACTGTATGTATGTGTACATAGGGGAGAAGGGGGCACTATAGCACACTTTTTTTTTGAAGCTCAAATATTTTTCAATTTTTAAAAAATTGGGTCTCCGATTGAATTATCAGTTAATTTGGTTGTTAAAGCTCAATATAAACATATGGCAAAACAAACACATTTGATGGTAAGTAGTAAGCTGTTATTACCTTTTAAAAAAAGTGTTCCCTCTGTCCTAATATGCCTCCCTGGAGGGGAAGTTTAGGATGTCGCTGGGGCAGTTTAGGACTGATAATAAAAAACCGAGATAATTCTCGTCTTCTTACTTTACTTATTGAAAGCAATAAATCTCTTGTTAGGTAGCAGTCTTACAAACCACTTTCCTTATATATTTTTTTCTTTATAATACAGTAGATAATTTGTAATAGGCAATTAAATAAACATAAATATCAACTTATTGGAACCTTAATTAACCCTTTAACGCCCAAGTGCACTGTCAAGAGACATGAACTTAGAGGCTCATATTACTGATAGAAAAAATAAAGAAAAAAAGAACTAAAACAATGTACTCCTCTGTTTTCGAGGTCGCTCTTTCGAATGGAATCGTTAAAATTTGCAAAAATATTGATGTAACCTTCAATTTTTAACAAAACCTATCAAAAAAACGCGATTTTTTTCAAGATTATTTTTTTTAAATCGCAATTTCAGCTATGTTATCGTTCTTTACACTACTCAAAAACAAATACAAATGTGCACTCGAGACGTGTACTTGAAGGAAACGCAATGAGAACAATTTATTTTTCTTATTTTTGAGATTAAAATAACTAGATATGGCAAAATTCAAATGGTGATATTTTTCGATTTTTACCAGTTGCGGGATTATTGACGCAAAAGAAGAATTTTGAAAAATTATTATTACTTTAGGGGTTTTTGGAGTCGCTGATCACGACCCTAATGTTAGAATTTCAAAATTCAAGATGGCGGATCCAATTTGGCCACCATCCCGAATCAAATTTCAAATGTTTCGATTATTTTGCCTAAAACTTTGTAAACCAGGGGTTTTCGGGGTCGCTAATCACGATCCCGATGTCAGAATTTCAAAATTCAGTATTTCGATATTTGCTTCAAAATGGTCGCCATGTCATATCTACCATCCTCAATTTTGAAATTCTGACATCGGGATCGTGATTAGCGACCCCGAAAACCCCTAGTCTACAAAGTTTGAGGCAAGATAATCGAAAAATTTGAAATTTGATTCGGGATGGTGGCCATATTGGATCCGCCATCTTGAATTTTGAAATTCTGACATCAGGATCGTGATCAGCGGCCTCAAAAACCCCGAAAGGACTAATTTTTCAAAATTCTTCTTTTGCGTCAATAATCCCGCAACTGGTAAAAACGAGAAATATCACCCTTTGAATTTTGCCATATCTAGTTATTTTAACCTCAAAAATGAGGAAATTAAATTGTTCTCATTACGTTTCCGTCAAGTACACGTCTCGAGTGCAAGTTTGTATTTGTTTTTGAGTAGTATAAAGGACGATAACATAGCTTAACATGCGATTTTTTAAAAAAAGAATCTTGAAAAATAGCGATTTTTAATAGTTTTTTGTTAAAAATTGAAGGTTACATCAATTTTTTTGCAAATTTTAACGATTCCATTCGAAAGAGCGACCTCGAAAACATAGGAATACATGATTTTTAGTTATTTTTTCTTTATTTATTCTATTAGTAATATGAACCTCTAAGTTCATTTCTCTTGACAGTGCACTTGGGCGTTAAAGGGTTAAGACAGAAATCTCATAATTTTTTCTTAGATAATAAAATATCTACTTTCTACAGCTCCCTTTAGAAAATATTAAAATGCTAAGTATTAAAATTATTAACTTTGTAACAAATTAAAACCCCAATCCTAACCTTGACAAGAAAATTGTAATATTTCATACTATCTCTTTTATTATGTCCTTGTATTTCGTTCATTACAACTGAAAAATATAATCATAACCAGAACATACAAGTACTTTCTTTTTGAACAATAGTTTAATATACTAATACTTACATACATTTGTGAGCCAAAATTATTGTAACAGTCAGCGAAAATCACTAACAGCTTATAAGTTAGTTTGATAGCTGAGAGCGTGGAAGATCTCACGTGACGTTTGTTTATTGACCGGTTACCAATAAAAAAAAATGCATTCAACGTGAAAAGAAGTGACTTTGTTCTTTATTCGAGATGTCCTACACTGCCTCTGTCCTACTAAGTGCCTCCTTCTTCCCTACACATATATGTGTTGTTGATATATGGATTCAATGTAGCTTTCAACGCTGATTCAGAATATAAATAATACTTTTGATATATCAAATAACTTTCCATGTATCTAAATTACGTAGAAATCTTAATTTTGGTTGTCACAAAAATACAATTCAATTTTAATGTTTTTAGCTGTCATCCTCAAAAGAGCCATCCTCAAATTTGAGTAGTTATTTATTTGAGTAGAGAGTATTATTTACAATTTGTACTATATTGTAAGTTATCATGATTAGGTATCATTTTATTATCATAATATACTATGTAGTCATGATGATGTTGATTTAATATGCTCTTAAGCCAACGCCATAATCGAACTTTACTGATTTTTTTTCTATTAAACAAAACTAGTGGCTTAAAAAAATCAAGGAAATTCAGGGAAAGCCTAGTCATTGCTTGTATTGCCGGCAAAGGCCGTTATCAAATGAATATTCCCTTGTTTGACTGAAAATTTACGTCATTTCGGGGATTGCCTGTTTTATTCTCGCCAAACAAAGTAAACGGTAAAACTATTACACGGTACAGTGTTTGACGGATACTTGTTTAGTCATTTGTTGAAAAGTTTTGAAATATTTGATACATGGATGACTTGATACCTTTACCTGCAAAAATGGAAATTTTTGGTAGGAGTAGAAGCAAGTAGATAAACAAAATACTTTTATTTTGGTAAAATACCAATTTCATTGTTCATTTACAACAATGCCACATAAAATCATATAATATTAATAATAGGTACCTACTTAAATAACAAATAAAAGATAAGTTAACTAGCCATACTGGTATCACAAAAACAAAAAATTTTCTCTTCAAAAATATTTTATTAAAAAAGGACGTAATACCTACAAAATAGTAGGTACATCTAACCATTACAGATACATACATATGTAGGTACTTACCAACATACTATAGAGTATGTATTTTTTATTTTACATTTTATTTATTTAAACAAGTAGCACTATTATGGCACATAGAATTGCACATCACTTTTTTTAAAAACATACACAGCGATTTGTTTAGCATTGTTTCTTAGATGGCTTGCAAGAGCACTTTAAATATCCTTGTCCATTACGCAGTGAGACTCCAGATACGGCTTCTCGGACAGAAATATATTTATCAGGCACATTTTCTATATTTAAAAACTGACTATCCGCTGCAACTATATCTGCACGATTATACCATCCTTTAATTTTACCCACGGAAGATCCTAATTGGTATACTCCATTTTTGTAATCCACAATCACACTTATTAAATTCTGCATATCGCTTAGCCAACGATCAATTTTTTCAACTGACAACAGCACGCACGCTGGCGGAAGTTTTTTTTGCAGTATTTGAGACCATTTTTTCGGCTGCTCTTTTCTGTCCTGAATGACGTTCATTTCTGTTACTCAGAATGGAGGCTTGAAGAGAACATAATACACAGGTGGCATTCTTTTGATTTGTACAATCAACGCAAATAACTTGTTGAACGATTTCTTGCGATTTACTCACATTTTCTTGGGGATTAGCTAAAGGCAACATTCATTTCATTCGAATTATCAGCTTCAAGTACTTCTATTATTACATTTGATTCTACAATAACATCTTGTATTTCTTCACCAAATGATGTTTCCTGCTGTTCAATTTCTGTTAAATTATAATTTTGTTCATCTGTATTGCCGTTCAAGAACTCAACATTTTTATCGTTTTTTTTCTTCACATTCACCTCTATGCAATTCGGACAAAACCCCGTTAAGATCTTCTTCCGTTTCTAAGTTTTTAATAATCTCATTTGGTAAAGTTGTAGAGGATAGTCCGAAGGGAATATTCATTTGATAACGGCCTTTGCCGGCAATACAAGCAATCATGATGACTAGGCTTTCCCTGAAATGACGCATTACGCCCGATGACTACGACATATATATCTAGGTATCTCACGAAGTGTGTCAAATAAAGTTATCTCCTCGAAGCAAAATGGTTCAAATCGCTGGAAAGTATGAACTTGTGGACAGCAAAAATTTCTTAAAAGTGCTCTTAAGTGGAGGTAAGTTATTTTTTATATTGAATTTGTAATACGTTATACGTATACACATTAACTAAAGACTGATGTATCAGTTCATCAGATGGAAGTGACTGCAAATTAATACTTAATAATAACTTACTATTAATACTAATAATAATATATTCTTAGGTATTCCAGAAGATAAGGCAAAACTCGCGGAAAACATTACTACTGTACTTGATGTGACAATTGACGGAAATAAAGTTAGACTTCAAAGCGACGAAAAGCTAAATAACCACGTTACCGAACTTATTTTGGGCCAAGAAGTGGACGAAAAATTCTCATCGTACACCCTAAAGGTAAACCGAATTTAAAACTGTATGCTTATCAATAAAGGAAAATTAGAGGCTTAAGACTCATAAACGACAAAGCAATTGCAACTATTTGCATTTCCATTTGCATTTTTTTACTCTTTCAAACTGGATTAGACTGGAAAGTCATATTCCAGTATAGACGGGAACGTCATATTCCAAAATAAGGTTGTACTACCTAGTTCATTAGTTCCTTTTCCTGTGTTCACGAATTCTTTACTTTGTATATTTAAAAATACTCTTAACAAATATTTCATTGTAACCGTTTTTTCATTATGAAAATTCACTTTATGTTTATTATTATTTAAGATTAATAGTTAAGAATACGAAAAAAAAATAATAAAATGACTTTACTCTAAATCCGATACGGCCGACCGTCCAAGATGGCGGAGTAGTTATTTTTTGTGTACTCCCATGATATGGGTGTCAAATGAAAGGGTTTGCTGAGAAGAATACGAAAAATAAAATTACTTCATTCTAAATCCAATATGGTGGACCTCCAAAGATGGCGGACTAGTTATTTTTAAACACTCCCATAATGTGGGTATCAAATGAAAGGGTTTGCTAAGAAGAATACGAATAGCTTGTCATGAGATTTACTTGTGTACACACGTGTGTGATAAAAGCTTGTTTTTAAAAAAAATATTATTAATTTATTTAATAATCATACTTACAAAGGTAACGGTTTAGTTAGGTTTTTTTTTAAATAAATACTTTTCATTCAAAGTTTACATGGGAGCAATAAAAAAATATGAGTAAAATTAAACATTATAACCTTGAACCAAATCAAATATTGAAGCTTTTTGGTGCTGAGTATTCTCCGACAATTTTTTTTCCTTATTCTTGTGGTTACTTAGAATAGAAAACCTTATCTGAGACCTTCGTCTGTTTAGATATGATCTATTTTGCACTTTATCTTCATTTTGTCAAAGAAAAATCGTACTAGTCTTATCACCTAAAAACACATTAAAAACCCACTGCACAATTATTAGCTCCATGGATAAATCATATTATAAAGTATCCATATATGTATGTTTTTAGACAATCGCAAAATTGGACGGCAACGTTATTAATGTCGAGTCCAAAGAAGACGGCAAACCGACAAGAACCAGAATTTACAGATTCACTGACTCCGGACTTGAAATTGTGAGTAGAATCATATTACAAGTTTCTGTATTTTTTTTAACTATTTAAATTATAAGTTTAATATAGTAAATTAAGTTAATATATTAAAATAAGTATAATATTAATTATTTATATTATTTAAAGTATAAGTACAATTAGTAACTGAAATATGGTAGCTCATAATCTGTTTGGTGTGTGTAGATCTTAGGATTCGTCGAAAAAATATTACTGGATCAGTTTTAATATATATGTAATATATTTTTTTACAGGAATACAATTCTGTGAAGGACAATTACACTGCCAAGAGGGTCTACAAGAGAATTTAGGAAGTTCATATTTTTTGTTTGTTTCAAAAGATGGTATAACTTTTTAGAAATAATTTTCGTTAATACAAATGTAATGATTAAAATGTAATTACATTTAATAAATAAAACTTCTGTATAATTTATTAGTGAATTTTAATTGTCTGTGACCTAAATATTATTTTATGTATGCTGTATTCGTAAAATTCGGCAATAGAATGCCATTTGCCATTTTATATTTTCCAACAAATTAAAAAAAAAACAATAATTAAATAATATTAATTAATTAAATAATTTTCCTAAGTGTTATAATCTGGCATATTACATAATACAGGATATTTATATTTACTACTACAACAAAAGTTGATTATTGAATATGGAAGAAACCGCCTTAGGTGGAACACGCTGTATAATTACTACACTATAACAAATTTCTTTATAAGAGATTTATTAGATGTTTTTCTTAAAGGACGAGAATTGGAAACTTCGACGTAGATACAGTCACACTTTTAATCACTTGACACCCAAATACTTTTTTGCACTCAACGGACGTTTGCCAACCATGTTGGCATCATCAGGAGACAATGAAAACTGAGTTATAATCACCTGGTGATGCCAACATGGCATGACGCTGTGAGTGCAAAAAGGTGTTTCGGAGTTAAGTGAATTTGGGATAAGATCTGGAGATCTTGGAGGCCACTCTATATCTCATCGTCTACCGACCCATCTGTTGGGAAAAATCTGATTGAGATAGTTCTGTACAGGTCTGAAGTAATATGGCAGTTCCCAGCCTTGTTGAAATCTGAAATATCTCGAAAACGTTCCTTTTGAAGATTAAACTCTTTTCATATTGTTCTATGTAGAAAAGTGCCCTCTTTCTAAATCCGTAAAACAATTTAGGTGTCATTAAAAAAATTGTCGTTAAAAGTGTCAAAAACCAAACGTACTAAAAAAATTCGTTTGACAAAAAGATATATTTTATAAATAAAAGACCTGTCTAAAAGATGTTTTCAATATGTTTTTTCTGTACTTAGTAAATAATGAATTTTATTTATTCCGTACGTTATGCACACAATGTATATTTAGGATCTTTTGTATTTGGTATAATACGAAAGTGTCTTAACAGGCTTCTTTTCCATGTGCAGAGTGTACGTAAAAAATAATACCAAAATATTTTGTTAAAGCACGTGATATTTTAAGCAGTGAAAGTACATTTATGGATTTGTTTATTGAAACATTTTTAATACATTTTTAGAAGTTGAGCAAGATCACTTCAAGTGGACCCCCTATTTCCCACTTGATCATCAAATTCAAGTATAACTATTTTATTGTGAATTATTCACTACCAATAATTAGACTCTGGAACAGTTTTTCAAAATTTTCATTTTAACAACATTTTTTTTATAATGAAAATTTCGAGGACTTTTAATTAAAAAAAATAGATTTCGAACCAACCGACAGAGATAAATGAATGATATTTTCAGGATTTATTGTTAAATGTCTATATTTCGTTAAAATACTCAAAACTAATAATTATTTATTTATTATCATATTGTTAATTAACTTTTAAATAAACAAATGAAAATTTCAATGACTTCTCCCTCAAACATTGAAATTTTTTTCATTGGTTTTTTTTTGCTTTTTTGTTTAATCTACATTGAACCGCCCGCCCCCCAAAGAAAAATACTGGCTACGCCCTTGGTACAACTCGCTGCCGGGAGACCTGGACTTCACTTTAACTTCGATCAGTCGTAATTAAAAATAACAATTATAAATAATGTTATTATACGGATTTTATTTTTTAACATAAAAGTATAGTGAACAAATAGATAAAATAATTTCTTATTCTTTAACTAAGACAGAGACTACTAACAAATAATTAAATATAAATTTTACAGCAACGCCTTATATTATTTACTTTTTAAAAACTTTGTTAGTGATAACTTTTTCATCTTGTGAAACAAGCTTACACTGCAGTGATACACCATCTAAAGGTTTGTAATAGTTAACCTGGCGAGTATTTTTTATTGTAACATATTTTTTCAAAACGTTTCGTGTACTTTTGTTCATGAGAGTCATGATCTTCTTGAGAACAGAAACCAAAATTAATTTTTTTAAAAGAACTTTTGGCCCACTCGAATAACGGAAGTGCTGTCGTTATAGGCTTATCATTGTCACGTTAAAGGCTAGCACGATAAGTCTGCCTTTTTACACTTCCTCCTAAACCATCACACGCTCCTTTGCCATGGGGTGTGGCGAAGATATTCCGCTTCAACAGCAAAATCGTTCTTGTGATTGATTAGGTTGGCAAAATTATATTTATTTTTATATTGTGAAGCCGCTCTGTCTGAAAAATATGAGATTTTTTTAATGTTATTGGCACTAAATTTATTTTTCAAGAATTCAATTAATTTAAAATTAAAAAGGTGAACCAAACTTGCGTCGTGACTCATTTTTTTCGGAAATCACTATAAAATTTGCATGCTTCATTTCTCTGTTTCACTGCAGTGCTACAGAGAACTGAAGCCTACCGCTGGCCGCGCGGTGATAAATACATTTATGTATGTATATTGTTTAAATTAATAGCGAGCAGTGAAATTTTCTTTTAGGATATCAAACTTAAATGTATAATGCATGTAACCAATGAAAAAAAAATCAATGTTTGAGGGGAGAAGTCATTGAAATTTTCATTTGTTTATTTAAAAGTTAATTAACAATATGATAATAAATAAATAATTATTAGTTCTAAGTATTTTAACAAAATATAGATATTTAACAATAAATCCTGAAAAATTTCATTAATTTATCTCTGTCGGTTGGTTCGGAATATATTTTTTAAATAAAAGTCCTCGAAATTTTCATTATAAAAAAAATTGTTAAAATGAAAATTTTGAAAAACTGTTCCAGTAATTATTGCTAGTGAATACTTCACAATAAAATAGTTGTACTTGAATTTCATAATCAAGTGGGAAATATGGGGTCCACTTGAGGTGGACCTCTTGCTCAGTTATATCTTACTCAGTTATAAACATTAGTATTATTGCTGTACAACACGGCATTTTTTTTTGCTGAAATACACACAAATTAATGTAAAACCATTTAAAATTACAAAACTATAACAGTAAAATTATTGTTTTTAACTTTTGAAAACGTATTCCTTAAATATATGTATGTTTCAATAAACAATTAATTAATGAAAATACAAAATGTAAATTCAGTTTCAGCTGTATTTTCACTGCTTAAAATATCACGTGTTTTTTTTTAGCAAAATATTTTGCTACCTACTGTCTTTTACGCAAAATTTGCATATGAGTAAAAATTTGTGAAACGTGCCACGGATTTTCCAACTATTTAGAAATTTGGAATGAGTTGGCGCATTTCAAAGTACCTGATGGTACTAAACTCTGTCTAAAATTTTTTCGAAAAAAAAAATTATTATAAAAATTATAAACAAATGAAATTTTATGCCGCGATTAAAAAGAAAATTTTTACCTCGAAATGGAAGGCTCTAATCGAAAAATTTTATAGGACAACTTTTTTTAGAAAGGCATTGAACTTTTTGGAAAAAATTGTTATAACCTTAAAAATGGTTAAACAAATAAAAAAAATATTGTTTATAATAAAAAAATGCTGAGAATTCAATGTTCTCCATCACTTATTTAAATTTTCTTTTTTTTCTAAATACTCGTTATACATTTCCAGATATTTAGAAAAAAAAATTTTTTTGGATCGCTGTTTGCAAATAAACTGCACGCTGTTTTGTTGGCCGTTGCAACCGCGCGCGAGTCTGGCGCTGCGGCTACCGACAAGCGTTAGGTATTTAAAAAGTGAAACTTGTTATGCTGAATCACTTGTTATTAATAATACACATGTGAATGATTTTAAAGAAATTCCATAATCTTTTTTAAACAATATTTATTATGTTCGATTATATTTGTACTAAATACATTCCAAATGAATATTGAACATTCATAACTTTAATACTGGAATTAACGGAATGTTGGCTTATCATCTTTATTATTGCCTATAGAAAAAAAATAAATAAAAATCGTGTCGTTATGACTGAATCTTTTTAAAATGCTGTCAACAGTACAATAGCTTGCTAATTTCGGGGGTTAAAGTATAATATATATATAAATATATATTTTTTTTAATGGGATACCGTGTATATTATTACTTTTTGGAATGTTTATTTTTTCCTGATTTCAAATATATACCATTGAGTTATTAAACGTGGAATATTTTCGTTAAACTAGTAA
Organism: Aromia moschata; assembly: GCA_029963805.1. Classification (NCBI taxonomy): domain Eukaryota; kingdom Metazoa; phylum Arthropoda; class Insecta; order Coleoptera; family Cerambycidae; genus Aromia; species Aromia moschata. The sequence goes on from JAPWTK010000004.1 coordinate 2,673,164, forward strand.
TAATGTTAACTTTTCCATATATTTACAGTGTAACTAGTTTAACGAAAATAGTCGACGTTTAATAACTCAAAAACGGCATAAGAACGTGGTAACACATGGTATACATTTGAAATCAGGAAAAAATAATCATTCCAAAAAGTAATAATATACACGGTATCCCATTAAAAAAATATATATATTTATATATATATATTATATTTTAACCCCTGAAATTAGCAAGCTATTGTACTGTTGATAGCATTTTAACAAGATTCAGTCATAACCACACGCTTTTTTTTTTTTCTATAAGCAATAATAAAGATGATAAGCCAACATTCCGTTAATTCCAGTATTAAAGTTATGAATGAATATTCATTTGGAATGTATTTAGTACAAATATAATCGAACATAATATATATTGTTTGCAGTTTATTTGCAAACAGCGATCCCAAAAATTTTTTTTTCTAAATATCTGGAAATGTATAACGTGTATTTAGAAAAAAAGAAAATTTAAATAAGTGATGGAGAACATTGAATGCTCAGCATTTTTTTATTATAAACAATATTTTTTTTATTTGTTTAACCATTTTTAAGGTTATAACAATTTTTTTCCAAAAAGTTCAATGCCTTTCTAAAAAAAGTTGTCCTATAAAATTTTTCGATTAGAGCCTTCCATTTCGAGATAAAAATTTTCTTTTTTAATCGCGGCATAAAATTTCATTTGTTTATAACTTTTATAATAATTTTTTTTTTTCGAAAAAATTTTAGAAAGAGTTTAGTACCATCAGGTACTTTGAAATGCGCCAACTCATTCCAAATTTCTAAATAATTGGAAAATCCGTGGCACGTTTCACAAATTTTTACTCATATGAGAAACCTGTTATAAATGAAATTTTACTTTAAAAAAATGATTAATATTAATTTGAAAAAGGCACTAAGTGCATTGTAAATATAGGCCAATTTTTAGTGTTCTGGATAGATTTATAAAAGAAATATAAAGCTACCTAGTTTCCTAAATTTCACAGATGCAAATATTGGAATAAGTCTTATTACTGAGCGGGCTGCTTTGTTTTCTATAGAAAGTAGAAAGCATTAACAGCATTAATGATGGCCCTCTCTTCCGCACAATTAAGTATAAAATTTTTGAATGCTGGCGGTCAGTTGGTCCCCTATAACTCCGGACCCTTGTTCCACGGATCCCGCGGAACCCTGACTGCTACTGCACTGCCTATGATAATTAATATAATATAACTAATATAATATTTTACATCGTGCCATATCGCCCATATTTTTCGTATCAGTTGTTTCTCTTTTAAATATACTTTAATGAGAATAAAACAGAACACGGTCTCATTACGAATTTATCAATCTGTATCAGCATTTTTCGGAAAAAGTCGAAAAAAATCAAAAGAATAATAAATAATTTACTTCAGCTCCCACAAAGCTATCTTCAAAAAATCCGTATAAAGTTCGGAAACTCTATATCACGAATTAGTTGTAATGCATCTGTATCTACCATAAATTCTAATAAGATTGTTATCTTTTGTTCAATTATAATTGTGGAAAACAGGTATGCTATTTATTGGTATTATTTTATTATCAGGTTATATCAACGATCATAAACGTAACAAATAACGAAACAATCCATTGAACTTAAATTACAGTGCTGACTTATAGAAAGTAATGTGTACTTTTGTCTACTCACTAAAATAATGCAGAATTTAATATTGAATCATTGTGTTATCTCATCATAAGTATTCGACAAATACATATAATTGTATTGATATGTTTTACAACTTATCAATATAATAATCAACTTTAAACATTGACCTAGGTACTTCGACATGATTGTCCGATTTATTTATATATGAGTGATTTAAGATAATTGCCCACTTTCAAGGTAATACTAATAAATAGAATTGAATTTGTTTTTTCATTGGTTACATGCATTATACACCTAAGTTTGATATCCTAAAAGCAAATTTCACTGCTCGCTATTAATTTAAACAATATAAATTTATTTATCACCGCGCGGAGAGCTCTGCGGGTACAACTCAAGGGCGTAGCCAGGAGGGGCGATCGCCCCCCACCCCCCCCCCAAATGGTCAAGTAAAAATCAAAATAGTCGGGGGATTACGCTTGCCGTTGCTTCCAATGACCTTTTTTTTTTTGCTTTTTTGTTTAATCAGCATTGGACCGCCCCCAAAGAAAAATACTGGCTATGCCCTTGGTACAACTCGCTGCCGGGAGACCTGGACTTCACTTTAACTTCGGTCGGTCGTAATTAAAAATAACAATTATAAATAATGTTAATCAACGAATTTTATTTTTTTAAACATAGTATAGTGAACAAATAGATAAAATAATTTCTTATTCTTAAACTAAGACAGAGAGAACTAACAAATAATTAAATATAAATTTTATAGCAACGCGTTATTTTATTTACTTTTTAAAAACTTTGTTAGTGATGAACTTTTTCATATTGTGAAACAAGCTTACACTGCAGTGATACACCTTCCAAAGGTTTGTAATAGTGAAACTGGCGAGTATTTTTTCCAATTTTTAAATTGGAAAAATATTTTTTGTATTTTAACTTTTACATAGTTATAATATCGAGCCATCCAAAACAAAAACTAGCAAAGTTGGCCAGGTAAAAAAAGACGTATTTCTATACTCTTTAATTTATAACCTTATTTAATTGTCAAAGCTGTCACATTATATGACAGCCATCATTTATCTTACAATTTTGACAGTCACTTGTTTGACATAACCTAAAAGCTTAAACATGACCGCTATTTCTATCTATCTCGGTCATAGCCAGATTTGATATCTCTTTATATTATAACTTTTTTAGTTATCAAAAGTATTTAGTTATCATACCGTTTATAAGTATAGAGACGTCCAAAAAAAAACGTCATCGACTCTGGCTGTGAACGAGAGAGATGGAAATAGCGGTCATGTGTAAGCTTTTCGGTTATGTCAAACTTTTTGACAAGTGACTATCACAATTTGTAAAATAAACAATGGCTGTCATATGATGTGACAGTCTTGACAAGTAAATAAGGTTATAAATTCGATTAAGATTAGAAATACGACTTTTTTTTCTCGGCCAACTCTGATGACGTTTTTTTTTTGGATGTCTATATTTTTTATATAAAAAAACATTATGTGTTTTTTTTTTCAAATGGAAATTTTTGATAGCGCCATTTGAAAGGGCACGTTTATCTGCATACCGAACGATGACCTTTGGGATAGGTGACATAATAACATTTTTGAGAAAAAAAATATTTTGTGTATCCTCTACAATGTAGTTACGTTCATTTACGTTTTCAATGTATTCACTACAACAATAACAATATAAATAACAGCTTAACTAACTACGTCGAAAATTACCAACAAATTAAAAAATAATCAAATCAAATATTCAATTGCCTACTACTGACGACCATCATGAGCAGACAATGAGCAAGCCGATATTCAAATTTGTTTATGGCATTGTTTAATACTTGGAGAGTGATTAGCCTGATTCCCTAGGTAATACTTGTCTTCAAATCTTCAATATTATTAGATCGGTTCAGATAAACTTCAGATTTGAGATAACACCACGAGAAATAATCAAGTAGAATTAGGTCTGGAGATCTTGCTGACTATTCAATTGCTCTTCGCCTACTAATCCATTTCTTTGGAGAACTTGTATTAATAATTACGAATAGTTAGAGAATGATGTGGGGGAGCAACATCCTGGAACCATAAGACGTTATCTAGCAAGAAAGGATGTACTCATTTGAACAGAGAGCAACAATTGCGGGTATTACGTTCTGCTCGCAAATAATTTTCTCCATTTAGTACACCTTCAATAAAAGACGGCCCCCTATGGCGGAAGTACCAACAATCCCTGCCCACGCCCAATACCTTTTGTGGAAATTACGTGTGTCTTTTCGTCATCCAGCGTGGATTTTCAGGTGTACAGTATATACTGTTTTGTTTATTATCCGATCCATTTAAGCAGAAAGTAGCTTCGTCGTAGAAAACTATGTGTTTTGAAAATTCCATATTGTTATTACATCGATTCATCATTGTTTCACAAAATTCAACTCTTCTGTCAAAATCATCCTTCCTAAAATTCCTGATGCAACAGAATTTTGTACAGATGCCATTTGTTCTTTTTTAGATGTTTTAAAACCGTAAAACGATTAATTACATGTTTCAATGCGACTTAACTCCTTGGTTTGAGAATATTTTCTTGTAAGGTTAATAAATCATCCAATTGTGTTTCTTCTGAAACTGCCGGGCGACCTTTTGTAAAGTTAGTCAGTCCCTTACATGACGCAAGTCCCTAAATTTTCGTTCTACCTTACTCACTGCTCGTGTAATAGAACGATCAGGGTACTTATTATTAAAGAACACGCAAACTTATACTTGGGTCCGCGACATGTCTCCATAATCAATCATCATTAAAATCTCGATTCTTTGGATTTTAGTCGTACCATTTTTAGTCAAAGCAGCTTTAGCAAATACAACAACGAAGTAGACTAACCAAAGGACAATTAACTTGCCAAACTTGTCAGTTAATCCTCATCGAAGCACAGAATCAACAATGCAATTTACGTTGTGGTTTAGTAAATTTTGCTGACAACAGAAAAGTGAACTACGATAAATACGTTCGGTTTGTGACACTAAACGAAATAAAAACGGATCTTTTATGAAACATTTCTTAAGGTTTTATTCCAAAAAAAAAAAAAAAAAAACGTTTCTTAAAAATTAAAGTGAATATGTTGATAAATGTAAACGAACATTGTAAAAAGTGTAGTACATTGTAAAAGTACTACAGTTTGAATGAATGTAAAAGTGTATTACACAAAATATTTTTTTTAACCTCAAAAATTCCCTTATGTAACCTATATCAAAGGTCACTGCTCCGTATGCAGAAAAACATTTCAAATAAATAAAAAATGGGGGTTTCCCTTTGAAGAAAACAGGAGGTGACGTCATACCTGCTACAATGCTGTCATATAACACATTTGTACCAAAAAAATTGAACATTAAAAAATTAAGTTCAAAGTGTTATTTTTTTGCTCTTCCTGTAATTCTTTTATTGAATTTGTTCCAACCTTTCCTTCCTCAAGTTCATCGCCCAAAATATAACTCAAAAATTAGAAACTCTTACTTTTGTTTTGTGAAAATCTAAACCGTCAATATAAACATGTCCAAAGATATTTTTTGTCCCTTTTTGTTTCCATTAGTTTGTGTCCTGATGACTGATGCTTCTTCCATTCCGACCTCTAGCATTAGTTTAATTAAATAATTTGTTTGATCTATTGCGAGGGGACACCAGACCGTTTTTCATCAACATCACAGAATCCATTAGTCGATGGATTTAGTTTAAAGTAATTACCGATATATGTATGTATGGCGCGCGGTTTTCTTGCACAATAACGGAAACCTCGAGTAAGGTACCATACTGCATGTACACTACCGCTCAAAAGTTTTCGAAAGATGATAATATAAGGTAAGATTCAAATGAAAAAAATATATATCCACTTGTAGGGATAAAAAAAAATAATTATAATATGTTAACAAGTAACAATGCACACAACATTAATACAGATAGTTCAGTGTAATTGACTACATTTCTTAAATAAATGCAGGTGGCACAAATTAGGACCTCTAATCGGAAGCTCGGGTGAGCGATATCTTTATAAAAACACTGAATTCCGTTGTGTAAACAAACGTTGTATGCCTTGAGTCATCAATACGCATCTATAAGAAGAAAATTATAACATAAACATAACACATTGGTCACTTATTGTGTGAACATCTGATAAAAAACTGCTAAAATCTTTAAAAGTGTGTAATTGTTAAAGATGCCCAAAAAACGAAATTTATCAATGGAAACTAGAGCCTCAGTGTGTACCTTACGACAAGAGAAGTACTCCATTGATGATATTGCTAGAAAATTAAAAGTTTCGAAAAGTATTGTTTATGAAATATTAAAAAAAGAAATCTGAAACTGGATCTTTTGAGGACTCACCGCGCTCTGGGAGACTCCATGTAACGACCTGTGCTGAAGATAAGCATATTGTGGTGACAAGTAAGCGAAATAGACTGTTAACAGCACAAGAAATTACACGGCACTTGAATCGAACAAGGGAACAGCCAGTATCAGTAGCTACCGTTCAGAGGCGTCTCACAAAGGTTAGTCTTGTAAGACGAGTAGCCGTAAAGAAGCCATTGTTCCGGCCACAGCACACAAGAAAAAGTCGAGAGTGTGCTAATGAACATAAAAATTGGGGACTCGAAAACTGAAACGTGTACTTTGGACTGACGAATAAAAGTTCGAGGTTTTTGGTAAAAATCGTCATGTTTATGTTTGCCGACAAGTTGCAAAACGGATGGCATAAGGATGCATTGTGACTATAGTTAAACATGGTGGAGGGTCTGTTATGGTTTGAGGATGTTTTGAAGGCGATCACACCGGAAAGCTAGTTCGCATTGAAGGAATGAAATAAGCAATGATGAATAATGAGAGGTCGACCGTCGATGATAATGACCCAAAACACAGTGGCGGCTGGTGATAAAGGGCACAGGGGCACGTGCCCAGCCCAAATTTCAAAAAAAAATTTTTTTTTGTGTTAATACTATAAATTACTGTTACAATAATATCAATTAATTGTATACGACAAACTATTCATATTCTAATTATTATTCCTTTTATACCACAAATAATGATTTTTATCACATATATATGACAGACTATCGATCAAGCACCGAGCTAACCCTCGTTTTTAATCGGGCTTTTTTGTTGACTGGTAAAGTTTAGCGACAATTGCACGATTGCAGACAGGACAGACGTCGTTAAATCGTTCGAAAATCAGCTGAACGGGTCACACTTGTTGAGCAACCTTTTTTAGTGATATTGTTTAGATCCGAACGGAAATTAAACGGTTAGGAAGGCAGATACCCGATTTGATCATTTCCAAAACAGACGTAGGAAAATCGCGAAATTATTCACGAAATTTGAATAGTAGTGTCTACGACATATTTAACTGGTTATGTGGGTGTCCTAAAAGAAACAAACTGTTTTGTTTTATTTGTTTAGTGATGGGTGGCAGATGGGTGGCAACCGAAGTGCATGGACTCGAGAAGGAATGATTGATGGATGATTTAAAACATTTAAATGATCGAGCTAAGAAACATTCTAGCTACAATGAAAAACATTTACATAACATCTTAGATTTTAGTGTGTTGCAGTGGCGGTGCGTGATATTTCAGTTAGCCATATCTTGAAAACGACGCATGGGACCCACTTCACTTTTTAGGTGATGACTATACACCTCTTACAGAAAGGATTTATAGTGAAAAAACCGTCAGCAAAGTTTGCGAAAAAATTTTCAAAAACACTGGAGCACTCCCTGGGTTCTCATTAACGCTCTGTGGGATATTTGCAGTATATTTTTTTTCATAATCTAGAAACAAATATAAGGAGACGTTTTTCGATTTGTTGCAAAATATTTTTTTTTTCAAAAAGTTATGGCCATTTTAATTTTAATTTTATAGGAACATTTTGTTTCCCAAAATTAAAATGGCCATAACTTTTTTGAAACAAAAATATTTTGTAACAAATCGAAAAACGTCTCCTTATATTTGTTTCTAGATTATGAAAAAAAATATACTGCAAATATTCCACAGAGCGTTACTGAGAACCCAGGGAGTGCTCCAGTGTTTTTGAAAATTTTTTCGCAAACTTTGCTGACGGTTTTTTCACTATAAATCCTTTCTGTAAGAGGTGTATAGTCATCACCTAAAAAGTGAAGTGGGTCCCATTCGTCGTTTTCAAGATATGGCTAACTGAAATATCACGCACCGCCACTGGTGTGTTGGGAAAGGTCACAATGAAAATGTGGATAAAAACAGACATATTTTAAACCAAATAATTAATTGTATTAAATTTTTGTGAACAATAAGGACAGGCGAGCTGATTTCCTCTACAAATAACGGTAAGATGCCTATATCAATTTTTTTTCATATATTGCCACCCATTATTTTATTATATTTATGCCCTCGATATTCGTGATTAAATATTATTTCAAAAAGCTACCAAATCCCAAAAATTATTCTTGTGAAAGTCTATATTTTTGTATAAAATAATTTTTCATTGAAATTCTGAATTGCCAGTAAAACTCATGACCTTGAAAATTTTAAAAATTTTCGCCTGCGGCGCCGTTGGTAGCTATGAGTAATCCTACTGACACACCCTGTGCCCACCCATGTAACACACCCACGAGCCGCCACTGTAGTATATATGATTATATTATTATTCTCAACTTGAATACAGAGAAATAAGAACAATCAAAACTTTCATAACTCATAAGATACGCTATTTCAAACCAATAAAAGTAAAATGTTCAAATCCAGTAATATTATAAATGAATATCTCAATGATCTGCACTAGGAAGCAACTGTATAAAGCAACTGTATCTTCGACATGTGACTGTTCCATTCTATTCCATTTCATTCTTGTTCTATGTATCTAAAAAATATATCTCGTATTATACCTAGGCACCTCTATTTTCATACCGATTTTGAGCCCCTAAGGGAAAGGAAAGATTCATCATTGTACAGGGTGATCGATTTATTATAGGATATGATTTTTTTCTCAGAAACGGCTGAGATAAGTTACTTTTTGTGAAAGGTAAATTAGTTTTACCATTACAACCATTATAAAGGTATATTAATTATGAGTTATTTTTCCATTTAACATTTTTTTTGTATTTAGAATATTTTTATTGTTGTATTTAGAATATGTTTAGTTCAATACATCTGCAAACCTTCTGTTTGTTTGTTAATTGTGAATGAGAATCCCTTGTAAACTGCCAGCTGAATGAATATAATTTCTATAGAGTATATCAATTTATTTGCCTTTACAAAAGCCAACCTCAAGATTTCATAATTAACACATATTTGTAATGGTAAAGTAATATAATTGAACAAAAAATTATCATTGCCTTAATTTTGAATGAAGGTGAATAAAAGTAATTAACTTTTCACAAAAATTAATTTCGATAATTCGATCACCTTGTACATGTGATATTGATTGAAACCAAGATTACCCACTCGAAATTACATTGGCGCGTACCTCCACTTATAGGTTTCTTTATGGATGGCGTTATTCACGACAGTATATGAGTAGGTGGACCAGCGCCAGCGCCACCTCTTCCTTTTGAGAACCATTAGGGTGAAGTGGGGCAAGTGGTCTTTAAAAATAAGTATAGTGTCAAAAACTTCTTTAAGAAAAGATTAAAACAGCAGTAAAACCATTTATTAACTATTTTAATTTCAAAAGATCAGTGTTAAAATATACAGTGTGGAATAGCCAAATGGAATAAATTCAGTAGCTCCAATATTATGCATTTTTTTTAGAAAATCCTGTGACATGTTAATTTCTAATTCTAAAATAACATCTTGCGACGTAAAAATGTCGTCCCTAAATTCAACCCCCTTCAGGTGAGAGCTACAACCCTTAGATTTTCAAATTGGAAGTAGAGGCTTGTGATACTTCATTTGAAAGGTCTTTTCATTCTCTATTCAAAACTGCTATGGTTTTAAATTTTATTGCAGAGATTAACAAGAAAAAAAAGTTTCTCCAGCGTAGGAAATTCGTTACATTCAAATAAAAACAAATCATTATTAATGCAGCAGATGTTCAAAATGCATGCCTCCAGCACCTTGGCAGCATCCTAGACGTAAATAGAAATGTCTTCTAACATTAGTTAACATCTACGGGGTTAACATTAGTTAACATTAGTTAACATCTAATCGACCTAATTGCAAGTGTTATTCTTCTTTTTAAGTCAGCTAAATCGTCGGGTTTGGTTTTATTGACCATACTTTTACATATCCCCAAGGATTTTTCTTTAGCTGCCGTACATGTCCACGTTCCCGAAACTGCTTCTCTATTTTACTTATGGTACACTGATATATCGGCGGCAACTCCGGATATTTTTCTTGATAGACGAACAATTTCGGCCTGCGTTCGTGTTCTGTCTCCGTAACCAATCATCTGCAGAATCGTTATCTTATGCATTTCTGTTAGGTAAACCATCTATCTGAGTTGCAACATGAAAACTAAAGCAAAAAAGTTTAACAATGATAACTGTTAACTACTGTTACAATGACAAGCACATTTCTAGGTAATTTCACTAAAGCTGATAATGTCCAACTTCTTAAATTTCGTTTTAAAGGCTGCTTGCTCGTTTTTGTCATTCTATCGTCAAGCAAAAAATTGTACGTATTTGTTATTAACTTTTTATCTTATAATAGGGAATGCCGACAATTACAGACATTTATTTTTTGTTATTATTAACATTTCAGAACCAAAAATTGACAAATAGTGTTACTTATAAAAGTTTTATTTTAATGTAACGAATTTCCTACGCTGGAGAAACTTATCTTTTTTTCTTGTTAATTTGTGCAATAAAATTTAAAACCATAGCAGTTTTGAATAGAGAATGAAAAGACCTTTCAAATGAAGTATCACAAGCCCCTACTTCCAATTTGAAAATTTAAGGGTTGTAGCTGTCACCTGAAGGGGGTTGAATTTAGGGAGACATTTTTACGTCGCAAGATGTCATTTTAGAATTAGAAATTGAGGTGTCTCAGGATTTTCTAAAAAAATGGATAATAATGGAGCTACTGAATTTATTCCATTTGGCTGTTCCACACTATATAAAACTATAAAAAAAATCTCAAATAGTAGACAACAATGTCTAAAACGACGAGTCGCGAATACAAAGTGGGCTGCGACGGTCAGAACTCTTCACTAAGGACCCTTACTCGAAACGCAGCAGGGAATTGCTAAAACTTTGTTGTAAGGATCTTGAAATTCTTGTGGGACTGTTCACTGTGCAGTGCCCCATGAAAAACATCTGAAGTCAACGGCGTCACTCCTAGTGATACCTATAGGACGTGTGGAGAGGAAGAAGAGGAGGAGGTGGAAATCTCTCCTTATTATTAGCATCGACCCGGCTTTGAATGGTCTGAGAACTATTCACATAGTCTCCAAATATCTGTAATGTTGTAAAATTCCTCATTAAACAGTATTCTGTTTTTCGTCAGGGGGGCAAACTTGTACGACAGACTGTACTCTTTGATGAAACTCAGAGAACTTAAGACACTTGTGAGGGTGTCCCTTACGTGCGAAAGAAAATCTAGATAAATAGGTCCCAGAGTCCTGATCAGAGAATCAATTTTTGTATTGGAGCCAAAGAAAACCAATTCCAATGACAACTGATGAACTGAACTCTCTTCATTCCTTTCCTCTGGAACAACGTAATATAGACTCACCCCAACTAAACCCAACCGAATGATTCCGCTAAATTACTACAAAAAACCTCAGGTGCACCACTTCACCCCACCGACAGACACAGCCTCGTGAAATTGTCTTTTAGCTGCAATAAAGCGGGTCGATATTAATTAATACGCGTAAAGCGGTTACCACGGAAGACCACTTTGTATTGATTAGAGCCGCATAATTAGTTTACCGTCTAAAAAGCGTATACCTGCAAGTTGAATTTAAGTTCGCATTAAAAGTAAAGTAGGCAGTAATATGATTAATTCCCGTTTGCCGAAACGGCCGACGCTACGTGGGGCACGCGGGGGTCGCTAAAAGGTTATTTATGGGACGAGCGCGGGGGGGGGGGCAAACAGGGGATGAAATAACGTTTGTACCGACGTTGCACGATTATTTGATCTGAAAATGTGATATTGCGTATTCCTACGTTGACTTTGTCGTCGGTGCGTGGGCCGTATTGACGACGAAACAGGGGGGATGAAGAGGATAGGGGTTGTTTCCTTTTATAGATTGCTTTTGCAAAGCCGACTAAGCGCCATTCAAGCGATATCACCGGCAGGCAGTCAGGCACAAAGAAAACAAAAAAAAGTCATGAACTTTTGTGGTGCGCATGATACCCTCTTTGTGCATTTTGAGTCGCTGAATCCGATGCCGTCATCAGCATAAACCGTCAAAACTTCGCCCCAACCTCAAAATCACCGAAAATCTCAGTGATGGACAGATAGATAAATAGGAAAATGTGGATTAAGCAATCTTATGCCTAGGGTTTCGAACGTGTGGCTTCCGAGCGCATGGCCGGACTCGTAATCTGTCATGTTGTCTGTGACGGCAACTGTCATTGCCGAATAATGCACTGGAATTTTTTCAAAATTTTTTAAGCAATTTTTTAAATTTTGCAAAAATTGACTATTTGCAAAATCCAAAAAGTTGCTCAAAAATAAAAAAAAATAGCTCTGGTACATTCTTTGAGTGATTTTAAGAACTTTTTATTCTTGACCATTTTTTGTAAAAGTGCATCATTTTTATATAAAAAAAATCAGAAATTAAATACATTCCACACATTCATGAGGTTAACTAGGTACCAATTTTTGACCAAAATTTTGACAAAAAAGAAATATGGGACTTATCTAGAATTGTACAAGAAACTCAAAAATGGCAAAAGAAATAGGGGTTGCCATTTGAAATTTTAGGGGTAGGTGCCCGTCTATTGTAAAATCCTTGTAACATTCAATCATCTTTTTTAAGTATATTCACAAATGGTAACGACTGTGCCATTATTACAGAAATCCACACAAAATCAGATAATATGTAAATACAGTACACGAATTCACGAGTGACTAACTAATGTTTTCAATGCGGCGGTCGATCAGTTTACACCGTCGCGCCGACCGGTCGTTATCGGAATTGCTCGCTGTCTTCCCTCGCTCGCTGCACGGAGAAAGTGTATTACAAAGTCCTGGATACGGGTACTGTATATTCGTAGTGTAATTATACTGTAATTATCACAGTTGTATAGTGCCAGCTCCACGTGACAGCATACTTTTCAGGACCTTACTCATTAATAACAACGGAACGTCATTCGCTTTCTTAATAATCTATTATAAAATCAGGTAGAAATATATCAGTTTGACAGGTCAGGCATAGGTTGATTTTTATTTGGGGAACTATGTTGATATGATAAAATGTTTCATTTCAACTTTTTTTGCTTTTAATCCACGTCTCATTGCCGTAACATTTCTGCGGATTTAACCCATTTCGGCCGAAAACGCCACTCCCGGTACATCGCTCTTCAGCGCCTCCATAACTAATACTATTTGCGACAGAAAAATTTGACAGGGACATATTTTTTTAAGTTTAAGACGTGCCTTTTCCGATGGTGTCCATAAAATTCCTCCAAAAAAATATTAATTATGAAAAACCAGTTTTTTTTTTTAAAAAAACACGAATTTTTGGCACATTTTTTTAAATTAAATGTTCAAGGGTTTCCGGTCTGCAATGGACCTGGAACCTCACTAACCGGTGGAATAAATGTTTGAACTTTAAGTATACGTGGTTTAAAGATCGATTTTTTGCCTTTACGTTCAAAATGGCGCCTGAACTGCAAAATTTTTGCGTAAAAATTCAAGAATTTTTTTATTGGAAAATGATGCACTTTTACAAAAAATTGTCGAGAATAAAAAGTTCTTAACCCTGCAGTGGTCGCGTGCTTTCTACTTACGTCAGTAGTTGCGTGGCCCACTATTGTACTCCAGATACGGTATTTATTTTTTTAGGCATATTATCAAATAAATTTAATTATATTATAAGACAGTTAATAGTAATAATTATATTAATGTTGGTGCAAGCAGTTAGATAACGCCTTAATTTCTTTAAAGGACTTTATTACGGACTGATGCTTCTTGGTCCGTTTCTGAATCGTGGTCGCTGTTCTCAACAGCATTGATTTCATTTTCGAAATCGGAACCAGATTCTACCTCTTCTTCTAGATCTAGACATTCTTCTGACCACTGCAACAATATATCGTCAGCTTCTGGGTCATCAACCTTACCTTTTCCTACTTGAAATTTCTAAAAAAGAGTAAAAATCATTACATACTCAATATACAAGTGTATACGAACAGTGTAAGACATACTGAAGATATTTTTTGCGAGACACGTACCTAAACATCTAGCGGAAGGTAGGAAAGACCATGACCTCAAACGTTAAACATGGGCAGAAGGACAATGTTATAAACACAGCTGGAGAACAATAGTACGCCGCGCGACCACTGCAGGGTTAAAATCACTCAAAGAATACACTGGAGTTTAATCAAATTTTTTTGAGCAACTTTTTGGATATTGCAAATAGTCAATTTTTGCAAAATTTCAAAAATTGCTTAAAACATTCTGAGTGCATTCATTGAATGCTGAATCCAGTGCATTCTTTGAATGTTTTTTTATTCTTGACAATTTATTGTAAAAGTGCATTGTTTTCGAGAAAAATATTTCTAAATTTTGATACTAACTTGATCTTTAGAAATCAAACGAAAAGCCGAAACGGGTTAATTATATTCAAGACATAAGTCTGTTGCATTCTGGTGGAAAATGACTGCTTATATCGACATACTACAAATCTTTTTGTTGCAATGTTTGGATCGCTAATAATGATGACGGTGAAAATACATGTTAGAGCCGTATCAGAAAAACTATTCATTTTTACACTTTGAACCCAAAGAGACTTTTGATCGGTTGATCATGGAGAGGAAAATATAAAAAATTCAGCCAATTTCACCGACGAGCAATTCCCTGTTCACACAATTCGCACAATTTACAATATAAATTCTCCTTAAACAAAGTTAGTCTAACAATAAGTTGGTATTAAATAAAGTTCTATGCAATGGTATAAAGCCATTGTTTGGATCACAAGATATTGATGTAATAAATACTGTACCAAAATATTTATAATGGATGACTTATAATAAAACCGTCTTATCGGTAAACTATGTATAACATGATGAGTTAAATTGTTATATGTGTGATTAATACAGTATTACTGGTTTACAAAATAAAAAGTTTTGTTTTTTTAATCTTTTAAAGCACAGGAAATTTTATATTTTTAAAAAGTTCGTTTCGTTTAAGTAAAATAAAAATTTATTTTATTTTAGTTAAAATAATAGTTTACAGCAATCTGTTTGTAAGTGAAGGGGCTGTAATAGTAACAGAATAGCTTTCTGAACAACATTCTAAAACCTTAAAAGTGAAAAATTTAAAGCTTTAAAATGAGTTAAACTTATCTAAAATATATAAAACGATAAAATCAAATGAGTATTAAGGTTATTCCTATAAAAATCAAAGTGTCGGTGAAATGTATAGGTAGAAAGAAAATTTTCAGTTACATATTTTCGGGTTATATAAGTTCAGTATTTAAGTTATTGGAGTAAATTCTAAGTTTAAAAATAGACACGTAATTATAGTCGCCCTGGAAGCGTATAAAATATTGTTTCGTAACGCCACAAGGTTTCAATGCTTGATTGGGATTTGCATTCCTGAGAAAACTCATAATACTCAGAGCAGAACGATTGGCTCTTAGTCTCCAAGCATCCATAGAGTTGATTAATATCTAGGCACTCACACGTATACAGGAGTACTTGTGATTGCATATCAAATTCTATCATGAATAAGCGAAAATAAAAATGTATTTGCCCAGCCAAAGTGCAAACAGTTCTTACATAAAGATAGCGAATAAAAAAAATGACCTTGCTACCCAGTGCTTAAATAATACCAAAGTTTAATCTAATAACAAATAGTACGACATGAAGCTTGATTCGATATACTACAAAGTATATGGTGTAAAGATAAATTACTAAAAAATCCAGTTTCACAGCTTTATTTTCTATTTAAATAAAATATAAATTGAATTTTTTGTATTTGAGTCCATTTGTTAATACTTTCCGCAATACCAGCCTTATCGGAAGACATCTGTGAATCACAATACAATTGATAATCTAAGTCAACATCAGGCATTTTAACAGTTTTGACTTTTCACCAAGAGAAAGGCTTCTTCTTCGTCATGAACTGAAAAATGGAGATTATGTAAACTATATTAATAATTAATATATCACCATTAATGATCATAGTATTCATTAATAATATCTTAATGATATTAGTAATCACCTCTCTTGATTAGAAATTCACAAAATGTGGTGTTCAACAATTTGATATTCCACATTTTTGTTCCACAGTTGATATTCGACACAATTTGTTTTAATTTTTATGTATTCACATAATTCATTGATCCCATGTAAAAGCAATTTATTTTATGTGTAGCTGTACAAAAACTGTTTTTGAAGAACTTTAAAAGCAAGCAGGTAAATAGAAATTGTGATACTTCCTAATATGAAGGAGTTAAATTGGAATATAAACTAAAAACCAAAAATATAATTAATTAGAAAAAATTTCATTCTCAAAAGTTAGTGGTAACTATATAGCCTTACAACTCTGTTTAAAGCTTAATTACATGTATTTAATAAATATTTGTTTCTATACTCTGAAATCGTTAATATGAGAATTTTACAGACAATGCCAAACATTTGACTTGATTTACTTGCATTATACTAATTATATGTTACGTTTTAATACTTGTAAATATAACACATTAATTCGTTTTGACGTAGACATTTTAATGTAGACTCATTCTGTGTATGTATATACATTAAAACAATAAATACATTAGACCTAATAAAACGAGATGTGTAGAATAGATACTTGTATGTGTAGATTGTGTAGAATAACTAAAATGAGGTGATGCAGATTTTCTGCTCCATCCCATCATTTTATGCCCATCTTCCCATTTAAGTGTTGACTGTCAACACTTAAATAGGAAGATCCTTTCCACTATATTTCTAAAAATTAGATGCAGACTGTACCGTATCAAAATAAATGACTTTCAATTCAGTAAAATCTTTATTCTCAAATTCAACAGAACATTACTTTATGTACAAATTGAATTTCCTGTAAATATTTCTCTTCATTCAATTTTCTTGTAAATACTTTTCGTAGTGCCTCCCTTGTTGGAAGTTAACTCCTGTAAATAAGATAAATTAACAGTAAAAAAATACTCTTTAGGAACCGTTTTGACTTTTCATTAACAGAGGGACCCTACAATTTTTTTTGTTTTTGACAAAAAAAATCGTCGAGTTTTAATCTTCTCCTGAAGATGTCAAATTAGTTGGCGAAATGCGCGTCAAGAAAAGTATAGTAGTTCGGTGTTTCATGGAAAATGTCCAGTTTTTTTGGGACAAGTTAATTTTTCTACATCTACGTGATTCAAATTGAAACCTTTAAAATGTTTTTATATGGGGAGCCATAATTATTTAATGCCAGGAGCCATAAAAAGGTCATAAAAATAATACAAAAGTCTTTTTCAATCTTATTCATCTGTTATTCTCAACTGAACGCTATTTTAAATTTAAAATCGATCCATACGTAGTGAAAACGCCTTAAAATACTTTTCCTATGCAACAATTATTTTTTACTTAAAAAAAGTTCAGTAGGTCATGTACAATTGACAAACTGAGTTTATGTGTTACGTATTGTATGTAAATTTATCGGAAGGTAATTTTACCGGAAACAGCGTTTCTCATGCTGCTTACATATCTCTCCTTCTACGATACATTGAAGCAGGTTTTTTATTCTCCGATATCTTTATTACTTTTTTGGTTTGTTGGATTTTAGGTCCGGGAATAAACAACAACTGCCAAAAATGCCAAAATAATGTTTGCCTTTTGATTTTGATAAAAATCAAACAGTTGTTTATTCCCGGACCTAAAATTCAACAAACCAAAAACTAATAAAGAAGAAGGTCGCCAAATTCCCCACATATATCTTTATTAGTATAAGGGTTATAGCTTACAACGAGCCATCCAAAAAAAACTCATAGAATCTGGTTATTTATAGAGAGATGGAAATAGCCTTATGTCGAAGCTCAAAGCGAAGCTTTGTTGTTGTCAAACTCTTGAAAAGTCGCTGCCACAATTGTAAAATAAATAATGACGGTCACATAACGTAACAGCCTTGAGAATTAAATAAGGTTATAAATTTAAGATTAAGAATAGTCGTTTTTTGCTCAACTAACGTTGATGACGTTTTTTTTTTTGGATCGCTCGCTATAAATTCCATTTGTTCTGGGGCACCTTTTATACATTTGTGTATACCTACAGAAGATATTGACGAACACTTTATTATAAATAAAGCGAAAAGTGCAATGCCTACCAATTCTATTCCAGTGTCGGTAAATTTGTATGATCTTTTTTAGGGTTAGACCATCGGGCGTTTTCGAATCCACAACTAGTACATTACCATTCAGTTTTGAGGCGGTCTGCAAAAAAAAGATATTGATTTAATTGATATGTATGTAAATATTTATTAACATGACTAGATATTACACCGAGATTATACCGAGAGCTATTATCCGCGCGGGTTCGAATCCCGTCTATGGCAATTGATATCAATTGCCTACCTAACCTATCATAGGGGTTAGGTAGGCACAACCAAACCTACCTAACCTAGGGTTTGGTTGTGCCCTACGTATTTTCCATGCGTATTTTCCCTCTGCACTATCGTAATGATTCCTAGAGGGAGAATGTTAATTTCTGTGGTGTAATTTATTATTGTTTATTATTACTATCGATTTAACATACTAAGTTAAAGGGATGTTTATAGTATTAGCAACTTCCAAGTAAAACATTATTTACAAAAATATGAATCAATCGATGGAGGATAAATACAATAAAATAGTCAAATCGTCTTTAGCATTTTAATACTAAGAATATAATCAGTTGACATAAGATCTATCAAACTCAGTAGCCATTCTATTCAAAAAGTAGTAATTGTATCGACTTTGTGCAGTGGGACCATTAATATTAGAAAAATCGGTATTTAATAATTCTTTCGAAAGTCACATTACATGTAACACGTTACAATTTCCAGTTTCCTTTCTGCCAAAATTATAAAAAACATAAACAGCATCACATTACATACAATACGCAAAAAAAAAAATGACATGCAAAGATTAAATAGCTTTGAACAACATATGATAAGCAAAAATGATTGTCATCATGATTTACTATGACAGAGTAATGACTAACTCAATTAAATTTTTATTTCAATTAATGATTAACACAATTTTTCAAATGTTCTACCTTAACTAACACTGACCTTCATCTTATAGGTTCCAATATTCTCTTCAACTTCTCCATCCAAGAGTAGATTTGAAACATTGTTTGTTGTTTTTCCTTTTGTTTCTAGCTTAATCTTTTTATCATCTGTACTTATTCCTAAAGTAGGTTTGTCTTCGCTCCTTTCCTTCGCTGCATCTTCTGGGACACCTTTAAATAATGCAAGAAAGGCATATAAACGATATTATAACTAGGTAGGCATACCCGAACAATTTACAATAATCGAATTTATAATAATTGCATCGTACTTTATGTTGCTGAATGGTGATTCTTAAATAGTGTATTCAATTGAATATACACTGTCTTCAACTGTAATAGCATCATCAGTAAAAGTATAGTAAAATCACTGGAAATTCTTTCAGATTTAGTTCTAGGAACTGATTAAAAAGTGTAATAAGGTTGAGTATGTTGAGTATGGGCTGTCGGTCACCTTCTGGGTCGTCTCGGGCAACCATCCCCCGAAAAGAGCATCTTCCAAAAGGGCATTATGCGCAACTGCTTCGCATAGACAAACGTTGTTTCTCAAGAATGGTGGACTGCTATAGGTCAACAAACATGGACAAACGAGCAAAGTTTGTAGGCCTATATGTTACCATTCCTCTTATATGGGGTCCAAGGTGCCCCAAAAGGTGACCGATAGCGCCTGCCAATCCTATAACACTCGATACAGCATACCCAACGTTATTAGACAGCGACCTTACTATACTTTTACTGTTGTGCGTTTCAACTGCAGACAGTTTGTACAATTCAAGAGTAGATACATAAACCTAAAATAGTTCAAACTAGTGACATAAATTAACCAGATAATTAAATACGAATGAGGTACTAAATCCTTACCACTTTTGACTAGAAATTCGTAGAAATTTTGATGTTCCACAAGTTGATATTTTCCTTGAAACTGCGCCATTTTTTAGGATAGATTTACTTTTTTATCGCTTCAAAACCAAGTAATCATATTTTAATTATCGACGAAACTCCATTCTTATATATCATTGAAGATACTTAAGAACAGTGGCGACTCGTGATTATTTGACGTGTTAGCAAAAAATGGTGCATACTTCCATTATGTAATTAGGTCGTAAACATATATGTACGGTACAAATATAAAACTTTTGCACATATTACGTATACACAACTTTATTGAAAATTGTTATTGAAGGCAAGAATGCTGCGATTTTATAAAACGCTAGTTTATATTTGTTGTCCAATTAAAAATTGGTCGCTTTCCATTTTAAGTAAATAAGAATATTGCATATATTTTCCAATTATTAACAATATTCGCTTAAGAAGAAAATTAACTTAGGAAGAAATTTCCTATTTCTCTTCTTTTGACAATTATATTTTAGCTCATTAACAAGAAATAGTAATACAAGCTAGTCAGCTTACGAATAGATGTTGAATTTGACACATTACTGCTTTCTACAGTAGCCAAAAAACAAACAAAACAAAGTTAAGTGACACAATATTTTATGTACAGGGTGGTCGTTTATATTTTGACAGAGTTTATTATACGAGACAGAAAAATCTTCTTATTCAAGAATTCTCTGTAAGTTAAGTTAAATAAACTAAATTCTCTGTAAGTATCAACTTTAACAGAAAATGTACTAAAACTTTTATATAATCAGTTTAATTAAATTCAATTTATCTCTTTTAATAAATCCTATGTGTACGTGTCAAAACATAAACGAAAATTCTGTACTTATTTTTGCACATAATTTAAATTACTATTTCACTGTTATCTCTTGTTGACAATATCGATAATGATAAGCAAATATAATATTTAGATTCACAGATTGTGATAATGGCCTATGACTCAACGAGGTAGATATCTGACTGTCTGTTTTTACAGTTTATTTAGGAGTTAAGGTTTAATACAGTTATTTTATATGCCCGTATGAGATACACTAAATACCTTAATAAGTAATAAATGTCCTAACGTACTTATAAGTATATTTTACATTCTTCATATCCAAACAAAAAATCGAATGTTTGGTATGCATTTTACTAATAAACAGAAATCGCCAAAGCGAGGCTCATTACAGGATCGCACTAGCCAATACCTACGTATAATAAACCGCTTTTATTATCAATGCTTGTTGACAAAGTTGAATGACCAGGAAGGTGATGGGTAGGAAACAATTCGTTAATATTTGTTCTGCACTAATTCTAGATGATTTAAATACAAATCTGAAATTTAGCTAAACCTCCGTAGTGTATCCAATATGGACAATAATTCGTTTTTAGACTGAAAATCCATCGAGTTATTTGAAAAATGTGTAGAATTTTAATTAATTGTACTTCTAACAAATAAATTTAATAATTTATTGAAGAGGCATAACCAACATGAGGTCTATTAATCTGTTTGCAAATTGAAAATCTATTGAACCGTTCTTGAGTTATTCGAAAAATTCGTCACAGTTGATGCATTCAGAAATAAGGACTTTTTTTTCTTATAAAAATAACCAATCAAAGGTGAAGATATATTTTTTTCTGGGTATATGTTTTGCACGCCATACTCGACTTGACACATTTATTTTTTATATAACTGAGACTTCACTCTGGGGTCACAGCATACATATGACCCACAGGTTTAAGAATATTTGATTTGTTTCTATCAGTCTCATACCCGCGTAGAGTCCATAACGGGTTCAGCTGTGCGCCCTAAGATTTTACAATGATGATTTGAAGAAGAGTGCTGAGTCACACCCAATTGTTTTTTAACTGAAGAGCTTTAGATACAAATTTGAAAAATTGCTAGAGCGACGGAGCGTATGCATGGGCATTAATCCGTTTGCAAACAGAAAATCCATCGACCATTTGAAAAAGAGTTCAATCGTGTTATCTGAAAAATTCATATTCTGACGTCACATAATGATAATCCACCAATAAGAATTGGAGATATTTGTGCTGTAGATGGCTATCCAGCAATAGGAGCCGCGGGAGAGGAATTTTTTGGATAATTGTTTTGATATCTTATTATAGTGTATACCCTTATTACACTAACCGATCAGCTGATTTTTTCAAATATGAAGCATTTTTCCACGCCAACCAATCAAACTCATTACACATATTATTTCCCACCCGCCCGCATAGAAGATAATCATAGTCCACAGTACGTGACCGTTTTTTGGAATGATTAATAACGGGCTGATTTTTCGTTAGTAGCTTCAGTTTGATGAGCGCTCTCTCTTTTTCTTTCTGTTCCCCCACTTTCTAGCTATTGGAAGACCTTGAAAGCTGGCAATATTGGAATGTTTTGAAAATATTGTGTGAATGCGAAACCTTAAGTACATGCTTTCTTATAATTTATTCCAGTTTTCTGTTCTATAAACTTTAAACGCGTTTTCCTACAACTTGTGTTTTTTCAACTTGCGTAGAAAACTACGCAAAAACTATTCAACCGATCTTGATGTTTGGAAATGTTACTAATTCGGAAGTGTATATATACCAAACTGATTAAAACATATTTTTAAAAAAGTATTTATTTATAACAAAAAAAAAAAACAGGTAAAAAATAGTAATTTTTTTATATTTTCATAATTTATTTATTAAACAGGCATATTTTAATATAATTTAGGTAAATACATATTTTAGAAAATAATGTTTACTTTAAGAATAAACTTTATTTTTATGTCAGATCAAAATTGCGACCGTCGTTTTCGATGCAGATTTCGAAAGGGGTTTCACGTATCGCTCTGTATATCCGCCATTTAAAAAAAAAAAAATTATGAAAACTTCAATACTTATGTAACAATATCCTAAATTTTCAAAAAAATCTTTCCATTATTACTACCTTAAAAAAATTCCTGAAAATATGCCTTAAAACGAGGGTAGGGTTTATTCCCTGTAAAAAAATTAATTTTCATCATTTTTTTTGACGAAACTTTTAACGTAAATTGACTTTGGTAATTAGTGTATAATAAAGTAACATTTGAAGAGTATTCTGTGAATTTTTTATTAAACAATATAAAGAAATAAGCGATTGGCAACAAATTTACAAAAAGGTCTCGAAAAAAAAATCGATTTTTCTCGAAAAAAAATTGCCTTTTCGAATAAACGATTCGAATAAACCCTACCCCCCCCCCTTAATTTTTTTTCATGATCTCGTTATTTTTAAATTATGCAGATTTTATTTCTTATTTTGTTTTTTTTTTCTTATTATAAAAGTAAAAAATATTACAAAATTTGTTTTCATTTAAAAAATGTGAAAACAACTAATCTTCATCTGAATCATCGAAGGATCCCTCATCTATACTACCTATATCATCGTCGTTCTCTTGACAATTATCATTATCGTCAGAATCTGTAAAGAATATTTTTTACATTTTTAGTAATAAAATTGTGTACATTTTTAGTAATTTAATAAATGAATTTTTCATCATTATTTGTCAATTTTGTTGTAGGACGGGAGTACAGTTGTATTCTGCACTTCAATATCAATAGAAAAAAATAAAAATGAGGTAGTTATTAATCAAACAAATGTCATTATGAACTCGACAACTTTCGAGCGTAGGACTAAGGAATTATGCCACTGAATTTGTAGGACGATATTACTACCTGCATTACACAATTATTTCGTAAGCAGCAGTAAACAATTCAGTCGGTTATTAGTCATTTTTATGACCTGCTCATTTTAACATGTTGATAGTGTAGGACCCTTCCGCAAAACTGTCAAATTTGTAGGACAAACGTTTTTCCGAGTATTTTGTATGAATATCTTCGAATTCAACTAGGAAGCTAATTGTTATTAATCAAACTTATATTATCATGCGGACACGTTTTCCACTTTAACACTTCGTAAAATGCCACTGTTGAGAATTGTCATTGACAGATTGTGGGCGTCTCATCAAACTGAAGCTACTTACGAAAAAATCAGCCCGTTGTTAATCATTCC
This sequence comes from Aromia moschata, assembly GCA_029963805.1. NCBI lineage: Eukaryota > Metazoa > Arthropoda > Insecta > Coleoptera > Cerambycidae > Aromia > Aromia moschata. The sequence continues at coordinate 2,697,101 of JAPWTK010000004.1, forward strand.
AAAAAAAGAGTCACGTACTGTGGACTATCATGTCCACGATGTCAATTTATACAGTGTGGAACAGCCAAATGGAATAAATTCAGTAGCTCAAAAGATGCTCAAAATGCATGCCTCCAGCATCTAGGCAGCATCCTAGACGTAAATATAAATGTCTTTAACGTTAGTTAACATCTGCGGGGTAATCGACCTAATTGCAAGTGTTATTCTTCTTCTTAAGTGGGCTAAATCGTCGGGTTTGGTTTTGTAGACTATACTTTTTACATATCCTCATAAGAAGAAGTCTAACGGCGTGAGATCAGGTGATCGTGCAGGCCATTCTACAGAACCACGTCTCCCTATCCAGCGATTTGGAAAGATTGTGGAGATATTGACGGACAATGACTTCGTAATGTGCTTGTGAATCATCCTGCTGGAACCATATTGCATTACCTGGAAGTTGTGGGTTTCCTTCAGCTGGATACAAGTTTGCCATCGTCGGTACAACATTATTTTGGAGCAGCGCTAAATAAGTTTCTCCATTCAAATTGCCGTCAATGAAGAAGGGACCAATGTTATTTTTCCAATTATTCCTGCCCATACATTAACTTTCTCAGGGTTTTATAAATCCAGTTTAAGAACGATTGAATATTGTTTGTACATATCTAAGTAACGTATTTTAGTCCATTTTTGTATAATACAAAAAAAGTTATCGAATTAATGGGGGTTAGAAAGCATTTTAGAAGGGGCACTTATGTCTTTTAGAATCAACCAGATATTGCTCACATCGATATAACAGTAACATATAAAAGTAACATATTCTATGTGTTTTAAGCCATTTTTGATATGAATAGATTTTCGTAATTAGGGTATTCTAGTATCTAGTATTGGGAGTAGTGGAAGGACTGGTCATTTCTTCGAGGTGAGACATGGTTTAGGAACAGGTCAACGACTGAGGGAGGGACAAGATCAGGAATATACAGTGAGATAAGGAATCCAACGTGCTCTTACTCACTTGGAGAACACACTTGAGTCTTTCAGCCGGAGGTAAACGGAATCCTACTGTTTCGGCTTTAGAAAAAAACTCTCATTTAATAAAAATTAATTCTTCATTTTGCGTGTCACATGATCAGGCAGATCACTCTAGTGACCCGTAAAGTGCTGCCCTCTGGACGCGACAGAGGCAAAGTTAATCACTATGAGTCGTGATATAGACAAAATATATACCGAGAGGAAGTAAAGCAGAGAAGACGTTGTGATAGCGGATTGATTGTTCCCGTGTGCGCTTACCTTCGTTATTTTGGAAAACTTCTAAATCGTTACGCCGGCCGGCCGACACCCAGGACGCCTTCTGGACAAGGTAAGCTACTGTGTTCTGCCGATCACCGGTTACGGCATTTTTTTTGTTCTTTAATCTTGTGTTTCTATTTATGTATTTTACATAGATCATAAATCACGAAACACCTACAATGTGCAAGGATAAAACAAAAGAACTTGTTAAAAACTCATACGTTTTTAACCATTTTCAGAGGGGGGCGTGTAACGTTGCTTTCGAAACGTTCAGGAATTTGTTATCTGACTCTAGATCAGCTGATCTAGATAGTTGAAATACTCTCCTTCATATAAGAAACCACGTGAAACTCTTCATCATGTACCTACGTAATAGGCATCGGTCAACCCTGTATATACAATCCTACGAATTTACTGGGGAGTAAAAGTGTATTGCTTAAAAGTAAACTTTGGAAAATGTTATAATTAAAAACGATTTCGTGAGAAAAAAAGTAATAATTACTTTAAATTCAGTCAAGTAGAGTTGATTCCATAAATGAAAAGGTAAAACTCATCCGAGTATGATTGTTTCGAGAAACCGCCAATTCAATGAAAAGTTTTTAATAACCTCAGCAAAAGACGCGACGCTGGTGTGTTCGGTCGTCTCCTCGAATCCCTAATTAATAAGCAATGCAATAATGGTTAGTCATCAAATTTTATGCGCACCGCTCAGTGCCCTAATTGCACCTGCTACCTTGGGCCGTAAAAGTAAACGGCGATGATTTATTGGATATATTTTCCGCTCTAAATTAAATAAAGCTTAGAGAACACTGTTAGGTACATGCGGCAACCGATGGTCGTAAATCATGCGATGTATCCGAAACAACACGAATCTCCTCTTTGCGGGAACATTATACAAGTATAGTTCTTTGTTGTGACATGTACCGACCCGGCGACTAATTGGTAAAGGGATATCTCCAGAGATCTCCGTAATCATCCCGACGTTGGGGGATTACGTTGCCTCCATTACGAAAAAGAAATTAGAGCAGTTGATTTGAAAAAATAACTTCATTTTAATGTACGTTTCCGCAATGAATCCTACACATTTTTTTTATAAACATAATTAAGAAATGAACAAATAAGAATTTATTTTAGTTTCGACCTTGTTAGGTCCATAGATAAAAGAAGAGATAGATGGAACTCTCATAGAATTAAATGAAACCGTGAAGCGCCATCTCTTAAATTGGTCTCAAACTAATTTTAACTAATATGGCGGATGGCGTTATATTCAAAAAAATATTCAAAAATAAAATACAGTTTGCGGACTCTTAAGAGTTCCATTATGGACAAAACGTATGTATATAAGAATAGCATTATCATACTTGGTTACATAAAGTTTTTTATCCTTATCTAGCATAAACTAAATATGATTTTGCTATTCTTGTCATATAATATATATACGTTTCGTCCATAAGGGAACACTTAAAAAAGTCCACAAACTGTATTTGAAACCGTTCCTCCGACATTAGAAATAATGTCTAAGACATGCTGTGATGAAAAAGGAGGATATTTGAGATATTGAAACCATTAAATACCAAAATCAATTGTTTTAGATGTAAGATTCCTTTATTCACAACCACATTTATACGCATTCACAATCACATTTATACACAAGACACAATCACATTTAAGTATAAATTATTTCCAACTAGCCATTTATATAAACTAAAAAAAAGTAAAGGCATAACTTTATTTACATGAAGTTTCATTTATAACACACATCTGGTACCAGTTCTAGTTCTCCTTCTTTTAATGTAATATTAACTCAACTAATTTCTGTCTCAAATAAGAATATATAATACCCAATAAACAAATAAAACACAAAATAAATTAACACATGGAAACAAATTAAACACAAAACTACAAAACTTTGGTTTGTTTTGGTTTTACTTAGAACCAATTCAATCGATACGCCCAGATAAATATTGACGTAACAACATAACGCAAATTATAAATATTAAACATTTGGGGGCATGGACTGAACTAGTTCTTCAGGACTACCAATCTCTTTTTTTAACAGTACCAACTATACATAACTAACTAAGCTGGTTGCGCCATCTATAGAGTTGGTCTCTTACTAAATATCACATTTCAGGTAGGCTCATAAGAGTGAACAGCCCCCTAGTTAGGTCTCGTCAGTGTGGTATATCTGACGACGAATAACAATTAACAAGAGTGCTGGCTTGTTTCCTTGCCAGGAGAATACAGCGGTGACAAGACAAGGTGCGCCTTAATGGGACTCGATGTGTTCTGATGATGTCTGACAAAGTCACCAACCATTAGATGTTGTTCACGAAGCACACTACTGACGATGAGTCCATTAAAGAAGTAGAATGAGAATATAATAATTCCCGTTCACTAGGTGAATAGTTCCAAACGTATTTTAAAAAATAGGTGTTTTAGAAGTGAATCTTATAGCAGTAGGTATACAATGTGTTCCATTTTGAGCACTGAGAAAATTTTCAGTATCCCATATTTCTTAAAGAAAGCTTGTATACAAACACGTATAAGGCATTTTTTTTAAAGAAATTACCGTTTTTAATCACCTATATTCAAAATATTTATTTATAACAAAAAGTGTTGAAAGCGGTAATCCCTATAAAAAGTGGCCTGTAATAAATTGCACTTATGCCTTGAGAAGATGATGCAAAATCCTTTAAACATTTATAATCCACATAATTTAACTGTAAAAAATACACTGACAAAAGTTCTTGAAGCTCGAAGTACTTTGTGAGGGTATCCAAATACTATTTCTAAATACAGTGGTATTCAGTGGACACATCAGTTTCATGGCAATTATTACACCTCTAAGGCACGTTCCGTTTCTGCCAATTTTAGTGGTCGAATTATTACAACTCCTCACTACTGTATCGCATTTTTTTATTATATATCTATTTTTCAATACAATATGTATACTGAAGAGAGTTTTCAGTTTCTGTAAGATGAAAGTATATCTTAATAAAGTTAAGACGGTTTTATCGATATTTTTCGTAATTGTTCGAGGCTCCATAATTTGATAAGATGTAGTTGAAACTATTATGAGCCTGGGCTTGTATATCTGACAACCTTGCTTTTTTTATGTCTTCACATTCACATTAGAAATAGTATACCAATTCCCAAATTAATTGCAAAATAAGTACGCAACGTAAAACCAGGTAACACCTACTAATATTCTTAATGCGCGCTTAGAGCTCGTTAATGCCAATTAGTCGGTTAACTTGAGAAATTTATCGAATTTCGGTGGTGGGGATCCTTACGAAACGTCAGAAGACGCCAACTGTAATTACGAAACCCACCCGCGTAGTAAACGGAGCGTCTCGTATAGCGCCCGCAACGCCGTCATTTTCCGGACGAACCAATTAGCTAATTGATTTTAAAACGCCGGTGTTTGTCAGTGATTTATGACGCTACACTTCATAAAACTTTTGCGTCGAACTGACGGCGTATAAATATTAAACATGTCGAAATTCGCATAAGAGGGCACGCGCGAAGATCCGAGGCGTGGTAAATTTATGCAGACAAAAGTCGGCGGAGATCGGCAAATATCAGTTTCTTACGCCTTTTCCTGACTCTCAGGGGACGGGGTTTCTATTTTTTTTTTGCACGCAGAAATATTGTCTTTTCCTGCACTGATTAAAAGGAAATAATTTTTTCAAGGTATTTCTACATTTTTTATACGGGGTGTCCGCAAATTACACCGACAACATTTAATAGGGTAAAAAACATATATCAAAACGATCTACTGGAAAAAAACCGCTCCAAAAATGTCTAGTTCTTGAGTTGTTGACCTCCAGTTAAACTAAAACACCATTCTTTAATCACACTTTAATCCGGCACAAATTTGCCGGATCCGGTCACCGGATCCGGTAAATTAAAAAAAAAACATGAAACATGAATTTGTTGACAATAAAACCGACTAGTGTATGAGTAGAAGCAGAAAGTGCCTTCTCAGCCGCTGGTTACATTTGTAGCTCTGTTAAGAAGTCGACTGGAAGAAGATAAAATTAACACTATTTTTTTTCTAAGATAATTTTTTCAAAACCAAGAGATTTTTTTATGGTTGTTTTACTTAAAATAATAATTTAAAGTAAGTATGTTAAAAAAAAATAAGTTTATCCACTCATTATTGTGACAATTGTGCCATTGATTAAACTGATTTTTGGTGACTGTCATAATTATAAGAATGAAACTGCCTGGCGTCCCTAAATTACCTAACTATTGTGATCTCAGTTGATAAACTTGATTTTAGTGAGTATTAATATAAGTTACTTATAACGAGCCATCCAGAAAAAAAGTCATCAACGTTGGACGAGCAAAAAAAGACGTATTTCTATTTTTCATCTTATAACCTTATTGAATTGTCAAGGATGTTACATTATGTGACAGTCATTAGTTATTTTACAATTCTGACAGCTACTTGTCAAATGTTTGACAACAACAAAGTTTCATTTTGAGCTTCTACATAACCGCTATTTCCTTCTCTCTCGTTCAGAGCCAGATTTGACGACATTTTTTTATGGATTTATAATGTAATGTAAGTTACAGTAATTCCTGACTTTTCGTTATTGTTGATTTTGTCTTTGTGGTTACCCAAAAACAAAAAAAATAAGTTAGAGTTTGATGTATATAGGAAAGAAACCGCGACTCTTAGATATATTCCCAACGATTCACACCACAGACGCTTTTGGATAACCCCAAAGACAAAATCAACAATAACGAAAAGTCAGGAATATACGAAATTTGTAGTATAGAAAGTTGTAAAGATCAAAAGTATATTGGGCAAACAAAAAAGATCTATATTGACTAGATTTAAAGAACACATGGCTCATTTGAAATATGGCAGAACAGAAAAATCTGGTGTTGCCCAACACGCTTTTGACAACAACCATAGGATAGACATAAATAATTTAAAATTAATTAGAAATGTAACAAACAGTAGACAGTTGGATGCTTTTGAAAGTTTAGAAATCATTAAGTGTAACAATAGTATGAATAAGGACAATGGTCCGATACCCACCAGTCCACTGTTTGCTCTGATAAACAAAGACAGTTGCGGTTCAGTGAACCGTGGCAACACATTTGTTATAAATAGTGCAAGTGTGTAGGCTAGAATTTAGTTTTAATCTTCTCCTGAAGATGCCAACTTGGTTGGCGAAACGCGCGTCGAGTAAAGTGTAGTCGTTCGGTGTTTCATGGAAAACGATTTTTTTTTAAATGAAAGTGCAAAAAAATAATAATCGTGAATCGATAAACATGAAGCTTCAGTCACGTTTTTAGCATGTACGCTCGACTAAGCACTAATGTATGTATAAACGCATTAAGTCCGCGTAATCACACCTGAATATTGGATGAGGTACGCCACCAGAACAAGCCGTTCCGTATGTTGTTATCCCGACTATTTATTGAATTATTTACACCCCCATTTGGCGGATTATTACGACTTGCCCATCCTTCACCAGTTTCATTGCCGGATCCGATCTCCGTCCGCCATAGTAACTGCCAATTTATATTCAAATCATCGGCGCCGCTCATCTAGCTGAGATGACCGACTGATCATTTTATTTTTCGTTCATCCTCCCTCTTTCATATTTGCTTTTTTGGAAGTGTAAAGGAGAATATCGACAACTATGTAAAAGACTCACAGGTTTTTATAATCCATCTTGGAATAGAACTTGTTGCTCGTTCAAGATTTCAGGGGAACTTTCGAGGAAACATTTTTTTTTATTCGGGGAAATATAAAAACGACTCTAATATACTTCAATCCTGCAACTGGACAAATCAAGCACATATGAACACGATCAAAATTTAATTACATACAGGTAGTTTAAAGTACTTTGCTCAGAAGACCAAGACACAAAACAAAAAATGGTATAGGCAACCATTTTCCTCAAGCAACCAAAAGAGAACAAAAAAATCCTCATGCATTATTTGAATAATAAGTAGAGATGTATAACTTATGCCATATAGCCTGTCGTTTTAAATCTGAACCACCCTCTACTAGACCGTACACTAGAATTCCTTAAAAATATACTTACCAACGTCCTGTACGTCATGGTAATGTGGTTGCCTCACTGATTCAAATATTATGAAACTCAGATTTGAGTTTAGAAGGAAGGTTTTGTATTAAAAAACTATCATTACATCTTGCAAGGATTACAAAGTGACACAGTGAGTTTTCATTTGGACATTTATGTTCAATTAGCATTTTTTAATTCGATATTATGAATTTCTTTGAACTACTAGAACATTCCTCAGACTTGTCTCTTTAACGCGTTAACTTGAAACATTAAACTATATATATATATATAGGTTGTTATAAGATTTGAACAATGTAAAAACTCTATTCAGGTGCTGTCAAGTTGGTGAATGACCTCAGGTCAGCTCACAAGTGAAGGTCTCGTGTCAAATGTTATTTTTAATCGTTCCTCTCAAATATATCATGGGAGTAACGGTAACTCATTAACTAGTATAAAACCAATTCTTGAAAAAAGAAAACTGCGATTTCTGACAAGAAACGAATAAATTATTCAAAAAGTTCCAAATATATAATATTACTCTTAACTAACTTACGGCTAGAGTCAAGAACTTGTGGAAACAGAACCGCATTAAATAGAGGTAGGTAGCAGTGACAGTTATATTTAAGGTTTAATAGTCACTCTCTAAAATAATAGATGTAAGTCCCATGTTTCCTTAAAAAAAATACAACCGTCACGGCAATCTGCTTCCCCTGAATACGGTTCTGTTAGAGTCCGCGAATTTCTCAACTCAATTTATCGAATCTTTTTTCGTCACTTATTATACGATTGCAGTTTTCCTGCAATTGATTTGGTGTTACTTAATAATTTCTACCTTTAAATCGACGATATGTACGTGTTTTATTTAATATTTAATAGATATATCTATATATTTATTTTATCTTAATTCAGTATAGGTGAATTAAAATGAAATATGGAAGGGAATTAAAATTTGTTGCTCTAGTTATAAGTCTTGCAAGGATTACAAAGTGAACACATTGATTTCGTTCATTAGGATCTTTATTTTCGGCAAGCGCCAATTCCTTGGAGCACTTAAGGATTTAAACGTGTTTTTAAATGGGAAAAGCCCGTACATTATATCCCGTGGATGAACGAACTGACGGTGAAACGCTCTCGCAGTTTATTTGCTCGTAAATTAACCAAAACTAATAGTAATCTACTCAATTATACGCTTTAGTTTATTACCCTTCCTCCATAACCGCTCCAGTCGTTATTCGGGGTTATTTGCTACAATGTAAAAGTATATTTACTTTGAGAAATGTAGCAATTTGCCTGCCGAATTACGCTACGACATATCAGATGACAGCGTTGAGAAACGCTTTTGGTTTTGACTGATTGTGAAACCGAAGCCGCATTTAAAAACAAACACGAAACGAGTTTTTGTAGAGAATATAATATTCTTGTAAAATAAAAATATGACAGAAAATGTTTTTTAACAAGTTTATTTTCTGTAAATTCACAATTCATTGTTCTTATCTGAAGGACATCCGGCAGTAAAATTCTTTGGAAACGAGAATAAACTCCGGAGGACTCGGAACACAGTGGATGGAACATGCTTTACAGGGCCGTTCTCCAAAAATGCTACAGCCAGACCACATCGACAAAGAAAATTCATAAAAATGGCTTACCGACGACTTCTTGACTTACCATTCAGTACAGGGTTATAAAAATAAGAAATTACTAGAAGTATATTCTGAGAGACGACGTCGAAGGCATATGTAGGAAATGTAGATCTGCACGCGAAACTATAGAACACATAATAGGAGGGTGGCCCGCGCTAGCTGAGTCAGCATATCTCGGCAGGCACAAACAACTTGCGAAGATGGTCCACCAACAACTGGCACTCAAGTATGGCCTGTTAGCGACGGCATCATCATACAAATGTACCCCGGAAGCTATGCTGGAATCGGAAGTTGCCGTGATGTACTGGGATAGGCTAATCATCACCGATCGAACAGTGGACTTCAACCGACCAGATATTGTGCTGATCAACAAGGAACAACGAAGAGGGATCATCATAGACATCGCTGTGCCACTTACCCACAACATTCAGAAGATGAACGGGAGAAGATCGCGAAATACGAAAATCTATCGATCGAGCTGAAGCGTCTATGGAAACTGGAGAAGGTGGAGACATACGCCCTAATAATATCGGCTATCATCGCGGCATTAAGACTGTCTTATAATATCATTAGAAGTGGCCAGAAGGCAATATTGTTACAAACTTGTCACATTGTAAGAAAGGTTTTTGGAGAAACTATAGTATATTCTTCGAATGGACGTTTTATAAAAAAAAGGACGAATTTTGCCATTCCTAATATCTACTGATTTTGTATAACTTATATTAATTAATATAAAATTCGTTTCCAACCATCATACACGTATTTCATTTCTCACATGTGTGCACAGTTTTCTGGCGCATCACGCTGTTGTTGGCCATTCAAACACGAGGAAATATAATATGGGAGGAGCGACATGGTGACATTGGTGCGTGAAAGCAGGAGAGAATAATTGTAGGTACTTTTATTTGAAATTTCTTCTGAGACATGGTATGTTATGTAATTACTGAAAAAACGTTGAACTTTTGTCATCACATAGAACCATCAAAATTATGATACAAGTGTAAATTATTAAATTAAAGTAGAAAATTGATTGGATGATAGATGAACTATTGAAAATCTAACCCAATATTTGAAAACAGATGCCTTGACTACCAATTTGTAACTTGATCAATGCAGATTTATTTTCGGCGGAGCTTTTATGACCGCAGTTTCATTAAATCGATTAAATGTTATTCAATGACGTCGTAAAGTTTGGCAAGTTAAATTCGATATATCGTCTTCTTGAAACGTATTCAATCTCCAATTTTATCAACGCCGTCTATAAAATATCTCGAAAATATTCCTTTTCAACAAATCATTTGTTTTACACTTCTATAGTTACGCATTATTTCTAAATCCGTTGAAATCTAGAAATGGCATTGATATAAAAAACATATTCTTAAAAATTCTGATTCAAAAAAAAAAAAAAAAAACATAAAGAATAATTTAATTTATAATTTTTTTCTAAAATCGACCACATCAGCCATCGACAGCGTGTACAAATATACTAAATACAGATAAAATATTAAAATCAATTTGGCTTGTAATTCTAAAAATACTACAGACGCTTTTGGGTAACCCCAAAGACAAAATCGACAATAACGAAAAGTCAGGAATATACGAAATAAGTTGTAAAGACTGTGACCAAAAGCATATTGGGCAAACAAAAAGATTTGTTTTGACTAGATTTAAAAAACACATGGTTCAATTGAAAAATGGCAGAACGGAAAAATCTTGTGTTGTCCAACACGCTTTTGACAACAAACATAGGTTAGACATAAAAAATTTAAAATTAATTAGAAATGTAATAAACAGTAGACAGTTGGATGCTTTGAAAGTTTAGAAATCAATAAGTGTAACAGTAGTATGAATAAGGACAATGGTCCGATACTCACCAGTGTTAATATTCTCCTGAAGATGCCAACTTAGTTGGCGAAACGCGTGTCGAGAATAGTGTAGTAGTTCGGTGTTTCGTGGAAAACGTCCTTTTTTTTTAGAGTATACAAAATTTGAAATAAATAGGTACAGTAAGATAAAAACGTATTCCAAGTTTTTGAAGCAAACAGGGCCGGAGAGCATTTAAGCGTTTAAAAAAAACTGCATCACATTTCGAAATAGATCGACAAAATCCGCACGCGCTCAGAGCGACGCCAAATTCCCAGTTGATTTAACGCTAAAAGTGTTAACCAAGCCGACTTAAATAAAACATTTAATTCAATCACAACCGACACAAATCCCTCCTTGGGGAATATCCTGGAATTTTATCGGTACACCAGGCGCGTACGTGACCTGAAAAACGGTCGGAAATCACGGCAATCTCACTGTTGTTTTTTTTTTTACCCACAAACGGGCTTTATTTCCATTTGGTACATTGAGGCCAGTCAGTCCGCCAGTCCATCTAATGTAAATTTATCGCTTTTTGGGAGACAAAAAAGGGAATTCAATATAGGTCAACTTTAATCAAAACCGGCAATACGTTGTGTTGATTGTCAATCGAATTCATCGAACTCTCAATGGAATGTTTAAGTAGATACACATAGACCAATTTTTCTATGACAAAATGATCACTGTAGGTATAGGTACGGAGGAAATAAAATTATTTTTAACTCTTTTTTGTTTAAAAATAAAATTTCCTTTAATATCAGTTTACGTCGTCATATTTATTCATCATTTTTGACTTCGAATCAGCCCATAGCAAATTGACAGATGCATGAAAATCAATTCTTTACTTTCTTGACATCAGCATATTTAGCAATTTTATTGACATAATAGATAGTCAATATAAACAAGGTAGAAAATCGTTGTGGAAAACTTTATTCTCAAATAATTTGGGTTTTTGCAGTCTCTGAAGACTTTTAAGTATAACAGACCTGAGGTCGAAATGTAAAACAAAAAATTCACTGGACAGGGGTCCCATAAATAATAGTAGATAGCAAAACTGCAGATTTTTGTGTAAAGGTTTTGCAGTTTCACCAAACTTATCTTATTCTAAAAGTCAATAGTAATCAAGATATATGATGTTAAAGTTACAATTACTTACTATTACTATTACTATTTTCTATTTTCGTAAATAACAATAAATAAAAACTTTTGCAAGAAATGTTTCAAGAAAAACAAAGCCAAGCACGTACTTATAAGCATTATAAGTACGAGAACATTTTCAATATTTAAGCCTCTTTGACGACATTTTTAAATTAACTTTTTTACTTTTAACTTTTTACTTTCTAACTATAAGTTTTACAGAAGGTCAGAGTTTTTTAGATCAGTCATATCGTTTCGATTCTGACTTATTTCAAACAAATTCCAATTGGAATAACAAACTATATGAAAATATCTAATGGCGGCCCTAGACGATCAATCTGCTTGATCAAACGATTGAGTCAATCGATTGACGCGCGCTTCAATCAACATCAATCAGCCCTTCAATCTTTTGATGAAAACCCCCTCAGCAGTGGAAACGTGAAGTGGAGTAGTGCACACATGTTGTTTGTTCTAACCTGTTGTTGATTTTGGCGGTGAACAATGGTTTCGAATAGAGATTTGGGCTTCCTCGCCTTAACACTGGTTGCCCTCAAGCGGAAAAAAACAAAATAAAAAACGACGGTGGTACAAAATGAGAAACCGCTTAACTCATGAACATTTACTCAATTTTCTGCGTGAGTCGCAACCAGAGGACCATGGTTTCCACCGAGTGACTGACGCAATGCTTGACGGAAATTGTCCTAACGATCAAGCGCCCTCTTCAACCGCTTGAGTCATTCAAACTTTCTATCAAGCACCGTCAATGCTTGCCTCAAGCATCAAACGGGTTTCTAAACGGTCAATCACGCTTGATACAATTGATTGACTCAAGCTTTTGATCAAAATGATTGATCGTCTAGAGCGTCCTTAACATTGCTGCATATAAATTTTTAATTCATCATAGGACAAATGAATTTATATCAGGTAAAGCTTTATTACAGTAGCTGCACTATACCGAGAGAACGAAATGCCAGTTAATATTAATATCGTCCTGTTAAAATTTAATTTTGCACATATATTGACAAAGCTGGAATGATTACTTAAAATGCATTGAACTTTCATTTGTGTTATTTTGTTACATAATGGAAGTAAAGTTTGATATTTACATCTGAAAAAATAATACATATGTTTTATTAATTTTGAGTCAATGATCATGAAATATTTATAGATAGTTTCGATAACATTATATATATAGTATATACTAAAATTATCATCATTATGCTTATCATCCCATCCTGAAGTAGAGGGGGATATTTTGCTATGAATCATTGTAAAGCCATGGCATGCACCTTACATGTGAGTAATTCGGTCGATGCAAATAGTTTTTTAAAATAAGGACTCTAGACTTCAATTAGTAAGTTTTGACGTTAGAGAATCTCTACTCACCTCGATTAACGGTTTTTTGACTAATCGTTCATTCACTGTTCAGGTAGGAAGTAGGCACATCTTACGCAGAAACATCCAGTATACCACAGGGTTATGCCCTAGGCCCAATCTTATTTTTAGCATACACAGGGTTTGTCCGGAAAGTAATGTCAGTGAGCTTTGAAAAATGGTTTTCATAAGTTCTATGTGTACAAATCTTTAGAAACTTTCAAAATACATTCCTCCTGTGTCCACACATCGGTTCCAGCGGGTCTTCCACGCATCAAAAGCCGCACGGTGGTCGTTTTCCGGAATCGCCTTTAAAGCGTCGGTGCAAGCCTTCTGAATGTTTTTCACCGACTCAAAATGATGTCCTTTTATTGGGGTTTTTAGGCGCGGAAACAGAAAAAAGTCTGGGGGGCCACATCGGGGCTGTGGGGAGGCTGGGGAACAACGGTGATGCCTGCCTTGACGAGGTAATCGGCCACGAGGAAGCAGGTGTACGAAGGCGCATTGTCGTGGTGAAGCTTCCAGGATTTTGAGATGTCTGGGCGGACGCGATTCACCCTGCGTTTCAGCCGCTTCAGCACCTCGACGTAAAACTTTCCGGTTACGGTTGTCCCCTGCGGAACGAACTCATGATGGACCAATCCCCGACAATCAGCGTTGTCTTGATCTGGACATCCTGGCCTTCTTGGGGCGAGGGGAGTTCGACGTGTACCATTCCGCACTTTGCCTCTTCGTCTCCGAATCGTATTCAAAGACCCAACTTTCGTCCCCGGTAATGACGTCATCAAGAGAAAGCGGGGTTGTCTTCGCAGGTGTCCAAAAGTTCTTGGCAGGTTTCGACGCGCCTCGCTTTTTGATCGCCCGTTAGCACTTTTGGCACGAGCTTCGCGCACACCTTCCTCATTCCTAAAGACTCCGACACAATTTCGTGAACAATGGTTTTCGTAATGTCTAATGTTTCGGAAATTAAAGGGACACTTAGACGACGGTCACTGTTCAACAAGTCACGCACACGTTTCACATTGTCGTCCGAACTGGAGGTTGATGATGGAGGCTGTCCAGCGCAGTTCTCGTCGTTGACATCTTCCCGACCTTCTGCGAAGGCCTTGTGCCACCGGAAAATTTGCCTGTCCGAAAGACAATCGACGCCGAAAGCCTTCTTCAACATTGGAATGGTTTCCGCAGCACTCTTCTCCAGTTTCACACAAAACTTGATCGCCATCCGTTGCTCAAGCGAACGTTGCATTTTTTCTTGCACCGGGTCACTGTAACGGCTCTCAAAGAACGAGTGATGCGACCGCTACAACGACCGGTAGCCAACTGACGCTTGTTGGATCTTGTTGCCAGATCCCCCCACCACAATCCCAACGTAAAGCGCGGGCTGGCGCGTACAGTACAGTACAGTACAGTACAGAATAACGCGTATACGAGATGTTTTATAAGCACGTAAAAATTAAAGTGAATTAGAATGACCCACCTTCATTTTTATTTTTATTGTGTTTTATTCCTTTTTATCTTCCATTATATATTATTTATATGTGTATTTTTACTTATGAATATTGTTTACTATGTTGTTATGTATTTTGGACATAATTTGATTGTGTCTGTCTGTACCTGTAGCAGTAATAATAATAATAATAATAAACAACTAGCATTACAGAACCGTGAAGAATATACGGGATAGCTTTTGGAAGGTCTTCGGCTTCTAAAAATATCTTCGTCGGTCAATATCTTCTATCGCAAAAATATTTTCTTAAAATTCATTGGAAAATAAGAATAGCAAACACGGCAAATAATGGCATCCAGTATAAACACTGACTATCAAGAAACCCAGCAGTTCATATACTTCTGACACGTATTTCTTAACAACAAATGTTTTATTAACGCTTGTACGAAGTAAACAGTATTGAAGCATTTATTTAAGCGTTTTGATAACCAATAATTCATACAAACTCTTCAGAATACCAGAGTGGAAATATACATTCACTACCAATTTTTTAATCTTATAATATCGACTAAATGAAAGCAGATAATAGAGCCTGCTGTCATATGACAATGCGAAAACCCTGTCAGCTGAAAAGATTAAAAAGATAAATATTCTTACAAATTCGGTTAAGACAAATTATTCGGCAAATAATGGCGGGAAATATTAATACATACGCGTCGACATTGCCTAAGTCCAGACATGTTAAAAATGAATAATTATTTTTCTTCTACCCCGACGAGTTTTAAACAGTTTTTGTTTTCAGTTTAAAACGCAAACTCGGCGGTCGAGTGGATAATTATTTGGGAGCCATTTATCATTTTTTCGATACAGCAGGCGCTCCCGGGTATGATGGACTTTATTATTGTGTTCGCATATATTATAAAAAGCGTATATGGTGGCCTCAAAATCAATCTAAAATGTATTCACATCAACGTCTGGGCTGTAAACTGGTGACTATGCAGAGAAATATATTTGTACAGGATATTTTATATTATACGTTACGTGTAGATATAGCATTTATCATTTAAGGGGACATGACACCTTCAAAATATTTTTTTTGTAATATTTTAAAATGCGTATAATTTTAATAAAAAACAAGATACCATGTTGAAACTTTACACATATATTTTGACATGAAAAAATTATATAAAAAAGTCTTTTTTTGGAATTTTTTTATGAGATTTATGACCACTAGAATTTTTTTGTAAAAAACAGCAAAAAAAATCACGGCGGGCGTCATTGCAGCTCATTGGAACATCTGAAAAAAAATAAATAAAAAGGCATCGAGGCCGCCATGGAATGAGTTACAAGAAAACTTTGGTCGAAAATTAACAAAATGGCGGCATTCTTTCGAAATTGGCCAATTTTTGGCCAAAATCGTGCCACAAATCAAAAACTATAACACCCATCTTTCTGTCCGTAGTTCATTCAATGCATTAATATGTGCACAACAACATATTAAACTTTCAGAAAGATCGGTCGAGTATTTTTTTTATCACGCCCGCCAACTCGAAAAACGTGGTCTCCAGAAAAACGGGTTTAAAGTTTTTTAACTATAACTTTTCAAGAAAATGTTACCTACAGTCGGTCGGCAATGCCTGCACCGTACAAAATGCGTTCCTCCTTCTCATACTCTTCCTCTGCATGTAATTTTTCATCCCCACGTGCAGCGAGTGCTTGCTTCTTTTGAAGCCTCAGTGCTTCGACGATTCGCCTGCTTAATTCGTGCAGCATCACGAACTTTCGCACGCTGCAGCGAATGTTGGCCGATGGTAATGTCCAAAACTTGCATGATTTTCAAAATGGACATAAATAAAGTACACACACTGACATTCATTCAAAATCGTCATTCAAAAAAGTAGCTTCCCGCTGTCTGTCCCCTATATTCTTTCTACTACATACTATGTATGCTTAGATCTTTAAAACTACGCAACGGATTTTGATGCGGTTTTTTTTAATGGATAGAGTGATTCAAGAGGAAGGTTTATATTTATAATACATGTATAATATAGTAGAGAAATACTGATAATTTTAGAGGTTTCTAATGTGATGTCGTAAATAAACACATTTTTTTGCGCTTATATTGCAAACGCTGGCTGAACCCGACGAGATAGATCAAAATAATGTACTACAGTATTGTACACCTTAAAAAGGTCTACAAAAAAAGTCCGCGATGGTATATGTCTATCTCTTGGGGATAACCCACGATAATCATTTTTTATCCTTTACTTTTTACGAGAAATATTGGCTTATTTACGAAGCGATTTTAAGCAATACAGCATTAAACCTTATCCAATTAGGTACCTTAAATACATTGTGCATTTAATATAGATCAATATGGCCCTTTACAGCATGTAATTTAAATGAATATTTTCGAAGATATTACAGATTTAAAATGCAGGGACATAGCGGTTGCGGCGGTACCGGCCGGGGTGGGGGGACGGCGGTGCGTGCCTATAAATAGCGCGTCGAAGGCCTGCGTTTTTTTTAATAGATATAGTGATTCAAGAGGAAGGTTTATATGTATAATACATGCATAATATAGTAGAGAAACAATGATAATTTTAGAGGTTTCTAATGTGATGTCGTAAACCGTGCGAAGCCGGGGCGGGTCGCTAGTATACTATATAAATACTCTACCATAACAATACAACCACTTTCCAAAGTGTTTCCCTCTAGTAAAAAAATGAATTTATAAAGGAAATATATATCGAATTATACTGAGCATATGTTTGTATAAGAAAGACGCGGCAAAGAGAAAGTACGAAAATCAACAAAAAATACGGTCTAAAACGCTCGCTATATATTTTAGAAGCCGAATTTGAGGTTTATATTATTACAAACCTGTTTTTTAAATAAGAAACAGTCATAAAAAAATTGATTTTTTGAAAATTTGAACGTGTCATGTCCCCTTAAGATCAGTGGCGGCTGGTAGTAAAATTTTCAGTAAAAGTAGAAAGTAGTTAATTTGTGACAACATGACCTACACAGTTGTCGCTACCTGTCGTATACTCACACAGTGGCGGCTCGTGGGTGTGTTACATGGGTGTGGCACAGGGTGTGTCAGTACGATTACTTATTAGCTATCAATGGCGCCGCAAAATCGTTTTCATAAAAATGATTTGTCATTCTATCTGAGTAAAAAATTATTTGTCATTCTAACCTCAAAATGAGTTTTTTTTTCCGTTGTTGAGGTTTCATCATGAGAATTATATATTATGCAGTTAGGGATGCTCGGGCGCAAACTACTCGCCAGAAGTACACAGCCTACTTATTTCTCGTGTTGCATATACGATTTTTTCTCACACCCACCAGAAAGTACGTTCTACGTACTATTCTTTAAATAAATATATGAGGAAGTTCCGGAAAAAAAATTCGTCAATGCGCCCGAATTCAAAATATATATTATCTATTTATATGTGGAGAAGTTCCGGAAAACAACATTCTTCAATGCGCCTACATCATGAGAACCTCAACACCGGAAAAAAAACTCGTTTCGAGGTTAGAATGACAAATAATTTTTTACTCAGATAGAACGCATTTTTATGAAAAAAATTGAGAGGACATTTTCCATCAGAATTCTACGTAAAATATGACTGCAATTTTTCCGTTTTCAAATTTTGAATTTTTAAGAATGATGTCCACCATATTGAATCCGCCATCTTGGATTTCAGACTTTTTTCACCAGGAATAACTCAAAATGTTACTAAAACATGAAATGACATAGGAAAAGTATAATTACAAACTCCTATTTACTTTTTATAACGAAAAACGTGCCATTTCTTGAGAAATCCGGTCGCCATTTTGAATCCCCCATCATTTAAAATTGAAAATTTAATCAAACATATTCTGTAGTATTGTTTCGATTGAAGAAAATGACTGTGGATCAAGAAAAACTCACAATAACATTATTTTCTCGTTAATACTAGAGAAAAATTTATATTTCATGAGATTTCATGCAATGTCCGCCATTTTGAAAAGCTTAGTCAGTTGAGGTCGACAAAAAAAATCCTATCATCAACTTCAACTATTGCCTCCACCTCCCTCCACAATCCGGAGTAGGTTAGAATATTTTTTTGGACTAAAAAGAAATATTAAAAAAAAATCCCCAAATTTTCAGTACTTTTCTCCATAAAGTCAGTCATTTTTTTTTCTAGAGCATTTAATCACAATTCTGACCCCGGAAATCGAAAGATCACATCCGAAAACATTAGGATCAGTGGTTTTTATTGAGTGAATTCATTAATTTCTCTTCGAGATTGACGCTCCAAAAAGGACGAAAAATTGTGTCCGTTTGGGCGTTAATGGGTTAAAATATTGAGATGTGTATTGTGCGTGAACCGGATGAAGAACCGGATGAACAACATTTCTTTTTCTTTTTTTTTATTTCTTCAATACGTTTCGGTTCTAAAATGTTAATAATATATTGCAGGAACACCGTTGCGGAACATTCCATACTGCCGCAACGGCTGAAAACGATGAAGCAAATATTTGCAAACAATCGGAGCGAGAAGACCGATTCTACCCACCTCCCGCGCCACAAAAATCGAAATTGCAAAAGTACACAAAGACGTGGGCAGCCTACTTTTAATAGTCCAACGGGCAGCGGCCGCCATACACGCGAGCAAACGTAATACGAATCCCACCTGTCGTGCGAAAATACCCCGGCAAAATGAAACCCGATCCGAAATTGGGAATTGAAATTAATGCGGGAATATAATGGGCAAAATATTGTTCAATAAGTCGGACTTACGGCGCGAGACCGTGTACGCGGCTGTCAACAAAGAGAAATGATAGTTTGTGTTTGTGGAAGAGATAGGTAGCGCTCGGAGAGCACGGGGTCGAAATCCAATTTCCCCGAATTAGTTCTGTTTGAATAGGGAATCGATCATGTAGAACGCGGGGAATGAGCGACGGCCGCGGCGCTGCTGTGGGCCGTTTTTGTCCCTCCTCAAGGTAGACGTTTCTGTTTATGTTTCATTTTATTCGGAATGGAATGGAAAGGCTGGCGTTTTCACGAGTGGCTCGTATTGGTTGGTCGATAGAGACCAATTCTCGGATGTATTAAGACATCTCGGAACTCATACAGTGTGCGCCAGGGTATTAGGAATATTACTAGAGTTCGTGCGAGCGCGGAGTGTAACAGGACCGTAGTCAGTTAACGAATGAAAATATTAATATATTTACATAAATTATGTAGCAACATAGTACTATTTTTACCAAATAGTGTGGTTAAGTCAAGGATAAAATACCTGTATAAATTAAGATAACACGTAACAATGGCAACACTTACCCGACAAACGTCAGAGTTGAGACAAGGTTCCCATGGCAGGTTGGGGTGGCTGTCACTAGCAGTGTCACTTTTTAACGCATCAATTAAAAAATTGGCTACTGAACGCCCGCAAGCATCGGTAGCTTCGTCTATAATAAAATACACGAAATTGTCCGCAATGTCTTCGCGTATTGATGTCACTACATTGTTGTAAACCCGATCGACATATGCAAGTCTTAACGTACTTTCATGAGGAATTTTTCGGTCCACATATTTTTCTAAAAACGTACGTAACTTGCGGTTCTCTAGTTTGTTTAATGGAATATTGCTTGCAACTAAGGCTTCTGTAAGTTCATAGAAAAATACGGAGTCGCCGGCGCTGGACGAGGCATGGCTTTTCAGATGTCTTGTTACTTTAGTTTTATCTGAAGAATTTATAATGCGTTCACACGCAGTACAAAAAAAGGTCATTTCCTTGAATACATATGTCCCTAAAACCCTCGGGATCACTGTCAAACCACGTTTGAAATGCTTCCCGTCTATTTCTTTTCACCTTTGGCATGGTACCTCACTTTATTCACTTCTCCCCTCAACTAATAATTATTAATATTTATAAAGTTATTTAAACACACTGCGAATACGTAAAAACGAAACGTATCAACGCGATGCAATACCGGCGACTGTCTGTTACAGCGTGCCATAAATAACTAAAATTGCTAGCGCAGTTTTCGTAATGCAAGTCAGCTGTGAGCTGTGAAGAACAACGAGTCAAGGGCAGGATATGCACAGTGTCGGCCCTGTGACATTCGCGCTTGGTAATAAGTAATAATATTTAATAATGTACCATGATGCAACATAGTTTCTGTGAAAATATTAACATTTTCATTCCTAAACTGACTACGGTTTGTTAAATCACGCGGATTTAACAAATCAACGTCTCTCTCAAATAGACGCGAACAAAATATGAGAGTGAGGGGTGAACTAATCGCAAACGAAGTGGAGAGAAGGCCTGCGGCTCGTTATGTAAACACCATCGCTCAGTGGACTTGCGAACGACTTTTTAAAACGTAACCTGGTATATATAAGCAAATTACCCCCATTTTGACATAAAAATCTAGCATAAACAATCAACTATGTTCCTAGTACCTTGGTACGGGCTGTATTCAGTACTTTTTATGGTAATAAAGACATTATAAAACCAAAGGGGATTGATAAGTGAACTTCGCTATCAAATAAATACCCTATAGACAAACCGTTAAAGCCCAGTTGGCGTCCTATTGGACACCTAGCTCATAGGCCTGTAGACAGCAGTCCGTAGTCGGTTGTAGATTTTGTCGGGTGAACATATCCCCTGGTTTATTAGATTTCTTTTGTGTAATGCGAGAAATCAAGAATAAATGCATAGTGGTGGATTGTAAAAAAAAAACTGAATGTATACATGACATAAAACGAAGTATTTCCTTCTTTAAGTAGGTACGTAAAAATGTAATTTAACAAATACCATATCCTTTCATAATTACAAAACAAGCTCTCAGTTTATGTACCCTCGATCGCTTAGCTGCTAAATAGCGGCGAATGAATTCTTGTTAACCATAAAATTTAAAAATCATTGACTAATCTAATGTATCTTATTTGCTTCTTTAAAATAAATGTAGATTTTGTGCCATTCGAATAAATTAAATAAAGTTAGGGCTTAATTGTTCTGAATGCGGCCCTGTTTAAGTGTGGGGACTTGTGTTTCCTTCCATACGCTCCAAACCCAGACACATTGGGGTTCTCATATGTATTGAAGATGTGGCTGCTCTTGATCTAGTTGGTCTCTGTGGTCTGTGTTTATTTAAAAGAACTTTCCCTTGTAGTAGTTTATTAAAAGGTCTAACCTTGTAACTGTATTCTTTGCGCAGACAGAAAAGGTAGATAAAATGGTCGGATAAAATCTAAAAGTTTGAGTTGTGTCTGGCTGAATTATTTTTGGGTATCAGATTTGTTCCCGATTTAGCTTCCTGATTTAGCCATTTAGATTTGTTGACTGTTTAATTTATCTACTAGCTACTGTTATTGTTAAGCGCTATTTACAAGGGTTTTAACATTTGGCATACTTTCATACTTTGTGTAATAAAAAAAAACAGATGTTTTATTATTGATGTCAGACCAGAACAGGAGTAGTTGAATAATGTTTTTTTCCAATCACTAATACGTCAAAGATGCTGTAGATTGATACGGCGACTGATATAACACCAACTTCTTATTATTTTTCTCTACTCTAATAGTTATATGTAATAAAATAACTCAATTTTTTATGTTTTCGGAAAAAATCTGCAGCTTGAGTTTTATGGAATCCATTACGAATTTTTATCGCTCTTTATACAGACGAAATATGAAGGTAAAACGAATTTGCTGCCATCAAGATGATTACTGAAATTCTTTCAGAAAGTCCTTTATATAAAATGAGATGAAGGGAATTTTATTTTATAAGTCTCCTTTGGGTATGAGATTTATAAATAAAAACTTGAATACGCGGAACTTGATGTTACGACTTTCAACGTTGAAATTCTACTCAAAATAAAGAAAGATTATTCCAAGTCTAGCGCAACTTCAAAATTAACTGACAGGATAGTTAACTTGGTGGAGGTTTTTGTTGCTGTACAGCCATTACATTAAATGATTATGCGCTGAAAGTTTATTGCACCTCCGGTGGTTTCATTACTGGATTCGTACCAACCCGCTAACTCAGTTAACCCAATAGATAACTTTGTGTTAATTAGATTCCCGCCAAACATTTAGAATGCATTACCGACCTAAATTTCAGAAATTTATGTCGCACAGGGGAGGTATAGAGTCGCGACGATGCAATACGTTGAATAATGGAGATTTTAATGTTATAGACGATATACAGGATAAGAGGAAATCTTGCATAGAAATCTGATATTGAGTTTTGTAGCAGCTTATTCTGGGAAAACGTCCGAACACATTTATTATTATCACAATGAGACATTCTAAGTATTACATTCGTCGTCTTTCGCCATTGGAAACCACCGATCCGGATTTCGACGACCTTATTAGGTCTCATCAGTTTTCAACATAAATTGTTTGTATTCGCGTTAATACGTTGAATATGTTTCATGCAAAAAATTTCTTTTTTGAAAATTATCCACTTTTTGCGAATCAACGAATTTTGTTTACATTTTTTTTGCATTTCATTTGAGTCCGTGAAGTATGTTTTTGTGTTACTAATATCTAATACTGCTTAATTTATGAAGAAAAGGCCCTTTTCTATAATAAAGTAATGTGGGACAATCTTGTACTATTTTTGGAATTCCGATTTTTTTGCTGAGAATTATCTTTGTATCATTTAGAGATAAATCTAAAAACATAATCTACCAGTTGGATATTTATAATGTCAAGACTGTTATGTGAAAAAATAAACAGTTCTTGTCGAATATGTGCTAAATTCGTTTAAAAGCGACATATTTAGATGTTCTATTTTAAGACTTAGAGTTAAAAAACATTTAGTTGATGTTCTATTCACTCTTTCTCTAAATTACAAACTGTAAATATTTGTGGAGTAAATTACCCCAATACACATTGATTATTCCACAAAAACTTAAGTTAAAAAAAACACCAAAAAATTTTGACACATTAAAAATAGTCCAAAATGTCATATTTTTCGAAAAATCGAAAGAATAAAAATTCTAAGTTTTTGCATAAAATCTCATACTTAACATCTCAATGTGAATACAAACAATTTTTCGATATTGCGTTTTTCTGTTTTAGAAAATAACGGTATTGTATTTTATGGCGATCCAAGATGGTTGAATGATATATTGGCGGAATTGCCAGTTTGATAGACCCTATGTGTTTATCTCTTTCTTGGTTAAAATTGTTGCATGAGTCAATGGCGAGGACGGTTTTTGAGAAAAATGAATAATAAAAATAATCGTATGGTGCCGATTTTCTGGCGGACGCTGTATGATTTTAAAGTAGATAAATTAGAATAACACACTATACTGCTATAATCATTTTCTCACTAACTCAAATCGTTCAAAATGAGTGGTTAAGTAAGGTGTTATTCGTGTAAAATAAACTGCTCGCTAAAAATAAACGCTAATTTTGACGAGCAGTTTAATTTACTACATAGAAGCATATATGAATGTCCTGTTGGAATATACAGGTTTTCCCAGCAGGGCATTCGACTTCAGTTTTGTATCGTATGGTATAAGAGACGAACTCCTAAACTTGATAAAGCCTTTTTTAAAACAATAGGCAGCGTGTGCCTAAAGACAATGTGAATGTTGAATCCAGCGACTCTAAATGAAAGGCTCGAATCCGAAGACAATGTTAAAAACATGGGGGTAAAATTTTAGAAACATGGGGATGGTAAGGATAAATTTTGAGTCCGGTTCTGTTCCTATCATATATAAATAGACTTGACGCCGATATTGTCTTTTTTCAGTTTTTCCAGTGCGTGGAAAGACAGACCCAGTCAACTATCCGTTTTTGAGGTCGCTGAACACGAATCAGACCTCAATTTTCCTCGTTTACTGATCGTCAAAAAACATCATTTAGACGGTAGCTTGATTACACAGGCACACAAACACAAATACAGAGAAGACCATTCCTCTTATACGTTTTTCAACGGGCTGAATCAAAATCTGAAGTCAGGATGCATTTACGACTATCAGTTTTTCACCTAGGAACAAAAATCCCTATGAAAAACACTATTTCACACACAATGTCATATACTTGACGAGCTGTTGGCTGTAACATTACGAGGATGATCTAACAATAACGCCAAGCCTCACCTCTAACTCTAAGACACACATACGCAAAACACCATAACCTCAAAAAAAACCTATATATGTGTTCTGCAGCTGCTAAAGTGGAGCAAATGATCAAAAAGCATGAATATGATCCAATCAGCATTCTCAACTTCATAGCCGTGAAATTCCAAGCTTCGTAATCCCATGACCTCATAACTTTCAAACCCTTAACCCTAAAAACCTTATAAGTAGGTCCTGCGAAAACTGGGACACAACAACGTAATGAAAAAGCATGAATATAATCCAATCATGACTCTCCAATCCATAGACCCGAAATCCCATCGCTCTGAAATTCCATAACCTCAATCTCAAACCCATTAATCTCAAAAACCCTATAGCAGCAACCTAATGAAGAGGCATGAATATGATCCAATCATATGTCTTAACGCCATAGCCTCGAAACACCATAGCTTCAAATTTCCATAGCTGTGAAATTTCATAACCTTATAAAAGCATCTCCCATTCCAATATTTTGATCATCTGCCATAAGTGTAAGGTTTCTGAGGCTTAGAGTTGTTGTTAGACCATCCCCATAACATTACAATCACAAACTTGTCAATTAGTGTAAACACTGATTTAGTGTTTTTGGTAGGGATTTTAGGGGAAGAATTGAAAGTCGTAAATGCATCCTGATCTGACACTTTGATTTAGTGCGTTGAAAAACGTAGAAGGAAAATGGTCTTCTCTGACTTTCTGTGTGTGTAATCACGCTTCAATGTAAATTGTGTTTTTGAGGTTAGAAAAAAAAACAAGCGGTAAACGAGGAAAAATGAGGTCTGGTTCGTATTCAGCGACCCTAAAAATATGAAGTAGACTTGTAGGGTCTGTACTTCCGCGCAAGGGAAAAATTTTGTGGTCCTGTGTAATTATTCAGGTGTGATTCTGTAATAGAAATGATAATTACCTTATTTCATGAACGTCGTTTACATTAAATGTTAATGAAACATAAATAATTTGGATTCATATTAGACAAAAACCATGCAAGGGAATTTCCTTAATTATTGACAATAAATTACTTAAAATCAGTAACAAATGCTATTGACAACATCAATTTTTTTCGGTTTAGTTTAAGACTCTTATTTGTTATCTCTTCTAATTTAATAATCTAATTCAAATATTTTTTTATCTGGGCGTATCCCTTTGTATTTATTCGCACGCCTAGCGCTGCACAGTAGTATTTCTTTGATCACCTCTACATCGGTGTTTACCTAGGGCTAAGTACGTTAGGTCGCTGGGTAGGCGAGATAGACTCGGTTCGCTGCATTTTACTACATTATCGATTCATCCCGCGCCGATGCGATGCCCGAGTTACCTCTGTGTTCTGTCAGTTAACTTGGTTGAAAATTTAATAACGGTACTTCCTGGAATTAAACAAGCCGGCCAAAATCCTGCAAATATTAACATTTATTCGTGCGCCGGGTAAATATTTGGATATTCTAAAATATTAGGAATCATATATGAAAAAAGATACCAAAACTAAATTACATAGGTCTACAAAAAAATACATATATCCTGTCCTAATTCTTCTTGTAATTCTCTCTCTTCTGATTGTCCTTCCTGATGACATCAAACATGATTCCATTAAAGTCTAGAGTTTTTCATGTAGAATCTGAATCGCAATGTAAAATTGGGGTTCCCATTCGAAATTTGAATATTACTCCCCACTCCAACCCCTGGGATTGAGGGAGGGAGTCAAATTTGGTACCATTAGATATATTTTTTTAAAGTATTGAACATGTATTATATTTTTTAACCAAAGTGTATTTCTCGCGATATTTCAAGACATTCTATCTCTGGAGGTGATAGGGTGGAGTGGTGGAGGAGAGGGACAACTTTAGTATTACAGGATTGATTTTTTTAATAAATATTGAACGAGTGTGTTGTTATTTTTCAATCCAATGTGTATTTTTCCAGATATTCGACCGTTTCCAAACATATCGGACACCCGGTATATTTAATTCATTCTAGTCTTTATTCTCACTGTTAATCGTTAATTCTAAGTTCGTTAGAGGCTTTTCCCCTATTACAACGCTCTTAAAAATCGACCAAACTGCACGTCTCTAGTTATAACGTGCCAAAAATTAGATAAATTGATATATAGTCCCTCTATTTTTAATTGAAAATGATAAATACGCCTGGGGAACAAAAAAAGCGGTGCAACATTATGATTCCATGGGCGTGCATATATCTTTTATAAATTCGAAAATTGTGAAATAATTTTTTTCATTCAAATCAATATAGGAGATTAAAATTAGCCTGCATACAAAACTCTTAATATTTGTAATATAATTTGCTGTAAATAATGCTCATTTAGCCAGACAATCTCAAAAAAATGTCTGTGTTAATAAACCTAGCTGAAATACACGTCACTGGCGTCTTAAACAAGTAGAATTCTCAATGTCGTAAATCATTTTAATGACGTCGTAAAAATGTTATGGCACAGTGGACCGAATACATTCAAGGAATGTACTAGATACAAAGCATAATAAAAGTATAATGGATCGGCATTCGCAGGGCATTCGGCGCGTTGCCGGCTCCTCAAAATTTTCTCAAGTATAGTAATATACATAAAGTTGTTTTAATTTATAATTATTTTTTCCAGCAAATTTAAACGCTTTATTTTAATGCTAACTAATAAATTTATATCTATGTATTTTTTTTAATATTTCCAAACTAGCTTTCTAAGAACGTCACGAACTAACAGTTTACTGAAGTATGAAGTATACTTGTATAGTGAGCTTAGTAATTTTAGAAAATATATCTGACAACCTTGCTTTTTTCTACCTATTTTCAATTTAGAATGGAAATTGTGTACTCGTAATCTGAATATCCTACTGGAGTTGCACAATGTTGTCAGCGTTAATACCTCGCGAAATATTTAACAGTCGGCACCTCTGTCTGAAAATCCGATTGCACGCCTCTTTAACCGCGTATTCTTGAATGGCTGGCACCTAATCCTCTAGTCTCATTAAGGGAAGACGGTCAAAGCGACGTTTCGGCGTTAATTTTTAAACACCCCGCAAAACGCTTATTATTCCGAATCATCAGCGTTTAGGGGACAATTAGGTTCCCAAGTAATTTCGTCCTAATGAAAATTTTAACGTTATTTAAAATTAGGCGGCATACGAAGCGGCTTTGTTTCAAGTTGTGCGGGAAGTCCGTGTCTATTAAATATAAATTAGATTAAGTCGATTTTACGATAATAAGGGGAGTATGCGTGGGATAATCATCGTTTAATGTAATCCATTTCGGAAATTTAATACCGTAATCGAATTAAGAACTCTTTTTTGATTTTTTAACGACTTTACAAGCATTTCGGGGTTTCATTGTTGCAAATAGAGGTCGTATGTTTTCGTTGTTGTAAATATCTCGAAATTTGGAGTTTTTGAGCATCCCTCACATTTTTCCATACTCCACACGATCTGAGAAATAAATAAGATCTTTGGATCTTTAAATGAAATGCCCTATATAGTTTTGTATTATTTTAATTTACAAACCGTTCTGAGTAAAAAGACATCAATATAATTATTTTTTTATTACCGTTATTTCTAAAATTTAAAGTGTTATTTTAATTTAGAGTTCTGGGATAAAGAAAAAAATATGCATTCTATTTTTGTGAGAAAAATGTTAAGAACAGATTTTCCTTTAATCTGTAAAATTAGGAGCCATTTTTAATCAAGGTGGTATAGCTCACATTTTTCAAATGGATATACTCGGTGTACATTATGTCTTTAAAACTCCTAGACCAGGCGGTGTGTGTTTTTAGATCGGGTAGTTTACACTTTTTCCATTTGTTCCCTATTTTTTATTGAAATGCCTCTTGAATATCACAAGAAATGAAAACAGTTGAAAAAGTTGTTATATACACAAAATTAAAAAAAAAAACTCTAAAACACCCGTGTTTCATCTCCAAGTGTAAATACCCTGCATACATTATGTTTTTAAAACCCCTAGACCAGGCGGCATGTGTTTTCAAATCGGATAGTTTGGACGCACATGTTCCCTACCTTTTATTGAAATGCCTTTTGAATATCACAAGGAATATATAAAAAAATATAATTTTAAAATGCACCCGTTGATAAAATTATTAAACAAAATATAAAAAACATCTAAAACATCCGTGTTTCTTTTAGATAACTCCTTTTCTTCTAGATAACTCGTGAACTATTCATTGTAGAGAAAAGTTGAAGAGAGAAAGAAGTTTTGTTATTAAATTTTATGCAAGGTGTGTTATGTTAGAAATTAAACAAATCATTGTATTCTTGCAAAAATAACAATATTTGGAAATAAATTTGAAGAAAAACAATATTTATTTCATGAATTTCTTTCTATCACTTAGATTATAAATACGACTTTCAGATCGTGCCTCAGAAAACTTTTTGATATGAAAAAGCCAAATTTTTCAATCCAACCCAAACAAGCCTTGAGCAACTTTCTTACATGTAAAATAGCGTTCAAGCTTTCGAATCGTTCTTGAAAATTTAAAATCAGTTTATTAGGAGAGCCTAGGGAATCTTTTAAGTTATAAACTTAATGACATTAATGACATATTGATAGCGAGTCGCTGTTTTGAATTCGTAAATTTTGTTTTGAGACAGCACAACTGCGTCAACTTTAGCCGGTTATATCTCGAGAACCAATAAGTGAAACTTTTTCTTAATGAAGCATTTTGCGAGTACTATACGAGTTAAGCTATGTTTTTCAGGTTTCATTTGAACGATTATTTCTGAAATATCATAAGAAATGATAATTTCGAAAAGCACCAGCTGTAAAAGTTTGAAAAAAAGAAAATTTGTTATTAAACAAAATGTAAAACATTTCTAAAACATTCGTTTTCTCCCTCTTTTCTTTAAGACCACTTGAGAACTATTTAAGAACTATTGAGAGTTTTTAGCTATTGCGAACTATTGAGAGTTGAAGAATAAAAAATATTTTGTTGTTACATTTTACATGGGATGTGATTATGAATTAAGTTATGAATTAGAAAGGCTATTATTGTTGTAAAATAGCAATATCAATTTTAATCTGGGTGCTTCTCAAAATCGGGGTGCTTTTTTGTGAGTCTCCTCGCCTCTCAAAATCGGGGTGCTTTATTCGGGGAATCGAGGACTCACAAAAAAAACACCCCGATTGTGAGAGGCGAGGATACTCACAAAAATAAAGCACCCCGATTGTGAGAGGCGAGGGGATTCACCCAAAAAAAAAACACCCAGATTGAAATCAGTTTTTATCGACATTTATATGAGTTTTGTTACCCTTTGGGAGGTGTAACAAGGTACTGAGGTGGGTCTGGGTGTGATTATTGGTTTGAAATAAGTTTTTATTTAGTTTTAGTGCACCGACACCGAAGTACCTAGGAATATGTATTAATTTTGAATTTTTATAAGAAATGAATTTTCAACCCCCTGGGGGATAAATGGAGGTGGTAGAGGAAAAGTGGACAACTAAAACTCATTTTTATTGTAACATATTATTTTATCACACCTAAATACGGAATATAAGTAAGGTCTTTTTTGTGGGCCTTTCTTTTTTAACGTATTTGTAAAGTGTGATTTTGAGGTTATGTCAACATCTAAGGGTGATGGGTCAATTCTGATCTCGGATTCGGATTTCAGCACACCAAAAAACGTACTGTATGGTACCTCAACTTTTTACTACAAGCCTTTTTTTGTGGGCCTGTGTTATTATGTACTCTTATATTGTTAGGAAAAAAATACTTTTGGTTGTTATGTAATAGCATGTTTTTCATCTGTCTTTGCTGTAAATAAACAGAAATTTGAAAAACGTGAGAAAAAATTGGCAAGTGCCAACAATTTTAACGAAACTATGGCGAACATTTTAATCAAAATTCCTCCTCCGCAGATTTGAGATTACTAGAATTTGTTTGATGTTTCAACTACACAAATTATTAAATTTATTCCATATTAATAAGTATAATACATCACAGGACGGTTAATAGAAATAACTTTAAAACGAAACAGTTTTTAATTAAGTGGTTATTACTTTTATTCATTATGGTGTTGACAATGTAAACTGTGAACACTATTAAACAAGGATAAAAAAACTGCGGATCTCAATTAAAATCGTTATCAAGCAGTTAGAATGTTAATAATGTCCTGATGACTGAAGAGATGACTAAAATTGTTAATAAGCTCCTCTTGATGAGGTCGACTTGAGTGACGAAACGTACCTCATAAGAAATACATATAGCGTTTCTATGTTTTGCTAAATATTAGAAATCATGTCATAGTGGCATTGCAAAATATTTTTTTTGAGCGTTTAAAATATTTCTTGCATATCAGTTCCGTTATTTAAAAAAATAAACTATAAAATCTGTTTTTTAATATTATTTGGAATGGTATATTAAGAATATTATACAAAAAAATACAGTTGCTTTGCATACAGCCGCGTTGCATAATTCAAACACGGAAAACGTTTAAATACGTCGATACAATATTTTATTTAACAACTGCTGATGAATTATATATAACGAAATTTCAAACGGCAAACAAAGGGCCTTTTAAAATTTAATTTTATGTTATTTTTCAATTACATTCTCTGATGTTTCGGCTTACTAATTTTGTATATTAAATAGCTAATTTTATTTTACGTTGCAATATCAACTATTTTCCGGTTGAATTAACAAATTTTTAATGATATAAAACAATCCTGTATTCATGTGTTTTTCAGTGTAAACATATAATCATAAAATATATGTACATATGTAGATACCAACTTTTTGCGTACCTACACCTCCATGCATATATAATGGTTCGTTGGAATTTACTTTATAGGCAAAAACCAAATTTACACATTCATTTTTACCTTCAAAAGTTAAAACTGCTCTGTACTCACGACAAACGAAAATATATTATATTATTTTTTGTGTAGCACTACACACTTATCTGTATTACCCAAGTTACATTGCATAGTTCATTGCATTTGACAAATAAAATATGATACTTCACCAATAGTTTATATAAACAATCATTTGAAAGTAAATATTCAACACATTCAACAAGATATGTATACAGTGAGGTCTATAAGTAACGTATAAATTCATTATCTACGTAATTTACAATTTATGAGTAAAATCCTGAAACACATCAATTTTTAATTCTAGACTGCCATTTTTTGAGCATTATTTTATACCTCCCCTCGATTTTAAGTAACCCCATAAAAATTGTCAAGCGGGGTCAAATCGGGAGAACGAGCAGGCCACTCAATTTCACCGCGTCTACCGATCCATCTATTGGGAAAAACTTGATTCAGATAGGCTCTTAATTCCAATGAAAAACGTGGTGTAGCTCCGTCCTGCTGAAGTTGGTTAATATGGTCCGATAATTTGAGAATTTATAATTCTAGCCCAAACGTTCACCTTCTCAGGATATTGAGTATTGGCCTCCATCATCCAATGTGGATTGTCTGTACTCAAGTATCTACAGTTCTGTTTGTTGACTGTTCCATTTAAGACGAATGTTGCTTCATCAGAAAGAAGAATGTTTTTTTTTATAAATAAAGGATTATCTTGGTTTTACTAACATCATTTTCGGCGGCAAGTTGTCTTGTAGGTTTATGCGGATTATCTTGAATATCTAACAATATATCCAATTTCTGTTCATCGTCGCGTTTCGTACCAGATTTAGGAATATCTGTGACATTTCCAAATTCACGAAATTTGTTTTCTATTCTACTAACCATAGACTGGGAAATGCGGCGGTCAGTATACTTAGTATTGAATATTTCGCATACCTGCTTGTGCGTTCTTGTTTTATCACCACATTCTAATAATATCAAAAATTTCAATTCTTTGGGTATCCAAAAGACTCATTGTTAAAATAATGATCAACTGGACGATCAGCGATAAATGACATAATAGAATAATAAGTTTTAACAGATGTAGCAAATAAAGAAATTTAAATGTATAATTTTTTCTGATATGTAAAAAGAAACCCTTTTTTACTTCTTTCTTTTTGTTAAGTATTTTGCGTAGCGTATCAAGGAAACCGATACATTTAAGTTGAATGTTGACACAAAATTAACTAAAAACGTCAGATTTGACAGATATTTGGTACATAGGCACTTGATTGTATACATTGCATAATAATAATTTTGAAATTATCAAATTTAATTTTCTTGATGAAAACTATACAAAATTCAAAAAACCTTATATTGCTGAATGGATAATTAAGAACCCTTTCAAATGAGCTATCACGCTCACCCTCATTCCATTTAAAAATTTTAAAGGGGTAGCTGTCACTACAAGGGGGTTGGAGGGGGAGGTATAAAATTATGCTCAAAAAATGTCATTCTAGAATTAAACATTGACGTGTTTCAGGATTCTACTCTTAAATTGTAAATTACGTAGATAATGAATTTATCCGTTACTTATGGACCTCAGTGTATATGTATGTAGAAGTGTTGTGATCACCCATCCAGAGATAAAGGAGAATATAATCTTTTTTTTTTTCAAATGTAGATACTTTATTCCATGACACATAAAGAGGAAACGTTGAATATTTCAGTGAAAATCCTACTCACTAGAAGGCGAGATACGATTCTTCCAGTCTACTAACCAACTTTTAAATACGAAATGTAAATTGAAAACGTCAGTAACACTGCAATCCAATTAAGCTGGGAAATGACCGACAAAAGTTTTGATTACTCAAACAAGAACTAAAGAATGGTTCAACAATAATTGATAGTAGCTACTATACGCGCTGGTGTAATTCTAATAAAAAGTCTCTGAAAAGCCAATGCAAAAAAACTAACTGTTATAGGAAAATACACAAATCTACGACCAGTATGTGAATCAATTATATTATAAAAGTTATGTGTGTATAAAATGTACCCTCTTAATTAGTTGACGACGTAGCTTGGTTAACAGTACTATCACGAACTGATGATCTACTGATGTAATACAAGCATAATTAAAATAAATCAATAAATAGTAATTTTTAGGCGTTTGCGTATACAGGGTTCCTAACGTGGGTTGTCCTCGTAATCCGTCATGTTATTGACAGAATATGACATATTAGAGATCAAAAAGACTAAAAGCAGTAAAAATGTGTTAATAAGGTATGTATACCGGGTGATTGGTACCGCGACGTATTCCTTTGAAGAGGTGTTAGTAGAGACAATTTGCAGTCGACTGAACCACAATATGCATAATCCACTTGTTGATAGTTTTCGAGATATTTTAATTTTTGTGTTTTCTTAGAAATGGACTACCTTTTACTAATTGTAAAATAAAAAAAAAGGAGAATTTTTTGTTTGTATTTTTTTTTGCCTCTACCGTTAATACACATAGTAGTTCATGTTATGTAACAAATATTATGTTAAATAGTTTGATATGATAAAAATATAGCAGCTAAAACCTGCAACGGTTGTTAGAAACTTCAATCCAATTGTAGATTCACCAGTATTTATTTCAAAAATTTGTGAATACATTAAACGTACAAATTATTTTAAAAACTTCTCTGCTTGATCACCTTTCGAATAAGGTATACATTTTGAAGAAATTTCCTGTTACTTCCAGGAATAATACAAAATTAATAGGTGCAGGACACAACTTAGTCCTCATTAAAAATTGGAAAAGTAAATAAAAGTCAAATATTTAATTTACATTTTATTTGATCCAGTTTATAAGAGATGTTCGAAGTGACTACCTCTACTTCTTGTGCAAATACGAGGCCGTTTCCTTATTCCTGTTCTAGTAATTCTGTTGGAAAAATTATTTCGTAGAATTATTGCTGCTTCTTGTATCCTATGATTTAATTGTTCCCGAGTTGTAATCTCGGTGGCATACATTCTTTCATGTGCCCTCACACTTAAAAATCCAGAGGAGTAAGGTCGGGGCTCCTAGCAGGCCATGGTATAGGCTCTCCTCTCCCAATCCACCTGTTAGAGAACCATTGATCTAATAATTCTCTTATTGGCCGATAATAATGCGCAGGACATTCATGTTGTTACATAACATGAACTACTATGGGTATTAACGGTAAAGGCAAAAATAATTACAAAAAAAAAAAATCCTTTTTTTTATTTTACAATTAGTAATAAAAGGTAGTCCATTTCTAAAAAAACACAAAACTTAAAATATCTCGACTACTATCAACAAGTGGATTATGCATATTGTGGTTCAATCGACTGCAAATTGTCTCTACTAACACCTCTTCAAAGGAATACGTCGCGGTACCAGTCACCCGGTATACCTATTGCTTGTGTTATTCAGAAACACCAACCGTTCTCATTGCTTGAGCGTACGTTGCCACGACCAGTAGTCTTTTTGCATTTCTTCTCGTTAAACGTGAGTGATTTGGCCTGTATATATGGTTGTTGAGGGAAAATGATCGTTCTACATCTACTGAAGTTAAAGATACAAATCCAAAA
This sequence comes from Aromia moschata, assembly GCA_029963805.1. Classification (NCBI taxonomy): domain Eukaryota; kingdom Metazoa; phylum Arthropoda; class Insecta; order Coleoptera; family Cerambycidae; genus Aromia; species Aromia moschata. The sequence continues at coordinate 2,732,407 of JAPWTK010000004.1, forward strand.
TAGTTCACATGGCCAGAGGACGACACACCACGCACATTATTTTCACGAATTTCGCACAGTTGTTTGTATCACCAACAGTTGTTTGTTGTCACTAACATCAATACATTATTATTTTTTACATCTGTAAATGCACGTGACAATGCACGTGTTACTACTATTTCTATACTTTTAACCGTTGCTTGTAAAACCCGTTTACTAGCTGTCAATATCGGGGCAATTTGGCAAAAAAAAAACGTCTATAAATAGTCTAATAGTCTAAAACGTCTAAAGTAAATATTATCGACCATGGTCCACGCAAGGCCACATGCGCAAAACATTATGCAAAAATCAAACCAAAATTCCTCTTTTCTAATCTGGTATATTTTGTTGGTGGATATTCGAATTTAAGTGTCTTTTACACTCTCGATGAACACGAAATATATATCGACGATTGCAAGGAATACATAAAATATGTGATCTGTCTATTGTAAAATCCTTATAATTTTCAATCATCGATTTAAATCTATTCACAAATGGTGTAACGACTGTTGCACCAGTCATTGCAGAAATCTACACAAAATCAGGTAATATGTAAATACAATATAATTTTCAATGCGACGACAGTCCACCTGTTTACACGCCGCGCCGGCCGGCAGGTCGCTATCGGGATGGCTCGCTGTCTTACGGAGAAAGTGTATTACCAGGTTCCATGTTCCCGCGACGACTTCGTTCGGAAATACATTCTACACACGGACAGTGGCGTGGGTATAGACGGGTAAGAAATATGCGCTTGAAAAATACGGTTTATACTTTAATATTATAATAGAGTTGTATAGTGCCGGCTCTGCGTGACAGCATACTTCCCAGACCCTAGTGATATATTATTAATGTAATGTAATACCGACGCTGACGACATAAATACCTCGAATGTGCTTATAATAATGCTATCGACCATCTGCCAGACGGTCGGGCGAAACGTCTGAAGTCAGTGACTCACCCGCCTCTGTATTATCGACGGCTAATCATTAGTAAAGTTGGCATACGCCGCCGCAACAGATAGGTATGCAACTCGAGCAGCATGTGACAGGTGTTGCCGCGAATTGACTTGACTGCAACGATCGTGTGACAGATGGAGCTGTTGTACAACCTCCGCATACGCAATCCGTTGAGTAGTGTGGTATTATTCCACAATAAAACATGGCAAACAAGACAGTATGTACTATTCGTGTATTATATTTATGATGTCAGATGTGTCCGCCTCTGTGAGATGATGTGAGATGTGTTCCGTTTTGGCCAACTTTAATCATTTATACATTATTTATCATATATCATTAAAAGGTTATTTATAATGAGGCTGTGTGATAATAATATAAATCAAAGTTAGTACACAAATGGGTGCTTTCCATTTACCCCACTCCCACCGACTCCTGTATCGACTCGTGTCAACTAGTGTTGACTATCATCAAATGGGTAAATGGAACGCTCGCTAGGCTAGTAGTTTCTGTTAGTAGTTTCAACAAAAGTTGTTGAAAGTAGTTATTGCAAATAATTACATTTGTCACCTACCTTCATTTTCTTCAATCAGATTTCGCATTAACTCTCCACTATATATTCTGCTTTACCGCGTTCGTTTAGATTTTCACTTCTTTTACACTCACCGTCAGCGTGAACTCAGCTGTCTAGCGGAGTCTGTTTGAGGCATATATCTAATACTCCTATATTGCTAGAAGGGTCTGGAGATTGGCGAAATCACCACGGTGCAGACATATATGCGTCTGTCTCTCTCTCGTAACTACTTCGAGTCTTACGCGCATGCCCGAGAATTGAACATCCAGTCACACACAGCCAATTACTCGTGCGCTTGCGCACAACAGGTCAAGTAGTCATGTGCTGTCTCACTTACCCCGTGACACCTCTACCTATGGGAACCAGCAATATAGGAGTATTAGATATATGGTTTGAGGTGACTTGTGTCGTCGACTCACGGCGACACAAATCAAATGGAAAGCACTTTCGGAGACACGAGTCGACTCGTGTCGACTTGTGTCGATAAATGGAAAGCACCCAATATATGGCTGTGGTTTTTATAAGTTGATTTGTAATATTTGCAGTATATAAAAACCTGATGTTAAATCACTAAAACAACAATCAATAACATTTTGGTAGCAGGGCGTGGATACTTGGCAATATATGGCAAGATACCACCATAATACAATACAGATATCTCCTTGTTCTGTAACATATGGCTGCATACATATTCGTATTAGCCATACAGTCAGCTGTTACGGATAAGTTTTATTTGATAACAAGGCGCTGTTAGACACTTTAACGGTTTATTATCAAATTTAAATATATATTTTTTTTATTTTAAAACACCAGGTGTCTACGAAGATGGAGTACACTCAATAACTGTTGATCTAAAATAAATATGCGTTTCTGGTTTTCCCTATTTAAAATACCTTAAAATTTAAAGTCTTTATTCCATATCCAACTAAATTCGAATAATAAACTTTAAAGAGGACGGTATCCTTTATTTTTATGTCCTTTATTTTAGACGTTGTTTTTAAAATTCCAGTTTTTTTTTTAGATCTCAAACCCCTCATATGTTCGAAAAATATCGCTTATGTAAGATTAATTACATTATTAAGTTTGGTATTGAAAAAAGGAATTAAAATCAAGAATTATAAAGACGCACCATTTGTGGTAAAATATGTACTTACATTTTACCACAAATTGCAATTACTTAATTGAAATTTGTTGTTACCTGTAAAAACGTAATGTGGATTATTTCCATTTTGAAAAAGTTAGTTAGTTATTGGATCCGCCGTTTTTTATTTTGGAACCTCGATGGAAATTTTTATTAGTTATCAGACCTCTTAAAAACCCCCGTCCTTAAGTGACCTGAAGTCGTTGTGGCAGGGTTTTGATTGTTTCTAAGGTTTTATATCTGCCATCTTGGATGTGCCATCTTGAATTTTACAAATCTGATCTATAAATCCCCCTATTCCAAATGGGGAGTAAATCGGTTGATTTTTGAAAAAAAATTATCCGCCATTATGGATTCGTCATCTTACATTTTGCAGATCTGACTCCAGGTTCGCAATCAGCGACCTCTAAAACCCCCGCATACTAAATTTGATAAAAATTTGTTGAATTAAAGGAAAAATGAAAAATTTTTCAAGGAAAATCGATTTGAGATCGAATTTTTGAGGTTAGGAACAAGTGAGACATGCTGATAACGCTTTATTATTAGGATTAATGATAAAAAAAGGTTGTTCTAGGCTTAATTTTGATGATTGTTTTGAATTTAAGATAAAACATTTCCATTTCCAAATTGCACTAAATACGTAAAACCACTGTCTGCACAAATTGATTGCGAGCATTTTGCACCGCCTGAATAACAGATACCCTCCGAGCATACATACTCTGTACGATAATTGAATACGGCATATCGTTTAAATTAAACAAAACCCATTGAAAACTGGATATGTACTCACCCGGAGGTTTTGTTTACCTGGATATTGTTTGATAAACTGAATTCTCTGTTTTCACAATACATGTTGCTGTCTATATTTTTACAGACATTTAAGGTGGGTTCATGCAGATATTTTTAGTAATAAGAATAAGAATAGTAATAAGAATAAAAGTTAAACCTTCGTTTTATAATGACCCAGTTCATGCAGTAAATCCTTATTTTTAAAATGATTACTAAAAATTATATTTACTGCATGAACTGGGTCATTATAAAACGAAGGTTTAACTTTTATTCTTATTACTATTCTTATTCTTATTACTAAAAATTTCTGCATGAACCCACCATTACTGCATGTAATGTGAGGATTTTTTAATGAGACTGATTATTGAGGCCGACTGATGAGACTGATACCGACTGCGCTAGCATATGATCTTTTGAAAAAAGTATACAAATAGGCCTACAGCTCATACCTCACAGCTGGTAACAAAAATTGTTTCCTAAACAATGTTAATCCATGTTATTTTGTTTCCATTTATTATGGGTTTTCCTTGCCTCCAAAAAATCCGCACATGTCATATAGTCCAATCAAAGAGAGAAAGCCCCAATGTTAATTGGTCACTAATTGTTATCAGCAAACAAAAAATATAGTCGTATAGAGAAAGAAAATCTAAGAAAGATGGCGTTTTTTGCTACTCGAGTTTTAATGGCGAACATAACCAAAAATATTCGCAAAAGTCAAAAAACCTGTTTTTTGCAAATATAAAAAAAGCTTCAAGTCGTACACAAGAAAGTTAAATTAGAAAGTTGTACGTCTTAAAAATGCGCGTCGAATGAAATTTGAACGAAAAAAAATCGCGTTTTTGTATTTTTGCTGTATAAATTCCAATTTTGTTTGAACAGACTTCTTCTTAATTACAAATATAGCTGTTAGGGTTCCATGGAGATGGTCCATGTCAAGGATTTTTTTGTTATAAACAAGTTGACATTTTAAGAAATGTAATAGCCGCATGTCTCTGAACTGTGGTCTTTTATAAGTTGATTTGTAATATTTGCAGTATATAAAAACCTGATGTTAAATCACTAAAACAACAATCAATAACATTTTGGTAGCAGAGCGTGGATACTTCGGTGAAAATCAAGGAAATCGCCATCACCTGTCCAACCCGACGTTCGTTACAGTCCCGGCAGCCGTTGGCGTTTGAAAGTTCGTAACGATCCAGTTGCCCAGTGGAAATTGGAGATTAGGACGACGTCGAAGACTAAGAAATTGGACGGCAGTGGGTGGTAGACGAGAGAGCAAACGTGAATCCAGGTTTTTTATATATTTCATTACAATCTTTTCACTTTTAAAATTGCTTCAACTTCGGTTTTGATTCATTAATCATAATGACAGATTTAGCAACGGCAATTAGAAAGAGAGGTTCTGTAAAAAAGTAAACTCACTAACTTCTCTAAGTTTGTAAAAAAAAGTACAGGACAAAGATTCGGTAGTCGAAACAGATTTAATACAACTCAAAGAAAGATTAAAAACTCTAGAACACGTAAAAAAACGAATTTGATGAAATTCAAGGTCAAATAGAAATGTTCGCGGATAATGCCGACTTAGAAAGCCAGTATGCTGTACGTTCTGAATTCGAGGATGAATATTTTGCTCAGGTAGCTTTAGCAAAAAAAATCATATATGATAACGACGATTATAGTTCAAATGCCAGTTCATCTCATAATACTCGTAAACGAGTTGATCGTGAAAAGTCTAACACTTTGCCAGAAAACGTTGGTTCAGGTGAGCCAAATCAAGATTTAACAATCGTACAAAGTGGTCGCGAAAGCAAATCAAACATTTTGTCCGAAAATCAAAATGCAAGTCACATTAAGTTGCCGACTATAAACTTACCTAGGTTTAGTGGAGTTTACCAAAACTGGTTAGAGTTTCGAGATACGTTTCGTTCAATAATTCATGACAATAACTCGATAAGTAGCGTTCAAAAGTTTCACTACCTAAGGGCTTCTTTGGAGTCAGACGCATCTTTAATTATTAAATCACTAGAAATTTCTTCAGCAAATTACGAGGTGGCATGGAATGCATTATTAGAACTTTATGATAACAATAAATTGCTTATCCATAATCATAGTAAAGCCTTGTTTAACGGCGAATCTATACATAGAGAAAATGCAAGCGGGTTAAGAAAATTAATAGACGATTTTTCGAAAAATTTAAGGGCACTAGAGCAGTTAAAGCAACCAGTAAAAGAGTGAGATGCATTGCTTGTCTACATAATCTCAACAAAATTAGATAATGTCACTTTACGCGAGTGGGAAAATACAAAGGCAGATTTAGAAAGTCCAAAGTTTCATGATATTAAACATTTTCTAAATTCTAGGGCCGATATGCTTGAAATGGTAGCTCAAAGTTCACTCGAAAAACGCAGAGGTTATAATGGTTCAACAACTAGGGGTTTTCTAACTACGGAGCCGGTTGAGGTACGATGCGTTATATGCGGAAGTGCACACTATGCGCAGAATTGCAAGGATCTTTTAACACTAACACCAATGGAGCGCGAAAAGAAAGTACAAACCTTGCATTTGTGTATTAATTGTTTGAAAAGGGGACACCACGGCAAGATGTGTCGCCGCGGAACATGTAACAAGTGTAACGAAAAACATCATACGTTGTTGCACAGCGAACCGTGTAAGTTAAAATATTCGATTCAGAAACACTCAGGTTTTTCCCATAAAAAGTGACACTTTTGCGATTTTGGCCACTTTTTCGCACTTCCACGAAGAAATATGCTTTCTATGGTTTAAAATAACTCCTTACTCGGATTCGACAACCAAAAAATTAGGTGAAATGAATTTTGAATAATGCTATAATTCTGTTTACCTTCATGATAGTGAAATTGTGGCGTTTTTTTTGCATTTTGACAGAGATGACGAGCCAACTTACCAAAACTAATAAGTGGATTGGACCCGGTGTTTGATTTTTTTTTTGATTTACCTGTGATTTACCTGTGCTATCGATTGTCCAAAAAAAGTTTCAGTCGAGTCAAGATTATCTTATTACTGTCACGCAATCAATTTAATTATGTTATAAAGAACAATACATAATAATAAATCATATAAAACAATATTGAAAGTATTTGAGCCCACCGACAATCAACGCAGGGATGCCTCTGTCTAATTGAGCCTCTGTATTCTGTGACTCTCGTGTAAATGGTTAGCCATGATAATAAATTGTGCCGGAGCCCTGTCAGGGCCAGATAAGATTGATCGACAGCTGAAAGGTTACGTGTTACGTTCACCTGGTGGTCCAGAAATGAGCTAAATATATACTGGAATTACATTTCCCATTTTGCGGAAGTCCTACACAAATGTTCATTTTACGTTGTCGAGCACTGTCCAACATATCGACATTGACGTAACTAGTGGTAGTTTCTAAGGGGTGTCTGTCACAAGAAACCAAGCCGAAATAAGTGCAATAACTGGCTGCCTGCGTAACGCCGGCAACGCTATCTGATGGACGTCACTCGCAACTATTAGATGATCTCTCATTAGCTGTGGAATATGAATGGAAAAGCTGCTCGTTGTGATTGTGTGTCATATTAAAAGAAAAAATTGTGAACAGAAAATTGCGAACTCATTTTTTTTGGTACATTTCCCGGCCAAAAATGGGAGCAGGAACGAAAAAAAGTGAATTAAACTGTATGTAAATACACTAGTAAGAAAAATTAAAGGATATTAAAAAAAATCCAAATGTTTGGGTGATTTTCAGCAAGGGATAACTCGGAGAAAAATGGTCGTACAGAAAATTAAAAAAAAAATGAAATTGTAGCCTCAAGTGTCTAGTTTTCAGATCTGGATTTAATTTTTTTTTAGCGGGAGCGGTTCTCACGTAATCATCCGAAAACCAACAAAAACATTTTTTTCCAACTTTTTGCTAGTCTTTAAAATTGGTATGGACTTTATTTTTTTTCATCATGCAACCATAAAGTTATTTTAGGCAATTTAATCAGCTTTAATTTGACCTCTTAAAAAGCAAACAAGTCCTTTTCAACTTTGACAATCAATTACTCGGGAACTAATGATCGTATAGAAAATGGAGGTAGGGTTTTGGAAACTGCAAAACATTCTCTATAAGACACAATCGGGGGAGATTGATAAAAAAAATTTTGAAGCGATAATGTTGGCTGAAGGAAAGTTAAAAATTTGCAAATTTAAGGATATTTGGAAAATTTGGTATAACTTTGAATATAGTGGATGAACGAAGGATATAGTCGGTAATTTTTTAACCTCAAAGTGTCCTCAAAAAACCCACAAAGTTGCCAAGCGCTGCGATTTTTTTTCTTAGTGCCCCGAAGTTTTAAAGGACCCCGCACCAATAATATGGATTTTGGTTCCCGGCCAATTTTTCTGGGGTTGATATATGTTGTACTTTGAATCCCCCTGAACCAATGTTTTCATGGTACCAAGGTCCAAAAATCAACTCCAAGGGAGTTATGAGCCGTCGAAAGTCAGATATCTGATTTTCCACGAGTCGTCGAAATAGGAATTTTTTGGTATCTTTTGAGTTTAGCAAAAATTATCTGAGAACAAAAATGTCTTAGAATTAGTCAAAGAATACCCTCAAATTTTTTCATAATATTTAGAGATGATTTTTGAAATGACGAAAAATTGCAATTTTTCGCCATTTTTTAAAAAAACCTCTAAAATTCTGAAAGGGATTCTTGAAGATATTCTTTGACTAATTCTAAGACATTTTTGTTCTTAGATAATTTTTGCTAAACTCAATAGATTCCAAAAAAATTCCGATTTCGACGGCTCGTAACTCGCTTGGAGTTGATTTTTGGACCTTGGTGCCATGAAAACTTCAGGAGGATTCAAGGTACAACATACTTCAACCCCAGAAAAATTGGCAGGGAACCAAAATCCATATGATTGGTGCGGGGTCCTTTATAGTTTCGGCCAAAAATCACCGTAACAAGCAATTTTTATATTTTTATGCATTTTTTCCTTCAATTTGATTTTTTGGCGACAATCCATTTTTTTTTTGCTCAAAAACATTACTCGTTGGAAAAAATCGAAAAAAATTTAAAAAAAAAAATGTTTTAAAAGTGAAAACCGAAAAAAAAATGGAAAAAGAATTTAAAGAAAAGTTTTTTTTCCGATTTTTTCCAACGAGTAATGTTTTTGAGCAAAAAAATATAGATTGTCGCCAAAAAAATCATATTGAAGTTGAAAAAAATGCATAAAAATCGGAAAATTGCTTGTCACGATGATTTTTGGCCGAAACGATAAATTTAAACCTTCAGGGCACTAAGAAAAAAAACGCAGCGCTTTGCAACTTTGAAGGTTTTTTGGGGACACTTTGAGGTTAAAAAAATTACCGACGATATCCTTCGTTCATCCACTATATCCAGTTATACCAAATTTTCCAAATATCCTTAAATTCGCAAGTTTTTAACTTTTTTTTCAGTCATTATCGCTTCAAAAAAAAATGTTTTATCAATCGCCCCCAATTGTGTCTTATAGAGAATATTTTGCAGTTTCCAAAACCCTACCTCCATTTTCTGTACGATCATTAGTTCCCGAGTAATTAATTGTCAATCTTCGTGCATTATAGTTCACTGTTTTTAATGCAAAAACTAACTTCGTCACTTTATTGTTACAATTCAATAACGTCTTTGTTAAAACTGCATACAAATATACTTTTAAAGTTGTAAAAATTTATATTTAACCGTATCTACACTCTCTAAGTAATATTATTTTATTATTATTAATCTTTATTACATTTGTAATTTTTGATATTCCATTTCTGTGAATAAAAAATGATTCTAGAAAATTATTTATGCATTTAATATCACCTTAAACACCTGACAACTCTTATCAACCGCAATTTGTCAAATAAATTGTTTTTAAGAAACTTCTAATATGATTCGACTGTTTTGTTGAATTATTTGTAAATTATCTCAGATATAAATAAATTGATTTCCAGCGAATAAGTACCGGCATGAATCATTTTAGTATCATAATTCATATGAGATAAAGTAGGTACATATACCTACATACATATGTATAGTCGTTCTAATTTTAATTGAAAATGAAAAATACGCCTGGGGAACAAAAAAAGCGGTGCAACTTTATGATTCCATGGGCGTGCATATATCTTTTATAAATTCGAAAATTGTGAAATAATTTTTTTCATTCAAATCAATATAGGAGATTAAAATTAGCCTGCATACAAAACTCTTAATATTTGTAATATAATTTGCTGTAAATAATGCTCATTTAGCCAGACAATCTCAAAAACGTGGAATTTCTAAAGTCGTAAAATTTTAACGACGTCGTAAAAATTTTATGGCACAGTGGACCGAATAAATATTTGGATGTATTACATATAAAGCAATCCTATAGTATACTGGTCGACATTTGCTGGTTGCCGGCATCGGTGTTGCTGGCATCGCGTTGCCGGCTCTTCAAAATTTTCTGAAGTATAGTAACATACATAAAGTTGTTTTAATTTATAATTATTTTTTCCAGCAATTTTAAACGCTTTATTTTAATGCTAACTAATAAATTTATATCTCTGTATTTTTTTTTAATATTTCCAAACTATCTTTCTAAGAACGTCACGAACTAACAGTTTACTGAAGTATGAAGTATACTTGTATAGTGAGCTTAGCAATTTTAGAAAATATATCTGACAACCTTGCTTTTTTCTACCTATTTTCAATTTAAAATGGAAATAGAGTATGTATATTATATCTGTATACATATCTACCTTTTCTCAATTATGATTCATCATCGACAACGATGTACATGATGAAGCATGTTATTATTGTTTACGTAAAATATGTAATCAGGTTCCGCTCGAATACAGGGTATCTCATTATTAAGGAACCACAGCGAAACTACAGATTCTTTGGATAAAAATATTACGATTTAATCAAACTTACCTTACTCCAAAATTATTGGTAACCAAGATACATGGTGTCAACGGTGTAATTTTATTTTCAATGTCCGTAAATAACTTCTTTAAATAACATCATTCTTTACAAAATTTAATGATTGAAGGTTTTTAAGGAGACGATTTTTAATTTGTCAATCATTTTGGTGTAAACTGTAGAGAGCGTTCTCTGCAGCATTCTGAACGCATAAAAAGTGGTGTCAGTTTTTTTGCCTTAGGATGTTATGATTTTTATGGAAAATATCGATTAAATGTCGTTCCAAATGACCATTTTAGATACATTTGCGTTTAAAGTGTTCAGTGAACAATAAAGTTGTTTGATTTACAAAAAGAAATACCAAGTAAGAAAAACATTAGTCGAGTTAATTAAATAAAACTAGTTGTAAAGTGTATTACAAAAAATTGTAAAAAGCTGCCACTTTAAACATATTTATACTACCTATTTATTAATAATATCTAACTATATCTGTAAACTCTGCAAAGGTGTACTTGTATTCTTTGAGGTGTATACTGTAAAGGTGTGTTCACCTTTGGCGATATGTATAATACTTTCATAGCTATTTGACTTCTAACTACTAGAAGAGTTTTCTCTTAAGATTCACCGATGCTGTTTAACGGGTGAAAAAGTTAACTGGACTTGTCAGATTTAAAAAAAGGTAACAGAACAACCACTTAACGTTTTTTATATTGCAGGAAATCCAGAGCCAAGCTCTTCAAAACTGCCAGCGCCTATTTGTTGCAGCATCTGATAGACTATGAAATACTGAACGATGAAGTTCTCTAAAATAAAACAGTAATCCCATCGTAAAATAGGTCGTTGATTTGATTCACTTCGGATTATTGTTTTAAGAATAAGATTTTTAGTTCGTGTTTCATAATTTCTTATTTATAACTTAATGTATAACTGCGTCAATATTTTGAAAATAATGACGCAAAATGACGATGAACCTGTGTTTTTCATGTCCTACAAATTTGAACATTTTGTATGTTCAAATACCTAAGAATACACTTTAACATTAGTCAGTAATAATCAGTGGATTGACGGTAAATTTAAAGAAATTAAACGAAAACATAAACAAAAAGGTTAGATATTAAATAAAACCAAAAATTAAAAATATATGAAAAAAATATTTAGAATTGAATATTATCTGCGTAGGTGTAATACATTTGAAGAACGTATTAACAAATTAGGAATATATACCATGATTTTCTTCATAATGCCTATGAAATACTATTATCAAGTATCTAAGTTTAATTAAAGTAATGATTATACGGGAATTGACTGTGCAACGTGATGCCTATAGATTTCTTGAACTAAAATTAACGAAGCTAGACAAACTGTGTGTTCAGACGAACACATAACCATTTGAAAAAATTACTCATCTAATCAACATTTCGTAAGAGATAAAAACTTATGAATCAAGTCACTTGTTAAATAAAAATAAAAATAAATTGGTAGCAATTAGGTACTCATGCAATAAGAAGATATGGGTTGAAAAGTACAAAGTGTTATTTTATATCTTGACACCCATCTACAGAGTGAATAGTAAAAGACACAAAAAAAAACTGTAAAAAATGAGTTTTATAATTTTTCGTAGTCTCTTTTGGTATCATCAGAAAAAACAAAGGAACAAATAATGATATATACTTTTTTAATTGAATACCCCGTATATTTTTCTTCAGATCGATAGGTCATATTCTCCCTTTTTTTAGAAATATAGAAATTGCCTATATTTGGTTCATCCCTTTTTTGAAATACATATTTAATTTTCAATTACAATATAAAGTTTGGGAGAAATTGAAATTTAGATGTATAATAATTTTGTAACTACCATGCCATAATAAGAATTTTGTTGCTACCAAACGTCAAAACTAAAAATCGATTGCCATAAAAAAACGGTCTTAAGACATTTACTTATATAAAAAATTGATTATTCAGAGGAAGAAAAAACACAAAATAGCTTAAATACTTTAATAAACATAGCGGACAATTTTTAAGAAACAAAGCATTTAAAAAAAAGAGATGTTTGTTATAAGAAATGAAGACGAAGACTTAAATGATTTACTTTTTTTTTTACTGGTTACGTATCTTAATTTAGTATAATAAAACGAACCACAATTTGTTTATTATTTAGAAAATCCTAAAACATCATTTTAAAGTGACATTTTTTTAATACATCTAGGAACAAAACTCACCCCTAAGTATAATAAATATAACTAATATGTATAAAGACCTATAGGAAAATATTCAGTGTCCATTAAAAAAAATATGTCTCCTTGTTTTTTTTTCGTTGTTCAATTGTTTTTTTCTGATGATACCAAAAGATGATATATATTAACCCTTTAACGCCCAAGTGCAATTTTCGAGGTCGCTCTTTCGAATGGAATCTTTAAAATTTGCAAAAAAATTGATGTAACCTTCAATTTTTAACAACTATTAAAAAACGCGAATTTTTTAAGATTATTTTTTTTAAGTCGCAAATTCAGCTATGTTATCGTCCTTTATACCACTCAGAAATAAATAGAAACGGGCACTCGAGACGTGTACTTGAAGGAAACGCAATGAGAACAATTTAATTTTCTCATTTTTGAGGTTAGAATAACTAGATATGGCAAAATTCAAAGGGTGATAATTCTCGTTTTTTACCAGTTGCGGGATCATTGACGCAAAATAAGAATTTTGACATATTATTAGTACTCTCGTGGTTTTTGGGGTCGCTGATCTCGATCATGATGTCAGAATTTCAAAATTCGAGATGGCGGATCCAATATGGCCACCATCCCGAATCAAATTTCAAATTGTTCGATTATTTTGCCTCAAACTTTGTGAACCAGGAGTTTTCGGGGTCGCTAATCACGATCCCGATGTCAGAATTTCAAAATTCAGGATGGTAGATATGACACGGCGACCATTTTGAAGCAAATTTCGAAATCCTGAATTTTGAAATATAAGAACAAGAACTCTTATTCTAACAATAAATCTATAGATTTGTTCGGGTTTCGTTTAGAACAGTTCTAGAACCATTTTGGCACGATTGGTGACATCTAGCACTATGTTCGAGATTTTTTAAGAGAGCTTTAGAACTGTTATAAAATGGCCCTCCTTTGAAGTAGGGACTCCTTCCAGAACTGTTTTCTATACAAGATTTTATTTACTGTCGTCGGGTCATAAACCAAACAAAAGTTTTTATTAATCTTGGTAAGGATACCTACTCCTGTTAAGTTTAGTTAACCCGTTTCGGCCCAGAATGCCACTCGAAGCATATCGCTCTTCGGTGCCTCAGAACTTTTCCTATTCGCGACAGAAAAATTTTTAGGGGACATATTTTGAAAGATAAAGACTTGCCCTTTCCGATGGTGTCAATTAAATTTGTCTAAAAAATTGTTAAATAGGCAAAAAAACAGTATTTTTACAAAAAAACACGATTTTTTCGACAAAATTTTTTTTTTAAATCAATTTTTCAAGGGATTTTGGGTCTGCCATTTTTTTTCAGAATTTTTTTAAGCGATTTTTTAATTTTGCAAAATTAAAAAAATCGTTCAAAAAATTCTAAAAAAATTCAGCATATTCTTTGAGTGATTTTAAGAACTTTTTATTAAAAACAGCGTTAAAGATCAAATTAATATAGTATTATGAAAAAGTTCGATATATTCGCACATCTATCGTCTGTTAGCCGCAAATACAATTTACGTTGCCCAACTATCACCAACGTGGAGGTCGACAAATATAGATAGTTTTTTTTCTTTTTTTTCTTGTTTTTTACTTTTTTTTATTGTTTTATATTTTTTTATTTTTTTGTTTTTTTGTTTTTTTTTTCTTTTTTTACGTTATTTTATAATCGATTCTTTTCTAGTTTTGATGTAATTTTGAAAAACATTGTAAACAATAGTATTTATTGCAATCAGTGCAAAATCTGGTGGTTCTTTGACAACATCCCTGATAATTACATGTTGCTCTTGTTCTTCATTCGTGTTTGTGAGATTCGAAATTATTTAATTCTGATTGCGATAAATATTGCCTACTTACTTCTTTACACAAGTCTTTCGTTGTCAATTTTTTTTACTATTTTTGTTGCACATATTCCAAAGTATAATATTATAATAAGCTATATTATAATAAAGTGTAAATCGAATAGTGCAAACTGAAAAAAGTCAGTTTATTCTAGTCGTGCAAATATTTAAAAGTTACAACTACTAATTTTTTAATACATGAAAATAGAACCAATACTTTACCTTCATGAGCGTGTTTTTCTTTCGTTTTATATCATTTGAAGATAAACAATAGATTTACTGTGAAATGTATTGGCCCTCTCATAAAAACGTGTGTATGAAAACGAAACTTAAACATCAATTTTCTTTAAAAACTACGGCCCAGTATTTCTAAGATTTTATTACAATAAATATAAAGTTCATGGTTGGCAAATGATAAATGTGCGAATATATCGAACTTTTTTCATAATACGATATTAATTTGATCTTTAACGCTGTTTTTCTCGAAAACATTGCACTTTTACGAAAAAAATATCAAGAATAAAAAGTTCTTAAAATCACCCAAAGAATATGCTGGAGTTTTTTGAATTTTGCAAAAACTGACGTGCAAAATTAAAAAAAACCGCTTAAAAAAATTCTGAAAAAGCGTATTCTTTGTGTGATTTTAAGAACTTTTTTATTCTTGGCAATTTTTTAAAAAAGTGCGTCATTTTCGTATAAACAGCTTTGAAGTTTTTTGCAAAAATTTTGCAGTTGAGGTGCCATTTTGGATGCACAGGGAGAAAAAATCGATATTTAAACAATGCATCCTTTAAGTTTAGACATTTATTCCACAGGTTACTGAGGTTCCAGGTCCATGGCAGACCCAAAATCCCTTGAAAAATTGATTTAAAAAAAATTTTTGTCGAAAAAATCATGTTTTTTGGTAAAAATACTGTTTTTTTGCCTATTTAACAGTTTTTTAGACAAATTTAATTAACACCATCGGAAAGGGCAAGTCTTTATCTTTCAAAATATGTCCCCTAAAAATTTTTCTGTCGCGAATAGGAAAAGTTCTGAGGCACCGAAGAGCGATATGCTTCGAGTGGCATTCTGGGCCGAAACGGGTTAAGGCGAGGTTTTGCTTTATTGCTTAAAAATGTAACTACCTAATTTAATATTAGATACGAGTTCATAATCCGGTTTTAGTTTAGCGTCTTCACAAAGTGCTCAAATAAACTAATATACCACAACAAAAATGGCTAATAACAACTAAATATTTCCGCACTAGAATATTTTGTTATGTGATTTTGATTCTTAAAGTATTAGAGATGTATTGTCCTAGAGAACTGTTCTAAGACTATTGTGTCTTTGTTCGGAACTTCATTTCCAGAGCGCATTCAGTTCTGTGCAATTTCTGAACAGTTCCTAGACGGTTCTTATTGTTGAAACTCGAACAAACCTTGATGATTTGAACATGCCAATTAGATTACCTAAAGAATTTTTTACGATAACAAAATTTTTCCCGTGTTTTCCTAACATTACGGCGCACACTGTATGCGTATAATGGAGATCAAAACGTCGAGGTTTTAAAAACGTCACGCTCATCCCTTAAAATTTTATTTATGTTAAAAGTTGCTGAAACGCTTGCCGGGACATCGTGCGGCGTGGCCGGTACAGGAGTATTAGTGTGTCAGTAGCCCGCGAAAAGGATTTCACTTTGACAAGTGAGCTGTGCTGATAAAGAGTACGGGCCACCGAGGAATGGTCTCCATCCAGAAACCTATACCGGATGACCACGAGATTACTACCCAGGCTCTAGCTGAGGCACGAAAAGAGATATCGATTTCAAATTTTGGGAATGTATATCATTGAATGGGATGCAAAATTTAGTAATAAAAACGACTGATCATCACTTCCTGTTTGACCGGAAATGCCCTAAACTTTGTTATTTTGTATGAAACACCCTGTTTATTATATTTTTTTTTAATTCTACTGAAAAAACTAAGACTAAAACATGTATCATGTTCTATTTCTATTTTTGACTGTTTCCGAGAAAATCGCGTTTAAAGATGTCAAATGTGTCATTTATTAATTAAATTCTTTTGAAAGAAAACAAGTAGAAAAATAGAAAAAAGAAACAAAGATAGGGACAAACTCATATGATATCTTTAACTTATTTTAGAAGCACTAAAGCCTGACATCATTAAAATTTCGCACTACCGGCTCAACCGGAAAATACCGGAAGTCATCTTTAGTAGCAATTTACTGCAATAATTTTAATGGAATGCCTTATAATTGGAAATTCGAATTCTACAAACAATTTCGAATCATTCTTATGTCCACTTACTTCCCTATACCCAAAGTTCATAGTTTTTGAGATATGTCAGAATATCATAGGTATGCACGATGCATAAATAGAAAACGATAGAATCAGTCTAGGAATTTTAACGTAGGTAGGCGCTATCACAGGCTTTTATTTTTAAACGTCATTTTCTTCATTGTTGCTTAATTTGACAATTAATTATTACTGTTTACTTTTGGTAGTAGTGTTATTACTTCTCTTTTATTTAAAATGTCACTTTTTACTCGCGAACATCAAATGGACATGCTGCTAGTGTATGGAGAAGCAAGAAAAAATCGCAGGGAAGCAAAAGCTTTATACGGGCAACGATATCCAGATTGTACACAACCCCATGATACATATTTCCCTTGTCTTGGGCGTCACTTAAAAACGGAAATAATTGAAGAAGAACCGAACGAGTTTATTGTTAGTGAAGAGGCGGAGATTAATACTCTGGCGTGTATTGAGGTAGATCCGACTACTGCAGTTAGGCAAATTGCTGCCAATGTTGAAAATGGACGGGAAAGCGTCAGAAAGATTTTAAAAAGCACAAATTTAAGCCATTTAAGTACCAGGTACACCACCATCTTTATGAAGCCGATCACCAACGGAGGCTGGAGTTTTGTAATTGGTTTATGGTGCAGTAACGCCCAAATTTAAGCCGGTTTATACTTTTCTCTGACGAATCACGCTTCACGTATTTGGGTATGTTCCATAGAAATAATTCGAGATATTGGGCAAGAGAAAATCCTCACTTATTTAGACAAGGAGCTTTCCAGGAGAGATTTGGTGTTAATGTTTGGAATGCTCGAAACGTTAGGGATCATTTAAATCAAACGTTTGAGGATCATTGGATAGGTACATACGGACCAGTTAGATGACCAGCTAGGTCCTGCGACATCACTTCCTTAGATTTTTTTCAATTGGGGTCACATTAAAGAAGCAGTGTCCAGAACACAGCCTACTGATTTCAAGATCTCCGCGACTGGATTACAAGAGCGGTGAACAATATTACTCCTGCTCAAATGGAAAATGTGTTAAGGGAATTTAAAAACAGGATCATTAATGTCATCAAATGAATGGTGGACAATTTGAACATTTAATTTATAGATGATGCATTTTTTAAATTTATTGTCTTATGTTTTTTTAAATAAAGTATTATATCTCAAAAATTATGAACTAGGTAGGCGCTATCACAGGCTTTTGTTTTTAAACGTCATTTTCTTCATTGTTGCTCAATTTGACAATTAATTCTTACTGTTTACGTTTGGTGGTAGTGTTATTACTTCTCTTTTATTTAAAATGCCCATAGGGCATTCCATTAAAATTATTGCAGTAAATTGCTACTAAAGATGACTTCCGGTATTTTCCAGTTGAGCCGGAAGTGCGAAATTTGAATGATATCAGGCTTTAGTGCTTCTAAAATAAGTTATAGATATCATATGAGTTTGTCCCTATCTTCACTTAAAATAGAGGGTGTTCCATATAAAATAACAAAGTTTAGGGCACTTCCGGTCAAACAGGAAGTGATGATCAGTCGTTTTTATAACTAAATTTTGCATCCCATTCAATGATATACATTCCCAAAATTTGGGAATGGGTAGTAATCTCGTGGTCACCCGGTATAATCCCCCGTTCGGCATTAGTGTCCCCGATATACTCCCGGACTAGGCGAAATCGACGTTTTAAATAAACACGGGAGCGAACAAGGGCCGAAACGATAAACCTGGAAGAAGAGAGCATTCTTTTATTCCGTACGACGCCGACGGCGACGAAAGGAAACACCCTATTTTATTTTTGTCACAATTGTCGTTTAACTAAACGTTTTATATTACGTACTAGAACCCAAATATTTTATTGTAAAACAGATTATTCTGTTTAAATTGAAGTTGGGTGATAAATAGGGTCCGGCAAGTGTGCTACAACGCAGGGCCGAACTCGTATTCCGTCATGTCATTGACGGAAAGACATAATATGAGAGACCAAAAAGACATGAGTAAAAATGTGTTAATAATCTACAGGCACACAAAAAAAAGTTGTATGTCCAAGAGGTGCCACATGTATATTCCCATGTATTTTTGGCTGCTGAACACGATCCCGCCGTCAGATTTGCTCCATATCGTCCCAGATTTTTCCTAACCTCAAAAAAAGCATTAAAAACCCGGAAAATCGACAAATGAGTATAAACGATGTAAAAATCTGGCAAAATTAGGGGAACGGACAAAATTTACCCTAATTTTAACCTTAATTTTCTCTTGAACCCTCAACCCGATTTTGATCTTTTTTTTTTTAATTATAGCTTGCTTCTTTGTGAACACGATAGACTTATTGCTAGATTTTAAACAATTGGTCCTAACGTCATATACGTTTATGTTCAAGGTCATCGGGAATTCGGGATGCGTATACCTGCCGATGTGCTCAGACTCATTCGCTACGTCGAGACGACTAGAGATGAATGAACGACAGGTACATACATATATATGATGTGTACTAAATCTGTATACACTAGAGAACCCAAATTTTCTAGTTTAGTAGCAAATTTTTCTGTTATTACCCTGGCATTTTGAAGAAATCGCAGTCTTTCCGTGACGTAATTACAGACTTGTGATTTATGGCAACAATACGACCCTATAAAAATATGGAAACACGATGTATAACCCAGTTTTATAATTGAGAATTAAAAGTTTAGTGAAGTAATTGTAATCTTACTGTATATCAAGAATCTCTTCGCATGTTAGACCCAGATGTTATGAGTTTATATTAGTCAGTCCGTTTAAGTAACTTTTTTTTGACATGCATATATATAATCTTTGGTTTACATATTGACAATATATGGCCAAATAGGTTTAAAAAAATATTTCTTGATCTAGACAGTACCATTATTTAAATGAACAGAGAGCACATTGGCCACGTTACCTTATATCAGCAAATAAAATGGCATGATCGCCTTATCGCTGACGTATGCCTTTCTCGTTAGTCTACTAGTCTGCTACGTTCACGTCGACATCAAGCGTATTTTACATAGCCGCTGTATTTGTCACTTGTCTCGTCTCATTCGCATCCGGTAAAAAGTACAGGCCACTGAGGAGTGGTCTTCATGCAGAAACATATAATCCCCTTTTCGTCATTAATGTCCCCAATACACTATCTATTGAATTACGCTGATATTCAAGGTAACAACATACTCAGAACAAAACACACACGTCAAGGAATATATGGACTTGTGGATAATAGGAAATCACGGTCATTTCTACCCTATCGTGGATAACCCACATGGTAAATGTAGGAACGTCATTTTTTATTTTTCAATTTGAACTTTGGATTCGTGATCGGCATTCTCAACATTCGGTTTTGACTTATTCTTTTTTAAGGAACGGTAAATTTGAGTAATATTTGGAGTAGAATTCAAAAAATTGAAATTTTTGGCTGAACTTAAGGCTCAAAATGTGCATAGCAGGAGGCTATGTGTTAATACGAGAAATTTTATTTTTAATAATAAAATCGGTTTTATCATGATAAAAAACGAGGCAGAAATTCTTCTTAACGATTCTTTTTTTTACGTATGTTATAATTTTGGCGCCATTTTTACCCAAAAAATTCAGTTTACAGGAAACTCAAATCTGATGGGACAAAACGAACTCCAAAATCGAATTTAGCGACCCAAAAGCTCGACCCCAGATATATTCTTATCCCAGTAAATTTCTATTTTTTTTTTTTTTTGTTAACCATTGTTATCTTTGAAAACGACTAAATGATTGTTTAAATATATCTCTTTATTAACATAAACCATTATTTCTTTAAAAATCCAAAGAATCTCATTTATTGTTTCAAGACATCTTTTACTAAATACGAGGCTATTAAAAGGCCAAGAAGTCATTTTTTTATTCGATATTACAGAACAGTTTGATTACTGAAAAGTAATAGGTGAAGAAAGAAAAAAGGAAAGAAGGTGTTAGTTACATTTTATTAATAGCTCGGTAATCCAGTTTTATCCATATACATACATATTCTCTAAATTGTCTTGGAATCGATTTTACCAGATGGTTTACGTCTTCTTGAATTATAGTGTCTTAGAAAAGCGGTAATTCATGTTAGAAATCTGAAGGCAGTTGAGTGAATTAATTAATCACCTGTTTTCTATCATTGTGTATTATTACATTTTACGTTTTCTTGTAATTAATTTTAAATAACCAATATGTTCCATGATCGTTAAAGGCACATTGGATCACTCTAGATTTATCTGTTCTATACCATAAATCAAGTTGGCCTTCGTAGTTAAAATCATGTACTTTTTTCTCAATATTACTTTTACACCCAATTCTCAATATTTACCATTTTTATCATAAATTCCCCCCACAATAATATTGCGATTGGGTCCAACGTGTTGTACTTTGTACTTGTTACATTCATTGTATCTCCTCCGTTCCTACGTTTAGGACATTGAATCCCTTTACGGCCAACCACAACACAGCAGAGAACATCTACATTGTACATGTTGTATCGTGCATGGATTCACAATGTAGCGGTGGTTTTACTGGCGCGACATCTAGCAGAATTCTAGTACACCTAAAGCGTTGTTTGCGGAAACGCAGTCAGCTGCTAAAATAACAGTCAAAGGGCGAGGTCCTTTACTCGTACTACATAGATACTTAGGGAAGGAATAGAAGGAATACGTTTAAGAGTAACTTCTGAATTGGGTCACAGAAAATAAATGCTTTGAAGAATTTATATACATCAAGTACTTACTAACAATTAAATGGCGTCCTGGTTCTACTTGATATCATTAAAGTACTGAAATTACATATTCTGAAGAGGTTAAAATTATTTTTATCGTGTTCATTTTTTTTATCAAATACGTGTAAGGTTAATATCAAATGAAAAACAAAATGCATTAGATTGTTACTCGTTATTCACTGTTTAATCAACGACGTTATATTGTTAATAACATGTACGTCATGACTGGACAGATGGGGTGAGGTGATGTTCCTAAATTCCCACCTGTGTGACAATTGAGTCCATACCCTTTCCAGATTTAATCCCATTGGAGTTTGAAGCGAACTGAACCATTTAGGTTGCCAGTCCCCAGTTAATAACTGAACAAAAAAAAATTAAAGTATCTTATCAATATATCTACATTACCTACGATTTGCTATGGAATCTAAATAATGAGTTAAAAATTTTAGATGATTTAGGCATAAAGCTCACGAAGTTTTATTGAATGAATGTACTGAAACCTAAAAGTATTGTTCCGTTCAATACAAGATAAAGTTAATTTAATTAAGTTAAGTTTAATTTAAGCGATAATTAATACGTCTAATTAGAAGGGTACTTTAGCAAAAAAAAACTTGTCATGTCTCAAAATCTCAAATTCTAAAATGTTGTAGATTGGAACTTTTATTTATAGACAGTAGTATAATTACCTGGTCAAATTGTCGATATCCAATGTGAAACATTGTGTGCAGTAGAAGGCTAGGATTAGATACTACTCTGTTGGGGATATTTTCATCTTTTTCTTCACTTACTCCCAATTTCTGATATATCCATTCGCTGTTATGCTTAACGAAATGATAAAGGGACTGAAAATTTTGACACAATCATTATTATGTAATTAATGGTATGGTATCAGATAAAATCAAATATTAGTGAGCAAAAAATTATTAATAATTAATTAGAAATCTTAGAGGAATTTATTATATTTAAAGGTAATAAATCGTTTTTATTTATCCAAATCATATTACGGGTAACAGTAGGTCATAAATATTTCAATTTTTTATCTATTGTTCATATTACCATGTATTATTCTGCTCACATTTGAAGGGTACAGGGGAAGAAGGCGATTTGTCACGAATTTTACACGAGAGCATTTTTTATACTATAAGACGTCGTCATTTCCTTTATTATAATTAGTGCTATGTACAGTTTTGAATGTTGTTCGCATGTTGTTTTAAGAATCATTATATAAAAATAAAAAACTTGTATATACGTACGTTTTTCTGAATTTTAAAAAAAAATACTGTGACTGCAAAATAAAACTGTCAAGAAGGGGGAATGTCAACAAACTTGCTTTATTAAGAGTATCTATATAACTACAAATAAAGACTACAACAAACTATTATTATTCTTTTTCGTATAAAAATACACTAACTACTGTCAATTTATCATTATCTATGTGAAACAAAAAAAATATAAAACAATTTTAAACATTTCTCTATTGGAATTTATGTGTAATATTCTTTTTTGCCGTTTTTTTCTTATGAAGAGTATCATTCAATGTGACATGAAGGTTTTCTCTTAGTTTCTTTTGGTAACACCCCTTTGTTTTCTACGTGACGTAATGTTGTGTATTGCGGTATTCGATAGCTGCTAGGTTTGAACAAAATTTTTTGAGGCACTGAAGATTATTTTTTTCCATGGATATTGAAAGTAATTCTGCAAAATTTTATTTTTTTAATGACAAAACATAGCATTGTTCTTATACGCACCTTTATAAAGCGCATTTGATAGTTCAAATTCATTATGTCCAAATTTTTATGTCCGATACTATTTTCATTTTTTAGAATCAACTAAAACTACAGATCCCAACTTCCATTCGAAGATATTCGAAAGGAAAATACCTAACTATGGGTTTTCTTTGAGGACTTTAATTTCTCTAAGGTCTAGATTTGAATGATCCAATGTTTTGTATAAACTGGAAAAGTGAAATGTCCACTTTCTAAATAAATCTTGAGTAACTTCAACGACACCAATAGGTGTAGGCTTTGCTCTTAAAAATTTCAACCCATTCATTTGGAACCTCAACGCGGGCTTTTTGATTTACAAGGCCGAAATTTTTATCACATTCCATATAGGCATTTTATCGGAAAGCTTACTTTAATAAAATCATTTTTTCTACATGAACCAGGTACATTTTACAAAAAAAAAAATACTCACAACACAAATATTTACATGAAACAAATAGATGTTAAACATTTTCGATCTTGGATCGTTAACATTAATAGATGTTAACAAATAGATGTTAAACAATCTCATTTTCGATCTTGGACTGACATACCCCCTTCTTTCCCTGTACTCCCTTCATTTGTAGTACAATTTTAGGTATCTAAGACTGATTTACCATAAAGACCCTCCCCCTGGTAACTTGGAACTTGTGGTCCAATTTCTGGTCCAATCAAAAATTCAAAAAACCATTAACAATCATTTTCTAGTAAGACGTCTTCATAAAAAATATCTTATCTTCAAGACAAATGACTTACAAGGTAATACTTGACTTTTTTGAATGAAATGCCCTGTATGTCACTGGAAAATCTGAATCCTATTTTGTTTTTATTTCAGATATGTATTAATTCCTCAATCCTTGCCACTTTTATGCCCCAATGTTACCATCGCTAGATTAAAGCTCCTCCCATATTATATTTACTTGTGCTCGAACGGCCACCGACCGAAAGTGTGGTGCACCAGAAAATTGAGCACACATAATACAATGAGAAATTATGCAATCTATCTCCTATGGTTTTGCTGATATTGCCACAAACAGTCAGTTTGCAAAAGTTTAAGGAGGCAATAAAAACAAAATAATGAGATATCTAAACGGTATTATATCAGAAAAGGTGATTGATTATGATAGGGTTATTATGATGAATCACCCCTTTTCATGGAAATATTCCATAATAAAATTAAAAATACGTATTTTAAAATATTTAAATTTCCAGTCTCAATCTTAAATTTCCAGTTTTTATCTGGTAATCAGAAAACTTTTAAAGAGATTGTAAAATCAAATGTTTCTTGCGAGCATTACCTTCAAACTCTTTTTGCCGCTCGTCGATAACAGCAAGTCACTAACCAGCACTTCTGCCATCTGCTGGTAAGATTCTACCCTACTAACCCCACTTGCGACGAAATCTACATCTCTCCTGCAGCTCCTCGCCTGCTCCAAAAACTCCTCTATCTGATCGGTGTGCTTGTTGTCTTCATCAATGCTACACAGTGCTTCGGCCACAGCTAACGCGATCGATTCAGGAGAACTGCTCGAAGCATCGAAGCTGGAGACTGACCGTCTAAGTTGCGATTTGTCCACGTTTGGCTCCGCCTCGTCGAATTTGACTTCCTTCGTGTGTGCTTCGGATCTTCGCAAGAGGGCGCTGTATAGAGCGCTGACAAGGATTTGCAGAAGAGCGGAGTTGTTCATCGGTGTCGTATCGGCGGGAATACTTTCGTGTAACAGTGACGCTATCCTGGTCAGGGAAGGGTTTGAGCAGTCCCAGAAGTGACTGAAGAGGGCAAGGGTGAGCGACATAGCTTGGTACATAGATGCGCCTGTTTGAATGGCATTTATGATTGTCTCGGTGATGGTGGGTATCAGAGGAGACGCCAGATTGAGCACAGCCTCGTACCACGGTGGTCGAATTTGGTTCCAAACCTAAAAAAGTAAAGTAATGATTACATATCTTAGTCTAGAGAATATAGAGATAAATAAACTTACATGGCGTCTTTCGAAACACTTGTCCCAATCGGCATGCTTTGTGATGATCGGCAATAACACGTCAGATAGATCTTCATCGTTTCCAATGTAAAGAAGGACTTCCGTCGCTGACATAATAAGATCATAGTAGTGAACAGGACTCAGAATCACAGAAGAAGCGGAGACGTTTCTACAAGAACCGTCTCCTGGACAAAGAAATGCTTCACAGCCAAAATCGTCGGTGACAACGCGTTGCATCTCCACGTTATAGTTGTTCATACAAACATCAAGGATCATTTGAAGAATTTTGCATTTTTTCATACATAAAACCTAAAGTTAAAAAGTGTCTAATTTAATGAAACTGTAAGATACGTATGCTTACCTTTATTAAGAGTGACCAATTTGGTTGTGGTTGAGCCAACAAAACCATCAGTTCTAACGCTATACAGACGTCGGGATGTAAGTCTGTAATTTTCGTTGCCGTCTTTGGATAATCCTTAAATATGTTTGGCAAAGCGAATACTATCCATGGAGTCAATTCAGTCGTTCTTGATTTGAACATGTCTGCGTTGTCGGCGCCCTTTTTGAAAACCTGAAATATCAGTACACTGATAAATCGTATCGCAAATAATGCAGATGGTAATGTTCACCTTATGAAGATCATTTAAAGGAGATCCTCTCAAGAGGAGGCAGCTCAAAAGTTCCTGGCATTTGGTATGGACGTCTCTCAATATTTTGCTGCCGCCATTATTAGAGAACCCAATGAATTCTTTTGCTGTGTCGCATATAGATGGCAATAGCTGTGCGACGCACAGTAGTAAATTACTTATATCAACAATGTGCAATTTACTGCGAGCTTCAGATGGAGAACTCTAGAAGTGAAACAAGAGCCATATTATGAGGGATAGAGGAAGTTCAATTTACCTGCGTATATCTGACCGCCAGAATTGTTAAGGACTCGTTCAGCATTCCTGCGAACACTCTTTGGGCCATCTTTGGTGGAACAGTATTCCATAGATCTTCTCTAGTACCTATCAATTTAAAATTATGAAAAAATCAAAGCTTGATACAAATCAATGACCAAAAGCATATTATTGCTAAAGCATGGTGTTTTCGAAGGAGCCAGAAAATGAATATTTATTTAATTGCCTAGGCCTTTGAATATAATCAGAAAAAGATCAAAGCGAATACCTACCTATATAAGGTATTTTCTTATCTCAATGCTATAGAGATGAATATATCGATTTCTCATACCTTGCATATACAACCACCACATCTGAATAGTATACGACCCCCTCTCAGATTCAAAGAAAGGCTTGTGGTTCTCCCAGTCCAAGCATTCAGCGTCTTGAAGTATGTACAGAGACAACAGCCTACAGTGAAGGTCCAGTAACCTTTCCGCTAGGGCTTCGCACATCTCGTGGTACTTCTTGTACCCTTTTTGTAATTGATCCACATCATTGCTTTTGGTGTTGTTCATTTTCTGCATGTAGAACCAGAGGCAGTTCTTTAATAAGGCGGAAGCTCCTATTGTTCCTGTCAAGACAGTTAAATCTGCATGGTCCAGAGCCTCCTGCGTCAGTATGTGAAGATGTTCTAAAAATATAATGACACGAAAATATGGATCAAAAGGTACTATAAAACCCGTAACCACCTAATAGCTGATCTGCCGATTTGCTGATGAGACTTGCGAATTTGGATGGATCCGAATCTTTTACTATTCCCTCACAAGCTTCAGGCAAACACTCTGAGTCGTCCTTAGGAGGGCCTTTCATTTTCTGAAGAAAACCGGAGGGTTTTTTATATGCTGCGACGAATTCTTCCTCCCACCACAACACTAGTTTCATTGCAGCAAAGGAGGCCGATCTAGGAAAATCCAGACGACCACCTATGATTCCGGGACAGATTGTCTCCTGGAGAACTGCCTGTTTTTCCTAAAGTTTGATTTCAGAAAGATTATTTGCTCATATGGACGTATCTCAATTAGGTGTACCTAGGTGTACCTAACGTTTAACTACGACTGCTTTAAATTTGATATAAAATAAAAAAATAAATTATTCTTTTAGCAATAGTGTTTTGATTTTTTTATCAGTCTTATGTCTGATAGACCTTCAAGTAACGAGCAACCGTTCTCGAGTTATTCTTGAGTTATTTGAAAAATTCATCACAAAAATTAATCCAATCAGAAGTAAGGACGTTATTTTTCAATAAATATGATCAAATGCGAATATATTTCTCAAACAACCCGAAAGCGGTGGCATTCTGACTACCATTGCGCCGGGTTCTATAATGATGACTTGATAGAACCTGTCTAATTTAAGACATTATATTAAATAGTCCAGAAACGCTCTTATTTATCATTTTATGAATTAAATAGATGAACGTGCTTACTTTATAGTATTCCATGTCTCTCTGGATAAGGATATGGACTTTGTCCATTAAATTTCCATCTTCCATAACTTCCATTGCTGCTGTTGTGATTTTGGAACTGTTTTTTTTTAACAATAAGTGGTCTGTTTAGTACAGATTATATCTTTATGGATTTAATATCCGTGTCGTTGAAAATTTATATTAATATAGTAACATTACCCACCAAATTTATCATTCATATCAAATATGTAAATGTTATTAGCACTTTGAAATATATGTACGTATTTCCACACTCGTATTTTGCAGAGTAGGCATTAATAAGGTCATTATTGATCAAACTTATTATAGTTACCCCTTTGGTATCTCATTTCTTAACTGTATTCTCTTAAATCGATACTTTCTTTCAAAGTTAATAAATTATAACAATACGCAAAATAACACAAAGCAAGAGCTTTTTTAAAATATCAATTTGTTAGTTTACAAAGTCCTTACTTTATATTTTCCATCGGTAGATCTAGATATAGGCAACCCAAATACCACCATTCCGGTGTGTGGAAAGCATATCTTTTTCTTTTTTCTCTGTGTTCCGACCCAAAAATACTATTAGATGTATAATAAATGTCTACAATTTAATCATAAAATAGAAGATAATAGATAATCCTTGGTATTTTATTAATACAAATTTAATATTCCATTTTTATCCATTTATTTATATAAATTTTCACTTATAATACTTTTAAATGAAAATAATTTCCCGTTAATCGTAATTTATCATCTCGTTTCATGAGCTTTTAATGGATTTACCGTTGATGGGTGTTCCGGGAAAGACTCTGGTGATCGAAGGAGCCAACTTTGTTGGACACACTGGAAAAAGTTTAGTCACATTTACACACCTTATCATCAGAAGAGGATTGCAACTTTTTATAAAAACATTATATGTTGTAGGATTCAACTACAGATTATGGCAAATATGTACATAAATATGTATTTGAATTGCCTTCAACAAGCGTTAAAAAAATAACTTTCTTGACAAACATTAAATCATTTTATAAACTAATCGTATTTTGTAACGTTTCATTCATTACCTCTTAAATAAGTAATTAAAGATTCTTCTATTGTTTTTAACTTATTTTAATGTAATTTACAGATAAATAATTTATAAAATTTGTGTAACGGTAATAAACAAATTTGGTAAAAGTCAGATATAGAATAATCACTTTAAAAAATGCATAAAATGTTTAATCGACATAGCTTTCAAGCTTCTACTGTTGAAAATTAAAAGAAAAATTAATAAAAGATCTAATTTAAATTGTACTTATTTATTTATTTATTTTATTTATTTATTTATATCCATACAACTACCAAAACAGATACAGTCCAATTACATGGCAGGAATAACAAAAAATACCTAAATAAGAGACAACACCTACCTAAAATAATAATACACTTAGGAACAAACATTAACAAAACACATATTTAACAAAAACAAATTAGGCTGACAAAATATATTTTTTTTACATAGCTTACGTTAGTATGGAAGATATCGAGCTTATTTTGGTAGACGTGGTAAGTCGAACACATAACATGTATGGGGTAAAATTGAAGTATGTTAGTTCTAGGTATATTTATGTAAAATAAAGAATTATTTCTGGTTCGAAAAGATGGAATGTTAAAACATAAAGATTGTAATATGTCGGGAGAGTCAATTATACCATTTAAAATTTTATAAAGAAAAAGAACAGAAAAATAGTCCCTCCTTTGTGTGAGAGCGTTAAGATGAAATCTGATGAGTAATTTTATTTGTGGTATGCCTTGAGGGAGGTATATGCCGTCTATTTTGAAACTTCATATATTTTACAAAATTTATTTGCACTTTTTCTAAATTACTCTTATATATGTCATAATTTGGATTCCATATTACCATATTCCAGCTTAGAACGAACAAACGACTACTATAATAGCTTAATAGTGTCTATATCTGAAAACTGCCTAGAATTACGAATGACAAATCCAAGAGATCTAAAGGCCTGTTGGGTTGATTGCCCATTGATATGATCAACGAAGGTTGATTTCGAATCTATCGTAACATCTAGGTCCTTGAACCGTTCACATTTAGTTAATGGCATATTATTTATGTTATATGTAAAAGTAATATTATTTGCTTTTCTTGTAAAGCCCATGGAGAAACATTTTTTAGTATTAAGAGTATTAAGTCACACCATTTACTAACTTTGGACAAATCATTTTGTAGCATCTCACAGTCATCTAAATTTTCAATAGTTCTAAATAATTTTAAATCTTCCGGATATATTAGTGTATTGCTTTAAGTGACAGGTTAGTGTCATTTATAAATAGAATAAACAGCAAAGGACCCAAAATCGACCCTTGGGGTACACCAGAGGTTGCGTCAACTTAAAGACTTAAATCTATAGTACTGTACATTTAGTTTCCTGTTCGTTAAGTGCCCTAAAATAAATAGTTTGTTGTGTGCCCTAAAATAAATAGTTTTGAGATACCCACGAAAACTTCTAAAGTTGAACCGAAAACTAAAAATTCAAAAATCTACCATCCTTACTATAGTTTTCGTAAAAATCACTGTTCATAGAATTTTAATAAAACACATCAGATTCTAGAGGGATATTAACTTTTTATTTTTTTTATGTTATGTGTGGCACACAGGGCTTTTTTGAATTTCTTTAATATTTTTAGTACTTTAAAAAATGTTCATGTCGATTTTCCATTTTTCCAAAATGAAATCAGATAGATACTCCCTTTCCCTTTTACATCAACAGAAAGAAAGAAGATTTACCTTTAATATGAGTGAACCATCGCAGTTTTACTTTTTTAGCGATATATTTTCACATAATCGGTATATCATCTTCTACTTTGCTTATTAGACGCAAGATTTCACAATCTGTAGTACCTACAAAAATGTACTGCTCCATTTAGAACACTTTTGCAAACTAAGGTTTCAGGTTTAACAATAAGCCTTTAAATTAAATTCCTACAAACGACAAACATAACCGCGGATATTGTTACTTTCACACCCTTCTTTCTTCGAGAGCTCGGTTACATAGTGGTGTTTTATTCTTACAGGAAAGGGGATCCCGTGCTATTTGCTGGAAATACAGCCGCAGATAGTATTGAAGGGTATCTTCCTATACACGTAAAATACGCATCACAAAGAAATATGAATGAATAAAGACGTTCTGGCGTTCGAAAACCACGCGATAGTCCCTGAGTGACGTTATCAGGTACGGTATTCTCCTTGTGTGGCGACATATTTAACAGGGAAGGCAGTGGCGTCACGAAACGCGTTACTCCGCCAAGAGGTAGAATATTTCCATGATAAGATTATGGGGGTTAACTAATTTCGTTCAATTAGTGTACTAAATTTGCCTTAACCAACTGACAGTAAGAGAATATTATTTATTGAGTTGTGTAAACTGTTAACAGCGTTATGTTGTAGAGAAATAGTTGTGTATTATATTTACAGTACATAATTAAATGTGCTCGAACTGGACTTTCATCACCATAGAATTAGACAAAGGTAGCTAAACTTAAGGCAGAACTATTGTAACTCTACCATGACTAGTATATTCTGTAATTTCACTAACATGACGAAAAATTGTACTTGTATGTTTGTTACCTCTTGTCTGCTGTCCAGCTTCACTACTTAGTGACATTTTGTCTTTTGATCTAGACGCAACTTTTATCTAGTAACACTACTGTCAGAAGGGGGAGATCGCAATGATCCCCGTCACCATCATGGATCGCCGTTATAATGTGATAAAACTGAGACGCGTAGCGTGAAAGTTGTATAGAAAAAAAGAAGAAAAAACAGCGATTGTCGGCTCGTTTACTATGCGGACGGGATCAGTTTCACAGAAAAGATCATTGTGTGGACTTGTGGTGGGCAATTAGCCTCAACATTGGTTTGTCGACACCACTGGGCGAACATACCATATAGTCCAGTAAATAAGCCGGAAAATACTGTAAAATCTGGAAAAGTTGATAAGCAGCTCCGATTTCAAAAATTTTTGTTTCTATGTGTTCTTTAGACCCTCAGGAACATTCATCACCACTAACATCTGCCTTGCTATGAAAAATGAAAAAAATATGGTAGTTTTCCCACCCCCCAAAGTTTCCCCTATAGTAAAAGTGATAAAACATTTTAAAAATTCAAAATTCCACCTCGGAAATCGTCTCTCTTGTGTTGAAAAAAACTTGAAAAACGATGTTATTACACTCGTAATTTATTTTTTTCAATAATTTAACTACATTAAAACCAAAATTCGCGCGCATATCATATTGAGTGTTTGAATTGTTGTAATTAGAGACGATTTCCGAGGTGTAATTTTGAATTTAAAAATTTGGTGTGGTTTTAATGGGGTGCAACCACCCTCACTCGATTTTTGACTGCGGATTCGTAATCAGCGACCCCGAGAGACGATTTTCGAGTTGAACTTTTGAATTTTTAAAATGTTTTAACACTTTTACTATTGGGGAAGCTTTGGGGGGTGGGAAAAATACCATATTTTTTTAATTTTTCATATCAAGGCAGATGTTAGTGGTGATGAATGTTCCTGAGGGTCTAAGACCAATACAACACGTACAAACAATACAACAATTTTTGAAATCGGAGCTGCTTATTAACTTTTCCACATTTTCCGGCTTATTAATTGGACTATTGGACTGGATATTTCAGACCGAAATTTATACGTTTACGACGTGTGTAACCAAATGTGTACAGAACCACATTAGATGCTACATAGAAGCTACGCTATTGGTTCTGCAGTCATGGAATCTGGGATTCGAAGATTATCTTGGAACGCCTCAACATAATGCAACTAAGTAGATGCAACCGAAAGGTCTACTCATACTCATACTCTGCTGCGCTCCTGGTCATAGCGGCAACACAATCAATGCAGGAGCTAATGCACTAAAAAAGGGAAAAACAAGAAAATGATTTTCTTACTCCCACAACCACTCTCAAAGGGTGAATAATATTGTGCCACCACAACGAGTGACAAATGCAAAAAGGGCTCTTCATTAAGGGTCCTGACTGGAACGCAGCACGGAACTGCTAAGACTTTGTCGTAAGGATATTAGAATTTTCGTGAGAATATTCACTGCCACATGTAAAGACATCTGAAGATCATCGTATTCGTTATGATTTTCATGTAAAAAGTGAATGTTTTGAATCAGTTTTTGCTAAACACAAATAAATTCTTGTCAGTCCTGTTTTTAGATTTTAGTAAACCTTATTTACGTGCCTAGAATTCGACAAATCATACTGCACATCCCCCCGATCTCTCAACAATTGAACATATCTGGGATGCAATCGATATCAGACTGGGTCATTTACCCCACCTCACAAACAATATCAATGATCTTCCGCTTCACATACACGATGCTTAGAATGATGTACCCCAAGGCCACATAAGGCGACATTATCATTTGATTCAGGGTGTCCCTCACCAAGCAAATGAGTACATAATCAATCATGTCAATGCTCACTACTTAATATATTTTAACTGTTGTTTATTTTTTATTGACCATTTAATCATTTCTTTGTTATACCAACGTTCCTCGAATATAAAAATTTCAAATAAATTGCTTACGATTACGATTACGTATGGGGTAGATGCAGGCCCTATGCACTTAAGCCGATGCTTATTGCGCCCCCATAGTCTAGTCATTCCATCAGTCCTGTTTCCTTAAGAAATTTATGGACAGTTTCTAATGGAGCGTCTGTCACTTCTTGTGGTTCTGTTGTTACAGCCCCAATGTTCGAATACCTAATAGCTGCCAGTGATGGCCACTTGCATACTATGTGGAAGGAGGTTTCTTCCTCCTCTCCGCACCTCCTGCAATCGTGATCATTTTTCACCCCGATTGTCGTGAGATGTCGCATGAGTGGACAGTATCCTGTAAACAGTCGTACTATCCATCTCAGCTGGTTTCTACCCAGTTTTATGAAGTCTATGGCGATGGTTTTGTTTGGTCCGTCGCGACATAACTAAATTTAGTGTTTTCGCACGTAATTTTAGCCAGATCAAAAGTTCTGTCTACCAGTGTCAACCACATGTCCGGATCACTGGATATCCACGGCGGGAGTTTAAGCGCGACTCGGTTAGAGTTACCGGCGGTTAATTGTTCGTCCTCGTTCACCATCTTCCCGGCACTTATATTCATTATATACAAAATGCCACGCATCTTTCGCGCATTTTTTACGGGGTTACCACTTTATGGCGATGGGTTTTACAGCAATATACATAAATAGGTAGGTACCTACCTACCACGTACGTAATTCAACTAAAATTAGACCCTACCTATTAAACAACAATAGACCCTACAAGCTATTGACTGCGATATATGTTTTTTCTCTTGATAGGTCCTTTATTGCCCTCCTGGCTGTCCGGTAAGTCAGACCGCAGGTGGGTTCCGGCCCTATTAGTGGAACCTCAGCCCCTTTCTTTGCAATAAAGTCCGCTAATAAGATAATAAATTGCTTATGGGGTTACGCCACTCTAGGATTTTCAAAAAATCGATTTTTTTATCGGCTTAAAAAATAGTTTAAACCCTATAGAATAAGAAACAAAACGTTTTGTGCGATAAATATATTTTTTTCCTTCGAAATTCGAGGTCGCAGCCGAGCGTGTCAAAGTGTGTCAAAGCGCGTCAAAGCGCGTCAAAGGGCGTCAAAGCGCGTCAAACCTGTTCCGAAGCGACTACCTGCGGCGAACTCCCTTGGACAAAAGGTAAAGCACAATAGGGCTTCCCTATGTCTCCAAAAGGGCTCTATTGTCAGTCCGAGTGTCGTTTTGAGCAATGTGAAGAGAAATTAGATATGTCGTCGGATATCGCTGTTTGTAACTTCAATGGCGGCCTCAAGAGTATTCTGCAAATAATCAAGGTGCTGGAGGTGGAGATTGGCCCCCAGTTATACAACTTTTGCATTGAAGCCGACGTCAAACGGGTCCAGCGCGCCGAGGCATCTTTGAGCGACGCAGCAAAAGAGGCACGCGCGCGCTCAATCGTTCAACGAAGAAGGAAGCGGACGACGAATTTTTGATCTTAGAAGGTCAACTTTATGGTGCTGGGATTGTAGACTAACGATAAACATTTGTTTACCACAAATGTTCTATTCTTTTCCATAGAATACTACAAGCAAAACTTTAAACGCGTTTTTCTCGAAACACGGTTTTTCAAAAAGGCACGCAGTATAACTCGAACAATTTTCATTATTTTGACTTGAAAATTTTACCAGATGTTAACAATAACATTATCTAGAGAACATCGTACGGGATTTTCGATAACTTAATTTGTTGATTTTTAATTAACAAAAAACATGCCCTTGTTTACTTAAAAAATCAAACTTTTTTGTCAAACGCTGCCAAATTTTCAAAAATTAATAT
Source organism: Aromia moschata (assembly GCA_029963805.1). Taxonomy (NCBI): domain Eukaryota; kingdom Metazoa; phylum Arthropoda; class Insecta; order Coleoptera; family Cerambycidae; genus Aromia; species Aromia moschata. The sequence continues at coordinate 2,767,384 of JAPWTK010000004.1, forward strand.
TTTTAAAATTCCGTATGTTCTCTAGCAAAAATCCTCTAGATTAACGTTTTTTTTTTGTTCCAAATTCAAATTTGCTCCCTCTGTGCTGCGTGCCACGGAGCTCTGCAACAAAAACATGGCCTGGGAGGATGACTGCAGAGCCGCCATTTTTTTTGTGTGAAAAAATTGTTAATAAAGTCTAATGTATGCCCGATAACACTATTGAAACGTCTTTTTTCAAAGAGCTTTTTTTATTGCGAGAAAAAAAATCGCAAAGAAACCCATCTTTTCGAACGGCTAGATTGGCGTAACCCCTTAACTGATACTTGGTCTATTTTATTCATATATATGGATCTGGCCTGGACTTCATGAAGTCTATGAATTGTCAAGCTCAAGTGCCTCTTCTGCGCCTTGTCGCCACGTTCCTGCCGGGGACAGACCGACCGACGTCAACCGTCGCGGTTGGTTATCGCGTCAGGATGAACACTCCAGCGACGGCACATCGGCACATATGGATTTGCCACATGAGAGGATCCCCGAGGTACCCATGCAGAAAGATCCGTCATGCAGCGCGGCTCTACTATTTTTAGAGGCCGCCTCTCCCATTGATCCGGGACGTCCTTTGATCGGCCGATCGTGCTCTAACCGATTCGTGCGGATTAGTTAGCACGTGCCCGCCTTAAAAATGAATTTAGCCGGTCCGCGATCACACCAGTTGAACATCGCGGTGTGCCGTGGACGATATTCGGGGCGTAGGAGTGGGTGCCTACCCCTTCCGATGGCACTTTCCCGGCAAAATTCGGCGACGGCGCTAAATATAGCCCTCAAAGGAATCGCCCGTTCGGTTTCCGACAAATAATACAGGAGGCAGCATATAGTCTATTCCTATAATGCTGTTTTTTTCAATGATTAAGAAGGGTGCATGGACGGTGTCTTCTACGCCGATCAATAAACTACCCTAATATACTAAATAGCTAAGACATCTTCCAGAAGGTGCTCTACTAACAGCTGGTCTCTGTTGCAACCAGTTTTTTGTGCTCTCTCAGATCCAGGACACTAAAAACACGAAGCTCCTCCTTTCATTCTTTCAAAATTTAAATGTTGTGACACCTACCAAAAAGCGCTCTACTATCAGCTAGTGTCTGTTGCAACCAGTTTTTTGTGCTCTCTCAGATCTAGGACACTGAAAATACGAAGCTCCTCCTTTCATTCTTCCAAAATTTAAGTATCGTGACATCTTCCAAAAAGCGCTCTACTATCAGCTGGTGTTTGTTGCAACCAGTTTTTTGTGCTCTCTGAGATTCAGGACACTAAAAACACGAAGCTCCTCCTTTCATTCTTTGTTGTGACATCTTCCAGAAAGCGCTCTACTATCAGCTGCTCTTTGATAAAACTAAAATTTATTGAAAAATAAATTCTACAATTTATTGTGCAATAAATTGGTATGTGTAAAACAGTCTTTAGCATTAATAATAATACCAGCGAAAAAGAACGATAAGAAACGAATAATTAACGATTCAACATCAAAAAATATACTCCCTTATACAGATGTCCACAAAAGACTGAGGAACTATCGTATTATTAGAAGTACAATTTATTTAAATTAAAATGTAATTTAAAACATGTCAGCTGTTAGTTGTAATAACAAAGATTTTAAGTTTAATTATGAAATCGGAGAGGAGTAAAAATGAACCCCCTACCTTGTACATAAGGGAAAAACAACATCTCTCTTAGGATCTATCGAAGGCCAAAGCTCCTTGTTGATCGGGTTTAAAGTCAATGTAAAATTCTTTACATAAAACAAGGGAGATACAGAAATAAACGAAAATAATAATTACTTAAATAAGTAGGCTTCTATTGCAAACATTTCAGTCCAACATTTCATCCGCCTAATCTCCTAATCTCCTGAAATAAAACATTTCCACGTTGTTTATTGTTTGTTTTTATTTTAGGAGTTAGTAAAGAAACAATGTATGAAATTTCTATGGTTTTCCACTTTCACATTTGTTGATTCAACCTAATCACATGAAATATTTATGTAATTAAGTACATATGCCTAATTCACACTCCAGTAGAAAAAGAAAATTTCTTACTTAATAGAAACTTACCTAGTAGACTGTAAATAAAACAGAATATATTTGAGACCACTGCCAAAGCCATAGCGAAATTAAAATTCGACAAAAGTTTTAGAATCTACATTTAATAAGCTTTAAAAGGCTTTAGTACTTATTAAAGTCTCCAGAAAATTATATTTCAAAAGTAATGTGAGAAGGTTACTTCAAGTGATTTCATGAAGTGACTTATTTCTTAGGATTACGGTTTTATTTTTTTACAGCTAATACATGACTTCAAGCACGATTTGTAAGTAACAGCAATTTAAAAAGAAAACTTTTGTTTACTCCAGATATCTTCAGAAAACCCCATAAAAAACGCTCTTTATATCAAAACTAAGACTGGAAAAAGCTGTATTGCCAATTTGTTCAAGAAATCACCTGGTGAAGTATCTTCTTCAATTTTTCACATTAAACTTCTTCAATTTCACAATTACATAGAAAACACCCTGTATTGATATTAAAGCATGATCAGTGCGTGCTAATTACATAATTATTAACAATTAACGGGATGGAAGATTCGCTAGACTTTTTTAAATAATTTTGATTAAACTTTCAAGGAATCGCCTCTTTTTACAACAAAAACAGTAAGTTGAATTTGGTTAATCAAACACAAGAGTCCCAGACAATCAATGTTGATTTTAAAGTGCTTTAAGACAACATAAAATCTTATTCTTAAAATAATAATTTCTCCTTCTAATAAGTTTCGTAAAGACTTTTTATTTTACGGTAAGACAAGTTTTATTTTACGGTAATAAATAACAAAAAACGCTTTTAACAAATAACATTTTGATGCAGTCTTTTATCTTCACGAGTCATAACCGTTTGCGTCTGTCCCTGTATAAATATAGAAATCTCCTCTCGCCCTGAAACACATGATGGAAAACTTTTAGAGAAACGTATTGCCATGTAATAATCCAGAATAACTATTTGAAAATATGACACTTTTTCACCATTTTAGGAAAGTCGAAGATTAATGATCATTTTTATCATTTATTTTCCACATTGTCATGATTTAATATCTCTCATATTTAGCATTAGGTTCAAACTATATATTTCCTTCTGATCTCTTTGTAAAAACATTTTTCTTCTATGAAACATTCATCAGTACTCACGTTATGTCGGCAGATATTCCCATATAAATCTCTTGATTCGAATTACACTTTCCATTCTTATAATCTCCATAACTTGTACATTGCTTCGCTCTGTAGCGATACGGATCTGTCAGGGACTTTGCAAATAATCGATAACTTCTGTAGTGCTCACAAAATACTGAAACATATTTTATATGTACTTGGGTCATTGTAAAAATGTAATTTTTTGTAATATAACAGCAGTAACAAGTGAATAATATAAATATTTAGTCAGGCACATAATGGTGTGTAAATTAAGTAATAAGACGTAGCGCCCGATCTAGCAACACTGCGAAGACAGGACTTGGAAAGGCGGTAAGTTAACATATAATGCACCTTCAGTACAAGTTTGAACTGATTAGAGTCATTTGTTTGTTCTTTGTGACTATTTTCGTAAACCGGTTTTTTTCTGGTGCGTTTTAAAAATGAGTGACATTAATTTTGAGTAAAGGTGTGCTATCAGGTTTTGCTTCAAAATTGAATACAGCGCAACTGATACTTTTACAAAACTTCAACACGCCTACAGAGACAGTGTTTTTTCAACAGCCCAGGTTTTTCGGTGGTTTAAAGGCATTCTTAGAAGGAAGAGAGTCGATTGAAGATGAACCACGCAGCGGAAGGCCTTCATCTTCAAAAACCGATGAAATTGTCGATATAATACGGGATCTTGTGCGTTCAGATCGTCGGTTGACAACAAGAATGATTGAGGAAAACTTATATTTAAATCCGAACATCAAGAACAACTAGATATTGCATCACGACAATGCGCTTTGTAACACAGCCATCTCAGTAAACGAATTTTTAGCCAGTAAAAACATTCCTCTGGCTCCTCGACCTCCTTATTCGCTGACTTGAGTCCTTGTGACTTTTTCTTTTCCCGAGATTTTGAAAAATCACCTCAAGGACGTCATTTTGGGACCATTGAAAACATTCAAACGGCTGTAACCGACCAGCTGAGGGTTATTCCAGAATATGAGTTCCAGCACTGCTATGAAGAATGGAAGAACTGTCTACAGCGATGTGTGGCTTCCCAAGGAAGTCATTTTGAAGAGGACAATACTGAATTGTAATTCTATTCGAATAAAAAAATTTATAAAACCCAGTCTCATTAGTTAATAATTTACACACCTCCATGTACAGGGTTTCTATAATCGGACAATTTATTGCGAGTTTATTACTGATATTAGAAAAACGTTCCTCAGACAAAACACAGATTTCTCCATAAATTTTTATAACATGGTATGGGAAAAAACAGTTGAATATCAGTAATCGTGAAACTGAACCTAAGCTGTGTTTTTTTAAGGGAACACCCTATATATTAATACATATTCTGATTCCTAGAAATTATCCCTTTTCAAAAATATGAAACATGTCTGTGTTTGTCTTAGCAAGTGTCATCTTTGGTGAAACCTAAAATATCTCGAAAAATTTCCGCTTCAAGATGAAACTTTTTTCATACTGTTGTATATAAAAAAGTGCCCTCTATCCAAATTCGTAAAAAAAGTCTAGGTTGTTATTAAAAAAAATCATCGTCGATGTCGTCGACGAAAATGACGTCGTCATTTGATGACGTCGAATGATGACGTCAAAAACCAAATGTAATAAAATACTACCACTTTAACAAAAAAATGATTTTTTTTAATAAAAATTGACCTGTCTGAGGATTCTTTCAAAATGCAGCATTATTAAATATCTGAAATACAAGTTTGAAAAGATTGAAGTTTTGTGTTTTATTGTTTGATATTTTATTTGGCTTTGAAATAAATACATCTTGTATCTTGTTAAGAAAAAAAGTTAAATGCACAAGTTCACTATTGTGCTCA